>OY754313.1:1954526-6754526 GCA_963573325.1 Astragalus glycyphyllos | reverse complement strand
AATAAGAAAGCAAAGTAGATTTTCTTAAAAACTAATTTGGAGGATTTTGGAATACTCAAAATTGGGTTTAGCAATAGTCATTCTAACAGGCCCATTGTAGGGAGCCTAATAGTCACTCACGAACCAAAGCCGTTGAGTAAAAAGGCCTGGGCGATCTTAAGTACTAAGTTTGTAGGTTACCACCAATTGTAACCAAAACAATGGCCATACTTCTTACAACCCCCCCCTCAAATATTCCAAAAATACCCTCAAGTGAAATGCGCCCCCAACCCCCCCCCCCCCCCCACACACACACACACACTTCTGAACCAAACTTCTGTACCTGTGTTTCTTCCCTTCTCTTGGTGATTTTGAAGGCGGTGGTTGAAATTGCTTCTACAGAGTTGTCAGTTTTTGAAACAATAGCTTTGTGAGTTTACAGAGTTAAGAGTTTAAAGAGTTGTGAGTTTTTGACAATCCTTGAATAGCTACACCTAAATACTGGGCAACCATCAAAATTAAAGAGTTGTGAGTTTTTGAACGCGAATAGTTGTTTGGTGTGCTTAAACTCATCTTCGCCAAGAAGATCAAAAGAGGAAAAACCGCTTCAAATATTCGTTGGCACAAACGGTAGAGGGAGGGAGGGAGGGAGGGAGGGAGAGAGAGAGAGAGAGAGAGAGAGAGAGATGAATGGGTCAAAGGAAGAAACATAGGTACAGAAGTTTGGTTCCGAATTCCAAACTTCCGGACCTTTAAAAATCAGAAGTGGGGGTGTCTGTAAATACATCCCGGTACTTTGGTTCTGGGCAGGTACGAAACTAAATTTCCGAACCTTCGTAAACCCAGAAAAGAAAAAAAAAAGGGAACGCGTGTTTCTTATTAATGGCAATTTGGTCTTTTCACATAGTTTGGCCCAAAACAATGTCTTTGACATAAAAGAAGCAACATCAACAAAAATAACCTTACCCCACACTATTTTGTCAAGGTTTTAGCATGGAGTTTTTTTTTGATACATTGAGGCAAATGAAAAAGAAAAGAAAACAACTGCAACTAAAGTCTAGTGGACACCTCTAATAGCGGATAAGTTTGTGGTGTGTTTGGTACCACTAGTTTATAGTGTTTCGTTTTTTATCTCATTTTTATCCTATTAATTTTTTTGGTTCGGACCGTTGTTGGCTACCTACAGAGTGTTTCAACGCTTTCAGCGAAAGACTAATCCGCTCGTGCTTAGAGGAAGATATAGTTCTTTTCCGTAGCCCACATTTTGTCATTGTTGGGCTAAGAGGAAGAAAAAAAGTCAGGTGCTGGAAACTATATCTCTTTTAATGAGAGTTTACATAAGATTAAAAAAATAAGCCAAAAAGAACGAAAAATGTTAAAATATTTAAGCCTAAAATATATTGACTTATTTCATACAGATTCTTTGAAGTTTGTGATGTTATGTTTGATAAAATGTACTTTTGGTTTTCCTTACTACCATTTGTCATACCCTAATTTTGTCCGCCTAGGTCAAAACCCTAATTCTCAACAAAAATAAATAAATTGAGAAGTGTGGCATTATTTTGGAGAGTGTGAAGAACTTTGTGCATGCATTTTTGAGTTTTTAGGGCAAAAGGGTATTTTGGTCATTTTCTAAAAATAGGATAATTTTTCATCAAAAATCATTGTGCAATTTTAGAAGAAATTATTTGAAGCAAGACACCCTTGGTCATATATTTTTTTGCGCATACATGCACGCAATTGCATAAAAATTCAAATTCAAAAAAGGCATCAAAAAGGAATATTCTACAAAAATTTCAAGATGAGGTTTTTATGATATTTTTGGTCATGGTGATCTCATAAAATGGCATATTCCTAAGATTCCTAGTATGTGGCCTAAATTGGGTGTATTTTTGTACAATTATCCTAAGAAGAATAATCAAAAATGAAGGGATAATAGCATGGTCATATAATAGTACAATAGTACAAGATGACAACTTGCAAAACTTGGTGACCAAGGCTACACCCTCCCCCTTGCTTGGCCGAATTTCCCTCCCCATTTCCTCTCATTTTTGCATTTTTTTGACCTCAATCCATGTGTGATTCAATCCTCACCCTCCATTCAAATTTTAGATGCAATCCTAGGGTGAGATGAGATGCACAATGACCTAAATACCCTTAAACCTAGTTGCTCTCTATATATACCTTAGAAACCTCACCTCTCACACACTTTTTGGGCTCACAATTCACACTCAAAACCCTAGCACACAAACCTCTCCTCTCCTCTCCTCCTTTGGCCGAAATCACCCCCTCCTTCCCTCACCTCATTTCTTCACTTTTTCACTTCAAATCAACATTCTAGTCCTAAATCCTTCATCATCCTTGCATTCTCTTCAAAGATCCATCTTCAAATCTCAAGAACCAAGCTCAAGATTGAAGATTAGAGGGTTGATTCAAGTGGTTTAGTGTTCATTCACCTTATTTCTTTTGCTATTCTAGCTTGGAGTTGAGGTATACTCTCACTCTTAACATCATCAAAATTTTAGCATAAAAAATGTAGATCATCAATCTATTTTTGCATATCAAGCATTTCTTTGCATTTTAGTGCTCTATTTTTTTGTTGAAATGTTGATATAATTGTTGTTGTTGAATGAGAGATGTGTTTCAAGCATTTTGACAAACACTTTGGGAGGTTTGGATGCTTGAAATGCATCTCTCTCTTGGAATAAATTGTGTGTTTGTGCTATTTTCATTTTAGTGCTCTATTTTTTTGTTGAAATGTTGATATAATTGTTGTTGTTGAATGAGAGATGTGTTTCAAGCATTTTGACAAACACTTTGGGAGGTTTGGATGCTTGAAATGCATCTCTCTCTTGGAATAAATTGTGTGTTGGTGCTATTTTCATTTTGTGCTTGCATTTTCATGAATAAAATTGTGATTTGGGATTATGTTTCATTTCGCATATTGTAGAAAAATTAGGGTTTGTATGATTTTAGTGCATTCCTTTGCTTAATCATGTAAATCCTTGCCAAAAGTTTGATCTATGTCATTTGCTTGCATGATTTTGTTGCTTTCAAAGAATAAAATGAGGTTTTAGCTCTATGTTGGTGTCGCATTTCATGAGATAATTAGGGTTTGTGCTTGTTTTTGTTGCTTGCTTTGAAAATCATGTTTGTGTTGATGATTTGGTAAGAGGATTTAACACTTATGCATTTGTGCATATCCCAAGTGCTAAAGATTACCTAAAGGGATTCAACACCTTAATTGTATATGCTTACGTTTGCATTGTTGATTGTTTTGCTTGCAATTTGTTAAATGTTGCACTTTGGTTCTTGATTTGGAAATTGATTTGAATTCTCTACTTCTTTTTCTTTTGGATGCCACGCCATCCCAACAAACTTTTGTGATCAATATCACCCTCCAATTCTTTTCCTCTCTTCCTCAAGTCATTTCTTTTTCCAATTTATTTTCCAAATTAAAACTTTTCTTCAAATTGTTTTTCTATAGCAATCGAATTTTTTCAAAGATCAACAACAAACCTTTTTGAAAACTCATAAGGAGGCAAGTCGGACGTACGGCCGGTGTTGTCTAGCGTCCTAAGATCAGAGCTGTACAGCTCAAACATCTTGGGATACTTATGAGAATTAAAACAAGTAATTAACAACTTGAACCCTATTTCAAAAATGAGTAAGGAATCGAGTCGGATGTACATCCGGTCTTGGTTAGCGTCTTAGGGTTAGCGGGCTGTACAGTTCGTGCGAGCCTAAGATACTTGCTCAAATAAAAGCAACCAACCTCACAACAAATCTTTTTCTTCCCTAATCAAAAAAAACATTTTCAATAAGTAGGGGGCACGTCGTCTGTACAGGCGGGGTTGTCTTTGTTCTAGGTCTAGTGGACTGTACAGTCTAGGACCGAAAACCCCTACAGTAAAAAACACCAACACAAAGTTTCTCGACTAAGGAGAACTACGTAAGCTTTGAATTCTCCATCGCACCGGGAGATACGTAGGAGCGGGGCACATCCCGTCAAGCACACTTTTAAAAAAATAATAAAAAGATTCTTCTTTTCCCCCGTTTTCAAAAACACTTTTCTCAAATAAAAAAAGAAGTAGAACGAATTGTTTCAAATCAACTCTGTAAAAACCGCACATCAAGTTAAAGGTTCCCTTTCGGTAGAAAGGAGGTGTGGGATGCTAATACCTTCCCCACACCTAACCGACCCCCGAACCTACATCTCTAGTTCTCAAAGGACCACCCGCCTTAAAAAGGACCCTTTTTCAATGTTTTGGTCCCTAAATAAAAAAATGTTGATGGCGGCTTCACAAATTTTCACGTTGTACGATGAAAGGTCCAATCCGGATTTTTCGGGGTGCAACAGCTGGCGACTTCACTGGGGATTTTCCTTTTAAAACGAGGGTCAGGCCTAATTAACTTGATGTGCGGTTTAATTGTTTGATTTGAATGTGATTGTTCTATTTCTCTCTTTTATTCTCCTTCTTTTTCTTCTCTCTTTCTGATGTTTGAATGATCTCTTGCATTCTCGTGTTGTTATGTTGCATTCATGTGCATTTGACTCTTCTTCTTCTATGTTCGCTTCTTGTTCCTTCTTCTCCTTTCATCTTCTTTTGTTTATATGCTTAATATGATCATGCATTTCTCCAATCCCCATGTCCCCTTCTTCTTTGCTCCCTTTCTTCAAGGTAAGCTCATGCATCATTCCCCCAATTCTACTATGATCCCTTCTTCTATGCTCCCTTTCTTCAAGGTAAGTTCATGCATTCCCCCGATTCTATTATGACCCCTCTTCTTGGCTCCCTTTCTTGAGGTAAGCAGTGCATATGATTGTTGTTGGAACCCTAGGTTAGTTTACTTGTTTGTATTGAAATGATATATGCTTGCAAAACCCTAGGGTAGACGACTCTTCGTATGGACTGTTTCTAGATTTTCTTTGCAGGTGGGGGGGTATGTTTGTCGTTGTGCTCCTACACACACGTTGCACTCTTTTTACCCTTATATTTCTTGGTGAGACAGCCCTATACCCGGGCTAGAGCATATCTTAGGCTAGAACGAAGTCATTAGTGGCTGCTCACTGGACGTACGTCTTGTTGGGTGGTTGCGAAGACTTCACCTAGAGTTTGGCTTTGTTTGATGATACCATCACTTGGACGTACGGCCCTGTGATCGGTGGTCTCAGATGAGGTCGTTGGCTCTAGGAACCTTATTTAGGGTCCTTCTTTTAGTGCTATCCTTGAAGTGTGTACCCGTAGAAATAGCCATAGACCCTGTCTCTAAGAAACCTTGTAGGACACAAAGGAGCTGCATACCCCTGCATCTGAATAAAGATTTTTGCAAATAAACCGAAAATTTTCAAAAAAAAATGTATGTGAATTTCTAGCTTTTGAAAAACTGTCGTGTTGAAAATATTATTATTATTTTTTTCATCATGCATCCATTCATACACCTTGCATGCATTCTCACCAGTGCCGGGGAAATTGTAGATACCAAAAAAAAAACGCATTTTGCATCGCATGCATACACATATACTTATGCATCCATTCATTTCATGCATCCATGCATCTATTCATTCAGGCTCTTACACAATAAATATTTTAACAAACAGAAAAGGCAAGCTGGTTCGCCATCACCGTTACTACACTCGTCTACAGGCAAGGCTCATGGCAGAGAATCAAGAAAGTCCAGACATTGAGATTGAGAGTTACCACTCGGGTCCGGATGATCCGGTTATAGAGATACTCAACCCCGAGCAGCTAGCTCAAGAAAACCGGGTTTTGAAGGATAAGGTAGGGGCTATGGAGGCCCAGATGGTTGAAATGATGGGTATGCTGAGGAATCTGAAAGGGGGGGCCAGTGCTGAGGCCACCGCCGTTGTAAACCCTGATGGAGTTGTCACCTTCATTCCCCCTCCGAGGCCTGTTAATGCTGCAACCACTATTCCTCCTCCGGGAGCAGGGATCCCTCATTTTGTCCACTCTCCAGGGGCAAACGGTCAGAGCCATCCAGCTGCTCAGAGGTACCCGTGGGGAATGCCAGTCGGTTATACGTCTCAAAATGTTGAATCCAATCCAGCTGGGGTAACAGGGCCAAGTCAGGCTGCTGTGGTCGTACCTGGTGGAGTTGTTGGTAGACCACAGGTCCACGCTCTTAATCATGATGCTGCGCTACAGAGAAATCCACTCAGTCCTACTCCTTGGATCACTACCAATCCTCAGAGCATGTGTTTGAAAACTCTCAGTCCAAAGACCAGTATCGTGTGCTTGAAGAACGGTTAAGGGCTGTGGAAGGTACAGGTGTTAGAGTCAAGGATGCCCGTGATTTGTGTCTCGTTCCAGATATAGTCCTTCCTCCAAAGTTTAAGGCACCTGATTTTGACAAGTACCGGGGTGTTGGTTGTCCATCAAGTCATATAACCATGTATTGCCGAAAAATGGCTGCGCATGCTAGTGATGATAAGCTGTTGATCCACTGCTTTCAGAATAGCTTAGCTGGGGCATCCTTAGACTGGTACATGCAGTTACAGTCTTCCGACATCCATAGTTGGAAGGACCTCTCAGAAGCCTTTTTGAAACAGTACCAGTACAATATGGATATGGCTCCAGATCGATCTCAGTTACAGCACATGGGCAAAGGAGATAAAGAATCTTTTAAAGAATACGCCCAACGGTGGAGAAGTACAGCTGCACAAGTAAAGCCATCACTAACAGAGAAAGAGATGGTATACATGTTCATGGAAACTCTTCCGGCAGTCTACTACGACAGACTGATAGGGAGTGTCTCGTCAAATTTCTCAGACATGGTAGTTATTGGGGAAAGGCTTGAAAACGGTTTGCGTAGCGGGAAGATCGCCAACCACTTTGGTAGTTTAGGTAGTTCAGGCAGTTCAGGTGGACAAAGAAATCCCTCTTCTCATTTCCCTAAAAAGAAAGAGGGAGAGACCAATGTAATTTCTGGAGGAAATCCATCTTTCAGTACTTCACCGCAGACGGTACCATTCTCGGCACCAGTGCAATCTCAACAAGCCAATGATGGTTATAAAGCCCAGAACTACCAGTATAAGAAGCGCGTCAGTTTTGATCCAATCCCGATGACTTACACGGAGCTGTTCAATCACCTGGTCTCCAAAAACCTAATCAACACTCGCTCGATGAAGCCTCTCCAGCCTCCTTTCCCTAGGAGCTATAATGCCAATGCTACTTGTAGTTTTCATGAGGGTGGAATCGGTCACACAGTGGAGGACTGCAAAGCTTTTAAGCACGTAGTCCAGGACTTAATCGACGCTAATTGGATTTCTTTCAAACAGAACAGTCCAAGTATAACTACAAATCCACTGCCAGGACATGGGAATCCGTCGACCAATGCAATAGAAGATTCTACTGGACAGGTGATAAGGGAGGTTGAGAAAATTAAGACTCCTTTGGATGCCATTCACGCTGAATTGTGTCGATTTGAGGTCATTGAGCAAGGATGTTGTCAGGAGAATGGGTGTGCTGATTCCCTGTGTAAAGGGGCCTGTGAAGTTTTTAAGCAGATCTTGCAAGACTTGATGGATCGCCGTGTAGTTCAGGTAGTTACTTTTGAAACAGAAGAAAGCGTGATGACCCTTCAGTCTAATAATGGCAGAGAAGTCAGAAGGCCAATTGAGATTTTATATGATTACAATCCGAGGCAAGTTCAAGCCAAAGCTCAGCCCATAGTCATTGAGGTCCCTGCTCCCTTTCCATATGAGAAAGATAGTGCTGTGCCCTGGAAATATAGCACTTTGCCTCCAGTGGAGAGTTCTCCAAGCGCATCTGCTGTCACCAATATATCAGGAGTGGGTAGAATGACGAGAAGCGGCCGTATGTATGCTCCGGAAACTCTTCGGGTTGAAACGTCTAAAGATGCTGAGGACAGGGTTAGAAAAGGAAAAGAGAAAGTATCAGAGGATACCCAGGGCAAGAAAGTAACAGAACAGGAAGCCAGTGAGTTCTTAAGGATTGTCAGACAAAGTGATTATCAAATTGTTGATCAGTTGAAACAAACTCCAGCCAAGATCTCTATGCTGTCGTTACTGCTCAGTTCAGAAGCTCATCGGACTGCCCTGATGAAAGTACTCAATGAAGCCCATGTCGCTGAGGATATCTCTGTGTGTCAGTTTGATGGGATTGTAGGAAACATCGTGGCAGCTAACCATTTGACTTTTGCTGACGATGAGTTACCCCCAGGAGGAAGAAAGCACAACCAGGCTCTGCATATCTCCGTCAAATGCGGAGACTATGTGTTGGCTCGGGTTTTGATTGATAATGGGTCCTCACTAAATGTCATGCCAAAGTCCACCATGGACAAAATGGATGTGGACTGCTCTTATATGAAGCCTAGTTCGACGTTGGTGAGAGCGTTTGATGGGTCGAAGAAGGAAGTGCTAGGGGAAGTGGAGTTCCCAATTCAGATAGGGCCGGAGACCTTTTATGTGAATTTCCAAATCATGGACATCACTTCATCATATAGCTGCCTGTTGGGGAGACCGTGGATTCACATGGGGGGGACTATTCCCTCTTCCCTACACCAGAGGGTCAAGTTTGTGGTAGATGACAAGATTGTTGTTGTGTTTGGTGAAGAAGAAATGTTAGTCAACAAGCCATCTCCATTCCGTTATGTGGAAGCCGCTGAGGAATCTCTGGAGACCTCCTTTCAGTCCCTTGAAATTGCTAATGCTGTATTCGGAGGGAGCAAGCTTCTGTCACCAGGGTCAAAATTGTCAAGGAATGAGGAAATGGTCGCCAAGATCATGTTAGAACAAGGATACAAGGTGGGATGTGGTTTAGGCAAGACTGGTCAGGGGATTCTTGCGCCTATTCAACTGAAGGAAAATCGAGACCGTTGTGGGTTGGGGTACCATCCTAATCAAGCCGAGAGAAAGGGGATGGCAGAGGAAAGAAAGAGCAGGTGGTTGGCCAAACTGAGAGGGCATGATCCTTGGTCAAAAAAGATCCCTATCTGTGATATTCGTCAGAGCTTTAAGAGTGCAGGGTTGCTGGACCCTAATCAAATCGCTGCCATTGGGGATGGTCCTGGAGCTGAAAAAGGTGATACCAGCCTAGTCCGCCGTTGCTTTGCCAGTGAAAAGTTGAAGAATTGGGAAGCTGCTGACTTTCCCGTGGCTTTTAATTCAAAGTAATAATTTGTAATGCACCCCTGTGGCTCTGCCCAAGGCCATAGGATAAGTTGTTAGGGGCACGCATGTTTTTATCTTCATTGCTATCATCATCAATAAAAAACGTTGTTTTTGAAATTCATCAATAAAATCATTTCCCTTAATTTCATGTGTCTTCTCCGCTTTATTTTATTTTGCCTGTTTGTTTCGCCTTTCATTCTGCTTTTTGCCTCTGCAAATGCAGATCAACAATAATTATCTCTGAAAATAACAATGCCGATGATCCATATTTTGACTTTGATCATCCAATTAATCAAACTGAGGGAGATGTTGAGGACAACTGGAAAACTCCTCCAGAACTGATGAGATTAATGGAACAGGAAGAAAGGGTCATTCAGCCTCACGGAGAACCAACTGAGGTAATCAACTTGGGTACAGATGAGAACAAGAAAGAAGTTAAGGTCGGTACCGCAATGAACGACAGTGATCGTATGAAGTTAATTCAGCTCCTGCGCGATTACGTTGACATTTTTGCATGGTCGTATCAAGATATGCCTGGGTTGGATACCGATATTGTTGTGCACAAGTTGCCAGTAAAGCCAGAATGCCCGCCTGTAAAGCAAAGACTGAGAAGAATGAAGCCAGAGATGTCGTTGAAAATCCGGGATGAGGTAAAGAAGCAGTTTGATGCTGGGTTTCTAGCGGTTGCCAAGTATCCTCAATGGGTTGCCAATATCGTCCCAGTTCCGAAGAAGGACGAGAAAGTCCGGATGTGTGTCGATTACAGGGATCTGAACAGAGCCAGCCCCAAAGATGATTTCCCCCTACCCCACATTGATATTCTGGTGGACAGTACAGCCCAACACTCTTTATTCTCCTTCATGGACGGATACTCAGGATACAATCAGGTAAAGATGGCTCCGGAAGATATGGAGAAAACAACCTTCATAACTCTCTGGGGAACCTTTTGCTATAAGGTGATGCCTTTCGGACTCAAAAACGCCGGTGCAACGTATCAGAGGGCCATGGTGACATTGTTCCACGACATGATGCACAAGGAAATCGAGGTGTATGTGGATGATATGATTACTAAATCCAAGACTGATGAGGAGCATATTGTAAATCTGCAAAAACTCTTTGAACGTCTAAGGAAGTTCAAACTCAGATTAAACCCAGCTAAATGCACCTTCGGTGTAAGATCCGGAAAGCTACTGGGGTTCATCGTCAGTCAGAAAGGGATAGAAGTTGATCCAGATAAAGTCAAAGCAATCCTTGAAATGCCAGTACCAAAGACTGAAAGGGAGGTCCGTGGTTTTCTTGGGAGACTGAACTACATCTCAAGGTTCATATCCCAACTGACAGCCACTTGCGAGCCTCTCTTTAAGCTGTTGTGCAAGAACCAAGAATCCAAATGGAACGATGATTGTCAGAGAGCCTTCGAGAGAATTAAAGAGTATCTTCAGAATCCACCAATTCTGATGCCACCGGTGTCCGGAAAACCGCTGATCTTGTACCTAACCGTGTTGGACAATTCGATGGGGTGTGTGCTGGGGCAGCATGATGAGTCAGGCAAGAAAGAACATGCTATTTATTACCTGAGCAAGAAATTTACTGACTGCGAGACAAGATACACAATGCTGGAGAAGACTTGTTGTGCTTTGGCTTGGGCTGCTCATCGTTTAAGGCAGTACATGCGGAGCCATACAACTTGGTTGGTGTCTAAAATGGATCCGATCAAGTACATTTTTGAGAAACCAGCTCTCGCAGGACGGATTGCCCGTTGGCAGATGTTATTGTCAGAATATGATATCCTGTACGTCACGCAGAAGGCAGTCAAGGGCAGCGCACTTGCTGAGTACTTAGCTTGTCAGCCTATCCCAGAATACCAGTCGATGCAGTATGATTTTCCCGATGAAGACATCATGGCACTATTCGACGAGGGGAAGTCCCAAGAAGATGAAAGATGGAGGATGATATTTGATGGTGCATCCAACATGTGGGGGCATGGGGCCGGAGCTGTGTTAATCTCTCCAGACAATCGCTTCATTCCGGTCACTGCGAGACTGAGCTTTTATGTTACAAATAACATTGCGGAATACGAAGCGTGCATCCTGGGTATTCAGGCAGCCCTTGAATGGAAGGTCAAAAGGCTTGATGTGTATGGTGATTCAGTCTTGGTTATTCATCAGGTGTGAGGTGATTGGGAGACCAGAGATCCCAAATTGATTCCCTATCGTGATTATGTTCAAGAATTGATGGAGTCCTTTGAGGAAGTCACTTTTCAGTATATCCCTCAAAGCGAAAACCAGTTGGCCGATGCTTTGGCAACCTTGTCGTCAATGTTCAACATCAGCTGTGACAAGAGTTTAGCTCACCTCAGAATCCAGCATAGGGATCTGCCAGCACATCATTACTGCACTGCAATAGATGAAGAGCCTGATGACAAGCCGTGGTACCATGATATCAAGCAGTACATCACCACCAGGGAATACCCTCCTGGGGCATCAGAAAATGACAAGAGAACGCTCAGAAGGCTGTCGAGGAATTTCTTCCTGAATGGTGAAGTTCTCTACAAGAGAAATTATGACATGGTTCTCCTAAGGTGTGTTGCAAAAGAGGAGGCCGAAAAGATTATGAAAGAGGTCCATGAAGGCTCATTCGGGGTTCATTCCAATGGACACACCATGGCTAGAAAAATCTTAAGAGCCGGCTATTATTGGCTGCAAATGGAATCTGACTGCTACAGCTTTGTAAGAAAGTGTCACAAATGCCAAATCTATGCCGATCATATCCATGTACCACCTGCTTCATTAAACGTTCTGACTGCTTCTTGGCCATTCTCAATGTGGGGGATGGATGTCATCGGTCCTATCGAGCCAAAAGCATCAAACGGGCATCGCTTCATCCTTGTCGCCATTGACTATTTCACCAAGTGGGTTGAAGCTGCCTCATACTCAAGCATCACTAGCTCTGTGGTTGCAAAGTTTGTAAAGAAAGATCTGGTTTGTCGTTACGGCCTTCCAAACAGGATCATCACCGATAACGGCAGCAACCTGAACAGCAAGATGATGAAAGACCTGTGCAGAGAATTCAAAATCCAGCATCATAATTCTTCCCCCTATCGACCCAAGATGAATGGGGCAGTCGAAGCGGCCAACAAGAATATCAAGAGAATAGTTCAAAAGATGGTGGTAACCTACAAAGATTGGCATGAGTTGCTCCCTTTTGCCTTGCACGGATACCGCACTTCAGTGCGTACCTCAACTGGGGCAACCCCTTTTTCTCTAGTATATGGGTCAGAGGCAGTCCTCCCTATTGAGGTTGAAATACCCTCCCTGCGGGTATTGATGGAAACCAAGTTGGAAGAAGCTGAATGGGTACAAGCTCGTCTGGATCAGTTAAATCTCATTGAGGAAAAAAGAATTGCAGCTTTGTGTCATGGACAACTGTATCAACAGAGGATGAGGACGGCCTTCGACAAGAAAGTTCGCCCTCGGGAGTTCAGCGAGGGAGATCTTGTGCTCAAAAAGATATTGCCCATTCAGAGCGATCCCCGAGGAAAATGGACTCCCACTTATGATGGACCTTATGTGGTCAAGAAAGCCTTCTCTGGAGGAGCACTAATACTCACCAACATGGACGGTGAAGAACTCAAAAACCCAGTCAATTCAGATTCGGTGAAGAAGTATTATGCCTGAAAGAAATAGACGAAAAAAGAGAAAGATAAGCCAAGTAAGAATTAGCTCGCTAGGTTGAAAACCCGAAAGGGCGGCCTAGGCAAAATCAGAGCGACCCGGTGGATTGAAAACCCGCAAAGGGCGATCCAGGCAAAAATTAGGGTCAGAAAACTTGGGCATGAAAATAAACAAGGGCATACAGCACTCCTGAAGGTTTGGATAGAGGGGTGATCAAGGTCAAGGACATAAATGTTTGGCAATGTTCCACAGAGACGGACATTTAGAAACTAGCTTTTCTGTCTTTTTCGTGTCTTTTTGCAGTTTAAATTTTCAAATGTATTGAACAGTCGGCGTAACTTTCTGTACGACCGGTTTCCACATCAATAAAGTTCAATTTTTCTCATATCTGTTTGCTTTTCTATTTTCTGCTTTTTCAGCTCAAAATAAACGTTTTATGATGATGGTAATACTGAATTGTAAAACATGTGCATAAATCCTAGAGCATTGCAATCATTGCGAAATCCCCAAAAGTCACGGGAAGGAAGTGATTCCTCAAAAACAAATTAATGTTGCAAAGAAAATAATTGCGCCCATCAAACACTTCAGATGGCAAATCATAAAGCAAACCTGCACTCGGCCCGTGCGCCGCAGCAACTCTAATAAGTTCCCCAGTCTTGTGCCATGAGTGTCACGGGTCGGTTGAACCAGCAAAAGAATAAGCCTTTTATTAAAAAAAAGAAGAGCACAAAAAAGCAAATGATCAAAAAAAAAAAAAGCTGATCAGGCAAAAAGAAGAAAAAACAAATGATCAGAAAACAGAAAGCTGATCAAAAGAAGAATTAAAAGATGAAAAAAAAACAATCAAAGCTGAAAGAAAAGCATTCCCCAGCATTCATCATTCACCCAAAATCATCGCATCGCATGCATTCGCATAACAGGCCTTTGCATAACATGCATTCATTCCATGCACCATGCATTGCATCTGCTGACATGTGCAGGTACCGCCAACCTGAGAAACCTGAAGAAAAGTCCTGCGACCAGAGCAGGCACCCCTGGATCGGTGTGAAAGCATTGACCCTGAAGAAGACTAATTGGATTTGCGGATCCCCCTTTGGACCCACGTGTCCCCCAGAAGATTGACTTCACTTCGTATTCGAGCTGCGAGTAAGTCCCTTTGACCTCAATAGGTCCAGTTGAAAAGGATAGCTGTGTTGGCCTAAAACATGGCGCAGTCCTAGGGAAATATCGAGATCTAGACTTGATATAGTACCCTCCCCCGGTCGCTCGAAAGACCACCCCTTTGACGTGCTCC
Organism: Astragalus glycyphyllos; assembly: GCA_963573325.1. Taxonomy (NCBI): domain Eukaryota; kingdom Viridiplantae; phylum Streptophyta; class Magnoliopsida; order Fabales; family Fabaceae; genus Astragalus; species Astragalus glycyphyllos. The sequence continues at coordinate 6,740,425 of OY754313.1, read as the reverse complement.
CCAGGCCCAAGTGCAAACTCGGATCGTTCGCGATTCATTAAAAGGCTTTAGGCAGCCTCCTTCGCCGGCTTAATGAGGGCCGGCACCCTTTTTTTTGTTTTCTTTACTGCTTTCGCTGGCTTATTGAGGGTTGGCACCAATTGATTCCAAAAAGAAAAAAAAAAATCTTTTCATTACATTTGTATCATATTTCAAAAAGGAACAAAAAAGAGAAAAAAAAGAAAAAGGAAAATTCTGGTTTCTCTAAGTAGACAAAATTGGTATGATTTCTGAATTCTTTATTTCTATTTTGCCTCGGAATATGTTTCGGCCAATTCATATTCCTTGTTAAAATCCAAATAAAGAGGGGCAGCTGTCATACCCTAATTTTGTCCGCCTAGGTCAAAACCCTAATTCTCAACAAAAATAAATAAATTGAGAAGTGTGGCATTATTTTGGAGAGTGTGAAGAACTTTGTGCATGCATTTTTGAGTTTTTAGGGCAAAAGGGTATTTTGGTCATTTTCTAAAAATAGGATAATTTTTCATCAAAAATCATTGTGCAATTTTAGAAGAAATTATTTGAAGCAAGACACCCTTGGTCATATATTTTTTTGCGCATACATGCACGCAATTGCATAAAAATTCAAATTCAAAAAAGGCATCAAAAAGGAATATTCTACAAAAATTTCAAGATGAGGTTTTTATGATATTTTTGGTCATGGTGATCTCATAAAATGGCATATTCCTAAGATTCCTAGTATGTGGCCTAAATTGGGTGTATTTTTGTACAATTATCCTAAGAAGAATAATCAAAAATGAAGGGATAATAGCATGGTCATATAATAGTACAATAGTACAAGATGACAACTTGCAAAACTTGGTGACCAAGGCTACACCCTCCCCCTTGCTTGGCCGAATTTCCCTCCCCATTTCCTCTCATTTTTGCATTTTTTTGACCTCAATCCATGTGTGATTCAATCCTCACCCTCCATTCAAATTTTAGATGCAATCCTAGGGTGAGATGAGATGCACAATGACCTAAATACCCTTAAACCTAGTTGCTCTCTATATATACCTTAGAAACCTCACCTCTCACACACTTTTTGGGCTCACAATTCACACTCAAAACCCTAGCACACAAACCTCTCCTCTCCTCTCCTCCTTTGGCCGAAATCACCCCCTCCTTCCCTCACCTCATTTCTTCACTTTTTCACTTCAAATCAACATTCTAGTCCTAAATCCTTCATCATCCTTGCATTCTCTTCAAAGATCCATCTTCAAATCTCAAGAACCAAGCTCAAGATTGAAGATTAGAGGGTTGATTCAAGTGGTTTAGTGTTCATTCACCTTATTTCTTTTGCTATTCTAGCTTGGAGTTGAGGTATACTCTCACTCTTAACATCATCAAAATTTTAGCATAAAAAATGTAGATCATCAATCTATTTTTGCATATCAAGCATTTCTTTGCATTTTAGTGCTCTATTTTTTTGTTGAAATGTTGATATAATTGTTGTTGTTGAATGAGAGATGTGTTTCAAGCATTTTGACAAACACTTTGGGAGGTTTGGATGCTTGAAATGCATCTCTCTCTTGGAATAAATTGTGTGTTTGTGCTATTTTCATTTTAGTGCTCTATTTTTTTGTTGAAATGTTGATATAATTGTTGTTGTTGAATGAGAGATGTGTTTCAAGCATTTTGACAAACACTTTGGGAGGTTTGGATGCTTGAAATGCATCTCTCTCTTGGAATAAATTGTGTGTTGGTGCTATTTTCATTTTGTGCTTGCATTTTCATGAATAAAATTGTGATTTGGGATTATGTTTCATTTCGCATATTGTAGAAAAATTAGGGTTTGTATGATTTTAGTGCATTCCTTTGCTTAATCATGTAAATCCTTGCCAAAAGTTTGATCTATGTCATTTGCTTGCATGATTTTGTTGCTTTCAAAGAATAAAATGAGGTTTTAGCTCTATGTTGGTGTCGCATTTCATGAGATAATTAGGGTTTGTGCTTGTTTTTGTTGCTTGCTTTGAAAATCATGTTTGTGTTGATGATTTGGTAAGAGGATTTAACACTTATGCATTTGTGCATATCCCAAGTGCTAAAGATTACCTAAAGGGATTCAACACCTTAATTGTATATGCTTACGTTTGCATTGTTGATTGTTTTGCTTGCAATTTGTTAAATGTTGCACTTTGGTTCTTGATTTGGAAATTGATTTGAATTCTCTACTTCTTTTTCTTTTGGATGCCACGCCATCCCAACAAACTTTTGTGATCAATATCACCCTCCAATTCTTTTCCTCTCTTCCTCAAGTCATTTCTTTTTCCAATTTATTTTCCAAATTAAAACTTTTCTTCAAATTGTTTTTCTATAGCAATCGAATTTTTTCAAAGATCAACAACAAACCTTTTTGAAAACTCATAAGGAGGCAAGTCGGACGTACGGCCGGTGTTGTCTAGCGTCCTAAGATCAGAGCTGTACAGCTCAAACATCTTGGGATACTTATGAGAATTAAAACAAGTAATTAACAACTTGAACCCTATTTCAAAAATGAGTAAGGAATCGAGTCGGATGTACATCCGGTCTTGGTTAGCGTCTTAGGGTTAGCGGGCTGTACAGTTCGTGCGAGCCTAAGATACTTGCTCAAATAAAAGCAACCAACCTCACAACAAATCTTTTTCTTCCCTAATCAAAAAAACATTTTCAATAAGTAGGGGGCACGTCGTCTGTACAGGCGGGGTTGTCTTTGTTCTAGGTCTAGTGGACTGTACAGTCTAGGACCGAAAACCCCTACAGTAAAAAACACCAACACAAAGTTTCTCGACTAAGGAGAACTACGTAAGCTTTGAATTCTCCATCGCACCGGGAGATACGTAGGAGCGGGGCACATCCCGTCAAGCACACTTTTAAAAAAATAATAAAAAGATTCTTCTTTTCCCCCGTTTTCAAAAACACTTTTCTCAAATAAAAAAAGAAGTAGAACGAATTGTTTCAAATCAACTCTGTAAAAACCGCACATCAAGTTAAAGGTTCCCTTTCGGTAGAAAGGAGGTGTGGGATGCTAATACCTTCCCCACACCTAACCGACCCCCGAACCTACATCTCTAGTTCTCAAAGGACCACCTGCCTTAAAAAGGACCCTTTTTCAATGTTTTGGTCCCTAAATAAAAAAATGTTGATGGCGGCTTCACAAATTTTCACGTTGTACGATGAAAGGTCCAATCCGGATTTTTCGGGGTGCAACACCATTTTCTTGGGCTAAATTAAAAAATAAAAACACTTTTTTGACAACAAAAAATAAAAATAAGGAAAAACCTATTTAATTGGAATCAAACATGATTAAATAATAAGTATTGGAATAATTTAAAACCGAATATTCTAATAATTATACGATAAATAAAAATATTTTGAATAATAATCAATTAATTAAGGAAATATTCAAATATTTATGATTAATTTAATTAAATAGAAAAAATTAATTAAAAAAATCAAATGAAAATGTTGCTAACTGAGATGTGGCATTAAGATTTCTTGACATTCCTCTCGAGAGATGTATTCTCGTCTTTAAAAGGATGTTTTGAGTAATAAGTCTTCGAGTTATACTTCATTGTAATTGTTTTTTTGGCGGAGAGGATATGAGCATTGTTAAAGCATTTTGATGACTTCATTGTTATTATTTGTGTCACCGGTGTATAAAAAAGAAAAAGCAAAAAAAACTTAAATTATGAGGATTATTCTTTTTCAAAAAAAAAAGAGGATTATTAGGAGTGTGCAAACAGTAATACATCAAAAAAACATCTTCCATTACTAGATGCATTAGTAATTTCAGAGACATGGTCCTATTCCCTCAGACATACCTTGGTCCAACTCCAAAGGAACCGAAGAGGGTGAACAAGGTGAACAAATACATAGGCATAATGATGTCAACTTTGCAATACAAAGTTTCAAAATTTTAGGGTTTCGTATTGAGCCGCTATAGAAAGAAAACACTTCTACATAAGTACTATTCCGGACTTGTTTATAAGCAACAAATAACTTTTTAAATACATTGAAAAAGTTATGTATCTAGACTATACATCACTTTTTCAATGTATCTAAAAAGTTGTTTGTTGTTTGTAAACGAATCTGGAGGGAGTACTTTGTTTGTAAGTATCTATTGTGCTTTACCGACGAACTATAGACGAGGACATGGACGATGGAGCGGCTTACGAGGATGCCCTTGGATAGATGGATCTTGATGATCTCAATACATGTTGAATGAAGCTACCATGTAAGTTGAGTTCTACAAAACGGAAGGACATGGCTGGTGGCTGGACTTCGATACTTACCGGAATGTGCCCATGGTTGGTGACCTTCTACATGACGACTGCAGAGGTGGAGCTTCTTGAGTCAAGAGATAGGTAGATATAATGTTGATATCAATGTATATAATTAAGCTAATGATGAGTCCCTCTCTTTACTACTGTTAGGCTATCATAGCCTATGAAAAAACTAAGTTATGGTTAGAAACCATAATAAACAAAACTAAGCTATGATAGCCTTCTAACCATCTACAATATAACAAAATAACATGTTTTAGACTTTGAACTTACTGCTAGATAATTCAAAAGTTGTTTTACCCGTCAAATGCTCACTACAAACAAAAAGTAGTTTAGGCAATTATGACAGGAAACTGTGGCCAGAAGTGAAGAAACTGTGGTCTAAAACCAAAAATATTGTAGTGACGCTGGTGTCCGCTATATTACAAAGTCCATATTCACCATCATGATTTTGAACCAAGCTTTAACCATTATAGATAGAAAAAGACTACAAATAATAAAACTAACATATTGCTAAATATTGGGATAAAAAGTAAACTAATGCAAATAATGAAAGGAAGTAGAAAGCTGGTCATTTTTTCCATAGAATATTGAGATTGTAAATGATGTGGGAAATAGCCTATTGGAGAGATGTCGACTACAACGAGTTTAAAAAACGCTTCTTTTTGAACAAGTGTAAAAAATGTCAACGATGGAGCATAAAGAAATTCAAACCAAACAAATTTTTTGTCAAATATTATTAATGGAGCGGGATGCCATAGAATTATTGATGAACTTAACACATATCAACCAGAGATTTTGACAAAACCATCGATTGAGGGTCAAATACGCAGTAGGACAATTGTGATTTGATCCCTATATGAGAAAGAGTAACTCGGTAACCACATAAACAACAGGTCACATGATATCATCTTTTATCTAAAACCGGTCCTATCCCTCGATTTAAATTAATGTTGATCTGACGATGGTAATTGTTTATTCTCGTTTCTCATTAGAACAAGTGTTTTCACCCAGGTCGTTCTTGTGTGTCTGTTTTGCTTCAAGGATATAATCTGAGCCAAAAATTCTTCCTACACTCCAAACAATCTCAAATATTTTTAAATTGAATATACTCATAAATTCATAATATGTAGAATATATGCTTTTTTCCTTTCTCTTACTCACATCAGTCTTTTAAATGTCGAAAGAAAACCGAAGAAGCATGGAATAGACACTAAAAGTAAGGGAAAGTAGTTGGTAGCTGTTTGCTGGTGTTTTTAGCAAACAATCACTAGTTTTATTAGAAGGTTTGTGAGATCAAACTAGAAAAATCTCAAAGCAATTGCCTTTGAATTGCAAAAGTTTTTGTTTCAGAAAATGTAGAAAAGGGGACGATTTGCAATGATTAACAGAATCGAAAAGAAAAGAAGCAGTAAATGGTGCGTGAATTGTAAAGAAAAGACAAATAAATTGCATTGAATCGTAAAAGTGGTACACGATCACGTACAGCGATTCTTCCACTCGTTTTTCGCTCTGGCTTGGAAGTTAGAGTTTCAGGAATCGGGTTGTATATTGTGATTTGTGACCCCTGTTTCTTCTCAGAAACAGTTATTTATACCAAGGAAAAGAGGGGGAAAACTGAACTAGATAACTGCCTAGAAATTTGAAAATTAATAACTGCTACTCCTACTTTCGACCAGAACCGCTCTATCACGCTTCGACCAACTGCTAGTCTTCAGCGCATAACTGCTCTGTTTTCTGTCTGTCGAAAGCTTGTGTCTATTTTCCTCTCTCTTGCTTTTGCTTCCCCGGAAGCTTGTCGAGTTTACCTTGCGCATGACCATTTTCTCTGTCGAAATAATTTGGTCTTCGTCGAAATATAAGTCAGGCCTTGTTGACCATTTTCAATGAAGCCTGTCGAAATTACAGGCTAACAAATTGCCCCCCAAAAATGTCTTTTTCGACTGAACATGAGGAGGAAGAAGAGAAAGACATTTTTGAATTCACCATCGAAATAACTTTGCACTTGAGTAAAATAGCTGTATACCTGATGTCACCACTGTTAAGTGTTGTTGACGTTACTCCTATATTGGTGTATTACGTGGCCTTCAACGTTTTACTTCTCAGTAAATGCCTTATCTCACCATTTCCTATATGGCTTCTCCAATTCTTCCACTTCTTTTACCTCATAAGTTGCCATCAATAATCCATATTCAAACCTTAAAACTTGAACAGCCTGTAATTTCGGCCTTTGACTATGTTTACTGATTCTCTGTTTTAACTTTGAATGGTTCCACCATTTTCCGTTACGTTACTAACGCCGTAATTAAAGCGATGCCTCACTTCTCGGAACGCCAAAATCGTAACCAACTGACGCTCTTTCATACTTCTCCTTATAAATAGAAGAGTTTTGTTTCTCATCTTCACCACTCCATGATTCTTCCTCTTTTCCTTTCCCATTCCAGGATCATTCCCTTTGCTTTGAGTCTTCCGCGTAACCTCATCTCTCATAATTGCAGTGAGGTTGCCTGGAGGTTCAAAGTGATGGTTTTTGATCTCTTCGAATTATGGCTTTGCTCCTTTTTTCTTCATGTCACTTGACCTTGCAACTTTCTGAGTTTATGCGGGAGACTCAAAATGGGAGCAGGAAGATTCATCAATATCTCCTCTCTGAAGGGCTTCCTGAGGTTTACCAAGCAAGGAAACGCCCAGTTGAAAGGCTTACAAGCCTAACGCGCAGACGAAAGAATGACCCCCCTAACGACGGGAAGCGTCAACGTGGTCGAAGAAGACCACCCAAAAGAGAAGTTACTTGGTCGTAAAAGACCAACTGCAATTCAGCGTTTTATTTATGCCTAGTTTATTTACCCTTTCGGCACTATGTAATTCACAAATGCCTCCTTTGGCACATGTAACTTGGCAACATTATAATGAAATTTCTTCCATTTTATTCTTGAGCAATTCTTATTCTGTGCTTTCGACAATGTTTTGGCAACTTAAATGCCATGTTTTTACGCTTTCTTTATATTTATTCCAGCGTTATTTTAACTTCTTGCAACGTTGGCTTATACTTTTTCAAGTATTTGCCATTTATACGCAAAATTCTTTCATCAGCGCCAATCTCTTTGACCTCATATGCGCCGTTTGAATAAACTTGTAAAATTTTAAATGGTCCTTCCCAACTTGGGGACCATTTACCAAAGACTCTATCTTTTTTATCCACAGGCAATAGGACCTTCCACACTAGATCACCTGAATCAAAGGCTTTAAACTTAACCTTTTTGTTATAAGTTTTAGCTACCCTCTCTTTCTGTCGAATAAGCATGTCTAAAGCTAATAACCTTTCTTCGTCTAAATCAACCAATTCATCAAGCATCATATTCCAATAATAATCAGAGGGAATCTCCCACTGTCTTTGAATTCTTGTTGATTGTAGACAAATTTCAACAGGCAACACTGCATCGTGTCCAAATGTTAGCCTATAAGGAGTAGTGTTGATAGATTCTTTGGGTGAATTTCGACAAGCCCATAATGCTTGATCAAGGGTATTATGCCAATTTTTGGGTTTCTGCCCAACATGCTTTTTAATCAAATTAATAATAACTTTATTGGCAGCTTCTACTTGACCATTGGCTTGCGCATAATATGGTGTCGAAGTTAATAACTTAAAACCAATTTCAGAAGCAAACTCTACCATTTTTCTACCAGTGAAAACTGATCCCTGATCTGTAGTAATGGTTTCTGGAATTCCAAACCTATAAATGATATGATGTTGAATAAACTTTATCACTGCTTCTTGATCAACATTGGCTAAAGGTATAGCTTCAACCCATTTGGTGAAGTAATCAATTCCCACAAGGATATATCTATGGCCCTTCGACGAAGTTGGCTTTATCTCTCCAATCACATCTAGAGCCCAACCTCTAAATGGCCAAGGTTTGACTATGGCATGCAATTCATTTGCAGGTACATGTTGTATCCCAGCATGCTTTTGACACTCTTGGCATCCCTTAGCAAATTCTATGCAATCTTTCAGCATAGTTGGCCAATACATTCCTTGTCGAAATAATAACCACTTCATTTTGTGGCCTACTTGGTGTGAACCACATGCTCCACTATGTGTATCAGAAACTGCTAAATATGCCTCATTTTCACTAAGACATTTTAATAGTACTCCTTCAGGAGTCTTTTTAAACAATTCGTTTCCAATTATCACATAGCTCAAGGCTTTGTATTTTACCTTTTTATTGGTATTTCTTGTGGGATTTTGCAAATATTCCACAATAGGCCTTCGCCAATCATTATTGGTCATATTGTCAAGAGCAAAAATTTCTGCTAAGTCAAAGTCACCAAAAAATTGACGTTTTTCGACAACGACTAGTTCCCCGTTTGCGTTTGTTGCTGTTGCCCCCCCAGTTGTTGGTGTTGACAATAGCGACGAAGAATAGTCATTAGAAATGATTTTATCCTTTATTTCGATTAACTCTTCCAGGCTTTGTTTCGAAACTTTATAGCCTGAAGCAATTTGTGCCAATTCATTTGCCACTTGATTATCAATTCGTGGTAAATGTTCTAAGTGAACAGACTCAAATCTTTTTAACAAAGCATTGGCAACAACAAAGTATCTGATAAGGTGCTTTTTAATGCATTTGTACTCCCTTGTCAATTGTTTGACAACCAACTCAGAGTCGCCTTTTATTTCAACATGACTTGCCCCCAGCTCAAGTAAAATTTCAAGGCCTACTATTAAAGCCTCATACTCAGCTTCATTATTGGAGCAAGCATCTCGAATTTTAAACTTATACTTCGTTGGAATGTTAGTAGGAGATATTATTAAAATACCAATCCCAACTCCATGTTTATGGCTTGAACCATCAAAGTACAACCTCCAAGGATATACGTCTACAAAACTTAATGTTTCTTCGACAACAGAATGGTCTACTATAAAATCAGCAACCACTTGTCCTTTAATTGATTTTAGAGGTTGATAAGTTAAGTTGTATTCTGACAAAGCCAAAGCCCATTTACCAATTCGGCTATGCATTATTGGTTTCGACAGCATATGCTTAATAACATCAAAATGCGAATAAACAGAAACATCAGCTGGTTTTATATATTGCTTTAACTTTGTACACGAGAAATACAAACAAAGGCACAACTTTTCTATAGGAGTGTACCTCGTTTCGGCATCATTTAAGACCCTACTGAGGTAATAAATGGCTCTTTCGACACCACTATCATCCTCTTGTGCTAACATGTTACCTATTGTTCTATCAGAAGCTGCTATATACAATTTGAGCACTTTGTGTTTAATAACAGGCAACAAAATTGGTGGTTTCATCAAATAAGACTTGATTTCGTCGAAGGCTGCTTGATGCATTGGTTCCCATTTGAATTCTTCTTCCTTCTTCAGTCTTAACAATGGCGAAAAAACTTGTGTTTTGCCACTTAGATTTGATATAAATCTTCGAAGGAAATTGATTTTTCCCAGCAACGACTGAAGCTCCTTTTTGGTCGAAGGGGCCTTCGTTTCCATAATTGCCTTAGTCTTATTTTGATTGATTTCAATGCCTTTTTTGTGCACTATAAAACCCAAGAAATCACCTGCACGTACACAAAAGGCACATTTTAATGGATTTAATTTCAATCCATATTTCCTCATTCTTTCAAAAGAACGGCGAAGATGGTCTAAATGACCACTTTCTGAGGAAGACTTAACCACCACATCATCTATGTATACTTGCATAAAATCATCAATAAAATCATGAAACATAGAATTCATGGCCCTCTGATATGTAGCACCAGCATTCTTTAATCCAAAGGGCATTACTACCCATTCATAAACACCCAATGCCCCCGGACATCTAAAAGCAGTTTTCGACACATCCTCTTCAGCAATGAAGATTTGATTATACCCAGAATAACCATCGAGCATACTAAGATAATCAAATCCTGCTGCTGAATCTATTAGCATTTCTGCCACAGGCATTGCGTATTCATCCTTGGGAGTTGCATTATTTAAATCCCTAAAGTCTATGCAAACTCTAAGAGTCCCATTTTTCTTTATTACAGGAACTATATTGGCTAACCATTCCACATACCTGGCAGTTCTGATGAATTTGTTTCTGAATAGCCTTTCGATTTCCTCTTTGATCTTAGCCAACACTTGAGGAGCAAATCTTCTTGGCACTTGCTTCACTGGTTTCTTCCCTGGTCGAATTGGTAATTGCATTTCCACTACTTCTCGACTTAACCCAGGCATTTCGTCATAATCCCAAGCAAAGCAGTCTTTGAACTCCCTTAGCAATGTGATGACTTGGGTTTTTAGAGAAGCATCAATATTTGCACTAATATAAGTTGGCTGTTTTATTGAGCCATTTCCCAAATCAACTTCTTCTAACGGGTCTTGAGCTTGCATATGCTTTGCCGAATCTCTAGGATCCTTTTCAAAACCTAATGGATCATCATCATAAATACAGTCAAGTCTTTCATCTACGACTATACCATTTTCTTCATGTAACTCACTGGCTTCGACAGCCATTGTTTGTTGAATAATTTCGGCCTCTATGGCCGCGTTAAACTTGTTTTCGGCCATATAAGCCGTAATTTTGTCCCATGCATTGGGCACTGACATAAGAACATTTTCAAGAACCAGTGTTCCACCCCGTTGGTCGAAGAACACCATCAAGATAAACACTATCATCTCCCATTATTTCTCTTTCCCAAACAAAACCATAATTTGGGTCAAGATGAACTGAGGCAAAAACATTATCCGCAGGAACATATGCCTCATTAGAAGACGAACATGGCGCAATCTTCGCCATTTGTTTCTCAAAATTTTCCTTGGTAACTTGGTTCACATCAGCACGGAAGTAGCTCTGATCGGCTTCAACATACTCTACCAAACCATCTTCCTTCCACATTACTAAACGTTGATGCAAAGTTGAAGGGACAGCACCAACTCCATGGATCCACTCTCTACCAAGGAGTAAATTAAAATTCGCTTTAGAGGCTATCACTAAGAATAATGTAGTCCTCTTTATGGAACCAACGATCAAGTCCACCTCAATGGCCCCCAAAGAATGGCTAGTTTTGCCTTCATAGTTGCTTAAGACAATGTTATGTGGCCTGAGGTCAGTGTCGAACTTACCAATCTTCTTCAAAAGACCATGTGGCATTAAATTCACTGCAGCTCCACCATCCACTAACACTTTGTTAATTCCAACACCATTGACTTTGGCTTGGACATACAGGGGTTTCAAGTTGTTTTGCATACTCATATCCGGCTTCTCAAAGGTAGCCATTTGGTCTTCGACACAACCATTGTTCATCACATAGTAACACATTGGCTTATGATGAGCCATATCCTCTGTAAAATCCTCTTCAACATCATTTGGTACTGTGATAACATCGTACTCAAGAGGCAGTATTGATACCACATTGCAAACAACATCGAAATCATCTTCAGAATCATGAAAATCAGACTCCATGTCTTCATCCATGTCGAAATCAGCATTCTTTTCTTTCACTGTTGACAATGGAGGAAATATTCTTTCAAGAGCAGGCCTTCTTGGCTTTTCTGTTACCACAGCCTTGCCTTTGGCCTTATTCGCTGCACACACATGATTAGCAACATCAGCATTCCTCTTTGTGGCAACTTCAGCTTTGTGAACCTCACTCTTCACCACTATTATGCTGCGTGGAACTTGATTATTAGCCAAATGACTCAGAACCTTGTTGATGTCAAAGTGTGCCTTCTTCTTTTGTTGTCTTTGGTAACGACGCCACTGTGTTCTAGTCATGGGGTTCTTACCCTTATAGTTATTCTTATAATTAAACTTAGTAGCATCAGTACCTGGCTTGACAGCTTTAGCACGTTGATTATTGGGCACCCACGCTTCGACAGGAGCACCAGCACTTGGGACAAAAGATTTATTTGTTGACAGCTTCAAATACCCTTTCGCTGAGGACTTCTCCTTAGCAAATTGTCGTTTGCTTGTTGAAGGCTTTGTTGACACATTAGCCTTATAGCCAGGAAGATCTCCTTTTGCAAAGTCAAATTTCGGCCTGTTATCAAGCCATTTTCTTTTACGTTGTTGTTGATCCTGATAACCTTCGACAGCTTTGGCTGCTTCTTTGTCAAAGACAGCGCTGCACCTTGGGCAAAGCATAACTTCAGAGTTATTCCACTTACACCGATTGAGGAAATCTATCAATTCTTCCTCAGCCTTTGGATACACAGCATGTATCTTCCCATCATATTCTTTTAGGGTCACTTCCTGTTTCTTACCTTCAGCATACATAAAACCTTTTAATTTTTCGGTGGCAGTCTTGACACACTTAGGAGGGTCTGCCATTTGAGCATCCACCATGCCTACATCAGCTTCGACAGGTTCAGAATACATAGCTTCAGCCTTAGGCAATGGATCAACATCAATCTGCATAGGAGCTTTCATTTTCTTATCAGCAAATTTGAGTCTTCCTTCGTCAACTGCTTTTTGCACAATATCCCTGAAAAGCACACAACGGTCAGTGTTATGTCCCAAAAAATTATGGAACTTACAATAACCCTTTTTCTTTCTTTGGTCAAGAGTTGGTATTTTAAGGCCTTTAGGCACTAATATTTGACCATCAGTTACTAAAAGATCAAAAATTTCATCACATTTAGTAACATCAAAAGTATAAGTCTTAGGCATAAATCTATCATTCTTAGGCTCTATAGGGTTATTCCCATTCGCAGGCCTTAATAATTTACAGGTGTAAGGAGGACCAGGCTTAAGTTCAGCCACGTCTATCTCCTCTTCTTCGACATTACCATATGTAACGTCGAATTCTTCTTCAACATATGCCACTTTTTCTTTTTTATGATACCTATTCGACCTAGATTTTTCCTCTCTAAGCCTTTCAACTTGTCGAACTCTATCAGCCAAATGAGCCATATCTCGCAAATGAGATGTGTCTAATTTCTTTCTAATTGAGTAATCAAGGCCACCAGCAGCCATTTCGACAAGCTCATGTTCAGGGACTTGTGTAAAGCAACGAGATTTCAACAGCCTAAATCTGTTTAAGTAATCATCAATAGTTTCAGGCATTTTGCGCCGAACACTAGCCAATTCTTTAAGACTAATTTTCGACTGGCCCATGTAAAACTGTGCATGGAATGCCTTTTCTAATTGCCCCCATGTGAACATAGAACCAGGGGGTAAGGTCGTGAACCAAGTGAAAGCATTTTTAGTTAGAGAATTTGGAAAGTATTTCATCTTCAAATTCTCATTTTGTGCTAAGTCCCCAGCCTCAGTCAAGAAACGAGCAATGTGTTCGACTGTGGACTCATTTGTATCACCACCAAACTTAGTAAACTTGGGAACTTTCCATCCCCTTGGTAACTCAGTTTGTAATACGTATTCACATAATGGTGATACGAAGTTAGGCCTTTGTAAACCTATGTTAAGGCCATTTTGCGCCAAAATAGTTTCGACTAAAGTGGCTATATTGTTTTCTGCGCCAACATTGTGTTGTTGCACTTGTCGAACAACTTCATCAGCGTTCTGGTGTCTATTTACCAAAACTACTTCAGGGACGTGGTTTACTGCCCCTTGTAGTTCGCCTACAATTGTGGACGCTTCGACTGCAACTGCTTCTTGGGGGTTAACTGGCGACGCATTACCCGCAATAATAGGAACTTGCCTATTATTAACCGCTGGAGCCCCAAAGAAATCTGCAATCCTACTCATCTGATTTGCCAACATTTGGTAACTGTTATTGGTATTTTGAATCAATGGATTGAAAACTGTACCAATTTGTTGGGTAAGCATATTAACCATATCGTGATTACTCTCGTCTACTTGCTGTCTTAAGGCCAACAAAGTCGTATTGGTTAATGCTGGGGGATTCCGACCAAATACACTCTCAGAAGAGACATGTGTAGGGGAAAAGGTCGAAATATGTGGCATTCCAGTAGGCATGCCATACATTCCCAAAGGAAATGGGGGTAGATGCACGTTATTCAAACGTGGGTCTAAACCGTTCCCCATTGCCATGTAAGGGTTATGAAGCCCTGCACTTAACGGCAAAGACATAGGCAAAGATGCCATTTCTGACTGCGTTGAACCAACGTTAGTCATTGATAATGAAGGAACAGTTGTTGACGATGATGGTCCTGCGCTAATGCTCGCAGAATCCATTGTTGTTCCTTGCCCTTGTGAAACCACAGGGTTGGAACTAGACGCATTATTCGTACTAGAACGAACCATTTTACCACTTCTTAAGTGCATACAACAGCGAATACAAATAAGAGAGTACGAAAATGAACAAAATCAAAGGCAAAGTCCCACTGGGCGTGCCAATTTGTTTGCTGGTGTTTTTAGCAAACAATCACTAGTTTTATTAGAAGGTTTGTGAGATCAAACTAGAAAAATCTCAAAGCAATTGCCTTTGAATTGCAAAAGTTTTTGTTTCAGAAAATGTAGAAAAGGGGACGATTTGCAATGATTAACAGAATCGAAAAGAAAAGAAGCAGTAAATGGTGCGTGAATTGTAAAGAAAAGACAAATAAATTGCATTGAATCGTAAAAGTGGTACACGATCACGTACAGCGATTCTTCCACTCGTTTTTCGCTCTGGCTTGGAAGTTAGAGTTTCAGGAATCGGGTTGTATATTGTGATTTGTGACCCCTGTTTCTTCTCAGAAACAGTTATTTATACCAAGGAAAAGAGGGGGAAAACTGAACTAGATAACTGCCTAGAAATTTGAAAATTAATAACTGCTACTCCTACTTTCGACCAGAACCGCTCTATCACGCTTCGACCAACTGCTAGTCTTCAGCGCATAACTGCTCTGTTTTCTGTCTGTCGAAAGCTTGTGTCCATTTTCCTCTCTCTTGCTTTTGCTTCCCCGGAAGCTTGTCGAGATTACCTTGCGCATGACCATTTTCTCTGTCGAAATAATTTGGTCTTCGTCGAAATATAAGTCAGGCCTTGTTGACCATATCTTACAGGCTAACAGTAGCATGAGATAAATTAAAATTTAATCATATCTTAGAAGACAAGTTAGAAATTAAGCATTTTATTTTATGACTAATAGTATTTCGATCACAAATACAAAAGAATTAATTCCAACGTATATGATGATATTGAAATAATTTAGTATGAATTTTCATGTTATTACGAATTTTCTTGCAGATAAAACTTAGTTAGTGTCCCACAACAAACCCGGAATCTAGTAGTTTTTTTTGGCTCGAATTCTAACCTATAACTTTTTTTATGAGTAAAAATTTCAATTCATAAATAAAAGACTAGCTTGAGCATCACCGTGAACATGCTCTACCCACATTCTATGAAGGGTTGCTGAGGACAGGCTATCATTTGCTACAAAACCTAGACGGAAATACACGAAGAATAATATTGCTTCCGAAAAATCCCAGATATTTTTTGGCTCAAAATCTATAGATTCAAAGAGTTTTAATTAAAGCAATTAACTGTACAGTAAATGAGCACAAAACGAAATTCCAGAAATGTTGGCATTCAATACTAGCCCTCTAAAAGAATTCTCTTTAAAACATCAAAATATAGTTAATAATAAGATAACTTCCTGAAGTTGGGGTGTTACGATTTATGTTATCATTTTTTTGGCCAAAACAATTTACGTTATGATGAATGCTTTATTTTTTTTAGGTAAGCAAAAAATTTATTGATGAGACTATGAGAGTATAAGGAGTACACCAAACCAAATACATATGGTTCAACTCTCATCCACTAACATTTCCAACAATATATCTAAGAAATACTAACATTTGCCATAAAAAATGGTTCAGATAAAGCCTAAAGTATACCGATCAAGTTGAAGTATTTGCCTTAGTTTTATGCCATTTTGTTGCTTTTGTTCTTAAATTCTAAACATATGTTGAATATTACTTGAATTATTTGTTTCTGTACTTCAAGAAATATATGTATTTTGAATTTCACGTTCATGATTTTATGTACTACAAAGAACGTGGATCCTATATGTTTATGTTATTATCTATCGTGGTGTTTAACATGTAGCTAGGTTAATGTTGATGTTGATTCTAATTCTAGATACTAGCATATGGTGTTACAAGGCACCCTTTCGTACTTTGTACTTATTAAGGGCATGCTTGTTAGGGATTAAAAAATAAGTAATTTTGTTGTTAAATAATTTAGAAATTAACTTTTTGAGATTTTTAAGAAAATTAATGAGAAGTTCTTTTGTGTTTGTGTAACATACTGAAAATCACTTATTTTAAAATAATCATTCTTAAAAGAATGATTTTTATGAGAAACTACTGATCAAAACAGTTTCTCATATGAAATAGTAATTTTAGACTATTTTCAGCTTTTCATTTTTTAAGAATCTGTAACAAACGGACAACATGTGTTCATAAATGATTATTTAAAAAAAAATGATTTTTTAAATAATTAAAAAAAGTTATAACAAAGGGCTCTAAACCTTTTTTAGTCGTAAAAAAATTGCTTTCATCAAATTATGTTTTATTTCAATTTTATTTTTTTTAAAAAGATATTTAAAATTGTTTACCTAGCATGGCTTAGCTTTGTTTATTTTTAAAATCCCACCTACTTATTTTTGCCAAATGTTTCATGAGTAAAAAGTTAAATGGCCTTTGGGCTTAGGCCCTGTATTAATTCAAAAAAAAGATAAATGGTCCAAATTAAATAGATATAAGGACATTTTTGTCATAATCATCTATTAGGGTTTCTAACCTAACCAATATAAATATGATAGTATGAGGCAGTCGCAGCCTCACAGGCATCATCTAGAAACTAGAGGCCAGATCTGAGGTTCATCATACAAACAAAAGTTCATCATGCAGAGATCCATAAAATTATCTGAGGTTTGTTTCAAATTATCTCAAATGATTTTCAGTTGGATAAATGCATTCATATGCAGAATATCTACTATTTTCCTTTCTCTTTTTCACATCTTTCGTAACAATTGATTTTGATCTGTCACTAAAATTAATTTGAAAGATTGATGTCGAAGGAATCTTGGAGAAGCTTGAAGTCAATAATAGTGAGGAGCAAGACAGACTAGAGGCCAGATCTGAGGTTTATCATACAAACAAAAGTTCATCATACAGACATCTATAAAATTATCTGAGGTTTGTTTCAAATTATCTCAAATGACTTTCTGTTGGATAAATGCATTCATATACAGAATATCTACTATTTTCCTTTCTCTTTTTCACATCTTTCGTAACAATTGATTTTGATCTGTCACTAAAATTAATTTGAAAGATTGATGTCAAAGGAATCTTGGAGAAGCATGAAGTCAATAGTGAGGTGCAAGGGAGACTAGTTGGTATCAGGAGATAAGTTCACAATCAGATCTAATCAGATCTTAAGGTACTAGCTAGAAAGTAAATATTTTCCATGGATTTTGATATCTTTTCAGTATTTTCTGAAGTTTTATAATCAAGTTTTTCTTCACCGTGAGTCTTGCCTCTTTTTTGTATGAACTGTATGAGTTGTTTTTTCAACTAAAAAAATATACATCCATTCAAATTGGCAGAATCTATCAATAACAACACAAACTCAAAATTGTTGAAACCCAAAAGGATGAATCTGTAAACAAACTCACAACACTCAGGTTAGTAGCATAAAACAGTAAAATGCCTAAAATGTAACAAAATTAAAGTCAAAGGAATACACATGCCTCTAGATCTATTACATTGGCACCCAAGTCATTGATTGAATTGTAATTGATCAAAGCTGATCTGTCAATCTAAATTAAATAAACACGGCAACAAGACGAAAAACCAAACAACACCGCACCAAGATGACGAATAAAACAATGTGGCACTCAAATAATGAAATCAAGAAAAAAAACACAAAAGCAATATTAGATCTATGTGAAAATCGCTTATTTACATTAAAAAAAGATAGTAAAACGATGGAAAAAGGTGGTTCCAGACAAAAGTTGTGACCAAAAGCCAACCCTCTCTGATACATGAACAAGAAGGAAGAGAAGACAGAAAAGTGAGAGAAATGACTTAGGTTTTTTTTTGAAAAAAAACTTTCTTTTTTGAAAAATCTTAAAATCCATTGACAGATTTATGGTCTGCCCATTGTTTTTAGTAATGCTTATAGATACACAGAACATTAAAAAATATAGATACAAAAAGCTGAATAGGATAGAATCCAAAGAAAATTATATGTTTTAAAATATTATAAATATAAGAATTTATAAGGTAAATTCACATAATCTTTCTAACTTTTGTTCCATTTAAATAATTTTAAACAATTTCTAGATAGAATTTTCGCATTTGAGATTGGATTAAAAAATAAATAGAGTCATTATAACATATTTTTAACTCAGGGAGTGTGGTTGAGCGGTTGTGGCTCATTCTCCCTTAACCAAGTGTCGAGGGTTTGATCCTCGTCTTGGATACGGAGCAACTTTAAATCTCTGGGCCAGCGGTCCCACCTTCGAGGTGCCTCCAATCCAGCGAGGGGGTCTCGACAAAAAAAACTCTAACAATTTTTTAATCTATTTTCTATGCATTTCGTTTTTGCTAAAATAAATGCTTCTAATACAGATTTGACTGATGATAGTTTTCTTTATTTCATCCATTTTTTAAAAATTTACTAGTCATATTTTAATAAAGAGTATACTAACAAATTAAATGCATCTAATTTTTAAACACTCAAAATTTTATCTAGAAAATATTCAATTATTCCATTTAATAATGTTGCTTCCATACATTTACCTATATTTCTTTATTACAAATATAATTATATATAGTTTTAAATATTAGTTAATACTTTCCTACAACTCTTTCTCTCTCTCTGTGTAATTGTATTAATATAAACTAATTACACACAGAGAGAGAGAGAGAGAAATGTTGATACTAAAATGATGATATAACCTTATATAAGAAAATAGTTTTTTTGAAGCAATATAAGTAACTAATTAATAATAGATATTTAATATATTTTATTTGAGGAAAGTACTGATATTTGAATAAAAAATATTATTATTTAAAATAAGTTGTGTTATTAAAAAAATTCTATAAAAAAGCATTTACCATAAATAAAATTTAAACATTAAAATAAAGAATATTTAATAACGCAAGTTATTTTAAATAATAATATTTTTTAATTCATATATCAGTCCTTCCCTTAAATAAAAACAAGAAAAAAGATATTTACCATAAATAAAATTTAAATGTTAAAATAAATAATATTTCTATATGTGTCGAATAATTTCTGAGTAAAAAAAGATTCTATAAATATGAACCACAAATAATTTACCATAAAAGGTGAATAATTTCTATATGGTAAATGATTTCTATATGTGTCAAAAATATTTCTAAAAAAATGAACCACAAATAATATTTCTTTTTTTTTGACCAAACAAATAATATTTCTATGTGTCAAAAAACATTAATTTCTATAAATATGAACTCATCTATTACATTTTCTTTAATAATGAATATACATATTGATAAAAAAAAATTGACCAAAATAATCATTTTTTAAGAAATTGTTAATTAACCTTTTAACATAATATTATAACCATCAAAATATTAATTCAGTGTTTAATTACTTAAAATTATATATCAATATTTAACTATTTTTTATCTTTATTATTTATATCTTTTTTAAGTAAACAATATTAATCATTATTTATCAGAAATACCACACACTAAGTAAAATCTAAATCAAATAAAATGAAAA
This sequence comes from Astragalus glycyphyllos, assembly GCA_963573325.1. Taxonomy (NCBI): domain Eukaryota; kingdom Viridiplantae; phylum Streptophyta; class Magnoliopsida; order Fabales; family Fabaceae; genus Astragalus; species Astragalus glycyphyllos. The sequence goes on along the minus strand of OY754313.1, from coordinate 6,720,428 downwards.
TAAAACAAAAAATTGTGGGAACTATCACAATTAGATCTTTGACTCCTCTTTGACTCAACATGGAAAACTAATCCCCCAAACGTACTCTCTTATCTCTTTCTCTGTTCATTTCCTCTCTTCTCTCTTTCTTTTCTAACAAAGTAGAAAATATTACTAAACTAATTCTCTTTCTTTCTCTGCAGCATTAGCACCATGTGCGCGAGTACTACGCCCTACACCACCACCCATTCCACCACGACCAGGAACAACACCACTTGTCATAGAACCACTATCTGAAGTCTCAGGCTCCATATAAAACCTTGCCCGAAATGCAGCCAAATGAGCATAATATGCTGGGGGAACTGCAATTGTAGCACACAGAAAACAAGAGTTGGTTAACTACAAAGGTAGAAGTCAAATTCAGTTGGATGGCAAATCTTGGAATCAACAACAGTGCCTGCAACATACATTTTCAAGTAGAATTTTAATGCGTCAGACTCATTAAGCAAGATCACTATAATGGTATATGTGTATATCGAATTTAAGTGAATACCAGGCAATATATTGCCACTCCTGTCAACAGAACTCTTGTCATGATGGTTACTAGCGAAGAGCCTAGTATGATGATGCTTTTGAACCACCACAAAAGTCACAGGAGGCTTGTTGAATTTGGCATACACAAGTTGCTTACGTGGACAAAGTCTGATGACGTGGCAAGGCGTGATTGGTTCCCTCGGTTACTTCATTCAAAAGTTAGTTTTGTTAGTTGTTTACTGTTAAAAACGATTTTTCTGTTAGGCGCCAAAAATCTGTTATCTTGTAACACTTGAGGATCAGCCATATAAATGCTTGATCAAGCTCATGTGAGACGACGAATCTTTGGGCATTTGAGAGAGTGAACAAACACGGGAACTTTGGGAATTGGGAAGTGAGGGGGATTCAACGATTAGGGATTCCAAAATTGTATCACAATTTCAGATTCAATCCAAATGGACTCAAGCAGTTGCTTGATCCCGCAGATGTAGGTTACCACTTTGGTACTGAACTGCGTAACCAAATCGTGTGTCAATTTCTGTTAATTCGCTTAATTTCGCTTCCGCAAGAATTAGGGTTTCAATTTGGGGATTATCAGAATTCTATTCAATTCGTGTTAATTCGGTTAAATTGAATTTCGTTGTTGCTGTAATTCTCAACAAGGCTGATAGTTAGTTTCAAGATGAAAAAGTTAGCAATACTAATATAGAATCATAGAAATATGCACAAAAACAACTAAGCATAGCAAAAAGTTCTCCACTTTGAATAAGCTCCTGCCGATGTGCTTGGGCACACACCAAGCCAGCATACTTTGTAACTTCTGGCCAATCTTGGGAAGCCACAACCTGCAGTTTCAACAATCAGGATATAAAAACAATCTTAAGAACAATTTAAAAGCATCTATAAGCTTGAGATTATTGGATATAAAAACAATTTGAAAAAGGTACAGTTGCTATGGACGGACTAGAATCCTCTCCAGGATGAGGATGAGTCACATCGGCTCCAAAAATAATTTTAGGCCTGTCGCTAACTAGTGGAATGCGCCTTGAAAGTGCATCTACTAGCACGGTATTCCAACCTCCAACTTTCACATTAATGTTGTGGCTGATCACTTATCAAGGCTACAAGAAAACAATGAGGATGAACTGCCACTTGATGATTCCTTCCCGGATGATCAGCTATTCTCTTTAGTGCAAGCTGAGGCACCATAGTACGTAGACTTTGGGAACTATCTTGTAGCTGGTGTGCTGCTTCCGGACTTGAACTACCAGCAAAACAAGAAATTCTTCCATGATATAAAGCCCTATTATTGGGATGAGCTCTACCTCTTCAAAAGGGGATCAGATGGTATTTTTAGAATGTGCATTCCGGAGGACGAGGTAAGTAACATTATAATGTTTTGTCATTCTTCATCTTATGGTGGCCACGTCAGTTCTCAGAAAACTGCTTTTAAAATTCTTCATTCTGGTTAGTGGTGGTCATCTCTTTTCAAAGATGTGCATCAGTTTGTTTCTCAATGTGACCAGTGTCAACGCACTAGGAGTATTTCCAAAAGGAACGAAATGCCCTTAAACAACATTCTGGAGGTTGAAATCTTCGACGTCTGGGGCCATTTTTTTCCCCTTTCGGAAATCAATATATCCTACTTGCAGTTGACTATGTGTCTAAATGGATCGAAGCCATTGCTTCTCCAACAAACGATGCACAAGTTGTAGTAAAGCTTTTCAAAAAGCTAATTTTTCCAAGATTTGGGGTCCCAACATTGGTTATAAGTGATGGAGAATCTCATTTCATTTCAAAACAAGTTGAAAAAGTTTTACAAAAGTATGGGGTCAAGCATAAAGTTGCAACACCATATCACCCCTAGACTAGTGGCCAAGTTGAGGTGTCAAATAGAGAAATCAAATCAATTTTAGAAAAAACTGTTTCTACCTCTAGAAAAGATTGGTCAATTAAGCTTGATGATGCTCTCTGGGCTTACCAGACAGCATACAAGACTCCCATCGGAATGACTCCTTTTAAACTGATTTTTGGGAAGTCTTGTCATCTTCCGGTTGAGCTGGAGCTCAAAGCTTATTGGGCAATCAAAACCCTCAATTTGGACATGAGTCTTGCAGGAGATAAAAGAAAACTTCAGCTGAATCAGTTGGAGGAACTGAGGATGGACGCTTATGAGAATGCTAGGATTTATAAAGAAAGAACAAAAAAATTGCATGATAGGCGTATCATTTGCAGGGAATTTAAAGAAAGTGATCATGCGTTGCTCTTTAACTCAAGATTAAAATTGTTTCCAGGAAAGTTAAGATCGAGATGGTCCGGTCCATTTAAAATCTTTAGGGTATACCCCTTTGGCGCAGTTAAAATTTGGAGTGAAAAGACCGGACCATTCAAGGTCAATGGCGAAATTAAGGTTAACAATTTATAATGTGGGTGAAGATATTAAGAAAGGAACCACTTTGGTTCTACACAATCCAACCTGAGCAAAAGAGGCTCTTTTTAACCGTCAAGCTAGTGACGTTAAAGAAGCACTGCGTGGGAGGCAACCCACGGGTTAACTTTGTTTATTTTGCAGGAAGGGAACTAGTTATTAACAAGGTAAAAAGGAGGTTCATGAGCAAGGCACATCAAATTGGTCAAGAATTTGGGGACCAATGTGTGAAAAAAATGCAAGAAAATTGAAGTTTTTGATGAACAGGAGGAGCACGACGCGTGCTAAGTCTCGCACGACTCGTGCTGGCTGAAGCAAATTTATAAATTTCAAAATGAAGAAGTGTCACGACCCGTGCTATGTTGGCACGACTCGTGCAGGTCTGGTATTCAAAAAAACTAAGTCACACCGAGAATTACGCACACCCGTACTAGCCTTCGCACGACTCGTGCACGCTGAAGACCCACTCTGTGTTTAACATTCAAGCCCAAGTAAGTCACGATTTTTCTCTCAATTTTTCTACTACCATCAACTTCTCTTCTTCTCCAACTCTCAAACCTCCATAGCCAAACACTCTCAAGCCTCATATCATCCAAATCTTCACCAAATTTCGTGAATCTTAACACAAATCCAACACCCATCACTCCCTAAACAAAACCCAACAATCAAAACCATCATCCATCCACTCATTCCACAAACCCCAAATTCTGAATCCTCAAAACCCTACACCAAAAATCTCACAAATCCACTCCAAAACCTCACCGAATCATCAAATTACCACTTATTTTCCATAACCCTTCACCAAGAGCACCTATTGCAAGCACAAATTTCACCAAAACACCAAAAAAAACCCAAATCCTCACCAAGCAAGTGCGAAAATGGCACCAAAAAAAGCAAGAACCGGTGATGTTGCTGGAAGTTCTGGGCCTACAAGGAAGAGGGCTGGCGCTGGTTCAAGCAGTGATCGCAGCATTGTTTTCAAAAATGCTAGTCAAAGAAAGCGCTATAAGTCCTTGAAAGAGAGGCCCATTGTTCCCACCAGGTATCCTCCATTTAATGATAACACTCTTTCATACCTGGGAATAGCATCAAATGTAATAATGTTGTTGAATATTCTGGGCTGGTTGAATTTTTTGAACCCCTCTTGGGACACCTATGAGGAATTGACCCTAGAATTTCTGAGTTCCCTATGTTTTTCTGAGGATAGGGCCAACATTGAGAATCCTAATCATAGGTTGTCATTCCGGTTGTTTAATTGTGATTTTGATCTTTCCTTGACTGAGTTTGCCGAAGTTATTGGTTTTTCAAATGAGGGGACAATTCATGATTCTAAGAACCCGGCGCTTAGGCCGACCTGCAATTTTGGGCTTTAATAACTGGGGAAGAGCATTACGATCCTAGGACAGCCAAGGCAAGCAAAATTCATAACCCAGTTTTTAGATACATTCATAGGGTTATGGCTTGCACAATTTTTGGAAGAGGTGAGACAGGAGGAATAAGAACTGCTGAATTGTTTATGTTGTGGGCTATGGTGCATTCGCACCCGGTTAATACTTGCTACTATCTGGTTAGTAATTTGGCTCATCTAGCAGAACATGGAAAAGGGGTGTTGGTGGTATGATATCATTTATTGTGGACAAATTGGGTTTGGGAGAAAATTTTGAGCATTTTAAGGGGATTGGTGAATTGAAAATTGATTATGAGTTTTGTGTTGATATTCAAATGGTTCAACAAGTCAAAAGAGAGTTGAAATTTCCTTCTTATCTTTTAATCTCAAGACAAAAGTCAATTCAGCTGCCCAACAAAGAAAGAACTGATATCACAAATCATGTTAACTGGCTCTTTCCCGTTGCTGCTGGGGTAAACCAGCCAATTGAGAATGAACAGCTACAAGAAGAGCAAGAACCAGCTGAGCAGGATGGTCAGAATGCTCCAAACAATCAAAATTTTAATCTGGAGGCATGGTGTGCAAGAATTGAAACTGAGAAGGTAAGGTGGGGAGCGGAACTGCAGCTAATAAGAGAAGACCAATTGCTTCACGGTCAACCAATGGAGCACATGTCAGATATGCTTCAAACTTTGATGCAACACTTTAACATCAACCAGACTCCTCCGCCTGGTCAGCAGTAATCATGTGAGCTACTCCTACCCCTTTCATGTTGCTTTTATTTCAAATCATTGAGGACAATGCTTAGTCCAAGCATGGGGGTATTTAACTTGTTTCATTTCTTTTCCCTTTTTCGTTTTTTCTGCTAATCTGTTTGTTTTTGCTGTTTTAAGTTAGTGAGTCTTGAATTCTCCCATGTTTTGAGTTGTTGTTGTTTTCTTGCAAGCTGAATGTGAAAACTTTTTACACTTGTTAATAATTGCATTTGAAAAAGAAAAAAATAGAGCTTAGTTTTTTTTCGGACCACAAAACTCACTTGTATGATAGACTTATGCTGAATGTAAATGTGAGGTTGTAATGATTGGAAGCTGAGAATTAGCATGTCTGAATTGTACTTTGTGTGAACCAGCTTCTAAAATGTGAGATATAGAGCCTTCACAAGGGGATGTTACTGAAATTATATATTTTATACCCTTTTTTTTCTTTGCTGAGTGTATGTTTCTCAAATTGTATCATTCTAGAATTTGTTTGTTGACCGTTTTGAAGCGAAAAATGATTTGCAGCATGCGAAAGAATTCGGGGAGTTAGGAATTTTTCTTCTGGCCTCATAGTGTTTGAAAATATTTCCCTCTAGTTGCCCCTTTGAGCCTATATTTTTATTCCTTTGGCAGCCAGAAATGAAATTTTTTGTTTTTTGTAAACTTTGGAATCGGATTGGAGCAACTATTGAATTTGCAGGTATTTGTCCTACATTTGAAATCATATATCTCTTGGACATAAGCTGGTTGTATTGCTTTTTTTTTCCTCCAAAGAAAGAAAAGAAAAATCAATCAAAGAAAAAAAATAGAAGTGAAAAAGAAAAAGAAAAAAAGAAAGCAAAAAGGGGGGAAAATAGCAAAATCATGGGAAATCAAAAGGAAAGAGTCCACTCACGTCTCAAAGACAAAAATCAAGTCAAAAAGAGTGGGCTCAAGTGAAAGAAATGAAGAAGAATGGAAGTGGAAGCAATTTTAGAGTCTTGGACAAAATGTGCAAAATTGGTAGAAGCTCTATTTTTTATATCAAAGGTTGTTGTCATTGATTTTTATTTCTAGCCCTTTGTTTTTCCCTTCTTTCTTATTCCCATCTTTCGCGTGCTTGTGAACTTTTTAGTAGAGATATTGGTCAACTTACAAGTGGGATTAGACAAGGCAAAGCAAATCATGAGAATAGCCTTGCTAGCCTTGGGACAATAAGGTTGTGCTTAATGGGTCCCTGTGATGATCAACCATGAGAATAGGTTTGATCATTGTTTCGAGACACATTCTTGCATTCCGAAAGGAAGCTTGAATTACACCAAAAGAATACGTTGTCCTTAAAAACAATTTCAATATAAGATAGAGAATAGTTAAAGGGTTGTTTAATTCCGTCATTTTGGTTTAACCACGATCCCAATGCGTCTTTTATATTCTGAATTTTACATAACAAAAATACTCCTTTTATTCAAACTATTACTTTTCAGCTAATCAACATCGAAAAATAGATTAGTAATCACATTTTACTCCCTGTGGACCGATACTTTCTATTACGCGATAAGACCGTGCACTTGCGGCCTATCAGTTATCCGCTAGTTTATCTATTATTCGCTACCTTAGACTAAACAAGTAGCATTAATTAGTCTTGGAATTTCATGAAAACAAGAGAAAGGTCGACTTGTAATTTAAAAAATAAAAATAAAGTTTAAAAATAATGAAAAACCTTACCTACTTATTTGGAATCAAACATGATTAAATAGAAGTGTTGGAATAATTTAAAACCGAATATTCTAATGACTATAGGATAAATAAATAAAAAATTGCATAATAATCAATTAATTAAGGAAATATTCTAATATTTTATGATCAATTTAAATAAATATAAAAAGTTAATTTAAAAAATCAAATGAAAATGGTGCTAACTGAGATGTGGCATTAAGATTTCTTGCATTCCTCCCGAGAGATGTATACTTCTTGAAAAGGATGTTTTGGGTGATAAGACTTCGAGTTACACTTCATTGTAATTGTTCTTTTGGCGGAGAGGATATGAGCATTGTTAAGCTTTTCTGATGACCTCATTGTTATTGTTTGTGTCAGCGGTGTATAAAAAAGATCAAGAAAAAAACTTAAATTATGAGGATTATTCTTTTAAAAAAATGAGGATTATTAGGAGTGTGCAATAATCCGACGAAATAATCCGTGGGTACACGATTTCGTTGGTGGTGTGTTAAATCCCGCTTTCGTTTCCGACGGACCAAAAAATGGTTGGTAATTTCCGATGAATATTGGGTCGCTAATTAAAAAATTCGGTCGGAAATGTTCAAATCTTTAACTAAAACCATTCCTCTTATTGAGACCCTCATTTCAATCCCACTCTCTCACTCTCACTTTCATTTCAGTCTCCCTCTCTCACTCTCTCCGTCTCAACCCTCATCAGCTCCACAGCGACGCCCCATCACTGATCCTCCTTCACTTCTCTTCTCCTTCTCTTCCACTGCAACATCCTCTCTCAGTCTCCCTCTCTCACTCTCAAAGAAACTAAAACCCTAACGGTTTTCTTCTTTCATAGATCCTTCGAAATCACAAATCGTGAAGCTTCTAACCCTAATCTAATTTCATTTGAAGTTCGTTTCTCCCTCGATCTCACCTTTTCAGGTTTATGTTCCCTATTTCTTTCTTATTAATCATCCTTCTGTTTGTACCCTATGTCTCAAGCATTTTTCCCTTGTCAAACCTACAAGGTTCCTCCTTCAGTAGATGAGCTTTGTTCATTGATGCCACTCGACTAGATTCAGGTCTCTGAGAAGTGTTTCAACTTTACAATAGAAAGTTTCAAAATTTTAGGGTTTCGTACTAAGCCGCTATAGAAAGAAAACACTTCTACATAAGTACTTTGTTTGTATGTATCTACTATGCTTTATCGACGAACTATAGACGAGGACATGGACGATGGAGTGGCTTACGAGGAGGCCCCTGGATAGATGGATCTTGATGATCTCAATACATGTTGAATGAAGCTACCATGTAAATTGAGTTCTATAAAACGGAAGGACATGGCTGGTGGCTGGACTTCGATACTTACTGTTCCGGATCCAACTTTGGCTAGAGATAATGGGCCTAGGAGCCCAATTGTAAGCAAGCCCAGTCACACCACTATATATACCACTCCACACCCTAAAATACGGTACGCTTTCTTCACTCCTCTCATATGCTCCATTTTGATTATGGACTGACTTGGGCGTCGGAGTGCCTGCAATATCGTCTCAGATTTCCATCTCAGCATCACCACTGTGAGGTACAATTTTCTCTCAGTGAGTTCCGTTCGAAACATTTACCATCTACAATATGTTAATATCAATGTATATAAGCTAGTGATGAGTCCCTTTCTTTACTACTGTTAGGCTATCATCTCTTATATATATGTGGCTTGTCATGCCACTTCAAATTGGCTCCAAACCTTTTTTTTTTCTTTCCTTCTTTTCCTTTTTTCCATTTTTTCTCTTTTTCCTTTTTCTTCTTTTATATTTTAAAGTTTTACTTTTTTTCTTCATTTTTTTCCCTTCTTCCATTTTGGTTTCAGTTTTTTTTTTCTACTTTTATATTTTTAAATTTTGTATTTTTTCTTTTTTATATTTTAAGGGGTATTTTACAGAATCGAAAAATTTTAGATGTTTAAATATGCAAAAAAAAATTCTTCAATAATCCATTTTGTGAAAAAAAAAGATTTAATTTCATTACAAAATATGTAACAAGATGCTAAACAGTGTGTTTTGGTGTACTTGGGCAAAAAAATTATTTTGTACAAAAATGCGTAAAGTGAAATGTTAAGCAGTATGTTTTAGCGTACTTTAGGATTCATAAAAAAATTTAACTCTTCAAATACCAAAAATTTCTTCGAAAGTAAACGGATTGGTAAAAAATAATAATAAGTTTGTGACAAAATACGTAAAGTGAGATGCTAAACAGCATGTTTTTGTGTACTTATGGTGAAAAAAAATATTTTGTACCAAAATACGTGTGAAATGTTAAGCAGTATGTTTTGCGGTACTTTAGAATTCATAAAAAAAAAAATTCTTCAAATACCAGAAGTTTCTTCGTAAGTAAACTGTTTGGTTAAAAAGAATAATAAGTTTGTGACAAAATACGTAAAGTGAGATGCTAAACAGTGTGCTTTAGTGTACTTGATTGTGAAAAAAAATCATTTTGTACCAAAATGCTTAAAGTGAAATGTTAAATAGTATGTTTTGGGGGTACTTTAGGATTCATAAAAACTTTTTAAGTCTTCAAATACCAGAAGTATCTTTGTAAATAACCGGTTTGGTAAAAAATAATAATAAGTTTGTGATAAAATACGTAAAGTGTGATGCTGACAATGTATTTTGGGATACTATAGGGTCCCAAATTTTTTTTAGATGTTCAAATACGCGAAGTTCGTTCCTCAATAACATGTTTGATGAAAAAGCAAAAAAACATTCGTGACAAAATAGGTTCCAGAAAAATGTTTACATGTTCAAATTGGTGTTTTCTTCTTTATTTTGATAATTTCGCACCAGCGAGTATTAGAAGCATACTTAAATTGGTGTTTAGTTTTAAATCAGACTCTTTATGATACCTACATACATGTTTCACTTTCTATTTGTGATGTCTTATTTTCTTTTTCATTATGGGTTAGGTTTTTATATTTCTGATAAATATAGATAACATTATTAAAACTTTTTATATTTTTTCTTCTTCTTATTATTTGTGAATTTTCAATTCCAATGTCTTTGTTAAAGTTTATTTTTAATTTTATAATATTGTTATTTAATTTATATTTAAAAGTTAACTTTTTTCCATGGGAACTTCAGTCTCATTTACAATAGAACTCCCCAACATTTTCTTACAATTTTGTATAGGTGTTTTTATTTTAATGGTGATTTTTATTTAACCTTGCATGATGTATTGATGTACTTCTTCCGGAGTTGATTATAAGCAAAAATAATTACCTTTACACATATTAAGAATAGTAGTTTTATGCATTTAATTTTCTTGGATTCATGGAAAAAAAATACATTTACTAAACTATTTCTAATTAATAGTCATCTTCTCACAATATTAATGTTTTTGGTAAAAAAAGGAGTTGATTTAATACATTTACATCCATCGATACTAGCTCACCCCGTGCATCGCACGGGAGTGATACACATATATTTCAACCAACTATGTATAAGCTACTAGCTAACATTACTTTCAACTTTCTATAGGTGATTCTATTTTATTGGTGGTTTTCATCTAACCCTGCACGATACCCACGTGTTTCACTTTCTATTTGTGTTGTCTTCTTTATTTTTGTCATTTCGCATCAAACGGTATTAAAAACATACTTTAACTGGTGTTTAAATTTTTATCTTCTTTCAACGGGAACTTCAGCCACATTTATAATACAACCTCCACCATCTTCTTTCAACTTTGTATAACTGCTCCTATTTTATCATGAGTTTTCATACAACCATGCATGATACCCACGTGTTTTAGTTTTTAATTGTGTTGTCTTCTTTTCTTTCTTATCATGGGCTAAGTTTTTATATTTACATTCGATAAATATGGATTATGTTATTAAAAGCTTTAGACATTTTCGTCCCATTATCTATGCATGGATGTTTAATTTCAACGTTTTTTGTCAATATTCTTTTTAAATTTTATAATCTTCTTATTTAATTTATAGCTATAATTTAATTTCAATCCACAATTATTTGACTATATATTTTACAAACCAACATCATTGGTCCACTAGCATAAGCTACCCTGGGACACGGGGTCGACTTAGTGCTCCCAAGTTTGATTCCTGCAGTTGACAGAAAACTGTTGTCTTGAATGATTGGTTTATTAAAGAGGGTTTCCCCTTCCGGTTTTACTTTAGTTTTGCTAACTAAAATCTAGTCAACCCCGTGCGTAGCACGGGTCAGGCGGCTAGTAGCCTATAACAAAACTAAGCTACGGTTAGAAACCCTAATAAACAAAACTAAGCTATGATAGTCTTCTAACCATCTACAATATGACAAAATATCATGTTTTAGACTTTGAACTTACTGCTAGATAATTCAAAAGTTGTTTCACCCGTGAAATGCTAGTGTCCAGTACATTACAAAGTCCATATTCACCATCATGATTTTGAACCAAGCTTTAACCATTATAGATAGAAAAAGAGTACAAATAATAAAACTAACATATTGCTAAATATTGGGATAAAAAGTAAACTAATGCAAATAAGGAAAGGAAGTAAAAAACCTGGTAATTTTTTCCATAGAATATTGAGATTGTAAATGATGTGGGAAATAGCCTATTCCAGAGATGTCGACTACAACGAGTTTAAAAAACGCTTCTTTTTGAACAAGTGTAAAAAATGTCAACGACGAAGCATAAAGAAATCCAAACCAAACGAGATTTTTGTGAAAATACTATTAAAGGAGCGGACTGCCATAGAAGAATGATTGATGAACTTAACTCGTATCGACGAGAGATTTTGACAAAATCATCGATTGAGGGTCAAATATGCAGTAGGACAATTGTGATTTGCTCCCTATATGAAAAAGAGTAACTTGGTAACCATAGGAACAACATGGCACATGATATTATTTTTTATCTAAAACCGGTCCTATCCCTCGATTTAAATTAATGTTGATCTGACGATGGTAATTGTTTATTCTCGTTTCTCATTAGAACAAGTGTTTTCACCCAGGTCGTTCTTGTGTGTCTATTTTGCTTCAAGGATATAATCTGAGCCAAAAATTCTTCATACACTCCAAACAATCTCAAATATTTTTAAATTGAATATACTCAAATTCATAATATGTAGAATATCTGCTTTTTTCCTTTCTCTTACTCACATTAGTCTTTTAAATGTCGAAAGAAAACCGAAGAAGCATGGAATAGACACTAAAAGTAAGGGAAAGTAGTTGGTAGCATGAGATAAAATTTAATCATATCTTAGAACACAAGCTAGAAATTAAGCATTTTATTTTTTGACTAATAGTATTTCGATCACGATTACAAAAAAATTAATTCCTACGTATATGATGATATTGAAATTATTTAGTATGAATTTTCATGTTATTACGAATTTTCTTGCCGATAAAACTTAGTAAGCGTGCCCACAACACACCCGGAATCTGGTAGTTTTTTTTGGCTCGAATTTTCTTGCCGATAAAACTTAGTAAGCGTGCCCAGATATTTTTTGGCTCAAAATCTATAGATTCAAAGAGTTTTAATTAAAGCAATTAACTGTACAGTAAATGAGCACAAAACGAAATTCCAGAAATGTTGGCATTCAATACTAGCCCTCTAAAAGAATTCTCTTTAAAACATCAAAATATAGTTAATAATAAGATAACTTCCTGAAGTTGGGGTGTTACGATTTATGTTATCATTTTTTTGGCCAAAACAATTTACGTTATGATGAATGCTTTATTTTTTTTAGGTAAGCAAAAAATTTATTGATGAGACTATGAGAGTATAAGGAGTACACCAAACCAAATACATATGGTTCAACTCTCATCCACTAACATTTCCAACAATATATCTAAGAAATACTAACATTTGCCATAAAAAATGGTTCAGATAAAGCCTAAAGTATACCGATCAAGTTGAAGTATTTGCCTTAGTTTTATGCCATTTTGTTGCTTTTGTTCTTAAATTCTAAACATATGTTGAATATTACTTGAATTATTTGTTTCTGTACTTCAAGAAATATATGTATTTTGAATTTCACGTTCATGATTTTATGTACTACAAAGAACGTGGATCCTATATGTTTATGTTATTATCTATCGTGGTGTTTAACATGTAGCTAGGTTAATGTTGATGTTGATTCTAATTCTAGATACTAGCATATGGTGTTACAAGGCACCCTTTCGTACTTTGTACTTATTAAGGGCATGCTTGTTAGGGATTAAAAAATAAGTAATTTTGTTGTTAAATAATTTAGAAATTAACTTTTTGAGATTTTTAAGAAAATTAATGAGAAGTTCTTTTGTGTTTGTGTAACATACTGAAAATCACTTATTTTAAAATAATCATTCTTAAAAGAATGATTTTTATGAGAAACTACTGATCAAAACAGTTTCTCATATGAAATAGTAATTTTAGACTATTTTCAGCTTTTCATTTTTTAAGAATCTGTAACAAACGGACAACATGTGTTCATAAATGATTATTTAAAAAAAAATGATTTTTTAAATAATTAAAAAAAGTTATAACAAAGGGCTCTAAACCTTTTTTAGTCGTAAAAAAATTGCTTTCATCAAATTATGTTTTATTTCAATTTTATTTTTTTTAAAAAGATATTTAAAATTGTTTACCTAGCATGGCTTAGCTTTGTTTATTTTTAAAATCCCACCTACTTATTTTTGCCAAATGTTTCATGAGTAAAAAGTTAAATGGCCTTTGGGCTTAGGCCCTGTATTAATTCAAAAAAAAGATAAATGGTCCAAATTAAATAGATATAAGGACATTTTTGTCATAATCATCTATTAGGGTTTCTAACCTAACCAATATAAATATGATAGTATGAGGCAGTCGCAGCCTCACAGGCATCATCTAGAAACTAGAGGCCAGATCTGAGGTTCATCATACAAACAAAAGTTCATCATGCAGAGATCCATAAAATTATCTGAGGTTTGTTTCAAATTATCTCAAATGATTTTCAGTTGGATAAATGCATTCATATGCAGAATATCTACTATTTTCCTTTCTCTTTTTCACATCTTTCGTAACAATTGATTTTGATCTGTCACTAAAATTAATTTGAAAGATTGATGTCGAAGGAATCTTGGAGAAGCTTGAAGTCAATAATAGTGAGGAGCAAGACAGACTAGAGGCCAGATCTGAGGTTTATCATACAAACAAAAGTTCATCATACAGACATCTATAAAATTATCTGAGGTTTGTTTCAAATTATCTCAAATGACTTTCTGTTGGATAAATGCATTCATATACAGAATATCTACTATTTTCCTTTCTCTTTTTCACATCTTTCGTAACAATTGATTTTGATCTGTCACTAAAATTAATTTGAAAGATTGATGTCAAAGGAATCTTGGAGAAGCATGAAGTCAATAGTGAGGTGCAAGGGAGACTAGTTGGTATCAGGAGATAAGTTCACAATCAGATCTAATCAGATCTTAAGGTACTAGCTAGAAAGTAAATATTTTCCATGGATTTTGATATCTTTTCAGTATTTTCTGAAGTTTTATAATCAAGTTTTTCTTCACCGTGAGTCTTGCCTCTTTTTTGTATGAACTGTATGAGTTGTTTTTTCAACTAAAAAAATATACATCCATTCAAATTGGCAGAATCTATCAATAACAACACAAACTCAAAATTGTTGAAACCCAAAAGGATGAATCTGTAAACAAACTCACAACACTCAGGTTAGTAGCATAAAACAGTAAAATGCCTAAAATGTAACAAAATTAAAGTCAAAGGAATACACATGCCTCTAGATCTATTACATTGGCACCCAAGTCATTGATTGAATTGTAATTGATCAAAGCTGATCTGTCAATCTAAATTAAATAAACACGGCAACAAGACGAAAAACCAAACAACACCGCACCAAGATGACGAATAAAACAATGTGGCACTCAAATAATGAAATCAAGAAAAAAAACACAAAAGCAATATTAGATCTATGTGAAAATCGCTTATTTACATTAAAAAAAGATAGTAAAACGATGGAAAAAGGTGGTTCCAGACAAAAGTTGTGACCAAAAGCCAACCCTCTCTGATACATGAACAAGAAGGAAGAGAAGACAGAAAAGTGAGAGAAATGACTTAGGTTTTTTTTTGAAAAAAAACTTTCTTTTTTGAAAAATCTTAAAATCCATTGACAGATTTATGGTCTGCCCATTGTTTTTAGTAATGCTTATAGATACACAGAACATTAAAAAATATAGATACAAAAAGCTGAATAGGATAGAATCCAAAGAAAATTATATGTTTTAAAATATTATAAATATAAGAATTTATAAGGTAAATTCACATAATCTTTCTAACTTTTGTTCCATTTAAATAATTTTAAACAATTTCTAGATAGAATTTTCGCATTTGAGATTGGATTAAAAAATAAATAGAGTCATTATAACATATTTTTAACTCAGGGAGTGTGGTTGAGCGGTTGTGGCTCATTCTCCCTTAACCAAGTGTCGAGGGTTTGATCCTCGTCTTGGATACGGAGCAACTTTAAATCTCTGGGCCAGCGGTCCCACCTTCGAGGTGCCTCCAATCCAGCGAGGGGGTCTCGACAAAAAAAACTCTAACAATTTTTTAATCTATTTTCTATGCATTTCGTTTTTGCTAAAATAAATGCTTCTAATACAGATTTGACTGATGATAGTTTTCTTTATTTCATCCATTTTTTAAAAATTTACTAGTCATATTTTAATAAAGAGTATACTAACAAATTAAATGCATCTAATTTTTAAACACTCAAAATTTTATCTAGAAAATATTCAATTATTCCATTTAATAATGTTGCTTCCATACATTTACCTATATTTCTTTATTACAAATATAATTATATATAGTTTTAAATATTAGTTAATACTTTCCTACAACTCTTTCTCTCTCTCTGTGTAATTGTATTAATATAAACTAATTACACACAGAGAGAGAGAGAGAGAAATGTTGATACTAAAATGATGATATAACCTTATATAAGAAAATAGTTTTTTTGAAGCAATATAAGTAAATAATTAATAATAGATATTTAATATATTTTATTTGAGGAAAGTACTGATATTTGAATAAAAAATATTATTATTTAAAATAAGTTGTGTTATTAAAAAAATTCTATAAAAAAGCATTTACCATAAATAAAATTTAAACATTAAAATAAAGAATATTTAATAACGCAAGTTATTTTAAATAATAATATTTTTTAATTCATATATCAGTCCTTCCCTTAAATAAAAACAAGAAAAAAGATATTTACCATAAATAAAATTTAAATGTTAAAATAAATAATATTTCTATATGTGTCGAATAATTTCTGAGTAAAAAAAGATTCTATAAATATGAACCACAAATAATTTACCATAAAAGGTGAATAATTTCTATATGGTAAATGATTTCTATATGTGTCAAAAATATTTCTAAAAAAATGAACCACAAATAATATTTCTTTTTTTTTGACCAAACAAATAATATTTCTATGTGTCAAAAAACATTAATTTCTATAAATATGAACTCATCTATTACATTTTCTTTAATAATGAATATACATATTGATAAAAAAAAATTGACCAAAATAATCATTTTTTAAGAAATTGTTAATTAACCTTTTAACATAATATTATAACCATCAAAATATTAATTCAGTGTTTAATTACTTAAAATTATATATCAATATTTAACTATTTTTTATCTTTATTATTTATATCTTTTTTAAGTAAACAATATTAATCATTATTTATCAGAAATACCACACACTAAGTAAAATCTAAATCAAATAAAATGAAAATAAAACAAAAAATTGTGGGAACTATCACAATTAGATCTTTGACTCCTCTTTGACTCAACATGGAAAACTAATCCCCCAAACGTACTCTCTTATCTCTTTCTCTGTTCATTTCCTCTCTTCTCTCTTTCTTTTCTAACAAAGTAGAAAATATTACTAAACTAATTCTCTTTCTTTCTCTGCAGCATTAGCACCATGTGCGCGAGTACTACGCCCTACACCACCACCCATTCCACCACGACCAGGAACAACACCACTTGTCATAGAACCACTATCTGAAGTCTCAGGCTCCATATAAAACCTTGCCCGAAATGCAGCCAAATGAGCATAATATGCTGGGGGAACTGCAATTGTAGCACACAGAAAACAAGAGTTGGTTAACTACAAAGGTAGAAGTCAAATTCAGTTGGATGGCAAATCTTGGAATCAACAACAGTGCCTGCAACATACATTTTCAAGTAGAATTTTAATGCGTCAGACTCATTAAGCAAGATCACTATAATGGTATATGTGTATATCGAATTTAAGTGAATACCAGGCAATATATTGCCACTCCTGTCAACAGAACTCTTGTCATGATGGTTACTAGCGAAGAGCCTAGTATGATGATGCTTTTGAACCACCACAAAAGTCACAGGAGGCTTGTTGAATTTGGCATACACAAGTTGCTTACGTGGACAAAGTCTGATGACGTGGCAAGGCGTGATTGGTTCCCTCGGTTACTTCATTCAAAAGTTAGTTTTGTTAGTTGTTTACTGTTAAAAACGATTTTTCTGTTAGGCGCCAAAAATCTGTTATCTTGTAACACTTGAGGATCAGCCATATAAATGCTTGATCAAGCTCATGTGAGACGACGAATCTTTGGGCATTTGAGAGAGTGAACAAACACGGGAACTTTGGGAATTGGGAAGTGAGGGGGATTCAACGATTAGGGATTCCAAAATTGTATCACAATTTCAGATTCAATCCAAATGGACTCAAGCAGTTGCTTGATCCCGCAGATGTAGGTTACCACTTTGGTACTGAACTGCGTAACCAAATCGTGTGTCAATTTCTGTTAATTCGCTTAATTTCGCTTCCGCAAGAATTAGGGTTTCACTTTGGGGATTATCAGAATTCTATTCAATTCGTGTTAATTCGGTTAAATTGAATTTCGTTGTTGCTGTAATTCTCAACAAGGCTGATAGTTAGTTTCAAGATGAAAAAGTTAGCAATACTAATATAGAATCATAGAAATATGCACAAAAACAACTAAGCATAGCAAAAAGTTCTCCACTTTGAATAAGCTCCTGCCGATGTGCTTGGGCACACACCAAGCCAGCATACTTTGTAACTTCTGGCCAATCTTGGGAAGCCACAACCTGCAGTTTCAACAATCAGGATATAAAAACAATCTTAAGAACAATTTAAAAGCATCTATAAGCTTGAGATTATTGGATATAAAAACAATTTGAAAAAGGTACAGTTGCTATGGACGGACTAGAATCCTCTCCAGGATGAGGATGAGTCACATCGGCTCCAAAAATAATTTTAGGCCTGTCGCTAACTAGTGGAATGCGCCTTGAAAGTGCATCTACTAGCACGGTATTCCAACCTCCAACTTTCACATTAATGTTGTGGCTGATCACTTATCAAGGCTACAAGAAAACAATGAGGATGAACTGCCACTTGATGATTCCTTCCCGGATGATCAGCTATTCTCTTTAGTGCAAGCTGAGGCACCATAGTACGTAGACTTTGGGAACTATCTTGTAGCTGGTGTGCTGCTTCCGGACTTGAACTACCAGCAAAACAAGAAATTCTTCCATGATATAAAGCCCTATTATTGGGATGAGCTCTACCTCTTCAAAAGGGGATCAGATGGTATTTTTAGAATGTGCATTCCGGAGGACGAGGTAAGTAACATTTTAATGTTTTGTCATTCTTCATCTTATGGTGGCCACGTCAGTTCTCAGAAAACTGCTTTTAAAATTCTTCATTCTGGTTAGTGGTGGTCATCTCTTTTCAAAGATGTGCATCAGTTTGTTTCTCAATGTGACCAGTGTCAACGCACTAGGAGTATTTCCAAAAGGAACGAAATGCCCTTAAACAACATTCTGGAGGTTGAAATCTTCGACGTCTGGGGCCATTTTTTTCCCCTTTCGGAAATCAATATATCCTACTTGCAGTTGACTATGTGTCTAAATGGATCGAAGCCATTGCTTCTCCAACAAACGATGCACAAGTTGTAGTAAAGCTTTTCAAAAAGCTAATTTTTCCAAGATTTGGGGTCCCAACATTGGTTATAAGTGATGGAGAATCTCATTTCATTTCAAAACAAGTTGAAAAAGTTTTACAAAAGTATGGGGTCAAGCATAAAGTTGCAACACCATATCACCCCTAGACTAGTGGCCAAGTTGAGGTGTCAAATAGAGAAATCAAATCAATTTTAGAAAAAACTGTTTCTACCTCTAGAAAAGATTGGTCAATTAAGCTTGATGATGCTCTCTGGGCTTACCAGACAGCATACAAGACTCCCATCGGAATGACTCCTTTTAAACTGATTTTTGGGAAGTCTTGTCATCTTCCGGTTGAGCTGGAGCTCAAAGCTTATTGGGCAATCAAAACCCTCAATTTGGACATGAGTCTTGCAGGAGATAAAAGAAAACTTCAGCTGAATCAGTTGGAGGAACTGAGGATGGACGCTTATGAGAATGCTAGGATTTATAAAGAAAGAACAAAAAAATTGCATGATAGGCGTATCATTTGCAGGGAATTTAAAGAAAGTGATCATGCGTTGCTCTTTAACTCAAGATTAAAATTGTTTCCAGGAAAGTTAAGATCGAGATGGTCCGGTCCATTTAAAATCTTTAGGGTATACCCCTTTGGCGCAGTTAAAATTTGGAGTGAAAAGACCGGACCATTCAAGGTCAATGGCGAAATTAAGGTTAACAATTTATAATGTGGGTGAAGATATTAAGAAAGGAACCACTTTGGTTCTACACAATCCAACCTGAGCAAAAGAGGCTCTTTTTAACCGTCAAGCTAGTGACGTTAAAGAAGCACTGCGTGGGAGGCAACCCACGGGTTAACTTTGTTTATTTTGCAGGAAGGGAACTAGTTATTAACAAGGTAAAAAGGAGGTTCATGAGCAAGGCACATCAAATTGGTCAAGAATTTGGGGACCAATGTGTGAAAAAAATGCAAGAAAATTGAAGTTTTTGATGAACAGGAGGAGCACGACGCGTGCTAA
Source organism: Astragalus glycyphyllos (assembly GCA_963573325.1). Classification (NCBI taxonomy): domain Eukaryota; kingdom Viridiplantae; phylum Streptophyta; class Magnoliopsida; order Fabales; family Fabaceae; genus Astragalus; species Astragalus glycyphyllos. Next base: position 6,700,640 of record OY754313.1, on the reverse strand, counting down.
GTCTCGCACGACTCGTGCTGGCTGAAGCAAATTTATAAATTTCAAAATGAAGAAGTGTCACGACCCGTGCTATGTTGGCACGACTCGTGCAGGTCTGGTATTCAAAAAAACTAAGTCACACCGAGAATTACGCACACCCGTACTAGCCTTCGCACGACTCGTGCACGCTGAAGACCCACTCTGTGTTTAACATTCAAGCCCAAGTAAGTCACGATTTTTCTCTCAATTTTTCTACTACCATCAACTTCTCTTCTTCTCCAACTCTCAAACCTCCATAGCCAAACACTCTCAAGCCTCATATCATCCAAATCTTCACCAAATTTCGTGAATCTTAACACAAATCCAACACCCATCACTCCCTAAACAAAACCCAACAATCAAAACCATCATCCATCCACTCATTCCACAAACCCCAAATTCTGAATCCTCAAAACCCTACACCAAAAATCTCACAAATCCACTCCAAAACCTCACCGAATCATCAAATTACCACTTATTTTCCATAACCCTTCACCAAGAGCACCTATTGCAAGCACAAATTTCACCAAAACACCAAAAAAAACCCAAATCCTCACCAAGCAAGTGCGAAAATGGCACCAAAAAAAGCAAGAACCGGTGATGTTGCTGGAAGTTCTGGGCCTACAAGGAAGAGGGCTGGCGCTGGTTCAAGCAGTGATCGCAGCATTGTTTTCAAAAATGCTAGTCAAAGAAAGCGCTATAAGTCCTTGAAAGAGAGGCCCATTGTTCCCACCAGGTATCCTCCATTTAATGATAACACTCTTTCATACCTGGGAATAGCATCAAATGTAATAATGTTGTTGAATATTCTGGGCTGGTTGAATTTTTTGAACCCCTCTTGGGACACCTATGAGGAATTGACCCTAGAATTTCTGAGTTCCCTATGTTTTTCTGAGGATAGGGCCAACATTGAGAATCCTAATCATAGGTTGTCATTCCGGTTGTTTAATTGTGATTTTGATCTTTCCTTGACTGAGTTTGCCGAAGTTATTGGTTTTTCAAATGAGGGGACAATTCATGATTCTAAGAACCCGGCGCTTAGGCCGACCTGCAATTTTGGGCTTTAATAACTGGGGAAGAGCATTACGATCCTAGGACAGCCAAGGCAAGCAAAATTCATAACCCAGTTTTTAGATACATTCATAGGGTTATGGCTTGCACAATTTTTGGAAGAGGTGAGACAGGAGGAATAAGAACTGCTGAATTGTTTATGTTGTGGGCTATGGTGCATTCGCACCCGGTTAATACTTGCTACTATCTGGTTAGTAATTTGGCTCATCTAGCAGAACATGGAAAAGGGGTGTTGGTGGTATGATATCATTTATTGTGGACAAATTGGGTTTGGGAGAAAATTTTGAGCATTTTAAGGGGATTGGTGAATTGAAAATTGATTATGAGTTTTGTGTTGATATTCAAATGGTTCAACAAGTCAAAAGAGAGTTGAAATTTCCTTCTTATCTTTTAATCTCAAGACAAAAGTCAATTCAGCTGCCCAACAAAGAAAGAACTGATATCACAAATCATGTTAACTGGCTCTTTCCCGTTGCTGCTGGGGTAAACCAGCCAATTGAGAATGAACAGCTACAAGAAGAGCAAGAACCAGCTGAGCAGGATGGTCAGAATGCTCCAAACAATCAAAATTTTAATCTGGAGGCATGGTGTGCAAGAATTGAAACTGAGAAGGTAAGGTGGGGAGCGGAACTGCAGCTAATAAGAGAAGACCAATTGCTTCACGGTCAACCAATGGAGCACATGTCAGATATGCTTCAAACTTTGATGCAACACTTTAACATCAACCAGACTCCTCCGCCTGGTCAGCAGTAATCATGTGAGCTACTCCTACCCCTTTCATGTTGCTTTTATTTCAAATCATTGAGGACAATGCTTAGTCCAAGCATGGGGGTATTTAACTTGTTTCATTTCTTTTCCCTTTTTCGTTTTTTCTGCTAATCTGTTTGTTTTTGCTGTTTTAAGTTAGTGAGTCTTGAATTCTCCCATGTTTTGAGTTGTTGTTGTTTTCTTGCAAGCTGAATGTGAAAACTTTTTACACTTGTTAATAATTGCATTTGAAAAAGAAAAAAATAGAGCTTAGTTTTTTTTCGGACCACAAAACTCACTTGTATGATAGACTTATGCTGAATGTAAATGTGAGGTTGTAATGATTGGAAGCTGAGAATTAGCATGTCTGAATTGTACTTTGTGTGAACCAGCTTCTAAAATGTGAGATATAGAGCCTTCACAAGGGGATGTTACTGAAATTATATATTTTATACCCTTTTTTTTCTTTGCTGAGTGTATGTTTCTCAAATTGTATCATTCTAGAATTTGTTTGTTGACCGTTTTGAAGCGAAAAATGATTTGCAGCATGCGAAAGAATTCGGGGAGTTAGGAATTTTTCTTCTGGCCTCATAGTGTTTGAAAATATTTCCCTCTAGTTGCCCCTTTGAGCCTATATTTTTATTCCTTTGGCAGCCAGAAATGAAATTTTTTGTTTTTTGTAAACTTTGGAATCGGATTGGAGCAACTATTGAATTTGCAGGTATTTGTCCTACATTTGAAATCATATATCTCTTGGACATAAGCTGGTTGTATTGCTTTTTTTTTCCTCCAAAGAAAGAAAAGAAAAATCAATCAAAGAAAAAAAATAGAAGTGAAAAAGAAAAAGAAAAAAAGAAAGCAAAAAGGGGGGAAAATAGCAAAATCATGGGAAATCAAAAGGAAAGAGTCCACTCACGTCTCAAAGACAAAAATCAAGTCAAAAAGAGTGGGCTCAAGTGAAAGAAATGAAGAAGAATGGAAGTGGAAGCAATTTTAGAGTCTTGGACAAAATGTGCAAAATTGGTAGAAGCTCTATTTTTTATATCAAAGGTTGTTGTCATTGATTTTTATTTCTAGCCCTTTGTTTTTCCCTTCTTTCTTATTCCCATCTTTCGCGTGCTTGTGAACTTTTTAGTAGAGATATTGGTCAACTTACAAGTGGGATTAGACAAGGCAAAGCAAATCATGAGAATAGCCTTGCTAGCCTTGGGACAATAAGGTTGTGCTTAATGGGTCCCTGCGATGATCAACCATGAGAATAGGTTTGATCATTGTTTCGAGACACATTCTTGCATTCCGAAAGGAAGCTTGAATTACACCAAAAGAATACGTTGTCCTTAAAAACAATTTCAATATAAGATAGAGAATAGTTAAAGGGTTGTTTAATTCCGTCATTTTGGTTTAACCACGATCCCAATGCGTCTTTTATATTCTGAATTTTACATAACAAAAATACTCCTTTTATTCAAACTATTACTTTTCAGCTAATCAACATCGAAAAATAGATTAGTAATCACATTTTACTCCCTGTGGACCGATACTTTCTATTACGCGATAAGACCGTGCACTTGCGGCCTATCAGTTATCCGCTAGTTTATCTATTATTCGCTACCTTAGACTAAACAAGTAGCATTAATTAGTCTTGGAATTTCATGAAAACAAGAGAAAGGTCGACTTGTAATTTAAAAAATAAAAATAAAGTTTAAAAATAATGAAAAACCTTACCTACTTATTTGGAATCAAACATGATTAAATAGAAGTGTTGGAATAATTTAAAACCGAATATTCTAATGACTATAGGATAAATAAATAAAAAATTGCATAATAATCAATTAATTAAGGAAATATTCTAATATTTTATGATCAATTTAAATAAATATAAAAAGTTAATTTAAAAAATCAAATGAAAATGGTGCTAACTGAGATGTGGCATTAAGATTTCTTGCATTCCTCCCGAGAGATGTATACTTCTTGAAAAGGATGTTTTGGGTGATAAGACTTCGAGTTACACTTCATTGTAATTGTTCTTTTGGCGGAGAGGATATGAGCATTGTTAAGCTTTTCTGATGACCTCATTGTTATTGTTTGTGTCAGCGGTGTATAAAAAAGATCAAGAAAAAAACTTAAATTATGAGGATTATTCTTTTAAAAAAATGAGGATTATTAGGAGTGTGCAATAATCCGACGAAATAATCCGTGGGTACACGATTTCGTTGGTGGTGTGTTAAATCCCGCTTTCGTTTCCGACGGACCAAAAAATGGTTGGTAATTTCCGATGAATATTGGGTCGCTAATTAAAAAATTCGGTCGGAAATGTTCAAATCTTTAACTAAAACCATTCCTCTTATTGAGACCCTCATTTCAATCCCACTCTCTCACTCTCACTTTCATTTCAGTCTCCCTCTCTCACTCTCTCCGTCTCAACCCTCATCAGCTCCACAGCGACGCCCCATCACTGATCCTCCTTCACTTCTCTTCTCCTTCTCTTCCACTGCAACATCCTCTCTCAGTCTCCCTCTCTCACTCTCAAAGAAACTAAAACCCTAACGGTTTTCTTCTTTCATAGATCCTTCGAAATCACAAATCGTGAAGCTTCTAACCCTAATCTAATTTCATTTGAAGTTCGTTTCTCCCTCGATCTCACCTTTTCAGGTTTATGTTCCCTATTTCTTTCTTATTAATCATCCTTCTGTTTGTACCCTATGTCTCAAGCATTTTTCCCTTGTCAAACCTACAAGGTTCCTCCTTCAGTAGATGAGCTTGGTTCATTGATGCCACTCGACTAGATTCAGGTCTCTGAGAAGTGTTTCAACTTTACAATAGAAAGTTTCAAAATTTTAGGGTTTCGTACTAAGCCGCTATAGAAAGAAAACACTTCTACATAAGTACTTTGTTTGTATGTATCTACTATGCTTTATCGACGAACTATAGACGAGGACATGGACGATGGAGTGGCTTACGAGGAGGCCCCTGGATAGATGGATCTTGATGATCTCAATACATGTTGAATGAAGCTACCATGTAAATTGAGTTCTATAAAACGGAAGGACATGGCTGGTGGCTGGACTTCGATACTTACTGTTCCGGATCCAACTTTGGCTAGAGATAATGGGCCTAGGAGCCCAATTGTAAGCAAGCCCAGTCACACCACTATATATACCACTCCACACCCTAAAATACGGTACGCTTTCTTCACTCCTCTCATATGCTCCATTTTGATTATGGACTGACTTGGGCGTCGGAGTGCCTGCAATATCGTCTCAGATTTCCATCTCAGCATCACCACTGTGAGGTACAATTTTCTCTCAGTGAGTTCCGTTCGAAACATTTACCATCTACAATATGTTAATATCAATGTATATAAGCTAGTGATGAGTCCCTTTCTTTACTACTGTTAGGCTATCATCTCTTATATATATGTGGCTTGTCATGCCACTTCAAATTGGCTCCAAACCTTTTTTTTTTCTTTCCTTCTTTTCCTTTTTTCCATTTTTTCTCTTTTTCCTTTTTCTTCTTTTATATTTTAAAGTTTTACTTTTTTTCTTCATTTTTTTCCCTTCTTCCATTTTGGTTTCAGTTTTTTTTTTCTACTTTTATATTTTTAAATTTTGTATTTTTTCTTTTTTATATTTTAAGGGGTATTTTACAGAATCGAAAAATTTTAGATGTTTAAATATGCAAAAAAAAATTCTTCAATAATCCATTTTGTGAAAAAAAAAGATTTAATTTCATTACAAAATATGTAACAAGATGCTAAACAGTGTGTTTTGGTGTACTTGGGCAAAAAAATTATTTTGTACAAAAATGCGTAAAGTGAAATGTTAAGCAGTATGTTTTAGCGTACTTTAGGATTCATAAAAAAATTTAACTCTTCAAATACCAAAAATTTCTTCGAAAGTAAACGGATTGGTAAAAAATAATAATAAGTTTGTGACAAAATACGTAAAGTGAGATGCTAAACAGCATGTTTTTGTGTACTTATGGTGAAAAAAAATATTTTGTACCAAAATACGTGTGAAATGTTAAGCAGTATGTTTTGCGGTACTTTAGAATTCATAAAAAAAAAAATTCTTCAAATACCAGAAGTTTCTTCGTAAGTAAACTGTTTGGTTAAAAAGAATAATAAGTTTGTGACAAAATACGTAAAGTGAGATGCTAAACAGTGTGCTTTAGTGTACTTGATTGTGAAAAAAAATCATTTTGTACCAAAATGCTTAAAGTGAAATGTTAAATAGTATGTTTTGGGGGTACTTTAGGATTCATAAAAACTTTTTAAGTCTTCAAATACCAGAAGTATCTTTGTAAATAACCGGTTTGGTAAAAAATAATAATAAGTTTGTGATAAAATACGTAAAGTGTGATGCTGACAATGTATTTTGGGATACTATAGGGTCCCAAATTTTTTTTAGATGTTCAAATACGCGAAGTTCGTTCCTCAATAACATGTTTGATGAAAAAGCAAAAAAACATTCGTGACAAAATAGGTTCCAGAAAAATGTTTACATGTTCAAATTGGTGTTTTCTTCTTTATTTTGATAATTTCGCACCAGCGAGTATTAGAAGCATACTTAAATTGGTGTTTAGTTTTAAATCAGACTCTTTATGATACCTACATACATGTTTCACTTTCTATTTGTGATGTCTTATTTTCTTTTTCATTATGGGTTAGGTTTTTATATTTCTGATAAATATAGATAACATTATTAAAACTTTTTATATTTTTTCTTCTTCTTATTATTTGTGAATTTTCAATTCCAATGTCTTTGTTAAAGTTTATTTTTAATTTTATAATATTGTTATTTAATTTATATTTAAAAGTTAACTTTTTTCCATGGGAACTTCAGTCTCATTTACAATAGAACTCCCCAACATTTTCTTACAATTTTGTATAGGTGTTTTTATTTTAATGGTGATTTTTATTTAACCTTGCATGATGTATTGATGTACTTCTTCCGGAGTTGATTATAAGCAAAAATAATTACCTTTACACATATTAAGAATAGTAGTTTTATGCATTTAATTTTCTTGGATTCATGGAAAAAAAATACATTTACTAAACTATTTCTAATTAATAGTCATCTTCTCACAATATTAATGTTTTTGGTAAAAAAAGGAGTTGATTTAATACATTTACATCCATCGATACTAGCTCACCCCGTGCATCGCACGGGAGTGATACACATATATTTCAACCAACTATGTATAAGCTACTAGCTAACATTACTTTCAACTTTCTATAGGTGATTCTATTTTATTGGTGGTTTTCATCTAACCCTGCACGATACCCACGTGTTTCACTTTCTATTTGTGTTGTCTTCTTTATTTTTGTCATTTCGCATCAAACGGTATTAAAAACATACTTTAACTGGTGTTTAAATTTTTATCTTCTTTCAACGGGAACTTCAGCCACATTTATAATACAACCTCCACCATCTTCTTTCAACTTTGTATAACTGCTCCTATTTTATCATGAGTTTTCATACAACCATGCATGATACCCACGTGTTTTAGTTTTTAATTGTGTTGTCTTCTTTTCTTTCTTATCATGGGCTAAGTTTTTATATTTACATTCGATAAATATGGATTATGTTATTAAAAGCTTTAGACATTTTCGTCCCATTATCTATGCATGGATGTTTAATTTCAACGTTTTTTGTCAATATTCTTTTTAAATTTTATAATCTTCTTATTTAATTTATAGCTATAATTTAATTTCAATCCACAATTATTTGACTATATATTTTACAAACCAACATCATTGGTCCACTAGCATAAGCTACCCTGGGACACGGGGTCGACTTAGTGCTCCCAAGTTTGATTCCTGCAGTTGACAGAAAACTGTTGTCTTGAATGATTGGTTTATTAAAGAGGGTTTCCCCTTCCGGTTTTACTTTAGTTTTGCTAACTAAAATTTAGTCAACCCCGTGCGTAGCACGGGTCAGGCGGCTAGTAGCCTATAACAAAACTAAGCTACGGTTAGAAACCCTAATAAACAAAACTAAGCTATGATAGTCTTCTAACCATCTACAATATGACAAAATATCATGTTTTAGACTTTGAACTTACTGCTAGATAATTCAAAAGTTGTTTCACCCGTGAAATGCTAGTGTCCAGTACATTACAAAGTCCATATTCACCATCATGATTTTGAACCAAGCTTTAACCATTATAGATAGAAAAAGAGTACAAATAATAAAACTAACATATTGCTAAATATTGGGATAAAAAGTAAACTAATGCAAATAAGGAAAGGAAGTAAAAAACCTGGTAATTTTTTCCATAGAATATTGAGATTGTAAATGATGTGGGAAATAGCCTATTCCAGAGATGTCGACTACAACGAGTTTAAAAAACGCTTCTTTTTGAACAAGTGTAAAAAATGTCAACGACGAAGCATAAAGAAATCCAAACCAAACGAGATTTTTGTGAAAATACTATTAAAGGAGCGGACTGCCATAGAAGAATGATTGATGAACTTAACTCGTATCGACGAGAGATTTTGACAAAATCATCGATTGAGGGTCAAATATGCAGTAGGACAATTGTGATTTGCTCCCTATATGAAAAAGAGTAACTTGGTAACCATAGGAACAACATGGCACATGATATTATTTTTTATCTAAAACCGGTCCTATCCCTCGATTTAAATTAATGTTGATCTGACGATGGTAATTGTTTATTCTCGTTTCTCATTAGAACAAGTGTTTTCACCCAGGTCGTTCTTGTGTGTCTATTTTGCTTCAAGGATATAATCTGAGCCAAAAATTCTTCATACACTCCAAACAATCTCAAATATTTTTAAATTGAATATACTCAAATTCATAATATGTAGAATATCTGCTTTTTTCCTTTCTCTTACTCACATTAGTCTTTTAAATGTCGAAAGAAAACCGAAGAAGCATGGAATAGACACTAAAAGTAAGGGAAAGTAGTTGGTAGCATGAGATAAAATTTAATCATATCTTAGAACACAAGCTAGAAATTAAGCATTTTATTTTTTGACTAATAGTATTTCGATCACGATTACAAAAAAATTAATTCCTACGTATATGATGATATTGAAATTATTTAGTATGAATTTTCATGTTATTACGAATTTTCTTGCCGATAAAACTTAGTAAGCGTGCCCACAACACACCCGGAATCTGGTAGTTTTTTTTGGCTCGAATTCTAATTAATAATAAGATAACTTCCTGAAGTTGGGGTGTTACGATTTATGTTATCATTTTTTTGGCCAAAACAATTTACGTTATGATGAATGCTTTATTTTTTTTAGGTAAGCAAAAATTTTATTGATGAGACTATGTGAGTATAAGGAGTACACCAAACCAAAAACATATGGTTCAACTCTCATCCACTAACATTTCCAACAATATATCTAAGAAATACTAACATTTGCCATTAAAAATGGTTCAGATAAAGCCTAAAGTATACCGATCAAGTTGAAGTATTTGCCTTAGTTTTATGCCATTTTGTTGCTTTTGTTCTTAAATTCTAAACATATGTTGAATATTACTTGAATTATTTGTTTCTGTACTTCAAGAAATATATGTATTTTGAATTTCACGTTCATGATTTTATGTACTACAAAGAACGTGGATCCTATATGTTTATGTTATTATCTATCATGGTGTTTAACATGTAGGTTAATGTTGATGTTGATTCTAATTCTAGATACTAGCATATGGTGTTACAAGGTACCCTTTCGTACTTTGTACTTATTAAGGGCATGTTTGTTAGGGATTAAAAAATAAGTAATTTTGTTGTTAAATAATTTAGAAATTAACTTTTTGAGATTTTTAAGAAAATTAATGAGAAGTTCTTTTGTGTTTGTGTAACATACTGAAAATCACTTATTTTAAAATAATCATTCTTAAAAGAATGATTTTTATGAGAAACTACTGATCAAAACAGTTTCTCATATGAAGTAGTAATTTTAGACTATTTTCAGCTTTTCATTTTTTAAGAATCTATAACAAACGGACAACATGTGTTCATAAATGATTAGTTCAAAAAAAATGATTTTTTAAATAATTAAAAAAAGTTATAACAAAGGGCTCTAAACCTTTTTTAGTCGTAAAAAAATTGCTTTCATCAATTTATGTTTTATTTCAATTTTATTTTTTTAAAAAAGATATTTAAAATTGTTTACCTAGCATGGCTTAGCTTTGTTTATTTTTAAAATCCCACCTACTTATTTTTGCCAAATGTTTCATGAGTTAAAAGTTAAATGGCCTTTGGGCTTAGGCCCTGTATAAATTAAAAAAAAAAGATAAATGGCCCAAATTAAATAGATATAAGGACATTTTTGTCATAATCATCTATTAGGGTTTCTAACCTAACCAATATAAATATGATAGTATGAGGCAGTCGCAGCCTCGCAGGCATCATGTAGAAACTAGAGGCCAGATCTGAGGTTCATCATACAAACAAAAGTTCATCATGCAGAGATCCATAAAATTATCTGAGGTTTGTTTCAAATTATCTCAAATGATTTTCAGTTGGATAAATGCATTCATATACAGAATATCTACTATTTTCCTTTCTCTTTTTCACATCTTTCGTAACAATTGATTTTGATCTGTCACTAAAATTAATTTGAAAGATTGATGTCGAAGGAATCTTGGAGAAGCATGAAGTCAATAGTGAGGTGCAAGGGAGACTAGTTGGTATCAGGAGATAAGTTCACAATCAGATCTAATCAGATCTTAAGGTACTAGCTAGAAAGTAAATATTTTCCATGGATTTTGATATATTTTCAGTATTTTCTGAAGTTTTATAATCAAGTTTTTCTTCACTGTGAGTCTTGCCTCTTTTTTGTATGAACTATATGAGTTGTTTTTTCAACTAAAAAAATATACATCCATTCAAATTGGCAGAATCTATCAATAACAACACAAACTCAAAATTGTTGAAACCCAAAAGGATGAATCTGTAAACAAACTCACAACACTCAGGTTAGTAGCATAAAACAGTAAAATGCCTAAAATGTAACAAAATTAAAGTCAAAGGAATACACATGCCTCTAGATCTATTACATTGGCACCCAAGTCATTGATTGAATTGTAATTGATCAAAGCTGATCTGTCAATCTAAATTAAATAAACACGGCAACAAGACGAAAAACCAAACAACACCGCACCAAGATGACAAATAAAAAAAGATAGTAAAACGATGGAAAAAGGTGGTTCCAGACCAAAGTTGTGACCAAAAGCCAACCCTCTCCGATACATGAACAAGAAGGAAGAGAAGACAGAAAAGTGAGAGAAATGACTTAGATTTTTTTTGAAAAAAAACTTTTTTTTTTGAAAAATCTTAAAATCCATTGACAGATTTATGGTCTGCCCATTGTTTTTAGTAATGCTTATAGATACACAGAACATTAAAAAATATAGATACGAAAAGCTGAATAGGAAAGAGTCCAAAGAAAATTATATATTTTAAAATATTATAAATATAAGAATTTATAAGGTAAATTCAAATAATCTTTCTAACTTTTGTTCCATTTAAATAATTTTAAACAATTTCTAGATAGAATTTTCGCATTTGAGATTGGATTAAAAAATAAATAGAGTCATTATAACATATTTTTAACTCAGGGAGTGTGGTTGAGCGGTTGTGGCTCATTCTCTCTTAATCAAGTGTCGAGGGTTTGATCCTCCTCTTGGATACGGAGCAACTTTAAATCCCTGGGCCAGCGGTCCCACCTTCAAGGTGTCTCCAATCCAGCGAGGGGGTCTCGACAAAAAAAAACTCTAACATATTTTTAATCTGTTTTCTATGCATTTCATTTTTGTTAAAATAAATGCTTCTAATACAGATTTGACTGATGATAGTTTTCTTTATTTCATCCATTTTTTTAAAAATTTACTAGTCATATTTTAATAAAGAGTATACTAACAAATTAAATGCAGCTAATTTTTAAACACTCAAAATTTTATCTAGAAAATATTCAATTATTCCATTTAATAATGTTGCTTACATACATTAACCTATATTTCTTTATTACAAATATAATTATATATAGTTTTAAATATTAGTTAATACTTTCCTACACCTCTTTCTCTCTCCCTCTGTCTAACTGTATTAATATAAACTAATTACACAGAGAGAGAGAAATGTTGATACTAAAATGATGATATAACCTTATATAAGTAAATAATTTTTTTGAAGCAATATAAGTAAATAATTAATAATAGATATTTAATATATTTTATTTAAGGAAAGTACTGATATTTGAATAAAAAATATTATTATTTAAAATAAGTTGTGTTATTAAAAAAATTCTATAAAAAAAGCATTTACCATTAATAAAATTTAAACATTAAAATAAAGAATATTTAATAACGCAAGTTATTTTAAATAATAATATTTTTTAATTCATATATCAGTTCTTCACTTAAATAAAAACAAGAAAAAAGATATTTACCATAAATAAAATTTAAATGTTAAAATAAATAATATTTCTATATGTGTCGAATAATTTCTCTGAGTAAAAAAAGATTCTATAAATATGAACCACAAATAATTTACCATAAAAGGTGAATAATTTCTATATGGTAAATGATTTCTATATGTGTCAAAAATATTTCTAAAAATATGAACCACAAATAATATTTCTTTTTTTTTACCAAACAAATAATATCTATATGTGTCAAAAAACATTAATTTTTATAAATATGAACTCATCTATTACATTTTCTTTAATAATGAATATACATATTGATAAAAAAAAATTGACCAAAATAATTATTTTTTAAGAAATTGTTAATTAACCTTTTAACATAATATTATAACCATCAAAATATTAATTCAGTGTTTAATTACTTAAAATTATATATCAATATTTAACTATTTTTTATCTTTATTATTTATATCTTTTTTAAGTAAACAATATTAATCATTATTTATCAGAAATACCACACACTAAGTAAAATCTAAATCAAATAAAATGAAAATAAAACAAAAAATTGTGGGAACTATCACAATTAGATCTTTGACTCCTCTTTGACTCAACATGGAAAACTAATCCCCCAAACGTACTCTCTTATCTCTTTCTCTGTTCATTTCCTCTCTTCTCTCTTTCTTTTCTAACAAAGTAGAAAATATTACTAAACTAATTCTCTTTCTTTCTCTGCAGCATTAGCACCATGTGCGCGAGTACTACGCCCTACACCACCACCCATTCCACCACGACCAGGAACAACACCACTTGTCATAGAACCACTATCTGAAGTCTCAGGCTCCATATAAAACCTTGCCCGAAATGCAGCCAAATGAGCATAATATGCTGGGGGAACTGCAATTGTAGCACACAGAAAACAAGAGTTGGTTAACTACAAAGGTAGAAGTCAAATTCAGTTGGATGGCAAATCTTGGAATCAACAACAGTGCCTGCAACATACATTTTCAAGTAGAATTTTAATGCGTCAGACTCATTAAGCAAGATCACTATAATGGTATATGTGTATATCGAATTTAAGTGAATACCAGGCAATATATTGCCACTCCTGTCAACAGAACTCTTGTCATGATGGTTACTAGCGAAGAGCCTAGTATGATGATGCTTTTGAACCACCACAAAAGTCACAGGAGGCTTGTTGAATTTGGCATACACAAGTTGCTTACGTGGACAAAGTCTGATGACGTGGCAAGGCGTGATTGGTTCCCTCGGTTACTTCATTCAAAAGTTAGTTTTGTTAGTTGTTTACTGTTAAAAACGATTTTTCTGTTAGGCGCCAAAAATCTGTTATCTTGTAACACTTGAGGATCAGCCATATAAATGCTTGATCAAGCTCATGTGAGACGACGAATCTTTGGGCATTTGAGAGAGTGAACAAACACGGGAACTTTGGGAATTGGGAAGTGAGGGGGATTCAACGATTAGGGATTCCAAAATTGTATCACAATTTCAGATTCAATCCAAATGGACTCAAGCAGTTGCTTGATCCCGCAGATGTAGGTTACCACTTTGGTACTGAACTGCGTAACCAAATCGTGTGTCAATTTCTGTTAATTCGCTTAATTTCGCTTCCGCAAGAATTAGGGTTTCAATTTGGGGATTATCAGAATTCTATTCAATTCGTGTTAATTCGATTAAATTGAATTCCGTTGTTGCTGGAATTCTCAACAAGGCTGATAGTTAGTTTCAAGATGAAAAAGTTAGCAATACTAATATAGAATCATAGAAATATGCACAAAAACAACTAAGCATAGCAAAAAGTTCTCCACTTTGAATAAGCGCCTGCCGATGTGCTTGGTCACACACCAAGCCAGCATACTTTGTAACTTCTGGCCAATCTTGGGAAGCCACAACCTGCAGTTTCAACAATCAGGATATAAAAACAATCTTAAGAACAATTTAAAAGCATCTATAAGCTTGAGATTATTGGACATAAAAACAATTTGAAAAACGTACAGTTGCTATGGACGGACTAGAATCCTCTCCAGGATGAGGATGAGTCACATCGGCTCCAAAAATAATTTTAGGCCTGTCGCTAACTAGTGGAATGCGCCTTGAAAGTGCATCTACAAGCACGGTATTCCAACCTCCAACTTTCACATTAATGTTGTGGCTGATCACTTGTCAAGGCTACAAGAAAACAATGAGGATGAACTGCCACTTGATGATTCCTTCCCGGATGATCAGCTATTCTCTTTAGTGCAAGCTGAGGCACCATAGTACGTAGACTTTGTGAACTATCCTGTAGCTGGTGTGCTGCCTCCAGACTTGAACTACCAGCAAAACAAGAAATTCCTCCATGATATAAAGCCCTATTATTGGGATGAGCTCTACCTCTTCAAAAGAGGATCAGATGGTATTTTTAGAATGTGCATTTCGGAGGACGAGGTAAGTAACATTTTAATGTGGCCACGTCAGTTCTCAGAAAACTGCTTTTAAAATTCTTCATTCTGGTTATTGGTGGTCATCTCTTTTCAAAGATGTGCATCAGTTTGTTTCTCAATGTGACCAGTGTCAACGCACTAGGAGTACTTCCAAAAGGAACGAAATGCCCTTAAACAACATTCTGGTGGTTGCCATTTTTTTCCCCTTTCGGAAATCAATATATCCTACTTGCAGTTGACTATGTGTCTAAATGGATCGAAGCCATTGCTTCTCCAACAAACGATGCACAAGTTGTAATAAAGCTTTTCAAAAAGATAATTTTTCCAAGATTTGGGGTCCCAACATTGGTTATAAGTGATGGAGGATCTCATTTCATTTCAAAACAAGTTGAAAAAGTTTTACAAAAGTATGGGGTCAAGCATAAAGTTGCAACACCATATCACCCCTAGACTAGTGGCCAAGTTGAGGTATCAAATAGAGAAATCAAATCAATTTTAGAAAAAACTGTTTCTACCTCTAGAAAAGATTGGTCAATTAAGCTTGATGATGCTCACTGGGCTTATCGGACAGCATACAAGACTCCCATTGGAATGACTCCTTTTAAACTGATTTATGGGAAGTCTTGTCATCTTCCGGTTGAGCTGGGGTTCAAAGCTTATTGGGCAATAAAAACCCTCAATTTGGACATGAGTCTTGCAGGAGATAAAAGAAAACTTCAGCTGAATCAGTTGGAGGAACTGAGGATGGACGCTTATGAGAATGCTAGGATTTATAAAGAAAGAACAAAAAAATTGCATGATAGGCGTATCATTTGCAGGGAATTTAAAGAAAGTGATCATGCGTTGCTCTTTAGCTCAAGATTAAAATTGTTTCCAGGAAAGTTAAGATCGAGATGGTCCGGTCCATTTAAAATCTTTAGGGTATACCCGTTTCGCGCAGTTAAAATTTGGAGTGAAAAGACCGGACCATTCAAGGTCAATGGCGAAATTAAGGTTAACAATTTATAATGTGGGTGAAGATATTAAGAAAGGAACCACTTTGGTTCTACACAATCCAACCTGAGCAAAAGAGGCTCTTTTTAACCGTCAAGCTAGTGACGTTAAAGAAGCGCTGCGTGGGAGGCAACCCACGGGTTAACTTTGTTTATTTTGCAGGAAGGGAACTAGTTATTAACAAGGTAAAAAGGAGGTTCATGAGCAAGGCACATCAAATTGGTCAAGAATTTGGGGACCAATGTGTGAAAAAAATGCAAGAAAATTGAAGTTTTTGATGAACAGGAGGAGCACGACGCGTGCTAAGTCTCGCACGACTCGTGCTGGCTGAAGCAAATTTATAAATTTCAAAATGAAGAAGTGTCACGACCCGTGCTATGTTGGCACGACTCGTGCAGGTCTGGTATTCAAAAAAACTAAGTCACACCGAGAATTACGCACACCCGTACTAGCCTTCGCACGACTCGTGCACGCTGAAGACCCACTCTGTGTTTAACATTCAAGCCCAAGTAAGTCACGATTTTTCTCTCAATCTTTCTACTACCATCAACTTCTCTTATTCTCCAACTCTCAAACCTCCATAGCCAAACACTCTCAAGCCTCAAATCATCCAAATCTTTATGAAATTTCATGAATCTTAACACAAATCCAACACCCATCACTCCCTAAACAAAACCCAACAATCAAAACCATCATCCATCCACTCATTCCACAAACCCCAAATTCGTAATCCTCAAAACCATCATCCATCCACTCATTCCACAAACCCCAAATTCGTAATCCTCAAAACCCTACACCAAAAATCTCACAAATCCACTCCAACACCTCACCGAATCATCAAATTACCACTTATTTTCCATAACCCTTCACCAAGAGCACCTATTGCAAGCACAAATTTCACCAAAACACCAAAAAAAACCCAAATCCTCACCAAGCAAGTGCGAAAATGGCACTAAAAAAAGCAAGAACCGGTGATGTTGCTTGAAGTTCTGGGCCTACAAGGAAGAGGGCTGGCGCTGGTTCAAGCAGTGATCGCATCATTGTTTTCCAAAATGCTAGTCAAAGAAAGCGCTATAAGTCCTTGAAAGAGAGGCCCATTATTCCCACCAGGTATCCTCCATTTAATGATAACACTCTTTCATACCTGGGAATAGCATCAAATGTAATAATGTTGTTGAATATTCTGGGCTGGTTGAATTTTTTGAACCCCTCTTGGGACACCTATGAGGAATTGACCCTAGAATTTCTGAGTTCCCTATGTTTTTCTGAGGATAGGGCCAACATTGAGAATCCTAATCATAGGTTGTCATTCCGGTTGTTTAATTGTGATTTTGATCTTTCCTTGACTGAGTTTGCCGAAGTTATTGGTTTTTCAAATGAGGGGTCAATTCATGATTCTAAGAACACGGCGCTTAGGCCGACCTGCAATTTTGGGCTTTAATAACTGGGGAAGAGAATTTCGATCCTAGGACAGCCAAGGCAAGCAAAATTTATAACCCAGTTTTTCGATACATTCATAGGGTTATGGCTTGCACAATTTTTGGAAGAGGTGAGACAGGAGGAATAAGAACTGCTGAATTGTTTATGTTGTGGGCTATGGTGCATTCGCACCCGGTTAATACTTGCTACTATCTGGTTAGTAATTTGGCTCATCTAGCAGAACATGGAAAAGGGGTCACTGTTGTTGGTGGTATGATATCATTTATTGTGGACAAATTGGGTTTGGGAGAAAATTTTGAGCATTTTAAGGGGATTGGTGAATTGAAAATTGATTATGAGTTTTGTGTTGATATTCAAATGGTTCAACAAGTCAAAAGAGAGTTGAAATTTCCTTCTTATCTTTTAATCTCAAGACAAAAGTCAATTCAGCTGCCCAACAAAGAAAGAACTGATATCACAAATCATGTTAACTGGCTCTTTCCCGTTGCTGCTGGGGTAAACCAGCCAATTGATAATGAACAGCTACAAGAAGAGCAAGAACCAGCTGAGCAGGATGGTCAGAATGCTCCAAACAATCAAAATTTTAATCTGGAGGCATGGTGTGCAAGAATTGAAACTGAGAAGGTAAGGTGGGGAACGGAACTGCAGCTAATAAGAGAAGACCTGTTGCTTCACGGTCAACCAATGGAGCACATGTCAGATATGCTTCAAACTTTGATGCAACACTTTAACATCAACCAGACTCCTCCGCCTGGTCAGCAGTAATCATGTGAGCTACTCTTACCCCTTTCATGTTGCTTTTATTTCAAATCATTGAGGACAATGCTTAGTCCAAGCATGGGGGTATTTAACTTGTTTCATTTCTTTTCCCTTTTTCATTTTTTCTGCTAATTCTGTTTGTTTTTGCTGTTTTAAGTTAGTGAGTCTTGAATTCTCCCATGTTTTGAGTTGTTGTTGTTTTCTTGCAAGCTGAATGTGAAAACTTTTTACACTTGTTAATAATTGCATTTGAAAAAGAAAAAAATAGAGCTTAGTTTTTTTTGGGACCACAAAACTCACTTGTATGATAGACTTATGCTGAATGTAAATGTGAAGTTGTCATGATTGGAAGCTGAGAATTAGCATGTCTGAATTGTACTCTGTGTGAACCAGCTTCTAAAATGTGAGATATAGAGCCTTCACAAGGGGATGTTACTGAAATTATATATTTTATACCCTTTTTTTTCTTTGCTGAGTGTATGTTTCTCAAATTGTATCATTCTAGAATTTGTTTGTTGACCGTTTTGAAGCGAAAAATGATTTGCAGCATGCGAAAGAATTCGGGGAGTTAGGAATTTTTCTTCTGGCCTCATAGTTAGTGTTTGAAAATATTTCCCTCTAGTTGTCCCTTTGAGCCTATATTTTTATTCCTTTGGAAGCCAGAAATAAAATTTTTTGTTTTTTGTAAACTTTGGAATCGGATTGGAGCAACTATTGAATTTGCAGGTTTTTGTCCTACATTTGAAATCATATATCTCTTGGACATAAGCTGGTTGTATTGCTTTTTTTTCCTCCAAAGAAAGAAAAGTAAAATCAATCAAAGAAAAAAAAATAGAAGTGAAAAAGAAAAAGAAAAAAAGAAAGCAAAAAAGGGGGGAAAATAGCAAAATCATGGGAGATCAAAAGGAAAGAGTCCACTCACGTCTCAGAGACAAAAATCAAGTCAAAAAGAGTGGGCTCAAGTGAAAGAAATGAAGAAGAATGGAAGTGGAAGCAATTTTAGAGTCTTGAACAAAATGTGCAAAATTGGTAGAAGCTCTATTTTTGATTTCAAAGGTTGTTGTCATTGATTTTTATTTCTAGCCCTTTGTTTTTCCCTTCTTTCTTATTCCCTACCTAACATTAATACCCCAAGGCCCCGTTACAACCAAATGGAACCCCATATTTTGCATGCTTGTGAACTTTTTAGTAGAGATGTTGGTCAACTTACAAACCTATGGCAATGAGCCTTTGTTGAAACTTGAGCGCAATACTTCCCAAGTCCCTAAAACACTCAGAGAGATTGTGAACGATTGCCAATGTTCACACAGTTGTATTTTTCAGGTCATAAGCCTCTAATTGGGCAACCATCTGGCACCCCACTTGTGATATTGTATTTTGTCTATTATATGTTTCTGTTTTTGGTCCCTCATTTGGCTAACTTTGTTGATTGAATTCTTTGAAATTGCAGTTATTAACTTGTGTTTGCTAGTTTTGATTGTTCTTGCTTGAGGACAAGTAAAGGTTTAAGCATGGGGGAGTTTGATAAGTCTAAAAATAGAGTTTTTTTAGTGTTTAATTTGAATATAGAATTGTGGGAATATAGTTCTTTTATTGAGCTATTTTACTACAAGTTGTTAGTTTATGTTTTCAGGGATTACAATGAAGAAATGAAGGAATTTTGCATGCAAAAAGGTCAAAGATCAAAAGAGAATAAAGCATGGTGCAAAGCAAGGAAAAATAGTGCAAAACAAGGAGAAAAATAGTGTCAAGTGCCAGAAAAAGTGGCATGATTCGTGCCACAGCCCGTGCTAGTCGTGTGGAGTGCTGAAAAGTCATTTTTTAGAGTACCTGAAAAGTAGCACGACCCGTGCCAACTTAGCACGACCCATGCAACTCTTCAGGATACAGAAAATAGTTCCAAAACTGATCATCTTCCTCTCTTTATGGTTTTTATTTGTTATTGATGTGGATTGAATAGCTTGTCTACTGATCCTAGGCTATAAATAAGACCTCAATTCAGTTGTACTCACACCTTTGCATACTTGTAATCTCACTCCAAAGTTTAATCTAAGTTCTTGCAATTTTCTTAAGCTTTTGCTCTTTTATTTTCATGTTCTTTACTTTCTTGCAATTTTAATTTCTGTTCTTTACATTTTCAACACTTTACATTTCAATTCTTTATCGCTTTGTTTATATTCTTGTCATTTACACTATGTTATTTATTTTTATGTCATTTACTTTTATGTCATTCTCTTCTTCTTCTTGTCTACTATGATCATGTGTGAGTAGACTTCTTTAGTCTTGGGTTTGTGGGACACAATCCAATGATAGGAGAAGTTTGATATTGGAACAAGTGGGATTAGACAAGGCAAAGCAAATCATGAGAATAGCCTTGCTAGCCTTGGGACAATAAGGTTGTGCTTAATGGGTCCCTGCGATGATCAACCATGAGAATAGGTTTGATCATTGTTTCGAAACACATTCTTGCATTCCGAAAGGAAGCTTGAATTACACCAAAAGAATACATTGTCCTTAAAAACAATTTCAATATAAGATAGAGAATAGTTAAAGGGTTGTTTAATTCCGTCATTGTGGTTTAACCACGATCCCAATGCGTCTTTTATATTCTGAATTTTACATAACAAAAATACTCCTTTTTATTCAAACTATTACTTTTCAGCTAATCAACATCGAAAAATAGATTAGTAATCACATTTTACTCTCTGTGGACCGATACTTTCTATTACGCGATAAGACCGTGCACTTGCGACCTATCAGTTATCCGCTAGTTTATCTATTATTCGCTACCTTAGACTAAACAAGTAGCATTAATTAGTCTTGGAATTTCATGAAAACAAGAGAAAGGTCGACTTGTAATTTCAGTCTCACAAAGCCTACTTATGTGTGAATCTGACGTATGGAAGCTGGGACATTTATATGGGTTAGTTCTTTTTTCGCAGCCCACATTTTGTCACCGTTGGGCTAAAAAATAAAAATAAAGTTTAAAAATAATGAAAAACCTTACCTACTTATTTGTAATCAAACATGATTAAATATAAGTGTTGGAATAATTTAAAACCGAATATTCTAATGACTATAGGATAAATAAATAAAAAATTGCATAATAATCAATTAATTAAGGAAATATTCTAATATTTTATGATCAATTTAAATAAATATATAAAGTTAATTTAAAAAATCAAATGAAAATGGTGCTAACTGAGATGTGGCATTAAGATTTCTTGACATTCCTCCCGAGAGATGTATACTTCTTGAAAAGGATGTTTTGGGTGATAAGACTTCGAGTTACACTTCATTGTAATTGTTCTTTTGGCGGAGAGGATATGAGCATTGTTAAGCTTTTCTGATGACCTCATTGTTATTGTTTGTGTCAGCGGTGTATAAAAAAGATAAAGAAAAAAACTTAAATTATGAGGATTATTCTTTTAAAAAAATGAGGATTATTAGGAGTGTGCAATAATCCGACGAAATAATCCGTGGGTACACGATTTCGTTGGTGGTGTGTTAAATCCCGCTTTCGTTTCCGACGGACCAAAAAATGGTTGGTAATTTCCGATGAATATTGGGTCGCTAATTAAAAAATTCGGTCGGAAATGTTCAAATCTTTAACTAAAACCATTCCTCTTATTGAGACCCTCATTTCAATCCCACTCTCTCACTCTCACTTTCATTTCAGTCTCCCTCTCTCACTCTCTCCGTCTCAACCCTCATCAGCTCCACAGCGACGCCCCATCACTGATCCTCCTTCACTTCTCTTCTCCTTCTCTTCCACTGCAACATCCTCTCTCAGTCTCCCTCTCTCACTCTCAAAGAAACTAAAACCCTAACGGTTTTCTTCTTTCATAGATCCTTCGAAATCACAAATCGTGAAGCTTCTAACCCTAATCTAATTTCATTTGAAGTTCGTTTCTCCCTCGATCTCACCTTTTCAGGTTTATGTTCCCTATTTCTTTCTTATTAATCATCCTTCTGTTTGTACCCTATGTCTCAAGCATTTTTCCCTTGTCAAACCTACAAGGTTCCTCCTTCAGTAGATGAGCTTGGTTCATTGATGCCACTCGACTAGATTCAGGTCTCTGAGAAGTGTTTCAACTTTACAATAGAAAGTTTCAAAATTTTAGGGTTTCGTACTAAGCCGCTATAGAAAGAAAACACTTCTACATAAGTACTTTGTTTGTATGTATCTACTATGCTTTATCGACGAACTATAGACGAGGACATGGACAATGGAGTGGCTTACGAGGAGGCCCCTGGATAGATGGATCTTGATGATCTCAATACATGTTGAATGAAGCTACCATGTAAATTGAGTTCTACAAAACGGAAGGACATGGCTGGTGGCTGGACTTCGATACTTACTGTTCCGGATCCAACTTTGGCTAGAGATAATGGGCCTAGGAGCCCAATTGTAAGCAAGCCCAGTCACACCACTATATATACCACTCCACACCCTAAAATACGGTACGCTTTCTTCACTCCTCTCATATGCTCCATTTTGATTATGGACTGACTTGGGCGTCGGAGTGCCTGCAATATCATCTCAGATTTCCATCTCAGCATCACCACTGTGAGGTACAATTTTCTCTCAGTGAGTTCCGTTCGAAACATTTACCATCTACAATATAATAATATCAATGTATATAAGCTAGTGATGAGTCCCTTTCTTTACTACTGTTAGGCTATCATAGCCTATAACAAAACTAAGCTACGGTTAGAAACCCTAATAAACAAAACTAAGCTATGATAGCCTTCTAACCATCTACAATATGACAAAATATCATGTTTTAGACTTTGAACTTACTGCTAGATAATTCAAAAGTTGTTTCACCCGTGAAATGCTAGTGTCCAGTACATTACAAAGTCCATATTCACCATCATGATTTTGAACCAAGCTTTAACCATTATAGATAGAAAAAGAGTACAAATAATAAAACTAACATATTGCTAAATATTGGGATAAAAAGTAAACTAATGCAAATAAGGAAAGGAAGTAAAAAACCTGGTAATTTTTTCCATAGAATATTGAGATTGTAAATGATGTGGGAAATAGCCTATTCCAGAGATGTCGACTACAACGAGTTTAAAAAACGCTTCTTTTTGAACAAGAGTAAAAAATGTCAACGACGAAGCATAAAGAAATCCAAACCAAACGAGATTTTTGTGAAAATACTATTAAAAGAGCGGACTGCCATAGAAGAATGATTGATGAACTTAACTCGTATCGACGAGAGATTTTGACAAAATCATCGATTGAGGGTCAAATATGCAGTAGGACAATTGTGATTTGCTCCCTATATGAAAAAGAGTAACTTGGTAACCATAGGAACAACATGGCACATGATATTATTTTTTATCTAAAACCGGTCCTATCCCTCGATTTAAATTAATGTTGATCTGACGATGGTAATTGTTTATTCTCGTTTCTCATTAGAACAAGTGTTTTCACCCAGGTCGTTCTTGTGTGTCTATTTTGCTTCAAGGATATAATCTGAGCCAAAAATTCTTCATACACTCCAAACAATGTCAAATATTTTTAAATTGAATATACTCAAATTCATAATATGTAGAATATCTGCTTTTTTCCTTTCTCTTACTCACATTAGTCTTTTAAATGTCGAAAGAAAACCGAAGAAGCATGGAATAGACACTAAAAGTAAGGGAAATTAGTTGGTAGCATGAGATAAAATTTAATCATATCTTAGAACACAAGCTAGAAATTAAGCATTTTATTTTATGACTAATAGTATTTCGATCACGAATACAAAAGAATTAATTCCAACGTATATGATGATATTGAAATTATTTAGTATGAATTTTCATGTTATTACGAATTTTCTTGCAGATAAAACTTAGTTAGCGTGCCCACAACACACCCGGAATCTGGTAGTTTTTTTTCGGCTCGAATTGTAACCTATAACTTTTTTATGAGTAAAAATTTCAATTCATAAATAAAAGACTAGTTTGAGCATCACCGTGAACATGCACTACCCACATTCTATGAAGGGTTGCAGAGGACATGCTATCATTTGCTACAAAACCTAGGTCCATACACGAAGAATATTGCTTACAAAAAATCACCGATATTTTTTGGCTCAAAATCTATAGATTCACAGAGTTTTAATTAAAGCAATTAACTAAACAGTAAATGAGCACAAAACAAAATTCCAGAAATGTTGGCATTCAATACTAGCCCTCTAAAAGAATTTTCTTTAAAACACCAAAATATAATTAATAATAAGATAACTTCCTGAAGTTGGGGTGTTACGATTTATGTTATGATTTTTTGGGCCAAAACAATTTACGTTATGATGAATGCTTTATTTTTTTTAGGTAAGCAAAATTTTTATTGGTGAGACTATGAGAGTATAAGGAGTACACCAAACCAAATAAATACATATGGTTCAACATTCATCCACTAACATTTCCAACAATATATCTAAGAAATACTAACATTTGCCATAAAAATCACTTATTTTTAAATAATCATTCTTAAAAGAATGATTTTTATGAGAAGCTACTCAAAACAACATCTCATATGAAGTAGTTTTTGGACTATTTTCAGTTTTTCATTTTTTAAGAATCGGTAACAAACAGACAACATGTGTTCATAAATGATTATTTTAAAAAAAAGTGATTTTTTAGTAATTAAAAAAAACCATAACAAAGGACTCTAAAACTTTTTTAGTTGTAAAAAAATTGCTTTCATCAATTTATGTTTATTGCAATTTTATTTTCTAAAAAGATATTTAAAATTGTTTACCTAGCATGGCTTAGCTTTGTTTATTTTTTAAATCCCACCTACTTATTTTTGCCAAATGTTTCATGAGTACAAAGTTAAATGGCCTTTGGGCTTAGGCCCTGTATTAATTCAAAAAAAAAGTTAAATGGCCCAAATTAAATAGATATAAGGACATTTTTGACATAATCACCTATTAGGGTTTCTAACCTAACCAATATAAATATGATAGTATGGGGTAGTCGCAGCCTCACAGGCATCATGTAGAAACTAGAGGCCAGATCTGAGGTTCACCACAAACAAAAGTTCATCATACAGACATCCATAAAATTATCTGAGGTTTGTTTCAAATTATCTCAAATGATTTTCAGTTGGATAAATGCATTCATCTGCAGAATATCTACTATTTTCCTTTCTCTTTTTTCATATCTTTTGTAACAATTGATTTGGATCTGTCACTATAGTTAAGTTGAAAGATTGACGTCGAAGGAATCATAGAGAAGCATGAAGTCGATAGTGAGGAGCAAGGGAGACTAGTCAATATCAGGAGAGATAAGTTCTCCATCAGATCTAATCAGATCTTAAGGTACTTGTTAGAAAGTAAATATTTTCCATGGATTTTGATATCTTTTCGGTATTTTCTGAAGTTTTATAATCAAGTTTTTCTTTATTGTGAGTCTTGTCTCTTTTTGTATGAACTATATGAGTTGTTTTTTCAATTAGAAAGATATTCATCCATTCAAACATTGGTATACCCATGCCTCTAGGTCAATAGCATAAAACAGTAAAATGTCTAAAATGTAACAAAATTAATGTCAAAGGAATACCCATGCCTCTAGTTCTATAACATTGGCACCCAAGTCATTGATTGAATTGTAATTGATCGAAGTTGATCTGTCAATCGAAATTAAAAAACACGGCAAGAAGACGAGAAACCAACCAATAACGCACCAAGATGACGAATAAAACAACGTAGCACTCAAATGATTAAATCAAGAAAAAAAACACAAAAAGAATATTAAATCTATGTGAAAATCGCTTATTTAGATAAAAAAAAATATATAGGAAAATGATAGAGATAGGTGATTCCAAACCAAAGTTGTGACCAAAAGCCAACCCTCTCCGATATATGAACAAGAATAGAGAAGACATAAAAGTGAGAGAAATGACTTAGATTTTTTTAAAAAAAAAAAGCTTTTTTTTAAAAAATCTTAAAATCCATTGACAGATTTATGGTCGCTACATAAGTTAATTATTGCCCATTGTTTTTAGTAATGCTTATAGATACACACAACATTAAAAAATATAGATACGAAAAGCTGAATAAGAAAGAATCCAAAGAAGATTATATGTTTTAAAATATTAAAAATATAAGAATTTATAAGGTAAATTCAAATAATCTTTTTAACTTTTGTTCCATGTAGATAATTTTAAACAATTTCTAGATAGAATTTTCGCATTTGAGGTTGGAGTAAAAAAATAAAGAGAGTCATTCTAACATATTTTGATCTGTTTTCTATGCATTTCGTTTTGCTAAAATAAATACTTTTAATACATATTTGACTGATGATAGTTTTCTTTATTGCATCCATATTTTTTTAAAATGTACTAGTCATATTTTAATAAAGAGTATACTAACAAATTAAATGCAGCTAATTTTTAAACGCTCAAAATTTTATCTAGAAAATATTCAATTATTTCATTTATTAATGTTTTTTACATACATTAACCTATATTTCTTTATTACAAATATAATTGTATATAGTTTTAAATATTAATTAATAATTTCCTGCAACTCTCTCTCTCTGTAACAATTGTAATATAAACTAATTATTTAATTAAGTAATATATTTTTTAAGGTAAATGCTGATACTAAAATGATGATATAATTTTATATAAGTAAATAATTAATAATAGATATTTTAGATATTTAATATATTTTACTTAAGGAAAGTACTGATATTTGAATTAAAAATTATTATTTAAGGTTTAAATTTTATTTATGGTCAAAAAACATTAATTTTATAAAAACAAGAATAACGGTATTTACCATAAATAAAATTTAAACATTAAAATAAAGAATATTTAATAACGCAAGTTATTTTAAATAACAATACTTTTTAATTCGTATAACAGTTCTTCCTTTAAATAAAAACAAGAAAAAGATATTTACCATATATAAAATTTAAACATTAAAATAAATAATATTTCTATATGTGTCGAGAAATTTCTATATGAGTCAAAAAAGATTCTATAAATATGAACCACAAATAATTTACCATAAAAGGTGAATAATTTCTATATGGTAAATGATTTCTATATGTGTCAAAAATATTTCTAAAAATATGAACCACAAATAATATTTCTTTTTTTTTTGACCAAACAAATAATATCTCTATGTGTCAAAAAACATTAATTTCTATAAATATGAACTCATCTATTACATTTTCTTTAATAATGAATATACATATTGATAAAATAAAAAAAAATTTGACCAAAATAATTATTTTTTAAGAAATTGTTAATTAACCTTTTAACATAATATTATAACCATCAAAATATTAATTCAGTGTTTAATTACTTAAAATTATATATCAATATTTAACTATTTTTTATCTTTATTATTTATATCTTTTTTAAGTAAATAATATTAATCATTATTTATCAGAAATACCACACACTAAGTAAAATCTAAATCAAATAAAATGAAATTAAAACAAAAAATTGTGGGAACTATCACAATTAGATCTTTGACTCCTCTTTGACTCAACATGGAAAACTAATCCCCCAAACATACTTTCTTATCTCTTTCTCTGTTCATTTCCTCTCTTCTCTCTTTCTTTTCTAACAAAGTAGAAAATATTACTAAACTAATTCTCTTTCTTTCTCTGCAGCATTAGCACCATGTGCGCGAGTACTACGCCCTACACCACCACCCATTCCACCACGACCAGGAACAACACCACTTGTCATAGATCCACTATCTGAAGTCTCAGGCTCCATATAAAACATTGCCCGAAATGCAGCCAAATGAGCATAATATGCTGGGGGAACTGCAATTTTAGCACACAGAAAACAAGAGTTGGTTAACTACAAAGGTAGAAGTCAAATTCAGTTGGATGGCAGATCTTGGAATCAACAACAGTGCCTGCAACATACATTTTCAAGTAGAATTTTAATGCGTCAGACTCATTAAGCAAGATCACTATAATGGTATATGTGTATATCGAATTTAAGTGAATACCAGGCAATATATTGCCACTCCTGTCAACAGAACTCTTCTCATGATGGTTACTGGCGAAGAGCCTAGTATGATGATGCTTTTGAACCACCACAAAAGTCACAGGAGGCTTGTTGAATTTGGCATACACAAGTTGCTTACGTGGACAAAGTCTGATGACGTGGCAAGGCGTGATTGGTTCCCTCGGTTACTTCATTCAAAAGTTAGTTTTGTTAGTTGTTTACTGTTAAAAACGGTTTTTCTGTTAGGCACCAAAAATCTGTTATCTTGTAACACTTGAGGATCAGCCATATAAATGCTTGATCAAGGTCATAGTGAGACGACGAATCTCTGGGCATTTGAGAGAGTGAACAAACACGGGAACTTTGGGAATTGGGAAGTGAGGGGGATTCAACGATTAGGGATTCCAAAATTGTATCACAATTTCAGATTCAATCCAAATAGACTCAAGCAGGTTCTTGATCCCGCAGATGTAGGTTACCACTTTGGTACTGAACTGCGTAACCAAATCGTGTGTCAATTTCTGTTAATTCGCTTAATTTCGCTTCCGCAAGAATTAGGGTTTCAATTTGGGGATTATCAGAATTCTATGCAATTCGTGTTAATTCGGTGAAATTGAATTCCCTTGTTGCTGTAATTCTCAACAAGGCTGATAGTTAGTTTCAAGATGAAAAAGTTAGCAATACTAATATAGAATCATAGAAATATGCACAAAAACAACTAAGCATAGCAAAAAGTTCTCCACCTTGAATAAGCTCCTGCCGATGTGCTTGGGCACACACCAAGCCAGCATACTTTGTAACTTCTGGCCAATCTTGGGAAGCCACAACCTGCAGTTTCAACATTCAGGATATAAAAACAATCTTAAGAACAATTTAAAAGCATCTATAAGCTTGAGATTATTGGACATAAAAACAATTTGAAAAACTAACAGTTGCTATGGACGGACTAGAATCCTCTCCAGGATGAGGATGAGTCACATCGGCTCCAAAAATAATTTTAGGCCTGTCGCTAACTAGTGGAATGCGCCTTGAAAGTGCATCTACAAGCACGGTATTCCAACCTCCAACTTTCACATTAATGTTGTGGCTGATCACTTATCAAGGCTACAAGAAAACAATGAGGATGAACTGCCACTTGATGATTCCTTCCCGGATGATCAGCTATTCTCTTTAGTGCAAGCTGAGGCACCATAGTACGTAGACTTTGTGAACTATCTTGTAGCTGGTGCGCTGCCTCCGGACTTTAACTACCAGCAAAACAAGAAATTCGTCCATGATATAAAGCCCTATTATTGGGATGACTTCTACCTCTTCAAAAGGGGATCAGATGGTATTTTTAGAATGTGCATTCCGGAGGACGAGGTAAGTAACATTTTAATGTTTTGTCATTCTTCATCTTATGGTGGCCACGTCAGTTCTCAGAAAACTGCTTTTAAAATTCTTCATTCTGGTTATTGGTGGCCATCTCTTTTCAAAGATGTGCATCAGTTTGTTTTTCAATGTGACCAGTGTCAACGCACTAGGAGTATTTCCAAAAGGAACGAAATGCCCTTAAACAACATTCTGGAGGTTGAAATCTTCGACGTCTGGGGCCATTTTTTTCCCCTTTCGGAAATCAATATATCCTACTTGCAGTTGACTATGTGTCTAAATGGATCGAAGCCATTGCTTCTCCAACAAACGATGCACAAGTTGTAATAAAGCTTTTCCAAAAGATAATTTTTCCAAGATTTGGGGTCCCAACATTGGTTATAAGTGATGGAGGATCTCATTTCATTTCAACACAAGTTGAAAAAGTTTTACAAAAGTATGGGGTCAAGCATAAAGTTGCAACACCATATCACCCCTAGACTAGTGGCCAAGTTGAGGTATCAAATAGAGAAATCAAATCAATTTTAGAAAAAACTGTTTCTACCTCTAGAAAAGATTGATCAACTAAGCTTGATGATGCTCTCTGGGCTTACCGAACAGCATACAAGACTCTCATCGGAATGACTCCTTTTATACTGATTTATGGGAAGTCTTGTCATCTTCCGGTTGAGCTGGAGCTCAAAGCTTATTGGGCAATCAAAACCCTCAATTTGGACATGAGTCTTGCAGGAGATAAAAGAAAACTTCAGCTGAATCAGTTGGAGGAACTGAGGATGGACGCTTATGAGAATGCTAGGATTTATAAAGAAAGAACAAAAAAATTGCATGATAGGCGTATCATTTGCAGGGAATTTAAAGAAGGTGATCATGCGTTGCTCTTTAACTCAAGATTAAAATTGTTTCCAGGAAAGTTAAGATCGAGATGGTCCGGTCCCTTTAAAATCTTTAGGGTATACCCCTTTGGCGTAGTTAAAATTTGGAGTGAAAAGACCAGACCATTCAAGGTCAATGGCCAAATTAAGGTTAACAATTTATAATGTGGGTGAAGATATTAAGAAAGGAACCACTTTGGTTCTACACAATCCAACCTGAGCAAAAGAGGCTCTTTTTAACCGTCAAGCTAGTGACGTTAAAGAAGCGCTGCGTGGGAGGCAACCCACGGGTTAACTTTGTTTATTTTGCAGGAAGGGAACTAGTTATTAACAAGGTAAAAAGGAGGTTCATGAGCAAGGCACATCAAATTGGTCAAGAATTTGGGGACCAATGTGTGAAAAAATGCAAGAAAATTGAAGTTTTTGATGAACAGGAGGAGCACGACGCGTGCTAAGTCTCGCACGACTCGTGCTGGCTGAAGCAAATTTATAAATTTCAAAATGAAGAAGTGGCACGACCCGTGCTATGTTGGCACGACTCGTTCAGGTCTGGTATTCAAAAAAACTAAGTCACACCGAGAATTACGCACACCCGTACTAACCTTCGCACGACTCATGCACCCTAAAGACCCACTCTGTGTTTAACATTCAAGCCCAAGTAAGTCACGATTTTTCTCTCAATTTTTCTACTACCATCAACTTCTCTTCTTCTCCAACTCTCAAACCTCCATAGCCAAACACTCTCTAGCCTCAAATCATCCAAATCTTCACCAAATTTCATGAATCTTAACACAAATCCAACACCCATCACTCCCTAAACAAAACCCAACAATCAAAACCATCATCCATCCACTCATTCCACAAACCCCAAATTCGTAATCCTCAAAACCCTACACCAAAAATCTCACAAATCCACTCCAAAACCTCACTGAATCATCAAATTACCACTTATTTTCCATAACCCTTCACCAAGAGCACCTATTGCAAGCACAAATTTCACCAAAACACCAAAAAAAAAAACCCAAATCCTCACCAAGCAAGTGCGAAAATGGCACCAAAAAAAGCAAGAACCGGTGATGTTGCTGGAAGTTCTGGGCCTACAAGGAAGAGGGCTGGCGCTGGTTCAAGCAGTGATCGCAGCATTGTTTTCAAAAATGCTAGTCAAAGAAAGCGCTATAAGTCCTTGAAAGAGAGGCCCATTGTTCCCACCAGGTATCCTCCATTTAATGATAACACTCTTTCATACCTGGGAATAGCATCAAATGTAATAATGTTGTTGAATATTCTGGGCTGGTTGAATTTTTTGAACCCCTCTTGGGACACCTATGAGGAATTGAACCTAGAATTTCTGAGTTCCCTATGTTTTTCTGAGGATAGGGCCAACATTGAGAATCCTAATCATAGGTTGTCATTCCGGTTGTTTAATTGTGATTTTGATCTTTCCTTGACTGAGTTTGCCGAAGTTATTGGTTTTTCAAATGAGGGGTCAATTCATGATTCTAAGAACCCGGCGCTTAGGCCGACCTGCAATTTTGGGCTTTAATAACTGGGGAAGAGCATTATGATCCTAGGACAGCCAAGGCAAGCAAAATTCATCACCCAGTTTTTAGATACATTCATAGGGTTATGGCTTGCGCAATTTTTTGAAGAGGTGAGACAGGAGGAATAAGAACTGCTGAATTGTTTATGTTGTGGGCTATGGTGCATTCGCACCCGGTTAATACTTGCTACTATCTGGTTAGTAATTTGGCTCATCTAGCAGAACATGGAAAAGGGGTCACTGTTGTTGGTGGTATGATATCATTTATTGTGGACAAATTGGGTTTGGGAGAAAATTTTGAGCATTTTAAGGGGATTGGTGAATTGAAAATTGATTATGAGTTTTGTGTTGATATTCAAATGGTTCAACAAGTCAAAAGAGAGTTGAAATTTCCTTCTTATCTTTTAATCTCAAGACAAAAGTCAATTCAGCTGCCCAACAAAGAAAGAACTGATATCACAAATCATGTTAACTGGCTCTTTCCCGTTGCTGTTGGGGTAAACCAGCCAATTGAGAATGAACAGCTACAAGAAGAGCAAGAACCAGCTGAGCAGGATGGTCAGAATGCTCCAAACAATCAAAATTTTAATCTGGAGGCATGGTGTGCAAGAATTGAAATTGAGAAGGTAAGGTGGGGAGCGGAACTGCAGCTAATAAGAGAAGACCTGTTGCTTCACGGTCAACCAATGGAGCACATGTCAGATATGCTTCAAACTTTGATGCAACACTTTAACATCAACCAGACTCCTCCGCCTGGTCAGCAGTAATCATGTGAGCTACTCCTACCCCTTTCATGTTGCTTTTATTTCAAATCATTGAGGACAATGCTTAGTCCAAGCATGGGGGTATTTAACTTGTTTCATTTTTCTTTTCCCTTTTTCGTTTTTTCTGCTAATTCTGTTTGTTTTTGCTGTTTTAAGTTAGTGAGTCTAGAATTCTCCCATGTTTTGAGTTGTTGTTGTTTTCTTGCAAGCTGAATGTGAAAACTTTTTACACTTGTTAATAATTGCATTTGAAAAAGAAAAAAATAGAGCTTAGTTTTTTTTTGGGACCACAAAACTCACTTGTATGATAGACTTATGCTGAATGTAAATGTGAGGTTGTCATGATTGGAAGCTGAGAATTAGCATGTCTGAATTGTACTCTGTGTGAACCAGCTTCTAAAGTGTGAGATATAGAGCCTTCACAAGGGGATGTTACTGAAATTATATGTTTTATACCCTTTTTTTTCTTTGCTGAGTGTATGTTTCTCAAATTGTATCATTCTAGAATTTGTTTGTTGACCGTTTTGAAGCGAAAAATGATTTGCAGCATGCGAAAGAATTCGGGGAGTTAGGAATTTTTCTTCTGGCCTCATAGTTAGTGTTTGAAAATATTTCCCTCTAGTTGCCCCTTTGAGCCTATATTTTTATTCATTTGGCAGCCAGAAATGAAATTTTTTGTTTTTTGTAAACTTTGGAATCGGATTGGAGCAACTATTGAATTTGCAGGTTTTTGTCCTACATTTGAAATCATATATCTCTTGGAAATAAGCTGGTTGTATTGCTTTTTTTGCCTCCAAAGAAAGAAAAGAAAAATCAATCAAAGAAAAAAAATAGAAGTGAAAAAGAAAAAGAAAAAAAAAAGCAAAAAGGGGGGGAAATAGCAAAATCATGGGAAATCAAAAGGAAAGAGTCCACTCACGTCTAAGAGACAAAAATCAAGTCAAAAAGAGTGGGCTCAAGTGAAAGAAATGAAGAAGAATGGAAGTGGAAGCAATTTTAGAGTCTTGGACAAAATGTGCAAAATTGGTAGAAGCTCTATTTTTGATTTCAAAGGTTGCTGTCATTGATTTTTATTTCTAGCCCTTTGTTTTTCCCTTCTTTCTTATTCCCTACCTAACATTAATACCCCAAGGCCCCGTTACAACCAAATGGAACCCCATCTTTTGCATGCTTGTGAACTTTTTAGTAGAGATGTTGGTCAACTTACAAACCTATGGCAATGAGCCTTTGTTGAAACTTGAGCGCAATACTTCTCAAGTCCCTAAAACACTCAGAGAGATTGTGAGCGAGTGCCAATGTTCGCACAGTTGTATTTTTCAGGTCATAATCCTCTAATTGGGCAACCATCTGGCACCCCACTTGTGATATTGTATTTTGTCTATCATATGTTTCTGTTTTTGGTCCCTCATTTGGCTAACTTTGTTGATTGAATTCTTTGAAAATGCAGTTATTAACTTGTGTTTGCTAGTTTTGATTGTTCTTGCTTGAGGACAAGTAAAGGTTCAAGCATGGGGGAGTTTGATAAGTCTAAAAATAGAGTTTTTTTAGTGTTTAATTTGAATATAGAATTGTGGGAATATAGTTCTTTTATTGAGCTATTTTACTACAAGTTGTTAGTTTATGTTTTCAGGGATTACAATGAAGAAATGAAGGAATTTTGCATGCAAAAAGGTCAAAGATCAAAAGAGAATAAAGCATGGTGCAAAGCAAGGAAAAATAGTGTCAAGTGCCAGAAAAAGTGGCATAATCCGTGCCACAGCCCGTGCTAGTCGTGTGGAGTGCTGAAAAGTCACTTTTTAGAGTACCTAAAAAGTAGCACGACCCGTGCAACTCTTCAGGATTCAGAAAATAGTTCCAAAACTGATCATCTTCCTCTCTTTATGGTTTTTATTGGTTATTGATGTGAATTGAATAGTTGTCTACTGATGCTAGGCTATAAATAGGATCTCAATTCAGTTATACTCACACCTTTGCATACTTGTAATCTCACTCCAAAGTTTAATCTAAGTTCTTGCAATTTTCTTAAGCTTTTGCTCTTTTATTTTCATGTTCTTTACTTTCTTGCAATTTTAATTTTTGTTCTTTACATTTTCAGCACTTTACATTTCAATTTTTTATCGCATTGTTTATATTCTTGTCATTTACATTATGTTATTTATTTTTATGTCATTTACTTTTATGTCATTCTCTTCTTCTTCTTGTCTACTATGATCATGTGTGAGTAGACTTCTTTAGTCTTGGGTTTGTGGGACACACAATCCAATGATAGGAGAAGTTTGATATTGGAACAAGTGGGATTAGACAAGGCAAAGCAAATCATGAGAATAGCCTTGCTAGCCTTGGGACAATAAGGTTGTGCTTAATGGGTCCCTGCGATGATCAACCATGAGAATAGGTTTGATTATTGTTTCGAGACACATTCTTGCATTCCGAAAGGAAGCTTGAATTACACCAAAAGAATACATTGTACTTAAAAACAATTTCAATATAAGATAGAGAATAGTTAAAGGGTTGTTTAATTCCGTCATTGTGGTTTAACCACGATCCCAATGCGTCTTTTATATTCTGAATTTTACATAACAAAAATACTCCTTTTATTCAAACTATTACTTCTCAGCTAATCAACATCGAAAAATAGATTAGTAATCACATTTTACTCCCTGTGGACCGATACTTTCTATTACGCGATAAGACCGTGCACTTGCGACCTATCAGTTATCCGCTAGTTTATCTATTATTCGCTACCTTAGACTAAACAAGTAGCATTAATTAGTCTTGGAATTTCATGAAAACAAGAGAAAGGTCAACTTGTAATTTCAGACTCACAAAGCCTACTTATGTGTGAATCTGACTTATAGAAGCTGGGCCATTTATATGGGTTAGTTCTTTTTTCGCAGCCCACATTTTGTCACCGTTGGGCTAAAAAATAAAAATAAAGTTTAAAAATAATGAAAAACCTTACCTACTTATTTGGATTCAAACATGATTAAATATAAGTGTTGGAATAATTTAAAACCGAATATTCAAATGACTATAGGATAAATAAATAAAAATTTGCATAATAATCAATTAATTAAGGAAATATTCTAATATTTTATGATCAATTTAAATAAATATAAAAAGTTAATTTAAAAAATCAAATGAAAATGGTGCTAACTGAGATGTGGCATTAAGATTTCTTGCATTCCTTCCGAGAGATGTATACTTCTTGAAAAGGATGTTTTGGGTGATAAGACTTCGAGTTACACTTCATTGTAATTGTTCTTTTGGCGGAGAGGATATGAGCATTGTTAAGCTTTTCTGATGACCTCATTGTTATTGTTTGTGTCAGCGGTGTATAAAAAAGATAAAGAAAAAAACTTAAATTATGAGGATTATTCTTTTAAAAAAATGAGGATTATTAGGAGTGTGCAATAATCCGACGAAATAATCCGTGGGTACACGATTTCGTTGGTGGTGTGTTAAATCCCGCTTTCGTTTCCGACGGACCAAAAAATGGTTGGTAATTTCCGATGAATATTGGGTCGCTAATTAAAAAATTCGGTCGGAAATGTTCAAATCTTTAACTAAAACCATTCCTCTTATTGAGACCCTCATTTCAATCCCACTCTCTCACTCTCACTTTCATTTCAGTCTCCCTCTCTCACTCTCTCCGTCTCAACCCTCATCAGCTCCACAGCGACGCCCCATCACTGATCCTCCTTCACTTCTCTTCTCCTTCTCTTCCACTGCAACATCCTCTCTCAGTCTCCCTCTCTCACTCTCAAAGAAACTAAAACCCTAACGGTTTTCTTCTTTCATAGATCCTTCGAAATCACAAATCGTGAAGCTTCTAACCCTAATCTAATTTCATTTGAAGTTCGTTTCTCCCTCGATCTCACCTTTTCAGGTTTATGTTCCCTATTTCTTTCTTATTAATCATCCTTCTGTTTGTACCCTATGTCTCAAGCATTTTTCCCTTGTCAAACCTACAAGGTTCCTCCTTCAGTGATGAGCTTGGTTCATTGATGCCACTCGACTAGATTCAGGTCTCTGAGAAGTGTTTCAACTTTACAATAGAAAGTTTCAAAATTTTAGGGTTTCGTACTAAGCCGCTATAGAAAGAAAACACTTCTACATAAGTACTTTGTTTGTATGTATCTACTATGCTTTATCGACGAACTATAGACGAGGACATGAACGATGGAGTGGCTTACGAGGAGGCCCCTGGATAGATGGATCTTGATGATCTCAATACATGTTGAATGAAGCTACCATGTAAATTGAGTTCTACAAAACGGTGGCTGGACTTCGATACTTACTGTTCCGGATCCAACTTTGGCTAGAGATAATGGGCCTAGGAGCCCAATTGTAAGCAAGCCTAGTCACACCACTATATATACCACTCCACACCCTAAAATACGGTACGCTTTCTTCACTCCTCTCATATGCTCCATTTTGATTATGGACTGACTTGGGCGTCGGAGTGCCTGCAATATCGTCTCAGATTTCCATCTCAGCATCACCACTGTGAGGTACAATTTTCTAACAGTAAGTTCCGTTCGGAACATTTACCGTCTACAATATGTTAATATCAATGTATATAAGCTAGTGATGAGTCCCTTTCTTTACTACTGTTAGGCTATCATAGCCTATAACAAAACTAATCTACGGTTAGAAACCCCAATAAACAAAACTAAGCTATGATAGCCTTCTAACCATCTACAATATGACAAAATATCATGTTTTAGACTTTGAACTTACTGCTAGATAATTCAAAAGTTGTTTCACCCGTGAAATGCTAGTGTCCAGTACATTACAAAGTCCATATTCACCATCATGATTTTGAACCAAGCTTTAACCATTATAGATAGAAAAAGAGTACAAATAATAAAACTAACATATTGCTAAATATTGGGATAAAAAGTAAACTAATGCAAATAAGGAAAGGAAGTAAAAAACCTGGTAATTTTTTCCATAGAATATTGAGATTGTAAATGATGTGGGAAATAGCCTATTCCAGAGATGTCGACTACAACGAGTTTAAAAAACGCTTCTTTTTGAACAAGAGTAAAAAATGTCAACGACGAAGCATAAAGAAATCCAAACCAAACGAGATTTTTGTGAAAATACTATTAAAAGAGCGGACTGCCATAGAAGAATGATTGATGAACTTAACTCGTATCGACGAGAGATTTTGACAAAATCATCGATTGAGGGTCAAATATGCAGTAGGACAATTGTGATTTGCTCCCTATATGAAAAAGAGTAACTTGGTAACCATAGGAACAACATGGCACATGATATTATTTTTTATCTAAAACCGGTCCTATCCCTCGATTTAAATTAATGTTGATCTGACGATGGTAATTGTTTATTCTCGTTTCTCATTAGAACAAGTGTTTTCACCCATGTCGTTCTTGTGTGTCTATTTTGCTTCAAGGATATAATCTGAGCCAAAAATTCTTCATACACTCCAAACAATGTCAAATATTTTTAAATTGAATATACTCAAATTCATAATATGTAGAATATCTGCTTTTTTTCCTTTCTCTTACTCACATTAGTCTTTTAAATGTCGAAAGAAAACCGAAGAAGCATGGAATAGACACTAAAAGTAAAGGAAAGTAGTTGGTAGCATGAGATAAAATTTAATCATATCTTAGAACACAAGCTAGAAATTAAGCATTTTATTTTATGACTAATAGTATTTCGATCACGAATACAAAAGAATTAATTCCAACGTATATGATGATATTGAAATTATTTAGTATGAATTTTCATGTTATTACGAATTTTCTTGCAGATAAAACTTAGTTAGCGTGCCCACAACACACCCGGAATCTGGTAGTTTTTTTTGGCTCGAATTGTAACCTATAACTTTTTTATGAGTAAAAATTTCAATTCATAAATAAAAGACTAGTTTGAGCATCACCGTGAACATGCACTACCCACATTCTATGAAGGGTTGCAGAGGACATGCTATCATTTGCTACAAAACCTAGGTCCATACACGAAGAATATTGCTTACAAAAAATCACCGATATTTTTTGGCTCAAAATCTATAGATTCACAGAGTTTTAATTAAAGCAATTAACTAAACAGTAAATGAGCACAAAACAAAATTCCAGAAATGTTGGCATTCAATACTAGCCCTCTAAAAGAATTTTCTTTAAAACACCAAAATATAATTAATAATAAGATAACTTCCTGAAGTTGGGGTGTTACGATTTATGTTATGATTTTTTTGGCCAAAACAATTTACGTTATGATGAATGCTTTATTTTTTTTAGGTAAGCAAAATTTTTATTGGTGAGACTATGAGAGTATAAGGAGTACACCAAACCAAATAAATACATATGGTTCAACATTCATCCACTAACATTTCCAACAATATATCTAAGAAATACTAACATTTGCCATAAAAATCGGTTCAGATAAAGCCTAAAGTATACCGATCAAGTTGAAGTATTTGCCTTAGTTTTATGCCATTTAGTTGCTTTTGTTCTTAAATTCTAAACATACGTTGAATATTACTTGAATTATTTGTTTCTGTACTTCAAGAAAGTTATGTATTTTGAATTTCACGTTCATGATTTTATGTACTACAAAGAACGTTTGTTAGGGATTAAAAAATAAGTAATTTTGTTGTTAAATAATTTAAAAACTAACTTTTAGAGATTTTAAAAAAATGAGAAGATGTTTTGTGTTTGTGTAACATACTAAAAATCACTTATTTTTAAATAATCATTCTTAAAAGAATGATTTTTATGAGAAGCTACTCAAAACAACTTCTCATATGAAGTAGTTTTTGGACTATTTTCAGTTTTTCATTTTTTAAGAATCGGTAACAAACAGACAACATGTGTTCATAAATGATTATTTTAAAAAAAAGTGATTTTTTAGTAATTAAAAAAAACCATAACAAAGGACTCTAAAACTTTTTTAGTTGTAAAAAAATTGCTTTCATCAATTTATGTTTATTGCAATTTTATTTTCTAAAAAGATATTTAAAATTGTTTACCTAGCATGGCTTAGCTTTGTTTATTTTTTAAATCCCACCTACTTATTTTTGCCAAATGTTTCATGAGTACAAAGTTAAATGGCCTTTGGGCTTAGGCCCTGTATCAATTCAAAAAAAAAAGTTAAATGGCCCAAATTAAATAGATATAAGGACATTTTTGTCATAATTACCTATTAGGGTTTCTAACCTAACCAATATAAATATGATAGTATGGGGTAGTCGCAGCCTCATAGGCATCATGTAGAAACTAGAGGCCAGATCTGAGGTTCACTACAAACAAAAGTTCATCATACAAACATCCATAAAATTATCTGAGGTTTGTTTCAAATTATCTCAAATGATTTTTAGTTGGATAAATGCATTCATCTGCAGAATATCTACTATTTTCCTTTCTCTTTTTTCATATCTTTCGTAACAATTGATTTGGATCTGTCACTATAGTTAAGTTGAAAGATTGACGTCGAAGGAATCATAGAGAAGCATGAAGTCGATAGTGAGGAGCAAGGGAGACTAGTCAATATCAGGAAAGATAAGTTCTCAATCAGATCTAACCAGATCTTAAGGTACTTGTTAGAAAGTAAATATTTTCCATGGATTTTGATATCTTTTCGGTATTTTCTGAAGTTTTATAATCAAGTTTTTCTTTATTGTGAGTCTTGTCTCTTTTTGTATGAACTATATGAGTTGTTTTTTCAATTGGAAAGATATTCATCCATTCAAACATTGGTATACCCATGCCTCTAGGTCAATAGCATAAAACAGTAAAATGTCTAAAATGTAACAAAATTAAAGTCAAAGGAATACCCATGCCTCTAGATCTATAACATTGGCACCCAAGTCATTGATTGAATTGTAATTGATCGAAGTTGATCTATCAATCGAAATTAAAAAACACGGCAAAAAGACGAGAAACCAACCAATAACGCACCAAGATGACGAATAAAACAACGTAGCACTCAAATGATGAAATCAAGAAAAAAAACACAAAAAGAATATTAGATCTATGTGAAAATCGCTTATTTAGATAAAAAAAATATAGGAAAATGATAGAGATAGGTGATTCCAAACCAAAGTTGTGACCAAAAACCAACCCTCTCCGATATATGAACAAGAATAGAGAAGACATAAAAGTGAGAGAAATGACTTAGATTTTTTTTTAAAAAAAAGAGCTTTTTTTTTAAAAAATCTTAAAATCCATTGACAGATTTATGGTCGCTACATAAGTTAATTATTGCCCATTGTTTTTAGTAATGCTTATAGATACACACAACATTAAAAAATATAGATACGAAAAGCTGAATAAGAAAGAATCCAAAGAAGATTATATGTTTTAAAATATTAAAAATATAAGAATTTATAAGGTAAATTCAAATAATCTTTTTAACTTTTGTTCCATCTAGATAATTTTAAACAATTTCTAGATAGAATTTTCGCATTTGAGGTTGGATTAAAAAAATAAATAGAGTCATTCTAACATATTTTGATCTGTTTTCTATGCATTTCATTTTGCTAAAATAAATGCTTTTAATACAGATTTGACTGATGATAGTTCTCTTTATTGCATCCATATTTTTTTAAAATATACTAGTCATATTTTAATAAAGAGTATACTAACAAATTAAATGCAGCTAATTTTTAAACGCTCAAAATTTTATCTAGAAAATATTCAATTATTCCATTTATTAATGTTTTTTACATACATTGACCTATATTTCTTTATTACAAATATAATTGTATATAGTTTTAAATATTAATTAATAATTTCCTGCAACTCTCTCTCTCTTTTTTTTGGTATCGGACCCTTGCGGGCGACCCACGCAGTGTCCCAACGCTGTCAACGAAGGATTAATCTGCGCTCGCTACTTGGGGCTCTTAATCATTTCGCTGGCCAACACCCTATTTGACGTAGGCGGGAATCGAACCCGGGAGCAAACCGGATCGACCCCCACCACATCCCAGCAGAAGCCTGAACCACTGGGCTAGGAGTGTTGGTTCAACTCTCTCTCTCTGTAACAATTGTAATATAAACTAATTATTTAATTAAGTAATATATTTTTTTAAGGTAAATGCTGATACTAAAATGATGATATAATTTTATATAAGTAAATAATTAATAATAGATATTTTAGATATTTAATATATGTTACTTAAGGAAAGTACTGATATTTGAATTAAAAATTATTATTTAAGATTTAAATTTTATTTATGGTCAAAAAACATTAATTTTATAAAAACAAGAATAACGGTATTTACCATAAATAAAATTTAAACATTAAAATAAAGAATATTTAATAACGCAAGTTATTTTAAATAACAATACTTTTTAATTCGTATAACAGTTCTTCCTTTAAATAAAAACAAGAAAAAGATATTTACCATAAATAAAATTTAAACATTAAAATAAATAATATTTCTATATGTGTCGAGAAATTTCTCTATGAGTCAAAAAAGATTCTATAAATATGAACCACAAATCATTTATCATAAAAGGTGAATAATTTCTATATGGTAAATGATTTCTATATGTGTCAAAAAAAATTCTATAAATATGAACCACAAATAATATTTCTATGTGTCAAAAAAATCTATAAATATGAACCACAAATAATTTCTGTGTCAAAAAACATTAATTTCTATAAATATGAACTCATCTATTGCATTTTCTTTAATAATGAATATACATATTGACAAAAAAAATAATTATTTTTTAAGGAAATTATTAATTAACTTATATAATTAACCTTTTAACATAATATTATAACCATCAAAATATTAACTCGGTATTTAATTATTTAAAGTTATATATCAATATTTAACTAAGTAAATAATATTAATCATTATTTATCAAAAATACCACACACTAAGTAAAATCTTAATCAAATTAAATGAAAATAAAACAAAAAAATTGTAGGAACTATCAAATTTCGAACTTTGACTCCTCTTTGATTCCTGCAATGATAAAATCTCGAAGAACTCTATAGTTAAGCATGTTTGACTTGAACTAATATGATAGGCGACCTCCAAGAAATTTTCTTGAAAAGTGAGTGAGAGAGGATAAAGGATACTAAAAAAACTTGTGGTTGTTGGTGGAAAAAACAATCTGGGATGTTTTAGGACACAAAATATGCATGTTAACACAAACGTTAGAATTTGTAAGGTTTAGACTAGATATGTATAGTTTCCGTACCATTTTATATAATGGTTATCGGTTCTCAACTTTTTTTGGTGTAAAACCGAAAAAAGCTCTCCCTCAATAGACGATAAAGCTCTCCCTCAAGAATTTTGGCACTGTTGCATTCCCAATGTTGAATTTGAACCCTCGGCTTAAGTTAAGCTGGAAAAAACTGATTCTCAACTTGGCTACCATCTAATGGTGCTCCTTTTTTTTTAGGTCAACTGTATTGATATCATTCATAAAGGGCAAAGGCCCTATACAAAAATGGGTTCAGCCCAAACAAGTTCAAGCAAACAAAACTGCAACTAATCAAAGCCTATAGCAAGATGCACCCGATCTATATCGATTGTTCCCCCAGCATATTATGCTCATTTGGCTGCATTTCGGGCAAGGTTTTATATGGAGCCTGAGACTTCAGATAGTGGTTCTATGACAAGTGGTGATGTTTCTGGTCGTGGTGGAATGGGTGGTGGTATAGGGCGTAGTACTCGCGCACCTAGTGCTAATGCTGTTGTGAGACCACTACCTGCCCTCAAAGAGAATGTCAAGAGGGTCATGTTCTATTGTTAAGTTAGAACTGTGTTGGCCCTAGAAGTAGCATCATGGCGTTATTTTGGTTTTTGTTCGCAACCTTTTGAAACCTTCAGATATTAACGGTGCTCCTTTTCCTGATTCGTATTTAGGTCATGTTACTTTGTGGTCCAAGTACGATTACTTAGGCAATGTGACTTGATGACTCATAGCCCAAGTAACATAGCTCAAGTAACTTATGAACCACCATATTAACATTCATCTTAACAAACTCTGCAAAAGAGTTGATAGACATTGACAAAATCAAACTTTTACAATACTGGTTGCCAAACTTTGTATTCAAAATTCCAATAATATTCCATCTACTACTAGCTTCGATTAAAATAACATCATTGAAACTATATGTTAGTCGACTTGGCTAAAATGAGCCTTCTCG
Source organism: Astragalus glycyphyllos (assembly GCA_963573325.1). Taxonomy (NCBI): domain Eukaryota; kingdom Viridiplantae; phylum Streptophyta; class Magnoliopsida; order Fabales; family Fabaceae; genus Astragalus; species Astragalus glycyphyllos. The sequence goes on along the minus strand of OY754313.1, from coordinate 6,657,092 downwards.
AATCAAAACAATGTTTTCTCCGTGTCTGCATATGTTTGGGAACAAGGTGGAGGATCTCAGCTACCGGATGTTTACAATGACTCAACGAGGAAAACTAATCCCCAAACATACTCTCTTCTCCCTTTCTTTGTTCCTTTCCTCTCTCTTCTCTCTTTCTCTTCTAACAAAGTATAAATAAAATATTACTAAATTAATTCTCTTTCTTTCTACCTATCCCATTTCTCTTCTAAACCAAACAAAAGAAAATCATTCAAAAGGGAATCATTCTCTCTTTCTCTATTCCATTTTTCCATCTCTCCAACCACAACACCCTAGGGTAAACTAAAGCTCTTCATCTGTCATCTAAGGCACCGACTAAGAGGAATATAGATCTTAACAACAAATGGTTCCAACTCCAAGGAATTTATTGAACCCATTTGGAAAGGCAACCCTTCAAGGAACACCAACCTTGGCGACGAAACTCATGCTCATTATCCCCCTTTCAAAATTTATTCCAAGTATAAAATATAAAAAAACAGTTTCAGATAATAAACGTAACCAAAACATAGGTGATTGTAAAAGTCCCAAAAAAAAGTGATATTAAAAAAACAGTCGAGTTTAGTTCCAAACAAAGTTCCCATCCACCCAAAGCCTGTCTAAACTTATAATAGTACATTTTGAAAATCAGTTGACAGCTACCCGACAATGGTGACGAAGAAAACAGTAAGCTGATGCTCAACGACAACGACTATAGTTTGAGAATGCCTGATGACTACAGAAGCTAATCTATGACGGTAGTGACCTGTGGTCTGCCATACAATGGCAGTCAAAGTGAACAGTTTTTTGCCATGACAACACAAGATACCTGCCGGGCAACTATGGCGGACAAGTGTTCATAACAAACCAACAAAATTCAAATATTCCACACCACAAAATAAAATCCCAAACAACATGATACTGTGAGACTAGTCTCAATTCAAACGTTAAACATAGTTTACGTTCAACATGAATCCAAATGACGGATAATTAAGAAAAACCAGAAAATGTTTAAAACACACTGAACAATATCTGAAGGTTTCAAAAGGCTGCCAACAAAAACCAAAATAACGCCATGATGCTACTTCCAGGGCCAACACAGTTCTAACTCAACAATAGAACATGACCCTCTTGACATTCTCTTTGAGGGCAGGTAGCGGTCTCACAGCAGCATTAGCACCAGGTGCGCGAGTACTACGCCCTACACCACCACCCATTCCACCACGGCCAGGAACAGCACCACTTGTCATAGATCCACTATCTGAAGTCTCAGGCTCCATATAAAACCTTGCCCGAAATGCAGCCAAATGAGCATAATATGCTGGGGGAACTGCAATTGTAGCACACAGAAAACAAGAGTCGGTTAACTACATCCAAATTAATACACAATACAGTGAATTACTTATTGCTTAGTATAAGAAACTTACCAATTGAAACAGATCGGGTGCATCTTGCATAGCTACATAAAGTAAAATACATTTAGCATCTTTTTTGAAAAATAAAAAAACAAGTTTGAAGGCACATTAAACAAGCATAACAGTAACTGGAAGGTGACAAAATATAGGAAAATTACTGGTTTGCTACTTACGTATAGCACAAGTTGTTTGTTAGAGTTTGCAAGCCATCAGCAGTAAAATTATTTTCATCCCACAATACATGGTAATGAGCTGGACGGCTTGTACCCTGCAAAAATTTCATTGACATGAGAACATGACCTAATATTTAAAACTATATCAACAGAGGCAAAAAGTTTAACCTGTATTCCAGCATGACTGCAAAGATAGAAGTCAAACTCAGTTGGATGGCAGATCTTGGAATCAACAACAGTGCCTGCAACATACATTTTCAAGTAGAATTTTAATGCATCAGACTCATTAAGCAAGATCACTATAATGGTATATGTGTATATCGAATTTTTTAAGTAAATACCAGGCAATATATTGCCACTCCTGTCAACAGAACTCTTGTCATGATGGTTACTGGCAAAGAGCCTAGTATGATGACGCTTTTGAACCACCACAAAAGTCACAGGAGGCTGATAGTTGGTCTCCAGGGATGCACAAGCCTGGCAGTGAATGGTGGGTAAGATGAAAAAGCTAGCAATACTAATATAGATTATCATAGAAATATTCACAAAAATTGCCAAGAGTAAAAAATTCTCCACCTTTCTGATTGCATCAAGCTCAAACAATAAAACTTGGTAAAACTGCCCTTCCGAAACCCCATCTCTGCAAGAAATATTTCAGAATCATCATACTCAAAAACATGAGCAATCATGACTACAAAAGCTTTAAATAGTGAAACAAAATAATGCCTGTAAAATATAATGCGTTGTGGCTTCTGTCCTGTAGCCCTTCTGAATGATATAAGAAGTTCCCTAGCAAAAAAATGAAACAAATAGCAGAATAAGCAACTCTATGTGTGTTGACAAGCCCACATATATATCTAAGGTAAAGAGACTACTTGATCATTCCGCCAGTTAACGGTCCCCTGACTGGATCATTCCATTGTTTGTACAGATCTTGAATAAGCTCCTGCCTATGTGCTTGGGCACACACCAAGCCAGCATACTTTGTAACTTCTGGCCAATCTTGGGAAGCTACAACCTGCGGTTTCAACAATCATGATTTAAAAACAATCTTAAGAATTAAAAACATCTACAAGCTTGAGCTTATTGGAAATAAAAACAATATGAAAAACATACAGCTGCTATCGACGGACTTGAATCCTCTCCAGGATGTGGATGAGTCACATCAGCTCCAAAAATAATTGTAGGCCTGTCGCTAACTAGTGGAATGCGCCTTGAAAGTGCATCTACAAGCACAGTATTCCTACCTCCAACTTTCACATTAATTTTTAAAGCAACATTGGCAAGGTACTGCTTGCTCATTTTAAAGACATGTTTCGTCAAACAACACTGAGAAACAAGCCCGAGGTCAGTCTCGCATATACGCTTGAGATCACCTGCATAACAATAACAAATCATTACATGTTAAGGTCAGCCTCATAATCACTGGCCTGACTAGTATGAGGCAAAGCACCATTTACCATATAGAGATCCATTATTATCAGGCAAAATGACAATGAGCAGATCAAGCTCCTTTCCAGGCAGTTTGCTTTTCGCATCATGATATCGTGTCTTTAGAACCTTCTCAACCTGGTCCGGTCGAGCACTTACCGGAGGAACAACGGGCTCTGGGTTAAATGCCTGATTACATGCAAGGCAATTAAAAATCAAGCAATCAAGTAAACTCTAAACAAAAACAAGATCAAGTAAAAGACACGTTCTGTACCATGCCAGAAATATAGCACATTTGAGCAAGTTCATAGCAAAAGCTACGGGCAACACTGTCCTGAACATTCCTTGAAAAGTTCACACAGAACCAGTGGTTGACTGTACCACCATTGACCATTTTCTGAAATCAAAGATCCAAACATAATCCAAATCAAATCAGCAAGGAAAACAACGAAATTTTTACCAAAGATAATGCAAATTAACAGCACATTAATCTGACTGAAAGTTTAACTCAATATTCTGTTCCTATGAAAATTTCAAACAATCAAAAACTAAAACTGAGTGTCCATGTGCCGCCTTTTATTCTAGTTTTTTTTACTTAAAGACATGTTCATCATATTATATCATAGTATAGCTTCTCATATGCACCAAACAAGAAAGTAAATACCTTGTTCATCATGTTCCATTGGCCAACTTGAGGCAGACAATCCTTTTCTCTTCCGGTATCATGATATTTTAGCTGAAGGAAAACAAAATGCAGTTGTCATAAAGAAGCGCCGATAAGAAAGTCACCAAAAGAATTGTTAAACAGTAATGAGAGAAATACCCAGGGTGGAGGAAGAATCCGAGCCTCAACTTGGGCAAGTTTTTCACTGATTTTTATTCCAAACTCCCTAGCATAAGGATCTTCATGGTAGGCATTATGATGTACCGTCTGAAGAAAGCAAACATTTGATGCATTAAGTAGAGAATAATAACAGCAACATTCAAAAACCATTCTATCCATAAATCAAAATGAACAGACTGACTGCTACCCAACAACACTACCAAGTAATAAATAAAGTAAAAAACTAAGAGCAAAAATATTCAATACTGATGAAAACATATGAGAGAAAACTAATCGAGAAAACAAATCATGAAGACATCATTCTGCTGACCTGCATGATATCACGTTCCCTATCAACAGGACGCTGGCATGTGACTTTCAGCAAAGCTGTAATCTGCTTCTCATTCAATCTTTTAGAATATCGCTGCCCTTCGACAATCTTGCAGACCTAAATTCCATACAACATATAAGTTGTCACGACAACATAATAATCACATAATGAAGAGCATGGCTAATAATTTACGAGAGTTTTTTACCTCCATTGGTAAGTAGTTTGGCCTTTGGGTATTTCCGACTTGCAAGCATGGCCATTGAGTGTGTTGAATGACAAAACCATATGTCTCATAGAAATACTCAACCACAGACTTCATGGTTCCCCTCTCATCCACAGGGAATCTAAAATTATTCATTAAAAAGTTAAAAGAAAGTAAGCACACTGCATTTAACAAAAAATACAACAAAAAATACATATCTACTACTCACGTCAACTCTCTAGTAGCCTGCGAAGTCAGACCAGATATGCGATATTTTCGCCGCATATTTCCACGATGTGTTACCTCAACTTTGATTCCACGCAAAGCTTTTTTGATCTGTTAAAAGGAATAAAGAAAGAAAGTCAAAGAAAATAATGCCAAAATCAAAGATGAAGAAGGCGTTAGAAAAAAGAAAGAACAACAAATCTAACCTTCACACGATCGGCATCAGAAAGGGGGCGGGTGGTGGAGGTGGCTATATCCCTATTCAGTAACTGTGCAACAAAGTCTTTGACAGGCAAGGGCTCAATAAAAGCAGTTGATGACATATCTGCATAATATAGATGAACAATCACTTGGTAGGTTGATTAGACAAGAAATCAAGGAATTAAAAAAAAGATACACAAGCTAAAAAAACATATATTGTACCAATGTTCAGTGACAGTCCCATCTGAGTGGGACGAATACTTTGATAGAAACCACGCCAACTTTCCAACCCATCGCCTAGAGGCTGTCTTCTTCCCAGATCAGGTGAATAAAATGATCTTCCCACTGGACAGTACCTGCAGCATGAAAAGTTCAGTTAGCAAAATCCAACATAACAAGGTGAAGCAAAATGCATTCAGAATTCAGAATAGGAATGAAAATGCCATCTAATGAACCTGGTAGTGGGGAGCTCCCTGAGAACAATGTCCAGAACCTGAAGAGCTTCCTGAGGTGCATCAGTTTGCCTCCCTTCCAAAAAGAGTCCCAGGTGGTGAAGGTCTGCACGTGCAGCCAATTTAATGACAACTTTAAACTCGCGATCTCGCCTGCATCACAAAAAAAAATCATAATATAAAAAAAGACAAACATATAACAAGTATGAACAAACAGATATAGTAAACATAAAACAAACCTCTGGCCTCCTGTTCCATCATCTTCATCAACGAGGGTGATTCTGAACTCCTTTGTAGTAAAAGGGAGTGCTCCCGCTGTATAGAGGCTTTTCCGACCATCATAAGCTGGAAGCCTTCTTCCTAAATGAGACTCCCTATAAAGTCTCACAAGCTGGTCCATAACAGCTCGGTTAACTCCTCGAGATGTTACCTCAGGAGTGATGGTCACCTAAATAACCAAAAGCATAACACAACTAATGAGAAAAAAATGAAATGACCACCAGTAAAAACCAATACCAATCATTAGAGGTGAAACTTACATCATACTGATGAAGATCCTTGTTGGGAAGCTCAGCAAAGAAGTGGTTAGCCTTAACAACACACCTCTTACCATAGCTTCCCTTTCCAGGGCGAAGGGGAAACCTCATTGATGATTTACTAGCCGGAGGAGGGGTAGGAGTAACATCTGAATGAATTACCATCTGCCCCAATTGCTGACCTACTTCAGATACTTCATCGGGTGGCTGGGAAGATGAACCTGCCTCAGGTGATGCAGGTTGAGGAGTCACTACAGCTTGATAGGGAACAGAGGTTGCTTGGTGCAGCTCGGGTGCGGGTGGCCTAGGTGGACCACCATAGGAAGGATTCATGTCCTGGCCACTGCCCATACCACCGCCTCCTCGGCCAGTGCGACCACCGCCATATCCCCGACCTCCTTGCTGATAAGGCCCTCCCCTGCCCCTGCCTTGATACTCAGGAGGCTCACCATACTGCTGTTGGGGCTGAGGAGGCCCTCCCCTCCCCCTACCTTGATACTCAGCAGGGGCACCATACTGCTGCTGGGGCATCCCACGACCACGCCCGCCATAACCACCACCGCGACCACCTTGGGGACCCCAACCACGACCCCCTTGGGGTCCACCTCCTTGGGGTCCACCCCCTCCAACTGCAGCAACCTGTTGTGGAGGTGGTGCACTCCTTTCAGCAGGCTGTTGAGTCTCAGAGCTTTCACCCCCACTAGTTCCTTCAGTTCTCTTCTTTCTCACCATTTTAAAGCCTGCAACAACAACAACAAGAACAGACAACAGATAACACAATCAGTTTGTTGATGGTCTGCATATGAGCACATAACACGAGCCAACCTCAGTTAATCAAAAAAAAACATCAATTGAAGTGCCCAGACAAAACTCAACACAGACTAATCAAATGAACAACAGTCATCACAGTGATAATTTTCTCAAACAAGCAGAAGCATAACAGAAAACTAAAATCCGACAAAAAAACTGACAAACTAAAATGCTAAGCTATTAATAATTAATAAATTATTACACAACGGTTAAAAGCTAATAACAAGCATGATTCTTCACATTAGATATACATTTGTTCACCGCTTAAAAAGTGGAAAAAATCATCAGAAAATCACAGAAAAAATTGGGTAAAAAAAATAAAAAATCAAAACAACCATGAATCTCCATATACATTGCATCAGAAACTAAACATAACAACAAAGCCATCAAAAAGTTCTTAAATCAAAAGCATCGGCGAAACAAAACCCTAAAATAAATTTCCAAAAACCCTAGAATCAGAAAAACAACCATCATTCCGGCAAACACAACCACCGAAGCATATAATAATACACAAACAACAAAAAACACATAAGAAAAACAGGAAAAAAAAAAGATGATCAACATAAAAATAAAAAATAAAAAAAATTAAAACAGATCAGAGTAAAAATCATCAACAGAGACTTCAGCAGCAAACAACAGGTACTAGATCTACTCAACAAAACCGAAGAGACAACAAAAACCTTTTGAAAAATAAACACAAAACAAAGTCGAAAAAACCATCGGAAACTTACTCAGGAACAAAAACCACAACACGGTGAAAATAAAATCACAGACAGTAAAACCCTAGAAATCGAAAATCAGAGGTTTGATTTAATATACCTGAAGAAGATAGCAGAAAGAGAAGAAGCTGGTTCCGATTTTAAAAGAGAGAAGAGAGCACTGCGAAGTTTTTTCTCTCTAGAACTAGACAATGGTCTATAGAGAGAGAGAGAGAGAGAGAGAGAGAAAGGCAAAGAAGAAGAAAAGAGTGAATGGTAAAGCGCAGTGCTCGAATGGAGAGAAAAACACACCACGGATGTGAATTGGAGAAGTTTATAAAGATGGGGTAGGTTGGTGACAATGACCGTTTTGTCCCTACGTTAGCTACCCTTGCCTTTTACTCTCCTTCTCTATTACGTATACTTTTATAAATTTCTAAAAAAATATATATACTATTTAATGTATTTTGCAACTTTTCATTTAATGATATTATTATTATTAAATAATATCAACTTTAAGATTTATTTTAAATAATATTTTAGGATGTTAGTAAATGATTAATTAATTTCGTTACGAGTGTACCACTAAAATTGACCGTAAATTATAAAAATGGGGTAGGTTGGTGACAATGACTATTTTGTCCCTACTTTAGCTACCCTTGCCTTTTACTCTCCTTCTCTATTAAGTACACTTTTATATATTTCTAAAAAAATTTAAATATACCATTTAATGTATTTTGTAACTTTGCATTTAATGATATTATTATTATCAAATAATATCAACTTTTAAGATTTACTTTAAATAAATGATATTTTAGGATGTTTCTAGAGTAAAGGATTAACTAAGTTCGTTACGAGTGTACCACTAAAATTGACCGTAAAATATTATAAAGATGGGGTAGATTTGTAACAATGATAGGTTTGTCCTTACATTAGCTACTCTTGCCTTTTACTCTCCGCTATTAATAATAAGTACACTTTTATATTACTATTTATTAATATTAGTATTTGTAACGATTCATTAAATGATATTATTATTAAATAATATTAATTTTTAAGATTTATTTTAAATAGTATTTTTTGATGCTTTTAGAGTAAGGGATTAATTAAGCTCATTACGAGTGTATCACTAAAATTGACCGTAAGATATTCTATAAAATGCTAAAGATGATATGAGTGATTATAGTAATTATAAAGATGGGGTAGGTTTGTGGCAATGACCATTTTGTCTCTACACTAGGTACCCTTGCCTTTAACTCTCCTTCTCACTTAAGTGCACTTTTATATTTTCCTCAAAAAAAATATATATTATTAATTAGTATTTTGTAAGGACAAAGCGGTCATTGTCACGAACCTACCCCATCTTTATAATATCTTACGATCAATTTTAGTTAATCCTTCACTTTAGAAGCAACCTAAAATATTATTTAAAATAATTCTTAAAAATTAATATTATTTAATAATAAGAATATCATTTAATGCAACGTTACAAAATACTAATAAATAATATTTTTTTGAGAAAAATATAAAAGTGTACTTAATAGAGGAGAGTAAAAGGCAATGGTAGCTAGTGTAGGGACAAAACGGTCATTGTCACCAACCTATCCCATCTTTATAAAATTGGCATTTTACACAATATCTTACGATCAATTTTAATGGTACACTCGTGAGAGACTTAATTAATCCTTAACTCTAGAAACATCCTAAAATATTACATAAAGTAATTCTTAAAAATTGATATTATTTAATGATAATACTATCATTTAATGCAAGGTTACAAAATAGTAATAAATAATAGATAAATAATATATTTGTTTTTGAGAAAAATATGAAAGTGTACTTAATAGAGAAGGAGAGCAAAAGACAAGGGTATCTAATGTAGGGACAAAACGGTCATTGTCACGAACCTACCCCAACAAGCATTAAATTTTAATATTAAATTAAGTAAAAAGAATATTTGTTTTTAAAATAATTAATACCAAATAAATGTTATTGTCAAGGATAATAATTGCCCAAAACTAACTCCAATGGGTTGGCCTAGCGGAACATGAAATAATTTGTATCCCTTGTGTTCATATTCCAACTAGTCTCATTTAGCGAGGTAAATATAATTACATTCATAAGTGCTCAAAGAGTACAAAGGGTTTCCCTGACTTGGACTACGATATCATCCCCTCACCCTAAATTTGTGCAATGAAAAAAATCGGCCAAAACTTAATTAGCACAGTTATTTGAGTTAAAAAGGGATAGACTCAAATTTAATTTTAAATTTCGACAACATGGAGTCCTTTAAGAAAATATTGAAGAGAATTTTCAAACAATTTAAATTTTAATCTTACAAATGTTGAAGAATAATTAGAAATATAAATTTGGAATAAAAAATGGCCTTTTTAGGAATTTATTCCCTCAATAATTAATTGTATTATTTATTATTCTACTTATTTGACTAATATATATTATTCTAAATAAAAATTATTATTAAATATTTTATATTTAAATATAATTAAGAAATATAAATCACAAAAAAATATTTTTGCTAAGTTAATCCCTTTAATTATATGGTTTATAGATATTCAATTGCCCTTAATAATTAATTTTATTATTTTTATTCTACTTAAATATTTTTTTACTACAAATGGTTTAGGCGAGTTGGACTCTGGGGGCTCACCAGGGTCCGGGCAGGCCTCAATAGGAATGACAATGGGCCGGGGAGAGAGTGCGGAGTTGACTCAATAGAGCCTGGAGGTCTGTCCTGACCCTGGTGAGCCCCCAGAGCCCACCTAAACTTTTATGTATCAAAAAAATACTAAAATTATTAAAAATATAAATCTCCTTTTTTGACTTATTTATTCTATTGTTTACAAAAAAATACTATAATTAAATGTCAATCTTTTTTTTTTGACTGGATTGAAAATTTAGACTTTATCTCCTATTTAAAAATATTTAAATTACACGGTTAAAATAACGTATGTATATATATATATATATATTGGCTATTAAATGTAAAACTTTTTTCATACTATTCTATATTAGAAATATTAAAAAATATCAAATTTCTTTCTTGACTTATTTTATTCTATTGTTTATAAAAAATACTATAATTAAATGCAAACTTTTTTGACTGGATTGAATTTTTAGACTTTATAACCTATTTAAAACATTTAATGATACCATTGAATATTAATTAAAACTTGAATAAAAAATATTAAATTACACAACTAAATAACCATATATTTATATTTAATATTTAATATTTAACATGAGAAAAATTTAAATATAATAAATGATACCACACTTAATTAAGTATTAATGATTGGGTCAAAAAATAAATATTAATGATAAAATAAAAAAACTCAATGATATGTGTTTTTATGTTGACTCTTATTAAATACAAAACTTCTGGTCCCTTAACCATTTGGTCCTGAGTTCGATATTTGGTCGGTGCATATGAAAAAAAATTGTTAGGAGAGGTCAACCCTTTAAATGGATCTCAAATACTTCGAAGGATTAGTCTCCACAACCGCCGTGGTGGATACTTTGGTTTAACAAAAAAATACAAAACTTGATATATTTTATAATATATCAATTTAATAATACAATTAAATATCAAATTTCTTTGTTGGCTGCATTAGAGTGTTTTTAGTGCTTATCCGCTATCCTCGTGTGTTTTTAGTGCTTTTAGCACTTGTTAATAATTGTATTTGAAAAAGAAAGAGAAAAAATAGAGCTTAGTCTTTTCGGGACCACAAAACTGATTTGTATGATAGACTTGTGTTGAATGTAAATGTGAGGTTGTCATGATTGGAAGCTGAGAATTAGCATGTCCAAATTGTACTCTGTGCGAACCAGCTACTAAAATGTGAGATATAGAGCCTTCACAAGGGGATGTTACTGAAATTATATATTTTATACCCCCTTTTCTTTGCTGAGTGTATGTTTCTCAAATTGCATCATTCCAGAATTTGTTTGTTGACCGTTTTGAAGCGAAAAATGATTTGCAACATGCGAAAGAATCAGGGGATTTTAAGAATTATTTCTTCAGGCCTCAGAGTTAGTGTTTGCTAAAAATTTCCCTCTAGTTGCCCCTTTTGAGCCTATATTTTGTATTCCTTTGGCACCCAGAAATGAATTTTTTGTTTTTGGTAAACTTTGGAATCGGATTGGAGCAACTATTGAATTTGCAGGTTTTTGTCCTACATCTCAAAATCATATACATGTTGGACATAAGCTGGTTGTATTGCCATTTTTCCTCCAAAGAAAGAAAAGAAAAATCAATCAAAGAAAAAAAAATAGAAGTGAAAAAGAAAAGAAAAATAATGCAAAAAAACAGAGGAAAATGGCAAAATCAAGGGAAATCAAAAGGAAAGAGTCCACTCAAATCTCAAAGACAAAAATCAAGTCTAAAAGAGTGGGCTCAAGTGAAAGAAATGAAGAAGATTGGAAGTGGAAGCAAATTTGGAGCTTTGGGCCAAAATTGCAAAAAACGGTAGAAGCTCCATTTTTTTTTCGATTTCAAAGGTTGCTATCATTGATTTTATTTTTAGGCCTTTGTTTTTCCCTTCTTTCTTATTCCCTACCTAACACTAATACCCCAAGGCCCCGTTGCAACCAAATGGAATCCCATCTTTCGCGTGCTTGTGAACTTTTTAGTAGAGATATTGGTCAACTTACAAACCTATGGCAATGAGCATTTGTTGAAATTTGAGCGCAATACTTCCCAAGTCCTTAAAACACTCAGAGGGATTGTGAGCGAGTGTCAATGTTCACACAGTTGCATTTTTGAAGACATAAGCCTCTAATTGCGCAACCATCTGACATCTCACTTGTGATATTGTATTTTGTCTATCATATGCTTCTGTTTTTGGTCCCTCATTTGGCTAACTCTATTGATTGAATTCTTTGAAAAATGCAGTTATTAACTTGTGCTTGCTAGTTTTGATTATTATTGCTTGAGGACAAGCAAAGGTTCAAGTATGGGGGAGTTTGATAAGTCCAAAATTAGAGTGTTTTTAGTGTTTAATTTGAATAAATATTGTGGGAATTTAGTTCTATTATTGAGCTATTTTACTACAAGTAGTTTGTGTTTTCAGGGATTAAAATGAAGAAATGAAGGAATTTTGCATGCAAAACGGCCAAAGATCAAAAGAGAGTGAAGGATTGTGCTAAGCAAGGAAATATGATGCAAAGCAAGGAGAAAAATAGTGCCAAGATACAGAGAATATGGCACGGTCCGTGCCACAGGTCGTGCTCAGCCAAAAAGCCAAGAAATTTCAACCTGAAAAAGTAGCACGACCCGTGCAGATTTAGCACGACTCGTGCAGCCCTTAAAAGTTCCAGAAACTCATGTTTTATCACTTGGCACGACCCGTGCAGACTTAGCACGACTCGTGCGACCTTCAGAATGCATAAATCAGTTTTGAAACTCTTCATTTTCTTCTCTTAGTGGTTTTTAATGGTCATTTATGCGAACTGTACTGATCAAGCACTGATTGTTGACTATATAAAGCCCTCATTTCAGATGCAAAGGGTCTCAACTTCATTTTGTAACACTTACACTTTGATACTTTGTTAATCTAAGTTTTTTTTAAGTTTTTGTTCTCTAAATTTCTGCTCTTGTTCTGTTGCTTCCTTTTACTTTCAGTTTTTACATTCTTGCCATTTCATTTCTGTTCTTTACTTCCAATTCTTTACTATTTGTTGCACTTTGCAATTCCGCTATTTATCGTTTTCTTTACATTCTCGCTATTTACATTTCGCAGTTTATATTTTATGTTTTCTATCTCTTCTCCCTCATCTACTATGATCATGTGTGAGTAGATCTTCTAGTCTTGGGATTGTGGGACACAATCCAATAATGGATCCCTAAATCAATTCCAAGGCTAGACTTTATCTTGTTAGAAATTAAACCTAATCTAACCTCGTTGTAATTGTAATAATTCATATATCAAATGTCAAGCGAAGTACCGAGAGGTGAAGCTTGACATTGGATCCACAAGGTTAGACAAGGCAATCAAACATGAAAATGCTTTTGATCATCTTGGGACAATAAGGTTGTAATTAATGGGTCTCTGCGGTGATCAACCATGAAAATAGGCTTGATCACTGTTTCGAGACACGTTTAAGTATTCCGAAAGGAAACTAGAATTACACCAAAAGAATACCTTGTCCTTAGAATAATTTCAAAATAAGATAAAGATAGCTAAGGGATATTTAGATTCTGTTATTGTGATTCACCACAATCCTGGGACATTTTTATATTCTGAATTTTAAATCAACAATTACTTTCTTTCCTAAAAAAAATATTCCTTTCAGCTAATCAAAACTAAAAATTAGATTGGTAATTGCTTAACTCCCTGTGGGATCGATACTTTTTACTATTCGGTAGAATCGTGCGCTTGTGGGCCTATCACTAAGCATTTAAACTCTTCTAATTATGAAGACCTTTACAAGAGTATTAAATACACAATAAGAAAATTACGTTATAATTTACTAAATACTATTGTCCTAATGCCTATATAACCTGTAGTTATAGTTTTTTGGTGACCCAGCTTATCCTTTATAGTGACTCTAGAAACTAATCACACGAGATATCGAAAATCCATATAAGTGATTGACCTCTCCTAAAAAATGTTTTTCCATATGTGTGCATTTGAAGTAGTTGTGTCATGGACACAAAGAACATGGAGATTCAAAACTTGACACTTGGACCAATAACAAGAGGAATAGCAAAAAAGATTAAAGAACAATTGGAGGCTCAAATGATTAATTTGCTTAATGACAGCAAATTTTCTAAAATTGTTCGTTGTCTTTTATATGCTCTTGTAGTTGATATTTCATAGGAATTTATAATTGTAATAAGCCAAACATTCTTAGACATGTTATTTCCCTTTCATAAAAGCCTAATTGTGTAGTGCTTAGTTTGGGTTTGAATTTGGGCTTTTAGTTGTTTTGTTTGTCTTTTAAGTAAGACCACGACCTATTCTCTATAAAAAAGCCTAGTTTTGCAAGTTGTAAGGAACTTTGGTCATATTTTTAATTTGAGAGGAATTAGCATAAGTGCTCTCTCTAGGGTTCTTCCTTGAACCGTCTTTGGGATCTTATCAAGACCTTAGGGTTTTTGTGCCGATCGAAACATGAGGATTATCATCTTTCCATGGAAGATTTGCCACATCAATGTTTTTGTAACAGAGTGTCATACCCCAATTTTGTCTGCTTCTTTTTTTAACTAGTCGTTTAATTCGCTACGAATTAGTTCTAGTTCATTTTGGCTTGCGCCTGCCTCATTGGGCCTGACGTTATCATTCGGACCTATATTTGCAAGTTTGGGCCTAAGCGCCATTCATGTAGTTGGGCCTAATTTTGATCCCTAATTCAATCGAGAATCGTTTTAAAACGCGATTTGGGCCTAAGTTAGAATGTTGTCTTATTGGGTCCGGTTTCTTACTATCCCTAATTGAATATTCATTTTTCCTAGTAGTTTTATAACTAAGTCTTTTACTATTTAAAACTGTAAATATAATATCAGATTATCACTCTTTTACGATCTAAGATTACAATAAATTAATTTAAAATATTGGTATTATTTTTATCAATTTTGATCTCACGATCTAATATACTAATTAATTATTACACCATTATCAATCTCCGTGCTACTCAAAATATGGTTAAGAATGCTTAAGGGGATAGAAATCTAGGTACGAAGTAAGTGTTTTAGTCACCAACTGTTGAAGTTCAAGCATCAAATGCTACTGCACCTGCTCTTGAAACTGTAAGTCAGTTATAATTTCTATTGCATTTATCATTAATAGAGTATTTAGGATATCTTTTGAACTAGTTATGTAACTATGCAATTATTCATGTGTTTTGGACAAATTATGAAGTTGTAATAGAGTATTTAGGATATCTTTTGGATCACTTATGCAACTATGCAATTATGCATATGTTTTGGACAAATTATGAAGTTGCAATTATGAATATGTTATGGAAATATTTTGGTTAAGTTTATGGTTTATGTGAAGTGTGAGATCAACTGATTGCACTGCTAGTAAATTCTGGTTTAAAATTTTGCAGAAGTAACTTAAGATTTGAGGGACTAAAATGAATTCACATATATGTTTCAGGGACCAAACTGACAGTAAGTGACATCTTTCAAGGACTAAACTGATAGTAACGGACGGATTAGAGGAGTTAACGACGTACATTAACGGGAGGGACTAACATGACGGACGAATTACCATTGAGGGACCTTTTTGCATTTTCGCTCGATTGAGAGACTAAATTGACAGCGAGTTACACTTCCAGGGACCAAATTGGCTATTTACCCAAGTTTATCACCTAACGAATTACGAAATAAAAATTAAAAATATATTTGAATTAGTATTTGAACAAATAGGAAGAAATTGTGTACATCAAATAGGATGAGATTGGAGCAACCCAGGGATTGTGGTTGAGCGGTTGGGGTTCATCCTTCCTTAACCAAGTGTCGAGAGTTCGATCCTCACCTTGGGTACGGAGCAACTTTAAATCCATGGGTCAACTGTCCCACCCTTCGAGGTGTCTCCAATCCAGCGAGGGGATTGGTCATTGCGTTTGGCGTTGGATACACTGGTCTCGACCAAAAAAAGGATGAGATTGGAGCAAAATGTCTTCTATGATGTATTCTGAATTTAGTATTGATCTATTATTAGGATCTGATCGATTTACAATATCATTAATTTAAAACTCATTATAATCGAAATCGAAATCATAATCAAATAGTATCAACTAAAGTTTCTAGAGAAAATATTTTTCGATTCAAATAACTCATTTATTAATTAAAACTGATTATTGAATATTCTTTAAATTAATAAAATTTATAATTTTTTCAAACAAAGTAAAATTATATTTCAACAATTTTAAAAAGGGAAATGACTTTTGGTACGATACAAAAGTAAGAAAACTAAAGGAAAGACAAAGCATGCAAAGGTGTGTGGTCTTAGTTTGTGCGGTTTTGGTTCACATACATGTGACATTCTGACATTTCATACGAAATTGTTCGTACTAAATATTAGTGTTGTTTTGAAAATTCAAATAAATTCAACTTAAAACTTTTTGATAAATTATAAATAATCCAAACTTGTTTTGAATTCAAATTTTTAAGATATTAGTATAATGATTTAATAAAACAAAGTATGTGATTGATTAACATAAGTTAATTTATATACATAACCTCACTTGAATTTGTTGTTTTAGAAAAAGGGTTTTGTTGCTAATCTTTGATTTATAAAATGTCAAACTTTAATTATCGAAGTTTTTTGATAGAGAAACTTTAATTATCAAAATTGGTGATGTAAATCTGTTAAAAAAAGTTGGTGGTTTTAAAATACAAAAATGCCATCTCAACAAGCAAAAAAGAAAGAAAAGAGAGAGAAGAGATTGGGGAAGACCGGTGGTGGTGGTAGTGGACTAGTGACGAATGAGATGTGTATGGTTAAAGGTGGAATTAGGGTGATGCTGACATCTAACGGTTACAAAATCCAAACAGGGTGTGTCATGTGTGTATGAGAGTTTGACTCAATTGACCAAAAGTTTTTTTATAAATATTACTCCCT
Source organism: Astragalus glycyphyllos (assembly GCA_963573325.1). Lineage (NCBI taxonomy): Eukaryota > Viridiplantae > Streptophyta > Magnoliopsida > Fabales > Fabaceae > Astragalus > Astragalus glycyphyllos. The sequence continues at coordinate 6,640,190 of OY754313.1, read as the reverse complement.
TCGTCCCATATTAAATGTCTTTCTAGCCAAAAAAATTTGTCCCATATTACATGTCTTTTCCGAATACCAAGTTTTTCCTATTATACCCTCAAACTTAAATTCAAAATTTTTTTTCTTTTTTTTAATTCTTTTTTTAAGCCATTTTATTTACTACTTCCAATACTTTCCTGCTTTAGATGTCAATCAAAGTGTGCCAGCCAGCCTACTACGCTCAATCATTAAACTTCTTGCACCTCCATATTCAATGGATTACAAATCTCAGTACATATCCCAATAGATTACAAAATCTTTTTGAATATCAAGTCTGATGTAATAACACACTATTTTCAGAAATTTTTGAGGATTCCATAGAGGTGAGTTCAGAGATTATTGAAGATTATGGTAATACAAAGGATGATAGAGAGTCTCTATTATCTAAAGTAGTGCAAGACTCCTTTGATGCAGAAGATGAAGAGGAAGACAAAAAAGACTTCATTGATATTTCATCCCCGTTAGAAAAGAAAACACCACAGGAAGATGAGGAAGACAAAGAAGACTCTATTGATATGACATCTCCATCAGAAGAAAGAAAACCACTAGGTATAGATTTAAACATTCCTGCAGGTTGAGTTTGATTTAAACAAATTTCCTGAGGATGAAGATCACACTAGTTCAGATGAAAAGGAACTTAATAAAGAAAAGAGGAGTTTACTGAAAAATTTTCTTCCTGAGTTTTATTAGTGGTGATGGGAAAAAGGTAGAAGTAGTAGTGTTTTGTTGATAATATTACAGATGTGAAAAAGGTAGTAGTAGTAGTGTGTTGGGTCAAGTGACTATAACATCTTAAAATATTTTAATGCAATACAGTAGCCTTCCTTATTTTGTTTATTTTTTCATTGCTAGTGTCATTGTTATTGGTTTTGAAGCTTCTCTATGCGTTTATTATTGAACACAATAATAATAGTAGTGTGCTGGTGCTAGAGTTGATAAGGGAGTAGTAATATTGATGAACACAAACAATAATATATTTGTTACAAAACAGCTAATTTAAGTAACTAAGAACATCTTGCACTAATGTGGGATCACATTTCAGCTGTATTGGTAGTTGATTTTGAGCTTCTAAGGTTGCTTTCTTCAAATGTGGAATCTTGTAGTTGTGGGAACCTCTTGCTTTCATAATCTCAACCATGCATGATTGTAATGTCAAAAATATATGGTTTGACTTGATGGTTGAAAACTCTTCAAATGACCTTTTAACCGCGCTCACAACACTAGTGGAAAAATTGGAAAAGAATAGAGGTTTTTAAGTCGGATGGCTAAATATCCGACTTTAAAAGTGGACGCGGTGGCAATTTTGTAATAAACATGAGAAAAAAATTCTGGCGCTAACATTCAAAGTCGGACAAAATTTACGTCCGACGTTAGATGTCTAATCTTTTTTTTTTGCGTGAAAAAAAACTGAAAGCCACACGCGTTTTTTTAAGTTTGTCTCAGTCCAAAACGAATAAACCTCACTTAACGCGATCTGAACCCTAGTCTCACGCTCACTCCGCCAAAACTCCACCTCCACCGTTCCATCTCTCTTCTCCTGGCTCTCTCCGCCGTTCTCTCCTCTCTGCCGCCGTCTTCCTCCGCCGTTCTCTACTCTCTGTCGCCGTCTGCATCTCTCTCGTCGTCACAGTCTCTCTCCCTGTCACTGTCACCATCTTTGATTCTCTTTCTTTTGGTTTTTATGAAAGGTAAACCACTCCTATTTTCTTCTTTCTTTTTGCTATAAAACGACCCCGTCTCTCTAATTTGAGGTTCTCTTGTTCTATTTTAGTTGACAGATCAACCTGATAGGTGGTGAGGAGGAAGTGGTCGCTGCCCTAGAGGATGAAGGGTAAAGGTACAAACATATGTTTTTCACTTTGTCTAACTTCTCTTCCTTTGTTAGTTTATATGATTTTCAAGAATTAATAAAAATTAACTATTTTGGCTCAAATACATGGTAAAAGATTCAATTAAGTGTTAAATAAGTATATAAAGTGTAGAAAGTCTCGTAACAGATCAAGAAGTAATTGTGTTGAAGTGTGGTTTGTATTCTTTTATGATGAGTGATTACCCTATTAGGATATTCTGTTTTTGCTTTGTCACAACAAGGAGTTGTTTCCAGTATTTCTCTCGGCTAATATCAATTCCTCTCTTTTGTGGGGACTCCTTCTGCTTTATAACAAGAATAAGAGAGATTAGTGTTCTGCATAATTAATTGTTCTGAATAATTTTGTTTCCAGGAGTTCTGCATAATTTTGTTATATTGAACTGCTTTCAATCTCCTTGGCTTTGGAACTTCTGGTTCTACATGGATTTGTTTGGTCTTCTTTTGTTCATACTTCTTTGAGAGATTAGTGTTCCAATAGTTTCTTGTTACAAAAATTGAGACAAATAGAAATAAGACTTTTTAGTATCAAACATCATGTTGACTCAGTTCGTGAATTTGGTTCCAATTTAGTCACTCCAATCTTTAGATTACCATCTAATCTAAAAAGACACTATAGGTTTGACAAAAACATAAAAGACACTATAGGTGAAAATACACTAAAGGCATAAATAAAAATTGCTACTATCTACTACTAAGCACACATTCCACATTTCCAAAATATCATCAGTTCAAGCTAATCAGATAGGACACCACATCCACAATGCAAATATGTACATATCTTCTAATTTATATAGCTTAATTGTGATTTGTTCAGATCATGGGTCATGTTTAATATAGTAGTAGAACATGCCATAAGTATCTTATAATAATACCAAACCAAAGAATAGTAAAAAGGAATGAAGAGTCTTACTTATAGTGTCAAGATCAGTACAGTAAAATTTAGTTTGAAAGATAGTCTTTATAGTAAATTGATCATTTGAATTTGAACAAGTATGTAGTTACTATGCTTCTTCTATTACTTAAAAACACTTAATCATAAACTGCCATACATAAAAAATAATATATACACCTGCATTTTGGCACACTTTTTGCCATTATCCTTCTCCATGAATGGCAACATATTTGGAGAGAGTTTCATCTTCTTCTCGTGACCAAGTATTTTTATTGATCTCCTTGAGGCAGCAGGGACGTCTATCCATCTTAGTTACTATGCTTCTTCTATAACTCAAAACACTTCATCATAACTGCCATACATAAAAAATAATGAGAGACATTAATTAATACTATACAAAAAGGAAAAAAACGAAAAGAATAGGGGTGCAGTGCAACTTTTTCTGTTTTAAATTCAATAATAATATGCTATGTTTGTTTGTTGCAATCAAATTTGAATCCTTTCTCGTTATTATATTTTGAGTGTAGCTATGGATCGTAGTTGGATGCAAACTAGTAAGTTGAGTGACGAGTATGCGAACGGGGTGGAAGAGTTTCTAGAGTTTGCTCAAACAAATCTTATAGATAGTGGTGGAATTTTTGATTGTCCTTGTGTTAATTGTGTGAACCTAACACCACAATCGGTTGACACAATAAAGATCATCTTCTTGTTAATGGGATTTGTCGTGGTTATACAACATGGACATGGCATGGTGAGAAGTTAGATATCCCAAAAATAACTTCTACCACACAACCTCTCGTGGTGGCTATGACATGGCTAAGGCCAAGTGGGAGAACAACTATGTGGAAGCAAGGCGTGAGGAGGTAGGTGATCCAGACTTAATAATAGAGCCTCCACCTCCTCCACGTCATGAGTTATTTAAGTTGGCCCATAAAAGGAAATCAGGATCTTTTACAACAGATGAGTCTGCTTCTGTTGCTACAAAAATTGTAAGTTAAAACTTCTATTCAAACACGAATGCCTTACGAAATACATTTTAGAATATTGCCTGAATGTGGTTTTTGTTATAGGATGAGCTAGCTGATCAAGCCACACAAGGAAGTTTTGTTCCACATGGACGTCAAGATATCTTAACTGCAGCAATTGGAAAACCTGATCATCCTGGTCGTGTGCGTGCAGCTGGTAGAGGGGTGGGTCTAGCAGTATACTTTGGACGTGCTTCAAAGACTAGCTCCACCTCATCTACCGAGAAATTCGCTGCCATGAGGCAAGAGTTGAGGGAGGAGTTCAAACAAGAATTGGAAAAGAAGTATAAAGATTTGAAGCAAGAGTTGAGGGACGAGTTAAACCAAATTGATTCAGAGAAGTTGGCTGCCATGAATTCTACAAAGAATACAATTGGTTCTAAAGCTAGTTGTTCACCATCCCATGTGGAGGAGCCGCTCAAGAATGATTGGTTGAGAGAGTTGTATATTGCATCTTATGACATGACAGAAAATATTAAGTTCGACTTGGACCATGAACCCCAAGAACATTTCTACATTGGATCCAAGGAAATTGTAGATATGGTTAAAGGTGTTGCTCATCTTGAGTTGAGCCATTTGGGAATATGGTGCACGTAAGTATACATTAGTTATTTGTAAAACTTATTCCTAAATACATTCTAGTTCTAATTACTGAATAATTTGTTTTCAATATTTTAGGTATTTGCATCGCCAATGTATAGAAAGGGAGATTAGTGATGTGTATGGATTTTTAGATCCCTACAAAGTTTGTGGTAGTTATGGCCACAAAGCAGAGGCCATCCAAACATATATCCAGAAGAAGCTAATTGACAAGGACAAAACATGCTTTCTAGCGTCATATTTGATGAAGTAAAGTATAACTTGTCTAAAAGTATAGTGTATCAATTCTTTGTCGGATTATGATTTAATTATTGTTGTCTAATTTTGCAGCAATCATTGGCAGTTGTTTGTAATTTGTCCTACTGTTAATACAATTGTTTGGATGTGTTCGCTTCATAATCCTCCAAATGAGGACTTGGTTGGAATAGTTGAGAAGTATGTTTTCTTTTTCTAATGGTCATAATTCTGTGTTTCAATTTACTTTAGACTTATAACTTACTATTTATATTGTTACCACAGAGCTTTGGATGTATACAACAGGATGAAAGGTCGTAAAAAACCAAAGCCTCAATGGGTGACACCTAAAGTAAGTTTTTTTTATATTCATTATATTTTTCTAATTATATATTTTCTGTGGATATTCAATTGTACAATACCTTCCTTTTAATTCAGTCAATTGTATTCAATTTTGATATTTTATATTCATCTGTAGGTGACAAAACAAAATGATGGATATTCTTGTGGCTATTATATGATGATAAATATGATGACTATTGTTTCTACAACTATCACTAACAATTGGAAAAAGGTACCTGAATTTTTTAACTTTTAAGGTGAATAATTCTTATTGAGTAGATATTAGATTAACCCATGATAAATATGATGGTTATCGTTTTAGGTATTCAATACGACTCGTCCGTTCACATTGGAAGAATTGAAGAACATTAGACAAGTTTGGGCGGAGTTCTTTCTAAAGTTGTATGCGGAGCGTATGCCAATTGGAAAGGAAGAAAGAAGAAAAAAATTTAAGTGAAATTGTAGGACAATAGCGTACATTTTGGTATATTATTAGCGTACATTTTGGTATATCAAGTTGTGTACCTTGTTTTTTTTGCATAGATGAAAGTCATGTAGTACATTAACATACATTTTGGTATGAAATCAAAGAGTTTAACTCTATATTTAAGTGTAGAATTTTAATTACCCAGCTGCTGAAACTGTGCTAAATATATTTGTATCAATATGGAAAATCAAAAAATTGAAACAAATAAAAAAAAACATTTTTAAAGTCGGGCATTTTATTCATCCGACTTTAAAATAACACTTTTAAAGTCGGACTCCAGAAACAGCCCGACTTTAAAAGTACTCCACAGAGGTCAACACTGCAGGAAACAGGCCGTAATTAAAGTCGGGCGCACCAATACTCCGACTTAAAAACCTACTTTTAAAGTCGGACTTTAATCCGACTTTAAAAAATATTACTTTCTAAGTCGCTTTGATAGAAGTCGGGTGAAGATCCGACTTTAAAAGTGCTAAATGTCCGACTTTGAATCCCATTTTTCCACTAGTGCAAGCTCGTCAATAGAAGTGTTATTGTGGATTAAAAAAATGTACCCAAAGCAAAAGTACTGCTAATAATGGTTTTAGCTGTAGTACCTACCACACGTGAGGTAGGCCAAAGTGAATTTGCATTACAGCTGTAGTACAGTCTGTTTGAAATGACCACTGGAAATTTTTCAAGGCCAAAGTCAATTACAAGGGCATATTGGGAAGAATGTAAATTTTACTTACAAATTTTGTACTAATAATTCCATTCCTTAGTTCCCGTGTCACAACCTTAAACGACATCTATTGAGGGACGGAGGGAGTATATTATAGTAAGTATTTAATTTTTAGACACCATTGTCACATCACAGAAATTTTTTTATGATATTAGTCAGTCACGAAACGATGCATCATAAAAATATCTAACTTTATCTCAACCAGTATTTTAAAAGTCACTCATACCATGAATTTTAATTGATTGATGGTGTACAAGTTTTTACATTACTGATGTTGATTAACTAAACCCATATTGTAACTATAATTTGAATTATTCTTTAATATATCTTTTATATGGTTTATTGGTGTATATCGTCACTGTAAATTTTTACACCATAAACTATTCAAAAATTATGGTATTGGTGACTTTTAGGATAGTTGAGAAAAGTCAATTCTTAGTTGAGGTTTAGTCCTTCATAAATTTGTTGTTTGCAAGATTTGAATCAGAGTTTGGTTAAGAGTAGAGGTGTTCATTGATGGTTTAGATTTGATTTGTCATTCGTTGTCCAAATCAATTAGATTGTTCGATTTGGCTTGATTAAGATTTGGGGTTTTTTTTGTACCCCCATAGTTTTTCCATCTACCCCCACGTCACCTGCGAAAAGACCAAAGTATCCTTAAAAAAATTTAAAATTACAAAACACTTATCATTTTTCACTTACATACGATTTACCACATGTTTTTACAGAGGAAATCGTATATACATCACATTGACATATATACGATTAGCTTGGATTTGGTCGCATCGTATATACCTCCTACGCCACATATATACGACTTGTTAAATAGTAAGTCGTATATACCCTTACCTCACATATATACGATTAACTCGTATATACCTATATACGACTGGAATTCGTATATAGGTATATACGACCCATATTTTGGGTTTTTTATTTAAAATTTTTGTGTTTTTTTTTATTTAAAAATTTTGTTTTTTTTACAGTGTCCCATGGGCATCGAGGGGAGTCTTCGGCGTCGGCAGCTCCATCCACACGCACCCGCCATAGGATTGCGGGACATGCGTCTACGAGGCGTAGGCGCACAGAGAGAGACAGACCGGTGGAGGAGGTCCAGGTCCCTTCGCCTGAGTTTGAGTATGAGGAGGGCCAGCAGGCTCACCCATATGCGACTGACGATGAGCAGTCTATGTCCTCAGACCAGCCTATGTCTGAGGACCAGTCTACGTCTCAACACCACCAGCATCAGCAGCATCAGTATCAACAGCAGCAGCATCAGTATCAGCATTAGCAGTATCAGCAGCAGCACCATCACCAGCAGCCCCAACATCACCAGCAGCCTCAGCAGGAGCCTCTCTTTACTTGTGAGGGTCAAGTCTGTTCTCGTGTACTCGCAGACCCGGTAAGTTGAAATTATTTACACTGTGTTGTTAGTTTAATTTATTCCTGTACGTAGTCTTATTTTGTTAATTTTTTTTTAATGTAGACATATAGACGTGTGGTGAAAGCGTGGAACCATGGCGGCAAGGTTAGTAGCAGACTATTTGTGTACTGCCAGAACGAGCAGTTGTTCAGCCATGTCAGAGGTGCCAAGTTATCCCCCCTTATCTCCACCGGACATTCCACGGTGGACCATGAGCTGTTGTCTGCCTTTGTTGAGAGATGGCACCCAGAGACAGGGCATATATACTTCTGCTTCTGAGCTACTCCATCTTCACATGCAAGACCGGAGACAGGGCTGAGGCTAAGTGGCTGCTCCTGCTTGATGACTTGAGGGCAGAGGTTGTTGGAGGGTACGCATGGGGGCATCAGCAGTAGCTTATACGTATGATGCACTGAACTACTCCTGTGTGGACTCTTCACAGCAGATAGGAAGGTACGCGAGCCTACTGCAGGTACTTAGTTTAAATTGTTTTTTTCATTTTTTTCGAGTTTTGATAAATTGTTTTTAATTAACCATTTTGTTATTTATTATTGGATTTCAGGCCTGGATTTTATGGTATTTTCCTATCCTAGTTGAGAGGAGGCCAGGTAGTGTGAGGGAGGGACCGCTGTGTGGACGCTGGAGGAATAAGAAGTCTGACGCCGTGAAGCTTTCAGATTATAGGCAGCTGCTTGATGGGCTGACGTCCGATGATGTGTGTTGGCGACCCTTTGAGGGGCTCCGGGGGGATAGAGAGTTTGAGCTGATTTCACTGTACAGGGACTTCATCAGCTGGGGAGACATCAGATTCCCTACATGCCTGATAGGTGCCTGCGACAGTTTGGGTTTGTGCAGGTCATCCCACGTACCCCTCTTATTGGTCGTCCGGCCCATGCACACGTCCTCATGCAGATTGCACAGTACATGCCGTTAATGCAGGACGTTCTGGCCACTACCCGTGTTGCTGAGGAGTTGGGTGAGGTTGGTCCAGGCTACTTGCAGTAGTACGTGACTGCGTCGATTCCGAGGCTCTTACCTGCAGCACCACCACCACCACCACCTGAGGAGTGGGCGCACAACATGGCAGACTTGGTTAGGAATGGGCTTTGTCGTGGACATATCCGTATGGGCACCACCACGTACACGGAGCTTTATCAGTTGTTGCGCAGGATAGGACTTGATGACTAGCATTTTTCTGTACATTTATTTTATGTCTGTACTTTTTGGATTTATGTTTGAACTCTTATTTTATATCAGTTGATTACTATTTCTTACGAGTTTGCTTAAACTTTCGATTTCATTCATTTCATTGATTCGATAAAACAAAGTTACATAAAAGATAAAACATAACAAACTAAACCCTAATATTCCGGATCTCGCAAACGACGTAAAATTTCATTCACGCTCCATTGTGTTTCCACGTACAGCTCCAAAGGCTTATACCCCATAAGCCTGTCGTGAATGTCGAACATGGTCGCCACGTCTTCGTCGGTCTTGATAGACATGGACGAGTAGGAAATGCAGTCATCATCTCCATGATCGGGTTTCCGATAAGTGATACTAGTGACGCCGCGGTCGTCCCCAATCACTTGAACTTTCGACCACACTTTATCCTTCAACCCATCAAACCCCATGGCGCGGTCGATTCGGCATAACGCCGGCTTCGGACTCCAAAAGTAGACCCCATCTTCTCTCATCGTGATGTTGCCCCCATAATGTATACCGCAGAGCCTATTCTCAGCGGACCATTGTGTTAGACAAATCTGCATTCTGGATGTGTGAGAAATGTAATTGAGAGTGAAATTTTGGTGTGAAAATAATGAGGGTGGGGGTGGGTATTTATAGAATTCGTGAATGAATATCAACCGCTGATACTATCCGTGCAATCTACACCGTTGATTAACAGTGAAAGTCAAATCCTAACCGTTAGATCAATTTTTTTTAATCAACTCGTATATACATCCCATTATAGGTATATACGACGTTTTTTTTTACTTTTCGTATCTAAGTAATTTTTAGGTAAATACGATTTAATTTTTTTTAAGTCGTATATACATAGACGTGTGGTATATACGATTTTGGGTTAAATCTTTAAGGGGTATTTTCGTCCAAAAAAATATTGTGGGGGTACAAAAAAAACCCTTAAGATTTTACGTTTTTCTCTCTAAAGCCCCGAACCAAACAAATTCGATAATAGATAGATTTGTTTGAATTGAGCTCATGTATCATGCACCGACATGTTAATTTTTTAAAAAAATACTTTTTTCTTCTAATATCCCAAGCTCCTAAATAGTAAAAAAAAGGCAAATTTAGATTTTTGTCGTTGGTATAAATCATGTATCCTCTGTGTGTAACTGCAGAGATTAATCCTTCGAGCAGTTTTGCAATTTTGATAAAAGCATTAGGGCAAATATTTCATGTACACCAGACGACCAAAACTCACGCCCTTTTCCCCTTTTCATATTTTAAGCAGTGTGTTTCGTGGTACTTTAGAGTTAATTTTTTTTTAACCGCTCAAACATGTGAAGTACGTTCCTCAGTAACTGGTTTGATAAAAAATTTAATTTCTTGACTCAATAAGTAAAGCGTGGCACTAAACGGTGTGCTTTGAGATACTTTAGAGTTGGAAATTTTTTTAGATGTTCAAATATGTGATGTTTATTTTTCGATAGCCGGATTGGTGAAAAAATATTAATTTCGTGCGAAATACGTAATGTGTGGTATTAAGCAGTGTGCTTTTGGGTACTTTAGAGTACCAATTTTTTTTACATGTTCAGATACGCGAAGTTAGTTACTCAATAACCGGTTTCTTGGGAAAAAATTAATTTCATGACAATATACGTATAGTGCGACGTTGAACAATGTGTTTTGAGATACTTTAAAGTCCCCAAAAAACGTTAAATGCTCAAATATGTAATGTTCGTTCTTGAATAACCTATTTGAGGAAAAAAATAAAACTCGTGACAAAATAGGCAAAATCCAATACTTTTCTACATTTGTTTTTTTTAATATACTAGTATTTAAAAATGTCTAGTTGAAACCCAGAGGTGTGGTTGAGTGTTTGGGTCTCATCCTCTCTTAACTAAGTGTCGAGAGTTCGATCCTCGCATTCGGTATGAAACAACTTTAAATCTATGGGCCAGCTGTCCCACCCTTCGATTTGCCTCCAATTCAGCAAGATGATTAGTCACTGTGTCCGACAATGAATAATCCGGTCTCCACAAAAAAAATGTCTAGTTGGAGAATAAAAGAGAACGGTAAAGGAAGAAGTGATAGTATGTCCCCACAAGGAAGTTACAAGTGATTGGGTGAACGTACATATTCATGTTTGGCTTTTAGCATTGCCAGCCAGCCTTTGAGCTGGTCCTTTTTATTAAGTCCTTGAAAATCACTCCCACCCCCTTAATAACGCCACAAATATAATGCCAATTCATTCACTCACCATTTCACCCCTTCACATTCACCTTCCCATTCCTACGTTACGCCATTTTTGCCTTTTATGCTCCGACCGTTGATATATCATCCATGATTGTCATATTAATTACCCTTTAAATATCACTTATTGTGTGATCATCATCCTACGTCTATTTCGTTTCATAATTTTACCACAGAATTTTATTGTTTTGTCGGAGGGAACGGAGGGACAAGTTAATGTACGCACACAAAATGTAATTGGTGTCCCTCATTGTTTGCCGCATGACAATTTCAGCGACATGAGAACGTCGGCTCTCGAATTCGAATTCGGATGAGTAGTGGTAGCCTGTGTCACTGTGTGTGTGATGTTTATTTGTCATTTCATCTAAGTAGATCTAAAAAAAACACAAATTGTAATTTGTTTTCTAATGCTTAGACCATCTCGAATAGGGCACTCTCTCTTTGAGTCTTTAAATAGACATCACATGTACACATCATTCTTTTATATTAATACTCTCTCTGGTCTCGTTTATAAGTAAAAAAACACTTTTTAAATTCTTGAATAACTAATGCATCTAACCTACAATATAGACCAGATACACATGAATCTAAAAAGTGATTTTTTTTGCTTATAAATGAAATACTCCTAATAAGCATTCAATCTCTCCAATGCAACACCTCCAAAAAATTCTTAAATGGGTATCACAAATAACCACACATCATTATTTTATTAACAAAGAACTCACAATTTTTCAAATGAAACTTGTATAAACGAAGAGAGAGAAATATTTTTTTTGCCCACAATGGTATTCCGATAAAAAAGAGAAAACCACTATTAATTGAGGATGCTCTTAATATAGAATGGTGCAAAAGTCTGTGATTGGTGTATAGAATTTGGATGATAAAATGGTAATCATTTGGGGGCAAATTCAGAACAAATTCAGTGGGGATATGCAACATTTTTCAATAAATAATATTATGGAAATTTGTCAAACATCATTGGCAAAAAAGAAATAGTGCTACTAGTAATAATTGGGGATAACTTTATTTAAATTTGTCTAAATTATTTTTTTATGCATATATCGAAGCTTTAAACACACAATATATCTTGAGAGAAATATAGGCAAGACAACGAGACCTGAAATCACGAGTACCTGCCCAAACTTACTTCAATTTTTACGGGAAAACCTTGCTTTGATTTTGGGTGGGTGCCTGTGCGAGTTCAATTGTAACTAAAACTCATTTAAAAATCCAAAATCAATGAAAATTTTAGTTGCAAAATATGTTAACAAAATGTATTATTTTCCTACTTTTTACCTGACTAGTTTTTGGACTCATCATCTCATTTTTCTCCCAATCCCCACAAGAGAGTGATTATAACAATTTTTTTGTTACAAAAATAATTAACTCAAAAAAATTGGTAAGAAAAGAGACTGAGGTAGTAATATTTTCCATTGTTATTATCAAATAAAAATTTGTCACAATTAAAAAATTAGGGACTAGAGTTGCGCAATTGTGTAATATTGAGAGGATGAAATTATAATTAAGCCTAAACACATCAGTTGAATTTATTGTACCAAACGCATTAATATTGAGTATGATTCCACGTTAGATCATTTATTTTCTCATTTAAATCCCTTTCCCTTCAATTGCAGTCTCATTTTTATGGTCAATAAGTAAGGCCACTATCATTTGCCCAACAAAAAAAAAGTGAGGCCACTGTCCCTTTCCTTTTATGGGGTTTTTCTATCAATTGATTTTTGGCATGTCAAATGTATAATTCCAATGTCCAATTATTTTAAATAATTCAAAATGTTTTGATTTTTGGGTTTTGTGTGAGTTGAAACTTGAAACTCGCAACATTTTTTTCTTATACTAGTAGTCTTTCAAGTCCATTTATTATTTTTGTATAGATGGTCATTCAAGTCCATTTATTTTTTTCAGTAATAAAACATTTTTTAAAACAGTTAATTTACGAAAATTGTAACATGATTATTTAAACCGTTACCACAGCTTCGACGACCATTGGCTACCATTTTAACCATTATCGATCATCGCTACAACTCCATTCATTTACGATCACCAGTCTGACCACCGCCACTACTATAGACAATTATATTCCGTTCACCGCCGACCACCACTTCATCCACCTCTGATCACAACCACGTTAAACATTATCGGTCGCCACCAACGACTATCTCTCTAACTACTACTTCGACCACTAGAAATCTGCACTCCAGCCACTGGTCACACCATTGACAACCACTCAACGACCATTACTACTAGTCACCACCAACAATCACCAATATGACCACCACTGGTCACATCATTGACTACTTCTACGACCACCACCGCCAGTCACCACCACCGATTACCACTCCGACAGGCGTCTACAGACAACTACTACTTTCAACAACTATTATTAAAATCATTACAAAATAAATACATTTTATATTTGTTATTTTTAATTCTTTTTGAAACCTAATTTTGTATATTGCTCTGATTAAGATAAACTCATGATAAATATTTATTTTTATGTTTATATTTGAAACTGATTTTGATTTTTGAAAAATTCTTAAATAAAATCTGAATTTGGTTTTGGTTTTTGAAAATTTTAAAACTCAAAAATAAAAATTGGTTTTGATTTTTAAAAATTTCAAAACAAAAAACAGTAAAACCACCCTTCTATGTTGTAATTACCGTTCATTCTTCATTGAATGCAATTAGGTCGTTCTTTAACTCTATTATGATAGATTATGAGCTATGACCGTAAATTATTAAATTTTTGATGAACTTTCCTTAATTATGTTAATTGATAATAATGTTTCTACAACTTTTTGCTTCTAACCAATAGTTGATGTTTTATAGTTGAATAGATGTTGTTTTAATCAGGAAAAAGAATCGGGTTTTATTCTTCTATTATAATAAATAAACAAAATAAATAGATATTGTTCATGTTTGTTTCAAAAAGGTATGAAACTCTATGGGTTATAAGTTTGATACTAAGGTATTAAAGTGATACTCTGAATCGCAAATCCCTTTCTTTTGAGATGCTCTAAAAGAAAACGATTCTTTTTTTGCCTACAAGAAACTAATTATTATTATTTTTTTGACAAAAATACATGAAACTAAATTATGTTCTCTGAACTACTTGTCAACGTCTTCCTTTGAGGCCCCACCCTTGTGTATATGCCCTTTGTCCCATTAGGCACCATGAATAACATTGACATGTTTGATTGATGAATATAATATTTAGATAGAAGTTTCAACCACCATCTAGAAGAATCTAGAAGATTGTAAACAAAATTAATTAGCTAATTTCCCCCTTCGTTTGGATAAATATATTTTGGGCCAAATTACTCTCTTGTTTCTCTTGTTGCATTTGATCCAATTTAGTCCCTATGTCATTTGACCTAATTAGTCCCTCTCCATATTTATGTTTATGTGTTCTACAACCTCCAAAATTGAACCCTCCTTTAGAGGACCTTACTACTATTAATTCATAACAAATATTTATACCCTCAAATTAATCCCTACCATGTACTAAATTGACACCGGTTATAATTTAGTCTACACATTAGATGCATCATTATCTCAATAACTTCAATGTTTGGTTAAGAACATATTCCATGATGACAATGACATTGTACGTGTGTGAGGCGACAATGAGTATAAGACACTCAAATGAATATATGCACCCTTTTTTTATAAGCATCTAATATGCATCCTTATTTCGAGCATATCCGTTTTTAGGGTTCGAAGATTTTGAGGTCGTAGGCTCAGCGAGGTCGACAATTGAGGTTGTAGTCCCTAATCTATTGTTAGGGTTGAGGAAGTTGATGTTCTAGACATTAATCTGATGATATTTGGTGTGAAGGCATGATTTTACTCATCTAAAAGTAATTTCATTAGTTTTTACTTGTGTTTGGGTGTGTCTAGTCTTCAAACATGATCTTTCAAGATTGGTAAGAATCAATTATGTATTTCATTTATGTGCGATATAGTGTTTTGTCATATTTACCCCTGTTCTTCAAATCTTATTGCATTTGCTTGTTCATTTACCAAATCTTTTAAAAATAAATTGTTGTTCATAAAGTTAGGCCTTTTATTTTAAAAACTCCATTTGAGAATATTATTTTATTTTTAGCTCTAGAAACAATTACAAGTAAAATAAATAAGATAACGAGACAAATACGTATCTTAATCAACATTATGTATACACATACATGTTAAAATATGTATCTTAATCAACATTATGTAATATTTACAGCTTATAATATTATCATATTACCTCTCATTAAATAAACTTAACATAAAATGAAAAAACCATAATCAATTTTTTCATAATCAATTTTGTCACTACAAATCTAAACAAACACATGGTGTACGTGTACCAAATGTTACCTGATAAATCCCTTTTCTAGATGGATTAATGCTATTCTATACGTCACCACATCCTAATTAATTAATATATGCTCTTCTATCTTTTTATCTTTTACATAGAGTGGTTTGATGCTTACTCTATGTAATGACATTCCAATTTACCTACTTCCATTTGCCCCTTCTGGCTGCTGTGGTGGCAAAATGCAGCTAGTTTTTTCTGCTATTAAATTACCCCATCATCTACTTTAAAAGGTGGCAAAATGCAGCTAGTTTATTCTGCTGTTAAATTACCCCATTATCTACTTTAAAAAGGATCGTCTTGTATGAATTGTCATAATTATTACTATATGAAATTTTTTCACAGGTTTCGTTTTTTATTTTTGGAGCATATCGAGTTAATTACAGAGTGTCCCAACACGTTTAATAAAAGACAAATCTCTGCTTATATTTATGAGCAAATTTTGCACTAACCAACATCGAGTTTGTACTTTGTACGCTGAGAGCACCGCGCGAGTCGACGCTCCATGTCCCAATATAGCTTATGCCACTAAGCCAAAAATATTGGTTTTTCACAGGTTTTGTTTGGTGAAAAGTTAGTAAATTGAATAGAGTATGTTATTTAATGGATGATAATTGAGGAATTTAGTGAACGTAATAAGGATAAAAGCGAGAGCAAAAATGAAATGTTATAACGCTAATTTCAGTAGCATCTAAAAAATGCTTTAAACCTAGTGAAAAACGTTATAAGCTAGTAGTACCTTATCTGCTACACGCTAGTGTTTGGATTTGCCAAACAAAATCTCAATATAAATGATAATCTCTAACAACAACATGTAGCTCATTAATTGTTTCGAACTGGACCGATGGTCCAATCCTCGTAATGGGCCAAAGACGGCCCGCGTAATCGAAGATCCACTCGCCTGATAAAGTAGCGCAGGTAGGGATCACAATCAACGCCTGATGAAGTAGGGGTCAACTCCCCTCGAAAGGTACACTTTTTCCCATTAGTTCATCTTCTGCTTTGACTTCTTCCCCTGACTTGGACATTGGAGTGTCTTTGCAGGTACAACCGACTTCATTATCAGACAGTACGACCTTGCATCTGACCGTTCTATCCCAAGACTCCTAAGATATGGTTTATTAACTATCATGAATTCACTACGGTTCACGATAATAAATTATATGCATTGCACTAGTGCTTATAAAAGAAAGAACAGATTCTCTCACTTTGATATTTCTACTTTTCTCTAACTTTCTCACTATGAAAGTAAGGGGTTCGATTCCCTTGTTCACTTTCTTTCACTATATATTTCTCTTTTTTCCTCTCTTTCATTAGTGATTTTCAAAAAATGGAAAAAGTTGATTTCACTTTCTCTCTTTCGCTTACACCCTAAGGATCGGTCTATTCAAAATCAAAATTCTAAGATAAATGACAAACCATTTAATTAAGAGCAAAGAGGGAGTAAGAGAAAAATTAAAGAAAGAGAAAGTGAACTAAACTTTTTTACGTTTTTACCTAGTATTTGGACACGTGGCAGGCTCAGAGTGAATTGTTTTTGACATTTTGGTGGCATATGAATTGATTAAATTAGTCTATCAGTATTATATTGGACATGTGGCAGACTCACATGTGAACTATTTTTAACATTGTGTTAGCATATGAGTTGATTATATTAGTATTAGTATTAAATTATATTTTAATTTTGAACGGACCGATGCTTCGGGTGTGCTTATGGACCAAAATCAAGAGGGGAAATAGAATTGTCTCTGTATGTTCTGTAAAAAGTTTTGGGTCTCTCATGAATAAATCAAAAGAAGTATGGTGCTTAAGTTTTGTTTCGTTATTTTGAATGGCTTATTGTTTAGTGACTGATTGGAAAACATTTATAAGTATTCAGTGCATTAAATTTAAATTGTAGGGACTAGGGACTAGGGACTAGGTTGTGCGCTAATTGAGCTTTCTTTTTCCCATTTTTACTGCATTTGTAAGATTAGCAGGAGGTATTGGAATATTTTTTATACTTTCTCCAACTTAAGTTTTTTAGGGCGTGGCGGCGACGACAAAAGTGGCGATCGCGACAAAAGTGGCGATCGCAGTGGTTGCAATGTGGTTGGATTCACTTTAATTGTATGTGCTTCCTCTCTCATTTGCTTATTCCTTCATCTTATCTTTATTTCATTTTCTTTTTTCTGATTTTTACTCTAATTTAAAATTTTGAAGAAGGTATTGGATTTTTGTAACTATTTGCAACATAAATTTTTTAGGGTCTAGTGGTGGTAACGAGGAGCGATGACGGGGTGACGATCGCGATGTGGTTGGATTCACTTTAACGGTATCTTCTTCTTCTTCTTATCTTTATTTGCATTTTATTTTTTCTGATTTTTACTGTAGTTTTAACATTTGAAGAAGTTGCTGGATTTTTTTAAAAACTTCGCAACTTAAATCTTTTAGGGCGTGTAGCGACGACGATCGTGGTGGTTGCAACATGGCTGGATTCACTTTATAAGTGTATCTTGTTCCTCCCTATTTTGTATATTTCTTCATCTTGTCTTTAGCTCATTTTCTTTTTTGTTGATTTTTACTTCATTTTTAAGATCTGAAGAAGGTACTAGTTTTTTTTTTTAACTTTCTGCAACCTAAATTTTTAAGGACGCGGTGATAGCTACGAGGGCGGCAACATGAGGGAGCGATCACCGGTCGCGCTGGTTGTAACGTTGCTGGATTCACTTTATCTGTATCTTCTTTCTCACTCATTTTCATATTTTTCATCTTATCTTCATCTCATTTTCTTATTTTTGATTTTTACTCTATTTTTAAGATTTGAAGAAGGTACTGTCTTGTTTAACTTTCTGCAACCTAAGTTTTTTAAGTCTTTTTTCATCACTTCTGCTTTTTTCTATTATTACATTTTGAATTTTTTAAAGTATTTATAGATTTTTAACGAATTTTCACAAACACAGTACTGTCACCCGTGCAGATGCACCAACACTAATTGTATTATATAATACAATACAACTTGTGCATATACACAAGCTTAACGGAGAAAAGTAGTTCCTCTTTCTCACCTAATCTTATGATTAAAATCCTAGTCATCCCACTAAAGAACATTATATAGATGATGAAGTAGCAGTATGAATCAGAACGAATGGAGGAAATATATATCCCATTTGTGAGAGTACTATTACAAAGCTCGTAACAACTAATTAATGGCCATGAATCAAAATGGCACCCACACACACTGTGCTGGTTCTTAATGGTGCTAGGCCTAAAAGTTAGAAGAGTGGTACCATATCCAAAAAGTCGTATATTAATATTTAATATGATTATAGATCCCCATATTTAAGGGTTGTCTCACCCAATTTATCATTAACCCTAAATTGAATTTTAAAATACTACTTTTTTTTAAACTAGTAAAAAATTTAGAGGTCTTTTTAGGCCTACTTAATTTTTGTAATATTTTTTTGACCAATAATTCTTATAATATTAAATAGTATAAAATAAATACTAAATACATTTACATGATTGATTGCCTTTTTGTTGAATTAGTTAATAGCAAAAGTAAAGAATGAAATTAATGCTATGCTGCCTAAAGAAATTTTTTACTAATAAAACAAATAATATTAGTTAATTAAAAAAATAAGTTTGAGGCAAAAAAAGTTTGATACCTAAAACGATTGTTTGTGTGCAACCTCCTTAGGCCAATTCTCTTTAGGGGCCAAATATTCAAGTAATGGGTTCATAGGAGAATATATTGTTTTCTATGAAATACTATGTATATAAATTATGGAAAATGATTGATGGTACGAGACAATTCTCTCTACGAAATGTAAGAATTAATACGTGGATGCATCCTATGTTTTATTTTCACCCAACTCTCGTGTTTTCAGTCAAATGCCATGATGTCACTGGCAAAATATAACTACATCTTTTTCAATGAAAATAAAGTTCATACTACATAGCTCTGTTCATAAATTATTTGGGGAGCCAACATATGTTTGGTAAGGATTTTGTACATATTCTACAAAGAAGTGTGTTCAAATTCCATTATTGATGTGAAGATTTCGTTGTTAGGTAATATGTAATTAACTCTGTAAGTACCTTTTGAACACCAATATTTTTTGTTGAACAAAGAGTCACTGAGATTCAACTCACACAAACTTTGATGATTGTTGACAGTGCTTTTTTTTTGTTGCAATAAATAGCATTCAAAAGAGTAATCTAGGATATTAACTAGGTCCTCATAGGGATATAAGTTGACATATTTTTGACGCGAAATTTGCTATAGTCACAACAAATTTTAAGGTGAGAAAAGAAAACAATTGTAAACTTAGAAAGAGAAAAAAAGAAGCGCTACTTTTGAATGTTTGCATCTTTGAGGAGGCTTTTACCTATACCTACTATCAAGGTACGGTGAGATCAAGCTAGAGCTGGTAAAATGGGCTACCCAAAATGTCGGGAATGAAACTTGTACTCATACTTTGCAACCCAAGCCCGAACCTATGTAGTCTGTAGGCTTTTCGGGTTAGTCCCGCACTATACAATCGTCTATTTTTTTTAGTAACATGAATCCAAATTAAAGCAATGTCTAATATTTAAAAAATCTACTCTAGTAATATGACTTGGATAAATCAGTCCCAGTCACAATTCATGATATTGTAGTGATCCATTCGAGATTCATTTGCAAACTCGACCCACTAAAACATGAAATCAAAGATATTGCAAACAATTTCACTCTATAAAACAAAATTCAACTTCTGAACATTTTTAGCATTTGGTGTTTTCTACTACATTGCTCCCACAATGGAACTGTTTGGGAAGTGAACGTATTTATGTTTTTCTCATCCCTCTTTTGTCAAAGTCGTGGTGCTTTATCTACCTACACTCACTAGTCCTCCTTTAAGCCTTATGTTTTTTTTCCCGAGTTTTTCAATTCGGATTGGCTCATTTTGATAGCTCTAGATCGAGCAAAGGTGAGTCTATTCGAGTAAGATTTTAGTATATTTTCGTTTTTTTCGAGCAGTTGAGAAGTCCCTGACCTTTATTAACTAAAATGCAAATAAACTTTTTTTGTTCAATTAACTTTTTTTCTTTTATATTCAAGTTTGAGCAATTGGGCCTATAAATAATTTTATATTCTCAATAATTTTCAAAAGGAGAAAGATGAACATCACTTCCCATATATATATAGTAGATAATCTGAATTTTTATAGTCACATGATATCATACCTATCAAGAGGTTTTCCAACACAATAACCACGATTCAGCTATATCGTAGATAATCTGAATTTGCTAACAAAATAATAATAATTATAATAATAATAATAATAATAATAGTTTTATATATGATTGTAACCACTGAAGATAAGAAGCCGTGAATGGCTTTTCATGCTATGCAAATGGGAAATGGCCGTACCAATAAATTGTTTGTTTAGTGGCTAACCATTATTATTATCATCTGGCATAATGCTTCATCCCCATTGGGGTGCAAAAGATGAGCCACACTTAATGGTCTTGTCCATATCAATTTTTTTTCAACACATTATAAAGTTGATTTTTTGTTTAATAGTTCTTTATTAGAAGAATACAACTTTTTCAGCACTATATATAGTTAGTACATAAAAAAATACGGATCAATAACCTCAAATCCAACTAAAAGACTACTATATGTCTGTAAGACCTAGTATTATTGGCAAAATCGATCTTGTTATATTGGATATTTTCCTTAACTATCCAAGTTCAAACCAGAATCTCTAATGTGAGTTTGTGGTGGTGTTTGGCAAAGAAACCAAAACTCGCGCGTACCTACTCGACCCAACCCGAGTTTGATGGGAAAAACCCAATTTGACCATGGATGAAGATAGGTTCGTGGATGTTGATACCTGCCCCGCCCCCGCCCCTGCCCCACTCGATAAAATATTAATTGTGTATTTTATTTTATGTATATATACTCATTCATTTTGTTTCATAAATTTTGTTTATTTTTAGTATTGATCTATTTTAATAGAAATGTCTATTTTAATACATATAATTTTATTACCATCGTACAATATTTATGATTTTATTCTATTTTTTTATCATAAATATTTCTTTTTAATTTTTTTATAACTTGATGACGGAAACGGGTACTCACGGGGATGAGAAATACAAAATCCGACTCTGCTAGAGATAGAGGCTGGATGGGGGATGCAAAATCTATCCAACACGCCTCGTTGCCATGCCTATTTGACAGTCTGTTTGCTACTAAAAAAACATAATACTAATCTAGTGTATGATTTATGTATGATTTATGTATCTTCATAATGTGAAGGGTTGGGTGATTATAATCGTATATTTATAACTTATTCAATTGGTCAAGTCCCGTTGATAAGGCAGCCAACAAGGTCAAGTCACTTTATAAAATTGTCCGTACTTATTTAATAGTAAGCATATCTTTACCATTTAAAGTAGAGTGTCCATTATGAGCAAAGGTACCCTTACTTTATTTCGTTTTTTCTTATGATACTGATTTTAACCTCATGAAAGGACATTGATAGATGAAGTGATGAACCATCACAAAAATATTTTCTAAGGTGTGTTTGAAGAAAACAGTAGCAGAGCAATGGCACAAGAAAGCAAAGACAAACCCTTCCCAAATACAGAGTCAGAAAATGGCTCAATGTTGCCTTCTGCCAGGTCCATTTACCCATTGGACAGATTGTGGCAGAAAACTATGCACCCTTTGAGAAAAACATCAAAACAACAAAGGAAATTACACAAACCCCACGTTTTTTAGTTTGTGTAATCTTAAACTTTAAGCATTTGATTTGATTCTTCTAGAGTGAGGGATCAATTAAGTTCATGTGAAACACTAAATTTGATTGTAAGAAATATAGTATAAAATTTCATCAATGGTTAAACTTTAATATTTGTTGATTTAATCTTAAACTCATAGCATTTTATACTATATCCAACGGTCAATTTTAGTGGTACACTGGTAAATGATTTAGTTGATCTCTTTAGAAGCCACAATGTAATTTAATGGCTTTTAAGGTGAGAGATCAACTAATTCCTTACCAGTGTCTTAGTCAAATTAACCGTATGATATGATATCAAGTGTTATGAGTGATTGAGATTGTATTAACCAGTATGAAATCGCAGCTCTTCCTAACATTTTATACTATATCTTGCAGTCAATTTGACTAGTACATCAGTGAAAGACTTAGTTGACCCCTCAAGCTAAAAGCCACCATGTAATCTTGCTATTTTGACTCCTTAATTTAACATATCGGTGAAGCTTCGCCACTTTCAGTATGGTCGGGTTGTCTTTAATCAAACGATATAGACCATTCAATTTTGATTAAAAATACATATTTAAATTTCTTTTGAATTTGAGCTGCGAAATTTAAAATTTGGATAAATTAAGACAAGATATTCATTGAAATCTGAACTGTCTAATCTTGATCTTACAACTTTGATGTATTGAATACGTGATAGTGAGATCGCCTAAACATATGCATAAGTTCCATCACCATGCCACAATAGTATCACATGTTATCAAGCCCCACATCCTTTTTTATAGAATAGTGTCTAAAAAACAGTATGTGTGAAAATAATGCACCACATGTTTTTTCAAGCTTTCAATTATATGCATTTAGAACAAACATACAAAAAATGGGCCTTTTAAGGTAAGCCCAAACTATTAAATTATTTCTCTGATGATCATATTTGCTTGAGTAAACAGTCATTTTAATCTCTAAATGTATGAAACACTGTCATTATAGTCCTTGAATATATTAAAATTGCAAACACATTCTCATGTATTTCCTTAATGAGTTATTTTGGTCTTCAAATATGTTTTTTGTTTGTCATTTTGGTCCTCAAATGTGTTTTTTTGGTTAACTTAGTTCCTAAAATTACTAAAAAAGGACTTATTTGCAATATTTTGATACATTCATGGATTATAATGACAATGCCTCACACATTAAGGGACCAAAATAACTATTTATCCTATTTGCTTATAAAAATTTCCTCCAAGAGGGCCCCCTCATTTCTATGTATATGTTTGTTTATATTTATATGAAAAATCCAAAATGAGATGTATTTTCAGGTGTAGGTCATTGGAACTTTATTCATATACATAGGTTATGTCATAAGCAATGCAATGGATAGAGTAGAAGATTTGCTACCTCACCAAGAGAAATAGTGACAACAAACAAACCAAAATAAAAATGTGTAGATTATGTATAGCTAGAAACATGCAAAGTTAGTTTGTTTTTTTGTGAATTTTTTTTAATAAATCACTTCATTTCTTGTGCTTGGCAATCTAAAAATCAACATCAAAAGGCTGACAAGGGTCTTTGGCATTATTTGCACAGCTATATCTTGGGAATGCACCTGAACTATCTTATAATTCCAGATCCAGATTTTAATCTTGCATAGATTGTTTCACTTTTTGATATATTTTTCTGACTCATGCATTGCATAAGCATGATTTCCAATGTTAGGTAGCTGAGATTATTAAGAATGATATTGGAATTATTAGTTTTGCTGATTTCATCAGTCAACAAAAAAAAAAGTTTTGTTGATATCATGATTTCATTTTTCCCGTATGTATTGTCTCTAGTACTTGGTTCATACACACTCAGACATCAAATTTTAAACATTTATCATTATTTAAGTCATCCAATATTATGAGATGAAATATGGTAATTATTAGTAATTGTGTAAATTTGGAATAGAGTACATTTTAATCTTAATCTTACTAATCGGTGTATTCTTAGTTTTACCCGAGAGTACTTAGATGAAATAGTAGGGGCCTCTTCCAAATTAATCAAGGTTCCGGGTTCAAATCCAGCATTGGACTTTACTGTCGATTGTGACCCTACCCATCTCGACGCATTAGTCTCCACAGTTATGCGCAGATAATACTCGGTTTATACGATAAAAAAGTGTATTCTTAGTTTTACTTGCAGAGATTTCTCAACCCATTCTCATCCAATTTAAGTTTTTCAAATTTTTAACTAAATTTATGTTAGGTTAACTTATTTTAGGGGTCATTTTTTGATTGCCACCTAGGGATCCTCAAATATCCGGTTATATGGATATACCCAAATCGAAAAATTATAAAGTAAACAAATATCTAGACATTTTTTTTTGACAAAAAAATATTTAGACTTACATATTTTTTTTGGTCAAAATTTAGACTTACATATAACTAAGCTCATTTTGTTTTTTCAGGCCCATTTATAGATATCTAGATTTCATAACCAAGCCCACCACGTCCAAAATTGAAAAAAAAAATCCAAAACAGTTAAATTCCAAATGAGCTAATGTTAAAATTTATGGCTTTTCTTAAAACTCTTTCATGTGAAACTAGCACAATTAAGAAAAGCCATAATTTTTTTAAAAAATAAAGCACTCTTATTCCAAATTTAAAGTGAATATTACATCTTAAACTAACCTTATTGTAGAGAAGAATTGCACCAGAATAGTTGTAATTTAGTCAAATTCTATTTGTCCTCTTAGGTAGCAACAAAACTCAAAAAAGGAGTCAGCTGGAGTTCTTTTCACAATGAATCAGCAAAGAAAGGCTGATTTTAAGGGGGCATCTGGCTACTTGTTTGGTCATGCATGCATGCATGCCCCCTACTTAAGGACACAATATCTTTGCACTCAATTCTCAAACAAACTAAAAAAACAAAAGGTATATGTATACCTTTAATTAGCCTATGTGAATGTACATGAACATCATGGTACGTACCTTGAAGGTCATCCAAGTTAACCCCCCCCCCCCCCCCCCCCCCCCCCCCCCCCCCCCCCACCACCACTTTGGCCTTGGAATTTTCAGTTTAGGAAACAACTTAATTTATTATTAGTCTTGTGAATGTTAACTTTTCAGTTGAGGGTTTGTTTAGCTAGGTCAACAACTTAGTTAAACACTAATTATTGAATAAACACTTATCATATAAATACTTAGATGACTATTACGAATGATCAGTTCAAGTGAGAAGAAGAGTTAGTAGAAGCTCTTAACCAACACTGTTGGCCTAGTGACATAAGCTACCGTGGAATACAAAGGTCGATCTGGTGCTCCCAAGTCCATCTCTTGCAGTGACAAACTCGATATTAAAATTGAATTATAAACAATGTTCATAACTCAAAGCTATTGTTCAACAGAGGACAAAACATTCAGGTTAGTACATAGTTGCCATAAGGGTAAGGTTACTAAAGTCCAAACCTAAAGCTTGTTAAAAAAAAGATCTCAACTAAAGTTTATTTTAGACGCAATCTACTAATAGAGATTTTTAGACTAGCCTTACATTAGTATATGGAGAATTATTGGAATTTCAAGTATGAGTGGTTAGTCCCACATCGGCTAGTAATGAGCTAAATGAATGATGTATAAGGAGAGGACCCATATATCCACTGCTTTAAAATTTTGGGTGAAAATGTGACGTATTGGCATGCAAAAACGTGCGCCGAAGAACTAACACACCATGGTGTGACTGGGCTAAAACAATTCAATCATTGATGCTATCATTACACAAAGAATCCTATGCTTATTATATACTGCGTACAACAAAAAAATTGGGCTGTGTAGTATAGCTAGCTGTACAAAAGTTCATAATCAAAATACAAAGAAACCAGAGAAAACAAATTAAATTGAAGTATCATTTTGTTTTCCGTTTATTTTATGCATATCTTTGACCAGAAATGTATTGAAAAGGGACAAAATAAACCACTTAGATTTGGAGCCACAAGTAAATCTAAAATGCATTATGAAAAAATAATGACCATATTCACAAATTACAATGTGGGTTAACCGCAAGGGGGTTGGTCCAATGAAGTATAATAGGAGTTGTATCTGAGAGATCTTGGGTTCAACTCCCCACTTGTCCCATTGAGTCGAGGTAAATGTAATTACCCTCGTAAGTGCTCAAAGAGTCTGAAAGTTTTCTCTACCTTGGAATGGGGCCACCCCCTCACCCTAAATTTTTTGTAACCAAAAATTACACGGTAGGTCTTCTTCCCACATAGTAAATTGCCCTTAGCAAATTTGGAAGCAGATCACTTCAAAACATTATTATATTTGGGATTGATGCATTAAGTTTTATAAATTAATAATGCACCACTACAAAAAAACATTACTAATTTTTACATGAATGTTGAATATAATAAAGAAACTATCGATCCAAAGGTGGTGTAAAAGTGAAGTGGCATATATATCATTATGTTCATTTCAACACCTTATTTGTAACCTATTCATATGAAAAGAGCTTTATTATTAGATACACTAGTAGTTGATTAGTTGTGCTATTTTCAAAAATTATTAATTTTCCTTTTTGTTCTGTATTATTGAGGGTGGGCCATTAACAAACCCAAAACTTGAAGCCAATAAGTCGACCCAAAACCCTACATAAACATGGAAGAGCTATTTGGACCTAGGCCCAATCTGATACTACAATATAAAACTTCACCCAAATAATATTGGAATAGCTAACGACACTCCCTATTTTTGTTAGCATACACCTTATTTGGAAGGACAAATCATGGCATGAGCATTACTCTCATTTACATTACCTTTGGGTGTGAATCACCTTTGGATTCTAGGAGGCTACAATAACTACCTATTGAATCACCTTTGAATTCTTACGGGCCGGGGTTTCAAAATATTTGTTGAGAGTACTAAATCATTATACAATCAAGTGGTGATTGAAGAACTTTAATCATAATCATCATATACCTCATCAAGTAAATTAAATTCACAATTATACAAATATGTATCTACATAAATTTACCTAACTAAGGCTATGTATCTAACCTTTTATGCTTTGTCAAAAAAAAAATCTAACCTTTTATGCATTTAAACCACCCCAAAACAAACAAAAATCCATCGCACACACATATGAATCCAACAAGAGGACTTAAAGGGGGATTGCATTAACACAAATTAATTAATAAAAGAGACATCATTCAAGCATTCCCATAAATACTCTATGGGCAAGATTTTTCAATAGTTGTACATCAATTTTGGTGCTTTAATTAATTAATTAATTAAAATACGAAACAATGTCAGAATTGAGTAAACAACAACTCTTTGGAATGCTTAGGATACCTAGTTTATGAATATAATTTTTTATTTTATAGAGTAAAGGTCCTACCTGTACAGCTTAGAAAAACGATGCACATAGGTACTGATACAAGACAACATATGTTATCCAAGTTGTAGCACATTTTAATATATAAAAACTTAGTCACATAACATGAAGTTTGCTCTCAAAAGGAAGCAAAACAAATCTAGTTTTTAATAGGACACAAATATTTAAAGAGAAGTTCTCGAGAAAACGTTATATGGAAAACAATGAACATATACCCATACAAGTTTAGAACAAGCATGTTGCAAGAAAATATTTGGGTATTATTCAACACTCATATAAGCTAAATGTCACATCAATTGCAGAACCATGCATAAATTTTGTGAATATAATACGATATTTCATAACTTCCATTTGTGCTTTTCATAACTTCCCTTCATGTGATTTACTGCATGATTAATCGTTATCATCTGTGTTGCTATACTGTGATAAATGTTTAGGAGTAGTTTCTTATGCCAGATTAATTTGTTAAACTAAGAAGATCTTTTATAGGATTTCATGATTCGAGTTTATTAGTCCAAGGTGAATTTGCATGTGATATCCTCTTGTTTTTCTTGGTTGATACTTGATGATGTTGAGGTCTAAGAAAGTGGAAGTTGATTTTTCAGATTCCATTGGGAGTGATTTTAATTAGCCATAAAATCCTTGGTTTGCTGCTGTTATTTTTTCTTTTTCATTGGTTTGGCATGTTTCAAAAGTTTGTATCATACAATACATAAGATGAATGTTTCAAGTTTAATGTTTCAAATAAACTCTGCCCCAGCTCGTGGACCAGATCATTTTCCCTTTCAGCTAAACTCTCCATAAATCCAATCAAATTCTGTTATTATATCACAAAGAAAATAACCTATGTCTCATATTATCAAATGCTTTTTATTGACAGGGTATAAGGGACAGTGGAATTGGATCACAAGGGATAACCAACAGCATAAACATGATGGCCAAAGTCAAAACAACTGTGATTAACTTACCTAGCCCTTCTTATACTAAGGGCTAGTAAGTGTAAAATTATGTGTTTAGGGGGGAAAATCAGTTTACACTTAAGCTCCAAAAATCATAGTGAGCTCACCAATCACATGGGAATCAGAGATAAATAACTAGTTTGATAGTTCTGTTCTGTCACATAGCTTTTCACGTGTCTGCCCGTGATATTAACAAACATTGTTGTTATTTTGTTTTCTAAGTAGTTTAATTTGTGTTCTCTAAACATTGTCGTTGTTAAGTTTAATGGAATTTGAAGTATATTTATATATTTATTATGTGTTGATGACTGGAATGATCTGTATATAACAGGTACTTATAAATTAGTGTACTGGTATGAATAAAATATAAATAAATTATAAAAAAAAGTTAGATATTTGGCATCGGTTATTCTATACAACCGAAGCTAAATATACTTGTAAGAGGCACTTAGCATCGGTTGTATAGTATACCCGATGCTAATTGTACTTGTAAGACACATTTAGCATCAAGTATATTATACAACCGATGCTAAATGTACTCGTAAGACAAATTTAGCATCGGTTGTATAGTATACCCGATGCTAAATGTATTTGTAAGACACATTTAGCATCAGTATACTATACAACCGATGCTAAATGTACTTGGAAGAGACATTTAGCATCGGTTGTATTGTGTAACCGATGCTAAACGTACTTGTAAGAGATATTTAGCATCGAGTATACTATACAACCGATGCTAAATATTTGTTTCGAGGATATATTAGACAGTGATGAAACACATTTAGCATCGGTTATATAAATATTGATGCTAAAGGTGACTTTTAGCATCGTCGGATAACAGATGCTAAATGTCCAAAACAACCGATGTTAAATGTCTTTTCTGCACTAGTGGAAGTTGGAGAGAGAAATGGAAAAAGTGAAGGTTGATAGAGAGAAATAAAATTACTCTAAAAAAAAGAAGAGAGAAATAGAAAAAGTAAAATAAATAAATGTATAGAGAGAAAGGAGAAAGTAAAGTTATTATGAATGACAAAATTGTAATTTACATAACTGATTGTTTTTATATAGCGTAGTTGGAGAGAGAAATGAAAAAGTAAAGTTGGAGAGAGAAATATAAAAAGTAAAATAAATACATGTAGAGAGTGAAATGAAAAATTGAAGTAATTATGAAGGGAAAAACTTTAATTTACACATCTCATTGCTTTTATATACTGCAGTTGATTGAAGTTAGAGAAAGAAATGAAAAAAGTAAAGAGGGAGAGAGAAATAGAAAAAGTAAAATACATAAATGTAGATATAGAAATGAAAAAGTAAAGTTATTATGAAAGACAAAATTGTAATTTACACATCCTATTATTTTTATATATTGTAGTCGAAGTTGGATAGAGAAATGGAAAAAGTAAAGGTGGAGAGAGAAATAAAAAAAGTAAAATAAATAAATGTAGAGAGGAATGAAAAAATAAAATTATTATTAATGACAAAATAGTCATTTACGCAGCTCATTGTTTTTATAGTGTAGTTGAAGTTGGAGAGACAAATGAAAAAAAGTAAAGGTGGAGAGAGAAATAGAAAAGGTAAAATAAATAATGTAGAGAAAGAAATAAAAAAGTAAAGTTATTATGAAAGGCAAAGTTGTAATTTACACAGTCCACTATTTTTATTTAGTGTAGTTGATTGATTGGATTGTTTGAAGTTGAAGAGAGAAATGGAAAAAGTAAAGGTGGAAAGGCAAATAGAAAAAGTAAAATAAGTAAATGTCGATAGAGAAATGAAAAAGTAAAGTTATTAGAAAGGTCACAGCCCATTGTTTTTATATAGGGTACTTGGAGTTGGAGAGAGAAATGGAAAAAGTAAGGAGGGAGAGAGAAATAGAAAACTTAAAATAAATAAATGTAGAGAGAAATGAAAAAGTAAAGTTATTATGAAAGACAAAATAGTAAGTTACACCGCACATTATTTTTATATAGTGTAGTTGAAGTTGGAGAGAGAAATCGAAAAAGTAAAGGTGAAAAGAGAAATAGAAAATGTATAATAAATAAATGTAGAGAAAGAAATGAAAAAGTATAGTTATTATGAATGACAAAAGCAACCTAATGGAAAAAGTAAAGGGGGAGAGAGAAATAGAAAAAGTAAAATAACTAAATGTAGATAGACAAAAGAAAAAGTGAAGTTATTATGAAGAGCAAAATTGTAATTTACACATTCCATTGTTTTTATACAGTGTAGTTGAAGCTGGAGAGAGAAATGGAAAAAGTAAATGTGGAGCGAAGAATAGAAAAAGTAAAATAAATAAATGTAGAGAAAAAAAGAAAAAGTAAAATAAGTAAATGTAAAGAGCAAATTGAAATAGTAAAGTTATTCTAAAGGGCAAAATTGTAATTTAAGAGCCTAATTGTTTTTATATATTGTAGTTGATGAAGTTCGAGAGAGAAATGGAAAAAGTAAAGAGAGAGAGAGAGAAATAAAAAAGTAAAGCTATTATGAAAGACAAAATTCTAATTTATGCAACCCATTATTTTTATACAGTGTAATTGATTGATCGATGAATTGATCTTTAATTCTTTAGTTAGCCTATCACACTTTCAAAGTGCAATAGGCTTTCATTTTACTTGTTTTTTATGTTTTTTTCTTCTTCTTAGTTTAATGATACTTAATTAGTGTTTTCCGAGATACTTTAAGGTTCAATTTTTTTTCCAGATGTTCAAATACGCAAAATTTGTTTCTTAATAACAAATTTAGTAAAAAAATCTCGTGAGAAAATATGCACAGTGTGACGCAAAGTTGTGTGTTTTAGGAAACTTTAGGGTTTGGAAAAAAATTAGCTATTCAAAAATGCAAAGTTTAATAATCAACCTATTTAGGCCAAAATAAAATAAATTTTGGGATAAAGTATATAAAGTACGACACTTATGAGTGTGTTTCTGGGTACTATAGTTTTTGGAAAATATTTTAGTTGTTCAATTATGTTAAGTTCGATCCTCAATAACCGTTTTAGGCTAAAAAAATAAGTTTCATAATAAAATATATAAAACGCGACGCTATTTAGGGACCAAAATTTTAAAAAACACATTATTTTTTCTGTAATCAACACATAATTAGTGGTGGCCGAGGTGTCCTCCATTTCTGCATCGAGAAAGTTTTTTGTAACGATTTTTTTTACCCAAAAAATACACTGATAAGCATCACCCTTACATATTTTATAACGATTTTTTTACTTAAGTCGATTATTGAGGATCGAACTTGACATATTTGAGCAACTAATTTTTTCCAAACCCTAAAGTACTTCAACACACATTGATAAGCGTCACACTTTACACATTTTGTCACGAAATTCATGTTTCTTAGTGTAAACCATTTACTGAGTAACGAACTTCGCGTATTAACGGTTAAGATTTTTAGTGAATCTTAAATAACCCCAAAACACACTGCTTATCACTACAAGAAAAACTGGTTTTTCCGGCGACCAAAATCCGCCGAAAATGACCAAAATCCGTCGGAAATTTGGACTTTCCTGCGGATAAAATCCGCCGCTAAACCGTGGTAGCAAACGGTTTCCGGCGGATTTTTGCCCCTCGGAAAATTCGTCGGACAATTAAGCCAAATCCGCTGGAAATAACAAAGCAAAAAAAAAACGAAATTCAAAAATCCGCCGGAAAATTTTCAAATATTTTTTTAGAAAAACCGGAAATCTACTTAATAAATAAATATTGATTTAATATAATATATTTTTAAATAATAAATTAAAATAATAAATAATAAATTAAATAATAAATATACGAATTATATATAATAAATTCAGTAATATATATTTTAAAAAATTAATAATAAAAATATTATTGATTTAATAATAATTGATAATATATTTTTTAAAAAATTATTAATAAGAATATTAAATATATGAATTTTTTAATAAGTTAAATATTAATTTTACGAATTAAATATATTTAGTATTATATTTAATAACATTATTTATTACATTAAATTAAAAATATTGTGAAACTTTATTTTGATTGGAAAATAAAAATTAATAATTAAATTAAAATAATAATTAAAAGTACAATTAAAAATCAATACCCGGTCTTGAAACGATAATATTATCCAAATAAGTGAAACTTAAAGATCCCAACAAAGTATGCAAATTAATATTCATAACCAATACAAATTAAAACTTAAATATCCAAAACAACAAAATAACACAAAGTGAAAGCTACTGGGGTGGGGACTGGGGTGGGAGCTGGTCTGAATCTTCGCTATGATTATAATAGGTGCCAGGGTCATCAAATGTAAGATAAGCACTAATATGATCGATATTATTCAAATCGATACTTGAGTTGAATTGCTGTTGGGAGTGCTGCTGGGGTGGATACTGTTGCTGGGGTGGATACTGCTGCGGGTACTGAGGCCATGGCTGAAAGGCACCGCCAAAATGCTGCCGCGGTGGCAGGTAGGATGAAGATGATGGTCTGGACTGCTGCTGAGACAGCTGACTCAACAACTAATGATAGCGCTCTTCATTTAGCCTTGCCTGCTCCTCCAACGGCCTAGCCTGCTCTGCATTTATCCTAGTTTGCTTCTCCATGCGCGCCTCAGCTAACCTAGCCCGCTCTCGAAGCTCCTGCACTTCCAGTGCACTTTACTCCTGGCGCTGGGCAAACTCACGGCTCAACTGCTGGGTCAATTCAGTCACAGCATTCAAATCCCCAGTATTAGGAACATATGAGCGGGCAGTACTCCCAGCTGATCCAGAACTTGACATACTCGGAATAACACTTGCTCTGAAAGTAGAAGGTCCAATGCCACCAGACCCTACGAGGCGATTACTCTTTCTTGGACCAACTGCTTTCTCACAGATTTCACGAGCCGCTCTACCCTCCTCCACGGGATCAACTTCTGTACCCTCACTACTCTGCTGCTGAGTCTCACGGTACTCAGTCATCCCAGCCTCAAAGTTTTCCTGAAAAAATAACAACCAAGAAATGAATAACTATTAATAAAATAATGATAATTTAAAGATAAACATATATATATATATATATATATATATATATATATAAAATTGTAAAATTAATTTTACCTGTATCGCCCTCGCCTCATCAGTAATGAACTCACCAGTGTC
The DNA here is from genome assembly GCA_963573325.1 of Astragalus glycyphyllos. Classification (NCBI taxonomy): domain Eukaryota; kingdom Viridiplantae; phylum Streptophyta; class Magnoliopsida; order Fabales; family Fabaceae; genus Astragalus; species Astragalus glycyphyllos. The sequence goes on along the minus strand of OY754313.1, from coordinate 6,606,559 downwards.
CTCCCGTACATGGAGGTAGCAGTACAACTTAGGCAAAGTAACTGGCCTTTGATGCATTTGCTCCTATAGATAATGTTATTAATTAATATTACACATGAAAATTAATGACTTGTTAAATAATATTTAATTAATTAAGTAATAAGAAATTTACCAAATGCCTATGATGGGTTGCAGCATTAACACTTCCACCTGTGTGTGTGTAGCGACCTTTATCAGAAGCCCTGTTTTGTTTGGCTTTTTGACAATATTCTTGAAATTTTGGTGTCGCCCAATACTCTTGCAGGTCATCCCATGCTGAATCTGCCATATAGTCTGGCTTCTTATTAGTTAATCGTGTCATCCTTAATAATTCAGAATAGCGATGAGAACACCGCTTATGGAACACTTTCTCCATTTCTTCCTGCTCCTCCGGCAACCATGTGCATTTTTCCTATTTTAAAAATATACAATTATGTTTGTTATTATTATATATAACCAAATAAATAATAAAATAATTAAAAAGGGTTTTGTAGAATTAAAACTTACTAAAAATGAATTTAACATAGACTCAATTGCCAGTGCATCTTTCTTCACAGCTGTCCAATTCTTCCATCCTTTATTAAAATTCTCCCTAATTGTTTGTGCGACTGCAGTTGCACTTTTCTTTGAAGGAAGAAACCTGTACAATATTAAAAAAGATGAATTTTGTTACACCAAAGTTAAATATAATTAAAAGGCAAAGAGAATAATAAATTACTAATAAATGTTATACTTACGAGTCACCAACGGCATCCAAAATGATACGGCCATTAACCGTATACCTCACCACCTCCTTGTCAATGTTATATGTGCGTATCCCATCAGCATCAACATGCACCGGGGTTAAACTCTCGGTACCCTCAGGAATCACTGGCTGTGCATGCGCACTAGTAGAAGCTGATCCATTTGTGTTAGGTCGAGGAACATATCTGTCACTAGGAACAACAACACGAGGGGGTTGCTGACGACGCCCAAGGCGAGTAGAAGTCTTCCTCCTACGATTGCTGCCAACATCCTCAGGAGGTGGAGGAACATATGTCTCATCATGATCAGACCCGGATCCTGAGTGAGCCATATGACTGTATATATCTAGAAATATATATATATATATATATATATATATATATAGATTTAAATATTAAAAAAGGAGACTTAATTAATTTAAACACCAAAAGATAAATTGTACTAATTAATTATTATTACATAAACACAAAGTTAATTTAGGATATCCATATAATTAAATGCAACAAATTAACATGCATAAATTAAGTACTAGTTAATTGGAATCATATTCATTCTCAAAATCATCATCATCATCAGAGGAGTCATGAATTCTTGATGGACCAATGTGCTCTGCTGCATCTTCGTTATCATCTTCATCAGCAACTTCATCGCCGGTGTTTGGCTCATCACATAAACGAGTGATGAGTTCAACTCGAATCACTTCATTTACATTAGCCATCTCATCCATTTGAAATGACACATCTTCCATTGTGTCATCATTTGTCTCAATGCGGCCTCTTGGCTTTGTTTTAATTGCAACACACCAACCACGTCTATCAGCCCTTGTTGATGGATAATGGACATAATAGACTTGTCCCACATTTTGTGCAATGACGAACGGATCATACAGTCGATATCTACTACTCATTTTAATGTCCACTGTATTTGACTTTTGATTCACCCTTGTTCCTTGAGAAGACTGATCAAACCAATTACAATCAAAAACCACTACCTTCTGACTAAAATCTAGATGAGGGTACGCAAGTTCATATATGTGTTGAACAACTCCATAAAAATCATCTTCACCTCCTTAAGTGACACCCTTCATGCAAACACCACTATTGATAGTTTCTCTGCCCTGTGTCCATTCATTGGTGTGAAATTTGTAACCATTAACAAAGTATGTGTGTCATTCTCTAACACATCTTCGAGGACCGCAGATAAGTTCCTCAGGTGTTGGTTGGCAGGAGTTGGTGGGAGGGCATAAACATGTTGCCTAACCACATTGGAAAATGTGCACTAATATAAGCAGAGGATTGATCTTCACTTACTCCCTCTAATGACAAAAATTCCCTAATTAAAAAAAGATAATTAATTGTTACCGTCAACATTAATTAGTAGATAGTTATAATTATTAATTAATGCACGTTTGAGGAATACATACTCAATGAATGGTTGCACCTCAGAACAGTTTATCAACACATGAACATGTGCTGAATTGATCTCTGCTTCGGTTAGCCAGTGAATTGACTCCTTCCCAGATGGACGACCAGGTAGACAAAAGACAGACAAAGCTAAATGATGTCTAGAACAATCAATATCCATTTCATTTCGACTGCTTCTTGGAGCAAATTCACTCTTGAAATAATAAGAATAAAAATAGGTTGTTTCACGGTGTAGGTAAGAAGCACATATCGATCCTTCAACTCTAGCTTTGTTTTTCACCGATCTTTTGGAATCACCCATGAACCTATAGAAAACGATATGTTAATATAATAAACATAAACTTTTTTCTTTGCTAGATCGATTATAATAATTAATAAACTGACCTTTCAAACGGATACATTCATCGGTATTGGACAGGTCCGCCAAGTTTAGCTTCATATGCGAGATGCACTGGTAGATGCTCCATAGAATCAAAGAAACCAGGTGGAAATACTCTCTCCAACTTGCATAAGATAAGTGGGATGTCTTGTTCTATTTTTGTAAGATCATCAACTTTTAGCGTTGCAGAACACAAATTCTTAAAGTATTGACTAATTTCAATAAACGGATTCAAAATGTGTGTCGGCAAATTACTAAAAGCGATGGGAAGTAAACACTCCATAAATACATGACAATCATGGCTCTTCATCCCATGCAACCTCCCATTATCGACATCCGCACATCTAGATAAATTGGAAGAATAACCATCTGACATTTTCAACTCTTTTATCCATTGATAAACTACTTTCGCTTGTTCGATAGATAAAGTATAATTGGCTTTAGGTTTCAATGTCCTTGTACCTTGCTCAACCAACAACAAATCCTTCCGTCTACAATAATGATCTATGTCCCTCCTAGCTTTCTCATTATCTTTAGTTTTACCTTTCACGTTCATGACAGTGTTAAATATGTTGTCAAAAAAATTCTTCTCTATATGCATCACATCGAGATTGTGTCTCAATAGATTATCTTTCCAATAGGGTAGTTCCCAAAGAATACTTTTTTTTGTCCAATTGTTCCATTGTCCATATCCTTCTGGACGAGAAACAACACCCGCTTTAACTTCCACAGGAGGAATATCCTTAACACTCTCCCAAACTTCCTCCGGTGTCAAAATATGAGGAGGTCCATCTGTTTCAACATTTCCCTTGATAAATGCATATTTCTGCTTTCGGAAAGGGTGATCCATAGGTAAGAACCTACGGTGCGAGTCAAACCACGAAGTCTTTCCTCCATATTTAAGAGTAAAAGCCTTTGTGTCAACCATACAAATCGGACATGCCATCTTACCATGTGTCTCCCAACCAGACAACATTCCATATGCAGAAAAGTCATTAATCGTCCACATCAAAGCCGCCCTCATCACAAAATTCTGTTTGCGTGCTGCATCATAAGTTAAAACACCATTCCATAGTCTTTTTAGATCATCAGCCAAAGGTTGCAAGTATACATCAATACCAACTGTTGGATTACTTAGCCCTGGAATAATTGCATTTAAAAACATGTATGTTTTAGACATACACATTTCTGGAGGAAGGTTGTACGGTGTAACAATAACGGGCCAACAAGAGTATGGTGTTGCCGAGGCTTGAATATATGGTGTGAATCCATCAGAGCATAAACCAAGCCGAACATTCCGTGGATCACTAACAAAATCTGGATGAACACGATCAAAATGCTTCCAAGCCTCACCGTTAGATGGGTGACGTAATTCACTAGAATTGTTTCTATTCTGATGGTGCCACGTCATTTTACCCGCGGTCTCCATTGAAGTAGACATCCTCTATAGCCTTGGTATGAGCGGCAAATAGAATATTGCTTTTCGTGGAACCAATTTTCCTATACTCATCCCTCTCCTGCTAGCACGGTAGCGTGGCTCTCCACAAATCTTGCATTTCGACAACTCTCCATCATTTATACTAAACTCATTGTTATACTAGAGCATGCAATCGGAGACACAACAATCAATTCTTTTAGATTTCAAGCCAAGCTTCGATACCAATCTTTTAGCATCATAATAACTCTGCGGCAAAAGTCCTCTGACGGGAGTTGCATCCAACATCATTTTGGTCATATATTCCATGCACAACTCAGCAACATTAAACTGAGACTTAAGACCCAGCAACCGAACAGACATTGATAATTTAGAGTCTTTAGATCCTTCAAATAATGGATTATTTGTTTCAGTCAAATATATGAAAAATCTTTGAGCTTCCTCATTTGGAACTTCTTCAGCATCATATTCTGGCTCTTCAAAATCCAAATTTACTCCAACCGCATCAGATATCATTCCCTGATAAACTTGTAATGGTTGAATAATTTCGCCTCCTCCAGATGTCGTAGCCGATGGATAATTATTTGTTGTGGGAGCTACTACATCAACCGGAACATTAACTGCACGAACAACTACCCCTGGTGCTACTTCGCCGTGACGACTCCATATAAAATAATTTGGCCTAAACCCATTATTGTACAAATCCATTCTGACTTCATCATCATTTTTTATAAATTGAAATGAACATTTCAAGCACGGACATCTAATTCCGCCTTGTCGGGCAATTTCTTCATGCTGCTTAGCACAAAAAATATACTCTTCTACACTTTGTACAAAACGCCGCTTTAAACCAGCTCTTCCAGGAAACAACCGGTCATACATCCAACTACGATCCATGTTTTCGAGAACTACGTACTATAGTTCAATAAAAATTAACGTTATCTACCTATATGTATACATGCACATATATGTACCCATACACATATTTACATACATTAACAATGTAAACAATAAATAAATTAATACGTTTTTCCCAAACTGTACTTTATTATATATTATATATTACTAAATACATGTTATTATCTACGTACATGTTATTATAATAAATTAAATACATGTTAATTTATTTTATTATATATTATTAATAACTCTATTATTAAATAATAGATATATTGATATATAACTCTATTATATATGTTATAATTTATTTTATTATATATTATTAACAACTATTAGTAAATAATAGATATATTGATATCTCTATTATATATGTTATAATTTATTTTATTATATATTATTAATAACTCTATTAGTAAATAATAGATATATTGATAACTCTGTTATATATGTTAAGTGAATAATACATATATTTCGTATTTATCTGAAAATTAATAAAAAACTGAAAATATATATTAAGTGAATAATACATATATTTCGTATTTATCTAAAAATTAATAAAAAATTGAAAATAGTAATAATTCACATTTATACAAAATTAATAACAGTAATTAAAAATTAATTTTATTTTTATTTCATTTTTATTTTTATTTCGCATTTATACAAAAGAAAATATTCAAATAAATAAAAAATTAGTTTTAATTTTTCGTATTAATTTTTTTTAGAATAATAACATAACTTAAAAATATAAACACAAACAAAAAATTAAATTAAAAAATATATTAACTTTAATGTTTTTCATATTTATTTACTCTTTATTATCTACTTATTTAAAATATTAACATAAATTAAATATATAAACAGAAATTAAAAACTAAATTAAAAAATACATTAACTTTAATTTTTTCGTATTTATTTATTCTTTATTATCTATTTATTTAAAATATTTTAAAATAATAACATAAATTAAAAATATAAACAGAAAGTAAAAACGAAATTAAAAAATACATTAACTTTAATTTGTTTTTGTATTTATTTATTCTTTATTATTTATTTATTTAAATTTTTTTAATATAATAACATAAATTAAAAATATAAACAGAAACTAAAAACTAAATTAAAAAATACATTAACTAACGTATTATTTTGTATTTGCTAACTAATATTAACAAATAACATAAAATATAACGACTAATAACTTCGATAACTACCCTGGCGTGAAGGGAAGACTCTGGCTTGACGCTAATCCACACTCCTTCGTACAAAACAGATAACGAACCAAAACCCAAACAACTCTGAAACAAACAATTGTGCCATTGTTAGTAATTAAACAATACAAAAACTAAAACTATTAAACCAAACTTATTTGAAATTGGCTCGGAGGAATCCTAAGCCTCCATATTGACACTTTTTCTTTTCAGAGCATTTTATCCTTGACTTCCCATGGTTGGAGTCCTCAATTGAGCGACATTGTCTCTGGCGCTATTGTAAAGATTTTTTAGGTTATTTGATATTGCAGGAATCATGCTAGATTTGATAATCGCGTGATCCTCTTACATACTGCTATCAATTTAATTATTTCCAATGTGACTTTAGCAAGAAATGCCTCTAAATCTACAATGTCTTCATCTGCTGCTGAATTTATGATTATAAAAATGTTTAATGTCATTGGTAATTACATAAATTCCTCAACCATCAAAGAAGTGATTTGGACCCCACCTGCTCCTTACATGATCAAGTGCATTATAGATGGTGCTACTAAAGGGTGGCCTGGTCCAACTGCTTGTGGTGGTATTTTTAGAGACAGGAGCGCTCCCATCCTTGAGTGTTTTTCTGGCTCGATAGTTAACAATTATGCTCTGCATGCTGAGCTTATTGGAGCTATGTTGCCTATCGAAACTGCTTTTGTAAAGGTTGGATATTTTTGTGGTTAGAATGTAATTTTCAAGAACTGTAGTGTTGTTCCTTTGAAGCTTCGCAACAGTTGGAACAATTGTTTAGACTTGACTAGACAGATGAATTTCATTTACACTCACATTTATAGAGAAGGTAATGCTTCTGGTGATAAGCTTGCAGGTCATGGAACTAATTCCAGTGGTTTTACTTGCTGAGCTTCATTGCTTAAGACTTTTTCAGGAATAGATTAGGTTTGCCTAACTACAGGTTTTGTTAATTCATTCATTCCTTCAATGGATTGGGTTCTTGTCTTGCCTCCTATTTTGGGTGTGCTGCAAATGATTATTAAGGACTCTGGTGTCAACTTGGTTGGGATCAGAGTCGTTATAGTGATGTTTGTGCACACCTCTATAGATTTGGTTTTATTTCTTTTCAGTATGATATTTATGCTCATGGGTGTTGGTCTAGCCCCCATGTTTTTTGTACATTTCTCTTTTTTATCAATAAATTTAGGGGAGTACTCTTTCCTTCCTGTTGCTTTTTCCCTAAGGAGGGTTTTGCAGCAAAAGGTTTTAACGATGCTCCATATCCCTTTCTTTTGCCAAAAAAAAAGAGGTATGAATTTTACGTATTTGAAGACATAAATTTTTTCTGAACCCTAAAACATATTTTAATACTCTAAATAATATTAAAATAAGAAAAAAATATAAAGAAGACATATTGCATTGCTTATGAAAGTGCGATAGACTAACTAAAGAATTTAAAAAAAAGTAAAAAATATAAAAACTTGTGATTGGGGTATCGCACTTTCAAGAAATAATACCCCTACTATATGTTAAAAATTGTGGCATTTATGAAAATAATGCACACTAGTGGCATTTTTGTATCTTTTATTTTCTTTGTTAATGAAAAAAAAACTCTAAAATACACTTTTGAATTAAATATTTCATAATTTGCATTTCGTTTGACCTTGTACTTGAAGCTTATATAGAGCTATAGTTATTGTTTGACATGACAACCAACAACTAAAGTTTTGGAACAAGTCTAAAGAATGAGTATTCTTCTTCTTTTGTTACATATGCAAATCTGAAATAATGAAGATGCAGTGGGAAAGATATGATGTGCTATAGAATGATCTTGATCAAAGACAAACATAAAGCAAAGAGAAAACATAAAAGAGAGATTAGAATCATCCAAGTAGAAAAGGGACACTAAGAGTGATAAAAGTAAACTCTCACAACATCTATGGGGATCATTGCTGAGTAATAATTACGTAGAAAGTTAGGTTATAAAGTAAAAGCTAAAATGATTGAAGGTGAAACAGACAAAAAAAATGTTGGAGAAGGCAAAAAAAAGAGAAAGGAAAAGAAAAGAGGGAAGCAAAGGAAAAGTTACTGAAGCAATTGAATGAATTGTTCTGAAGCTTGACTTTATTTGGTAGGTTTGCCTTTCAACGATCTGTTAATCTTATTCAGTTTCTATCTCTTTTTAATTTAGTTGATATAAATTAATTATTTAGTTGGACTTTTAATTTGTCTATAAGATGGCTAAGGCTTATGTTACTAAGTGTTTTGCTTAGTAACTATTACTAAATCAATAATAGTCATTGGATGCTCAATCTTTTAATGAAATTCCATCCAATGGTTATTATTGAATAAGGGCATTATTGTATTCTCCAATATTTTTGGTATTAATTAAATTTAATTGCATTTAATTAATTCCTATTTTTTTGGGCTGTTTCAATTTCTCATTAATTTTTTTTCTTCTTTCATCTTTCTTCTCACGTTACTTTTTTTTTCTTCCTTCTTCTTTCTTTGTTCACTTTTTTCTTTTTTCAATTTCTTACACGTTTCTTCTTTCTTTGTCCTATTATTTATGAATAACCAAAGTTCTATAATTAGGTGGTTAGAGATCAGGTAACCAATGTTTTGTAATTATGTTGTTAGTGTTACATTTTATTGTCATGTTTTTTAGTTACAAGTTTAACGACCAATTTCCAATTTTATATGAATAACCGAAGGTCTGTAATTACGTGGCTAGAGCCAACTAACCAAAATTGTTTAATTTTGTGGTTAGTAGTAAACTAACCGAAGTTATGTGACTTCGTGGCTAGTAGTCGACATGTTTATGGTTAGTGACACTCTAACCACAACCCTGCACATCTGTGGTTAGTAGTAAACTAGCCGAAATTACGTGACTTCGTGGTTAGACAAAACTAACCAATGTTTTGTGACTTGGTGGTTAGACAAAACTAACCAATGTTTTGTACTAACGTGGTGGTTTTTGTTTAATTTTGTGGCTAGTAGTAAACTAGCTTAAGTTATGTGACTTCATGGTTAGACAAAATGAACTAACCATTGTTGAGATTCCAATGTGTTTGGTATCGATGAGATTCCAATGTGTTTTCTGAGAGATACTCATATGTACAAAATGAACTAACCATTGTTGTTCACTTTTGTGGTTATTAAACTCTATAACGACCCGTTGCCCATTATATATTAATAACCAAAGTTCTATAATTAGGTGGTTAGAGCTCAAACAACCAATGTTCTATAATTATATGGTTAGTATAACGACCAACTATAGGAACCAATTACACTAACCATTGCGATGCACATTTGTGGTTAGTGACATCTAACCATTGTGGTACAATCTGTGGTTAATGAACGATTTTTTTTTCGCGTGAAAAAAACCCAGATTTTTTTTTATAAAAATGAAACGAGATATTCTTAAGTAGGAACGAAAGAGAGATGAATTCGTTTTTATTTCAGAAAATTGAATTCCATGATTAAAAATATTTTTGCCAGTTTTTAATTTGAAAAAAAATTGAATTCCATGATTTTAGGCATTTAATGTGTTCAATTGATGAATGCATGATTTTAGGAATTTATATTGAATGGGGTATATTACAATTCTACCCATTTAGTAATAGTTACTAAACAATAAATTTAGTAACATAAGTCAACTATAAGATATATTAGTTCCTTAGTTGGACTTTTAATTTGTGTCTAGATTGTCTATTATTATTATGATTTCAAGTAAATCAAACTTTTAAAAAATAAATCCATTAACATATATCTAACTAATAATATTTTGGATGTTTTTATTTTGCTAAATATTATCATCTGTGATATTTTGATAAGTAGATTTGAAAAATAAATTGATCACTTTTTTAATTGAATTATGATGTTTTTTTTCTTCATAATTAAAGTGTGGGTAATAGGTGCGAGTACGGGCAATTGGGTTCCAGAGGGTATGGAACGGACACTAAAGATACCCCATGCTTGTGTAAGCTTGGGTACGAGAACTCACTATAAGAAAATACCAAATTACCAACAAAAAATACCGACGGGCCACGACTCTATTGCGAAAACAGGCATTACAGACGGACTTGGCCGTCAGATATAAGCGAGGGAATGCCACAATTTACCAAGAAAATTACCGACAGATAGGATTGTCAATATTTAAAAAAATGTAACCGTTGACGTTACCGACATGCATGGCTGTCAGTAATTAAATGTGTCAGAAACTTAGTTTATTACCGACTATCATGTCTGTCAGTAGCATTCAATAAACATAAATCCGCTGACAGAACTCTCATTTCACTTTTCTTCCCCATCTTTCTCTCTTCTCTTCTTCCCTCTACCGCGAAAACAATAAGCTGCCACCAACACTGTTGTTGCCACCATCGCATCGCCACCACCGCGCCACTCTCCTCTCCCTTACGAGCCTCCTCTTCTCTATTACAGGTTAGCTCTCTTTCCTCTCTTTTGTTTTTTGCTTTTTTTGTTTGTTTTTCAGTTTAGGCTTTCGGTTTAAAATTATGAATGTTTTCTAATTAGGTTGATGAAATAATTTCAGTTTGGGTTTAGGGTTAGGTTGAAGAATTTTTTCAGTTTAGGTTGATATTTAGAAGAAGAACTAAAATTAAGAATTGTTATATTCAAATTGAAACATTATTTGTTGAAATTGAGATAGGATTAAGGAATTGCTATGTTGAACTTGTCAATTTGGAAATATTGATTAGATTGCTATTGAGATATTAGAAATGAATTAATTGGAACTGAAATTGTTAACATTGTCAACATTTTGTTTTAAATTAGTTCAAATTCACAAGAGTGTCACTATTTTATGAGTCACATTTGCAAAATCTTGAAATCCACGTATATTTCCATAAATTATAGTGTTGAAAATAGAATATCCAAAAAATATTTTGCAACGCCAAGGGTAACAAAATAATGCATCCTTATGGGAAGGCAAACTGTACAACACTGTAATCTCACGTGGTGTCATTACCATCATTGGTAAAGGGATTCCAGACATACATACCGATCCACGTACAATATACTGAAAAAGGAATTTGCTCACGTAAATTACCAAATTTGACAAATGACATGTTCCAATCACCACAATGTGATGTTTTTTTCTCTAATTGGGTGTCATATCCGTGCAATTGTAGAGACTCTGAATAAGACCACAATAGACGACAAAGTTCACTCTTAAGAGATTTAATACTACTACATACCCAAAATTGTATTCGAACCTAAAACCTTAGTGAAGTTGGGAAAAACCATTTGCCATCTCATTAAAGTGTTCTTGGGTGACTACAATGTAATGTGATTGACAGACCGTTACTCTTTTTTTATACCCCTAAAAATGTTTTCTTAACTAGTATGACACTCATTATTAAGGTTCATACATGATTGAATTCCATCGAATGATGATAGTGGTGAATGGCGAATAGTTTGCATCAATTGTGGTTTGGATCTATTCCAGTTTAATGAAAGTTCGAATTCAGCATTGAGAATGGTTCACACTAAAAAAGAATCCATTCTTAATTACCTTATAAGCTACAATTTCTAAATTCAAGTACAATCAATACTAGATCTATAAAATTAATTTTGGGTGAAAAAATCAAACAGCATAATTTAAACCACTTCTACCAACTTTCGAATTGAATCCAAATAAACATATAGGTTTAAAAGAAATATAGCTAACAGTTTGTTCCATAAGAATACGTTTATTATCATTTATATAACAAAACGTCCATCATAACATCAACGTTTATTGTCCTTTATATAACTTTGCGTATTTGAACAGATAATACTTTTTCGACTTAGATATAAGTTTAATCCCTAAAAATATGCCAATGGTCCATGTTGTTACTTTTCCGCTAAAAAAAGGTTATGTGGCAAACGAAGATAACATCAACACCACATGTCAACATATTATTGAATTCAATTCTCATGTCATGTCACCACCACCATGTCACCACTGCCATGTGACACTAACATGCGACGTCATGGAGCAATAGATGGGTTGTCAGCACTAAGTTACAACTAAAATATGAGTAGTTTTAAATAGTGCGAATGAATTTTGCAAAAAATGACAGAAAAGGCAACGTGTAATTATTAGCAATGTTAAGGTAATTGAAATTTCAGAAAAAAGAAAAAACTAACACACCATCCACGGTTATATTTATAAGATTAGCTATTTCAGTAGTATTAAATTGTCATATTTATAAGCTATCTAGAAAAAAGTTGTCAGATTTATAAGATTATAATCTATTAAATTATCAATTTATTAGAAGATATTAGTGCTATAAAGATCTCTCCCTCTGCTGGCCAATAATCTACCTTCTTTATGTATCAAAATGTTCTCACACAAAAGAAATAAAAAAGACCATCAAATTAAATTCCAAGGAAATAAAAGCAAGGGATTATATATAGAGAATTTGTATAATATATTTAAAACTATACAGACTGAAAGAATTACTATTAATAGTGATAGGGAAAGGCTTGTATCAAACGTTTTGAAAGAATCTCTTAATCTGTAAAAGAAAAAGAAGGAAAGAGAAGGAAAAAAAACTCAAAGATAAGGAACTTTGGTTCCTTTTAGTGTATTTATAAGCAGTGATGGTTTGTGATGAGTGAAAATACTTTAGCAAAAACAAGAAGAGAGAGAAATTGAAAAATGTCACCAGTTGGATTACCACCAGGTTTCAGGTTTCATCCAACTGATGAAGAACTTGTCAATTATTATCTCAAAAGGAAGATTAGTGGCTTAGAAATTGAACTTGATATCATTCCTGAGGTTGATCTTTATAAATGTGAACCTTGGGAATTAGCAGGTTTGTTACTTATTCTTCTTTTTCAATTCTTCTAAGTTCCTTTCTCAAATATTTGTCATTCCACTAGGAAACCAATTTGCTTGCACAGACAAACTATATATAATTTTCATTTTTCAATATCATGAAGGAAATGTGGAACTGCCATTAATTTTTTATTTTTTGAAAAGACATATATTTTATTAAGAACACATAAGGCGAGTGAAATAGGGATTTGAATTTAATGCAGTTGGAAATGTGTGAAATCATGTCGTCCGTAAGCTGGAAGCCATCTGATTAAAATTGGACGGTCCAATCAAGATTGACGGTCCTAAGCTTGTTGACGGTTTAACAACCCAAATCAGTGAAATAGGCACTCAAGAATTTTTACAATTGTGAATATGATATATTTCAGAAAATAAAGCGCAGATATCTACAATTAATCTAGCTATTAATTATGAGAAAACTACTTCCAAATTTGGACTTGAATAGCCATATATTTGGGGGATCATTCATGAGTATTTTCCTATCTTAAGCAATACATGAGTATTTAATGTAGTATTTATATAATATATAGTTTTCAATTAGGCTAATATGTTCTTCAATTGGCTGATTTTGGTGGAACATTTTATTGTTGTTCTTAGAGAAATCATTTTTACCAAGTAGAGATCCAGAATGGTATTTCTTTGGACCAAGGGATAGGAAGTATCCAAATGGATTCAGAACAAATAGAGCAACTAGAGCTGGTTACTGGAAATCTACTGGGAAAGATAGAAGAGTTTCATGTCAAAGTAGACCTATTGGTATGAAGAAAACTTTGGTTTACTATAGAGGAAGAGCTCCTCAAGGAATTAGAACTGATTGGGTTATGCATGAATATCGCCTTGATGATAAAGATTGCGAGGACTCCTCTGGTTTACAGGTATATTCATTCTATACAATATAAGCATCACTACTACAGAAAAGGCTTTTGAAATCAGTCGTTTGGCACATTTGGCCGATTCGTATTATGTGAAGCTCTAATTAATGATCCTCTAATATACATACTATCTTTTGCTTTTAAAAAAGAAACAACCAAAAAACTGATTAAAAAAGACAAAAAAAAAACTATGGGAGAGATAACTAGTCACTCATACAATTCTTGTGTCGGTATGTCGAAAACTCGGAACGACAATAGTGTCTAGATAACATTGTCGAGGTAACCACATCTAATGCATAAAGTCTAGGTCACAGTGTCTAGAAATATCTGCGTCTAAATAATGCGTAAAGTCTTGTCGGTACCCATTTTCCTTATCTATAACTAATAAAAAAACCATGACAATATTGTGTTAGACACAGCCAATATAAAACTTAAAATACATTAAAATGTTAAATAAGACAGATTAAGAAAGTAAATAGGACAAATTAAGAAAGTCATTGTTGTAGTTATTTTAATAGTATTCCCCATTTTTCTTTAGTTATCTAATGAATATTATCACCATGTCAGAGTTGCTCATTGTGTTTTTTGTTTATATGTGTGACGAGCTTTTCTCTTATGATTCTTTTTTTTTTCATCAATTTTTCATGATTAAGTGGTAGAATTGTTCAGTTGGAACTTGGAAGACTTTTATCTGTCGTATTATCTATATAGATTCAGACACAGTTTATTTACCTCCAATTAAATCTGTGTCTGAATTTTAGGCTTTGTAGAATAAGAGGATATGAATATGATGAATTTAATTAGAGCTTTCAAAAGCTTTACAAGTCACACCTGATAAAAGTAAATGTTTTTGTTGTCCTTAAAACTTGGCTTTGGTGCCCACAATGACCCACCCCTTCAAACTACTTTCAGAATGCACACTTGTCACCATATATTTGACCTGAAAAAGCATGAAGTTCGATGCTTAAGCCAGTGACAAAAGCATTTTTCATCATTATTTTCAGCTCCTCTTTCACACCAAAGACAAGAAGAAAGAGAGTAAAAAAATGATCTATAAGCATTAGTTCCACATTCCATCCATGATCAGCTAACTACAAAACACAGACACGATTAATATTACCAGACACGACACTGACACGTAAACACACGTTTTAATTTGAAAAACGCACAAGTAATTGAAGTATCAATGTCAGTGTTGCTATCCACACAATACATGTAGGACACCGAACACGTCTTCAACTTGAAGTATCCGTGTTACTGTTAATCAGAGTCAGACACTGTAAAACAACAATGAGTAGAACTCGAAACTGAAATTATACTGAAATTAATGGAGTATAAAAGAGTTTGTTAATTTGGATTTTTGACAATAATAGAAGAACGTGGAAACTGC
This sequence comes from Astragalus glycyphyllos, assembly GCA_963573325.1. Lineage (NCBI taxonomy): Eukaryota > Viridiplantae > Streptophyta > Magnoliopsida > Fabales > Fabaceae > Astragalus > Astragalus glycyphyllos. The sequence continues at coordinate 6,591,351 of OY754313.1, read as the reverse complement.
ATGGCGTGCATGGAAAGACTGAACTTTCATACTAGTTTTATATACTTTTAGTCTTTCTTTCACTTTCTCTCTCTCTTATCTCATGCATATTACTTTATATTTGTTTATTATAGGTACTCTATAAACGTATGAATGACATATTCTTTACTTGTGTTACTCTAATATCTCTATATGACAAAGTTCTATACTGCTGCACCTTCTGCTTTCTTTTGTTAATCTAATGAGACAAAAGTCTTGTTCTTCTAATGATCAAAATCTTCTTAATTAGAACGCTTTTTTAGTTATTTGTCTATGTCAATTGTCCTTCTGCTACTGATCTAGAATTATTTGATTCTAACTTCTAAGCCATAAAGCAGCTGCTTATTCTCCAATCACTTTCATTTTTGTGTCGGTTACTTTTTACTTTATTCCTGAATATAGACCAGTAGATATACTATACTATACTATACCCCTGAATTTTAAAAGAAAATAGAAGTATATGGGAAAATAATTCAATACTAACCAAACAATGATTAACCTAGTGATTAAGCCAGAGGGTGTGGTTGAGCAGTTGAGACTATCCTCCCTTAATCAAGTGTCGAGGGTTCGATCCTCACCTTGTGTATATGGAGCAGCTTTAAATCTCTGGATCAGCTGTCCCACCCTTCGAGGTGTCTCCAATCCAGCGAAGGAGTTAGTCACTGCGTTCAGCGTTGGATACCCTGGTCTCGACAAAAAACCTAATGATTAAGCCTGGGTCTTTTTTGAGGTCCAGAAACATATGGAGAAAGGATTTTTAACAAAAGAACTACCACATTATATACATCGAATAACCCAAGAGGGAGGGTATTAAGTTTTCCACTTGAGGGGCTTATTACAATACTCAAAGTAGGTGTTTGTGTATTGGTACACAAATGGCCAATCACAGAGACGATAGTAGCGGTGCAGGGTGGAAAAAGGACCCGCTAGGGTGGAAAAGGACCTAGCGGGTCGACCTCAAGGTGGGGCACCCAACTGTATGACGGCCGTCAGAGTGAATTCAAAAAACCAATGGAGGCGGTTTCCAAAACATGAGAGAGGTGTTGGAACGCGGTGATGCAGTGACAATGTGGGGTAAAAGCGGTGAATATCGACTAGAGATATGACCAAAGGTATCCTTATAAGCCTTGGACAGTCCTCACTTTACAAGTCGATTTTGTGGGGATGAGTTAGGCCATAAATCTAAATTTATGAAGTAAAATATAACATCATTATTAATATTTAATACTTTTAAATGAGAAACATTGACAACACATTTAGCACTCTTGGAATCTTTATGCCATGGCCTTTTTCAGAGATTGTCCTATATGGTTTCAACAGTGTTAATCTGTTTAGGCCTCAATTGTTGACTACACCACTTTGATATTTTCAAATTAATGTAGGCTAAAAGATAAAAAGCAATTTGAGAAAAAAATTGTTGAGTTACTGTCTTTTACTTCAGCACTACATTACAAGCTTGGTTAACTTGCAGGATACTTATGCATTATGTCGTGTGTTCAAGAAAAATGGGATCTGTTCTGAAATTGAAGAACAACAAGGACAATGTAGTATGTCACTAATTGAGACCTCTCAAACCATAATCAATGAGTGCGAAACCATGTCGCCGGATATACCAGGCGCATCATCTTCGTGCTTGGAAGAGGAAGACAAAGATGATTCATGGATGCAGTTCATTACAGAAGATGCATGGTATTCTTCTAATGCAGCAATGGTTGGTGGTGAAGAACTCTCACATGTTGCATTCACAAACTAATATATATATTTTGAAGACTTATATTGGCAAGCAAGATTGGTGGTGAATAACTTGAAAGAAGGATATAAGATATATACAATTTCATCATATAATATAATAAAATATTTATATACATTTACCATAACTGTTATTAAGGTCTAAGGAGGCTTAACTTTTTTATTTTTCTGATTATTATAATTAATTGGTGATGATGGTTTGGTTTGGTGGGCTTGTTTGGGGTCATATACTATGGCATTGGTTTTATATATATGCATTTTTGTACGACTTGGTTTTACTTGTGGAATAAAGATAAATCACACAAGTGTTAGTTTCATTGTGTTTTTATTTGAGAAAAGAAATTACACCAGTGAAACTCTGAAAGGAAATTAAGTGAATAACATTTTGACACTATACATATTGCTTTTCCATTAGCAAATATTACCCTTCTACCTAAAATTAGAGGTGTCAGCCCTGGTCCAACTGGTCGACCCCATGGTTCAGTATTAGGTTTGTCTGAGCTCTCTAAATAAAGACTCAGGAAAAAACAGGTCGTTTTGGCCTAGCCCAGTTGGGCCATGGACCAAGTTGGGTTCACTTCTTATGTTTTTTGGACACTTAATAAGGTTATCTTTGTTAAAAGTTGGACTGGACCAGGCCGACCAGCAAGCCAAGTGTTTTAGACTAGGCTGAGCTATAAAAAACATAGACCAATAGACAAGTGGGTTGGCCCAACCCATTTTTACATTTTGGCCCAGTGGGCTAGGCTGGGCCGAGCCGGGCAACCTAGTTTGACAACTCTACCTAAAAACATGTTAACTATAATGCCATTCATTTTACAAACAATTTTAAAAAAAAAATCTGAAACAAAAAGCTTACAAGATAATGTTAAGTTTGTTTCTAAAGTAGGTCGCTCGATTAGTAAGCTAAGGGACACCAAAGGCATTTAAATCCACATTTCAAATCTTGAAAACTAACAATTGCCTCTCTTCTAAGTTCTAACTAATTAACATTTGCCTATTAAAAAAGCTTGTTTACCAAAGCTTAAGACATCGAGTGTTTAATCAAATAAATTTGGAGAGCATCAGAAATAGTCAAAGACTTCTATTAGAAATCATTTGATGACTAAAGAGACTATTCAATTTTCAAATCTAACTAATTTACATTGAAAATGAACAACTAATATAAATAATCCAAAAAATTGTATAATACAATCATTGAAGAAGCTACCATAACATTCACATCGCTTTACATAAGTAAAGGTTGCAGATTAAACCAACATACATAACATTAGTTGTAAACTTTGTTTGATCTCCCTATGTCAAGTGCAAACAATCAATCACTCCTTCCATTGCTTAAATTCTTCAGACTTTAACATGCAAGAGCTCGCATTTCGATGTCCTCCACCTCCATATTCCTAATATAAGATACTCAAAATAAGTTAGATACAAGTCCTGCTGCAAGTAATATACTCCCTCCGTCCCAAAATATACGGTCTCAAAGTACATGTATCCCAAAATATTAGACCAGACACATGTACTTTGGCGCCTTATACTTTGGGACGGAGGTTATTGTAATATCTTTAGTCACATATGAGATACAATTAGTGAATTGATGAAGGAACAACCTGAGAGATGGGAGTTGTATCTTCATTGTCCAAACTCCTCAGACTTACTTTTAGCTTCTCATCATTTTCAAGTTCTGGAACCTTATATACAACAGCTCCAATACCCCTAAAAGTAGAGATAAGACCATAACGAACTATATCGATGAGAAAATGGAAATCAATGATATAGATTCTTGGTCTATGAAGCACCGACACAGACACGGACACCGGACACAACATGGACATGGACACCCGGACACCGGTTTTATTTTGATTTTTTTTGAAAAATACAAGTAATTGAAGTGTCAGTGTCGGTGTCCGACACGATACGTGTTGGACACCAGGACACGGCATTCGGAAGAGGTGTCCGTGCTTCAGAGTTCTTGGTCAATGTAGGATAATGAGATATACGAACTTGTAAAACAAGCTTCAAATCAACAAGGTAAAAAATAATATTGACAGGAAACTTCATGTTTGATTTCTATCAGTAGAAGTGTAGAACAACTTGTATAAGCTGAAAACAAAATCCTATCAGGGTTCCATTGTTTGAATTTTGAAATAGGATGACCAAGCTATGGATTTATTATACGAACTTCGACCAGAATCCCATTGACCTTCTTCAATTTTCACAGTAAGGATCAACATGCGCAGTACAACGAAAAAGTCCCGAGCAATGTAGAAAACTAGAAATACAAGCTAAATCAATAGTTTCAGAAGTGGCTTGATATAGTAAACCTTCTTGCTTCCCCTTTGCACTTACAAAACCACAGCCATTGGCTAAAACATGTGGTCTTACACAAAGAAACCAGCGGCATATCCTACTTGTCCAAACACACCAGCAATCAATCATAGCATATATTAGTGTCCCTAGAGACCTTCAACCCTTGCTGTGCAGCATTTTTCTAACAATATAGTGCTAAACACAGCATTGGCCACCGAAGAAGTTGAATCTGCTCCTGACCAATCCCTGCTATGCGAAGTGCTAGCGACACTCTCTTTATCACTCTCCCAGCAACACTCTCAATGATTGAACGAAATTCATGTGGGTTCCACCACTTTGAAAATGGGACCCACTTTCAAATTAGAATAGTTTGACCAGCACTTTCAAGAAGATTCACCATATCGCGTGTTCGGTTTGCACCAGTCATGCCAGACCCGCCCAGGCACCAAATGACTGCGTGACCTCTCAAAAGCTCCCATAGAAAGAGCAACATGATACTATAACTATAAGAATATGGCCATGGCAGCATCTAGGGAAGGGTGGAAGCCATTGTGGATCAATTGTAAGCAACATTACCTTCATTCGAAAAAGACCGACTCAATGACTCAAACCTGTGACCTCTTACTTACACAACAACAATTTCAGCTCCTCTTTAACATCTACGAGCACCACCTAACCTCCATCAACATCTCTGATTCATGTGTGCTTTTTATTGAAATAATGTACCAGTTTGATTAGTCATTGTAAGTAATTATGTAACTAATATTTCAACTAACTATATCTCTCTAATCCTAACCGTTAATTCTATTAGTAACCCCACGGCGGTATAGTGACTGACTCAAGCCCCACGGTGGTATGTAACAGTTCTACACTTACACAAATTAATTACTTCCTTAGAACTACGAAAACTAGGATTATATCACTACAAAATAAAGAAGGGATTTCCCAGTCCTTCAAATGGAGAATAACAGCCATATGATACAACTAACAGTGACACAAAAATAAAAATAAACAAACCTCAATTTTAATTTCTGGCTTTTAATAGCTAACTGATGTCCCAATTCACTTCTAAATTCTGAAAGAGTGGTGTCTGCATCAACAGCCTACAAGCACAAATAATTGAAAACAATATTTTTATTATTTACCTCTTAACTAAATAAAGGTGTAAAAAGCATAACAAAGACTAAATATAAAAAGTAATAACTTGTTGCTATTCATCATAAATGACTAGAAGCAACAAGTTATTGCTTCTAGTCATAAGGAATGTGACTACAAAAGTAAGGCACAGAAGGGGGAAGAAATATAAAGAGTTGGAAATATAAGCCATACCAGGCAGTGACCATATGCGCCATTCCCAAGGGAGATCTCATATGACTTTCTGAGACAATCATCAATCAATTTTTGCTTGTGCGACAAACTCACCATGCCTTGACTAATAACAGTATCCAAGTCCAATGAACGCAACTATCATAAATCAGAAAAATTACAGTTATCTAATAGCGTGTTTGACTACGTGATGAGCGCAGACATAGATTTCAAAGTTTGATATGATTGTTTGGCAAATTTTGGGCTATTGTGATTCTTTCTTGAAAATGGCATTTGACTAGAAGCAATAACTTGTTGCTATTCATCATAAATGATTTTAGTCAGAACTATACAAACAGCATTATGCTTCTAAAATCAATTACTTCAAACCTACTTTTAAGTTTTAACCACAGTCAACTTTGCAAAACCAAGTTCATCCAAATCAAGGTTGTAAATACGCCCAAAGACACTAAATAAAGTAAGGAAATAAAAGATGTCTGCTAATATATCATTAGCAATGACATTCCTTTGGTTTCACCCTATGAACATGGGTCAAACAGCAATAAGAAGCTGCCTTCTTCATGGCACCTATCCTACTCCCAGCTATTAACGCGATCTGCTTGTGCAGATGCACAGATATAGTATTAGTTGTAAAAAAGTAAAAACTACCAGTCCAATTGAGGCGAGTAAAATATATGCAAACTAGTGTAAAAACAAGAGCAAAAATGTCCACAGCCTTAGAATAAAGTACATGTAAGAGTTCATTGAGGAAAGGAAGAGAGCGAGATATCTTCATGCACTCAGCTACTTATCTACATGTATAAACTAGACAACACAAACTCAAAGATAATTAATAGCATATAATGTTGAAAGGAAATGCAACAGATATCAGGAATTACCTGGTCAAACAAGGAGGGGTTTATTCGGGCATCGAATTCAATTTTCGAATCCTTCAAACCACTGCTAAAAGCTTTGCTATTCTGAAGTCTCCACCTCCAAAGGTCTCCATCTTCAATGTAATTAAAAAGTTGTCGTACGCGCTCGAATTCACCAAGTACCGAAGGTTGGTTAACCACAACACCAACATCAGGATTCACAAGCTTTTCTTTGAAGTAATCAAAAGCAATAGTAGCCCCACTCCTCTCCATGTCAATAACTTTAATCACATTCTCACCAAGTGAAGTTTCATTGCAAAAGTTCTCAAGTGCAGTTTTGTGATGGTCCAAAACAATCACTCTAGACACACAAGAGAACAACCTCAGTTGATAATAACAATTATAACTCAATTCTATAATTGTCAAAGGAATCAAAACTGAAACATGGCATACAAAGCCGAAATGAGACCATTAGGCCAACATTGTTAATGATAAAGCCTTATTTGGATAAACAACTTAATTAAACGTTTATCATCATATATATAATTGAATACTTGCTTCTGTATAAGCAATTTTATAATAAAAGATAAAATAAAGTGGTAAGTTATTCAGTAAAATTTATGGAAATAAGCTGAAAACAACTTATGGGCGGATAACTGACTCCATAAGTTCTCCTTTCGTATGTGATTATACCGATAGATAAATCGAAATAAGTCAATCTAAACAGACTCTAAATTGACAATAAAAAAAGAGAATAATTTTGCAAAAAGCAACAAATAAATGCACCATGATTCATGAATAAAGAAAAGAAAGTACCTTGGAACCTTAGTGGAGATTTCTTGAACAAAACCAGGGGGACCCACAAAATCTAGAAGATAAAGATCACCAATTTCATTGAGGGGAAGATCTTCAACTCTGAAAAGGTTATGCAAAAACAACAATCACAATCACAATCACAATCATGACAATAAAATTAAACAAGAAGTAAAAAAACACATGATAAAAGCGTGAATACCCGAGAGGGGTATAGACGGTATTAGGAAAGAAGAGAGGAGGGAATAAGGAAGTGGCTTTGAAGTAAAGATGTGCAGCGAGAGCAGCAAAAACACCATCAGGACAAGGGTAGTGATAGAGTATAGCAGCTGAGCGATGATTCTTCATGTTCATGTTTATAGTGTTAATAATGATATCAAGTTTTGGATTGTGACACTCACATTAATCACAATGTGTCACGCATATACAAACGCACAACAACGAGGCGTCCTAGGTTCAGTTTGAAAGAGGTAATCTATGTTCAGTTTGAAAGTGAAACTTGGAAAGATAATGAGTTTTTTTTGCCTTAATTTTCTCTTTATTTCGGAGATTTCGACGGAAAACAAATATAATTATAATTATGTTTTTAGTTAGTAATATCTTTTTCCACCAAAAAAGTTAGTAATATCTTTTATATAAGTAGGTATCCTTTGATATATTTTATTTTTGACAAAATTGATATATTATATCATAAATCAAATAATAATAATTTATTTTTCTGTATCTCATGTAGCTTACGTCCATGAACCAACAATGTTAGTTTATTAATTGCTAATTCGAATCCTTATCCTAATTGAAATCGAATAGTATTAGACAACTTTTTGTTGTGGTGACAACGGACGGGAAAGGATTCTGTGGCTTTAAGACAAGAAAGACATCACAACTTTATGCAACTCTCTCTCTCTCCCCCTCTCTCTCCTCCCTAAAAAGGCTTAAAATTACCAAATATATGATTGATGGATAGGTTAAGTCATTGAATCTAAATCAGAGAGAATTATGAGTTGAGAAAGGGAGTGGAGAGAAAGTGGGAGAAAATGAGAGGGATGAGAGAAAAGAAAGAGAGGAGAGGCACAAGAGTGAGAGAATAATGAGAGGAAATAGCAGAGATAGAGAAGAGAGACTAGAGAGAGAAAGAACATTTATTAAATAAAAAATTGTATTTTCATATATCGGATAGCTTAGACCTAGGATAAAAAGTTATGTCGCGGTTTAGTAAATGACAACATTTTGTGTTTTTGTCAAGTGCGTTGTCCTTCTTTTGTCCCATATCATAACTAATTTTCAAATCAAACTGAACAACTAGAGTTATTCCGTAAAATTCCACACTTTTAAGCAAATCAAAAGTAGCCAAAGAAAGAGACATGTGACTAGGATTCTAAAACCCCTCGCCAATAATTATGTTGATGAATGAGGCGAGTTTCAGTGAGAATAAGAGTTTCAGAGGAATGAATGATGTTAATGATGATGATATAAGCCCTAATTAGTCACGTGTTATGCCAACATGGATATCCAGCTCAGTTTAAGTTAACGTTTAAGAGCAATGACCTAACTAAAAATATTTTCAATTTTACAATGTTCATTTTAAAACTTTTTTTTTTGCAGGGGTATATGAATTCTTGTGATATTTGCTAGGGATAAAAGCTATTTAAGGCTAAAAAAATATTTTGCACATTTCAAAACCTAGTCGAACCCATTTTAAAAAAAAACTACAAGCCTACAACAACGTTAGAATTTCCGAGTTTTCTTCGACCAAAAAAATCGAAGATAGAAGAGTTGAGTTACCTTGAGATTGCAGGTGGAATAGCTCCTATGGCTAACCTGGCTATTGAGGTAGCTTCTCTTCCTCTACCTCCATTACCCTTAACAAAGTCAAGTACTTTCACCTTCAACCATAAGATTAAGAACCAAAGACAGAGACTTTATCTCAATTTCTCTCAAATCAACTTCACAACAACCCAATTTCCTTCTTCCTTATCATCATCATCATCATCATCACTCAGAAACAAAGATAGATGTTCTCTGTTGGCTTGTCTCCCTTCTGCTTCTGAATCCTCATCCTCACCTTCCATTCCTAGAACGAGACTCTATGTCAGTGGTTAGCTACTTTTACTCTACCCTTTTTTCTATCTTCCAACCAAATTAATATACAATTTGGCTGCAATTCATAAAGATTGAAACTTTTTGTTTTTTACTTTTAAGGGTCTAGTCTTAGTTCCAGTTGGGAGGTGGTTTTGATGAATATCAGCAATTTGGTTATTGCTACAAATATGAGGATTTGGGTTTTGGGGAGAGGGTTTCATTTGCTTTTAGGGTAAGGACTAATTTGATTGTGGTGGATACCTGAACGGTTCACATGAGTAGTTTTAGCATTGAAATTGAAATATATAAAATGTGGTGGCTGAAATGTTGTTGTCATAGTTTAGTGGTGTGGTTGCTTAGGACCTATTTGGTTAATCAGCTTAATTAAGTTCACGGAAAAAAATCAGCTTAATTAAGTTTATCATATGAGTACTTATTTATTAGTTATTTCTATTAAAAAAGTTAAAATAAAGTAAAATTGTTTACATATAAGTTATAAAATGTTTCATAAGCTATCTTAGAGAGTTTACAGAACATGTTATAACTATTTCTTTAAGTTTTCCTAAATAGTCTCACAAGTACTTATGTCAATCGGTTATTTTAAAATAAGGCAATCCAAATATGTCTTTAGATTAGAAGGAAAAGGATAGAGGAATGACCTTGATTTGTATAGCAGAGGTAAAAGGCTAGTACTTTAGTTAGGATTATTGTGAATTTATTGTTAAGCATAATTCAGTTGTAGGAAATTCAACACTGTTTTATATTTGATTTGAGTTTTGGTTTCAACTGTTATCCTCTTCAGGTGTGTATTCTATTGTCTTTATATTAGCTTCTAAAAGGCATTTACTATGTAGCAAGAGTATTTGTTTATCTAGTAAAACAACATAAAAAGAGACCTACTTTGAAGCTTCCATTGCATATATCTGCTGTGATTGCTCTTGAGACTTGATTCAATAGCCATTTGCTACATTTCACTGCAGTCTATGACCTATATTTTGAGGATCAGATTCTTTATACTTGCTTTGAATTTCTTTGATGAATATTTATAGGCTTAAATACTTGTCACCCCCCTGCAAAATTACCCGATATCCATTCACCCCCCCGCTTCCAAAAACACTCTGCAAAATATAAAATTATCCAGTTACCCCCCTCAAATTGGGGGGGTAAATGGATAGTGACAATATTTGTAGGGGGGTAACAGGATAATGTTATATTTTGCAATGTTTGTTTTGCAAAAAAAAATTTTGCAGGGGGGTAAATGGATATCAGGTAATTTTGCAGGGGGGTGACAAGTATTTAAGTCATATTTATATACATATTTTTTATTGTTTCATGTTTCTTTAAGGACTATCGTTTCGTACCACTGAAGAGGGCTTGCGAAATGCATTCAAGAATTTCGGTCAACTTTTGGAAGGTAAGAACAGATGATCTTGATCTGTCATTCATTTAGTTTTAATCAGTTTGTGGGCAACACTTTTCACTTTTAAAGGTTTAACTAGTTAACTCTATGAACAGTTAAATTGGTGATGGATAAAATTGCAAATAGACCAAGAGGGTTTGCTTTTCTTCGTTACGCAACGGAAGAGGAATCTCAGAAGGCTATTGAGGGAATGCATGGAAAGGTATGATTTTGAAGTTTCTTGACTCTTGTGTTGTTTTGCCTACACTGCTAAGATATATAAATGGTGGTTTATCTTGTTGAGGAGAGTACTTTGGAGAGCCAGTGTCTTTTGCATCTGAAGAACAAGACAATGTTTGCTAAGACTTTCCTGTTTGTTAAGAATATAATCATGATTATATTTATTTGAAAACTAATCAAGAATATAAATGCAGCTTTCTAAGTGAGAAGAGAGTCACACAATATTGTGCAGTTATTCATGAAGCTGAATGAGTCCCAACATTTTTTAAGCATTTTGGTCTTTCAGTCATGAAGATTTCTAACTCTGAAATTTGAGGAAATCAAATACTTAAATCAATGTGTATATTGTTGGAAAAGGTATGGGCAAGCTTTATGCTTGAGAGAGGAGTTCATCTCCTATTTTCCGGTTTATAGTTTCTGCACTTTATTTGTATTTTACTCTCTTTGAGAATTCTGTTTTAGTGATTGTAAGGAGTTTAACTCCATAGTTTCCTATATTTTTCAATATCAATTTCTGAGTACTATTAGTTACCTTGAATATGGTTTTAAGTTTATGGTTGACAAGATTGGAAACACTTTTGCAGTTTTTGGATGGAAGGGTCATATTTGTGGAAGTTGCCAAACCAAGATCAGAGCTAAGGCCAACACTCAGACAAAACAGTGTGCAATAGTGGAGATCTAAAGTGTACATTACCTTATATGTTTCAGCAATGGAACTCATTCAAGCATAGCTGTCATTCAATCAATTTGTGCACCATAGTGCATGCATTATTCAAACTCTTTGTTCCCTCCATGCCTAATGTACTCATTGACAATGTAGTGACTTACATTTTGTAATCACACATATATATATATATATATATATATATATATATATGTCAAAGGCTTTAGCTAAAGTAACTACTACCTCCGTCCCATTTTATATGCAGTTTAAGGTTGTTGCACACATATTAAGAAAAATGATTGATAGTTTAGATTTTATAAAAAGTGTTGTCTAAATTACCATTTAACCCTTTATCTCTATATAGATAAACGTGAATCATTTATTAAATGTAAAAAGTTGTAATGATTAATAAGGGCAATAGTGGAAAAACATGTTAGATACTTTCTTGAAAATGTAAAACAACAATTAATTTGGGACAAATTCATTTTACTAAAACAACTTATAAAATGGGACGGAGGTAGTATTATGAGAAATCAGAATATTGGACCTGGCTGTTATGTTTTGAGGAAACCTTTCTCCTGACCAACTTGTCACCAAACGATTACTAACAAATTTTAAGAGATGTTGCTTATAATCTAAGTTTAGTTACTCTTCCAGCTAGAACAAGATCATGGGTCTGAATCCAATCTTGAGCATGCAGTAGTGTTAATTTTCTTGAGGGAGAATTTTGCCGCTCATTGTGATCTTACCCGGCTCGAGAGATTAGTCTCTGCAGTTGCGCGCAGAAAATACCAATTTATACAAAAAAAAATTATTTACCTTGCTAATTTTAGGACATTTCTTAAATGTCTCTAAACTAAAAAAAAAATTATGATTCAGATCCCTGAGTTAGTTAATATTTTGTTAATTGTGATGCCATTAATTAATTAAGAGTATAAATTTTTATTTAATAAAATTAGTATATATTTTGTTAATTGTGATGCCATTAATTAATTAAGAGTATAAATTTTTATTTAATAAAATTAGTATTTTTAGTCTATGTGATGGAGTTTATTTAATTTGGTAGCAATTTGTGGAAAACATAATGTATAGACGCAGGCTATCACTTGGAGGTGTTAACTCAGTGGTAAGAGTTAGCCTTATATTCTCAAAGTGTTGAGTTCAAACCCCCTCTGAAAAAGTTATAAAATGACCATTAATGCCACTTTGATTAATAAAATTTTCCCTTCCCTCAATTTAAAAAAAAAACGGGCTATAACTTTATGGGACCAATCATTATGCAAAGAACAACGGCATTTAATCAAGTAATCAGCTTAACGCATAAAAGGAGAACAAATAAATGAATTCAATAATGAGGAACAATGTTTGCAATAAAAATAACATGACACAATACAAGGAAATCCAGGTGGCAATGATCAGCACATGGCACCCTTTTGAAACTAAATTACACTGTCATATCATTGGCTTTCTAGATCCAGTTGTTATGACATAAAAACAAATATTTGATGTTCAGTGTGACATGCACTAATTCTCCGTACTTCCTTACGTACCTCCATCATTTGATCCAATCATGGACACAGATTCCAAATATAGAAGGAAAAAATATTGGTATGTTTCTCTATTTGGTTAAACTGTAAAATAATACAGCAGAACAATGCCAGAGCCTCCCCTCCTTTTGAATTATTGGACATAACATAACAGTGTTTTCACGTGAAGATGTTACAAAAGAAAAGAATTGACGACATTGGAGAAAAGAATTGAAGACATTGGAGAAAAGAATTGGAAATCAGAAGATACTTGACAATTAGAATATTAGATCACAACTACCTAAATAAACTCTCTTTTTACCAACACCAGGAAACAGTGTAAAACTCGCTGTAGCACGACACTTCCAATTGAAAACGTGTCCGGTATCCGACATGTATTGTGTCAGACACTGATAGTAACACTCCTATTACTTGTATTTTTCAAATTAAAATTGGTGTCTTCATGTCTCTGTTTGTGTCCTGTCTAGTGTCGGTGCTTCATAGGTAAAGATGAAGCCGAAGGCTATGAGCACACACGAGCTCTTTGTCCTTTCCTTTCTTCCAAGGCACCAATAAAAGAATTACCATCTCTTTCAGTTAAACATCTTTTATATGGTACAAACCCTCTTCCAGGTTTCTGAGATATTACTCCTTCCTCATGATATTTTTTAGACTGAGAATCAGAATCATCAGTATCTGAGTTCTTGCTTTGGTTTTCCATATCAGAAACTGATTCAGTATTAGAACCAGTACAAGAACTTTCTTCTTCTCTTGTTTTTACCTTCAGAGAAGGCCTAAGTGGCAAAGGATTCAGAATCTCATGATTGCTTGGCCTGAGACAGAAAGCTGGAAATCCTTGGTATAAACCCCACCATGGTAAAGATGCTTCAGATGCACATTCACTAAAGCACGTTTTCTCTTTAGTGTGTTCATTATTGGTCATTTTAGCTCCATCAGGTGTTAGATTGCAATTAACACAACATGTGGCTAGTGATAATTGTGTATCTATTTGCTCTGATACCCCTTCTTGGCCAATCTTCTCGTTCTCAGCACCATTCGCTTCGTCGGATTCGAGAGTAATTGGCTTAATATTCTCATTCTCCTCCTTTACTGGTTTCTGATCACCAACTATAGAAACTGTTTTACCAAAAAGCTTAATACTAGGGATGAGTGACATATTGGCAGCATCTTCTTTGGAAGATTCAGATTCCTTGGAACTAATCTCGGACTTCTGCGGTAAAACGGAAGGATTTGAAAATCAGTGAAACTTAAACCAAAATTTATTTATGAAGCTAAATACCACCTCCGATTAAAAGACAATGCAGTTTTTGGTGGTCTATAATTATAGAGGAGATACATCAATCATTCAATGAACCAAAACCTGCATTTTGGTCTGGAAATAGTAATATATTGCTTTAGCAGTTTATCATACCATGCACATATGTGGGTTTGAATCAGTGCATAAAGGAATTGAAGCTAGTGATCTTTTCTCTTCCTCTTCAGATGATTTGGATGCCAGGTAATCATTCTCCTTTTCAATAGGTGTCAAGCTCGCCGAGTGAATCTCAGTGGTGCAAGAATTTGGAGAAAGACATCTGTTAGTCTGCTCGGAGAATGCTGAAGCGAATGCTTCGGAACTGAATGCAGATAGTACAGAAGTTGGAGATTGGCTGTCTTTCTCTGTAACTGGCAGGTTCGTAGATGGAGATAATTCTGGCTCATTGGGGATGGACTGTCCTTTGAAAGAGTCGGCCGATTTACGGGGATATGGATGAAGCGGTTTCCTCTTAGGCCGAGGAGGAGGTATGTCAATTGGCTGAATAGAACTTTCAGCACTGCCATCGGGTTCCCGCACAACCTGAAAACCAAGTAGAGACCATGGTGCATGAGAATATCGAACTGGAAAAGACATCTTCGATTTCGTTATGCTGTCAAATGATAAATGATCAAAATCAAACCGAACTGAGATCATGATGCATGGGAATATTGAGCTGAAACAATACATCTTGATTTTTTTTGGTCTGTAGAAAACTCACACACACAACTATGAGGTCCCCGGGTTCAAACCCGAGACATGATATTCAAACTATCAATTTCAGCATTTGCCAGTTGATCCTAGCGGGAAAATATATCTTGAATTTCACTATACTGATAAATTACAATTGATTTAAATAATTTCCTCTCTAGTCCAATCAAAATCCAATTCTATGTTTATAGCCTTCAGACTAACAGCCTATCAACTGAGAAGAAAAATATTAACCTTGGAGAAAAACTTTTGAGCATGGCTTCGAATCTGAACTGCAGTTTTGGTACCTATATGTTCTGCATGAAGATAAGAGGATTTTATCTAATTTGGAAGACAAGGAAAGTAATTTATTGTGGATTAGTTCAACCAAATCAGGACTTTAATTTTTACCTTCAATTTGACGCCAGCCACGACCATACAATTTCAAAGCTTCAAGGAACTTTTGATGTTCTTCCTCTGTCCACTTTTCCCTTTGTTTAGTAATGGTATATGGTTTCCTCACCTATTGAAATTTGAAATAAGTTCCAGGAACCAAAGTAAAATTGGTAAACTAAAGGGTAGCTCTTTAAATCTATGAAGCACTGACACAGACACGGCGACCTGACAAGACACAGACACACTAGTTTTAATTTGAAAAATATAGGTAATAAGTGTCGGTGCCAGTGTCCGACACGAGTCTTCAACCAGAAGTGTCAGTGCAACAAGCTTCGAATAGACAATATTTCAAAATGGAAAGTAAAGCTACCTTGGGAGTAAGGTTGGTTCCAACAGAAGATATATCCTGAAATTTTGCAACATTTTCAGATTGAGATCCATTTTTGGCATGGCAGTTACTAGCTATGCTAATTGCAGTCAAACTCGCGCCTTCTAGTTGATCCTACATTCAAGAATTGCTGATAAATTAACAATCATTTGACAAAAAGTAAATTGAAAACACGGGACAAAGAGAGGGGATAGGGACTAATTTCATGATGGATGAAAGAAATTGATGCTCACTAGAATATGTTTGGTTTAAAGAAATAATATCACTGGATGGAATTCATATTGAAATCCTCTTTTTCTATGAAAAGAGGAGAAAAATCTCCGGGAAGAGTGGAGGATTGAATGTAAGACTGATGAAACCTGCTTCCAACCAAGCAGCAGCATGTTAAATAGAACCTATGTGAACTTAGTTTTTATCCCTTTCAAATCTCACAAACCAAACCAAACATTCATTTGTATTCACCATGTCAAATAAATGTCATACATTAATATGATCAACTAAGGTGTACATGGTTCATGGTATGACATTCTCTTCTCTAAACCTCCATCCAAAATTCTAGGGTAGAAACAAGGAATCAATGAAATAAAGGTACTTAACTACCTTTTCCCACACAAAAATAATACCCTTATGGACCTATTTATAAGAAGAAAAAAAATGAATTTTAAGTTCATTGATTAACTGATGTCGGTTTATAATATAGACCGGAACTTCATTGAATAACCGATGTATCTGGTTTTAAATATAGACCAGATACATCAACTATTATATAAATAGGTCTAGAATAGTACTAGCTCACAACAGTACTAAAAGTTATTGACCTCATTAAGCAGGGTACTGAGTAGTACTAAAAGTTATTGACCTCATTAAGCAGGGTACTGAGTTATCCTCTTAACAATTAAATGCACAAAAACTTGAGAAGCACTTCACATAACCAAAAAAAATGGTTTAGGAGACAATTTCAACTTGTAACTACTTAGATGCTGATCAAGTTGTGAATCAGATACCATATCAATTTGTTGTTTCTAAGGTTAACTATTGAATACATTCAAGAAACTGTCTAGTCCATTTTATTTTATTTACAACTATTTTAGCTTCCCTTTGAAACTGAAAAATTCTTCACACATTAGGCACAGCTTCTAAAACACATTTATTTCTTTACAATTAGAAGACTAATTTGAACTGTGCAAAAATATGAACAAAAACATCAAAGGGTATTTTAAACAGGGTCCAATTTGAACTGTTCCCTTATTATACCTTCATTTCCATTGTTCCAAAATCAGAGCCAATCCAGAACCAGAACACCTTAAGCTTCACAGAAGACCAACCCAGCAATAAAAGCTGCTACCAATCAAACCACACCAAAAAAAGTTAATTTTTTTGACAACAGAAAAAGAAGATCACATAACATTTTACAATCTATTTTTAACTATATAATAATAAACAGCTCAAAGAAACTTCCAAAAATCTAAAAATAGAAACTAACAAATAAAACTCCAAGTGCTTTTACACAAATCAGATCAATCAGATTCTCAATGTCAGAAACTTATTGAGAACTGAATCTAAACAAAAGCTAGTTTTGGAAACACAAACAAAAAATTGAGAAGAAATTAGAAAAATATACCTTATATTGTATTTTCAGTTGAAGCAGACGATTTGGGGATTCTCGATTTTCTAATAAAAATGTGAACTTTCTCGGAAAAATTCCGAGAAAATCAAAGTGACCCAGATGGAGAATTTGGAGAGAAAGAGAGAACAAGGTGTAAGGAGAGAAGGGGGGAGAAGAAGAGTACAGAAGAGAGATTTTATAAATTAAAAATAAAAAGAAGAAGAAAAAAATGGAAAATAAAATGTAAAAAAGGAGAGGACGACACATCGGATTGATGAAAATATTTCTAAATTAAAATTAAAATAAAGAGAAATTTCCATAGAGAGTTCGAGAAAGCATTGGAGTCTTGTGGCTGAGAATGCTCTAGGTTCTTGGACACGTGGCGTGTACTTGTGATGTCTGATATTTAATTTTTTATGGCTAAAAAAATAAAATAAAAAAGTTGGAAAATTTGTGGTGCTGCAGATTTTATTTGTGGATTGTGGAAGACATTAGTGCAGAGAAGATAATTGAGATGATTTTTTTATGTTTAAGATAAGATATTATTTACTTGTTTTTAAGTGTCCCTTTTTTGACTTATTGTCATTTTAGTTTATTTTTATTAAACGCGCACTTATAGCACGTGAATCTTACTCGCTGTAAGGATCAGGGTTTCAGTACATACTTTGAGAAGAAAGTAATTAATTAAAATTGTTGGTCCATCAAGGTTTATCTGGCATTTTTATTAGAAAATATTAGGTTTTTTAGGTCGAAGGATAGATTAAGGTCTAAAAAATTACTTAAATATAACTCGTCTTTTACTCACTCCTCACTCCTATTTGTTAAAAGCTATTACATTGATAATGAGACTTTTATAAATAAAATCTATGTTAGTTTAACTAGAAATATTATTGTGAAGTACTATTGTAAAAGTCATGTGATGAGTTTAAATACATACTAAAATACTGAGAATATCCAATCTTTCACTTTTAACTTCTAGTCATATTTGAGTGATCACCTTATATTTTGTTTCAATTTATCCTTTGGGTCAACCCAATCTGGTCCTAAATAGACCTTGTCTTAGTTTGATCCGCAGTACGTCATGTTTGTTCTGGTTTAAGGATGAGTTATGGTCTAAAAAATGATCCTATAAAAATTTAGGGGCCTAGTTAGGGATAAATATAATCTGTCACAACCAAGGTAATCAAAACCGGACCGGGCATTGAATTGGAAGAGGTAGCAGTTCAGGGGTTCTTGGGTTCAACCGGTTGAATCGGGGGTTGAACAGGAATTAATTAAATAGATTATTTAATATATTTTTTACAATATATAAAGGATAAAAAACAAAAAAGAATCATAATATGACATAATAAAACTATAATATTCAACAATCATAAATAATTAGATACTATAATGTAAATACTCTCATAGTAATATTAGTGTACACATTTATTGTTTTAATTATTTATTTATTTATTACATCAATTTAATTATAAAAAATGATAAAAAATATCTCATATACCAAAAATCAACATCATTTATCATTTTTTTTCCAAAAATCAACTTGGTATACCATTTTTAAAGGAAAATAAACCAAATCCGATTTTCTGCACGGTTTTTGGCCGGTTTCCTGTCCGGTTCCCGATTTACAGCCGGTTATCCGGTTCAATTCCCGGTTTTCACCCCCCAGGCGGTTCTGGGGTTTATTTGGACCGGATAGGGGTCCGGTTCCCGGTTGAACCGGCCGGTCCGATTTTGAGAACCTTCGTCACAACTCATTATTTGCTAACACCTACTATATGGTAAATAAACACTAGCATAGAAATGGGAGGAATCGGTCTTTTTGGTACAAGAATCAGTTTTTTTTTACTCTTAGGTAATTGGATTTTTCAATAAATCACTTTTCTATGTGCTAGGGTAGTTTAATAATGAAATAAATAGTCCGTGGCGTATAGTACAATTGATAGAGTTGATGTTGTTAGGTTGGACATTTTTTGTGGTTAATTGAATTCAAACTCGAGATCTCCACTTTGATTGTGTGAATTTATAGGTGGTAAATGTCACACAGGCAAAAAAAATTATAAACAGTAATTAAAAAAATAATTAATTAGTAGATTCTTTTTTTTTTTGACGCAATAATTAGTAGATTCTTATAGAGTATAAAAACGAATAGTCCTAGTAGCTAACATGTGAGTTCTCTTTGGCAAGGTTAAAGTGCTTATGGATTTTTGTAATGGATAAACTTGTAAAGAAAAAATAGAGGTGGTTGATAACCAGTAGTTTATAATGTTTTTTCATTAGTGCGCCAGACCTAGATCTGACCTAAACTAATATGCTACTGGCTGCCACCAAAATTTACAAGTTTTACCTTACCACTATATAAAGTATATACTGACCTAAACTCCTAAATGTATGGCACACTTTCACCCTCACCTGACAAAATCGCTTTAATTAGCTACTAATTATATCATCAAAGTATTTTCAGACCACCACAGACATTTCCCATTGGAGCTTAGACCACCACCAAATCCTTCCTCTGCTCACCACTGTGAGGCGGTTTATTCCTTCAAATCTTGAGTTTTGCTAGAACAACTAGCTTATAACAGTTTTCTACATTATTTGAAGTAACATTTAAACTTATAACTTATAACATTTAATTTTTCTATTGTATTTACTCTTATTATTTTAATTAAACCCCCTCATTCACCTTCCATTAAGTGAACAGTCTCTCACATTTTTAAGTATTAATTAAAAATCTGTATTTATGTCATTTTATCTTTATAAATCAGCTCAAAGACTAATTTAATTAAATATTTTAAAATTCTTACAATTTACTTATGCATTCTTAGTTATCTAGTTATATACTAAACTTATATGTTATCTGTTGCTTTTTACCTATGGGAATCATAATCATCCATTATGTTAAAAAATACATTTTGGGTAGAAAAAAAGTAATGAATAAATACCACTAAAAACAAGGAGAAACAAGATGATTTGGAAAAAAAATGTCGCTCGCATCTCGCTCTCTGCTAGGGTTTTCCCTTGAGAACGGTGAAGGTCCAATCTCTCCTCTATGAAGGCTCTTCTTCCTCCCTATGTGGAGGCTTCTCCTCCCCCGGTGTGGGGCTCCCTCTTCTCACCTTGTGTGAGCCCCTATCATTCGCTCTATCATGGTCTTTTTCTCCGCTCCTCCGCCAAGGGTTTTCCGGAAATGACGTTGTTACCTCTCCCTCCCTCTCGCACCAGGTTCCAACCGTCACGACGGAGCGCATGACCCTCCCCTTCAAGGGGCTCCATCTTGACAGGACCTTACAGATGTTCCCAGGTCTAACTACAGTGGTTCTTTTCCCCAGATCTTTACTACCCACGACCCTCTCAACCACAAACCACGACCCCAACACCGTGTTGCGCCCACCCAGATCCGCCCTCATTCCATCTCCGGCAGAACGCCCCCCTGAGCCACCACCTCTATCCAAAGGTAATCCCATACGACTTAGCTTTTTGCAACCCCCTTTGGGGAAATTCCCGAACCTTTCAGTCCCATTCTAACATGGGCGAAACCCCTCCTTTGGCCTTGGCCCCTTCCCGAGCTCTTCCAAAACCAATTGGGGAAGATGGTATCTCAGCAGTGTAAGGTTTTGGTGGGCCTGTAAATTTCGTCTTCTATTTTGTGTTTATGATGTGTCTATTTAAATTGCTAGAAATATTTTGCCTATAGTATATCAAGAGCTGTTAGTTGTAGAGAAGTGAAAGGTTGGAGCTCGGATTTTCATCCACCTCATCTTCTTCAACGAGAAAGTAGTGGCTACCATGTTTGTGTTTGAAGTGGACCAACCCGAGACGTGTTATAGTCGATATGAGCTTGCTTCACTCAAAAAGATAACACATAGCCAGATAGATTCAAAGACTCTGATTTCTTCACCTCATTTGACATTTAACCATGTGTGGAAGATACTGATTTTGTTGATAGGATTAGATGATTGACTTAACATAGCTGGATAGGGATAATGCCATTGATTTGAATCTAAGACTGTTAGATGTTAATTTCAGTTGTCATATGTCTGTTTTCATCTGATGAAGATATTTATCTTTAAAAAAAACAAGATGATTTGGAAAACAGATAAGTGATGTGAGTTTATCAATTCATAATCATAATCGTAGCATAAGTGAATGTAATTACCTGTCATGGTCCCCACCATATGTACCTTCCCCTGCGCTTTATAGCCACCTCAGCCTTTCTACTTCCTCTTAGTTTACCTTAAACGTCAACCCCTTATTGCTTCTTATCCTCAATTGATCCTATTCGTGTTTATTTTATCATCACAAATATTCTCATGATGTTGTTATTATTTAGCAATTTATCAAAAATTTGTTATAATATATTTTGAATTTTTTTATACAACGTTGCTTTCCTATTTTTATTTTTATCATTTTTGTGGCATTGTAGAAGTATCCCTTTGAAGAATAAGTTGTTGAAATTTGAATAGTGACATGGTATTAAATTAAATATATAATAAAATTTAAAAGTAAGTTGACATTTCAGTTCACTATCAACATTTATTTTTGAGAAAGAATCAGTATTTATAAGAAATGACTGACATAGACTTATATTGTTATTTAATCTTATCCTTTCCAAAAAAAATCTTATTTCATATATATATATATATAGAAATAATGCCATTGATTTGAATCTAATGCCATTAATTTCAGTCATTTCTTTTATATATATATATATATATCATTTTGTCATGTACTTTCGTGAGTAATACACAACACAAACAAAAATAAATAACATTTTAAGGAAAAAATAATTAAGGAAAAAAATGAATATTATTTTATTATATTTTATATTAGATTTTAGAATATTCATAAGAACTTAGAAGAAAATAAATAACATTTTATAATATTAAGAAGGGTGGATGTAGCCAAGTGGATCAAGGCAATGGATAGTGAATCCACCATGCGCAAGTTCAATTCCTGTTGTTCGCCCATGAATCTATTCAATCTATCTTTATAATGTTTTAACGATTTTATATACAATACAAGAATTTCGGTAATTACCGGCAGGCAAAATCCACCGAAAATTGGCCATTACCGGCGGATTTTATCCGCCAGAAGAACACCTGCAGGTAACGGTTACCGACGAATTTTTTCCTCGGAAGAACCGCCGGTAAATGCGAGACGTTAGCCAGTTGTCAGACTTTAAAATCCGTGGGTAAAAATTTAAATATCCGCCGGTAATAAATGTTTTTTTTAAAAAAAACAATTTTTTAATTCTTTTACTAAAAAAATTAATATTATTTATTGTTTTAATTTTTTTTAATACAGAACTTTAATTTCGTTTTTTAAATGCAAAAAATAAAAATTACATTATTTTCGAATATAAATATTTTTTTAAAATAAATAATATTTGAACGAGAATTAATAATGCTTTAAAATGATAAAGTTTTCATAACATATTGATAAGAAAGTACTAATTAAAATATCTATTACAAAATATAAATTAAAATATCCAACAACTGAAATTAAATTCTAATAAACAACTGAAAGTACTTAAACAACTGGTGAAGAAAACCATAGATCAAAATCAGTGTTGAGCTCTGTGTCAGGCTGCTGCTGCGATTGCTGTTGCTGGGGCTGCTATTGGAGATGAGGCTGCTGCTGGGGATGATGCGGCTGCTGCGACTAAGAGTTGAAACCAGGGTACGTCTGACAATATGGGCTCTGGAACGAAGGCTGCAAGACACCAGTGTACGGCTGAAAAGCACCGTCGTAAGGCTGCCTCTGCTGTGGTGGATAATATGATGATGATGATGGCATAAGAGGTGGCCTCGGGTACTGAGACATAGTATCCATGAATTGCTTCCAGAGCTCCTCACTCAACCTGTCCTTCTCCGCCTGCTGCTGTCGGATCTGCTGTAATTCCTCCTCATATTTCTTCTGCTGGTCTTGCATCTCACGCTGTTGTTCGCTCAATTTCTGCGTAATACAGCTTATTCTTGTAGTGATAACATATATTATATTATAATTAGAAAATTATACAGAAAAATGTGTGAGGGAGGAGAGAGAGAGGTCATGAGATGAGAAGATAGAAGAGAGATAGAGAGAGAAAGAATAGAGGAGAGAGGGAGAGAAGATAGAGAAGAGAGAGAGAGTGTGTGTTTGTTGAGCATGAAATAAAAATATTATTTTGATTTTTTTGGGAAATAAATAAAGTTGTATTGTGATTTTATGAGGGACAGAAATTTGGTGCCCCGCTCTTGTTGAGTTTCTTGCCCCCACTTTTGTCCAACATCATGGACTAGTTTCCAAATCAAACAGTGTACAACTGTACTTATCTTATCTAGCCCCTTAATTTTTAACAACTTAAACAAACCCTAAAAGTGCGGATTTGAATCCATAATACTACACCTTTCCTCTTTCTTTCTTTCTTTCTTTTATCTCGACTCTTTGTATTTAGGAAAATGAACATATTCGTTGTTGACAAACTCTAATATGGTCTAAAACTAATGGCTCTTTATCATGGTCTAAAACTAATTTGGGAGAAAGGATACCGTGATATTATCTACTATTCTAACTCTACTTTGCCAATTTACCTAGTGCGCAAAACTGTGAATCTGTAGCATCACTATGCAGCTATCATTTGCAATAACAATGAACTATTTGATAGAGATTGAAATGTATAGTTGTTTCACACATTGACGAAAGCAAATACAACTGCAAATCCTTTGGCTAAAAAAGGAGTGATTAATTTAGTTTTTCCATTTTCTCACCCGACATTTTGTATTAATGGAAAAAAATATATTTGTTTACATGTTGACAAATTCTCTCACATTATATTGTAACTTTTCAGAGTAAAATTAAATTACAGAATATCATTTCTTATATTTTAATAAAGTGAAAGGATGTTTTTTTTTTGAAGCAAAAGTGAAAGGATGTTTTGAAGAGAGAATAATAGGAAATACAATATACGAGCAAAATCTATCTATACTTTTTTTATTTCGGATCATCGCTGGCTACTCACAGAATGTTTCAACGTTTTCAATAAAGACTAATCTCCGCTCGTGCACTGACCAACACCGAATTTATCCACTGCGGGTTGACCCCGTGTCCTAGGAATAAGCAAAATCTATCTATACTAGTACAAGGGATGGATTTGTAAACTTTTTTTCTCCAACAAAAAAAAGAAAGAGGAATCTCCAAAGGAAGTATCCAGATCTTGTTGCTTACTATACTAGATACCAGATATAATAAAGAAGAGAAAAAGAAGGATTTGCTTTACTCTTCCCAATACAAAAATCACCAAAAATTGTGAGCCACAAAATGCACTAGAGTTTGGGACGAGTTGTTTGTTTGTTAGTTGGAGAAATGGAAAATCTTAATGGCTTCTACGACACGTGCCCTTGATAACCCTTTACAAGTCAATCACAAAACAAGAATAAATCTCAGGCTGATTTGTCTTAAACCCTTTCAGACTGGCCTATTTGTCATCCAAAATTCTATAACATTCCTTTCCATCCAATTAATTTTATAAATAATAAATATATTTATTAAATATTAAAAATATAAATATGTATTAACTTTTTTATAGTTATAGTATTTCTTTTAAGTATTATATAAAGTAATATTAGTCCTCCACTACTTGTAGTATTGACAATTTCAGCGATATGAAAATGTCGACTCTCGAGATCGAACCTGAGTGCGACTATGAAATAATATGTATAATGTTTATTTGTCATTTTGTCTAGGCTAATCAAAATAAATGGTGAAATGAGATTAGAGTTTATTTTATATTTTATATTAACCAACACGAGTCCATGCGGATGGACAAAAAAATATTTATAAATATTTTAATAAATAATAAATATTTATTAATTTGTAAAGAAGTACCAAAACGAAGAAACATTATTGTGAAATGTGATTAACCATATGTTTGTATAATTTTTTATATTGGTAGGCTATATGTTTCCTCTTTGGTTTCATTTAGCGAGACCAAACTAGTACTAGTGTTTATAATAGATAATAGATAGTTTACGGTGGATTGTGAAAACAAAATAGAACTATTTGACCGTATAGTATTTTTTGACGCAATTTGAATTAACATTTGTATTTATAGCTTATGGTGTTGCATTTTTTCACATTTCTATATTACGATAGCTAAATTTCTTACTTATCCTGCATTAAATAAACAATCTCTTTCATTTTTAAGTATTAATAAAAATGACCATTACGCCATTTTGTATTTTATAAGTTAGTTTAAATTAAAAGTCAATATTACTAAACACTTTAAATTTATATAGTTCATTCGCTATATAAACTAGTTTACCTGTTTTTCGCTAAGCGTTATACATTAATCTTTTGTTGAGGTTAATGAATTTCCAAACTTTACATGGGGTGTGTACAAATTATACTGAACTCTTATTAAAATATAACTTTTCCACTTATAGTATATATACAATGTTATTATTTGTCAAAAAAAGTTATATATGTTCATTTTTATTGTTTTTGTCGGTATCCTAGTTTATGTTTTCCTTTTAGAAAATATAATAAAGGGTTGGTTTATCTAGAAAGCTCTTTTTATTTTATATATAGTGGATCACATGACCTCATAGGCTATAACTTTTTTGAGGTTGGGATTTCATTTTGGGCCATAAAAATTGATCCGTATATAGATTAGATGGATGAATTAAGACCTCTAGTTTTTGGGTTACAGAAAAAGCTATGCATATGGGTATCTTAACAAACTTCACATGGTTGTGTAGACACTAGACAGATAAAATAATCACAAAATTGAAAGAATGTTGGGTTGTGAAAAGAACAAAGAGAGGGAGTGATTGATTATGATATTGGCCACAAGTTTTGTAAATGCGGAGTGGTTCATAAATATTTCTTCAAATTTGGTTCACAATTTTAATTTGAGAATCATATATTTTATTTAAAATTTGAAAACCACTTTATTTTTAATAAAGAACTAGTTAGTCTAGTTTTGTGTCGATGAGAGTTGGCTCAGGTAAGAAGTTGACTCATTCTCCATAAGGATGTGGGTTTAACTCCCGCCAGAGATAGATCCAGAAACTTCAACTAGTGGGGGCCAAATTATTTATTATAATTGTTTTTAGAAAAATTATATGAATGCATAAGCAATAAAATGAAGAGGGCAGCCTTCGTAAAAATTGATTTTTCAATGTCATTTCATTTCATTTACTACACATGGCCTTGCTCTTTCTTTCACAACCTTTGACAGTTTTTATTCTTGAAATAACACTCTCACAATCACTTTTCCAACATTTTTTTTAAAGAATTGTAATATATATATATATATATATATATATATATATATATATTATAATTAGTAGTTTGTCTTATACATTACGCCTATGTGGGGGCATCTTATAATTTGGACTGGGGGCAAAATAGCACAACATCATATTATTAGTTAGAAATTTATTAAGGTAGTGGGGTCAAGTGCCCCCAATTAGGATCAAGTAGATCCGTCCCTGACTCCCACGTCCAACGCGAGGACCCCTTTGGTGGGTTATCTATAAGTACCTCTGTAAGCTCTCAAAAAGCCTTGAAGTCCGCCCTAACCCTGGCGAGTCTTCGGAGCCCAACTCACCTAAACTTTTTGTAACCAAAAAAATTAGTCTAGTTTTGTTAGATATAGAGTATGTGCGCTCACGGCCACAAACACTAAGCTCTTAAGTTTAGAGACTCACTATGAAATACACAATTTCACTATAGAGAAATCTTAAAATACAAAAATTTCTACAATTTAGATAGCTAAAAAAGTAAAATTAGTACTAATTTATTTTCCTTTTTATTTATCTTATGAATTTCTACATTTAATATATGTTATGGGGGCAACCCTTATTTTTTATGGGTGCAAAATAAATTTTTTAGGGCTAAATTATAGTTTTGGTCCCCCTATTTTCAAAAATTCAGACATTTGGTCTCCCTATTTTAAAACTCAGACATATAGTCCCCCAATTTTAAAAAATCAAAGACATTTAGTCCAAAGAGGGATTTTCAGTTTTTTTGGCTGATTTGACATTCAAATAAAAAATTGCTGACGTGGCACTCATTAAATGACGTGGCAGCTGACTCAGCTTGCACACATCGTTTAATGATGCCACATAGACCACGCCACGTGAGATATTATATTTATATTAACTAATAACAAATTAAATAATTAACAATTTAAATAAATAATATGAAAGTATTATTATTATTATTATTATTATAATGATTAAAACAAAAAAAATCATGAAATCAAAAATAGAAACATCAGATTGAGAAACATAACGCTAAGGAAATGGGAAAGAAATGAAGAACATCTTCTTCTTCTTCTTCTTCAATAATTAATCCACTTCTTCTAGAAAAACTTTGAACCCACAATAAAAGCACATGTAAAAGCATCATATAGGGGACCACTATCAGTAACTTAATAAAAGCATCAATCAAATAGCACAAGTAACAAACACTAAACAACAAATTTCGCACATGGGTTGCTGACAAAATGAAGAAAATCAAATGTGGTAGTTCCAATACCTCAAATATAGCAATATCGGTCAAAGATAACAACTTCAGAATATAAGAAATCCTTAAACCCACAATCCCTAAATCCCAACAAAACAGATTCCACTTTCAACAAACACTAAACTAAAAACCCTAATCGCTATCACAAAATATACATACCTGGTACAATACTTCGCATCTTCTCTTGTAGCTCCTCCGACTCCTGGAATCTTCAACGTATTCGCCATCGCGTCGTCATAGATTTAGGGTTCGAATGATTTGGGATTTTCGGTTCTGAACTTGGGGTTTACGATTCAAAGCAAATTTCGTGAAAATGAAGTTGTTAGCTTGAAGAAGTGGATTATTGAAGAAGAAGAAGAAGAAGAAGAAGAAGAAATCGATTATTGAAGAAGAAGAAGAAGAAGAAGTTCTTCGTTTCTTTCCCATTTCCTTCGCGTTCTGTTTCTCAATCTGATGTTTCTATTTTTGATTTCATGATTTTTTTTGTTTTAATCATTGTAACAATAATAATAATACTTTAGCACTTCGAAGTGGTATAGAAGAATTAGAACAAGAGAACAACTCTCTATAAACGAAGTAGGATTCATTAGCACTTCGCAGTGTACTGTCCTCCAATTCCAGCTGCCCCAATTAACTTGTGAGAATGAATGCAGCTTCAACCTGAGAGAGATTGACCACATCATCAACTTTATTTCCAATGGAATTTAAGCTTGGAACATGATTTTAATATACAACCCTAAATCCCATCACCCGTGCATTATCTCTTTTCTTGATCATTGAGTTAGGTTTTGTTTTAGGCCTTTGAGAACAGTTGATTGAAGGATAGAAGAGGTAGGTAATTTGAGTATCTATGCAAAGAAAATAGTTTGGTTTCCACATTTTTTTCTCACGTTGAGAAAACTATTTTATGTTTTTTTCTCAACAGATTTTAGTGAGGTATCAAATTGAATTCTTGTCACATATTTTTGATTAAGGCTATGTTTCCAAATAAAACGGATAAGCTAGTCTATAGTAGATGAATTAATAGCGAATAAACTAAAGGATTACATTCAAAGTATTTGGAAAATTAGCGGTTGAACAAACTTAAGTTGATAAATATAAGGTAAAATACCATGTGGGGTCCCTTAACTTAATTTCAAATAACGAATAGGTCCCTTATATTTTATTTGTAACAAATAAGTATCCTATGTTTTAAAATCAATGCACTGTTAAACACCTATAAGCTATAAGTTCAAACGCTACTTCAAGTAGCATTTCAAAAAAGTCTATAAGCAAGTGAAAAATGCTATAAGACAGTGATGTCAAACACCTACAACGAGCTTATCCTGTATAAGGTAGCGGGTTTAGCTTATCAAACAGAGACTAAATACATTTTTAGGTCAGACGTCTCGATTCAAATAAAAAAAATCTCCAGACTGTTCGAACACTTACAAAGGGAACTGCTTTCTTGTCATTTTTTATAGGGTTAAATATGTTTTTAATCCCTACAAAATTTCACTATTTTGTTTTTAGTCCCTATAAAATTTTTCATCGACTTTTATTCCTTATAAAATTTCAAAATTTCGTTTTTAGTCCCTATAAATGCCAACTAGTGTATATCCATTGACTTTTTGAGTGATGTTTTGCATACATGTTGAGGACATTATAAACATCTCTTCTAGAAAAACTTTGAATTTTTTAACAACACAAAAATTAAATCTAAATTTTTTAAGTGCAAAAGATTCGATAAACAAATTAAAGGAAATACTAGCCTAGAAATCCAATTTTGAGTTTATTTTTTGTGAGGGAGATATTTTTAATATCTTTAACATGTATGCAAAATATCATTCAAAAATTCTAAAGTTATACACGAGTTTACATTTTATAGGGACTTAAAACAAAATTGTGAAATTTTATAGGGACTAAAAGTTGACGAAATTTTTTATAGGGACTAAAAACAAAATAGTGAAATTTTGTAGGGACTAAAAACATATTTAACCCTTTTTTATACGAAACAAAAACAAGCTTAATAAATAATAATCAATCATTCATCGCAACTAGTAATTTTTTATAAGATTTATTGCTTTCTACTATCTCTTTCACCATTTGATTTCAAGACGGCAAAACGGGCTAGCCTGCCTCGGCATGAGCACACCGAAAATTTGGCAGGGTGAGCCAGCCCATCGAAGAAAAGTGGGTTGAGAAGGTGAGCCCATCCCGCCCCTCGGTGGGTTGGAGGCCGGCACACTAGCCTGCCATAAATAAAGAAACATATGATTGCAAATCATATTTTTAAGTTAAAATAGGCGGTTTGGCCCGCCACAGCCCGCCTAAGAATATTACAAAATATTTAGAAATAGTTAAATACAAGGGGGAAAATAGAAAAAGTAAACTTGGTGGACTGGCACGCCTCGACTCGTTCGTGGCCCGCCGGATTGGCAGGTTGGGCAGGGGGACTATAATGAGTTGGCGTGGTGAAATCACCAACCCAACCTGCCATTTTTTGGCGGAAAAATGGGCCGAAGTCATTTTGCCATCCCTAATTTGATTGACATTTAATTTTGCGACAAGAGAACAAAAAATTCAATTAAAATTATAAAATTCATAAAAATTATCTTATACTTTTCTAAAATATCCATTGTTACCCTCTCTTTTTAACAATTAAGTATTGAAAAATGAAAACTACATTAATGCTTCAAGAATATAATAGCATAATAGCAGAAAAATATTTGGGTAAAATATGTTTTTAGTCCCTACAAAATTTTGTTTTTTAAAATTAGTCCCTACATTAATGAAATAGGCGTTTTGGTCCCCCACTTATTTTTCCGTTTCTATTATTAGTCCTTGACGTTAAATAGTGCTGACTGTGCTGACGGAAATCTGAGTTGGCATTTATATGTGTAATTCTTTTATCTACGTGGCTATTTTATTAACCATGTGGCTTTTTTATTTTATTTTTTTACCAAAAAATTTTATTTTATTAAATTTGGTTTTTTGGTTCAAAAAAACTGATCTTCTTCTTCCTCTCTTCCGGCGGCGGAGCAAACCTCCGGCACAGTGGTTGCCGGGGGAGGGTACTCCGATGACGAAATTTTTTAGGGCTTTACGAGAGGATAAAGTGAGCATTCTAAATATCAAATTCGTTTTTCGATTGAAGGTCCATAGTTGCCGGAAAATAAGGAAGAAGGTGGTGGTTTGAGGTTTTCAGATCTGTTTTCTTAGCTACGAAATAGGCACCATACTTGGAGAGGAAGAAGAGGGAGACATCGTGGTGGTCATGGGCGTTTAAATGGTGGTCGAAATCAGCTATAAAATGAGAGACCTGGGTGAGTCTCCGATCAATGTTACTGTAACAACCGAGAGGAAAAACAAACAACAATGGGAGTACGAATGAGACTCGTCCCTTCAACAGAAACTTCTTCTGATATCAAAGAAACCAGAGAGGAGAAATGTGAGATTGATTACAGCGTTTGGGTGCTTGTGGTTTGTGCCAGAACCAGAGAGAGATTTTGAGAGAAGGGTTTTGAGTGTGTGTGGATTGGTGATGGTAGTTTTGGAGAAGATGAGAGAGAGATTTTGTGTGGTTGTTGCCACTGGAAAGAAGGAATAATGGGTAAGGGGTGGGAATCGTGTAGCAGTAATGGGAGGAAGAAGATGATACGGGTTTGGGTTTTTAATTTTAGTGCTTTATTTTGTTTTTTCATTTTCTAACATGAGGTGGAATTAAGAAAATGACATGGAAATAAGTAGTTGGTGCCAACACATTAAAATTGTCACATAAGCAGTGCCACATCTGCTCTGTTAGTCAAAACTAGCGGCAATGACTAATAATAGAAACGGAAAAATAAGTTGGGGACCAAAACACCTATTTCGTTAATGTAGGGACTAATTTTAAAAAAAAATTGTAGGGACTAAAAACATATTTTACCCAAAATATTAATGGTTCATAGATATTGGAATATGTAGTTGAGTGTCCACCCTTTTGCTGTACTAATCTATCATTTCACAAGACTATCTACCACTCCTTATGTGGTATTTCTTTCACCCTTTTGTCCACCCTTATGTGGTCTTTCTTTCACCTGCCCATTACCTTTGTTTTTCCATTTTTATTTTTTATTAATTGCTAATTGGTATATACACTCCCTTTTTTGGATAAGCACACCAAAGCCTTATTCATACTACAATCCTACATTTTCAAAAAAAAAAAATTAAAAATCAAATTAATATTAAAAGATAAGTTGTTAGCAATGATCACTCTGAGTTCAATATGTTTGATGATTGTGAGTACCTTTAATTTTCAAAAAGACTATCAGTAGCAACCACTCTAGATTTATCTGTTTGGTCATTACTAACATAAAAATAAATCATTGTAAAAAAAAAAACATAAAAATAAATCAAATAATAAGAAATACCAACACACAAATAATTTCTACCAAAGAACCACATAGCCTTTAATTCTGCCCAAAGATACATAGGAGTGGGGCAGATCCCTGTCAAGCACGAAAAAATATTTTTATTAAGTCATTTTTTAATTGTTATTTTCTTATTCATAATAAAAGGTAAGATAAATATTTTTAAATTTAATTTTTCTTTGTACAATTAAATAAATGGTAACCTTTTTCAAAAAAATGTCGTAGGATGTTAATATATTTCTTAGACATGACTGACTTCCAAACTCAAATCTGATTTTCAAAGACTATATCTTAGGAATTTATCAAACGTTTGCCATCTACTATCTATTTAAGAAAAGATAGGGTTGTTTAAATTACCAAACTACCCCTACATCTATTTTTAAAAAATTTACCATTTATCAATTATTATTTTGCTTTTGGATCACAACGAGTAGACATAATAAGTGATCAGTTTAATTTCATTTTTATAAATACATAACAATATTTTAAATCATTCGTATAAAGCAATAGGTACGAACCGTACTTATTCACATGTATAGTGCTAGTAACAATTAAACCTTGATTGTGGCTCTATTCAATCTCAAAGAATCTTTTGGATTTTAACTTTCTATAGCTACTAACTCTAGGTACCCTGAGTTTGTTTCCTTACGGATGGGTCATCTAGCCATGTTTACCAATGAATTTTGTAGACATTCCCTATTCATTAGTAGGAAGGACAATTGCAAAATTTTCTCATAATCTAAGAAAAAGTTAAACAATGAGGACTTGGAGATAAGATTATGCGCAGTTCATAATCTTATCTACTAAGTTCAAAATTTTCTCATAATCTAAGAAAAAGTATTTAAACAACGAAGACTTAGAGATAAGATTATGCGCAGTTCACAACCTAAAAAAAAACATTATGCGCAGTTCATCATTAATGGTAGAATGCAAAACATAATAAATCAACATTAATTGTACAAACACCACATAGTCAAAAAATCAATTAAAACTTACCAATTTTCAATTTTACACTCACACCTCTCTCTCTCTCTCGATAAATAAATTTTGGCTTAAATATCATTTACCCCTGCAAATATCACCATAATCCATTGACCCCCTGCAAAAAAAAAGTTTTAAAATGGTCCTTGCAAATATTAAGTGTTTTTAGTTAGGCCCCTCGATTAAATTTCCATCCAAAAAAGCTGACGTGGCTAACGGAATGCCACATCATCACCCCATGTCACCACTGCCAAGTGGCGCTGTCAGTGCCACATCCGCCACCAATAATTGGCTGCCACATGGCAGCTCACATGGCAAAATGGAGATATATGCTTACTTAAAAAAATAGAGATTTTGGTGGCCAATGAGGTTTGAACCCATGACCCCCTAGTGACACACACCCCTCCTTACCATGATAATTGTAAGTACATATTCTGATGTTTTTTTTATAGAAGTGCCTTTTCTAATGATAATTACTTAAGATTATTTTTTGTCACAGAAGGGTAGTTCATGTGATTGAGTGAAAAAGACATCGTTGGTGAAAATGTAGGCGTACGGGGTTCGAACCCCGCTCCCCCCTCTGCTCTAACTACTAACACACTAATTTCTAACCACTTTGCCTATAAAAAAAAAAACTTAAATTGTTTTTCAAAATCATATGTATATAGAGCATTGATCTCCTCTTAATTTCTTCCATTACCATTGGAAAGAAAATAAAAAAATCAAAACAATAATAGGGAGCTCTAACTTGAAGACCACCTAAAACGATTCATCTTAATGACAAATTATCATATCCAAAGGAGATAGAGATAGAATTTGCCCTTGAACAAGTATTATATTCAACCACCAATTTCTTTTTCTTTTTGCCTGAACTTCCTCCAATGACAGTGGATTTTCCTTTATCCTTCTTAGGAATGTAGTTTGCGGTAGGCTGAGGAGGGGGATAGTTTGCATTTAATGGCAACTGTTTCTTTCCTTTAGTCTTTTCGGTAAACACTTCAGCCTTGCTGGCAACCTGATCAGACTCATTACAGTGCTTACAATTTTGGATTGAGTGACCAATGCAGTGACAAGATTTGCAAAATGAAGGAACTCGCTCATACTCTACACTGATGAAGAAGGCATATCTTTCTCTCTTCACTAATAATTGTTCATGTAGTTTTGTTGTTAAATCAACATCTATCAGGACTCTTGCAAAGTGACCAAAAGTACTCTTTGATGTGGCTGCATCCAAATCAATAGGGACACCTAATCTACCACTAATCTCAAACAAAATTTTAGGTCTCCAATATTCGTGAGAGAGACCATGTAGTCGGACCCAACATTGAGCCGTGGTCTGTTTAGTGGAAAAAGGGATCAAAATCAGGCGTCCAAGCCGAAAGTCGTAACACGCTAGGATTTAAATTGCAAGATCCTTGAGCCCATATTCGTCTAAGGTCTTCAATAGATGAAAGTTGGAATTCAAAGAATCCCTTCCGAGGAGAAATCATAGACCAATCAGCTGCGGGTCACCAATAACTTGCAGTGTCTTTGTCTTATTAAGAATCAATTGTTATATGACATTGTTTTTTAAAAATATAAATCCTATTATGACCATTATATTATACATGTGAAGGAAATAGCCGCTGTTGCAAGTCAGTAATGAAGGAACTCCTAAACATCAATTAGATCACTGCATTATATAATTGCATCGACACAGAATAATGCTGCAACTAAAGTGAACAACCAAGCATAGAAAATCATAAGTTTAATGAATGTGAACAACATTTAAAAGAAGAAAGTGAATTCATCATTGCGCAAGACTCCAATGTGTGTGCAAAACACTAAGCTTTAGGTTTGATTATCCCCCACCAACCACTCTAGATTGGATGCAATAGAATAACTAGCGAATCCCCTTCAGGATACAATTGAGTTCCTTAGCATGGTTTGGACACCCATGCCAAACATACTGTCAATGATATTTTACAGAACAACAATTCGCAAACTTCAATTTGCGCATAAAAAAAGAAAGAGAACGATTTGGGCATCTTGATACGCCTTATATCAGGACCTTAGTACCGAATTTAGCAAAATCGCTGAAGAAAAGGAACGAGAAGACTGAGGGATTTTTTTTTTTAAGTTTAGAGTATTTGTCTTTTAACTAATTTAGGGAGGGTGGTAGAGTAGTGAGGGGAGTGTGGGAAAATAATAGGCCTAATAAGTTCAACTATTAGAGTATATATATGGGCCTATGAGATGGGTTGAAAGTCTGGTGGATCCAATAGGCAAAAAAATATAGGCCGCCGATTTTCATACCCTCATATTGTACAACATACCCCCCGTTTTACCCTTTAATTTTCACACACCTCCCACATTTTTGTTCCTTCCCGGAATGTATATTTTTTAAAGTACATTTTAGATTTATGTTTTTGACCTAAATCCGGAATTAGAAAAATACAAATCCGGAATTGAAAATTAATTTTGGGAAGTGTTTTGAGAAAAATTGACTTTTACCTACGGGCAGAAACCATCACTAAATGTGAAATATTCAGAATCTGTTTAACTACTTCTTAATACCCACAGTCTCCTCACATTTAGTGACAGTTTCTATCAGTTGGTAAAAATCATTTTTTTTAAAACACTTCATTTTTAACTCCGGGTTTATGTTTTTGACATAAGTCCGGAATGTATTTTTTAAATTCTGGATTTAAGTCAAAAACATAAATCCAGAAGTCAAAAAAATTACAAGATTCGGAATTATGTTTTGGAACATAAATCTGGAAGCCAAATATACATTCCGGATTTGTGTCTAGTGCATATTTCCTGAAAATAAAAAAATACATTTCCAAATTTATACTTTAGTACGTAATTCTGGGAATTACTGTAAATTTTGAGGGTTATTTTGGGATTAGATGAAAATTGGAGGGTATAGATCTAAAGAGGGGTACGAAAATTGTGACCCAAAAGTATATAGACGGGCTGACATTCTAGTTGACCCAATAGGCTAAAAAACAATCAAGAAATTTGTTAGTAACACCCTCTTTTACTTATACATCTCATACCCTTTTTAATGTTTTGAACAAAAATACTCCTTTCTATAAATTAATATCCGGCATTGTTTTTATTAATATAAAACGTTTGGGGAAATTAATTTCAATAATTTTTTTGACGCAAATTAATTTCAATAGTTGTAATTGGGTAATCCAAAAGCTTGCATGTTGTTTACTACTAGAGTCAAATTTCCGAAATCCATGAAAATGTCATTCAAAAATTAGATTACAGAATTGTTTTTAAAAATAATTTTGTTTTATTTTACTTTTTTTAATGTCCAATGGAACAACATTAACTATTCATCTTTATTATATTTTAAATATTATAAGGGTGAATGTGGAAAATAATTCCTTATCCTATATATAATGTTGATTTCTAACCCGACCCATCATCATTATAGAATTTTAAGTATATTGACATGATAGAATATTAAGTGACAATATTGAACTATCCTTTGTGGTCAAAAAAAATAAAATATTGAACTATCCTTTTTTTAAACGGCAAAAAGTAGTGTATATATATATATATATATATATATATATATATATATATATATATATTAGGAACACAAAACCTTTATATAGATGAGCTGAGATAGTCACTAGCAGTAACAGAGCATAAAGTCAAAAGCAAAACTAAAATACTCCAAAACAACAGGTCAACACTTTTGTAGGTTGGTAGTACAACACAATCGCTTACTCCAATCGTATCCCCTGGACATACAACCTAGGGGCACACACCACTCATAGAAAAGACAATTGATAGGCTTTAGGCTTAGTCTTCGCCAAAGACCAATTCCATGAGTAAAGCTTAGTAAAAAAGAAGGACTCGGAGGGGTCCAAATTTTATTTAGAGAAAATCACCTAAATCACCGAGAGGACTGAATGCCATACCATACCTAGCTCCTTTCTACATTTTGTAGGACCTACCCCAGCATAGAAGATAGAAAAAATCTGTGACGGATCCAGAAAATTTTGTTAGTGGGGACAAAAAATTTGGTCCATAATATTTTTATATAAGAAAACTGTTATAAATCTAACAAAATACCTGGTTTTATGATAGAAAAAACTTAATCCCAAAATCTAATGTGTTTGGTGTCAATTTGTATCTTCGGTGTTAGAAGAGAAGTCAAAATTAGAAGAATAAAGAGAGAAAATATATAGAAATGTATTCTCTCTTTTATCTCTTATACCTTTTTACATGTATTTGTTTATAAAAACTATCTCATGGAGGCAACATCTATTTTTTTATGGGGGCAAAACTTATTTATTTAGCATATATAGACTAAAAATATTGAACTAATTAGTGGGGGCAAATGCCCCCAATTAGGACCACATGGAACCGTCCCTAAAAAACATTGTATGAGGAATTAAGACCGTAAATAAT
Organism: Astragalus glycyphyllos; assembly: GCA_963573325.1. Lineage (NCBI taxonomy): Eukaryota > Viridiplantae > Streptophyta > Magnoliopsida > Fabales > Fabaceae > Astragalus > Astragalus glycyphyllos. The sequence continues at coordinate 6,553,678 of OY754313.1, read as the reverse complement.
AGTTTGTCCTATCATGTCTCTCTTATCGTGATCATCAAATATGTTCTTAAAGTTTTCAAGAGATAGACAATATGAGATTTTCTACTTTTGAAATATCTCTCTTTTTTTTTTGTACAAAAAGATAAAAAAAGGAAAAAGGAAACCAAAAAAGGAGCTAAGGGCGCATGAACTCTAATCTCCTAGCATCCGCCTGTAGAGGAAGCAACAGCTCAGGAGTAGGGGAGTCAAGTAGCAGCCAAGGAAGAACGTTAGAAGATCTCATCTTTGCCAGAATATCAGCACACATGTTTCCTTCGCGGAGCGTATGAACCAAAGAGACTTCCCACGACTGCTTCAAATAGTTTTGAATGCTAGCTCTAATAGACGCATACACATGCCACAGGTTAAGCTGAGAGGTCACAAGCTGGATAGAGTGAAGAGTCCGAATAACAAAATGATGTGGCAATGGCCATCATTCCAAGCAAGACGCAAACCATGCAATAGAGCCATGAGTTCAGGATGAAGATTGTCAGATATACCTGCATGACCAGAAAATCCTTTAATCCAAGATCCATCCAAATGACGAAGGAGGCCACCAAAGCCCGACGGCCCAGGGTTGTCGACACTACTACCATCAACGTTAAGAATAATGGCATCTTCTCTACTGGCATGCCAGCTCACCCAACGAGGGAGAGAGCAAGGCGTTGGATCAGCTTTATCGCACAGGTTCACTAAGGCTGCAAAGTTCCTAGTCCTGTTTTGAAGATTGAGAAAAGGGAAGTCTTCCTTTTCAATAACCATGATGTTACGGGCACGCTATAACCACCAGGCAACTAAGATAAATAGATACGGTTCCTCTTGAGAAATACCATGCTGAAGCCAGTTATGGACATTCGTTTCATTATAGAAGCCAAGATCACTATAACCAAGATATCGCCATAACCTCGCTGAAATAGAACAGTCCCGAAGACAGTGGAAATATCCTCAACAGGGTGTTGACAACGAGGACAGGTAGACATAATAGACATGCCCCTTCTATGCAACATAGCAAGGGTCGGAAGAGATTGATGACAAGCAGTCCAAAGAAAGAATTTAATCTTTTCAGGAGCAGGAGATTTCCAAATCCAGTTCCAAGATAGATTTTGAGCAGTCCCCGGAGTTGTGTTTCGCCTTTGTAAGTGCCATTTATACCCTTGATTTGCAATATAGATTCCATTAGTATGACCTTTCCAAATCAAACAATCTGACACCATTGCATTTGTACAGGGAGGAAGTGAGAGAATATGATCAATAACATCAGCCGGGAGCATCCTATATAGCCTATTTACCTGCCAAGTACCATCTTGAATGATATCTTTAATACTAAGATGAATATCGTGAATATCAATGAAAGGAACAAATTGATTAAGCGTTCCTAGCCCAGTCCAGCTTGTATGCCAAATTGGAGAATCACAACTCCCCAATCGAAAACCATAGCCCTCTTGAAATACTAATTTCGCCTTTTGGATCCAGTTCCACATAAACGAACTTGTTTATTTTCCACATCCATGAAAGATGTGGAACCAACATATTTGCTTTTGAGAACTTCCACCTACAGTTTATTAGAATCTTCATGCAAGCACCAAACCAGTTTACCCAACATGGACGTATTTGCCTCACGGGCTAAACGAACGCCCAACCCTCCCCGATGCTTCGGGCTCGTAACAACATCCCAGACCACCGAGTGGATACCCTTCTCGCCACTTCCCTTCTAGATAAATTTTCGGGTTAACCGGTCTATGTTACCATAAATGGATTGAGGAAGCTAAGATAAATATCTCTTATATATAGGTGTGCGTGTGTGTTTTAAATTTTAACATTGAGGTTTCTAACTTATAACATCATGCCAATTATTTAAATGCATATGTAACGTGACACGTAGGAGGCAATAACTATGCTGATAACGGCTAAATGAGCGAAGGGACTAACGTGTCTCGTTTTGGAATTGTCAGGGACCACTGTGTCCCGAAAAAGTTGTCAGCGACCAATTTGTCTCGCGAGAAAATTGTCAGGGACCAATTTGAGTCTTTACTCTAAAATTAACATTACAAAACTTAGTATATCCGAATATTACATTTTCTTTGGTTCGACCAAAATGGCTTTTTTAATGACGTTTGGGTATTCTTCAAAACATATATGCATATATAATTTGAACCTTATTGCTAGAAAAGGGAAAATAAGCATAATATATAAAAAAAGAATAAGGAAAATATCGTAGGATCCCAAAATGGGAAACCCCACCATTCAGGGAAGTAGAATAGAAAAATGGCATAATGTCCCAGCTCAACCAACCAAATGTTTGTCACAGAATATTTGCCTGGTCCAAATTATCCTGTTTTGTTCCAAAATGGATTGAGATACACTGATCCCCACCACTGGATAGAGAATATCAATACTACCCTTTCATGATTGGATTTTCACATGTCACACTTGCACTAGTCTTAAACAGTAATTATTAATTGCATATGGATGTTTTATATATATATTTTTGACAATAATGGATGTTTTATAGTTGATATGTGATTTGTCAAAATATTAAATAAATTTAAACTAGTTATTTTATAAATTGGAGTATTCTTTTAGAAAACTTAAAACAGGAAATAGACAGTACTGCCATATCTAGGACCCTGGTCCAGAGTGGTCAAACAATTTAATTTAACAGTTAATATATATCACCGTGTATAAATTTTTTTACATCGTCAGTCAACCACGAAACAACACATCACAAAAAATGTTTGACTTTATCTCACCTGCCTTAAAAAGTTTTTACAGTGATGGTGTATACCAATTAAACATAGTTTGCTATTCTAATTTGGTAATTTTGGTCCTTGTGATTTTTTCATTGCACTTTTGGTTGTTAAGAATTATGGAATGTGCAATTTTATTCCTATATATTTCTAAAATTCCAAAGTTTCGAGGACCAAAACTGTAAATAATATATGATTTGACAGAAAAAATTGCGAAATCAAGAAAAATGGGACCAAAATTGTCAAAGTAAAATAAAAAGACTAAATCACCATATTTGTTTGTGATAATAATAGATTTTTTTTGATCAAATGAGACTAATTAAACTAATGGACTTGTTATTGTTCTTTTATCTCCTTAGACCAATAAAGTTAGTTGGAGTAGCTAAATAACATATTATTGGATAGCTAAATTTAAAATATACTTAATTATCCAAATACATATATTATTTTTGGATAGCCAAGACCATCCCATAGTTACACTACCAACCGCTCCTGAAGTTGCAATAGGAAAGAGTAGCTAGGAATGAAAAGAGAAAAATAGTAGCAGGATGTGCAAAATATAAAATTACAAGTGTCAAAATATATTTTTCATAGGAGTATTGGTGCACATTTTTAAATTAGAGGTGTGCAGTTGCACACCCTGAGCTCTATGTAGATCCGTCAGTGGACATAGATATAAAATATATAAAACTATAAAAGCATGTGTATAAATTATTAAAATAAAAAATTTGAATTTAGAACAACTGAAAATAAACCATGTAATACATATGTGTTTATTAATTTTATATCATGTTTTAGAATAATCGTGCTTATGGTGTGTACTAGACTACTTATTACATTGTATCAAAAACAGACTATTTATTACATTAGTTGTTTATAAATATTCAGATTAATTAAATTTTGTAATTTAGGCTTTTTCTATGGTATGGCATTAAAACATGTTTTTAAGAATTTTCTTGTTAAATACTTTTATATTTTTACAAATGTTTATATAACTTATTTAGTTCAAAATTAACAACAAGTCATAGAATGAAATGGGTGTAAGAGGGGTTGAGTTTTAAAAATAACTTATTTTCGTAAAAAAATTATAATATTCTCATAAATGTTTTTAAATTTATGTAATTCAAAAATTAAAACAAGAAAGTGGTACAATGAAGTAAAAAGTAAAGTGGTAGTTTTTTTTCCTAATAAAAAGTGATAGTTATTTGATTTTTAAAATTATTTCAATTTTATTTGTAAAAACAAATATTTTCAATCCCCATGAGAATGTAATATTTTCACCTAGTGGGAATAAATTGTAGCAAAATATAATTAAATATATTTTTCAAAAATAATAATATCTGGATATATTTTTAAAACTCAGACACAATTTCAATTTTTATATTCTTTTTCATATATTTTTTGTTTTTTTACAATATTATAATTTTAAACTATTTTAAAAATGTTAGCCCGATTCAGATGCCCACATTAAGATGTTTCCAGTAACACGCATCCGAACGATACTAAACATTATGATATATTTTTTCGTGCATACCCTACAAGGTCTTGCTAAAAACCGAAAATGTAATTTCTAAAAAAATTGCTTGCTTGCTTCAAAAAAAAAAATTGCCTGCTTGCTTCAAAAAAAAATTGCCTGCTTGTTGCTTCAATTTTTTTTTGCTTGAGGGTTGCTTTAGAAATACACAAGGGGTAAAAAGTAACTTTTTTTTTCCAACTGATTCATATAAAATGTGGTCCGGCTAGGCCCAACTTAAAAATATCTTAGTTTTCTATTGACAACTGTACTCTTGATTAATTAAATGAAGATCATTTTTTTTTTATAAGAAATTGATGTATTAGATCAAGCACAGGATGTGCTTAAAGAACAAGTTACATATTGTTTATACAAAGAGCGGCATTATGCCACCAAAAGGTTATCGAATAATTCGATTTACTACCCATCCCATAGATAAACCAATGCCAAGAATAATTAAATGAAGATCATAAAAGTTGGTTTGTTTCGTTTCGTTTTAAATATTGTGACTTATTGGTAAAAATCTTTTTCATCTAAAATTTATCTCTACTTTTTTAATATTATTTTTAACTATAACTCATAAGGAGAGACACCCAACATGCTCACATTAGCTGTGAAGTGGTTACGCGTCTATTGTGCAACTGTTTTAATTTCAAACTCAATAACATCATGGTATTATTAATAAAATCAAACATTTTGTTTATAATAAAAAACACAAAAAACAAAAGACAAACGGTTTAAGAGTTGGTGAGAACTAGACACAAATATTTATGCAATTATGATAAACTATTATAAGTTCAACATTACACAAGAAAGAAATGCACAACAAAAAAAAACAAATGAAGCAATAAAGTAATGGAACAAACAATGCAAAAAGTACAAAAGGGAAAATGCGAAGGACAATGGAAATGAGAATCGTAGGCCACAGGTTTTGAAAGTTTTTGCTTTCAATAAATGTTTATTTCCATTTCTTCCTACAGAGACATTGGACAAACCCATGAGAGTGTCAAAGTGTTGAGAAGAATCAAGTAAACTTTGTGTGTTGTGTTATAAAGCAAATGTGAGAGAGGGGACATGAACATTGATTTTCAAGTACGAAGAAAAATGTCAACACCCTCTATTTTCCACTTGCTGAGATATGGCATCATGAATGAATGAGCTAGCTAGCTAGCTAGCAATTCTAGATAGTACTGTTTAACTTCATTATTTTTGTTTCTAGTACTTAGTACCATGCATGTCTTTGGTTTGTATTGAGAATTCAACATGAGGGAGTTTTTGAGGATTGAGTGGGGGAGGCTAGTGTAGGTATCGTTAAACTTTATCTGTATTTGTAGGTTTCTTTGAATGTGACGGTTCTTGATGTAGTATGAGCCTCTTTAGTATAACACATTATTTAGGTGTGATCTTACTCACTTGTTTAAGTTTTGTTTTATCTTGGATTGTCGTCTACACTTGGACCAGTTAGTTGCCCTCAGCTCGGGATCGAGTCGAGGCAAGCTTGCTCAGTTTGAAAATGTGTGATGAGATATTAGTCGTTGCCTCAAGATTTTGGCCTTAGTAGTTTTGTCGTTGCCTGTTATAGCCACTCGTTAGCTCGATAGGTGAACTAACCATTCATCACTTTGTTGTACCACTCTCAATGATCTTTTGCAATCAGTACAAGGTAAAAGAGGATATTAGGTTTCCTACGTTATATAGGAACATTGAGTCGTCTCTAGTTCCAAAGTTTTACCTGTTTATAGAATCAATACACAGTTCGTAAGTGGGTTCTCACTTTCTCGACTAATACTATGTTAGATGTATTATTATACTATATTGGTGGTGAACTGGTGTCGATCTCAACTTGATATTGAGTTAGAGTGGCTCTCGATGTTGTCATGCAATTTGCCCATTTTTCGAGATCCTTGAGTTTAGTTGACTTAACTTGGTTATGCCTTCTATTGGTTTGCAGATATCTTCAACTTTCAAGGGAAAAATTACTCCCATTGAACTACTCTATCTCGAATTTTGCTGCCAAAGTTGTACATAGGAAAGAGAGGTTGGTCACCAGTTAACACACTTGGTGAGAACTTTGTTAGACATACACTTCACATTAATTACCACTATTACCAATTAAAATTCTTTTCGAATGTGGAAGATTAGAATAAGTTGCAACTAAAATAAAAGATGAGAAAATAAAGTAGTAGACACACAAAATTTGTGTGGAAAATCCTTAGCAAATGAGGAATATCCATAGGGCAAGAGATGGAGAAAATTCCACTATATGGGAGGAAATTACAAAACGTCTCTTAATATATGGAGGGGAAAACACACACTCTCTCAATTTCTTTAAAACATAAAACATACCCCATAACCAATAGGTCATATGACATGGCAATACACTCAAGAGGGTCATCGTTCATATAAAATGCACTGGAAGACGTAGGCCTAGCCAAGAGCAATCTCTATAAATATAATTTGATTTCAAAAAAAGGTTTGATAGGCCTGGGATTTTAGTCAACAAATTTCTACCATTTTTGGTTTCCTAGATAGTCTAAGAAATTTCATATGCCAAATCATAATTAGTCTCTTCCTATTCCTATTCCGGAAGACGCCATGCTATATGATAGAAATTGGATAGGAAGGTTAGGCGATAGAACCGCAAACATCCTAAGCGACATAAACATCAAATACCATATAGGCAGACCCATAAACCACACAAAAGAAATGGGTGTATATATGAATCTTGTTCTGATTGATACCACATGTCCTTAGGAAGTTCCTCCCCATTTGCATCCCAATGCCACTCACTCTTCTCACCAGAGAGACCATCCATGTTCAAAAGAGCCTCCCTGAGACTCTATCGTTCAGACCCCACGAGCTCTTGAGGACCCCTTTTCTGCTCGAGTTTTAACCTTCTTCATTACTTTATCTCTAGAGTCATCATCCATGCACGCTCTCCACCTAGAGACGTCAACGAGGTGGGGCAAGCACAAGTAGTAGTCTCTCGCTACCCTCCCCGTTGGGTATAAATGCCTCCCCTACCTGCCTAATACTCAGGTTGATTTTTGCGCGTACAGGTTTTTGCGTGAAACACATATTTGTGGGTACTCGAGAATAGCTTCAGGTATTTATTAAATTACTCAAAAAAAAATTTCTATAAAATAAAAAATAATTTTACACACCAAATTTGCTTTTTTAATATTACATTTTTGCTATTCATATAAAAAAATTAAGCATTTATTCTATTAAATATTTGATAACTTATACTAGTTAATAAGAGAAGATGAAAGAGTACACTTAAATGTTTATAACTAAATATTAAATATAAAAATTATTTAATAATATTATCGGGTATGGGTACCCACGAGTACGAGTGCCTCATTACCCGCCCCGCCTCGTTAACAAATGAGTAATACAATATTACCCATTTATTTTACTCGGAGATATCCATTTAACTTCTTCCCTCGTGCCTGTTACAGGGTTTATCCGTCGGTACCTGCGGGTATCAGTTTTTTGTCATCCCTATCTCCACCGCCCCATGCGACACCATGCTCTACCGAGATTTCACTTCTTTTCGTCAATACCTCTCAATTAATTATATCTCTGCAAGAACTAGAGAGACATAATAATCACAAAATTGTTAAGGCGCTAAAATGGTTATACCAATAATTAAGCGAGGTTAAAAACGAGGCGCTAGCTAAATCAAAAAAATTCAATGTACTTGCAAAATTGCCACTCCATTTATATTTTTATCGTTTCTTACCAAAACTAGTGTAAATTGTCAATTTTAATCCTTTTCGTATTAACATATCTACTTTTAAAATAAGTGAACCGTACCTTTGTGGTCTTGGTATAGATCAATCTGGTGCTTGGTCGCTCTGTCTATGATGAAGTCGGGAGTAGAGCCCAGATCGGGTTGTACCTGCAAAGACACTCTGACACCCAAGTCAGGGTGGGAGAAGTCTAAGCAGAATATGAAATGGGTTCAAAAAGTGTACTTGTCAGTGGGGGTTGATCCATTTTTATAGAGCGAGGAAATGCTCCTAGGTCGTAGGATTAGCTGAGCCGATCTGGGCCGTTGATTGCGGCCCCTGCTAATTCTGCGCGTCCTAGTGAATGGAGCTGCAGGGATGTGGGCCCACTCCAAAAAAATTGGTCATTAGCGAGGGAAATTTCCCTTGCAAAATGACCGAAATACGTCGCTAATTCCTATTTGCGAAGGAATTAACGAGGGACTGATTCCCTCGCTAAATTGCTCTCACTAATGGGATTAGAGAGGGAAATTTCTCTCGCTAATTCTCTCTCTAATTAGCGAGGGACCCAAACCCGTCGCTAATAATCACAAACACGTGGCCAAATTCTGACAGCCACACTCCAATTTTCCTTGCTAATTCCCTCACTAATTCCCTTGCTAATTCTCTCGATAATTCCCAACTGATTTAATTTTTTTTGATAAACCTGCATTTATACCTGTTTATTTTATTAATAAATAATAAAATCTAAAATAGCTAAAACATTTTAAATTAAAAATTTCGAGAATAAAATATTTTACTAACATAAAATTTGAATTAACATCAAATCTGAATCAACATAACTAAATCCGAATAACAAAATATTGAAATGCCAAACTGATACAACAAATCCTAAAAGTTGTCGCCATTAGACTCCTCAGACTCCCCAGACTCCTCAGCTTGCTCCTAAGCTTGCTCCTCATCTTGCTCCTCATCTGGCACCATGTTCTTAAAATACTTATACATCAGGTCTTGCCTACGGAGCACCTTCGCATAGTCTTCCCTGTAGCTCCTGACCTCCTGTCGAGTAGACTGCAGCTCCTGCCTAAGCTGCTCTATCTCCGCAGCTGAATAAGTAGGAGCTGGTCGACTGCGTTCGCTACAGCTTCTGCACTGGCCAATAGTAGGAGCCAAGGGCCCTGTACCATACAGGTGACCCTTATACCGACCAACTAGTTTCTCCCAGTTTTTGTTTGCCAGATCTCTCATCTCAGGAGTAAGTTGACCAAGTGATGCAGGGTCCCAGCTCCCCTGAGTCAGTTGAGTCATGATCTCATTAATTTACTCCTGTTTTGCATAACCACAAAACATAGCATAATTAACGCTCCATTTTAACAAAGCAACATTATATAATACAAATCAAGTTGTATATTTACCCGAGTCATCCTGAAGCGCTCATCAACATACTCGCTAGTGTCTTTCCTCACATGGGCGGCTCTATGCGGCTCAGGAGCAGTGATAGGGCGTCCTACCTTCTTACTCTGTAAAATGAGTCACATTTTCACAAATTGCTATCTAATTAACTAATGTAAAAAAACACACAGATTTTTAAAATAATTTACCAATCTAAGAGCATGCTGAGCCTGGTTGATGGACCCGCAGTAGTGAAGCAAGCCACCCTTTTCTAAGTTTCTATTCTTCTTGGCTTTTTCAGAATTTGTTTTGAACTTTTTTGTAGCCCAATGGCTCTTGAAGGCATTCCAAATTTCACCACTCATGTAGTCCGACTTCTTATATTTAACCCGCAACTTATAAAGGAAATCTGATATTTGAGAGCCCATCCTTCTAAATAAAAAAGTCTCCGCACATTTTCATCATCTTTTATGTTCCATGTCACTTTGGTCTATATTAAGTAAAATGAAAATATGTATTAGCAACTATATTAAACGTAATTTAACATTAAATTTGAACTAACAAAATGTTCAACCCCAATTACAAAAGATTCCTTCAAACCCGCTCTTCTAGGAAACAACCGATCATACACCCAATCACGACTAAGTTCATACCAATTTATCTACACACATTTAAGAAAACGTGTTAGATTCCCATAACATTCCCAATAACCTATCAAGTTAGTGGCATTGATATGATTTCAGTGGAGATGATTCCGAGCCGAGTATAGGGGTCAAGGACAGCACAAAACCCTTTTAAATCCAAGTAGTGAAAGAAGTTATTTTGTATGACTCCCAACCTTACCGTTGTTAGTATCGTCTCGCAATTATCTCAATGGAGATGATTTCGAGCAAAATATGGGGGTGAGGGACAACACCTCACCCTTTTCCATCAACAACACACAGTCATCTAACTTAGGATTCATCAAAACAACAATTAACAACTCTAAAATAATACACTTTTCAATTTCAATAATTTAACACAATTAACAACATACACAATTTTCGATTCTCAACAATTTTCAATCTAACTCTTCTCAACAATTTCAATTTAACAAATTCAAATTCATTTCTATTACTAACAGCAATCATCCCTAACATAGTTTTCCAAACAACATTCACTCAATTTTAACTCACATTTCACACTCAATCCTACAACCTTTAAAACAACAAGTTTATTTTAACAACAACAATAAATTCTAACGCACATTTCACACTCAATTTAACTCACATTTCACAACAACCCTTGATCCTATCACTCAATTATAACTAACATTTCACAACAACACTCAATTCTAACACACAACAACAACAAATTTATTTTAAAAACTAACCGTCATGATATTGAAGTCCGGTGCGGTTGTGAGACTTCAAACACCAACAATTTCAATCTTAAATCATTTCAATTTCAAGCAAAAAACATAAATCAAAACAAATTCATTAACAAAATTAAAATCAAAACAATATCATAAAAATAAAAATCAAAACCTACAAAAGGGAGAGGTTCGGTGGTGGTGATGTTGATGATAGTCCACTTCGTAGGAGAGAGAGGACACTAATTCGTGGTGGTGGTGGTGTGGTGGAGAGAAGAAGAGAGAAAGAAATTGGGGAGTAAAAGAAGAGGAATTCGTAGCTTGAGAGAGAGAGAGAGAGAGAGTAGAGGAAGAGGAGAGGAGGTCGTAGCTAGGTTATGGTGGTTATGTGGTGGTGGTGGTGGGGGTGGTGTTTGTGTGGTGGTGGTGGTGGAGGGGGTGGTGTTTGTGTGGTGGTTTGTTAGGGTTCGTAGGTGAGAGAGAGAGAGAGGAGGAAGAGGAGAGGAGGTTGTGTGGTGGTGGTGGTTGTGTTAGGGTTCGTAGAGAGTAGAAGAGAGAAGAATGAGGGAGTAGTGAGAAAGAAAAGTGAAAATGAGTGTTTAGTGATTCTGGAAAGCGAAAAAAAATTAAAAATTTGCGAGGGCAATAGTGACAGACAGTCCGTCGCTAATTGCTGCACATTTATCAAGACCTGCAACGGACAGAAACTGTTTGCGAGGGAACTACCAATCCGTCGCTAATTGCCTAGTAAAACGCGTTGGTTTGATTTCAGATTTCCCGCCTAACATTTAGCGACGGACAGCCCGTCACTAAATCTCAAAAATATGTCGCTAAATTTCAAAATTCACGACAGCCCAATTCCCTCGTAACGCCATCGCTAATGCCAGTTTTTGCAAAGGATTCTTTTCCATCACTAACGTTTGTCGCTAATACTCAACTTTTTTGTAGTGGCCGATCCGAGCCCATTGCAGGGATTGGGCCGTCGGCCCAGTTCTGAACAATAAGTTTTGGACCTACGAATTTAATTAAGGTCTTAAAACATCAAACTATAAAGAATTACATAGTTAAGATAATTGTTTCAACCTGTCAAAAAAAGGTAAGGTAATTGTTTCAAGTGTGCTACGTAAAATTTTGTCTAAAAAAAGTATGTTAAATAAAATCGTTTTTGGTCCAAAGTGATAAAGTAGCATAATTAATAGCATAATATAAAATCATTTCAAGTTATGCATAATTAATGCTCCAACCTTGATCAGTTAAAGCAGAAATAATAATGTAATTTGACAAAAGTAACACTTTGTTACTTGTATTTTGTTAAAAAGGTACTACTCCCTATATAGTAGTAGTTAATTTCATTTAATTTTTTTTGATGTAATTACAATTTTTTTTTGATGTAATTAAAGAAAGAAGAGAACGATTCAATTGGTGTTAAAAAAGAGGGGCTACAAGCTAGGGCAACTCTCCTGTTGAGTCATTTTTGGTTATTAATATTTATACAATTTATTTGACATTTGTTATCTAATAACAACTACAAATACAATATTGAAATATTTTTTTGCCTTCTTAAGGAACCTAAATCCTAATATATTTTCAAACCATTTTATCATTGATTTATGTTGCATTCTAACTGCTTTACTACCAAAATAGTTCTATATTAATTTTTTTGCAATACAAAAAAAATAAGTAGATATTTATTGAATTGTCTGTAACACAACTTGAAAATTTGAACTATCAATTTACAATACCAAAAACCTTAAAATTTTATAACAAATTAAATAAAACAAGCGATGTATACCCGTGCATCTCACGGGTCATACACACTAGTATAAAATCATTTCAAGTTATGCATAATTAATGCTTCAACCTTGATCAGTTAAAGCAGAAATAATAATGTAATTTGACAAAAGTAACACTTTGTTACTTTATAATAATGTATTTTGTTCAAAAGGTACTACTCCCTATATAGCAGTAGTTAATTTCATTTAAACTTTTTTGATGTAATTGCAAAATTAACTGCATTTCCTATAATGACTTTTTACTTTCATTAACTTTTAATGGAAAACTTGTTTCATGAGAATAATATGAGTAAAATTAGTTTTATTTACTTATATTTTAGAAAAAAATTAAGCATGAGTATTTTTTTACTCATTTTTTTAAACTAAGGTATCCCCTGGAGCAACAACGAGCTAATGAACCGAACCATTAAGAGACTTAGACACCATATTTTCATGAGAATAATATGACTAAAATTAGTTTAACTTATATTTTAGAAAAAAGAATTAAGCATGAATATTTTGACTCATTTTTTTAAACTAAGGTATCCCCTAGAGCAACAAGCTAATGAACCGAACCACCAAAAGACTTAGACACCACATCTTCACCCATACCTTAGGCAATAAGTATATAAGCCTCCTCTCTTATATATCTTTCATTTAGCTCATTCCTAATCGATAAGAGACTAATCACCCACACTTGAATACCCAACAACTAGTGGTACAAATTATTTAATAGTATTTTCATCTTGCACAATGTCAATTAATCCTTCATAAAACAAAACATAACAAAACAGATGTAAAACTTGAATAAAAAATTTGATGATGAGTAAACCATAGTTGTATATTTAAAACTTGGTGAAGGTTGATGATGTATGAGAGATATTGAAGTTAGTTAGTTATAGGTATTAAAAAAGAGTGCAAAAATGTATGCATTGAATGAAGGTGAATGGATATGTTATTTCATCTATCGTCACTGCACGTCAAGTTGTCAACCTAAATGCAGAAATTAACATCTTTATATTCAAGTTTCATTACTCTCTTGAAAATGCATGGAGCCCATTAATGATGTCAAGCCATAAAAAGTACCCAAACTGTCAATATCTGCCTCCCCTACACCCGCTTTGTATAAATCCCTGACCAACTTTGTGGAAAGGTAGAGGACGTAGATTAAATTCACTTCCTAGCTTTTCAAAGAAAATAAATTAATTATTTGGATTTTATTTTTAATTTTAATTCTATCAAATTTATTTTAATTTAAATTGGTCTGGCTTGTACTAGATTTTTTGTCTTTTATTTTTATGATATATAGTATATTATAAAACATTAATATAGAAAGTAAAATATGATTTTTCAGCCAAAAAATATACTTATTCTTTTATCGATCTTTGTTACTTTTGACCTTTTATTTTTTTTCCAAAATAATGGTATTTTTAATAACCCAATATACAATTTAACAAATTTTTTCAAATATACCCTTTATATTTATTGAGTGTTTTAGAGTTCCAAAGTATGTATTAATTGGCCAACACTATTTTATTTTCCTTCAATTGTCTCAAAATAACTACAAATAGGATATTTTAGTTGATTTCCAACACTAAGGTGGTTGCTTTGTCTTGGCAACTCCTCTTGGATAGTGTGCCTACTTGGACAAACTTGTTTAGTACAGGGGTTATCTCAGATCTTGCTGCGTCTTATTGTTCTTTCTGTGGTATTTCCCAAGAGTCTACACTACATCTGTTTTGTGATTGTGCCTGCTCCTCCTGTATATAGTATGCTATTGTCAGCTGGTTGAGTTTTGACTTTGTGATTCCGATGGATATCCCGTCCTTGTTTTGGCAGTTTACTCATGTAGGCGGGTCGGCTAGGTGCAGACGGGGCTTAACTCTCATATGGCACACAGTTCTACGGGTCATCTGGGATTTGAGAAACTGTTGCATCTTCTCTGGCACTGCGACTGACTCTCATATAGTATTACTCTTTCTTGGAGGTGGTTTCTGGATAGGAGTACAACTCCATCATGTTTATTTTACGAATGGGCGGTTGATGTATCTCTAGAAGGTAGTTTTGTTTTTTGCTCCACTTTATGTACTTCATACTGCTCTTTTTTTTGATAAGCTCATACTGCTCTGTTGATGTGGGCAGAGTACCTCTTGTACTCTTCTTTTTATCAATATATATATATATATGTTTGCTCTTAAAAAAAGGGTATTTTAGTACTTAGCTAACACAAATTAATATTACCTTATTTTGTGTGTAACAAGTCAAAAGTACCAAAGATTAGGAACGAAGGGAGTAATACCTAAAAATCTCAAAATTTTCATACAATGAATACTACAATTGTAAAATTAATATAATTTATTTAAGATATAAAGAACTTATAAAATGTTCTTACAAAATTTCTAAATAATAAATTACTTATTTAATTATGTTTTATTTTTGATTTCCTTAATGGTATTATATTATTTTATTTGACTAGCATATATTTATTGAAATTAATTAATATAGATTAGAAAATAAATATTATAAAAATGGAGGATAAAGTCCCTAACTACCAGTTGCATTGGCAACTTCAATGACATGTAAATGCTGGCTCTTGGGTCCAAACTCGAATATGACTCGTGTGAAAGTATGGTGTTTATTTGTCGTTTCGTCAAAACTGATAAAAAACACGAATAAAGATGGAACTTGGAAGGAAACTTAAAATTAACAAACTTGTAAATATATAAAGATGATTTATTAATTAGATACAAAAAAGTTCATGACTATGAGTTGATTCATAAATATAGAGCCTGTTTGGTTTAGGATTCTTTAGCCTCATAAATGATAATTTAGTATCTCGATGCACCAAAACTGAGGAATGTTTAAGCTGCTTTCGTTTTACTTTTTCTAACAACAATTTTCCTAACGAGATTTTGATGCCCAAAGTCTTAGACAAACAAACGCATATTCTTATTCCCTCAAAAATATCTATATCTATACTTTTGTACAAGAGTAATATAAATGTTTTTTTCTTGACAAGAATATAAATGTTTTTTAAATAACATTATACATGCATGTAAATTCAAACCGACAAAAAATTCATTTTTTTATTTTTGTAGTTTTTTAGTTTCAGTTCAGTTCCTATGGTATATATAGATATATAAATACCCCAACTTCTCAGTTACATCATGCACATTTTTCTTTGTCTTTCCCCCCCCCCCACATCATTCAATAAACGCCACTTGGGAGAGAGAGAAAAATAGAGTTATGACAACAAAAGGTGACCAACAATAATAAATTATGAATAACAATAATAATAATAAGTCTGCACAGGAAGTCAATGCCCGAACCATACACATTTTTCATGGATCTGGGAATGCAATAAAAGAAAAATACCAAAATATGGTGCGTTCTTGACTCCCTCTTCTAAGACAAACAACTATTATAACTATATATATTACTAATACCACCTCCCCCAAAACCTAATGTTCAAAATATAACAAACCAAAAAAAAATAACACTCCCTCAAAACATATTTATAAGAGAAAAATACATTTTATAAATTCAATGAATAACTGATGTATCTGGTAAATATCGGTTATTCAATAAACCTAGAAAATATGTTTTTCTCGTATAAATATGACCAGAGTAATATAAAAGTGACCTTACTACCCTCAAACCCAAAAGAAATGAAAATAAATGTAAAAAAATTGGTAGTTGGTGTGAAATGTAATGAAGCTTGAAACCTTAGAAGCAAAATACAGCTCTACACCATTCAGCAACAGCAACAAGAGCAGCAAAGCAGTAAATAATGAAGCTGGCTGCTTTGATGAGAAAGCATTGAAGTCTCACAACTAACTCTTCAAAAAAACACTTCATTTCCACCACATTGATTACCACCCCACCAGCACAAATAAACTCTCTCTCAGGTTCTGAGATGATTTCTGATGATATTCTGAACCATTTTCTGATAACCATATTTAAAGTTGAAAGAAGAAGCAACAGCAAAAAAAATAAATAATAACCAGCTTCATAGAGCATCAAGAACTAGGACAATTCAAAGCAGCTTTTATGTGTTGAACAGTCTCACCAATAAGTCCATTAACAGTTGCAACAGATTCCATGTTAAGTTTAGCAGATGGCAAACTACTAACCATTATTTGAAATGCAACTGTTATTAATGATCCTCCACCAGAATTACCAGATCTATTCATATTTGTGTTTGAACTTGTTGATGCACCATCTCCTCCTCCATTATTATTATTATTATTACTACCTCCTCCTTGAATTTCTTGTTGTTGTCCATCTGATGAAATTGTGAAACCTGAGGGTAGTAATGGAATATATGAAGGATCTTCACCACTCATTGCTATGTTTATAGCTGGTAAGTCAACTGGACAGTACACTACTAGTGAACCTGATGAGTCCACACAACTTTCTTGGAGAATTAACATGTTGTTTTGACTTGTGTTGAATGCCTATAATAATATAATAATTAATAATTAATATTTATACTGTATCAAAATGCAGTTTTTTATTGTAATGTTTAAACAAGATGGAGAAAAAACAAACAAAAAGGTTATTAAATGAAAGTTGATGTATCTGACCAAATACATCAACTTCGGTTGAACAATTTTTGCTTATAAAAGAGACGTAGGGAGTAGATTATAGTCTTACTCTAAGAACAGATATGCTGTTTCCAGGGTGTGAACCATTTGCTATATGAGCAACCTCTTGCACAGAATTACCATTGGATAGAACATCCCACTAAAAACACAATTATTAAATAAAAACATTGTTAGTAAACCAAGCATTTCTTTTTAAGGTTACAATAAAGGTTCTAAAAAAGGTCCGTAACCGCGATTAGGGCCGTGGCATCATGACTTTTGATGTGGCTGCAATCGCTATCGAGGCTCAATCAAGCCACACTTGACCATAATTAGGGCCGTGGCATCCTTACTTTTGATGTGGCCGAAATTGTGATGAGGATAAATCAAGCCACACTTGACCGCAATTAGGGCCGTGGCATCTTGGCTTTTGATGTTGCTACAAGCGCGATTGACGCTGAATCAGCCACACTTTAGCGTGATTTTTCGTAATATTAAGGTTCATGCGACAAATGTTATCACGACTGTGATTTAAAACCTTGACAAGAACTTAAAATAGTGACTATAATATACGAACCTGAGATCTTTTCCTTTCATCCTTGAAGAAATTGAAAACAGTTTGAGGAGGGAGAGGGAGCCAAATAGTGGTAGCTGCACTTAGTACAACACCATTAGGTTGACCAGGATCAGTGCTCTTGCGCACACAGACTCTAACTCCAATCTCATTCAAAGCTGAGATAATTGTCCATCTGTGACTAGGTGATGCACTAATGCTTGCACAGAAATTAGTAACCATCCTTTGTGCAAGTTTCATCATGCTCCTCTTTCCCTCAGGAGATGGAATCACTGAAAATTCGAATAACCATTAGTTTTAGATAAGGCAATCAAATAAAAAACGACTGAGATTGAATAACTGATGTATCAAGTCGAAATAACTAATGTATCTGAATAAGCAGGATACATCAGTTATTTGATGAATCTAAAACTGAATTTTTCTCTTATATATGAGACCAGAGGAAGTGTGTTTATATATACCTCCTCCAAGATCACGAGTAGAACTGGCGGACACCATTAGACAAGCAAGTCTTTCACACATTCTTTGAAGTGTAGTAAGATATCTTTGTGCTCCAAATGCTACTCCACTATAGATAACACTTCTGTAAAGCCTATGAACTGCATTTTTATCTTCAATCTCAACATGTTCAATCCAAGTAACCTACATTAAAACATTTATAAGTGTGACACAAAATGTAAACTATGAGAATCAAAGTGTTTAACATAATGTGATGGTTTTGGAGCTTACTTTGGAATAACCATTAGGCATGTCTTGTATAAAGCAACCAGAAGGAAGGCGATGAGTCCGAAATTGATTATCTTGAGGAAAATCATATGAAACATTTACTATTGCCCATAAACCTTGTTCAATTTGTTGACAGTAACGCAGGAAGTAGAATTCTCTTGTAGGAACAAGTGGAGTAAGCACTTGTAACTCTTCATACATCTAAATATTGAAAAGAAAAAATTGCATTTAGAAAATAAAATTGAAAGGGAAATTGGCATTAAATATTTGAAAGAGTACTAATTGGAGAAATTTGTAATATACCAATTGCAATGAACCACTAGGACCACCCATCATTCCAGAAGATATAACTTCAATTGTCCTTGCCATTGTCACAATAGTAGGAAATAACTCCATCCATTTGTTCTGCAAAATCAATGATGACATTTTCATAATTTAGAGAATTAAATTGAATGTACTAATTGCTACAAATATAGAATTTAACAATGTTTTTAACTCCATCCATTGGTTCTGCAAAATCAATCATGACATTTTCATAATTTAGAGAATTAAATTGAATGTACTAATTGCTACAAATATAGAATTTAACAATGTTTTTAAATCGTGGTCATGGCCACAGTCGCAATTCTTGATATTACAGAGAATCATAGTCAATCTCAATTGAGACCACATAGACATCAAAATGTCATGGATCGCGGTCGGTATTGCAAACCTTGGAATTGAAAAAGAAAAACTTCTTACCGGATCCATAAACATGTCAACCAAAGTTAAGCCATTCATGATCACAACTCCTGAGTCTCTAGAAGCTTCGATGCGAACATTAGGGTTCTTCATATGATTATTATTATTCCTAGGGAACATTCTCTCATAAGCATCAAGATTAAGAACATCTCTACCATCAGTGCTTGATTTCATCCACAAGGGTTCATTAGTCTGCAAGAGCCTAACAAGTTCTTCCATAGCATTTGTAGCAGTGTCAGACATAATGGACTTATCCATCTCAGAAAGACAAGCAGGTTGAAAAGGAATATTTGGCATTGTTGAAGAACTTCCAGGTAGAAGATCAAGATCAAGTGAAGGACCACCAAATCCTTGTCCTCCAAAACTTCCCATTGATAAATCTAATGATGATACATGAATTGGTTGAATTGGTGGAAGTTGTGAAATTGGCCTTCCAATGTACTTTGCTGCAATGCTAGATACCCTATCAAGCTACAAAGTTCAAAACACCATTTCAATTAACCATAAAAAAATTACTCATAAACTATGAAACACCGACACAAACATGAATATCGGATACAACACAGACACACAGACACCAATTTTAATTTGAAAAATACAACTAAAGTGTGAGTATGTGTTAGACGCCATATATGTCTTCAATCAGAAGTGTCATACGGAAATCATAAACACAAAACATAAAGGAAATAAATGAAATCATAAACACAAAATACAGAAAAAGGAATAAATGACAGAAATCATAAAATAAAAATCCAAATTTTGGTGAATAGTTTACCTCTTCTTTGAGTTGTGCATTCTCCAACCTTAATTTTTGTTCATCAAAATAACAATCATCATTAACTGGGGGACCACCGCAAGAAGGGCAAATAACATTTTTGAGAGCTTCCCTTATAGCAATATTTTCACATCTTATCTTATCATTCTCTGCCCTTAGTGAACAGTTATCTGCTCTTTCATGCTGTGCCTGTTTTGTTTAATTATTAAACAAAAAAATTAAGAATTACAAAATGATACACAGAAACAACAAATAAATAAATAATTAAATATTAAAAAGTAAAAAAAAAAAAAACACACAAAACCCTTGAAAAAATACCAAAAAAATTAGGGAAAAAATAAAAAGTACCTTCATCTGGGTTCTTCTGTTTTGGAACCAAAATTTGATCTGTCTAGGAGCTAAACCTAATTCTCTGCTTAATTGCAACCTTTGTTTCTCATCTGGGTGAGGACACTCCTTGAACATCCTGAAAAAGAGAGATCAAAGAAGAAAAAAAGGGGTGCAAAAAGAAAGATTATTTTAACTATTCATCAAGAGAGAGAAAGAGAAAAAAAAAACACACACAGAAAAGAAGTCAGGCTTTGCTTACCCTTCAAGCCTTTGAATCTGATTAGCAGTGTGACGATGGTAACGTTTTTTTCTTCTCTGAGAATCAGAACCACCAACATGGTGATGATGATGATGATGATGATCCCCAGGTGAACCACTTCCTCCACTTCCATACTCCATTTTTTCTCTCTCTTCTTGATCACCACGTTCTTCTCTTGTAAACAGGGAAATCAGCAACAACTCAAAGAAAACCCAATGAGAAAAAAAATTAAAAAAGACAAAAAAATAGTTTTTTGATGGTGGGTATGAAAAAAAAGTGAACTTTTTGATTGTGAAAAGAAAAGTAATGAAATGAATGTGATTTGATTTTTTGGGTTATGGCTATAAGACCTATATGGCTATGACTATAAGGAATAATAAACTGTGTTTTTGTGTGTGTGTGTTTGTGTTGTTTACACACTCATGATAAACATATAACAATAATTGAAAACAATATAATAAATTTATTGATTACATATTCTGAAACGGCTATGCAATCAAAGATAGTGGCATGATTTTTGGGAGAGTGAGTTATGGCAAATCTTATGGAGAAAGAAATGAAGAATCTTCAATGGAAGAAAATGATATGATGCAATCAAAACAAAAAATCATAGTAGAAAAAAAAAACAACACTCACCACCAACACAAAACTCTCTCTTCTCTTCTTCTCTCTCTCTCTCTCTTTTTCTCTCTATTGCACTATGAATGAATGAATGTCACAGTTACATGTATTGTGTATATAAGGGTTTAAATTTATATATATAATGAATATAATGATAATGAATGAAAAGAAAGCGTAACTGATGGAAGGGCTTTTAAAGCATTGGCTTTCTGAGAGAACGCGGAGAAAGAAAAGAAAAGGAAGAGACTTTAAGGTTCTATCTAAATTCTATACACTCACACTATATAGTATACTACACTACACTATACTATTTTCTCTCTCTTCATTTTCTCTCTCTATATCTAAAGGTGGTAGAGTGGTACTGGTACAGAGTGTCCCCCCACCACCCCTTATTAAGACTTTAATGAACTAGCCGGTTTTGGGTTGCCGGAGTTACGCCGGGAAGGAGGGTGAAATGACGTATATAGCCTTATAGGGGTTTTTTGCTGTTTCTCTCTCATCATTTATGTTTTAAGGGTTAAGTTTCTCTCTCCTTCTTAATTTTCCATACTAAGTTCTCACACACACGTTGCAATGTGTGATCAAAAGTCAAACTTTGGTGTCCTATTGGGGGAGTTAAGGAATAGCTTGGATCCTCCAAAGAGTGGCACTTTCTTTTGCTTCTCAAATTTAGCAATCAGTGACACATGCAAGGTTTTGTGGTAAAATATTTCTAGCTGTTCTCAATTCAATTTTTGTCCTTGCACAATATTTAGAAACTACTATGGTACTATTTATAAATCAATAATAACAATAACAGTAATAATAATAACAATAATATTTGGTAAAAAAAATAACAATAAAAAAAATTGCGTATAGAAACAAATAACAAAATTTTAAAGAGTTGTGACATGGGAAGGTTGACTTAGTGGCACCGTACTAGGTTTGTAATGAGTAACTGTTTACCGAATATTCCTGAGTGAGAAATATGTCATTCGAATTTCGTAAAAAAATAGACCTGGTTTTAGGCAGGAGTGAATTAGAACAAGTGTCGACAAAATCACTTTTAAAGGAGAAAACTTTTAGATATTCATCCAAAAAAATTGACTCTTTAAATTAAAAGCTATGACATTAGTTGACTTAGTGACAATGTAGTAAGTCAGCGATGAGTAAATGCATATATGGATACTTCTAAGGGGGAAGTTTGTGATGCGAATATCGTAAATGTAGATATCCACTTGTAGGGGAGCGAATTAGTACATACCCCGACAAAACTACATCCGAAGAAAGAAACTTTTAGGGATTCATCCAAAAAACTATGACATTGACTTAGTGACAATGCAGTAAGTCAGCGATGAGTAAATGCATATATGGATACTTCTAAGGGGGAAGTTTATGATGCGAATATCGTAAATGTAGATATATACTTGTAGGGGAGCGAATTAGTACATACCTCGACAAAACTACATCCGAAGAAAGAAACTTTTTAGGATTCATCCAAAAAACTATGACATAGGTTGACTTAGTGGCACTGCACTAGGTTTAAAGTGGTTAGAGTGTACGCACAAATATTCGTAAGTAGAAAGTCTTTCGTTCGAATACCGTCAAACAAAAAATCCACCTATGAGGAGGGAGTAAATTACGATAAAGCCCTATAAAACTAGCTCTCATAAAGGAAAAATTTAAAGATATACATCTAAAAAAGGATATGAACACACTAAATTAAAAGTTAAGACATGTGTTGACTTAGTGGTACCGGACTAGTATTTTTTCTGGTTACAAATATTCTTAAATAGGAAGTCTTTCGTTCGAATAGTATAAAACTAAATGATAAATTCTTTTTGCGGAGAGCGGGCAAATACGTAAAAATCCCTACTAAATTTATTTTCCAAGGAGGAAACTTTTAGGCATTCATAAAAAAACTATTAACGCTTTTAATTATATTTTATCTTATTTATTTAATTTACTCAAGCTCTAATCAATTTTTGTAAAATAAACAATTTAATTCGCTCTTTTAATACATTAACACATATAGCCTTAAAAGAAGTACTTCGAAATATTCAGGAAAATACTCATCAAGATAAGTATTATTAAGTTATTTAAAATATGGTTGAATTATTATTTTATAGTATCTAATAGGAGTGTTTTTAAACAAAGTATCTATAGAGAGTTATTCAATAATAATACATCAGAAATTTTTCTCAGAGTTCATTACAATTACATTTATAAGTGATAATCGTGACTTGATTATTAAGTTATGATGATTCTGAGATAAGCACCACTTTGATTTTAAAACCTAAATTATTAGTTCACCAAAAGAAGCCTAAATTATTATGTTTTAAAAAGACATTGATGTTTTCTGTAAAAAAAAATGGCATTGAACAATTGGATCTTCGGTCAATAAAATCGCGTGAAGATAGTGTAAAATTAATTTCATGCAAACTTTTATAATATTTTATGTGATCTCAAAAATATTATTTTAGCAAAAGTTAATGACTGGCGTAATCAAAGCAATGCTTTTGGTATAAAATAAAATAAAAAACTTTCTTATTTGAAAGAATCAAAAATCTCTTATTTTTTGTTTTATAGTCAAATTCTAATATAGCAACATATTTCTAAAGGAAAATGTACACAATCTTTTGGATAACGCAAGCAATCTTTTTGTCCTCAGTGTAAACAATTAACTCTTTCTATTTATCTTTAAAACTTAATTAATTCAGAATAATTACAGCTGTTGGTGCGAAATTAATGAATAATATGAACAGACAGTTGAAAAATAGCATTAATTACTCTATCAGCATTTAAAGTTACAAATTATTGTGATACTATTTTTTGGTGAATTTGAGATAGATATTTTTGAATAGTAGTAACAGTAAACGTTACTACCACATTAAATTAAATACCATCAGTCAAATAAATTAAATTAAATTAAATACCTACTAGTGCGTATGACCAGTGCGATGCACGGGTATACATTACATTTTTATAATGTTCAATTATAAAGGGTTAAAATAGAGGGTTTGAATTTATCTAAGTGAAAAGTCATATAAGACATTAAAGTATTATAAATAAAATTATTATCAACATTATATATATAACAAAATATTAATATTATTTTATTCTATATTATACATATCTCTATATATGTATATTGATGATATGATATCGTGGTTCTATCCGGCTCGAGCGATTAATTTATGCAGTTGCGCGCAGAGGATATTCGATTTATAACAAAAGTATATTGATATGATAAATTATAATATAATTATAGATATAAAACAAAAAAAAAATAGTTTAATGAATGGAATAATATTTTTCATTACTTCATAGATTTATTTCATGTTATAAAAAATATATTGTCGATTCTCTTTTTGCAAATAAGGAAAAAATCGATTGGGCCGCTCATTACTATTTCTTATATTTATATAATATTAATAAAAAATATTTTTTTTCATAATATTATACAAAAATATAGCTTCCCCAATTTAGAATTGAAAATAAAGCCCTTACTTGTGATTTTAATATCAATTTGTTTTTTGAAATCCTGTGTAAATATTTGTGTCTTCTTAACCATTATTTTTATATTGAACACTGAAATGTCTCTTAGTAGAATGTATCGATCCTTGCATTGGTTTGATAAGTGTGACTAAACATGTTCATTAGAAAAATTAATTGGCTGAATGCTTGGATTAAAATGTCAGTTAGAATGTTACTCAAATTGTTCAGATGATTGTAAGTTGTTTAATGGAAGTTTGTGCCATTGATTCCTACATTGTGTTTCTTGATAATGGAAGTTTGTATTTATTGTTATGGAAATAACGATAAAAGGATTGGGTGTTTCAAACCATCTGGAATGAAACATTTAGTAATTCATTAAAAAGTTCTTCAATCTCGATTTTTTTATTTGACACATTCATACAAAGAATTATAAGAGTCATTTGTTCTTGATTGCTCACATTAGGGGTACAATCAAGAATTATCGAAAAAAAATTTGCCTCTTTAATTAGCATGTATCCATTATATTAATCTCTCCATGCCCGAAATCAATTTGGGAAGAGAAAAAGTCATAGTGTAGGCTTTTTTTGGGGCCTTTTAAACTTAATTTTTTTATTGTAACCTTAGTATAATTTAGGCTTAATATAAAATTTTTTGGGCCCCCTACAAACTTGGTCCCTAGGCGGCCGCACCCCCTGGCCTATGCCCAGGGCCAGCCCTGTAGCCTAAATGCATGTTTATCAATAATATTAAAAGCCAACAACAATCTACTTGCAGAAATACACATATGTTTCAACAATAAAGTAGGATAGAATATTATATTGATCATGTGTTGTAGCACATTAGCCATAAATTAATTTTTGTCATGGGTGGACATCTATACCTATATATAAAGGGGATTCATTTTGTAACTAATTTTTTGGTGTCAGATTTTTCTGACCAAAATACCCTTATTGTAACTACCCACTAACACATCAACACATTTCTATTTCTAATTCTAATAATAATAACCACCCACCAATACATGAAAGATGGGCCCGGAGTCTTTCCCCTAGTGATAAATAAAGAGAGAAAAGATTCTTACAAAAGAGAAATATCAAGTCAAGTATTTCAATTTGTCAAAAAAAAAAGTCAAGTATTTCAAACATAAATTGATTTGTGCTATTTGAATCTTTCACATTGGACAGTAGGATATCAAACTGCAAGTAGAGCGTCTCCTATATGCAGATATAATCTGAATTAGTTCAGTACTTAAGCTCATCATTATCAGTCATGGCTGGATGAGTATTGAAAAACATTAATATATAATGATAAAAAGTATGAGCGAATAGTGTTATTTTTACTGTCAAAAAATACTGTTATTTTGGGTGAACGTAAATATCATTTTTATCATGTTCATAAATACATGAATATGCCTCACTATAGGTGCATCGGCCATGACACTTCAGGTTAAAGTTGAGTAAAGGAAAACTCACATTAATTTTTAATTAATATAAGAAATTAAACTCACATCACGTATTTGTCATGTTATTTTTTTAGGAAATATGAGAATGATTATATATTATATATTGTCAATTTAGCAATTCGGTTATAATTGCATAGCAAAACAAAACAGGTAGGCAAATAATGGTTAGCATATGGTAACTGACACAAATAGTTGTTGATAAAAAAACTATAATTAAATTTTATAAATGGAAACGTCTTAAAGCTACCTAATTTTGCAATTTCAAAATTTGGGATTTAAGAAATCAATTGTACTTACTGAATAAGAAACTCATTAGTGCTGAAAAAATTACAAAAGGAAGTAATTTTTTATACAACTTAAGTAGGCCTAATTGGTCGTTCGTTATTGAAATATTATAACACTTTCAATTATTTGAAAAAAAAAATACATTATGTTATACGTAATTCGAATAAAAGTGATATTTCCATTATCATGAGATAATGAATAATAAATTACAAAGACAATCATTAGCGCATTTAAATTTTTTTATAGTCGTTATAGAATGGAGTATCAAAAATAGGCTGCATTTTTAATCGATACTATTAAATCGTTATAAATAATTATACTGTCAATACACAATATAAATGATGACAAATGTCAATTATCTTGATAAATGTCAATATACAATATATATAATTGTCTTGCATTTAAAAATACTTTTGTAACAGGTATAAACGGCTGCCAAGTCTAGAAATGGTATATGACGATGGCATATAAATGATGATAAATGTCAATGTTGCCAATATATGAAATAGGTTAATTAAATATTCTAATAAAAATAATTCTTTATTGAAATTACATGTCACTATTAATTACATGGCAAGCTGATTAGTCCACTTAGGATTAATGACATGAGGTGGATCAATATGAATCAATGTTATATTTGTTTCCTTTCCGAGTATATTCGTAAATGTATTATATATAGATACATTTCAAATACTAGTACTACAATTAGAATACTAACAAGGGTCTCACTGATTGTATGGGTTTCACAAACCCTCGTCTTATTTTGAGCAGAGTCCGCCTGATTTGGAGACTCTTGTGCTCGCTGATTGTATGGGTTTCACAATCCCTCGTCGTATTTCTAGTTAATCTATTTCTTCTTGGGGCTTTGCCCCCGTTTTCGGCCAAAAAAGAATACTAACAAGGGTTGGTCGAGTGGTAACTGTGCTCGAATCTCACCCTATGTGGTCAGCTAGGTTCCCCAGCCAGCCAGTGCGTATGGAAAAATATCTCTTAATGGTAATAATATAATTTTATTTTCTAGGTTTCACATATTATATTCAAATAGTTGTATAGGTTAATATATAAAACACTTACTTCACTATATTAATTATCAATATGTTAATATTCTGACATAAAAGATATTATAAAATAAAATGAAATTTTGTACTTCTTTGGAAAAAATAAAATACTTTCCAACCTAAGCTTAAATTTTCAAAGAAATAAGATATAATTTGGGATGGAGAAACATCAATATTTGTTTTGTTTAATGTCTGGGAAATTATAATTAATAAGATTTTTTCCCCATAAAAAATTACTATATGTTTTCCCATGAAGACAATTTTTTAATATGAATGTATAAAATAGAAAAAAAAGAAAAAACTTATACTAATTTTATATTTTTATTCTTATAATTTTTATTGTTCCTAATTTTAGTCACCAATTATTTATTTCATAAAAAATTAAAATATTTTTATTAAAATATAATATTACATTTTCCCTCACAAAATAAAACTTTTGGGTTCGCCACTGATTCTAATAATGATTGTTTGTTTCAGTAAAAAATAAAAGATTTTCGTCAAAAATGAAGGTACTAAAAAGAAATGCTAGGTAAAATTTAATAAATAAATATCAATCAGTCTGAAATGTCAATATGGGATATTTTTTGAATATCAAAACATGCAAAAACTGGAAATTACATCGACTGGATTATCTGCAACGTTTCAAATGTGGTTTCAACAAGGTTGCACCAATCAACCCCGATTAGAAAATCTTGGATATTTATGAAAAATAGCAAAAATATTTTCAGGGTGATTCAACTTCTAATCTATATAGAGATAAAAATAGAAAAACTCTTAAATTCACACTTTCTTATTATTTTTTAATGTTCAATCAACATATATTTTTGGTGAGACAGGACGCAACTGTTTGAATTTGTCCAAGTTAGCTGGTTCTTATAATGTCTTGAATGTGCTGTCGATGTTAAAAATACAAAATAAAAAAAATATAAAAGTGAGCATGTATTAGAGAAATCAATGGACAATTCCAAGTTCCCAACCTTCCAAATATATGCACATATCAAGAATAAACAATCTTTGCATCTAAGGAAACAACAATTATGAAGGTCCTCAATATTCTTTCCCTTTTAGTATTTATTATTTTCCACTACGAATTTTCTTGATACTATATGCATAACACAGAAAATAGAAGGAAAAAAAATAAAGGTTCAAACATTTGTTGGTGCATTTTAGTTTTTGCCCTTTTTGGCTATGTACATAGAGTTCTTTTTTTTTTTTTTTTTTTATCTTTTCCCTGCATTTTTATTTAACATATAAATTTTAAATTGTCATCTGATATTCATTAATTTTGATCTACTTCATAAAAACTTATTATTTATTAAAAAAAATACAAAGTTATAATTCAATAATTAAATTGGTTGATTTTATATTTTCAAATATTTTTAAAATAAAATAATATATCAAACGGTTCACAATATTTTAGCATTTTGTGACTTGGATATTAAGGACCAATTTTTATGTGTTTAGATTAGTTATGGGACCTATTTACAAATTATCAATGCAACGTCAGTATTGACTAATTGTAATGTAACATAATGACCTAATTAAAAAATATATTAGTTTAGGGGTCTAGTTACAACTTTTTTTAGTTTACGAACCTATTCAAAAATTCTAAAAATATTGTTCATGGACCTACTGAAATCCCGTCGGTCAAGAAATCTTGCACTAATATATGGATTGAACGTGTTTCCATGTTGGTTATCGCCCCCTTTAAGTATCGTATTGGTATCCCTTAGTCCTTGTGAAATCGATGGACCCAATGTTTGTCCATTTGTCTTGGTAATTTACTCTTTGCGTTTCTACATTTTTAATTAGGGAGTGTAATAACTGCACTGCTAAATTACCTCTGTATGGAGGCTAAGCATCGCAACGGGGCGGGGGCGGTTTTTGCATACCCCGTCCCCTCCCCAATCTCTATCGGGGTTGGGTTTCGCATTTCCCATCTCCGTCCCAAACGGGGATGGGTTCCCCACGGGTACCCGTTTTCGCCACAAAATGAACGGTAAATACGCATAAAATATAATAAAATAATTAATTTATATTTTGCCGAGCGGGTTCGGGGTAGGGACGGGGTCGGTATCGACATCCCCGAAACATCGCCCCGTCCCCGGTTAAAGTAGGTTTTCCCCGTCAAACTCGGGGTGGGGACGGGTGGGTACCCGCGAGTTCGGGTTACGTTGCCATGCCTATATGGAGCTAATCATATAGATTTCTTTTAGTCTCATTCCATTCCTAGCTTTATCGGGGAGTACTTTTTACGTAGTATGCAAGGGCTTCCATGCTTTTAGACTTATCTAACTTGTTTTCTTTTGGGCCTTGGTCTAGTACCCCCACGATCTATGCATTTTTCTTTTTAAATAAACTCTTTGGGCCCGTTTATTACAGATTAAAAAATAAGTGATTTTGTTAAATAATTTAGAGATTAGTTTTTAGAGACTTTTAAGAAAATGAAAAGTTATTTTGTGTTTGTTTAACATACTAAAAATCATTATTTTAAAAAAAATTCTTCTTTAAAATATGATTTTTATGAGAAGCTACTCAAAACAGATTCTCATTTTAAGGATAAAAATGATTTTTTTAAGAAAATAATTTTTCAGAAAAGCTAAAACAAACACAATCAGGATCGCTAAAAATGATTTTTAATTAAAAAAATGATTTTCTCATAAAAAAACTGTAAAAAACGGGCTCTTTGTGTGCTTCAAATGAGTGGTAGGGTATGGGGTACTACCAACCTAGTTGGGATTCCATTTCTTACCCCGATCCTTTACATGCCAATTTTATATAAAAAGTAGGCTTAAATATTTAATCCCCCCTGATAATATCCCAATTTTCCATTTACCC
Organism: Astragalus glycyphyllos; assembly: GCA_963573325.1. NCBI lineage: Eukaryota > Viridiplantae > Streptophyta > Magnoliopsida > Fabales > Fabaceae > Astragalus > Astragalus glycyphyllos. The sequence goes on along the minus strand of OY754313.1, from coordinate 6,523,419 downwards.
CCTGTAAAAAAAAGTTTTAAAATCAACCTTACAAATAATAAGTGTTTCTAGTTACCCCCCTTGCAGGGGGTAACCGTAAACTTTTTATATTTTGCAGGGGGGTAACCGTACATGGTTTATACCCATTATACACTACATAATCTAACAGAGGGGGGTGACCGAAAACTATTTATATTTGCAGGGGGATAACCGTAAACTTTTCAAGTAATTTTCTTTCTTCTCTCCATGCTCTACGATATTTCATTTCTATATGTTGAGGTTGCATTTACCTTCTTGAATTTTATGTGCATTCTTGGAGGTGATTGGTTTGGCTCTAACAACGCCAGAGAATTCTAGGTGGGAGTCGTTGATCTTTGTGAGATATGGATCTTCGTTCTTCTATGTTTTTTCTTTGTCTTCGAGAATGCTCAAAAAATTCACCGTTCTTCAGTCAATCAAGATGGCTTGGTCCGTTCTATAGGATGCTGTCTTTGTCATCAATTTCAGCCACCACCACCACGAAGGTCTCCTTTGTCACCCACAAAGGCAGCATCCTCAAAAATGGCCCAAGCAACATAGAAGAATGAAGATCCATAACTTCCAAAGATCAACAACTCCCGTCTTGAATTCTCTAGCGTTCGTAGAGCATAATCAAGTACCTCCAAGAATGCACAGAAAATTCAATAAGGTAGAGGCAACCTCAACATAAAAATGAAACATCATCACAAAGCAACAAGGAGAGAAGAAAGAAAAGTACCTGAAAAGCAATTCCAACTCAGTCCTCCCTCTCCCCCCCCCCCCCCCCCCCCCCCTCCCTCTTATAGGTAAGGGAGGCCAAGAGGGGGGAGGAAATATTCAATTTCTCAGAAAGTAATATTAACAGATACCGAAGGAACGCACCAAATGAATGCAAGAAGGAGGTCCCAAGTTCAAACTGTAGAAAATGTGCTCAACAAAACGAACAACACCGAAACCTGCGAAAATTAAGTGCCATAAAAAGGGTATATCCGGATAGGCTTATAAAAGTCTAAAAATAAAAATTAGCGCCAAGCTAATCGTGCGCGCAGGGGGGGTCCTGCTTGTATGCGCGAGGGAGTCCCTCCTACATGTTTGTTTACAAGCTCTCATAATGCTTTGGTATATAAAGGCTTTGGCAAGTCAAAAACCAAGCAATGTGGGACTTCCGACTTTTGAAATATACTTTGTTTTTCACAAAAAACACAACACAAACTCTGGAGACTAATATTTCCCCCACCCCTACTAACATTGCTTGTCAAAAAATAAAATAAACTTTTTATTAATATATATCTATTCACATTCTTAAATCTCAACGGGAAAATATGTAATGATTTTGTTCTAAAAACGGACTTCTGAAATGTATTTAATCAAAACACTCAATACTAAAATCTCAATTTTACCGATTTCTGTTTTTGGTTGTTGACTCTTGACGGTTAACAATTACATATTATTCAGAACACCCAATACTAACCTCTATTTTTGTATTATGACTTTTGATTTCTTACGGGAAACGTAACACATAGTCACTATATCATTTTTTATATTTTGCTTTCATGAGTGTATTAATTTTTTAATAAATGAACATTTTACTCGGGAGTCTTGACAAGAAAACTTTAGAATTGTCAAATTACTTTTATATTTTGCTTTTGAGTTTCAACGGAGAAATATTTGATGTTGTTGTTAAATGTCCTTAATTACTTTTGATTCCCGGTGGTGAAACATTATACATTGTAAGAATACAGATACTTTATATTTTATTGTCACAAATGTCTTTATTTTTATAAATAATTATTTTACTTTTGAGTCCAGACATAAATTAATTAACCAAAAAAAATTATAGGATTAACCTATTGTAACAATTAATAAAGGTATCTTCCTAATTTTTAAATTATCAATAGTTGAACTTTTACTTTAACACTTTTAATAATATACAAAATATATAAAAGAAAATATAAATATGTGAGCACCTAATGATTACGCTAACACGACACACATCTGTCACGTCAATATTTTTGTCAAAATTTAGATGACAATTTAACAAGAGGACTAAAATTACGACTGATAAATCATTATAGGATTATTTTTAATTGAAATTATTTAATTTATTCCTTAACTTGTCTTTTACATAATCATAATGATTGTGTTTGCAAGAACATTTGTACAAACACATTGAGAAAAATACAAATATCTTAGAGTTATGAATAACAACAACATTTATCAGCTTCACACCATGCATAGCGCCAACGTTCCATTGAACAGTGTTCTAAACACAATGGGATATCACATAAAGGCCCTGGGTTTATGGGACGACAATAATCATCCACTGAATTAGGCAAACCAATTACTTCTGCCACAATCAATCGGATTTGAACTCTGGACCTCCTTGTTATACTCCTTCAACATTTCTTAACTCGCCAACTGAGCTACAAGAACATGGACCGATTATACCCGTGTATCCGCATAGATTTGCGTCATGTTAAATAGAATTATATTATTCTTTATCCAAATAGATAAAAATACTATATAGAATGAATTTGAGAACACACGAACACATACTAAGTTAAACAATTCTCAAGAAAAATAATATAAATATATATATATATATATATATATATATATATATATATATATATATATATATATATATATAGAAGTTGAGAACACACGAAAACACACCAAGTTAACTAATGGTGAAAAAAATTATATATCATACTTTTCTATATATATTTGTTAATAAAAAGTATAACAAATTTGAGTTTTGAATTGTAAAAAGAAAAAACAAAATTGATTTCAGCTGGCGCTCTAGTTATTTACCTGATGCCAAGACCGAAGCAATGCATAGAATTACAAAGATAAAATGGAGATAGTTGACGCTAGTAGCCATTTGATAAAGAGATTGCTATCAACACCTTGCAATAGGACTATTTATAAGATAACCCAGGGGTGTGGTTGAGCGGTTGGGGTTCATCATCTCTTAACCAAGTGTCGAGGGTTCGATTCTCGCTTTGTATATGGAGTAGCTTTAAATCCCTGAGCCAGCTGTCCCAACATTCGAAGTGTCTTCAATCCAGCGAGAGGATTAATCACTGCATTCGGCGGTAGATACCTTGGTTTCGACCAACACTACAACAGAAGTTGTTAAAAAGAGCGCCCAATGAGTAGCGCTTTGTACACGAACGCTCCCTATTACTATAACAGAAGTACAATAAGTAGAGCTTTGTACAGGAGCGCTCCCTATGACTAAACACGGAAGTCCAATAAGTAGCGCTTTGTACACGAGCGCTCCCTATGGTTAAATCTCGCATACCCAATAGGAGCGCTTCCCTCTTGAGCGCTCCTTATTTTGAAAACGCGCTACCCCAATAGGAGCGCTCCTTATATTCAACAAAATTTTAATATTCTAAAATACTATCTCCCTCGCGCGCTTCAATTGCAGAAACCCAAAAACCCTCTCACGCACAAACAGTACTCTCAGTCACGCACAAAGATCTCCCTACGCACAAACCCAGAATCTCTCAACCCTCATTGGCCTCCTCCCCGCGCCGCCGTGTTCCTGCGCACGCTGTCATCTCCACCACTCCCTCCTCTCCACCACAACGTTATCTCTCGTTCTCATTCATCTCTCTCGGAACAACTGCTACTCATTCATCTCTCTGCTCTCTCTTTGGTTCTTGATAATAGGTTTGGTTTTTGCCCCTTTCATTTTTATGGGTTTTAGGTTTTAAGATTTTGATAATTTAGGTTTTAGATTTTTCATGAATCTTTCCCTCTTTTAGGTTTTAGATTTTTCATCAACCTCTATTAAGTTCTAATCTATTATGTTCTGTTGGATTGGTCATGTCAAGTGGGGGTGATGTGTTTGCATGGAACCGTTAACGATACTACTTCATGTAGAAACCATTTCAAATTTTGGGTATTCGAGTACTTTCCCCTCTTTGTTATATTTGTTTGCACTCTTCTGTTGTGAATTTCAAAGTTTGGAAATGTTTGTTGTTTTGAGGGGTTTTCTGAATGTGGTTTGAAGTCTTATCTTTTTGATCACCATGTGTTTGATAGATTGATAATTACAATTAATTAAGTTCTCAACAAACACTTAAAGGAAAAATAAAATATTGAAATCATCTCGTAATGACTATGATTCTTCTAGATAGTAAATTTTCACATAGGTTTTGAAATCTGCTTTTGTATCTCAACTTTTTCATTGTCAGACTCATTTGACTTCTATACATGCTTTATGAATTTGTAATGCTATTGGCAGAAATTAGTAACTAGATACTTATCTCAGTTGAGAAACTTTAATAATGAGGTGTTACCTGAAATGAATTAATGTGAAGAGTTGGGGTAGAGGGGAATGAATGAAGTTAATTTTAAGAAAGTTATTTTTTGACACAGACTCTCGTTCATCTCTCTCGTGCACTCTCTCTGGTTCATCTCTTTGCGCTCTCTCTAGTTCATCTCTCTGCGTTCAGGTACTTTTCTTGTTGAATGTGAGTTTGTAATGAAAATTCTGCACTTGAAATTGATGGATTGGTTGACTTATAGTTGAAATTGCATGGAAAATTGGATTAAATGGCATGCTAATTAATGTTTAGTTTATGCACAATTAGTAAATATGTGGCTAATTGGAATTTGATTGAAATGCAAGGTTCCAATTGTTAAGAGCTAATAGGATAGTCTCCAATGCTTTTTGCATAATTAATAAATACTGTGATTTTCTTTTGAGCTCAAATAAGGAGCTCAATCTATGATAAAAGAACATAACATCATATTAGTAATGACCTTAGCCAAGGTCCAATATCTTACGTTCAAAAGATTGTACTTTGTGCGTTTTTCACCTATAACATATTTAAGTTCTCTTATCAGGATTTTATTATCAATTTTGGTTAAATATGGATCGAAAGTGGATGTCTGCAAATCGTCTGTCGAAGGAATATGTCGATGGAGTAGAATATTTTGTTAACTTTGCTGTTCGACGATTGGGAACTTCTAGTAATATCAAATGTCCTTGTTTACGATGTTGTTATGTAAACCCAGTTACTGCAGTTGAGTTGGAAGGACATTTAAAGGCCTACGGAATCGATCAAAGTTATACTTGTTGGACAATGCACGGCGAGGAAAAAGGCGAATCTTCAAATATGAATAATAGTACTGAGAGATATGCGCCGGTGGACACCGAAAAATATTCATTTGATGGCAACCAATTTGAAGAGATGACAAAAGCGGTTGAAGATAATCTTAATGATTGTCCTCAAAGGTTTGAGAAGTTGATAACCGATGCGGAGACACCGTTGTATGCGGGTTGTACCGAGTTCACAAAATTATTGGCTGTGATAAAGTTGTATAACTTGAAAACTTGCCACGGATGGACAGATAAGAGCTTTACGGAATTACTCGCATTGTTGAAAAATATGTTGCCGAAGGATAATGTGCTCCCTTCTCGAATGTATGATGCAAAACAAATATTAGGCACCATTGGCTTGAACTATGAGAAGATACACGCTTGTCCCAATGATTGCATATTATTTCGGAATGAACATGCATTGTTAAAGTCGTGCCCTAAGTGTAATGCTTCGCGGTATAAGAAGAAAGAATCTGCGCCAGAAAAGGTGTTGTGGTATTTTCCTATAATTCCTAGATTTAGGCGCATGTACCGTAGTTCAGAAGATGCAAAACACTTGACTTGGCATGAGGATGAAAGGATTAAAGATGGGTTGCTACGACTTCCGGCAGATTCTCCGCAATGGAAAAAAATTGATATTCATTATCCTAATTTCGGGGAGGAACCAAGAAACCTTCGACTTGTATTGTCTGCTGATGGATTTAACCTGCACGGTATCCAGAGTAGCTCCCACAGTACATGGCCCGTGATTTTGGCGATTTATAACTTACCTCCATGGCTTTGTATGAAACGCAAGTATATGATGTTGTCTTTGTTAATTTCCGGGCCCAAACAACCAGGAAATGATATTGATGTGTACTTGGCTCCTTTAATTGAAGACTTGAAGCTAATGTGGGAGAATGGCGTAGAGGTGTATGATGGGTTAAGAGAAGAGAGTTTCACCCTAAGGGCTATGATTTTTGGCACAATTAACGACTTTCCAGCATACGGCAATTTATCTGGGTACAGTAACAAAGGTCAGTGTGCATGCCCTATTTGTGAAGATAATACAGACTGGATGTGGTTGGAACATGGTAAGAAGAATATCTACCTTGATCATCGGAGATTTTTGCCTCCAACTCATCAGTATCGAATGTGGAGAAAGGCATTCAAGGGGAATTCAGAAACCCGTAAAGCTCCTCCACCTTTGACGGGTGAACAACTATTTGAAAAGGTGAAAGATTTGAACATTAAATTTGGGAAGCCTTTTGCAGGAGAGCTTGCCAAACGAGGGTGGAAGAAAAAGTCGATTTTCTTTGAGTTGCCATACTGGAAATCATTACATGTAAGACATTTTATTGATGTGATGCATGTTGAAAAAAATGTCTTCGAAAGTGTCATTGGTACCTTACTCAATATGCCCGGAAAGACTAAAGATACCATCAATGCAAGGTTGGACTTGGTTAGTATGGGGTTGAGACCCGAATTGGGTCCGATAAAGAAGAGTACACGTACATATCTACCTCCGGCAGCTCATACTCTATCTAAAAAGGAGAAAACTGTCTTTTGTAAGTTTCTTTATGGAGTTAAAGTTCCAGAGGGGTACTCTTCAAATGTTATGAACCTTGTATCGATGAAAGACCTCAAGTTGAAGTCTCTAAAGTCCCATGATTGTCATGTTCTCATGGAAAATTTGTTACCCATCGGTATACGATCCAATTTGCCCAACAAAGTGCGTCAGGCCATAACTAAACTTTGTTTCTTCTTTAAGGCGATTTTTAGTAGAGTGATTGACCCTGGAAAGTTGCCAGCGTTGCAAAGATCAATTACTGTCACATTATGCGAGCTTGAGATGTTTTTTCCACCGTCATTCTTTGACATAATGATTCATCTAATAGTTCATCTAGTTAGAGAGACACAATTGTGTGGCCCATGTTACATGAGGTGGATGTACCCGTTTGAGCGTTACATGAAGATATTAAAAGGATATGTTAAAAACCGATCACGACCCGAGGGTTGTATTGCTGAGCGATACATAGTTGAAGAAGCTATTGAGTTCTGCACCGACTATCTATCTAGTGTTGAACATTCTGTGGGGCTACCAAGGGAGCGTCATAAAGGAAGTGTTGGTAAAGGGATGACAGGAAGCAAAATAGTGATGGTATCAAGGAAAGAACTAGAGCAAGCACACTTATATGTTCTGCACAATGACAGTGAGGTGGATTCATATGTTGCGAAGCACATGGACATGCTTAAGAGTGATTACCCAAGTAAGGGTCAAGTTTGGTTAAGAAAAGAACACAATAGGAGTTTCATATTGTGGCTAAGAAATCACATTTCTTTAGAGTTTGCTTTGAATCCTACCTTGATTTCTGATAGATTGAGATGGTTAGCAAGAGGTCCAAATATACATGTTATCTCTTACACCAGCTATCTACAAAACGGGTACACGTTCTATACAAAAAACCAAGATGATCAGAGTAAAATGCAAAATAGTGGGGTGACTCTTGTAGCTCAATCTATGCATACATCAAGTGCCAAAGACAGAAATCCCATTTATGCCAATATGTCATACTTTGGAGTCATTGAACACATATGGGAGTTGGATTATGATATGTTTCGCGAGCCTGTGTTCAAATGTAAGTGGGTTGACAATAATAATGGTGTACAGATAGATGAGTCGGGGTTCTTGCGGGTGAATTTCAACAAGTTAGGGTATAAAGATGAGCCTTTTATTTTAGCCTCGCAAGCTCAACAAGTGTTTTATGTCACTGATCCAGTTGATATCAATTGGTCCATTATTCTATTGACAAACAAAAAACTATTGGTTAATGACATTGGTGATAAAGCACCCGAAGATGTTGATATTGAGGATGACCCTTTCTTCGGGACATCACAACCAATACTATGGGAAAGTACTTCTAAAGAGGATGTCGTGTATATTAGAAAAGATCATAGCGATGGAATTACGTTTCGTAGAAAGCAAAGTACCAAGAAGCGAAGAGAAAAATATCATACGGATAAGCAAATTGTAAATAAAATTGCATTGAGGAAAAGGAAAAGGTAATCTAAACTTACTTTTAGGCATTTCTTGCTTGTATCTTAACTTACTTTATCCATCACACTAATTATTCTATTAATTATTGTCATAGATGTTAATTTATAATCAAGCAAATTGATATTTAGTAGCAATGAAATTTGTGTCACTGTATGTAATGGTTCATTTGTAGTTCAAAGTGATTGGTTATTTTTTTTGTTGGTCTTATGCAAAAATATAACAATAACACTGATTATGTTTTATTGCAGGTCAGATGACATCTCATAGCCATGATAGTGGGCATGATAGTGCTCATGAGAGTGATCATGAACCCCCAAAAAAGGTCACTCGTCGTGGAATGACCGTTAAAAAAAATATCATCAATCGGGCGAGTAAAGGACTTCCTAAACTTTCAGTAAGATACTTACTAATTAACTAAATTTAATACTTAGTTAAAACTATTTGTTATCTAACTTACATAAGTTATAATGCAGGTCCAATGGAATGTTAAAGGCCAACCGTTTGGTCGAAATGGTAAAGAGTTGACTAGCTTCATTGGTACTAAAGTGAAGCAAATGGTACCGATTTCAATGAATGGATGGCATGATAAACGTGATCTCGCTTTGGAAAGACGCAAACAGGAGCTATGGTGTTTGATCCAGGTATATAATTTTAGTATATAATTTTAGATCTATATGGTTATCTTTTTTTATAATTATATGTAAGCATATATTTATAATATTTTCATGGTTTGTGTGTAAGCAGAAATATTTTGATGTGGATGAGTCTCGGAAAGACTTCTGTCTTATGAAAGCCGGAAAGTTACATAGGAAGTTCAGAACTCTTCTAAAAAAGAAATGGATGACAGATGATGAAGGGAACCTCATACACCATCCCCCACTAATATATAGCGGGATTATAACACAAGAGGATTGGAATGTCTTTATAACCAAACGCACTGAAGATGATGACTTCTTGGTTTGTACAATTACCTTTTAACTTAACTATATTTGACAATTATCATGCATTAATGTATATTTATGTATCTATATAGGCATTTTGCAATGAAAATCGAGAGAGGGCAAGAAGTCCTGATTACCCTTAAAGAGGCGGTGTTAAGGGTTAGCAAGACATTGAAGAAGAAATGGTAGGCACAACATCCTTTATTTTTACTTTCACTTATTATGAATGAATCTTTTGATATATTTATTAACAATTGGTAAATTTTAACAGCTAGTGGAGGCCGGGAAAGATCCAACTCAAGAATCCATTGGCCGGCATGTTTTGTGGGTACAAGGCCGAGTAAACAAAGATGGTGTGATTGACGATCCGAAAACGAAAGAGGTGTCTCAAAGAATTGTAAGTATGATAAAATTAAAATTGTTTTGTAATTTTGATGGTAGTTATAATGTATAATAATGTCTAATAATTTTTTTGTGAATCAGGAGTCCATATCACAATCAGTATCACAAGGAGAGATAACTGATTGTGATGGTGAGAATGACATCCTTGGCCGTGCCTTGGAACTTAAAGAGTATTCGGGTCGTATGAGGGGTTTGGGATTTGGTGTTACTCCGACCGCTTTTTGGGGTTCAAATAGGCCTAAAAACCAAAATAGTAGAGAAAGACGGTTGGAACAAATTGTATTGAAACTAATGGATGAAGTTGCAGATTTAAAAGAAAGAGTTGGACCAAGGACTGATGTACCATCCCCTAGGCCAGATAGCTTCAGAGATAGTTGCACTATTGCGTCCAATGAGGTATTTATCATTAGATCCTCTTTTTATAAAACATATTACATCAATTTTTACATATTCATTTTTGTTTATCATTGATTTAGGGTAACAATAATGATTGTGAATTATATCTATCAAACCCGCTTAAATTGGTCGCAAGGGGATTCATTTATCACGAACCGGGCACCTTACTGCACAATATACCCATACCCAAAAATCATGTGAGGGTCAGAGTTGACGTTGCAATTGTGAGGGATGCACCATTGCCTGTACCAGTACACAGTGTAGAGATCATTACTGTAAATGATGCAATTGGTACTTTTGTCGCATGGCCAACAAACCTTATCAATGTAAGTGACAATATATTTGTTAGTAATTTATTAGCTCATTGTCATAAATTATCTTTCCAACTATATTTGTTACTAACTAATTATCTTTCCAAATATATAGGTATCCCAAAGGGCAAAAGGAAGATCTCGACCTACTACTCCTGGAACGGGAGACAAAGTTAGTGGGAATGTTGCCAAAGGAAGATCTCGACCTTTCCCTTCTACTGCTGGAAAGGGGGACAAAGTTAGTGGGAATGTTGGCGAATCCCAACCTTCCCCTTCTATTGCTGGCAAGACAAAAGTGTCTCGGCCAATAGCTAGCGGGAATGAGATTGAATCCCAACATTCCCCTTCTATTGCTGGCAAGACAAGAGTGTCTCGGCAAATAGCCAGTGGGAATAGGATTGCTGACAGATCTTGTAATAATCCCATGGAGTTCATCACTTTTTTAAAAATCTATGCGTCAAACCACATGGGTAGTGCAACCATGATACAGTCATTGATGGATAAAGAAATTTTTGGAGACGAGCAAACACTCACTTTCAATCAAGAGGAACTCGAAGTGGTATTTGAGCACGAGGAGGCAAGTGCGACTACTATTAGAGCATATATCAGGTACATATCTATCTTATCATTTCACCTATTGATGTTATTATTATTATTATTATTATTATTATAATTTGTATACATTTTAATTAAAGGTATTTGTACCATGAGATATTGGTCCCGAAGAATCAAACAAAAAGATTTGTGTTCTTATGCCCCGAAAGTACTTTTCTACTTAATCTCCCCCTAGATCCTAAGAAAATGACAAAAGAACAAATAAAAACAAGCAAGGAACAAATGAAAAGGAACAAGAGGTTACAGCCAGTATCAGTCAGCGCTTGGCACTAGCACGTGAATCAAGCTGTGATAGTTTGTTTTTGGCACCCATCAACTTAGGGTGAGTAATGAAATCTATATATATCAATCGTATATAATATGTATTTGTTATATATTTGCCATTAATTTGATTGTTCAAAAATTTTATAGGGCCCATTGGATATTGTTGGCGGTTGATCCCAAAAGAGATGTGATTTTCTATTTGGATTCACTGTTAGGTCATTACAACTACTACACCAAGTTGGTGGGAGTATTTAATAGGTGTGTATTTAGATACCTTGCATATTTCATAGTTTAAATTATGTGTGTATTTCAATTAATATAGTTATTTAAATGATGTTGTTTCAGTGCTTTGGCATCTTATTGGGGATTGAGTGATTCCAGGACTGCGTACAGAAAATCATCATGTTCTACAAAATGGATAGCAATAAGGGTAAGTTTATAATCAATATTCTTATGCATATGTAATTAATTAAAATTAATAACCAAGTCATATTTTGTTTTATAGGGTCCACTCCAACCAAACAACATTGATTGCGGGTACTATGTAATGAAATTTATGAAGGACATCATCAATCACAACGAAATGGAAATCCCAATCAATGTATATATAATTTGATAGTTTGTTTTTTGATAAGTAATTCAATATTTGTTTGATATTGATATAATTCTTAGTTCATTTTATTTTACTTTTTCAGTATTTTTCTGGATATGTGTCTGGAGTTCCTTTTTCTGATGAGCAACTTACTGAGCTCAAAGGAGAGTGGTGTCATCATGTTGCCGGTGTTATACATGAAAATCGAAATTGATGTAATTTTTTTGGATATCCTATTTTTGTAGTACCTATATTGGATATCTTGTAATTTTTGCTGTTATGTTGACATTCATGTTTTGGTAAATGATGATTTATGTAATTTTGGTTGGCATATATGTGTGTATGTTGGATTTATTAATTAGTTGGAATTTGATTTGAAATTGGTTTTTGATTTGGAAATTTCATTTGGAAGTTTGTTGTTGGTTGATGAATATGAGCAGGGAGCAAGGAATTGGTAATAGAGAAGAAACAGAAAAAAAATTCTTTAAAAAAAAATTAGGCATAGGTAGCGCTTTCTGTAAGCGCTACTTAAGGTAATAGAGAAGAAACAGAATTTAAAAAAAATTAGGCATAAGGAGCGCTTTCTGTAAAAAGCGCTACTTATGGTCTAAGCGCATCTAGGAATGGGGAGCGTTTGAACAAAAAAGCGCTACTCTTGGTCTATGCGCATCCGGGAATAAGGAGCGCTTACGCTTAGAAGCGCTACCTTTGGTCTATGCGCGTCCGGGAATAAGGAGCGCTTACGCTTAGAAGCGCTACCTATGGTCTATGCGCATCCGGAAATAAGGAGCGCTTATGCTTAGAAGCGCTCCTCTTGCCTGTTCATTCGTAGCGCTTTTAGAGCGCTACCTTTGGGGGATTGGCAACAGGAGCGCAAGCTTCAGGAGCGCCCGAAAGCGCTACTGATGGCCTAAAAAAAGCGCTCCCAATCTCCTAATCTGTTGTAGTGCAACAAAAAGACTATTTATAAGATGGTTAGAGAAATCAATGCATTAATATTTTTTACATCTAATTCTCCCCATTTATCAATTTCCACTTAATGCAGTCAATGATTTTAATTACACATAGGAAAAAAGTTAAAAGAAAAAGAGTCTTTATACAATGCATAGATGATAAGAAGATAATAAGTGACCCAGTACCTTGACCAAGTCGAGCACCAAGTCGGTTTTAATAACTTTGAAAAAGACAACTTTAGAAAGAAATTAAACATCTAACCTTATTAAACGAGAGTAGGTGATATATCAATGTCATTCATTAGTCTAAATGGTGTAGATTTGTTTCAAAACATTATACATAATCTATAATAATACAAAGCAAAATGTTTCTCAAGGCCAATTATCCTAGGTGTCACTCATACATCAATTCGAGAAACAAATAATAAATGCTAATCCTATTAGGTACACCTATAATGAAATAAAACAAGTTAATATATATTAGAAAATTAAAAAATAAATAAAATTCAAAAACTCTTTATGACATTAAATTTGTAACCGACAATATTGGAAGGTTATGGTATAATTTATTATATCGTTTTGCTTAAATAATAGAGGCTATATATGCTATTCAATTGTATCCAGAAAATGAATTGAAAAATTAATGGTATCCATATTTTTCCAAATCTATACAATAAGTATGAAATAAAAAATAAAAATTAATAGTAGAAATTCTCATTTGTTGATCACAAATAATAATTGTTCATTTTGTACATAATTATTTTGAAGACGCGAGAAAAAATAGGACACAAGTGAAACCTATATTTGCTATTTGGTGATAAAAATCTTATGTTATTTGTCCAAAGAAAATTTCATAGTTGGACATTGTAGTCAAAATTGGTCAGATATTATATTAATACTTAAAACTAATAGAAAGGAACTACACGTATTATATTTCGAAAATCAAATTTCAAAATATATATTCAATGGAATTCAAAGATTTTAAAATTTATATTTTTAATATGGCAGTTCACAGTACATATTAGTACATACCTATTTTCTTTATCAGAATAAGACATCAACAGGTTACACTTTTTGAAAAGGTTCAATACTTATTTGATGTGTGTTTTTTTTGTTATTGTTTCTCGCGAGTTTCTTAACTAGGTTCTCCATTCTATGTCATTATTAACCACGTAGATTTCTAACATCTTCCTTTGGTTTCCCGAAGTAAAGAATTTGATGAATCCAGAAATTTTCTAACATTTTTGAATTTATCTCTAACAATTTCAATTTGCAACTTTGCTTTATTTTACATTTTCTTCATTTGTCATTGTTGCAAATTTTGCATCAAATGACATTACTCCCATTGAATACATAAAAATCAGAGAAGAAAGCAAACCATGGATCCCAACAAGACTACACAAAAGCTTTTCCTTCTGAGCTTCTCCTTTTGGGGGTATTTTTTTGTGTTTTTTTTATGTAGTTGTTGCTCTCAACAAGACAATTATTCTCTACTATAGATAATTTATTTGCCTTAGATATGTAATTGTTGCTTTCATTTATTATAGAATTATAAAGAGTTGGAACAAATTCTCTCAATGCCAATTTCCAACCAGGTATCAAAGGGTATCAAAGTGGGAAAAAATTCTTCTGTTGAGGTTAATTTTTTGTGACATCTTTTGTCTCTTAGTGTTATTTTTTAATGGTAAGGTTGATTGTAGCTTTGAAATTTGATGCATTTAACTCCTCATTATTTATGCATTGAGATTGAAAATGGTAGAGAGAACTTCCAAAGGCTTATATGAGTAATATGCAAGCTGATTTTGATACCATTACTAGGAAAAATCAAACATCTTGAATATCATTTACCAACATAAAACACATCTTGAATCTCATTTACTTTAATGACGATTTGGGTGATAAAATATGAAGTTTTCCCTTTTCCCTTGAAAAAAATATCAGCCCAATATGACCTCATTTAGGTTAAGGTGTACGGGTGAAATTTCAATTTCAAAGCTAAGTCCTTTAGAAAAGATAGATAACGTGGTTTTAATTTTGATATATTCTTAGTTTTTTAGATGTATTCATGATTCTAACACACTATGTGCATCACATGGTCAACCGACTTAGAGAAGTATATAAGAATGGTGTGACTTAGAGAAGTATATAAGATCAGTGTGACATAGTTAGACAATCGCTTGAAACATTACATAGAGGAAGAATACTTACAACGCTGAATCTTATTAGAAGTCAAAAGTAATTTTCATGACCCCCATTTTACATTCAATGATTAAAGCCTACAACAAGACATACTAGAAGTATAACCAGTAATAATTTTGGCATGCCTCCGTTTGGTATAATCAGATTGATTTCTTTCGTGCAGATTTGATGCAGATTAAAACCAGATCTAAATAAGAGCAACAACGACGACAAAGAGTGTTCTTAGCGTTGGGGTTGGAAGTGTGACGAAATACCTAAATTAAATTTATTAGAGTGTGTTTCGTGAATCCTAAAACACAATCACTCAGGCAATCGAGAATGAGGATTGATCATATGAATGATTCACTTAACATTCTGAATTCGCTTAGCATAGTTAAATTAAAGTTAGTAAATAAATAAATAAATATAGAAAGTAAAGACTTTAGTGAACGTAATAAAAAGTAGGAAAAACTTTTTGGTATAAACCAGGCATCCTTCGTGCGTGACTGCAGAGAATAATCCCTCGAGCCGTGTAAGACCACAATGGGCGGCAAAGCTCTCCCTCAAGAGATTTAACACTGCTGCATGCCTGTTGTGTGAAAAGGATGTGCAAGTATACACAGTCTAAACAAGTAATATACTGATCAGTAGAGATCGTACCCACAGGGATTGGATTAATTTTTAAAGAGTTTAAAATAATAGTAATGCTAGTGATAAAAGGAAAGTAAAATAAAATTAAGTTGATGTGAGGATGGTGTATGCAAACAGAATGTAAATTAAAGCAAGTAAAAGATGTGTTTCAATTGAGAGAGATGGTTGAAATACTCTTTTCTAAGTAAATTCACTTTGAAAGCATTATGTTACATATGATGCTCATGCAATCATTGCTCCTGCAATGATTGCACTTGCAATCATTGCTTCTGCAATGATTGCACCTGCAATGGATGCTGTATAAAATGACTTGTGCATTTCTGCAACTATCTTCAGGGTTTCGTTATAAGTCTTATGTCTAAGCCTTAAATAAGTTCACCATTGTCTTTTAAACCCTTACAGATTCACCCTATGGACTATGCTATCTTATGTCTAAGTCTTAGCATGGTTTTAACAAAGTTTCCTCTTATTAAAACACTTATCCATATTAGTTCTTGAGTTCAAATCACAAACCATTTCTGTATTTATGATCCTACTTATTCTAAGTGATCAATCTTAAAATAAGTTTGAAAGAATTATAGCACAAGAACTAAATTGCAAGAACATCAATATAACATAATAACTAATCAAAGTTTCATTACAAAGTTAAGGTATTCCAACCATAAAGAGTTTAGTTCATACTTAACATAATTAGGCACATATAAACAGAATGAGACATGTTTATAAGAAGGAAAATACAAAGGAAATGAGATGAGATAGGAATTACACACATGAAGATCCTTTGCATTTTCTACCTAGCTTATGTTGAGGAGAACACCTCTCAACAATGGAAAACACCAACAAGAACTCCACGAGAAGAGAAGGAAGAAGTTGTCACTTTCTTTCCTTCTTTCAAGCTTTGTTGAGTACCTCTAACTTAAAAATAAAATAAAACTATCTACTAAATTATGGAGATGGAGAGAATATGATAACTAGTGATATTCTAAGATGTCCTTTTTGAATGGAGAAGAGGGGATGTATTTATAGGCTCCATAAAGTGAGTTTGCCTTGGTCACCAAGCTGAACTATGGTTACTTTTCCACTTGCCTTCAAAAGCATGATTAGAAGTCCCACCAACTATGAAGAGTGGTCCAATGAGGTGTGGACAAGTGTACTTAAAAAGTTACAACTTGTTGTCCAAGGGGTCTGAACTTGATGCTGTAACCATCCACTTGCACAACTTGCACTTGCAACTTGACATGCTGACGTCATCATCATAGTGCAGGAGCATTCGGTGTTGTGGTCATTGCAGGTGCAATTGTTGTTGGCATCATTGTAGGTGCAATGTGTCTGCTCTCTATTTGAACTTCTGTTTCCTGTATTGCAGGTGCAATGGTTGCTTGACCTATTGCAGGTGCAATGATTGCTGCAACATTTGAACAAACACATAAAATACCACAAATCATGATAATCAATTATGATGAGTTCCATATTCAAAAATGCTGATTTCTATTGTGAATCTTTATTTAACACTATTTAATTACTGAGTTTCTTACAATAATTTAGATTTAGAAACGTAAATAACTCTATATAAAATAGTGTTATCAATGCCCAAGGCTGGACTCGGATTGTGATTCTCTACAGTCAGTTCTCTCTATCTCTCTCCTCCTTTATGTTTTTAATTATTTTTAAAACAAAATAAATTAAAGGTTGAGATTGACTATTTTGTTGATCCAATGGTTCCATATTTTTTGAATTTAGTGACTCCAGTCAAAAATGATTGTAGTGAATCATGGTCCCCTGGATTCGAACCCAGGACCTTGGTTAAGTTGGAAGAGACCCACCATATCATCCAAGTGCTCTTGGGTAAAAAAATAGGAAAAAACTGAGGTGTGGTTCCATAGGTGTATGGTTAGTGTTGTTTTCTGATCACGTCATTATTGCTTGAATTTGTTATTAATATTATTAATTGTCTTTTAGTTATTTTGTCAACCTAATCTACGTGTCGTGATGCGAATGAAAAACAACACCAACCACACTTATGTTTAGTCCTAAAATGTATTAATAATTAAATAATAGGAAATATATTAGAAGATAGTATGATCTATTCATAAATGTAAATGTCCTTCTAGGATCTAAATATTTCACACCTATACTACTCTAAGACATATGTTGAAAACAAACATTTGATATATATTTTTTATCTAGCCATTGTAGCAAATGATAGCATGTTCTCTGCAACCCTCCATAGAAGATGGTGACACTCAAGCTAGATTATGTTAATGAAATTAATATTATAAAAACGCATTTATGTACAAAATCTTTTTTGCCATAAAAAGAAGATCTGCTTATTGATATATATATATATTCTTCTAAAATTATATATTAACCAAATATGAGAAACTTTCTGATTTCTTAGAAAGATTTACTTTCATAACTTATATCAAAAATACTTTTTTCATTGTGACGATCATAGTTTATTGACAATTGTAGTTTGTACCTCCTTCTCCAATTAATATATATTTTAGTTTATTTATATTGATTGTCTAATTCTCAGATTGAAGTTACTTTTTTAGTACACAACTTAAGTTTTTAATCTCACTAATCAGACCATCTTTTTACTTTTTATTAGATATATAGTTTGTTAGATATTCTTTAATTCCTTTATATATTTTTTATGTCATATTTTTTCACAAAAATTATTTAAATTCAATATTATGCACGAAATTGCTTCCTGTGCATCGCACGAGTTACATACTAGTTTATAAAGATTCATGCATCTTTTGAAACAGAATTCTAGTGAAAATCTTGCATCTTCTAAAATTAATGGTAAAAATTCCTAAAAAAGTAATAGTTTTTTTTATTAAAGATTAGTAATCTTGAAAATAGTTTAATTATATACTAGCAAGATAGTCACTGTGTTTAGTGAATCTTTTGAAAGACAGTTTGTTTTTATAATAAAACTTTTACATTGAGAAAATCATAATTAGTTGATTTAGTTCTCTAACAATGTAGAAAGAGTGAGAGTATTTAAGTGGTAAAAAACATTATAACAAAGAAAATAAAATTATACCGACAATATATAACATTTTCTCGTCTTGACTAAAAACAAAATATTCATTTATAAAAAGTAAAAATATTTATAACGTCAAAATACAAAAATAACTAAATCGAAAATAGTAATATTTTTTTTTCTGAATTCAAAAACAAAATAACCCTTTTAATTAAAAATATAGACGTTTGTAACATGCTAACCTTTAGACGTAATGAAGATTAGAATATTAACCATTTATACAATCCAAAGTTATAAACCTACTTGAGTTTTGGACGTCCCATAAATGGACAGGAAAAAATACAGTCACCTCGAGTTCCTTAAGGGAAGATACCAATATCGGAACCATATCAAAATAACTGACAATAAAATAAATCAGTTGTGATACTATAGATATCCAAAATCCCAAAGTAAAATTTATAATACATCATAACTTGATTAAAATTACGGATTCGGCCTAAAGGGGTTACAACATAAATATAGCTAGGGAAAACTAAGCAACCATAAATAACTTGATCCAAAAGGATCCCTCAACAAACTAAGCAACTGCTGCTACAACTACTTCTCCTCGATCTGCTTTGCTTTGCGTACATCTGAAAACACCACAAACATAAACCGTGAGATTACAAGTCTCAATGAGATTCTTCGAGGCCCCTCACAACTCAACTCTCAGTGTTTTATTTATCTTTCTCTTCTAGCCCAGTTCTGCAGCTTCAATTTTAATTTCTCTTGTCTTAGCACAACACCGGATAACCACTACACAGTTTCCCTGATGAACCCAACTTCACATGAAATCCACGACATTCAGAACAATCAATATACTAGTCATAAAACATTCGAAAAAAACCTAAATGTGGTTAAAGAACTCACGGGTACTCGAAGGAAAGCCAATTTGACAGCTCTAAACCTCAAGGTACCTCTAGGTTCAACTTCTAGTCCTCCTAAGAACTCCAATTCGACCCACAAGCTACCCAATAGCTCCAAATCAAAACTCCAGCCTTAGCTACACTTCTTTGACCCTTGAATTTGAAATGTTGCTTAATCTAAAACACTAATCAAACATGCAAGCTCCAAAACTGAATCCCTAGTCCCCAAGAGAAGCATGCAACCCGAAAGTGAAAGAGTGAAGTGGTATTGGAAATTTTCAAAATGTTGGTGGTGTTGGGAACAACGAGGTTTCGAAAAATAGAGGAAGGAAGAAGGAAGAAGGAACTTGAGTGGGTGTAATAGAAATAAGAGCATCAATCATGGAAGAGGGTTGTGTTTTGTGATGATTTCCCCCATTTCCTCTCTTCCCCCTTTTCGCACTCTCTCCTCTCTTTCTCTTCTTTCTTCACACTCTCCATTTCTTTCTTCAAACTGAAAAGTGGGAGTGAATTAATGAAGAGTTTTGAGTTTGGGTTCATGGGTGAGGGATTTGGATTCCCTACATTCGGCTGTGTCAGTTAAAGAAAGGATCTCTGTAATTGATTTGTAAAATATTGGTTATGAATTATTGATATGTAATATAGTTATGAATAACAACATTTTTCACCTTCACACCATCCACTAGCTTATCTCCGTTACTTTTTACCAAACAAAGTAAATCAAAAATACTATTGAACCAATTATTTATTTATTTCTTAAGTTGTCATTACAGAATCATAAAGACTGTGTTTGGAGATACACTTGTACAAACACATTAAGAAAAATACAATAATCAAACATAGAGTTATCAATAACAACAACATTTTTCAGCTTCACACCATCCATAAAGCCAACGTTCAATATTGCAGTGTCTTAAACACTTTGGGATATCACATAACGGACCTGGGTTGATGCGACGACAATAATCATCGGTTAAAGTAGTCAAACCAATTACTCCTGCCACAATCAATAGAATGCCATTAAAAATTATAAGAAACAATTGCAATTTTAAGTTCATTGAAGATCAGATACATCAGTTATTCAATAAATCAAAAACTGCAAATTTTTCATACGAATAACATCAAAGTGAGTAATTGAAGAGTTCAACTTTATATCATTCCATGAGCACCAACAGTTATATATAATATAGGAAAATAAGAAGATGGATTGTCTATACTGAGCATGATTATACATGAATATGGGAACAAACAAACACATACTAAGTGAAACAATTCTCAAGGGAAATAATGTTTTCTTGAAAATTTATCTAATACTCTTAGGCATTTCAAAATTTATATACATTTTCTAATTAAAAGCATGTTTTCATAAAATGGAGAATGATTTTGCATTTCAAATACCTCTCTAGCATAGTATAATGGTTAATAAAAATATATCACAATTGAGCTATGGAGGTATATTCACCTGATGCAAAGATTGAAATGCATATAATTACAGAGATAAAACAGAGATAGTTGATGTTAGGAGCCATATTCGATTTGGAGATTGCCAATCTACACCTTGTATAATAGACTATTTAAGATGGTGAGAGAAGTTCATGCAATGAATATTTTTGCATATATAATTCTTTGAATATATTAATTTTCATTTATTTTGATAAGATAATCCAGTCAATGTTCTCATAAAAATATCAGTCAATGTTATTAATTGCATATTTATTTGTATTTAATATTTATAATATTTTACAAGGATTGTGAAAAAAAAGAATTTACAAGGACAATTAGTATTTTAAAACATTATTATTTATTAAATATTCATGCAACTTTTGAAATACAATAATTTTGAAAAAAAAACTAATATATTCTTTTTAGTAAATTTGAATGAATGATATCTCTTTTTAGTAAAAAACTGAAAAAATTCTTGCCTGGTAAAACACTCATAAAAAAAGTGGTAAAACTTATTTGTAATTTAAAAAATTGTTTAACTATATACTAGCAAGATAGTCCTCCGTTTTCATGCATAGTTTTAAAATAAAGTTAATTTTAATAATAAACTTTTTTACATTGTGAAAACCATAATTAGGCTCTATTTGGTGTGTCTCATCTGCTAGCGGATGGCGGATGAAATTAGCGAATAAAACTAACGGGTGAAGAGTACGCATGTTTGATAGGCACTAGCGTTTGGCGTTTTTCGGTCCAACGTCTAACATTTTTTCAAACGTACTTCAAGTAGCGTTTTTCCAAACGTTAGCTCATAGTGTCTCACTTTTTTGACATTTTCACCCTTTTTATTTTTCTTAAATTACTTCTCTTTCTTCACTAAACATTTTCTCATTATTAAATAAGATAATCATTAGTAATTCATTGAAAGCGTTACCACCCACGATCCCACTAGCACGGTTAGTGGGATAAAACTCACTCGCTCCGTTTTACAAGGTCTCGCTTATTCGCTTGATCTTCAACTCCTCCCACGTTCTATCCTTGTGCTTCCTCTCAGTTGTCTTCCAAGCAAACCTGTCTTACCTTGTCCATTCAGTTCTTCGGCTGACCTTTGCTCTCGGACAGTAATTTACGCACTCGAGCCTCCCTCGGCCTTGCTCATTATCCCTCAGGGGGTTTACCTTGTGACTTGCACCGAGGGCCCCTCTTGAGTTCATTTCTTCAGCAATTATCTCTTTGGACTTTGTCTAATGGCCTGCCTCCTCACTCTAATCCTTTACCTCTTTTTCTCTCAGCACTCGACCTACAACTTAATTAATTTTGGGTGTTAACACTAACATCTGCTCTTACTTACTTATGATAAAATTTCGAACTGACCAATCTTATAACAAACACTAACAAAACTAACAAATCTTATAACAAAGTCTACACTTTTATTAATTGTAAGAAATCATAAAGACTGTGTTTGCAGATAGACATTTACAAACACACTGTGAAAGTACTATTATCAGATTATATCAATAACAACAACATTTGTCTGCTTCACACCAACCATAAAGCCAACGCTCCATTGAACAGCGTTCTAAACACAGTGGGATATCACATAAATGCCCTGGGTTGAGGGGAGCGCAATAATCATTTCTTGGATTAGTCAAATCAGCTTCTCCTGCTAGAATCAATAGAATGACATTAGAAAACTGTATATGCATTGCATATGATTATAAACCCAGTAAATGAAGATAGAAAGTGGAATATGATTTTGTATTTCAAACACCTCTTTAACATATATAATCGTCAATTTTATTTATATCAAAATTGAGTTATAGATCGAGTTATTCACCTGATGCCATGAAGATGACTACAGCAATGCACAGAATTGCAAAGGTAAAATGGAAATTGTTGAAGCTAGTAGCCATTCTCTTTGGAGACTGATGATCAACACCTTGCAATAGACTATTTATAAGATGGTTGACGAAGTTAATGCAATGAATGTTTTTCATCTTTTTCGGAGCACATATTTATTTTCATTATGTTGATAAGTAAATTCAATGAATCTTTTTATTCCAGAGCTTTGACTATGTTTTAAATCTTTTTATTTTTATTTAAAAACAATGATACTTGACTTTGGGAGTTCTAGCGAGATACAGACGTGGTTTGATGCTTTTTTTTTTGGCATTGTTTGGGTTATTTGAGATTTGAGGAATAAATATATTTTCTCTAGAGGTGTACTCCCTCAGAACCTAATTATAAACAAAAATAACTACTTTCACATATATTAAGGTTTTGTGTATTTAACTTCCTTGAATTCATGGAAAAAACAAATAGATTTACTAAACTATCCCTAATTAATATCCATCTTGTCACAACATTAATGAGCGACTTTAAGGGTAGTTGTGGAAAAAAAATATTAAATATGGGTGGGTTAGTTGAGATTTGCTTATCTTTAAGACCACCAAAAGTAGACACTTTTTTGGTGCCTAACTTTCGGAGATGTGTTGACCAGATTTTAGCTCTTTCCTGGCGATGGTTCTAGGCTAGGGGTCTTTCTCCTTCCTGCTTATTCTATTAGTTGTTCGCAAACCCTATTGATTGTATTTCTAGGAAAAGTTTTCTTGGGTGTTTCATCCCTTTGGAGGTGGTTTTTCTGTTGTTTTTGGATTGTGTACCCCTTAACTCGTATAAATTAATGGTACCAAAGTTTTGGAACGGAGGGAGCAATGGATATTGTTTTTTTTTTGTTCAGACTATTGTTAGCTTCACATGAGTTATCGTGACGCTTTCAACGAAAGACTGATATTCGTCTGCGCTTAAGAGTAAATTTCACACTGACCAACACCGCGAGTACGTTCATTGCGGATATCAAACTTGGAATCACATGTCGACCCCTGTTTCCCAAGGCAGCTTATGTCATTGTGCCAACGGTGTTGCTTTAGTAATGAATGTTCTTAAATGCACATATTTATTTATACTTTTATGTTTTTTTACAATAATGACATGGTGAGAGGAAAATATTTAATTATATGAGGGTATATTTGGAACTACATGTAAAAATTAAATGTGATATATTAATAGTTGTTGATATTTGTTTGGTTTTTTCTATTAGAAAAAGATCAAAGAGGAACCAACATCGTATAACATAAGTGGTAGATAGATATTTGAGCTCTTTAACCATTTGGTCAAGAGTTCGGTCTCTGGTCGGTACGTATGGAAAAATATTTAGTGAGAGAAGTCAACTCATCCTTAATGAATTTCAATATCTCGAGAGATTCATCTCTGCAGTTGCACGTTCGAGATACCTTGGTTTACCTAGGAAAAAAATATAGATTAGAGAGGGTAATATACATTATTTAATTCATTATCTTAAATATAAATATTGCTCTATCTTAAATAAATTCGTTATGTAATAAATGTTTCTTAGAAATTTTCATAGATTAAATAATATGAAATTAAATACATCTTTCAAGTCAGAATTATTATACTATCTCAGCTCCTTTATAATTATCATTTTAAGGTTGTTTTTGCAAACTAAACAACTTAATAAAATTTGTTATTTTTGAAGAAATTATTTATCCTACTCTTAACTATTTATTAGTTTACTTTACATATTTTTTCTCAGCAATAAATACTAAAGGTATTATTGATAAAACAATAATTAATGTTGCACTAAAACTTGAAAATGACAAATAAGAAGAAACAATTTTTTCCTAAAATTCGGACTCTTAAAAAAGAAACTGAAGGATCACAATATTGCGTAGAGAAAGTTCTAGTTTTCCTTTCCTTTCTTTTATTGTCACTAAATTTTACTTTATTTAATCTATAAAATTAAAATGTTAGAATGACATTTAATACAGTATTACATTTAAAATTTGTAAAATATTGAATAACATATTTATACTAGAATAATTGACCCGTGCACGCACGGGTATAAGTATGCTATTGGAAATTGTTGACAAATAATTCATATTTTTAAGTTAGTAGAAAAACTTGTGTATAAATAAATGATGCTATTTTTTTGTGATTTGAAAATAATATTTAAACTATCAAAAATTCATATTAATTTGTTATTTTTAAGAACAATATCATTGTCAAAAAACAAAAGAACAATATCATATTGTGGTGATTTGTCCCTCACTGTTGGTTGCCTTGGCAATTTTAGTGGCATGGGAACGTCGGCTGTTGAGTTCAAACTCAGGTGTGAGCAGTAGTAGTGTGTGTGTGTGGTGTTTATTTTTCATTTCATATAAGTAGACCAAAAATATTGTGGTTATTAGAGTTCTTCATCGCATACTCTAGCTCTAAATATGACGATATTAATGATCATATCATAACATGGTCATGTCAGGTCATATATTTGGTCAAGATAATCCACTACCGAGTCACCTACCTCCCACTCAAGATTGAGTAGAAAAAATACTCGAAGCTTGGAGAGTAGTGCTTGTAACAAAGATATCAAAATATCAACCCTACATGTTTTTGGGTTCGATCTTCCCCCTTTTGCATTTCTGCTATCTATCGCTTTCCATCAATTCTACAACTTTTATATCAGATATTTCAGCAACCACATAGAGAATTATCAAATTCGAAAACTCCCTCCCGAATGTAACTTGAATTTCAGCAAGATATCTCATTGACTCCTTGTCTTCAAAGCAATATTAGCAACACCCATGCAAATCAATCATTCAATGCAACAACCTTCAATTTCATAAACTTGTCAGTAATTCCTTCCCCAAGTTGCAAAACAGTATATATGCAGATATCATTCTGCTGATAAGTGATAACCAACTAAACTCATGAGAAAATTATCTTGTTCATCAGAAATGATTTTGTTAATTTTTACAGCAACAAAGTTTAACAGCTAATCATATAATATGATAATTTTTACTGCAACAAAGTTTAACAGCTAATCATATAGTATGTTAGCAATGTATATACTTTCTATTTGGACTAAAAACCACGATTTAGAAAATCGAACTGGTCAGTTGAACCATGAACCTGAGAGGGAAGAAGTTTAGTTGAGGCTCAAAACGGTTGAACATTTAAACTGCTATAACTGGAGAACATACAGTTTAAAACAATTCAGGGGAAAAGTTTTAAACTGCTTTTTTTTTTTAAAAAAATGGTTGGCCAATGCACCCCATGTGTCCTGACCAAACATGGCTAATGGCCAATGCACAAATTTTAGTTCAAGCAAGCCCCTGATGTTCTATGTATAACAATCACTCACATTGCTAAAGCGATACATATCCAATGTGGGACTAATTTAGGAGCAATAATGTTACTCAAACACGTACTCTTTTAGTTTTCATTAAAAGGCTTATTCATCCTTTCTCTCTCCCAAGCACTCTCACATATACATTTATTTGTATTTTATTGTATGTTTACTACTTATAACATTTCTTCCAATTCTTCACCACTTATTTGCATTTTATCTATTAATATATTATATAATCAGTGTGTTCACTAGTTCAATGACCGCTCTGGTTCAAACACGATTAAACCTTTGAACCTTGAACCATTGCGTTCTTCAAAAGTTGTCCGAACCAAATGCTTCAATTTGGATTGGGCAACAGATTGGTTCGGATTTACCCAAGCCATTGAACACCCCTAATCAAGAATACTTTTTTCTCTAAATAAAAATGTCAAAAAATATATAATAAAACTTGAAATTTGTATGTCTAAACAGTTGTTAACTTTTTTTTTCCACACAGTTAAAATACACGTTTTCTTCCAGTCTAAACAAAACCAAATGTCTTTCCTATTTTTAAGTGTATCAACCAAGGAAAAAAATGAACCAACAAAATATTTTTACTCGTTGAGGGTTTATTTCAGAAATTCATAATTTCAAAAAATGGGAAAAGAAAACGTGAATTTCATTATTCAGAGGCTGACATTTTTTCCTAGAATTTTTTTAACGAACCTTGAAAATTCTGGAATGTAACATATTTTAAAAATTTTAACTAATGATATTAGAAGAATTGGCTATAAAGAAGAAAGAGTAGCAGTCTTTTATTTATTTCTAAAATTAATGCAGAGATAAATCATTAAATTATAATAGAATTTTCAAATATAAAAACTACTTAGAATATTAAATTACATGTAGCCAGTCACATTAAGTTGTTTCTAAGTGAAAAAGAGTTGTGTTTTTCCACTTGCTTTATTATTATTATTATTATTATTATTATTGTTGTTGTTGTTGTTGTTGTTGTTGTTGTCGTCGTCTAAGAGACTAACATCTAATAATTTGGGCCTTCAGATACATTCTAAAATGTATTTTTAATAATTCATAAAACCTAATATTATTAAATTTGAAATGTAAAATACAATAAAATAGATCGAATATGCATGAAAGCGATTTAATAAGTGATTCATTATAAATTTTTTTTTAAAAAGTGATTAATTATAATACTCATAAACTTCTCCTGACATAAAAATTAAATTAAATCAAATCAGTCACTTAACTTATATTCATAATGAAATTTTTTTATAAAATATAAGTTTTTAATTGATTATTTTTTGTTTTTATTTTTTAAAAAATTGAGGAGGGGGAAATTTTAATAGTCAAAGTGGCACTAATTAATTTTTTCTCTAGAAAATATACTTAAATAACTGTTAATAAAAAGTCTTTGAGTGTTGATAAATTAAATAATTTTTTAGAATACAATTTGGATACATTAGAAAAACATTTTATTTAGTTTTTATTATGTATAGTATCTTTTTTTTTGATAAAGATTATGTATAGTATCTACAGAGCATTAATTACCAAATTGCTGTAGGAGTCCCACGTGGAATAGCAATAAATGAGATTCATTCTCAAATGTTATATATATATATATATATATATATATATATATATATATATAGATATGTTGCAAAGAAAGGTAGGAGTCTCGGTAAAACCCTATTGATGCAAACTCTACTTAGGTACGTAGAAAGTCATTTCTATGAAAAAAAGTATATATATAAAACAAAAATTAATGGCTCAGATTTTGTGATTAATTACAAGATCTTTTGTGATCTTTAATTAAAAATGAAAAATCATATGAGATCTTGTAATTATTTACATAATTGAAGGCGTTAAGTTTAATTCAACGGTTATAATTAAATATTCTCATTTTTTATGATTCCTATAATAACCAAGTGTTCTCTCTCTCACACACATGGATATTATAATAATTATAGGTTTTTATTTTACCCCCACCACCTTCCCATATACCCCACAAGACTTTTTTGGACCAAAATACCCCTAAAAAATTTGACCAAAAATCGTATATACCTCACCCTACATATATACGACTTTGAAAAATTCAAATCGTATATATGTGAATTTTTTTCAAGTCGTATATACATAAGGGGGTGTATATACGACTTTGTAAAATACAAGTCGTATGTACCCCCACACCTACGTATATACGACTTGTATTTTACAAAGTCGTATATACCTAGGTGTGGGGGTACATACGGTTTTGTAATTTAACAAATCGTATATACCCCCACCTTAGGTATATACGACTTTATTTTTTAAAATTTTTAGGGAAAATCGTATAGACCTATATACGATTTCGAATTTTTTGGGGAATTTCGTATATAGGTATATACGAAATTCCAATATTTTTTTTATTTTTCTTTATTTTTTTTTGAGTTGAGGATATGTTGGAGTTTTTTAATTTTGTGAAGAGTATTTTGGTCATTTCGCATGGGGCATCGGGGGTAAAAAAAAAAAACCATAATTATATAGTCCGAGATGGGAGTACACTCATACACCCGTCCCAAATCCACGAATCTTCATCTGAGGATATTGATTCAGAACATGTTCTTTATAAGGGCCTCATCCCAGACAAAGAAAACTTCCCCTCTAGCAGAAGGGCCATTCGAAGCCTGTCCCACACCCTTCAATCCACATAGTTAATCAAATACTCCTTTTGATTTGAGATGAAGAGCTTCGGGAATACGTCTTTGAGAAGAGAATTATTGAACGAAACATCCCTCCAAAACCGAATAGATGTCTCGTTTCCTAGCTTTTTTATGCATCGAGTCAGTAAACCAATCTTGTCCTAGATCCAAATTTCCTACCATACAAATATCCTTTCACCATTAGGAGGTTTAATAGGGGACCTAACCTCATACGTCACCACATGGATATCTTTCTAATAGTTTCCTTCCTCCACCTCCAGTTCCCAAAGAGATTCAAGGGAGAAGAATCTCACTTTTGTGATTTAAAGTCGATATAAAATGAGGGAAAATTAGGGGTCGATATAGGTTGTATGGGCTTAACTGACTTTTTCAAAGCCTGATAATGCCTTAAAGCCTATTTTTAAGCATATTTTCCAGTTTTTACAGAAGCTAGCACTAATGGGTGTAGACTTTTCCAAATAGATTAACAAACTAATAGGTCAATGAGATGAAATTCAAATTTGAGATCACTAACAAGAACTTTAAAATAATTATCTTATTGTATGACATCTCATTTAAATTGTTTACAAACAATACATTTAAATATGTCAAAAATGATGTAGGTCAATATGCCTAAATTACACAAAAGGTTAGCAAATTTATGGTTTAATACAAATTATAAAAATTTAAAAACAATATTAATAATAAAAAAATTAGGGTTAAATTTATGTTTTTTGCCACATTTAGTCCCCAAATTTTTCCCCATGTCAATGTTATTAGTCACTCGTGACTTTTAGTAACACTTAGAAGAACTATTAAAAGACCCAAAAAAAGCTATTAAAAGGCATGAATGACTAAAAATATTGGCAGTGGAAAATATGAGGACAAAAAGTGAATGAAATTTTTTAATAAGAAGTTAAAGCAATATTCTCAAATTTTATAGGGACCAAAAATATATGATTCCTTAAATATTAATCATATTTATTTTTGTATGTTGATATGGTAGGCCTAAACGAATTTTTCAGTGACATGTAGTATGACTTTTTTTTTGTTGGGTAAACCAAGGTATACACCACAACATGTGGAGACTATTCCTTCGAGGTATCGGAGATCCATTTTAGGGGTTGGCCTCTCCCAACAAATGTTTTTCCATACGCACCGGTCAGGGATCGAACCCATGACCAAATAGTTAACGGACCCAAGTATCTACCACTTGTGTCACATCATGTTGGTGTAGTATGACCTTTTTAATTAGCTAAATAGGCTTTTAAAAAAGTATTTGCCTTGTTTATTTAAAAAAATGGCGTAGGGAAAATTAAGACCAAAGGCCCATATTGGTCCCTTAAAATTCTCTCGCGGGATAAATTAGTCCATGATAATTTTTTCATGACACATTAGACTCTCACATTTTGAAAACGGGACACATAATCCAAGTCCAACAACTATTAAAAATGTCAAGTAACCACTACAAAAAAAATGAGTATTAGCGACGAATGTTAGAGAGGGAAAAGGAATCCCCCGCAAAAAAAAGCATTAGAGAGGGAATTAGCGACGGACAGCACCGTCGCTAAAGGCTAGGCGCTTTTTTTTTAAAAAGAAACAAAATGTGTTGCTAAAGACCTTAAAATCCGTCGCTAAAATCATTAGACAGGGAATTAGCGACGGACAGCGCTGTCGCTAATGGCTAGGCGCTTTTAAAAAGAAAACAATGTCAGTCGCTATAGCCTTTAAAATCCGTTGCTAAAGGTCAATTGTACCTTTCTGACTTGATGGGACAACACTGTCTGTAGCTAAAAACACTTAAAATTCATCGCTAAAGGTCAGTGTACCTTTCTAACTTGATGGGACAACTCTGTCTGTCACTAAAAACCCTTAAAATCCGTCGCAAAAGGTGAGTGTACCTTTCTGACTTGATGGGACAATATTGTTCGTCGATATAGCCCTTAAAATCCGTTGCTAAAGGGTTTTTAATGGGTTTTTATTCAAATCTCCCAACCACATCACTCTCATTTCCATTTCACTTCATTTTTCTCCCCAAATCTTCTCTCTGTCCCTCTATCTGAATCTCTTCACCGCCCCCACCACCACATAGCTCCTACCACCCTCACATACTCTCTCTCTCTCCCTCCCCCTCCCTCCCTCCCTCCCATACTCTTCACCACCACACCACCATTACCACCTCCTCCTCTCATCCTCACCCTCTCTCTCTCTCTCTCTCTCTCTCTCTCTCTCTCTCTCTCTCTCTCTCTTTTTCTCCCCTACTCTTCTCCTTCTCTCTCTACCCTAATCCACATTTCACCACTACCACCACGCCGCTACCACTACCACCACCACCACCATTGTCACTCCTCTCTCTCTCTCTCTCTCTCTGGAAAGCTTGATGATAATAATAATAATATTTTTTTGACAAATAATAATAACAATAATCATAATAGTAGTTTAATAATATAATAATAAATATATAAAAAATGCAAGTTTAAAAAAATTAAAACAGTACTTAATACAAGCCATTCAGATTAGGACACGTGGTTGTCAGACTTAGCGAGGGAAATTTGAATCCCTCGCTAATTAGCAAAGAAATTAGGAATAAAATATTCCCTCTCTAATTAGCGAGGAATTCAAATTTTCCTCTCTAATGACCATTAGCGGGGAGAATTTAGCGAGGGAACAGTCCCTTGCTAATTCCCTCGCACATGGTCATTAGCGACGGAAATAGGACGTTCTGCGAGGGGAAAATCTCTCGCTAATAACTTTTTTGTGTGTTGAACGTCTTCTACATGACATATTATGTTCTAACGTATCATGTTAACTGACACGTCATACGTTATTTCAGCCCTAATTGGTCTCTGACAATTTTCTCATGGGACAAATTAGTCTGTGACTTTACTCGGGACACATCAGTCCCTCACATTTTCAAAAATGGGACATGTTAGTTCCTGGCTTTACCTATTCTGAAAATTTTCAGAATATGACAGTTTGGTCCCTACACCTTTTAGCACAATTAGTGCATGATCACTAACAAAAGTAGTTTCTGTTTTTGAAAACATGAAAACCATTAGTGGCTTAGAGAACATGGAAATAACGTAAGGTATTTTTAATGAAGAAGGAGTTTCATGTCCACCTAAGTGTCAACAAGGTGTCAAAGGCACTGTCATTTTTAATATTTTTAACACATGATCGTTGGAGGGACTAACGTCTCCTTCTCTGAAAAATGCGAGGTACTATAATGTGTCCCAAAAAAATTGTCAGACACTAATTTGTCTCGCGAGGAAATTCACAGAGATCAATTTCGACTGAAATAGCATATGACTTGTTAGTTATTGTGACCCGTTGGAACATAACGTGCAACATAATAGGTGACGTCTTTAATACTTGATGGACGGAAGGACTAATGTGTCTCGTTTGGAAAATGTGAGGGATTAACGTCTGGAAAAATTGTCAGAGACAAATTTGTCCCGTCAGATAATTTAGAGGGACCCCTATTAATTCTTATTTTTTATAAATGAAATTTTAAAGCGAGGGGATGACATTGCAATTCAAGGATGGGAAAACCTTTAGGCTTTTTGAACACTTACGAAGAGAATCAAGGGGAGTTATGAATAAGGGGGTTCCTGAGGGTGTGCGGGAGAAGCGACCGCACAGGGCCCCAAAATTTTGGGGGCACCAAGTTTTTTTATATGGTATATACACATATATACTAATACATGTTTGATTTTTTTTTTGGTACAAGAATAAAAAGAATTGATGTAAACTTTGACATTTATTTCATAATAACTTATCTTACTTGAGGTTGTATTAAAAGAATGGATTTTAATATATATATATATATATATATATATATATATAGGCAAAATTACACTAGGAGTCCTTTTAGTTATTTATTTGTAAGGAGTTGGTCTTTTATGTTTTTTCGTACCAAATAAGTCATTTAAGTTACTTTTTTTTTTTTGATAAGCTCATTTAAGTTACTTAACGTTCTCACCGTTGACCTTTTCGTCAAATTCACCTCTAACACCAATAAAAAATATCTATGTGGCAGTTAAGTGCTAATGTGACTATATAGATAATAATCCAAGTCATTTTTAATTAATTGTTTATTAAAATTATAAATCCCAAATTTGAAATGAACTAAGGTTCATTTTCTTCCTCCATAAATTCATCTTTAAGCCCAGAAAATCTTTGAAACTCAGATTTGCAAATTAAAATTCGAGAGTGACTCTATGGATATTGTTAACCGTTACAGAGGTGATATGATATCAGTGCCATTGTCATTTTAGTTTTGATTCTGAAAAGAACGTAGATTCTGAAAAGTGAAAAAACCTTTAATTACTAGGTGAGGAAGCCATGGACGTGTGGTTGTGTTGCTTTGTGTTCCCGACTTTAGTTCAATTCAATTCATTGTTTGTAGTACAGTGCAATATGGTTGGCCCTGAAAATTAGAGCTGGCAAAATGGGTCGGGCCCGTCGGCCCGGGCTGGGCTAGCCCGAAATATGGGAGGGCTTGGGCTGAAGAAAATGAGCCAGTGAAAATGCCATTATCATTTTAATTTTCAGATATGAGTTTCAATGATTTTCTGAATTTGAAGGTGGATTCATGGATGAAGTAGATGAACCCTAGTTCATCTCAAATTTGGGGAATTTTAAATTTAATAAAAATTAATTAAAAATGACTTGGATTATTATTTATACTGCCACATCAACACTTAACTGTCACATAGACATTTTTTAACAGTGTTAGATATGAATTTGTCGAAAAGGTCAACGGTCAAAATGTCGAGAGTAACTTAAAGGACTTAGTTGGTACGAAAAAAACATAAAGGATTAACTTGTTACAAATAAATTACTTAAATGAACCCTAGTGTAATTTTGCCTATATATATATATATATATATATATATATATATATAATCACGTTCAAATTTCGTACAGGATGCCCAAAATCTCAAGCACAGCCTGTATCAATTTAAACTTAAGAGCTGCCAGATACAAATTCTTTTATGCTTCACTAGGTTTAGGACAACATTTTGGGATTCCATGTGATTAATCCTTGACCTTGCAAAATTGATCCTTTTCTTTGCTGATGGTGTCCTTCTCTTCTCAAAGGCAATGGCTTCTCAAGCTAAACTTGTAGCTAACATATTTAGGAATTTTGCCAAGTCTTCGGGTCTGTGTGAATGAGCACTTTTCTCCCATTCGGTGTGTCGTAGCAAAAGAGAAAAAATTTGTACAGTTACAGGTATTCGAGAGACTCACTCGTTTGACAAATATCTGGGATTCCCAATGCTGCAAGGTAGATTGAAGAAAGCTGATTTTGAATTTATTGTTGAAAAGATCCAGCATAGGCTGACTTCTTGGAAGAATAAGCTCCTGAATAAAGCGGGAAGGGTGACTTTGGCTAAATCTGTGTTGAATTCTATTCCAGTGTACTATATGCAAATTTCTTGGTTGCCCCAATCAATTTGTAGCACTATTGACAGACTTACTAGAAATTTTATTTGGAAGGGCACTCAAGACACAAGTATAAATCTGGTTGGCTGGGAAAAACTCACTAAGGCAAGAGCCAACGGTGGGCTTGGTGTGCGAATTGCAAGGCAAGCTAACACTGCCATGATTGGAAAGCTCCTCTGGGATCTTCATTCGAAAAATGACAAGCTCTGGGTCGGGCTGTTGAATGATAAATATTTGAAGGGTGCTCCGGTTTTAAATGCTCAGAAAAAGAATGGTTCTCACACGTGGAATTCCATAATGACGTCCAGAGAGATCCTTTATGAGGGATATGATTTTCGAGTGGGGAATGGCCTTTCTTCCTTTTGGAATGACTCGTGGACTATTTTTGGCCCGCTGGGGAAATGTGTTCCATATGTGGATATTCATGATAGTCAACTTCGTCTTTGTGATGTGATCCAAGCTGGTGAGTGGAACTTGGAGTGCCTCTGTACTCCCTTACCTCAACATGTTATAAACTATATTAATTCTCTCCCGTCTTGCATGAATGCCACCATTACCGATACCTCAATTTGGGTGAGTAGAATGGATGGTACGTACTCGGCGAAAGCAGGTTATCGTTGGTTGTTGGAACAATTGCCCAATTCGGGCTCTGCAACTACCCAAGGATCTTGGAAGTGGATTTGGGCACTACCTTGCCCGGAAAAAATTAAATTATTTA
Organism: Astragalus glycyphyllos; assembly: GCA_963573325.1. Classification (NCBI taxonomy): domain Eukaryota; kingdom Viridiplantae; phylum Streptophyta; class Magnoliopsida; order Fabales; family Fabaceae; genus Astragalus; species Astragalus glycyphyllos. The sequence goes on along the minus strand of OY754313.1, from coordinate 6,488,573 downwards.
CCTGGATAGCTTGTCACAATTCTATCCCAACAATGTCAATGCTTCATCATAGAGGAATGAGGGATTCTCCTGGTTGTTCCCGTTGGGGGAGTGGGAATGAAACAGTGTTTCATTGCTTGAGAGATTGTATTGATGCGAAAAGCATATGGAGATCGCTTGGTTTTCGCCTCACATCCTTTTATCATCAATCCGACCATATTGAGTGGTTTCGATCTTCCTTAGAGGCTCTGAACCCTCACATATTCTTATCCACGATTTGATGGATTTGGAGAGCACGTTGTTCTGCTTGCATTGCGAGTGAAACTATCCCTACTTTTATCAGCTCAAGTTAAATATTTCGAACGTTGCTACGCTCCTCTCAGATTGCTATAATAACAGAGTCAAAGATTCTGCCCCGACGACGTTGGTATCTTGGTATCCTTCTCGCGATAGTGATATCATCCTCTCAGCGGGTTTTGGAGGTATTTTTCGGGGTAAGGATGGCAATTGGCTCTACGGGTTTGCAGGGAGTATTGGGCATGCAAACAATATGCTTGCGGAGCTTATGGCGCTTTTCAAGGGGTTGAATCTTGCGTGGGACAGAGGCTACCGTGTGTTAACCTGTGACTCGGACTCTTTGAATGCTATTCAGTTGGTGACTACTCAAATTAATATGTGGCATGTTTATGCTCCTCTCGTACAAAATATTGTGGACCTCCTCAATCGAGATTGGAACGTGAGTCTTCGTCATTCTCTTTGGGAGGGTAATGCTTGTGTGGATTGCTTAGCAAAAATTGGTGCTAATGGTGTGCATAAATGGGTTGAATTTGATTCCCCTCATCCGGAGCTCCTTTCTCACCTTTTGGCGGATGCTAGCGGTGTAGAATTCCCAAGGATTTTGTCGTTGTTTTTTTTCCTTCTGTTTTCCTTTTCTTTTGCCTACTTGTACCAAAAAAAATATGAAAAGATATCACTTCAACCGTAAATGTAAGCAATAAAGAAATTCAACGATTCATTAAAGTATGCAGACGATCAATTTGAAACTATAGTAATGAGCAAGAGCATAGTTATCTCCATGCACACCTTTCCAATTAGCTCAATAATTTTGACCAAAGCAATTAAATAGCATTTAAACAGTTGGTGAAGAACACCTTCACCATTAAAACTATGGTGACCTCCCATTGATATCTCGGGTTCGAATCCGGTTAACGGCAAAAAATATCGAGTTTAACAACCAATATTGTGGTAAATTTTATAGATTGGATGATAATATATATATATATATATATATATATATATATATATATAGGATTGGGCCATGAGGCCCACTAAGCGAAGTGAACCCAAATCAGCCCAATGACTAGGATCCATGTCCATGACCATGCATTTCATATTGGGCCACGAGGTCCATGCGCCTCATAAGACATAGCCCAACCCAATCGCTTGGATCCACATCCAATGCCCGATCTGTTAAGCCTCCACGGCTCAGATTCACCTGAACGTTCCAACGGCTCAGAACTAGCATGGATCTCTATAACTACTGACTTGCATAGCCACAGAAGGTACACATTATCCCCTAGCCTGTATACTCCATGATTATCTACCGACTTGAGCATCGGAGTGTCTCCACGATCTCTATAAATTATTTTTTACTTTTAAAATATTTTATTAGTTTAAGAAAATATTTTGAGTGTAACTTTATCTTCTTCTACTTATTGAATATTGGTAGTCATATGTTTCCAAGAATACTAATTTACCTAAAACTACGTGTTCACGAAATTTAACCTATATAAGCAAACCTTTATTTTTAGGGAACCTATATAAGCAAACCTATCTAAATAAATAATAATAATAATAATAATAATAATAGTGGATAAATAGATGCTGAAACATTTCTGATTTCTGAACTATACATTGCCTCTTCTTTTGCAACCAGATATCGACTTGTTTTAAAAGCGCACGATGGTTATTTATATTAATGATTTATTCAATATTGAAGAATAATTCATCTAATTCACTTCTCGATCTTATTGATGTAATCTAAATCTTTATTACTCAAGGTACTAGCTAATTAATTCAATGATTTGAAATTAAATTAGAGAGCTTGTATATTTATACTTATAATTGGTCAGTCATTAAATAGTTATGATTGAATATCATAACATTGTTCAATTTCTATAATTGGTTACCGCTATTAATTATTAATAATTATAAAAGACAGGTTATTTTCATAAAAAAAAGCTAAGGACTTTGTTAAAATATAAAAAGCTTATCTCAGCCTCTCAGGCGGTTGGTCTATAGTATTCTTTGATCAGCTTAGACAAAATGATAAAGAAACACCACACACACTATCACATGGTTATACTCGAATTGAAATCTGGGAATCGGCATCTCTATCTTGCTGAAATTGCCAATACAACTACCAGTGAGGAACACTATGTCCCATCTTAAAATTTTGCAAAATGAAAATAAAAATATACAAAATTAAAGCTTTCACAAATGCAACTATATCTTGAAAGAAAAAATTCTATACCCTCAATTATCCCCACAAGGGTCATTTTCTTCTTTTAATGGAGAGAGAAGATTGGAGAACAAACTCTGAGTAGCAAGCAAGGTGAGAGGCCAGGTCGTGATCACCTTAAACCACACTTCTTAAATTCTTGACGAAGTTGGATGGTCCTGCCATTTCCTTTCTTAATATGATTTCAGATGGTGATATAGCTTCAAAAAAAAAAAAGAATTAAGGATGTTTATGAGTTTACTTTTTAAAAGTGGATGAGATCATTTCATTTCAGTTAATTTCAGATATGGTGATATAAATTTCTTTATATTTTTCTTTTTCTTCTTCCTTACAAGTTTCATTAACCCAATATTTGGATGAAGTAGGGAAATGTAATGTTGGGGAAATTGAAATATTTTACCTTCAAATTTTAAGGTAAAATATTTCAATTCCTCCAAAAAATTACATTACCCCTAAAAAAAATTCCAAACAATATAATTTTCCCATTATCATATTATTAATTTTTATACCAACTATTGAGTCTCTCTTTTACACACCCACATGCACAAGCACGCGCGCACACATATACTTAGTGGAGGCAAACATAGTCAAAAAGCTAGGGTCATTTAACTTAATTTTAAAGTTTTGGATTGTTCATTTATCTTTTTCTCAAGTTGATCATTTATGTTTCTAATTATTACTTTGTCACTCTTTTATTTCTAGACATCTTGTTACTTTTCATTAACAAAATTGCAAATGTGGTCATTGCATACATGACCCGGGCGTCTCGTCTCTTGCATGACTTGATGATGTGCATTTATCTTCTTCCGCATCCTCTATCAAAATCCTTGATATACAGTCACTAAATCATTCGCATTCATTGATTCATTGCGTGGAAATCCTTCAAGTTTGGAGTTACAATTGTGAGAATTTGATGGTTTGCTAAGAAATGAGGTTGTGGAAGTGACTTATTTAGTAACCATAAATCAAGGATTTTGTTATAGGAATGTTAAAGATGAATACATATCATCAAGTCATGTGAGGAAACAATATGAAGCCACATACATCCAGGTCATGTGTACGCAACACCCACTATGAATTTTGTTACCGAACGTAACTAAAAAATTGACAATGTAAATTAACAATTTGAAACATAAAAGACTAAAGGAGGCAAATTTATAGATGACCTATTCAAAACTTTTAATTAAGTTAAAAAAACCCGGAAGTAATTTTGTGTATTCAAATAAGATGGAATATTGAGCATGCCTAGTTGTCTCTTTTCTTTACTACACATTTTATATGTACAAATTCTCATCATTCTATGTATAATTAATGTACCATCAAGTCTCTAAAGTCCAAACTCATATGATAAAGAGCACAAATTCCTGTGCTTCTGGGTGCCCATCATCACCATCATTATGCATGGGCAGAAACATTTAGAGGAAGAAGCTAATAGTAAGACATAATTGAATCTATGGAAGCAGTAGTTCAACTGACAATAGAACAGTTATAGCTCATGCCTAATAGCATATTAATGTAAATGGCTAGCTATGCTTATTTACAGCTGTGAACAAATGTTAGGTTGTGTCCTATTCTCCAACATTGCATGCATGCTTCTTGTTATACTGTATAAATTTTGTAATAAAACTAATTCGTACGTACAAAAATACAGCTTTCTTTTTTAAGAGCTAGTCATCTGCTTCACAACTACCTTTTTATGTTGCAGCTGAAAACTGTGTACTACACAACTGTAAAATATCAGAATGGAGTGCACCAATTAATTGGTTTTGGTTGAGTTAATCCTAATAAAACAAAGGTTTTCATTTTTGTAAATATTTTGAGATAGCAGTGTGGTAAAATGACATTTTGCACATTATTATTGGCTGCATAAATATTTTAAAAAATAGCCTTATATGCATGATAATTGGCTGACTTTTATTTTTCATCAAGTTAGCCTTTGAATACAGACTTTTTTAGCATGATTTACGTGTCTTTATCATTTTGTAATCCATGTCTTCTAAACTTCATATTAATTTAAGTATATTTTTCTTCCTTTTTACTTAATATTTATATTAAACACCAAAAAAGTTGATATTTATTAGTTATATATTCTTCGTTTTCTAAATATATAGTAATTAACACTTAAGTTTCTTCTATCAACATTAGTCATTAGGAACTTTCGTCTATTATTCTAATTATAATTCATGTACTAAGAAGTCTTTAAATTACTTATATATCCATAAGGCCTATTTTAACTAGTAAATGCCGAAATTGTTATATAGGTTGGATATAATGTCCGGGTTCGAACTCAAAAAGTCTTTAATTCATTTATGAATATCTTTTTTCTATAAGCAATGTTAGTGGGAGAGGGGAGAATATTAGTTTCTCGGGTTTGAACTCGGGACCTCCTTATTGCACTCCTTTGGTGCACTCCTTCGATATCCCTTAGCTCGCCAACTGAGCTACCTACTTAGAATCATTATACGTTGGGTTGTTATACGTGGTGTTCCAACTTATCATATTTAATGCTATTATTTTTAAATTGTTGTTCATTTAATCTGAATTTTATGTTACAGTAATTTGGATTTTATTTTATAATAATCATGTTATTTAGATTACATTTTTTATTATTTTAAGAAAATTAAATGAGACTAACTACTTTTCTTAATAAATATGAAATAGTTTGTTTTTTTTGTTGCTTACATATGAATTTGGAGGGAGTATTTTAGTATTAGTGTTACTGTTTATCTCCCATGAGGTCAATGACATAAACACCCAATCTATTTTTTAAATGAACACACACCTCTCTTATTTGCTCAAAAAGGTTCACTCACCTCCTTTAAGTTTTATTTAAACACACAAACATCAGTGCACCGCATTCCCTATTTTTGTTTAATAGAGGGGAGAGGTGTGCAATCTAGGAGAGGTCAATGTCTTTTTAAAATAGAGGTGCATGTATATCAGTGGCGGAGCTAGACAAATATTTGTGCGAGGGCTAAACTAGTTAAATGATATACTCAAAATTAAACTTAGGCAGAGCTGTGATTATAAGCTGATGTTCTATATGTACTAGTATATAAGTGGCATATGTTAAATGATGTACAATAGTTTCAAAATATGATTTTTTATGCAGTTGTAATTAAAATGAAACTGATGTTTACTTCAAAGTTAGGTGCGAGTGGTTAATTTCATCTCGAGTTCGATTCCTATCGATCAAACAACTTGGAGGTAGAGTTTAATTAGTTGGGGTCTCTTTCCCCTAAATATTGGAGCTTAAGTTTAGTTGGGTCTCTTTCCTCTAAATACTGGAGTGAGATCGAAGACCTCTAGACAAAAAATAATTGAGGTTAATATAGGCTAAAAAAAATAGTAATGCTTATTTTTGTTTGTTTTCTAGTAAAAACCCTTAAATTTATTTTTGGTGTATAAAAATTATATAAAGTGTTAATGGATAATTTAAACAATTTTTTTTTAAACTTAGAACTATCAAATAACTTTTTTATTTTTGAAATCCTTATTCTTAGTTTTGGAGATCTAGATATAGGCTATATATGACTAAAGAAAGACACCTCTTTTTACATTAAACAATCCGAACCACATGTTTTCTTTTTAGTTTTTACTCATCTTTTCATTCTATTGGTGCATCATCATATATAGAGGATAAGAATTTGGAAAAATTTTGGGGTAGCAATGGCTACCCCATGGTTCAACAAGGCTCCGCCCCTTGATGTATATGTTATTTTACTAAAATTGAGAGTAGGTGAGTGTAATTTCCCCTATTTTTATGTTTGAGTGGGGATGGAACTCTCATCTTCCTTAATTATCACTTTACTACTTAACTCTCCCACCACAACCACATCATATCTCTTGATTTGCATAAATACTTTGGTAATGAGGGGAGGGGAAGTTTTCTACAGTCCACCATTGTTCGTTTCTTTGATGTAATAAGTTGGGTACTCCTTCTACTTTCTATTTATTAAACTCTTTTTTCCTGAAAATCAATTGAGATTTTTTTAAAAATTAAGAGTTTCAAATATCTTATTTTCTTGGGTTTAAATATAATTTCAGTCCCTACAAATAAAGCGATTTTTGGTTTTAGTTCCTATAAAAATATGTTTCTGTTCGAGTTTCCAAAATCAAGATCACTTTTAGTTTCTCAAGTAGTTTTTGTGTTTAAAAAATACTAATGTGAGTTTTTATATTACATGACTAGCGACTAACATAAAAAAAAACATTTTAAGAACTAAATTTTATAAACTGTACGGACTAAAACGAAAAAATATTTTTAGTGGCAATGTAAAAAAAAATTAAACTGACCATATATATAAATTAAATCTATTTTTATGATTAAAATTTTTTTTACATTAAAACTTAAAAGAAAAAATCTCAAATTTTTTTATAGGGACTAGAAACATATTTATCCCCAAAATATAATTTGATATGCAATCAGTTATTTTTATTTTTATTTTGAAAAAAAGCATTGCCGATGACAAAATAGAATACAATTATTTATGGGTTTGTTCTTTTCACACTCCCCCTTCTCATTTCCTGTACTCCCCCACACACTCAGTATCTAGATATTGAGTGAACTTGTGTCAAAAATAAGATATCGAGTGTGTGAGTAAGTGTGGGAAGTGAGAGTGTGAAAAGGATTTCCCTTACCTATTTCATAAACATTACAACTTATGGACTTGGCCCAACCTCCAAATAACAATGAAGAGCCTCGAAGCGTGAGGCCAGTATATTAGATATGATGGATGGACCAAGTTAGACCCACGATAAGACCAAAAATATTTAACAATAGCTGCATACACCCTTCTTTTTTATCCCATACCCCCGCAGAATCTCTCTCTCTCTCTCCCTCCCTCCCAGTATATTTTTCGAAAATGCTTAGTTTTTGGTAGGCTATTATTTATATATACATACACACACGTCCTAGAGAAAATAAATTTTTATAATAGACATTGTATAAAAGAAAAAAAAAATGAAAGTGAGGGTGGACAGGGGTAAAGAGGTGTGTGGAAGGGGTGGAGGGAGGGGAGTGGGATACTCACTGGTATGGATACCGTTACATTCGCCTTCATATCAATTAATTAGCAGGTTGTTAAAATATCCGTTTATTTTACCTCACTAGTACGATCTAAGCTACCCATCTCGTGCTCGTCGTGGATTTTATCCGCGTTTGCGGGTATTTTTGCCATCCCTAGATGGTAGCAATATGTGCCCAAGAGTACATTATAGTCGTGTCCACCCTCTCATTATAAAACTCCTCTCATAATATATATATATATATATATATATATATATATATATATATATATATATTGTTAAAAATTAAATCAAGACAAACTAGAAGGGTTGAGAAACTAGTAGAATTTGGAAGAAATTATAAGAGTATCCTAGAAGCATATAGAAGCTCCAAGATATTTTGTTTGTATTAATTTAATAGTTTTATTAGATGTAATGAGAAGCAACTAGATACAACTAGATTGGTGGTTTATTAGTTGTACCACCGCCAATACTAGCCTATATAAAGGCACTCAATGTATCATCCATATCATCAATTCAATAAATGCAATTTGAGTAAAAAAATTCTCTTCCTCTCCATGCTCCTGTGAGCGTGTGTTTGTTTTCACTACAAAAAAATGCTTATTTGCGATGGACATTAGCGAGGGAATAACATTCCCTCGCTAAAACTGACTTTAGCGAGGGAATTAGCGAGGGAATTTGAAAATTTGACCGTTAGCGAGGGATTTAGCGAGGGAATTTGAAAAATTTCCGTCGCTAATTGTTTGGAGGGAAAATTCAGTCAAATTCACGCGAATCAAGGAAATTAGCGACGGAATTAGCGAGGGAATTAAAATCCCTCGCTAATTAAAGTGGTTTTAGCGACGGAATTTGAGTTCCCTCGCTAATTAAAGTGGTTTTTAGCGACGGAATTTGAGTTCCCTCGCTAATTTTTTTAATTTTTTTTACTTAAATCTGTCACTCACTCACTCACTCACTCACTCACTCACTCACTCACTCTTCTTTCTCACTCTTCTTCTCTCCTCTTCACCCTTCCTTTTCCCTTCCTCTACTCTCCACCACCACCACCATCACCACCACACAACCAACCAACCACCCTCACTCTTCTTCTCTCCTCTTCACCCTTCCCTTCCTCTTCCTCTACTCTATCTCTCTCACCTATAAACCCTAACCCACCACCACACAACAACAACCACCACACAACAACCACCACCACACAACAACAACCACCACCACCACCTTCTTTCCTCTTCCTCTCTTCTCTCTCTCTCTCTCTCTCACACAATTTCCACTTTCACTCTTCTTCTCTCCACCTTCTTCCACCACCACCACACCACCACCACCCACGAGACCACCACCACACCACCACCACCCACGAGACCACCACCACCACCACCACCTACGAATTTCTTTCCTCTTTCTCTCCACCTTTCACCACCACCACCACCACCACCACCACCACCACAACAACAACCACAAAATTAATAATATAATATAATAAAAAACTGATTTTAAAAATAATATAATAATAAATATAAAAAACAAACCATTTAAATTAAGACACGTGTCAGTCAGAATTTGAAAATTTGCACAAATTTTGAGGCAACATTAGCGAGGGAAATGTCCCTCGCTAATTAGCGAGGGATTCAAATTCCCTCGCTAATTTCATTAGCGAGGAAGGTATTAGCGAGGGAATCGGTCCCTCGCTAATTCCCTCGCAAATGACCATTAGCGAGGGATTTTGGTCAGTTTGCGAGGGAAATTTCCCTCGCTAATCCCTGATTTTTTTGTAGTGTTTAAACTCATGCCTCTTTGATATCAAATTGGTATCAGAGCAGGAAGATTCTGCAAGTGTGTGAGTGTCCAAAATATTTTGAGTGTATGAGGAACAAGTGAGAGTTCTCACCTTATCAAATTTCAGTATATTTAAGAAAGAGATATGGCAGCCAATTTCAACATTGTTTGGTCCAGTCCCAAGTTAGATGGGAAACTTGATTATAGTTATTGGGAGATTTTGATGTCCACACATTTGAAAGCTCACAATATTTGGAGCTTTGTTGAAACCGGAGTACAACCAGGAGCCGATGAAGCCGCTCGAAGAAGGGACCAACTGGCGCTCTCACAAATTCATCAAGGAGTAGATTATTCAGTTTTCGGCAAAATAGCAAATGCCAAAACTGCCAAAGAGGCGTGGGATATCTTGAAGTTATCATACAAAGGAGTTGAGAAAGCTCAAAAATCGAAATTGCAGTCGTTACGAAGAGAATACGAAAGGTATGAAATGTCTAGTTCAGAAACTGTAGATCAGTATTTTTCACGTGTTACAGATCTTGTAAACAAGATGAGGGTGTATGGAGAAGACATCCCTGAAAGTAAGGTGGTGGAGAAAATTCTACGCACCATGCCAATAAAGTATGACCATGTGGTTTCTACTATTTTTGAGTCTCATGACACGAACGAAATGACAATAGCAGAGCTACAAGGAAGTGTTGATAGCCACGTGAACAGAATATTGGAGAAGACTGAAAAAGTGAAAGAAGAAGCATTGAAGAGTCAGGTGAATCTCAACAACGTTGCCGAATCCAGTCAAAGTGGAGAAGGTCGAGGTCATGAAAATTTCAGTAACGGAGGAAGAGGAATCTATAGAGGTAGAGGCCGAGGAAATTTCAGAGGAAGAGGACGTGGTAACTTCAACCAGTGGAGAGAAAACAATTTCAGACCACAAAATCAAGGAAGAGGTGGAAATAATTTTGTCTCTACTTTTCGTGGCAGAGGAAGAGGCTTCTACAACCAGGAAAGATCAAATTTTAGCTGTTATCACTGTGGAAAGTTTGGACACAAAGCTGTTGATTGCAGATTCAAACACCAGGCGAACGTAGTAGAAAACCAGTATCAAGATGCTGAGAAAAATCCTGGTAACATTCAAAGTTTATTTTTGGCAAGTAATACATTTTCTGAGGATGAAAATATATGGTATTTGGATACTGGGTGTTCTAACCATATGTGTGGAAAGAAGGAATTATTTTCTTACCTAGATGAAACGGTAAAGTCTACTGTGAAATTCGGAAATAATTCAAACATTCGGATTTTGGGGAAAGGCCGAATTTCTATCAGATTGAAAGGTGGATCGCAAAATTTTATTGCTGATGTTTTCTATGCTCCCGGATTACATCACAATCTATTGAGTATGGGACAACTGTCAGAGAAGGGCTATGATATGCAGATTCACAATGGCTACTGCACATTGATTGACAAAAATGGAAGATTTATTGCAAAGGTAAGAATGACACCCAACCGCCTGTTTCCTTTGAAAATTCAGCATGAAAGATTTCCTTGCTTGAGTTCAGTAATTTCAAATGCTGATTGGCTGTGGCATATGAGGTTTGGTCATTTTCATTTTTCTGGCTTGAATTATCTATCACGAAAGAAATATGTTTCTGGTTTGCCTGTTGTGAATATTCCAAATGGTGTATGTGAGACTTGTCAAATTGGAAAGAAGCACAGAGAATCATTTCCGGTCGGAAGGTCTTGGAGGGCGTGAAAATTATTGGAGATTGTTCACTCAGATCTATGCATGGTTGATGTTCCAACACATGGTGGTAGCATGTACTTTATTACTTTTATTGATGATTTTTGCAGAAAGGCTTGGGTATACTTTTTGAAACAGAAATTAGAAGCTTGTGACACCTTCAAGACGTTCAAAGCATTTGTAGAAAAGCAAAGTGGTTGCAGAATCAAAGCATTGAGAACAGACAGAGGCCAAGAATATATTGCCTGTACAGATTTCTTTGAGCAACAAGGAATTCAACATCAACTAACAACCAGATATACGCCTCAACAGAACGGAGTTGCTGAAAGGAAGAACAGAACAATCATGGATATGTTGAGGTGCATGTCGAAAGCTAAACAAATGCCTAAGGAATTTTGGGCCGAAGCAGTTGCTACTGTAGTATATATTTTGAACAGGTGTCCAACAAAGAGTGTTCAGGGTAAGACTCCTGAAGAAGCTTGGAGTGGAAGGAAGCCATCAATCAGGCACCTCAGAGTTTTTGGATGCGTTGCATATGCGCATATTCCAGATCAACTCAGAAAGAAATTAGACGACAAAGGAGAAAAATGTATTTTCATAGGCTACTGCCCAAACTCAAAGGCCTACAAGTTGTACAATCCAGACACACAGAAGATGATTATCAGTCGTGATGTGACGTTTGATGAAGGAGGAATGTGGGATTGGTCATCAAAGTCCAAAAAGCAGCCAACTGTTATTCCAAATAATTATGAAGAGGAGAATGAACAAGGAGATGTAATTCCCGAGGAGCCGGAATCATCTAATAGACCACAGAGGAGACGTCAACTACCATCCAGATTGGAGGATTATGTTGTGGGTAATGATAATGACCCATCAGATGAGGAAATTATCAATTTTGCTTTGTTTGCAGATTGTGAGCCAGTTACTTTCGAAGAAGCATCAAGTGATGAGAACTGGAGAAAAGCCATGGATGAAGAGATATATTCTATTGAAAAGAACAAGACATGGGAATTGACAGAGCTGCCACTAGATAAGAAGCCAATAGGAGTAAAGTGGGTGTACAAGACAAATTACAAACCCAGCGGCGAGATTGACCGCTTCAAAGCGAGGTTAGTTGCAAAAGGATACAAACAAAAACCAGGTATTGATTATTTTGAGGTTTTTGCTCCTGTCGCAAGGTTAGATACAATTCGAATGGTTATTTCCCTCTCTGCTCAAAAAAATTGGAAAATTTATCAAATGGATGTTAAGTCTGCTTTTCTAAATGGTACTCTGGAGGAAGAAGTATATGTTGAGCAGCCTGCAGGATATATAGTCGAAGGAAAAGAAGATAAAGTCTATAGACTGAAGAAAGCATTATATGGCTTGAAGCAAGCACCGAGAGCATGGTATAAGAAGATTGATTCTTATTTCTTGCAGAATGGTTTTCAGAGATGTCCATTTGAGCACACATTATATATCAAATTTGTTGATCCTGGAGATGTTATTATCGTGTGCCTATATGTTGATCATCTAATCTTCACTGGCAAGAATCCAAAGATGATTGCAGAGTTCAGGGAGGCTATGATCAATTGCTTTGAAATGACAGATTTGGGCCTAATGTCCTATTTTCTCGGCATTGAGGTTAGTCAGCGAGATGATGGAGTTTTCATTTCTCAGAAGAAGTATGCACGCGATATTTTGAAGAAATTCAAGATGGAAAATTCGAAGCCAGTTTATACACCAGTTGAAGAAAAGTTGAAGTTGACAAGAGAAAGTGATGGCAAAAGGGTAGATTCAACCCAGTATAAAAGTTTGATTGGAAGTCTGAGATATTTGACTGCGACTAGACCAGATATCGTTTATGGAGTTAGATTGCTTAGCAGATTTATGGAGGAACCACGTGTTGGTCACTTGCAAGGAGCCAAGAGGATTCTTCGATATATCAAAGGTACACTGACCGAAGGTATTTTTTATGCTAATAATAATGATGTGAAGCTTGTTGGATATACAGATAGTGATTGGGCTAGAGATTTAGAAACGAGAAAAAGCACGTCAGGGTACACATTTCATTTGGGCACAGGTGCAATTTCATGGTCATCAAAGAAACAACCAATTGTTGCACTTTCTACAGCAGAAGCAGAATATATAGCACTGACTAGTTGTGCTACTCAAGCAATATGGCTCAGAAGAATTTTGGAAGCAATTCATCAGAAGCAGAGCACTCCAACAAAGATATTTTGTGACAACAAGTCTGCTATTGCACTATGTAAGAATCTGGTATTTCATGGTCGGTCAAAGCATATTGATATTAGGCATCATAAGATTCGAGAGTTCGTAGCTGGTATTTTTGCCATCCCTAGATGGTAGCAATATGTGCCCAAGAGTACATTATAGTCGTGTCCACCCTCTCATTATAAAACTCCTCTCATAATATATATATATATATATATATATATATATATATATATATATATATATATATATTGTTAAAAATTAAATCAAGACAAACTAGAAGGGTTGAGAAACTAGTAGAATTTGGAAGAAATTATAAGAGTATCCTAGAAGCATATAGAAGCTCCAAGATATTTTGTTTGTATTAATTTAATAGTTTTATTAGATGTAATGAGAAGCAGCTAGATACAACTAGATTGGTGGTTTATTAGTTGTACCACCGCCAATACTAGCCTATATAAAGGCACTCAATGTATCATCCATATCATCAATTCAATAAATGCAATTTGAGTAAAAAAAATTCTCTTCCTCTCCATGCTCCTGTGAGCGTGTGTTTGTTTTAAACTCATGCCTCTTTGATATCATATATATATTCTTTGCAAAAATTTATTAAAGAAGGGGTACTTACGATATATTTGTGAGTTTAAATGTATTTTGCTATGTGCCCATTCCAATGCAGAACACTGTCAAGTTTTCTATACCTTTTTCAAGACGTTATTACAATGAAGTTTCTGACCTTGTGTTGTATGATACTATAGGAAACCAGTTACAAATGACGTTTAAGGGAAAAAAAGGAGAGAAAACGTATTCTGCGGATGGATGGTAAATTGTTGAAGTATTTTATGGTTTATATATAGTAAGATGGGTAAGAATGATATATGTCAGTATTGACAAGTTTATTATTCAAGTCATTAATAATTTTGGGGATGATGACGACAAAAATAATACTACTAATGGTAGATAGTTGACCTTGGTGTTTACCTATTGGATCATGTTTGTTAGAAATGTTATTGCTGTGTGATATGTCAGACACAATTACGTTTTATGTAACATTCTTAATTTCAATTATATCCAAGATATGTTGTTAAGTTTTATAACTTGTTTTGGTTGTTGTTTGTATAGGTAATAGATAATAATGCTATGTGATATTGTGTGCTTTTTGTATGGTTAATGTAATTTGTTGATGTTCTATCACACATGTATAGATAGCATGATTGACATGTTAGTTATATGATTTTTCAACATGAATACTGATTGAAGGAGCGAAATGTAGATCTGTGCAATGATTGACATCTACATGTAACGAATTTAAATAAACAATATAAATGATAACAAAATATAAGTTTTAGTTGCAAATAACAGAATGATGTGGAATACAACAATATGATACAAAATTATACAATCTTTAGCTACAAATTTAGGCTGCTGGTTCACTAAAACATTCACAGCCTACTTGTGTTTGACTGTTCCCTAAGCCCTATAAGTCCAGCAATTCTCAGTGCATTGCTGCAACAGCTTCTTGTACAAGAGGTGTGGAAACATGCACAAAATGCTCTGCTTCCCTCTCAACTTGCTCCCAACATTTATGAGCACTTTTCCCTTCTTTCATCTTCTTCACAAAAGCCACGAATTTTCTCCAATTATCTGGTTGAAACAAATGTGGGTTCATCCTCAGGTATGTAAAAGCACACATTTCTGTATCATCTGTGTTACCCTCAACATTCAACTGTGCTGCCTTTATTATCTGTTCATGTGCACAATCATCATACCGTGGCAATGCATTTTCGCCAGCAAGTGGAACCTTCGCCTTCTGAGTAGCCATAGCCACTTGATTCACGAGCTTCTCAGGTGAACAGAGTGCATCTTGAGGCTGCTCATGATCACGCATTTCAATACACGTGAAATTGAAGATGGCATCGTGACGTGCCAACATTTGAGCGATTGGAAGGTAGCCATCGCGAAAACGGGTGTTGTAATACCCTGCTGTGAGTTCTGGTGCATGAGACCTTGTACCATAGTGCCAGTGAATACCAGCAACTTTTACTGATATCTTAACTCCAGTGTTGTCAAAGATTGACTTGGCTGATGTGAGAATTCTCTCACCATGGTCTAATAGCATTTGGGAGTACCAGGTGAGAAAAAATTCACCATATGGACCATCCCAACCACCACCTTCTTTGCTGAAAAATTGAGTGTCTTCTGGCCAATTGTTATAGTGGCCAGCATCAGTTGGTCCTGTGCTTCCCCATTCTGGCTTACCAGAAGCTTCAGCAGCAGCTTGTAAGCTACTCAACATATACTGCATTGGAGCAAAACTAAGAATATGAGAAATGCAAATAGAGAGCAAAGTACATTTAAAATCAACTAGAAAGAGAAAAGAGTACAAAAATAAGAGAAAAAAATAGATAGATATATAAATATACCTTGTCATAGCATTGGAAAGCACCAATTCCTGGGAATTTCCATGTCCCATTTGACTCTGGGTATGATGGATAACGCAGCTCACCAGCTGGTCCCATTCCAACTTGGATTTCCTAAAATTTTCCAGGGATAGAACTTCAGGTAAGAAGCTATATAGCATAACAAATAACATGATATAAAGAACACCAAGTTCCCAAAACATGTCTTTCATTTTCTTTTTTTAGATTTTATTCGAAAAAATTACGTCTTATTTTACCTTGTAAACAATATATAAAGGATAAGTAGTGACATTTTTGTAATAAACACCAGAGTTTAATGGGCATAAGTGTCGGTATAAACAAGTTTTACACCAAGAAAATCTAATATGATCCCATTATTTGGAAGTTGGTTTTGAAAATCAGTTACAAAGTCGATTAACATGACATAAATAATAAAATATCAATTCAATGGATGTTGGTGTATGACAATGCATCAATTCAATGGATGTTGGTGTATGACAATGCATGTCCTATTAATCCTTTTTAAGACTAAGTAGAAAATAAAAACAGAAAAAACACACATATCCATCTTGTGAATTGTAAACGAGGGGAGAAGATATATTATTTACCACGATGGTGTCACCAAGATGCTGCTTGAAATTTTCTCTGAAAGCACGCATGAAATCAGCATAACATTGAACTGGTGTTCGGCCCTTGAGTACTGGCAAAGTATCACATCCAAGTGATAGATATTCGTAGTTTCGTTTTCCCCATTGATCAGTATATGCAAGATCCGGATCTTGGTCAATTTCCTCCACAACCCATTTGGGCAAGGGAATACTGCACACAAAACAACAATTGATAAGCCCATTAAGAAGACACCAGATATGCGAACAGTTTTAATTGTAGTCAAAACTCATGGGGATAATACTATCAAATCATCATCAAACAAATAATGCAGTTAAAATTTAGACAGAAAAGAAACATAACAACTGGCACAAGGCTTGTTTTTCTTTCCCTCTATGCCCTTTTATTTTTGGGGAATGGGCATGTAATACTATGCCATAATGACAATTCAACTAGTTGGACTTGCTGGCGTCTCTATATCGCTAAAAGTTGCCAATACAACCGACAGTGGACATGCAGATTCCTCTAATATCAGTCGAGATCAAGTAAGGAATACTCAAATTATATCTTACACATAGCCATTGAAGATTGAGTCAAAAAAATAGGTAGCCATTGAAGATATTTATTATATTTTTTAAATATTAACATAAATATAACGGAACTATCTAAAGTGATTGAGATATATAAATAATATTTAAGAAGACATACATTTATCAAGATCAGACTCTAATAAGTCAACAAATTGATTTTTTTTTTGGATAAATGCAATCTGACTCGAACATAGAATTCATCAAGTCTAACTTTACAAATCACAAAACAAATTAACATTGGGTCCACTAATCCAATCTATACGCAACTAATGCACTTTTTGTAGCTAAGCTGATGTGATTCATGTGAATTGGCTTTGGTCTAACCTCATGTAGCTTCCTTTTCAATCACGAATCCACACTCTTTTCTCGTGTATAAAAGTTTACTTTCTCACCTAAATTTAAGATAAGACCCTTTACGTGTTCACCACGCCCCTCTTAACCAAATAAAAAAATAGTTCTAATTCACATAAAAATAAAACATTTTTACAAAATTTCAGAAATTTGAGGACTAGGCACAAATTTCACACATGCAATCAAAAGACAACTTAAAAATTCCAACCCCAAGTTACAACAACTCCTTGAGAAAGAAAATACGGTAAGAAATAAAATGGATTGTTTTCTTATTCTCAAGAAAGTGTTATTTTACTGTAAAAAAAAAACTTATTTTCAACTACATTTTTTTTGACTGCATTTATTTTCAACTACATTAATTGTTCAATTTCATATTTATTTTTATCTAGCCACTACATAAAATGAGTTGCAATTAATTGTTTCTCTTTTAACCAACTAATATAATATGTTTCAAAAAAAATAAGTATTTCATAGTTTAGAATAGGAGCTACAACATCTAGCATAGTGAGTAAAATAAAAAAAATCTAGCAGAGTTTTGAATAAGAATTTATTAAAATATATGAAATTATTCAAAGTTCAAACCCATATACACCATAACATTACACATGGCCGGCATATCTTCCCATCACATAACCATACCCTTTACCCGTTTAATACACACATGACACCACACCTTTCAATATCACATCAATAATTCATAAACATCATCAACCACAACTAATAAGACCCGCATATTCACTTCAACATGCATGAGTTACAGAAAGACTTTGCCTCGCTGCAATGCCACACGTAATAATATCCAAATTCTTCTAAATTACTTAATTCAAAAATTCAATTTCAATCGCTCTGCTTGAATTCTTATTTTTCTTTTAGAAGCAAAGTTTGAAGTCTTCATTAGCATTGAGTAACGGGACAAAATCAAATGAATCAGCAAGCTATGTTCTTCCCCAATCCCAATTCCCAACTTCTAATGAAATTTCCATCAAAAGAAAACTTCTACTGAAATCAAAACATCTGCTGAGGATAATTTTGGATCACCCCTGAAAAAATGGCTATATTTACAAATTTTGAACATAGTATTTATTTATCACTGTTCATAAAAAGAAAATTTACAAATTCTGTCCTATTCTATTCTAACGTGTTCTCTTCTGTTTTATCCACATCTCTAATCTCACCTATTATTAATCTACTACTCCATTTCAGAATATACGCAAAAGCAAAAACTGTCAAATGAAGTTGATGTATGGGTCCAAATTTTAAAAATAGCATGTCTTATAAAAAAACAGTAATAATTAGCAAATACAAAGAGATTGAAGAAAGAGAGACTTACGTGCAAGAATCACCGACGTTACCACCACATTGATGAAACGACATAACCGCCTGAACCTTAAGTCCATGCTTCTTCGCCATTTCAATAAGTTCATTATAACCTCCCCAATTATATTCTCCCGGCGTTTCTCTCTCCACCAATCCCCACCACACATCCATCATAATCCCTTCCACACCAGCACTCTTCAACGCCGCCATCGCCGCATTCACCGCCTTCTTTCTATTCACTCCATTCCCCATCGTTACACTATCCAATGGCATCATCACATAAACCGGTACTCCATTCTCTTTCCCCTTCCCCGATTTCGCTCCTGTTACATGTTCCTTCTCCACCGCCGTTTCCGCTTCCATCGTAAACGCTTGACACGCCACCGATAGATCTGGCCGGATTGAGCCTAATACCGGTGACCTGCACGGACTCATTGGTGGTGATAGTCCGTCGGCGGTAACATCTGACCTACTCGCCTTGCATCGGAGACTCGTCGCCGGTGACTTCCACACCGCCGTCGCACTCACCGACGCTGTTGTCTCTCCATTTGTCGATTCAGACGGTACTGGAACTCCGGCGAGGCTTCCTATTTGATGAGTCATACTCAACGCCATTTTTTCTTTCACGAGAAAATCCGAGAAAGCGCGAGAAACTAAAAAAAATAACTATAAACTAAATTGAAAAAAGATAACCGTTTGAACTTGGGACTTGAAAGTTGAAACGCTTTTTTTCTTCTCTACGGTTTGGTTCGTATGAGTGGAGACAGTGAGAAAATGAATGGAAATTGGAAAGCGAATTTATAAAGAGAATGAACGAGGTTGAGGATAAAATTAAAATAGTAATATTTATGATATAGCCGGTGTCTTATCGACACGTGTACTTCTATTGCGTGGAAGAATTGGAGACTGTGTAGGAGGGGGACGGTTGAGATTGCCTGAGAGTTGTGGAAATGGACGGTGGGATGAGGATTACGCGTGAAGCTCCCAGAAAATACGATGCCGAAAGATTCTTCCGTCGATAAAGGAGTGACACGTGGTGGATGGTGACAGCTCACGTGTCGTGATTGCACTTTCGGTTAGCGTATAAGGCTAAGGAAGAGGAAGAAATTCAAAACGAAGGAACTAGGAAGTATCCTGTGAGATTGATGACTTGTACGCGTCAAGCTAATATAAAACGCTGGAATGGAACTTCGTAGGGATCAAATTCAAGTTCCTCCTCTTACCATGAATCTAGGATTAGACATTTTGTTTTACCTAAATTCAATTTTTTATGGTGTTAATCACTATCTTATATTGGATAGTTTATAACAGATAAGTTTACGGTGGATAGCTTATAATAAATAAGTTTATTTTAGGTATTTGACAAAAAATGTTAATAGCGTTTTTTCATTAGTTTGTAGATGAGTCTTTTCTCTCGTGTTTATAGTGAGTTCAAGTCTAAACTCTTAGAGCTATGCTATTGGGAGGAGTCATTTTGACATTCTCCTTCCATTTTTAATTCAAAGATTAAATGGATGCAAATAATTCCGTCAAAAAAATAAATGGATGCAAATAACTTACAAATGTTTGAGGGGAAAAAACTTACAAATGCTTTCAAGGAGTGAGTACTTAAGGCTAAGAACTCATTTTGTGGAGTTTGTGGTTAGAGTTCGACATGTTGGTGGAGAGAGAGTTGGAAAAATAAGAATGAGTTTTTCCATAATAACTCAATTCTTATATTAAATTAATTTATTTTGGTTGGTCTTTGGAGAGAGAAAACTAAAAAATGATTAAAAACTAGATAAATTGTAAGATCCAAAGTCAGTTCTTAAGAAATTTTCCATATAATTGTTAAAAGTGATATGGAGTTATGGTCTCCACTTAAGGACACTAAATGAGTTCATGGTTGGAGATGCTTTTTAAGTTCGGCATGCTAGACAATGTTGAGTTGCCTAATATCTAATAATATTGAATTTTGTTTAGGAAAAAAGGGACAAACGTATTGGATTTATAAAATACTCTTTTTGACATTCGTATCATGACTAAGTATGTGTTTGGTTTGAAGGGAATAAAGGAAAGAGAATAAAAAAGGAAAAAGGATTATTTTAAACTTTAGCACCTAAAGGGTTGTTTTAACTTCCATAAGAACTCAGTTGATGAAGGGAAAGGGAAGAGAGGAGAGAAAAATCTTTCAATTGCTAATTTTAGCTCCTCTTTAAAATGTGGAGAGATTTTTTTTTTGTTACAAAGGAGAAAAAAAATAAAAAAGCGGTAAGGTCTCACAAACAGAGTACCATTAGCGTATACAACTAAAAGGGAAGACAAATCCTTTGGGGGACTTTTACAAATGATCGAAGCAGAAGAATTCTTTATACACAGCTTCGGCAGTCTGTACAAAAATCTCCTACGACACGTGTGAGTAATATGCACCACCCATTCACGTTGTAGCAACTCGCGTAATAAGGCCACCTCATTACCATATAAGTGATACACTGTGTTGGCCTCCTTAAGAAGTCTGATTGTCTCTAAAGAATCCGTGAAACATCGTACTCTCCGATATCCATCATCCCAACATAGAGATATACCTGTAAGCAAAGACATCAACTCAGCATGCATGATGTTATACCAACCCA
The DNA here is from genome assembly GCA_963573325.1 of Astragalus glycyphyllos. Lineage (NCBI taxonomy): Eukaryota > Viridiplantae > Streptophyta > Magnoliopsida > Fabales > Fabaceae > Astragalus > Astragalus glycyphyllos. Next base: position 6,467,427 of record OY754313.1, on the reverse strand, counting down.
CAGAGCCACTGAAACCAAGAATGAATTGGCCCTCATTGTTACGGATGATAACACCAAACCCCCGCAGCACCTTGATTAGTGAGAGCACTCCCATCGACGTTCAAGGCAACCCAGCCTGGATCTGGTTTTTTCCAAAAAAAAAACTTCACAAGGAGGTCTAGTTGATTCTTTAAAATTATTTATAATTAGGATTCGAAAAGTGGAGGGATTTGAAGCTGAGCGAGTATTTTTATTTTTATTTAAAACTAGGATTTAAATATTTTTTATTCAATTTGCCATTAAATATTTGACGAGTGAAAACTCTAAATTTGTATTTTCATTTGTCAAAATCTCTCCTCTCTCCTTCCCTCACTACCCCTCCGGTTAGTTTTTTTATAAGCAAAGTCGTTAGAAATTAGTGTGTTAATTGTTAGGGAAGAGAATAGAGCGGAGTTAGAATCCCATGACTACATTTTCATCAAGGTAATCAAAACCGGACAGGCGGTTCACTCATCCATATGAGGTTTATATAAATTTTATTGCTTTAAAAATGAGTGCCACCAAATAAGTAATAATTAAGACTCGCAACTGAAGAATTATAAACATATACATTAATTGAAAAAATTTATTAGAAATTACTCCAAATTGTACTTTAATAAATTTCGTAGAATATTAAAAATAGGCTTAAATACTTTTCACCCCCCTGCAAAACTACCTGATATCCATTCACCCCCCGCTTTCAAAAACACCCTGCAAAATATAAGATTATCCAGTTACCCCGTCAAATTGGGGGGGTAAATGGATAGTGACAACATTTGTAGGGGGTAACTGGATAATGTTATATTTTGTAAGGTTTGTTTTGCAAAAAAAAAATTTTGCAGGAGGGTAAATAGATATCAGGTAATTTTACAGGGGGTGAAAAGTATTTAAGCCTTAAAAATATGTATAATGTTCCTTGAGATTTACGTTTTTTTTAGATAAGCCCTTGAGATTTACGTGTTGTTGTATGCTTAAAAGGATGTCCAAGACTTTACTATTTATTATCTACTAGTAGAAAAAAGATTAAAAACTTTTTTGAGTAAAAAATAACAAGTTAACATCAATGAATTATCAGCTTTGCTTTCGCCTCAGCACTTTTTTTTGGTTACAGCACTTTGGGCCCGTTTGGATGAGCTTATTTTTGAGCTTACGGAAAATAACTTATGGAGATAAATAAGTTTTCACGTTAACCCATAAGTTCTCACTAACAAAAGTTATATCTCCATAAGTTATTTTTCCATAAACTACATTGACAATCTTATAAATAATATAAAAAAGGTTATTTATTTGCATAAGCTGTTTTTCATAAGCTCAAAATAAGCTCTATCCAAACGGGACATTTATGTATAACTTAGTACTTACTACTTACCATTCTAAAATATTGGGTGTTTAAGCATTTTTTTTATTTGTTCCAAAACGTTGGGGTTTTAGATACCCAAAACAAAGTTGACTTTTGGAACTCTAAAAAAATTGACTTTTTTATAAAAGCATACTCTTACATATAATAATTCTATTTGCATTTTACAACAACTTGCCTTGGCAATTTCAGCGACATAGACGTCGGTTCATGGTTCGAACCCGGGTGTCAGCGGTGGTAGTGTGTGTGTGGTGTTTATTTGTCATTTCATCTAAGTAAATGAAAAAACAAGAACATATTGACTTTACATTGAAAATTGGCATGTTTGCAATTTGCACACTCACACAACTGGTGGTATACTTAATACCTAGATTGTGAGTGCCGAAATTTTTTAAAAAAAGTAATAAATACTTTTTGCATTTTTGATCCCCCAATTTTATCAAATTCGCAATTTTAATTCGTATTTTCTTGCACTTTTGGTCCCAATTTCTATCAAGTTTGCAATTTTAGTTCCCCTATTAATTTCAAATCCAATTTTTGACGGAAATGCTTAAGTGGAAAACACGTGTCAGGCTGGCGTAGCCATTGAGTATTGTAGCACGACACTCGTTAGCCACGTCACCAGTCACCACTTTACTGATATATCAACAATGCCGCGAAAAATGGGATGACAAATTAACAAGGGACTAAAATTGTGAATTTGATTGGAGGATCAAAATTGCAAGAAAGAAAATAGGGGGACTAAAATTAAGGGGTCAAAATTGAGAAAAATAAAATAGGGGATTGAGCCTGTTTGTGGAATCCTAATTGAAGTTGATGTGTTTCCAGTCAACATATTTAAAAACTGGAAAATGAAAAATAATGATGAGGCAAAGTTGAGGAGGAAAAACGTTGGCAACTAATTATTTCACAAACAGAAAACTAACAAATGAACGAAAAAAAGAATGATATTTGCAGGAGGTTATTGACAATCTTTTGGTAGAGGCCAACTTTAATCTATCTAGTCAAATAAATTACTTAGTTCATAATTGAACATTTACATTATTTCATGGTTTGAAATCGTTGAATAATAATGAAATTACTGTCCATAAAAATCCAACATGATAAAATTTTTTACCACTAAGATAGAAAGTGTGCAACAAACCAACTGAGAAAAATGGGAAAACAATGGGGAACAAGGAAGAAATGATAAATCTGAAACCAACTAACTAGAAATTAGTGAAAATGGGAAGAGAAGCATTAGGAATTTAGAATATTAGTCTGAATTGCGGAAATGAGAAATGAGAAATCATAAATAATTGGAATTGTAATATAAATTACAAGAGAGATAAGAAGATACTATATACAAGAAAATCGCGTATTAGTGGCAAGTGTTTTTCGTCGGTACGTTTTCGGTGGAAATTTGGTATTTTCTGTCGGTAAGATTCCGGTTGAAAAAATGGACTTTCCGGCGGATTTTTTTTCCTTCGGAACCTTTTCGGCGGATTTTTTTAAAAAAATTAAATTTTTGTTTTCAAAAAATCACTGGAACCTTCTGAAAATGCCTATAAATAAAACTTTCTCTTACATTCTCTCATTTCACTCTTTATTTCCTTCTCATTCTTTTCTAAATTTTTCCCTATCTTTTCTTTCTTCTTCTTTCTCATATTCTCCAATCTCCATAAATTTCTCCATATATCTCTTTTTTATAGTTTCCCCTTTCTTCTTCATTCTCATTCCTTCTCAGTTCTCACTCATTCATTCTTATTCCTTCTTACTTCTTCATTACCATTCATTCATTCATTCCCATTCTCTCCTACATTATTTCTTCTCTAATACTCTTCTTCATTCTAATTCATTCTTATTTCTTCTCATATTCTCCATTTTTCCTTCTTACTTCTTCATTCTCATTCTCTCTTAATTATTTCTTACTAAATTAAAAAAAAAATCGAAATTTTAAAAAAAATTTAAAAAATCTGCCGAAAAATCTACGTCAGAAAACATTACCTACGAGGGTTTTACATACGGATCTCTTAATTAAAAAATTCTTCAAAAAATAATTTTAGGATAAAAAGGGGTCGGGTCCTGACTAAGCCAGTCCAAAACAAGATGAAAATGGTGGGTTGGCGAGTTGGCCAGCCAAAGGAAAACATTATTTTTAGGCGGAATGGCAGGCTGTTTTGTGAAAACATGTGCAATTATACACAATCCAACAAGTAGTAAAGTGATAAATAGAGATCGTTACCACGAGGATTAAAGTTTAATATGTGCTTAATTTGGCTAACAAATTTGCAATGTAAAACAAGCAAAATAAAAATAACAAGTTTTAGAACCATCATTTCAGTTATCAACAGTAAAAGTATATGGTTGTGAAATTTCAGATTAGAGAATAAGTTCAGATGCTTTTTTACTATGCAATTTCATCAAAATGTATTAATGTTGTATCTGATGTTGAAGCATTGGGTGTTGTAGTATTTAGTGTTTACTTTTCAGATACTTTCTACAGGGTTTCGTTACAAGGACTTATGTCTAAGTTCTAAATAAATCCGCCCTTGGCTATTACACACCCACAGTATTCACCCTATGAAATTTGCTCTCCTATGTTTAGGTTTTAAGTAATGATTATTAAAGTTTTCTTTAATAACCACTATCCATATTATCCTTTGAGATCAATTTATAAATCGTGTCTGATTCTATAAATAGCACTCATATTTAGCTGATCCATTCTAAAATAAGTTGGAAATATTGTTACGCAAAGGATACAATCCTAAAACCTCAAATACATTTCATTAAAAACACTAAGACTTCATTACATAGATCAAAGCATCCCAACTAAGAGTGATTAGCTCATAATGAGCAAGCAACACAAGAAATAAAGATCAAGTATGAGTTCTAAAGCCATAAACTGAAATTACAAGGAAGAAATATACTAAGAAAAAAGTAGACTGGGATGAGCTCCAAGAACAGAGTAATGGAGGTACAATCAGCTCCCTAATCCACGAAAATCTTCAAGTAGTGTTAGCTCTTGTGATGTTGCAACATTCTTCCCAATATCACAATTTCATTTTTGGTGTTTAAAGTAGCTTGGTCAAAAATGGAGGAAAATCTATGTCTAGACTTTTTTCCTCTAAACCAGCGTTCTAAAGAGGAAGATAAGGTGTCTTAAATAGCACCAGGGTTGCATGATCAGAGAAAACCCTAAAAACATCAAGGTTGCATGATTAGATAAAACCCTAAAAGAGAGGCGCCCCTTGTCCTATTGTGTGCCCAAAAGTACATTATGCCCACAAAAAGGGAATATCTTGCGCATGACAGCCTGGTCCCCACAACAAGGTGTGTCCGTTCTTTTCTGACAGCTAGCATGGGCGCTGAAATCAGTGCCTCAACGTTTATTTCTCCTCTGTCGCAGGAACTGATGTTGTAGCATCACTACTGGAAATTCGCTAAATAGGGACCGATTTAGAGACTAAATATAATCGGTCACTTTAGCGACCGATTTAGAGACTATTTTGCAAGTTTTAAAATTCTTCAAGTTTAGCGACTGATTTTACGGTCGCTGACGTTTGTGACTGATTTTTCAGTCGCTAAACTCTCACCAAAAAATTTCGTTCCCTCTTTTTCTTAGACCAAAAAAATGATTTCCCACAAATTTTTTAATTTCCCTCTTTTTCCTAAAAAATTACTTCCCTCTTTTTCTTCAAACCTTTTTTTTTACTTTCCAATATCTCTTTTTCCTAAAAAAAAACTTCTTTTCCCATCATAACTGGACTTCTAAAAAAATTAGGAATTCACTCAGTTTCTACTTCTCAAAATTTGCTGAAACCCTATTCCCCTTTTCTTTGTCATCCTATGTGCTGCTCTGCGTATCATTGCGTTCTCTTCTCATCTTCATTGCGCTGCCGTTGTGCTTCTTTCCATCGCCAGGTCGGTGATTTTGTGTGCTTTCATTATGCATGATTCCTTTTAGTTGCTTTGTGATGGCTCTCTTTTGTATATTTTATCTTTTTTGGCTTTCTTTATTATAGGCGGTGGTTTTGTCTGCTTGCATCTAGTCATCACTATTGTTAATTAGTATATGTGTGCCTTTGCCTGCTTGCTTCTGTTTTTATTAGTCATCGCTACTGTTTTTGTTTTTTTTATCATGGATTTGTTTAGGGTTTATCATCATGTTATTACTAGTTAACTCATAATAATGCTATTGGGTTTTCGATATTAAGGGTTTTTGGGGTGTGAAATGTAATTGCAAAAGATCTATACCCTAAATTGGGATTTCTATGTCCTGTTTTGTGCTTATGAAACTTTGTCTACTGAATTTTTGCAATTATTAATTGCCTAAGCAAAATCATTATCTTTATTGTTTCAATTTGCTTGGATTTGTTTTAGTGGGTATTATTTTTTAATTACTTAGGCTTCTTAGTCATTAGATGATTTCTCCCATTTGGGCATTAATCAAAAATATGTGCATTGTTCTGTTAATTTCCAGTGAACTCATTGAAGCATAATATACATGATCAATAAATAAGTTGCCAAATAAACAAAAAACATTGATACTGATAAACAAAAAACATGATCAATAAATAAGTTGCTCATGCGCTAAACCCCTGTGGTATTGATGCTGAGATTATGTTGTTGACTTCCTACTATTATTTGCATTCACTATTTTTTTCTATGATAAAACATATTTGTACCATCTTGGACATTGTTATGTTTATTTTGTTTATAGGAAGTAACTCATTTTTCTGTTTATTCGTTATAGTTGATTTGAACATGTTCATTCTTGTTTTATGAACTCGTTATTTCATGCTAGTCTTTAAAAAGTTACTAAACAAGTATTGTCATTAATTAAGAAACAATTTCATTGTATTTATTAGTTACTACTAGTTATATGAAGGAAGCTCCAGCAAAAAATGATACTAATCTAGCATGAAATGGAATTTAATAAAATCTAGAAGAAAATAAGATGCATTCATTAAATTCTGCCTTTTGAATTTTCTTGAACATAAACGAATGTTTAAAAATGTTTATTTTTTAGGTTTAATCTTATCACCATTGAGAGTGTTATACATGGCAAAATATTAATTTAGTCATGGCTCACCAGATAAGCTGTTGCTTTAGTCCTGTGTTTGAGAATAGTTTAACATTATCGGAGATCCATAGCTATTTATTTCAGATACTGATTAATTTGTCTAGAGGGTTAATTTATGTCTCTGATGCTTATTCAGGGACATATTGAAGTGCCCTTATTTTCTAACAAAGTTCAAATAACCCTGCTACATTATGCTAGATTTAATTTCATGATTCTGAATATTTCCTCTTTTGTTACTCCATTTTAGGTTGCTGATAAGAGGAGAGCCCTTTGCTAGTAACTGTCAGGGGAAAGTGCATTACACAATTGTTGCTTCAGGTTTGAATGTTTATTTCTTTTCTTTGTTAAATCTTTTATTTTTTTTGGTGCAATTGGTGGTATACACCTAGTCATGTGGTGCTGGACAGCTTTTGTTTTCACTGGTGTATGATGCAATTGCTTTAGTCCAGATATTTTAAATTGAATTTATTTGCATTCTAGTTGCTATCGTTTGATTGAAAAATCGTGTTTTTGTATTCCTTCCATGGCTTCTTTGTTTGTTATATTCTGTTTTAATTAAATATGTGTTGCTTGTAAATGTGAATAAATTTGGTTATCGTAAGATCTTTGTTTCGCTGATTGGCGGGGATGTATTTTTTTGCTTTCTCATTCGACAGAATATGGACATTCGCGTAACTCGTAGTTGGATGTATAATAGACTACTTCCTGGCCGAAAGGGATATACGGCTGCATTTGAAGAAGGGGTAAAGGAATTTATTTCTTTTGCATGCAAACAAGAAGGTGTGTCAAATAATCAAATTAGATGTCCTTGTCCTCGATGCAAAAATATGGATCATCTAGATGCCGAACTAGTTAAAGTTCATCTTTATAGTAAGGGGTTTAAACCTGATTATTGGTATTGGACATGCCATGGAGAAAGTGATCCGGAGTTGAAGGAAAAAGTTAATACTCGTCATAGGAATACTACCACTGCACAAAAGGGTGTTCATTTCGCCCCTTACAATCTTCCTCCAGAACTATGCATGACTACACCCTATATGTTTCTCACTTTGATTATTCCCGGACCAAATAATCCAAAGGATAAGATAGATGTGTATTTGCAACCACTTATAGATGAGCTAAAAAAGTTGTGGAATGAAGGAGAGCTGACATATGATACGTCGAAAAAACAGAACTTCATTATGAAAGCTGCACTGATGTGGACTATCAATGATTTTCCTGCATATGCAATGTTGGCGGGTTGTCATCAAAACCAAACCTAGAGGTACCGTCGATGATAGATATACATTAGAGGTTGCGTATCAAGATTCAACGACAACTAATGTGAGTTTTGCAATAAATGAAGAGCTACTTGGTGACTTGAGAGATGAAGGGCAATATGAGGAAGTAGAAATGAATGTTCAATATGCAGAAGAAAATGGGGAGGAGGGGGAGCAGGAGGAAGAGGAAGAGAATGGGGAGGAGATGGAGGAAGAGGATGAGGATGAGGATGAGGAAGAGAATGGGGAGGAGATGGAGGAAGAGGATGAGGAAGAGGAAGAGGAAGAGGATGGGGAGGAGATGGAGGAAGAGGATAGTGATGATGAAGATGAAAATGATGATGATTAGCCTGGAGATATATAGTATAGATTGATATTTAGGTTGTAGGATTACTTATGCATTCTTATTTGAAGCAATGAACCTTGTGTTAAATTTCGGTTAGTAGTTAATACTATAGAGCTAATATGGTAAAGCTTCCCTTAATTTCTCAGTCCTATACCTTATTGTGCCTTCCACAAACAATGATACAAAATTATTTAAGAATTAAATATGTGGTTCATATGTGGTTCTATATATATGTCTGACATTGTACATATGGATCACAATGCTTAACACTGAAAAAGGCATCTGTCTGATCATACTATATGTTTTTGCAATTTCACATTAATTTATTTATATATTCATTAAACCATTACTGTGTTTTGAGCATTCTGATGCCTATAGTTTTGGTGGAACTTCTTGGTTCCTATACTTTTTGATATTATATACTATAGTTTTGATATTATTTGTGTAATTCATTTTTTGTCTGTATATAGTTTTCTTTGGTATTTATTTTGTTTTAGTACACAAGGTTGTGAAGAACCTGAGAATTTGTGGTGATTTCCATAATGCTATCAAACTTATTTCTGCCATTTCTGGTAGGGAAATCACTGTTAGAGATACTCACAGATTTCACTGCTTCAAGGAAGGGCAGTATTCATGCAAGGATTATTGGTGATAATATAGTTAAAGATGCTACTTAAGTGAAAGCAAACAGTGCCAACATTAAAATGGAATGCCCCTCCTGGTTTTTTTGCTTATTGTTCATCTTTTTATGTCCTGTATTTAATTTGTATCTTTTTTATGTTCTTAGACGAAGCTGAACGGAACCCCTCCAGAGCCTATAGATTTGTTTCATCGCACACACCAGCATCGTAAGGATAACACTTGGGTGGATAGAAAATCAGAACATACACATGTAATGACCTATCAATTTTTATTTCTATTATGTTTCTTATGTTGGTTTTAATTTATTTGATTGTCCTGAATATTAATTGGTCTTATATCCATGTCAACAGGAGATCTTTACACGTGAACGGGAAAAACAGACCCAAGCTGCATCTTTGCAAGGAGCTAATCCACCAAGTCAGATGGATGTATGGCGTGATATAGTTGGAGTAAATAAAAACACGATGTATGGTTATGGACTACATTCGACTGAAGTGCTGAGACCTTACTATCACGGTTCAGGTTCTTCATCATCTGGGTGGATGCAAAGGCAGGAGCTTAATGAACTCAGAAATCAGTTGGAAGAAGTGAGAACTGAAAGAGATGAACTGCGAGTTGAAATGGCAAATACCAAGAACACTTGTGAGCAAAATAACAAGATGATAAAAAAATTGATGAAAATGATGAAGTATCAACAACCTCCAACTAATGAAGAGCTATATGATGAAGATGAAGATGATGAAGATGAAGATGATGAAGAGTCTGATTCAGAGTGACAAAGTGGCGAAGAGAGTTAAACATTTTATGTTTTTTGTTATGACTTAGAAACTAATTACTATGTTATGTAGGTTATGTCTTTTAATATGACTTAGAAACTAATTACTATGTTAGGTAGGTTTTAATCTAAATTGACTATTATGTTTTTTACCAAATACATTATGTTTTTAATGTAATGACTATTATGTTTTTAATGTATGACTATTATGTTTTTAACTAGTCATCAAATAGTCAAAATCAGTTTCAAAAATCAGGTTGATAAGTAAGTCACTAAAACAGTATATAAGCTAGTCGCAAATCAGCTAAATCAGTCACAAAAAGGTCTCTAACTCAGTCACCAAAACAGTCACTAAATCAGTCACCAAAACAGTCGCTAAATCGGTCACCGAAACATAGCAAATATCACTACTTTCTTTAATGTCATTTTTTGATAAAAATGAGCAGGCTTACACACTTTCAATTAACAAAGGACTAAACCAAGATACAGTATAACTTATTCTTTCTGGTGATGAAATATAATGTGCGCACTCACTTATATATATGGATTATCTTTTGTAACCAAATAAAACTTATATATATGGATCAATTAAATATTCTTCCTTTTTTCTTCATATTGTGCTACGCGAAAAACAACAAATGTAGAAGAGGGAAATAGCCATAACATGTATCTACAGAGGCTTTAATACCAATTGAAGGATTTGATTATAACAAAATCATTGTACACACAAATTATAACAAATTATTCATAATAGTATTGGAAAGGAATCGTGTACATGAAATGTTGTTGAAGGATTGACCGGAGAGTATGAGAGTAAACTACTCTCATTGTCGTCTAGGTTTCAGTATTAGGATTCACTATTTAATGGGAACAATTAAATATCTAAACGGTTGAGGGCATTGACCTCTTATTGGGCTTAACTGAATGATCCAACCCATCACGATTCATTCAAAATTAAAATCCAACACATATTCATCAATTAGTTAGTGCTTAATAAGAATTGACCACAGTATATATTAATAATAATACTTATATAATTGAATATATCAATCGACAATATATTAACTTTAACGGCAACAACAACAACATCTATGAAATGAAGTATGGAAAATCATTAAAAAATAAGTAGATCGACCTTGATTCCTAGAAGACAATGCCAAACCAAGTTTGGCCAAATAATATTTCGACCCATTATTCTTGAATAAAGTGTGACTCCAAACCACTTGACCAACAGAACTGGAGAAAGTGTGACTCCAAACCACTTGAATAAAGATCAGGAGGCAGATTCTTCCCGAGCAACTGACTGGCAGATAGAGAGTTGGATTCCACATTGACTCAATTTGGTCTCCTATGTTTCCTTCTAGTTTCAATTTGGTCCCCTATGTATTTTTTAGTTTCATTTTGGACCCAGAAACACATTAAGAGCGACCCATTTGGGTCTTGTCTTCCCATTCAAACCCATTTTTCATTTGGACCAAAAGAAAAACCCATTTTTCATAACCCTTAATCAATTTCTTTTTCGTTTTCGATTTTGGGTTTTTGTTTCGGTTCGTGGGAACCCATTCGCTTTTTCAGATCTGTGAGTTGTGGGGATTGTTTCATTTTTGTAGATTTGCGAAACTGACTTGGAGATTTGTGATTTGTGAGTTTTGTTTTGGTTCCAGATTTGTTTCGTTTGGCTTAGTCCTTTGTGGATTGAATATTTCAAGATTTGTGTTTTATTTTTGTTAATAGGGGTTAGTTAGTGAGTTAGTGAGGAAGATGAAGATGAAGATGAAGATGGGGTATGGTGAAGATGGCTTTAGCTTAGAATACTAAGGATTTCCTTAGTTTTTTATACTAAATTAGTATCAGCCACTAGATCTGTATTTTTTTAACTAAATCTGATCCAAAGGCTGTCAATTAAAAAGGGTACCAATGTAATTTTACACATCCCAACCATCCATTAATAAAAAACATTTTTATTTATTAATTTTGTATATATATATATGTGTGTGTGTGTGTGTGTGTGTGTGTGTGTGTGTGTGTACGCGCGTGTGTGGCGGTTGCAGGTGGTGGCCGGTGGCGGAGCTCTGGGGACCGGTGCGGCGGCTGACGGCGGTGCTCCGGTGACCGATGGCGGTTGGTGGCGGTGGCCATGGTGGTGTCACTAACCATAGACTTCATATTTGTGGTTACCGAATTTTTTTAATTATTGTGGAAATGACTCATATACCCATTTATTATTTGTTACTAAGCTTTTGGCTTAGTATCCTAAGTCAGACTCGGTGAAGATGGAGGTTCAGTTTTTTACTTCATGTTTTTTATTTCTAAAATAATTTTCTAATTTTTTTAAACAATTGCTTATGTGTAATGTGTTTTTTGATTTAAAAAAAGAAATGACACATCATTTAATGATGCATCCAAGTCAGATCTGACACTAGGATGCCACGTCAACAATTAATGAATAGAGTGACATCCGTTAAAAGTAATGAACAGAAAACACTAAAAGGGACCAAACTGAAATGTAAATGAAATATGAGGGACCAAAACGGGATAAAAAAAATATAAAAAACCAAAATGAAACTTTGAGCAAAGATAAATGACCAAATATGTTATTTACCCTAAAAATAATATATGTGCTTGGGCAAAAAAACCATGTGGGGGCAAAAAAAAAATTTATTTACCAAAATAATGCACTTTGTGGGTTATTTACCAAAGTGGGCAAATTTTTTTTATAGTTCAGAAGTCGCCCCCCCCCCCCCCCAGGGTGACTTCTGAACTGTTTTTTGCAATTTTTTTTTAAAATGCAGTTCAGAAGTCGCCCCCCCCCCCCCCCAGGGTGACTTCTGAACTGTGTTTCGCAAATTTTTTTTAAAATACAGTTCAGAAGTCGCCCCCCCAGGGTGACTTCTGAACTGTGTTTTGCAATTTTTTTTTTAAATACAGTTCAGAAGTCGCCCCCCCCAGGGTGACTTCTAAACTGTGTTTTTTTTAATTTTTCAATAATTATATATTAATATATAAATATCTAAATTAATTTATTTTAAATAAAACAGTAGTATTTAGATAATTAATAATTGTAATCCAAATTTCCTAATTTAATTGAAGGGTCAGAAAGAAATATTACAACACAATAATTTATTTAAAAGACCAACCGAAAATTACAATAGTTATTTAAAAGAGTAATCCGAAATATTACAACACATTAATTGCGGTTAGGACAGTTGTTTCTGTTGTGACCCTCATTTCTACAAATTCCGCATCTTCTGGTGCGTGTATCCTTTTCTCTTTGATCCATCTCTGTACGAATACGGGTAGACTGTGGACGACCCTTTTTATCTCTCCGTTTAGTGGGATCATGCTTTAGTTCTAAAGTATTGAAATAAGGCCATGACGTCTCAGTTGGCAAGGGTGGGAACTCGACAATGTAAGTATTGAAAACATTCTCCATTGTGTACGGTGGATCCACGAATTGCATGTGGTCGTAATTGCATTTTGAGCATGCTGCGATGACATGTGAACAAGGGTAGTGAAGTGCCTGGAATTCCCCACACTCACACGTTTTTGCTCTGAAGTTCACCACGAATGTTCGCGCAGGTCTACCACTTTGTGGTCGTACAAGTTCTTCAACTCGGAACAATTGTTGGGCACGATCGTGAACCGCGACGTTATGGGTTTTTGAGACATTTATGTTCCTGGCAATATTTTCCAACAATTTTTCAGAGTACATAGTTCCGGACGTCAACATTGCCTGTGCCTGTGTTCCCCTTTTGACGAAAACCTCGTTCATCCTGAAATATGTTGCATCTATCAATGAACGAATAGGGAGATTCCGCACCCCCTTAAGAACATTGTTGATGCACTCTGCAAGGTTTGTTGTCATGTGCCCCCAACGGGAACCTCCATCGCACCACTGCAACAATTGTTCTGCGGTTATGTCTTCAACCCAAGCCACCCCCTCAGGACCTACTTCCCGACCAATTTTTTGTTTGTAGTGATCGGCCGATTCTTCCGTCATTGAATATGCTGAAGAAAAAAAAAGAAGATGTTGGTAAGTATGGAATGGAAATTTGAAACCAATTAATTAAAAAAAATTGTTAAAAATACTCATCCATATTGATGACATGTTTCCTGGCAGGAGTGTTTTTGAAGTGTCTCATGAAGTTTTGTGCTATGTGGCGAACACAGAAGACGTGTTTCCAATTGGTGTTTAGTTGCGTAACAGCACTTTTGATAGACTCGTGTCTATCTGATATCAAACAAATACCCTCCTGTGGTGTCACATAGTGTCTTAAACGAGATAAGAAGAAAAACCAAACCTCCTTTGTCTCACCCTCGACCACTGCATATGCAATTGGGAAGGTGTTGTTTCTTCCATCTTGTGCGATTGCCAAAAGAAGACACCCTTTGTACCTACCGTACAACCATGTTCCATCAACAGAGACAACTGGTTTGCAAAATTGAAAGCCTTTAATGCACGGGCCGAAACTCCAAAAGATGCGGTGGAATACACCTTTGCCGGCAACTAGTTGTCCATTCTCATAGAATGGTTTGTACTGCCAATCGTGAATTGTGTCTGGAATATAGTAAGAGAAAGCATGTAGCCACCTGGTTACTTCATTGTAAGAGTCCTCCCAATTACCGAAGATAAGCTCGATTGCTTTTTGTTTAGCAATCCAAGCCTTTCTGTAGGAACTCTGGTACGTGAACCGCTCCTTGATGTGTGCAATCAACACAGCCACTGATATTGTCGGGTCCTTCCTTACAAGTGGAAGTATATGAGTACACATGAGGGAGGAGGTCAACTGGCGGTGATCTTGGGAAATAGTAGATGTTGTACATGTGTGTGGGTGAGTCAACTGTGTAATCACCCAATATCCAGTTTTTGCTCCTACTCTCACTACACACCTCCACAAACAGGTTTCATGAACACAACAAACGGTCCATGTGTGTGGTTTAGACTCACAGACTTTGTATGCAACTGAATGGTTTAGGTGATATGTTTGGATGAATTGTTGGGCTATTTCTTTTGTGGGAAATTTCATTTTGAGTTTGAGTTCGTTTGGGTCTTCGTTGGATAATAGTTGGTTCCTGTCCATGGAATGGCCAAACTCTACATCATAAGGTTCTGGGTTATCAGCTGTGACGTTTTGAAAGTGTGGTACAGGCTCGCGGAATGCAACACCTATGTTGGGGTTAGTTTCAATTGGTTCCTCATCGACGTCACGCTGAAGAATTTCATCTTCATCTTCGCTATAGTCCCCAACGTCTTCATTATGGACACCAACAAACATACTAAACGGTGGGGTATTAGTTTGAGTATGTAGAGGGTGGCTTGTGTTAAGGTCAATGGGTGTGTTTGAGGATGATGGTGCAGAGTGATGGTGAGGTGTTGAAGGACTGTAATGCATGTCACTTTGGGATGATGAAGGATTGAATTGAGGGTAAACAGGTGGAATGAAGTCAGTGTATGGTATTTCTGTTTGTTGAGATAAACGTAAGTTTTGTTGTGATGAAGATGGAATAGAGTGGCCGTGACTTACCTGGGTGTAGTTAAAAGGAGCCTCAACCAAATCTGCGTATATTTCTGGTGTACATATACCAAGGTGTCTATCTTCTTTGAAATGCTCTATCATAAGTTCAACATCATCGTCGGAATTTATTTCGAATCCCCCATAAAAGGTATGGCCAGTACTGAGAGTTGTGGGGTACCGATATGTAAGACTAGCAACCATTTTTGAATGGTCAGGAGAGATTTTTTTTTCAATGGCTTGTTTAACTTGAGCTAGTTTGGAATTAGAGTTTACTTTGACAAGGGTGTTGTTATGACACCTAAAAAATATACCCTCAGTATTTGTTTTTTCAACATAACCATTGTAAAAGACCGTGATGAAAACATTCGTTGGAGCCATTGACGAAGTTGGGAGTAGGAGGGTGTGTTTGAGTTTCAGTTGGTAGTAGGAGAAACTATGGCAGTTGGGTGTTTAGTGGTGAGAGATTTAGGGCCTATTTATTGAAATTTGAATGGTCTAGATTTCACCGTTGGTTTTGAAGGCCAGGATTGCACCGACACTTTTAAAGGCCAGGATTGCACCGACACTTTTAAAGGTCAGGATTGCACACGTGACTTTTAAAGGCCAGGATTGCACCGACACTTTTAAAGGCCAGGATTGCACCGACACTTTTAAAGGCCAGGATTGCACCGACACTTTTAAAGGCCAGGATTGCACCGACACTTTTAAAGGCCACGATTGCACACGTGACTTTTAAAGGCGAGGATTGCACTGACACTTTTAAAGGCCAGGATTGCACCGACACTTTTAAAGGCCAGGATTGCACACGTCACTTTTAAAGGCCAGGATTGCACCGACACTTTTAAAGGCCAGGATTGCACCGACACTTTTAAAGGCCAGGATTGCACCGACACTTTTAAAGGCCACGATTGCACACGTGACTTTTAAAGGCGAGGATTGCACCGACACTTTTAAAGGCCAGGATTGCACCGACACTTTTAAAGGCCACGATTGCACACGTGACTTTTAAAGGCCAGGATTGCACCGACACTTTTAAAGGCCAGGATTGCACCGACACTTTTAAAGGCCAGGATTGCACCGACACTTTTGAATTGTTCAATGTGCATTGTTCACTGCTTAGTGCATAGTGCAGTGTCCAGTGCTTAGGAAAACTCATTTTTTAGACTTAGGAAAAACCGGTTTTAGTCATTGTTTCGAATCTTGTACACGTGGGTTATAAGTCCGTTAGTAGTAATTCAAAAGATGAAACCGTAGTTCTATAACTCTACTATAATGTCATATCATTTATTTTAATTTAGTAATTTAACAAAATTGCTTCAAATTGATCTAAACATGGTAAAAAACTCATTTTTTAGACTTAGGAAAAACCGGTTTTAGTCATTTTTTCGAATATTGTACACGTGGGTTATAAGTCCGTTAGTAGTAATTCAAAACATGAAACCGTAGTTCTATAACTCTACTATAATGTCATATCATTTTTTTTAATTTAGTAATTTAACAAAATTGCTTCAAATTGATCTAAACATGGTAAAAAACTCATTTTTTAGACTTAGGAAAAACCGGTTTTAGTCATTGTTTCGAAGGCCAGGATTGCACCGACACTTTTAAAGGCCACGATTGCACACGTGACTTTTAAAGGCGAGGATTGCACTGACACTTTTAAAGGCCAGGATTGCACCGACACTTTTAAAGGCCAGGATTGCACACGTGACTTTTAAAGGCCACGATTGCACACGTGACTTTTAAAGGCGAGGATTGCACCGACACTTTTAAAGGCCAGGATTGCACCGACACTTTTAAAGGCCAGGATTGCACACGTGACTTTTAAAGGCCACGATTGCACACGTGACTTTTAAAGGCGAGGATTGCACTGACACTTTTAAAGGCCAGGATTGCACCGACACTTTTAAAGGCCAGGATTGCACACGTGACTTTTAAAGGCCAGGATTGCACTGACACTTTTAAAGGCCACGATTGCACCGACACTTTTGAATTGTTCAATGTGCATTGTGCCTCACTGCTTAAAGGCCAGGACACTAATGCTTAGACTAGAATATATACAACAAAAGGCAGCAACACAACCACATAACTCAAACATTCAAGTCACCATAACTCTTCAACAACACTTCCTCTAAGAATGTCTTCCTTACTAAACGAAGAACCTCACATTTCCATGCTTCTCAACGATGACCCAATGGAAGTTCACCACGCTTTCAAACTTCCAGAACCAGATGCCTCTATATTACCTTTGATAGAAAGAGCTGGATTTCGTCACATTGCTTCAATTGGCGCATTCAAAATAAATCCAGCTTTGGTGGCAGCAATGGTCGAACGCTGGAGACCAGAAACACACACTTTTCATCTTCCAGTAGGGGAGTGCACAATAACTCTCGAAGATGTGGCGTTGCAGTTGGGACTTCCCGTTGATGGAAATGCCGTTACTGGAAGTTGTGAAAAAAATTGGGATCGAGTATGCGAACAACTTTTGGGTAAGCCTATCCCAACAAATGGCATGGTAGGCAACCAAATTAAGTTCACTTGGCTACAACGTGAATTTAATAATGTTCCAGAGGGCGCTTCCAACCAAGTGCGAAGACAATATTGTAGGGCGTACCTATTGCAGTTGATCGGGGGATACATACTCCCAGACAAATCATCAAACAGAGTCAACATAAAATACCTACCCCTATTGAAAAACTTCGATGAAATTTCAAGTTACAGCTGGCGGTCAGCATACCTAACGAACTTATACAGAATGTTGTGTAAGACAGCTACATGCTCCTCACGCACCATGGGTGGATGTACTCTTTTGTTACAGTCTTGGGTCTGGTACCGCATGCCGTTCCTAGCACCAGACTGCAACCGTCCTTATGAATGGCCACTAGCAAAGAGGTAAAAAATTGACACAACTTATGAATACTAACAATTATATTTCTTCTTTACGTTAACAATTTTTTTTTACCAGATGGGTTCGCACGCCACTTAGCCACACTAAGTGTCCAAAAAGCCTTGTTTTGTACAGATCAACAATAGACCGCATGACACATGAAGAGTTTGAGTGGTTGCCATATCGGGAATTCAATTTGCCAGAAATAGCATATCGACACCAAGGCATATGGACTACAAACACGGCTATGGTCTGTTTCCATATTGTAGAATGGCACCATGCGGATAGAGTGACTTTGCAATTTGGCCTCGTCCAAGACATACCATCAGCACCAATAGATATCAGCCACATGCACAACATCACCATGCAGGGACAAACTGATGTTAATTGGGCTGTATATCACAGCCAGTTAATTGATTTATGGAATGATAGAGAAAATCGATGTGTTGTGGGTCGACCGTGCTTTGCTAAACCAACGCAGTCAGATAAATACATGCGCTGGTTTCTAAAAAAATCAAGGCCATACATTTCAGCCGACCAACATCTAAGGGATCCACGTGGTCTTGCAAATGTTGGTGATGTGGATGAAGATGATGAACAAGACGTGCCAGCTCCCCCAACTACTCAAACTGAACGTCGAGAACGTAACCGTAATCGACAGCGACGTGCACCACCAACTCAACAAAAGACCCAAGAAGATGTGTCTCACCGCCACTCTATCTCCCACACACCAACATTCCAAGAAGATGTGCCTCACCGCCACTCTATCTCCCACACACCAACATTCCAATATTACGAACAATACAACCAGTCAGTGGAACATACTCCTTTTCAAGATACATATCGACATTCTACCACCGAAAGGGACCCCGATATGTTCTATGAGTGCTTTGGGGTCCAACCCGGCTCTGCGCAATCTGTGGCGTTGCTTCATCAAATTCAAGAGCAGGCCGGCGGTGCTAGTTCTTCATCAGTTCCCCAAAATTTTCCAGAGCCACCGCCGCCTGCCCCGACTGAGGAAGAACATCAACCACCACATCGGCATCAACGTCCACGGCGTGTCCCCCAACCTCGAAAGTGTGGAACTGGGTCTCATCTTTGTTAATTTTTTTCTGTACTGTCTTTTTAGTTTAATTTATCAAGTATTGTAATTTTATATTAACTAAGTTATTAATTTTAAGGGTTTAATCTTATGTGACATTTATTACATTTGGATCAATAATTTACTCTTTTATCTTTAATAGTGCTTTGTGCATAGTGCACTATTAAAGTGTGCATTGTGCAGAGTGCAGAGTGCAGAGTGCAGAGTGCAGAGTGCACTATTACAGTGTGCATTGTGCAGAGTGCACTGTTAAAGTGTGGATTCTGCAGACTGCATAGGTCTTAATTTCTTTAATGACCTAGATTTTGCCGACACTATTTAACGGCCTAGATTTTGCCGACACTCTTTAACGGCCTAGATTTTGCCGACACTCTTTAACGGCCAGGATTTTGCCGACACTAAACCCTAAAATCAATGGTTAAGATCATCCAAAATCAACGGCTTACATACGATCACCCCTATTATTAATACGTTCTCACATTACACTCAAATTCACACCAACAGTTTACCCTCAACCTATATTTCTGATTAATCTTCTCTTCTTTGGTTCTTCCCAAACACTGTCGCCCAACCCGCTGAAATGGAATGGCAGTTGTGCCCAACCCAGTACTCAAATGACAAATTCCTAACCGCACTTTATCACAGTGGAACTGTAACCACCGATGAACATGGTGTTGTCTTTCGTTGTCCTAATCATATCTTTTGTAGGATGAATAAGGACATCACATTCGCCCAACTCAAGGAGAAGGCTGAGAGAAAAATACGACCAGAGGGAGGGTGGCGTAAAGACGTGGAGCGTATCCGTTACAGAAAGTACAATTGTGGAGATGACGGGACATTCCGTTATTCTGTCATGGAGATCCAAAGCGACCACGACGTTCGCGCAATGATGGAAGGTCATGCTAACATTCCAATGGGACGTAGTCTCTTGGAGCTGTACGTAGACACAATACGCACTCCGGAAGAAATCATTCATCTTCTGCGACCACCCCCACCACAACAAGTCATACCGGAAACAGTCATCAACCACTACTGTACACTTCACTGTCAGGCCCATGTTATGTACAGGGAAGAAGATGGTGTGTATTTTAGTGGTCCAAACACCATTTATTCCAGCCTTAAGAACAACATCACCTTCGCCGAACTGAACGAAAAGCTAACGGAAAAGGCGCAGCTGGAGGGTGAGGAGCAAACGATCACTCGTATCGTTTATCGCTGCCCCCGGACCGGCGAAGGTAATCGTATTCGGTGGTGCGTAATGACTATCAAGACTGACAATCACGTTCGGCAGATGTTTCAGCAGCATGAGCTGTTTCAACCTCATACTCGGAGTCCTATCGAATTGTGCATCGAAACAACTATTTCCACCCATGAAATCATCCGTCGGGTTATCCCTCCAGCGGTCCAATGGCCACTACCAGAAAATGTTTCGTGGAAGTAGTTTCGATCATGTTTTCCTCTCGTTTCGTTTTTAATTTTCTATTCTTGTATTTCTGAAAATTTTGTTGTTTATTTCAGTCTTTTTTCTATATTATATTATGTTCGAATTTTTAATCTCTTAATTTTTTGTCCTAAATATTAACGTAATTAAATTATAAATAGGTATAATCATTTTTATAAATTTAAAATAAATTAATTTAGATATTTATATATTAATATATAATTATTGAAAAATTAAAAAAACACAGTTCAGAAGTCACCCTGGGGGGGGGGGGGGGGGGGGGGGGGGCGACTTCTGAACTGTATTTAAAAAAAAAATTGCAAAACACAGTTCAGAAGTCACCCTGGGGGGCGCGACTTCTGAACTGTATTTTAAAAAAAATTTGCGAAACACAGTTCAGAAGTCACCCTGGGGAGGGGGGGGGGGGGGGGGGGGGGGGGGCGACTTCTGAACTGCATTTTAAAAAAAAATTGCAAAAAACAGTTCAGAAGTCACCCTGGGGTTGGGGGGCGACTTCTGAACTATAAAAAAAATTTGCCCACTTTGATAAATAACCCACAAAATGCATTATTTTGGTAAATAAATTTTTTTTTTTTGCCCCCACATGTTTTTTTTGCCTATGTGCTTGTGCTATATTCACAAATATCTGCGTTGCTGGTATTTACTAGGTATTCGAGTATTCATGAGTATCTTCAGATGTCTAAGGGTATCATAAATATTTTTTGAAAAATGCATTTTTGTAAAATAAATAATTAACAATATTGATTTTTTCCTCTTTTTTAATAATAAAATTACTAATCATTGAATTAGTAATAACATCACACATCAAACGTAGAAAACTTCTCCATCTTTTTATTGGAAATTAATCTCATGAAAAAATTAGTAAAGTATTTTCCTCCCGCCGAAGAGACGTACGTGAAGCCATCAACTACCATACGCGGAGGAGGAGGCCACCATTGTGCAGATTCCAGCCTCAACAAGAAGAAAAGTCTGAAGGAGGGGAGGATTTGGGAGAGTGACTTTTAAAGAGAGAGAGAGAGGGAGAGAGAGAGAGAGAGAGAGAGAGAGTTGGAAGTATGGATATTTCTAAATTTTTTGGTGGACAGGGAAGGTGTAAAAATTTAAATGGGTGGTAAGGATATAATTGCCCTAACTAAACCTTTGCTTTTGGGATTTCTAAGTAATATTACTCAAAATTTAAATACCAATAGGTTTTTATTTAGATATAATATACTTTTCATGCAACCTATGAAAAATTATGATTAATTTGTTGTAATTTTTCATGTGTTCTATCATTTGTTGATGCAACTCGTGAATAACATATATATTTAAGAAATATTATATAATTTTTTTTACAAAGGGTTATGAAAATTCAATTTTTTTAATATTACTGAAGCTACCTGTAGACATTAATATATTGAATGCCACTGAAATATTAACAAATAATTATTTAATAAATTATTTAGGTGAGAATATATTAAATTATAGGAAAATAACAATGATTTGTCTAAAACTCGTAACAATTTTAATATTAATTTAGTTGACATTCCCATAGATATAAAAATACTAAAAATAATTGGAGAATCGAAGAAGACAAAGAATTTCCTTAATTAAAAAGGTAATTGAATGTCAGTTAAATATTAAAATTCACGAAACTCAATAATGTTAAACTATTCTGTTTAAAAATAATATTAAGCTATATATAAATATTGAACTATCAATAATGTGGCGCTATTTATTTCAAAATGATATTCACGCATAGTAATAGTAATTTAGACACAAATGTTTCTTTATGCCAAATGTTTATACACTACAAAAAAAACGCTTATTAGCGAGGGTCCCTCGCTAAAACTGACTTTAGCGAGGGAATTAGCGAGGGAATGTGATTCCCTCGCTAAAACTCACATTAGCGAGGGACCAGTCCCTCGCTAATGGTTAGCGACGGAATTTTCAACATTAGCGAGGGACTGGTCCCTCGCTAAGTGGAGGCGGGAATTTGAAAATTTTAGCACGAAAAACAAGGTGGTTAGCGAGGGAATTGGTCCCTCGCTAACGTGAATCTGACCGTTAGCGAGGGAATTAGCGAGGGAATGGTTAGCAAGGGAATTAGCGAGGGAATTGGTCCCTCGCTAATTCAGTCAAATTCACGCAAATCAAGGAGTTTAGCGACGGAATTTTAAATCCCTCGCAAATTAAAGTGACTATTAGCGAGGGAATTAAAATCCCTCGCAAATTTTTTTACTTTTTTTTTCCTTAAATCCGTTTCAACCACACAAACACACAACCACTCTTCTTTCTCACTCAACACACCCTCACTCTTCTTCTCTCCTCTTCACCATTCCTCTTCCCTTCCTCTTCCTCTACTCTCCACAACCACCACCACCACCATCACCACCACACAACCAACCAACCACCCTCACTCTTCTTCTCTCCTCTTCACCCTTCCCTTCCTCTTCATCTACTCTCTCTCTCTCACCTACAAACACTAACCCACTACTACATAACAACCACCACCACACAACAACCACCACCACACAACCACCACCACCACCCACGACACCACACCACTACCACCACCCACGACACAACCACCACCACCACCACCTACGAATTTCTTTCCTCTTTCTCTCCACCTTCCACCACCACCACCACCAACAACACAACCACAAAATTAATAATATAATATAATATAATATAATATAATTCATTAATAGTATAATAATAAATAGCTTCAAAAAAAATATAATAAATATATAAAAAAAAACAAGCCAATCAAATGACCATTAGCGAGGGAAATTTCCCTCGCTAATATCCAATTTTTTTGTAGTGATAGTCTCGCTATAATATACTTTTACCAAATAATTTAGCTTTTAATAGATTTTCTTACAAATATGTTTATACAAAATGTGCATTCCCTGTCGGCAAAACCAGAAACATGTGGCCAATTAGGTTTCTCGACGTATGCGCACCAATAACATGGTAACAAAAAATGTTCATTCCCCGTGTGGTGTCTTATTACTCCTAGAATTTTATCCAAAAATTGAAACATTATCATATTTAACTTGTATGATTGTTTCTTTCTCACTGACTTAAGTATGTTCTTTTAACTTCATATCTGAAAATAAGTACCTTTTTCAACTTATTGACTATATTGTTAACCTTGGCCCTTTAAGGTAAAAGAATATTGATGGTAATGAGAGAGATAAACATTAGTACGATCTAATTTTAGCATATTTGTATTATAATTGTCATCCAATTTTTTTTTTAATTTCAATTAGGTTTCTACGATTCAAATTTGTGGTGTAAATGTCATAATAACAACATAAATGGAATTATAGAAATTATGGTATTAGAGGGTAAATCACCAAGTACGTTTATTTTCTAACTTATGCTTAATTACAACTAAATTAGCATATTAGAAGGTAAATCACCAAGCACGTTTATTTTTGTAACTTATGCTTAATAAGTTACACGTAAAAGTAAATTGAATTTAAAGTATAATAAACCTCTTAATTTGAACCAAACAAACTGCAATTCAATAAATGTGAATACATGCAATGAGTTTCAATTGAACGATACAAAAATGAACTAATTGAAATAACATTTCAAACCGAAAATCGGTACTTCATATAGTGATGATTGAAAAATACAAATTTGCATCAATAAAACATCAAAAGAATAGCATGACATAAGGATAGCTAAATTATTATAAAATATGTTATTTGGATATGAAAAGAATATTTTATTCTTGGGATGAAAAGAATAAAGAAATGTTTATGATTTAAAATAAGTATTCAATAATTAAAAAGATATAAACAGGTGTTATTAATTAGAAACAAAGTAACATATTAGAAATATATATTATGATGATATGATGATGAGAACCTATAAACACAAAGGGAATGTATATAGTAGTAAATAAACAAATTACTCTTTATACTCATCAGTTGAATGTGATCCCTATATAAAGTTAAAACTATGTTTATAGAATTTTGATTGAAAGATGAGCAAACTGTTTGTACGCATGCAGTGCGTGTACCACCATTGATGAGTAATGATTTTAGCGATTCGTGCAATAACAACGAAATTATATCTGTAAAAAATTATTGAACAAAATTAAGAGATAAATGAATTTGTAAAAATTCTTTGCAAAGATAATTTGTATAAAATTATTATTATTATTATTATTATTATTATGGGACAATATATCATTTTTCTATTTTGGAGACCTTTTGTTCAAAATCGGATTTCATTGATGTGGGGCTAGAAAATAGAATTAAATAGAAAACCGTGACATGTGAAATAGCATTTATTGAGATGAATTCACAAATATTTAATAAATAGAATATAGAATTAAATAGACAACTCATGAGAAAATGACATGTGGAATAGCATTTATTGAGATGCATTCTCAAATGTTTAATATATAGATGCAGTGCGTGTACCACCATTGATGAGCAATGATTTTACCAATTCGTGCAATAACAACGAAATTCGATTTGTAAAAAATTATTGAACAAAATTAAGAGATAAATGAATTTGTAAACATTTTTTGCAAAGATAATTTGTATAAAATTATTATTATTATTATTATTATTATTATTATTATTATGGGACCATATATCATTTTTCTATTTTGGAGACCTATTGTTCAAAATCGGATTTCATTGATGTGGGGCTAGAAAATAGAATTAAATAGAAAAATCATGACATGTGAAATAGCATTTATTGAGATGAATTCAGAAATGTTTAAGAAATAGAATATAGAATTAAATAGAAAACTCATGAGAAAATGATATGTGGAATAACATTTATTGAAATGCATTCTCAAATGTTTAATATATAGATTAGCAAGAATCAATAATTACAGTAAAGTTGAGTTGAACTTAGATTTTCAAGTGGTGGTGGCTTTTCAGCATGAGATGGGTAATGGTAGTATTTGGGCATTCCAAACAATTTAGAGACTCTGTTTAAATCTTAAAAAATTAGGTTTCTAATTATACTTATATCAAATGAACCACCAAAAACTCAAACTACTTTATTTAAATTTTAAATAACATCTCAATACAACTTTAAATTTTGTATATTAATTTTCAAACGATTAATGGACAACGATGGAGCTTGGGATGGTTCTTCAGGGGGCCAAAGTAACATTTATATATTTTCATTGTGGTGTAACGAGGTTTCATTCCTTGCTACATGAATAAGGAAGCTCTTAAAGACGTCAATAATGATCCTAGAGATGATTTGGATCCTAATCCTTTGCCGCGGGAATCTTCACCTAATGGGATTAGAGAAACGACTGCGCAATCTAATGAAGAATCAAATGTTCAGGACTCTTTTTGTTTGGATAACGATAAGCAAATGTCGCCTACGGTGCAGTTGCAGAAGACATCTTTGAACTCCGTTCAGAAGTTGGCTAAAGCTTCTACCTCTTGTATAATATTGAAGCTCCTGCCACTCACTCTAACGCCGACATAGTGAATGATATGAATATTTCTAGTCGGTGTTGGAGTGATTGATTGTACAGATTTACTAAATGCCTCAAAGTCTGATACTACTTCTAATCTAGTGGTAGCATCTGACATGAAAATATTAGGAAAGCTTTGGGGTGATGTGGTAGATGATGTTGGGGTGCGGTATGATAAACTCGAATCGGTGGTTCCAAGACTCAAAAGAAATTTCGACAAAGAAAGAAATTGGTCCAAAAAACTATAGGCTATAATCCCGCTCAAAGACAAATTGTGTCTCTGTCTCTTTTTGATCTAACTATTGTCAGTTAGTCCTAGAATTTTCAACAAATCCAGAAATTAGCCCAAAAATTATCGGCTATAATTCCCGCCTAAGGACAAATTTTGTCTGTCTCTTTTTTATTGGACTATTGTAAGTTAGTCTTTTATTTTTGTCTCCAGGATGAAGTGTTTTAGGGGATTTTGCTAGGAGCTCCCTATTATTGCTTTGACTTTATTTTCTTTTTTGCCAAGAGTATTGATCTAGTCCCCCTAGGGCTCTTTTTTCTCTTTTTTAATAAAATCAATTGGAAGTTCTCTTTTTCCTTCTTGATGTTGTTTTGCATCAGAAGGTTTTAACGAGGTTTTCTTCCATCTATTTGCTCAAAAAAAGTTTCTCAACTAGTCTGGTGTCTTAAGTTTGACACCCATTACGTTACTTCTTATTTTTTTTGAGAAATTCTATAATGTTGAGATTTAAAAAAATGATTTAAAACAACGTTCATTGGGTCAAGGGTTGGACCGCGGAATCTGTAGTTGAACCGCATAAACATTGCCTTACTCTCGATTAAAAAATTTCCAAAATTTTAGGACCTATAAATTTCATACATGTAAATTACTAAAATTAAACTCATGAAAAAAAAACTAATGTATCAAATTTTGGTATTCTCATTGGCCATTACAAAAGTTAAAATGCAAATAAAAAAGGAATCAAAATTATACAAAATAAAATAACCAAAAAATACAAAAAAAAAAAAAAAGTGGTAACGATGGATATGGGGTATCTTCCATTTTAGGTTAGAAAATCTGAACACTTTCATCATCTATCATTTTTTCACAAGAGTAGCGCCAATGGTATGCCACCTCTCGCTGACTTTCACCTTCCTGTTATGGTTCAAGCCAAGACTTCTTTCTCGTGTGAAAATTTGTTGTGCCAAAACAAGCTTAGGCACACACAACCTATTACCCGTAGAACCTCATTATTTTTTATTGTAAATCATGTTTTTTATTTTTTTATAAGTAAAGGAATTATTATTAAAAAAAACACATTTAGGACAACAGCATTTGCACAACATAATGTTTTTAATTCATATTTTTCTTATTCTTTAGTTGATTTAAGTTTTTATCACTACCATTTGATGTATAATTTTTTGGCTTATTTACGCTTTTGGTTTCACTATTATTACCTACTAACGATTTTAATTCTCGAACATTTTTTACTGGATTTTAGTCTCCTCATTTTCCCAATTTTTAAACTCATTGCCCTTCTCAAAATTGGGTAAACATTTAGCTGATATATACTCATGTATCCTACGTTGCATGCATGCCACGTGAGATTTTAAATTAACAAAATTATTATTTTTGATTAAATTTGAAAAAACATATCCTTCATCCATCGAGATCCAAGTGAAAGAATCCTAATTTCAGAATCCAGAATTCCTCCAACATCATAAAAGTGATCAAAGAAAGAACATTATTTGCTACCATATACCTAAAACTAATGTTTTTTCACTCGCAATTTGAAGGAGAGTTAATGATTTTAGAAATTTGAAAAATAAAAAGACGAGATTCGTGGAAAAAGAAGTTGGGGGAATAAAATCTCAAGTAGGTGATAATAGAAGATCAAAAGTATAATTAAGCCTAATTTTTTAAGGTCACCCATTTTACAGGTTTACAACCGCTAACTTTCTTGATGCACCATTTGCTACTATATATTACTAGGGTACTGTTATTTTCAAAAAAATGTTGTATAGATCTTTGATTTAAATGCCAAAGGTTTATTTCCAGGATATTGAGTCATTTAATTTAATCTCTGAAAAGTAAAATCTTGAGACAATAACTTTATTTCCTGGGTTTTTCAATCTTTCAACAGCTAACATTTCAAATTTTTTATTTTAAATAATATAATAATCAGAAACAAATTTACCTTTCACCCATAACTTGTACCAGATAGGGGTGGACATCGGTCGGTTACGGCCGGATTCGGGCCGCTGGAGGTGCATCCGACTGAAAACCGATGAGGAGTTATGCCACCCACTTCCGACCGTTTTCAGAGTCGGTTTTGGCGGGTTTCGGTTCAGGCGGGTTGCGGTTCCGGCGGGTGGATATTTTCGGTTTGAAGCTTTTGTAGCTTTTGAACGCATTCTGAGAAAAATGGGTCTGGTGGTGAGAAAGAAGCTTGGAAAATCAACAATGGTGAAAGAGGAGGCTAGAGGAAGAAGACGACGGTAGTAGGTACTTTACAGTTTATATGAATAAACAAATACAAAAAGTAATTTATTATTTATTAAGTGTTTGGCTTTATGTGTGATGATGAATGATGAATTGATGATATCGAAAAAGAGAGTTTTAAAAAAAGTAAATAGTGAAAAGGTAATCAATGGCTCTTTGGAATAGTCAAAAGGTGAATCAGAATAAGAGATATTCTTAATGCGCTACAGTAATAGCATTGGAAATCTAATAGAGGAGAGTTATTTATAATGCAGTGTTAGTAACATGTTTCGGTCGGTTGCGGGTTTGCCACGGATCCTTTCATCTACACCGCTGCCGACCGTTTGAACCCATATGAATCCGAATAAACAACCCAAAAATCCGATGACCCGATTTCACTCACCCGTTTTCAGTTTTGTGTGTGCGGGTTTTACGGTTTCGGTCGGTTAATTAAATGTTGTCCACCCCTAGTACCAGAGCTTGGTTTGCACTAATAGACAAGAACTGCATCTGCCATCTTCTGCATAAATTGATGACCTACTTTATCAACTGCGATTACTTTGTCCTCATCCACTAGTAAAACACTTTAAAATTATGGATAAAATACTATTTTACATTAATTAATTAAAAGGATACAGATACAATCACTTTATTTTTACCACACTAATTTACAAACATAATTACCATAACAAAACAAAAATTGAAATGTTAGCTAATTCCTATAGCAAAAAAAGGAACAACCTAAACATGATTATTTTCCATTTAATTATATAACGTTAGGCTTAAAACCTCAAGAACAAATTAAGTATCAACCTACACATCATTATACGGCATTTAATCTACCTATTTTAATGCTTTTTTTGACAATCTATTTTTTGTTACCGTGTTATTGGTGCGCAGTATCTATCGACTTTGACGATATTCGATTTTGTCGGTCCGGATGCTTTTCCCATCCCAATTTTTGCCACACCCATATTCGAATTCGAAACCTTGAGATGGAATCTGATTTCAGTTACCACTCCGACCAACCCTTGTTGGTACCACTAAACCTATTTTAATGTTAAACCATGTTGAATTATGTACCATTAAAAAATTTATCAAATGTCGCCAACAAAAAAAATTAAACAACCAGTATCATGTAAAAAAAAGTAGAACAATAAAAAATAAATTTTTAAAAAGGAAACTAATTTCATGGGATAAAATTAAAATAACAAAATTAAATTAAGTGACCCAAAAACACTTGCATGAGATAGTTGGGGTCTCTTCTAATTTAACCAATGTCCTGAATTCGAATTGTCTCTCTTGTTGAGCATAGAATATACCTAGTTTATACCAAAAAATTAATTTGAGTGAGGACTTTCTATTGAATAAAATAAGCAGGGAAGATAAAAGTTTAAAGAAGTGTGTCAAAAAAAAGCTTAAAGAGGTAGTATGTCATCAATCTCAACAACACAAAATATATAAACACATATAATCATTGGTTGAAAAGTGTATTTGTGTGTGATGGAAAAAATTTCCGTTTCCCCATCCTAATGGGCGTTGCTCTCAATTTTTTTGGTTCTAGACGAATTGACAAATTCCATTTGAAACTCATACACAAAACTATGAGGTCTCAGGTTCGAAGCGGAATGACCTTACGAGTCCTACTCTCAATTTTAATCAATATTATTTTGTGCTCGTTGTTGGTTTTGTGTTGTTTTTAATTTAGTTATTAGTAAATTTGTCATTTTGCAAGAACAAATTATAAAACTGAAAAAAAATTAATTTTTTTTATTAATATCAGTTACTTTTTTTGGTCAAAACTAGGATATCCACAGCCGAATGCAGTGACTACTCCCCTCGCTGGATTGGAGACACCTCAAAGAAAATATCAGTTACTTTTACAAAGATTAAGATAAAAAAAATTAAAAATAGAAAAACGAAAATTAAAAAATAATTAACAAAAGTTTTATTTTGCTAGTTCTGATACAAAATTTAAAACTTAAAAAAATTAAAAAAATAGAAAATTACTAAAAAGATACCGACAAAATTAAATTACAACAAAAATGAAAAAGAGTCTTCTACTTCTATTTTGTGTTAGAGTCCATGGCTCTTTCGGAAAAACTGCTTTTGTGTGTTCACAAGCAGCAAAAATAAATCTGCTTCACCATTTCTCTCTCCCACGCTATGTTGTGTCACAGTGTCACGGTCTCAACATACAGCTATGTTGCAACACCCAAACCAGAAAGTAAAGAGAGGGTCAAGGTCAAAACTTAAAAAAGCAACAATTTCAGTATCACGAATTAAGAATTTGGGAGAGAAATTTCAAGAGCTATAATAGCTGGCAATAACAAGAAAACAAAATTGATGAGTCTATATATGGAGAACAACCAATACTACTATCACCACCACACTCTCTCAGTTTGCTCCCTTTCTCACCATCACCATCACTCTCGGTCTCTCTTTCTCTCTCCACCATTGCACCACCACACTCTTTCTCTCCTCACCGCCGGGGACAACTGTATCCTCCACCACTGTGAATTCCTCAACTCTCTCTCTCTCTATTTATCTTGTGTTCTCCAAAATTTCATTTCTCTCAATTAGATGTGTTTAAATGACTTTGGTTTTGGGCTGATACGTGTTTGAAAACCGCTAATCATACCTCTTACCTTTTTTTTTCGTTCTTTTTTACCATTTATTTGTTTCTAAAAAAGTATATCTGTTCTACATTGAGAAATTCGTTCTCCTTAAAAATTGGAGATGCTGGAAGCCCCTCTATATCTTGACTTAGTAGTAGAGGCTTTACTTGCCTCTGATACCTTAATAATTATCCTTTATTTTTGACAAAACAAGACTAATTACATATTAGTTATATATGTTATACAAGTTTTTTATGTGTAAAAAAAATAACTTTCTTTATGTGTGGGTGAGTACAAATAGAAACAAAAATACAAATACAAATGTAGAAATAGAGGATAACAATAGAGTGAGGGGAATACATCTTTGAACCATCTGTGTCTCCGGCAAACCATAGCTGTGAAACACCATCACCACCACACTCTCTTCTCGCCTCTTTCAGTTTGCTGCCTTGCTCACCATTAACATCACAACCGCTCCCCCTCTTTCTCCCCCACTCTAGGTCTCTCTTTCTCTCTCCACCATCACACTATCACACTATTCAGCTTTTTTGGCTTTCTATAATTTTCGAAAACAAATATCAATTAGCATGATTTAAGCGCATATTCTTGTATCTTCATCTACATTACATTCTTTATGAAAGGTATCTAATTCATGTTTGTTTTCGAAAATTATAGAAAGCAAAGAAGCTGAAGTAAAGTATAAACATATAAGAATAACGAATGACCTCTTTGAAATGTACCTCTGACTCATCACAAGAAGCTACCACGAACTGGAAGTTAAACAATGGTGCAATAGCAATATCTAGTCTCTTCAATTCAAATAATTGAAGTAAGAATCTGTTGATCACTCCATCTATTTTATGGAGTGATCAACAGATTCTTACTTCAATTATTTGAACCGAAGAGACTAGATATTGCAGTTTAACTTCCAGTTTGTGGTAGCTTCTTGTGATGAGTCAGAGGTACATTTCAAATAACCGCCGGATATCTATGTAGACAAGAGGTCATTCGTTATTCTTGTATTTCTGTTTATACTTAACTTCAGCTTCTTGACTTTCTATAATTTTCAAAAACAAATATCAATTAGCATGATTTAAGCGTTTCTTCTTGTATCTTCATCTACATTACATTCATTCTTTGACTTTCTATAATTTTCAAAAACAAACATCAATTAGCATGATTTAAGCGTTTCTTCTTGTATCTTCATCTACATTACATTACTTTCTATATTGCACCGTTGTTTAACTTTCAGTTCGTGGGTAGCTTCTTGTGATGAGTCAGAGGTACATTTCAAATAACTGCCGGATATCTGCGTAGACAAGAGGTCATTCGTTTTGTATTTCTGTTTATACTTCACTTCAACTTCTTTGGCTTTCTATAATTTTCAAAAACAAATATGAATTAGATACCTTTCATAAAGAATGTAATGTAAATGAAGATACAACAAGAAGCGCTTAAATCATGGTAACTGATATTTGTTTTTGAAAATTATAGAAAGCCAAGGAAGCTGAATAGTGTGATAGTGTGGTGGTGGAGAGAGAAAGAGAGACCTAGAGTGAGGGAGAAGGAGGGGGAGCGGTTGTGATGGTAATGGTGAGCAAGGGAGCGAACTGAAAGATGCGAGAAGAGAGTGTGGTGGTGATGGTGCTTCAGAACTATGTTCACTACAAAAAAAACAGGGATTAGCGAGGGAAATTTCCCTCGCAAACTGACCAAAATCCCTCGCTAATGGTCATTTGCGAGGGAATTAGCGAGGGACAGGTTCCCTCGCTAAATCCCTCCTCGCTAATCGGATTAGCGAGGGAATTTAAATCCCTCGCTAATTAGCGAGGGAATTTTCCCTCGCTAATTCCCTCGCTAATTAGCGAGGGACTTTAATCCGTCGCTAATATTGAGGGACACGTGGCCAATTTCTGACAGCCACGCGTCCACTATTCCCTCGCTAAATCCCTCGCTAAATCCCTCGCTAATTCCCTCGCTAATCTCAAATTTTTTTTTCTGCTACACCTATTTTTATTTTTTTTATTGATAGACCTGATTTTATACCTGATTGAAATAGCTAAAACAGTTTTAATTCCATCCAAATCAACATAATATAAATCCAAATCAACATAAAATCCGAATTAAAACAACATAATATCCGAATCAAAAAGTACTGAAATGTCAAACTATCCTAATAGCTGCCTTCAGACTCCTCTGACTCCTCTGACTGCTGAGCTTGCTCCTGATCTTCCTCCTGGATCCATATCTATGAAAAAAGAGAAACCAAATGTGATACTAACAACATTAATGATGTATATTATAAATAAATTAAAGAAACTAAATTAACAAGAACAATCATGATATATATATATATATATATATATATATTAATGATTCTAATAAATTTAAAGACAACATAATGAGTCAACATAAGAAAACACAAGAACAATAACTCTAATAAATTTAAATACAACATAAGATTAATAAAATTATTCATCTTCATTCTCTTCTTCATCTTGTTCATCTTCATCATGCTCATATTCGTCATATTCATTAATCTCTTCTTCATCTTCATTATGTTCTTCATCTTCATCAACGTCTGCTTCAACTGCTTCAACTTCTTCAACTAGGAATCGATCATCACGTAAGGAGTCGATCTGTTCAACTTCAATTACCTCATTTACTCCCGAAATTTCATCCACCTGATAAGGAACTTCATCCTCCGCATCATTAGCTTCAATGCGACCCCGAGGTTTTGTCTTAATTGCAACACACCATCCTCTCCGAGTTGATGGATATGGAACATAATACACCTGCCTCACATTCTCTGCCATGATAAACGGATCATAAAGTTTATACCTTCCATTCATTCGAATGTCCACGGTATTACATTTTGTATTCAATTTTGTTCCTCTAACTGATGGATCAAACCATCTACAGAAAAACAAAACTATTTTCTTTTCATAGTCTAACCGTGGGTATTCAAGTTCATATATGTGTTCAATCACACCATAGTAGTCATTTTCACCTCCTCCAGTTTCCCCTTTAACATATACCCCACTATTAATTGTTCTTTTTCCCTCACTCCATGATTGAGTGTCAAATTTGTAACCGTTAACTAGGTATGTGTGCCACTCGGTCACCTCAAGAAAAGGACCCTCAGCTAAGTTCCTCAAGTGTCGGATTTGGGGAGTTGGTTCCACTTCATAAACCTAAGTAACCACATATGGAAAAAATAAGTCATGTCTCATATCTACTTTAAACATATGACATTAAAATTAGTTTTATCTACTTACTCTAGCCTTAAACCAAGATGGAAAATTTTCATGTATACGAATAGAAGATTCTTCAACGCCTATACCCTCAATTCGTAAGAATGCACTGCAAAGGAATTATTCATATATTGAAAGTTGATCAAACCTTGATTTAACTTCATACTCTAAAGGTGTATAGATTAAAAATGAAATTGGAGCATACTTACTCAAGATATGGTTTAATTTCAGTGCAATTGATCAAGACATGAACATGTGCTGATTTATGCTCTTTATCTGATAAGTAGCTGGTTGACTTCTTTCCCGAGGGGCGACCAGGTTTGCTAAATACAGATAAAGCGAGCGGGTGTCTTTCTTCTTCAACCTCCATTTGGTTTCTATTATTTGTTGACAACATAAAGTTGTTGAAATAATGTGAACAAAAATAAATCGTTTCACGGTGTACGTAAGCTGCGCAGATCGATCCTTCAACTCTAGCTTTATTCTTCACCGATCGTTTATAATCACCCATTAACCTACATATATATGAACGAAAGACACTTCATTAATCTACATATATATATGAACGAAAGACACTTAATTGAAATAGATAATTACCTCTCAAATGGATACATCCACCTATAATGAACTGGTCCACCAAGTCTTGCTTCATACGCAAGGTGAACCGGTAAATGCTCCATGGAATCAAAGAAACCGGGAGGAAATATTCTCTCCAACTTACAGATAATGAAAGGAATATTCTGCTCCATTTTAATAAGATCATCCCTTCTCAATGTTGAAGAACACATATTTTTAAAAAATTGACTCACTTCACCCTTTTCCATCAACACCACACAGTCATCTAACCTAGGGTTCATCAAAACAACAATTAAACAATTTTCAATTAACAACTCTAAAATAATGCACTTTTCAATTTCAACTATTTGACACAATTAACAACATACACAATTTTTAATTCTCAACAAATTTCAATCTAACTCTTCTCAACAATTTCACTTTAACAAATTTAAATTCATTTTTCAATTACTAACATTCACATTTCACAATATTCACTCAATTTTAACTCACATTTCACACTCAATCCTACAACTCACATTTCACAATATCACTTAATCCTAACACTCAATTATAACTCACAATTCACAACAACACTCAATTGTAACTCACAATTCACAACACTCAATTCTAACATCTAATCTATGAAGTTACAATTCACAACAATTCCAACAAACACAATTCTAACAACTAACTCACAATTCACAACAACAAATAATTCAATCCTAACCAATTCAATCCTATCACACAACAACAACAACAACAACAAATAATTCAATCCTAACCAACAACAACAACAATTTAATTTAAAAACTAACCGTTATGAGCAAGATTGAGGTCCGGTGAGGTGGTTCGGTGACGGTGGGCACTCCGGTGCGGTTGTGATGCTTCAAACACCAAATTTCAATCCTAACAAATTTCAATTTCAAGCAAAAATTAAATAAATTAAAACAAATTCAATAAATAAAAAATTAAAATCAACAAATCAACACAATATCATAAAAAACAATAACAACACCTACAAAAGAGAGCTCCGGTGGTGGTGGTGGTGGTGGTGGTTGTGTACGGTTCGTGGTGGTGGTAGTGGTGGTGGTGGTGGTGGTGGTGTGGAAGGAACGTGGAGAGAGGAAGAGGGAAAGAGGGAAGAAATTGGGGTTAAAAGAGAGTGTAGGTCGTAGGTGATAGTGGTGGCGGCGGTGGTGGTGGTGGTTGTGTGGTTGTGGGTTAGGGTTTGTAGGTGAGAGAGAGAGTAGAGGAAGAGGAAGAGGAAGGGTGAAGAGGAGAGAGAGTAGGTCGTAGGAGAGAGAGGAGAAAGAGTGGTGGTGGTGGACGGTGGTGGTGGGTGAAGAGGAGAGAAGAAGAGTGAGTTTTTTGAGTGTTGTGAGTGAGAAGAAGAGTTGTACACGGATTTTGAGTGAAAAAAAATTAGCGAGGGAATTATTTTCATTCAAATCCGTCGCTAACCCCAAACACAATTCCCAAAAATTCAAACGGTCTTGCATTTAGCGAGGGACCATGATTTCCGTCGCTAATGGCCTAGGTAAGCGTGCAGTTTGACTGAAAATTTCCCTCCAACAATTTGCGACTGAAATTTCCGTCGCTAACGCCATGTAATCCGTCGCTAATGTCCAAAGTGAACGACGCAACGTATGCCGTCGCAAAATCCGTCGCTATTGCTACTATTTGCGAGGGACCAGCATTCCCTCGCAAAAATCCGTCGCTAATAAGGTGTTTTTTTGTAGTGGTTCGCCGGAGACACAGATGGTTCAAAGATGTATTCCCCTCACTCTATTGTTATCCTCTCTCTATTTCTACATTTGTATTTGTATTTTCGTTTGTATTTGCACTCACCCACACATAAAGAAAGTTACTTTTTTTACACATAAAATAAACTTGTATAACATATATAACTAAAGTTGCTTTTTTTTACACATAAAATAAACTTGTATAACATATATAACTACTATATAATTAGCCTTTTTTTGTCAAAAATAAAGGATAATTATTAAGGTATCAGAGGCAAGTAAAGCCTCTACTACTAAGTACTAATACTCAAGATGTAGAGGGGCTTCCAGCATCTCTATTTTTTAAGGAAAACAAGTTTCTCAATTTAGACCAAATATACTTTTTTAGAAACAAATAAATGGTAAAAAAGAAAAAAAAAAGTAAGAGGTATGATTAGCAGTTTTCAAACACGTATCAGCCCAAAACCAAAGTCATTTAAACACATCTAATTAAGTGAGAGAAATGAAATTTTGGAGAACACAAGATAAATAGAGAGAGATAGTTGAGGAATTCACGGTGGTGGAGGACACGGTTGTCGTCGGCGGTGAGGAGAGAAAGAGTGTGGTGGTGTAGTGGTGGGGAGAGAAAGAGAGACCGAGAGTGATGGTGATGGTGAGCAAGGGAGCAAACTGAGAGAGTGTGGTGGTGATAGTAGTATTTGTTGTTCTTAAAAAATTAGAGAATCCTATTTTGTAAGAAGGGAAAGGCATTTAGTGAATATTTGCACCAAAATCCCGGATAAGTTCATTGATTTCCTAAACAATGTTGTTGAAGTACCTATGTATTCAACCTCACTCTATTTTGTAACACCCCACTTTTTTAAAATAATTATTAAAAAATGTTTTAGAAATCGTTTTATTTCAATTGTGTGTTTTGGGGTTTAGAGAGAAATCTAAGTGTAACACCCCAAATGTCTTAAATTAAATTAAATTATGTTTTCATGAACCCAATTTTGTAACACCCCAATTTTATATATATATATATATATAGTTTTTAGATTTAAATGTGTTTTTGATCCCTGCAAATATGAGGTCTTTTGATTTTAGTCCTTGTAATTTTATTTTTTTCAAATAAGTCTCTCTGTTAGTTAACCGTTACAAAAATGCTGACTTAGCGAACAGAGATCCTACATGGCTTTTATATTTATTCCTAATTTTTTATTCTAATTATTTGGCATCCACATCATCTTTTTTGTTTTTTTTTAAAAATCTCTCAATTTCTTCTCATCTCTCTCTCTCTCTCTCTCACCGTTTCTTCGTCGAGGTAATACCCAATTTAGTCGCTGACTTTTCAAAAATGTTCAATTTGGTCCCTGACTTTTCACATGTGTCAATTTAGTCCTCAACATTTACAAATGTATGTCAATTTGGTCCTTCTGTTAACAATGGTTAGTTACAAAGCTTATGTGTCAAATGTCAGGGACCAAATTGACACTACCAAAAAAATAAAAAAATCCATGTCAGGATGCCACGTCACACAAATGTAGGGGACTAAATTGATACCTTTTTTTAAATAAAAAAAATAGTTTGTTACGAGGACCAAATTGATACTAAGTTATACAAGTTAGGGAACAAATTGATACTAAGTTACATAAGTCAGGGACCTAATTGATACTAAGTTACATAAGTTACACTGACCTCCGGGGTACCTGCGAAGCCACTCCGACGCTCAAGTTAGTATTGAGAATAGGTGAGTGATTTAGCTAGGAATGAGAATGTACCTAATTATAGCAATGTGAGCCAGTATTTATAGGGAAGTGTGCCCGTTGTGAGTCGTTGGATTGAATGAGTCGATCTGAGCCCTCCAAGTATGAGAGTCATAATTGGGCTTGTATGTTGTGGATATCGATCAAAGTGATTGGGTCAATCCATATCCAATTGTTGAATGGGCCTCGTGGCCCAGTCCATATTGAGAAGCATGACTTTATTTCATGAGATGAGACATGCCCAAAAGAAGAAGCTAGACATCCCCATTCTTGGTGACAATGTAGAGAGGTGGAGAATCTCTAGTCAGGTCTTAATGAGAGGAGAGTGCTGGTAATCATTTGTTGTGAGATTTGAGTGTTATTATTCCTTGTAACTCTTATAGTGAGAAGAGTATTGTAGGGTGATACACATATTGGGGTGAGTTACAAATTGATGTAAACATGTTTGAGAAGATGAATGAATTATGTTGATATGTTCCGTGGATGTAGGCAAGGTGCCGAACCACGTAAATTATTTGTGTTCTTCTTTCCTTTATTCTTGGAGTGTGTTTATATATATATATATATATATATATATATATATATATATATATATATATATATATATATATATATATATCCTCTCAAAGATCTTTGGGCGTGTGGGTTAATCCGTTGGCGTGTGCGTTTTTTCCCAATAATAATATAAAAACATTTATCCCCAACAGTGGTATCAAATCAGTTATCTCAACAACATGAAGCTCTATTAACGAGCTAATTCTCCATGCACAATTCTTATTTACGCTTTCATCATTGACATTTCTCCAGTTTTAATTATTCAGCTTGTGGTATTAAGATTTTTTAACAAAATGTACAGACTCTTGTTTTCTTACAAACAATCTATGCAGCCATACAAAATGAAATAGCATCATAGAAACCATGCAAGAGAAATTCAATGGAACGAAAAACAACGGTCAAATCCATCAACATAACACACCTGCTGGTGACCTACTAAAAGGCCATTTGCTTTAACAACCAAACTAAACATCAAACATAAAAGCCTAAGACCATTTGTGCTACAGTGACAATAAATCAGTACAATATTGCTCTTGCACAAATTCTATCTCAAAAGTTTCAATTTCCACAAATCTATGCTTTTTGATAGATGGTGGTTTTTGTTTGGATGGTCACTATTTATCTAATTTTCTTTATTTTACCATATAGGAATAGTGAATCGAACATTCCCCACACTACTTTTATGCTTGAACACGTGGATTCCGCTTTCTATATATAACGGTATTGTATCCTCATTCTCGTCATTTTCATCCTCATCCTCATCCCCGTCCTCGTCCTTATCCTCATCCTCATTCTCCTCGTTTTCATCCTCATCCTCATCCCCGTCCTCGTCCTTATCCTCATCCTCTTCCTCATCCTCATTCTCCTCGTTTTCATCCTCATCCTCATCCCTGTCCTCGTCCTTATCGTCATCCTCTTCCTCATCTTCATTCTCCTCGTTATCATCCTCATCCCCATCACCATCGCCATCCTTATCCCAATCTTTTCTTATATACCCATACAAATTACACATCTCATAACTAACCTCTACATAGATCCATTTATTGTTCAAAAGTTCCTCTTTTAGGTAAGATTCAACTTTGCTTCTTAGTAGCGGTTTCAGATCAAACATATATGTCTGATCAGGTTCTATGTAAAGACATTGGCGACCATAATTCACACACATATTATCAAGATAAGTAGTGTACCAATTGACTCTCAGACGGGCTAATAGGAAACCACTTGCCTCATTGATATGGTGCTTGTTAGGTATGGATCTAGTGGCAAAGAAGAGAGCTACTGAAGGTATGTTGTTACGGAACCAAAAAGAAATTCGGGGTCCACTTGTTTGGTGCTCGAACCACTTCGGAACTTTCTCACTACCCCCCAAAATAAACTCGGTGCTTCCCGCCTCATGATGTTCCTATTAGTCATATAAATACTTCATGAGTTTGGTTTAAGAAATTAATAAGTCCGCATGCACGACAGTGTAAAGATTACTTACACTAAGAACCAATCAGAAATTGGCATATCAAAAAAATCGTTGACTTTTATCCTAGTCTTTTCAAAAGTTGCACATATCATGATTTTTTATTGGTTCACACTGTAAATAATTTTTGCAGTGACAGTGCATATCAATTATACTTTTAGTTTAGCATGACTAACTACACTATAAATTATAAAATATTAAGTCGAATACTTAAACAAGAAAAAGAAGAAAAAAAAACCTGGTTGAATAGCATGCTTCTACTTGAGGAAGTCAATGATTTGCAACCCTGGGCACTGAGATGATTTAAATTTGGCGGAATCCCTCTGATTTTTCGAAGAGACTTACAATCATCCAAATAAAGGCTCCTTAAAAAGTGACATTCTTTGAGGCATTGGGGAAGAATTGTGAAATCATTATTGCATAGGACTAATTCTTCCACATTGGGAAACCACGAGAGAAGTATTGGAAGAATTTCATCTGACAAGTTGCACCTTTTTAGATGAAGCTTAAGCACACTTGTAGACACCATGGAACTCAATTTACCATTATGCTTTGGCAATGAAAGACAACAATGCGAAAGGATAATCTCTGACAATTTTGGTAGCATGAGAATGCTACTTGGTAACCTAATCTTTGGAAGATCATCTAATGGTAAATCATTAATTGCTCTGGGATTTCGAAATGGGAATCGAATATCATCTATTAGTAAATCATTAGTTACTCTGGGATTTAGAAATGGGAATGGATCTATTATTAAGCTCTCAAGCCCTGTGAAATTTTGAAATGAAAGTGGCAGTTCTTCTTCTACGCAAGAACCAGAAAAATAAATCTGTGTTATATTTTTCATCTCCCTTAATATTTCTGGAAAACTCTTGAGATTCATACAATATGAAAGTTTAAGTTGGTGAAGAGAGGTCAACTCCAATGGTGGAAATCTCTCAAGCCCCATGCAATATTGAGCATTCAAGAATTTAAGTTTATTCAGGAAACCAACAGATTCGTGAACTGTAAGTAAGTTAGAACAATTTTGAAATGATAAAATTTCTAAATTTTGGAGACCAGAAACATCAAATATTTGTGTTAAAAATTGACATTCGTCTAAATTTAGTTCTCTCATGTTCACGAACCTCTGCAAAAAAACAATGGGAAAAAAGAGAGAAAAATGATTATCTTAAAGTGATGTATCGATATCCAAAATGAGGGAAATGAAATAATCACACTTGCCTTAAATGAGCCAACCAACTGAAATGATGTAAAGCCACTTGCCGGTAACGTGCATAGTGAAAGTTTCTTCGGACAAAAATCAGATGGTATGTCTTGTGAAGGATATTTAGGCCATTTTAGTACTCTCAAACTATTAGGAAGATGTTCAGCACCTCTGGAAAAGATACCATTTTTTATAATAAGTGTTTTGAGGTTTTTCATGTTCTTCAATTCATCTCCTTTCCATTCCACCACTTCAAATTTCGGGAATTCCAGATGTATAATTTCAATTTCACTTGTTCCCTTTTAACACACAAAAAACCAAAATACATGTATATGTTACGAATTTAGCACACATAAAGTAATATGAAACTGTAACTTAAGCATTAGCAATTTAGCAGCACTAGAAATCAAAAGAGCTAAATGAAGATTAAGAATAGAAAATAGTCCAACTATATCAATCATACCGTGTTATCTTCTAAAACTTGAACAATATCTTTATGGAACCACAACCTACTGCGCTTCTCAGGTTTTTTGGGTGATTCTTGTCGTACAATTTCTTTACCCATGTCCTCTATCAAGTCATGCAATGTCACAGTAGGTGTATAATCATGACCGTACTGAGTAATCTTAATGAGAGACTTTTCAACCAACACTCTAATATGATGTTTCATGCAACCACCATAATGCGCATGAAGTATATCTTCAACCTCTGACAATGCATATTCTCTAAAGCAACTAGCAATATCAAGAAAGACACTCTGCTCATCTTGCTCCAAAGTATCAAAGCTTACTTTAAGTATCTCTTGAATATCTTTATTGAGAATTATTTCATACCGATCTAATGTAGATTCCCATTCTTCTATGACCTTTCCAAACAAGTTGGAACCCACTACTTCTAAAGCCAATGGAAGGCCAGAAGCGTAAGTTACTGCACGATTTAAAACATAGTCGTAACTTGAATCGACCGTGTTCTTTTTAAAAGCCTTCCACCTCAACAATTCAAGAGCATCTTCCTCATTTAACTCCATTACTTCATATGTTCTTTCAATCCCATGACTTGATAGCAAGTGTTTGTCTCGAGTGGTAATGATCACTCTACTACCATGACGGAACCAATCAAGCCCTCCAGCCAAAACTTCGAGCTGCTTCAATTTGTCAACGTCATCAATAACTAGTAGAACCTTCTTCTGTTTCAATCTTTGCATTATGATTGGAATTCCCTCACTTACATCTCCTAACTTAATTTCCAATCTAACTGTTTTTGAGAGAAGCTCCTCTTGGAGATGCTCTAAGCCGTGTTTAGTTGAATTTTCTCTCACGTTGTGAAGAAAACACAAACCTTCAAATTGATCGGCAATAAAATTATAAATTGCTTTTGCAAGTGTTGTCTTTCCCATTCCTCCAATCCCATAGATCCCTAACATCTGGACTTTATCATCAAGTCCAACTTCTAGAAGTGAATTGACAATTAGGACTTGAGAATGAAGTCCAACGGGATAATCGGCAACATGTAAAGGAACATCATGATTGATCATCTCGGAGACATATTTGACTATCCTCCCAATAAACTCGTGTTCATATCCATTCCTACCAATTAGATAAGTTTCAATTATTTCATGAGTATCACAATCACATGTAACTGATGATACAATTCAAATACAAATTGTGTTTACATAAAATGGATCAACTCATCTAAAAAAACTTATATTTCCTTGTTTTTAAGTTTAAGATGAAATGATTAGAAATCAAAATCTAAAGAAACAAAATACGAGAAGAGAAAAGAGGAGTGGATTGAAGTGTGTACCTAAGATCGTAATGTTGGCCTGACAAGTTAGCTGTATGGTTAAGTGCCATCTTCCATTTTCGTAACCTCTCCATGTTATCTGTGTTTTCCTTCTTATTTTGTAGATGGAGGACGAGGAGAAAGAGGAGAAGAAGGGGAAAGGTGACCACGAAGCCACAAGAATATAGAAGAAATGCAAACAAGAAGAGTAAGAGAAAGATATAGATGGGATGCACGTGCTTTCTATTGTTATTTTGAAACCTCAATTCATGCTTAGCTATTGCTTCACCATAACTCCCAGTTTGATATCGCACGTGAGTAGGTTCTATGCCATAAAAAATAGGCAAAACCAAACGACCCTTCACCTTAACGCAGCGAATTATGTGTTCAAGTTCATCCAAGCAAAACGAAGAAGAAGCATAGTTTTCTGAGAACACTGGGATGAAAATCCTAGAGTCTTCAATAGCCTTGACAAGTGTTGGTGTGATTTCATCTCCTCCTTGAAGCTCTGTGTCATCCATGAAGGTGCGGATTCCTCTATCACAAAGAGCTTGATAGAGATTTCCGGTAAAAGAGTAGCGAGTGTCACTACCTCTGAAGCTGAGGAAAACATCATACCTAAATTCATAGGAAAAGGAAGACGAAGAGGGAGAGAAAGAGGAAGATGACCGGATAGCCATTAGATATGGTGGTAAGAGTATGAAATAACTATGGACGTGTGTGTGTGTTATATTTTCATGTGTCTCTCTATATATAATAAAAATAAAACAAGAAGGAAAACACTTTCCATTTCCTATTTCCTGTTTCATTGGTTGTTAGTTTTCCCTTATGGTACGCTAATAGTAATTTTTAATTTAATTCTTGTTCAGATGAAAAGCTTATGATTTAATCTTTAAACATAAATATGATAGGTCAGTATTAATAGTTTAATACAAAGAAATGAAAAACCCAGGGGTGTGGTTGAGCGGTTGAGGCTCATCTTCTCTTAACTAAGTGTTGAGAGTTCGATTCTCGCTTTGAGTATGGAGCAGCTTTAAATCTCTAGGTCAGTTGTCTCACCCTTCGAGGTACCTCCAATCCAACGAGGAGATTAGTCACTGCGTTCTGCGGTGGATACCCTGATGTTGAAAAAAAAATACAAAGAAATGAAAACATTTTGCAGTTTCTAGTTTGAAGTCAAAGTTGGCTGTAATCCCGAATCCCGATCCCAGAAAATACCTCAGTATTAATAGTTTAACAGAAACTTCCTTCCATTAACTTATACATTTGGACTTAAGTTACTTTACAGAAACTTCCTTTCACCTAACTCTTGCAGTGGACCTAAGTACTTTTTTGTATTTCTTATCCTTTCTTTATGCAAAAATATTATTTTTGTGACGCCGGGTTTCAGTGACTAGGTAGTTGCTATATAAAATAAATTAAACCAAAGACTTATCCCAAAAAATTTTTTAACCAAAGACCTGTGAAACTTCCCTCTCATTTCCTATTTCAGAAACGCGGGGTTTCAGTGAGTAGGTAGTAATTTTTAATTTGATTCTTGTACAGATTAATAATTCAACACAAAGAAATGAAAACCTTGCATTTGGACTCAATTTAGAGAAACTTCCTTTCACTTAACTGTTGCATTGGACTTATCTTTTTGTGT
Organism: Astragalus glycyphyllos; assembly: GCA_963573325.1. NCBI lineage: Eukaryota > Viridiplantae > Streptophyta > Magnoliopsida > Fabales > Fabaceae > Astragalus > Astragalus glycyphyllos. The sequence goes on along the minus strand of OY754313.1, from coordinate 6,422,505 downwards.
TTCTTATTCTTTATTTATACATAAATATTTTTTTGGAAAAATCCTAACAACACACTTTTATACACTCTCTTCAATAATCTTTATATGATTGAGTAAAATATATGTAGGTTCCACCACATTATGAATAGGTCTTACTAAATTAGTAGGACCCACATGAATATCATTCAATCACAATGAGAGTATTGAGAGGAGAGTGGTAAAGAGCGTATTCCTAGCACTCAGCCTTATCAATTTGTTACTTACAACGATGCATATATTGCAGTTGTTGCGATCCAGTCAAATATGCCCAATTTTGAGGTCGAGCCTAGCCTTTTAGAATGGTGGAAAAGGCCTGAAAACCTGTTTAGAACCTCTTTCACCATTGTTTTTACGGATGCCTACAACCTTTGAGTGGTATGGGCTTGGTAAATGAAATTATAAGCTAATAGATCAACCAGATTAAATTCTAATTCAATATCTAACAAAACCTCTTAGAAAATCATATTTAGATGACTTCCTATTTAAATTCTTTTTTATAATAATATATTTAAATATATCAAATGTTGATGTAGGTCAATATGTTTTAATTTACAGAAAATGTAAGCAAAATTTATAATTTAACACAGAGTATAAAATTTAATGTAAAAATAGTAGTAATAAAAAATAAGCTTAAAAATCATTCTGGTCCCTTCAAATACAACAAAATGAATAAATATTTAAATTTTGCAAGGGCTATTTTTTAAAAAAACTTTTTGCAGGGACCAAAGTGAATTATTTTAAATTTTGCAAGAGCTATTTTTTTAAAAAAATAACATTGTTGGGACCAAAATGGATATTTCTTGTATTTGCAGGGACCAAAATAATATTTAAACCTAAAAAATATTGTTTATATTTACTTAAGTAGACTGGTTAGGTAGGCCTAGAAGGCTTCGTTGGTGGCTTTTAGATTTGCCTTTTTAGTTAAGAGTTTTTTATTACCCCACCACATGCCTTTATACCCCCACAAAATTTGATAGTCCAAGAATACCCCTAGAAATTTCTTTACACGGATTTATCTAATTTAAAGATAAATCTGTTTTTGTTTTTTTTCCAAAACGGATTTATCTTTAAATTAGATAAATCCGTTTAGAAAAAAAATTATGTACCTAATTCCGTTTTTTATACTTTTGCAAACCGGATTTACCTAAAAAACACTAAAATTCGTTTTTGTTATTTTTAAAAAACAGATTTATCTATATATTAGATGAATCCGTTTTGAATTTTTCAAAACGGATTTATCTAATAACACGCGACGATGTTGTACGTCAGGTGAATAATTTAAGCTAAAAAAGTTATCCAATAATACGTCACGATGTTGTACGTCGTCAAGTGAATAATGTAGGCTAAAAAATTGGTTTACCTCTTTATTAGATAAACCCGTTTTGAATATTTTCAAAACTAATTTATCTAATAAATGTAAATCCATTTTTTTAAAAAATAACAAAAATGGAATTATGTGTTGCTTTGTAAATAAATCCGATTTGCAAAAATATAAAAAACGGAATTAGATAACTGTTTTTTCTTCTAGAAAAATATATCTAATTTAAAGATAAATCCGTTTTGGAAATAAACCAATAACAAATTTATCTTTAAATTTATATAAATCCGTGTGAATTTCTAGGGGTATTCTTGGAATATCAAATTTTGTGGGAGTGGTGGGGATACTAAAAAAACCCTTTAGCTAAATAAGACAATGTTCATCGCCATTGATCTTCAGATCGGCGTCAAATAAAAACTTGTCACCTTTACGCAACGCTTTACTATGAAAGAAGAGAGCAATGGAAGGGAAGCTTTTACGAAACCAAAAAGATATTGACGTTCCCTTACTTTGGTGCTCGAACCACTCTGGAATGCTCTCGATTTCACCTGAGAAACAAAACTTGGTGCCTCCATCCTCGTGCAATTCCTGTTAGTCATATAAATAGTTCATAACTTTAGTTTAGTATCATAAATTACATTTTGCATTAAGTTAAAAAAAAAACTTATACTAGGAAAGAAACCAAAACCTGATTCAGAAACATGCTTCTACATGAGGAGGGAGTCAACGATTTGCAGAACTTAGCTTCAAAGTATTTAACATTTGGCGGAATCCCTCTTATTTGTCAAAGGAAATTGCAATTAGTTAGGTTAAGCTTGGTTAAAAAGTGACATTCTTTGATGCATTTGGGAAGAACTGTGAAAATATTCCCAGAAAGGTTTAATTCTTCCACATTGGTAAACACCTTGAGAACTATTGGAAGGATTTCATCCGATAAATCACAATCTTGGAGGTAGAGAACTTTCACATTTGAAGACACTATGGAACTAAGATTATCATTTTGTATTGGCAATAATAAACACCCGCTGATAGTAATCTGTGACAATTTTAACATCATGAGAATGCTAATTGGTAACGTAAGCCCATGCCCCCACCAGATTTTTAACTTACAAAGCCCAATGAGATTTTGAAATGAAGATGACAACTCTTTTATAGAAGTACCCATCAATTCAAATTGTGATATGTTTGCCATTGTTCCTGATATCTCCAGAAAAGTCTCCAGACTCTTACAACGTGAAAGTTTCAACACTTGAAGAGATGGCAACTTTATTATGGGTGGAAAACTCCTAAGCTTATCACAACCTTCAACATCCAAGATTTTGAGTTTACTTAAGAACCCAACGGATACTTGAATTGTAATTAAATTCTTACCATTTGCAAATGAAAATATATCTAAATTTTGGAGACTGGAGACGTCAGGTGTATTTGTTAAATATCCACACCACTCAAATTTCAGAACTATTATATTCTCAAACTTCTGCATAAAGAAAAAATAAAAACAAATGAATAACCTCAAAGGGAATTTGTAAATGTATAGGACCAAAAAATTAAATTACTACACTTACCTTGTTCAAAAAGATAGATGGTATCAACTGTAAAGGAAGGTTCCTCCATTCCAATACTCTTAGACTACTTGGAAAATGTTTGGGACTTTCAGAAAAATGAATACGGTGACCAAAACCAAAACTAAAACCTAAACCACAATCAATGATAAGTGCTTTGAGATTTATCATCTTCTTGAAGGCTTCTCCATTCCAATCTACCACTACATCAGCTAAGCGACTATTCAGATGTATGATTTCAATTTTATTAGTACCCTATGAATAGAAAAAACACGAATTAACCATAATATAGGTAAGACTTTGACCCACAGATAAGGGAAATTTATGTATTATCAAGAGATAGAAAATAGGAATGACTTGAGCATACAATAGTCTAAAATGATAAGACAACGTTAAAGATAAAAGTAACACAAAAAGCAAACCAACGAATCTTACCGTATTTTCTTCTAAAACTGGAACTACATCTTTGTGGAACCACAACCTACTGCGTTTCTCAGGTTCTCTGGGTGATTCTTGTCATATAATTTCTTTTCCCATGCTCTGTATCAAGTCATGTAATGTCACATACATGGACTGGCAAATCTTTATGAGGGATTTTTCTACCAACACTCTAATATGATATTTCATGCAATAACCATAATGAGCATGAAGTATATCCTCAACTTCTGACACTTCATATCCTCTAAAGCAACAAGCAATATCAAGAAAGACACTCTGCTCATCCTCCTCTAAAGTATCAAAGCTTACTTTCAGTATCTTTTGGATTTCTTTATTGGGAATTCTTTCATACCGGTCTAATATAGATTTCCCTTCATCAATAAGCTTTCCAAACAAGTTGGAACCGATTACTTCTAAAGCCAATGGAAGGCCAGAAGCATAAGTTACCGCACGATCTAAAATCTTTTCATTACTTGAATCAACCTCATTATTTTTAAAAGCCTTCCACTTTAACAATTCAAGAGCTTCTTCCCCATTTAACGTGTCTACTTCATACGTTTTTTCAATCCCATGACTTGCTAGTAAGTGTTTGTCTCGAGTGGTAATGATCACTCTGCTGCCGAAACCGAACCAATCAAGCCCTCCGGCCAAAACCTGCAACTGCTTCAATTCATCAATGTCATCAAGAATCAACAGAACCTTCTTTCGGTGTAGTCTTTGCTTTATGATTGGAATTCCCTCACTAACATCTCTTAACTTGTTGTCCAACCCAAGTGTTTTGGAAAGGAGCACCTCTTGGAGATGCTGTATGCCATGTTTAGCCGATCTTTCTCTCACATTGTGAAGAAAACACAAACATTCAAATTCATCGCCAATGAAATTATAAATCGCTTTTGCAGGTGTTGTCTTACCCATTCCTCCAATCCCGTGTATCCCTAGCATCTTGACTTGATCAACAAATCCAATATCCAAAATTGAAATTGCTTTTAGGACTCGGGACTGCAATCCGATAGGGTAATCGACAACATGTAAAGGGGCATGATTGATCTTCTCAGAGACATATTTGACTATCTTTTCAATAAATTCATATTCATATGCATTCCTGCCGAATCAAATAAGTTTGAGAAATTACATCACACTCATATCCTTGTATTGATAATAACAGCATTCAAATTCAAATTGTTTGGAAACACATATAACTAATGCTTGGTCAAGAATTAACAAAAAAGTCTTATCTTTCCTATTTAAGCTTTAAGATGAAATAATCAGACAACACTAGTGGAAAAATGACTTTAGAAAGCATCATTTAGCATCGGTTGTTTGAACAGCCGATGCTAAATGTACCAGCGGTGGCAATTTTGCAATTAAGTGTAAGTTTTCTTTTTTCATGCCTACATTTAGCATCGGTTGTTTAAACAACCGATGTTAAAGGTCCCAATTTATTTCTACAACTCACGCGTATTTCTCATTCTCTCATTCTCAGATTCACGCGTCTCATTCTCAATCTCTCACTCTGAACCCTTGCCGTCGCCGCGCCCTTCGTCGTCGCCGTCCTGCGTCGCCATTCTCAGTCTCTCACTATTTCGTTCACTGTTCACTATCGTTCACTGTTTTCGTTTTCAGAATCTTCAACCTCACTTTGTTCAGAATCTTCAAATGGTAAGCATCTTGGCTCTCTCTTCCTCTCCCTTTGCTTTCATTTTCTCAATTGAAACCCTAATTTCGTTTTTGTGTTCAAAGGGTTAATTTTGATTTTGTCAAGTTTATTTTGTTAGGTTACACACAAAATGTGCAATTGCTTGAAGGATCTTGAGTTTTAGAACAGCCACAACCAAGATTAAGGCAACTTCTAGTACACTCTCAATTTCACCATCTCGTTTTATGTCTCTATTGTGCAATTCTAGCATCTATCAACTATGTGTGTGAAATGAAATGCCACTAATTGAACATTTTGACTTTAATGGGGGCCTTTTATTGAGTATAAAGGTTTCATCTTTTGATTTTATTTGCTATTTGAATTGATTTTTTATTGGTGGGTTTTGTTTATGTGTGTGGGATTGTAGTTGTCTGGTGGACTGGTGGTTAATTTTGAGTTGGATTTTGGATTTACAGATGCTTGCTTGTGGCTTATTTTGTTTGTTTTTTTACGGGAAGGCTTATCATTGGCAAGTAAGTTTTTAATTGTTTATCATGGTTTAGATTGTAGTATTTGAACTTCTAGTTGAAATTTTATAACTAATTCATATTATGTTGTTATTAGAGCTGTGGAAGGGAATTCTACATCGGCCACCAACTGGTTGTACCCTATAGTAAGTAGTTTAAAATATTGGGTTGATTTAGTTTTGAGTGAATTCATATATGATATATATATATATATATATATATATATATATTATATTCTTTTTTGGTAAACTTTGTTAATTCATTTGTGTAGATGCCAATACAACCGAATGGTTTTCATTGTGGCTATTATGTTATGAAGTTTATGCTGACCATTGTGAGTGTCGGTATTGTTGATAATTGGAAGAAGGTATTAAATTTTGTCAAAGCAAAGTCTTTTTTAGTAGGTATTTGATAATTAGGAGAAGATATAAAAGTTTGAAATCTAATTTGTTTGAGTAAATTTTAAACTTGTAGGTATTTGATAATGCAAAGTAATACACCGATGAGGAACTTGAGGAGACTCGTCAGCTTTGGGCAGAATTCTTTCTCAAGATACGTATAGAGCAAAAGGATACACTATTTCGTGCGTAATAGTGTTATATATGTTACCACATTTTGTTAGGAAAGGGTTACCACATTTTGTTAGGAAAGGGTTATATATGTTATAGTGGATACCACATTTTGTTATGTATTTTGTTTTCTAATTAGTTTAACTTATGTTCTCACTATGTAAGACATTATTAAGTTTAATGGAATTTTAAGTACTTTTATATCTGTTGATGACTGGAATATCTCTGTATATAACAGGTTATTATATATTACATGGCTGGTATGGACAAAAACCAAAAAAAAATATAAAAAAAATGAGACATTTAGCATCGGTTGTACTATACAACCGATGCCAAATGTGTCAATGCAAGAGCTTCACTATTGAAGCTTCACACACACACACACTGTGTTATCAAGAAAGAGAGAGATTATGAATCTGTTATCAATTAACAGATTGTAACAGTATATTAACTGGAAATCAAGTTTACAGACTTATAGTCATTACAAAGTGAAAAGACTCAGTTGCCCCTGCTTTAACCAATGTAAAGTACTAATATACCCTTTCAATTTATTCAGTTAAAACTAACATATATCACTATGAATTATCAAGGTATTCAACACCATCCCCTAATTCATAGTGTCAAATTGAATAATACCTAGTTCAGCTCTTAACTTCAGAAACTGATCAGTCTTCAGGGCCTTTGTAAAAGTATCTGCAATTTGTGCTTGAGTATTGCAGTAGCATACCTCAATAGTCTTCTTCTCAACTTGATCACGCAAGAAGTGAAACTTAGTCTCAATATGTTTGCTTCTCCCGTGAGACACAGGGTTCTTGGCAAGCATAATTGCTGATTTGTTGTCAATCATGAGTTTTATTGGCTCTTTAGAAGCGATGCCTAATTCTGCCATCACAGACCTTAGCCAAATGGCTTGGCAAGCAGCAGTAGCACCTGCTATATACTCAGCTTCGCAAGAAGAGAGTGCAACAACTGGTTGCTTCTTCGAACACCAGGATATTGGTGTTCCATAACACATGAAGACATACCCTGTGGTGCTCCTTCTGTCTACCTTGTCTCCACACCAATCTGAATCAGAATAACCAAGCAATTTCCAGCAATATTTATCAGTCATTGCAGGAAATAGAATGCCATGCCTCAAAGTACCTTTCACATACTTCAGAATTCTTGTAGCAGCTAGGTAATGTGACATCTTTGGCTTCTCCATGAACTTACTCACCGCACCTACTGCATAGCATATATCTGGCCTGCTATTGCACAAATACCTCAGTGATCCTACAAGTTGCTTGTACAGTGTAGGGTCTACACATTTCCCATCAGCATCAGTATCAAGTTTCAAATTAACCTCTGCAGGTGTTGTAGCAGGCTTGCACTCTAGCATCTTAAATCTCTTTAAGACTTCAATTGCATATTTCTTTTGATGCAGTAGAATTCCTCTTCCAGTGTAAAGAAGTTCCATTCCTAGGAAATACACTAATCTTCCTAGATCACTCATTTCAAATTCCATCATCAACTTAGTTTTAACATCATCCACTTCAATTTTACAAGCACCAGTCAACAAAATATCATCTACATATAGACATACCAGGGTCATGTTACCTTTATCAGATGTTTTTACATACACTCCATACTCCACAGTGCATTTCTTGAAGCCACAGTCAGAGAAGAAAGCATCTATTTTCTTGTTCCAAGCTCTTGGAGCTTGCTTGAGGCCATACAATGCCTTATTCAACTTGTACACAAGCTGCTCCTTGCCCTTCACTTCAAAGCAGGGAGGTTGTGTCACATAAACCTCTTCATCAAGTGGACCATTCAAGAATGCTGATTTGACATCTAGGTGTAGCAGAGTCCATCCCCTGCTACAAGCTAGAGCTATCACAAGCCTTATTGTTTCATGTCTAGCTACAGGTGCAAACACCTCACTGTAGTCTAGACCCTCCTTTTGCAAGAAACCACGAGCCACTAGCCTTGCCTTGTGTCTTGCTATTGAGCCATTAGGGTTCAATTTCACTTTGAACACCCACTTCACTGATATTGCTCTTTTGTTAGGTGGAAGCACTGTTAGATCCCAGCTTTTATTCTTCTCTATTGACTTCAATTCTTCTTTCATAGCACATTTCCACACTTCACTCTTCATTGCTTCTGTGTGACTCAGTGGCTCAACATCAGCTAGTAATGCCAATTGGACCAGATCACCATCATTATTTACTTGATTCTCAGTTACCAGGTCATAGTCTGCTAGTCTTGGTGGAGGATTTCTTTGTCTTTGTGGTCTATTTCGTATTTCTGGTTCTCCATCAGACTCAGACTCACCATCATTTTGTTGCTCTGGTTCTTGCTCTTCATTTATCACTTGTGCAGGCACAATTTCATTTTCTGGTGTATCTTCACTATCTTGTTCAAACAACACAGTTTCTGTTCTAGTAGTTGTTGCTCTACCAGAATCCCAATCCCACATCTCAGCTTCATTCACTATCACATCTCTACTGAACTCAATCTTGCTAGTCACAGGGCAATACAACTTGTATGCACCTGTAGAGTGGTACCCAACAAGTACCATTGGACAACTCTTATCATCCAATTTTCTTCTCTTTACGTCTGGTATATGCTTGTAACAAACAGATCCAAATATTCTCAAGTGAGCAACATTTGGCTTATTTCCACTCCACACCTCAAGTGGCACCTTATTATTCAATCTCTTTGTAGGGCATCTATTCAGTACATATGTTGCAGTTGATACAGCCTCTCCCCATAGTTTGTTTGGCAGCTTCATTTCCTTCAGCTTACATCTCACCATTTCAATGATCATTCTATTTCTTCTTTCTGCCACACCATTGTGTTGAGGTGTGTAAGGGGCAGTGACTTCATGCTCTATTCCTTGTTCAACACAATAGTTTTTGAACTCAGTAGAATTGTATTCACCTCCACCATCACTCCTTAGTAATTTTACTTTATTTCCACTTTGCTTCTCTGCATAATTTTTGAACCTTTTAAATCTCTCAAACACTTCACTTTTTTGTTTGATCAGATATGTCCAAATCATTCTTGAAAACTCATCAGTGAATGTCACAAAGTATCTGTTGCCACCTAGAGAGGGGACTTCAAGTGGTCCACAAACATCAGAATGTACCACCTCAAGAGTTTTTGTTGCTCTTTGAGGCAATTCTGGTGTAAAAGGCAGTCTTGTCTGCTTGCTCTTTATGCACACCTCACACTTCACTTCACTGGCATTCACCTTGGGGATGCCCTCCACTAATTCTTTGGACTTTAATTGACCTAAACTTCTATAGTTTAGGTGTCCATAACGTTTGTGCCATAATGCACCATCACCTACACCAGCTGTTGTACTAAAACAGTGAGCTTCACTTGCTTCAATTCTTACTTTGAAGGTTCTGTTTTTCTCAAGTGGAGACTTGAAGATTAGCTTCTTGTTCTTATCATAGAGAATCATCTCATTGTCCTCCATAATCACTGAGTATTCTTTCTCCAATAATTGTCCAACACTCATCAAGTTACTCTTCATTCCAGGGACATACCATACATCCTCAATTAAAACTTTTGTGCCATCACTCATCTGTACCAGCACATCTCCCATTCCTTCTGCATTCAAGTACTCATCATCAGCACACCTTATTCTTGTTTTCTTGCTGTCATCAAAATTTATGAGCCACTGTTTGTTGCCAGTGATATGATTAGAACAACCTGTATCTAAATACCACATATCTGTTATTACACCCTTATCATTTGTTGTCACCATCAATATCACAGGCTCTTCATCTGAATCTCCTTGTGCTATATTAGCCTCTTCTTTCTTATTCTCTTTATTGGACCAACATTCATCAGCAAAATGCCCAAATCTGTCACAGTTATAGCACTGTATTTTTCTTTTGTCAAACTTCTCTTTGTTGTTATTATATTTCTTTCCTCCTTTGTTGGATGTTTCACCTTTCACAGCACCACCATTTTCATTCTTCTTGCTAAGCCATTCTTGTTTCTTCTTTTTCAAATTATTTTCTTTCCACTTGGATTTGTTACTTGTGTTTTTATTAATTTGTGCCTTAAGTGCTTGCTCACTTTCTTTCTCAGATCCTCTCTCAATCACTAACAGTTCATGTGCTTCTAATGTTCCTTGCAATTCATCAATCCTCATAGTACTAGTGTCTCTAGATTGTTGAATTGCAACCATAATGAAATCAAATTTAGGAGTAAGGGATCTGAGTACCTTTTCAACAATTACTTGTTCACTGATTATCTCACCACACGTCTTCATCTCATTCGTGACTGCCACAACTCGTGAGACATAATCTGCTATCCTCTCTTCATCTTTCATGCTCAAGTTCTCATATTGTTTCCTCAAGGATTGAAGTTTGACCTTCTTCACCGATACATCTCCACCGTAGCACCTAACCAAAATGTCCCATGCTTCCTTTGACGTCATGCACGCCGCAATTTTCTCAAAGACTTTCGTATCCACACATTGATGGATATAGAACAGTGCCTTTTGATCTTTCTTTCTTATTTCTCTTTGCGCATTTCTCTGTGCCTCCGTTGCGTTTTCTGGTATGGGAGTGTATCCTTCATTGACGAGTTCAAGCACGTCTTGAGCACCAAACAAAACGCGCATCTGGATGGACCACCGTGTCCAATTCTTTCCGTCGAACACCGACAACTTTGTGTTCAGGCCACCGTTACCACCGTTCATCTTTAATCTCTCGTAGCACTCACTCAATTCTCACAACCACTCGTGTTTCCCAACCCTAGGAATCAAAATCGTGATTCCTTTCGATTTCGTGCTTCAATTCAATGCGAATCAAGAACAACGAAATCACACTCACCTTATAATCACTCGTGTTTCCCTAGAATCGTAGAGATCAAAGCTCTAGATACCATGTCAATGCAAGAGCTTCACTATTGAAGCTTCACACACACACACACTGTGTTATCAAGAAAGAGAGAGATTATGAATCTGTTATCAATTAACAGATTGTAACAGTATATTAACTGGAAATCAAGTTTACAGACTTATAGTCATTACAAAGTGAAAAGACTCAGTTGCCCCTGCTTTAACCAATGTAAAGTACTAATATACCCTTTCAATTTATTCAGTTAAAACTAACATATATCACTATGAATTATCAAGGTATTCAACAAAATGTACCAAGAGGAGACATTTAGCATCGGTTGTATAGTACAACCGATGCTAAATGTACCAGTAGGTGACATTTAGCATCGGTTAAATAATCGATGCTAAATGTCCCACATTTAGTATCTGGGGATTTAGCATCGTCGGATAACCGATGCTAAATGTCTTTTCTGCACTAGTGCAATGAAAATTTAAAGAAAATACAAGTGACTGAAAATAAGTACATGTTTCGAAATAGTGGTCGAACACAGGTCCATCTTCCATCTGAAGTGAGAATGCTCCATAGTTTTTTTTTCTCGAGAATTTCATTAATAAAAACCCAATTTTTCGCCAACGAGAGTTGGCTCGATTGCTAAAGAGTTGGCTCATTCTTCACAAAGGTTTGGGTTAAACTCTCGCTGCCAGTGTGAGGACCCGTTTGGTGGGTGATATGTAAGTACCATGCTCAAAGAGCATTGAGGCCTGCCCCAACCCTAAACTTTTTTATTAAAAAAGAAAAAAAACTTTTCAAAGAAAGTGAGAATGCTACATAGTAGAATATAGGTATAAAAGATAGCAAAAAGGGATTGAAGTTGGGTACCCAGAATTGAAATGGTAGCCAGACAAATTAGCAGCTAGATTAAGAGCCATCTTCCATTTCTGAAACCTCTCAATATTATTTTGGAGTCTCTCTTCATGCTTAGCTATTGCTTCACCATAACTCCCAATCTGATGTCTCACATGAGAAGGATCAATTTCATAGAAAACAGGCAAAATCAAGCTAGGAATGAAAAGAAGAAGATGTGAACAAGTTCATCCAAACAAAAAGAAGAAGATGCATAGTTGATAGAAAATACAGGAATGAAAATCCTGGACTCTTCAATGGCTTTGATGAGGAATGGGGTGATTTTTTCACCTCCTTGAAGTTCCCTGTCATCAAAGAAGGTTCGAATTCCCTTGTCAGAAAGAGCTCTGTAGAGATTTCCAGTGAAACCATAGCGAGTGTCGATGCCTCTGAAACTAATCAAGACGTCGTAGGTGAAGTTATAGGAGAAGGAAGAGGAAGGTGATTGCGTTGCCATGAGAATTTGTTCAGAAGAAAAATAGAAGTCAACGATTTGCGTGTGCGGGAGAGCACTATTGCAGAGATGAAGCAACAACGATTTTGCGCTTTATTATTTTTAAAACCGGAGGCAACGTGGGAGAGTGGACAAAACGTGAGAACCAGCCCTTTATTATTTTTAATTTTGGGCTTTTTTTTCAATTTATCATGACTTATTTCTAAGGAAAAAAATGCATTTTTTTAATTAAAAATACAATCTTATGCTCACTCAATAACCGGTTTATATCTGGTTTATATTATAGACCACTAGCGGGAAAAGATGGGCCATTCATGTGTTGGTATGTTGGTATGTTAGTGGGTGGTTATTATTAGAATTAGAAATGTGTTGGTGAGTTAGTGGGTAATTATCATTACAATAAGGGCGTTTTGGTCAGAAAAATCTGACACCAAAATGACAGTTTTTTTTAGAATCCCCTTTATTAATAGTTATAGATATACATCAATTATCCAATGACAATAAAAATGCACTTTTTGCTAATAAATAGGGGGATTAAATCTCTGAGTTTTTTTAAACATTGGGGGATTAAATGTTTAATTTTAAAATACGGAGACATTTTGCCTCTATACATGAGAGTTGTGAGGTACATGCGGAAAAGAGCATTCTAAGTGTAGTTGTGGTAGGCAACTCTAATATTGATGGTACTTCCAAAAGTGCAAAATTACATGGTAAGGCCAAGGTAGTGGAGAATGTGCTTAATGTTTTTAAGTTGCAAATGTATAATATTTTCCCTATTTTCTCCATTCCTTTCTCTATGTCTTTTTCTTTTGCTTGGAAGTTTACCATGGTTTGGATTTTATTGAAACTAGTGCTTAGAATTTGCATAATTAGGCTTTTATTTGAAGTAACCCACTTCCCTTTTGATCCCGGTGGAGCCTAAGCAATTCTTGCATTAGTTTAATTGTCTTTTATTTTTAAAATAAGTGATTTTTGTCTACCTTTGATGTAGGTTTCCAAGAAGGAGAGCTCACTTGAGGACAAGTGAAGTTCAAGATGGGGAGTATGATGTGAGCCCACATGCATGAAGCTTGGATGAAGATCAGGAAGATAAATACCAAAAAGAGTCAACAAGAATTCAAGGGAATATACTTCAATGTGCTCAACCTAATCATTAAGACAAGAGCTAATTGAAGGTGACCATGAAAATAGTAGGAAATTTCTAGATAATTAACTCTAGTGTTTCCTATGCTTTGTTTTTCTTTCAATAAATTGTAAGACACTTTTAATTGAGCCGTATTGGCCTTGGGTAAGTGGCTAAGGTCTAGTAGCTTAGTTTGTGGCGTTGGGCCTTGTTTTATGTTTCTTTTGGACTTTAGTTGTGGGCCTAGGATCCATTAGTCGACAATATAAATACTCTAAGTCTAAGTGTAATTGTTAGAACTTGATGAATGAAATTTAGTATTACACTTTGAGCAAGAGAGTGCCCTAAAACCTAAGAGAGTGGTGTGAGGTTAGTTGCTAGTGTTGGTGAAGGTTCATCATGGTTTCTCCAAGGTTTCTTGAGACGAGAACCTTGAGCACACAACCTTGAGGCTAGGAGAGCTCAAGGATAGTGTTGTCTTTATCATCTTCCCAAGGAAGAAGTGGTGGACTTCCTTCTCCACTTCCATTCCTATCTTCTCCACATTTGGTCTTTCTTCCTCTTTCATGTAAGTGTTTGTGTCTTTGATTTTGTGTTGTTGGTGTTTATCATCTTTTGTTGTGTGAGAAAATTGTTAATTTGCTAATTTTCAAGATCCTAAACAGATCTACTTTCGATCATATCAATAACGATATAATTTCAATTATTAGTTTTAATTAAATAAATAGTTTTGTTAGGTAAATTTATATTTATTTTTTATTTACATTGAAAGAAATACTTAAATTAAAATTTATATAATTAAAACATTTAAACCAAATACAATTAAAACACATAATCGTAAACTAAATTAATAACATATAGCAAATAATAAACAAGAAGCGCTTTAGGAAGATATGTACCTCTGTAGTGGTAAAATCTTCCGATAAATCCATAGTAAATGGAAGTTTGCCGTCATGTGTAGCCATATCTGTAAAATAAATAAATTAAATGTTAATTAAAATTTTTTAAAAAAACTAATACAAATCACTTCCGAGATTACCTATTTTAGGCATAATTCGGGAAACAAAAATTATTAAGCTCCGGAATTATGTCTAATAAGGATAATTTCGGAAGGGCAAAAATTAAAAATTCCGAAAGTATGTAAAATTACGTAATTCCGGAAGGTTAAAAAAACAAACTTTATGGAATTATTCTATTTCCGGAAGCCAATATAAAAAAAATTCAAAATTATGTAATTTGTGATGTTTCCGGAAGACAAGTTACTGTTCCAGAAATTTGGTATTTCCAGAAAAATTGCGAAAAAAAATTCTGGAATTACCTTTTCAAGTGATAATTCCGAGAAACTGAAAAAATTTGGGCCTCTGACCAAATTTTGGTCAAAATGATAGGGGTATTTTTGGGATAAATGGTATTATGGGGGTATGGGTTATATGGAGGGGGGTGTTAAAAAAACCTATTTTTTATTATTTTTTTATCAATTAACCTATGGTTTGATTTAATTCGATTCTTTCTCGCTAAAAACGAGACCATTCATTTTTAAGAGTATTAATTTTAGCAAACTATTTCGTTAAATATTTATCTAATAAAATATTTTAATCCAACACTTACTTATTTTTTATAGGCAAATATTAGTTATTACTAATTAATTAAGAGGTGGGAAAGATGTTAGTTTTCAGGATTTGAAACATGTACTTCTTCATCAAACTCATTCATATCTCTTAACTTGCCAACTAAGCTATATTTTGGGGAAAACAAATGTTTGTCCAACAAAGGCTGATTCGAGCAGTTATTGTGTTCAGATCACATCCGAATGTCTCTAATTCAAGTCTCAGATGTAGTAAAAACTCTATTGGGAGAAGAGAGACACATGAACAAGCAAAGACAAGTAAACACTGGCCAATCAAGTTCTCCGACGTAAAGTAATTAGCAGCAAAGTAGGTGAATACTACACACCAATACACCGTAAGAAAAAACATCACTAGTGAAGTTGTCTGCCACCGCTGATTGCATCGACAATTTCACCAACATGAGGTTGTTGGCTCCGGAGTTCAAACTCGAGTGTCATTGTTTGAAATTTGTCATGTCGTTTAAGCTAACCAAAATTAAATATCTTATATATAGACAAATTCAAATAAAAAAATTTTGCAGGGTTAAAATAAATAAAAGTACTAAAAAACAAAATATTGTATATTTGCATCGCCCGGGGTACGGTATAGTAAAAGTATTAGGAGTAATTATCCACCAATATATTTTGAATTTCTTATTTTGCTTTTATTTAATTAATATAATAAGAATTTCATTAAAATTTTTTATAATTATATTTAAATTTAAGTAAAACATATTAAAAAAGAATAATTATGAAAAAATTTGATCTATTTATCAAACAATTTTTATGTTTTTTAGTTTTTAAAACGTATATTGAAAACAATTATACCAAACAAGTTTCTTATTTTCTTATCTTTAAAAAACTTTTTAAAACTGGATTACTAAATAAATTTTTATTTAATTTTTTCTTAAAAGCAGTTTTTAAAAATGGATTTATAAAACAGTTTTTAAAAACAAAAAATCAAAACTCATTCAAACAGGCACTTATATAACAAAATATTTGTAGTTCTTCAAATTCAATTTTTATTTTCATAAATTAACATGAACGTGGCTAAATGTTTCATGATGAATTTACATTAAATTCTTCACATGCGGTGGCGGACCTATATATTGTTCAGGGGTTCAAGTAAACTCCTTGGAAAAATAAAATTAGCATTGATACTCTAATAAAAAATATTTTTGCACACCCTGAAAAATATCTTTTACACTCAAGTCTTTAGTTTTGCACCAAAGTCTCTAGTTTTACATCATTCTAATGCACTACATAACTCACACTCACTCACACTCTTACATATTTTATTACATTAAAGCGATGTGTGTGTTTGAAAAATTAGTGTTGATCTAGTGCAATACAAGTTGTAAACCTATTAAAATCTTATTTTTATTATATTTTTAACGATGTGTATTTGAAAATTATTGAACCCCTGACCCAGGGTTCTGAGTCCGCCACTGTTCACGTGCCTTCAGAAGTCCATGTCAATTAGAGGAAATTAACCTTACAGGTAGAGGCATACCACTATTAAGAAGTAAAAATAACTTACCAACATACAGCATAAGTCATAATTTACAATAGTATAGAATTTCTCTGACACAAGCAAGCAAATTACTTTTTATGTACTAAAAACATCAAATTGAATTCTTGTATATATATTTTTCAAAGAAAACATAATGATCATGCACCTTCTTCTGTGTGATATTGCGGCTGCACAATTCTGCCTCAGAAAGGATTGGTGAATCGAATATCATCAGTGCTACTTTCATGTTTGAATACATGGATTCCACTTTCTATAAGAAGTGCTTTCTTATTCTCATTCTCAAATGTAACCTCCACATGATTCCATTCATGGTCGATAAGTGATTTTTCCAGCTTCCTGTCTTGCAGTTGCAGATCATATAGATATGTATGATCATGTTCTATAATGCGGAAGACACCATTGGGCTCGTCAAGTAAGTATTCATCTCTATTGACGAATAGATTGACTCTTAATGAAACAAATCCATTGCAACGGGGCATGTTAGGCATCAATTTACAAGAAACAATGAGAGTTACGGAAGGGATCTTGTTACGAAACCAGAAGGAAATTGAAGTTCCTTCGCTTTGGTGCTCAAACCACTCTGGAATCCTTGCAGTTCCCGCGAAACAAATATCGGTGCTTCCCGCCTCATGCAGTTCCTGTTAGTCATAAATATTATAAGGACTTAATTTATATGCACTGACATTGTACAATTTTTCTACACTGTTAACCAATCTCAAATTGCCATACCATTAAAAATGCCAACTCTTCTCCTAATTATCTGAAAAATAAATCATACTATGATTTGAGATTGATATCATTTTAAAAAAACTTTACACTGACAGTGCACAACGATTAAACTCATATTAAAAATTTTGGAAACATAAATTACACTATGTTATGAAATATGAAGACAAATACAATAAAAAAACCTGATTCAATAGCATGCTCCTACTCGAAGAAGTCAATGATTCGCAGCGTAATGCAGAAATGTGTTTTAAATTTGGCGGAATCCCTCTTATTTCTTGAAGATGCTTGCAACAATTCAAATAAAGGGTACTTAAAGAGCGACATTCTTTGAGGCATTCTGGAAGAATTGTGAATTTACTCCCCAATAGGTTTAAATATTTCACATTAGAAAACCATGTGACAAGAGTTGGAAGAAATTCATTTGGCAGGTCGCAATTTATGAGTCGAAGTTGTTGTACATTTAAAGACACCACAGAACTCGAGTTATCATTCTCTATTGGCATTAACTGACATCCACGAGCATAAACATCTGATAGATTTGGCATTCTGAGAATGATGCTTGGTAACGAAAGCATTCCGCTTCCCCATATTCCTAACTTATGAAGCCCAGTGAGGTTCTGAAATGAAATCGGCAAGTTTCCTATGGAAGTTTCCCTCAAAACAATTTTGTTTATTTTCTCCATCTCTCCTAATATTTCTGGAAAGCTTTCAAGACTTTTGCAAAATGAAAGTTCCAGTCGTTGAAGAGAAGTCAACTTCAAGGGTGGAAAACTCTTAAGCTTGATGCAACCTTCAGCATCCAAGGTTTTGAGTTTACTTAGGAACCCAACAGAATTGTGAATTGTAACTAAATTTTCACAATTTCGAAATGAAAATGTTTCTAAATTTTGGAGACCAGACATGTTGAGTATTTGTCTCAAACCTCGACAACTGTTTAAATTTAACTCTCTCAAATTTAAGAAAGCCTGTAAATAAAAGTAAAAACATTAAGTAAACACCGAATAATCTTAAAGTGATGTATTGGTATACAAGATGACAGAAATGAAATAATTATGCGTACCTTCAATGAGTCGTGCAACTCAAATGATGTAAGGCCACTTGCAGGTAACTTGCATATGGAGAGTTCCCTTGCACAAAAATCAGATGGTATATCCTGTGCAGGATATCTAGGCCATTCCAATACTCTCAAACTATTTGGAAGATGTTTAGGACCTTTGGAAAAGCGAGCATTTTTAATGATAAGTGTTTTAAGGTTTTTCATCTCCTTCAGTTCATCTCCTTTCCATTCTAGCACTTCTCCAAATAAAGGAAAATCCAAGTGTATAATCTCAACTTGAGGTGTTCCCTTTTAGCACAAATCAACCAAAAAAACAATTTATATGTTATAACTTGAAAAGCATATTTAGAGAAATCTACATAATATAAAGGAATTAAAATAGGTAGCATAAGCATTAGCTAGCTAACAATGAAAAGAACTATAAGCTTTAAAATCTACATGATATATGTATATATATTAGTCCTACTCACCAAATTTTCTTGCAAAACTTTAACTACATCTTCGTGGAACCACAACCTACTGCGTTTCCCAAGCTCTTTGGGCGATTTTTGCCGGACAATTTCTTTACCCATGTCCTCTATCAAGTCATGTAATGTTACATGACGTATCAAACTAATCTTTATTAGAGATTTATCCAATAACACTCTAATTTGATGTTTAATGTTGTAACCATAATGTGCACACAATATATCTTCAACCTCTGCTAATTTATATCTTTTGAAGCAACAAGCAATGTCAAGAAAAACACTCTGCTCATCTTCCTCCAAACCATCAAAGCTTACTTTAAGTAACATTTGGATCTCCTTATGGGGAATCCTTTTATATCGATCTAAAGTAGATTCCCATTCTTCTATAGGCTCTCCAAACAAGTTGGAACCTACTATTTCTAATGCCAATGGAAGACCAGAAGCATAAGTTAAGGCACGTTTTAAAATGTGTTCATAACTTGAATCAACCATGTTGTTTTTAAAAGCGTTCCACCTCAACAATTCAAAAGCTTCTTTCCCATTTAACTTATCTACTTCATATGTTCTTTCAATCCCATGACTTGATAGCAATTTTTTGTCTCGAGTGGTAATGATCACTCTACTACCATGACCGAACCAATCAAGTCCTCCAGCCAAAACCTGCAACTGCTTCCGTTTATCAACATCATCAAGAATCAACAGAACCTTCTTCCTATTTAGCCTATGCTTTATGATTGGAATTCCCTCACTGACATCTCCTAACTTAATGTTCAGGCCAATTGTTTTGGAAAGGATCAACTCCTGGAGATGTTCTAAGCCATGTTTAGTTGATTTTTCTCTCACGTTATGGAGAAAACATAAAGCTTCAAATTGATCGGCAATGAAATTATAAATTTCTCGTGCAAGTGTTGTTTTACCCATACCTCCAATTCCATGGACCCCTACCATGACCACATTATTAGATCCAACATCAAGAAAAGAATTTACTTTTAGCAATCGGGACTTCAGTCCAACAGGGTAATCCGCAACATATAAAGGAACACGATTTATCTTGTTGGAGGCCTCGTCGACTATCTCCCCAATACTCTTGTATTCATATTCGGTCCTGTCCAATCGGAATTTGAGTAAATACATCGGTAAGTATCACAATCATATCCATATGTTTGATAACAATAATATTATTACAATTCAAATTCATGTTGTTTTGCATACAAATAACTAATACTTGTTCAAGAATTAAAAAAAGTCATATTT
Source organism: Astragalus glycyphyllos (assembly GCA_963573325.1). Lineage (NCBI taxonomy): Eukaryota > Viridiplantae > Streptophyta > Magnoliopsida > Fabales > Fabaceae > Astragalus > Astragalus glycyphyllos. The sequence goes on along the minus strand of OY754313.1, from coordinate 6,402,469 downwards.
AATCTTTAAGATGAAATGATTATGCAATCGAAAATTAAAGAAACAAGATATAAGGCAAAGGAAGAGAGAAGTTGGTACCCAGGATTGAAATGGTAGCCGGACAAGTTAGCTGCTTGTTTGAGAGCCACCATCCATTTATGCAACCTCTCCTTGTAATTTCTGTACTTTTCCTTGTTCTTTCGGAACCTTACTTTATGCTTAGCTATTGCTTCACCATAGCTGTCGGTTTGATGTCGCACGCTAGAAGGTTCCACACCATAGAAAACGGGTAGAACCAAGCGACCCTTTGCCTTGAAGCAGTGAATGATGTTGACAAGTTCGTCCAAACAAAATGAAGAAGATGCATAGTGGATAGAGAACACGGGAATGAAAATCCTAGAGTCTTCAATGGCTTGGACAAGTGATGGTGTGATTTCTTCACCTTCTTGAAGCTCATTGTCATCCATGAAGGTTCGAATTCCCTTGTCACACAAAGCTTTATATAGATTGCCAGTAAAACCAAAGCGAGTGTCGGTGCCTCTAAAACTGAGGAACACATCATAAGTGAATCTAGAGGAGGAGGAGGAGGAGGAGGGTGTTTGCATATCCATGAGAATAGAAAAGAATAGGAAGTAAAAAGATTATAGGAAGGAAGAATGTGGATGAGAGTGTGTATTAAACAAAATTTTTGGTCTATAAATAAATATGGGCCATAAAACAAAACAAGAAGGGAAACTTATAATATATTACAACGTCTTGGTAATTCCTCCATTTTCCATTGACCGGAAAATATAATAATACAACGTCTTCCTCCATCCCCCATCAGCGTGACTTGGTAATTTCTTTTTTTTTTGTACATCGTGACTTGGTAATGTGAACCGTACCTTGAGATGATCTGCGGAGACGGTCAAGGGACGGATCGTCTGATACTGTAGGCTGAGGAGGACCTGAACGGGGGGGTGGGGGTGGGGGGTGTACCTGCAAGAACACTCCGACGCCCAAGTCAGCTATATCGAGCTACAGTAATATCTAGTGAATGAATTGCGTACCTGACATCTGGTGACTGGAGGTATTTATAGTGAATAGTCTGGATCGTTGGCGTCGGATAGCCCATTTGCGATGGGGGCCCAAGTATCAGTGGAACTGATCACTTCGTTATTGGGCTGGTTGATTAGTTGTTGGATCAGGCCCAGCGAAGCTGGCCCTTCCCTTGCTGGGTTGGATCGTTGCTACTAGATTGGGCCTGACAACTGGCCGAGTCCAGAACATAATGGAAAGTGATAAAAGGTACGAAAATGACCTCTAAAACAGAGGAAATTTCTTATGAAATTTGCTTTACATTTCCTATCTTCCGTGAAGGCCGGCCAATCAATCACACAATAATAATATAATAATGCCACCTCTACCTCTGTCCTTGTCCTTCTTCAGCGTCAATTGTTAGTAATTTCTTGGAAGCAATACAAATGTTTTCAAGAAAAAGTTTGATGACAGCACCAATACTACAAAATATAGATGGACCTCAAATAGTTACGTTTCGGGATGATCTAGAATTAATTTTGAGAGTAAAAACAAAACGAATATAATTGGAATTTGGAAATCACCTTTAGCATAGATCTATGCCGAGTCACGCTTAATCTCAGAGGTGTACGTTTTTGCAACCACCCAACAAAGCCACAATCAGATGGAGTACCACCCTCCGTCTCTCCCTCCACCGCCACTCCCACTTCCTTCACCATCTGTCCCAAGCACCCGATCAACAAACCAATTCGGCAACCTAAAAGAAAAAACACAACAAGAAAATATCTAATTTTCCGATGAGAAAATGGAGAGTTTGTAATACCGAAGAAACGCTGAGTGAGACAACCACACTGATGAGTAGTTCTTCGATCGGATGCGACAGTGGCATTTACAGTTACCAGTGATCGCTTTCTTTGGGTTCTTCGATCAGAAGCTAGCCGAAGAAGAAGATGACGACATTTGAGAAAGAATCTAGTAGAGCAAGAATAGGTTACTTTGAATTTGTTTAATCTAATGGTGAGTTTTAAAAATATAGTTGTCACTGCGTTAAGGTGAATGGTCGCTTGGTTTTGCCTGTTTTCAATCCATTCCTCTTTTGTCTTCTCATATTTTGTTTATTTAGTTTTTGATTTCCAATCATTTCATCTTAAACTTAAAAATAAGGAAATATGTATTTTAGATGAGCTAGTCTATTTTATGTAAATTTGAATTTGAATTGTAATAATTATCAATTTCATGTGACTGTGATACTGATGAAATAATTGAAACTTATCTAATTGGTCGGATATGAACACGAGTTTATTGGGAGGATAGTCAAATATGTCTCTGAGATGATCAATTGTGTGCCTTTACATGTTGCTGATTATCTCGTTGGACTTCATTCTCAAGTCCTAAAAGTAAATACACTTCTAGAAGTTGGACTTGATGATAAAGTTCAGATGTTAGGAATCTATGGGATTGGAGGAATCGGAAAAACAACACTTGCAAAAGCAATTTATAATTTTATTGCCGATCAATTTGAAGGTTTGTGTTTTCTTCACAATGTGAGAGAGAATTCAGCTAAGCATGGTATAGAGCATCTCCAAGAGGAGTTCCTATCAAAATGGTAGAATGGAAAGGAGATGGCTTATCGAAAATGAAAAACCTCAAAACACTTATCATTAAAAATGGCAACTTTTCTAAAGGTCTTGAATATCTTCCAAATAGTTTGAGAGTATTGAAATGGCCTAAATGTCCTTCACAAGACATACCATCTAATTTTCTTCCAAAGAAGCAAGCTTTCAATATGTATGTTACAAGAAAGTGGCCTCACATCATTTCAGTTGGTTGGCTCATTTAAGGCAAGTGTAATTATTTCATTTCCCTCATTTTAGATATCGATACATCAATTTAAGATAATCATTTTTCCTCTTCTTTTGTTTTTACATTTTTTCTTTGCAGAGGTTCGTGAATATGAGAGAGTTAAATTTAGGCAACTGTGAATTTTTAACACAAATACTTGATGTTTCCAATCTCCAAAATTAGAAATATTATTATTTCAAAATTGTCCGAACTTACTTACAGTTCACCAATCTGTTGGTTTTTTTAAGTAAACTTAAATTCTTGGATGCTCAAAATTGCGTCAAGCTTGAGAGTTTTCCACCCTTGGAGTTGATCTCTCTTCACCATCTTAGACTTTCATATTGTATGAATCTCAGGAGTTTTCCAGAAATATTAAAGGAGACGAAAAATATAACACAGATTTATTTATTTGATTTATCCATACAAGAATTCCCACTTTCATTTCAAAATTTCACAGGGCTTCATAGGTTAGAAATACATCCATTCCCATTTCAAAATATCAGAAAACTTAAATTTGATAGTTCACCAATAAATACTATTCCAAAATTTAAGTCGTCTCAGCGCCAAGGATTGCAAATCTTTGACTTCATGTAGAGGGATGCTATTAAATCAGGTTTTTTTTTTCTTGTATATGCATTTGACTTTTTTTTTGTCTACTTAAATGAAATGATAAATAAACACCATGTACACACTACCACCGTTCACACAGGGTTCGAAACCGGGAGTCGACGTCTCCGTATCGTTGAAATTGCCAAAGTAACCAATAATAAGAGACAACAGTTGACTTAAGCTTTCATAATTTATAATGTAGTTAATTATGCAAAACTAAGTTTAATTGGTACGCACTATCAGTTTAAAGATTATTTACACGGTTAACCAATACAAATTTGTGAAATTGCGTTTGAGCTCCTTTAAGTTTAGGCTTAAATATATGTTTTGTCCCTGCAAATATCACCATAATCCAGTTATACCCCTGTAAAAATAAAAACTTTAAAATTACCCTTGCAAATATAAATCGCTTACGGTTATGCCCCTCGGTCAGTTTCTCATCAAAAAAATAATTTAAATAAGGTTTAAATATATGTTTTACCCCTGCAAATATCACCATAATCCAGTTATGCCCCTGCAAATATCACTATAATCCAGTTATGCCCCTGTCAAAATCTTTAATTTTTCTATTATGCTGATATTTGCAGGGGCATAACTAGATTATGGTGATATTTGCAGGAGCAGAACATATATTTAAACCTTATTTAAATTATTTTTTTGGATGGGAAGCTGACCGAGGGGCATAACCGTAAGCGATTTATATTTGCAAGGGTAATTTTAAAGTTTTTATTTTTGCAGGGGTATAACTGGGCAAAATACATATTTAAGCCTTAAGTTTATTTAAAATTTTGTATACGTCCTCTAAGTTTTTTTTCTCATTCAAATCATTTTTGTTTTTTGTTTATTTTCAAATTGCAAATTCATGTCAAATTGGTCATTCATGTTTCCGTTTATGTTTTAAATTGGTCTCTCATGTGCTTCTTATATAAGGACCTATAAAAAACCGAAACAGAAACGTAAATGATCAATTTGAAACAAACATGAAAACATAGGTTCAAAAGAAAACTTCATAATGGAACTAGAATTTGAAACAAACTCAAAGGACCTCAAACACAACTTTGCCATAAAAATTCATGATATGCTAAATTTCGAGATGACTAAGATAAAAGTCAATAATATTTGACATCAATTTCTAATTGATTACAAGTGTAAATGATCTTTACACTGTGAATGCATACTAAACTTATGAAGTATTTATATGACTAATAAATAGGGATATCTCTTGTCAAAAATAAATAGGGATATCATGAGGCTGAAAGCTCAGAGTATATTTTAGCAGGAATAGAGAATATTCCTAAGTGGTTCGAGCACCAAAGAACAGAAACTCAATTTCTTTTTGGTTTCGTAACAAGATCCCTTCAATAGCTCTCTTCCTTGCCACTAAATCTAGTCATAATAAGCGCCATATCAATGAGTTAACTCGTTTCATCACAGCCCGCCTGATAGTAAATGGGTACAAAACTTACTTTAATGGTATAGATTTGAATATTCTTTGCAAATATCTCCGCATTGAACCTGATCATACATATCTGTTTGATCTGAAACTGCTACAAAGAAGCAAAACTTGAATCTAAACTTAAAAAGAAACTTCTAAAACATAAATGGATCCATGTAAAGGTCAGTTATGAGTTTTGGAGTGTGTATGCTCGTAGAGAAGAGTGGAATGAGAATGCTGATACTGATGCTGATGGGAATGGGGATGAAGATGAAGATGACGAGACTGGAGACAAAGAGGATGAGAATGCGAATGGGGACAAGAAGAAGGAGGAGGAGATACCATTATTTATAAGAAGTGGAATCCACATATTCAGCCAGAAAAATAGCATGGAGGATATTCGATTCACCGATCCATCCCGAAAAAATGAAGAAGTTAGACAAATATGAAGAGCCATTGAACTTCACATATTTAAAACATCTTTGGAATAGAACTGTTGCCCAATTTATTTGTTTACTTTATTATAATGTTGGTTATGAAATTCTGTTATGTTGATATAACTTGGACATATTTGATCTGTCAAGGTGATGCTGGTTTGTTTTTGCTGCTATTGGGAAGAGGGTGGGGATTTCTTTGTGTATTTGATTCGTCAAGGTGTCAAGGTGTAGTATTTGTTTGGTGTTCTTTTTTTCACTCTTTTTTCTCTTTAGGTCTTTTTTCATTGGGTTTTGACCCTTTGAGGGTTTACCGAGTACCCCTTGTACTGCTCTATGTAAATTTTTTTGACTTATAATAAAACAAACTTGCACATATTTCATCTAGTCTTATATTACTAACCATATTCTAAAAAGAAAGAAAGGGAATGATGTTGTTATTATTCAACATCCTTTATAAACATGCCTTTTTTAACTCTTTCTTCCAATTTTATTGAAATTATGGAGTTAAGACCACTTTCTATTCTTGTTTGTACAACTGTCTACTAATTCTTGACTGAGTTAAGACCACTTTCTAATTGTTATATTGTTTCCATCAAAACATGCATTGCTATATCCAATGATGATTGAGTTGGAATATGTATTCCTGTAGTGTCACTTGCCTTCTCTCTGGTTGCCTAATTCCCATTGTTATGTACTCCATCCGTCTCATTTTATTTGTTAATTTAGCAAAATCAATCTAATATAATATCTATTTAATCTATCTAATCTAATCTAATATCTATTTAATCTAACAAACAACTTATAAAAAGACAATTTTAGACATCTTTACTTTTTGATACATCACCACTTTTATGGACCATAATGTAATGTTAGTTTTATTTCTCATTTTTTAATTCTATCTTCTCTTCCTTTCTCACTCTCTCTCTTTCAATCTTCTCTTCCTACGCCATTTATTTAAAAATATTTCTAATCCCAATTTTTTTAATCTACTATATAATATAATTAAATTAATATTAAATGATCTACAATTAACTCCTATTTACTATCTATTCTAATATATACTTATCTATCTATCTAATATCTATTTATCTAAACTAATATCTATTTATACAAACAAATCACACTTTAATTACCCAAACAAACTTCCCTATTAACTTGACAACTCATCTAACTAAGGACAACATTGTAATTTACCATCACATTTTTTTTCAAATTTCTTCTCCCAATCAACTTTCTTCTCACTCCCACTTTTTTTCCTACTTTTTTTCAATAAAAGGACAAATAATTGTCACAGATAAATAATAAAACACGGGATAAATATCTCTTATTGATAATCTACTATCTATCGAATATATATTTATCTAATCTAATCTAATATTTATTTATCTAATATCTACTTATACAAACAAACCACAATTAAATTACCCAAACAAGGTGAGGTGGTGAGAGAGAGTGAATATTACATGGATAGGAGAGGTGCAAAAACTAAAATGGGAGGTGAAGATATAAATGACCTAATTCAACCTAGTTTTTAGGATTCTTAAGTAATGTTATTTTGATCATAAACACCCCATATATTAATACTACAAACCCCATATATTAATATTACAAATGTCTGTAATTCTTAAAATTCAGGTTTCTATTATCATTTTCATAAACTAAAATGTCGGTTGCTAAATTCATCATAATGAACTTAAGATATAAATTCACTATACATCACCTAGTTGGCTACTTCATAATGCCCTTGCAATTTCAGCAAACCTCAAAGGTAGAGGTATACTACTATTCCAAGGAGTACTATCTATGACAGAATAGTTTATCAAATATTACAACTACAATACAACCTAGGACTTCAAGTATAGGTATAACTGATATACATACAACCTATCACAAAAATTACAGTACAACCTATATAGGGACTAAAACCTTTGATCTACTTGTGAGGTATTAGCACGACTTAGACGCTTCTTCCTGTATCTCCATGCAACTTGGATTCTGTTTGCAGCAAGGGATCTCCAATAAGGTGATTCATACCTACAACATACAATTATCACATCATTCAGTCAACGCTATGGGTTTTAAAATAAATATTTGTGAAGCATCAATACATACATCGACACTAATAATAATTTGAGAAAATGAAAGTGCTTGAATGTAAGCAAATGTATTGTGTGCCGGACAACGACACGTGTCGGACAGTGGACATGTGTTGGGCAGCAGACACACATTCAGTCTGAAGTGTTGATGATAGGATATAAATCACATACTTGTAATGTGTTTTTGTGAAGTCCTGCCTTTTTTTTTCTTACTTTTCTCCATTTTTTAAAGTAAGAAAAAAATATGAATCTGGATACTAGGTGTTGCAATAGACATGCAGTATGACTATGAATTGTCTTTTTTAAAATGAAGAATGTGGTTATATATCCAATGTATTAAATATGAAGCATGGGGATATGTATAGGTAATATAGACAAGTCATTTTAAAAAAAGACAATTAAGAATCATATTGCATATCTATTGCATTTTTAAAAGTTTGAACAACATTTTTATGAAAGATATTTAATTGATATTTGTTTTTGCAAATCATAAAAAGCTGAAGGATATGGTGAAGTCAAGTATAAACAGAAGTAGACGAATGGAATAGAATGAATGAATAATGAATGACCTTAGTGCTCCTTGAACATGAGGACTCCGCAAGAATCTTGCAAAAAGAAGTGTAACTTCTTCGATGTCTGTCGCGCGAAGTGAAAATGCCTCTACATTGGTTAAGCATTTTACCGTTCGGTTGCTCAGCAACCTCTGTCCTGGAAGCCTTACTTTCTTACCATCTGCAAGAGAACCCACATTATGAATTTCTTGTTTTGTATTCAGACTAAGTTGGCAACTGTAATTTATGAGTTTAATAGTTATGCATCATTAGTGCAAAGTTTTTTTATACCAGCAGCCAATCATAAACCATGGTAGTGTGACTTTCAAAATGATTAAGATAAAAGTCAAACATTTTATGACGTGTTAATTTCTGATTCATTGATAGTGTAAAATATTTTTACACTAACAAAGCATCTTAATTAAATCCATAATCTATTGCTACGTCTTCTGAATCTCTACTTAAAAAATATTTAACAGCATCTTATCATTGCATCAAGTATTTGTTATACGTACCTTTGCTTAGGGAAGAATGTTCAAGATACCATGTTAAAAGTTCTTCACCACAAGCATCTCCTTCAGATAAAGGAAGTGGAATTCCATCTTCTCCGGTACTCTCCAATTTTCCACGCACAACAAAGACCATTTTCTCTACAAGACCACCTTTACTTAAAATTTTACTTCCTTTAATGTATGTCGTCTGTTTTAGTCTCTCACGAATGGCATCTAAGATAGGCTCATCCATCAGGGCAAAAATTCGAACCTACAAATATATTAGATCTTTAGAGAAAATCAAATCATAATTTTAGAGAGCACTCAGACTTGTTTAATATACTTTGACTTTTGATATGTCATTGTTTTAGTTTGATATCCACATAATTAGAACATTATAGCTGAGATTTTTGAAGTTCACCTAACATCTGAGCCATATAATTGAAATGCACTTAATCATTCATATGTTATTTTCCAATGCATACTTTTTTAACAAAGTTGAAAAGATGACGCCGTATCTCTGTTGTGAGATCTTCGGGCAAATTCTCCAAAACCATTTCCTCATTAACCCCCCTTGTTGCAGCCCAATTATATCGTTCAGCCTGCCGCACTCTCCTGCATCACATACATGGTATTCATATCTGTACATTATAAGTGATCCATAATTTCATGTGACATAAAACCTAAATAAAATGAAAAAATAGTTCACATATTTCTTTCTTAGGTTCCAGGCCTATATGTCCTGTTTTACAATAAAACTCTGCATATATATCAACTGTAATTGGATTATATCACTGTGGTTACCAGTACTTAAATTCATAAGAAGGCGATGATTGAAATATACATAAATGTAGTGAATATTTAGAAATTGTATAGTACAAGAAGAAAAAGAGAAGTGAATAAGTGAATTGATATTACTCACTAATTTAAGCATTAAAATTGACTCAATTAATAAGGAAATAGACATCATGTTAATAAGACATTCTCAACAGTTACCCTGCTTATGTAAAAAAAAAGTTACTCTACATGTGTTTCAACAATAAGCATACTAATAGAGAAATGTTATTTGGACCAAAAAAAAATGTACCAAAAGTGTATCAAAATACAAGTACGTATGGAATACGGGGGAATACACTATAATACATTTAGTTTTTTATTTTAAATTAAATGTTATACACAAATAACACTGAACTTAGTAATATATATATATATATATATATATATTATATGCGTATTTTCTCTATATCCCATACGTATTCGTATTTTGGTACACTTTTTTTGGTCCAAATAACATTTCTCGTAGTAATAATACTAATGTGCACATCAACTAACTAGTCATTTTACGTAATAAAAAAAAAGCTAGTCGTATTTAATAAAGATACTTATAAAAAACAGCTAAATTTAGTAAAACCCAACCTATATAAAGTTATTTAGGTGATCTGGTCGTAATCAGAGAATACTAGTAGAAGCACTCCCAAGGAGCGAAGACCAAAGAGAGGATACAACAAGATATTATAACATTATTTGAATCATTGAGAGATTACAACATTTTTGTACCTTTTGAGATTTTCAGGTAAGCGGCGATGGCTCATCCACTGCTCAACATCACGACCTCTGAGTTGCATTTCTACCCTCCTGCCAGCACGATAGAAAAAAATGTATCAATTTTGTTACAACCCTATGACTTGAACACCTCAGAACTTCACAATCAATTTACAAAAAAAAAAATAAAAAATAATAATAATAATAATAATAATAACAGATCAACAATATTTCGAGAAGACTGTTTCCTGGTCCCACAAGTATCTATTCCAAAATGAGAGAGTTATTTGAACATCTACTTGGAACACCTAAATTTATGGTTAATGGATATAGCGAGTGTCGTAACTTATTAACCATCATATGATGAACTTCATTAACCACGAATTTGAAGGTGACTAACCACAATTTTTAGGTGTTCAAATATAAATGTAGTTGAACACTTGAAAATCGTGATTAATAACATTCAAATTCGTAGTTAATGAAGTTAACTGATTAAAATAATTGTGTACTTAATATCATATATTAAGTCTCTTTTACTTATAGATAGATAGATAGATGATGAAGAAGAAACAGATGAAAAGAAGCAATGTTGTCACCAAAAACTAAGATTTACAACAAAATAGATCAAAAGTTTTTACCTCCGTCCAAGAGCCTGAAGAAAGTTCTGTATATTTCCAATGAGAAGTGCAAAAAGCAAGAGCCCCATTCCTATGATGGACATTGTGAAAAGCACTTCCCACACAAAATAACTTGGGACTTGGTTACCAGCCAAAGTGCTGATTTGCTGTATTAAAGATCATAAGCGTATAATTGTTAAGACATATCAAAAACTTCGGCCTAGACTAAATATTAGAGCACATAAAATCTCGTGTTCCAAAATTTCGACTTTAACTTCTATATTCTTTTAAGATCAAAGTTAAAATCTCCTGAACGCGATTTAGTAAAAATGGGTTGATTTAGTTACCTATTTACTTTGCAAGTGTTAGTTTTTATCATCCACCATAGTTGGTTATGAGATATCCCAATAACTTTTGTATAACAGCTACCTGATTTATTAAAAATTAAAAATCTATGTTATTAAGCAGTTTATTTTCGGCACATGCAAATTCAGGTTCAAATTTCGAAAACTAACATTTTCTTCACCTAACTAATTAATGACCCCTAATATTTGCCTATAAAAAAAATCTTTATAGCGCTTTAACAATACATACCTGGAAACCCCAGAATAGTGCATACACATATTTGTTGATCACCTTAGTTTCTATAGTAAGTGGTATAGCATTTTCATAAATGCCATAAGTAAAATTACGAGGCTTGGTGTTCAAACAATCAATGGCACCCTCATTTTTGCTCCACAGATTAGCCGATGTTTTGTTCACTTTAGCACAGTCAATCAAATCCATGCAGCTAGCAAAATTATATTTATGGCATGCATCTCGCAAACATTGATTAACCCTCTGAAATGATTAAAGGAGAGAAATTACAACCAGATAACCACTAACAATATCATACTTCATTTCCACTATAACTCTTGCAGCATATTATCATATTATTTACGTGAAAAAGAACCATTCAAGTGAATAAATTAATATTTATGCTTTTTCCTTTCATTCCGTGAAATTTTATAATTTTTGAAAATGGAACTTTAAATGTCATTTTCACTCACCTGTAGACCAAAGAGATACCAGCATGAACCAACAACGTGGCCAGATAGCATAAAAATGAGAAGATTTATAACGAAATTTGCCGATGCTGACTCAAATATGAATCCAGTTGGAGATTGACCAATTAGCATAGGCAAAAACCTGAATAATCTAGGAACATATTGTACAAGAATTGCTAGACGAAGAAGATTCTTCGCATAATTTGCCCCTGACACCCCCAAGGCATTCGGTAGGACAAACAATATCATCATCTGCAAGTATTTTAGTTCATATGTCATGACAAGGATTTTGATATAACTACATAATATTTTTCCTTTCCCTCCCTTGTCATCTACATGTTTTCAAGAACTTGGTGATTTCCACCGACTAATTAATAGATACACAGAAATTTTACTCATCTACCAAAAGAAATAGATGGGAAAAAAAAACATGTGTAAGCTTTCGGGATAATTAACCTTAAAGGTATCAGAGGCTCTAGGCTAAAGTCTCTAGCATCTCTATTATTCAAGGAGAAAGAATTTATTCATGTAGACGTTTGTGAGATAAATAGCATTTATGTGCAATTGTGAATGAAGCTAATAGCTTGCGATTTTAAAAGCATTTGGCTGTTGAGAGCAGCATGGAGAGATAGGAAGACATTTACCTGAGGAAGTGGTAATACAACAAATAAGTCGAAGAAAAAATAACGCTTAATGTAATTACGAGCAATTTCCTTTGGTTGGTCAACTAGATCTCCAGCACCAACCACCCTTGACTCGGGAGGAACATAAGCCAACCTAAACTGCAAACAATCAATTCCACAGGGTTATTTTGGGCATAGTAGAAGTACCCCATCGGAAATCAACTGCTTCCGGCGGAATTGCCTTGGTGGATAAACAAGTGATACAAATAAGTCTATGACAATAATTTTTGTGGCCCAATTAAGCCCCTATATATGTCAATCCTATTGTGACGCAACTATAATCAGAAGATTGTTATGCACACTCTATTGACTTTAAGCTATAAATTATGAAAACGCGGTAAGCTAGACTAAAAAATTAGCAACTAGTACATTTCTGCGTCTCTATTAACTGAATTACCTGCACTTTTATTTTACTAATTTACGACAACATAAATATTTAGTTGAATTACAAAATGAATACCGTATTTTATACTCCACCTATTGAGAATGAGTAATTACAGACTCTACTTCTACCAGCTACTTGTTAGTTGCACTCCCTATGTCAATTTAATTACTCTATATGCAATCAATCAAGAAACAATTACCTACTGAGACTCAGCAAAATTGAATAATAAAAATTACAAACTTGTTGTGAAGTAAGGAGGGTAGATCAGAAAGATGGTCCATAGCTAGAGGTAAAGATAGACTAATGAAAATTATATGTCAAATCAAACCAAGATATCTAGATTTAAGCTTTCTATCATTAGACATGATTCTTGACAAGACATTAGCCGAACTCGCATGGTAAAGGCTTTGGTTGGTGTTGTTTTTGTAACAACTCCTTCCGGTCTCTTTTATAGGCAAAAGTTGGTCAATAGAAGTTGATGGATTTCGTTAAGTTGGCCAGTTTTTTCTTATAAAAGAGACCGGAGTAGTATATGATATCATTTTATGCATAGATGGATTAGAACAAAGTAAATGTAAGGGGAGGTGAGAGGGGGAACTTTCCGAAAAGGTGGTTTAAGATAAATTACCTGGAGTAGAATGTTCAAGAAATATACAACATCATTTATGCTTCTAAGTAAAACAAGTGCTGTTGCTACATTCCAATTGATAACAATACATTTATTTTCCTGCAGAAAATGAATGAGAAAAGGTAAAATAAATTTTGCAAAATAGTAGCAGAGAAAGATTAATACTAAAACTTTGAATTTTACAATTAAATAAAAGGAATAGAATCATACCTTCTTTACATATAGTAAGAAGAAAAATAATGGATCAACAAAAATTGCCACCAAGCAAAATATGGCCAAAATCTTGTTCCATTGTTGTACAACTTTAGTGTGAGGGTTCATAACTCCAGGAATACATGAATAGCAGAAGGAAACAAGTTTTCTTCCAAAACCTTTGGCATCGCCGTAAAGAGAATTGTGGAACTGTCAACATTCAAAACATGAACATAAGTATGGTCGGTTATATTAAAGTAAGAGCAAATAGTTTCAACAAAAGGAGATTAAAAAGGTTACAAGAAGATCAAGTATAATGATATTGTAAGCTTGTAAGAGTGGCCTTTATAAAATAAGTGTTGCATAAATAATGAGAGAACTTGAAATTTTCAATTGACAATACTTCTTATGTCCCCAAATTATACAATGATATCAATAGAAAAACACAATATAAACAGATGCATGGTAATAAGGAAATTGTGAGAAGAGACTGGCTTATGTAATGTCTCTATGATTTTCAAAGAATGCAAAGTGGTCCAAAATTCGTCCCAATATTTTCACACCGAATAAGGAATCGGCTTAGTTAATAGAGATTGTTTCGCATTATTTGAAAAATATAGGGACTTCTTAAATGATTTTGAACTAAAAGGACTAAATCTAACTTCTGTGAAAATTATAGGGATCAAATGAGGAATGTAACCTAAAAGAGCACAATTGAGAAATGTAACTTAATAGAGGCACAGGGTCAGTTAGGTGTTACAAATCAGAGCTTATTTAGTGAATTCAGTTTGCATTTTCCTCTTTATTTTCTTTCAATTTCTGTATGTCTTTTTCCATATTATCAACAAAATTCATTAACAAAGGCCAGCAATTTTCAAAGATTCAAACCAACCCATTGTTGACATTACAGAAAAATTCCATAAGCTATAAGTCGAGTGGGAGTTTTAACATGCGGTTAAGTGGTGCCTTCAATTTCTAGAAGATAAGTTATTCTCCAAGAAAATAGTTTTCTTTTGCCAACAGAGTTTACAAAGAAAACAACAAAACTAAACAAAAACAAATGGCATATTAGGAGCGGCTAATTTTTCTAGGAGTCCATATTCATGCGACAAAAGCATCGACAATTTGAAAAATAATGCTGTTTTCTAGCTGGTACATTTTTGCATACTTTTAAACTTATTGTACTTGAAGTCTCTACATGCAATTTTGTCTATTCATTATACAGTATATAATTGAAATCAACTTAAAACTTAGAAGTCGCTATTTTCTTAAATTTATGAAGAAATAATGTTTTATTTTTGGAAGAAGGATACCTTGGGATCAAATAAAGTGGAAGTCTTTGGATCTCTTTGCTGAGAAGGTTTGAAGTATGTAGGACAAGTAGTACAATAAGGATCATTACACATTCCAAGTTGCCCAGACCTCAATAAATGTTCATTTTTTCTATCATAATTGTTGTTGTTCCATTGATTTTCATCTGAGCCATCAAATGTAGAAAACTTTTCTGTCTTGTTGTTTTCCCCTACGTTGTTTCCTGTATGCTGCAAAAGATTTCCAATTCCAGGTGTAGGAAATAGTGGACCACTCATCTGCACAAAGGGGATTTTCCTCGTAGTTCGAAGTGGACCGGTATGCCCTACATTAGTTGGTCTCTCATGTTGCTCTAGGGAAACCATAGGAATAGAAATTGAAGCACTTCTTGTTTGGTATACGAGCCTTTGGAAGCTAGAAGAATCCATAGGTTCATCAGATAGTTGTCCACATGTTGCTGATAGCATTGGTACCTCATCTTTTTCATAAGGAGCCATGTTTCTGTTTGATGATTCTGAAAAATTTTATGGAACCAGAAAGGTATAAATATATATATATATATATATGTCTATGTACCATATCAGGAATATTAAAGTTAAACAATCCAATACAGCTCAAAACTTGAAAAACCAAAGACTGTCCGCTAGTGACAAAGCTAGATGGAACTGAATCACAAGTTTGTGTCAATTTTGGCTCAGCCGAGCGGGCCGGCCTGATGGGCTAGTGTTATGGGCTAGGCTGGGCTTAAAAAGTGGACGCCCGGAAAGAACAAAACATTATGGCTCGGCCTAGTTGGCCCATGGACCAGAGTGGGCCAGTTTTTTTGACACTTTTTTTGCTTTCCTTTGTTAAAATTTGGAATGGGCCGGCCCGATAACTGAGCTGATTCAGACCAACTCGCTTTTACACTTTGATCCATTGGGTCGGCTGGACCGGGTCGGTGGCCCATTTAGACAACAAGGAAGATCCTAGTTGTCCAGACTAACAAGTTGTATCAGAGCTAGTTGGTGTATTGGCCCAAAAACAATCCTCAAAAAACCCAACATATGGCCTGCAGTCAAATGTAGAATGATGTATTTGACTCTACACATGAAATTTTCTAATGACACGAAAAGCTTCTTCAGTGGAACTTCTATTGGGAGAGAAGCAAAGAATCTCCTTATCTTAAAACCTTTTGAAGCTTGGAAGAAAACAACCAATTAGACAACCTATGACCTAAACTAACCATATCTAACCTCTATAGTTTCAAAGGAAAGAGTTAACACTTAACATTAACAAATAGTCAAACATATCTATGCCCTTTTTTCATGCAAACACTTCAAAATTTAGTATATGCACACACTTATATTATAATTATACAATAATATGAAACATTCCAAGTGTTGAGGAGCTGCAATTTGGAATTATGAACAAGTGGAAATTACAAAAAAGGACATAAACAAGTAGTAGCAGCAATAATGAAAAAGAACATGAGGAAAAAAACAAACCCAGAAAGAGTAAAGTATAAAACCTGGTTGGTTGAAGAGGAAGGAACTTCAAGTGAAAACCCCAGAAACTAATTTGCACAAATTGAACCTAAATGAAGCATTTTTAAGAGAATGGTAATCATGGGGTAGAGTGGAAGAGACTCTCTGACAGACAAAGGTGGACTAAGACAAAGGATAGAGAGTGTATTAAGGCGAAGAAGACTTTGACAAACTCAATTTTTGAGAGAGATTTTTCCTAGTGAATGTGAATGTGGACACCTGTGCTTTTTCTTGGCCAATAAC
Organism: Astragalus glycyphyllos; assembly: GCA_963573325.1. NCBI lineage: Eukaryota > Viridiplantae > Streptophyta > Magnoliopsida > Fabales > Fabaceae > Astragalus > Astragalus glycyphyllos. The sequence continues at coordinate 6,385,839 of OY754313.1, read as the reverse complement.
TTTATACATGAATACCAACAAAAATTAAATATTCATTAAAAAATAATTATTTCAAAATATCATATTTTGTGTTTAATTAAAAAAATATATATTGATATAAATAAAGAAAAATGAAATTTTGTATTTCATCATATTAAATGTAAATATCAGTGATTAGTGAAGTAAAAGAATGAGAAAAAAGTTTGATGTATAGAAAGTAATTCTTATAAAAAAGTTAAGTTATAAAATAATATAATATGTTTCCATATAAAAATAATATAATAAGTTTTCTGTCTATTCAATTTCTCTAATCAATAGTCAAATTTGTCAATGAACACTATTTATTAGTGCAGTCAAAATAAAAATATTTTCTTCGTTTTCTCAATATTAATATCTAATTTTAAAGTAGTATATAAGCTAGCAAAAATCAAATTTAAAGTTTTTGTCAAAATTAATGATTGAACTAACATATAAAAATAAAAATTAAAAATTATTTATTTAACGGAATATAAACGAAAAATTTAATTAAATGAATTAGAATGGAAACAAGAAAACAAAATAAATAATATTATTCATATACTCAAACATTAATTCAGAAAAACATTATAAACCAATGAAAAAGTAATATAAATTATAGTACTTAAGCTAGCAGATTAATTTTGACTAAGCCATACATGTTGGGTCAATGTCCTCCAAAGTAGTAATAAATATGATAATCTAAAGAGAGGGGTTGAAGGTACAAGGCATCCTTTTCATTTATTAAATTAATTAATAAATAAATGAAGGCAACAGACATTGACTTTATATATCAGGCAAAACAATGACCAGAAAATGGTTGGAGGACTACGTATAGTACGTATACGTATACGTAACTTGGTCGTTACTTGTGTGTGTTTTTCTTATAATAATTTCTTGTGTGTTGTACGTTGCTCTCTCAAGTCTAAACTATGGACCTGGTTCCCTGTAGTCGTAAAACGCTGCAGTCACTGCAGTCGGTGGATATAAGCCATTGCATGAAGATTTAATAGTTACAGTTTAACAACAAAATATCGTATATTTATACAGCTTTTAATTTAAACAATTTGATATATTTTGATTGTAAATACATGATTTACATTCGGTCTCAAATTTAAATCCCCACAAACACAAATATCTTTGAGTGAGATAAATGTAATTATTTCCTAAGTGCTCAAAGAGTATGAATGTCTTTCCTACTTTAGATTAGGCACCATCCCCCTCACTCTAGATTTTTGTTTATAAAAAAAAAAAGACGCTTCTCACTCTTAATTGTATTGATAATTTTCATAAATATAAGTATGTTGGCTCTCGAGTTTGGCTCTATAGTTTGAACTTGAATGTGTTGATTGGATAGTGTATTCGCCTATGCTAACAAAAATTTTAAGAAAGAAACAAAAATATAAATGTATATTTCAAGAGGCATTTTTGGGAGAATAATTGAAGGGTCCTCCAATGTCAGATACCTGTAAATAATAACTTTTGAAATATAGAAGAGGAATTAACGTATAACGCTTTTACTTTTCACCAATATTCGTTATTTGATTTATTTATATGAAGTGCGTATATGCTTTATTCTAATTTCTATTCACAGAAAATAAAGAATATATTTGAAAAACGAATACTTACAAAGTTATTAGCTGTTAGGAGGTGTGTATCTTCAACACAACAACAGTATCGTCAATGCATGTGAAGACTTGGCTCCCACCCTCTTCACACCTGCACAAGTAAAAGTTAAAAAGTTGAAACTATGAGAGTTCACACACACTTCACAGTATTGTAAGGTTTTGTAAGCAAAAAAGGTTTTAAAAGGAAAGGAAATCAATCACGAAAGTATTCATTTGTGATTGGAAGCATTATATTGTAATTAGGTAGGAAATTAAACAGCAATTATAGGATCATGATATTCTCATAACTTTTGTTTTTACAACAAGATATTCTGGCATAATTGTTTTCCTATAATAATCAAAATGTCCAAGAATAGCCTGATTTGATGTGTTTATATAACGGTATAGACAACATACATATTCACTAGAATATTAAGAGAAAGAGGAACTTCATCAAAAATACAATAAATGGTGTTAGTAGAAAAGCTATCATGTGCTAGCCAATAAACCGTAGAAACTGCGCACCTAACCTGACATGGTAACAAAAGAACATAATGACTAATTATATAATATAGAGACACTATAAATTATTTTTTTGACTAAAAAATGATATTCATTCATTAAAATTGAATTACATCGATGATAATACAAATTCAGCATTGCTAAAAGCATAAAGGATGAATCTGCGAACAAACTCACAGCACCCAAGTTAATAGCGTAAAACAGCTTAATGCCTACAAAGGTGACAAAATAGAAGTTATTGGAGTACCTATGCTTCCGGATTTGTAATTTTGAGGCACTAGTCATTGGTTGAATCTGAAATTGATCGAAGTTGATCTGTCGATCCGAACCAAACGAACACCGCAACAAGACAGCAAATCAACCACGCCAAACCAAGACGACAAACAATAATAACGCCACACTCAGACGACGATTCAAAACAAATACGAAATAAAAGGTAGATCTATGTGGTAACCACTTGTTTAGATAAAAAGACGGAAACAAACAATTTAGAGGGGTGATTCTAGGCCAAAATCTGACCTAAAACCACCCCCTTCTAGTAGGCGAACAAGAAAGAAGAGAAGAATAGAGAGAAATTTGAGAGACGGCTAGGGTTTGATAAATTATTAAGTACTAAATATTGTTTTCAAATATAAAATATTTTGATATTTCCTAGAATTGGTTAAGTGTTATTTTTATTTAAAAATTTCCTCCAAAATTAAATGAATATTTTATATTATCAAAAAACACTCTTTTATGTGGAAACCGATGTATCACCTGCGCGCAACAACAGAGAGTAGTCCATCGAGGTATTGAGATCCACTTAAGAAGTTCACCTATTCCACTATATTAGTTTTTCCATACGCACCAACCAAAGATCGAACCCTTGACCAGATGGTTAAAGAACACAAGTATCTACTACTTTTTCTACACCATGTTGGTATCAAAAAAACACTACTAATTGAGAGAAATTTTATAATGAGAGCGTGAGAGGATTCCATCATGATCATAGATTAAATTATAGGAGGGTGAGATTAAAACAAAAAGTCAATGTGATAACCAACTCCTTTTAATCACAACCATGTATTGTTATACGACCTAGATTTACTTCTCTCACACTCTCATATTAAAACTTCTCTCATTTGATACTGGCATGGCAACGCAACCCGAACCCGCGGGTACTCACCTGACCTCGCCCCGAGTTTGACAAAACATAAATTAATTATTTTATGTTATGCGTATTTACTCATTCAATTTGTTTCATAAATTTTGTTTATTTTTAATTTTGATCTATTTCCTATAGAAAAGTCTATTCTAATACTTTTAACTTTATTTCATCATTGTATATATAATTATTATAATTTTATTTTATAAATTATTATAAATATATTTTTTTGTATTTTTCCTATAATACTTGTCGCAGAAACGGGTATCCGTGGGGAACCCCTCCCTGTTTAGGATGGGATGGGAGATGCAAAACCCAATCCCTCATAGGGGCGGGCTCCCCCGTCCCTGCCCCGTTGCCATGTCTATTTGATACATTTCATAGTCTATAGTATATTAAATTTGTTTGAATATATTTTTACATTGTTAGTCTCCTCCTTTTTTTTTTTCTTTTTGACTGAATCTCCTTCTTTTATTAATTATTCTTCTATACTTCAAAGTTTTCTTTTATATTTTTGTTTGAATATATTTCTGTTGCCTTAATTTCTTAATTTAATAAGTAACGAGACTCCTATTCTGCGTTATTCTCCCTCTTTAGATTATCATATTGCTACTTTGTTGGCCTGCCATTGTTGACGCGTTTATGTTAAAAATATAAGCTTAGAGGTTAATATTATAAAATGTTAATCAATAGATCACGAGGTCGGTCTCGAGCCCGCAAATGATCTACTACTTCGTTCGGCCCAGTTCACCAAGTGCTACGCTTGGAGTGAACGTGGAGTGAAGAAGTTTGACGGGCGAGCTCAACTCACCGACCATCCATTCGGCGATGAGACAAGATAAAAGCAAATGAGGGTATCTTCTTTCCAACTTCGTGCTGGTTGTAGGAAGTCGTACCGAGGTCGGATTAGAAATTGCCATGCATCTAAGGTGAGTTTAGTGCTGAGGTCGAGCTCGGAAGAGTGGCTAGTTCTTCGATTCCCGAAGCACTTCTTCAAGCGCTAGATTGGGCCAGTTCCTTAACGGAGTGGATTTGACCTAGTCCGGAACAATACTAATTGAGATTTGCTAACTTACATTAAGCCCAATCATTTTTTTAGTTCACATTAGTTAGCAAGTGATAACTATAAATGTGGGAATACACTAGTAATACTCTTTTTGACACTTGTCATCCAACACTTTTTTTTATACAAGCGGGGCAAAGCCCCAAAAAAGCAACAAATGTATCCATTATTAAAGTGCTTCAATTACTAAAGTATCCAGTATTACCTCGATGTTTGGAGAACATGACAAACACAATTTTGACAATAGGATAGATAAGAGCGGGGATAAACTTTCCTACGACAAATGTATCACCCAGCCCGCAGAGTTCTGCAGCACAAAAAAATAAGATTACCTTAACAACATATAAACAATAAGTAAGAAAAGGGACAACAAAGAATGATATAAGTTGTTTTGTTACCTCCATCACCATGCAACCTTTAAGAACATCTATAGTGCTCCTAGGATTTTAAATAAGAAATTTATCAGCAACACTATAACTCTTCCAAAATCATTGTGGCTCAATCATTTATATAAATGTTATTAATTATTGGCACCAATAACTTCCGAAATGGTTAGAGATATGTTGAGAGATCATGACTATGATTTGAATTGTATTCACTCTAAACTCTAAATACTGATTTGAATTTTAAATTTTAATATTTGGATTTGAATAATTGTTTAATGTTCGAATAACTGTTTGATGGTCATAAAAACAAAAGAGGAAAATCCATTTGCATATAATTATTAAGGCTGAAGGGTGCGTTTACTTTTGTGTCTGCAAATTGACTTCCATTTTATTTTCTTTTAATAATTTGAATTTTGAATTTCAGTCCCCATTTCGGTTAAACATACTAATTAATTGGAATTTTGTATTTGAATCTTTGAATTTCCATAATTCTTCAATGGTTTGAATAACAAAATGTGTAGATATTGTTCTGGAGTGGGCCGAAGCTCGGTCCACAAAAAGCACAAGCAGAGCGGCCCATTAGGTTATCTAAGAGCAATCAACCAGATCAACGGTTCTGGTGAGTCCGTACACGATCCAACGGACGCACGCAGATTTCGGGCGCTATATAAACATTCACTGCGTCATTGTCAGGTATACACACTATTCACTCATATTCGCATTTTGCTCGTTCGCTCTTGACTTGGGCGTTGGAGTGTAATCGCAGGTACACCCGCCCGCTCTCACCACCTTGGAGCACGACCATCAGAGCAAGTGACGGAAGACTTGGACCTCAGCCGCTTACTACAAAGCGATCAAAGGTACGAATCAGATATAGAATATGGTTTTTTTATTAAACAGGGATAACTAAACTTCAGTTTAAATCTGCTTTTTGTTTTGTCATAATTTTATATTTGATTTTTCATAATTGAATAATTATTCGGCTGGTCTTACTATTTTGTTGTAAAATAAAAGAGCACATTTTATTCAGTGTCCTCAAAATTACTGTTTTTAATTTTTGATTTTTTTCTCATACAAATAACTACATTGTATTTTAAATCTGTGTTTTGTTTTGGATTACAAAGGAAAATTGGTTGAGAGATAAAAACAGAATATTAAATGTAATAAACAATTTCCAAATTTGTTGAACAATAGATTTAACATATCAATAATAAATACAGATCCCTTAAAAATTGCTATTGTTTTGTTTATGGGCCTTAATGTTTTTTGACTACCTAATCTTTCCGTTTTTTATTCCAATTCGTTATCAATGATTGATGAAGTGGCTGCCACCTATTTTTAAACTTGATTGCGTGGAATTAATTGAAGATGTGCGTGGCGCTTATGTGGACGGCCGACATGGACAATTCGTGAATTAATATAGTTATGATGATATGATATGATTATGATTAAATAATCAATTTATGTAACTCCAAATTTATTTGTCTCTAAATTTACAGTTTACACCCTCTTAATTTCCTATTATAAGTCCTAAAGTATAGGAAAATAAAAATTAGTCCATAAAAGTTTTGTAAATAGTCCGTTACGAAGATTACTATGACATATTTATTAAAAATTGCGCGCAAATTTAAGGATATTAGTACAAATTTAACATCTCAGGGGTTCCAAATTTTATTTATAGGGATACTAGTACAATTATTTTTTTCTCAGGGGATTCAACTGAACCCTCTGGGTTCTACATAGGTCTGCCTATGGTGTTAAACTCTTAAGAGAGAGTTTTGCTGTCCATTGTGGTCCTACCTGATGACTCGATAGAGAGCTTATAGTTGAAGTTTAATACATTAATTCAATTTAGTTTATTATTACTTACTACTTATAAAATGTTAATCAATAGGATATTGATAATTTAATATTAATTGGGATTTGCTAACTTACATTACTGCCAATTATTTTTTAGTTCATCCAACACTTTTTTTTTGTATACAACAAAGGCAATGCCCCAAAAAGCAACAACAAGCAAACTAGCTACGAACACTACGGGGTGTAGTCACACTCCTTAAATCAGAAAGCAAAAGAGAGCTCACATTAGTAGGACACTACTCATAAACAATCAAAACCTCATCTTGTAGACAACTTAGATTGGCAAGCTTGTCAGCATATTGGTTAACCTCCCTAAAGATGTGAGATATCTGAACCTTCCAAGGTATACACAACAGCTTCTTGATCTCTTAGAAGATGCTCCCACCAACTTGGACAGTAATAGATCTGCATCCCAATCTAAGACAAAGTCTTAAGCCCCTCAAGGACACCCCAAAGCTCTGCCACAAGGGCACTGTAGAGCCCAATACGCTTGCTTAGAAAAGCCACTGACCTAACACCCAAAATTGTCTTGAATAATACCTCTGCAACCAAACTACTAGAAGAGGACTTAAAGATGCCATCTGAGTTGAGACAAATCCAACCAAGAGGAGGGGGATTCCACTTGGCAGCAATCAAAACATGGTCTCACAGAGGAGTGGGGGAAGTAGCAGACATGGCCGTAGAGTAGTCAAATTCACACGAGTTCCATTGAATTAATGAGTCTCATTTTTAAAGTGGTAAAACCCACATGAATTTCACCTAACCATCGGATGAGTGTCGGGAAAAAAGAATATCAAAGAAAATTGTTGCTAGCATTTCTCTACACCTAAATGTATAGTTACTAACTTACACCAATTAAAAAAATCAATGAGTATAAGTTAACAAATTCTACACACATTTGGTAATATACATTCAATTTTTAGTTGATGTAAATTACCAAGTTATAACCAAGAAGTTGTCAAATACACTCAAAGATATACGTTGTTAAAGTAGACCTACTTGGCAATTTTAAAATAAGTAGGTATATCATAGCAAATCCCTACATGATTATAATTTGATACAAGTGTCAATTAACTAATAAGTTATTCCAACACAATATCATTATTTCAAAAACATAGCATTATTAAATTATTATAACGTTTTTATATGTTAAGTTATTGACTTAGCAAATCACGTTTCAAAGTCTCTTCCACACTGACTTCATTCCTCACTATGCTTTTTTATACCACCTTTCTCTACCATAGTCTCTTGCACTCTCCCCCATAATCAAATCTTCCAAAAATGCATGCTTTAGCTTCAACTAGTGCAAATTAGCTGTTGGGTTTTCACTTGGAGCTCCCTTCCTCTTCAACCAACTTCACTCTTTCTTGGTTTGTTTTCTCTTATTTCTTTTCATTATTGCTACTACTTGTTTATGGCCTTTTTTCGTAATTTCCATCTTGTTGTATAATTATAATATAGGCTAAATTACAGTAGGGGTCCTTTAAGTTATTTATTTGTAACAAGTTAGTCCTTTATGTTTTTTTCGTAATAATTAGGTCCTTTAAGTTACTTAACGTGTACACCGTTAGTCCTTTTTAATTTTTCCGTTACAAAAAAGCACAGTTGGGACTAACGGCGCTGACGTGTACTGACATGTCAAGACTAAATATATTTTTAAATGAATAATTATATTTTTAAATTAATTTTTAATAAAAATAAAAAACCCCAAATTGAGAGGAACAACACCATCTTCAACCCCAAGAACACAATCCCCAAATCGAAGTTTGAAGATAGTAAATCCAACACACCACTTCGATTTGATTCGAAATTATTGCATTATGGGTTTCGATTTTCCGAAGATTTTGATTTTGTGAAGGTTCAATTCAATCTGGGTTTCATTTTTTTCCAATAATTTCAATCTGGGTTTTTCTTTAAAAGTTTAATCTAGGTTTCGATTTTCTAAACCTCTAAAATCATTTAGATTTTCTGATTATCATCTTGTGTTTTAACTTCAATCTAGGTTTCAAATTTTCCAAAGACTTCGTAATGCATATGAAAAGTAATTTCTGTATTGAAGAACATAGGAATGTTTCGGACTTTCTATATTTAATGCTTTCAATGCCAATACTGGAAAATCATTAACTTGAAGAAGCATAAATGGCGCAAATAAAACATAATAATGTTGACAAATGATTTGTGCCCTCTTGGTAAAATAAAAACCAAATGGGCTCTGGGTGGATTCTAAAAGTATCCTCAAAGTCAATATCAACGTTGAGGAGATTCGAAAAGCAGGCAAAAGAACTTCCTCTTTCAAGCAGTATTCTGCCTTTGCTAGATATTTTGTTATTTACTTTTAGCTCAGTGGGAATTGACGACCACCTCGTTAAAAATGGCTTCAGCTTATTAATATTGAAAAACATAGGAAAGTAATTTCAACTGGTTTTTTTTGTGGGTTTGTTCTTGAGGTTGAAGAAGATGATTACTCAAAAAAAAAAAACAAAGACATGTCATTTTCGTTACAGCCAAGTCAACATCGTTTATGCTAGCTGTATTTTTTTGTAACAGAAATAATAAAAAGGACTAACGGTGTACACGTTAAGTAACTTAAAGGACCTAATTGTTACGAAAAAAACATAAAAGACCAACTTGTTACAAATAAATAACTTAAAGGACCCAGCTGTAATTTAGCCTATAATATAAGTGTATAAGTGTATGAACTTTTTTTTTTGAAAGTGTTTGCTTTGATGTTAGAAGACAAACACTGATGAATCAAAAGGGAGTTTCAAATTCAATGGCATGAAAAAAGGGCATAGATACGTGTCTAATTTTACTAAAAATCAATATGAAATAATAGTAAAAATCATGTTTAGGCGTCTAAAATCTAGAAGAGTAGTGGAGGATCCCATGTCATTAGGTAACTATTATTTGGATCGTGGTTAGCTGTAGGTCGGTGATTGTGTGGTTAATACAGACCAAATTTTCGTTGTAATTACAAATACAATCTATTTTTTCAAGGGTTTTTTTTATGTCTCTTTACATTATACACTATCTTAGTTAAGTTTTAAAGTAATCAAACATTCCAAAAGCCTAATCCTAACGCTCTTTTGAGTAGTTACGAAACCCATAACTGAGAAGCAAAGTTCATTGCTTAGCATAATTGATTGAAGAAAGGGAATCAAGGTTGAACAATCTTAGAATGTGGGATGGGTCTAACTTAACCTTACAAAATCGGCTTGTAATGTGAGAGATGCTCTTTCATTATATACTCTTTTGATTCCTTATCTCTTGTCGATGTGGAATTGGGAGCTAGCCAATGAATCAAACCACCAAGAGGCCTGGACGCCACATGTTCACCCAAAACCTTAAGACATTAAGTATATGGGTCCCCTCTCTTATATATCATTCATATAGCTCATTCATAGCCGATGTGGGACTAACCACTCACACTTGAATTTCTAACATCTCCCCCCAAGAGTGAGTCACCAACATCACTACATTTGATCCAAACCAGGATCTACTCCCGCTCCCCCTATCAAGTCGAACCATGGCTCTGATACCACTTGTTGGGGAGACCGGGGGAGCACCGAGAGCAACAACGAGCTAGCTAATGAACTGGACGACCAAGAGACTTAGACACCACATCTCCACCTAAAACCTTAAGGTGTTAGGTATATGGGTTCTCTCTCTTATATATCCTTCATATAGCTCATTCATAGTCGATATGTGACTAACCACTCACACTTGAATTTCCAACAGGACTATCTCGCACATGGATACCTAACATCTCCCCTTAAGTGTGAGTTGGTGTGTGTGTGTGTATATATATTTTGACACTTTTCTGGTTTCACAGAATCATTACACAGGAACATGGCTTCTTTTGAAAAAGATGAGGTACCAATGCTGTCAGCAGCAACATGTGGGCAACTATCTGATGAACCTGTGGATTCTTCTAACTTCCAAAGGCTCATATACAGAACAAGAAGTGCTTCAATTTCTATTCCTATGGCCTCCTTGGAGCAACTTGAAAGACCAACTAATCTCATGGGGCATACCGGTCCACTTCGAACTACAAGGAAAACACCCTTTGTGCAAATGAGTGGTCCATTATATCCTACCCCTGGAACTGGAAATCTTTTGCATCATACAGAAAACAAAGTAGGGGAGAGCAACAAGACAGAAAAGTTTTCTACATTTGATGACACAGATGAAAGTCATTGGAAAAACAATAACTATGATAGAAAAAATGAACATTTACTGAAATCTGGCCAACTGGGAATGTGTAATGATCCTTATTGCACTACTTGTCCTACTTACTTCAAAGCTTCTCAGCATAGAAATCCAAATGCTTCCACTATATTTGAAAATTCCAAGGTATCCTTGTTCCTAAAATAGAACATTATTTCTTCATAAGTTTAAGAAAATAATACCAACTGCACAATATACATCTTTACTTTGAATTTGGACAGTTCCAAAATTCTCTTTATGGGGATGCCAAAGGTTTTGGAAGAAAAGTTGTTTCTTTATGCTATTCATGTATTCCTGGAGTTATGAACCCTCACACTAAAGTTGTACAACAATGGAACAAGATTTTGGCCATATTTTGCATGGCGGCAATTTTTGTTGATCCATTATTTTTCTTCTCAATCTATGTGATGAAGGTATGATTCCTTTGCTTTTATTTTTTATTGTAAAATTTTTCAAGTTGTAGGCAGTAGATAGTACTAATCTTTCCCTGCTACTATTTTCACAAATACTATTCTTTAGCTTTTCCCATTCATTTTCTGCAGGATAATAAATGTATTGTTATCGACTGGACAATGGCAACAAAACTTGTTGTACTTCGAAGCATAAATGATGTTGTATATTTCTTGAACATTCTACTCCAGGTAATTTCTCTGTTATGTTACCTCCTTACATTTAATTTGTGCTAATCCGTCGATTCATAAAATGATATCTTATAGTTTGAAAAACAATATGAACCTGTTGTCAAACTTTAAACTAGCCGAGATCGGTAGAAGGTTGTTAAACTTTGATTTTCTTTTCTTCAAGCAATTACGTTCAGGAAGAAACTCTGTTTCTTGGCTACGGGTTCCCTAACTACTCAAAAAACTGTTAGCATTAGGCTTTGGGCTCTTCAACGTGTTCTTGACTATTGTTTCAAGTGCTCTTGACTATTATTTTACATTGATCTTCAATAAAAAGTTAACACATTAGCATTGGTCCATGCTCTCTTTTATATTAATTAAGGGCTCAATGGCTTCCTCGGCCAATGCATCCTTGGCTAAATCTTTGTACTCGGCTAACCTCTCATCGGCTACGCTTATGACTTTGCTGAGCCCCTACTCGACTGAGTACTTAGCCATTTTTGGGTGGCAACACAACCAAACCCTTTTATCAGGTGAGATCGGCTGATGTCTTGTCAAGAATCAAGTCTAATTGTTCAAATCAAAACCTTTCTTATTAGTCTCTCTTTACATCTACTAGCTATGGACCATCTTTCTTTTTTTTTTGATAATAAGCTATGGACCATCTTTCTGATCTAACCACCTTACTTCACAAAAAGTTTGTAATTTTTATTATTGAATTTTGCTGAGTTTCAGAAGAGAATTGTTTCTAGATTGGTTGCATATAGACAAATTAAATAGACAGAGAGTGCAAGGAACAAGTAGCGGGTAAAAGTAGTTTCATTTTTTTGGTGATTCATATGATAAAAGTATAATTAGAGACTCAAATTTTAAGATTTAAACGGTGTCTCCAAATTGTTTGAGACGACCCTGCTTGCATGTGTATATCTCTAAAAAGTATCATTCATCATCATAAAGCAATGTAGTTCTTCTTGAAGTAGCCAATTCAGTCCCTTAAGCTACAATGCATGAGATTCTTGATGAGACTTTCTCTAAATCACCCTATTGAATTGATTCTTTGCAGTTTAGGTTGGCTTATATTTCCCCCGAGTCAACGGTGGTTGGTTCTGGAGATTTAGTTGACAATCCAATGAAAATTGCTCTTAACTACATTAAGGGTTACTTTTTTTTGGACTTATTTGTTGTATCACCTCTTCCTCAGGTAAATGTCTTCTTGTCTCTCCATGTTGTCGTCAAAAGCCAAATGCTTTTGAAAGCGTAAGCTGTTAGCTGCATGCACTTAAATACTTTATATCTGTTGAGAACTGATGCATATTTTTAGATCTTTCTAAAGTACACTAGTAACTTATAGAATAAGTATTAATATTAGCTTATGATGCACATGTCTAGACTTTTCTAGAATATTTGAGTAGATCATAGAATAAATACTACAACACTTGTATTAGGAAGTATCATGAAGATTCTAGAAAGAATCTTCTAGAGTATCTTCAACACCTATAAATATGCAACCATAGCTCATTTGTAAGCAAGTCACTTATATGACATTTGAGAGCAATACAATCTATTCCTTTGCTCCAAACATCACACTACTAACTACTATTATTTTCCAACTATCATCTAAAGTCTTCTCAACAATCCAACTATTTTCTAAACTAACATTACTACCCCAAATACTAACAGTGGTACCAGAGCTACGTTCGGTCATCTAGTGGGTGTATATAAACTATCCAACTACCTACTAAAAATTATTACCGTCACTCTACACTATTTTCATAATTTGTAGCCGATGGCTAACAACACCCAATCATCATCCAATATTCAAGTCCCTACTTTTTCCGGTGAAAACTATGATTTTTGAAGCATTAAAATGAAGACATTTTTTTGCTCTCAAGATTTATGGGAAGTCGTAGAGGAAGGATTTACCGTTCCCGCCGATACTTCAACTCTTACTGCAGCTCAAAAGAAAGAGTTGAAGGAAAATAGGCAAAAAGATTCAAAGGCATTATACTTCTTGCAACAAGTTGTGGGTGACTCTATTTTCCCGAGGATAATGGGAGTTACTAGTGCCAAGGAAGCATGGAGTACACTACAGGAGGAGTTTCAAGGAACTGCCAAGGTACGTGCCGTCAAACTCCAAAGTTTAAGGCGTAAGTTTGAATTATTAAATATGAAGGAGTCTGAGACCGTACAAGACTATTATACAAAGATAAAAGAAATTGTTTCTCAAATGAGAGCCTACGGGGAAAATATTCTCGACAAAAGAATTGTTGAGAAAATTCTAATTTCTATTCCCCGTAAGTATGATCCAATCGTGACGACGATTGAACAAACAAAAAATCTGTCCAATCTATCTGTGACAGAACTAATGGGCTCTCTTGAAGCTTATGAGCAAAGATTGAGTAGGCATGATGATGATTCTGTAGAAAATGCCTTCCAATCAAAGCTCAAATTACGGTCTCAAAATAAAGGATATGGAGGAAACAAGAGTAGAGGAGAAAATTCTAGAAATAAAGAGAATTCTAGAAGTTTCTCAAAGAAAAATCAAGATGAGTATCCTCCATGTGGCATCTGCAAGAGGGACGAATCATGCTGAGAAAGACTGTCGATGGCGAGGAAAGCCACAATGTCGACACTGTAAGAAATTTGGGCACATGGAGAAGAACTGCTATAGTAAGAATAAGCATCAAGCGAACTTTGTCGAAGAACATGAGAGTGTCCAGAATAAGCATGACGGTGAAGAACATCTCTTCTTTGCCACCCAAGATTCCAACAATGATAAGGAAGGAACCTGGTACTTGGATAGTGGTTGCAGCAATCACATGGCTAAAGATGAGAGCATCTTCAAGGAAATTGATGACTCTGTCAAATCGAAGATCAGACTAGGGAATGGCACTACCATGGAATCGAAAGGCAAAGGCACTGTCATGGTGGAGACAAAGAAAGGTACGCAACTCATTAAAGATGTCTTACTAGTTCCCAACCTAAAAGAAAATCTCTTGAGCATCGGTCAAATGATAGAGAAAGGCTACGTCCTTCACTTTGAAGGAGATAAATGCACAATCTATGATAACACTAATAAAAGAGTCGAGATAGCTCAAGTAAAGATGGAGACGAGGAACATAAGCTTCCCGATAAATTTTAAATATATTACCAATATTGCCATGAAGGTGCAAGCTGATGATTCATGGCTATGGCATCGAAGATTTGGCCACCTCAACTCTAAATCCTTAAAGTTGTTATATCAGAAGAATATGATGAGAGATCTACTATGCCTAAAAGAATACGATGGAGCATGTGAGGGATGTCTTCTCGGAAAGCAGCATAGATTACCGTTTTCAACGAGCAAAGCATGGAGGTCTAAAGATGTGCTAGAGCTCATCCACACTGATGTTTGTGGACCGATGAGAACGCCATCACTCCACAACAACAGGTATTTAATCCTCTTCATCGATGACTTTTCTAGAATGACTTGGGTCTATTTCATCAAAGCAAAATCAGAAGTCTTTGGAATATTCAAGAAGTTCAAGGCCCTTGTCGAAAAGCAAAGTGGTAAACACATAGAGAGGCTCAGGAGTGATCGCGGAAAAGAGTACAACTCCCATGAGTTTGATAAATTCTGTGAGGATGAAGGCATTGAAAGACAACTTACAGTCGCATATTCTCCTCAACAAAATGGAGTATCTGAAAGAAGAAATCTCATGGTCATGGAGATGGCTAGATCGATGCTAAAGGAGAAAGGACTACCAAACACTTTTTGGGCTGAAGCAGTTTATACGGCTGTTTACATTATCAATAGATGTCCAACTCAAGCAGTCCAAGACAAGACTCCTATTGAAGCTTGGAGTGGACAGAAACCATCCGCTAAACATCTAAGGGTCTTTGGATCAATCTGTTACATTCATGTTCCAGAACAAAATAGGCACAAGTTAGAAGACAAGACAGTTCGAGGCATCTTCTTGGGATATAGTACACAATCAAAAGGCTATCGAGTTTACAACTTACAAACAAAGAAACTCATTATTAGTCGAGATGTTGAAATTGATGAAGCTGCCGCTTGGAATTGGGATACAGAAAAAATTGACAGAAGCAATATTTCCCTTCCAGCACAACAACTCCAAGAAGAAGTTGAAGAAGTAACAGAAGGACCAGGTATGCCTCATTCTCCTTCTCAACAAGATTCCTCACCAGAATCTACTCCAAGAAGAGTTAGATCTCTGGCGGATATATATGAAACTTGCAATTTGGCCATACTTGAACCTGAAAACTATGAAGTAGCATCAAGGCAAGAAGTATGGGTCAAAGCAATGGAGGACGAGATTAAATCAATTGAGAAGAATAAAACATGGGAGCTAGTAGACTGTCCTAAAAATAAAGATATCATAGGAGTCAAATGGGTTTATAAGACAAAGCTGAACCCTGATGGTTCAATACAAAAGCAGAAGGCTAGGCTTGTAGCAAAAGGCTACTCTTAGCAACCTGGAATCGACTACAATGAGATATTTGCTCCAGTTGCACATCTAGATACAATAAGAGTTATATCAGAGAAGCATAGGCGACAAAACAAAATCAACTCAAGTATTACACTACAGAAGACCAGGTTGCAAACATATTCACGAAGGCGTTACTACCAAGACCAAGATTTGAGCAACCACAGATGATGCTTGGAGTTACTGAAATATGCATCAAGGAGGAGTGTTGAGAAGTGATGCATATTTTTAGATCTTTCTAAAGTACACTAGTAACTTATAGAATAAGTATTAATATTAGCTTATGATGCACATGTCTAGACTTTTCTAGAATATTTGAGTAGATCATAGAATAAATACTACAACACTTGTATTAGGAAGTATCATGAAGATTCTAGAAAGAATCTTCTAGAGTATCTTCAACACCTATAAATATGCAACCATAGCTCATTTGTAAGCAAGTCACTTATATGACATTTGAGAGCAATACAATCTATTCCTTTGCTCCAAACATCACACTACTAACTACTATTATTTTCCAACTATCATCTAAAGTCTTCTCAACAATCCAACTATTTTCTAAACTAACATTACTACCCCAAATACTAACAATATCTCAAAAACTTTTTTTGTATAAAAAGTCTTTCTCCTTATAGAGATGTTATAGGACCACCTATCTCTTGACAATTAGGGCTAATTATCTTGAAAACTTAATCTACTAGTTATATCTTGCAAAAGTTTTCTTTTCAGGGCTTTTAGTCTGTGAAAAACAACAATATGAGTTTATGATGTAGTTATCAAAATCCTTGTCATGACATATGAACTGAAATACTTGCAGATAATGATATTCTTTTTCCTACCAAATTGCTTGGCTTCGTCAGGGGCAAATGATGCTAAGAACTTTCTGCGTGTAGCAATCCTTGTTCAATATATTCCCAGATTATTCAGGTTTTTGCCTATGGTAATAGGCCAGTCTCCAACTGGATTCATATTTGAGTCATCCTCGACAAATTTCGTTATAAATCTTCTCATTTTTATGCTATCTGGCCATGTTGTTGGTTCATGCTGGTACCTCTTTGGTTTGCAGGTGAGTGAAAATGATAGTTGAATCTTCATTTCAAAAAATTTAAAATTTCGTCCACATTGAAAATTCATATCTTGCTTTGAGTTCTCACCTTATACCCAGAAGGAGACAATTACTTGCACCCGCACTTCAAACATCATAGTTCAATTAACGCGATCAATTTTTTAACAAGTACTATATGTGTGTGTGAGTGTGTGTGTCTGTGTCTGTGGGCGCGCGGTGCGGGACAGGCACTGTAGTGCCCATACCCGAGTCTGTACCCATTTATGTGAGTAATTACCCACTCGCCATGGAATAACTTTTGCGGGTGCCCAAAGGATTATTGTCATTCTATATACATGAAAATGGATCTTAAGTAATGTTCACTTTTATCCTTCCAGAGGATTAATCAATGTTTGCGAGATTCCTGCCATCGTTCTAATCTACCAAGATGCATGGAGTTGATTGATTGTGGTCCTAAAGTGGGAAATGCATTAGCTGATCTTTGGAGAAACAATGAGGCTGCCATTGCTTGTTTGAATGCCACATCTGGTGCTTTTCCTATTGGAATCTATGCCGAAACTATACCACTTACTACAGAAACTAACGTGATCAAAAAATATGTATATGCACTGTTTTGGGGCTTCCAGGTATGTAAAGATAAACTGCTTAATAACATAGCTTAATAAATCGAACAATGTCAAAGCGTAACTTGAACCAACACTAAAAGTCATATGATTGGTTTGATATTGCTTACCCATTATACTCATGTGATCTTTAATATAGCAAATCAGTACTCTAGCTGGTAATCAAATCCCAAGCCATGATATCAGTGAAGTTCTTTTTACAATGGCTATCACAGGATCAGGACTCTTGCTTTTTGCGCTTCTCATTGGAAACATACAGAACTTTCTTCAGGCTCTTGGACGGAGGTAGAACTTTCCGCTCTTACTTGTTGCAAATCTTTGTTGTTGGTGATAATGGCCCTCTTTGTCATCTGTTTCCTTCATTCTGTAAGTATAATTGTATCAAACTATAATGTGTGAGTCATGGAATCAGCAAGTCTCTTAAGTTTGACCTCACCTACTATGTGATTCATATTATCATTATTTTGGACTAAGATTCTTGTGTAAGACTAAGATCCTTATGTAAGACTTGGGTAAATATTGTATCATGTTATGTTGGGCACTTTGTTGGCCTAGTTGGTCAGTTTACATTTTTCCAAACTTGCATATTTTAACTAATAATGGAACTTTGATAGTGAAGTTCTGATGTTTCAAGCCTTAGGGTTGTAACAAAATTGATACCTTTTCTTCTATCTACTTGCAGGAGGGTAGAAATGCAACTTAGAGGTCGTGATGTTGAGCAATGGATGAGCCATCGACGCTTACCAGAAGATCTAAGAAGGTATAAAATGTTCTTATTCCTTTTAAGGATATCTACACTACCAAAACGCATCTGTCAATTCATCCTGGCTATTGCTTCTTAACCCGTATTACAGACTGAGACTAATTTAATAAGCAACTTATGAAGATTTTAGTTTTACAAGTAAGGAAAAGGGTGTTATGGAGTATCGAATACAAGTTTTTCAACAAGTGATGGGTAGTGAGGCTGAGTTTATTGCACAATCTTAGAGGATACATTCACAAAACCTCTATGGAGGAAATTAGTAAGTGAAACACTGATGGAAATGTGACTTATGTCATTGGAAAATGACAAGTGATGGTGATAAACTCTAATTTAGTGCATTTATTAGAGATATTTTGAGTTGTTTTTAGAGTAATTATTACTGATTAAATAAATAACTGACTAAAATTACTCTATATTTGCAGGAAGGTAGAAAAAGAAAAAATAATATAAATGTGGGCTGAAATTAGAAGAAATGTTAGAATTAAAGAAAGCAAGCCCAAGCCAAAGCCCATTAATGCAAGAAGGCCCACAGTAATAAAAAGAAAAAGATCCTCTTGAAGATTTGAATTAAAAGTGATGCACATGTGACTTGGAGAGAAAGAAAGAGGCATGGAGTGGAGAGCAAGCAACACATATTTAGGAAGGATCTAAATCCTAATATTTAGGGATTGGCATATCTTGCAATTAAAAGGGGAAGCAATCTTGACTTGATCCTTTGCTTGGAGAGAAAGAAAAGGAACTAATATAAAAGGAGAGCTTCACTTCTGAAAGGGGGGAGACACCATAACACAAACAAAGCCACACACCACATAAACAAACCATAGTTACACGAACGCTACGAAGGGAGAGAAGAGTTTTTCAGCACCGTGAAAGAGCTTTGGAGTAAAAGAAGGAGATTGAAGACAAAGATTAAGACTTTCTCTATTTCCGGGTTATTCTTATTTCTGTAATTCATGAACCTTATTTTTCTTTTATTGTTCTTTATTATTATGGATACCTAAGTCCTCGTCTAGGGTATTAGGTGGATCTTGCATGTTTAGAAACCTCTTTATGTTCTAATTTCTTATTTGAATTCCTGTTTTTATTTCAATTAATATTATTCTATTGTTTTTATCACATAATTAGGATTAGCTACCCTTTTCATGTTAATAATCAATTAGTTGATCAGCGACCGTACTGCAATTAGTTGGTGGACCTATAGGATAATTGGGGCTATAATTAATGCATGACCAAACTTTAATTTAGTCTTCCAATCATTCAACCTTTTTGCTCTTCACGCTTTTCTTGAATTTAAATTCTAGCATGACCAAACTAGGGTTAATTTAGGAAAAAGAATATTAATCGCGAATGACCAAACGGATTAATAGCTTTAGTAAAGGGATTGGTAATTAAATAAAGTAAGGGAATTCAAGTAGAATTAGACATAGGGGAATCGAAGCTTGCAAGTGAAACTGCGACCCTAGACCTCTCTCCATTGAATTAATTCTTGCATTTTATTATTGTTATTTATTTCCCTTTTTTTGTTTGCTCCATTACAATTCAAATATTCGTTCGTCTAAATAATAAATAATCTCGATTAGTTTGGTACTTGTTAATTAATCCCTGTGGAGACGATAATCTTTTATACTACTTCTGCGAAAGAGTACACTTGCTCTAAGTGTGTTTTTAACGCAACAAGTTCTTGGCGCCGTTGCCGGGGATTAATTTAACAATATTAAACGAAAAAGATTTTTATTGCTTTAGACATTTTTTTTATGCTTTAGTTTTAATTTTTTTTTTTTATTTATTTCTTATAAAAAAAAAAGTTGCTAATACTTTTTCAAAAAGTCGTTGCAGTACACTTTGTTTTGCAGAGAAAAATCTAAGTCATGGTTAAAACTCTTGGAGATTATATTAGAGAGGCAGAGGCGAAAAGGAATTTAGATAAGTTATCTTGGTATATGCCTCAATGTCAACGCCCATTTTCTCCTCCTACTTATGAGCCTTATTCAAATTATTGGGATGACTATGAGCCACCTCCTTATTCCTCCAACTGGGATAATTATGAGCAACTACAAGTGCAGAGGAAAGAGGAAGAATATGATATCAATGAGGTCTTGGTCAAATTTATGGAGCAGACAAATGAAAATTTTGAAACATTGGAAAAGAAAGTTGGAAGCTTGGAGGGCCAAATTGGAGCCATGAACAACAATTTTGATAGTTTGAAAAATCAATTGTCAAAGGTTATTGATATGGTAACAACTCAGTTGGCTGAAGAAAATCTCTATTTACAAACTAAGTCTACCCCAAATGAAGAATCTGAGCAATACAAAGATAATATTCTTAGTAATGGTGAAGAATTCTCAGTAGAAGCTAATTTAGAGGAAGAAGCTCTCAAGAAAGATGAAGAGACTCCTACTGAGGGGAGTCCAATTGAGACAACAGATTCCACTGATGAGAGCGGTTGTGAGGAGAATGAGAAAGATCCGTTGGTTCATGATTTGGAGAAAGAGGAGAAAACCCAAATTTTTGGGCAAATTGTTTTAACCATTGGTGATGCTGCAATTGAGGTTCACAGGGGAAAGGTAACTTTAAAGAGTGGTAAAGAAGAGGATGTGATCAAAGCTTTAAATTCCAACGAAAATTTCTCTCTTTTCACCTCTCCTTATTTTGATGATGTGGTTGAAACTAACATTGTCAACGATTTAAAGATGCAGGACCTTTTGGAAAAAAATCTTATTTTGCAGGATCCTAGCATAGTGGTGGATGGAGATAAAATAAAAATTCCCCAATTCTTCGAAGTTCAACCACCACTAGGAAAAAGAAAGAACAATGTCAACCACATGGTTAAAAAACTAAGAAGGTGCACTGCGTTAGATGTAAAATTTGCTCTTGGAGAGCCACTTGATTGAGCACCAACTATCGTCAGGCTCATGACGTTAAGAAAGCGCTTCGCAGGAGGCAACCTGCGTTTTATTTTCTGTTATTTTTGTTTTGTTTTTAGGAATAAGCTCAGATTGCAAACTCTCTCAGAGAAGTCACTCTTACACTCTCTCTCATTTATTTCCTTTTGTTTCTATTTGATTATTTTGCATTGAGGACCATGCTCCATGCTAGTGTGGGGGAGGATAGTTTATATTGTCACTATATCTCTATTAATGCACATACCCACTATATATGTTGATAGCATTTTTTCTGGCTTGTTTTGCATGAACTATGCTTAAATTGAAAAAAAATAATAGAGATTTTGCCTTTAGGGGATCCCATAATTAATTTACTTGACAGACTTGTGCTTAATTGTAACTCTGAGGATGTCCTTAGGAAGCTGAAAATTAGCATTTGTCCCTCTTGAGTACTTTTTGTGAACTAGCTTCTAAATGTGAGATCTGAGCCTTCATAAGGGGATTGATACTAAATCATAAATTTTTACCCCTTTTTCTTTCTATGAGTGTGTTTCTCAATTTGCTACATTCTAGAATTTGTCTTTTGACCGTTTCAAGGCGAAAATTGATTTGCATCATGTAAAAATATTTGGGGAATTTAGGTATTTTTCTGGCCTCAGAGTTGTTTGTTGAATTTATCCATTAGTTGCCCATTTGAGCCTATTTGTTATATTTTTTCTTTGGTACCCAGATATAATTTTTTCTTTTTTTATTGTGGTAACCATTTGAAATTGTATGTGGAGCAACTATTGAAAATTACAATTTCGTCCTATATTTTAGCTGTCTATATTATTAGGACTGAAATTTCGTCCTATGCTTTAGTTATCTATCTTGTCAGGATGAAGAGAAAAAAAAAATGGAGTGAATCATGTGCTTACAAAAATATTTTCACACAAAGGAAACAAAATAGGAGTTTTCATGTACTTACCTTTTCCTCCTACAAAAAAAAATGCAAGAAGGAGGAAAAGGCAAATCAAAAGAATGAAAGAGCCAAAGGGCAAATCAAAAGAATGAAAGAGCCAAAGGGCAAATCCAAAAAAAAACAAAAGAGTCTACTTAAGAAAAAAAAACAAATCAAAAAGAGTTGACTCAATAGAAAAAGAAGAATGAAGAAATGAAAGTGAAATTAATTTGGAGTTTGGACAAAAATTGTAAAATAGATAGGAGCTCCATATTTGGTTTCAAAGGTTACTATTTGCTTCTTGTTTTTAGCCCTTTGATTATCCCTTTCTTCTTGTTTCCTACCTTGCATGATTTCACCCTTGGCCCCATTACAACCCATGAAACCCCATCTTTTGCATGCATGTGAACTATTTAGTGGAGATTTGGTCTAATTACAAGCTTATGGTAATGTGCATTTTGTGGAAACTTGAGTGTATATTTTCCCTAGTCCCTAAACACTTAGAGAGATTGTGAGCGAGTGCCCTTGTTCACATAAATGTATTATTCAAGGACATGAGCCTCTAATTGGGCAACCTTTTGACACCTCATATGTGTTATATTGTCTATTGTCTGTCATTGTGTTTCTAATTTTGGATCCCTTATTTCGCTGTCTCTATTACTTATTTGAAAATTTTATTGAGCCAGAAAAATTGCTCGAGGACAAGCAAAAGTTAAGTGTGGGGGAGTTGATAAACTCTAATTTAGTGCATTTATTAGAGATATTTTGAGTTGTTTTTAGAGTAATTATTACTGATTAAATAAATAACTGACTAAAATTACTCTATATTTGCAGGAAGGTAGAAAAAGAAAAAATAATATAAATGTGGGCTGAAATTAGAAGAAATGTTAGAATTAAAGAAAGCAAGCCCAAGCCCAAGCCCATTAATGCAAGAAGGCCCACAGTAATAAAAAGAAAAAGATCCTCTTGAAGATTTGAATTAAAAGTGATGCACATGTGACTTGGAGAGAAAGAAAGAGGCATGGAGTGGAGAGCAAGCAACACATATTTAGGAAGGATCTAAATCCTAATATTTAGGGATTGGCATATCTTGCAATTAAAAGGGGAAGCAATCTTGACTTGATCCTTTGCTTGGAGAGAAAGAAAAGGAACTAATATAAAAGGAGAGCTTCACTTCTGAAAGGGGGGGAGACACCATAACACAAACAAAGCCACACACCACATAAACAAACCATAGTTACACGAACGCTATGAAGGGAGAGAAGAGTTTTTCAGCACCGTGAAAGAGCTTTGGAGTAAAAGAAGGAGATTGAAGACAAAGATTAAGACTTTCTCTATTTCCGGGTTATTCTTATTTCTGTAATTCATGAACCTTATTTTTCTTTTATTGTTCTTTATTATTATGGACACCTAAGTCCTCGTCTAGGGTATTAGGTGGATCTTGCATGTTTAGAAACCTCTTTATGTTCTAATTTCTTATTTGAATTCCTGTTTTTATTTCAATTAATATTATTCTATTGTTTTTATCACATAATTAGGATTAGCTACCCTTTTCATGTTAATAATCAATTAGTTGATCAGCGACCGTACTGCAATTAGTTGGTGGACCTATAGGATAATTGGGGCTATAATTAATGCATGACCAAACTTTAATTTAGTCTTCCAATCATTCAACCTTTTTGCTCTTCACGCTTTTCTTGAATTTAAATTCTAGCATGACCAAACTAGGGTTAATTTAGGAAAAAGAATATTAATCGCGAATGACCAAACGGATTAATAGCTTTAGTAAAGGGATTGGTAATTAAATAAAGTAAGGGAATTCAAGTAGAATTAGACATAGGGGAATCGAAGCTTGCAAGTGAAACTGCGACCCTAGACCTCTCTCCATTGAATTAATTCTTGCATTTTATTATTGTTATTTATTTCCCTTTTTTTGTTTGCTCCATTACAATTCAAATATTCGTTCGTCTAAATAATAAATAATCTCGATTAGTTTGGTACTTGTTAATTAATCCCTGTGGAGACGATAATCTTTTATACTACTTCTGCGAAAGAGTACACTTGCTCTAAGTGTGTTTTTAACGCAACAGATGGGAACCCAACTTTTGCGATTGAATATCCCATGAAGAAGGTTCATATGAGTAAAAACAAATCACTTGTTTGTGGCACCGACAATTCATGTTGAAGACTTGTCTGGTTGTCTTTACTGTGAGTCATGTCTAGTTCTAGGCTATTTCAATCTTCATCTCTCATTGGTTTAGTCAATTGTTTTCTTTTGTCTTCCTCTACTTCTAAATATCATCCACTTAGTCTTTTCTCCTTGCAAGTGTTTCTGCTAGTTTTCTCTACACAAGACCAAACCACCTAAGACTAATAACTTTATGTAGTTTCTATAAAATGTAGTTGTTTTCTATAAGTATATTCATATTATCAAAAATGACTAGTTGCTGTTGACATAGTAATATCCTTATTCCTAAAGCTTATGCAGAGTAACCATTAGAATGTTGTCATGATATCCATTTCCTTATAGATTGTATTGTATCAACTTCAATGCTTTAATTTGTAAATAATATGAACTCAATTCTCTATTTCTTCTCATACTATATTTAAATATTTATGACATTTGTGTATGTTGCAATCATCCCCTTCCTATGAATTTATGTTCCTGGCTCTAATAATCATAGTGATATACACAATGTACGATATGATTATTATAAAATAACACATAATAGAAAGTAGTATCTGAACTATTTTTCATTTTATTTAGGTTCTATGTCATATGAAATTGTTGATCACACATAATGCACCGATGATTGATACTATGTATGTGATGCAGGAGAGTACAACATGCAGAACGGTATCATTGGGCTGCAACAAGGGGAGTTAATGAGGAAATGGTTTTGGAGAATTTGCCCGAAGATCTCACGACAGACATAAGACGCCATCTCTTCAAATTTGTCAAAAAAGTAAGCATCAGAACATTTGTGTCATAAATACCAAATAATAACTAAAAAAAGTTCATGATTTCTCTTAAGTGGATGTAATTATGTGGTTCAAATATCAAGCGAACTTCAAAATATCTGCCACAATGTTTTGATTATGTGGTTGTTTGCTGGTGTTTTTAGCAAACAATCACTAGTTTTATTAGAAGGTTTGTGAGATCAAACTAGAAAAATCTCAAAGCAATGCCTCTGAATTGCTCATGGTTTTTTGTTGAAGAAAATGTAGAAAAGGAGACGATTTGCAATGATTTAACAGAATCGAAAAGAAAAGAAGCAGTAAATGGTGCAGGAATTGTAAAGAAAAGAAAAAACAAATTGCATTGAATCATAAAAATGGTACACGATCACGTACAGCGATTCTTCCACTCGTTTTTCGCTCTGGCTTGGAAGTTAGAGTTTCAGGAATCGGGTGTGTATTGTGATTTTCGCGACCCCTGTTTCTTCTCAGAAACAGCTATTTATACAAAGGAAAAGAGGGGGAAATTTGAACTAAGTAACTGCCTAGAAATTTGAAAATAAGTAACTGCTCCTACTTTCGACCAAGTAACTGCTCCTATTTTCGACCAAAACCGCTCTATCACGCTTCGACCAACTGCTAGTCTTCAGCGCATAACTGCTCTGTTTTCTGTCTGTCGAAAGCCTGCGTCCATTTTCCTCTCTCTTGCTTTTGCTTCCCTGGAAACTTGTCGAGTTTACCTTGCGTATGACCATTTTCTCTATCGAAATAATTTGGTCTTCGTCGAAATATAAGTCAGGCCATGTTGACCATCTTTAATGAAGCCTGTCGAAATTACAGGCTAACAAGTTGCCCCCCAAAAATGTCTTTTTCGACTGAACTTGAAGAAGAAGAAGAGAAAGGCATTTTTGAATTCACCATTGAAATAACTTTGCACTTGAGTAAAATAGCTGTATACCTGATGTCACCACTGTTAAGTGTTGTTTCGATATTCAAACCTTGAGCTTGAACAACCTGTAATTTCGGCAGTGTTTTGGCAACTTAAATGCCATGTTTTTACGCTTTCTTTATATTTATTCCAGCGTTATTTTAACTTCTTGCAACGTTGGCTTATATTTTTTCAAGTATTTGCCATTTATACGCAAAATTCTTCCATCAGCGCCAATCTCTTCGACCTCATATGCGCCGTTTGAATAAACTTGTAAAATTTTAAATGGTCCTTCCCAACTTGGGGACCACTTACCAAAGACTCTATCTTTTTTATCCATAGGCAATAAGACCTTCCACACTAGATCACCTGACTTAAAGGCTTTAGACTTAACCTTTTTGTTATAAGTTTTAGCTACCCTCTCTTTCTGTCGAATAAGCGTATCTAAAGCTAATAACCTTTCTTCGTCTAAATCAACCAATTCATCAAGCATCATATTCCAATAATAATCAGAGGGAATCTCCCACTGTCTTTGAATTCTTGTTGATTGTAGACAAATTTCAACAGGCAACACTGCATCGTGTCCAAATGTTAGCCTATAAGGAGTAGTGTTGATAGATTCTTTGGGTGAATTTCGACAAGCCCATAATGCTTGATCAAGGGTATTATGCCAATTTTTTGGTTTCTGCCCAACATGTTTTTTAATCAAATTAATAATAACTTTATTGGCAGCTTCTACCTGACCATTGGCTTGCGCATAATATGGTGTTGAAGTTAATAACTTAAAACCAATTTCAGAAGCAAACTCTACCATTTTTCTACCAGTGAAAACTGATCCTTGATCTGTAGTAATGGTTTCTGGAATCCCAAACCTATAAATGATATGATTTTGAATAAACCTTATCACTGCTTCTTGATCAACATTGGCTAAAGGTATAGCTTCAACCCATTTGGTGAAGTAATCAATTCCCACAAGGATATATCTATGGCCCTTCGACGAAGTTGGCTTTATCTCTCCAATCACATCTAGAGCCCAACCTCTAAATGGCCAAGGTTTGACTATGGCATGTAATTCATTTGCAGGTACATGTTGTATCCCAGCATGCTTTTGACACTCTTGGCATCCCTTAGCAAATTCTATGCAATCTTTCAGCATAGTTGGCCAATACATTCCTTGTCGAAATAATAACCACTTCATTTTGTGGCCTACTTGGTGTGAACCACATGCTCCACTATGTGTATCGGAAACTGCTAAATATGCCTCATTTTCACTAAGACATTTTAATAGTACTCCTTCAGGAGTCTTTTTAAACAATTCGTTTCCAATTATCACATAGCTCAAAGCTCTGTATTTTACCTTTTTATTGGTTTTTCTTGTGGGATTTTGCAAATATTCTGCAATAGGCCTTCGCCAATCATTATTGGTCATATTGTCAAGAGCAAAAATTTCTGCTAAGTCAAAGTCACCAAAAAATTGACGTTTTTCGACAACGACTAGTTCCTCGTTTGCGTTTGTTGCCCCCCCAATTTCTGGTGTTGACAATAGTGACGAAGAATAGTCATTAGAAATGGTTTTATCCTTTATTTCAATTAACTCTTCCAGGCTTTGTTTTGAAACTTTATAGCCTGAAGCAATTTGTCCCAATTCATTTGCCACTTGATTATTAATTCGTGGTAAATGTTCTAAGTGAACAGACTCAAATCTTTTTAACAAAGCATTGGCAACAACAAAGTATCTGATAAGGTGCTCTTTAATGCATTTGTACTCTCTTGTCAATTGTTTGACAACCAACTCAGAGTCACCTTTTATTTCGACATGACTTACCCCCAGCTCAAGTAAAATTTCAAGGCCTACTATTAAAGCCTCATACTCAGCTTCATTATTGGAACAAACATCCCGAATTTTAAACTTATACTTCGTTGGAATGTTAGTAGGAGATATTATTAAAATACCAATCCCAACCCCATGTTTATGGCTTGAACCATCAAAGTACAACCTCCAAGGATATACGTCTACAAAACTTAATGTTTCTTCGACAACAGAATGGTCTACTATGAAATCAGCAACCACTTGTCCTTTAATTGATTTTAGAGGTTGATAAGTTAAGTTGTATTCTGACAAAGCCAAAGCCCATTTACCAATTCGGCTATGCATTATTGGTTTCGACAGCATATGCTTAATAACATCAAAATGCGAATAAACAGAAACATCAACTGGTTTTATATATTGCTTTAACTTTGTACACGAAAAATACAAACAAAGGCACAATTTTTCTATAGGAGAGTACCTCGTTTCGGCATCATTTAAGACCCTACTGAGGTAATAAATGGCTCTTTCGACACCACTATCATCCTCTTGTGCTAACATGCTACCTATCGTTCTATCAGAAGCTGCTATATACAATTTGAGCACTTTGTGTTTAATAACAGGCAACAAAATTGGTGGTTTCATCAAATAAGACTTGATTTCATCGAAGGCTGCTTGATGCATTGGTTCCCATTTGAATTCTTCTTCCTTCTTCAGTCTTAACAATGGCGAAAAAACTTGTGTTTTGCCACTTAGATTTGATATAAATCTTCGAAGGAAATTGATTTTCCCCAGCAACGACTGAAGCTCCTTTTTGGTCGAAGGGGCCTTCGTTTCCATAATTGCCTTAGTCTTATTTTGATTGATTTCAATGCCTTTTTTGTGCACTATAAAACCCAAGAAATCACCTGCACGCACACAAAAGGCACATTTTAATGGATTTAATTTCAATCCATATTTCCTCATTCTTTCAAAAGAACGACGAAGATGGTCTAAATGACCACTTTCTGAGGAAGATTTAACCACCACATCATCTATGTATACTTGCATAAAATCATCAATAAAATCATGAAACATAGAATTCATGGCCCTCTGATATGTAGCACCAGCATTCTTTAAGCCGAAGGGCATTACTACCCATTCATAAACACCCAATGCCCCTGGACATCTAAAAGCAGTTTTCGACACATCTTCTTCAGCAATGAAGATTTGATTATACCCAGAATAACCATCGAGCATACTAAGATAATCAAATCCTGCTGCTGAATCTATTAGCATTTCTGCCACAGGCATTGCGTATTCATCCTTGGGAGATGCATTATTTAAATCCCTAAAATCTATGCAAACTCTAAGAGTCCCATTTTTCTTTATTACAGGAACTATATTGGCTAACCATTCGACATACCTGGCAGTTCTGATGAATTTGTTTCTGAATAGCCTTTCGATTTCCTCTTTGATTTTAGCCAACACTTGAGGAGCAAATCTTCTTGGCACTTGCTTCACTGGTTTCTTCCCTGGTCGAATTGGTAATTGCATTTCCACTACTTCTCGACTTAACCCAGGCATTTCGTCGTAATCCCAAGCAAAGCAGTCTTTGAACTCCCTTAGCAATGTAATGACTTGGGTTTTTAGAGAAATATCAATATTTGCACTAATATAAGTTGGCCTTTTTATTGAGCCATTTCCCAAATCAACTTCTTCTAACGGGTCTTGAGCTTGCATATGCTTTGTCAAATCTCTAGGATCCTTTTCAAAACCTAATGGATCATTATCATAGATACAGTCAAGTTTTTCATCTATGACTATGCCATTTTCTTCATGTAACTCACTGGCTTCGACAGCCATTGTTTGTTGAATAATTTCGGCCTCCATAGCCGCGTTAAACTTGTTTTCGGCCATATAAGCCGTAATTTTGTCCCATGCATTGGGCACTGACATAAGAACACTTTCAAGAACCAGTGTTCCACCCCGTTGGTCGAAAAACACCATCAGGATAGACACTATCATCTCCCATTATTTCTCTTTCCCAAACAAAACCATAATTTGGGTCAAGATGAACTGAGGCAAAAACATTATCCGCAGGAACATATGCCTCATTAGAAGATGAACATGGCGCAATCTTCGCCATTTGTTTCTCAAAGTTTTCCTTGGTAACTTGGTTCACATCAGGACGGAAGTAGCTCTGATCGGCTTCAACATACTCTACCAAACCATCTTCCTTCCACATTACTAAACGTTGATGCAAAGTTGAAGGGACAGCACCAACTCCATGGATCCACTCTCTACCAAGGAGTAAATTAAAATTCGCTTTAGAGGCTATCACTAAAAACAATGTAGTCCTCTTTATGGAACCAACGATTAAGTCCACCTCAATGGCCCCCAAAGAATGGCCAGTTTTGCCTTCATAGTTGCTTAAGACAATATTATGTGGCCTGAGGTCAGTATCGAACTTACCAATCTTCTTCAAAAGACCATGTGGCATCAAATTCACTGCAGCTCCACCATCCACTAACACTTTGTTAATTCCAACACCATTGACTTTGGCTTGGACATACAGGGGTTTCAAATGGTTTTGCATACTCATATCTGGCTTCTCGAAGGTAGCCATTTGGTCTTCGACACAACCATTGTTCATCACATAGTAACACATTGGCTTATGATGAGCCATATCTTCTGTAAAATCCTCTTCAACGTCATTTGGTACTGTGATAACATCGTACTCAAGAGGCAGTATTGATACCACATTGCAAACAACGTCGAAATCATCTTCAGAATCATTAAAATCAGACTCCATGTCTTCATCCATGTCGAAATCAGCATTTCTTTCTTTCACTGTTGACAATGGAGGAAATATTCTTTCAAGAGCAGGCCTTCTTGGCTTTTCTGTTACCACAGCCTTGCCTTTGGCCTTATTCGCTGCACACACATGACTAGCAACAACAGCATTCCTCTTTGTGGCAACTTCAGCTTTGTGAACCTCACTCTTCGCCACTATCATGCTGCGTGGAACTTGATTATTAGCCAAATGACTTGGAACCTGGTTAATGTCAAAGTGTGCCTTCTTCTTCTGTTGTCTTTGGTAACGACGCCACTGTGTTCTAGTCATAGGGTTCTTACCCTTATAGTTATTCTTATAATTAAACTTAATAGCATCAGTACCTGGCTTGACAGCTTTAGCACGTTGATTATTGGGCACCCACTCTTCGACAGGAGCACTAGCACTTGGGACAAAGGATTTACCTGTTGACAGCTTCAAATACCCTTTTGCTGAGGACTTCTCCTTAGCAAATTGTCGTTTACTTGTTGAAGGCTTTGCTGACACATTAGCCTCATAGCTAGGAAGATCTCCTTTTGCAAAGTCAAATTTTGGCCTGTTATCAAGCCATTTTCTTTTGCGTTGTTGTTGATCCTGATAACCTTCGACAGCTTTAGCTGCTTCTTTATCGAAGACAGCACTGCACCTTGGGCAAAGCATAACTTCAGAGTTATTCCACTTACACCGATTGAGGAAATCTATCAATTCTTCCTCAGCCTTTGGATACACAGCATGTATCTTCCCATCATATTCTTTTAGGGTCACTTCCTGTTTCTTACCTTCAGCATACATAAAACCTTTTAATTTCTCGGTGGCAGTCTTGACACACTTAGGAAGGTCTGCCATTTGAGCATCCACCATGCCTACATCAGCTTCGACAGGTTCAGAGTACATAGCTTCAGCCTTAGGCAATGGATCAACATCAATCTGCATAGGAGCTTTCATTTTCTTGTCAGCAAATTTGAGTCTTCCTTCGTCAACTGCTTTTTGCACAATATCCCTGAAGAGCACACAACGGTCAGTGTTATGTCCCAAAAAATTATGGAACTTACAATAACCCTTTTTCTTTCTTTGGTCAAGAGTTGGTATTTTAAGGCCTTTAGGCACTAATATTTGACCATCAGTTACTAAAAGATCAAAAATTTCATCACATTTAGTAACATCAAAAGTATAAGTCTTAGGCATAAATCTATCATTCTTAGGCTCTACAGGGTTATTCCCATTCGCAGGCCTTAATAATTTACAGGTATAAGGAGGACCAGGCTTAAGTTCAGCCACATCTATCTCCTCTTCTTCGACATTACTATATGTAACGTCAAATTCTTCTTCGACATATGCCACTTTTTCTTTTTTATGATACTTATTCGATCTAGATTTTTCCTCTCTAAGCCTTTCAACTTGTCGAACTCTATCAGCCAAATGAGCCATATCTCGCAAATGAGATGTGTCTAATTTCTTTCTAATTGAATAATCAAGGCCACCAGCAGCCATTTCGACAAGCTCATGTTCAGGGACTTGTGTGAAGCAACGAGACTTCAACAGCCTAAATCTGTTTAAGTAATCATCAATAGTTTCAGGAATTTTGCGCCGAACACTAGCCAATTCTTTAAGACTAATTTTCGACTGGCCCATGTAAAACTGTGCATGGAATGCCTTTTCTAATTGCCCCCATGTGAACATAGAACCAGGGGGTAAGGTCGTGAACCAAGTGAAAGCATTTTTAGTTAGAGAATTTGGAAAGTATTTCATCTTCAAATTCTCATTTTGTGCTAAGTCCCCAGCCTCAGTCAAGAAACGAGCAATGTGTTCGACTGTGGACTCATTTGTATCACCACCAAACTTAGTAAACTTGGGAACTTTCCATCCCCTTGGTAACTCAGTTTGTAATACGTTTTCACATAATGGTGATACGAAGTTAGGCCTTTGTAAACCTATGTTAAGGCCATTTTGCGCCAAAATAGTTTCGACTAAAGTAGCTATATTGTTTTCTGCGCCAACATTGTGTTGTTGCACTTGTCGAACAACCTCATCAGCGTTCTGGTGTCTATTTACCAAAACTACTTCAGGGACGTGGTTTATTGCCCCTTGTAGTTCGCCTACAGTTGTGGACGCTTCGACTGCAACTGCTTCTTGGGGGTTAACTGGCGACGCATTACCAGCAATAATAGGAACTTGCCTATTATTAACCGCTGGAGCCCCAAAGAAGTCTGCAATCCTACTCATCTGATTTGCCAACATTTGGTAACTATTATTGGTATTTTGAATCAGTGGATTGAAAACTGTACCAATTTGTTGGGTAAGCATATTAACCATATCGTGATTACTCTCGTCTACTTGCTGTCTTAAGGCCAACAAAGACGTATTAGTTAATGCTGGGGGATTTCGACCAAATACGCTCTCAGAAGAGACATGTGTAGGGGAAAAGGTCGAAATATGTGGCATTCCAGTAGGCATGCCATACATTCCCAGAGGAAATGGGGGTAGATGCACGTTATTCAAACGTGGGTCTAAACCGTTTCCCATTGCCATGTAAGGGCTATGAAGCCCTGCACTTAACGGCAAAGACATAGGCAGAGATGCCATTTCTGACTGCGTCGAACCAACATTAGTCATTGATAATGAAGGAACGGTTATCGACGATGATGGTCCTGCGCTAATGCTTGCAGAATCCCTTGTTGTCCCTTGCCCTTGTGAAACCACAGGGTTGGAACTAGACGCATCATTCGTACTGGAACGAACCATTTTACCACTTCTTAAGTGCATACAACAGCGAATACAAATAAGAGAGTACGAAAATGAACAAAATCAAAGGCAATGTCCCACCGGGCGTGCCAATTTGTTTGCTGGTGTTTTTAGCAAACAATCACTAGTTTTATTAGAAGGTTTGTGAGATCAAACTAGAAAAATCTCAAAGCAATGCCTCTGAATTGCTCATGGTTTTTTGTTGAAGAAAACGTAGAAAAGGGGACGATTTGCAATGATTTAACAGAATCGAAAAGAAAAGAAGCAGTAAATGGTGCGTGAATTGTAAAGAAAAAGAAAAACAAATTGCACTGAATCATAAAAATGGTACACGATCACGTACAGCGATTCTTCCACTCGTTTTTCGCTCTGGCTTGGAAGTTAGAGTTTCAGGAATCGGGTGTGTATTGTGATTTTCGCGACCCCTGTTTCTTCTCAGAAACAGCTATTTATACAAAGGAAAAGAGGGGGAAATTTGAACTAAGTAACTGCCTAGAAATTTGAAAATAAGTAATTGCTCCTACTTTCGACCAAGTAACTGCTCCTATTTTCGACCAAAACCGCTCTATCACGCTTCGACCAACTGCTAGTCTTCAGCGCATAACTGCTCTGTTTTCTGTCTGTCGAAAGCCTGCGTCCATTTTCCTCTCTCTTGCTTTTGCTTCCCTGGAAACTTGTCGAGTTTACCTTGCGTATGACCATCTTCTCTGTCGAAATAATTTGGTCTTCGTCGAAATATAAGTCAGGCCATGTTGACCATCTTTAATGAAGCCTGTCGAAATTACAGGCTAACAGTGGTATATTAAACTAAAGCAATGGCATATCAGTAGACAAAGTATATTAAACAAGCCTGAATGCTCGGTTATGATGATTTGATTTTCTCTGAGGATCTAAGATTTTTGCAGGTTCGAATTTTTGCCCTGATGGATGAACCTATCTTAGATGCCATTCGTGAGAGATTAAAACAAACAACATACATCAAAGGAAGTAGAATTTTGAGTAAAGGTGGTCTTGTAGAGAAGATGGTCTTTGTTGTGCGTGGAAAATTGGAGAGCACAGGAGAAGATGAAATTCCACTTCCCTTATCGGAAGGAGATGCTTGTGGGGAAGAACTTCTAACATGGTATCTTGAACATTCTTCTGTAAGCAAAGGTACAACAAATACTTTATGCAATGATAAGATGTCTGTTAAATATTTTAAAATAGAGGTTCAAAAGAAGTAACATTAAATTATTGATTTAATTGGTATACACAACAAATCAGAAGTTGAGACGTCATAAAAATGTTTGGCTTTTATTTTAATCATATTAAAATCACACGTTCTGATTGGTTGACGTTGTAAAAAAAACTTCAAACTCATGATGCAAACGGGTTTAGCTCATAAATTAGAGTTAGCCTATTAGCCTCAATACAAAACAAGAAATGGCATTGGAGTTAGCAACTTGGCCACAATACAAAACAAACAAAAAATCATAGTTCATTAATGTGGTTTCTCTCGCAGATGGTAAGAAAGTAAGGCTTCCAGGACAAAGGTTGTTGAGCAATAGAACAGTAACATGCTTAACCAATGTAGAGGCGTTTTCACTTCGCGCGACAGACATTGAAAAAGTCACGATTCTTTTTGCAAGATTCTTGCGGAGTCCCAATGTTCAAGGAGCACTAAGGTGATCATTCATTCATTTCATTTCATTCTTATACCTCGGTTTATACTTCAACATACTTTTCTTGCAAAAACAAATATCAACTACATATCTTTCATAAAGAATGGTGTTCCGCTATATCTATGACTTGTCTATATTGATTATTGCATACATATCCCTATGCTTCATATTCAAAACATTGCATATATAACAACATTCTTAATTTCTAATAAAGACCACTCATAATCATATTGCATACCTATTATAACACATAATATCCAAATTCATAATTTTTTTTTTACCAAAAAACTGGCCTCCACACAAACACATTACAAGTGTGATTTGTATGCCTAATATTTATTATAAAAACCAACATTTTGACAAATAATCTATGATGTTAGGTATGAATCACCTTATTGGAGATCCCTTGCTACCAACAGAATTCAAGTTGCATGGAGATACAGGAAGAAGCGTTTAAGTCGTGCTAATACCCCAAAAGTAGATCCAAGGTTTTAGTACTGTAGGTTGTACTATAATATTTGTGTAGATTCTATGTAGTCTCTAATCCTGAGAATACTTGTATACCTATAGTTGAAGTCCTAGGTTGTATTGTAATTGTAATATTTGATAAACTATATTGTCATAGGTCGTATGTAATCTCTAGGAGTAGTTGGATACCTCTACATATGAGGTTTGCTCAAATTGCAAGGAAATTATGAAGTAGCCAAGTAGGTGCCATATAGTGAATTTATAGTTTATCTAAGTAAATTCTTGAGTTCATCATGATATTTAGGTATGAATCACCTTATTGGAGATCCCTTGCTACAAACAAAATCCAGGTTTTATCTAGTCTCTTTTGAATGATTTTTTTACTATTAAAATATTTGATTGTTATGCAATTAACCAAAATTAGAGTAAGATATAACCATTATAAAAGACTATAATGAAGAAGAAAAAGGCAAAAAAGAAGAAGAGAATGAGAGTAAAAATTGTATTATACTCTTCGATATATATTTTACAATGATACATGAGTCCTATTTATAGGACAAGTCTAGTAACTTATACTCATCATAGCAATGAATAGTAATCCACATAAATGAGTATCTTCTAATATTCTTTTACTATGTAACTCTTATAACTCATGGACGTCCATATTAATATGATTCGTAACACTCCCCCTAGATATCCATTAAGGAAATACCTCATTAAAACCTTACTAGAAAAAAACAACAGGAAAAAATATGAATTTGGTCATCTATTTGAGGGAAGGTAACTTTGCCCCGGTGATTGATTATATTAGATCTCTCATCAATTTGGACGGGCAGCTCTCCTTTGTTCACTCTTTGAGGGAATGTAACTTTTGTGCTGATTGATTGGCAGAATATGGCTCATCTATGGATCAAGGTCTTCTTATCTGTCTTTTCTACTAGCTGATGCCTTAGGCATTGCTAGAATTAGAGAGTAGTTTTCTCTTGTCCTTTGTTGTCTTAATTTTTCTTTCCTATTAATCAAAAAAAAGAGTACAACATCTCTTGTGTGTGAACTGTCTCGTTAAAAGCCTTTTCATGAAAACTCAATGGGATAAAACCATGGTGAAGGAAAAAAGACTATAGTTTTCTCCTCTTATTTGAAACATCACTTAAGAATATGAATTCCAAAAATTAGATTAACTCCCCCGCCGGATGCATACGAAGAAATATACTTTATTGTCAGTTGTAATATATACTCATTTCAGTTTAGTTTTGTGGTCGGTATTATCTTCAAAACATCGACATGGATTTGTTGGTATGTATGAAGAAGTAATAATTATAAATTACATGTTTTGCAGATGATAAATGTAGATAATAGGAGACTTGGAATCTAACTTGATCTAGATTAGAAAATTATCTTGTAACTGGATGGTTAATTTGTGAAACATATATTCATAAAATAATTTATTTAATTGTATCATGTAAAATAAAATAATTATGTACTATCTCATTTTGTTCTAATGCATTTTGGTTGAGTATGAGCTATATTACTAATAAGTATCACAATATTATCAAATGAAGAGACGTGGCATCTATAAATATGCATCTATGCTTCAACAGTATTAAGTTATAGTCTTCTGGACCAAAATATGTGTTTTGTTCTTGGCACATAACTCACATACTCAATATATATAATAGGCTTAAATAGCTTTTACCTCCTTGCAAATATCACAATAATTCATATACCCCCTGCAAAAAAAAAAAGTTTTAAAATGAACCTTACAAAATTCAAAATGTTTCTAGTTAGGTCCCTGCTCTTAGTTTTTCTTAACAACGTTAACTTAAACTGAGCTGGATGTCCACGTTGGCACAACACGTGGCTAATTAGGGCTTATATCATCATCATCAACATCATTCATTCATCTGAAACTCTTCTTCTTATTGAAACTCGCCAATAATTATGTTGATGAATGAGGCAAGTTTCAGTGAAAATAAGAGTTTCAGATGAATGAATGATGTTGATGATGATGATATAAGCCCTAATTAGCCACGTGTTATGCCAACGTGGATATCCAGCTCAGTTTAAGTTAACGTTGTTAAGAAAAATTAAGAGCATGAACCTAACTAGAAACGTTTTGAATTTTGCAATGTTCATTTTAAAACTTTTTTTTTGTAGGGGTATATGATTCTTGTGATATTTGCAGGGGGTAAAAGCTATTTAAGCCTATATAATATATCATGAGTAACTTAAGAACATGAAATCATAATAATATTTGATTTAACATCTATGCATATTTTTTATCCGTACATGGTTTATTAAACTTATAAAATGCGTAGACTCAAATTAGTTCTTCAAAATTATACAAATGGTCATTCAAAATTACACAATTCACCACAATAGTCCTATAAAAATTAAAAACACTAAGTTATTCTCATAAAGATTAAAATTATCACATTAATTTTTTATATATTTGATCTCTTGATTAGTTAAAAACAGTTCATGATCATGTTATAAGTATATTGAATGTGAAAAATTATCATGATAAAGAAGAGCATGAGTGGGAAGTAATTTAAATGTTTCATTGAAAATATATAACAAAAATTAATTTGGGATAAATTGATTTTGCTAAAATTACAAATAAAGTGGGACAAAGGAGTACTAGCATAAAACTGTCCCTCATTGCTGGTTGTATTGGTAGTTTTAACGATATGGGGACTCCAGCTTCCGAGTTCGAGTTTGAGTGTGACCGTGTGAGAATGTATATGGTGTTTATTTATCATTTCGTCTAAATTGGAAAAAAAAAAATACTAGTAAAAAATGGGGCAGGTCGTGCGGTCTTTTCACATTTTTTATTATGAATGTATATATATTAATACGTTTGAATGTGTACATAATGAAAACTTAAATTGTTATTTACGTTTTTCTATAACTCCTTATTTGTGGCAACTTTGGGTTGCCTTCATTGCAGCCTCCAACACCTTAATCGTCCGAGATGTGAGGGGGTGTTTAGTCTGGCTTCACCTAGAGATATGATCGAAGTAACGATTATAAGACATAGACAATCATTACTTTACAAGTCGGTTTAGTGGATATTAGTTAGGCCCTAAACTTTAATTCTAAGATGACATCAGAATCTATTTTTAATTTGTTGTTAGGTTGTTTGCATCGATCACTTGATGGGTGTGTTTTAAATAATTTTCAAGATTAGTCTATTTTTTTTTAACACAAGATTAGTCTATATGTTAAAAATTAGTGCTTGTGATTATATATTCAAGATTAGTCGGTATATTCAAAACTAGTGCTTGTAAGTAGATATAACTGAAATAATATTCCAGAAATATTTTTCACATAAGCAGAAGAATCACATTTCTAAGCAGTAAAAATTTTATTCCCTTTGCAGAAAACAATCTCAACAGAAGAAATACATGATCCGCTTCTGATCCGAAGAACAAAATACTGAAATGGTTTTGGGGCCATGAAGACTCAGCATAAGAGAAGTCTTAAATTAACTATTTGAATGTTCTAACTGATCTTAAATCAGACATCTACCA
Source organism: Astragalus glycyphyllos (assembly GCA_963573325.1). Lineage (NCBI taxonomy): Eukaryota > Viridiplantae > Streptophyta > Magnoliopsida > Fabales > Fabaceae > Astragalus > Astragalus glycyphyllos. The sequence goes on along the minus strand of OY754313.1, from coordinate 6,346,743 downwards.
CTAACATGGACACGGTTCTCTGGCTATAAATTCTCAGAAATACATCAATATTCAGTTTTGTTGGAATTTTTCCTCATCTCCCGGTTCCTCAACCATGCTGATCAATAGTTCAACAGCTCCTCAGATATTTAAGTTTTGTTTCAAGTCTCAACCATTGAAAAGCTTCAAATCACAAAATACCCTGTACTAGAAAATGATACATATCAATGAAAATAACAGAATTAGTCAACTAATGAATGTCAAAGCTCCTCAAAAATTTTGCTTAGCATATGCAGACCTGCATGTTGTCTCCCCTGCTATAAATCTCCATGGCAACAAGAAAGGGGAATGAAGAGAAAGGTATACCAAACCGAAAACCATTAGGGTCATTGAGAATTATTTAGCTGCCAGTCATCAATCACCAAAAGATATGTATATACTCCCTCTGTTTTTATTTATAAGAAAAAAGTGTAGTTTTAGGCTAATCGAATAACTGATACATTAGTTATTCGATGAACCTAAAACTGCAATTTTTTTCTTATAAATAGGACCCGAGGAGTATATCTTTGTTCTCAAGATGATTCACTCCACAGCATCAATTAATTATCAACACAAAATCTTGATTAATCAATCTGTAATCATGTCCACCGAAAGGATCAATGGCAGAGAATTTATTCTCCTTGAAGAAAATTCCAAGACAACCACCTTAAATTTACCAGAAATCTCCACAAGAGCAAACACCATCTTTGAAATGGTGAAAACGATTTGTGTCTCTTACGAAAATCTCTCTTTCTTCCAATTTGCTTATAACTTTTATTACAGCATGACAGTCATCACAAATTCTCAGGTTCTTAATCACTTGAAGAGGTTGCCCTGGACTTGTGTTGAGTAGTCCTAATACTACTGCTAACTTCTCACTATGCCCACACAATATCTGCTCCTTATCTTGTTCTTCCACATCTTGCAGCACAAAATTAGTCTTAGGGAGGTAACCAGTCTTCTTCATCTCAATACTCAATTTTTCCAACTTCTCTGTAATCTCTTTCATTTGTGGATGTGATTTATCACCAGAAAGAAGCATGTGTACTCTGCGTCCAAGCTCAATCCAACTACAGCCAGGGTTTTTTCTTAATCCCTTACTCTTCATCGCATCGCGTATTCTATTTACGTCATCCCACATACCCTTTGAAGCATAGATATTCGACAGAAGAATGTAGTTCCCGGGGTTGTCTGGTTCTAACATGAAAAGCTTCTCTGCAGCAAGCTCCCCTAAACTCAAATTATGGTGAACCCTGCATGAACTTAGCAAGGCTCCCCATACACAAGCATCAGGTTCAAATGACATTTCCTTGATGATAGAATAAGCTTCTTCGAGTTTTCCTACACGACTAAGAAGTGTCACCATGCAAGCGTAATGCTCCATTTGAGGTTCAACATCATGTTCTTTAGACATGGTGTTAAAAAAATTCCATCCCTCTTCGGTTAAGCCATTTTGGGTGCACGCGTATAACACACATATAAAACTAATTGAATTAGGCTTCTGGCCTCTCTGTAACATCATATCAAACATCTCAATAGTTTCCTTAGCTTTTCCGTGCATTGCATATCCACTCATAATTGCATTCCAACAAACCAAATTTGGAGCTGGCATTTTATCAAAACAATGCCGCGATAACTGGATTCTTCCACACTTGGCATACATATCTATCAATGCACTACCTACATAAACGTCATCGAAAATTCCTTTCCTGAGAGAAAAGCAATGGATTGCCTTGCCGTGCGTTAGCGCTGAAATATTTCCGCAAGCAGGGATTAAGCTTGGGATTGTTACAGCATTAGGCTCCACCCCATCAGCCTGCATGTCTCTAAAAAGCTCCAAGGCTTCCATGTCTTTTCCATTCTGGGAGCAGCTGGCTATTATCGACGTCCACGTCACAACATTCAATTCGATTTCTTGGTCTTTAAACCTCTTGAAAACCTCCAATGCAGTGTCAACAAGACCATTGCGGGACAAACCAGTAAGAAAAGCATTTAAAGAACCTATTTCCATTTGTTCAACTTCATCAAACACCCGAGACATCTCCGATGCACGTCCACATCTTCCATACATGTCAATAAGGGAACTAACCACAAACTTATCAGATTCCAACCCCTGCTTGATCACATATCCATGAACCTGACCACCAACCACCACATCCCCCATATTCCCAATAGCAGGTAGAATACATGAAACAGTAGACCCTTCAGGCAAAAACCCTTCCACTAGCATCAATCGAAACAACTTCAACGCCTCATCATGAGACCCAGTATTACTAAACCCAGCAATCATACCATTCCACGAAACCAAATTCGGTTCCACACCCTCATTTTGCATATCAGAAAACATCTCTTTAGCCTTATCAACAAGCCCTTGACGCGAATAACCAGCAATCATAGCACTCCAAACAATAACATCCCTTTCAGTCATTCTATCAAACAGTTTCTGTGCATCCTCAATTTGGTTACATTTCAAATACATATGAACCAAAGAAGAAGTCAAAATGGAATCAGAAACATATCCAGAAACAAAAGCAAACCCATGAACCTGTTTCCCAGGTTTCAATGCTTGCAAAGCAGCACAAGCCTTAATAGCACTTGGAAGAAGATACCCATCAGGGACAATACCACGATACCCCATTTGAGAGAAAGCACCAAGAACATGGTGAAAATGACGGGACCTAGCAAAAGTATTGATTATAGCAGAGAAAGAGAAGAGTGTAGGTTGAGGGATAGAAGAGAGTACGAGGTTGAGTTTGGAGAATCCTAGGTTGTCAGCATAAAGAGAAAGAAGCTTTGCGGTGAGTTGGGTATCGCCAAAAAGATCGAATTTGAGGAAGTGGGCATGGGCTTGTCGAGCATGGAAGAGAGTGGCGGTTGTTGAGTTGAGACATTGTGAGATGCTTTGGCATATGGCTTGGAACATTGGAACTGAGAAAGGTTATGTTTTTTGTTTTTGTTTTCAATGATGAATGTTGTTATTACTATTGTTGTTGGGTTTTGAAATGTTGGTTTGGATTGTGAATTGAAAGGAGAGAGTTTTGGAGGGAGTACATGGTCGCAGCCGCAGGTTTGTTCTGTTCCAGTTCTCAGAGTTTCAGGGGATCCACTCTCACTCACCTCACCAAGGTTCCGGTTGTTGTTTTTTTTTGTTTACATAAACACCACGCGGACCACCGACTATCACTACTCACACTCGAGTTCAAATCTGGGAATCAACTTCTTCATATCGCTGAAATTGGCGAGGCAACCCGGCCAATGTTCGGTTCTTTGTTTAAAGAGTTTGTTTAGAGTTTGAATTTTGAAATTATAAATATTTATAATTTTTGTTATGAATGTGTGAGGTGCAATCATTATAGCTTTTGAATGTTTTAAAATTATAAATACGTCCCTGAGTGTTTCTCTATTTTAGTAATTTTAAGGACTAAATGGACAAGTAAAAAATACATTTGAGGATCAAATTAACTAACGAAAAATACATTTGAAGATCAAAATGACTTATTAAAGAGACACTTGGGGATGAAATTCTAATTTTGATACTATCAGGGACTATAATAATAGTGTCTCACACATTTAGCGACCAAAATGACTATTTTCCCTTAAACAATAGTGTTAACAATACACTCTCTAGTATCACTATTTTATAATGAGTGAATATCCAATTTCCCTGTTGCAAAAATTTATGTGTCTAATCTGGTCTCTCAGAATAATTAACATAAAAAAAGTCTCTTACATTTACAAATAGGGGTGTTAGTGTCTCCGTTAGTTTTCGTTGAAATTCAATCATTGAGTGCTGACAGGTCACGTTAGCTTGTTGATGCAGCTGTTAGGGTCACTTATATGCAAGCTTATATACAGGTACTTAACAAACTTATGAGGACTTATTTTGATCACTAACTACCACAAAATTGAAGCTGGAGTTGTTACTTTGCTCCGTTAGGATCAGTTTTTGAGTGGCAAAAATGGGGGTTAGGGTTCAATAGGAGAAGAATATGGAGTTAATATATATATATATATATATATATATATATATATATATAACTCTTTCATGAGGGATCAAAATGACTCAAAAGTAGTAATCTAAGTGACTTAGTTGAGCCCCTTAAAATTACCTCATTTACTGGACACATGGGTGACTATATTGACACCTCACCATATTAACATGATAGGTCAGCAACCAAATGAACAGAATCTAATAGAGTGACGAACATATCCCCTCTTAGCAAATGTAAGAGACTTAGTTGGATATTAATTATTCTCAAGAATTGGGCACAAAATTTTTTTACAAGGATAAAATTGGGTATTCACTATTCTCTTTATGATTAATTAGAACTCGTGTGAGTCTCACTTAATTAGTTTGTTTAATTGTTTCATTTTTGTAATAGTGGTGGACATGCGCGAATTTCACTTGATAATGTTTTTTTTTAATAAATTCACTTGATAATGTTGAAAGCAGTTTTTTCTTAAAAAAGGGGCTAAATCTCAAGACGAAAACACTAAAACCTAGGAGGGGAATGTGTAACACTTCTCTCAATCATAATAATTGGTTTAAAATAATCTTTCTTACAATAGTTTAGAATAATCTTTTAATTTTGTTTGTTTTGAGTGCTTTAAAAGGATTGATTATTGGTGTTGTTTTACTTTAGTAAAACACAGGGGTGTTGTGATGCAAAACATTGTTTGCTCAGTGGCTTAATCTACCAGGTGACGCGGGGGTTCGACCCAATGCTCCCAGTTCGATTATCGCAGTGTGCAAGTTCGGTGTTGGCCAGTGTGAAATTTGATCCTAAGCACGAGCAGATATTAGTCTTTCGTTAAACGCGTTCGGACACTCCTTGAGTAGTCAACAATAACCTGAACCAAAAAAAGGGTGGTGATGCTATAAATAGGTGGTTAAATTGATATAATAGTAGAAAATGAGAGTGCTAATTTGCAATTAGGTAAAAGTTTAAAACACTATTGCCCACTCCCCTCACTTGAAGAGAGGAGAAAATCCGAGGAAGATTATTAGGATATTTTATGATATTGATATGTTATGACATTCGATATTTTATGTATTACTTTCGAATGATTTTTGATATTATATGACATTAGATACTTCATATGATAATTGAAGGGTTGATTGTTTATATGATATTTGATTGATTGGTTGATTGATTGATTTTTTTTATAAGCAAATGTTAGTGGGGGTGGGGGAATGTTAGTTTCCAGGGATTGAACCCTGGACCTCTTTCTTACAACTCCATCATGTCCCTTAGCTCGCCAATTGAGCTACCTTCTTGGGACAGTTGATTGATTGATTTTGTTTATAACTACAATAAGCAGGTTGCAATTTATACTCAACCCAATTATACCAATGGGCTAGACTTTCGGTAAGCAAATTTGGCTTAGACATTATCTACGGATGACCTTGTTAGTAACTACCAACGGACACAATCCCATAGCTAATTTCTTACGAGTAAAGGCGTCAGCATATATTGATAAAACTATTTTGGTCCTCCATACACATTTTCGATGACCTACCTGTGGATACGTGTTCATCGATAATCCGTCACAATCGGGTACATGTCTTTATCGATGATTTTCAGCCACGACCAGCGAGTTTTAGCTATTGGTAATGGCCTAATTTTTATAGTGTTTGAACTTCACAACACGCTCTAATCGATTAGAGTACACTGCTAATCGAATAGGACTTCATAAAATAAATATTAACTCATGCAAACTCACCTCATGGCATAACAAACACACGTAAGCACATATTCACTTCATCATAATCATGGAAGCAAAGTGAGGGTTGTTACAACTACTCTATAGCTTTGCTGATCCATTTGTTATAAGAGAAATGACAAAAAAAAAAAAAGAGAGAGAGGGGAGAGAAATGAAGAGGGAGGAACACTTGCTTAATTCAAGAAGTGAAGAGACAAAAGTACATAGTATCCACCCTTTCTTTTTTAATCATCGCAGGGGCGTGAATAAAGTTTGGAGATAACACCCTTATTTTTTAAATTCCTTAGTTACCCTTAGACAATCATAATAGAAATTTGGGAGATATTCATAATAGTAATTTGGAAGATATTAGATTAGATTACATTACATTAGACAAGATTAGATATTAGATAGATTAGATAAATTACATTTTTATCATTGGTTTTGGACACTTAGCAATTATATACGTGGGTTATTTTGACATTTTGCTAGCATATAAATTGATTATACTATAGTATTAGATTAAATTAGTATTAGATAGATATGTTTGCAGTGAAATAAAATAGAAGTATATGATAATAAATAGATATGGAAGAAGAAAAAGAGAAAGAAAGGTGAGAGGAGATATTATGAGAGAGAGAAGAGAGAATAAAATAGATAAAAAAGAGAGAGGAGAGAGATGATGGGAAAGTGTGTAAGAAAAAAAGTAAAAAGTTAGAGATGATAGGAAAGTGTGTAAGAAAAAAGTGAAAAGTTTTAAAAAGTTAAGAATATTTGTCTTTTAGTTGCAAAATGTCCAAAATGCCCAAAGAAATGGACATGTGGCGCATTAGTGAAATGTCAAAAAATGTCAATTTGTTAGCATATTGGTTTATTATAGTAGAGTAGATAGACTTGTCTATGTATGTTATTTGAGACACTGGAAAGTCTGGTTGGTTTCGTAGTTCCAAGGTAGGGATGATGTCCCGATCAAAGGTAGGGAAAACCCTTTGACACTTTGAGCACTTAGAAAAAAGAATTGCATATACCACTCTAGCTAAAGGGACTAGTGAATATATGAACCCACGCCTTGTGAGATACAAACACCATGTCTTGGTCTCAGATTTGTGGTTAGATTGGTCAAATGTTAGACCACTTATAGTCGAATTATGCCTGCAGAAGTCAAATACATGATTCGTTATTAGAAAATTATAATAATCGAATAATATTAATTATTAAAATTTAAACTTTATCAATTTATTATACAATACATTTAGGTTTCAATATCCATTAAATTTTTTAATATTTTATTTGTCTTTATAGAGTGAAAATTTCTAGAGGACTTTATCAAATATATTTTTGGCCAAATTGTACTTTTGGTTTTTTATCTTTGACCAAAATTTTAGTTTGGTTTTTTATCTTTTATATTTCTCACTTTGGTCCTTTATGTTCCAAATCCATGTCAAAGTGACCTTTTTTTCCTCACTTTGGTCCTTTATGTTGAAAAGGACCACTTTGACACATGTTTGAAACATAAAGGACCAATGTGAGAAAAAAAGGTAAAGGACCAAACTGAAATTTTGGTCAAAGATAATAGGCCAAAAATGTAATTTAGCCTATTTTTATGTGATTTTATTGTCTTAAAGTATAAAAAAAAATTGCTTTATAATATAAATTTATATCACATGAAAACTTAACCTAATTTTAAGCCTTTTTCGAGTATAAATATGCAGTTGTGTAACTTGTTTTCATCACTTGCCCAACACCAGACATCGGCGGCGACGCTTCTGCGAAACTAGAAGGTTCTCTCTCTCTCTCTCTCCCCTTCTCAGATCAATAATATATACAAATAATCCTAATTCATTCAATTTGTTTTGTGATTGAATCCAGTATTTGTTGGCTAATTATCTCCTATTTAACCTTGTATTATTTTGTTTTACGTAGATCTACGATCGAGGCAACAGAACTAATTAATGGATTATTTATACGCCTTCTCTAGTATGCTTTGCTTTATTGACTGTTATGGCAATGTCCAACGTAAATGTCAATCGACTGTGATTTCCTTGATTAAATGCGCATAAAACTATCGCGATAAAAAGATGCATCATTTTGTCTTATATTTGGAGAAGGTAATAATTATTAAATTAACATACATTCTCTTTCAAGTTTAATTCCGTATTTGATTTTGAATTCATTTGTTTTATTTTGATCAGAATTTTCTCTTTTTTATTGAATTTGTAGGTTTGTTATTGGTTCTTGTGGTGATGGTTTTGGGATGAAAGCTATCAAGGGTCCTGCATGCCAGTGGGGCTGAATTCCTGGAGTCTTCAGAGAACAAGCAATGCACTGATTTGGAGGAGTAGACAAAATCGACACTCTTTGGAGTCACTCGATTCTGATAGCTTCTTAGTTCAATAACAAACACATTAAAGTAGTAGCTCACCATGTCTTTCCGCACACTCAAAAGTTGGTCCAGTTGGTAAGGGTTTTGCTCATATCCTACAAGGATGTGAGCTTCAATCCCTTTGCCAATATAGTGGAAATTGTTGTCTTTCTCTTTCTGAATTGCAATTTCTATGGGATGAGAACCCGTTGATCGAGCAAGACGCTTCACAAAGTTCAAATACAAGGATTTCAGATTGCTTCCATAATCACCATGATGAGGGAGAGAAGTTATGGCACCTACCAATCGTTGACAATTGTCATATTATTTAAACAATGGTGCACACCTATTTTTTGATAAGTTGGACATTTGTAACTCTATAATTTTATAGTCGATATTTTTCTTGTGTAAGTTATGTTAATCTAAGCAAACCTAGAAAGTAATATATACATTTATTTTTGTTTTCACTTATGGTGGAATATTCAAGAAAAGTAATTGTTATAGGACGATGGTGGGAATATACCGATGTTCCATATTCTGCTGTTATTTTAGCCTTAAAAAAATTGTTGGTGTATGTACCCTTTTTAACTCTATGAAATATATGACATTGACACTATAGGATCTCTATATATAATGTCAAGATAGTGTGCAATATTCCCCCTCTCACAAATTTCAAAGATATTTTTGCAATTTTAATCTTCACTTATTTGTTCACTATCAATCACAGTTGCTTATTATTTATTTGCCTTTCAACTTTTTGATGCCATACTGAAACACACCGTTTCACTAAAGCTTATTTTAAAAAAAAAAACAATAACACAACATTTTTAAAAACATAACTACACACCCACCCCCTTTTCATCCTCTCCCTCTCTCTCGACCCTTCTCATCTCCCCTCCCATTCTTTTCTCCACTCTTCCACCTTTTTCCCCATTTTTCTTCTTTCTTCTTCTTCTCACCTCAAGTGAGAAATTTTCCACCATAAATCCTACACCTTTGAGCCATTTTTTCAGAAAATCATCTCATTTCTCTCTTGGGTGCTATTGGATGATATTTTGGAGTTAGGGTTTTTGCTCAAAAAGAGGAGGAAAGTAACTGCCCCTTCAAGGTTGCTCTTTGAGGTTATTTGAGGTATACCCACTACTCATTAGTCAATAATGCATCTTTGGTACATGTTAGCTTTGAGGAAAAATCAGTTTTGGAGTTTAGGAGGTATTTAATTAAGAATTTTGTTGGTTCCATATGGTTAATAGAGCTCTAGAATAACCTTCTAAAAACTTGGAAATATTATTGATTTACAGATTTGTCTGTTGTTGCTCCGTTGGGTTCTCCGAGAGGTGTTGGAGAGCTAAATCGTTGACTCATCATAACTGTGAGTGGATGACGGTCATCGTCACATATTTAAATTATTTTAAATGCCGCTATTTTATTCTTTTCGATATTTTAAAGCTATTATTTATCTATTTATTTATAAATGGGAAACACGCTCTTGGAAAATTATTTTAATTTCTTCGGCAATATATTTGAAGACTTGATTTCGGTATTTGACTTGATTATTTATGTAAATGATGAAATTATGATTTTGAAATGTATCTATTAGCGAAAGGACGTGTCGGTCTAGGTGCACCTAGTTATATGACCTCGGGTGGAGAGGGCTATCCGTTAGATGGAGTCGTTCCTAAGGGGAGGTCACCCTTAGGGGAGAGGGCTATCAACGAGATGTAGCCGCCCCCGTAATCGCGATGTGATGTGAGTGAAGAGGAAAGGGCTATCCGTTAGATGTAGCCGCCCCTAAAGGGAGGCCACCCTTAGGTGGAGAGGGCTATCAACGAGATGAAGCCGTCTCTTGACTCTCTCACGTTTGATTTCCTTGGATTGGTATTTTGAGTTTACTACGTTTGGAAAATACTATGATTATCATCTAAGCATAATTCTATAATCTTGTTGAAATACTCGTGCCTTGCGTGTTTTCCCTCCCGGTTGATGGTGGTTGTTGTTCCCTCACTAAGTCTTTGTGACTTACCCTTTCTTTATCCTTATTTTTCAGATTCCTAAGCAACTGAGTAGAAGCTGCTAGCAAGTCTAAAGGTGTTCAGAGTTCATCTTTTGGTAGGCCTCCTAGATTGGTGGCGCTACATTTGCGATCCTTTGTATTTTGTCATATTCTGCAGCTATAGGAAAGTTTAGTGAAATCTTTTGTTGGGATGTATATTGTTTTTAAACTCCTTAGAGCATTAGTATTATTTTGAAACTTGGCAGGTGATGATTATTGGTGTTGTAAACAGGTTGAATGATATTTTGGGAATGTTAGAAATACAAAGGAAATTCTGGCGAAATTTTGAAAAATATATCGTGTTTCTTTAAACTATTTGTCGTTCAAGAGTTGTTGTTTCTTAGGCTTGCCAGACTAAGAGTTAAGTCTGTGTGCCGGTCACGATTTGGGATTTTGGGTCGTGACAAAGTTGGTATCAGAGCTTAGGTTGTAGGTCGTTATAGCTGCAGACATAAGGTGGTAATAGGATTCTCGCGAGTAAATTGTGTACCCGGGCACAACTTACTTGCAAGAAGCTATTTACACCTTATGATGGGTCTAAAGTTGTCGCCTAGAGTTTTATTAGGTTCATTCTTGTTTTCCATATTCTCATCGTGCTCTTGTTTGATATTTGATAAATGTCATATCTTTTGGGTGAGGATGCCACCTAAGACTAGGAATCTTTTTAAAAGGAAAGTTTTTGATGAATCTACTATCCAACATGAAGACCCTCCTCGAAAGGGTTGTGGTCGCGATTGTGGTAGCCATGAAGATGTTGCTTGTTGGCGTAGATGGGGTGCCGAAGTAGCCACTGTTAAGGTGCCTCGGCAGAGACGAGGAGATCCTGACATGGCCGATTTTGCTGCGGGTTTACATGGGTTGCCTTAGACGGTACAACAACTTGTTGGCGTTGTTGTTGGGTAGCAACAAGGCAATCAAGGGCAAGGAAATCAAAAGACCTGGCGGAGATTATACAAGAAGAGAAATTGTAAATGCTACAATTAGAGGGATTCAGTTTACGTTTCTTTAGCAAATTTCATGAAGCTCAAACCCCCTAATTTTCTAGATCTAGTGCGACTAAGGATCCACAATGGTTCATCGACTGTCTAGAGAAGTTTTGGAGAGCATTAGGTTTCTCAGACATTAGAGTAGTGAAGTTGGCATCATTTCTTTTGGGGGGGGGGGGGGTTGCATATGACTGGCTTGACATAATGTCACGTGGAAGATCAATAGGATTATTGCCATTAGGATGGAGTGAGTTTTCTTAGTTGTTCATGGCTAGCTTCCTTCCAGAGAGTGTCAGCGATGGGTTGGTTAATGAGTTTGAGCGATTGAAGCTGATAAATGTCATGTTTAGTTTCAGAGTACGGTGCATGTTTTTCACAGCTCTCTAGGCACACCCCTTACCCTATCACTGAGGAGATGTGTGTTAGTAGATTCATCGGGGATTGAATAAGTGCTTATTAAAATCTATGGTTGAGACAAACTGTTGTACTTTTGCTGAGGTTTTGAGTTGGACACTTTAGCGTAAGCAACGACAAAAGGAGAAAGTAGGTACTACACAAGGTTTGGGCAAGAAATAGTGGGTTGGGGGGATCTCACAACAACTTTTCTAGTCATATTAGTGGAGTTATGTCCAGTTTTCAGGGGGCAATAGAGACCTGTATCACAGAGAGACGATTCTAGTGGGCAGTCTTTTGGCACTATTTAGGGTCGTAGATCAAATCTCGGGAGTTCATCACATTCCCCATTCCCTCAGAGGCATGTCAGTGATACATCTACACTATGTTCTTCTTGCGAGAAATCTCACACAAGTACTTGTTTTGGAAATGATAGAGTGTGTTACCGTGTGGTCAGGCAGGACATATCAGAAGGAATTGTCCCACAACTACGTAACAATCATCCTCTAGTCATGCATTAGTACCTGCAGCTTCTTAGGCCCCTTTGCGTTGTAGACATGCGGGCAGTTCATTTGGCCGAGGTTTCGAAACATCTCAATATGGTGGTAGAGGATCTGGGGTAGAGGTCAGACGCATGCAATATATTTCCGATTAATCACGATGGCCATCAATATATTTGCATCAAACATGACTAATCTTTTTGTCAAAAAAACATGACTAATAATTTTCTTCCTCCAAAAAAATTCCAGAATATTGAAAACAACTAATTTTAATTGAAGGATTTCTTTGACAAACAATTTCAAGTCAGCTACTTGAACTCTACAAGACCCAGAAGAAGTTTCAGGCTCGAGACACCAACTTCGAGGAAAAAAACAAACACTTAATGTTTTTTAATTTGTCATTTGGATCTTTTTTAAGTTTGTAATTTGGAACAAATCTGCATTGTTTATGTTAAGAATCTATTTTAGATATCCTAATCTATTTTAGGCTTGTTTTGGAGCTCCTAGTCTATTTTGAGCAAGTATTGACGAGATTTGTATATTATGAAAAAAATTGTCTGCCTTATGTTTTGGAGCTCTGAAATCCTACAAGTTATTGTCACGTCATACTTGTTGTTACCTGTGCTACATAAGCACATAATGGACATGTCAGCATCTATCAACTCAGGTGGATAGAATATCCAAAAAAATGATTTATGTATAACGAATTTGAAATATAGAAGTCCAAAGTGAGAAAAAAACTTAAAAGACGAAAGCAAAACTTCAAAATAACTTAAAGACCAAAAATGTATTTTAACCTTAATTCAAATACTAATAGTTTAAAAATTACATCACTCAATTTATATTTTACATATTAATATTTCACTAAAAAACCAATATAAGCTTGTTGGACCAACGTGATATAGCACAAGGGGTAGATATTTGGGCGCCTTAACCATCGAGAATAATTAATATCAAATTAAGTCCCTTGCATTAACAAATAGTCAATGTCCGTGTTAATTTTCATTTAAACTCAATCATTTGGACGTTGACACGTCTTGTTAGTTTGTTGACGTGGTTGTTAGGGTTGCTTATATGCAAGTACTTTACAAACTTATGAGGTACTTATTTTGATCACTAAATACCACAAAACTGAAACTGAAGTTGCTACTTTGCTCTTTTGATATCAGTTTTGGAGTGGCAAAAATGGGGGTTAGGGTTCAATAGGGGAAGAATATAGAGTTAATATAACTCTTTCATGAGGGATCAAAATGACCCAAAATTAGTAATGTAAGGGACTTAGTTGATTCCCTTAAAATTGCCTCATTTATTTGGACACATGGGTGAATATAATGACACATCACCATATTAACATGACAGGACAACCACCAAATGACTAAATTTCAACATAATCTACTAGAGTGACAAACATGTTCGCTGTTAGCAAATGTAAGAGACTTAGTTGGATATTAATTATTCTCAAGAATTGGGCACGGAAATTTTTTACAAGGATAAAATTGAGTTTTCACTATTCTCTTTATGATTGATTAGAACTCGTCTGAGTATCACTTAATTAGTTTGTTTCATTTTTGTAATAGTGGTGACGTGCATGAATTTCACTCGATAATATTTTTTTTTTTATAAATTCACTTGCTAATGTTGAAAGCAGTTTTTTTAATAAAGGGGCTATAAATCTCAAGACGAAAACACTAAAAACTAGGAGGGAGTGAGTGTGTAACACCTCTCTCAATCATAATAATTGGTTTAGAATAATCTTTTAATTTTGTTGTTTTGAGTGCTTCAGAAGGATTGATTATTGGTGTTGTTTTACTTTTCTAAAACACAGGGGTGTTGTGATGCAAACAACATTGTTGGTTCAATGGATTAATCTACTATATGATACGGGAGTTCGACCCAATACTCCCAGTTCAGTTATCGCAGTGGGCAAACTCTGTGTTGGCCAGTGCAAAATTTGATTCTAAGCACGAGTAGAGAATAGTCTTTCGTTGAACGTGTTGGGACAATCTGTGAGTAGCCAACGAAAATTTGAAACAGAAAAAGGGTGGTGATGCTATAAATAGGTGGTGAAATTGTTTTAATAGAAAATGAAAGTGCTAATTTGCAATTAGGTGAAAGTTTAAAACACTATTGCCCACTCCCCCTCACTCGAATTCCTCACATTAGCCTACTAGAATCGCATGCATCAAACAACCTTCTCAACCAAGGAAAAAAACTCAGACATACACTCATACTCCAGAATACTAAAAAGAGAGAAAAGGAAGTGAGTACAAGGGAGGGGCGAGAAAGAGAGGAGAAAAGCCGAGGAAGATTATTAGGATATTTTATGATAGGCTTAAATATATTTTAGGCCGCTGCAAATATAGCGTGTTTTGGTTTAAGCCCCTGTAAAAACTTTTTTTAGAAAAAACTCCTTGCAAAATACAGTTTTTTGATTTTAGCCCTTCTGTTACCCTTCTGTTACAAAAATTGTCAACGTGTCTGCCACATGGGTTTAAATGCTGACTTGGCATTGACAGTTCATTATTTTATATTTTAACTTGTTTTTAAAGTTGAAAATAGATAGTTAGAAATAAAAAAAGAATAAACGAATTGGGAATCCTAATTTCTTTCCTCACAGCAAACACAGAAACCTTATGATGTTCACTCAGATGCTACCCTTCATTTTCATTCTCTTTCTAGATAGCACTTCCCTTCATCTTCTTACAATAATGGTCGTTGTCAACAATCTTATGATGCAACCATACAGGTCCTCTGTGAGACAACCCTCGTCCTCATCATAGTAACCAATGAAACTTAAATTCTTAATCTCAAAAGCGAATAAATTAGAACTTAAAATACTTATATAACTAAACATACATCACATAGATAAAGACATAATTTTAAGGGTTTTACAAAATATGTGGCAATACTAAAGCCACTCACATATATCAGAGTATTGTACGTAAAACAGCGGAAAATAAGAACATAAAACAAAACCAGCTAAATAACTAATATCACAAGACTCAAAGAATAACACACTGGCTAAACAAAACACAGGTTCTCTCAGTGAGACACCTGACTCATTCGTCATATTGCACCGGCATCCTTGATGCCTCCCATGCTCGTCGTGGAAGAGAAACCATCACCATCTACTTTAACTAGCTCCTCGACTGGGTCAAAGCGATACAAACAAACATACAAAGGAAAACGCATAGGGCTAAGATACATGTGTAAGTCAGAAAAATGGGAAAATTAGGTAAAGCTTAATTTAAACATGTTACAAGTACATTAAATCATATTATTTCTTATCTTCTATTATTTATTAAATCTTATGCTTCTGACTCTGTCTATGAACATGTGTTAATATTATATGCTGACTCTGGCCATATCCTGATGCCACAACGTCCCGCATCCGCCAAGGACGCCATCCGACTGTCACCACGGAGTCCGGATGTTATAAGTCTTTCCCCATCGGAAACAGATCAGAGTAATCTAATCCTATCATTACTCCACCTGGCCGGCATAAATTTAAATATGTCCTACTAGGGACCCCGACCCGGTACTCGACCTCGTGTGTCCCATACCACACGGCTGTGGACTTACAACACATATGCAATCTATATGATTCTGTTTGATTACTTCTTAACTCGTATGTCTTACTCATTTTTCTGATCAGTACCTCGTACTATCTCCTGCACACGGTTAAGTATTCATTCCACTTTATATCTTTACGACTCTTAGTTCACTATGCACGCCTAGGTTCATTATGAAATATTACTTCATTACTATTATTAAATAAAGTCATGATTCTCAAACTTAACTATATCAATAAGACATTTTAACAATTCAACAAATAATCACAAATTGCACATAAGTAGTTCTTAACGTTTAAAACAATCAAAGCAATCAAGAAATCAATCAATCACTCAATCAATCAAATAATAATATAGAATTTTCCTATGCGTTAACCGGTCTTCGACGGCCTAAACTTCATTCAACCGTAACTCCTAAGAGTAGTCAAATGATCTTTAGGTATCGCTGACTCTTTAACTCTAGTAGAGCTTGGGTCACTCTACACATATTTAAATTAAAACTTTACGCTAACCGTCCCGACGAATACGGTATCTTGCCCCCACTTGAAATACAACACGAACCTAACACTTGCTCCGACAACACCTGCACGTACTCGAACACCAACATTACTACGAAACTACGAACACAACGGTATGATTGGCTTGACTTGGTTTAAGTGTTTTTGAGGTGCTAAATATTTAAAATTAAAATGGTGCAAGGTTGGCTGTATATGAGCTATGGCCGATGGTTTTTGAAGTTGTGAGAATATGGAGGAAATATTGATATGGCTACCTATTTATACTAAAAATCCATCACTCATGCCAAGCAAAAGTTGCATGAGGTGTGGCTTTTACTTATTGTTGTCATAATTGTAGAGGGTTTTAGATAGGGGTTTCAAAATGGATGGTTTGGATGGATATGGATTTGGATTATAATCGATGGATTGAAAAAGTCCATTTAAAAATTTATATCCATTAGGATTGTATCAAATAAATTCAATCCAATCTATTCATTTAAAAAAAAAGTTCATCCAATCCATCCATCAACCCATTTTTAATGGATGGATATCCGATCCATCCAATAGGCCAAACTATTTATTTATTTTTACCAATTAGGCCCAATTTTATATATTAATACATATATATATATATATACATACATATTATATTATATTCAATAAATAAATAATTAAATAGGAAGTTGGTGGTGGTTGCAGCGGTGGCTGGGGACGGAGCTCCGGCGACCGGCACGGCGGCCGGCGACGGAGGCGAGCCACGGTGGTTCCGGCGGCGGCGCTCCGGCGACCCACGGTAGTTACAGCGGTGGTGGCTCCTATTTGTTTTTAAAATATGTATTTTTATATACATATATATATATATATATATATATATTTGTTTCTGAATTTTTAAAAAATAAAATTCTGGAATTTTTTTAAAAAAAAAACTGAAAATTTCTTTTAAAAAAACTGAAAAGTATTTTTAAAAAATTTTTTTTGGTAAAAAAGTATTTATTATAATTATCCAACGAATTTTGATTTTATATTTATTGGTAATCTATTGGATTTAAAAAAATTAATGGATGGATCACAACCATTAACCAATCAAGTGGATGGATCCAATCCAATCCATTTATTATTATTTTTTGTAATAAATGGATTGGATGGATTTTATTATGGATGAACCGGATATCCAATGGATAAATGGATCATTTTGAGAACTCTAGACTCATGCTACTATACTACTATTTTCAAGCATGAGGTGTGTTACACCTTTTTAGTGTCGTGAGTACATGAGTTCAATGGTGACTCATGGTATCATAAAAATGATCCTTGTCATGGTGGAAAGAAGGATTGGTTGACACCTCCTCTTTTTGCATATACTTGAAGAGAATTTTCAACATGAAATTTAAATTTTGGGGACAACTTAAGTCGGTTACATATATACATGTACATTATATATAAAAATATTTAGTTGGGATATGAATAAGAACAAAATTTCTTTATAATCAGGATGTGATCAAAAATTGTCATCTTGGCTATGTCAAGTAAGAAGAAATAAAATACAATTCATTTGATAGTGTACGTAGATATAGGAAATAATTTATTGAAAATATTAATCAAAAAAAGGATAGTAAAACTTATCATTAAAGAGATGGATCTAGTTAACTAAATGCGCATACACACAATTTAATTTAAGAAAATGTGGGGTGTTGCTCTAACATATCTCTCTCAAAGCCCCAAATCACACAATTAAAATAAAACTATTTCTAAAACATGTTCTAATACCTATTTACAAAAAGTGGGGTGTTACACTCTTTTTCATTGAATATGCATAACAGTTACAATATTAGAACACACCACACTTCAAAAAAAATGTTCAATGTCTTCCTCACCCGATTACAGGATTCGGGTCACTATGGATCCAAAATTTTGACCCGGTTCATTCTCGCGCAACAGCCAACGAAATGCTACGAGATTCAATATTTTTGATCCTAAGATGAATTGTAAAAGAAGCTCCATGTTAATTTTAAGAACCATTGTCTGTTTATGAGAAATTTCAGATCTGATAAAAAGGGAACAAGATAACGAAGGCAAAAATAATATCTCAAGTATTTCATGGTGTCTCCCTCCTATTGCAAGCAAAGATCCTATTCTCTCCTATTGCAAGCAAAGATTTAAAAAACAAAGGGGAATGGAGATCTGAGATTGAAGATGGGTTGTTGTTGTGTTGTGAAGTAGCAAAATGGGAACGGATATGATGATGAAGATAAACAAAATGAATAATAAAAGAAAATGAAATACTTTTTAAATTTTATCTAAGTTATTATTTTAAAATAAAAGAAAATGATTTGGAAAAGCCAAATGGTATTTCCATTTGACAACTCAGCAAATCACTAACGAAGAGTTAACAGAAGGACTATTAGCAAAAAAAAGTATTTGCAGAAAGTTTTTTCTAATTTTTTTTTTGCAGGGACTTAAACTAAAACACACTATATTTGCAGGGGTCTAAAACATATTTAATCCTTTATGATATTGTCTTGGATATTTTATGTATTACTTTCGAATGATTTTTGATATTATATGACATTAGATACTTTATATGATATTTGATGGGCTGGTTGATTATATGATATTTGATTATTGATTGATTGATTTTGTTTATAGCTACATTAATCAGGTTGCAATTGATACTCAACCCAATTATACGGATGGGCTAGGCTTCCAATAAGCAAATTTGGCTTAGACATATTATCGATGATGATCTTGTTAGTAATTACCAACAGACACAATCCCATAGCTAATTTCTTACGAGTAAAGGCGTCAGTATATATTGAGAAAATATTTCAGTCATCCCTACATATTTTCAATGACCTACTTGCAGATACGTGTTCATCGGTAATCTGTCGCAATCGAGTACTGCCATTATCGATGATTTTCAGCTAAGACCAGCGAGTTTTGGCTACTGGTAATGCATTCATTTTTATAGTGTTTGAACTTCACAACACGCTCTAATCGATTAGGGTACACTGCTAATCGATTAGGACTTCATAAAATAGCATATTAACTCATGCAAACTCACCTGATAGCATAACAAACACACATAAGCACATATTCACTTCATCATAATCATGGAAGCAAAGTGAGGGTTGTTACAACTACTCATGACTTTGCTTATCCATTTGTTATAAGAGAAATGACAACAAAAATATTTAAGAGAGGTGGGAGAGAAATGAAGAGGGAGGAACGCTTGCTTAATTCAAGAAGGAAATAGAGTGAAGAGACAAAAGTACGTAGTATCCACCCTTTCTTTTTTAATCATCGCAGGGGCGTGAATAAAGTTTGGAGTTAACACCCTTATTTTTAAAATTCCTTAGTTACCCTTGTCTCTCTACTTTACAACTTTTCATTTTTATCTACCTACTTGTCTATGTATGTTATTTGAGACTGATAAGTCTTATTTTACTATGTTTTTAGCATTTGAATTAAATAAAAATTGTAGGATTTTAGTTCTACTTTGGAGCTATTTTACTACAAAGTGTTAGTTTTCAATTTCAGGACCAAATGATGAAGAAATGGAAGAATTTGAGTGAATTAGAGCAAGGACCAAAAGTGCAAAGCTAAAGGAGCAAAATCAAGAAATATGGAGCTAAGTGTCAAGTGTTCAAGCACGGTTCGTGTCCATTCAAGAATGGTCCGCGAGCCCTCTACGCACTCTTGGAAGAAAAAAAGAAGAAACTCACCTTAAGTCTGAGCACGGACCACGCGCCCATCAAGCACGGACCATGCGCCCCGTTGCTGCTGAGAATTCCAAAAGTTTCACGATGAGCACGGACCGTGCGCCTTCTGCAGAATTAAAACAAATGTTACAAAACTCTTCCCATTCTCTTCATTATGGCTTGTAATTCGAATTTAATCCTTTGTCTACTGATCCTAGGCTATAAATAGGACCTCATTTCAGCTGTAATGGTACCTTAGCATACTTGTAATCTCACTCCAAAGTTTAATCTAAGTTCTTGCAATTTTCTTAAGCTTTTGCTCTTTTATTTTCATGTTCTTTACTTTCTTGCAATTTTAATTTCTGTTCTTTACATTTCCAACACTTTACATTTCAGTTCTTTATCGCTTTGTTTATATTCTTGTCATTTACATTCTGTTATTTATCTTTATGTCATTTTCTTTTATGTCATTCTCTTCTACTCCCTTGTCTACTATGATCATGTGTGAGTAGACTTCTTTAGTCTTGGGATTGTGGGACACAATCAAATGATGGGTCCCTAAACAAATCCAAGACTAAATTTAGAACTTGAATTTTAATCTAATTCCATAGAACTAAATTTTATAAAACAAATATCAAACGAAGTACCGAGAGGTGAAGTTTGATATTGGAACAAATGGGATTAGACAAGGCAAAGCAAAGCATGAGAATAGCATTGCTAGCCTTGGGACAATAAGGTTGTGCTTAATGGGTCTCTGCGATGATCAACCATGAGAATAGGTTTGATCATTGTTTCGAGACACATTCTTGCATTCCGAAAGGAAGCTTGAATTACACCAAAAGAATACCTTGTCCTTAAAACAATTTCAAAATAAGATAGAGAATAGTTAAAGGGTTGTTTATTTCCATCATTGTGATCTAACCATGATCCCAAGGCGTCTTTTAATCCGAATTTTACAAAACAAAAAAATCTCTTCTACAAATCATTCTTTTTAGCTAATCACAATCGAAAACAAAACCGGTAATTACAAAGTCTCTGTGGGATCGATATTTTTACTATGCGATAGAACCGTGCACTTGTGGCCTATCAAGACACTGGAAAGTCTGGTTGGTTTCGTCGTTCCAAGGTAGGGATAATGTCCCGATCAAAGGTAGGGAAAACCCTTTGACACTTTGAGCACTTACAAAAAGAATTGCATATACCACTTTAGCTAAAGGGACTAGCTAGTGAAGATATGATGAACCCACGCCTTGTAAGATACAAACACCATGTCTTGCTCTCAGATTTGTGGTTAGATTGGTCAAATGTTACACCACTTATAGTCGAATTATGTGTACAGAAGTCAAAGACATGATTCGTTATTAGAAAATTATAATAATCGAATAATATTAATTATTAAAATTTAAACTTTATCAATTTATTATACAATATATTTAGGTTTTAATATCCTATAAAATTTTTTAATATTTTATTTGTCTTTATAGAGTGAAAATTTCTGGAGGACTTTATCAAATATATTTTTGGCCAAATTGCACTTTTGGTTTTTTATCTTTGACCGAAATTTTAGTTTGTTCTTTTATCTTTTCTATTTCTCACTTTGCTTCTTTTATATTTCAAATCTGTGTTAAATTGGTCCTTGTTTTTTCTCTTTTTGGTCCTTTATGTTTCAAATCCGTGTCAAAGTGACCTTTTTTTTCTCACTTTGGTCCTGTATGTTGAAAAGGACCACTTTGACACATGTTTGAAACATAAAGGACCAATGTGAGAAAGAAAGGTAAAGAACCAAACTGAAATTTTGGTCAAAGATAATAGGCCAAAAATGTAACTTAGCCTATTTTTATGTGATTTTATTGTCTTAAAGTATAAAAAAAATTGCTTTATAATATCATAAATTTATATCACATGAAAACTTAACCTAATTTTAAGCCTTTTTCGAGTATAAATATGTAGTTGTATAACTTGTTTTCATCACTTTCACAACACCGGCGGCGACGCTTCTGCGAAACTAGAAGGTTCTCTCTCTCTCTCTCTAGATCTAGATCTCTCTCTCTCTCTCCCCTTCTCAGATCAATAATAATACGATTATTCCTAATTCATTCAATTTGTTTTGTGATTGAATCCAGTATTTGTTGGCTAATTATCTCCTATTTAACCTTGTATTATTTTGTTTTACGTAGATCTACGATCGAGGCAACAGAACTAATTAATGGATTATTTATACGCCTTCTCTAGTATGCTTTGCTTTGTTGACTGTTATGGCAATGTCCAACGTAAATTTCAATCGACTGTGATTTCCTTGATTAAACGTGCATAAAACCGTCGCGATAAAAAGATGCATCATTTTGTCTTATATTTGGAGAAGGTAATAATTATTAAATTAACATACATTCTCTTTCAAGTTTAATTTCATATTTGATTTTGAATTCATTTGTTTTATTTTGATCAGAATTTTCTCTTTTTTATTGAATTTGTAGGTTTTGTCGTGATGACATTATAAAGCTATGGCCGGTAATGTTTTATATCTTAAACATGATTTTTTATATAGATTCTTGTGTTAACCACAACCTATTTCTATTTTCTAGAATCGAAGTAGAATTTTAATATATTTAATGTATTAGTTAGCTATACTCTTTACAAACTTAAATTAATGTTGCTCTTTGTGAGGCTCGATTGTCTACACTTAATAAATCAAACAAATAGAGATATCTTTTACCACTTTTAGCCATAACCAATGTTTTCTAATATAATCGGATAGTTATCTATAAAAGAAACATTGTACATCCTTTTGATAATGGTTTTGAGCATTTGGAAAGTGTTGGGGAAAATTCGAATTGAAGGTTTTTTTGATAACCACATTTGAATTGAAGGTTTTTTTTTTATAAGCAAATGTTAGTGGGGGTGGGGGAATGTTAGTTTCTAGGGTTTTGAACCCTGGACTTCTTTCTTGCAACTCTTTTATGTCTTTTAGCTCGGCAAACATCATTTTAATCAAAGAACAATACTATCAAATGGCTATGAATGTTCTATAGGAGTAGTAGATTATCAAAAAAGTTGTATACAAGTATATTTACTCTCAACCTCAAAATGGCTATGATGCATTTATCAAATTCTCATTCTATTTTGTCTACTCCTCCAAATCAGTGCATTGCTTGTTCTCTGAAGACTCCAGGAATTCAGCCCCACTGGCATGCAGGACCCTTGATAGCTTTCATCCAAATAACAAACACATTAAAGTAGTAGCTCACCATGTCTTTCCGCACACTCAAGGTACGTGATGTTTTACTTTGTTCCTTTTAATCAAGAACAACACTATCAAATGAATATATATGAATATTCTATAAGAGTAGTAGATTATCCATCTCTTTCAGCATAAATGTTAAAGGAGACTCATTGTTTTCAAACAATTGCAGATCTTAGGTAGGCCTCATTACGTCCGCCGTATCAATTGAAAGGCGGCCAATAAAAGTTGGTCCAGTTGGTAAGGGTTTTGCTCATATCCTACAAGGATGTGAGCTTCAATCCCTTTGCCAATATAGTGGAAATTGTTGTCTTTCTCTTTCTGAATTGCAATTTCTATGGGAGGAGAACTCGTTGATCGAGCAAGGTGCTTCACAAAGTTCAAATACAAGGATTTCAGATTGCTTCCATAATCACCATCATGAGGGAGAGAAGCTATGGCACCTACCAATCGCTGACAATTGTCATATTATTTAAACAATGGTGCACACCTATTTTTTGATAAGTTGGACATTTGTAACTCTATAATCTTATAGTCGATATTTTACTGTAAGTTATGTTAATCTAAGCAAACCTAGAAAGTAATATATACATTTATTTTTGTTTTCACTTATGGTGGAATCATGAAAAGTAATTATTATAGGACGATGGTGGGAATATACCGATGTTCCATATTCTGCTGTTATTTTAGCCTTAAAAAAGTTGTTGGTATATGTACTCTTTTTTACTCTATGAAATATATGACATTGACACTATGATCTCTATATATAATGTCAAGATAGTGTGCAATATTCCCCCTCTCATAAATTTCAGAGATATTTTTGCAATTTTAATCTTCACTTATTTTTTCACTATCAATCACAATTGCTTATTCTTTATTTGCCCTTCAACTTTTAATTGCCATACTACACTAAAAATAATCATATTTCCGATTAATCACGATAGCCATCAATATATTTGCATCAAACATGACTAATCTTTTTGTCAAAAAAAACATGACTAATAATTTTCTTCCTCCAAAAAAAATCCAGAATATTGAAAACAATTAATTTTAATTGAAGGATTTCTTTGACAAACAATTTCAAGTCAGCTACTTGAACTCTACAAGACCCAGAAGAAGTTTCAGGCTCGAGATACCAACTTCGAGGAAAAAAACAAACACTTAATGTTTTTTAATTTGTCATTTGGATCTTTTTTAAGTTTGTAATTTGGAACAAATCTGCTTTGTCTATGTTAAGAATCTATTTTAAATATGCTAATCTATTTTGGGCTTGTTTTGGAGCTCCTAATCTATTTTGAGCAAGTATTGACGGGATCTGTATATTAATGAAAAAACTGTCTGCCTTATGTTTTGGAGCTCCGAAGTCATACAAGGTTTTGTCACGTCAAACTTTTAAATAAAGGGTGTGGGGGCCACAAAAAGTAGATGTGTAAAAAAGTGAGAAATATTGAAAAATGTGAGATTGAAAGAGAGAGAGAGAGAGAGAGAGAGAGAGAGAGAGAGAGAGAGAGAGAGAGAGAGAGAGAGAGAGAAACGAAGATAAAATAGAATTAAAAAATGAGGAAAAAAAACTAAAATACATTATTGTCCACAAAAGTGGTGATGTGTCAAAAAAAGAAGATGTCTAAAATTGTCTTTTTGTAAGTTGTTTGTTTGAATAAATAGATATTAGATAGATTAGATTAGATTAGATTAGATATTAGATTGTTTGAATAAATAGATATTAGATTAGATTAGATTAGATTTAAGGACTAAATTGACAATTAAAAAGTAGAATTAAAGACCAAAATGACTAACCCAAAATTATTTGTTAAAGAGACATTTGGGGATGAAATTCTAATTTTGATATAGTCAAGGATTATAATGTTAGTGTCTCACACATTTAGAGACCAAAATGACTGTTTACCTTTAAAGAAGAGTGTTAACAATACCCTCTCGAGTATCTCTATTATATAATGAGTGAATATCCAATTTCCTCTATGGCAATTTTTTTTTGTCTAATCTAATTTACGAGAATAATTAATATCAAAATAAGTCTCTTGCATTTACAAATACGGGATAATCAATGCCTGTGTCAATTTTTGTTGAAATTCAGTCTGACATGCCATGTTAGTTTGTTGACGTGGTTGTTAGGGTCGCTTATATGCGAGTACTTTACAAACTTATGAGGCACTTATTTTTATCACTAAATACCACAAAATTGAAATTGGACATGCTACTTTGCTCTTTTAGAATCAGTTTTGGAGTGGCAAAAATGGGGGTTAGTGTAACATCCCTAACTTCGTTAAATTCAATTTATGGAATTAACGAGTGATTTATCATTCGAAGTGAACAATAAATCAAGTTTCGGGTATGGGATAGTCGAGAAAGTATTGTCTATTGGTTAAACCATATGATTAAAATGCATTAGTATTCTAACTATGTGTTTAAATTGGGTCAAAAGGGATATTTAAGTGAAATTTGAGCTAAGGGACATTTTGGTAATTGACCCAATTAAAAACCCTCAACTGGACATATCACTTCACTCACTTTCACTCTCAAAATTCAGAAGCAAGAAAAGAAGGTCTTAGAGAGAGAGAAGAGAGAAGGTACAAAAGAGAGAAGAGAAGGAAGAAAAAGGATCTTCATCCATCTTCATAGCATGTAAGTCAACTCATCTTGTTTCTACTTCATTTTTCGTTCTCTTTTCAATGGTGTAAGTTTCAAGAGCTGAATCTCCCTATATCTCACTTCACCATTGATGGTCCTTGAAGCTTTTGTAGAAGCTTTGGAGTGTTTGCATGTTATTTTGGAACTTGAGAAGTGTTGGGTAAAGCTACAACCACAAATAGGAAGTTACTTTGTTGATTTAAGGAAGTGTTGGAGGGTTGAAGTTGCTCACTACAAGAATTTCAGTAATTACCGGCGGGCAAAATTCGCCGGAAATCCGCCGAAAATTCACTCGTCGATAACCAGTACCGGTGGATTTTCCGCCGATAATTACCGGCGGATATGGCCCTCAGAAAAGCCGCCAGTAGTTACCGGCGTATTGGCATCCACCCCATCAAATCCACCGGTAATTTCCGCAAATCCGCCGGTAACTCTGTGGTTTCCGCCGGTAATTGAAAAAAAATATTTTTTTTTTGAATTTATTGAATTCCGCCTGTACTTTATTAGTATCCGCCGGTAAAAATATACTTTTATATTAGACTCCGCCGGTAATTATACTTTTTTTTAAAAAAATATCTTTTTAATTATTTTTCAAAAGAAATTAGTATTACTTTTTTTTTGAATTTTTTTTAATACCGAACTTTAATTTCCTATTTGAAGATGCAAAAAATAAAAATTACATTATTTAATATATAAATATTTTTTTAAAATCAATTTAATTTAAACGAGAATTAATAATGCTTTAAAATGATAATTTCATAATATAAGAAAGTACTAATTAAAAATATCTATTACAAACTATAAATTAAAATATCCAACAATTGAAATTAAATTCTAATAAAAATACATAAACAACTAGTCATAGTAGCGCCTGGACGGGTTGTTGGGGTCTGGAGTAGTAAACCACAGATCAAAATCAGTGGTGAGCTCAGTGTCAGGCTGCTGCTGGGGTTGCTACTGCTGGACATAAGGCTGCTGCTGCTGGAGATGAGGCTGCTGCTGGGGATGAGGTGACTGCTGGGGTTTAGACATGCACATTTCAGGAGGAAGGTTGTATGGGGTAACAATAACCGGTCAACAAGAATACGGGGTTGCTGACGCTTGAGTATATGGTGTGAAACCATCAGAGCATAAACCAAGCCGAACATTGCGTGGATCATTGGCAAAATCTGGATGAACATGATCAAAATGCTTCCAGGCTTCACCATCAGATGGGTGACGTAATTCACCAGAATTGTTTCTGTTTTCTTGGTGCCACGTCATTTTTCCTGCGGTCTCCATTGAAGTAAACATCCTCTGTAGCCATGGTATAAGCGACAAATAGAACATTGCTTTTCGTGGAACCGGTTTGGCTTTGCTCATCCCTTTCCTGCTGACACGATAGCGTGGCTCTTGACAAAACTTGCATTCCACCAACTCTCCATCATTTAAGCCAAACTCGTTGTTATAATAGATCATGCAACCAGACACACAACAATCAATTCTTATGGATTTTAAGCCGATCTTCGATACCAATCTTTTAGCATCATAATAACTCTGCGGCAAAAGTCCTCTAATTGGGGTTGCATCCAACATCATTTTAGTCATATATTCCATGCACAATTCAGCAACATTAAACTGAGACTTAAGCCCCAAAAACCGAACACACATTGATAATTTAGAGTCCTTAGATCCTTCAAATAACGGTTTATTTGTCTCACTCAATAACATATAAAACCTCTGAGCTTCCTCATTGGGAACTTTTTCAGCATCATATTGTGGTTCCTCAAAATTCAAATTTACACCAACAGCATCAGATATCATCCCCTGAACAACATTAATCAACTGATATCCCGTAGTCATTGGATTACCACTTGATGTCGCAGCTTCTACGACTAGACTTGAAGTGGGACCACCTTCTGCTTGAACAGAAACATTATCAACTACACGAACTCCAGCTGCTACCTCGCCATGACGAGTCCATATCCAATAATTTGCCAAAAACCCGTTATTGTACAAATCAAGTCGAACCTCATCTCCATTTTTTATAGATCGAAACCTACATTTGGAGCAAGGACATCTAATTCCTCCTAGTTGCTCAAATTCTCTTTGATGCATAGCAAAAAGAACAAATTCTTCAACTCCTTGCACAAAACGTCGCTTCAACCCACTTCTTCCAGGATACATTCGATCATACATCCAACTACGATCCATTATTTTGTAGATCGATGTTCTTAATTTATATACTACATATATATATATCATATATAAGCGTATTAGAACAATTATATATACTACAAATTTTAATTATCATCATATGTGTATTAACAAAACACATAAGGCTCTACAAACTTAAAGTCTAATTATAACCAATTATATCAAGAATTTAAATTATACAAAATTTTTATAAAAGTATATTATTATAATATAGACAAAATAATTACAGTATATATTGTTATAACCAATTATATTAAGTTAATATTTAAACAATAAATATTAACTTAATTTTCGTTTTTTAACAAAACATATTAACTACAATCTAATTTAAAAATTAATTATATAATACTATAGTATTATTAATTATATAATAATAATAATAATTAAAAAATAATAATTATATAATACTTTAAAAACTAATAACTAATTATATTATATTATATTATCATATTATCATCATATAATAATTCGTATTTATTTAATTTATTTAAAAATTTTAAACAATACAAATAATAACTAAAAAATAATAATTATTACTAAGTTAAACAATAAAATCTAAAATCATCATCATATCATATAATTACTAAAGTAATAAGAATTCAAACAATAATTCCTATTCAAATAATTTTAACATAATAACTTATAAATATATTACATATTATACACTAATTATTACTAACTTTATTTTATGTTTATATAAATTATACAAAATAATTTTTACACTCATTTTTTTTACAAAATAGACAAAAGAATAACAGTATGTTGTTATAATAATATAATAACCTTTTTATAAAAAAAATAGTAACTTTGTATGAAAAAATTAGTAATATTTTCTATTATGTTATTTTAACTAATATATTGTTATATATACTAAAACTAATAAATTAAACAAAATAGAATTTTATATAAAAAAATAGTAATATTTTCTATTACGTTATTTTAACTAATATTTTAAATTTATTACAAAATTTCGAATTTATTTTATCTACTAACATAAACAACAAATAGTAATTACTAACTATAATCTTCTAATTTTATAACTTTTTAACATAGCATAATTTTTAATTAACAGATTTTATAAACATACAATAAAAAAAAACTAGTTACAAATAACTTCATTACTAACCGGTAGAGAAGAGAAGTCTCTGACTTGATGTAAATTTCCAACTTCCCGAACAATAACTTCAACCGAACTACAATCAATTGCTGAAGAAATAACACAACAAAAACTAACAAAATCATTTTGTAAAACAAAATGTAAAATAAAATAATTAAAGGAAGTTTAACAACAAAACTTAGAAAAAATTGAACAAATGGACAGAAATAGAGAGATTGTAGAGAAATCTGAACAATGTTGTGGAAGACAAAGTAGAGAGAATGGAGAGAATAGATAGAACTTTCGGAAAGAGTAGAGAGAATGGAGTGTATTTTCGGAGTGAATAGAGAGAATGGAGTGTATTGGATGTTGAAAAGGTTTGAATGGAAGGCATATTTATAGAGTTTGGCCAACGGATAGTATTTGAATTTCGAAACGTGTACCGGCGTAATTCGAACGTGTACCGGCGGATTTGAATTTCGAAAATCCCGCCGAAATGTTGAGATTACCGGCGGACCTGGTGCGATTACCAGCGGATTTAGCTACCGGCGGAATTTATGCGCGTACCGGCGGATACGGGAGTTTTACCGGCGGATCCGGAAAATTTCAAAATTTGAATTTTTCCGCCGAAAACTACAGCTTACCGGCGAATATATTCGACTGTCATTACCGGCGGATATAATGACTTTACCGGCGGATTTGGGGTTATTTTAAAAATATATATTTTTTCGGCTGGTTTTATCAATTTCCGGCGGATATGTTTTTGCGAAAATTACCTACGGATTTCGTGTCAATACCGGCGGATTTAATTATTACTTTTTTAATAAATTTATTTAAAATCCGCCGGTAAATGAAGTTACCGACGGACAGGATTTTTTCCTTTTTTTTTGTATTCCGGAAAATACATTCTGCCGGTAAAATCAAAAAATCCACCGGTAAGTTACCGTGGGATTAATTTCCGCCGATAATGTCCTCCGGATCCGCCGGTAATTTACTAGCGTAACAAATCCGCCGGTACGTGTAAAAATCCGCCGGTAATTTACTGGCGGTTTAAATCCGCCGGAAATTGCCCGCCGGTAATACTTGTTATTCTTGTAGTGGCTGCTCCAAAGTTTGTAGTGTGTTGGTTTCGAGTTTGAAGCGATTCGGACGATTACAGGGACGGTTCGTGAGGTTACTGTCGGTCATTTTGTGTGAAGTCGTGATTTCACACTATTTCGTCAAACCGGTATTTTGTTTCGTTTCGTTGAGTTTCGAAAATTTTACGAGTCAAAAACCGTTTTTCGGAAAATTATGTTTTTACAGTTATTTATCCAATTGTATGTGAATTGATTGGTATGATTGGATTATTGATTAATGTTTGGACTGGTTGTATTGTTTAAAATGTCTGTTTTGAGGTTTGGTACGACTTGGTAAAGGAACGAAATCGAATCGGAATGAGAAACGAAACAAATTTCAGCAAAACCGAGCCACTGTTGGTCCACCACGGACCGTGGCAGCGACCACGGGTGCCCGTGTGGTTTTCAGTTTGCAGCACCAAAAACTGCAACAGCCACCACGGCCCGTGTTGCTTGCCACGGGTGGCCGTGTCAGGATCAGTTTAGCTCACTTTTATTCAACCGTTTAGACCTCAAACCGATTGTTTTTCATTCCCAAACCTTCCCTTAACTTACATATTGAAAGTATAATCGTACAACGGGGCATATAGCTTATATTTTGATGGTTTTAATTTGAATTGAGTTGAGTTAAAATTATTTTTGGAAAGAAAGGTTTATAGAATTCGTGTGAGCAGATGTTTTGAAATCAAAACGGAACTTTATGTTCTACTATTGTAATGGACAAGATATATAAAGTATATCGAATTGGATTTGACGGCCCAATGCGGGTATGATATATAAATTATATCAATTTGGGTGACGACCCATTAAATAGCATACTAGGCGGGGAAGGTCATGAGCCCTTAACCTAGGCCCAATATCCGTTAGGGAAAGTACTAGCGGGGGTTCATCGGGAGTAAGCATGTGGCGGCGGCCGGTATTTCGATTTATGAAATAAGAAGCAAGTAATTTATAAATTAAATTACTAATGCTATGGTTTAAAAATTGAACCGAGTGAGTGTTAGGGGTCACGGTAGAACTCACTGAGATATGTTATCTCACCCTATCAATTGTTGTTGTTTTTACAGAGAAACAAGGGAAGAAGAAAGCGAAACGGCACGAGTAGGTGACATGTGCATGAGGATGTTGAAGACTTGTTGTCTTTATTCTGTTTAAGTTTCCCTGTTATTTTCTATCGTGGTTATGTAACTTATATTTATTATGAGTTGTATAAACCCTTTTCCACTTCTCTGCTTTTGGATATTGAACAAATAGGTCTGGTTGTATTCTAAGTTATTGTTCGATGAAGTTTAAGACAGGTGGATTTGGTTATGTTTATCATCGAAAAATTTAGTATGTTCAATATCTTAACAGGGATTGTGTCCTCTGATTTTGCTTAAGTTGTGCATTCTAGTATATCTACATGTTAGAAATATCGGGGTGTTACAGTTAGGGTTTAATAGGGGAAGAATATGGAGCTAATATAACTCTTTCATGAGGGATCAAAATGACCCAAAATTAGTAATCTAAGGGACTTAGTTGAGTCCCTTAAAATTGCCTCATTTATTTGGACACATGGGTGACTATAATGACACCTCACCATATTAACATGATAGGTCAGCAACCAAATGAATAAATTTCAACAGAATCTAACAAAGTGACAAATATATCCCATGTTAGCAGATGTAAGAGACTTAGTTGGATATTAATTATTCTCGGCACGAAAAAGTTTTACAAGGATAAAATTGGGTATTCACTATTCTCTTTATGATTGATTAGAACTCGTGTGAGTCTCACTTAATTAGTTTGTTTCATTTTGTAATAGTGGTGAACATGCATGAATTTCACTCGATAATGTTTTTTTTTAATAAATTTACTTGATAATGTTGAAAGCAGTTTTTTTCTTAATAAAGGGGCTAAATCTCAAGACGAAAACACTAAAAACTAGGAGGGAATGTGAAACACCTCTCTCAATCATAATAATTGGTTTAAAATAATTTTTTTACAATTTTTTTTGTCGAGACCAGGATATCCACCGCCGCTTTTTTACAATAGTTTAGAATAATCTTTTAATTTTGTTTGTTTTGAGTGCTTTAAAAGGATGGATTATTGGTGTTGTTTTGCTTTAGTAAAACACAGGGGTGTTGTGATGCAAATCATTGTTGGATCAGTGGCTTAATCTATCATGTGACGCGGGGGTTCGACCCAATGCAGACGATTGTAGTGGGCTCAGTGTGAAATTTGATCCTAAGTACGAGTAGAGAATAGCCTTTCGTTGAGCGCGTTGGGATACTCCGTGAGTAGTCAACAATGACCTAAACCAAAAAAACGGTGGTGATGCTATAAATAGGTGGTGAAATTGGTATAATAGTAGAAAATGAGAGTGCTAATTTGCAATTAGGTAAAAGTATAAAACACTATTGCCCACTCCCCCTCACTTGAATTCCTCTCTCACATTAGCCCACTAGAATCGCATGCATCAAACAACCTCTTCAACTAAGGAAAGAAACCCAGACATACACTCACACTCCAGAATACTAAAAAGAGAGAAAAGAAAGTGAGTACGAGGGAGGGGGCGAGAAAGAGAGGAGAAAAGCCGAGGAAGATTATTAGGATATTTTATGTATTACTTTCGAATGATTTTTGATATTATACGACATTAGATACTTTATATGATATTTGATAGGCTGATATTGATTATATGATATTTGACTGATTGATTGAAGTTGTTTATAACTACATTAAGCAGGTTGCAATTGATACTCAACCCCATTATACCGATGGACTAAGCTTTCGGTAAGCAAATTTGGCTTAGACATTATCGACGGATGACCTTGTTAGTAACTACCAACAGACAATCCCATAGCTAAGTTCTTACGAGTAAAGGTGTCAGTATATATGACAAAAATATTTTGGTCCTCCATACACATTTTCGATGACCTACCTGCGGATCCGTGTTCATCGGTAAGCCGTCGCAATCCGGTACATGTTATTATCGATGATTTTCAGCCAAGACCAGCGAGTTTTGGCTATCGGTAATGGCTTAATTTTTATAGTGTTTGAACTTCACAACACGCTCTAATCGATTGGGGTACACTGCTAATCGATTAGGACTTCATAAAATAACATATTAACTCATGCAAACTCACCTGATGGCATAACAAACACACATAAGCACATATTATATTCACTTCATCATAATCATGGGAGCAAAGTGAGGGTTGTTACAACTACTCTAGCTTTGCTGATCCATTTGTTATAAGACAAATGACACCAAAAATATTTAAGAGAGATGGGAGAGAAATGAAGAGGGAGGAACGCTTGCTTAATTCAAGAAGGAAATAGAGTGAAGAGACAAAAGTACGTAATATCCACCCTTTCTTTTTTTAATCATCGCAGGGGCGTGAATAAAGTTTGGAGATAACACCCTTATTTTTAAAATTCCTTAGTTACACTTGTCTCTCTTCTTTACAACTTTTCATTTTTATCTACCTACTTGTCTATGTATGTTATTTGAGACACTGGAAAGTCTGGTTGGTTTCGTCGTTCCAAGGTAGGGACGATGTCCCGATCAAAGGTAGGGAAAACCATTTGACACTTTGAGCACTTACAAAAAGAATTGCATATACCACTCTAGCTAAAGGGACTAGCTAGTGAAGATATGATGAACCCACGCCTTGTAAGATACAAACACCATGTCTTGCTCTCAGATTTGTGGTTAGATTGGTCAAATGTTAGGCCACTTATAGTCGAATTATGCCTGCAGAAGTCAAAGACATGATTCGTTATTAGAAAATTATAATAATCGAATAATATTAATTATTAAAATTTAAACTTTATCAATTTATTATACAATATATTTAGGTTTTAATATCCAATTAAATTTTTTAATATTTTATTTGTCTTTATAGAGTGAAATTTTCAGGAAGACTTTATCAAATATATTTTTGGCCAAATTGCACTTTTGGTTTTTTATCTTTGACCAAAATTTTAGTTTGGTTTTTTATCTTTTCTATTTCTCACTTTGGTCCTTTTATATTTTAAATCTGTATTAAAGTGGTCCATGTTTTTTCTCTTTTTGGTCCTTTATGTTTCAAATCCGTGTCAAAGTGACCTTTTTTTTCGCTTAAATATCCCTGCAAATATCACCAAAATCCATTTACCCCCTAAAAAAAAACTTTTAAAACAATGCCAGTATGACATCATCAATGATGTCAATGTCACGTGACATCATCCTATTGGGCCTATATGCCACCTGGCACTGACATGTCACGTCAGCACCACATGTCACCACTGCCAAGTGGCACTGTCAGTGCCACATCAACCACTAATGATTGGCTGCCACTTGGCAGCTCGCATGGCAATGTGGAGGTAAATGCTTACTTAAAAAAATAGAGATTTTGGTGACTAATGGGGTTCAGGTTTGAACCCATTACCCTCAAGTGGAACACACCCCTCCATACCACTAAGCAACATGATTATTTGGGCTTTTTGACCCACCTACAAATATATAATACATAAGTTCCACTTAATTTTTTTAAAAAAATCTGGAATTTGCGTTTCATCAACAACAACAATGAATCTGTATCTTCGTCTTCTTCTCAAATAAACTCATATCCTTTTTCTTTCTTCGCAAATCTAAATCTGTGTTTCTTCTTCTTCTCTTCGTTTTCATTTTAAATTTGTATTTCTTTTTCGTTCTCAAATCTTCTCAAAATCGAAATCTGTGTTTTTTCTTCAAATGAACCTGCGTTTCTTCTTCTCTCATATCTTTGCTTTCATTTTAAATCTGTGTTTCTTCTTCGTTATCAGATTTTCTCAAATCTAATTATTGATTCATTTTCGTTTTAAATCTACTTTTCTTGTAAATGGTTCAGATATGTGTTTATTTGAAGAATTTATTGTTTCAGATTTATTTTTTTGACCAATAATGTCCTTGTCAACAATCTTACTTTTTCACAAATTGTAAGGGAGCTAGATATTGATTCAGATATTGTTGATGATGTGATTCAGCGTTTGTTTATCTGAAGATTTGTAAGACGGTGACGATGATGTAATTTGAAGAAGAAAGGGGATGGAATGGTTGATGAAATTTGAAGAAGAAAGGCCATGATGTGATTCTGCGTTTGTTTTCCTATTTTTTTTAAAAAAATTAAGTGGCAATATGTATTATATATTTGTAGGTGGGTCAATAATCACAAATACTCATGTGGCTTAATGGTAAGGAGGGTTATGTGCAACTAGGCAGTCATGGGTTTAAACCCCATTGGCCACGAAAATTTCTAATTTTTGAAGTAAGCATTTACCCCCACTTTGCTATGCCAGCTGTCATGTGGCAGCCAACCATTGGTCGGTGATGTGGCGCTGATAGTGCCACTTGGCAGTGGTGACATGGGGTGCTGACGTGGCATGACAGTGCTACGTGGCACAGAAATCCAATACGTCAGCTTTTTTTGGATGTAAAGTTAACCGAGGGGGCTAACTGTAAACGTTTAATATTTGCAAGGTTTTAAAAGTTTTTTTTTGCAGGGGGTAAATGGATTATGGTGATATTTGCAGGGGTAAATGATATTTAAGCCTTTTTTTCTCACTTTGGTCCTTTATATTGAAAAGGACCACTTTGACACATGTTTGAAACATAAAGGACCAATGTGAGAAAGAAAGGTAAAGGACCAAACTGAAATTTTGGTCAAAGATAATAGGCCAAAAATGTAATTTAGGATATTTTTATGTGATTTTATTGTCTTAAAGTATAAAAAAATTGCTTTATAATATCATAAATTTATATCAAATGAAAACTTAACCTAATTTTAAGCCTTTTTCGAGTATAAATATGTAGTTGTGTAACTTGTTTTCATCACGTTCCCAACCCCGGCGGCAACGCTTCTGCGAAACTATAAGGTTCTCTCTCTCTAGATCTCGATCTCTCTCTCTCTCCCCTTCTCAGATCAATAATATATACAAATAATCCTAATTCATTCCATTTGTTTTGTGATTGCATCCTGTATTTGTTGGCTAATTATCTCCTATTTAACCTTGTATTATTTTGTTTTACGTAGATCTACGATCAAGGCAACAGAACCAATTAATGGATTATTTATACGCTCTCTAGTATGCTTTGCTTTGTTGACTGTTATGGCAATAATCGACTCTGATTTCCTTGATTAAATGTGCATAAAACCGTCGAGATAAAAAGATGCATCATTTTGTCTTATATTTGGAGAAGGTAATACTTATTAAATTAACATACATTCTTTTTCAAGTTTAATTCTGTTATGGTAATGTTTCTATATGCTATTAACACCCCTAGAAGGCCCATTTTCTCTCTGGCCCATCCTCTTGGGTGAGCCCGTAATTCAACGCTTTAGATACAGCCAACACATCCAACGGTTCGTAATCATTAGGTCAACACCATTCAAAGCCTATAAATACCACATTCAATGCTCATTAATGGTAAGCTATTCTACTCATAACATACTCTGCTTGACTAACTTACTGACTTGATCGTCGGAGTGTCATTGCAGGACCAACAACCCAACCTCGACCGGAACATTGAAGATCAAGGATCACACCTACCAACTACCTCAAGTCGACCTCTAAGGTCAGGAGTACGGTACAGAACAAATTCCATATTTGATGTTGAATTCATTTGTTTTATTTTGATCAGAATTTTCTCTTTTTTTTTGAATTTGTAGGTTTTATCGTGATGACATTATAAAGCTAATGGCCGGTAATGTTTTATATCTTAAACATGATTTTTTATATAGATTCTTGTGTTAATCACAACCTATTTCTAGAATCGAAGTAGAATTTTAATATGTTTAATGTATTAGTTAGCAATACTCTCTTTCATATAGATAGATTGTTTATATGTTGCTCTTGGTTTTTTTACAAACTTAAATTAATGTTGCTCTTTGTGAGGCTCGATTGTCTACACTTATTAAATCAAACAATATAGAGATATCTTTTACCACTTTTAGCCATAACCAATGTTTTCTAATATAATTGGATAGTTATCTATAAAAGAAACATTGTACATCCTTTTGATAATGGTTTTGAGTATTTGGAAAGTGTTGGGGAAAATTCGCACACACACGTAGGATCTTATATGAGAACACACACCACAAATAAAGAAGAGAAGGCATAAAAAGATTTACGTGGTTCGGCACCTCTTGCCTACGTCCACGGAAACTCATCAACATAATTCATTCATCTTCAAATATAAGATTACAACAATTTGTAACCCACTCCCATATTTGTATCACCCTACAATACTTTTCTCACTCTAAGAGTTACAAGGAATGATAACACTCACATCTCACATAACAAATGATCACCAGCACTCTCCTCTACTAGGACCTGGCTGGAGATTATTCAACTCTCTACATTGTCACCAAAGAATGGAATGCCTCACCTCTTCATTTGGGAATGTTAGTTTCCAGGGTTTTGAACCATGAACCTCCTTCTTGCAAATCTGTTATGTCTTTTAGCTCTCCAAACATCATTTTAATCCAGAACAATACTATCAAATGGCTATGAATATTCTATAGGAGTAGTAGATTATCAAAAAAGTTGTATACAAGTATATTTTCTCTCAACCTCAAAATGGCTATGATGCATTTATCAAATTCTCATTCTATTTTGTCTACTCCTCCAAATCAGTGCATTGCTTGTTCTCTGAAGACTCCAGGAATTCAGGCCCACAAGAACCAAACTCCACTTCATCATCATCACTGTCGACACTCTTTGGAGTCACTCGATTCTGATAGCTTCACTAGTGCAAAAATGACTTTAGAAAGCACTATTTAGCATCGGTTGTTTGAACAGCCGATGCTAAATGTGTAACCGGTGGCATTTTTGAAATTACAAGCAAAAGTTTGAGTTCACGTTATACTTTTAGCATCGGTTATTTAAACAACCGATGCTAAATGTCCAAAGCAGTACCTTTAGCATCGGCCGTTAAAAGACCCGATGCTAAAAGTCGAAACCCAATTTTAATTTCTCGCACAAACACAAACCTCACGCGAATCCTCTTCTCTTGCTCACACAAACCCTTCCTCACGCGAATCCTATTCTCTTCCTCGCACAAACCCTTGCTCCTCTCTTCCTCACTGTAACGCAAATTATTTCGAAGGATCCGTCACATTGAAACGATATACACTTCCTCACTGTAACGCGAATCCGTCTTTAAACTTCTGTCACTTGAAACTTGCTTGTTCAGAAATCTTAGAAACATTGTTCAGAATCTTCAAGCTTCTGTCCAGAAATCACTGTGAGAGTGGTAAGCATCTTCGCTCTCTCTTCCTCTCCCTTCGTTTTCGTTTTCGTTTTCTCCGCTCTCGCTTGAAACCCTAAGTTTTGCGACTCTGTCGAGAGCTTCTAACCTAAAATGTGTTTTCGTGTGACAGCTAATTCTCTGTGCTCGTTCTCCTTCTTCATGCTCGTGCTCCTTCTCTGTGCTCGTTCTCGCTAATTCTAAGCATCAATTGCTCGGTGTTTCCTCCATGCTCATTGGATCGTAAGAATTCTTTCTCCCCAACTGTTTTTTATTTTGCAAATATTGTTCTGTTTGTTTGCTTTTTATCGCTTGTTAATTTGTGGGAAGTATGAAGAAATCATCCTATCTCAATTTATGTTCTGTTTTGAATGACTAGATTTCAATTTTTTATGGATCTAATGTTTATTGAGGTTAATGAAGGTTATAAAGATGGAAGCTGGCATCAATTCGCTCTCTCTTCCTGGTTAATGAAGGTTATGCATCAATTCGCTCTCTCTTCCTAAAATTTCAAATTGGAAGCCCTACTGTAATCCCTTTTCTATGGTGAAGATTTGTTCTTTTATAATATTTTTAATTTTTAGTATCAATATTTAATTCCCCTGAAAGAAAGTTAATTGGAATAATTATGTATATTTAATTGTTGGACTTCAGGAGGTTTGTTGGAATTTGTTCTGAAAATCGAAAGGTGAGATGACATGTTCATTGATTATTTATTTGTCATGTCAAAAGCTTTTAGTGTGTAAATTAATTGTTTAATTTTCATTGCAGACTCTAAACTTGCAACTTGAATTGCTGAGCTAAGTTTGTTGGACTATGACTGTATAAAATTCTTGTCTTGTGTTGAGGCTGCCTCAGTTATAATTCTTGCCAGATTTATTATTCGGCCTAATCCATGGGTAAATATTTTATGTTATGGACATAATAATCAGCTTCTTTCTCTCTAAAAGAATAAGGTGATACTTGTATATTAAGGCTCTAATAGTTGATGATTTATTGGAGACTATATCCCTATGTGAATACTGATTATAACATAAATCTGCTTTCTTTTAAATTGTTGGTTTGGTACATGAAAACAGAATTTCTGAATGTGTCAAATAGTAGGAGCGCAATTAGTTGTTCTCTTCTTTTGGAGTGAAGTCTTTTAGAATCTTTGGGATCAATGATTAAGCATATTTCAATTTTTACCTCTTACTTTTGATGAAGCATATCATGCATATCTTTGTTTTTTTAACATTTGATTATTAAATTTTTTAATGTTTTGTTTTGTTGCAATGAAACAGGTGGACTATTACTTCAGTCACAATCTATTTTTGGGTAATATATACTTTTTCAGTTATTATGTAACTCATCATGTTTCTAATCTAGATATGATTTTCTTAGTTAAAGAGGATAGATTACATCTAATGATGGTCACACACATTTCAGTCAGTGTTGATTTAGAATATGGAAATATGTGCTTATTGTTTTGACTATATTAATTTCTATTCCAAGTTAACTGACACTTTACCCTTGTGAGACTAATCAAAATCTGTTAACAGTCAAGTAGATGAGCGATGTGTTTTCTTCTGCCGTCCCTTGTTTGCGTTCAATTCGCTCCGCTGTGTTTTCAGTTTGCTCTGCTGGTTATTTCTTCCCTTGTTCGCTCCCGCTCGCACCACACCTATTTGCTCGCATTCTTCCCTAGTCCCTACTACTCATAAAGTAACGTTCTCAAATTCTCAACTCTGTACATTCATGATTTCTCAATTGCTTTGTGAAATTTGTTGCTGCCTATTGCTATTTGTCGACTCCAAATTTTTGTTCTGAGCAAAGTGCGATTTAGTTCTGATATGTGTAGAAAGCATGCCAAGTGTTTGTAAAAATACCTAAACTGAATTGTAACATGCCTTTTCAAATATTTGGATTGCAAACTGAATATGCATGGTGCTTCAGAATAATGCCATTTCTGGTCCGATTCCTTCTGTGATAGGCAAGATGGAAAACTTCAGACACTTGACGACCTCTCCAACAATGCATTTAGCAGTGAGATACCTAGTTCTTTGGGAGGTCTCAAGAACCTGAATTATTTGTAAGTTATAAGATTCCTTTTGTATCTAAATGTTTAACTTGAATTACATGCTGGCTTTTAAAATTCATTTCTGAAACCATCTATATTATCTATATTGTGTTTTGTGCATGCAAGGTGGATGAATAATAACAGCTCACAGAAGTGTGTCCTCAGTCTTTGAGCATCATTAATGGATTGTCCCTTGTGTAGGTCTTCATACTCTTGTTGATCCTTTATTATTTTCTGTGATTGTCAAAAAAAAAAATGCTGCTGCAGGTTGTTGATAATCAGATGCTGATGTTCCTCCACCACTATTAGCAGTAGAACTAGCACTGAGTATGTCAGTTAAATCACCTTGGTAATTGTCCATATTTGTTGTTGTTGAAACAAAGATACTACACATGCTTTATTATTCTTCCACAATAATATTAATTAGTACAAGAACAAGAAAAACAAACAAGGGTTGTTGTTGTTGCTGTTGTTTTTGTTCTTGTTGCTCTTAAATCTGTTTAATTCAATAAACCTATGCAGTGATTATTGTTTATTCTAAACTTTTCAGGTTCTATTATTAATTATTAATTAATCTTGATTGTCTTTCTTGCAGCTCCAAGGAGAAGCCCAATCTAAGGTGAATCTTCTTCTTCTTAGATTTTCTTTTCTTCATATTTCTTAGACTAATTAATATGCAAGACAGAGATTGATGTTTGATTTGTTGATTTGCATGTTTTTTCAGAGTTCTGGTAGAGGCAAGAGAGTAAAAAGGAATGGAATAGAAGATGATAAATCAAAGGAAGTAGTTCATCTTAGGACCTTACCTTACCTTAGTTTGACGTTTGTGTTAGAAACATTTTGTTGAATTTTGTGTAAGAAACTTGTAGAAATCTTAAGTTTCATGAATTGTATTGTAAGATATTAATTCCAATGGAATTTGAAAGAATTTTTATGAATTTATTATGTGTTGTTGTTTGGAAATAATTTTGTATATAACAGGTTAATAATATGTCGGTATGGATAAAAACAAAAAAAATATTAAAAAATATTAATACATTTAGTATCGGTTATATAGAAAAAACGATACTAAATGTACTTACTTCGGTACATTTAGTATCAGTGTTTCTGTATAACCGATACTAAATGTACCTTAGTAATACATATAGTATCGGTTATACAGAAACACCGATACTAAATGTACCTTAGTAATACATATAGTATCGGTTATACAGAAAAAATGATACTAAATGTACTTACTTAGGTACATTTAGTATCAGTGTTTCTCTATAACCGATACTAAATGTACCTTAGTAATACATTT
Organism: Astragalus glycyphyllos; assembly: GCA_963573325.1. Lineage (NCBI taxonomy): Eukaryota > Viridiplantae > Streptophyta > Magnoliopsida > Fabales > Fabaceae > Astragalus > Astragalus glycyphyllos. Next base: position 6,305,048 of record OY754313.1, on the reverse strand, counting down.
AGTATCGGTTATACAGAAACACCGATACTAAATGTACGTTAGTAATACATTTAGTATCGGTTATACAGAAACACCGATACTAAATGTACCTTAGTAATACATTTAGTATCGGGTGTTTATGTACAACCGATACTAAATGTACCCTAACAGTACCTTAGTAGTACATTTAGTATCGGGTAAAAAACCGATACTAAATGATCGGACATTTAGTATCGGTCGATTTAGTATCGGTTCCACAACCGATACTAAATGTGCAAAACAACCGATACTAAATGTCAAATCTGCACTAGTGCTTCTTAGTCCAATAACAAGCACATTAAAGTCGTAGCTCACCGAAGGTACGTGATGTTTTACTTTGTTCCTTTTAATCAAGAATAACACTATCAAATGAATATGAATATTCTATAAGAGTAGTAGATTATCCATCTCTATCAACATCATGAGATTCAATGACATTTGTATCTGGTGTTCCCAAACCATTAGACTTTTTAGTATTTGTCCTACATGCACTTTTTTTTTTGAACAATATCATTTTTCTAACTACATAAATGTTAAAGGAGAGACTCATTGTTTTCAAACAATTGCGGATCTTAGGTATGCCTCTTTAAGTCAGCCATATCAATTGAAAGGCTAATAAAAGTTGGTCCAGTTGGTAAGGGTTTTGCTCATATCCTAAAAGGATGTGAGCTTCAATCCCCCTACCAATATGGTGAAGATTGTTGTCTTTCTCTTTCTGAATTGCAATTTCTATGGGAGGAGAACTCGTTGATCGAGCAAGGCGCTTCACAAAGTTCAAATACAAGGATTTTAGATTGCTTCCATAATCACCATGATGAGGGAGAGAAGCTATGGCACCTACCAATCGCTGACAATTGTCATATTATTTAAACAATGGTGCACACCTATTTTTTGATAAGTTGGACATTTGTAACTCTATAATCTTATAGTCGATATTTTACTTGTGTAAGTTATGTTAATCTAAGCAAACCTAGAAAGTAATATATACATTTATTTTTGTTTTCACTTATGGTGGAATCATGAAAAGTAATTATTATAGGACGATGGTGGGAATATATCGATGTTCCATATTCTGCTGTTATTTTAGCCTTAAAAAAATTGTTGGTATATGTACTCTTTTTTACTCTATGAAATATATGACATTGACACTATGATCTCTATATATAATGTCAAGATAGTGTGCAATATTCCCCCTTCACAAATTTCAGAGATATTTTTGCAATTTTAATCTTCATTTATTTTTTCACGATCAATCACAATTGCGTATTATTTATTTGCCCTTCAATTTTTTAATGCCATCAATATATTTCCATCAAACATGACTAATCTTTAGTAGGTGTGTTAAATATAAAATTAGCATGTTTATCATGGGTATATGTACTTTCTCTTCAAAACAATTAGGAAATACCATTAGAATATGTTTGAATGAGGTAGTTTTTGGAGGTATTATTATAATCTTAGGAGGTAATTAAAATGAGTATTGCTATATGGCACGAAGCCATCTCCTCGTGGAATCCACGACCTATATTTAAGATTAAAAAAAAAACTACACATGAGGCACACAACATGGAGGGGGCCGCACATGAGGCACACAACATGGAGGGGTTAGTGGGTTGACCGACCAATTAAAAGCATTCGTGGAGTCTTTCACGAAAATTATACGTTAGAAGTAGCATTTTCCAATTAAAATACTTGGTAATAAGTGGGCTATGCCATTATCATAGCCAAACCAAACATGATTTCCTAGATCTTGAGCTAAACCTACAAGCATATGGGCTATGCCATTATCAATTCTATTGATGTGGATTACAATTGCTGATTCAAAGTCAAGAAGTAAATGTCTACAATTTTGTATAATAAGTTCAATGACAGATCTGGATGTTCTACGGTACAAGCACTCCACAATCACTGCAGCATCAGTCCGGAAGCAAGGTCTCAGCACATTCCTCTCCTTTGCTGTTACAATTGCCCATCTCAGCCCCAGAGCTTCAGCCACCAGAGGATCGGTTACCATATTTTCTCTTCTACACGTAGCAAACAGAGTGCAACTACTCTGGTCTTGAATAATGAGGCCCCAGTTTGTGTTTCCAGCATTAAAATTAGCTTTTTTGTTATTAGACTATTTTAGAATTAGCATTAAAATCAGTTGCCAGTTCAGTACTGTCATTATAGTGGTAATTAGCTTTTTTGTTATTAGACTATTTTAGAATTAATTAGTTTTTTTTACTAACTTTGTTAGCTTCTTTTTGATATGTATATAACTTCCCTACATATCAAAGTAACATTAATTAATAATATTAATTAATAATATGATTGATCTCATTTTTTATCAAAGTAATATGGTATCGGGGGAGCATGTTTGTATGAAAACATGGTACCAAAGTAGGGGTGGGAATAGGTTGGGCTGAGCTAGGCTTTGCATGGTCTAGGTCTGGCCTGCGTTGAAAATGTTAGGTCTGAGTCTGGCCTGTGGCCTGTCATAGACTCATTTTTTAGGTCTGGTCTAGCCTTATTGAAAGTCTGATAAGGCCTGAAAGCTTGTTTAAAAACCTATTTCACCATTTTTTATAAAAAGCCTACGCCATTTGACTAATGTATGTTTTTGTAAATAGACTAAGAAGCTAATATGTCAGTAGAATTCAGTTTTATTTTATATGACATCCAACTTAAATTATATTTTATATTATAACTTTAAATGTGTCAAAAAATTGATGTATGTTGATATGTTTAAATTAATAGAAAATGTTTGAAAATTTATGATTTAATACAATATACTAAATTTAATATAATAACAATAATATTAATAAAAACATTTTTTATATTTGCTTAAATAGGCCTAAAAGGTTTTTTCGATGGTTTGTGGCATGGTCTTTTTAGCTAAATAGTCTTTTTAAAAAGCCTTAGTCTGGTCTATTTTAAAAAAATGGTCTGGCCTGGGTCTGACGTAGGCTGGGTCGTAGGCTGGGTCGTAGGCCCCTGTCGGACGGTCTGGCCTATTCTCACCCCTACACCAAAGTAACATTAATTAATAATATGATTTATGTTATTTTTAATTTTTGTACTGCTTTATTTACATAGGTTAAAGGAGTTGTTGATTCTAGTTGCTCCTTTTTTAATTGGTATTCAAAGCCACATGATGTCCTTTTGGCTTTTCAATTTTTTTGGTAGAGCTCGTTTAAACTGAAACACAAAAGACCAAAATGAAACTAGAGGACATACTTAAATGACCTAATTGAAATTGTAGCATAAACATAAATGATCTAATTTAACACTAATATAAGGCAGACAGTTTTCTTCATAATCATACAGATCCCCCGCCAATACTTGCTCAAAACAGATTGGGAGCTCCAAAACAAACCCAAAATAGATTAGCATATCTAAAATAGATCCTCTAGGTTGCTATCTCGAGTCTGAAACTTCCTCTAGGTCTTGTGGAGTTCGAGCAGCTGACTTGTAATTGTTTGTCACTAGAAATCCTTCAATTAAAATTAGTTTTTTTTTTTTACAATTCAATTAAAATTAGTTGTTTTCAATATTCTGGAATGTTTTGGGGAAAGAAAATGAGGACTACATTATTTATTTTAAGAGAATCAAAGTCATATATATTTTTGTCAGGTCAAACTAGTTGTTACGTGTGCTATGGACACGTCGGCATCTACTAACTCAGATGGATAGAATATCTAAAAAATGATTTATGTATAACGAATTTAAAATATAGAAAACTAACATTCCCCGACCCCCACTAACATTTGTCTATCAAAAAAAATATAGAAAACCAAAGTGAGAAAAAAACTTAAAAGACGAAAGCAAAAATTAAAATTACTTAAAGATTAAAAATGTATTTTAACCTTAATTCAAATACTAATAGTTTAAAAATTACATCATTAAACTGATTTATAATTTAAATACTAATATTTCACTATTAAACCAATATAGGCTTGTTGGACCTAACTAATTGGTTGAGACCGGCAGTTGGACCAGATAGTCAATGCCGACATCAAATATTAACCGACAGCAACAAGTTTCACTCAACTCTCAAAGTGCTCACTCACTATCTTACCTTTTGTCCCTTCCTTTCCTACGTGTCAATCAATGAAAGCATGCCCCATCCTGAGGCACACAATACTCGCCATCCTTGCTGTTTTTGTAGTACTATGAAAAATGTAACTCTCACGCGCCACTCGCAGCATGCTATCTTTTTTAGATGATAATTTTGTCCACTCTTGGAATCTAATTCAGGAGCAACGGCTCGATTCTCGTATATTATGGTAGATTAAGCCAACAGACGAATGGTGTTGGTTATATTAATCATATATAATGATAAACTAAAAATTGCATTCGAAAAATATCTGGAATATTAAAGTTGGGGAAACCACGCAGAGAGTTAAAAAGGTTCACACAAAAATATCTTCTTTTTTAATCATGCATTGCATCTCAACCTTAGTTTATATTCTCAACCTTTAGTGGCTACTAGTGATTCTCTATCTTCACTTCAGAGATCAGTTTTTCAGTATTGTCTTCTGAACCTCTCAGACTTGCTCAGAAAATCTCCTCCAAAATGGTGATCACATCCACAGTCTCACACCCAGATCAACAAGCAGAAAGCATAGATTGCACTTTTGCTTCCAGATATGTGCGCCAACCAGTTCCCAAGTAAGTCCCTTTTCCACTTAGTTGTTTTTGTTAAGAAGCACCAACACAAAAACAGACACCATCCTAACAAGTATACTGATTTTAATTTAAAAAAATAGAAGCAATTGAAGTGTCTGTGCAGTGTCCGACACGACACTTGTCGAACACTAAACACGTCTTCAATCTGAATTATTGATGATACAATTGCAAAAGTTTGGATATGGATCCTCTGATGCGCGCCGAATGGTGCTGCGCAAGGCACCATTCTACGCGTTGTAGAGGATCTGTGCTCGAAAAGTTTTTGTTTGTTGGTAAGAAAAAAGCAAAGAAGAAGGTTTTAGTTTCTCATTTGTGATGATGGGGTTATGTTGTGGTGAAAATGTTGAGTATGTTGCAGGTTCAGGATGCCAGAGAGCTCTATACCAAAGGATGCAGCATATCAGATAATAAATGATGAGTTGATGTTGGATGGAAAGCCAAGGCTCAATTTGGCTTCATTTGTGACTACTTGGATGGAACCTGAGTGTGATAAGCTCATCATGGCTTCACTTAACAAGAACTATGTTGATATGGACGAGTACCCTGTGACCACTGAGCTTCAGGTTTGTGTGATAGATCACATCTTTTGAGTAATTTGGTGTCTTTATTTGATCATAAAGTTTTGATCTTTGTAAGGTTTTAAATTGAGGTTACAATTACATCGCGATTCTTGATATTGTTGAGAATCGCTATCAATTGCAGCTGAAACAACCTCAATTGCAATTGCGATCGTGTTGATTGATGAGACATCAAAATCCTTGATGTTGCAACACAGATCGCGGTTGCGGACTTTATTTTAAAAATTGGTATTTCTGATATTGATATAACATTTTATGACATTTTACCTCAAAATTTGGTATCTGATATAACATTTCAGACCTTTTGTGTTTTGTGGTTAGATGAAAAATTGGAGTAGAATATAGTAATTAAAGAATTCAATTTGTGCATACTATTATGTTCTGTGTATAAAGTGCATTAGTAATCTGTAAGGCCCAACTCAACTAACAAATGCAGAAATTGTTAAGCTTGATATCACGTCTCACGTTCGAACCCGAGAGCTCACAGTTTTGTGCATGAGTTTCAAGTGACACTTGCCACTTCGTCTATAGAGAAAAAAAAGAGCACTAGAAAAATTGAATATGTGGATCACTTTATGATCAGTTTCATGCATTATTTTGTGATATTATAGAGTGAGACTAAATTCACTTGTTGAATTATGCAGAATCGGTGTGTTAATATAATAGCACATCTATTCAATGCACCTATTGGTGAAGCTGAGACTGCAGTAGGTGTTGGAACTGTGGGTTCTTCAGAGGCAATAATGTTAGCTGGACTCGCTTTCAAAAGGAAATGGCAGACAAAGAGAAAATCAGAAGGCAAACCAATTGATAAGCCCAACATAGTTACTGGTGCCAATGTCCAGGTTGGTTGATCTCAAATTATCTTTAATGCTATGAAGTTTGAAACAACTTTTAAGGTGTTAACTTCATGCTCACATCATTAGAAGTAGGTACATGTAGTCTATGTAGTATTGACACTTTCGGTTGAAGACGTCTCTGGTGTCCGACACGATACACTGACACCAACACTTTACTTACTTGTATTTTCAAATTAAAACTAGTGTTTATGTGTCTGTGCCCATGTCGTGTCTGGTGTTTGTGTCTGTATCAGTGCTTCATAGCATGTAGTATGTTGTTTTGAACTTTGTTCTGTTAAATGAACACCAGTTTGGGATACTGAAGTTTGACAACCTTTTAAATGGTTAACACAGTTGATACATATAATTTATGAAGTGTTGGATTTGGTTAATGAAAATATCCAGTGTTGCAACCTATGAAGCACCAACACATACACCAGACACAGACACACGGACTCCGGTTTTAATATGAAAAATACAATTGAAGTGTTGGTCTGACACATCTTCAACCGGAGAAGTGTCGGTGCTACAGAGTTGCAACTCATGAATTGTTTACTAAACTTCATTAACCACAAACTTTAACGCGATTAACTATGATTTTCAGGTGTTCAAATCTTAATGTAGTCGAACATATGAAAATCATGGTTAATGAAGCTCATTTGATGGTTAATGATTTGCGACGCGTAAAGCGTAATACAATTCATTAACCACGTGTGTGAACAGTACTAACCATTTAAAAAGTTCTCAAATTTAGGTGTCTCAAATAGTTATACAGATAATTATAACATTTCTCTTTTGAAATATAGTAGAATCAAAATTCAAAGTGCTGATATGTTGTTTCTTTGAGTATGCTACACAGGTTTGTTGGGAAAAATTTGCTAGGTACTTTGAGGTTGAGCTAAAGGAAGTGAAACTAAGTGAAGGATACTATGTGATGGACCCTTTAAAAGCAGTTGAAATGGTAGATGAGAACACAATCTGTGTTGCAGCAATTTTAGGGTCAACTTTAACAGGAGAATTTGAAGATGTGAAGCTTCTAAATGAACTTCTTACTATAAAAAACAAAGAAACAGGTTGGGATACACCAATTCATGTTGATGCTGCTAGTGGCGGGTTTGTCGCGCCGTTTCTATACCCTGATCTTGAGTGGGATTTTCGCTTGCCGTTGGTGAAGAGTATCAATGTTAGTGGTCATAAGTATGGTCTTGTTTATCCTGGTGTTGGTTGGGTTGTTTGGAGAAGTAAAGAGGATTTGCCAGATGATCTTGTTTTTCATATCAATTATCTTGGATCTGATCAACCAACTTTCACATTGAATTTCTCTAAAGGTAATATCTTAGTTAGACATATGCTTTTGACTTTTTATGCAATCAATGAGTCCAATTTGATCCCTGTAAGACGTTGTCATTGTAGTCTCTGAATGCATCAAATGTTTCTTCTGTTACTCGGTTTAATTCTTGAAATTACTATCAGGAAAAATGTTCATAATTCATTAAAGTGCAATTTGGTTTCTTCTTGTTGTTTTGTATTTCTTTTGACAGGATCTAGTCAAATTATTGCTCAGTATTACCAATTTATACGGCTTGGCTTCGAGGTAATTATATCACCCTTCTGATGCTATGATAAGTTTGTCTTTGGTTTCTTCTATATCAGATACATCAGTTATTCAACAAACTTAGAAAATGCATTTTTTGCTTATAAATGAGACTCGAGATAGTACTTATTTTTTATTATACATCTTGTTACTTATTTTTCTTACTCTTGTAAACAAAAGGGCTATAAACACATAATGGAAAATTGCTTGGAGAATACAAGAATTCTAAAGGAGGGAATTGAGAAAACAGGAAGGTTCAAAATTGTCTCCAAAGACATAGGAGTACCACTTGTAGCCTTCTCATTGAAAGACAGTAGCCAACACACAGTATTCGAGATAGCAGATCAACTGAGAAGATTCGGATGGATAATTCCGGCCTATACAATGCCGGCCGATGCAGAACACATCGCTGTTCTCCGCATCGTAATTCGAGAGGATTTCAGTTGTGGCTTAGCTGAAAGACTTGTTTCTGATATAGACAAAGTTGTGAAGCTCTTGGACACACTTCCAAGTCCTCTTTCAAGCAAAAGTGCTCATGTTACAGCTATTGTTAGTGAAACAAGTGAGAATGTTGAGAAGAGTATAACTGAAACTCAAGATGAGATTTTAAAACATTGGAAGAAAGTTGTTGATGGTAAGAGAGTTGGAGCTTGTTAAGGTTACTGAATGTTTGTCTTTTTGGTGCTTTTGTTGTGAGTTGGTTTATCTATGTGCATTCAATTAAGGTGTGTGAGGATTGTTACATTGTTCTCTTCTTTCCTTGCATATATATATAATGTTATGCTATAAATGTCTGGGCTTCTATGAACCAGATAGATATATGAATGAAATAATGTACTTGTTTCCTTTGCTGTGTGATGTTATAGATAATTTAATTAGCATGGTTCAACTTATTTGGATGCAAAAATAACTTAGGCTTTGTTTGGTTTCCCGGTAGTCGGGCTTTTAGACGTGCGGTAGCCTTAAAAGCTATAGAGAGTAGCTTTCCAATGGACGCGCCATTCTACCGCGGAAATCACAATACCCAAACACATGCTTACTAGAGGTAGCCCTCAACATGGCCAGGATGGGTGATGGTCCAGGGCTCCATTTTTTGAGGGGCAATGAAAAAAATTCACCTGAATATATAGATATAAAATATATTTTGGTAGTATTGATTCAACTAGTTGTTTCTTGAAAACAAATCAGCTTACAAGTGACTTACTAATGCGTGATATTACTTTTTTTTGTCCGTTTAGGCAAAATGGCAAATAAACACCACACACACTAACACTACTCACATCCAACTTTGACCTTGGACGCCGGGGTTCGCATATTGCTGAAATTGCTTATGCATCCAACATTAGGGACTAACACGTGATATTATATTTCTCTTTTAAAATTACTAAGCTTTTATATATATATATATATATATATATATATATTATAAATCAAATAATCGACTCTTTTAATCAAAGATTTGAGTATTATGACAAATATGAGGAGATCTCTGGATTTTTTTAGTAATGAAAAGTTTGGATCATTCTTCCATAATGGCTTAAAATTATTTGCATAGATTTGAAACTTATATAAAACATGAAATAAAGTTGATCATGGTAGTGAAATTTTATCCAAAAAATTAAAAGTCGTTAGAAGATTTTAATAGATGAATTAAAATTAAAAATATGATATTGAGTATTTTATTATTTTTATACCACTGATAGAGTAATATTAACTATCTATGTTACAGTTGTATTTGCGAGAAATACACACTTTTTGAAATCTGTACCACACAAATCAAAGAAACAAACCCAATGCATCACAACGACGAAAAAATGATATTTAAATCAACTATTCTCATTTAATAAAGTTAAAAGTTTAACTTTTTTTCAAAAATAACATCTTGATGATATTATTGAAATCTGTACATCACACAAATCAAAGAAACAAACCCAATGCATCACACTGACGAAAAAATGATATTTAAATCAACTATTCTCATTTAATAAGGTTAAAATTTTAACTTTTTTTCAAAAATAACATCTTGATGATACTATTGTTTACACTCTTAATTAAACTTTAATTACACCACTAAATAGAAATAAATTTAGATTTGATCATGTAATACCTCTTTTCTTTTTACAAAAACGTTTTTTTTGTACCGTATTATTGGCGTGTTGTATCCACCGGCTTTTCCTGTGACTAATCTAAATCCCGGAACCTTAATTGCAACGAGTAATCGGCTTTTGGGTTGAGATCCGAACTCAGTTACCACTGGGACCACCTTGTTGGTTTTACAAACATCATTTAATACCTCTTAGATAGTAGTATTTGTTTCTTATGTTTTTGACCAACCAAAAGTACCATTTATTTCTTATATTTTGGAGAAAAAATACCATTTGTTTATAATAGAGGCTAAATTGGACTTTTGGCCCTTTATCTTTGTGGTTGGTGTAATTTTGGCCCTTTATCTTTTTTTCCTCGTTTTAGCCCCTCATGTTTTCTTTGTGTGTCATCTTAGTTCCTAACGTTAGTTTTTTCTAACGAACGCCACGCTGGCAGTTAACTGCTGACGTAGCGTCCGAATTGTCCAATCTGACGTGTCTTCATTAAATGACATGGCTAATGGGGGACCAAATTGAAACAAATAAAAAACATAGGGGTTTATGAACCGTGACAGTAGTGAAACATGGACCTGCCAACAATGTTCACGATTGAAACGACTAATCCCTAGTTACATCTATTCCATTTTAAACCTATTCTGAACTGAATATATGGATTTGTGCTAAAGATTCAATTTAAATATTTTCACCTTTCTTTTTAGAAAAAGAAAGATGAAAAAATCCAATGGATTTCAAATTTATGCAAAATCCTTTTCGATTTGTAAAATGTTTAATATATTTTTTACATCTTCTATGCGAAAATATTCAATTTTCATAAGGTCTTCTTGACTCTTATTCAAAAGTTCCAATAATGTATGTATATTGGACCTTTTGAGACAATTATAGATCCTGGGAGGCAAATCTAATTGGTCATATAAAAAAGAGTTCAATGGTATTCCTTTTTTATTTTTCCTTAATTTATCCTTAACCAACCTATCATGAAAAGTAAAAAGGGGTAAAGTAACTTTATGCTGATTGTGAAAATATTATCGTTGTCTTTGTTTATGTGTTGGATTGGAACAAATTACTATAATTTGCCAGAATCTTATTTCAATTCTATTTTTTCTATTAAAGGAACCTGAAATATTCCCTGAGAAATTATTCAGTAATTAAATCTTCATGAATTTTTTTATTTCTATTCTAGTTAAATCCTCTTGACACACTCACAAATGTATTAGGATTACAAGTAATCTTAGAAATTTGTGTTTTCTCTCTCCATTGACAAGAATGGATAGAAGTTTTTATATAATTCAGATATAAGAATATCTGAAAAATTACCATATATCATATAAAACTTCTTCGCCGATTCTTTCTAATCGAGCCTCTCGATCTGTCATTATACCTCTAGAAGTAGAAAGAATTACAACCCCCATACCTCCTAAAATTCTAGGAACTCGTTGATAGTTAGAATAGATTCGGAGACCTGGTGTATTGATCCGTTTTAAATTTAAAAACGTTTTAGATGATCCTTTCCTATTTCTTCTATATCGTAGAGTTAAAACTAAAAAGTATTTGTTGTTGTCCCGATGTTTTCTGACGTTTTCAACAAAACCCTCTCGTAAAAGTATTTTAACATTGTTTTCGATAATATTAGTAAGTGGTATTTGAACTGTTCTTTTTCTATTCATATCAGCATTGCATATCAAGATTATTATATCAGCGATCGTATCCTTACCCTTGATAAATGAAAATGATTGTTGTTTCTTACTTTCAATATAATCAACGTGCTCCCATTTTTTGATTCAATAAAATATCTGATTATTGAATCTGAGAATATAATAATACTCTATATATAGAAAATCTTATTATAATCTAATAGGATAATGTACATATATATAGAATATTCTCAAACAAAAAAAATAGAATAGTAGAAAATGAACTTTTATACTAATTTGGAATTTTGAATTCTATAAAAAAAATAGAATTCAGAATTTTTGAATATATAAATAATAAATATATATATTTCATACCTTATTTTTTCTATCTATAATATATATTAGACTTAATTACAGTTTTGGTCCCCCTATTATGGCCAACTCACGATTTTAGTCCCCCAACTTTTTTTTTCACAATTTTGGTCCCCCTAATTTTTCAAATTCTAAAATCAAGGTCTCTCCCACATTTGGTCAAACTTGAGGCTGATATGGTCCTCACTTATCTTACGTGGCATGCCACGCTGGATTGCAGATAGATTTTTAAATTAAAAAATTGTTTTAATTTATTAAATAAATAAAGAAAATTATTGTTAAAAATTTTCCTCCTTCATCTCCTTCGGAAGTGAGTCCTGCAAGAACATTGTTTCCCTCTTCACCTCTCGCATCGCTCTTTCTCAGAATCCATGTTTCCTCTCCAGCTTCATCTCTCTTTGTCTCTCGCATTTGACATTTCCCCAACACCACTAACAACGGCATAGAGAAGAAGATGGTCTTTCTGTACAACTGGAAGAATTAATATCGTTCGATTTCATCCACCAGAAGGATCAACAAGACAAGGAAACGAGGATGATCTTCCTCCCTTCTTGGAAGTTTCGAAGACAGCTACAGCAAGAGTGATGCTGGATCTGGCCCTTCGATTTTCCCCACCTTTCACCACTAGCAAAGAAAAAGAGTAAGGAAAGCAAAAGGAACCCCCTACATAACACACTCAAAGCAGCCATGGTAAGGGGAGGTAGAAACTACCACAGATCTGAGGTTAGATTCATGGATTTCAAGGGCAAGGGAGATGGAATTTCATTGGCAAAAGGAACCCCCTCACCCTTATTGGGTGTTTGTGTTTTGCAAATAAGAATTTACCACATATCATTAGCAAAAGGAACGCTTTTTCCTTCTCCCCAAGTGATTGGCATAGATGATGATAGCATTTTTGTACGCTTTTACAGAAGAATGAAGGTTTTTGTTTGTCATACAGAAGAATGAATGTGGATACCGAAGAATGAGAGATGTTCTCATTTTAAATTCAGTTGGTTGTCTGAAAACAAATTGTTATAATAAAAATAATTTTAAAAAAAATTCAAGATCCTATGTGACAATCCAGCATGGCATGCCACGTAAGATGAGTGAGGCCACATCAACCTCAAGTTTGACCAAATGTGGGAGGGACCATGATTTTAGAAATTGAGAAAGGGGACAAAATTCGTGAAAAAAAAGTTGGGGACTAAAATCGTGAATTGATCATAATAAGAGGATCAAAACTATAATTAAGCCTATATATTATAGATATATATATTTTTGAAATATTAATTAAATTAATTATTAAATGATATACCTATATCATGATCTCGTATTATAATACCTCAAGCAGTGACGGATCCAGAAATTTTTTTATATTGGGAGCAAAAAAATGGTCTATAATAATTTTTAAAAAAAATATTGTAAATTTTTACAAAATACATAATTTCATTACAGAAGAGTCCTAAAATACCTAAATTTTTATAACTTACATAGCTAAAAAGGTAAAATTGGTACCTTAATAAATTAAATGTTACTCCACTTTCATGTCATTGATTTGTCTCTAATAGTCTAATATATTAATTGGGTCATGTGGGGTCAACATAAAAGATAAAGTGGAGTCAACATATTAAAATACTCCTACTATTGGTTGAAAAAAAGAGCAAAGAGTGGGGTCAGCTGACCCCATTTTACTCTACATAGATCCGTGCCTGACCTCAAGTGCTAATGAAACTATTTTAGTAAATTTTAACTTTCTCAATTCTCAAGGTATTGCGCAAAAAAATTCGAGTTCCTTTTGGATTTCCTTCTTTATCAATTACAACCACAGCATTATCATCATTCTTATTATATCTTTCTAAAGGCGTATTTGGTACTTCTTTTTTTATTACAACTACAATGTCACCAAGATAAGCATACTGTCAATCACTAGCTCCTATGATTCGAATACACGTCAATTCGCGAGCTCCACTATTATCGGCTACATTTAAATAGGTTTGAGGTTGAATCATATCATTTTTTTTATCTTTCGATCAAAAAGTTTAAGTAAAAAAAAATATTGTGTTAAAAAAAGAACCCACAATTGCAATTTTTTCATACTAAAGACTTCTTTTCTTCAAATGATTATTCTGAAAGAATTTCATACTAAAGACCTCTTTCCTTCGAATGATTATTCTGAAAGAATGAATTGAGTTCGTATAGGTATTTTCGATGCTGCTATTGAAAAAGCTTTTCGAGCTATAGCTTCTGAGACCCCACTCATTTCATAAAGTATTTTGCCGGGTTTAACGACAGCTACCAAATATTTGGGAGATCCCTTTCCCCGACCCATACGCGTTTCGGTAGGTCTTGCTGTAACAGATTTGTCTGGAAATATGCGTACCCATATTTGTCCACCTCGATGGACATTTCGTGAGATTGCCCGGCGACCTGCTTCTATTTGTCTAGATGTGATCCAAGCCGGTTCAAGTGCCTGAAGAGCATATTTTCCGAAGCAAACACGATTATCTTGATAGGCTGTTGCTTTCATTCTTCCTCGATGATGTTTAGGGAATAATGTAAACATTACCATTGGAGACATCTTATAAGCAAGAGGCTCTAATACGAATTCCTCTTCTTCAGCAAGACCATTCACCAAAAGTTTCCCACCTCGAACCTACCACATAACCCAAAACTCAGTATAAGATGTCAGAGATCACATAACATAATACTTCAGAGTGATCAATTAACTACTCAAAACACAATAGCTTACTTCAACAACATCACCAGCCTTAGCTACAACCCTTTCCTACATAAGAGAAATCAAAAAAGAAACATCATAATCCATCAACACCTTAACATTGAAAATAACAAAAGGCTTACAAACAATTGCAATAGAAATATACCTGCAACCAAGAAGGCGCTTTGAAAATCACAATATCAGAAACATCAGGCTTTCTAAAGAAAAAAGAAACCTGTAATGTAACAACAATAAGTAGCAACCTCAATTAGTTTTCAAAATATGCATAAATGAATGAACTCAAGAGAAAACTAATTGAGACAAACCTTTTCGGTTAGAACACGAAGCCACTTCGAACCATGAAAAAAAGGTATAATCGAAGAGGTTTTAAACGACGAAATACCCATAGCAGCCGATGATGATCCAGAAACCCCAGCCGTTGATTTCATCGTCGAAATCAAACCTAAGATAATTGGATTCTTACAGCTTTCGCCGAGAAATTCTTCGGCGAGGGTAGAATAGGCAGAAGAACGGGCAGAATTTTTGATACAGGAATTGGATTTAGGTCTCCTGTGATCGGAATAGAAATTCCGTACGCCGACGGATCGATCGAGATCGGATTTCTGCGTAGCGCCGAAGAAGCGAGAAAGGATCCAACATTCTTGGAAGGAACGAGAATTCGCGACTC
The DNA here is from genome assembly GCA_963573325.1 of Astragalus glycyphyllos. Taxonomy (NCBI): domain Eukaryota; kingdom Viridiplantae; phylum Streptophyta; class Magnoliopsida; order Fabales; family Fabaceae; genus Astragalus; species Astragalus glycyphyllos. Next base: position 6,289,854 of record OY754313.1, on the reverse strand, counting down.
GAACGCCGGAAAAGGAGAAGGTGGTGACTCTGATAGCCATAACAATGAATTTAATTAGGTTGAAGAAGAAAAAGTACAGTGTGGTTTCGGAGATTAAGATTTGAGAGAGATGAAACCCTAGCAAACGATGAGAGACATTTTGAAAGAAGAAATCAGTGAAGCGAACCCAGTAACAAATGGGCTCTAATTTGTAGTATTCTTTTTTGGTTTTTTTTTTTACCGCCACAGTTTGAGAAAATCCCCCCACAAAATATGAAAATCCCAAAATACCCCTAACAAATTTGACTCAAACGGATTTATCTGCTTTGACAAAAAACAAAAGCGGATTTATGTAGTTCCGAGTGAACCCAAAAAATCTGCTTTGAAACTAATGTGTCATCATTACTACAATCCTTTGTCTTACAAATTTATGGGAAAATGCGACATGACCTTATTGTAAGTTCTCTAGTACACTATGCCAGAATATTATTTGACTATAGTGTTGTTGTGCCTTCAACTAAAACTCATTAGAATATCACGAGCCTCGTCCCACTAATGAATTGTTTATTAAACTTCATTAACTACAAATTTTAACGCCACTATCTACGTGTTTGCTGGTGTTTTTAGCAAACAATCACTAGTTTTATTAGAAGGTTTGTGAGATCAAACTAGAAAAATCTCAAAGCAATTGCCTCTGAATTGCGAGTGGTTTGTGTTTCAGAAAATGTAGAAAAGGGGACGATTTGCAATGATTAACAGAATCGAAAAGAAAAGAAGCAGTAAATGGTGCATGAATTGTAAAGAAAAGACAAATAAATTGCATTGAATCGTAAAAGTGGTACACGATCACGTACAGCGATTCTTCCACTCGTTTTTCGCTCTGGCTTGGAAGTTAGAGTTTCAGGAATCGGGTTGTGTATTGTGATTTGCGACCTCTGTTTCTTCTCAGAAACAGTTATTTATACAAAGGAAAAGAGGGGGAAAAACTGAACTAAGTAACTGCCTAGAAATTTGAAAATTAATAACTGCTACTCCTACTTTCGACCAGAACCGCTCTATCACGCTTCGACCAACTGCTAGTCTTCAGCGCATAACTGCTCCGTTTTCTGTCTGTCGAAAGCTTGTGTCCATTTTCCTCTCTCTTGCTTTTGCTTCCCCGGAAGCTTGTCGAGTTTACCTTGCGCATGACCATTTTCTCTGTCGAAATAATTTGGTCTTCGTCGAAATATAAGTCAGGCCTTGTTGACCATTTTCAATGAAGCCTGTCGAAATTACAGGCTAACAAATTGCCCCCCAAAAATGTCTTTTTCGACTGAACTTGAGGAGGAAGAAGAGAAAGACATTTTTGAATTCACCATCGAAATAACTTTGCACTTGAGTAAAATAGCTGTATACCTGATGTCACCACTGTTAAGTGTTGTTGACGTTACTCCTATATTGGTGTATTACGTGGCCTTCAACGTTTTACTTCTCAGTAAATGCCTTATCTCACCATTTCCTATAAGGCTTCTCCAATTCTTCCACTTCTTTTACCTCATAAGTTGCCATCAATAATCCATATTCAAACCTTGAACTTGAACAGCCTGTAATTTCGGCCTTTGACTATGTTTACTGATTCTCTGTTTTAACTTTGAATGGTTCCACCATCTTCCGTTACGTTACTAACGCCGTAATTAAAGTGATGCCTCACTTCTCGGAACGCCAAACTCGTAACCAACTGACGCTCTTTCATACTTCTCTTTATAAATAGAAGAGTTTTGTTTCTCATCTTCACCACTCCATGATTTTTCCTCTTTTCTTTTCCCGTTCCAGGATCATTCCCTTTGCTTTGAGTCTTCCGCGTAACCTCATTTCTCATAATTGCAGTGAGGTTGCCTGGAGGTTCAAAGTGATGGTTTTTGATCTCTGCGAATTATGGCCTTGCTCCTTTTTTCTTCATGTCACTTGATCTTGCAACTTTCTGAGTTTATGCGGGAGACTCAAAGTGGGAGCAGGAAGATTCATCAATATCTCCTCTCTGAAGGGCTTCCTGAGGTTTACCAAGCAAGGAAACGCCCAGTTGAAAGACTTACAAGTCTAACGCGCAGACGAAAGAATGACCCCCCGAACGACGGGAAGCGTCAACGTGGTCGAAGAAGACCACCCAAAAGAGAAGTTACTTGGTCGTAAAAGACCAACTGCAATTCAGCGTTTTATTTATGCCTAGTTTATTTACCCTTTCGGCACTATGTAATTCACAAATGCCTCCTTTGGCACATGTAACTTGGCAACATTATAATGAAATTTCTTCCATTTTATTCTTGAGCAATTTTTATTCTGTGCTTTCGACAATGTTTTGGCAACTTAAATGCCATGTTTTTACGCTTTCTTTATATTTATTCCAGCGTTATTTTAACTTCTTGCAAAGTTGGCTTATACTTTTTCAAGTATTTGCCATTTATACGCAAAATTCTTTCATCAGCGCCAATCTCTTTGACCTCATATGCGCCGTTTGAATAAACTTGTAAAATTTTAAATGGTCCTTCCCAACTTGGGGACCATTTACCAAAGACTCTATCTTTTTTATCCACAGGCAATAGGACCTTCCATACTAGATCACCTGAATCAAAGGCTTTAAACTTAACCTTTTTGTTATGAGTTTTAGCTACCCTCTCTTTCTGTCGAATAAGCATATCTAAAGCTAATAACCTTTCTTCGTCTAAATCAACCAATTCATCAAGCATCATATTCCAATAATAATCAGAGGGAATCTCCCACTGTCTTTGAATTCTTGTTGATTGTAGACAAATTTCAACAGGCAACACTGCATCGTGTCCAAATGTTAGCCTATAAGGAGTAGTGTTGATAGATTCTTTGGGTGAATTTCGACAAGCCCATAATGCTTGATCAAGGGTATTATGCCAATTTTTTGGTTTCTGCCCAACATGCTTTTTAATCAAATTAATAATAACTTTATTGGCAGCTTCTACTTGTCCATTGGCTTGCGCATAATATGGTGTCGAAGTTAATAACTTAAAACCATTTTCAGAAGCAAACTCTATCATTTTTCTACCAGTGAAAACTGATCCTTGATCTGTAGTAATGGTTTCTGGAATTCCAAACCTATAAATGATATGATTTTGAATAAACCTTATCACTGTTTCTTGATCAACATTGGCTAAAGGTATAGCTTCAACCCATTTGGTGAAGTAATCAATTCTCACAAGGATATATCTATGGCCCTTCGACGAAGTTGGCTTTATCTCTCCAATCACATCTAGAGCCCAACCTCTAAATGGCCAAGGTTTGACTATGGCATGCAATTCATTTGCAGGTACATGTTGTATCCCAGCATGCTTTTGACACTCTTGGCATCCCTTAGCAAATTCTATGCAATCTTTCAGCATAGTTGGCCAATACATTCCTTGTCGAAATAATAACCACTTCATTTTGTGGCCTACTTGGTGTGAACCACATGCTCCACTATGTGTATCAGAAACTGCTAAATATGCCTCATTTTCACTAAGACATTTTAATAGTACTCCTTCAGGAGTCTTTTTAAACAATTCGTTTCCAATTATCACATAGCTCAAAGCTCTGTATTTTAAATTTTTATTGGTATTTCTTGTGGGATTTTGCAAATATTCCACAATAGGCCTTCGCCAATCATTATTGGTCATATTGTCAAGAGCAAAAATTTCTGCTAAGTCAAAGTCACCAAAAAATTGACGTTTTTCGACAACGACTAGTTCCTCGTTTGCGTTTGTTGCCCCCTCAGTTTTTGGTGTTGACAATAGTGACGAAGAATAGTCATTAGAAATGATTTTATCCTTTATTTCAATTAACTCTTCCAGGCTTTGTTTTGAAACTTTATAGCCTGAAGCAATTTGTGCCAATTCATTTGCCACTTGATTATCAATTCGTGGTAAATGTTCTAAGTGAACAGACTCAAATCTTTTTAACAAAGCATTGGCAACAACAAAGTATCTGATAAGGTGCTCTTTAATGCATTTGTACTCCCTTGTCAATTGTTTCACAACCAACTCAGAGTCACCTTTTATTTCGACATGACTTGCCCCCAGCTCAAGTAAAATTTCAAGGCCTACTATTAAAGCCTCATACTCAGCTTCATTATCGGAACAAACATCTCGAATTTTAAACTTATACTTCGTTGGAATGTTAGTAGGAGATATTATTAAAATACCAATCCCAACTCCATGTTTATGGCTTGAACCATCAAAGTACAACCTCCAAGGATATACGTCTACAAAACTTAATGTTTCTTCGACAACAGAATGGTCTACTATAAAATCAGCAACCACTTGTCCTTTAATTGATTTTAGAGGTTGATAAGTTAAGTTGTATTCTGACAAAACCAAAGCCCATTTACCAATTCGGCTATGCATTATTGGTTTCGACAGCATATGCTTGATAACATCAAAATGCGAATAAACAGAAACATCAGCTGGTTTTATATATTGCTTTAACTTTGTACACGAGAAATACAAACAAAGGCACAACTTTTCTATAGGAGTGTACCTCGTTTCGGCATCATTTAAGACCCTACTGAGGTAATAAATGGCTCTTTCGACACAACTATCATCCTCTTGTGCTAACATGCTACCTATTGTTCTATCAGAAGCTGCTATATACAATTTGAGCACTTTGTGTTTAATAACAGGCAACAAAATTGGTGGTTTCATCAAATAAGACTTGATTTCGTCGAAGGCTGCTTGATGCATTGGTTCCCATTTGAACTCTTCTTCCTTCTTCAGTCTTAACAATGGCGAAAAAACTTGTGTTTTGCCACTTAGATTTGATATAAATCTTCGAAGGAAATTGATTTTTCCCAGCAACGACTGAAGCTCCTTTTTGGTCGAAGGGGCCTTCGTTTCCATAATTGCCTTAGTCTTATTTTGATTGATTTCAATGCCTTTTTTGTGCACTATAAAACCCAAGAAATCACCTGCACGTACACAAAAGGCACATTTTAATGGATTTAATTTCAATCCATATTTCCTCATTCTTTCAAAAGAACGGCGAAGATGGTCTAATTGACCACTTTCTGAGGAAGATTTAACCACCACATCATCTATGTATACTTGCATAAAATCATCAATAAAATCATGAAACATAGAATTCATGGCCCTCTGATATGTAGCACCAGCATTCTTTAATCCAAAGGGCATTACTACCCATTCATAAACACCCAATGCCCCCGGGCATCTAAAAGCAGTTTTCGACACATCCTCTTCAGCAATGAAGATTTGATTATACCCAGAATAACCATCGAGCATACTAAGATAATCAAATCCTGCTGCTGAATCTATTAGCATTTCTGCCACAGGCATTGCGTATTCATCCTTGGGAGTTGCATTATTTAAATCCCTAAAGTCTATGCAAACTCTAAGAGTCCCATTTTTCTTTATTACAGGAACTATATTGGCTAACCATTCGACATACCTGGCAGTTCTGATGAATTTGTTTCTGAATAGCCTTTCGATTTCCTCTTTGATCTTAGCCAACACTTGAGGAGCAAATCTTCTTGGCACTTGCTTCACTGGTTTCTTCCTTGGTCGAATTGGTAATTGCATTTCCACTACTTCTCGACTTAACCCAGGCATTTCGTCGTAATCCCAAGCAAAGCAGTCTTTGAACTCCCTTAGCAATGTGATGACTTGGATTTTTAGAGAAGCATCAATATTTGCACTAATATAAGTTGGCCGTTTTATTGAGCCATTTCCCAAATCAACTTCTTCTAACGGGTCTTGAGCTTGCATATGCTTTGCCGAATCTGTAGGATCCTTTTCAAAACCTAATGGATCATCATCATAAATGCAGTCAAGTCTTTCATCTATGACTATGCCATTTCCTTCATGTAACTCACTGGCTTCGACAGCCATTGTTTGTTGAATAATTTCGGCCTCTATAGCCGCGTTAAACTTGTTTTCGGCCATATAAGCCGTAATTTTGTCCCATGCATTGGGCACTGACATAAGAACATTTTCAAGAACCAGTGTTCCACCCCGTTGGTCGAAGAACACCATCAGGATAAACACTATCATCTCCCATTATTTCTCTTTCCCAAACAAAACCATAATTTGGGTCAAGATGAACTGAGGCAAAAACATTATCCGCAGGAACATATGCCTCATTAGAAGATGAACATGGCGCGATCTTCGCCATTTGTTTCTCAAAATTTTCCTTGGTAATTTGGTTCACATCAGCACGGAAGTAGCTCTGATCGGCTTCAACATACTCTACCAAACCATCTTCCTTCCACATCACTAAACGTTGATGCAAAGTTGAAGGGACAACACCAACTCCATGGATCCACTCTCTACCAAGGAGTAAATTAAAATTCGCTTTAGAGGCTATCACTAAGAACAACGTAGTCCTCTTTATGGAACCAACGATTAAGTCCACCTCAATGGCCCCCAAAGAATGGCCAGTTTTGCCTTCATAGTTGCTTAAGACAATGTTATGTGGCCTGAGGTCAGTGTCGAACTTACCAATCTTCTTCAAAAGACCATGTGGCATTAAATTCACTGCAGCTCCACCATCCACTAACACTTTGTTAATTCCAACACCATTGACTTTGGCTTGGACATACAGGGGTTTCAAGTGGTTTTGCATACTCATATCTGGCTTCTCGAAGGTAGCCATTTGGTCTTCGACACAACCATTGTTCATCACATAGTAACACATTGGCTTATGACGAGCCATATCCTCTGTAAAATCCTCTTCAACATCATTTGGTACTGTGATAACATCGTACTCAAGAGATAGTATTGATACCACATTGCAAACAACATCGAAATCATCTTCAGAATCATCAAAATCAGACTCCATGTCTTCATCCATGTCGAAATCAGCATTCTCTTCTTTCACTGTTGACAATGGAGGAAATATTCTTTCAAGAGCAGGCCTTCTTGGCTTTTCTGTTACTACAGCCTTGCCTTTGGCCTTATTCGCTGCACACACATGACTAGCAACATCAGCATTCCCCTTTGTGACAACTTCAGCTTTGTGAACCTCACTCTTCGCCACTATTATGCTGCGTGGAACTTGATTAATGTCAATCGTACTGCGTGGAACATGGTTATTAGCCAAATGACTTGGAACCTTGTTAATGTCAAAGTGTGCCTTCTTCTTCTGTTGTCTTTGGTAACGACGCCACTGTGTTCTAGTCATGGGGTTCTTACCCTTATAGTTATTCTTATAATTAAATTTAACAGCATCCGTATCTGGCTTGACAGCTTTAGCACGTTGATTATTGGGCACCCACGCTTCAACAGGAGCACTAGCACTTGGGACAAAGGATTTATTTGTTGACAGCTTCAAATACCCTTTCGCTGAGGACTTCTCCTTAGCAAATTGTCGTTTGCTTGTTGAAGGCTTTGTTGACACATTAGCCTTATAGCCAAGAAGATCTCCTTTTGCAAAGTCAAATTTTGGCCTGTTGTCAAGCCATTTTCTTTTACGTTGTTGTTGACCCTGATAACCTTCGACAGCTTTAGCTGCTTCTTTGTCGAAGACAGCGCTGCACCTTGGGCAAAGCATAACTTCAGAGTTATTCCACTTACACCGATTGAGGAAATCTATCAATTCTTCCTCAGCCTTTGGATACACAGCATGTATCTTCCCATCATATTCTTTTAGAGTCACTTCTTGTTTCTTACCTTCAGCATACATAAAACCTTTTAATTTTTCGGTGGCAGTCTTGACACACTTAGGAGGGTCTGCCATTTGAGCATCCACCATGCCTACATCAGCTTCGACAGGTTCAGAATACATAGCTTCAGCCTTAGGCAATGGATCAACATCAATCTGCATAGGAGCTTTCATTTTCTTATCAGCAAATTTGAGTCTCCCTTCATCAACTGCTTTTTGCACAATATCCCTGAAGAGCACACAACGGTCAGTGTTATGTCCCAAAAAACTATGGAACTTACAATAACCCTTTTTCTTTCTTTGGTCAAGAGTTGGTATTTTAAGGCCTTTAGGCACTAATATTTGACCATCAGTTACTAAAAGATCAAAAATTTCATCACATTTAGTAACATCAAAAGTATAAGTTTTAGGCATAAATCTATCATTCTTAGGCTCTACAGGGTTATTCCCATTCGCAGGCCTTAATAATTTACAGGTATAAGGAGGACCAGGCTTAAGTTCAGCCACGTCTATCTCCTCTTCTTCGACATTACTATATGTAACGTCGAATTCTTCTTCGACATATGCCACTTTTTCTTTTTTATGATACCTATTCGACCTAGATTTTTCCTCTCTAAGCCTTTCAACTTGTCGAACTCTATCAGCCAAATGCGCCATATCTCGCAAATGAGATGTGTCTAATTTCTTTCTAATTGAGTAATCAAGGCCACCAGCAGCCATTTCGACAAGCTCATGTTCAGGGACTTGTGTGAAGCAACGAGATTTCAACAGCCTAAATCTGTTTAAGTAATCATCAATAGTTTCAGGCATTTTGCGCCGAACACTAGCCAATTCTTTAAGACTAATTTTCGACTGGCCCATGTAAAACTGTGCATGGAATGCCTTTTCTAATTGCCCCCATGTGAACATAGAACCAGGGGGTAAGGTCGTGAACCAAGTGAAAGCATTTTTAGTTAGAGAATTTGGATAGTATTTCATCTTCAAATTCTCATTTTGTGCTAAGTCCCCAGCCTCAGTCAAGAAACGAGCAATGTGTTCGACTGTGGACTCATTTGTATCACCACCAAACTTGGTAAACTTGGGAACTTTCCATCCCCTTGGTAACTCAGTTTGTAATACGTATTCACATAATGGTGATACGAAGTTAGGCCTTTGTAAACCTATGTTAAGGCCATTTTGCGCCAAAATAGTTTCGACTAAAGTAGCTATATTATTTTCTGCCCCAACATTGTGTTGTTGCACTTGTCGAACAACTTCATCAGCGTTCTGGTGTCTATTTACCAAAACTACTTCAGGGACGTGGTTTACTGCCCCTTGTAGTTCGCCTACAATTGTGGACGCTTCGACTGCAACTGCTTCTTGGGGGTTAACTGGCGACGCATTACCCGCAATAATAGGAACTTGCCTATTATTAACCGCTGGAGCCCCAAAGAAATCTGCAATCCTACTCATCTGATTTGCCAACATTTGGTAACTGTTATTGGTATTTTGAATCAATGGATTGAAAACTGTACCAATTTGTTGGGTAAGCATATTAACCATATCGTGATTACTCTCGTCTACTTGCTGTCTTAAGGCCAACAAAGACGTATTGGTTAATGCTGGGGGATTCCGACCAAATACACTCTCAGAAGAGACATGTGTAGGGGAAAAGGTCGAAATATGTGGCATTCCAGTAGGCATGCCATACATTCCCAGAGGAAATGGGGGTAGATGCACGTTATTCAAACGTGGGTCTAAACTGTTTCCCATTGCCATGTAAGGGCTATGAAGCCCTGCACTTAACGGCAAAGACATAGGCAAAGATGCCATTTCTGACTGCGTTGAACCAACATTAGTCATTGATAATGAAGGAACGGTTGTCGACGATGATGGTCCTGCGCTAATGCTCGCAGAATCCATTGTTGTTCCTTGCCCTTGTGAAACCACAGGGTTGGAACTAGACGCATTATTCGTACTAGAACGAACCATCTTACCACTTCTTAAGTGCATACAACAGCGAATACAAATAAGAGAGTACGAAAATGAACAAAATCAAAGGCAAAGTCCCACCGGGCGTGCCAATTTGTTTGCTGGTGTTTTTAGCAAACAATCACTAGTTTTATTAGAAGGTTTGTGAGATCAAACTAGAAAAATCTCAAAGCAATTGCCTCTGAATTGCGAGTGGTTTGTGTTTCAGAAAATGTAGAAAAGGGGACGATTTGCAATGATTAACAGAATCGAAAAGAAAAGAAGCAGTAAATGGTGCATGAATTGTAAAGAAAAGACAAATAAATTGCATTGAATCGTAAAAGTGGTACACGATCACGTACAGCGATTCTTCCACTCGTTTTTCGCTCTGGCTTGGAAGTTAGAGTTTCAGGAATCGGGTTGTGTATTGTGATTTGCGACCTCTGTTTCTTCTCAGAAACAGTTATTTATACAAAGGAAAAGAGGGGGAAAAACTGAACTAAGTAACTGCCTAGAAATTTGAAAATTAATAACTGCTACTCCTACTTTCGACCAGAACCGCTCTATCACGCTTCGACCAACTGCTAGTCTTCAGCGCATAACTGCTCCGTTTTCTGTCTGTCGAAAGCTTGTGTCCATTTTCCTCTCTCTTGCTTTTGCTTCCCCGGAAGCTTGTCGAGTTTACCTTGCGCATGACCATTTTCTCTGTCGAAATAATTTGGTCTTCGTCGAAATATAAGTCAGGCCTTGTTGACCATTTTCAATGAAGCCTGTCGAAATTACAGGCTAACACTAGGATTTTCAGGTATATAAATATGAATGTAGTTAAACTTCTGAAAATCATGGTTAATATTGTTCAAATTCATGGGTATAATGTTTAATTTTCTCTGAATATGCCACACAGGTTTGTTGGGAAAATTTTGCTAGGTACTTTGAGGTTGAACTCAAGGAAGTGAATCTAGGTGAGGGATATTATGTGATGGACCCTTTAAAAGCAGTTGAAATGGTAGATAAGAACACAATCTGTGTTGCAGCAATTTTAGGGTCAACTCTAACTGGAGAATTTGAAGATGTGAAGCTTCTAAATGAACTTCTTTCTATAAAAAACAAGGCAACAGGTTGGGATACACCAATTCATGTTGATGTTGCTAGTGGCGGTTTCGTCGCACCATTTCTATACCTTGATCTTGAGTGGGATTTTCGCTTGCCGTTGGTGAAGAGTATCAATGTTAGTGGTCATAAGTATGGTCTTGTTTATCCTGGTATTGGTTGGGTTGTCTGGAGAAGTAAAGAGGATTTGCATGATGATCTTATTTTTAATATGAATTATCTTGGATCTGATCAACCAACTTTCACATTGAATTTCTCTAAAGGTAATATATTAGTTTGACACTAGCCTTTGACTTTTGATCCCTGAAGATGTGAGACATTGTCACTATAGTCTTTGAATGCATCAAAGTCACAAATACATATCCGAGTGTGTCTTTCTTTAATAAATTTGATCCTTGAATGTGTCTTTCGTTAGTCAGTTTGGTTCTTGAAATTACTAACAAAAGACTCACTTAGGAACCAATATGACTGGTTAGTGGTTACCCTGCAATCAATCAATATCTTTGTATCTGCAGGCCGTGTGGGTATCTTTGTATCTCCCAACAAGAAAAATGTTCATAAATCATTATTGTGCAATTTGGTTTCTATTGCAAATGTCTAAGTTCTTATAACATTTTTTGTCCTTCTTGTTGCTTTGTATTTATTTTGACAGGATCTAGTCAAATTATTGCTCAGTATTACCAATTTATACGGCTTGGCTTCGAGGTAATTATATTATCCTTCTGATGCTATTATAAGTTTGTCTTTGGTTTCTTCTATACGAGATACATCAGTTATTCGACAAACGTAAAAAATGCATTTTTTGCTTATAAATGAGACTGGAGATAGTACCTATTTTTTATTACATCATGTTACTTATTTTTGTTACTCTTGTAAACACAAGGGCTATAAACACATAATGGAAAATTGCTTGGAGAACACAAGAATTCTGAAAGAAGGAATAGAGACAACAGGAAGGTTGAAAATTGTCTCCAAAGACATAGGAGTACCACTTGTAGCCTTCTCATTAAGAAGGTTTGGATGGATAATTCCGGCCTATACAATGCCGGCTGATGCAGAACACGTCGCTGTTCTCCGCGTCGTGATTCGGCAAGATTTCAGTTGTGGTTTAGCTGAAAGACTCGTTTCTGATATAGACAAAGTTGTTTCTTTGCGTATATGTAATGCAAAGCTTTAAATGTCTGGGCACATACGAACCAGAAAGATATTTGAATGAAATAATACTTGTTTCCTTTGTAGTGTGATGTTATAGATAAGGCCCGTTTGGATAGAGCTTATGTTGAGCTTATGCAAAATAACTTATGCAAATAAATAAGTTTTTATGTATTATTCATAAGCTTATTAAGGTAGTTTATGGAAAAACAACTTAAAAAGATATAATTTTTGTTAATCAGAACTTGTAAATCAACATAAAAACTTATTTATTTTCATAAATTGTTTTTCATAAGCTCAAAAATAAGCTAATCCAAACGGGCTCATAATCTAATTAGTATGTTTCAACTTACTTGGATGCAAATATTAGAGGTAGCCCTCAGCATGGGTGACGGTCCAGGGCTCCATTTTCTAAGGGGCACCGGAAATAGTTTCACCAGTATATATGGATATAAAATATAGGGTTTTTTTTGTACCCCCACCATCTTCACATATACCCCCACGGACCCTGCGAAAAGACGAAATTGCCCTTCACAAAATTTTAAAAACCCGAAATACCCCCAAAAAAATTCACTCGGATTTATCTCCCACCGATTTGTATTTTTGTGGGGGTGAAATCGCATCGGATTTATCTCCATGGAGATAAATCCGATTTGTAAAATTAAAATTATATATTTTTTAGAAAAATAAATTAGATATGAATATCGACCGTCTTTTGGTTATGTTTAGTGTGTAGTTCGTTAACATGTGACGATGTTATACATCGAGCGAATAATTTAGGCTAAAAAATCGGTTTTCCGGCATTTATAACCCCAGGATCCAGAGTCCTCATATCTAGGGGTGTTCGCGGTGCAGTTTGGTTCGGTTTTGAGACAAAAAGTGAACCGAACCGCAAGGTAAAATTACATGCGATTTGGTTTGGTTCGGTTGGCTTCCTAAAATAAAACCAAACCAAACCAATGCGGTCTGGATTGGTTCGGTTGGTTCGGTTGGTTCCAAGACAAAACATAATTTAAAACGAAGTTAAAATTAACTAACATAAAAAATGGCTAACGTAAATCTTTAAGAAAAAATCTACTCAAATATATGTAGTATATAAATTACTCTCTTTTAATTCTTTTAAGATAGCTAAGACAATGTTTAAAAGAATTTGAATTAAATATTTTATTGTAATTTTTAAATATAGCATAACAATATGGATTGTTTGTAAGTGAGTTAAAGAATCAATTGGATTTAAGCTAGTAAGTGAGTGAGAGTTGGGTTTTAGTTGCATTTGGGCTAGTAAGTTAGTAAGGAAGGTTGTAATTCAACAAGCCTCAGTGTTACTTGCGGTTTGGTTTGGTTTAGTTTCTGACATCAAAACCGCGAACCGAACCGCGCGGTGCAATGAAAAAAAGAACCGAACAAAACCGATCAAAAGCGATTTTTGCGGTTTTCGGTTTGGTTTGATTCGGTTTGCGGTTTTCTATTGATTTGGTTCTGTTTTGAACACCCCTACTCATATCGCTGAAATTGTTAGTGCAACCAACAGTAAGGACTAACGCGTGAGATCATATTTCTCTTTTAGAATTACTAAGCTTTTATATATTATAAATCAAATAATCGACTCTTTTAATAAAATATTGGCTTAATTACAGTTTTGGTCCCCGTATTTTCACCAACTCGCGATTTTAGTCCCCCAAAAAAAAAATTCACAAATTTAGTCCCCCAATAAATTTTTTGATGAATTTAGTCCCCCTATTTTCCCAATTTGTAAAATCAAAGTCGCCCTACCCCTATAATTTGGTCAAAATTGGCGCTGAGTTGCTAGTCACTTCACTTATCCTACGTGGTTGACACCTGGCTTATCTTGTTAGAATTTAAACATAAAAATTTTTATTTTTATTACAAAAATTGTTTTTTACTTATTATATTTAATAAATAAAAATTCAATCTTCTTATTCATTCGATACTTCGTCTCCCTTTGCGAACCCTAATCCCAAAGCATCGTTCCTTCAAAAGCAAAACAATTGGAATTTGTAAACATGAAATTTTTATTTATTAAATATTCAATGGGTTCACGAAGGGAGAAGAAATATCGAATGAAAACGAAGGAATTTTTATTTATTAAATATAATAATTAAAAAAAATTTGTAATAATAATAATAATAATAAAATATAATAATAATTTTTATGTTTAAATTCCAACAAAGCAAGTCAGCGTGTCAGCCACGTAGGATAAGTGAAGTGACTGACAACTCAGCGCAAATTTTGACGAAATTATTGGAGTAAGGGGACTTTGATTTTACAAATTGGGAAAATAGGGGGACTAAAATTGTCAAAAAAATTCTTGGGGGACTAAAATCGTGAGTTGATGAAAATAGGGGGACCAAAACTGTAATTAAGCCTAAAAGATTTGAGTATCATGGCAAATATGAGGAGATCTCTGGATTTTTTTAATTAGTGTTGGAAAGTTTAGATCATTCTTTCATAATGGCTTAAAATTATTTGCAAAGATTTGAAACATAGATAAAACATGAACTAAAATTGATCATGATAGTGAAATTTTATCCGAAAAATTAAAAGTCGTTAGAAGATTTATGCTACAGTTGCATCTGCGAGAAATGAACACGTTTTTTGAAATCTCTACATCACATAAATTAAATAAATAAACCCAATGCATCACACCGACCAAAAAATGATATTGAAATTAGCTATTCTCATTTAATAAAGTTTAAAAGTTTAACTTCTTTTCAAAAATAACATTTTTTTATATTAATTAGGGCTAGAAAGCCTGAAAGAAACGATTACACGAAAATAACTTTAGGAGTAGAAACTCCTATAAAATCTGCTAGCCACAAGGGGCTTACAATAGCTGGGGGGTTTCATACAAACACAGAATGACATCCTGAGAACAACCAATGGCGTCGTAGCATCAAAGCAACTATTTGCCTCTCTATAACAATGCGATATGCGGACCTCCCAATCAAGAGACAAAAGAGATCGAATACGGTTGACAATAGCAGCACCCACTACACTCACCGAACAAGACTTGGACAATTGGTTCATAACAGACAAAAAGTCAATCTGAACATCAATCTTAGAGAACCCTCGGTCTCTAGCAATTATAAGACCATCCAAAACACCCCATAACTCAGCGCAGAACAAGTGTCTAGAGCTCGAACATAACCACAAATGATGATATGATTGTTTATACTCTACATTAATGATATCAACTTTAATTACACAGCGGAATAGAAATAAAATTAGAATCGATCATGTAATACCTCTTTTCTTTTTACGAACAATTTTGTTTTGGTACTATGCTATTGGTACGTGGTACCCACCACCAACTTTGTCGGTGACTAATCTATACTAGGGAAATTGACTCGCCAAAAGTACCTGGTTTTGCCGACATGTGCCATCCTCCCCTCCCAATAGAGTTTTTGTCACACTCAATGTTCGAACTCGAGACATTGGGTTGGGATCCAAACTCAATTACCGCTCGGCCCAACCTCAATTGGTTTTATAAACACCAGTTAATGCCTCTTAGAAATGGTATATATTTCTTATATTTTTGACCAACCAAAAATACCATTTAGACTTGGATACCATCTCAAGGTCTCTAGTTCTAGTCTTGAGTGTGGAAACAAAAAAAACTCTATTGTCATTCAGATCGGTGAAGCCATCTACCAACTAAGTTCCCAAATTATATTAAGAGATTTTTTTTGTACCCCCACCACATGCCTCCATACCCCCCACATATTTTCTTTATCCCCAAAATACCATTCCCATAATCTCCCAAAAACCCACTTTTCAGTTATTCTCCACTGGGACCCACAAAATCTACAATCGGATTTACCGTTATGGAAGGTAAATCCGATTAGCATTAAATAAGCAATAAATACACACGAAGAGTCAAATCGTATTTACCTATTTTGAGCTAAATACGATTTGACATCGTAAAACATGCCAAAAAGGGTAATTTTGTCTGCTCGTATTTACCTAAATACGAGTGGAAATCGTATTTACATATACATGACTTAAATACGCTGTGTATTTTTAGCCATCGTATTTATCCAATGGTGGGGTAAATACGATTGGACAATCGTTTTCTGTTTTTAAATTTTTTTAATAACTGTTTTTTTTGGTTGATTATTTTGAAACAGATATCGATCCGCAGTCAGAGTCGCAGGTGGTTCCTGTTGTCGCGGTAGATACTACAGAGTCATTTTCCATGGACCAGGTATAATGTTTGAGTACTAATTTTTTAAATAATCTTCGGTTAATTTTTGACTGTCATTAAATTTACTAAAAACATTACAATTTTGTATTTTGCAGATATTTTCTACACGGGACGATGTTGTTGAGTGGGCGAAATCCGTTGGGAGACGTATCGGGGTTGTAGTTATTATTGTCAGATCTGACTCTGGTCGTAAAAGGGGGACTCGAGATAAAATCATATTTGGCTGTGACAAGCAAGGAGATTTTTATAATACTTCTAGAGTTATCGGATCGAAGAGAAGAAGATGTTTGTTCAAGTTGAGAGTTGTTCGTACCATACGTGATGGGGGTTGGCGTGTGCCGGTTAGGTGTAGGCTACACACACATCAGTTATTGACTACTCCAGTCGGGTCCACTCCTTTTGGGCGATTGACTAAGCCGCAGAAGGCTATTATTGATGAGCATACTTCTTTGAACGTAGCCCCGAAGGATAGTCTGCTTGCTTTGAAGAAAAATTTCCCGGGGAACGTCACTTCTCTTCCACAAATTTATAGGCAGCGTTACGCCTATCGGTCTTCTAGGAGGGGTCCTAGAACGACATACAAGAGCTGCTGCGATTAATTGAATCTGAAAATTATTTGTGTTGGAGTAGGAAGATTGGGGATTCTGACGTGGTTTCAGATATCATGTGGGCGCATCCCACTTCTCTAAAGTTATTTCGGTTGTTTCCTAAAGTGCTTATTCTCGACACAACATACAAGACGAATAAATACAATCTACCTTTATTGGAGATTGTGGGGGTGACATCTACGGAACTAACATTCTCGGTTGCTTTTGCCTACATTACACATGAGCTTGGACCGCATTTTACTTGGGCACTACAGTAGCTGAAAGAGTTATTCGACTTGTACGGGCTTCAACCACAAGTATTATTGACAGACACAGATCTTGGTCTAATGTCTGGTATTCTTAGTGTGTTTCCTTCTTCTACAAACTTGTTGTGTTCTTGGCATGTCACAAAAAATGTCAAGGCAAAAATTAAGGAGTTGGTTCATGCGGATAGGCAATGGGAAGTACTATCTCTTTAGCACGATGTCATTGACTCACTTAACGAGTCAAAGTACTCATCTCGATTGAAGATTCTTGAGGACTCGTGCGTTGATCTTCCTGCTCTTATCAAATATTTGCACGATACTTGGTTGAAACCGTACAAGGAGAAATTTATCTTAGCATGGACTAATCATATCCCACACTTTGGTAGTCAGACCACGAACAGGTATTTTGATATTTACTATTTTAACACCTGATTTAGTGGTTGAGTTTGCCTGAGATGGGGTACTTTATAGCCACCAGGTATAATGTGGCCCTAGTTCAGGTATCTTTGGGGATGAACTTTACTTATTTACCTTTGAGAGGTAATTTCTCTTCTTCGAAGACTCGTAGTATCATCTCTATTTTGCACGTGAGGGGTAACCATTGGGTGCACCTTTCTCTCTCGCCTTCATGTCCTTTGCCTCCGATTGCTCATTTATGGAAGAATAATGTATCTGACGAGGCACTTACATGGTTGGATCCGTATACAAGACGCTTCGCCCTATGGCACTCCCTTGCTCCAGTCACGCCACCTCCTCCCACTGATGCGCCCACCGTGGTCAATTTATCGGATGATTCTGATGGCTTACTTCGATGACATTTATTGTATTTATTTTAGTACCACATTTTTTTGTAATTATTTATACATATAGTTGTCTATATGTTTAAATATATATATATATATATATATATATATATATATATGTTATCCAGTTTTTAATTTTTAATTTTTTATTTTTCTTGTAAATCGTATTTACCTAATTACAAGGTAAATACGATTTGTTAATTTAACAAATCGTATGTACCCCCACTTACACATACATACGCTTTGTAAACTATACAAATCGTATTTACCTGCGTCCAAGGTACATACGCTTTGTATAATTTACAAATCGTATGTACCTAAATATGAGATAAATACGATTTTCATTTTAATTATGCCTCGTATTTAACTAAATACGCTTCATTATTTTATTCAATCGTATTTACCTTCTTCATAGGTAAATACGCGCGAGCATTTTTTTTAGGGGTATTTTAGGATTTTCGTTTTTCGTGGGGGTATTTAGTTAAATAGTGGGGGTACAAAAAAAAATCCCTTATACTCCCTCCGTTCCTGATCTTTGGTACTTTTTGTCTTTTATTTTTGTTCCAAAACAATGGTACTTTTAAAAACCCAATGTACAATTCACCTAATTTTTCCTAATATACCCTCTATATTTATTTATCTTTTTAGAGTTCCAACGCATGAATTAATTGTCCCAAGAACTTCAATTATCCCAATACAACTACAAATGGGGCATTTTAGTACTTAAACAACACAAATTAATGGTACCTTAATATGTGTGTAATAAACGAAAAGTACCAAAGATTAATAACAGATGGAGTATTAATCACTGACAAAATCGTAGATACGGCACCCCATTAAAAATAGATGATATGGAGCTATCAGCTATGTGGACAAACTCGATTCCGCTTAACAAAATAACAAATAGTTTTTAGGTTTAAATATGTGTTTGGCCCCTGCAAATACACGCACAATCCAAACAGGCCCCTGTAAAAAAAAACGTTAAAATAGCCCCTGCAAAATATAAATTGTTTACGGTTAGGCCCCTCAGTCAGTTTTCCATAAAAAAAAACTTTAAAATAAAAATAATTGCCATGTGTCATCATCTCATTAGACCATTATGCCACGTGTCACTGAACGTCATGTCAGCACCCCATGTCACCATGGACACATGGCACTGACATGTGCCACGTCAGCAACCAATAGATGGCTGCCACGTGGCAGTGTTGTTACACTCAAAATTAATTTTGAAAATGTCAATTGAGGGACTTAAACCTACTACCTCTTGGTGGCACACAAGAGAAACTACCACTGAACCAATACTTCAATTGTGATATTAAACCAATTCAACTATATTTATATTGTTACAAAACAATTAAACCCACTTCTTCAACTCTTCATCTTCAACAATTATCTGGAAACAATTTGGTTGAAGATGAACCAGAAAACGAAACATCAACAGAAAACGATTTGGTTGAAACGATTGGATTTAAAAACGATTTAGTTTTTCCTGGATATCGGAAACAATTTCGTTTTTCCTGGAGATTGGAAACGATTGGATTTGAAAACGATTTCGTTTACAAGTTTGCATCAACAAGCTTGCGATTATCCATATTTGGTTTTGACAATGACATGTGTTTTATGGTTTTTTTCGTTTCTGGGTATTTGATTGTTCAGAAGAAGATCTGGAATCGTTTATGGTTCTTTTTGTTTACAGTTTTGAGGAATTTGTTTTTTTAATTAATTAGTATTTTATGCATTATATATTAGTAGTTGGTTTAAATTAGTAAATAAAGAGGTGGCCTAGTATTTTTCTGTAACTGATATGTGATGGTGATGATGAAGAAGAAGAAGAAGAAGAGTGAAGAGTGAAAATACTCAGAAGTATGTATTATATATTTTAGGTTGGCTTAAATAATACGAGTAAGGATGTGTCCCAGTGGTAATAGTTTGTGTGTCTCACTCCAACGTTGTGGGTTCAATTCCCATTAATGCCAAAATTTCAATTTTTTTTAGTAACAAGAATATGCCCCCACATAGCTATGTGAGTGCCACGTGGCAGCCATCTATTGGTTGCTGACGTGGCACATGTCAGTGCCATGTGTCCATGGTGACATGGGGTGCTGACGTAGCGTTCAGTGACACGTGGCATAATGGTCTAATGAGATGATGACACGTGGCAATTATTTTTATTTTAAAGTTTTTTTTATGGAAAACTGACCGAGAGGCCTAACCGTAAACAATTTATATTTTGCAGGGGCTATTTTAAAGTTTTTTTTTTATAGGGACCTGTTTGGATTGTGCGTGTATTTGCAGGGGCCAAACGCATATAGTTAAATAGTGGGGGTACAAAAAAAAATCCCTTATACTCCCTCCGTTTCTGATCTTTGGTACTTTTGGTCTTTTATTTTTGTTCCAAAACAATGGTACTTTTAAAAACCCAATGTACAATTCACCTAATTTTTCCTAATATACCCTCTATATTTATTTATCTTTTTAGAGTTCCAACGCATGGATTAATTGTCCCAAGAACTTCAATTATCCCAATACAACTACAAATGGGGCATTTTAGTACTTAAACAATACAAATTAATGGTACCTTAATATGTGTGTAACAAACGAAAAGTACCAAAGATTAATAATAGATGGAGTATTAATCACTGACAAAATCGTAGATACGGCGCCCATTAAAAATAGATGATATGGAGCTATCAGCTATGTGGGACAAACTCGATTCCGCTTAACAAAATAACAAATAGTTTTTATTCGGTAAAATCACGTTGCACAGCTTGAACCAAAAACACGTTTTATGAGTTCAACGTGTATCCAAACATAAGCTCAGTGGTGTATTACTTCTGCTTATTTTCATCGTCAAACTTAAAACGACGCCGATGATCGAAGCCGCATCATCCACAAAGTAAGGCCCAACTCCTCCTCCTCCTTCTCCCCGTTCCTTACCAGTTTACAGAAAATCCAAACTTACCCATATTTCAATTTTCAAAACCGCATCTTTTTCACCCTCCACCTGTTTGTTTATTTGTCTCTGAATTTCTGATCGCAATTCTTCTTTCAATGCATTCAAAACGCAGAATAATGTTAATGGGCATGTGTAATAAGTTCATAAATTCTCTGAAATATCCTTCTTTTTCATCACTCACCCATCATCATTATTATCATCACTATCATCATCTATTCAGAAACAAAGCTCTTCCACAAATTCAAACCACACTTCAAGTTCAACCATCAAGATTTTCTTTTTCTGTTTTTAACTACTCTACTCATTGCAAAACCCCATTATCAAATGCTTATTGTTTGCAACTAATTCAATCTTCATTGCCCATCAGCTCTTTTGCTGCATTGCATTTATCCATTCACAATTATTGTTCAGAAACTGTTCCTATGAATCATGATTTTGGTTGTGATAGTGTGGGTGATGTTGTAGAGAGCAATGGTTTAGAAAGTGATGATGATAAGGTGTACAACACTGTAATGGAGGGTAGTAATGGTTTAGAAAGTGATGTTGATAAGGTGTTCAATACTATAATGGATAATTTGGTTGGATTTAAGAATTTGGAGAAAGCTCTTGAGCAATTGGGTATCCCATTGTCTACTCCATTGGTTACTGGGGTACTGCATAAGCTTAGATATGATGAAAAGATTGCGTTTAGGTTTTTCACTTGGGCTGGTCATCAAGATAATTACTCACATGAGCCTAGTGTTTATAATGATATGATGGACATCTTGTCTAGCACAAAGTATAAAGTAAAACAGTTTAGGATTGTTTGTGATGTGTTGGATTATATGAAGAGGAATGACAAGAGTACAGTTCCGGCAGAAGTTCTGTTGACGATTTTGAGAAAGTATACTGAGAAGTATCTAACTCATGTGCAGAAGTTTGCGAAGAAGAAGAGGATAAGAGTGAAGACGCAACCGGAAATAAATGCATTCAACTTTCTGTTGGATGCTCTTTGCAAATGTTGCTTGGTTGAGGATGCTGAAGGTTTGTATAAGAAGATGAGAAAAACGATCAACCCTAATTCCGATACATATAATATATTGGTTTTCGGGTGGTGTAGGGTTAGAAACCCGACTAGAGGGATGAAACTGTTGGAAGAAATGATTGAACTAGGTCATAAGCCTGACAATTTCATGTACACCACTGCCCTTGATACCTACTGCAAAATAGGCATGATAACGGAGGCGGTAGAGCTTTTCGAGTTCATGAGGACAAAAGGTTCAACCTTATCTTCTCCCACTGCCAAGTGTTATGCAATTATAATTGTGGCTCTTGCCCAAAATGATAGAATGGAGGAATGTTTTAAACTAATGGGACATATGATTAGCAGTGGTTGTCTTCCTGATGTCTCAACATACAAGGATATAATCGAAGGAATGTGTCTGTGTGGAAAGATAGATGAAGCTTACCAATTCTTGGAAGAGATGGGAAAAAAAGGCTACCCAACTGATATTGTAACTTATAATTGTTTCCTCAAAGTCCTCTGTGAAAATAAGCAATCTGAGGAGGCACTTAAACTATATGGAAGAATGATTGATATGAATTGTATTCCTAGTGTCCAGACTTACAATATGCTGATTTCAATGTTTTTTAAGATGGATGATCCTGATGGGGCATTTGAGACTTGGCAGGAAATGGCGAATCGGGGTTGCGAAGAAGACACTGATACATATTGCGTCATGATTGAGGGGCTATTTAACTGCAATAAAGGAGAAGATGCTTGTTTACTTTTGGAAGAAGTTATAGACAAGGGAATAAAATTGCCATATAAAAAATTTGACTCCTTGTTGATGCAACTTTCAGAGATTGGTGATCTTCAAGCAATTCATAAGCTCTCAGATCATATGAGGAAATTCTATAATAATCCCATGGCAAGACGATACGCTCTAAGCCAGAAGCGCAAGAGCATGAGCTTGAGAGGCAAGTCATAGTAAGAATTTTCTTGGTTGGGTTTGTTCTACCTTTCTTGAAAACTCGGAGGCTCATGGGCTGGACAAATATTTTCTGGAACTAAGCATAGCAGGTTATAGATTCACTTTAGCACTGACACTTCAGGTTGAAGACGTGTTCGGTGTCCGACACCGACATTGACATTTCAATTACTTACATTTTTCAAATTAGTCTGCGTGTTCGTGTTAGAACCGTGTCCATGTCTGTATTTATGTCAGTGCTTCAAAGGTATGCACCATTTCGGATACTGCTTTCAAGCTTGTTCCAGCACCTCATATTGGACTACTTTATATCGACAACTAGTTGCAACTTTGAGTTTAGAGATGCTCTATTGGTCAAGCTATCTACTGCCATTATTTTTGGAAGAAAAGTTTGTGAATCTTTGGATCTTATCTATTCTCATTTTTAGCACTTCAAGAGAAACTTCAGAAGCTGATATGACATATAGATCAAACAGGTGGAAGGGTGGGGTTCTTAATTCTTAACTGTGTCAAGCAAGGGGACCAATATTGCTTAGTATCGGATCATTCTCTGCGAGTGTTTTCCATGTTATATAAACCATACCACAAATATGTTTTCCATATTATCATTTGCTATCTCGTGAATGTTTTTCATCTTAGACATATGATCTCTATGAATATTGAATTATTCTCCACTGCTGAAGCATTAAAGATTGACTTCTTGGTTTGCCAAATCAGATAAATTTGTTTTACGATCAAACATTTATCCTTGAACTCCTTCTTGTCTTTTGTTCCCTTCTTTTGGAATCGCTTTTTGATATTTTCCTTTTTCTTTCACAGGCATTAAATCTTTTGAGAAGTAAAAGAAAACTCATTGTCAGAACCATCACTCTCATTGCCATCTTTTTGGTAAGTTTCTCATAATATTTTTGACATGATGAGTTGTAGTGTGGTTTATTTTCAAAGATCTCAAACCATGTGAAAGCGTTTGAAATATTCCAAACATTTTCTCAATACTATATGTCTTCCATTTTGAATAATTCATTCATACTAACGATTAACGAATCAACATGTTGGCTATTGTTTCCCTAACATGAGATGTGCCTTCATTAAGTCCCATATTTTTTGGTTGTAGCACACATTTTTCATACTCTTCTCTTACATATAAGATACGGTGCATCCTTCAATTTCAATATATATATAGAGAGAGTAGTGTCATTAGCAGTTGAGTCTTTTTCTCACGGGTTTTGGCTCATGGAAGTTTTAACGAGACCTCGATTTCCTCTACGAGTTGGAGTACCTATTGTACTCCCTTCATTATAATCTTTTGGTTATAAAAAAGCAGTAGTTGCGGGTAGAATGTAGTCATTCTCAGATAAAATTGATTTCCTTCGAAGTTTTCATTTTTCCTTTCTAGTAGTCAAATTTTTGTCCTATAAATAGAGGTGGAAGATTAGCATGCATTTCTTCACCTTCCAAAGTCAAGATAGAATCTTTTCCTCTAACATTGAAAAGTGCTCAACCTAGAGGTGAAGATTTTCTACTAATTGAAAGAGAGTAAGTAAAATAAAAAGGGGTATAATTGTATTTTAAAAAAATCGTTTTGAAATCCTTTTCTTAAAGTTTATAAAACACGAGTAGGCAGAAGACCAGATAGAAGATAAAACCTTTTGAAATTCTTTCAAAAAACTAAAAATAATTTAAATTGTTTAAGCTAGTTAACAAAACCATGAATACAGAAGGTAAAGGAAAGAGATAAGAGGGACCCAAATATTTACTAGTTCACCTATACCTAGTAGCTACGTCTAATCCCTTTGTTCAAAAAGGATTTTCACTGTAATCCAAAGATTACAAAAATGTGTGTATCTGCCTAAATTGGTAGATTCACCATATAGAATATCCCCTATAGAGCTTGTTGAGGTGAAAAATAGTTGGAGGATATGCTTAAGCAAGAGTTTGTGGGAACTAGTACGTCTCTATGAGAAATGTTGGTGTTGTTGGTCAAGAAAAAGAATGGTAGTATGAGATTGTGTATGGACTACCAACATCTTAATAAAGTGACTACTAAGAATAGGTGACCCTTTCCCAATATAGATGACCTTATGCAATGTTTTAAGAACGAGAACGGTGAAGGTATTGGGTCACTGGGTCATGGGTCAGACCGAGGGGTCAGTAGTTGAATCGCATGACTATTGGTTTGAGATATTTCTAAGATTGGTTTGAGATCATGTTGCCCCTAAATTTGGGTCAAGTATGATGATATTCCGAAGACTGTCTTTAGGATGCATTATGGTCATTGTGAGATCTTGTTTTCACATTTTAGTGTGATTAATGCTCCAATTATCTTCACGGACTACAGGAACAAATGTCCCACCCTTATTTGGATAGATTTGTAGTTGCCTTCATAGAGAGCATTGTAGAATCTTAAGGAGAAGCAATTGTATACTGAGTTGTCAAATTGTCGAAATGTGAATTTGCATTAGAGGGGGTGAATTTGTTGAGACATATCTCCTGGAGAAGCCATTGTATATTAATGAGTCGAGCTGGGTCGAATTTCATTCAACTAGACTTTATTTTCATCTCAAACTCAACTCAAACCATACTCGCAAACAACACGATTTAGCCATTCAGCTCAAAAACCTCCATTGTGAAAACGTCGAGTCAATCATCTCGCGAACAGCCTTATATCAAAACCTATGCTAGATGCATGCAAATTCTGTTGTAGTGTTGTGGAGAACACAGTAAATGTTTTCTCATGGAAAAATACTAGCCCTACATATAATTCCATTGCAAATTCTACATTAAAACTAAAAAAAGAAACGTAAAATGTGAAAAAGCTTCCACGAGGTAATGATGCAAAATGCAAAAACAAAATAGAAGAGAGAATGTATGTGTTCGCGCGCGAACCGTGCTTATGTACGTTAAAAGCATATGCTTAGTATTTATGCCATTGCCACGAAATAGGTTTAAGCAATTGTTAAATCAGGATTCTCATTCCTTATTCTTTAACACCGTTCAAAATGGGGAAAAAGTAAAAAGATTATCATTCCCACTAGGCTAATTCTTTTGCCATGGAATGCTCTTGGGGAACAAAAATTTGAAAGGAATGGCGAACACGAGGAATGAAGGAAGTTTCAGCGGACCGAAGAAGAAGACATATAGAGCAGTACAACGAATTAAGTGTGAATTACAAAGTAGGGCTCGAGTTCAACTTGTTCATCTAACAAGTTCAACTTTCAGCTCATTTGGTTCATGAAGCAAATTCATCGAGCTAATTATACTTTTGAGTTGGTTCAGTTCATTGCTACCCCTAAGTCACTGTATCTTTTTTTTTTTTTCCAAAACATGAAAGGAATATCTTCTTCTAGTTTGTATAACATTGTATTGTAACTCTATTTTTTAAATATTGGATGGCTTCGTAATGATAATTTTTAAGTTCCTACAATGAAGATAAAGAAGTTACTATAACAAAACGTTTATAAATGAATTCATAATTATTAAAATACAGGGTGCAAATAAAGTTACTAATGAAATGTCAATAGACGTCCTAGGAACATAGCTTGGTGTTAAAACACATGTAAGTCCTATGTGGACGTTAAGAGCATGGCTCGAACTCGGTACATTCCACTTTCCCCTCCCCATCTCCCACCCAGACAATTTATTTATACAATTTATTTATACTAAAGACAAAAAAAATTGACAATAGAAGGAACATCTTTCCTAAGAATTGCAGACATATTGGCTTCTTATTTTGAAAACCTAAAAGTTACTTTTGACTTTTGCCTATTCTATTTGCACTGTTCAATTGAAATTTGTCGGTCGGCAATCATCAACATGCAATTTTTGCATTTTGGGCATTTAGGGTCAGCCTTGGAAGTCATCACATACATATAGCAAAAAGTACATCCCATCACAACTGATGGGGGCAGTTCATCTTTGGCAGTACCACCTTGAAATTTGTCAGCAATCATAAACATGCAATTTTTGCATTTTGGGCATTTAGGGTCAACTTTGGAAGCCATCACATACATGTAGCAAAAAGTACATCCCATCACAACTGATGGGAGCAGTTCATCTTTGGCAGTACCACCTTGAAATTCGTCAGCAATAATCAACATGCATTTTTTGCATTTTGGGCATTTAGGGTCAACTTTGGAAGCCATCACATACATGTGGCAAAAAGTACATCCCATCACAACTAATGGGGGCAATTCATCTTTGGCAGTACCACCTAGCTCAGGGCTTACTATGGAAGTTAGATATGTTGGTAGGTTTCCAAAGTTTAATACTTGTGGTGATAATTTCAGTTTTGAATCAATGTACGAACAGCTTCCATATTCATTCACCTTTGAAGTCATCGTGCTTCCTTTTATTTTTTTGATTGATGCCGATCCAACCTTTGAATATACAATTAAACAAAAGAATTATGACAATATCCACATTTATCAAATCATAAAAGAGATCAAATATTAGTTGATGCTCTGCATTCACTTTATTCATAGTAATTGAAAATACTTATAAAAATTACAACATTCAATATCAATCTATCAAGTTATACAAATAGAATAATTAAATAGCGAATTTACCTCAAAGTTATCTTCGACTTTTGGCGGTTGATTGATGTCAATAGAGGCGTGAGATTGTTTCCGAAAAAGGTCAAGACTAATGTTACTCGCCATATTACCTTGACCTCCTATCTCGGCTAGCACACCTCTACTCTTTCGAAATTTATGAGTGGTTGTTTTCATTGTTTGTTGGCGTCCATATATATAGTAGTCGGGATTCGTTAACCGCGTGTTAAACTTATCATACTTACACCTTTAAGAACTCTTTCTAGACGAAAAATTAAATCAATACAACCATACAATTGAAAGTCTTCCTTAAGTAGATGAAGTCTATATGATTTTATAGAATTTTAAAACTATTTGATATTTCATCATATTATTTTATTTTATCGTGTAATACACAATTTAAAACATAAATAAGTGTCCACTACTAAAATATATACCAACGTATATATTGTTTGAAATTTTGTACACATGATCATCTTAATAATATTAGATGATTCAACTCTTGGATTGACACAAGTTGTCGTCCTCACAGATTTTCAAAAGTGTATGTATGCTAAGTTTGACACATTATGTCAACAAGTCCTGACACATATGTGTGTATAGATACGTGTGCATGTATGTATGTGTGTTTTTGAGTCAGAACTCATTGACACGTGTTAAACTCAACGCACTTACATCTCCAGTGACTCTTTTTAGAATGTAAATTATATAAATCAAGTCGTTGAATCATTTTATAATCATTTTATTTTATATTATTTTGATGATCATGACAACAATAATTCGAAAAAAAATAGAAGTCGTAGCTATATGATAATATAATACTATATGTTAAAATAATATATTGCGAGGAAATATGACATAGTTTTAATATTTTACAATGTCTTATAGACTTATTAATAAATTAGTACAAAAATTAATATAATTTTGAGAAAAAGGGAAGCTAATTAAAATACAAAAAGTTAGAGGAGAGAATAGAAATGAATAGGAAATTTTTTATCACGTACTTTTATTTATAAAGTTAGAATATAATTATTTTCTACTCTAATATATTTCAATGAGTGAGATATGTTATTTCTAATTCTTCTTCTTTTGAATTAATTATGTATACCTTTTATACTTGCGTATATTTTATTTGGGTAAAGATTTTCCTATAATTTAGAATTATTTTTTTCTCTATTTTACTTTCCTTAACCATTTTTTTGACAAATATTACTTTCTTTAAATAGAATTTAACAAATTTGAATGTTAATTCACGTGATTTATCATGATGATTTGATGTGCCATTATAATCAAGTTATTTATAAGAAAAATCTGAAAATGGTTTTTCTTTATAATGATTTCAATTTTTTTCTTTCTATTCTATTTTTTCTCAAAATACTGAAATAAGCACATAGGAAATCCAATATAGTGATTATCTTAATATATAACATTTCTGTATTAAATTCAATGCGATTTCTCATTTTAAATATCATAGAACCATTCAATATCCCGATTTTAATAAATTTTCTAACTTTACAGTCCCAGTCATTAATATATTTCAATGATTTATAAGCACTAACTATAGTATAATATTTATAAATAATAACTAAGTTCTTATATTTTAATTTTTCTATTTTTTGCAAGCCCTATTTATTATTAAATTATTTAGTAGTATTAATTAAGTTGCTTTAAAAATTGGTTTGATTTTTTTGATTCTGCAAATGTATATACATTACCTGTTTGATATACTTGGTAGATTTCTTATTTAGTTTGGGTCACATAAATTTGTGACATCTCACTATGATTATATGTACAACAAAGTGATTTTAAAAGAGTTAAATGTGAATTTTTATATTGATTTTTCTAGGTGTAAGAACTACCGATGTGGTAAGCAGAGACGGTGGCGGAGCCGCATCTGGTTGAGGGGGTTCAGTTGAAGCCCCCAAAATTTATTTTTTTTGGCTTACCATCCTATAGAAATATTTTTTGACGCACCTGAATATTTTAAATTGCACGAATAGCCTAAATTTTGCACCTATTTACATCAAAGACCCAAATTTAATTTACCCAAAACATAACACAGATAGAAGCCCACATGACTCGCTACCATCTACATCTAGAAGGGTCGAAGCCTATCCAAAAAAAATGTAGAAGGGTTGAAAGGAGCTAAGGAGGAAAGTCAAAAATGTCGCACAACCGAGGAGAGCGAGTGTGGTGCTTTGCCAGAGCATCGTCGTGTTGTTCGCCTCGTCCAAATATGTCTCCACCGAAGCTCACAAAGGGGAGGAACAATTGCCTTGATACTCTGGACTGCAACTTCACAATCTGATTCAACCACGAGAAAGTGGAACCCACGCCCGTACGCTAAGGATACTCCATGGTAGATTCTCCAAAGTTACGCCTCTAACAGAGAACAACCAAGGTGGTGAGTGGATGCAAATATGAACCGATCCACCCACCTATTCGCAGTACCAAAGAGAAGGTTCCACTGAGTACATGTATTGAACTAAACCTTACTTTTCAAATTAGTAGTGACCCAAGATTTGTAACTTGTAGATGTGAAAATCATACAGTTGTGATCCTTTGATAGTCCCTAGAATAATGAAGGAGGGACTCTGGAGCACAACCACAAACCGAACACGAAGGGGAAGGAGCTAAGGACCAACATCTATGTAACTGAACACTCACAGATATCAAACAAAGACCATGAAATCCATTTACGTGTTCAAACAATCGTAAGACCCTATCCAGCAAGAATAGATGCCTAATAGGACCGAAGATAAGACGACAAGCAAGACCATTCTTTGTTTGCTGTCATGTCTCCGTAATGGGCACATCAAACATATTGTGTATGCAAAACCACATTCCCCTTTTTAAGGTGGGCATAGTGAAGAATGTTCACATGATAGGGATATTTTGTATTTAGGAGACATAGTTCAGAATGGTCGACATCTCCTTCACAGACAAGTGAAATTGTGACCCGAGGTCTCTTTCCATTAATTAAATCTTGCATTTTCATTCTTGATCTTTATTTATTTTTAGTTTATTCCATAACAATCAAATTATTTGTTGGTATAAATAATAAGTAATATTGATTAGCTTGGTACTTTTTAATTAATCTATGTGAAGATTGTGGACATTCGGAGCTGACGAGGGCGGTGAGTGATCGTCGGTGCCCAAAAAGGTGGCATGGACAAAGAGCGGCTCCTGGAAGCTTCCAGCGAAGGGCCACGTGAATGAACCGAATACGCACCGGAATGGGAGGGATCCCGAGGCTGTGCAGGTATGAGACTGTACAGTTGAAGGAAGGCTTAAAAGAATTAATTTGGACTACCTATACCACCAAGATGCACCTTCATTTCGGGAACCCTTCCCATAAGAACTTCATAGTTAAGCGTGCTTGACTTGGAGTAGTAGTGGGGTGAGTGACCTTCTGGGAAGTTTCCTAGAAAGCATGCAAGTGAGGACAACACATGCTGAAAAGGCTCGTGTTGGTTTGTGGGGGCAGTCAACAGTTCTGTAAGCAGTCTGGGATGTTACAAATGGTATCAAAGCAGCAGACCTCTCCCAGTACGGTGTGGTTTGAGGACGAACCAAGCGAAAGCTGGTGGGCACATGTGACATCCGGGGCTGACGAGAGCGAGGAGTGATCGTCGATGCCCAAAAAGGTGGCACGGACAAAGAACGGCTCCTGACAGCTTCTAGCGATGGGCATGTGAATGAACTGAATACGCATCGGAATGACACGGATCCTGAGGCTGTGCAGGTATGAGACTATACCTTTGAATGAAAGCTTAAAAGAATTAACTTGGGCTACCTATACCAACAAAATGCATCTTCTTATTTTATACTACTTATGCGAATGTGTAACATCCCCAAAGTGGCTAATCCTAATTCTTGAGATTAGTAGATGCTTTTATTTAATTGTTTTCCAATTGAGTTTATAGTTGGTTAATTAAGTTATTTTATTAATGACTGAGTGTAATTCTTGTATGTTTGTTTGCTAGTTTAAATTAATTATTATGGGGTAGTGTATTAGTTAAGAAAGGAATACAAAAACTGGTCAACAGAAGTTGATGTATCTGGTCCAGAGACATCAACTTCTGTTTACCGTTTTTGCTTATATTCTGTAGGCAAAATTACACCAGAAGACCTTTAAGTTATTTATTTGTAACAAGTTGGCCCTTTAAGTTTTTTTGTAACAAATAGGCCCTTTTAGTGATTACTCTAGCTTATATATTTTGATGTAATGCTACTTTATATATTGTGATTATTCTAACTTATGTATTTTGATGCAACCAAGCATATTTTGGTGTATTTTGATGTAATCAACGATATGACATTTTACTAAAATGGCCAACGGTATCAACGTTAGGTAACTTAAAGGGCCTATTTGTAACAAAAAAAAACTTAAAGGGCCAACTTGTTACAATTAAATAACTTCTGGTGTAATTTTGCCTATTCTGTAATAGAGTAGTATATACAAAGGTTTACTTTTTTTTTTGGAAGGAATACAAAGATTTACTTGAAAATATTTGTATATAGACACCAAATCAAACATAGCTATTATATTATACACCCACACATATACGTGTGTAAATAATATATCTATATATATTTATATATACGATTTTGGTGATCTACAATACTTTATATTTAAAAAACCTTACTACAGTATCCACCTATTAGAACTTGGTAAGATTTTGATTGATGATATTTCTGGGATCTCTATAGACATCATAGTGTAGCCTCTTAGTTTCAGTTTGAGTTTATGCCCTCTTTTGTACCTAAAAAAACAAACTTACTACACCAATCACATGTTACAAAGTTTCATTCACCCCATTAACACTGATATATTTAGAAAAATGATATTTGTAAATACATACTCTATGTGTAACAAAATATAACTAAAAGTTGACTCTTTTAATCTTACTTAGTGATGGTGGTATACCGAAAATATCCTTAATAAAATGTTGAATATGTAATGCTCAACATGAAGAGTTAGTGGCTTTTTTCAGGCAATTAAAATAAGATGAATGGTGATTTAGATAACAAAGTTCATCTTGTAATGAGATTAATAAAAATACGTGTAAATAACTACTCCTTTTAATAAGTGTGCTGGTACTAGGTAGTTTAGTTTACTTATATTTTGTTATAAAGTAGTATATACAAAAACTTTGTGAGTAAAGTTTAGTGTATTTAACTCAGACGGGGAAAATTATCTTTAGGGAGTAATCCAATAAATTCTAATCTCTAAAGTAGAGTTTCCGATAATCCATAGAGCTAGCAAAACGGGCTACCAGGCCCACATCGGGCCGGCCCGCCTCAGGCTCGGGCTTTACAGGCTGGGCCTAAAAGCCCAGGGGTGAATTATGGGCTCAACATTTGTGGCTCAAGCCCGGCCCTATACGGGCTGCGGGCTTTTCGGGCTAGCCCGCATTATACGCAACACAAATTAAAAAAACTAATTTTTTTAATACAATATAAAAATGTTATTTAATTTCATGCCACTGTGTGACAAAAATAAGTTAAACACCACTTTGTGTGTAAACAAACTAACGCCACTTTTAACTTACCGAAAACTATATGGTATGACTTGAATATAACAATAATAGTATGACTTTATAATTTTATATATATATAATGTTGCATCAAAAAAATTATATATATAATGTTAACGCCAGTTTTAGATGTACGTATAAAGGTCCTTCTAGCTTTAATATTACGAACTCACGTGTTTAATCCCTTTATAATTTGCATAGTTTTGAAATATTATAGCTACTGTCATCTTATATAAGTTCGTGCAGTATCCGCTTTGCAAGAACAAGAATAGACACCGCTGTAACCAATTTGAACTTAGGAAAATCAACTAGTTTAACACTATTGATGCTATTTGGGTTACTAGTTTGAGGCTTTTGGCAGCAATGCAACATATGTTATTTAATCAACGGGCTTGTGGGCCACCCATGGCTCGGCTGGGCTAGCCCGCTGCGGGCTCTGGCTTTTTAGGACCGGGTATAAAAATAAGCATAATTTCTTCAGTCCAAACCCAATTCTTTTTCGGGCTAGCCCGGCCCGACCTATTTTGCCAGCTCTAATAATCAAGAACGGATCCATGATAGTCAAATTGGGGACACTTGCCCCCACTCTTCATTACTTCTGAGTGTTGAACTTGAATTTTAAGTGATGTTAAATTTTGCCCCAACTTAAAGTAATGTCTTGTCACTATTTAATGGAAATTTAGAGAAGGAAATGAGTTTTCCTCCTATGAATTTTGAATTTTATAAATAATCAAATGTTCATTTGTATGATTGTCTAATTATATGCATAGAGGAAGACTTTGTATACCGTTAAAAATGAAAAAAAAAATAATACTATATTTTTAAAATAAGAAGACATATAGAGAGCAATTATGATTCATAGATTTTTGTTTGTTTGAATCATTATTGGCTACCCACAAAGTATCTGACGCCTTTAATGAAATACTAATATCCAATCGTGTTTAAGAGCATATTTTGCATTGGTCAATATCGAGTTTGTCAACTACGAATTCAAACTCAAGAACACTGGGTCGACCCCCGTGTCCTAGGGTAGCTTATACCACTGGACCAATAGTGTTAGTTAATATGATTCATAGATGTTAAAGTGTCTTCAATTTTTGAATATATAATGATATAGTATTTGTAATATCCTGTTTTTTCTGTTTATCGATAATAATATCATTATTTTATTGCTCATATTTATGTATATTTTAATAAACATTTAAAGTGTATAATTTTTCCCCCACCAATCAAAATTCATGGATCCGTCACTGCTAATAATTATAGGGTTAAATATGTTTTTGGTCCCTATAAATATAGCGAAATTTGTTTTTAGTCCATATAAAATTTTTTGGACACTTTTGGTCCCTACATTATTCACCATTTGCGCTTTTAGTCCTTACCGTTAGTTTTCACTAACGGTGCTGACGTGACATATGTTATGTGGCAATTTTTTTAGTGCTGGCATGACATGTCAGATTCCATGTCATTAATCAAATGCCACTTAAGGTAAATGAAAAAACAAACTTAAAAACAAAAATTAAAACATAATTATCTTCCTTCCTCTTCTTCTTAACAAAATAAAATCAGAAACCAAAAGCCTTAATCTGCATCCCAAATCCCTAATCTAACTCTCGTCTTATATTCTTCATCTTACTGATGTCCAGATTCGGATCTAATCTACAATTATCTTCCTCTTCATCACTAATATTCCTCTTCTTATCTAATCTGCAGCCCTAATCTTAAGATTCAGATTCCGATGAAGAAGATGGATCTGGAAGAAAAAGAAAAAGAAAGAGATCTATGAAGCCCTGATACTCCAAAATAGGCCACGTACCCGTGTCGGATACGTATCCGATACCGATACTTGTCGGATACTTTCGGATACGTACCCTGGGAGTATCCTGAAATTTATATTTACTTTTAAATTAAAAAAGACAAGATACTTACCGGATACTTGAGGGACACTTTGGGGATACGTATCTTGGGAGTATCCTGAGATGTCTCTTGATGAACCAGAGTTGGAAGTTATGTTATTTTTTGACGATGGAAATGGAGGAGAGGAGAATGACACAGTTAGTGTTAAGTAGTGAAAAATAGACAATTCTATAGAGCCTAAACTTCTTTCGGATATGACTTATGATGTTTTTCCTATATTCTAAATTGGGTAGTAGACTGCGTTTCTTTTGTGACATGTTCGTAGGAGGAAGAAAATATTTTAAATTGGGTGGGGAAAATACATTTAACTATGCTTACTTATTTTGATCAGAAGTATCTTTTTTGTAAATGTGATCATATCTATTGAATATTATGAGCAATTGTCAATTAGTAAAATGAAGTATCTTTAGTTATGTTTTATATTTTTAAGTTTTGATTTAATTTTTTAATGAAGTATCCCTGTCGTATCGTATCTTGATTTTCAAAATTTTCTCGTATCCACGTATCGTGTCGTATCGTATCTCGTATCCGGACTTCAAAGAAACAGATAGTATTATTGACTGGGAATATTCATGGGAAGCCTTCACGGTGTTTGATAGTACCCCCTTGAGTAGTACCCCCTTGATTACGTCTATTCATTGGACCCATAAGGTTTGATCAATAGTTAACAAAATATTATTTTATCGTGTGGCCCAAATGAAATGTTATACTTCCATAGTTCAAATCAGTATCTAAGGTGTGGAAATATTAATAGGTTTGAAAGTATTCTATTTATGGTTGTAGTTCTAATTAGGGGTGAATCTGGTGTTGTGGCACTGATGTGGGTAAGAAGATGAGTAAGATAATTGACGAATGTGGGGCTGCACTGGTTTCAGATTTTATTTTGTTAAGAAGAAGAGGAAGATAATTTACGAAGAGGAAGATAATTATGTATTAATTTTGGTTTTTTCATTTACTTTAAGTGGCAGTTGGTTAATGACATGGAATCTGACTTGTCATGCCAGACCAAAAAAACTGCCACGTAACATATGCCACGTCAACACCGTTAGTGAAAACTAACGGCAGAGAGTAAAAGTGCAAACGGCAAATAATGTAGGGACCAAAAGCGTCCAAAAAATTTATAGGGACTAAAAACAAAATTCGCTATATTTATAGGGACCAAAAACATATTTAACCCATAATTATAATAGAATTCAAAGATAAATGTGCAGAAAGAATTAGAGAGGGAGAAGATTAAATGCTGCTATTATTCAGAACATTAAAGATTTGCTACACAGAGATTGGCCCATTCAAGTGCTTCATACGCTTCGGGAAGAAAATGCTTGTGCGGACTTCTTAACTAAAGTCGGAGCTACTGGTAGTGATCCTTGGATTGTTTTTGACTCTCCTCCTTCTGGCTTGTTGTCTCACTTGACAGCGGATGCCTCGGGTGTTGAGTTTGTTCCAGTCTAGTAAGTTTTTGTTTTCCTTTTTTCTTTTTGGTTCTCTTTCCTTCTTGTATCAAAAAAAAGAGAAGGAGAAGATAATATTTGTTTGTAAAATGTGAGTCAATCTCTTCATTAGGCCAGTTGGCCGTTATATATGCACGATTTTTTTTAGCTGATCCCATTATATTGTAAACTCAGAATCTCTTCATTGAATTAGCAAAGTGGTACAAACAGGTTTATAAAGCTCTGCATAATCACACAGTTTGATTGCTTGAGCTCAACTAACAAAAACAGAAACTAATACATGGGCTTACTGAACAACAAAACTAATCCATACACAATTGGGCTAGGCTCATACACTATTTACCACTTGCTATTTCTAATACAACTACATCTTCAATATACCAATAATTCCTCCCTCAAACTTAGCTCCGTTCAGTGTACCCTCACTGCATCAGAGTATTAACTCTGTTCAGTGACTTGCACTGCATCAGAGCTCAGTTTGTCAACACTGCATATTCCCAGCAATTCTCTAAACTTCTGGAAACTTTCAGCCTTCAAAGGCTTAGTCATCACATCAGCAATTTGCTCTTGAGTACCACAATGTAGCAGTTCAATCACTTCTTTCTTGACCAATTCTCTAAGGAAATGGAAACGCACATCAATGTGCTTACTTCTTCCATGAAGTGTAGGATTTCTAGACAGTTTTATGGTTGAATTGTTGTCACACAAGATCACTGTACTTCCAGTTTGAGAATGTCCTAGTTTTTCCAAAATCCTTCGCAACCATATAGCTTGACATGCACACGAAGCTGCTGCTATAAATTCTGCCTCTGTAGTTGATAAAGTCACAATGGGCTGCTTCTTAGAAGCCCAGGCAATTGCCCCATTTCCAAGCAGGAAAACGTATCCAGAGGTGCTCCTTCGATCATCCAAGTCACCTGCATAATTGCTATCAGGATAGCACAACAAATCATTCATTTCAGTCTTGCTATACAGGATTCCTAAGCCTGTAGTTCCTCTTAAATATCTCAATATTCTCTTGGCAGCCTGCATGTGAAGTTCAGTTGGATTTTCCATGAATCTACTGATTAATGCCACTGAGTACATTATATCAGGTCTTGTGGCAGTAAGATACATCAAACTGCCCACAATCTGTTTATAGTATGTGGTATCAACATTGCTTCCTTCTCCTTGTTTAGTCAACTTGAAGCCTGGTACCATGGGAACTCCTACTGGCTTGCTGTTACTCATGCCAAATTTCTCCAAAATTTCATTAGCATACTTATTCCGAGAGATGAATATACCAAGTGAGCTTTGAGTTACTTCAACTCCCAAAAAGTAACTCATCTTCCCCAAGTCTGTCATGGCAAATTCCTTCATCATAGAACTCTTAAAATGCTTCATCATTTCTAAGGAATTTCCTGTGAATACCAAATCATCTACATATAAACTCACCACCAACAATTCACTGTCAATACTGCCCTTTACATACAGAGTGTACTCTGAGTCACACCTTTCAAACCCTTCATTCTGGAAGTATGCATCAATTCTGCTATACCAGGCTCTTGGAGTCTGCTTAAGTCCATAGAGAGCTCTCTTGAGCTTGTAGACTTTGTCTCTTGCATCCTTTTGCAAATATCCTTGAGGTTGCTCTACATATACATCTTCTTTGATTTCACCATGTAAGAAGACACTTTTCACATCCAATTGGAAGATATTCGAACCATTAGTGGCTGCAATAATAGTTCTGATGGTATCCCATCTGGCCACTGGAGCATACACCTCAGTGTAATCTACCCCTTATTCTTGAGAGTAGCCCTTGGCTACTAGTCTTGCTTTAAATTTGTCAACCTCACCCTTCTCATTGTATTTGGTTTTGTAAATCCACTTGACACCAATTACTTTGGCTCCTGCAGGCAGAGAAGTTAATTCCCAAGTATTGTTTCTAACAATTGCTTCAATCTCTTGATTCATTGCTTCTCTCCATTTCTTGTCTTTCACAGCTTCTTCAAAGCTAGTTGGATCAGCAGAATCTCTGAATACTGCAAGTCCTTGTTCATCACTCATTTCTTCAGTAAGAAATGCTGTGTCATAGTCATTCAAGTATGCTGGAGTTCTTCTAATCCTCCCTTGAGTGTGATTCTCTTCTACTTCTTCACTGCTTTCATCATTGTCATTTACTGGTTCAGTTTCTGTGACAGGAGCATGTCCTTCATCATTGACAATCACAGGTACTTCTGCTTTCTCAGACCCATCCTCTTCATCATGTAATTCCAGCTCACATGCTTTCTCCTTGCCCTTCCAATTCCATTTTTCTTCCTCATTAAAGACTACATCTCTGCATATTATAATTTTCTGAGTTGCAGGGTCATACAATCTATAGGCCTTTGATTCTTCACTAATTCCAGTACACACTTAGTACTTCTATTATCAAGCTTCTTTCTTTGTGCCTCAGGCACATGAGCATAAGCCACACATCCAAATGTCCTGAAAAACTTGACTGATGGTTTTAAATTTGTCCAAGCTTCTTGTTGAGTCTTATCCTTTACTGCCACAGTAGGTGATCTATTTAATAGGAACACACTCCAATTAACTGCTTCAGGCCAAAATGTCTTGGGCACCTCCTTGTCACTTATCATGCTTCTCACCATATTTAGAACAGTTCTATTTTTTCTCTTAGAGACACCATTCTGTTGAGGGCTATATGCTGCAGTGAGTTGTCTTTTGATGCCATGCTTGTCACAAAATTCCTTGAATTCATTAGATGTGTACTCTCCTCCTCTATCTGATCTGAGACACATAATCTTTTCTCCACTCTCATTTTCAACTGCAGCCTTAAATTTCTTGAAGGTGTTGAGAGCTTCAGACTTGGCAGTCAGGAAATACACCCAAGTCTTCCTAGCATATCATCTATGAATGTAATGAAGTACCTTTTCTTGCTATTAGATTTAGGATTCAATGGAGCACATATGTCAGTGTGGGCCAATTCCAACTTCTTTGATGCTCTCCATGAGGTACTCTTTGGGAAACTATCCCTGTGTTTCTTTCCTAGCATGCAACTTTCACACACTTTACTTTCCTCATTCAATAGAGGTAAGTCTTTCACCATTTCTTTTTCTGCCAGAAGTCTCAAACCAGACATGCCAAGGTGGCCATATCTGCAGTGCCACAATCTGCCAATATCATCACATTCAACTTTGTAGCATTTGGCTTGATCATCATATTCACCTTTGGCACCATTCATAACAGACACAGGGAACACACGTTTTCCAATCATTTTAGCTTGCATAATCAGTCCCTTCTTCTTGTGATATACTTCACACATATTGTTTTCAAAATATATGCCCAATCCCTTTTCTAGCAATTGTCCAATACTCAATAAATTGCTAGACAGTTCAGGGATATACAATACATCAGTTATGACTTGTGTTATGCCCCTAATTTTAATTTTCACATTCCCTTTTCCCATAGCAGTTATTGTAAACCATTTCCCAATTTCACAGTAGTTCTAAATGTTTCATCTAAATCACAAAACCATTCCCTAATGCCACTCATGTGATTACTACATCCACTATCAAGAAACCATATCCATACCTGGTTCTTGATGGAGTTTTCAGCATCTGTAGTGGCCATTAAGAGCAGTTCTTCATCTTCTTCGCCACTCATGTGATTACTACATCCACTGTCAAGAAGCCATGTCCATACCATGTTCTTGATGGAGCTTTCAACTTCTATAGTGGCCATTAAGAGCAGTTCTTCATCTTCTTCACATTCTGCAAAGTTTGCATTCTCTTCCCAGCTTGGACATTCATTTTGGTAGTGGCCAAATTTGTTACATTTGTAGCACTGAACTGACTCCTTGTTCACGTTCCTGCCTATTCCTCTTCCTCTGTTGTTCCTACCCCTTCCTCTGAAGCCTCCTCTGGTAGGTACAGTTGCTTTCAATGCTTGTTCTTCCTCGCCTTTGCCTTTGTATTCCTTCATTCTCTGTTCATGTACCAATAGGCTCGCCTGCAATTCATCTACTGATAGGGCAAATGTATCATGCGCCTCCATGATCGAGCATACCACATACCCGAATTTCGCCGTCATCGATCGGAGTATCTTTTCGACCATACCAGTCTCATCAATCTTATCACTGTGCGCCTGCATTTTATTGGCGATTGCTAGGGTTCTTGCAACGTAATCATTCACTCC
The DNA here is from genome assembly GCA_963573325.1 of Astragalus glycyphyllos. Lineage (NCBI taxonomy): Eukaryota > Viridiplantae > Streptophyta > Magnoliopsida > Fabales > Fabaceae > Astragalus > Astragalus glycyphyllos. Next base: position 6,249,569 of record OY754313.1, on the reverse strand, counting down.
TTCTTCTTCTTTCATGCCTAGCAACTCAAATTCCCTTTGCAAAGATTGCAATTGCGCTTTCTTTACTTTCGTCGTGCCTTGATACTTGATTCGCAATGACTCCCAAATGTCTTTTCCAGTATCCTTCTTCAAGATCGTTTCTATGGTGTTCCTGTCAATTGCTTGAAACAGGTAGTTTTTGACCTTCAAATCTTTCAGTTTGGCGTCTTCTACGATCTTGGTTTGCTCTTGGCTTGCTCCAGCGGGAAGTGGTGGAATTCCGGTCTCAATCAAGCTCCAGTATTCTTTGGACCTCAGAAGATTCTCCATTAGCATAGGCCAGTGTTCGTAATGCCCGTCGAATTTGGGTATCGCTGGTTGCACGAAGGTTTTCTCGTCCTTCGTCGTCGTCATCTTCAACGGCGGTGGTGGTGGTGGTTGCGAATTCCGATCACTCAACTAACTGCGGTTATTTTGATCGATTTCTGTTAGAGATCCAGTTACGCTCTAGATACCAATTGTAAACTCAGAATCTCTTCATTGAATTAGCAAAGTCGTACAAACAGGTTTATAAAGCTCTGCATAATCACAGAGTTTGATTGCTTGAGCTCAACTAACAAAAACAGAAACTAATACATGGGCTTACTGAACAACAAAACTAACACATACACAATTGGGCTAGGCTCATACACTATTTACCACTTGCTATTTCTAATACAACTACACCTTCAATATACCAATATATATATATATATATATATATATATATATATGCCAGTTGGCAAAGATTTGTTTTGCCACTAAATTTTTCACATCTTTCTCAATTATTGACTTGGCAGAGCTGTAGTCAATTCTGAGTAAAAACTTTTCATTTAGCAAATCATCTTGGAATTTTGAAATGCATTTTATAATGGAAAGCATTTCTTTTTTAATGGTCGAGTACTTCGACTGGGTCAGATTCCATTTTCCTGAAGTAAATCTTACCAGTTCCTCTTTGGAATTATTGGGATTTGCCTGTTTTAGGATACCACCATATCCTAAGTCTGAAGCATCTGTTTCAACTATTTTAAAGAATTTAGGATTTGCTAAATTTAAGCAAGGTAAACATTTTACTTTGGCTTTAATTCTTTGGACAGCTTGGGAATGTCTTTCTGTCCAAGGCCCTGGGTTCTTTCTGAGCCTATTGTATAAAATGGCTGTGTCCTGTGATAGGTCCTCATAGTAATCTGAGATATAATTGAGACTCCCTAAGAACCTCTGAAGTTGTTTCTTTTCAGAAATAACATTGGGAAATTTGGAAGCAAAGTCTATGCTCCTACTAATAGGAACTATCGTTCCTTGGTCTATCTCATGGCCTAGAAACCTAACCTTTATTTGGAAAAGCTTCATTTTTGGGGCAGAAATAACTAAGCCATTATGCTTGACCAAACCTTTGAAAATTTTCAAATGTTTTGTGTGTTGGTCAATACTTTTGGAAAAGACCAAAACATCATCTATGTAGACAATTATGAAATCAGAGTAGGCATTAAAAATGTCATTCATAATATTTTGAAACTCTGAAGGGGCATTTTTTAGACCAAAGGGAAGGACATTCCACTCGAAGTGTCCAAAGGGCACAGTGAAGGTTGTTTTATATTTATCAGCTTCACTTATCTGGATTTGCCAGTAACCCGACTTCATATCGAATTTTGAAAAGATTAGAGCATCGCTTAATCTGTCTAAAAGATCCTTTTTATTAGGGATAGGATACTTGATCCATTTCAACACCTTATTAAGGGGCTTGTAATTAATAACTAGCCTAGGAACTCCTCGTTCCTGCTCAGCATTCTTGTTTACATAGAACGCTGTACAGCTCCAGGGAGACTTAGAATTTCTAATCAGCCCTTTTTGTAAGAGAGAATCAATTTCTCTTTTGCATAGGTCAAGGTATTCCTTGTTCATTTGGGCTGGTCTGGCCTTAGTAGGGATCTGGTTTTCAATGAAACCGTCCTCATAGGGCAAGGATATAACATGCTGCTTTCTATTCCAGAAAGCATTAGGAAGATCATTGCAAACTTCTGCAACAAATTGCTGTTCGATGGCCTTAATTTGGCTCTTAATGTTATCTTTGTTGAGCTGCTCACTTATATTGAGTAAGCTCACTTCTTCCTTAAGGAAGCACATTTGCTTCTCTTTATTGAGGAGAATATCTCTTACCTCGTTCAACATCTTGACATGAGGATCAGTAATGAACTTGAAAATGATTTTTTTGTCATCTATAACAGTGGTGATTCCACTCTGGTCAATATTTATAATAGGCATAATATTATGTAGAAAGGGGGTGCCTAATATTATGTAGAAAGGGGGTGCCTAATATATATATATATATATATATATATATATATATATATATATATATATATATATGCACGGTGAATTACAAAGTAATGATTGGGAATATTCCATGTCCCTCTCCACACATACTAATTGACACCACACCAAAAGTAAATAACAATTAAAAGTAACCCATAGTAAACTCCTCTTACATTAACACATCTATAAATATATTTACAAATAACCTGTGTGTAAATATATTTTCTATCTATAGCAACAAGTATAAAGAGTGTACAACATGATCCGACACAAATGTTAGATAATTGAGTTCCTAACCATTTGATCCCTAACCGATACGTATGAAAAAATGTTTGTAGAAAGATATCAACCATTTAAGTTGATCTTAGATACTTAGAAATATTATTCTCTACCGTCGTCGTGGAACATATCTTTAGTTTAAAGAAACAAGTATAAAGTGTGTTTGTTCAAGATTGTCGAAGTAAAAAAAAATTGAGGTGGGAAAAATTAGCAAATGAATAGTTTTAGGCTCTGTTTGGCAAGCTTATAGGGAATAAGCTCGTGGTAGCTGTTTGGTAAGACAAGTTTATAGCATTTTTTCACTAGTTTATAGTGTTTTTTGAAACGCCACTACTTGAAGTAGCGTTTGAGCTTATAACTTATAGCGTTTCATTTTTCTTTAACTTTTACTTTTATTATTTTAATTAAATTCATCGTTTATCCACCATTAAATGATTCTTCTCTCTCGGTGCATTGAGAAGCTGCATTAGGTGTAGCCGCCCCCCCCCCCAAAATCTCATTATCCCATTATTATTCGGTTCTTACATTTTCCCGCAGTTTCCCTCGAACTGAGGATTTTCCCGCCCTAACCACAAATCTTCTCAGCAAGTTCTCACCGAGAGAGAGAGAGAGAGAGAGAGAGAGAGAGAGATGAGTTCTTCGACGAGGAAAAAGGTTCAAAGGAAGTGTAAAATCAGAGGCTACAATATCAAAGTCGAAGCACTCGAAGAGATCCTCTCATTCGTTTCTCGCTACGAAAGCATCAACGAAGACGAAGCAATTGATGTCATACTCGATGAACTCGAACACGAATCTTGTAATTTCTCTTTATTTCAATCTATGTAGCTAGGTTATTGATTCGATTTTTGATTGAATTTCACGATTCTTAAAAAAATAATTGCAGTGAAATCCTCGATAATCGACAAGGAGCCGGTGCACCGTGTAGTAAGTCGTTTATTGGAAGCTGATGCAGCAGTGGAAGATACTTCAGATTCCTTTGATTCATCGTTTGTTATTGTTGATGTGTTTCTGGTTTCCAAGTATAAATATGATGCTATCAGAAAGCGATTCTATGAGTAGGTTTTTTGTTCCATTTTTTTTGTCCTTGTTAAATTTGCATTTTGAGATAAATATTTGTGCAATTGATATGTTACTTGTTAATGTTATTAAATTGTGGAATTCTTAGAAGTGAAGTAGAGCTAGTAGGATTAGTAGAAACAAGTAAAATAACTAATGCTTGATGGGTTTTCTGAAAATTGATTTTTTTAGGGTAAATTACCAAAAACTAACTTATGATAAAATACTTACCATATAATAAAAAGAAATAGTAAGTTATATTTTTCAATGTGCATACAATTTTCTATGTGGAGTTCAGTGCTATGCAGTTTTCCAGGATTTTATACTACTAGCTTTGGTTGTTGATTGTAGTTTCTATTGTAATTGTCATTGTAATTGTAATTGTGGTGGTATTCAACTCTGTAAGAGGCAGCTCAATGAGCATGGACAGTTTCCATGCATTTGGGGTGGTTGTGTAATATATTATGCTAATTTGTATATAGATCAGTAAGGCATGACAAGTTTCGATTTGATTCATTTTATATCTTGTGTGCTAGACATGGTCATAGTTAAGCAATTTGTTGGAAATTTTTGTATTGGCTATTTGCTTGCACTTGGAATGGTTTATCATTTGGTGTAAATTTTGGCTCAGGTTTATGTTTTTGTGTTTTTTATTCCAGGCACACAGGCAGCTTACCTATTCATGGGGATGCATCAGCAAAGACTGCTCTCTATAGGGATAGGTTTCTTTTGCTGTCTCAGAGGCTCTCTCGTGACCAATATTTCATGAAGCCTGCTTTTGATTCTAATTTTTCAAATAACCGCCGGAATTGTGAGGTACCACTGGATACTCTGGTTGACTAAAAAAATTTCAATGATGTCGAATGTTTACAACTGCGCTTTCTATGTATAAATTCGATCTGGTGTTTTTTAGGAGGATTATGATGTAATTGCATGCTATGTTGTGTTTTTCAGATATCTCCTATTCAATCTTTGGTTGGGCAAAAAGGTAGAAGATGGGTGATGGGAGTAATATCTCAGCTGGAGGATGGTCATTTTTATTTGGAAGACCTCACTGCTTCAGTTGAAATCAGTTTATCTAATGCAATATCCTTTTTCTGATTTGACAAAAATACATTTTTTCTCCTCATAATTTGTATGCTATTATTACTCATATAGCAGCTCATGTTTCTTGTAAGCATTAATGAATTGTCATTAATTTCTTTGACTAGCAATACAAGATAACAACAGGGTTCTTTCCAGAGAACACCATAGTTGTGGCTGAAGGCGAGATGCTTGCAGAGGGTATTTTTAAGGTTCTTTTCACTTTTCATTCTTGATATACGCTTCATGTGCTCTTAATTTTGTAAAACCTTATTTTATTTGTGTATGCTCTTATTTAGAAAATCAGTTTATATAGGATGATGTTCACTATAGTCACAATTTTTATGACTTCAATGTTTAGTTTTGCTTTACTACAACCCCTTTAGATCCTACAATGGACATCATCCATCCCTTAAAAGAGAAAATTGCATTCAAATATTAAAGCTGAATTATACCTTCTCTAGACTCAAGATGTTGAAGTTACTTATTGTGTCTGAGATTTTATATATTTTTTCTGTGTATTGCCTGTGGATGGGGGTAGAATGGTGCTACTTGAACAGGAACAAAGGTGGTTTCATAAGGAACCACTTGTGGAGTAGTGAGACCATACTTGAAATTACATTGAATGTTTGATAATATTAATTGGATAATCTTTTTTTGTATTGCTTTAATTGTCCGTTGCTAATTTGTAAACTAAAATATGGCTTTCTGTTTTCCTTCTTTGATGGGAAGTATGGAGATTTGATTATCCTTCAAAATAAGTTATGTATTGGGAAACATTTATTTTACCTGTGGCCTGCTTGTAAGTTTTAACTTCCTTTTTTGAAAATGTCAATTTTTTTGACGGACAGAAAATGTCAATTTTGTCTCCTCTATATTTTGCCAATATTTTATGTAAACAGTGGCAGTTCTTGTTTATACTTGGCTATCTCCTACTGATAACTTGAAGGATGCTAAGTGGTATGGATGGGGAAACTTTGACATTCATTCTCAAATGCACTCTTGCTTTTTCAAACCTGTTCTCCGTGGGCACTGTACTGATGTTTAGAATTTTGGTGCCAATTTGTCTTTATAAAACTCTGTAACTCTAGGACTTAATGGAGTTGATTCAATCACAGCAGCATGTGATTAGGTTTTCCAAGTTTTGGCATTTTCACTCTGATAATCAGTATAATTTGTGCAATTTTTTTCTCCAGGTTTTAACATGTGGGTTTCCTCCATTAGAGGATAGAGATAAGTCACTTAAACACATTGCAGGGCATGACTTTTTTGGTTCTGGTACTTTCACAAAAAGTGGAATGGAGATAAGTGCAGTTAACGATATGTTTGTCATACTAACTGATATTTGGCTAGACAATGAAGAGGTATGAAATGTCACTTTTGTTTTCCTTTCTCTTTCCCTTCCTCTAGCACCTTGTTGTAAGAGTGTAACTTGATAAAATGTTGATGCTGTTTTTCCGTAGAGAAGGCTTTGAGAAAGCTAGAGAAAGTTCTGGATGGTTTTGAGGGGGTGGAAGTGGTTCCTTCCTTATTTGTTTTCATGGGAGACTTCTCTTCTCACCCATGCAACCTCTCATTTCATTCTTATTCGAGCCTCAGGTATGTTCAACTTACGATATCACACTCCATTATTTCAGAAATAGCGATACAAGTTTGAAACTAGGAAAGCACTGCTGCACTTTGAATCACATTACATTATATGTCATTAAGTATAATTAGAATAATGAGTTAGTTTAAACAAACAGTTACAGTATTTTCATTATTTAGTGCTTAGAATGAGTAGTTTGTTTTGTAAGGATAACAATTATTAGAAACCTCAATATGCAGATTGCAGTTTGGCAAGCTGGGGCAAATTATTGCCGCTCATCCACGGCTAAAAGAGTACAGTCGATTTCTTTTTATTCCTGGTCCTGGTGATCCAGGTATTTGACTACATTGATATAATTACTTATGCTTCTCATTTTATTCTTCTTGTGTGATTTATCACTCTCAGTAAATTTTCAGGTCCTTCAACAGCTCTTCCAAGGTGTGCTCTACCTAAATATTTAACGGAGGAGCTTCAGAAGCATATTCCCAATGCCATATTTTCAAGCAACCCTTGCAGGTTAACATTACATTTAAATACGATTGCACAAGACATCCTTATCAAGTATTTACTTGCGTGATTTCTAGTTGTTATGGGTGCCGGTTGTTCTTACAACATAAGTGTTTTGCTACAGGATGAAATTCTATACGCAAGAAATTGTATTTTTCCGCCAGGATCTGCTGCATAGAATGCGTCGTTCTTGTTTAATCCCGCCTTCTTTGGAAGAAACTAAGGATCCTTTTGAGCATGTAATTCATGTCTCTGTGTTTTCTGCTTTTATAATTTTCAATATTTGGTTTTTGGAATATTAAAAACTCATGGATTTTTGGTTGATATTGCAGCTTGTTGCCACCATAGTTCACCAGAGTCATCTCTGTCCTCTACCTCTAACCGTACAACCCATCATCTGGAATTATGATCATTCCCTTTATCTTTATCCAACTCCACACACGGTACTGTCAATACATGAATTGTATTTTTTTTGACCCTTTTTGTATAAACATTTAAAGGGTGTCTTGTATCTTCACTTTCTATTCTATATGGTATTTCACATTTCAATACCTTGAAATAATCTGGGCTAACCAGGCATGATGTAATGACAGTAATCTGATCTTGTACATATTACTCTATGCATTATATTTCACGACTCAGGTTGGAAAGAATGTATTCTGATGCTGATTTTGCTGTTGTGGTCTCTTGATGCAGATAATCTTAGGAGACAGAAGTGAGCAGAAAGCATTCAAGTTTAAAGATTCAGGAATCACTTGTTTTAATACTGGTTCCTTCTCCATTGACGACACATTTGCGGCTTACCGACCTTGCTCTCAGGAAGTTGAATTGTCATGCTTGGATAAATAGGGCAATGGCTAGAGCTGAAAATTTGGTATTGCTGGCCATTTCATCATGTGAGGATTTAAATTTTAGCGGTTGTATTATGTAACTCAATGACCTTGTCAAGCTGTGAAAATTGGTACATAGTAGGAATGTTTTAGTCTAGTTGAGGCAATTTATTTATGGTTCGGATGATATTTGTAAGTTCATATTACAGAAAATGTGTTGTGGTGCATGGCTGTGGTTTTGCCGGAAGCCTTGGTGTTTCTAGTAATCTTCATGCTGACTTGTTAGCTCTCAATCATAGTTTGAAGCTTACTTGGAGCAAAGGATATGTTGAAAGCTGATTTGCCACTCAGATTCTATGCATTCCATTCATTTGATTTCTGTTAATCCTTATCATTAATATACTTGTGCTGGCTTTCTTACTAAACTTGGAGCTAATGGTGACTGTTGATGGGGTGTTTTTTATCAACCTCCTGATAGATTGAAGCTGTCCTTGCTGGCTGATGCTGAAAGGGTCCCATTTATGAGCATTTAATTTTGTTTAGTTTCTCTTTTTTGCTTTTTTATTTCTCATTGTATCAAAAGAATATTATATAGTGATAAACTACAATTACTGCTGAAGGCTTTTATGGTTTACGCAGAGATGTCAACACCATGAATTAATGAAGCAAACCATGGTCTACAATTACTGTTGAAAGTTATGGCCATTTCAATATATGTAAGTGGTGAAAAAAAATATGAAGTTACTTCGTCCTGACAAATTCCAAATTAAATGGAACCCTTTCTCTTGAATACAAGTTGAAAAATTCTAGACAAAAACAAACCCAAAATAAAATGACAATTTGATTAAACACGGTGTGTAAATCACAATTTTCATAACCCATATTTTGAATATCACCCATTGAATTCTTCACTTGAAGATTGTTAATCATGCAGGTGTTTACTATGACAAGTGCCACATGATACATGTTACCTCATTGGTTAAATCACAAAAAGTGCATACATGATACATGTACTCACGCACACAAACATAACCCTAATTGAATAGTAAATAAGCTAAAGTTTCATTGGTTTGGACATGATTTGAATAAAAGCAACTCATAACCGACACCGTGTCCATATGACCATGGTAAAAGTAATAGGCTCGCCGAATACCTATTAACAATCTGCAAAAATCTGATCAAGACTATGGAACATAATCTTAACCATCATCTACCCAACCATGATTTTTTTTCTTCTTCAGAAGCCCTGCACAGCACAACTGCATGTAATGAAAGGGTTGGCATAGCTGCAGGCTGAAAACAAACACTTCAAAGCTGATCCAGGAAAAATGGGTTCAAACTTTATTCATTACTTCAGAGTGAGTGTTACAGAAAATTGTTCAACTCACAGAATTGACTGGTCTTCATTTTACAAATGGCACCCCAGACACAACTTGTTTGGCATATTCCTCATACTCTGAACCAAAAAACTGTCTCAAAAAGTATTCCTCATAAGGTATTCGCTTGGCGAAAAAGTTCCAGACAACGACAGCAAATCCAATAGTTGATATGGGATTGCAGAGCATTATTTGGGTGCCAACAGACCAAATGAAGAAACCACAATAACCTGGATGACGAACAAATCTATATATTCCATGAGTAATTAGTTGGTGACGTTCATCGGGATAAACCCTTATAAGATGAGTAAAGGATTGCCCTGCTGTTATAATTGACATTTTTCTTATAACTTCCCCTATCACAACCAGTACCAGGCCTAAATTACTGATTACCCAGTGTTCCTTTAGCTCAGGAAATAAAACAATCTCAATTAAGTATTCTAACAACGAAAATAACATGGCAAAAATATAGTGTTTGCTAATCAAAAGGGAGCTCAGAGTTACACTTGATCTACCATGAATGACAATGGCTAGAAGATATTCGGAACCGTGAAAGAAGATTATTGCAAGGAACATTTGAGATAACTGCCTGCAAGCGGTGTAGTCAAGGATTTCTGTCATTTTTGCCAAATAAAGACAGTAAGCCTCCCTTTGGTTAATTCTATGTTAATTCGTTATGCCACAGAAAGACTTGGTTGATTAAACTATCTGAGATATAAGCCAGACCTGAAAAAGATGCCGAGTAATGCAAAATTAGTATTGGAAACTGTATTCCATCACCAAGAAAATGCTTCAAGTAGAACATCTGCAAAAATATAGACAGGAGTAGATCAAAACAGAGGGGCCAGTATGTGCTTAGGGCCTCTATTTAAAAGAAGTGATTTTGGTTTTTTAGAGATTTTTAAGAAAAGTAAAAGCTAATTTGTTTTTGTTTACTATCATAAAAATTAATTTTGCTACCAAGTCAGGGAGTTTTCCATCAAAGAATTCATGGGAATGACTATCTAACTCCATCAACAAGTCCAATTACCCATGTCCATCTAATAGGATAGATAGATATGATGGAGCTTCTCTCAATGTGGGACAAATTATAATGGCAAAAAAGGTGTCACTGTGAGCGCCTCAAGCATAATGGTTAATTCAAGTTAGTCCCATGTCGATCAATAAGGCAAGAAGAACACGGAGCTGTTCTTATAAGAATAGCTCTTGAGAAGCTCGATAATTGTGGGGAAAAAACTCATTTTTAGATTTAACAATGTATGTTACCATATATTTTTTTTTAAAAAAAATTGGGGGTGGGGGAATTTTTTATTAATCAAAGTGGCACTAATGGCCAATTTACAACTGTCTCCGAGGAGATTTGAACTCAGCACCTTGAGGATATAAAGCTAGCTCTTACCACTGAGCTAGCACCTCAAGTACATAATAAGAAAAAAAATACCGGTAGCAAACAAACAAGTACAAGTTAACAGTCATACTTAAGTGGAAGGTGAATTTGGCGCATTAATTGTGCTGTAAATTTTGGAGAGACGACCCGTTGGGGGCTTGGATCTCAAAGGTTTCTTCTTAAGGCCAAAAACCTCTTGCACCAGAGGTACATGAACAAGCACCAGTTTCCATGCCAAAAACCAGCTGAATGTAATTAATGAGAGAGCAAACGCTATAGCGAGGAGGGGACGTAGAGAGAGGATCACCATGTATTCCCAAAACGATAACGATGACTCCATCTTCTTTGCTTTGCTTTGCTTTCTCCTCTTAGCTGCACTGCACCAACCTCAATTTCGACCCTTTAACACAGCTAGTTCATCTGAAGCACACGATCACCTTGGCTGTGAAGCTGCTACTCGTCAGCAATGCCAACCTTTCCTTTATTTCGAAACTTCTTGGCTGTGTTTAGTTATCAAACACATTTTTTGTGGTTAGCTAATACAAAACAAGATTTATTTTTTAAACCGGAACAAACCCGTTGACAGCTGGTTTTGTCCAGTTTTCATGGTTTATTCAGAGGTTTGTTGCCTGGTTTTTCTAGTGGCCGGTTGAATTTAACCGCCCGGTCCGATTTTAATTACTTGGTTATGTGGATAAGTTAGCAATAAAAAAACATCTCAAACATAAGGGTATTGACAAATGCAACAGTCATGACAATAAATGAAGCATAAATTGAATGAACCTTACTCCACAAATACCAGACATAAACTAGCCCCTTTTTAATAATTATTATTTTATGATCATGCCTTGCATATTTTAAGAATTTTGGATAAACAAACAGAGGAAAAGGATGTCAAAGTCAAACCAACATCCAGTAACACTACAACTAGCTCATTTGGAGCACCTATTCCCTATTGTTGAAAAGAAACAAAAGTTTGGCCTAGAAAATACAAGTGATTTCAATCCATTCTAGCTACTGCAACTCAGAGAAAAATGCAAAATTTATTTAAAATAATAGAAGTTACAAAACAGAAAATGAATCCAATCAACATCAAATATTGCAGGAGATTAAAAGTCCCTAAATTGACACAATTGAAGTAATACCGATTACTCATTTTTAATCAAATCAACACAAAAATGCAATATTTCATCAATTAAAGTATAAAACACACGAAGTCTGCGAATGAGGGAAGGCAAAAAATAAATAATAACAATTCATACAATAAAAATCGCCTAAATGTACAGAGAGAATCAGTGAATACAAAAATTAAGGTTTGTAGAAGTGGCAGGGAACGAACCTCGGAAAGGGTGCGACGGTGGAACGGCAACGCCTGCGAATGTGAGAGAGAGAGAGAGAGAGAGAGAGAGGGAGGGTTAGTATAATTAGGGTTCAAGCTTCTTTGTCAAATTCGCTTTTGTTTGCGAACCGGAAGGCAGCAGAACGACGTCGTTTAGCGTACTTCTATATTCTTTTCAAAAACGAATGGGTGGGTCTATCCCCAGTTCCCCACCCCCATATTCGCTACCTACACACCCCCTTAATCCTTACACAATCTCAACTCAATGATTTTGGGTTAAATCTATCTTTGTCTCAAACAAAAAATGGATTTCGACAAAAAAAAAAACAAAAAAAAAATGGATAAATGGGATTGTTCCAAGTAGTAACTCGATTTCGGGTTTGAAAGGATTCGGGTTGACCCTCGGACTACCTAACCCGTTCCTAATATATATATACACACACTTGTGGATTGTGATATCTTAGATGTTAAACTCAAAAAAGTAGTTTGATGCTAAATTTTATGCATTTTTAACAAAGTTGGACACACTTCAATCTTACTTTTACAAGATGGGTTAGGATCAACAAAATGGCCCGATCAAATTTTGGGACTAGGTTAGAGTTAATTATTACCCACTCTAACCTGTCCCATGCTCTAAAACATAAATTTTAATAGCAAATATACCCCACCCATAAAATATCATTTCTTCTCTCTCTCTCTCTCTCATCTCAAGTCTCTCCCTTAGTGAATTTTTCACCCAAACCGAAAGAAAATCATCAAAATATGTCCCATGGTTGCCTCATTGCATAGGCATGTAACTATTTTTGCTATCGTTGGTGTTTTTTTCCCTGCTTCCCCTTGTTGCTCGTAAACAAAGTCTACTATAGATCTCTAAAACTGAAACCCAAAACTCATTGTGAACCGTGTTCACAATAGTTCAAATAAACTGAGTTCACTAGCCATAACTATAAAAAACTGAGCTCACTAGAGGTTCTGGGTATCCATTTTCGTCTATAGTAAACTCAGTTTACTTGAACTATCATGAATTCTGTTCACTATAGGTTCTAGTTATTTATACTAAATTTGTCAAAATTACATATTTATTGAAACTTCAGACTCATGACTACTTTTCCCATGTAATTAATTATCCATTGAACTACGTTGTATTGATAATCATTTGCTTACATTTTTTATTGATCCTCACAATAGAGATGATTAACTTATATTTTTTACATTTCACAAAAGAAATTAAGGACTCAATTACTTTTTTTTTGAGAAATAAGGACTCAATTACTAAAGTTTTAAGTTATTAATGAGCATAAATGCCTAATCTACATCACATATATGCGCGACAAGTATCTTACGAACACCTTAGCTAAGATTCGAACAAAGCTTCCAAAGTTTATCCACAATATGGTTTACCGTCGCGCCGGATAAAGGGGTGCGAACATATATCAAATTCATTATTATATCATATTATTAATTTGGAGGTTTCTTCATAAATGAAAAATTATTATTTTTAGGCCTAAATCAACAGTCTAGGCTTCCTTATGCTTGGGTCGACTATGAACATTGACTTGTCTACATCATGACTTTGAGCTGGTTTGTGACATCTTAGTTGACTTAACAAAATTATAAAATTGATATGTAATGTGGAAGACTAAAATTACAAAATTGTGATTTCCAAATGACAAAATTGCAAAATCACGATAATTAGAGGACCAATTTCACGTGATTGAGACCCGATTGACCAAAATTGCGTCAATCACAATTTTTGAAGGACTCAATTCACACTATTAGAACTTGAGGCACCAAAATTGCACAATGGAATGCACGAAGACTAAAACTACAATTAAGCTTAAACTAAATATTATTGGCAAATTTTATTTTTCGGATTAAATGGTAGACTAGTCATTCATTTTCAATACCAAAATGATTATCATAAACATAATTTTGAGGCTAAAATTGCAGGCATGTAATGTAGTTGCTAATCTAAATTTTAAAAGGGGTTGTATTGCCTTCTTTGGTCAATAGACCTCTTTAATGTAAACATGCTCAACAAGGACATTTATACATCTTTGTCCTATACCTAATACCCATAAGCTTATAAGTGAGTTGCACTCAAAGTAGTGCATTCAATCTCAATTATACTCCCCAACTAGTCTGAAATAACTTGACTACTAATTGAATCTAATTCCATCAATATAGTGGTGCAAGAGATGGATGTGACATTATTGGCACATGTAATCCTAAAATTGGAATTACCGATGTTGGAAATAGGAAATTTAAGGCTTATATATTAGTAGTTTAGGATAAGATAGGTAGGTGTACCATTCTTGAGTGGATATCTATCAAAAAGCAATTCCTTGGAGCATTAGAAAAGCTGGTTTTTCACATTTCAATACTTTATACAGTTGACAGGTAGATATAACCTCCTAAAATGGAACCTTTTCTTTCAAATGTAGGCGACTGCTTATCAAACTCAGTACATTACAATCAAGCAAGGGAAAATTGAACTTATAAATTCAACAATTTTTTTTCCTATTATTAATAATTACAAGGGCTAAATATTTTTCAATCCCATAAGATTTCACAATTTCATTTTGAGTCCCTATAAAAGTTTTCATCGACTTTATATATAGTCCTCACGATAATAATTTTGGTTAATTTTAGTCCTTATAAAATCAAATTAAATTGAGTTATTATCGAATGGTACCAAACTTTGCAAAAACAGTACTCTATATGCTATGATAGAAGTCTTTGCAAAGTGTGTCAAAAAAAAACTCTTTGCAAAAAAAAACTGCCGGCAAAAAATATTATGGGGACTAAAAGTCGATAAAAAATATTATAGGGACTAAAAAAAATTGTGAAAATTTATAGGGAGTAAAAACATATTTAACCCTAATAATAATAATACTAATTATAATAAATTTTATATTTCATTTCCAATTTTTTGGTATAATGAAAACACTCTGATTTTATCACAAGTTTTAGCATAAAGGAAGTTGGGTATTCTCTGTTATATAGGTACAGAAGCTTCAAACGATTTGAAAGTCCATAAAAGTATTCTTTCATAAAGAATTCACCAAGGTCACCATAAATATAGAGTACTTATATAGTTGATCAACCAGCATGGATCTTTTACTGGAAGCACATTACATTGAACTTATTTTGAGGTTGTTTAATTGGTTGGAACGAAAGAAGAGGCAGAATTAAGAGGAGAGGTTTGCTATCAATTTGGTAGTTATGTTTGTTGATGAGTTATCTTCTTGGTTAGGAGAGACTTACACAAGAAACCCCAGAATAAAATATTTCTTAATACATGCAAGTACAAGAGAATTGAAGTTCTGGTACTACCAAAACTAATTCCAACAAGTAGCAGCAAAATTGCTATCATTTATAAGAAAAAGTAGGTAAAACAGGTGAGCAGTCAGTTATGCACTATTTACATGAAGTTGAGACTTTCTTGTCTATTCTTAGCTTCTGTGCTTCACACATATATGCTAGCTTAATTGAAAATAATCATCCAACATCTTACCCTCTACTATAATAATATTATTAATTAATTCCATCAACTAGAATTATTATATATGAAAATAAGCTAATGGATATATTACAAGATTTTTATATAAGCTATTCCAAACAGTCTCATACGTACTAATATCAATAACCAACACTGCTGACCCATATGGCTTAATCTACCCTGAGACACGGGGAGTCGATCCGGTGCTCCGGATTCGATTCCCGCGGTAGACGAACTCGGTGTTGGCCAATGCAAAATTTGATCCTAAGTATGGACAGAGATTTGTCTTTCCTTAAAAGGATTGGGACACTCCGTGGATATACAACAATGGTCCGAACCAAAAATACATACTAATACCATTAGATAAGCTCAAATAAGTCAATATAAAGATGCCCTATCGGTTAACAAGAAAAGAATACATTAATTTCTTGTGGTGCACGTGTGACTTCAAAGAAGAGGTGGAGAGATTTGGTTCACAATTGAAGAAAACGGCTGAGTTAGCAATGACAGTTACCAATCTTGAGATGGATGGTGGGTGAAATATTCTGGTTCGCTTTTTAAACAAGCAATAATGGTTGTGCAACTAAGGGGAAAAGGTTATGCCAACAATGATTTTGCTCTCATTAAATATAACAGAACATTAATATGTGGCATGAATTAATGTGACTAATTATAAGTAGTTAAATGGTTATTGTTGATAATCAACTTCTTTTCATATTTGGTTAATCAAATCAAAATAACATACATATGCACGTGTGATAGTTGGTATGAATAACATTATGGAAATCATTAAGGTATGCTTTACCAAAGTCAACATGTGAATTTCCTAGCTCATAAGCCAATTAAGGCTTATTAAGTAAATTGCTTAAGGGTTGTTGGAACATGAATGTCAAGAAAAGGGAGTTATTATTAACACTAACACATTTTCATCTCTTGCGTATAACATCAATCACTTCCCATTGTGAGTGACACATTACTCATCGGATGTGATATGATTTGAAAAAGCGTTTACAAGTGGAAGACATTCATCACCTTAATTATAAGCTGATTTTGTAAGGTTGTGTTAGACCTAACCTAAATTCTAAGATAGTATATATTACAGCCTATCAAAGATTCGTTAGGGCACCTGCTATGGATCACTATGGTCATGCTCTAGTTGACTAGTCTTAGGCGTGAGGGGGTCATGTGTTGAAAGTCTCACTTCAAAAGAGACATGACCTGAAAAAGTGTATATAAGTAGGAGACATTCATCACCTTACAAGCCGATTATGTATAGTTGAGTTAAATCCAGCCCAAATTCCAATAGTCCATTTAATCGCTTTTTTGAAAAATAAGCCCTTAAAATACTTTTATATAATGTTAAACTTTTAGGTCAGACATCAAAGAATACTTATATCAAATAAAAAGACCGTCTCAATCCTATAAAGCTTAACCTAACCTACTCTATTTTTCACCTTTGTGTCTCATACTCTCGAGTAGTACTGGTTTATCTTTTTATACACTATTAAAAAAGCCAAAATAGTGACAAAAATTTAGAGACAAAAAATAGCAAAATCAGCTTCTAATTTCATATCTTATAAGTGTTAGTGACACCAAATTTAGAGACCGATTTTAAATTTTTCATATTTAATTTTCATCCTCATTCTACCTTTTTCTAGTAGTGATAATTTGTAGTTTATCATGCATAAAGTTTATCCTCATCGACCTATTAGTCCTTTAATTTACTTAGATACAGGTCTTAAAACAGACATTTTTCGAAAAAAGGATAAGCTAGATCAAAAAAATGCCAATGGTAAGGGCTTGAAATTTTAAAGTATGTTAGACTTATTTAAATCTAGGGCTTGATGCCAAATACAAAAATGCTATTGATTTCTTATTATTTGAATTCATAAAATCTATGTTCAGTTCTTGTGTAGGAACTTTTGTGAAAGGATTTCATTGGTGGAAATTGATCAGCGCGGTCGTACATGAGTCAAAATTATTAAAGGGGTTTAATGTAGTAGCAAGGCAAGAGAACTTGGTCGTCTCACGAGGATCTCTAAATACTAATTTTACCAATTCAAGAAGTAAGAAATCAACAATAACAAAAGGGGTTTTTCGAAAAAAGCTTATGTTGTGGGTTATATTAAATTAGGGAGACAATTGATTCACCGGTTTTCGGGTGTGCGTTTCGGATTTATCACAGGTTCTAAACACAAAAATTCGTCTAATTTCAAATTCCCAAATGACAAAAACAAACTAAACAAGTGTTAATAATTTTGTACGAATTCACGCTGTTTCGAGCAAGCGGCGAAAAAACGGGTTTAATCGGTCATGGGAGCGGATATGCGTCATTTCAAACGCAACCAATATCATAATGGTCTAATAAACTCTCTCTCAATTTCTATTCGAATAAATTAATCTAAGAAATCAACTAATTCAAAATATACAACTGAATCGCATTTTGCAATAAAGACGGAACAATTATCTAAGTAGAAAAATGAATTGAATAGATTGCATGCATTCAAAACCAAAATCGAAATTGATAGATATGAAATTGTATTAAAACGTCAGCTACCGAACCTTAAAATCCATAAACTGTATTTAGTCTAGGGGCTTAGGGTTCCATGGAGGCTAGGGCACAAAAGTTTTGTATAATGTATGATAATGCGTAAAACGAAAAAAGACGACTCCTAAACTGTATTTAGTCTCAGCTCAACGAAAAACCTGAATCCCTAAACAAGTTCTATGGTAAAAGCCGGTTAACAAACTAATATTTGGCATGCAAAAGCCGTTTTACACTATACTGCTTCGGTATTTTTAAGTTTTGACCTTCAAGACTTCAGAATTGGGCATCGAGCTAAATAGAAGAATTGTATCTCGGTGCCTTAGCATTCCAACGCATGCTTCCGAAATAGCTTTGCTCGAGTTGAGAATCTATCCAAAAGGAGGCGCCAGACAAAAGCTATAATTTTGGGAGGCGTTAAGCTCTTCCACTGATTTTCTAACGCGAACACCTCCAAGGGAGCCCTAGGAGTATTAGAAGGGAAACTTTGAAGATGCACCTGATACGCCAGTTTAACAAAATAGACTCCATCAAAAGGGGAACCAAATCCCTCACTAATGGTCATTTGCGAGGGAATTAGCGAGGGAGCAGTTTCCTTAGCGAGGGAATTAGCGAGGGAGCAGTTCCCTTAGCGAGGGAATTTGAATCCCTCGCTAATAATCAGATACACGTGGCCAAATTCTAACAGCCACGGGTCTACTAATTCCCTCGCTAATTCCAAACTTTTTTTTTTGATATACCTGGTTTTATACTTGATTGAAATAGCTAAAACAGCTTTAATTAAAATCCAAATCAACATAATATAAATCCGAATCGACATAAAATCCAAATCAAAAATAACATAAAATTCGAATCAAAAAGTATTGAAATGTCAAACTGATAAACACAAATCCTAAAAGCTACCGTCAGACTCCTCTGACTGCTGAGCTTGCTCCTCATCTTCCTCCTTATCTTGCTCCTCATCTGGCAACATATTCTTCTTCTTAAAATAGTTATACATCAGGTCCTGCCTCCTCATCACCTTCGCATAGTCTGCCCTCCAGCCCCTGACCTCCTCTTGAGTATCCTTCAACTACTGTTGAGTAGAGTGCAGCTTCTGCCTAAACTGCTCTATCTCCGCATCTGAATTAGTAGCAGCTGGTCGACTGCGTCCTCTGCTGCTCCCGGCCCCAGACGAGCCCTTAGTACCCATAATAGGAGCCATTGGCCCAGTACCATACAGGCGACCCTTGTACCAACCAACTAATTTCTCCCAATTTTGGTTTGCTAGATCTCTCATCTCAGGAGTAAGCTCACCAAGTGACGCAGGATCCCTGCTCCCCTGAGTCAGCTGAGTCATGATCTCATTAATTTGCTCCTATTTTGCATAACCACAGAACATAGCATAATTAGCGCTCCATTTTAACAAAGCAACTTTATATAATACAAATCAAGTTGTATATTTACCTGAGTCATCCTGACGCGATCATCAACATACTCGTTAGTCCCTTTCCTCAAATGGGTGACTCTATGCAGCTCAGTAGCAGTGATAGGGCGTCCTGCCTTCAAACTCTGTAAAATAATACAGCACCTCACCCTTTTCCATCAACAACATACAGTCATCTAACCTAGGGTTCATCAAAACAACAATTAAACAATTTTCAATTAACAACTCTAAAATAATACACTTTTCAATTTCAACTATTTGACACAATTAACAACATACACAATTTTTAATTCTCAACAATTTTCAATCTAACTCTTCTCAACAATTTCAATTTAACAAATTCAAATTTACTTTTCAATTACTAACAACAATCATCTCTAACAATATAGTTTCCCAAACAACATTCACTCAATTCAATCCTAACCAATCCAATCCTAACCAATTCAATCCTAACACACAACAACAAATAATTCAATCCTAACCAACAACAACAATTTATTTTAAAAACTAACCGTTATCGAGATTGAGGTTCGGTGACGGTGCGCACTCCGGTGCGGTTATGAGGCTTCAAACACCAATAATTCAATCCTAACCAATTTCAATTTCAACAAAAAAATAATAAATTAAAACAAATTCAATACAATATTAAAATCAAAACAATATCATAAAAAATTAAAATCAATACCTACAACAAGAAAGCTCCGGTGGTGGTTCTGTGGAGTTTGTGGTGGTGGTTGTGTGGAGCTTCGGTGGTGGTTGTTGGAGAGAAGAAGAGGGTAGAAGAGGGGCAAATTCCTAAGAGAGAGAGAGAAGATACAAATTCGTATATAAGAGAGAGAGGGGAAGAAGAAAGGATTTCGTGGGTGGTGGTGGTTGTGTGGTGGTCGTGGTGGAAATGAGAAAAAAATGGGTAGGGTTCGTGGGTGGGTGTGTGGTGAGGTGAGAGAGAAGAGTGAAAGAATGAAAGAAGAGAGAGAGAGAGGAAGAAGAAAGGATTTCGTGGGTGGTGGTGGTTGTGTGGTGGTGGAAATGAGAAAAAAAATGGGTCGGGTTCGTGGGTGGGTGTGTGGTGAGGTGAGAGAGAAGAGTGAAAGAATGAAAGAGAGTGAGAGAAAGAAGTGTTTCTGAGTGAGGTAATTGGGGGTTAGCGACAGATTTTGCGAGGGATTTCCCATTCTGTCGCTAACGTCCTCGTTTTCTGTGCCACGCAGTTCAAATTGGCTCCCAACGTTTTGCGAGGGAAATTCCGTCGCTAACCTTAACCATTCTGTCGCTAATGTTCTGAAAAAACGAGGAGACCAATTCTGTCGCAAATGATTGTTTTTGCGAGGGACCAATGTTCCCTTGCTAACGTCCCTTGCAAATAACCTGTTTTTTTGTAGTGAACTTTGCACAAATTTTATCTCCCTAACTAGTAAGAATATGCATTTCATTAATTAGATAACTCATTTCAATATGAAGCCCTATAATCATGTATTACTATTGATCCTTAGTTTGATGTGAGATATAATATATGAAAAAATAATACAATATATATATATATATATATATATTCAATAATTAGATTATTCTGTTAGTTTTTTTTTTAAAAGGGTTATTACACAATTTAATTATATGATCAATCTTTTTTGTACAAGTGTCATAACGTCAAACTGTAAATTATTTAGGATAAGAAAATAGCTTTTTCTGATAACAATTTTATTTTGTAGTACAAATGCTACTGTTGAGTATTGTTACTCAAAGTACTTAGAAGTCAAAACTGTTAGTGTGATAGTTAGAAGTAACTAACTATATCAGTTGGTGAAATAACAGAATGTAAATGAGTTGAGCTATATAATGCTCAAGTGAATGAAATGAAAACACACTCTTTCACCATTCTTTGAGTACAATTCATCAAATTGGCATCAGAGCTCGTTTAAGGGCCTGATACTCAGAGCGAGAAATTTCAGTTCCTCAAGGTTTCAACAATGGCGAACACGAGCATGAATGGAAACGAAGGCAATTACATGCAGCCATCCATACCACGATTGGATGGTCATTACGAGCACTGGAGTCTATTGATGGAGAATTTCCTAAGATCAAAAGAGTATTGGTCACTGATTGAGACAGGAATTGTGGAACCGGTGCCGGGGATAGCGTTGATGGAGGCGCAACAGAAGAAATTAGACGAGTCTAAACTCAAAGATCTCAAGGCTAAAAATTACTTGTTTCAAGCAATAGATCGAGCAACTCTTGAAACTATTCTTGATAAAGATACTTCAAAGGCAATTTGGGATTCTCTGAAAAGGAAATTTCAAGGAAATGCAAGGGTGAAAAGAGCAACGTTGCAGGGATTAAGGAAAGAATTCGAAGGAATTGAGATGAAATTGGGAGAATCCATCTCTGATTACATCCCTAAAGTGATGCAGATTGCTAACAAGATGCGAATTCATGGTGACAAACTTGAAGATGGCATGATTGTTGAGAAAATCCTAAGGTCTCTAACTGAAAAATATAGTCACATTGTGTGTGCCATAGCTGAATCCAAAGACACAGACAAGATGTCTGTTGATGAAGTCCATAGCTCTCTGATTGTTCATGAGAAGAACATCAATAGATTTCACAAGGTGAAGGATGAAGAACAAGCTCTAAAAACTGAAGTTCAAGGGAGAACAAATGCAATCAGAGGAAGAGGCACGCCTAGGGGAAGAGGCAGAGGTAGAGGAAGACAGAATCGCGAAACTGTAGAATGCTTCAAATGCAAAAAACTGGGCCATTACAGGAATGAATGTCCTGATTGGGACAAAGAAGCTAACTATGCAGAAACTGAAGAAGATGACTCCTTATTACTGATGGCAGTTGATGATGACCAAGAAAAGAACGAGAAGAACAAAGAGATATGCTCTTTATTGATGATGGCAATCATTGAGATTCAAGAAAAGGAAGAGAAGAAGAAGAAGGAAACATGGTATTTGGACTCTGGATGTTCAAATCACATGACAGGAAATAGAGGTTGGTTCTCAGAGTTGGATGAGAATTTCAAGAAAACTGTAAGGCTTGGGGATGACACTAGACTAAGAGTTGAAGGGAAAGGAAGCATTAAGGTAAGAATGAATGGTGTAATACACACAATCACAGATGTATTCTATGTGCCAGAGCTCAAGAACAATCTCTTAAGCATAGGACAACTCCAAGAAAGAGGATTAGCAGTTCTATTTGATGAAGGCTACTGCAGAATATATCACAAGGCAAAAGGATTGATTCTTGAGTCTGTCATGGAATCTAACAGGATGTTCAAGCTTCTGTCAGTACCATTGATAAAAGAAAAACTCAAAGATGTGCAATGTCTTCACACCAATAGTGAAGATGAGTCATATCTGTGGCATTGCAGATATGGACACTTGGGAATCAACAATCTGAAGCAGCTGAAAAACAAAGAAATGGTGAATGGCTTGCCTCAAATTTCAGAAGAAATGAAAGTGTGTGAGGATTGTCTCAAAGGAAAGCAGTGTAGAGATCCAATCCCTAAGAAAAGCAAGTGGAGAGCAAGTGAAAAACTGGAGCTAATACATGCAGATATCTGTGGACCTATTGCTCCAACATCATCAAGCAACAAGAGGTACTATCTCAGTTTTATTGATGATTACTCTAGGAAAATCTGGGTGTATCTGCTTGTAGAAAAATCTGAAGCTTTCAATAGATTTAAATGCTTTAAAAACATGGTTGAGAAAGAAACTGGATTGAAGGTAAAATGTTTGAGAACCGATAGAGGAGGGGAGTTTGTCTCCACAGAGTTTGATAAATACTGTCTTGATGAAGGAATTAAAAGGCAATTAACTACATCCTACACTCCCCAACAAAATGGAGTAGCTGAGAGAAAAAATAGAACTATTATGAACATGGTTAGATCAATGCTCAGTGGAAAGAAAATGCCAAAGACTCTGTGGCCAGAGGCTGTGAACTGGACTGTGCACATCCTAAACAGATCTCCAACACTTGCAGTGAAAGGAAAGACACCAGAAGAGGCCTGGAGTAACAACAAACCATCTGTCACACACTTGAAATTTTTTGGTTGCCTAGGACATGTCCATGTATCTGATGCAAAGAGAACCAAATTGGAAGATAAAAGCAAGAAATGCATTTTCCTTGGTATAAGTGATGAATCAAAAGGGTATAGGCTGTATGATCCCATTGAGAAAAGAATTGTGGTAAGTAGAGATGTGATATTTGAAGAGGATGAATGCTGGGACTGGAAAGAAGAACACAACCAGGAACAAGGAGTGGAGTTGACCTGGGATGAATCGACAAGTGTGCTCACTGATAGTGATGACAGTGAGATAGAAGAAGAAGGAAATACTGAGGCTCAACCTCACAATACTGTAGAAGTTGTTGAAGAAGGTGGTGACATTGGCCAAAATCAACAAGAAGAAGCCCCTGCAAGGAGAAACAGAAGGCCATCTACATGGCTCAGAGACTTTGACAGTGGAGAAGGACTATCTGATGATGAACAGGAGGTAAACATGGTGAAATATGACCCTGAATGTTTTGAAAAGGCAGTTAAAAGTGAAAGATGGAGAGAAGCCATGGATGCAGAAATAGCATCAATAGTGAAAAATGAAACTTGGAAACTAACTGATCTTCCAAAGGGGGAAAAGAAGATAGGAGTAAAGTGGATTTACAAGACCAAACTGAATGAATTGGGTCAAGTAGACAAATATAAGGCAAGGCTAGTGGCCAAGGGTTACTCACAAAAACAAGGCATTGATTATACTGAGGTGTTTGCACCTGTAAGTAGGCTTGATACCATAAGGACAGTGATTGCAATTGCAGCTCACAAAGGTTGGAAACTCTACCAACTAGATGTGAAATCAGCATTTTTATATGGTACTCTAGATGAGGATGTATACATTGAGCAACCAAAGGGCTATGTAGTGAAGGGAAGTGAAGACAAGGTGTACAAACTGTATAAGGCTTTGTACGGGCTGAAACAAGCTCCAAGAGCTTGGTTCACTCGAATTGAGTCTTACTTCATACAACAAGGCTTCAAGGCAAGCAAAAGTGAACAAACATTGTTCCTAAAGCAGAAAGGTGATAATGATATACTCATTGTGAGTGTGTATGTAGATGATCTCATATACACTGGAAACAATGATACAATGATGAGTGAGTTCAAAGACTCTATGAAGAGAGAATTCTGTATGACAGATTTGGGAAGGATGAAATACTTCCTTGGCATTGAAGTAGTACAAATGGAGGATGGTATTGGCATATGCCAAAGGAAATATGCAGCAGAGGTGCTAGAAAGATTTGAGGTGCAGGATTGCAATCCAGTGATCACTCCAATGATTCCTGGATCAAAGCTTGACAGAGATTTGAATGGAGAAAGAGTAGACAGCACAACTTACAAACAATTGGTTGGTAGCCTAATGTACATTACTGCTACCAGACCAGATATGATGTACTCAGTGAGCATCATCAGTAGATACATGAGTGAACCAACTCAGTTTCACTGGCAGGCTGCTAAAAGGGTGCTAAGATATCTGAAAGGAACCATAAACTGGGGCATTGTGTACAAGGCAGGGAAGAACATTGATCTGATTGGCTTCACAGACAGTGATTATGCAGGAGACTTGGAGGATCGAAAGAGCACATCGGGCTATGTCTTCCTACTAAGTGGTGGAGCTGTGACATGGGCCTCTAGAAAACAACCAATAGTTACACTGTCATCTACTGAGGCTGAATTTGTGGCAGCTGGAGCAGCAGCATGCCAAGCCATTTGGATGCAGAAAATTCTCACTGAGATGAATCACTTGAAGGATGATTGTGTGATAATTCTATGTGACAATTCCTCAACTATCAAGCTATCTAGGAATCCTATCCTACACGGCCGAAGTAAGCACATTGAAGTGAGGTATCACTACCTCAGGGAACTTGTTCAAGCAGGAAAAGTTGAGCTGCAGCAGTGTGGAACCAAAGACCAGACAGCAGATATCCTTACAAAACCAGTCACCAAAGCTGTGTTTATGAAGCTAAGAGACCAACTGGGAATGTGTGAAATTCCTTTGAAGAACTAGTTTTTGAATATCTGATTTGTGTGCATGTTACTTTTTCACTGTATTTGTTGACAGTTTCATTGTTGTAAATGTAAGCAAATTGTCTTAATTGTTAAGGGCAATTGGCTTAAGGGAGGGTATGTTGAGTATTGTTAGTCAAAGTACTTAGAAGTCAAAACTGTTAGTGTGATAGTTAGAAGTAACTAACTATATCAGTTGGTGAAATAACAGAATGTAAATGAGTTGAGCTATATAATGCTCAAGTGAATGAAATGAAAACACACATTTTCACCATTCTTTGAGTACAATTCATCAGCTACAAGCATATAAATTGCCAGTGAAAAAGACTGCCATATAAAATGATAAGAATGTGAAATTAATATTAAAAAGAAACGCGTGCTGCTCTCTAGAAACTAATTAAGTACTATCCCTAAACTATAATCCCATATTTTTAGTTGCCTATATAGTTAAACATTTCACATGCCATTTTCTTGTAGTTTTAAGTTCACTAATTCACTTGAATGTTTCTTCACCTACCTCCAACAACATGCTAATAAGTAATTAACTAACCATAATATATATATTTCTTTATAATGTGATTTGCACGTACGTCATTTCGTTAGGGGCCTAGATAGCTTAATATATAAAGCGATAAGATGTCAACTTCATATATATATATATATATATATATATATATATATATATATATATATATATATATATATATATATATATATACTAGCCCCATAACCCGTGCGATGCACGGGGTTGGCCAAATTTCCTTGTGTAAATAAGTAATAAATTTTTTACGCATTTATTGGTAAACCTCTTTATAACCATTCATGATCGATTTTTTTTTAGTTGTCCAGAGCTCGTCCACTGCAGGAATCGAACTCGAGAGCACTAAGTCGACCCGGTGTCCCAGGGTAGCTTATGCCAGTGGACCAATGGTGTTGGTTTGTAAAATATATAGCCAAATAATTGTGGATAAAAGTTAAATTATAACTATGAAATTAAATAAGAAGATTATAAAATTTAGAAAGAATATTGACAAAAACGTTGAAATTAAACATCCATAGATAATGGGAAGAAAATGTCTAAAACTTTTAATAAAATAATCTATATTTATCAAATGTAAGTATAAAAACGTAACCCATAATTAGATAGAAAAGAAGACAACACAATTAAAAACTAAAACACATGGGTATCATGCATGGTTGGATTGATAAAATAGGAGCAGTTATATAAAGTTGAAAGAAAATGATGGAGGTTATATTATAAATGTGGTTGAAGTTCTCGTTGAAAGAGGATAAAAATTTAAACACTCCATTGGTCCGAAGTGACCAAAATAAAGAAGACAACACAAATAGAAAGTGAAACATGTGGGCATCGTGCAGGGTTAGATGAAAACCACCAATAAAATAAAATCACCTATAGAAAGTTGAAAGAGGGTGATTGGGGGATCTATTGTAAACGTGGCTGAAGTTCACGTAAATAAAAAATAAATTAAAATTATAAATTAAAGAAAAATATTATAAAATTTAAAAGAAACATTAACCAAGACATTGAAATTCACCATCCATAGATAATAAGAAAATAAGCGTAAAGAATATTAATAACAACAAAGACATTGAAATTGAACATCCATAGATAATTAGAAGAAAAAGTTTTAAAAACTTTAATAACGTTATCTATATTCATCAAATGTAAATATAATAACTTAACACATAATTAAAGAAAAAAGAAGACATAACAATTAGAAAGCGAAATACGTACGTATAGGTATCATGCAGAGTTCGATCTAAAACCACCAATAAAATAGAAGTACATATACAAAGTTGAAATTATTTTTGAAGAAAAAAGTTCGCATATTTGAATAATTAATATTTTTTCTGATGCTAAAGTACCAAAAAAAAAAGTATTGCACTACACTACATATTTTGTAACGAAATTTTTTCCACCAAACGGGTTATTGAGGAATGAGCTTTGTGTATCCGAAATTGAAAAAAATTTTGAACCCTAAAGTACCTCAAAACAAATTGCTTAGCACCACATTTTACGTATTTTTGTCACATATTTTTTTTCGTCAAATAGGTTTTTGAGGAACAAACATCGCCTATCTGAATATCTAAAATTTGTTTTGGACCCTAAAGTACCCAAAAAATCACTAATGGCTTCACACTTTACCTATTTTGTCACAAAAAGCTATTTTTTACCAAACCAGTTATTGAGGAAAAACTTCGGGTATTTGAACAACTAAATTTTTTCTGAATCCTAAAGTACCTCAACACACACTGGTTAACATCGTACATTACGATCAAGTATACCAAAACACACTGTTTAACATCTTATTTTAGTATTTTGTCAGGAAATTAAATATTTTTTCATCGAAAAAAAAGTTCGCATATTTAAACATCTAAATTTTTTCGAGACCGTAAAGTATCCGTCAAAATATTGAAAAGGAAAAAATGGAAAACATTAAAATGTAAAAGAAGACAAAAAAAAAACTAAAATTAAAAAAAAAAGTGTGGCTTTTCCCGCGGCAGTGACAAGCCGCTTACATTTTAAAGATATATATATATATATATATATATATATATATATATATATTATCCTACAAATTGAAAGTCGTCAAATTACTTATATTTCACATTGAAAATGTAGGCATGATAACAATGTTAACTTCATTAATTTTCTCCCGGTCTAACAATGTTTTTATATTATATACTCCACATGAATTATTGTTGTCAAATTATTCCTTATTTGACAACTGCACAAAATCTCAACCTATGGAATTCTCTTATTTTATGATAAGTTAGTGTATTAACTCGTTTGATGTATGGATGAGATTTGAGAGTAGTTAATTAAGTCTCTTGAAAGAATAGGAAAACTATTTTTAAAAGAAAGTAGTAAAATAGCATAGACGAGTTTCCAATAATATAATAACAAATAGTATCCCAATGATTTGAGCTACCTTAGGATAAGCGGCTCGACTTGGTGTGTAACACCCTGGGCAGAGCCTTTTCTTTCTAGTAGGATACCCAGCTGTGCACTCATGATCTTCTCTCCCCCCCAAACGCATGCGAACCACGCACTAGAACGAACACTCGAACCAGGACGAACTCGAAAAATGAATGCGAAGCTCCAGCAAAACAAACTCTGCAAAACCTACCAAACAATTCGCATATTCGATTTAGGCATATTCGATTTTACTTTGCTAATTTCATTCACCACACATATACAAGTTATTGAAGTACCCATGCTTCAGAGATTGTCTCTTATTTGTGAAGTCTGGTTACGTTAAATGGTATCATAACATATAACACCACAATCACTGGGTTATTCTTGTTCAAGTATAAAATATATAATATAAAAAAAAAGGTGATCTATTTCTAAAAAATAGTAATAGAAGAGTTTGCATAACTTATACTTGATAAGGTAGAACTACAAAAAATGAAAGAATTTATGCTATCAAAGTAGTAATAGAAGAGTTCTAGACATGCTTAACTTATATTCAAATCAAGAATACAAAGCCTACCTAAAACAAAAAGTTTCACAGTTCTTAGGTATCAAGAATACAAAGCCTACATATCAATGCAATATCTATGAAGAAATAAATCGTCATAGTTCAATCAAAACAGTTCTTAGCAATAGATTTTTAGAATCATTGTTGTTGCCAAGACTAAACTTCATCACAAGTTAGGTATCAATCTTTCATTTCAAGCACAACTAAAAGAAAAGGAACACATAAAAAAAAATAGGAGAGGCAATTTCAGTTTTAAATAGTCACTCTAGTAGCACATTTTCCATAATATAAAGCATGATAAAAATGCAGTAAGACAACCGATTTTTTCCTTGCAAATTCTACTTATGATTAACAAAGCCTTGTGTAGATAGATACCAAACCAAACAAAACAATGCAATATCTATGAAGACATAAATCAACATGGTTCAATCTAAACAGTTTTTAGCAATAGATTTCAGGAATCATTGTTCTAGCCAAGCCTAAATTTCAGCACAGGCAAGGTACCAATATTTATTTCATTTCAAGAATAACTAAAAGCAAAGGAATACATTCAGTTTTAAAGAAGATCCACTCTAATAGCACATTATCCAAAATAATTAGCATGATATTAAGCAGTAAAACGACAACGAAATGGGTTTCTTTGTAATGGGATTCTTTGAGTCAAAAACACAAACACTTTAAATGCAAACCAAGAAATGGGTTTATGAGTTACCTTCAAAGATTCTTGGCTTGAAGATGCTTGAACACTAACCAAAACGAAATGGGTGTGTAAACCAAAACCAAAACGCGTGAAATGGTTGAGAGAGAGAGAGAGAAACAAAATGGTGAGAGAGCAACAAAGTGAGAGAGAGAGAGAGAGATTACGTGAGTGAGAGAGTTGAAAGTGAGAGAGCTAGGTGAGTACGTTAATGGAGAAGACCCGAAATAATAACGTTAAACCACTATAGGTACGTGAGGGAAGGAAAAAGAAAAAAAAAGCAATAGGCAGCATTTATTTGGAAAGAGCGCTGCCCATCTTCTTAGTAATAGGCAACGTTTGGCAAGGGAGCGCTGCCCATTGCTCTCCGTGTTTTAGCCAAAAGCAGCGCTTCCAGTAGAAGCGCTGCCCATTCCCTGATATTTTAGACCAAAAGCAGCGCTTACATCAAGAGCGCTACCCAATAGGGCGCCCTTTTTCTCAAGATCTAGCGTAGTGACACGACCAGTGAAAAAGAAGAGAAGAAGGGAGAGGGGATTCAACAAAAGAGGAGGAATTGCGAGAAAGAGGTGCCAATGTCTGAACACAACCTAGTAACTAGGTAGACATTGATGACGTGCTTAGAGAAGGGAGACCTGCGAGCAGATCTTACAACAATTATGTTCTAAGAATCACAGATGAGAAGGATATATATATATATATATATATATATATATATATATATATATATATGTAGGATAGATGGTGTAGATATTTTAGAAGAAGACTGTGTCGAGGCAAAAAGGGAGGATAATGAGTACGGGGAAGTCTGAAGGTCACTGAGACGCAATATGAATAGTACGAGTGCTTGAAAATAGTGCTGACACCTAGATGAGAGGCAAGGATGTGTAGGCCGTGGAAGCAAGGGCTGATTGTTAAGCTGATTGGGAGGAAGACTAGATTCAAGGGATTGGAAAACAGTCTCAATCAGGTGTGAGTGAGGAAAGGGGCAATCAGTATCATCGAACTTCGAAGTGTTTTTTTCCTGGTGCACCTCTCATGTAAAAAGATCATGAAAAATCCCTAGCAGTCGAGTCATGGCTCATTTATTGATCGAGTAACAGTTTGGGTGAGATCAACAGATCTCCTAATTGAGTACTATTGTAACATCCTAATATTTCAATCGTCAAAGAAATATTTAGAATCTAGCATTTTATAAAAATCAGAGATTTCACCGTTATGGATTTAAATATCTTAAAAATTAACAGAAGATGAAACCAATACATAAACCAATAGACACCTTAGTTCAAATTCAAGATATGGTTTCCTATTACATTGACTTCGATTCTAGGATCAAAGATCAAAATACAAAACAGTACATCACAACCATCTAAAGTAAGCTAAGCAAGTCTAAATGATCTCTATAAGATCTTCCAACATAAGGACTACGTCAGCTCCTTAATTTCCATCACATTGCTTTGATTTACACTGTTCATCTGAAAACACAACAAATTAAAATATACATTGAGATTTCAATCTCTGTGAGTTCTTCCGCAACTCCTCACCATATATCTCTCGCAGTCTTGCAATTACATACATTCTCTTCAACTTAATCCATGAGAAATCTGAATGGTATCAGTTTAAACTCAACAGAGTGTTAAGTACAACTATCTGGGCCTTGAACTTAGGAGACATGACCTTCCATTCAAAGTATGCTCTTTAGTCTTGTGATGTGGCATGTGTTTTATGTATAAACCACCATATATCTCTCGCAGTCTTTCAATTACATACATTCTCTTTAGCTTAATCCATGAGAAATCTAATTGATATCAGTTTAAACGGAGAAACCGTACTCAACAGAGTGTTAAGTACAACTATTTGGCCCTTGAACTTAGGAGACATGACCTTCCACTCAAAGTATGCTCTTTAGTCTTGTGGTGTGGCATGTGTTTTATGTATAAACCATCGATTTTTTTTCTTCTCACTCACTCAATACACAGGTACATATGAACGTAACATTCATATCCATTCAAGAATACTAGCTACTGACAAGCAAGTGAATTACACAGTCACAATTGTTCAACCATGAGAAATTCAGTAGTAATTGAGTTTAAACAATCACATTTATCATTACAGTTCATAGGGAATGAATTAGGATTGTCGTACGAGGTAATTGAGGGTCAAATAGTGATATAAAGGTGGGGCAACTTGATGCTGACACAACCACCCGTGTCAGACAACACGGGTAGTGGTAGCCAGTTTCTAAAAAGAATGCAGAAACTGAAACTGCCACAGGTACCCGTGGTGGTTGCCA
This sequence comes from Astragalus glycyphyllos, assembly GCA_963573325.1. Classification (NCBI taxonomy): domain Eukaryota; kingdom Viridiplantae; phylum Streptophyta; class Magnoliopsida; order Fabales; family Fabaceae; genus Astragalus; species Astragalus glycyphyllos. The sequence goes on along the minus strand of OY754313.1, from coordinate 6,217,772 downwards.
CAGTCCATGTGACTTCCCATTTTGCTATTTTATGCGTTTGTTTCTCAATCATCTTGTGCTCAATCCTTTCCAATCCAAAATCACAACAACGAACCAGCTAAATAACTGCATTTCATACATCGTGATAGGCAATTAAATTAAAACAAACTTCAACTCATTATCAATATCAAACATGAATCATTCAATAAAGTGGCATAAAATTTCAATTCATCTTAAATTGGAACCAACTTACAACAGTTCATACCATTCAAATCAACATGGATTCATCAATTTTAATAAGACTGTCATTCTAATACAAATACCAAGCAATTAGAAACATTGAATGGATACCTTGTTCAGTTGAAAGGATTTAAATGCAAGCAAATATTGTTTGGTTTCCTAAAGCACACATGAGCTCCTAAAGACCCAAAATCTACACCAGCTCACAATGTTCCCATCTTAGTTTCTTCAATCAACAATGTAGTACCCCCAAAGCTCAAATGAAGTGCTATATTGTCAGGAAAAAGCTTTATGCACGCAGTTATCTTTTTGGACTACGATTGAAAGAAAAAGGTTAAATGAACCAAGAGAGTAATTAAGGGGTTCCGGTAAGGCTCACTGAGATGTTTATCTCACTGTTTATATGTTGTTGTTTTACAGAGACACAAGGAAAGAACAAAACAAAGAAGCATGGTTAGATGAGGCCTTATGGAGATCTTGACAACTTAGTTTTATATTCATGTTATTTCCCTAGTTTTGTATCTCGATATCATGACTTGTTGTGTATTGACAGTTGTATATCGTTTCTGCTACTTTTTTATTTTTAATATTGAACACTAGGTTTTATCATGTTGTTAATCATTGTACCTAAGGTTCAAAGTACTTTTATGTTGAAGTATGAGACTTATATGACTCATTAAGGAGTTTTTAATTGAAGTTTTAGATGTGTTCAATTTCTTAAGCAGGAAGTTATCTCTGATGTATGCTGAGTTGTATGTCTTAGTATTTCTATATGTTAAAGATATTAGGGTGTTACAAACCCCACCTGATTTTTGGCCAAAAATCCTCTCATTATTTGCCTCCCAAATCCAACAATCATCAGTAAAAGTTATGTTGACAGACGATTAGAGTGGCAATGGGGAGGTCCCACAACCAACATTGCTAGACACATTTTCTGAAAGGAGGCGTAGTTAGGAGGTGTCATATGCCACTAAGATATTTGTTATTTACTACTCTATTGCCAAACTTAGCCATAAGAATATCGTTCAAGAGAGTATCATCTGCCATCATTAGCCTCCACCTCCACTAACACTACAAACTAAGATTAAGTAGTCTGAGATCCTCCTTAACCAAAAAAAACCCTCCAGTTTAGGCCTACAAGCTTCAGACCACTTCGCCCCAGGAATCTTATTGCATTTGTACCTTTAGAGGAACTCCCACAGAATTCTTACAACCTCCTACCTCACCTTGACTGAAATTTTTAGGCAGGACATATAAAAAAACTGAAATATTGCTAGCTAAGAATCGAGTTGACGAGGTCAATACTGCTCTCAAAAATATAACTTACATTCCCCCCCCCCCCCCCCCCCCCCCCCCCCCCCACTCTAATAGTGGACGTCTCAGCGTATGAATCATCGATAGCCATGTGGCAAGTCACCTCTTATTTGCACCCAAACTAGGTAAACCAAGTTACTAATTAATGTTTGTGTATCAAGTTTGAGTAAGAAGTCCCATATTGGATGAAAATAGACGTTGAACAATATATAAGTGAGGAGTCTCATAGACCAAATATCTTAAGGTTTTTGAAAGAAGTGATGTCAAATTAATCGACTTCTATGTTTGCTTTTGGCTCGATGTGAAGATCTTTGCATTATTTTAGGCTCTCATTGTGACCCAACAATGGTATCAAAGCCGATGGTAAAGGTGACTCAGCTCCTTGTATCGAAAGTCTGTCTAAAAATGTGAAGACTAGGTGGCATGTACCGTTGATGAAAATAAGTCAACAACGGTGCAAGCGTATGGATAAAAAAAAACTTCCATTTAAGGTGCCGGGAGCAATGAATGGACTCACACTTCCATTTAAGGTCCCCCATGATCCAACATTTAAAATGGATCGTACCAATTCAACAACGTAATTCACTCCAATTCAACATTTCAAAAATTTATCTTGAGACCCAAAACCAATTCGAAACTACGTAGGATTGCCTTGATAGTCCAGAGGTTTTCCACCAAAGCATCCCCTTTTTTTGGTCAAGATTGCATGATTTTCATCCCCTTAGAAGGGCATGACATCTGCATATTGTTGATGTAAGACCTCCGGGCCTGAATTCACGAAAAAGGTTTTGGGCCACATCACTCCTAATGAGACCATCAAGCCCCTTACCCACTAGGAGAAAATGAAAGGAAGTTAGGGATCCCCTGATAATATTAATCTGCTTCGTCGGGAGCCGTTAACCAAAACAAACAGTTAATTTTCTTGTGAACACTGTTCACCACTTATCACATACTACGCTGTCCTCATTATAAAAAAATGCAGTTTTAGGTTCATTAAATAACAGATGTATCTGGCATATATTAGATCAGATACTTTTAGTTTTCAATAAACCTAAAACTGTAAATTTTTCTTATAATAAGGATCACTCAAGAGCACTTGAATGAGATGATTTGGGTTTCTTTCAGCTTAACCAGGTCCTAGGTTCAAATCTAGTCTTAGGCATGTAGCAGTGCTAAATCTTTTGACGGAGAGCTTTGCCGCACATTGTAGTCCTACCCAGCTCGAGAGATTAGTCTCTGCAGTCGCTCGTAGAGGATACCCAGTGTATACAAAGAGAGAAACTATACCCCATATATATATACACGGACATAATACAAGTTTAGTCATTAATAAGGATCCATCTAGAAGGAATCGTCGTTTACATAAACGTAAAGATTTATTGTATTTTTTTGTCAGTAGTTCTGACTAAGTAAGTGGGTATAAACAAGGGGGTAGACCAGACGTTTGACTCAAAAGGCACAGTAATTCTTAAACGACGAGGAATCGAATAGTATGTTGTCCACATCCACTTGTAAGGATTCTAAGCTAAGTAATGCAGTTAGTTATGCCTGAAAGCTAATCAAATCAACATCTAAATTTCATATATTTAGGTTTCATATATTTAGTCTAACAATAATACCAAATGTGTAAATTTAGTCTAACAATAATACCAAACTCTACCCCAAAACGTTTCATATATTTTATGTATAATTCCTTGAATTTTGTTTTTTGGAATTGGTACACACATGACACATGCATACTAAAGACTCTCAAGTAAATTTTATGTGTCATGTGTTGAATTTTAGGTCATAACAGCATGATCATTATATATTTATTTAATTAATTTAATGTTGTTTTTCTAAGCACTAATTGTCGTGTCAATTGGATTATTGTGTATATCATCTCACATAATCACTAGCAAAGTATCTTACGTTTCTTGATATAAAAATATCATAGTTTTCTACCTGTATATGCAATTTTCATTAGTAAATATATAAAGTATGGAAAATATATGCATGCTTGGTGGGTTATAAGTAGAAGTTGTAGGTTAGAAACTTTGGAAAGACATTGAAAGCATAACCAAATTGGCTTTTCTAAGCAACCTCTTTTCTTCCCCTCACATCACATAATATATAACAAACATATTATTATATTATATATATCTATATATCTATGTGTGTTAAATGGGTTTGTTAGCCAAAACGTTTGCATCAATCTCTATTCCCACTCTCTAACGGAAAACTTCCCATCTTCCACCACCATATATTCTCTTCTTATGTCTTTTTTTTTTTGACAAAATTCTCTTCTTATGTCTCTTTCCACTACTTGTCTTCAATATTGTTAATATCTATATTCATCTAACTCCTCTTATATATATATATATATATATATATATATATATATATATATATATATACCCTTCTCTCTCCTTTTTCCTCTCCCTCTTTCTTTAATATACAAATTCTTTGCAAATCATGGAGTTAATATAGTTTAAATAGTAGAAAAGCAAGAAAGGTCCAACAAGAGGGAGAGGATATATATATATTGATTATAATCCTATATATTTGTTGAATTAGGGTTTCCTATTGTTTCTTTGTTTACTTTTTGTTTTAGTTTGAAGAAGAGAAGAGAGAATATGTGCAGTAGAGGCCATTGGAGACCATCTGAGGATGAGAAGCTTAAGGAGTTGGTGGAACTATTTGGACCTCATAATTGGAACGCCATAGCTGAAAAGCTCAGAGGAAGATCAGGTAAAAACAATTATCTCAATCATTCTAACTATATATTTCATTCAAATCAAATAATATTAAAAATTTCATTAGAAACTATTCCAACAACCAATATACATGGTAATCAAACAACTATTTGCTAAGTTAATATATGATATAAAATTTCTTTGTAGTGTGAAAATTCTGTTGGAATTACACTTTGAGGAAATTAAAATTGCATCTAATTCGGTAATAAGTAATTAGCCATATGCTTAGTATTGGTGTAATTGAATAAATATGTCACTAATTGATTATTTTTTCTAGGATTTGATATAAATATTTATTTTTGTTACAATAAGATGCAAAATATCTGGCTTTGCTGATTAACAATTTTCACCAAGAAACTTGTCTAAGTACTATTTAGTGGGATCTCCTTCTCAACTACGTTTTTTTTTCATAATATAGTATTGAACTGAAAACCATGCTTAAGAGATCTGAGCCAAATTGGTAGGGTTGTTCATGGTTCAATTCTCAAGGAGAACCGCAACGAACTGTTCAAATAGTTCGACCGAACTGAACTGTTTTAATAGTTCGGTTTGACAGTTCGAGTTCGAACCGAACCGTACAAATTTGAACTTTTTTCGAACTTTTTTTTTGGGCTCTACAATTCAAAAAAAAAATTTAAAATTTAACACAATTCGGTTCGAACTCAAACTGCTGAACCGAACTATTAAGATAGTTCAGTTCGGTTTGGTTGAACTGCTAAGACAGTTCGGTTCAGTCAAACTGACTGAACAATTCAGTTCGGTTCAATTTGGCAGTTCAGTTCGGTTTTTTGGTTCTCATGAACAGCCATACTAATTGGTTGAGATATAAATATTTTCAGTTGATATAAATATAAATCTATATTTAATTTGGAACTTTGCCAACCTATAGCCATGATTTTAGTTAAAACACTGTTTTTTTGCACAGGTTTTTATTTGCACTTACCCTTACTCTCATGCATGCAAACAATTTTAATTTCCTTCTATTATTTTGTTAAAAAACATTATTAATGATTTTGTAAGTTTGTTAAGATTCATTATAAGATAAGCTAATGTTATTAAAAATTCAATTTGTCAGGAAAAAGCTGTAGGTTGAGATGGTTCAATCAATTAGACCCAAGAATTAACAGAAATTCATTCACAGAGGAAGAAGAAGAGAGACTTATAGCTTCTCACAGAATTCATGGTAATAGATGGTCTATAATTGCAAGACATTTTCCTGGAAGAACTGATAATGCTGTTAAGAATCATTGGCATGTGATGATGGCAAGGATGAGAAGAGAAAAGTATAAAATCTATGCAAAAGGGACTTCTCCTCATCACACTATTTTTTCTCCAAACCTACATGATCAACATCATACAACAAACTTTGAAACATCAAATCTCCATTCTTTTGTTGAGAAGTATCATGAAAAGTTTAGTTACCCTTTTGTCACACATTGCCCTCTCCAAGTTCCCAAGTTTTGCTTTCAAGATCCATGTTCTAGTTCCACAATGCTTCAAGGTACATCCATATTCATGCTTCCTATAACTTTAGTTAGTTATTTCATCTGTTCTATTTGATTTGACGTTTTTAAAAACTATTACAAATCATTTTGATTTTCGTTTAATAATATGAGGGAAACATTATCTATTTTTTTCTACTTAGGAAGTTAGGCCATAAGCCAAACCACGTGCAAAATAAAGAATAAACAAATATCATTTAAATCTCACATTGACTCTTTTATTCTTTCTCATGTTATCCATTTCCCTTTTCCACGTCCCCGAAAATATAGTTTTATTTTTTATATTTTTTATTACATAACAAACATGACTCTTCTTAATATTGAAATTCTATTTGCATTCTCATTCTAATCCAAATAGGACACATAAGTCTTTTGTTGCCAATTCAGAGTTACTTCAACAATCGGAGAACTGAGTTAACGAAAATGTTCTCCAAGACTCAAAAAAAGAATAACACTTAAAAAGCATGCTAGTACATTTGAAAATGAAAATCTCATAGTTTATAACTAAACTCCCATGCATCCTAATGTTAAGCGGGTATCAAATCTCCAGCTCTGCTCCTAACTTTAAATAGTGGAAAAAACTGAAACTTCGCTTGCACCTAGTCAAAGTAGGGTTTCTTGTCAAAATCTGGATGGGTTTGCATGGATACCCATTCGTGGTCGAGTCCCACACCACACCTAAGTCAGACTCAACATTCTTTTGGCCTAAATTCATATTTAATATTAATCTAGCTCTGATCCATTGGTTGAAAATGTTTGCAGTCTAGACAATTGGGGTCATTTGATGGCCAGGATAAGACGCGTGATAGGATAAACTATCATACCATCTCTCAGTATTCCAACATTTGTTGAGCCCGAAGAATATAATAAGTTAATTTTGTCACCTAATCTTATCATGTCTCTCTAACTAAAATGTTGGTATGAGTGGGAGTTAAGTTAGAAACCAACATGATATGATAAGAAAATAAATTTCATTTACCCTTATAGAATCTACTTTAAAATATTAAAAATTGAAGTCTAATAAAGCATGACTATATATTAAAAAGTAAAAAAAAAAAGATATTAAATTAACAATTTACTAATACTTAACTTGAAAAAAATGCATGATTTTATGACGGGGTAATTTTTATCATTTTGTATAATCTAACAAATATATATATTGTTATCAAAAAATTAAAAAATTACAATAAAATTAATATTAAAATATATATAAAAAATTATTTTAAATTTTTTCAACAAATGAAATATAGTTCTCATAACGGTAGTTTTGTCAATTACATATACTATATATCATGTCATTATTTATTAACTTATCTAATATCTATATTAGAATAAGAAGTTACCTCTGTACCAGAAAAAAATGTTAGTATAAAAGTGCACATCAAACACAAATGTTAGTAATTAATCTTTATCTTTTTTGGTTATTGTTTTATTGATACGTATTATCCACCGACTTTTCCGATGATTAATCTATGCCAGAAAACGTAATTGGCCACGTGTGCCCGGCTTTGCCAGTCCATATGGTTCTTTCCTATCTTTATCTAGTTCTATATCATATTTTGTTTCTACTCTATCTTCGTCATTAAACGGAGCACTAATTAAATCATGTAACTAATCAAAATATTTTGCATGTACAAGGTCAAATGGCAAAGTTCTGCACACATTTTTCCCATAATGGTGATGAGATTAATAATGAAAATTTTATTTTGTTTGTTTGATTTTATAGATAGAAGTCAATCAATTGAGTTCTATGATTTTCTACAAGTAAACACCAATTCCAACAAAAGTGAAGTTACCGATAATGCTAGAAGAGATGATGAGGAAGTCAATCAAGATGCTATAGGACAGCAGAACAAAGAAAATGGTGTTACATTCATTGATTTTTTGTCTACTGGAAATTGCTAATATGTTTGCAAAATTAAGTAGTACTTAATTACCAAACCATTTGTATGAATTATTAAGCACATTCATGCAAAACTTGACCTAGGTCCATTCATGTAAGTACTGCCCTAATCACAAACAGGTAATGTATATGTACATTTACAACTTGTAAGAAAAATGAAAATTGCTTACACGAAATTATCAACATCAAAATATTGCTAGATTTAAACTTGTTGGAAACTATCTAACTATATCCCACTTGAGAGGTCTACAAATAATAACATATGTAACCAAGTGTCGAGGGTTCGATCCTCGCCTTGGGCATGAAGCAACTTTAAAATCACGAATCATATATTCAAGTCAAAGATTTTGTCAACCTTTGTTGAAAATAATCTCACCTTGAAGAGCAAAGATATTACTTGTATTCATGGACAAACAACCAAAAACAACTGCAGTATTATCGCTGAAAATTCCACCACAATCATAATGCTCAGGGGAACCCTTGGTTGCGCCGTTGGTGTTACATATGGCCCCATAACAAGGAGGGACCCAAATGGCTTCTTTAGTTTTGGAGATTTACCAGGCTTACAATAGATATAAAGCTTTGAGAATTACAAATTGTGTAAGGAAGAAGACATATGCAACCAAAACTAAGCATCCCTGAAAGGCTAACACTAACAAAATCTAAATTTTAGCTAAATGTAAAAATACCATTTTATCATAAAATCCGGTATTGTTTCAACAAGACCAAATGGCACTAAGGGTACTAACAATAAAACTTGCAGAATATCCCGAGGATGTGAATTCCAATATTTGTCGCAAATATCCATTTAGGAGTGGAGGAATAAATGCGAGATTAGAGGATATCAGAAAGTCAACTCCAAAGACAAGCAGCAAAACTCGAATCACAATAAAGACAAGCAGCAAAACTAAGCATGAGATTATCATTTGTCGGAAGTTTATTGTGTAACAGTCGCCAAAAAAGAAAAAACATGGCAAGAGGGATAGCTTTACTCAAAGTTGTTGGTTATTTTGGGCCTTACTTGTATCTAGCCCATATTCTGTTGTTTGCTGTTATTGGGCCTGATCTGGTAACTCATTTGTAAGTCAAGCCCAATACTGATATTGTATTACATATAGTGAAAGTCAATGAATGAATATCAGTTAGTTTCCTTCAATCAAATTCTGTTACACCAACATCTGGCATCAGAGCTCCGTCGAGAGGGGCCTGGTGGCTCACCGTGAACGGAGACGAAAGACTTGAAGAACGACACTGCGCAATGGCGGAGAAAGAAGCGAATTTCATGCAACCATCAATTTCGAAGTATGATGGCCACTACGACCACTAGTCCATGTTGATGGAAAACCTCCTCCGATCAAAGGAGTACTGGAGCTTGATCGAAAATGGCATTGACGTTCCACCGACGGGAGCGACGCAAGAAGAGATAAAGAAAGGTGAAGAGAGCAAGCTCAAGGACCTGAAGGCCAAGAATTATCTGTTTCAGGCCATTGATCGGAGTATCATTGAGACAATACTGGTCAAGGACACGGCAAGGGACATCTGGAATTCAATGAAGCAGACATATGAGGGTTCGACGAAGGTCAAACGCGCTCAATTGCTAGCGGCAAAGAGGGAATTTGAACTCCTAGGTCACAAAGAAGGGGAAAAGATCAACGATTACTTTGCAAGAACAATGCAGATCGTGAATCAAATGCAAATGTTTGGCGAAAAGGTCGATCAACTCACGATCGTTGAGAAAATTCTGAGATTTCTCACCAAGAAGTTCAATTACGTAGTCTGTTCAATAATTGAATCCAACGATGTCACCACTCTTTCTGTTGATTCTTTGCAAAGCAGTTTAGTCGTTCACGAAACGATGATGGAAGGTGAGAAAGAAGAGGAACAAGCACTAAAGGTCACCAATGGTGGAAGGGGTCAAGGTGGCAGAGGAAGGGGACGCCCCGGTGGAAGAACTGGTCGTGGCAAAGGCAGAGGTTCACTCAATAAAGATTCAATTGAGTGCTACAATTGTCGCAAATTGGGTCACTATCAGTATGAATGCCCTAACCTGGAGAACAAAGTCAACTATGCAGAATTTGATGATGAAGAGGAAATCCTTCTTATGGCTCAGATAGAAGAGAGCAGTGAACCAGAGGGAAACTGTGGCAATGAAGGAAAGGTGTGGCTGCTTGATTCGGGTTGCAACAGTCACATGTGTGAAGAAGATGTTCTCCTCATGGCAGTGACAGAGGAAAGCAATGGCAATGGGAATGAGGGGAAATGGTTCCTTGACTCGGGTTGTAGCAACCACATGAGTGGGAATAAGAATTGGTTTTTTGAATTGGATGAACAAGTCAAAATCTCTGTAAGACTCGGGAATGATAAGAGAATGATGACTCAGGGAAAAGGAAGCATCAAATTGGAAATTGATGGAGTAATTCAAGTGGTAACAGAAGTTTACTATATCCCAGAATTGAGAAGCAACATGCTCAGTGTTGGGAAATTACAAGAGAAGGGGTTGAAGGTAACATTTGAAGACAACATCTGTGAAGTTTATCACAAGAAGAAAGGGGTAATAATCAAAAGCAAGATGTCCTCAAACAGAATGTTTGCTGTCACAGCCACCATCATCATGTCATCCTGCTTTGAGGCTACAACAGAGGACAATGCTTATCTCTGGCATTGCAGGTATGGGCACCTAGGATACAGGGGACTGCAAACTTTGGACCAGAAAAATATGGTGAAAGGTCTTCCTCAGATAGGCCAATCCTCAAAGGTGTGTGATGATTGTCAAAAGGGCAAGCAGACCAGAGATTCATTTCCAAAGGAGACATCATGGAGAGCAACACAAAAGCTTGAGTTGGTGCACTCTGACATATGTGGACCAATCAAACCAGAATCTCACAGCAAAAAGAGGTACTTCATTACCTTTATAGATGATTTTAGTAGAAAAACTTGGGTGTTTCTACTTAGTGAAAAGTCATCTGCTTTTGAATGTTTTAAACAATTTAAAGCACTAGTTGAAAAAGAAACTGGCTGCCAAATTAAGTGTTTAAGAACTGACAGAGGTGGAGAGTTCACCTCTAATGAGTTCAATGAATTTTGTAGTCAAAATGGAATCAAAAAACAACTAACTGCAGCCTATACACCCCAACAGAATGGGGTGGTAGAAAGGAAAAATAGAACAATACTTCACATGGTTAGATGTATGCTTTCTGAAAAGAATTTGCCAAAAGAATTCTGGGCATATGCTGTGAAGTGGTCTTTGTTTGTGCAAAATAGAATTCCTACTGCCTCTCTAGGAGATATGACACTTGAAGAAGCATGGTATGGAGTAGAGCCAGCAGTTCATTTCTTTAGAGTGTTTGGTTGTGTAGCCTATGTGCATGTGCCAAGTGCACAGAGAAAGAAACTTGATGACAGGAGTGTGAAGTGCATCTTTCTTGGCATCAGTGAGGAGTCAAAAGCCTACAAACTTTATGACACTCTTACCAAAAAAATATTGACTAGCAGAGATGTCAAATTCACTGAGAATGAGCAATGGGAGTGGAGTAGTGAAGCATCAGGGAGAAAGACCAAGACAGTAGACTTAGAAGAAAATGAAGGAGTTGAAAATGAAAAGGAAGGAGTTGAAAATGAGATCACCACTACTGCAGTAAACACTGAACAAGGAAATACTGATGTTGAAATTGAAATTGAAGGGCAAAAAAATGAACCACACCTAAGTGAAGAAGAAGACAGTGTAACTGAGGGGAGGACCAGAAGGAGGCCTGCATACCTGGAGGATTATAACACTAACATTGCTGAGCTAGAAGAATCACAACTCACTGAATTAGAGAACTGGGAGTCTATAGAAGAATTTAGCCTTGCAGTAATTACAGATGATCCTCTTACATTTGAGGAAGCATCAAGAAGTGAAAAGTGGAGAAAAGCTGTGGATGTTGAAATAGAATCCATAGAGAAGAATGGCACATGGGAGTTAACAGACTTACCTCATGGTGCCAGCAAAATTGGTGTGAAATGGGTGTTTAAAACTAAATTGAATGAAAAAGGAGAAATTGAAAAACACAAGGCTAGATTAGTAGCAAAGGGGTTCTCTCAGAAGCATGGTATTGATTATAGAGACGTGTTTGCACCTGTTGCTCGCTGGGATACTAGAAGAACTGTGTTGGCAGTGGCTGCCTTGAAAGGTTGGTATGTGTATCAGTTAAATGTGAAAAGTGCATTTCTGCATGGAGAATTAAAAGAAACAGTGTTTATTGAACAACCATCTGGATACCTCAAAAAGGGAAGTGAATAGAAAGTATACAGGTTACATAAAGCCCTTTATGGGTTGAAACAAGCTCCAAGAGCTTGGTATAGAAAAATTGATGCCTACTTTGCTAAGGAAAAGTTTCTGAAGTGTCCATCCGAACACACTTGATAAACTCTAATTTAGTGCATTTATTAGAGATATTTTGAGTTGTTTTTAGAGTAATTATTACTGATTAAATAAATAACTGACTTAAATTACTCTATATTTGTAGGAAGGTAGAAAAAGAAAATAATATAAATGTGAGCTGAAATTAGAAGAAATGTTAGAATAAAAGAAAGCAAGCGCAAGCTTAAGCCCATTAATGCAAGAAGGCCCACAGTAATAAAAAGAAGATCCTCTTGGAGATTTCAATTAAAAGTGATGCACATGTGACTTGGAGAGAAAGAAAGAGGCATGGAGTGGAGAGCAAGCAACACATATTTAGGAAGGATCTAAATCCTAATATTTAGGGATTGGCATATCTTGCAATTAAAAGTGGAAGCAATCTTGACTTGATCCTTTGCTTGGAGAGAAAGAAAATGAACTAATATAAAAGGAGAGCTTCACTTGTGAAAGGGGGCTAGACACCACATACACAAACGAGAGCTACGGAAACGCTACGGAGGGAGAGAAGAGTTATTTGGCACCGTGAAAGACCTTTGGAGCAAAAGAAGGAGATTGAAGACACAGACTAAGACTTTCTCTATTTCCGGGTTATTCTTATTTCTGTAATTCATGAACCTTCTTTTTCTTTTATTGTTCTTTATTATTATGGACACCTAAGTCCTCTTCTAGGATCTTAGGTGGATCTTGCATGTTTAGAAACCTCTTTATGTTCTAATTTCTTATTTGAATTCCTGTTTTTATTTCAATTAATATTGTCCTATTGCTTTAATCACATAATTAGGATTGACAACCCTTTGAATGTTTATAATCAATTAGTTGATTAGCGACCGTACTACAACTAGTTGGTGGACCAATAGGATAATTGAGACTATAATTAGAGAATGACCAAACTTTAATTTAGTCTTCCAATCATTCAACCTTTTTGTACTTCATGCTTTTCTTAAATTTAAATTCTAGCATGACCAAACTAGGATTAATTTAGGGAAAAAAATATTAATCACGAATGACCAAACGGATTAATAGGTTTAGTAAAGGGATTGGTAATTGAATAAAATAAGGGAATTCAGGTAGAATTAGACATAGAGGAATCGAAGCTAGCAAGTGAAACCGAGACCCTAGGCTTTTCTCCTTTGATCGAACTTTACAATTTAATTTATTGCGATTTATTTCTTCGTATTGTAGTTTCTACAATCACCAACACTCGTTCGTCTAAATAACAATTAATCTTAAATAGTTTGGTACTTATTAATTAATCCCTGTGGAGACGATATTTTTTATACTACTTCTGCAAGAGAGTACACTTGCTCTCAAGTGTGTTTTTAACACAACAAGTTTTCGGCGCCGTTGCCGGGGATTAATTTAATAATATAAACGAAAAAGATTTTTTATTGCTTTAGACTTTTTTTTTATTTCTTGTTCTACTTTGTTTTATTTTAATTTAATAAAAAGAAAAAAAATATTTATTTTAATTTTAGTTGCTAGTTTAATTTTTATTACTTGTGCATGCTAATCCGCTCCCAAGAGCCTATTTTGATTTTTGATCCAGAAATTGAAAGAACTGCTCAAAGGATAAGAAAAGAGACAAGAGTGATGGCTGCCAATCTGAGAAGAACTCTTCGGGACTACTTTACTCCAACAGCAAATGTCACTACAAGCATAGTCAATCCACCTAGGAATGTCAACAGGGCGGGGCGGGCACAGGTAGCAACTACCCGCTACCCGCCCCGTTTAGTAAAAATAGGACCCGTACCCGCCCCAGACCCGTGCGGGTACCCGCGTAGCGGGTCTTAAATGGGTATTGTTTCTTAACGGCTACCCACGGGTACCCACGTATATTTGTAAATTAATAAAAATATATTTTAAAAAAAATAAATTTGAAATACCATGTAAAATTAATCTTTTGAACACTATTTTTTCGGTTCATTTATATAAGAAAATTATGCATTTCGATACCCATTTATCTTATCAACTTTTTACTAATATATAATCGTTAATGAATGGAGATAAAGAACACTAAAATTATAATAATTTCCAACTTTGAAAATAACAAGTCACTAAACATCATCCAAAATAGTAGAATAAAACATACGACCACAAATTATTGAAAATGACAACAAGGTACGAGTGTGAGGGAAAATTTAGGATTTCTTAATTAGGTATATATATGAGGGGTGTTTAATTATATTTTGTAACGGGTACAGGTACCCACGGGTACCTCGCTACCCGGCCCCGCCCCATTTATTAACAGGTAGTTTGACTATCCGTTTATTCAACCCGCGGGTACCCATTTGACTACCTGCCCCGTACCCGTCACGGGTTTTACCCGCGGGTACCCGTTGGTCCGGGTTTTTTTGCCATCCCTAAATCCACCTATACAAGCTACCAATTTTGAGCTCAAACCAAGCTTAATTCAAATGGTTCAGAATTCTTCTATGTTCAGAGGTGCACCAACAGAAGACCCTCACACCCATCTTAAAAACTTCTTGAGGGTGGCAGACTCAGTAATTTGTAATGGTGTCCCTCCTGATGCAACTAGAGTGAGATTGTTTCCATGGTCATTGGCCGACAAGGCATCTGCTTGGCTTGACTCTCAACCTGCTGAGTCCATTACTACATGGGACCAACTGAAGCAGAAATTCTTGACCAAATACTTTCCTCCAGGTAAGACTACTAAGATCCGAGGTGCAATAATCAGCTTTGCTCAACTTGAGCAAGAATCTTTGCATGAAGCTTGGGAAAGATTTCAAGACTTACTCCAAAGTTGTCCACATCATGGATTTGAGAAGTGGCAATTGCTTGAATATTTTTGTAACGGACTATCTTCTCAAAATAGGGGAATTATTAATATGGCTTGCGGGGGCTCTCTAATGAATGGAGAACCCGCGACAGTGTATGATTTAATTGCAGAGATATCAGCTGATAATGCCCAATGGGAGACTAGTGATAGACACATTGAGAAATCAGCAGGGGTGTACAAGGTTGACGATGACACTAGTGTTAATATAAAGCTTGAAGCTCTCTCTAAGCAGGTTCAATCTTTAATGAAGGTACAAGCTCAATCTACTCCCTTAGTTACCTCCACTAGTGACATCACAAATAATCTCTGGGGAGGCCTAACTGAAGAAGTCAACTATCTTGGTCAGAAGAAAAGTGAGTTAAGGCCTGGTATGCAAGATTCTTTAGTTAGATACATGGAAAAGGTTGGACATCCGTGCGTGGGTGTTTTAGCCAATTACATGGACAGCACTGATGACAGATTACAATCTATTGAAGATCTGATAAAAGCACAGGGCCGACCGGCAACTTCAACAGAAGAGGCCAATTATGTTCAGAATTTCAACCGGAGCCAAAATGACCCTTATTCAAATACTTACAATCCGGGATGGAGAAATCACCCCAATTTCTCTTGGGGAGGACAACAAAAAGAGCAAAACTCAAACTCCTATAAGCCTCCACATGTGCAAAGGCAAGAGGAGAAGAAGTTGGATACCAACGATGTGTTGACAAGGTTTATGCAGCAGACAAATGAAAAATTTGAAACATTAGGTAGTCAAATATCAAGTCTCGTTACTATGTTATCTCAAAGGCCCCAAGGCTCACTACCTACCCAAACTGAGCCTAATCCAAGAAATGAGCATTGCAAGGCTGTCACTCTTAGGAGTGGCAAGGAGCTGGTTCAAGAAAACAATCAAGATGGGCGGGCGCCCGAGAAAGAAATACAAGCTTCGACTAAGGGGAGCACTTCTGAGGAAAGCAAAAAGGAAAGGGAAAAATATGAGCAAGCAAAGGTAAATGTTCCTTATCCTCAAAGACTTAAAAATGACCAGCATGATAAACAGTTTACTAAATTTCTTGAAATATTTAGAAAATTGCATATCAACATTCCTTTTGCTGAAGCTATTGCTCAAATGCCTAAATATGCCAAATTTTTAAAAGAAATTATTTCCAATAAGAGGAAGTTAGAAGGCTTTGAGACAGTTAGCCTTAATGAGAAATGTTCTGCTATACTTTTAAAAAAGTTACCACCTAAGCTTAAAGATCCAGGTAGCTTTACTATCCCTTGTACCATTGGTAACTCTCATTTTGAAAAAGCTTTATGTGATTTAGGAGCAAGTATAAATTTGATGCCTTTTTCTGTTTTTAGAAAGCTTGGTTTCAGGAACCCCACCCTACTAACATCACTTTGCACCTAGCTGATAGATCCATTGCCCACCCCCGTGGAGTGGTGGAAGATGTTTTAGTTAAGGTTGATAGGTTTATTTTTCCCGCTGATTTTGTTGTTTTGGATATGGAAGAAGATGAGGAAGTCCCAATTATTTTGGGGCGTCCTTTCTTAGCTACAGGTAAAAGTTTAATTGATGTACAACAGGGAAAATTGACTTTGAGACTTGGAGATGAGGAAGTTGTATTTCAAGTTTTGAACTCATTAAAAAATCCCTCATCATTTGCTTCTTGTAATTTTATTCAAGCTAAGGATATTAATGATGTGGTTACCTCCGAAACTTTTGATGATTTTAGAATTCAGGATCCTCTAGAAAAAGTACTTACTGTGCAGGGACTTGGCATGTTGCAGGGTGGTGAGGAAGAAGAGTTCTTAATGTTTTTGCAGGCTCACCATCCTCAGAAAAATTGGAGTAATCATAGATTTGAGGAATTGGAATGGGGTGATACTCCAAAGCCCAAACCTTCAATTGAAGAGGCTTCTGAGCTTGAATTAAAACCTCTTCCTTCAAATGTAAAATATGCTTTCTTGCAACCCCCTTCCTCTTTGCCTGTGATTATTTCTGCAGATTTGACAGACACCATGGAGGATAAGCTTTTGAGGGTACTAAGAGCCAACAAAGAGGCCTTTGGTTGGTCTATTCATGATATAAAAGGCATTAGCCCCTCAATTTGCACTCACAAGATATATATATGGAGGATGATTATCAACCTCGGGCACTACCTCAACGCCGCCTCAATCCTAACATGAAAGAGGTGGTCAAAAAGGAAGTGATTAAGCTACTTGATGCAGGTATCATCTATCCTATCTCTGATAGTAAGTGGGTAAGTCCCGTTCAATGTGTTCCTAAAAAGAGAGGTACTACTGTAATGGAAAATGATAAAAATGAATTAATTGCAGTTAGAAAAACAACCGGGTGGCGTATGTGCATTGATTATAGAAAATTAAATGATGCCACCCGAAAGGATCACTTCCCCCTTCCCTTTATTGATCAAATGCTTGAGAGAGTGGCAGGTCATGATTATTATTGTTGTTTGGATGGATATTCCGGTTATTTGCAAATACCAATGGCTTCCGAAGATCAAGAAAAAACTACTTTTACTTGCCCATATGGAACATTTGCATATAAAAGGATGCCATTCGATTTATGTAATGCCCCTGCCACTTTCCAAAGATGCATGATGGCTATTTTCTCTGACTTGGTTGAAAAATGCATTGAGATATTCATGGATGATTTTACTGTTTTTGGATCGTCTTATGAGGATTGTTTACATAACTTGAATTCAGTGTTGCAAAGATGCAGGGATACTAATTTAGTGCTCAATTGGGAGAAATGTCAGTTTATGGTGCAAGAATGCATTATTTTGGGACACAAGGTATCCACTAGAGGCATTGAAGTTGATCCTGCAAAGGTTGAGGTAATTGCAAAGTTGCCCCCACCCAATTCTGTTAAAGGGGTTCGTAGTTTTCTAGGCCACGCTGGCTTCTACAGACGGTTTATTAAAGACTTCTCAAAAATTGCAAAGTCTATGACTGACCTCTTGGTTAAGGAGGCCACTTTTGATTTTTCTGACACTTGTTTGAAGGCTTTTAATTGTTTAAAGGAAAAATTAATTAGTGCCTCTATTGTTGCTGCCCTCGATTGGTCGCTTCCCTTTGAAATTATGTGTGATGCCAGCGATACTGCTGTGGGGGGCTGTTTTGGGGCAAAGAAAGAATAAGGTATTTTATACTATTTACTACGCTAGTCGCACTCTTGATGATGCTCAAAGAATTTATACTACCACAGAGAAAGAGTTGCTAGCCGTAGTATTTGCATTTGACAAGTTTCGTCATTACCTTGTTCTTTCTAAAGTTATTGTTTATACTGATCATGCTGCTATTAGATATTTGCTTGGAAAACAGGATGCAAAACCCAAGTTAATCAGGTGGATTTTGTTGCTACAAGAGTTTGACTTGGAGATTAGAGACAAGAAAGGCTCAGAGAACTTTGTAGCTGATCACCTCTCAAGGCTCGACCATAGTGTGATGCAGGCCTCAAATGATGGGGAGATCAAAGAGGTTTTCCCTGATGAGAGACTTTTAGCTATTTCTACTATTCCTTGGTTCGCAGACATCGTCAACTACTTGGTGGGTAAGGTTGTTCCCCCTGATTTTTCCTTTCAGCAAAAGAAGAAATTAATTTCTGATGCTAGACACTACTTGTGGGATGACCCTTACCTATTTAAAGTTTGTGGAGATAAGGTAATTAGGCGTTGTGTGCCTATGGATGAGGTAACTTCTATCCTTGAGCATTGTCACTCTAAAGAGGTAGGTGGCCACTTTGGCCCAAATAGAACTGCATATAAAGTTTTGCAATGTGGTTTTTATTGGCCTACTATATTTAAAGATGCTCATATTTTGTGAAAGCTTGTGATAGTTGTCAAAGGAGTGGCAATATTTCTAGGCGTCAAGAGATGCCTCTAAACAATATTTTGGTTTGTGAGATATTTGATGTATGGGGTATTGACTTTATGGGGCCCTTCCCTAAATCTTTTTCAAATCAATATATTCTTGTTGCTGTAGATTATGTGTCTAAGTGGGTGGAAGCTGTAGCCTTACCCACTAATGATGCTCGGGTGGTGGTGAAATTTTTAAAGAAAAATATTTTTTCCAGATTTGGCACTCCTCGAGCCATTATTAGTGATGGTGGCACTCATTTTTGTAATAAACAATTTGAAAATCTTTTGAGCAAATATGGTGTCACTCATAAGGTAGCAACTCCTTACCACCCACAAACTAGTGGGCAAGTTGAAATTTCAAACAGAGAGCTGAAAAGGATTTTAGAGAAGACAGTTAGTGCATCAAGAAAAGACTGGTCTTTGAAACTTGATGATGCACTATGGGCCTATAGAACTGCTTTTAAAACTCCCATTGGGATGTCTCCTTACCGTCTTGTTTTTGGAAAAGCATGTCATTTGCCTGTTGAATTAGAGCATAAAGCACTTTGGGCTTTAAAATTTCTAAACTTTGATGCTCAGCTTACAGGTGAAAATAGGTTGCTGCAGCTAGATGAATTGGATGAGCTCCGTCTAGAAGCCTATGAGAATGCCAAGTTATATAAGGAGCGGACTAAAAAGTGGCATGATAAGCGCATCCAGCAGCGTGAATTCCATGTTGGTGAGAAAGTTTTAATTTATAACTCACGTTTGCGTCTTTTTCCAGGAAAGTTGCGCTCAAGGTGGTATGGACCCTACACTATTACTCAGGTTTTTCCGTATGGAGTTCTTGAGGTATCTCATGAAGATGGTACCACTTTTAAAGTCAATGGTCAGCGTGTGAAGCATTTTGAGGAAGGGTTACTCCAAATGAGCTATGTCACCGCCCTCAAGGATTGACCCTATTACCGTCAGGCTCGGGACGTTAAACAAGCGCTTCGCCGGAGGCAACCTGTGTTTTATTTCCTCTTATTTTTATTTTGTTTTGTCTTTTTAGGAATTAGCTCATTTCGCAAGCTCTTTCAGGGAAGTCACTCTTACTCTCTCTCTCTCTCTCTCATTTATTTTCTTTTGTTTCCATTTGATCATTTTGCATTGAGGACCATGCTTCATGCTAGTGTGGGGGAGGATAGTTTATTTTGTCACTTAATCTCTATTAATGCACATACCCACCATATATGTTGATAGCATTTTTTCTGGCCTGTTTTGAATGACTTATGTTTCAAAAAAAAATAGAGATTTTGCCTTTAGGGGATCCCATAATTAATTTACTTGACAGACTTGTGCTTAATTGTAACTGTGAGGATGTCCTTAGGAAGCTGATAATTAGCATTTGTCCCTCTTGAGTACTTTTTGTGAACTAGCTTCTAAATGTGAGAACTGAGCCTTCATAAGGGGATTGATACTAAATCATGAATTTTTACCCCTTTTCTTTCTATGAGTGTGTTTCCCAATTTGCTACATTCTAGAATTTGTCTTTTGACCGTTTCAAGGCGAAAATTGATTTGCATCATGTAAAAAGATTTGGGGATTTAGGATTTTTCTGGCCTCAGAGTTATTTGTTGAAATTATCCATTAGTTGCCCCCTTTGAGCCTATTTGTTATATTTTTTCTTTGGTACCCAGATATAATTTTTTCTTTTTTGTTTGTGGTAACCATTTGAAATTGAATGTGGAGCACCTATTGAAAATTACAATCTCGTCCTATATTTTACTTGTCTATATTATCAGGACTGAAATTTCGTCCTATACTTTAGTTATCTATCTTGTCAGGATGAAGAGAAAAAAAATGGAGTGAATCATGTGTTTACAAAAATATTTTCACACAAAGGAAACAAATAGGAGTTTCCATGTACTTACCTTTTCCTCCTACAAAAAAAAATGCAAGAAGGAGGAAAAGGCACGTCAAAAGAATGAAAGAGCCAAAGGGCAATTCCAAAAAAAAAAAAGAGTCTACTTAAGAAAAAAAAGCAAATCAAAAAGAGTTGACTCAATAGAAAAAGAAGAATGAATAATGAAACTGAAATTAATTTGGAGTTTGGACAAAAATTGTAAAATAGATAGGAGCTCCATATTTGGTTTCAAAGGTTACTACTTGCTTCTTGTTTTTAGCCCTTTGATTATCCCTTTCTTCTTGTTTCCTACCTTGCATGATTTCACCCTTGGCCCCATTACAACCCATGAAACCTCATCTTTTGCATGCATGTGAACTATTTTGTGGAGATTTGGTCAAATTACAAGCTTATGGTAATGTGCATTTTGTGGAAACTTGAGCGTATACATCCCTAGTCCATCAACACTTAGAGAAACTGTGAGCGAGTGCCCTTGTTCACAGAAATGTATTCTTCAGCGACATGAGCCTCTAATTGGGCAACCTCTTGACACCTCATATGTGCTATATTATCTATTGTCTGTCATTGTACTTCTAATTTTGAGTCCCTTATTTGGCTGTCTCTATTACTTATTTGAAAATTTTATTGAGCCAGGAAATTTGCTTGAGGACAAGCAAAAGTTAAGTGTGGGGGAGTTGATAAACTCTAATTTAGTGCATTTATTAGAGATATTTTGAGTTGTTTTTAGAGTAATTATTACTGATTAAATAAATAACTGACTTAAATTAATCTATATTTGTAGGAAGGTAGAAAAAGAAAATAATATAAATGTGGGCTGAAATTAGAAGAAATGTTAGAATAAAAGAAAGCAAGCCCAAGCCCATTAATGCAAGAAGGCCCACAGTAATAAAAAGAAGATCCTCTTGGAGATTTCAATTAAAAGTGATGCACATGTGACTTGGAGAGAAAGAAAGAGGTATGGAGTGGAGAGCAAGCAACACATATTTAGGAAGGATCTAAATCCTAATATTTAGGGATTGACATATCTTGCAATTAAAAGTGGAAGCAATCTTGACTTGATCCTTTGCTTGGAGAGAAAGAAAATGAACTGATATAAAAGGAGAGCTTCACTTGTGAAAGGGGGCTAGACACCACATACACAAACGAGAGCTACGGAAACGCTACGGAGGGAGAGAAGAGTTATTTGGCACCGTGAAAGAGCTTTGAAGCAAAAGAAGGAGATTGAAGACATAGACTAAGACTTTCTCTATTTTCGGGTTATTCTTATTTCTGTAATTCATGAACCTTCTTTTTCTTTTATTGTTCTTTATTATTATGGACACCTAAGTCCTCTTCTAGGGTCTTAGGTGGATCTTGCATGTTTAGAAACCTCTTTATGTTCTAATTTCTTATTTGAATTCCTGTTTTTATTTCAATTAATATTGTCCTATTGCTTTAATCACATAATTAGGATTGACAACCCTTTGAATGTTCATAATCAATTAGTTGATCAGCGACCGTACTGCAATTAGTTGGTGGACCTATAAGATAATTGGGGCTATAATTAATGCATGACCAAACTCTAATTTAGTCTTCCAATCATTCAACCTTTTTGTACTTTATGCTTTTCCTGAATTTAAATTCTAGCATGACCAAACTAAGGTTAATTTAGGAAAAAGAATATTAATCGCGAATGACCAAACGGATTAATAGCTTTAGTAAAGGGATTGGTAATTAAATAAAATAAAGGAATTCAGGTAGAATTAGACATAGGGGAATCGAAGCTTGCAAGTGAAACCGCGACCCTAGACCTCTCTCCAAATTATTATATCTTTTATTAATTCTTGCCATTTATTTCTTTTTATGTTGTTTCTACAACATCCAAATTATTTCTTCGTCTGAACATTAAATAATCTCGATTAGTTTGGTACTTGCTAATTAATCCCTGTGGATACGATATCTTTTATACTACTTCTGCGAGAGAGTACACTTGCTCTCAAGTGTGTTTTTAACGCAACAACACTCTGTATATCAAGGTAAAAGAGAATGATTTGATAGTTGTTAGTCTCTATGTAGATGACTTGATATTCACTAACAGCAGTGAAGAACTAATGAGTGAGTTCAAGACATCTATGAAAAGAAATTTTGACATGACAGACTTTTGGAAGAATGAGTCACTTCCTTGGAGTTGAAGTGAAGCAAGATGCCACAGGGATCTCCATTTCTCAAGGTAGATATGCTAGAGAGATTCTCAACAGGTTTGATATGGCTTCCTGCAAACCTATTCAAAGTCCCATTGTGCCAGGATCCAAACTGTCAAGAGAAGGAAGTGGAAAGACAGTGGATGCCACTGATTTTAAACAAATAGTAGGGTGTTTAATGTACTTAACAGCCACGAGACCAGACATCATGTTTGCTGTCTCTCTCCTTAGCAGATATATGGATAAGCCTACTGAGTTGCACTTGCAGGCAGCTAAAAGAGTCCTAAGATACTTACAAGGTACTCTAGACCTTGGAATCCATTACAACAGATGTGGAAAGGGAGAGTTCACTGCCTATACAGACAGTGACTATGCTGGTGATGTTGATGACAGAAAATCAACATCAGGATATGTGTTTTTACTTGGCTCAGGGGCCATTAGCTGGTCATCCAAGAAGCAACCTGTGGTAACTCTCTCTACCACAGAAGTTGAGTTCATAGCAGCAGCCTATTGTGTCTGTCAAGCCATATGGCTTAGAAGAATTTTGGAGAGAATTGACCAACCACAAAAGAAAACTTCTGTGATATACTGTGACAATATATCCACTATAAAACTATCAAAAAATCCTGTGCTTCATGGTCGAAGCAAACATATTGATGTGAGGTTCCATTTTCTTAGGAACTTAGTCAAGGAGGGTGTGATTGATTTAGTGCATTGCAGGTCTGAGGAGCAAGTAGCAGATGTAATGACAAAGCCCTTAAAGACAGAAACATTTCAGAAGCTGAGAGAAGAATTGGGCATGAAGAAGATGTGATCTGGTTGCTGGTGCTTAGCATCTGAAGCCTCTCCTATTATGTTACTGCTGATATTGAGTTACAGATGAACAAATGCTTGTTTGTCATTGTAATTGAATTGTAATTTTGTAGTTTTCCCTTTAATTGTTTTGTACGTCTGTTCCTGCTGATTGATTGCATTCTCCTTGTGCTTAGTGTGAACTGATCATGTGTATAGGACTCAGTTCAAGGGAGGAATTTGTTGGTTATTTAGGGCCTTACTTGTATCTAGCCCATATTCTGTTGTTTGCTGTTATTGGGCCTGATCTGGTAACTCATTTGTAAGTCAAGCCCAGTACTGATATTGTATTACATATAGTGAAAGTCAATGAATGAATATCAGTTAGTTTCCTTCATTCAAATTCTGTTACACCAACAAAAGCAACCTAAAAATGTGAAGCTGGAATAGTGATACAGTCTAGCTTTTTTGAGAATGAGGGAACCAAATGTGGATCATGTTCCTCAAAAGCTGGAATAGTGATACAGTCTAGCTCCTTTCAAAAATCACATGTGATCTAACCGCCATTGTGAATAAAACCTTTTTTCTTAATTGGGGAAGATGAAATTTTATTAATCAAAGTGGCACTAAAGACCATTTTACAATTGTCCTTCATGTAGGATTGAAGATTTTTTTTTCTCATTAACGGAGGGAGGTGAAGGAGATCAATTAGTGGACTCAATTCAAGGGAGGAATTTGATGCTTCTATGAATGGAGTTTGGATCCTATGGAGTGTCTTTCTAAAAAATATGAGTTTTTTTGTATGATGTCTGGTATCGCTGGTCTTGGGGTGGACCACACTTCCCACCGAGCGGAGATTAGAATATTTTTGTCATTTGTCATTTGTCATTTGATTTATATATTTCTAAAACGGTTTGTTAGTGTCTTCTCACTTTTTTTTTTTGACAAGAGTGTCTTCTCACTTAATCATATGTGTTACTAATAAAATATTTTGTCGTTTCAAAAAAAAAAACTTTAAATCGCAATATACTATTTATACCTGACTTTAACACTGTTTGTTTTAGGTGAAAACAAGAGGAAAGAAATTTGAAGAAGGGAAAGCACAAATACCAATGCACTTTATTTGGATGAAGCATGAAAGTGAAAGGAAAGTGCCCACGCTAGTGAGAAGGAAACTTGCTCCCACCATTTTTTTTCTTATCCCTTGAATGCCCTCACGCTGTATTTCATTTTTTATCCACGACCTTTCATATATGTATATATTATTTCTGAGAAAAGATGTGCATACATTATTATTATTACTATCATTATTATTTACTATTTATATATAACTATAAATATTTATATATGTAATTTTTGCATAATGGTTATTTTTGTAATTACCAAATAAGTATCTTTCTTTCCTCTAACTTTCCACTTCACTTTTACTTCAAACAAACAATTAATCTTAAAATCATCTCATTTTCTACTCATATTATTTCCACTTTACTTCAACCAAACAACTTTAAAATCATCTCACATTCTACTCACATTACTTCCTTCGACTTCCTACTGCAGTGAATCTATGACCAATCAAAATCCCCACAACTTGAGCTATGCTGCTTGTGGCATTTGATTTTTTATTTACATAACATGTCTTTCCTTCCCTGTCAAGATATCCCAAAGAAGATTTAAATTAAATGCAAATGATGAAAAAATCACAAACTCTTGATTACTGTCCATACTGGTGTTGAAAACAGAAGGATGATGATATGTACAGGATAGATGAATTTAAAGCTGTCGGTTAAGTTAGACACACAAGACTTCATATATTTTTTGGTTCTTCTAGTTTTTAACAGTTAAATAAACAATTCAGTCATAAAAATATATTTATATAAATATTTTATTTTCCTATTGAAGGTATTGACCGGCTTAGTTCCCTTTTGGTACTTTTATATTTTTTTAATAAAATGATAAAAAGTATTCTTTTTCTTTATGAATGTTTTTTCTTTTAAAAATAGTTTTACATCAGAAGATATTAACAAGCTTTTTTTTCTATTTACATAAAAAGTAGTTAAATAAATAAATAAATACACAGTTTACCGCATCACAATAATAATAATAATAATTTGGTCAATAATAATAATGTTTACCCATAAAGAATTATTCTGAGTGTATATCCAAATGAATCAGCTTGTGGCCACACGTTTAGTGGATTTGTTTCTATTGGCATTTATCACTGCCCATAACTATTGAAATGATAGAGTTATTATTTGAAAAAACAGCACATGCAATCAAATTAAAGATCAAAATATATAATCTATATGTGGTTGGTGTGGTTGGTTTACCATTTTAATAGCTAGTAAATAAAGTTTAAAAACCTGACAATTACACAGTTACTTGAGTTACAAGTATGGTCAATTTCTCCTTTAATGTGTATATTTAATTCTAAGGGATCAGAAAACAAAAATATTGAAATGACGGAAATGTAGGTATGGGTAGCTCATGACAGATGCACATGTTACCACACCCACTTCACTCAAGTTTTTGGGCCCTAAGATAGAAGGTGGGCTCTTTAATTCTAAGGTATTTGTTTAAATTATTAGAAACAGTAAAAAAAACTACAAAAATTAAATTAAATTCAGTGATTCTAACAGTTTAGACACTATTAAAAAAACTAAAATAGCGACGGAAACTATTAACAAAAAAATAAATTTGGTTTATAAATTTAATGTCGCTAACACTTAAAAATAGATGAATTTTGTCATTTTTCATTTTAAAGTTCCGTCCAATTTTTTCTAATAAAAGATTGATTAGAAATGTATTTACTTTTTTGTCACTAATTTTTATTAATTCAAATTTTTCTAGCGGTTAAAGCGAAGGCCACACTTTTAAAGGATATTTATTTTAAATAAAAATGAGGTATTTTTGCTTAAAAGAAAGAACTATTTAAGATTTTATTTTACACAGTATTTGATCGGTTGTCTTAAATCTGTGTACTTTTTGTTGGTATTTCCACCTTAAAATACTACTCATAATATAAAAATGACACTTGTTAGAAGTTATCTTTTCTGTTGTCAAAAAAAAAGTTATCTTTTCTGACATACTATTATGTATTATCTAACCAAAGATCTACTAAATGAATCTTGAATTAATGTGTCACAGAAAATCATAAATGCACCTAGGATTTTTAGATTCAGATTGACTTTGAGAACCAATAAAAGTTAGTCTGAATAGTAATTGGACTCAGATTTTATTCCAAAATTTTGGGTATATATGGCCAACTAAGTTATTTAGTATAGATTACTCATCGATAAAATTGGTAGAAACTGCACATCAATAATATTGTATGTCTATAACAAAAAAAATGAGTTTGAGAAGTCCTGATTTTGGTGACTTTAGGTTTTTTGTGGTGATAAAAATAAACTAATGCGAGAGAAGAGAAATATAGAAACAAAGACACGGTATTTTTTCACACTCCAAAATCACTGAATCACTCAAGCCCTAACCTTTTTGTGGAAAAGTAAGGTGACTTTTTCTATGTATCCCTTCCATTGTTGTTAGCCACCATTGTAGGTTTTCTTTCTTCCGGAACAAAGGCAGGAAATCTGTTTCCCAACTATTTGATTCACCAGATTCATGTAGAAAAGATTAATTGTCTAACAAATGGATAAGAAAGGCCGGCTAACTTGAGGAAAAATGAGAGTTTGATAGAGATGGTCACGTGGTTTAGAAGAATCCATATTCACTGCAGTCATGTTTGACTATAGTCAAGATTGTTAAACTCGAGAGTCGACTCGTAAACTCGTAAGGTTCTAGACGTGGGGTCGGCCATAAGTTTGGACAATCTTTGATTCCTCTGTTCTTCAAGCAATTGCGCTGAAGAGAGAACTCTACTCCTTGACCGTGGGTATCCCAACTCCTCTAGCAAGAGTCGGGTTGAGTGACTAGGACCCACGATCCCAATAGCACGGTTAGTGGGGTAAAACCCTCTCGCTCCTTCGCTAGATCCTCAATTTGTCCCATGTTCTGTTTTCGTGCTTTCTTCTTCCTTGCCTTCCAAGCAAGCCTGTCTTACCTCGGCCATTTGGTTCCTTGGCTAACCATTGTCCTCGGTCAGTAACTTAGGCACCCGAGTCACCTTGGCCGTAGCACTCTATAGGATGAGGCTTTACTCTCCCTCGGCCTAGCTCATTGTCCCTCAGGCTTACCCCTTCCTCAGGGAGTTTGTCTTGTAGTATTCCCCGAGGGCCTCTCTTTAGTTCATTTTTATCAGCAATTATCTCCTGAGATTTAGTCTAGTGGTCTGCCTCAACACTCTACTCCTTCCCCCTTTTTTCTCAGTCCTCGGCCTGCGACTTAATTAATTATCTTTGAGTGTTAACACTATCAAATGAAACCTATAAATGACATCTATACATGATATAATACAGGTTAACACAACAATAATTCAACATTCAAACTTCATAATAAAGCAAAGTTGCAAAACACGATATCGAAGTGTGTTATTATATTATTACTAGATAAAATCATACTCCTTACGGTCTCTATTATAAGAAGAAAATACAACAATCATCATTACCAATGAGCTCATTCAATTCTTGTCTTTTTTATGTTAAGTCTCCAAAATACCCTACTCCACATGTGAAATAATTCTCCTCAAGTCAGAGTTAGGTGCAATACTTCCACTCATCTTGAAAATAGAAAAGCAAAGCATTCAATGAGGGTAAAATGACTTATAAAAAAAATGAGGGTAAAATTGGTATTTAAGCAATAAATATACAATGGACCAACATTAACTCCAAAAATCTCCTTATAATAGGGACCGTAGGGAGTACTACATTAGTGGTTAAATCATACATAAACTCATAAAACACAAGATATTAAAATGAAAAAACTCATAAGCAAGTGCTAATTTGACCTAACACTCATAATTCTAATTTAGTTATTACGTGCTTGAATAAAACAAAAAAGAAAATATTGAAAATGTAAAATTAACTTACTGCTATACAAATAGTGTTAAGAGTCCCACATGGGATGTGATATGGCCTGAAAAAGAGTTTATAAGTGGAGGCATCCCGCACCTTACAAGCCGATTTTGTGGGGTTGAGTTAGGCCCAAACCACATTCCTAAGATGGTATCAGAGCATATCCAAGATCCGTTGGGCCACCCGTTGTCAGGTTAGGCCCAAACCACATTCCTAAGATGGTATCAGAGCATATCCAAGATCCGTTGGGCCACCCGTTGTCGGGTCATTCTCCAGATGTCTATTCCTGGGCCACTCGGGTCACGCTCCAGATGTCTATTCCTGAGCGTGAGGGGGTGTGTTAAGAGTCCCACATGGGTTGTGATATAGCCTGAAAAAGAGTTTATAAGTGGAGGCATCCCTCACCTTACAAGCCAATTTTGTGGGGTTGAGTTAGACCCAAACCACATTCCTAAGAAATTGGCAATTCAATTTAAGTAGCTAAGAACATTAAAAAAATGAGACAAAGCATATAAGCTTTAGGATCCTAAAGTCATATATGCCTCTAGGGGGTCGTGGGCCTGTTTAGAATGGAGAGGGTAACGAGACAAAGCATCGTACGAGAGAGATAAATCTAATGTAGGACCTCAAATTTAGAAAATCCATGCCCTAACGTAAACATAGGAATTAGATAGGCACCGCGAAATGGAGCTCAAGAACAAAGTGTTCATTTCATAAAAAATTAAGAGAGTATCACTCTGTTTAGTAAAAAGTAGTGGAAAGCTGATAAGTTAGTAGATAATAGATTTTTTATAAGTAGTTAGTGGATAATATATGAGCGAATAGCAAATAGCAGATAAAGTATAAGTTAGCTCATAGCAAAAGATGTGTTTGTTAAAACTAGCGGTTAAAATAGCTGATAAATGTAAAGTGACATAAAATAATATTTAATTCATGATTAAATTATCTAATAATGACATAATATTTAATGATGAAAGAGAAGTAATTTAAGAAATTAAAATAGTAAGGATAAAAATGCCAAAAAAAAAGTGAGACGATATATATTATCCGCTAAAATACTAGCATTTCAAAAAAAAATAAACACTATCTGAAAAACGCTAAACAGTTGTGCTTACCAACCACTTCTACTCGTCACCCGCTAGTCAAATACACTAGTGTCATCCACTATCCACTCACAAATGAAACCAATGTTATCAGAACCGTACCAGTCATCGAGCCGGTCAAGGCACTGGATCACTGGTTCTTTAGTCGGACCGGCCGGTCTTTGGTCGGACCACATGAGCCAGACGCTATTAAAAAGTACTAAAAATATATATGATATGTATAAATTTATAAGTTAAAAATCTGCAAAAAAAATCTCACCATAAAATTAACACAAGTCTTCAAATTTAAATGTTCAAATCAAATCCATAAGGACCACAAGTCCACAACCACGTCCATAACTACTTAATTAAACAAAATAACAAAAGGTCTTAACATACCCAAATTCATAACATAACAAAAGCACACAAATAAGTCTCAAACTCAACTAAAGTTACTAAACAAACTCCATAAATAACAAGTACAAAGTCACTACAACAACAATTTAGATTCAATTCATCTATCCCCAAGATTGAAAATGTGTCTCCACATACTCCGGCATCCATCCCACATCATCCAAATCATTAGGACCTTCACCAACATTGTTTTCATTTTCATTAACATCATTCGTAGCATCTACATCTACATCTACATGTGCATCAAATTGTGCACTCATCATCATCATCCAAATTCAATTGATCTACAAAATTATTATATATATATATATATATATATATATATATGTGTGTGTGTGTGTGTTAACATTCATCATCTATGGATAACAAATGTAGAAGTCAAACAATTAAGTTAAGTTCTAACTAATAACCACAAAGTAATAAAAAACATACCAATCTCATTTGAAGATGGTTGAGTACATGTATTTGCATGCTCACTACGAAATGTCTCCAATTCCTCAACAGTTAAGAATGTTGGTGCATCTTCCATTACCCAATCGGAATGATCATGAATTGTTTCTATATTGACAGGGTCATAATTTTGATGCTTCAACCGATTCCTAAGTTATTTTGGTCATATATCAACATTAGAATATCTAAGCACATATGTATACTTACAAAGTAGAACAGGCAATGAAAAATATATATATAACAAATTAACAATATACCTTTGCTCCAACCTCAAGTTGTAACGAACAAAGACAAGATCCTTGAGTTTTTGATGCTCCAACCTATTTCTTTTTTTGAATGAATGTGTTCAAAAACACTCAAGTTCCGTTCACAACCCGAGGCACTACAAGTTTGGCTTAAGACACGGATAGCCAACCTTCTTAAATTTGGTGCACCAAGTCCACGAGTTTCTCACCATTGATCTAACACATTGCATATAATATAACCAAATAAACGCGTCAAATACTACATTTTCTTCTAGGTTTCTTTTCCCAGTGTACTTTACCAAACAAATAATATCAAGAGAGATCGACTACCATCAATTAATGTTTGATATGTAATGAATGTGGTTTGGGTCAAATACTACTGTTTTCTTCTGTCAAAACAGTTTTAAGTAAATCAGAATTAACTAATATTTTGAAGATTTGATGAATCTTGAAGCATGATCAGCTTATTATCTTTTTCAAAAACTTAAAGAAAAATGCAATTTACGAATTGATTTTTAATGATGAACAAAAGAAAAAGAAAAAGAAGCCTTATTTTTCCAAAAATGACCATTGTTATTATCACTTTGACACATCAAAGTTGAGTTTTTGAAAAGAACCTTGCTATGTGATAAGCTATCTGATGCAAGAGGAATTTTTAGAAAACTAAGGTCAAAAGCAAATTTTTATTAAAAATATAGAAGAGCTTAAAGAATTAAGTTTGGGGAAGTTTTTATGAATACAAAGGCTAGAGTATGAAGAACTTAGAGTAGTCAATGCATATAGGTTACCAAAAGAGCTCAAAATGAAAAAAAGCTATATTGCCTGAGTCATAAACTGTACCTGTTCCAATAGTGCATTTGGTCAGAAAAAAAAATTCAAAAAAAAAAAAAAGAAAAAGAAGAAAAGAAGACAGAACTGACCAAAGAAAAAAAAGTATGCATAAGGAGGACAGTGAGGAGGGCAATATTAGCTAGAAGTCTTGAAAAGAAAAATCAAGTGCAGTTGCACTAAGTGCAATTGCACCGTCAAAAAGTTTAGTGCAATTGCACCAAAAAAAAACGATGCACCTACACTCACTGCATTTGCATCAAGAAAAAGAACCACCAAAAATACAATAACGCATTGACTCAACAGTTTTGAAATACTCTATCCAAGCCCTTTGTTGTGCTTAAAACCCCCACTTTTGAGGACTTTGTTAGTCTACTCTATATTTTGAAACATCTTTGTTTTGACCGAACGTGATCTAAATTTTTCAAAGGCTAGGAGAAACTTGTTACTTGGCTTTGGAACTGATTGAATCTCAGTGGGGCACACACTCACACAAATGAGTTTTAATAGCTTTGGATGTTTTGGAATTCAAAGGCACAAAGACAAAATTCTCTGAAAAATGAAGTTCATAAGTTGCATTTAGTGAAAATCATTTTACGAAAAAGATGTGAGCTAATCTGTTCTTCTTGATTCTGGAAATCTTATTTGTGTTTTCTTTTTGTCATTGCTTGAGGACAAGCAACGATTTAAGTTTGGGGGTGTGATAACTCTATTTTATATAGAGTTATTTGTGCTTTTACACTTAGATAATAGCTTAAAATCAAGTGTAAAATGTGTTAAATATGTTAGTATGAATAAAATAACAACATTTATAGTTTTAGGATAAGAGAAGCCCATAACTTAGCATTTTATGTATATTGGTATGTTTGATGTGTTTATTTAGTGCAGCCGCAGTTTATAGGAATTGCACCAGCTAGTGCAACAGCATTAGGTGCAATTGCACCACTCTGTACCGAGAGCAGCTCACAACCCCACATTGGAAGCACCTCAATTCATACCGTTGCTATAATGCTTAGTTGGAGTGCTGCTTGCTCAAAAGTCACATGGGAACACATGGCCACTTGCAAAGGAGGCGCCTACAATCAAAAAGGCTTCACAAAAATCTATCTTACAAGACATGTGGCAACCATTTGTTGGACCTCAAATTTAGGATGAGTGTTGAAAGCCAAGCTGATCTTCAACTTTTAAAAAGTAACCATGGTTTGGTTAACTTAAATCAGCAAGGAAACCTCAACATGAAGGAAATCTCCAAGGCTATAAATAGGACTCAAATTCCTCACTTGAAGAATATCTAATATCACATAGATCACATATCTCATATAATCTTTTATGTTCTTTTTAGTTTAGTTTTTCTTATTTTCAAAGTTTTATTTTCTTATAGTTTCATAGTATTAGTTTGAGAGGAAGGTGAGAGGAACTTGACAACTTCTATCTCCACTTCTTCAAGGAGCTAATAGGTGCAAGAAATTAGTTGTAAGCAAATATATGCAAGAGTTTTCCATTTGTTACTATTTTGAATCCTCTTGTATTTTTCTTCATTGCAATATGCTTCCATTCACTTATATTTGCTTTATCATGCTCATCATGAGCTAAACTCTTTTGAGTTAGGATGTTCTAGCTTTCCAATGATCTTTTGAGGAAAGTTATTGTGTTTTCAAGTGGTGTGCACTTTAGTTCTTGTGTTTAAATTCTTAATTTTGTTTTAAGATTGATCACTTAGAACAAGTAGAGTTATATTCACTTAATTGGCTTATAACTAGAAATCAAGAACTAAGTAAGGATAAGTGTTTAATAAAGCTTCTTGTTAAACTTGTTTTAATAAAGTTAGCTTGTTAATTCCATGTTAATTCTTAGCTTAAGATTAACATAGTCCTTACAACAAAAGTGTAGAGATCTTAAGATACAAGAGTGTACTTACTTAAGCAACTTAGATTATCTGTAAGGGGGCGAGAGAGGCACTGACAACCCTACTCTTTACCGCAAAAAAACAGGATCATATAGAGCTTGTAACGAAACTCTGACGAAAGTAGCTGACCAGCACACACTGATGCAACTGCACTAAGTGCAATTGCACCACAAGAAAACACAATACTCTTAAGAGTGATTTAGTTTGTGAAAACATCCCAACTCTCATTCTCAACTGATTTCTCACACAATTTACTTGCTTTCTGTTTATTTATGTTTATTTCAACTTCAACCAAAACCAAAACATTTTGAATAGTGTAGTCGCACTAGTTTGCCTTTCTTTACAACAACACATAAGAGTTAATCCAATCTCTGTGGGTTCGATCTTTTATACTACTTGTTTGTGACTGTGTATACTTGCACATGTTTTTCACACACCAAGTTTTTGGCGCCTTTGCCGGGGATTGTCATTAATTTTTGTTGTTTTAAAGAGAGTAGATTAGTGTTTATTTTTTTGTTTTGTTATTCTGGTATTTTGTTTTTCTGTGCAGAAACAGGTGCATTTACACCTAGTGCAACTGCACTAGCTTATGCCCAGAGACAAATCACCAGAATTTGAACTTAATCCAGAAATAGAAAGACAGTTTAGAAGGTTGCGAAAACTCCAGAAACAAAAACTTCAAAGTTGCAGCAATACTATGTCTGAACAAGGTGAAGGAGAAGGCTCAAGACCAGCCTCAGTCAGAGGTGGTCCTGGATCACAAGGAGATGCTGAAGCAGATCACAGGAATCAATTCATTCGCATGGGACCAACATGTATGATTAATGATAGAGATATACCTATGAGAGATTATGCTATGTTTGATCATCAAAACATGCAAACAAGCATAGCAAGACCTCACATAGAGGCTGTCCATTTTGAATTTAAACCCATGATGTTTCAAATGCTGCAAACAATTGGTCAATTTGGTGGATTTCTTCATGAGGATCCCCATGAGCATTTAAAACAGTTTTTAGAAATATGTAGTAACTTTATCATACCTGGTGTTAGTGAAGATGCATTTAGACTTAAGCTATTTCCATATTCTTTGAAAGATAAGGCTAAATCATGGTTAAACTCATTGGAGCCTAATTCTATTCATACATGGAATGAAATGGCTGAAAAGTTTTTGTCAAAATATTTCCCACCTATCAAAAATGCCAGAATGAGAAATGATATTACATCTTTTAGACAAAAAGAATCTGAATCATTGTTTGAAGCATGGGAAAGATGGAAAGAACTTTTAAGAAAGTGTCCACACCATGGTCTTCCAGTCATTATTCAGATGGAATCATTTTATAATGGTTTGGAACCACAAACTAGAATAATGCTTGATGCATCATCTGGTGGTGTATTGTTAAATCTGTCGTATAATGAAGCATGTGAATTGATTGATAGAATTGCTACTAATAGTTCTAGTTGGCCTACTGAGAGGGTAAGTACCCAAAAGAAATCATCAGGGGTACATGAAATTAGTGAAATATCAGCCCTATCTGCTCAAGTAGCCTCACTAGCAAACATGTTCAAAAACTTCACCACAACCAGTGCAACTGCATCTAGTGTAGCTGCACCAGTAGAGAACACTGCAGCAGCAATAGAACAAGCCCCTCCAGGAACTGTAAGTTGTGTCTATTGTGGAGGAGGTCACCTTTATGAGGAGTGTCCTAGCAACCCTGTCTCTGTAAATTATGTAAGTTATAATAGGAATAACAACCCTTACTCCAACACCTATAATGCTGGTTGGAAGGACCATCCAAACTTCAGATGGAACAATACTAGTGCACCTGCACCTAGTACAACTGCACCAACCCTTCCACCAAGATTTCAATCTCAGAACTACCAAAGGCCTCAACAACAACAACCTACTACAGATAACTCCTTAGAAGGTTTGCTTAAATCTTTCATTAATGAAACCAGAACAGCTAGGCAAACCCATGAAGCATTCATTAGTGAAACTAGAACAGCTAGGCAAGCTCATGAAGCTTCAATTAAAAATCTGGAGAATCAAGTAGGTCAGTTAGCAACTGCTTTGTATCAAAGACCAACAGGTACATTACCATCCAATACAGAAGCAAGTCCATCTCAGAGGCCAGGTAAGGAACAAGTGAAAGCTATCTCTCTCAGAAATGGGAAAGATCTTACAGAACCTTATGAGAATGAAGGTACAGGTAAGGGAGAAGAAAATAAAAATAAAAAAATTCTCAAAATGCAGAAGCATCTGATGCATCTACATCACATGAAGTTCCAACTCCAAGGTTAGTTCCTGAATATCCTCCTCCTCCTCCTTTTCCTCAAAGATTAAAAAAGGCACATGAGGAGAAGCAATTCAGTAAGTTTTTAAATGTTTTAAAGCAATTGCATATTAATGTTCCCTTGATTGAAGCATTGCAACTAATGCCTAATTATGCTAAATTCATGAAAGATGTTCTTACAAAAAGAAGAAGATTAGGTGAATTTGAAACAGTTGCTTTGTCCAAAGAATGTAGTTTGATTTTGCAAAACAAAATTCCAAGAAAATTGAAAGATCCAGGTAGCTTTACAATTCCATTTTCAATAGGTAATTACTATACAGGTCGTGCATTGTGTGATTTAGGAGCAAGCATCAACTTGATGCCTAAGTCTGTCTTTACATAGTTAGGAATTGGACATGCTAAACCTACATCTTTAACATTGTCACTTGCAGACAGGTCAATAGCTTACCCAGAAGGAATCATAGAAGATATCTTGGTAAAGGTTGACAAATTTGTATTTCCTGTAGATTTTGTTATTCTTGACTTTGTTGCAGATGAAGAAGTACCAGTTATTCTTGGAAGGCCATTCTTAGCAACTGGGAAAACATTGATTGATGTGAAAAAAGGAGAACTAACCATGAGAGTAAATGATCAAGAGGTGAAATTCAATGTAATGAATGCTCTGAAATATCCTGCAGAGGAGAGTGAAGAATGTTTAGCAGTCATCTCTCTTGATCATTTGGTGCAAAAGCAGTTCAACAAGCAGTATGATCATCTTACCAGTGCACTTGCACCTGATGCATCTGCACTTCCTGAAGAAGAAATGCTGGAAAAAGACATACTGCCAAAGAAAGAACCAACACCTAAGGTATGGGCTAGAACTTATGAATCTCTTAATTTAGAAGACCCTAACCTTAAACAAAATTTACCCTCAATTGAACAATCTCTCAAATTGGAATTGAAAGAACTGCCTCAACATTTAAAATATGCTTTCTTAGGAGAAGGTGATACACTTCCAGTTATCATTTCATCTGAGCTATCATTAGAACAGGAAAATGATCTCATTAGTACTTTAAAAAAGCATAAGAAAGCTATAGGTTGGCAAATGGCAGACATAAAAGGAATTAGCCCTTCAATTTGCATGCATAGGATAATTTTAGAAGAGAATTCTAAAAATTACATAGAAGGACAAAAAAGGCTAAATCCAATAATGAAAGAGGTTGTAAAGAAAGAAATAATTAAGTGGCTAGATGCTGGAATCATATA
This sequence comes from Astragalus glycyphyllos, assembly GCA_963573325.1. Lineage (NCBI taxonomy): Eukaryota > Viridiplantae > Streptophyta > Magnoliopsida > Fabales > Fabaceae > Astragalus > Astragalus glycyphyllos. The sequence continues at coordinate 6,180,749 of OY754313.1, read as the reverse complement.
CCCCATCTCAGATAGTGCATGGGTTAGCCCTGTACAATGTGTTCCTAAGAAAGGGGGTGTGACAGTGATAGCCAATGAAAAGAATGAGTTGATTCCAACTAGGACTGTCACAGGTTGGAGGATCTGTATGGATTACAGAAAACTCAATAAGGCCACAAAGAAGGATCACTTTCCTTTACCCTTCATTGACCAAATGTTAGATAGATTAGCAGGAAAAGAGTTTTATTGTTTCTTAGATGGTTATTCAGGTTATAATCAGATTGCAATAGAACCTAAGGATCAACAAAAAACGACTTTTACATGTCCCTATGGTACCTTTGCATTTAGAAGGATGCCTTTTGGACTTTGTAATGCACCTGCTACATTTCAAAGATGCATGATGTCTATATTTTCTGACTTCATTGAGCAATCAATGGAAGTTTTTATGGATGATTTTTCAGTTTTTGGAGAAACATTTCCATTATGTTTATCAAATTTAGAAAAAATTCTCCAAAGATGTGAAGACACCAACCTAGTACTCAATTGGGAGAAGTGCCATTTCATGGTACAAGAAGGCATTGTGCTTGGGCATAAAATTTCAAAAAAAGGTCTTGAAGTGGATAAGGCCAAGATTGAGGTCATTGAGAAATTACCACCTCCATCAACTGTTAAAGGAATCAGAAGCTTCTTGAGCCATGCTGGCTTCTATAGAAGATTCATCAAAGATTTTTCAAAAATTTCTAAACCATTGTGTACTCTTTTACAATTAGATACACAATTTCACTTTGATGAACTCTGTATGGAAGCATTTCAAAAGCTTAAAAAGGCACTGGTAACTGCACCAGTGATAGTAACACCAGATTGGAGCAGGCCCTTTGAACTCATGTGTGATGCTAGTGACTTTGCAGTAGGAGCTGTCCTAGGGCAAAGGTATAACAAAATCTTTCACTCAATTTATTATGCCAGCAAAACACTTATTGAAGCTCAAATGAATTATACTGTGACAGAGAAAGAGTTATTAGCTGTTGTATTTGCATTTGATAAGTTTAGATCCTACTTGATTGGCACTAAAGTTATTGTTTATACTGATCATTCTGCCATCAAGTATTTGCTTGCAAAGAAAGATGCAAAACCAAGGCTAATTAGATGGATTCTCCTCCTTCAAGAATTTGATCTTGAGATTAGAGACAAAAAGGGGGTGGAGAACCAAGTGGCTGACCATTTATCTAGATTAGAAAGTGAAAATGCAGGTACACAAGAAATCAAGGAGAATTTTCCAGATGAGAAGTTGTTGGCAATTACCAATAATACAATAAGTGCTTGTGCAATAAGTGCAATTGCACCAGCCAGTGCAATTACACCAAGTGCAACTGCACCATGGTATGCTGATATAGTCAATTTCCTTGTGAGTAGAGTTGTACCAAAGGACATGAGCTATCAACAAAAAAGGAGATTCTTCCACATAGTAAAGCAATACTATTGGGATGAACCCTATCTGTATAAGATGTGTCCAGATCAAATAATGAGGAAGTGCATTCCAGAATCAGAGCAGCAAGCAGTGCTTCTGCACTGTCATTCAGTACCATATGGAGGTCACTTTGGAAGCAACAGAACAACAGCTAAAGTATTACAGTCAGGTTATTTCTGGCCCACTTTATTTAAAGATGCTTATAATTGGGTCAAAACCTGTGACAAATGCCAAAGAAGTGGAAACATTTCTGAAAAACATGAAATACCTAGAACTAATATTTTAGAAATTGAGCTTTTTGATGTTTGGGGCATGGATTTCATGGGTCCTTTTCCACCTTCTTTTGGCAATAAATACATATTAGTAGCTGTTGATTATGTATCCAAATGGATAGAGGCAGTAGCATTACCAAATAATGATGCCAAATCAGTTAGCAAATTTCTTCAAAGAAACATTTTTACAAGATTTGGCACCCCAAGAGCTATCATCAATGATGAAGGCTCACATTTTTGCAATAAACTTATTGAAAAACTTCTTGCAAAATATGGGATCAAACACAAGATTGCTACAGCCTATCATCCACAAACAAGTGGACAAGCTGAATTATCTAAGAGGGAAATTAAGAGAATGCTTGAAAAAATGGTTGGACCAACAAGAAAAGATTGGTCCTTACACTTAGATGAAGCATTATGGGCATATAGGACTGCATTTAAAACTCCATTAGGTATGTCCCCCTATAGGATAGTTTATGGCAAAGCATGCCATCTGCCTATTGAGTTAGAAAACAAGTCATATTGGGCTATTAAAAAGCTGAATTTTGATCTCAATAGGGCAGGAAAACAAAGGTTTTTAGAGCTTAATGAATTAGAAGAATTTAGGCATTTCTCTTATGAGAATGCAAAAATTTACAAAGCTAAAACCAAAGCATGGCATGATAAGAAAATCCAAAGGAGAGAACTTAGAGAAGGAGGATTGGTTCTGTTATACAATTCTAGGTTGAAATTGTTCCCTGGAAAATTAAAATCAAGGTGGACAGGACCATTCAAATTAGTTAAAGTCTATCCTCATGGTGCAGTTGATCTTTATGATACAGCCTCAAATACCACTTTCAAGGTAAATGGGCAAAGAGTCCAAATGTATTTTGGTGAACAAGTGGTGCAAGATGAAAGCACCACACATTTTGAAAATCCTTAATAAACAAGGGAAAGTCAGGCTGAAAGACTATTAAAACAAGCGCTTGATGGGAGGCAACCCATAATTTTTTGATAAATATTTAATATTTTGTGCAATTTGATGTTTTTCAAGTGTTTTGTAGACAAACAGGAATTGGTGCGACTGCACCAGGTGCAACTGCACCTATTACTCGTCAGGAGCAATTGCACCGAACCACTTTCCAGTGCTACTGCACTAACAATTTCAAAAAGGGAGGATGATTTTGGTGAAATGCCAGCGCAACACAACATAATTCAGTTTAACGGTGTGGATTCACCTAATCAGACACGTGTAGCCTTGCATGTTAGCCCACATAGCCTAACGGCTAGAAACATCCATCAAATCAACCTCCACTCATGCCATTACCTCATTAAACCATCCCACTAAACCCAAAAGTAACCGTTCACCACTTCTTTCAGTACACAAACAGTAACCACTTCTCACAATCTCTTCTCTCTCAGAAAATTCCCAAATTCACACACTGTTCATCTTCAAACCTCTCAACAAATCAAGCCTCAATCTCTCACAATGGCACGCAAACAGGTAGCAACAAAGTCCTCTGGCAAAAACGCAGGTGCAGAGCCATCAAAGAAATCTTCTGGTGCAACTGCATCAGTAACTGTTACACTTGATATGGCAAACCCACACTTCTGGGAGATGAAATTCTGGCCAGAACGAGGATATAATCTGATGAGGGCACACCCAAATTTCTTAGCAACCGTTGATGCTCAACATTGGGATTTATTCATTCAACATAGGGCTTACTACTTGGAGCAACTGGTGAGAGAATTTTATGCTGGAATTCTGAATAGCAAGGGAGGTAAATCTCAAAACTTCTCTATTGTTAGGGGTAGAAAAATCTTTTTTGATGAAAAGAAACTGAATGATCATTATAATCTGTTCTATAATGGTCCTAATTTTGATGAAAAAATGGAAACCTACGGGAAGAAACAAATGGAGATCATTAAACCTAGGGTAGCAGTACCTAATGCTCCATGGGAAAAGTTCACTCACACTGAGTTTAAGGTGAAAACCAAATATCTCATCCCTGAGTTAGGAAACTGGCACACATTCATAAACTGCTCCATTTTGCCCACTTCACACGCTTACACAGTCTCTAAGGATAGATTGATCATTCTTGATTCAATTTTGACTGATGAGAATGTAAACATTGGAAAAATCATCAACAAGGAAATCATAGATTGCTCAGAAAAAACAGAAGGATTCCTTTATTTTCCATGTTTGATTACTGAACTGTGTATGAAGCAAGGGGTTCATATCACTGTTGAAGAACATCAATACAGAAAATTTCCACCTGGAGCCTTATCTGCAGAGTTGAAAGAAAGAAGAGCTGCAAGGGAACAACCAAATTTGGTGCAAGAGCACCTAGTGCAAAAGCACCAAGCTGTTTGGAAATTCCAACAAGAACAACATGAGTGGCTACAACAAAGGCTTTTGGAAATTTCTCAATTACCCACAGTGTTAGACACCCCAGAGTTTCCATCATGGGTATTTGAAGAAGAAGCAGATAAAGAAGAGGAGGAACCGGAGAAAGAAAAAAGTGAGGAAGAAAAGAAAGAGAAGAAGGTGTTGAAAAGAAAGAAAGAAACAGAAAGAAGATGGAAGGGAAAGAAGAAGAAGGTGGAGGAAATTCTGAATAAAGACTTGGAGGATACTGATGAAGACCCAGAAACTGTTAAAATAGTGAAAGAAATGGAGAAAAATGAAGATGAGGAAAGTGATGAAACTGTATCTGATGATGAAGGGGATTTAGATTTGACCATGGAGGAAATGTTAAGGAAGATAAAGGCTGCTAAAAATCCAGTGGAACCAATTCTCACTCCAATAATCCCATCCAAGCAACAACCCCAAATCACCCCTAAACAAGACAAATCCCCATCCATTTCACCAATTCAATCACCACAACACAAATCACCAACTCCAAAAGAATCAACCCCACCAACACAACCAGAGACCACTGTTGTTCCAACTAACCCCAATATTTTGAAAGAAAATTTGCAGGTTATCAATGAAGAACCAGGGGAAGAAACTGGAATTGGAGGTCCTGAAAAAGCAGCAACTGGTGCAACTGCACTTAATGCTACTGCATCAAGTGCAGTTGCATCCCAACAAATTCCAACAGTCACAACCTACTCAACAGATGTGCATGACACGATTGCTGTAGTGCTGAAGGAATTAGCAGACAAAAGGAGTCAAGAATCTGCAAGAATCCTCCACGGAATTGCTGAGGCAGCTGGAATTACTCAGGAGACCCCAGCAACAGGTGAAGCTGAAAAGGAGGTGGACAAATCTGGTGAAAAAGGAAAGGCTAAAGAAACATCTGAGGTGCAAGCAAAGGAAATGGAGGAAGGTCAAAAACAACAAGCCAAGGAGAAAGAAGGATGTCAGAAATCAACCACTGAAATTACTGCTGCCAAGGAGAAGCAACCACAAGAAGTTGCTGATCAGAGCAGTGCAGTTGCACTTGGTGCAACTGCACCAACAGAAACAATTGGTGCTGATGCACCACCTGAAGCAGAGAAGACAACAACAAAACCAACTAAGCCTGGAGCAATTGCATCCAAGGCAGCAGCAGCAGCAAAGAGGCCAAAGAAATTACAAGTCAAAAGAGCAGCAACAAGGGCTAGCAACAGACTCAGATCTGGAGCAAAACCCGAGTAATTTTAAATGTTGTTTTTATATTTTCAAATACTTTAGGAACTTATATAACTGTGTTATCTGTTTTAATCCCACATGTATTAACCCCCCTCCCCCATTTTGAACAAATTTCTTTTGAAAACTCAACTTAAGAGCAGTGAGGACACTGCTCACTTTTAAGTTGGGGGGAGAACATCAAACTTTTCATGCATGTGTTAGTATTTATCTTATGTGTGTTTGTTTCAGTTGTTGTGTCTATTATGTGTGTTTTGTTAATAAGTGTCATGTTTTAATTTGTTTTAGATTTACTTAACAAAGCATTTTTGAAATGCATAAAACTGTTCTCAAAAAGTAGAAAAATCTGTCAAAACAGTTTTAAGTAAATCAGAATTAACTAATATTTTGAAGATTTGATGAATCTTGAAGCATGATCAGCTTATTATCTTTTTCAAAAACTTAAAGAAAAATGCAATTTACGAATTGATTTTTAATGATGACCAAATGAAAAAGAAAAAGAAGCCTTATTTTTCCAAAAATGACCATTGTTATTATCACTTTGACACATCAAAGTTGAGTTTTTGAAAAGAACCTTGCTATGTGATAAGCTATCTGATGCAAGAGGAATTTTTAGAAAACTAAGGTCAAAAGCAAATTTTTATTAAAAATATAGAAGAGCTTAAAGAATTAAGTTTGGGGAAGTTTTTATGAATACAAAGGCTAGAGTATGAAGAACTTAGAGTAGTCAATGCATATAGGTTACCAAAAGAGCTCAAAATGAAAAAAAGCTATATTGCCTGAGTCATAAACTGTACCTGTTCCAATAGTATTTGGTCAGAAAAAAAAATCAAAAAAAAAAAAAAAGAAGACAGAACTGACCAAAGAAAAAAAAGTATGCATAAGGAGGACAGTGAGGAGGGCAATATTAGCTAGAAGTCTTGAAAAGAAAAATCAAGTGCAGTTGCACTAAGTGCAATTGCACCGTCAAAAAGTTTAGTGCAATTGCACAAAAAAAAAACGATGCACCTACACTCACTGCATTTGCATCAAGAAAAAGAACCACCAAAAATACAATAATGCATTGGCTCAACAGTTTTGAAATACTCTATCCAAGCCCTTTGTTGTGCTTAAAACCCCCACTTTTGAGGACTTTGTTAGTCTACTCTATATTTTGAAACATCTTTGTTTTGACCGAACGTGATCTAAATTTTTCAAAGGCTAGGAGAAACTTGTTACTTGGCTTTGGAACTGATTGAATCTCAGTGGGGCACACACTCACACAAATGAGTTTTAATAGATTTGGATGTTTTGGAATTCAAAGGAACAAAGACAAAATTCTCTGAAAAATGAAGTTCATAAGTTGCATTTATTGAAAATCATTTTACGAAAAAGATGTGAGCTTATCTGTTCTTCTTGATTCTGGAAATCTTATTTGTGTTTTCTTTTTGTCATTGCTTGAGGACAAGCAACGATTTAAGTTTGGGGGTGTGATAACTCTATTTTATATAGAGTTATTTGTGCTTTTACACTTAGATAATAGCTTAAAATCAAGTGTAAAATATGTTAAATATGTTAGTATGAATAAAATAACAACATTTATAGTTTTAGGATAAGAGAAGCCCATAACTTAGCATTTTATTGTATATTGGTATGTTTGATGTGTTTATTTAGTGCAGCCGCAGTTTAGAGCAATTGCACCAGCTAGTGCAACAGCATTAGGTGCAATTGCACCACTCTGTACCGAGAGCAGCTCACAACCCCACATTGGAAGCACCTCAACTCATACCGTTGCTATAATGCTTAGTTGGAGTGCTGCTTGCTCAGAAGTCACATGGGAACACATGGCCACTTGCAAAGGAGGCGCCTACAATCAAAAAGGCTTCACAAAAATCTATCTTACAAGACATGTGGCAACCATTTGTTGAACCTCAAATTTAGGATGAGTGTTGAAAGCCAAGCTGATCTTCAACTTTTAAAAAGTAACCATGGTTTGGTTAACTTAAATCAGCAAGGAAACCTCAACATGAAGGAAATCTCCAAGGCTATAAATAGGACTCAAATTCCTCACTTGAAGAATATCTAATATCACATAGATCACATATCTCATATAATCTTTTTATGTTCTTTTTAGTTTAGTTTTTCTTATTTTCAAAGTTTTATTTTCTTATAGTTTCATAGTATTAGTTTGAGAGGAAGGTGAGAGGAACTTGACAACTTCTATCTCCACTTCTTCAAGGAGCTAATAGGTGCAAGAAATTAGTTGTAAGCAAATATATGCAAGAGTTTTCCATTTGTTACTATTTTGAAACCTCTTGTACTTTTCTTCATTGCAATATGCTTTCATTCACTTATATTTGCTTTATCATGCTCATCATGAGCTAAACTCTTTTGAGTTTGGATGTTCTAGCTTTCCAATGATCTTTTGAGGAAAGTTATTGTGTTTTCAAATGGTGTAAACACTTTAGTTCTTGTGTTTAAATTCTTAATTTTGTTTTAAGGTTGATCACTTAGAACAAGTAGAGTTATATTCACTTAATTGGCTTATAACTAGAAATCAAGAACTAAGTAAGGATAAGTGTTTAATAAAGCTTTTTGTTAAACTTGTTTTAATGAAGTTAGCTTGTTAATTCCATGTTAATTCTTAGCTTAAGGTTAACATAGTCCTTACAACAAAAGTGTAGAGATCTTAAGATACAAGAGTGTACTTACTTAAGCAACTTAGATTATCTGTAAGGGGGCGAGAGAGGCACTGACAACCCTACTCTTTACCGCAAAAAAACAGGATCATATAGAGCTTGTAACGAAACTCTGACGAAAGTAGCTGACCAGCACACACTAATGCAACTGCACTAAGTGCAATTGCACCACAAGAAAACACAATATTCTCAAGAGTGATTTAGTTTGTGAAAACATCCCAACTCTCATTCTCAACTGATTTCTCACACAATTTACTTGCTTTCTGTTTATTTAGGTTCATTTCAAATCAACCAAAAACCAAAACATTTTGAATAGTATAGCCGCACTAGTTTGCCTTTCTTTACAACAACATATAAGAGTTAATCCAATCTCTGTGGGTTCGATCTTTTATACTACTTGTTTGTGACTGTGTATACTTGCACATGTTTTTCACACACCAAACGTCCCTAGATGGTCTCAGACCCAGCCCACCATCTTTTTTGGATCTACACACTCTGTTCCAGCCAATCAAATGCATATTACGATGTTGAGAATCATCCCCCTAAATAAAAGATCTACATTTCTTGTCAATCTCGTCAGAAACTCCTTTAGGAAGGACATTGGATTGCATAACATATGTAGGTAAAGCTTGAATAACAGATTTGGCCAAAGTCACCCTTCCATCAAAAGATAGGTGTCTAGCCTTCCAAAAGCTCAACCTTTGGTTTACTTTTTCTATTACAAAATTAAAAATACCTCTATTAACTCTTTTGTGCAAGATAGGAACCCCCAAATACTTACCCAGATCCTCGATCTGTACGTTGGTACTTCAATATATCACAAATACTATCTCTGATTTCCCAATTGACGTTCTTAGAAAAGAATATTCTAGTCTTCTCATTGCTAACTTTTTTACCAGAGCTCTCACAAAATAATTGGAAAATTCTCTGAGTAATATGAGCTTGCTCTACAGTAGCCTCAATGAATAAAAGTAGGTCATCTGCAAAAGCCAGGTGAAATATCTTTGGACCCCTCTTAAATATTTGAACTGGATGCCATTCTTTGTTTGTAACTGCGTGCTCAATTAAATGAAACAAACGTTCAATACAAAGGACAAAAAGATAAAGAGAGATAGGGTCACCTTGTCGGATACCTCTCGAGGGTGTGAACTCCTCCAAAGCCTCACCATTCCAAAGCAATTTCATCTTGGGAGTAGAAATACAATACCAAATAAGTTGGACTAAATGAGGGGGAAAGCCAATATCCTCTAAGGAATCTTTGATAAATGCCCATTTGAGCCTGTCATAAGCCTTCTCAAGGTCAATTTTAATCGCCATCCAACCTTTTTTCCCTTTCCTATTTCTCATGGAGTGAAAAATCTCTTGAGCCACAATAATATTATCTTGGCCATGCCTCTTTAGAACAAAAGAACATTGAGCTGGCCCAACTAACTTATGCAAAACTTCTCTAATTCTTCGGGAAATAATCTTAGTAACTGTTTTGTAAGACACATTACATAAGCCTATAGGACGAAGATGCTTCATAGATGTTACCTCTTCTACCTTCGGAATGAGAGTGATAAATGGGTAGACGGCCTTACCTTGCTTCTGAGGAGTTCAAAAGACACATGACGATTCACAAACAGAAATAAATCGAATGAGCGAGAGTATGACTAGATGCAAAGTGAATAATAATCATACAATTATTGTCCATTTAATTTAGATAAAGAAAAACAAATATATTATTAATCAATTCTCTCATATTAGGTGAAGTTGAAATTACAAAATAAATATTTATCTGTATTTTCTAGAAAATATTGATAATATTGTGTCAGATCATTGCATTATTTTTATAAAATAGTAGTATTTGAAATGTTATCCATTTGTTACTATTTTAGATCCTCTTGTATTTTTCTTCATTGCAATATGCTTCCATTCACTTATATTTGCTTTATCATGCCCATCATGAGCTAAACTCTTTTGAGTTAGGATGTTCTAGCTTTTCAATGATCTTTTGAGGAAAGTTATTGTGTTTTCAAGTGGTGTGCACTTTAGTTCTTGTGTTTAAATTCTTAATCTTGTTTTAAGGTTGATCACTTAGAACAAGTAGAGTTATATTCACTTAATTGGCTTATAACTAGAAATCAAGAACTAAGTAAGGATAAGTGTTTAATAAAGCTTCTTGTTAAACTTGTTTTAATAAAGTTAGCTTGTTAATTCCATGTTAATTCTTAGCTTAAGATTAACATAGTCCTTACAACAAAAGTGTAGAGATCTTAAGATACAAGAGTGTACTTACTTAAGCAACTTAGATTATCTGTAAGGGGGCGAGAGAGGCACTGACAACCCTACTCTTTACCGCAAAAAAACAGGATCATATAGAGCTTGTAACGAAACTCTGACGAAAGTAGCTGACCAGCACACACTGATGCAACTGCACTAAGTGCAACTGCACTAAGTGCAATTGCACCACAAGAAAACACAATACTCTTAAGAGTGATTTAGTTGGTGAAAACATCCCAACTCTCATTCTCAACTGATTTCTCACACAATTTACTTGCTTTCTGTTTATTTATGTTTATTTCAACTTCAACCAAAACCAAAACATTTTGAATAGTGTAGTCGCACTAGTTTGCCTTTCTTTACAACAACACATAAGAGTTAATCCAATCTCTGTGGGTTCGATCTTTTATACTACTTGTTTCTGACTGTGTATACTTGCACATGTTTTTCACACACCAGTTACCTCACACTTATAAACTCTTATGAGACCATATCTCTAGTCAATGTGGGACTTGACTTTTTCCCAATAATATGGCAAAATTACTTTTCTGATCTTCTAACTAAAATCTCAGTTTGATGTTAAAAAAAAAAAACTAAAGTTTCAGTTTTATTTTCGTCATTTATCTATTTGTTACGAGTTTAACATGTTTTAAAACGTAAATCTCAAGTCAAATTTACATGCACAATTTTAGTTGTATGAATTATGTCACAAATTAGAGAACCCAAGAAGTTGTTGCATAGAGCAAATAATTTGCAAAAAATTTAGAATCTACAATCTACACTACTATCGATATATACGAACCAACCCACTACTATCCTAAGTAGGTAGCTCAGTTGGCGAGCTAAGAGATACCGAAGGAGTGCACCAAAAGAGTGCAAGAAGGAGGTCCCGGGTTCAATCCCCGGAAACTAACATTTCCCCCAGCCCCACTAACATTGTCTATAAAAAAAAACACTAGCAAAACTATGTAGAATCTAGTCAAACTATGTAGAATTTACTATTTACTATAATCTAGTCAAACTACTAAACTCAATTAGTTTAATCACTACCAACTGTCAAAAAAAGCTATAACACTAGCAAAAATTCCAAAATTATTTTTCCTAAAAATACAACAATTAAATCCCGTCCACTTTTTTTTGTGAGACGCACAGGAACAACAACGAGAACAACAACGACACCACCAACGAGAGCGCCAACACGAGTGCCAATAGAAACCGCAATGGGAGCGCCAACAGAAGTGCAAACAGAGCGGCAACGTGAGCACCATTATTATAAGAAGATACCGCCATTATTACATCTCATTTTCTTTTTCCCTCATCTACTCTACTATCAATATATACAAACAACCGACTACCAAAAATACTAAATAAGCCTTCATTTCTATCTCAATCCTAAGTATAAAAATGTCATTTCAAATTATTTCCTTTCACTTTTTTCCTCTAACTCACTTCTATCATTAGTGGGTCTCACTCCCATATCATCTTTTAATTTTTTTTCATTTTAAAACCTAACTTTCTCTTTCCACTTCTCTCTTCTATCAAAATAATCAAAAAAACCCACTACCAATTTTTTTAAAATTTATTTTTTGAAAAAAATCAGTAATTACATAAAATTAATTAAATTGATATAAAATTATATATGTAGAATTTATTAGTTACTATAATCTACTCATACTACTAAACCCAATTAATTTAACCACTACCAATTGTCAAAAAAGTGATACTGCTAGCAAAAATTCCAAAATTGTTTTCCTAAAAAAATCAATAATTAAATCTCATCTATTTTTTTTGTGAGCCGCACGGGAGAAGCAACGACAGCGCCAACAGGAGCGCCAATGGTAGCATCAACGAGAGCGCCAACATGCGCTCCAACGGGAGTGCCATTATTATAAGAAGATATCGCCATTATTACATCTCATTTACTTTTTTCCTTCATTTTTACTGTATTTGTTATAAGGAAAAAAGAAAATGAGATGTAATAATGATGGTATCTTCTTACAATAATGGTGCTCTCGTTGCTGCTCTGTTTGCACTTATGTTGGCACTCCCATTACGGTTTCTATTGGCACTCGTGTTGGCGCTCTCGTTGGTGGTGTCGTTGTTGTTCTCGTTGTTGCTCCCGGGCTTCTCACAAAAAAAAGTGGATGAGATTTAATTGTTGTTTTTTAGGAAAAATAATTTTGGGATTTTTGCTAGCAGTATAGCTTTTTTTGACAATTGATAGTGGTTAAACTAATTGAGCTTAGTAGTTTGAGTAGATTATTGTAAATAGTAAATTCTACATAATTTAATATTAATTTTATGTAATTATTGATTTTTTACAGAAAAATAAATTAAAAAAATTTTGGTAGTGTCTTGTTTGATTATGTTGATAGTAGAGAGAAGGGGAAAGAGAAAAGTAGGTTTTAAAGTGAGAGTGGGATCTACTAATGATAAAAGTGAGGGATAAATTAGTAATTTTGGTAGTGTATTGGTTATATATATATTGATAGTAGAGTAAATGGTCAAAACGTGATATAATATGAGAAGGATGGAGTATTGTTTTAAAGTGGATGGAGTATTGTTTAGTAGATTTTTTTTTTGATAAGCAAATGTTAGTAGAGATTGGCGAATATTAATTTCCGGGGTTTGAATCTTGAACCTCCTTCTTAAAACTCTTTCATTTTTTAGTAAATTGATAGTATTACCAATGAGATGTGTCACAAAATTCTGCGTCTAAAAGTACATTAAATGTCAATTCATTATCAATGACATTTGCGAGAACATACATAATCTAATGGGTATAGGTAGGTCTTTGAGGAACATGTACTTATTTTTTTGACTGATTGAGGAACATGTACTTAGTGGGTTAGAAGTTGGGTAAAAATTAAATGGTGTAATGTATGCAAAGAAAGTCTGACTTCATTTTTTTGACCAAAGAAAGTGTGACTTCTCACTGCAACATAAATGACATACTACTATTTAGGAACATTTACTTAGTGGTGGGTTAGAAGATGGGTGAAAGTTAAATTGTGTAACTTATGCAAAGAAAGTGTGACTTCTCACTACAACATAAATGAAATACTATTACCTAATACTGTTTAGATGAGATGATTTGAGTCTTTTCTAATTTAACTAAGAACTTGGGTTTGAATTCAGTCATACAACAACGTTAAAATTCTTAAGGGAGAACTTTGTCACCCATTGTAGTCTCACTTGCCTCGAGAGATTAGTCCATATAGTTCCGCACAGAGGATATCCAATTTACACAAAAAAGAAACGACATTTTGTTTGCATATACGTTTTTAGTGATATTCAAGATTGTGGGTAAAAATACTGAACTATAATAACAGTCAAAAAATTGTGCGTAAAGATATTGGGAGTGGATTAAACATTTACCTGTCGACAATATATTGTTATATGTTATACATAATACACGAATGAGTGACCATAAGTTTTTCTTCTCTTCTCTAGATAAATGTCAAATCTACTTTACCTTGATATTTAGTGATAACTTTTGTCCTTAATTAAAATCAATTTTTTTATACAGTCTCTATTATCAAAAACAAAATGAGACTTATATTTTCTCATTATGAAAAAATTACAAATTTTGTATGAAACTTACAATTTGCGTGTAAAAAACATACGCTTAATTATATTTTTCATCTCTGCGTAATATTGAGAATTTTATTTTTCATCCCTAGAAAAATATTATTTTTTTATTTTTCATCTCTAATTTCCTCAATTTGTTTTTCATCCCTGTCTTTTGAAGTCATGTTGTATTGAGCAATAAAAAAAAGAAAAATCTTAAATTCAAGAAAACAAAGGGACAATAAATATAATTTTTTTCACAACGGACAAAAAAATATAATTAATCCTAATATATATTTAATGTTACATATCTCATTTCATGATCTATTCAAGACTAGTACTAGTAGTAGAACAAAGCATGTTCTATAAATAGGAAAGCTCCTCAACATGAACCACAGCATATCCAAACATCATGAGTGCATTTTCATTTTCTTTCTCATTCCTACTCTTACTAGCCATGTCTTTCTCCCTCACTATATTCAACTCCAATGACATTATTTCCCTTATTGTATGGTGTGGTTTAATAGCATATATAGCCACATTTTACCTAAAAATCTACCAAAAAAGGGTATATCTAGTTGATTTTGCATGTTATAAGCCAAATCCTAGAGCTATTTGTAGTAAGGAATTGTTTATAGAGAGATCAAATTTTGGTGGACATTTTCTTGATGAGAGCATAAATTTCCAAAGAAAGATTATGGAAAGATCTGGATTTGGTGATAAAACATATGTTCCAGAATCTTTATTGAAGATTCCACCAAGTATATGTACATTGGATGCAAGAAAAGAAACTGAATCTGTGATTTTTGGTGCTATTGATGAACTTTTGTTGAAGACAAAAGTTAAGGTTGAGGATATTGATATTCTTATAACTAATTGTTGTATTTTCAATCCTACACCTTCTCTTAGTGCTATGGTTGTTAATCATTATAAGCTTAAGGACAATGTTATGAGCTATAATTTAGGTGGTATGGGTTGCAGTGCTGGACTTATTGCCATTGATCTTGCCAAACAACTCCTTCAGGTTAGATCATTATTTTTGAGCTATCATTTATTATGATTATTTGTTGTTGTTGTAGCTCTTTATAGACACGTAGTGATAGCTTTTATTGAGCTTGCCACAAAATACATTGTATTTTTTATTTTAGTATTAAGTTTGAGTAAAAAGTTTTAACATCGAAAGAAAATGGAGATGTCGAGTAATACATTCTTGAAAAGACTCGTGCACCTGTTGTTTTAAAATTTTTGTGAAAGAAGTGGTGTCGAGTTCATTTATATATTTGTCATTGACCTAATATGGAAAAAATTTAGTGTTTTTGGCTTCCTTCGTGACCTAACTGTTATTAGTTAATTAGGAGAGAAGGAATTGTTAGTAACACTCCCTACTTAGCACTCCTCTGGTGTTAGAACTCATCACTAGGTTTCTCTCCTTTGGGGACATTGTTGTTTTTGTGTCATACTCGCTGTGGTCCATATTATAAGAAATAAAGTCGGGCGAGTCCTTACTCTAGAACTTCAGCTCACTTTCACTCAACTCTCTACGTAGCCTACAAATGCACAAAGTCACCACAGTCGGCCAATCACGTCCATCAAATCTCGATCAGATGGTTCTCGTTGCGAGTTTGACTTCCAAGCCAATTTAAAAAAAACTGAAATGTAAACCTTCTGATTGAGATCGAATGGTCACAATTTCTTGACAGAATATATCAACTTCAAAAATTTGTAACCATAGGCAATCACAATCACTCTCACCTTGCATGCCTTGCGCGAGCACTGACTTTTATCTGAGTTTGCAATTATCATTGGAAAACCGCACTCTGTATATTGCTACCACATTAAATTTTCACTCTAGTTTTTGAAGACCAATTTATAACACAATAAATTCAGGTCGGTGTAAGAATATTCATTATAAAAACTACTGAGTGCAACTAGTATCTCTGGTCTTATACAAGAAACAATCTCAGTTTTTAGTCCCAAATATAAAAAACAAAGCCTTATTTACAATTATTATAATTACTCATTTTCATATTTACTTTTATATTTATATTTATTTTTATAGACTGATACATCATTTATCAAATTAACCTAAAAAGTGATATTTCTCTTATAAAATAGACTAAAAACACTATTATAAAAGGCTTTTTTGCACACGTCCTATAGATAAGAGAAAAATGTGCTTTCTAGATAAATAACTTATTTATCTGATACTAAATACATCGTGTATTCAAAAAAATTAGAAAATATATTTTTCACTTATATAATTTTTTTTGATAAGCTAATGATTTTATTGAAAGGGAGTCTAATGGGTGCTCCAACTCGTTACACCAGTTAAAAAAAAGAGGCCTTGTTGAAACCTATATTATAATTAAAATATATTATAATTAAAAATTCACAATAAGTTGGTTTGATGCTTTTATTTCTTTCAGGTAAATAAATAGTACCATTGCCACTGCTTTAAATTTAAAGCTAGCTAGTTGGTCAAAAAAAAAAATATTAAAGCTAGCTATGATAAGTCATCAAACAAACACTCATGATCAGACACAAACAACTACTAGTATTCCTTAATAATTAATAGCTCCATAAATGATTTCACTGTATTAAACATTTAAATGTCATTTCTTCCACTGTTCCTCCTTGTTTTTTCTTAATTCCATTCTTTTACTATATACAGGTACATCCAAATTCCTATGCCATAGTTGTAAGCACAGAAAACATAAACAGTGGATGGTACTTAGGAAACAACAGATCAATGCTTGTTTCAAATTGCTTATTTCGTGTAGGTGGTGCAGCAATATTACTCTCAAATAATCCCTCAGATTATCATCGTTCAAAATATCATCTTAAACACACCGTAAGAACACATAAAGGTTCACAAGATAAATGTTACAATGCTATACTTCAAAAAGAAGATGAAACAAATAAAATCACAGGTATTTCACTTTCAAGAGATTTAATGACTTCAGCTGGAGAAGCACTTAAAGCTAATATATTAACTATTGGAAGATATGTGTTACCTTTAGCTGAACAACTTAAGTTTTTATCATCTTCTGTTGTGAAAAAACACTTAAACCCTAAAGTGAAGCTTTATACTCCTAACTTTAAGTTAGCTTTTGAGCATTTTTGTATTCATACTGGTGGAAAAGCTGTGCAAGATGAAATACAGAAAGTGCTTGAATTAAGTGATTATCAATTGGAACCTTCTAGAATGACTTTATATAGATATGGTAATACTTCAAGTAGTTCTGTTTGGTATGTGTTGGCTTATTGTGAAGCTAAAGGGAGAATTAAGAAAGGTGATAGGATTTGGCAAATTGCTTTTGGTTCTGGATTTAAGTGTAATACTGCTGTTTGGTGTGCTTTGAGGAATGTTGATCCAAGTAAGGAGATTAATCCTTGGAATGATGAGATTCAGGATTTTCCTGTTGATGTTTCAAAATGAAGTGGGTTTGGGGTTTGTTTGTATATTGAAAGATATATTAGTAGTATTGTGCTGTATTATTACAATATATAGTTAATGAATAATAATGTTAATTATAATATATATTTGAAATGGCCTGTGATTTGTTCAAAGTGTTGCACTTATTCTTTTTCTAATTGAGTTAGTTGATTTGTATTATTTTCAATCGCGGATTGCGGAAAATAGTGGTTTGTTCAAATTTCACTGTGCTATAACACCACTATAGCCGCTATTAGTAAGTGTACTTATGAGCATATAGCAGATTATGAAGAATAGCGGTTTGTTCAACTTCTACTATTCTTCACAATCTGCTATGCTATAGCAGCTATTTGACAACACCAGTATTGGATTTTCACAATCTAAAATCGATCTGACCAAAAAAGGTATAGAACGACTTTCATAATAATTACATTAAGAAGCCAAATATCGGCATTGTTTGTCATTGTTGTGTCTATAATAATCTCATACGAACAAACGCAGATTGTTTCTCACACCTTTAAAGGAGAGTATCGATACCAATGGTCGTTGAGTTGAGACTTGCAAGGCAATCCAACCCTATGTGGAAAACCAAACATCCTGCTTCTAATTTTGAGATTAACTAGTCTCATAACATGCCAAAGAGCCTAGTTGTGAGAATAAATCTATATCCTCTGTTGCGCGTAGCACGTGTTGCGTCAACATGGACCATTCGATTTAGAGAGAGAAGTGTTCTCTCTCCAGATCAGATAGTCCACGTTGGTATAACACGTGTTGCGCATAGCAGAGAATCCACACTCTGGTGAGAATATCTCTGGGCGCCTATTGGATCAAAGAACATATATAGTTACTATGTGTTAGTAGGTTAAAAAAGTAGGGTCTAGATAGTATATGGTAGATAGATAGAATGTATATAGACTGAAAGCATTAATAGCAGTAATACCAAGACCAGATCCAATTGAAAAGTTCCAACCATATATACCACTAAGTACACTGCCTCCTCCAACAAAGGCAGTCAATAAAACATTGCTGAATCCAACTGATAAACCAGTTGCTTTAAAATCAGCTGCACACTATTGACTTGTGAGGCAGATGTCAGAACATGAAAATACCTAAAACTAAATTGGCATCACTGTTAGCTGAGCTCAACTGTTTTATGTCCATGATATTTGCTAGGCTCCAACTACTCACACACCAAAAGCAGAATATTATTTATGCAAGTACTTGGAAAGCTTTAGTCTGACTTTTGAAGGATGTTATGTTGAAATGGTCAAGGAATTTTACTATATTGCCCAAGCAAATTTATGCAAGTGGGTGGAGAACATTAGTTAAGGTTGTTATGTTAAAATGGTCATTAGAACTTTAGTTACTATTAAAACTAATCCGAACCTGTCGTAACCTGAAGTCGGGCTATTACTTGGGATAGTCTCGTTTGTTCATTTTTCTAGTAGGACCGGGTTGGGCTCAACTCAAAACAAATGGGTTGAGACGGGTTTGTGGGTTGGAATGGACATCCTACTATCAGTGAATTATCCATATGAATTTCAAATATTTCAAAATCATATCAGTAATAGCATTCTTCAAAGCAAAACTCTAGGAACTGTTCATTTCAACTAATCATATGTAGCTTGACACGCTACTCTCACTCTCTGTCTCTCAATTCTCAGTCACGTTATTCACTCTCTTTCTCTCTATCCCCAGAGTTCACATAACTCTTGTTAATGCTACTGTTGTAGATAGCTTTTGGCTAAATAGTGTGGTACTGTTTTTTATTCAAACAAGTATAGCTAGTTCCTTGAATTGAATCAGGTCATGGATAAACACAAGGGTAGTAAAAGCAAAGTAATATAATACTGTTTTTGTGCTTAGACAACTTTTGCCTAGGTAGTGTGTGCTTCACTTTGAGCATTTGCTTTTGACAGTGAAATTAAGTAATGCTTCACTGTCTTGACAGCATTTGCTTTAATGCTATTGTCTTGACATTGAAAACAAAGTATACTTCACTCTCTTTGACTTTGACATTTATGTTTGTGCACATGGTGAGTATTTGTGAATAATTTGTTCTCTGCATTTTGTGCTCACAGTGACAATGAGCACTTTTCTTTTTTTAGAAAAATGTTTTTTTTCTTAATTAGTGTTACGTATAATACGGGCTGGCTCGAAAAGCCCATAGCCCGCGTAGGGTCGAGCTTGGGTCGTAAAGTGTGAGCCCGAATTTCAACTCGAGCTTTATAATCCAATAAAAAACCCAAACTTGATGCAGGCTGAGTAGCCTATTTTGCCACCCGGTTGTGTGGTTACGAGGCTTAACGTATCAAATTGATTTTAAAGTTGATATGTGCAAGTGGATTAATATTGTTTAAGTCAATTTGTTGCAAATTGCTCGGGATTGTGATTTATTGAAATTAGTGATAGAACAGGGAATACAAAACAATAAATCGACTTTAATCAATAAGTCAATTAATTCAAACTATTCAATAATTAAGTAATTAATGTTGTCAAAAAAATAATTAAGTAATTAATCAATTACTAATTGTTGTCAAAAAATTAGTGATAGCAGGGCCGGCCCAAGCATAAGGCAGCCCAAGCCCTTGCTTGGGGCCTCAAAAATTTGTATTGGTAAAAAGGGCCTCAAATTTTCGTAACGTGTACTTCAAAAGGCCTCCGATTCAATAACGGTTACGTTGCTCAACTGGCTGCAGCGTGTTATAGTGTAGCTGTGGTCACGGGTTCGAATTCCTTGAATCCTTTAAAAAAAAATACGGAAGCTGATTTAACTATTTGTGCTTTGTGGGATTCAAACACGAGACTAACACTAAATTAACCTTTAGCTTACCACTGGAACATCTTGCAACAAACAGTTTAATAGAATTATATTCTATATTATAGTTTAAATTTAATTTTTTTTAAATATTATCCATAACAAATTCTATTTCTTTTTTAATTTTTTACAAGGCTTGTAATTTTTTTAGTACTCTCTCACTTTAAACGGTTATACTTTGGTTTAATTTCTTTCAATAATGAGTAATGTTTATTGTTACGAATTATTTTGTTCGAAAATGAACGAACATGGACAATAGCGGAGCTCATGGTGGGTGAGCCTATAATTGTATTATATTATCTTCTGAAAACAAAAGGTAGTTGCGACTCGTTTCGTAATTATTAGCATCGCGCTATTTGTCATTTTTATGTTATCCTCTTCATTAAAGGGCCTCTCTAAAAAAATTGCTTTAGGCCTCTAAATAAGTTGGGTCGGCCCTGAGTGATAGTGCATATGCTTTGCTAGCAAGTGTTAGTATTCCGATACATATTTCTTTGTGGAAACAAAAACAAAAAAACAAATTTGAAATATTGCTGCCCTAGAGCTAGAGGTGTTCGCGGGTTGGTTTGGATGGATTTTGATTAAATCTGTTATCCGAACCATTCATATTTAATTGGTTTGGGTTGATTCGGATATTTTAGTTTTTTCTATAAAATCCGAACCAAACCAACCCAATATTAAATGGGTTGGTTTGGATTGGACTCACAGGTCTATTGTCAAATTTTTAAAACATAAAATTCTACGCTTTTTGGACCCAAAAAAAAATCTTCACTTTTTTTATAATAGGCATTAAAACAATCCTAATTTAGAAACACATCTAATCCAAATTCTAAAGTGTGTCTTACAAATTAAATGCAAAATAAGAAGATAAAAAATTTAAGCATATCATCTTGTGCTTTTAAAATAAAAACTATTAACCTGTATAAACCCAATATTATAATAAATATTATTTCAGTTGGCTTTGATCCAAATTGTTTACATTCCTAAATTGATCCAAATTGTTTAATCAATATTGATTCTACTCAACCCAATATTATATTATTATAATAATAACTATTAACCCGTATAAATTAAATCTTCTGCACAAACCATTAACATGTGAGTAAACCATTAAGGCAACCATTATAATAAATTGCTCACAAAGTTTGTAATGCATGGTTTAAATTGATCATAACTTACTGTCCTTCTCGAAAGTCGAAATCATTTTTTTTTTTGACAATTTGCTCACAAAGTTTGTAATGGTTTAAATTTATCATAACTTACTGTCCTTCTCGAAACCATTTTTTTTGACAATTCTCGAAACCATTCTGTTTGCCTAATGATTTAAATTGATCATAAGTTGATCACAGACTAGCAACCCCTGTCACTCTAGAATACTAACAGACAATTCAATGGGTTCACGGGTTGGATCAGATTTAACTTTTAAAATCCGTTATCCGAACTAATCTATTACGGATTTTTACGGGTTGGTTCGGATTTGATCCGATTATAAAAATTGTCCAAACCAAACACTTCGGTTTGGATTGGGTAGCGGGTTGGTTCGGATTTACCCAAACCATTGAACACCCTTACCCAGAGCGTATCCGATCCTTTATTTGGCTTCTTGCTCATAATAAGTTCCTGACCAATAAGAGAAAATCACAAATGGGATTGGGGGATTCCTTGTGTGATCATTGTGATAATGAGACTGAAGCTATTATTCAAGTTATTAGAGATTGTCCTCTACCTACTAGCCTTTGGTTGGGTTTGGTTCGGCATGATTGGCGAAGTGATTTTTTTAGTGGTGGTTTAGACCATTGGTTGACGGTTAATATCACTTCTGATTGGAAGATTAATGATTTGAATTGGTGCAGCTTGTGGGCCACTGCTTGTCATTTGCTTTGGGCCTGGCGAAATAAAGAGCAGCATGATCCCGATTTTGTTAGGCCTGTGCGTCCTTGGGCTCAGGTTTTTACACTTGTGCGTGAATACTCTAACAGTTATGCATAAGAGACAGTTTTGTGTCTCTTCTAATGAGATAGTGGTGAATGTTAGGTGGCGTCCTCCAGCTGAGAATTGGGTGTGTCTTAATACGGATGGGGCTGTTAAAGCCAATGGTAGTGCGGCTGGGTGTGGTGGTCTTATTCGGGATTGCCAAGGCAAATGGTTGGCTGATTTCTCGAGGTTCATTGGTATTTGTTCTGTGTTTGAGGCCGAGTTGTGGGGTATTCTTGAAGGCTTGAGACTTTGTCAAGCGAAGGGATGGAGGAATGTGGTGGTTCAAGTTGACTCTAAGGTTGCTTGCATAGTTATTCAGGATGATGGTCGTGGTTGGATTTCTGGATTTGGTTTAGTGCGTGAGATCAGGTTGCTGATGGAGTCCGAGATGGAGATTCGTATTGAGCATATCTACCAGGAAGCTAATTGATGTGTCGATGCTCTTGCTAGTCTTAGTTATAACCAATTGAAGGACTTGATTACTTTTGAGCATAGTCCACCTTGCGTTGGATCGCTTTTGCTCTCTGATTGTTTGGGAATAAGTATTCCCCGTTGTATTTTGAGTTAGTTGTTTTTTGGTGCTAAGCCTCCGTTTCCCGCCAAAAAAAAGTCAAATTATCTTAATGAGTGAATGAATACTACTACATAAGAACAATATTTAAGGAAGTTTTAATAAGTCACCTTATATTATAAGGATTGGAGTATACTCTTTTTAAGTCAATTTTTGCTTTTTATATATCTATATATCTATCTATCTATATATGTAAAGCAAACCCCTATGGAGTCTCCACAATGAATCTTGAGTTTTTAAATTTATATTTGTCTTTTATTACCTCCCTTTTATTAAAAGCCAATTAACACATATACAATTATACAACTTATAAAAACCAATTAACCCATGAGCAATGATTATAAAATAGTTTTATCATATTTACATGTTTATGGTTGTCAACTAAATCGACCCTTTCTAAATTAAAAAAAACAGCAATTTTGTTATTTAGTTATATTATATATTATATATTATATATTTTCCTGACTAAAAAAATAGTTATTAATTCAAATTAATACATTTAAGTGAAAGTTTTATGAAATACCACACGAAAACTTCACTTTTACCTATACACTAAAAGAAACATACCTTCTTCACCTTTACCTATACACTAATAAAAAAATACCTTTTAAATATAGTTAATTTAAAATAAAAAGAGCTAAGCTAATTTAATTTATATATATATAAAACAAACCTCAAGGGAGCCTCCACAATGAATCTTATAATTTTTGTCTATTATAATATGTTTTTTTTATAATTTACACATAAAGAGGACTTTAATTTTAATGATAGCAAATGATGCTCTTTGGGGAATATAAAAAAAAAAATTAAACTAATTAATTTTCATAACTTTAATTTCAAATAATAAAATACATGTAAATTTATTGCTAAATTTAATTAAACTGATGATTTATTCAAATTAAAAAAATAAAAATAACAAACTATTCAAATTTACATGTTAATTTGTTTTTTTAACAAATAATTGTCATTAACTTATTAAACTATGGTCTTTCTGAAATATTAACAAATTAAATAGTAAACTTATTGATTTTAATAAGTTTAATTTTAATTAATAAAATACATGTTAAGTTATTGCTGAATTTAAATAGACTATTATTTTTTTCAAAGTAAATTATTGGTTTCTACTATTTAAAGGCTTTTGAATTTTTTTTCACCACCAAAAAAATTTAAAGGCTTTCGATATTGCGCAGCTTAACGTTACTATGAATTGAATTACAATTATCAAGAAATAAATATTAGACAATTAATTTTTTTTTCAATACTACGTAAATACCAACCTTTCCTATTCACTGCAAACAGTCAAATATAACTTTTTTTAAATAATACTCATAGTGGAATATTATTTAACTCTTTTTATATTATTATCAAAATGATATTCTCTAATAAAAATACCGAAACTATAATAACAATTAACAATATTTACGAATAATATAATATAATATAAAAATTTTATATATTTATTTACAAAGAAATTATGTTATTATTACTAGCGGAAGACGGGTGCGGGAGCGCCCGTCTTCCGCTTTTGATTATTGCGCTACAGTAGATACTTATGTAATTGCAGTTTATTGTGAGTTTCGGACTGGGTTAGCTCAGTCAAAATAGGCTTCGCCCCAAAGGCCCGGTAAAGACATTGCAACACATCGTTATTCACTCCCTATTGATGTATAGGCCAAGATCGGCTTGGCGAGGTCGAAAGGTCAGATCACACCTCATGTTTTCACGCGCGGTTCCAAGCGCCTTTCGACCTCGCCTAGCTGATCTTGGCCTACACTTCAATAGGGTGTGAATAACGATGTGTTGCAATGTCCTTACTGGGCCTTTGGGGCGAAGACTATTTTGACTGAGCTAACTCAGTCCGAAACTCACAATAAACCGCAATTACATAAGTATCTACTGTAGCGCAATAATCAAAAGCGGAAGACGTGGGCACTGTGATATTGGTTGGCTTCAGTAAATACTTGCATAGTCGTAGGGTATGTTTTTTTATGGAGCGCAATAAATGCCAACATAAGTTTATCGAATGACCACAAATCCAAATATAAATAGCAGTTTGTAGGTGATATCCACCAATAACATAAGTATATGGACTGAGAGGTGAATATGCTTTCATGAACAACTTCCCAATCTTTTCCATATCTCCTATTTAACTAATTCGAAAAAATATCCTTTAAAAAAGAGCAAGGTATATGATCAGTCTGCATACCGGTGAGCATAATGAAACTCTTCTATCCGTGAATGAACGATGTATAAGAACTGCTGATAAGTATTAGGGCTAAAAAGAGGATAAGTTACACAAATGAAAATAAAACCAAAAAGAAAATATGTTTTGGCTACAAATGTTATGGTCTGTTCATGTTAAATCATTGCTTCAATGGTAGATCAAAAAGTGGTTCAGAATTTGGAGTTTTTTGTGTTTCCCTGCATTTAATTACTGCGCTACAGTAGATACTTATGTAGTAGGGGTTATTGTGTTTCGTGCCCGTCTTCCGCTTTTAATTACTGCGCTACAGTAGATACTTAAGTAATAGGGGTTATTTTGAGTTACGGACACCCTCCTTATCTAAGGACCAATCTCGGATCGGCGAAGTCGAAAAGTCAAGATCACACGTCATCTCTTCGTACACACTTCCATGAATCTTTTACTTCAAAAATAATAAATTGAAGATTATAATGGTAAACCTTGTTGTATTGGACTTTTCTCATATGCAAGGCTACTTGAGACATATTCCAAATATTCCTTTCAGTAACGTTGACTGATTCAGTCTCTTAGTTTGAGGCTTTCACCCTCTCCAACTGCAAAACAAAAATCAATATTGATCATAATTTCACCATCCAAAACTGCATAAGCAAGACACAAATATTACAATTTTGGAGTAACTCTGTTTCAGCAAAAGAAAGCAATTAATCAAAATAAGCATAAGGAACTGCTAAAACATGGAAGATGAAGATGGCACAGCAAAGCAATACATCATGTTTGAAATAGATGACATATCTGTAACTTTATCTCCAAAATAATAATGCTAAAAAATTATTTATGTGATATTTGTTTCAAAAATTTATAACATAAATTCAAGTTAAGATAGGAAACATATATATTTAAATTACTTTGATCTAGAAGAGGCTGAGATGTTGGGCATGGTAGCAGTTCTTCGTTAACCAGGTAGTTGAGACTACCATGTGTGTGATCCGATTGGTTGTATTCATGAGTTGAGTGAGACATATTGTATGAAGAAAGTGCTAGTTTCTCATGCCTTGTTGAATCTTGAATTTTATTTGGCAGTTTCCCATAGTATTATATCTGAAAGAAAAAACAGCATAAAAGCACAAAATTAAACAGATTTTGAAATCTGAAAATTATTACCCTATTACATTATCCTACTACATAATCAAAGAGTTTCCCCAAATCCTATCATAAATTTGAGGCAGAGTTGCATAAATTATTAAAGTAAATGAAATGTAAATTTGGAAGGAAATGGAACATTACTTCAAACAACACCACTGCCGATAAACTAAACGTTGAAACGAACAATCTGAAAACAAACATGAAGAACCATAATTTGAAAACCAGAAGAAGAAACTGAAGCAGAGAGAGGGGATCAAACATGCAGGTGTAAAACGATTACAAAGTAGCCTTCTTCACGGGCCATATTTTTTGAATATAAAATGGGGGAGAAACTCATATATGGCATCTGAGATTTTGCTGTTAAAAAACCCATTGAAGAACCCATCAAGGAACACACCTATGTTAAAGTATGGTACACTCTCTATATATCTATCTCTCTTACTCATTTTTGGATTGTTCTTATCTTATCTTCCAGGCAAGAATAAAACATCCCTTAAGACTCAATAACTAATATACATCGTATTGCTCATTTGGTTGCCTTGAATATCTTATTTCCTCTTTCTCTTATGTATTGATGTATTGATGGTGATTATGATTTCTGACAGTGTGTAATGGAAAAAGAATAACTTGCAGGAAGTTGTAACTGAAAATATAACTTTTATGGCACTGGCTTAGAATACTAAGCCAAAAGCTTAGTTTTGGTTACTAAATCTGTTGCAGTCGTTGGATCTCATCCTTTTTAATAAACTTTAATCTAACAGACAGTGTTTAACGAGGGCATATGTGTCATTTTACCCTTTAATTTCAATTCACGCATCAGACTTCGTCTTCCTTCTCACGTCTGCGCGCGCAACCGCTGGCAACGATCACTCCGGCAACGTTCACTCCGGCAACCATCACGCACTGTATTTTCGTTCTGACGTTCTCACGTTCTCTCACGTTTTCTTCTGTTAATTTCAATTCACATCATCGTCTCTGCTCAACTGTATTTTCAAAGTGGGTTGCTATTTTCTGCGAAATGCATTGTGTCATTGTGTAGAATGCATACTAACTGTTTGTAAAAATGCCAAAACTGAATTGGAGCTTTTATTGTTATGATTATAGATGCAATTTCACTAACCACAGTTATGTGTATCAGTGGTTAGTGACCACTAACCACAGATACACATAACTGTGGTTAGTGGCCACTAACCACACCACAGAATAGTGCAACAATGGTTAATAATAGAAATCTCAATACATATAAGTTCAATATATATAATTTAAATTTCTTCATTAGAATGGTATATTAGAAATTCAATACATATAAGTTCCAATTCTTCATTCATCTACAATTTCAATTACATAGAAGTTCTAATTTTCCTATCTTTTCCTTCTTTTTCCTAAAGCCTTTTTCCCCTTTCATTTTTCAATATTTCAGCTTTCAATTTGTCACAAAAACGGTAGTTAGTGACATCTAACTAGTGTTTGTGCATATTTGTGCATATTTGTGGTTAGTGACCATTAACCACAAATACACATAACAGTGGTTAGTGACCACTAACCACAGATATTCATAACTGTGGTTAGTGACTACTAATCACAGAATAGTACAATTGTGGTTAATACTTGTTAGATGTCACAGATTGCCATTACTATTACTTGTTACTAACAATATTACTTCTCACTAACTATTATTTTTCATTCATTCAGTTCATAAGTTGGTTTTCTGCATCACAGAACCAATTCATGCAACCTCCACGCGTAAGTCGTTTTTCTGCAGATTTCAATATGCTCGGAGTTGTTGAACATGGTGAAGCAATCAGCTTTACACGTTTGCTTGCTCGTATGTCATTTGTTGTATTGTAATTTTTCTCTGTTGCTTGTTGCATTGTTTTAACCATTTTGGTACTAATCTGTGGTTAGTGGCCACTAACCAGTGTTGTACATATCTGTGGTTAGTGGTCACTAACCATTGTGGTACTAATTTGTGGTTATTGTCACTTACTACATTGTATATTTCTTTATTGCAGTTAGGATTGTCATTGTCAGGATGAAAATCTCTTTGATATGGTTATTTCAGGTTGTTAACTTATCATTGTCAAATTCTTTGATTTTAACTTGTTAAAATTTGTGTAACCATATATTTATGGTTAGTGTTATTTGACATTGCTTTCCTATGCTTAGCTGATTCATTTTTTCGTTTTCTTTTTAATGTTTGCATAGAATCAAGTACCAATGTCGGATGTCACGATGACGAACTCGATGAAGTTGTGGTTGCAGGTTGAATGCTGATTTGTTATTACATAATAAATATATTTTTTATGACGTTGTTTGTTGGACTTCAGAAGCCGTCCGAGATTTAGAACTTGTAAAACAATTTAGGAGGAAACAATTGTTCTTACGCATTTATACTTAAGTCTGTAATGTCTGTTATACAATGGCATGTAAACATATGCTTACTGACATATCATTGCCACATTGTTTGCATAGAAGTTTGATAATGTGATTCTGATTAAGTTGATAATGTTAATTTATGGACATAGCAATTAATAACCACTGATTAAGTTGATAATGTTAATTTATGGACATAGCAATTAATAACCACTGATTAAGTTGATAATGTTAATTTATGGACATAGAATGAATGAAAATGAAAATTAAATAAACAGATTATGATTAAGAGCAAATTATAATCCTAACCAATGTTATGCACATTTGTGGTAAGTGACAATAACCCCAAATTAGTACCACAATGGTTAGTGGCCACTAACCACAAATACACATAACTGTGGTTAGTGACCACTAACCACAAAATAGTGCAACAATGTTAATAACAGAAATCTCAATACATATAATTTCAATTTCTTCATTAGAATGGTATGTTAGAAATTCAATACATATAAGTTCCATTTCTTCATTCATTTACAATTTCAATTACATAGAAGTTCTAATTTTCCTATCTTTTCCTTCTTTTTCCTAGAGCCTTTTTCCCCCTTCATTTTTCAGTATTTTAGCTTTCAATTGGTCACAAAAAGTGTTTGCTTCCTCTTGTATTGATTCTCTTAGTAAGTTGGTTCGGTGTTTCATGATTGAGCAACAGAGATCAATCCGAAATTGATTAACTGCCAACACTTTTTGCCTCTTTTCCAATGTGTGCCAATTGCGAAACGAATCCATGTCTTTTTTATTTCCATGCCCTTCCTTTAGGAACAACATTGTGAATACACCACAACTATCTTTATCTAGCTGTTGTGGCATTTGTGGATCATGCCATTCAAATTCTTCCCATTTATAAGGACAAGCCTATCCCATGACCTTGTATCTCTCCACAACAAAACTTCGTGCCTCAGTCATCAACTTGTCTCCAATGGCTTCAATTACATCATTTCTTGAATAACTTTGAAGGCTTGTTAGATATTCATATCTCCCCATCTTCAAGTTGAGCACATATGTGATAAAGTGGGATTGAGCAACACAAGGCATCAGGATCTGCAATATAGGTCATGTTAAAAAATGAGTGGGCAACAACCATTGAGTTAGAATCAAAAGCTTAGTAGCCACTAACCGCAGATATGCATAACTGTGGTTAGTAGCCACTAACCGCAGATATGCATAAGTGGTGGTTAGTGGCCACTAACCACAAATATGCATAAGTATGGTTAGTGGTGGTTAGTGGCCACTAACCACATAATAGTGCAACAGTGGTCAATCCTAGATATTTCAATTGCAACCATTAAAATATTTGAAATTTCATTACCAATCAACATAGAAGCTGTATTAGTACCTTGCCTATGCATGCTAAAGGCAGAGCTACAGAGAAGGTATGAAATTCATATGCAAAATATACAAAGAATAATTAAACTTGTGAAAGAAAGCATTACATAAAAAAAAATGTAGTCGCTCACCAAAAAAAATAATAAAAAAAGTGTAGTTAAACAATGAGAAAACCACAAATAAAAAAATGAGCCAATTGCTGAAAAGCTTGTCCATGAAAAGCACCGGTGAAAGGTGGGATATCTTCGATTACTAACCACCTATTTGGAATTTATAATAACAAAAGTGAGCATTGAAGGAGATGTTAGCAGAAGAGGATGAAATTACAGAAATCGAACAAAAGGCAACACTCGACGATGCAGTAGCAGAACAACACTCGACAACGGCAGACGACGGAGCAGCAGCACTCGATGGAGACGACGGAGCAGCAACAACACTCGATGATGGAAACGACGGCAAGTTTGTAGACGACGGCGAGTGTGTAGACGGAGCGCCGGAGCAGCAACACAATCGACGATGGAGCAGGGTGAATTTTGTTTGTGGCTTTACGGTTTGTTTGAATTTGGTTTTACAGAGCACGGGTTTTTGTTAATTTTTAGATAAATTACCTTTCTACCCATTTAGTAACCAATACTAAACATATGTTTAGTATTGTAAATCACACTCGAAAGTGATGTGGGTATGTGGATACACTTAAGTAGCAGGAGTTTTTTACGTTAACTGCTGGCTGGGGTTTTTTTTTTGCAACCATCCTCCGTGTGTTTTAGTAAGGGTATCTGTGGAAAGTGAAAAGTGGACACCAAAAGACAGTTTTTTTAGTGAACTCTCTTTATAGATTAGTATAGATAGTATAGATATAATTGGTAAAAATCTAAATTCGTTGACTTATAAAATTATTTTTTATGTAACAATTATGCATTGAAAAGGAGGGGTTTCACATTCATATGAATTATTCCTTTAATTGACAATAAACTCGAGTTATTAGAATATGAGTGGAATAGGAATAGTTTTAGTCAATTATAGCAAAAAATGACTATTTGTAGGAGACAATTTTGGATGGTGAGGGAAGAGGTTTTGACAAAAAAATTCATAATTAAAAACAATGAGTAGAAGAAAGGAGCAAGTTTTGTGAGAAGAGGTATAAGGTACAAAAAGGGTAAAGGGTAGGCAAAGAGGCAAGAAGATAAATCTGGATCAGTAAGTGAGTCATGCAAAGGAGACAACAATTTTTTGTATAGTTATAGGCATTAAGAAATCATGTATATTTTAATACAACTCTTTTGACAAATGTTTAGTTTTAATAGTTTTGGTGAAATTGTATGATGCCCTCGGTCTAAATATTTTGCTTATGTTCCTTCAATGTTCATCGATTTCTTCACCAAAATAAAATGTTCATCAATTTATGTTCATGACTAAAAGAATACATTTTTTGTCTTCTAATAGATAGTGTATTTGTTTGTCTTTAAACGGAGTGCACAAATCAAAGAGTATGTATATAACATCATTTTGTAAAAGCATATGCTAAAATTCATACGAGACATAACCTTTTGGTGTCACTTCTAGGAAGCTCCCCTTCTAACTTTCATGTTAAATCTAATTCTATTATCACTTTTATTTTTAATTTTAATTTTTGTTTTAATTAATATTTAAGAATTATTAAATGGTGAAGAAATAAAGCAATAAAGAGTAGTGACTTTCTAAATTTTATGATTTATATTTTATCATACACAATCATTAACATATTTTATTAAAATTCATCCAAACTTCATGTAAACAATTATTTATATTAAACTCATAAGAATATTGACAATTATTTATATTAAAAAGTGCATACACTATATATATATATATATATATATATATATATATATATATATATATAAATATTGCTTAAAATAAGTAATTTTTAAATATAAAAAATGAAAAATATATTTTTATGTTATACTATATTTTAAAATACATAATTTATATCAAAAGTTTTTTAAAATATATAACTTATATATATATATATAAAACTCCATAAAAGTTTTTTAAAAAATACTATATAACAAACCGTTGCACGGGCATTCCCCTATATATATATATATATATATATATATATATATATATATATATATATATATATATATATATATATATATATAATAGAAAACGCTATTTGTACCGTTTCCACAATACATCATCTCTAGCTAGTCTTCCCTCTTCTTTCACGATAAAAATATTCCATTTTCTTGTTACCAATTTAATAAGAATTCAAATTTTAGAAAATGAAAACATTAAATATTTTTAGATCGTAATCAGGCATTAGTTACTGACTTAAGGAATGCTATGAGGAGGAAGGGGGAGATGATGATGAGTGAGGAAGAGGGAGAGAAAGTTTGGGGAGCAGGTCAAGGTAACAAGTTATAAGGGTATCTAGAGAATTTCAGGGGAAGTAATAAAATTAAAAATGGAAAGGGCTTATATCATAGGAAGATTTGGGGAATGAAAGGAATCAAAGAATGCAAAATAGTGAGGGGTGGGGGAATCGTTGGAAGGCCTTTCCTTAGAATTGTTTGGACCTCAAGTTACATTTTCACAGTCCTTTTAGCTGATTGCCTTAGCTGCTTAAATTTGATCCTAACCTGAAGTGTTCAAGATTTTGCAGTGAAGACAATATTTGATAAGATTTTTAATATTCTTTCATGGTCTAGAGTAACTGGATTCGGATTTGCCATAATTTCTGTGGAACCGAGTTGTTTTGACAAAGCTAGAAAATTAGCAAGAAAAAAGTTTAAAAGGACCAAAAAATAAAGTATTGCAAGAGTTTGGTTAAAGAGATGGTAGTACAGAGTACAGACGTTATCCCCAAAAAGCACCCTTTGTGATCTAACAAGTTGCTCTGGAAACCGACCCAACCCAGCAAAATTACTATAATTTTCTACAGAATGCCTATGAAATGAAGACAATAACAGCTCTTGAAAGGACAAAATGCCTACTCGCACTTGATGGATCGGTATATGTGACGGACAAAGAACAACGCTGCTCGGAATCCAACAGTTCCAAGCATTAAGAAGAAACCATAGCATATGCAGGCCATGTATCCGAAGAAAAATGAGGTCTGCATGAATCCAGACATATCGGAGCGGGCATAGTAATAATACAGACAATAAGCATAGATAAATAAGCCAGTTGAACCACCACATAGGAATGATCTGAAAGGAAATAAGAACACACAAGTCAAGTGAGCAAGAAGGTCATAAAATTTTACTTGAGCCTCATGGAACTCCGTGGAATTCATTATAAAATTGCACATTACAAAAATTAAAAGGTCAAAACAATATGATACCCTCCGTCTCATATAGTGTCATATTTGAAATATTTCCTTGTCTCATTATTTGTCATTTTAGAATATCAAGAGAGAAATTATTACATTTACCAATAATACCCTTATCTTATTTATGTCTAACTCCCACTACACTAAGGACATTTCAGTCAAACAGATTATTTTTTCTTGGAGCTAGGTGTAAATAATGATTTTCTTAAGAGGTGTGCATTAGCTTAAACGATCATTAATATGAGGCTGATAGAGTAATGAATAAAGATATGCATAACGCAAGAAAACTAGCACTGTCAATTTTTTCTTAAGGAATGATTGTACCAAGTTCCAGATATAGAAACACAAATGGAACCAGGAAAGCATGGATATTTATCCAACCATATTCATGAGTCGGAGTCACACTTCACAAACCATCAATGAAGCATCCGCCAACTCAGTTATGAAGTCCCAAAGATTGTAAGTCAAAACATTATTATCAATATTTTGTCTTTTGGAAGTTCATGCATTTTGATCTATCATCTTAGCTCGTTATAAGATGAATTATGTTATATTAGATATATCAAAAAACACGTATCTCTTATCTACCACTTTTTCAATTATATCATCTAAGAGACATCTAGTCCACTACTAGAACTTAGCTACAACTACAAGGATTATAAACAATAAGATAAGGGGCGGGAAAAATTGTGATAAATTGTGATTTCATACCTCCACCACCACTCATGATCCTCAGCAGCAAGCTGGAAGTATGTCAATGCCACGGTAATGAAAGCAGTGACAATCAGGAGAATGATGAATACAATGAACAGAATACTGTAGATCGTGTAAATTCTGTGACCCCAAACACTGGCAAATATATAGTAGAGTTCAATGTATATAGCACTGAAAGGCAAAAATCCTGCCATCGCCATCTGAGGAACTGTTCCACGATACCATGGCAAAGGTGGAATCTCCCTTGGATATTTAGTTGTGCGGCAGGGAGCTTGAAATTCAGCCTTGCTATTCTTCCCAGCAATCCCTCCCAATACAAGTAGAGGGGATGTAACAAGTGTCCATATGAGAACTATAACCACAATGGTGCCAAATGGGAGGGCAGCAGTAGCATTGTAGACAATTGCAACAGTGTTCAGAAAGCAGAATGTCAGAAACAGAGGTCCACAGAAAAGGCATCCAGTCAATAACAGATTCCTAACCTGTCATTACAAAAGGAAAATAATGAAACCATTATTAATGACTGAAAACAAATGCAACTTTAATGGATACTGAACCAATTGCAGAGAAAATCACAAATTGATACCCAGTTTGTTCCTTCCAGTTGACAATAGAATGAGGTTGCAGTATAGCCAGCGATTCCCGAAGTGAGAGCATATATGACAACAAGTGCAGTGAATAGGGCCCCGCGGTTATACGGATAAAATACACCAACAAGTGCCAATATGAATATGAACACCGTACTGCACAGTATGCAAAATATACAATTCATTGAGATGAATTAATAATAAAATATCACAAATTAATTTCCCTGAAACGAGCTTCTATTATAGAGATATTTCATGGGTGAGAAGAAACTCACAGGGTAAACAGTTGGGTGCCAGATCCAAGGGCAGCTGCAAATACGGACTTGAATTTGGGAAACCTGAAAACATCACCATGGATGTATTTCCAGCCAGTCTCTTCCTGATCTTCTGCAGTCTCCTCATCATGTGCATACCTATTTAGAAGTCAAACAGGGACATCTCTAGCTCAGCAAAAGAATAAATAACATAGATGGCCTGGCTTTATCACAATTGAACAGACACACCAAAAAAACACAGATAGAAAATGCTTCTTACTTGACAAAATCGTTCTTAAGGACCCGCATCAAAATAGTCGCAAGAAAACCAGTCAGGAGGAGGACCGTTACGCAGGAATTGATAATCGAGAACCAGTGGATTTCCAAATGATGGGGAAGTGAGGACGACTGTGAGTACTTGTCCATCCGCTTCTCAAAGGGAGTGCTAGTCTCCTTCCATTTCACAGTATAAAAAAATTCAACATCAACGTCATTGTCCTCGGTAACATCCACAAGGGCACTTGGATCTGTTCGCACATTGATTTCAATGACACGATCCTTGTTATAAAAGATATCAAAATGGATGTGCTTGTAGAGGTAGTATCTATAATCACTAGGGTCCTTCCCATCCTTATCAACCTTCCCAATGAAACCCCAAATAGGCAAGTCATCATAGTACATCTGAAAGTAGTAGTCCTTACGAACAGCTGCCCGAAACTTTCCCACTTCATCTTTTGTAAGTGTCTTCTTGCAAACCGACACAGAGTCCTTGTCCCGTTGGAACTCAAGTAAATAAGGAGCACTAACCAAACGATCCCCATTCAAGACTTCACCTAGAGCTTCCTTCTTCTCTTTCAAATGATCTACAAATCAAACCCTCAAACAATTCAAACTCCAAAAACAGCACAAAAAACCCCAAAAATGCAAATAAATAACAGATTTGGTTCTTCTAAGGTTAGAGAAACAAAAATGAAGTCATCTTATTCTCAACTGTTCATAACAAAAGCAACTGTGATATCCTAGCACATTTGCATCTAATATCAACCTTTGACTTTCTTATCAATAAGATCAAAATTTCAAAAATCGATCCGGAAGCAACAACGAAGTTTTTGATATTTCTACAACCTCACTTGAGGCAATACCAAACCTCGACATCTCTGCCACTACATCGCGATTGCAATTGCAGCAGTATCAATAGTTCCTCCTCCATATTTTATATCAACCTTTGATTTTCTTATTAATATTAGATCAAGGTTTTAATTATCGATCTGGTAGCAACATCAAGGTTTTTGATATTTCTGCAATTGCCATCGAGGCAGCATCAAACCTTGACATCTCTGCCACTGCATCCCAACTGCAATTGCAGCTATATCTATAAACAGTGTCTTATTATCCATAATTGACCGCAATTTTCTGTACTATCAAGGATAGCTGATGCACCATATTTAACAGCAATTTTCAGCAGTATCAAAATAACCCCCAATTTAAAACCTTCACTAAGATAACACTACTAAGAATTGAATAAAAATTTAAAAACCAACCTGGTATACAGAATGGCAGATCGAAATAACGATAGGTCTCACTGAAAAATCAACAAAACAAAAAACACATCATTAACAAATCAATTACATTATAAATCAATTCATTAATGCATAATTTCATAAATCAAAAGCTAATTCAACAAAATTAACAAATCTAAACACAAACAGATCCAGCACGTGAAATGCGAGTAGAATACGGATCCAATACCTTGGATTATGGAAAGGGCCAACTTTGTTAGCGTAAAGAGGAACAAGATCTCCATCTTTATAACGGTGATCTGAAGAATCAGATCTGACGGTAGAGAGAGAAGCGAAGAAGACGATGATGAAGGAGAATGAGAGTAGCTTCATCTTCGCCATTGTCGGTTGTTCGTTTCCTTTGAAACTCAACCAACTGAATGGAAATCAAATCAACTGAAATGAAATTAGTCAAGTGAAGAAAGAAAGGTCAATGGAAAGAAGAGAAGAGAGAGAGAGTGGGAGGTGTATGAAGAAAAATGGAGTGTGGTAGTGTTAATAATACGGGAACGGAAAGCGATGAAAGAAAAAAAAGAGGGTGAGTGAAGTTACGTAGACTCACCGCCTCACTCTTATGTTTGATGCTTCACCATACGCCTTAGATTTTACACTATCAACAAAAAAAAAGTTAGGTTTAATTACATTTTTGTCCCTGATTTTTTTAATTAGCATGAATTATTAATTGTGCGCTGAATGGTGTGCACAGTAAATATCGTCAGATCTATAGAGAGAAGTGTAGTCTTCTCTCTAAGGATCTGAAGGTCCTCACTAGTCGCTGGTGCAACACCATTCTGCGTGCAGCAAAGGATCTAGATCCCAGAATTATCATGAGGAACAAAATTTAGTCCTACAATAGTTTATGAAGACAGTTGATCCAAAAGTCCTACAATAATTTATGAAGGCAACTAGTCAAAAATTGTGTACCAATGCCCTTGAGGTTAAATAATTTAGAGCTCATTTGTTAAATAAGTAATTTTATTGTTAAAAAATAAGTGATTTTGTTGTTAAATAATTTAGTGTCCATTTGTTACGACTTATTTTTTCTAAAAATATCGCTATTTAAAAAAAATAATCACTTATGACGCTATGTTGTCCGTTTTGTTACAGATTTTTAAAAAAATGAAAGATGCAAAATAATCTCTAACAAAACCACGTTTAGAGATTAGTTTATGATATTTTGAAGGCAACTAGCCAAAAAATTTGTACCCCTGTCCTTTTCTGTTCAAATATGAAACTTAATTTGGCGTACCGTTTGATGAATATGTGGTTGGTGATGTGGCGCCAATTCAGCTTTTTTCTTCAAAAAAATAGAATAGAAAAAGACAATTCAATTCTGTCAAAAACACATAACTGAAGTGTGATAAAATGACGTATTAGTCCCTTTTCTAATACGTAATACGTCATTTTATCACACTTCAGTTAAGTTTTTTTGATGGTCACTCGCATTAAGAGTCTCTCTTGGA
The DNA here is from genome assembly GCA_963573325.1 of Astragalus glycyphyllos. Taxonomy (NCBI): domain Eukaryota; kingdom Viridiplantae; phylum Streptophyta; class Magnoliopsida; order Fabales; family Fabaceae; genus Astragalus; species Astragalus glycyphyllos. Next base: position 6,143,110 of record OY754313.1, on the reverse strand, counting down.
GCTGGTTTATTTATAGAGGGGTAGTAACTCTAATTTATCTTTTTCCACGTGGTGGAACAATCCTCTTATTTGCCTAAACAATATGTAACTATTCTTGTTGTTTGGGTTCGAGCACCCTCAGTGCTTCATTAATGAAATTTCGCTTATCTAAAAAAGGGACATTTTGGTCTCTCGTCTCTTTATGTGAATTTCATCATCCCTCCACCAAAAAGAGACAATTTGATTCTCATCTCTTCACTAAAAACGACAATTTGGTCCTTCCTAGTCAATCAAAGCACCTTCAAATTTCATTTCTCAATATCCATCCAAATCTCATTTCTCCATCTACACCCATTGCTGACGTTTTTGGGACGGAGGGATCAATTTGGTCCATTTTGAATCCTTTAAGGACTATTGTGTGACTTGATTTTCTTTATGGACTAAATTGTCTGTGATTTTCCCCGAATACCAAATTGTCTCTTTACTCTACTTTTTTACCTCAGTTTTACCAAATTGTCTCTTTACTCTACTCAATCTTGGTTGGATACTTTCCCTAATAATAGATTTGTGAATGGAGTCTCGGATAAGTCGGATCATAGTCCTTTGTGGTTGAGGTTGAATTACTTGGAGAGAATCTTGAGGAGGCGTGAGTTTCGGTTTGAGAATAGTTGGCTTGAAGAAAATGAGCTTCCCTTGGTGGTTGAGGAGAGTTGGAGTCGTAGTGACGGGTTGGGCTTCCTTGATAAATTAAATCATTGTACATCGGCGGTGGATGCTTGGGGTAAGAAGCTTAGATCAAGGTACCGGGATGAGATCAATGAATGTCGTCGCTTAATTGATGAATTGCGTGTCATGCCTGGTGGGGGTGAGGATCCGATGGTTATAGAGACCAAGAATCGTCTAAGCACTTTGTTAGCGCAAGAGGAGGCTTTTTGGAGACAACGTGCTAAGGTATATTGGTTGCGTGACGGGGACACTAACTCTCGCTTCTTTCATGCGATGGCTAGTGCACGGCGGAGAAGGAATCACATTTCAAAGCTAGTTACAGAGGATGGTGTGGAAGTGACGGACCAGCAGGATATTTGCGCAGTGGCTAGGGGTTATTTCGCAAATCTTTTTCATGGTGGGGGAGGTGATTATGGGAGCGTTATTGATCATGTTCAGCCACGGGTATCGGATAATGATAATCACTTATTGGTGCGTCCTCTTGAGATTGAAGAATTCAAACAAGCTCTTTTTCAAATGCATTCCGACAAAGCGCCAGGACCGGATGGATTAAATCCGGCTTTCTTCAAGAGGTTCTGGAATTTATGTGGAGTGGAGTTGTTTAATATTGGTAGGGAGTGGCTGGTCATGGGCGAATTCCCCCCTAATATAAATGATGCTAATATTGTGCTAATTCCAAAGGTGGAGAATCCTACGTCTATGAAAGATCTTCGGCCCATTTCTCTTTGCAACGTCATTTACAAGATTATCTCGAAGGTACTTGCTAATAGATTAAAACCTCTACTTCCAAAGTTTATTGCTCTTGAACAATCTGCCTTTGTGGAAAATCGATCTATTCTTGATAATGTGTTGGTGGCGTTTGAAACATTACATCATTTGAAGTGCAAAACAACGGGGAAGAAGGGGGAGCTGGTGCTAAAAATTGATATTAGTAAGGCTTATGATAGAGTGGATTGGGTCTACTTGCAGCGTATTCTTGTGAAGATGGGATTTGATGACCAATGGGTTCGGTGGATGCAAATGTGTTTGGAAACAGTTACTTACTCAGTTATGATAAACGGTGAAAAAGTGGGACCTATCATTCCAGGGAGAGGACTGAGGCAGGGTGACCCACTGTCACCTTACCTATTTATATTGTGTGCAGAGGGTCTCACTACTTTACTACAGAGAGCTGAGAGCAGAGGGGATATTCATGGTGTGAAGGTGTGCAGAGGGGCTCCTTCTCTCTCACACCTCCTTTTTGCTGACGATTGTTTCTTGTTTTGCAGAGCCGATGCTAGAGAGAGTAGGCATCTCAAGGATATTCTTAACACCTATGAGAGAGCATCGGGGCAAGCTATTAACTTACAAAAATCTGAAATTTATTTTAGCAGGAATACTTCACAGGAGGCTCGCTTTGATGTTATAGCTATATTGGGAGTCACAGAATGTCTTGGAACGGGCAAATATTTGGGACTTCCGTCTATGATTGGAAGAAACAAGAAACAACTCTTTGGCTACCTGAGGGATCGGATTTGGAGGAAGATACATCATTGGTCGGGGAAGCACTTATCTAAGGCTGGCAGGGAAGTCTTAATCAAGTCAGTTGCTCAATCCATTCCAACTTATTGTATGAGCACCTTCATGCTTCCATCTACACTGGGTGAGGAGCTTGAAAGAATGATGAATTCATTTTGGTGGGGTACGAACCGTGGCACGAGGAGGGGTATTCATTGGTTGAGTTGGGAGAAGCTTTCGGTTAGAAAGGAGTTTGGAGGTATGGGCTTCCGTCATCTTCATGGCTTCAATTTGGCAATGCTAGGGAAGCAGGCATGGCATCTTGCTACTCGTACAGATACTATTGTAAGTAGAATCTTTAAAGCTAAATATTATCCTAATGATGACTTTATGGGGGCTCGCTTGGGCCATAATCCCAGCTTTGTTTGGCGTAGTATCTTCTCTTCCCGGGTAGTTGTGAATTTGGGGGCACGTTGGAGGATTGGGAATGGCGACAAAATTTCAGTTTGGAGAGATCCGTGGTTGAAGGGACGTAGTGATAGCTTTGTTAGATCACCTATGGCTCAAGGGATGGAAGAAATGAGGGTTAAGGACTTGATGAACCAAGACAATAGTGGTTGGAATTATGGCTTAATTGATCAACTTTTTTGTCAAGAAGAGGCTATGCTCATCAAAAGCATGCCAAGGTACAGTGACTTGGAGGAAGATAAATTATCTTGGTGGCGGAGTCGGTCCGGTCTTTAATCGGTTCGCTCGGCTTACTATGCGCTTATGGATACTCCGGAAATTATTAATAATTCACATGCTAGAATTGACGGTGATTGGATGTCCATTTGGAAAGCGGGCGTTCCACCGAAAGTTAAATTATTAATTTGGAGGCTTGCTAGGGGGTGTCTTCCTACTCGTAGTAACTTGGTTAAGAGACATGTTGATTGCACCGTTTTGTGTCCTTTTTGCGAACAAGAAGAGGAAACAGATAGTCATGTTTTTTTGGAGTGTAGCGCTGTACAGGAAGTGTGGCAGAAGCTGGACTTGTTGCTGCCCTTTCGGGTTGCAGCAGAAAACGCAGCAACTCTGCGTGATGCCATTTTTTCGATGCTGGGTTCGTTGTCCGTGGCTAGTAGAAACAGGTTTTTAATGGGTATTTGGGCTCTTTGGCGTCGCCGTAATGACAAGGTTTGGGCTGGGGTGTTACAACCGGTTGAGCAAGTCGTTCACGCCGCGAAGGATATGTTTGACGCTTGGTTTGGAGCGCGCCAGCAACAGCACCATCCTCCTGTGCTCTCGGGCCAGCAGCTGCCACGGGTATTGAGGTGGGTTCGGCCAGCAGCAGGAGCTTTAAAATGTAATGTCGATGCGGCAATTTTTGCGGAAGACAACAAATATGGTATTGGTTTGTGTATTCGAACGTCCACAGGTGATTTCTATAGAGGCAAAACTATGTGGTTCCATGGAGTCCCAACACCGCAAGAAGCGGAGGCAATTGGTCTTAAGGAAGCATTGGCTTGGTTGGAAGCTTTGGGGCTATCTTCTGTTTCCATTGAACTGGACTGTGCTCCAGTTGTAAATGGCTTGAAGGTAGAGCCTTTGCCGAATACCGAGCTTGGTACTATTTTATTGTATTGTCGTAATAGATTACGTCTTTTTCCTAGCTTTGAGGTTAGCTATATTCGGAGACAAGCTAATCTTGTTGCTCATACGTTAGCACGGGCATCAAGATTGTTTGCTAGTTCCCACGTTTTTGATTTCATTCCAACCTGTATTGAAACAATTCTGTTTAATGAAATGAATTAAGTTTGTTCTTGTCAAAAAAAAAAAATCATAAATTATTTGCACGTTTTTACTAAAAAGAACTTAACTTTTGGAAAAAGTGGATGATCAAAGTTGCAACTAAACCAAAAAGTTATTTATTATTATGATTATTTGTTGACAAGAATCATTAAGAATTTCAACAAGATTAATTAATATACACCTACAAAATAGAACAATTTGTAGTTTGATTTTTAACAGGATCTCGAATCCTTGTCTTAGAATAATAGAAATGGATAGAATAATCAGGTGCAAAGCATAAGAGTTTGGTTGTACTTGAATTAATTAGGATTCATGGTGCCTCTACCATAAAAAAATGTTATAATATGATATGATAAACTAAGAAATATACTTTGTCAAAAAAAAAAACTAAGAAACATATATTTTAATAGTTTGGTCAATAATGATTATGTATCAAAAGTACAACCCCCTCTTTCCCAGATTTCTTTCTACTCTTCTCTTTCTTTCTGACTATTTATCAAAGAGGAATAATTTTAGGTCATTTTTGGCTTGAAATCACTCATCTGCATTGTTTTTTCTCTTTTTTTTATCTAAATAAATAGTTACTACATAAATCTAGTTCTTGTTTCAAGTTTTTCCTTAATTTTGCTGTTTGAATGCATCCTTGTTTTACTTGTCATCTTAGTGTGACGTTGTTTGCTTTTCTATCTCGTTGCGGTGTTTGATTGGTTCAGATTGACGCATCAACTTCGATCTATTACAGATTCAATCAATGATTTGGCATCAACTTTGCAGATCCGGAAGCATGCGTATTCTGGTCACTTTGATTTTGTCATATTTGTAGGCATTTGCGAATATATGTTTGTAAATGAAAATTCAAATTTTCCATTTTGTATTGTTGAGCAACTAACTAAATGAGTTAGCTGACTATAGTTGAAAAGTTAGTTTATAAATATATACTATAAATGGCCAATCATGAATCAATGAGAATAACGAAAAAGTAATTTAGTTCCAATATCCTTGTGCAAGTCTGTGTGTGTGTTTATGTGGGCACGCGCGCTCGTGCAGAGAGGAGTGTTGCTAAAGCCTGGTTCTTGGACGCCTTGTGTGTTGTTGCGTGAGCGCCTCATGTCTAGACTTTGTGCGTGTTGTTGCCCAAGCACCCCGTGTGTGGGCGCCAGTGAGGTGTGTGCTACTCCAGTGAGTTTTGTCCGCTGCCAAGCGCTTGGTGATAAGGCACCAAGGTGCATGCTCTACGTTCTAACAATTGCCATATAGATCAAGAGAGAATCTTGGGTTGGGAAACACGAGAGTGGGAGGAATCAAAGTGCATGCTCTACGTTCTAACAATTGCCATATAGATCAAGAGAGATGGGCTCAAACTTTTGCAACATTCCAGCAAGGTTACCAAAGCTTGATGGTAAGAATTGGGACAGGTGGTACGTACAGATGGAGATCCTGTTTAGTTTCCAAGATGTGACAAATTTGATCAAGAAAGGACTTCCAAATCTGGATGAAAAAGTTATCGAGGCACAAATAATAGCATTCGATGAAATCAAGAGGAAAGATTTCAAAACATTGTATCTAATACATCAAAAGTTGCAAACTTTGATAAGATATCCAAGACCGCTAGTGTAAAGTAGGCCTGGTATATATTAGAGAAATGTTATGTAGGTTATGATAAAATTAGGAAAGTCAAGTTGCAAACATTGAAAAGGTAGTATGAATTGCTGCATATGGAAGATCAACAAAAGGTTGTTGAATCCATCAACAGAGTAAGGAATCTTGTTAATCAAATGGATACATGTGGTAAGGATATATCTGGCAGGAAGTTATGTGAAAAGATATTGAGATCAATGCACCCAAAGTATGATTATGTGCTTTGTGTAATTGAGGAATTGAAGGACATCTCAAAAATGAGTATTGAAGAACTAAAAGGCTCTTTGGAGGCACGAGAAATGAGGATCAGTGACAGAAACCCTGAGAAGAATAGGGAGCAAGCCCTACAGGCTAAACATGGCAAGAAGGGGAAAGACCAAAAGCAATGGAAAAAGAAAGGTAGTTTCAGGAACTCAACTGAAAAGGGTGATGGCAGATCTGAATCCTCATCAAAGGGAGGAGGATCTGCCAAAGCTAAGAATAAGGAAAAGTTCACTAACAAGAAAAAGATCCAATGCTTCAACAGTGACAGGTTTGGTCATTTTGCAAATGAATGTTGGCTTGACAAGGGTAAGCAGAAGAAGTCGGAAGAACAGAAGGCCTGCCAAGCACAAGAAAATGACTCCGATTTAGATCCAGTCCTTCTAATGGCTACTGTAACAGGTGAGCCTCATAGAAATGAGAAGTTGTTTTTAGATACAGGGTGCTCTAACCATATGACAAGTCACAATGAATAGTTGATTGATCTAGAGACATCCAAGAGATCTAAAGGTACGATTTGCAGACGATAAAACTGTGATTGCAGAAGGGAATGGCAAGCTGGTGATCAAGAGGAAAGATGGGAAACCTATCATAATATACGATGTATTGTATGCTCCAGAGATAAAAGGTAATCTTCTGAGTATTGGTCAATTGATTGAATAAGGTTTTGAAGTAGTAATCAATAAGAGGCAATTGGAATTGTTTGATGCAAATGGGAAATTGATCCTAAAGGCTCTCTTCGCCAAGAACGTGACCTTTCAGGTGAGAATGGTTGCAACTGAGATTGAATGCTTAAATGCAACTGAGATGATGTAAGAAAGTTGGTCATGGCACTTGAGGCTTGACCATTTAAACTTTAGAAGCTTGAGTGATTTAGGAACCAAGAACATGGTTTATGCGCTACCTTCAGTAACTATTCCTGAGAAGATTTGTGCAAGATTCATTTTGAGGAAGCGATCTAGAAGCTCTCTCAAGGCACAATTAAAGATGAGAACTAGCGGTGTACTTGTAGTAGTTCACAGAGACATTTGTGGACCGTTTGAGGTAAACTCATTGGTGGTAATAATTGCTTTCTCACTTTTGTTGCAGAGCTTAGTAGAATGATTTAAGAGTGAGGCTCTTGAAGTGTTTAAGATGTTTAAGCAGATAACTGAGTAACAAACTGAGAAGTCCATCAAAGTTCTAAGAAGTAAGAACTGGTGGTGGAGGTGCATATACCTCAAATGAATTTGAGAAATTTTATGAATCTAATGGAATATAGCATGAGGTAACAACCCCTATAATCCTCAACACAATGGTTTGACAAAGAGGAGGAATACGACAATCCCCAACATAGTATGATAAATGAGAAGAAGCTATGACACTCATTCTCGGGAGAAGCGGTATCTACTGCAGTCTATCTCTTGAATAAGTGTCCAACAAAGAGATTGAAAGATAAGGTTCCAGAAGAGGTATGGTCTGGTAAAAGGCCATCTGTCAAGAATTTAATAGTATTTGGTTCACTATGTTACTAGCATGTGCCCGAGCAACAAAGAAGGAAATTAGGAGATAGAAATGAAGCAATGATACTTGTAGGGTATCATCCAACAGGTGCATACAAGTTGTATGACCCTATTAATAAAAAAGTGTTGACAAGCAGGGATGTTGTTGTAACGGAGTCAAGATGTAAGGAATGGAAAGAAAGCAGAAATGAAGAGCCAATTAGTACAATCAGTGATCTGCTAGATGATATAAAAGAAAGGGAAGAGGTTCAAGAAGAAACACAAGCTAGTGCGCAAAGAGGAGGAAGGCCACAGAGAGCTAGACAAATGTTAGTTAGATTAACTGACTATGAAAACACTCATGATAATGAAGTTACTGCAGAAGGTAACTTAGTTCGTTTTCCCTTATTTGATGGTGCGAAACTACCAAACGTAGGCGAAGCAATGAAAAATATAGCATGGAAGAATGTTATGATAGAAGAACTAAGGGTCATTGAGAAGAATAAGACTCGGTACTTAACCAAGTTTCCAGCATCCAAGAAGAAGATAGATGTCAAGTGTCAAGTGGGTGTACAAAATGAAATTGAATCCATATGGCTCTATAGGAAAAAAATAAGGGGAGATTAGTGGCTAGTTTTTTTTTTTTTTTGCAGAAACCTAGAGTTGATTATGAAAAGGTATATGTACCATTAGCTAGAATTGAGACCATTAGACTAGTGGTAGCTTTAGCTAGTTCAGAAGGTTGGCCTCTAATGCTGATGAATGTTAAATCTGCATTTCTGAATGACCATCTTGATGAGGAAGTATATGTCTCAACCACCAAGGTTTGAGGTAAAGGGGAAGGAAGACATGGTGTATAGACTTGAGAAGGCTCTTTATGGCTTGAAATAAGCACCAAGCTATTGGAATAAGAGGATAGATGCCTTTTTAACCAAGCTTGGTCTATACAAGTTCATTGTTGGGCATAGTGTATATGTGAAAGGAACTTGAACTATTAATGTGATCATTTGTTGTATGTAAATATAAATGTAGCTAATTTGTAACTTGCAAAAACAATACAATATAGTAATTTATAATGTTGTAACTAATTATACGTAGACTAGAGATTTCAAGTCCAAGATTGGATCTCATAGTCTCACTTTTGGTTCTTCATTACTTGCTAATATGAAAGGTAACAACAGCAGCAGGGGTGAGAAAAAATACCAGTGAGTCCTTCTCAGACCGCTAAACATGCTTTTAACGTTATACATATCAGTTAACATTCATAAAAATTCAGTTATCAATAACCAAGGCAATCACACACTAGAACATCGCGCTCCTTCTTAGAAAACTCTTCCCACCGGGTTCTTTTTGCTTAGGACCGGGGAGCTGGGTTACCAAATTCGAACTGGTATCATATAACTCGACCCTAACCAACCAATATTTGTTGGAATGCTAGCCAAGTCCTATAAGTCACACCTTCTGGGCTTAAGGATTTAAAAATACTTTTCATATAATAACTGGGTCGCTAAATTCGGCCACATGTGCCTTCACATGCCTGGACTAACCTAACATAGAATAAACATCACTCCGGACGAACCACCTTTGAATTCGTCGAAGCCAAGCCGTCTAATGATCATATCAATCAATTGTAAAGTCTAACATATCAATACATAAGTCTCGTATTCTATGAATCATTTAGATCAATGCATTCTAATGCATTCTTTTTAGCTTTAAACTTGGTGTTTTTAGTTATGCTTTGTACCTAATATTTGAGTCTTACATAATATTTCTGAGTAGCATTTGACAAGATCATGATTTCTGGGTAGCAGAGCATTTTGTGGGTATCAAATTATTGAGCACGTAATGGAAAAGGAATTTTCACAGATCTGGGTAAAAATTGGGAATTTCCAAAATTTCTATTTGAAGAAGATTAACCATGTTTTTTTTTTATATAAAAAGTTAATTATAAAATATAATATTTTAATTAGAAATCTATTTGGATTTAACACTTCAACATCGTTTTTGCCACATCAACATCCACGTCAGCACCGCCAGCCACTTCAACTTTTTTTAACAGAGTTTAACGGAAAGTTAAAAAAGGATAATGGTGCAATGACTTTAAAACATAAAAAATGTATTCGTTACCGCGAAAACACAAGAAACCTAATCGAAAACTGAAAGTAAACTAAGGGTCCCAAATGATATTTTGCAAAAATTTAACAACTATGAATTTACTATTTATTAAGGATAATCCGTCCGTGGAAACCCACTGATGTTGACACATAGAGGGTAACTTGGATTCGATGTTACGGGGTTCCGGTGCATGCATGGAATGCTGATTTTTTCGAGAAACTATCAGCTAATGTTGGCGTCTATATGTGCTCAGATGATAATACAGCTTTGAAGAAGTCTTTCGATGTTGCCCGAATCATGGTTCGCACTCCAATCACGGGAACGGTTAACAAGGTGATCCAAGTATCAATTAACAAGGTATCTTTTTCGATTAAAATGGTGGAAGATTGGTGTGGTCCATCGGTGTGGACTAAGAATGACACAAAAAAGGTGAATGATGACTCCTCTAGTTCTGATGCGGAGTTCTTGGAGTCCTACTTTTCCGTTAACGGTGATACCTTCGGGGATGCATCTGGTGATGATAACGACTTTAATGGGGAATCAATGCCTAGCAATTTAAGGGGGAGTAACGGAGCAATTAAGGATGGTATTAATGAGAAAGCCGTTGATGAGGTACAACCTTTGTGGGAAAGTTCAAATTTAAATATAAATGGGAATCATGAGGCTATGATGGGTGGGACCCAGGCCGGTGGAGCGACTCCAACTATGGTGGAAGAGTCTTTGTTTTCTTCCAATCAAAAATCGGGACCAGCGCTGGTAACTTGTGTTCCTAATGATCAGAATGGTGTGGACGCCCCACCTGCTTTGACCAAAACCAAGAAGGAGCGTAAAATTTTAATGGTGGCACCGAAACATAACCCAAGAAAAGGCAAGCTAAAGAAAGCTCCCCGTGAGCTCAAATCCGTTTCCACCGCTTCTCTTGAGGAAAATGATGTTGTCGCTGTTCCTTTGGTATCCAATCAAAGGCCAAACTCATCATCTTTATTTTCGGCGGGGGTGGTGTTATGTGATGGTTCTATCTCTTCGGGTAATATTGCTTGCTGTAATAATAAGTTTTGGATTCTGCAGAGTAAGTTAGTTGCTCAAAAGGTGTGGGAGTCTGCAAAGAGTTTGGGAATTGAAGGAAACATGCCTGACGAACATTATGTTAGGCTGATTGAGGAAGGGAAGGCAAGAGATGAAGAGGCATGCAGTAAGAGGGTGAACACCAACGGGGTTCCATGAATTTGCTTTCGTTGAATATGAGAGGGTGGGGTGACCGTAGTAAACGGCGCCGGCTAGCAACTAATATTCAGTCTGGTTGCTTTGATTTTATTTGCATTCAGGAAACTAAGAGGGAGGTGGTGGATGAAAGGGAAGTGGGCGTGTTATGGGGAGCAAAGCCGTTTAAATTTATTTATCATCCGTCGACGGGTCTCTCAGGTGGCTTACTGTGTTCTTGGGTTGAAAGTGGTTGGTCTGTCTCTTCTACTTTTAATGGTGAAGGTTTTTTGGGAGTTACTATATCTTTCCAATCTAGCTTGGTGCATATCATCAATGTTTACGCCCCATGCTCGATAGTGGAAAAGAGAAGACTGTGGAATGATTTGAGGCTGATTAAACAGTCCATTGGAGAAGGGGAATGGTGTGTTGTTGGGGATTTTAATGCGGTTTCTAGTGTGGAGGAGCGGCGGGGGAGAAGTGGTGATAGTTCTTATATAGAAATTTCTGATTTTAACAACTTTATATCAACCATGGATTTGATTGATGTTCCGGTATCAGGTAACAGATTCTCTTGGTATTGTTCGGATGGTCTTTCTATGAGTCGTTTGGATAGGTTCCTTGTTTCTGAGGGTTTAATTGATTTGTGGGGCATATCTGGACAATGGATTGGTAAGCGTGACATATCCAATCACAATCCTATTTGGCTCCTTCGTCTTGCAAAAGACTGGGGGCCAAAGCCTTTTCGGATATTTAAGGTTTGGTATGATCATGCTGATTTGTTACCCTTTGTGAAGGAGTGCTGGAATGGGTTCAATATTAGGGGTCATAAGGCTCATGTGGTAAAGGAAAAATTCAAGCTTTTAAAGGAGAAATTGCGGGGTTGGAATAGAGAGGTGTTCGGTAAGCTTGACTTGAACATAGAGTCGTTGGTTCGGGATTTGAATTCGCTTGACCATGCTTTATGTGAGGGGTGGGATAGCGCTTTGGTTATGAACCGAAAGGAGGTCTCAACTTCTTTTTGGAATCAAATTCAAGCAAATGAGTCAATTTTGGCGCAAAAGTCTCGAGCACGGTGGATCAAGGAAGGTGACATGAACTCAAGGTATTTCCATTCCCTTTTAAAATTTAAAAGGCGCCGTTGTAGTTTGTTGTTATTAAGGAGTAATGGTGAGATGATGGAGGAGGTGGAGGAAGTGAAGAATTCGGTTAAACATCATTTTGAGAAGTGTTTTGTGGAGTCTTGTCAATTTCGCCCCACTCTTGATGGTCTTGCTTTTAATCAGCTTTCTCGTGTTGATATGGATTTCTTGATCGAACCTTTTTCGGAGGAAGAAATTAGGGAGGAAGTGTGGAGGTGTGATGGCGATAAGAGCCTCGGGCCGGATGGTTTTAACATGAGCTTCATCAAATTATGTTGGGATTTGTTGAAAAAGGATGTTGATTTTATTAATGAGTTTCATGATAAAGCATTTCTCCCTAAGGCCATTAGCGCAACTTTTATTGCATTGATTCCCAAAAATGATAATCCTCAAGGTTTGGGGGAGTATAGACCGATTTCGTTGATAGGGTCTCTCTACAAAATTTTGGCAAAAGTGTTGGCAAATCGGCTTAAGAAGGTGCTCCCTAGTGTTATATCGAATAGCCAATCGGCTTTTTTGGGGGGTAGGCAAATTTTGGACGGGGTGTTGGTCGTTAATGAGGTAGTTGATTATGCTAAGAGATCGAAGGATGAATGTTTGATTTTTAAAGTTGATTTCGAGAAGGCATATGACTCCATCTCGTGGAAGTTCTTATTTTATATGTTAGATCGGATGGGCTTTCCTCAAAAATGGATTCTTTGGATGAAGTCTTGTGTTTGCAATACTACTTTTTCGGTGTTGGTTAATGGGAGTCCCACTAATGATTTTAAGGCGTTTAGAGGTTTGAGACAAGGGGATCCTCTTTCCCCTTTTTTGTTCCTCATTGTGGCGGAAGGCTTGTCGGCTTTAGTAGCTAAAGCGGTGGAGATTGACTATTTTGCGGGTTATGATATTAATTCTTCTCTCCGGTTTTCTATTATGCAATTTGCGGATGATACAGTGTTAATGGGGAAGCCTTCTTGGGATAATCTGTGGGCCATCAAGACAATTTTAAGAAGCTTTGAATTGGTTTCCGGGTTACGTGTGAATTTTCATAAGAGCAAGATCATTGGTATTAACACTTCAGAGGAGTTTCTTGATTCCGCTTCTACTTTCCTTCATTGTAAAACGGAGTCCATCCCGTTTAAGTTCTTGGGGATTCCGGTTGGGGCCAATCCGAGAAGGGCGACAACGTGGAAGCCGGTACTTGATATGCTTAGAAAAAGGCTAGCATCATGGAAGGGGCGTCATCTTTCAATTGGAGGTAGAGTCACTCTTATTAATTCGGTGTTAAATAGTATCCCTTTGTATTTCTTTTCTTTCTATAAAGCACCGAAGTCGGTTATTAAAGCAATGATTAAAATACAAAGGGATTTTCTGTGGCAAATCAATGATGGAGATAGGGGTATGTATTGGGTTGCTTGGGGCAAAATTTGCAAACCGAAGAATGACGGAGGCCTCGGTATCAAAAATTTAGATTTATTTAATGTGGCTCTTTTAAGTAAGTGGAAGTGGCGGGCACTTGTTGATGATTTCGCTCCTTGGAAAGGCTTATTATTTCATAGATATGGAAGCTTCAAGGATGCCTTTATACAACGGTCGGAGGGTGCATTAAGAAGAGGTGCTGTTGGGTCTATTTGGTGGCGCGATTTGATGATGCTTGATCTCGCGTTTTCTCCTCTATCTTTTTTCGGCCAGCGGGTTTCTCGTAGGATGGGGAATGGCGCTTCGGTGGATTTTTGGAATGATGTTTGGCTGAGAACTTCTTCTTTTTCTCGGCTTTTTCCTTCTCTATGGACGGGCCGTGAATCAAACCGTGTGGTGGTGCGGGACTTTGGAGGGTGGAGGGATGGAGTTTGGCGGTGGAATGAATCTTGGCTAGTATCTCAATCGCGTGTTAATCATTTGGAGGCTGCATATCTTCAACAAATCTTGGCCCCAGTGACTCTTGCTCAAGGGATTGAGGATACTTGGATATGGAAGCTTGAGACTTCGAAAAAATTTACCGTCCGTTCTTGTTACAAAGAGATGCTTCGGGAGGTAATGGGGAGCGATCAAAATGAATTACATAAGATGTTGGAGAAGTTATGGAGATGTGTCGCTCCCTCCAAGGTTATTGTTTTTGGATGGCGCTTACTTAGGGATGCTCTTCCAACTCGCGGAAATTTGCAACACCGACTTGTTATCGCACCGGACAATGACGCTCTTTGTCCATTGTGTTGGAATGTAGTTGAATCGCAGTTTCACCTGTTTTTGAGCTGCACCTTTGCATCGGATATTTGGTCGCGGGTGTGCGTTTGGTGTAGGATCGACCATGTGGGATCCAACAGCTTGCTCGAACATTGTCTTTGGTGGGGGAAGCTATCCAAAGGTAAAAAGGCCAAGAAAACAAAACACTTAATTTGGTTGACTACCTGTTGGAGTATTTGGTTGGCTAGGAATGCTCTTATCTTCAAGAACGAGGATCCCAACATTGAATCTATCATGTCACGCATCAAGCAGTTAACTTGGAGTTGGTTGGTCTATAGATCTTATTGTAATTTAAATTTTGATATTTCTGCTTGGTGGCTTGATCCACTTCATTGCCTAAACAATATATAACTTTTGTTGTTTGGGTTTGAGCACCCCTAGTACTTTTTTCAATGAAATATTGCTTATCTAAAAAAAAAAAAGGATAATCCGTACCACATATGTGGACTTTTTTCCTCCATTCTAACATCACACTCTTCTTAAAGAGTTCCTAATCACAATTTATCTGCTATTGGACCATTGTAATCAACTAATCATGGCCGGCTTTAAATTACTAATCATTGTCTTGTTTTAAATATAGTATTTATATTATACTAATAATAAATAAACATCAAATCAACGTTATACTATTTTGTTACGAATGATAAAAATTATATATTAAAATTAAGATCAAAATAAAATAATACTATAAATACAAGTAATGGATAGAAGCTTATCGAAAAAAAGTAATGGATAGAAAAATAAAAATAATAAAATGCAAACATTTTGAAATAGTATAAAAAATATATAATTAACTTACTAATAGTTTATTGGAGAGAAATTATAAGGACCAAAATTCAAACATACTAATTTATAGAAATAAAAACATATTTAATCCGTTATCAACATTCACATTTGGTACAAGAAGTCCATCTCGAAATTATGTTTGTGTACTTTATAAATGTGATTTTAAATGGAAATAATTTTGTAAAATTGTGTAGTTATAATTGAGTTGTTTTTTTTGGTTGAGGTAGTTATAATTGATTTATGATACACCCCATATCCTATATGACATGATACTTGAGTTTGAATCCCATTATCGACAAAAAAGATTATGTTAGCCACAAAAATATAAGTAACTCTTTAAGCCACTTTTGAGCAATTAGGTATGTCATAGCTTGCTTACGACAAGTTCCTAAAACCTAAATCACCTAAACTTTTTCTCAATAAAAAAGTAAATTTTAATATCTAGTATAAAATAAGCACGTTAGATTCTCTGACAAGAAAATAATAAGGCTTCCACCAATTTTAATATCTAGTATAAAATAAGCACATTAATAACTGGTAAAAAATTATGCACACGAAGATACTTATCTCACTAATGACAAAAAATAATCAAATAGTAACAACAATATCGAAGGAAAGTAATTTAATAAAAAAAATCATTTTAGTAAATATCAAATCAAATGAGAAATAACACAAGAAGGCCAAGAAAGATGGTTGATTATCAAAATTCAAACTATGACATTAGCATATTAAGTAAAATTAAATATAAACTACATACTATATGTAATAGTATATATACCCGGGCATCAAGCCCAAATTTCAAATATGCCTTTTGCCTTTCAATCACAAATAGGGGAAGATTCGAGTTTCGAGGGTTAGTAAAATTAAACTCTTTTCTTTTGCTATTAAAAATTAAACTCTTTTTTTTTGAAGCATTAAAAATTAAACTTTTTTTTATTAATAAAAAAGTTAAACTCTTTGTTCAAAGGTTAAGTTGAATTAAAATAAAAAATATACAATATGGAGAATATATTATTTTATATAATTTTATTATTTTACAAGCATATATAGTAGTATAGTATAATAATCCAGAAAAATAAAAGGGCTTGGTCCACCACCATCACCACCACCTCAATTCAACAGCAGAGACAACCAGAGCAGCAGAGAACGAAGGGAATCGAGCGTACCCTTTTTACAATCACCAAATAGCTACTTCTCCAAGGTGCTTTTTCTATGCTTCTTAATTTTCATTATTATTATTATTTTTTTATATTTATTATTATTATTATTGTTGTTTTTGTCAAATTCTTTATTATATCGTCATTTTTTTAGAACCCCATTTTCCTTCTTCGTGAACTAAAAACCCAGAAAACTGTTCTCGAATGTAAATTTCAGATCTTGATAACAATTGGGGTTTCCTTTGAAAAATCTTCATTTTGCAAAAACCTTGCGATTTTTTAATCATTTTCTGACATTGGTGAGTTTTTTGTTTGTTTGTGAAGAAATTATTTGATACCCATTTGATTGATTGGTTATGGGTATCTGCGATTTTCTGCAGTGGTGCCAGATCGGTGGTGTTTGAAGTTTGAAACCACCTCGTGTTTCTGGTTTTTCTTTTTCTTCTTTTTTTGAAGTTTGAAACCATCTTCTAGGTTTTGTTGTTTTCAAAGAACAAAAAGATTAGTTAAGTTGGTGGTGTTTGGTTGCTGAAGAATTTAAGTGAGAAGATACAAGCATTTATGCTTCTGGGTTTTGTTTGGTTTTTTTGTTTTATTCAGGTTTCAATACTAATTACAAATTCAAAGGAGGCTTAATGCCACCATTTTGATTATGCTTCATACTAGGTAAGTAACTTCTTTTTAATTACTAGGTCAAATACAATTTCTTTTCTTTTCTTTTCCTTTTGTGTGTGTGTTTCTGTGTTACTCTTTGTTCTTCTTTTCATGCCAACTAGTGCCTAAGGAGTTTGGTTTTGAAATTAAGAAAATTAGTAAGTGTTTATTGATATATGAAAGTGTAACATTTGATGAATTGCTGACTTAAAAACTGCACTTTCAGAGTATTTGTTTCCATTTGTCCTTTTGTTTTGGTTGTGGTTTTTATTTGGAATGAAAGCACTTCTGTGGCTTATATCTTCTTTCCTGAAGTCTGGTTTGTGTTTTTGTTTTCGTGGGTTTAGCTTAGGTTGGTAAAGACTTGACAATGACAGATCCAAATTCGGTTGAAGTGATTTTGGACTTTTTGAAGAAGAACCGTTTCACACGAGCTGAGGCGGCTTTGCGCAGTGAGATTGATAACCGTTCTGATGTAAATGGGTTCCTTCAGAAGCTAACGTTGGATGAAAAGACCTTGTCTGATACGTCGCAGAATACTAAGGGGAAGGTGGTGGTAGAGAATCGAGGGTTGAATTCTCGTGATAGTGTTGAAGTTTCGAAAGAACTGATTGTGAAGGAAATAGAGTGTGGGACTGGTAGAAATGCTACAGAGAGTAAAAGGAAAACTGATGCTCCAACTGAGGAAAGGAACAAATCAAATGAAGTTGTTGGAACGAGTGGCACAAATTTCACTTTCTTGAAGAGTTCAGAGGACGGTGTGTTTGATTTAAAATCATGGAAGATTAATGTCAACAATGGTCCTGTAGAGTCTTACCAAAACGATGTTGGAAGCAGGGCTAATAATAATACTTCGAAGGCCCCGGTAGTAGTACCTCAGCTGTCAAAAAATCAAACGAGTGAAGCCCTTGATGCTGCCAACAGTAATGCAAAATCCGGGGAGGAAAAAAATGCACCGGCCGAAAAGAAATCCTCATGGCTTGGAAATAGTGGTAAAGCCTCAATAGAACCAAATTTTAGCCTTATGCAAAACAAAGAATCAAGGGAAAATGACCACCAGCATAAATTCAATAGTTCATCGCTCAAAGAGAACTTAGTAGATAATGTCTTGTCAAGAACTGATGAGAATGCGAATTCATCATCTGAACTATGGAAAGATTGTTCCATCAAGACAGTTTTCCCTTTCTCTAAGGGGGATGTGTCAACAAGCTATGATAGTTCAACAACTTATTCGGAAAAGAAAGAGGAAAAGAGAGAGGCTGAAATCGGTGATGTTAGGGCTTATATAAAAGGTCAGGTGGATGAAGTAGGGAGAGCATTTTACTTGGGGAAGTTGCAAGGAAGTTCTGAACAGAACAACATTGGTGGCTTAAGTTTTCCTCTTGCACTAGAGAAGCAGAGGGAAGAGTTTCCGAGGCTTCCTCCGGTAAAAATTAAGTCAGAAGATAAGCCATTGACTATCAATTGGAGTGAGAAGTTTGAATCTGATGGATTGGCTGCGAAGCTCGCATGTGCTGACAGCTCTTTGCTTATTGGGTCGTATCTAGATGTACCCATTGGACAAGAAATCAAAACTGCAGGTTAATATTCTATACATGATTTATTGAATTATTAAAATATATGCATATGATATGCTCTCAAATGTTCTCGGCATATTAAGTAGCTGTTTCGCCTTTGGGCTCAAACTACTTTCATTTGTTGGTTTGTCATGATGATAATTCTGTGTGCTCAGCAGGATTTTCCTCTTCCTGGGCTTAGGATCTTGTTTAAGTGGTTTAATATGTTCCTTTATATGTAACATGCTCTAAATTTTGATTCATTCATTAAGGTTCTTTCTTGTTTCTAAAGATTTGTACAGGAAGCAGCTATTACAAAAAAGTTGTTTTCACTCTTTCCGTGAACCAATTATCTGAAAATAGAAAAAAAGTGAAAATAAATGACAGTTTTGCAATTAAAAATAAAAACATAAAACTTTTTCTCAAACCAAACAGGCCCTATGTTCTTGTGGATGTTAATATGATTAATCTTATCTCAATGATATTTTGTATATGAATAGAAATAATTTCCTCATTGTCCCATTTTGTTTTTTGGTTCATAAACAAGGTAGTGGATCCAAATGGTTAAATATTTGATTTTTTTTATCTTCTGAATCTGTTCCTTAGTTCCTCATGTGTTTCAACTAAGAATTCTTTTATCTTTTATGTGCTAATATCAATTACGTAATTTCTTTTATTTGGCTTGTTTACCCACAACAACTAATCTCGGGAATTTGCGCATATTCAAAGACTTATTGCTATGATAGATTCAAAGATTTTTGTGATCCCACATGATTTTTTCATTTAAATTTCAGGTATGAGGAAGGCTACAGGGGGAAGTTGGCTGTCCGTAAGTCAAGGGATTTCGGAGGATACATCTGATCTTGTATCGGGTTTTGCAACAGTTGGAGATGGGTTGAGTGAATCTGTTGATTATCCAAATGAATATTGGGACTCTGATGAATACGATGACGACGACGATGTTGGGTACATGAGACAACCTATCGAGGACGAGGCCTGGTTTTTGGCTCATGAAATTGATTACCCTAGTGACAATGAAAAGGGAACTGGGCATGGAAGCGTTCCCGATCCTCAAGAAAGAGGTCCAGCCAAAGATGATGACGATGACCAATCTTTTGCTGAGGAGGATTCTTACTTCTCTGGAGAGCAATATCTTCAAGCAAAGAACGTTGAGCCAGTCACAGCTTCAGACGATCCTATCGGTCTAACTAAAATGTATGGAAGGACTAATGGTAATGATTTAATGGCTGAATATGATGGACAATTGATGGACGTTGAAGAACTTGATCTGATGCATGCAGAACCTGTCTGGCAGGGCTTTGTCGCTCAGACGAATGATCTAATCATGCTCGGAGACGGGAAAGTTCTAAATCATGGGGGGAGATCACGACTCGACGACATAGAAGATGATCAACATGGTTCAGTTAGGTCAATTGGGGTGGGGATCAATAGCGACGCTGCTGATGTTGGCAGTGACGTGCATGGAAGTTTTATTGGTGGTAGTAGTGAAGGGGATTTAGAATATTTCCGTGATCGTGATACATCACTTCGGGGTTCCAAACACTCTCGTCATGATTTAGGTAAGAATTCCATTGACAAATCGTTCAAAAACAAGAAGAAAAATGACGAGAGTGAGTCAAATAAATATGTCATCGAGGGTGATAAAGATGCGCACTTACAAATAAAAACTCATATCGATGGAAACTTCTCATTCCCCCAATCTCTTAAAGATAGTCAGACGATTCAGGCCGGCCCCAGTAAGTCCCTATGGTCGAATAATTGTGATGTCGATGAAACCGATGACTGTATTAATGCTTATGTGGGATCTGATGAAATGCTTTCTTCTTGGAGGCGGAAGAGTAGTGATTCTTCGCTTTCTCGAGATGAGAATCATGCTAATGTGATTAGATCTACTAACTCTTCCCCAACTACTGTCTCAAATGATGGGTATGCTGATAAAGAGCATGTCAAGCTAGAAAAGGATGAAGAGATTGACATTACAAGGGAAGATGATCTTGGTGCATCGCAAGAGGATGAAGAGGTTGCCGCGGTGCAAGAGCAGGTGAGGCAAATAAAGGCTCAGGAGGAGGAATTTGAAACCTTCAATCTAAAGATTGTGCACAGGAAAAACAGGCATGTTTTCGATATATAAACATGCTTACTATTTTCATTGATTTACGAAGTATTGAGGAAATTAGCACTATATAAAACCTCCTTGTAATAGAAATTATAAAGGGTTTTGAAACTAATACTGTATCAGCTTTGTGCATCTCTCCATTATATTTTTAACTTCATTTTGTGAATAGATTGTTGTCTGTTTGGTTCAGTTTATCTCTATTCAGTTGTGAATTCGTAACACATTAATTATTAATCGATTCTTTACTGTCATTTTTTAAATGATGTCCACACTAACAAACATAACCGACATTTCGTGAAACTTTTGGTCCTGTTAACATTGGAAAGTAAAATGAAACTAGGATGGAAGCAGAGTTACTATTTCCTGTTCAATTTGTAAAATCTCCATTGCATCGTTAAATTACAGAACCGAGTACATAAATGATTTATGATAAGTAAACTGAATTATTTGTCCTTAGCAATATTCTGAACTTATACTTGTTCCTTCGCGTTGTGGTCATGAAATCAGCACTGTCAAAATGACTGGTAAAGCGATCCTGGCTTCTTACTGTGCAATAATATGTTGTTCTTATGATTGGGAGTATTCATGTGCTCCCTTCTAGTTCTAGTTGATTATTGCCGTAAATTCCTAAAGTTTTTCCGTTCCTTAATTAATTTTTACTTACATGAAACGAAGTCACTGTACTTGAGACACTACAATACACACGTGTCTGTCATGCGAACTTGATCAAATATATTGTTAAAATAGTGGTATTCTGATCTAAACCGAACTTTTCAAATATTTGTGCATTCATCTTTATGCTATGTAAGAAGGCCTCAATGAGCTTCTTATTGTAGGTATTCTTGTTAGGAGTGCACACTAGATATTTCTGTCATTGTTCTATGCTCTTTCTCTTTTTGGCCTTGATAATTGATATGCTATCTAAAATAATGTTTTGTTACTCAGAACTGGCTTTGAGGAGGACAAGAATTTCCATGTTGTTTTAAATTCTGTAATAGCTGGCCGCTATCATGTCACTGAGTATCTTGGATCTGCTGCATTTAGTAAAGCTATACAAGCGCATGACCTGCACACAGGCGTGGATGTTTGTATCAAAATTATAAAGAACAACAAGGATTTCTTTGATCAAAGCCTTGATGAGATCAAACTTCTCAAGTATGTCAATAAGCATGATCCTGGAGACAAGTATCACCTTCTGCGATTATATGATTATTTCTATTATAGAGTAAGTGACTTTGGATGCACTACTGATCTTGTTAATACTATAACATTTTGTTTTTAATCAATTGTTTGTTTGTGTATATTTACATGCTTCTGGATACTTACCATGTGTTTCCCCAATGGAGAAAACTTAGGTGTGGTTTCATAGGTGTGGTTGGTGCTGTTTTCCAATCACATCATGACATGTAGACTAAATTATTTACATTATTTATAATCTTTTAATTAATTTTTAAAAAATTAGTCCACGTGTCATGGTGTGATTGGAAAACAGCACCAACCATACCTATGGAACCACACCTAAGTTTTCTCCTCCCCCTATCTCCTACTATCAAGTTTCTACATTGTCCATTTTCTTCAAATGATCGCATGCTAACATTTTGATATTATCTTCCATATTGGCTTGTTAAAATTATGCGCTCTGAAAAGTTAGAAGTGTACAATATGAAATTAGCTTTATTTTTTTTCCAGGAGCAGCGTTTGTAGTGCAATATTAGATATTGTCCTACTCCTACCTGATCAATTTAAAAATTAACTTGGTTGCTAGTTCATGTTTTTACTCTTGATAGTGATATAGATGACTAAGTAAATATATGCTTAATTTTTTACTTGACTTTGACTTCCATCTACAATATCGCTCAATAAATATAGGTTATTTTTGTACTGTTGGTATTTATTTATCACTTCTATAGTATGTTATGTGCTCAATCAAAACCACATATGTTGATTGTTTTAACTAAGTCACTTATTGAGTTTGTAGCTATGGTAGCTTTCAATAATTCTGGGATTTGTTACAAAATATAACTATTCACACCGCTGTCATATTTTGGAAAGAATTAAATTAGTTATGAGGACTACCTTTCTAAGATATAGTCAAAGTGATATTGAGAAATATCTATTACCGTAATCATCTGAGCTCTGACTTTACTACTCTTCATTCCTTTCTAATGTTGCATTGCAGGAACATTTGTTAATAGTATGTGAACTACTTAAAGCCAATTTATACGAATTTCATAAATTCAACAGAGAATCAGGGGGTGAAGTGTACTTCACAATGCCAAGATTGCAGGTCTGCGATGCTGTTCACTTCTTGATTTTCAATTCTGATTTTCACTCCAATTCTATGTCTGTCATTACAATTTTTCTCGCTTTGTTTTTGCAGTCAATTACCATTCAATGTTTGGAAGCACTTAAGTTTTTACATAGCCTTGGATTGATACATTGTGACTTGAAGCCTGAGAATATTTTGGTTAAAAGCTATAGCAGATGCGAGGTGAAGGTTATTGATCTTGGAAGTAGTTGTTTTGAGACAGATCACCTTTGCTCGTATGTTCAGTCCAGGTCCTATCGTGCTCCCGAGGTTATTTTGGGGCTTTCATATGACAAGAAGATTGATATCTGGTCCCTTGGATGCATCTTGGCAGAACTTTGTACTGGCAATGTAAGAATAATAGATAGTCAATTCAATTTCAAAATGGCATAAAGTTTCCGACTACGTTATGTCTAATTTGGAAGTTGTGTTCTAGTAAAGTGCTTTATCTTTTTAATTATATGCATAGTTCTCTTTCTTTACTTATTGATACTCAACTTTGCTTGTTATATAGGTCCTATTCCAAAATGATTCTCCGGCAACATTACTTGCTCGGGTGATCGGGATCATTGGTCCAATTGATCAAAATATGCTTGCAAAAGGACGGGATACATACAAGTACTTCACAAAAAATCATATGCTTTACGAAAGGAATCAGGTATGAAATTTGTTTCTAAGCTTCTTTGCATATAATACAGACTAGCAAACAATCTAACATGTTACTCTCTGTGGTTTCATTTATAAGCAAAAAATGCACTTTCTAGATTCATTGAATAACTTATGTCTCTGGTCTATGTTTATAGACCAGATAAGTCAGTTATTCAATGAACTTAGAAAGTGCATTAGACCATATACTTTAGTTATTCAATGAACCTAGAAATTGCATTTTTTGGTTATAAATGAGACCCCAGAGGTAGTATTTAATATTAATATGACAAGAAATGTATCTCTTCATTTACCTTCAGAACTAGAGAGAGCTTCCTAAAATTGAAAATTGAGTATTTTCATTCATGTATATTTTTGTCATAAATTTTTTAAAGGAATATTTACAAATTGACTTATTGCATTTTAAGTTGCTTAAGTACACAATATTATGATTCTTGCATGTTAAAATAAAATTGTTGCAATTGCCTATAGATTTTATTTTATTTTCTTTTAAGGTGCTATATATTATTGATATATGCAGGAAAGCAACAGGTTAGAATACCTGATTCCTAAAAAGACATCCTTAAGGCATAGATTGCCAATGGGGGACCAAGGCTTCATTGACTTTGTTGCTCACTTGCTCGAGGTCAACCCAAAGAAGCGACCTTCGGCATCCGAGGCCTTGAAGCACCCATGGTTATCATACCCTTATGAACCAATATCATCTTGAACAAGTGTTTGGAAATTTTTCACTTGATGATAATGTCAATATTTCCCTAAGTTGGTTAGTTATATCATCAAAGGGAAGGGTGTCACCTTTGCTTCCTTGCTTGCTGCTTTTCAATATCAATTTTAATGATGATATGGAAAAAGTTGTGAACTTTCACATTCCTGCATAATGCATTGAAAGTTCTTGCCTTTCCCTTCTTCCCTCTCCAAATTGTTTTCTAGTTGACCATGGTCAAGGATGTAATCTAGAACAACATATGATTTTAATGTTAGGTTGTTGGTTTCTTTTTGCTTTTGCTTTGTTTGGTCTGATGGAAAGGGAAGTCCTTTGGAATCTTGATTGTACATGATGTGGGATAATTCTTTTTAGTCTATTTTAGCAGTGTTTTCTGAGGTAGCTATTTTTCTCATTTTGCTTGAACTTCATATTGGTACTAATACTATTGGGAGGATCATTTAAAGCAAAGCTGGGGAAGTTTAAGCTTCATTTACATTTAGGTAACAAAAGTGTAGTATGTGGATGGCAACTTTGGCATGTGGTTTCAAAATTGTATGAGTGCCTTTAGGTAACAGAAATTTCTGAATTTGATGTTCAATCTTCTTTTTCCCTATTCTCTCCCCAAGTTATATTATCCATGTAAACATTATCTTCACTATTTTATATTACATCTAAAATTTGATGGTTAGTACAAACGTTTGGGGTGGGGTAATGAGAGGGAGAAAGTGGAATGTTACGATTTCGAATCTACGTTCTCAGTGTTCACACGATACTTGTGTTTTACTATTGAATTGTGCTCTCTAGACAAAGTAATAATGAGGTTTATCATAACTTCACTTGATTCATTTATTGTTTCAAAAAAACTCTTAATATTTGTAATTTCACTTGTGATAGTTTATCTATTCCTTTTATCAAGCAAAGTCATAACAATGGGATCAACAATATATTATTCAAACTAATTTAAAAACACCTTCAATTGGTTGTATATATGATGATGACTTAAAGGAATGAAATGTGAACATGATAGTGGGTCCAATTTAATGGGTTTATTTTATGTATACACAAAGGTGGATGAGCATACTCAAAAATGTAGCTAAATCCTCTCTGTCAACATCTGTCATATTAACTTAGATTTTGGTAAAGACATTATTTTCTCCTACAACAACCAAGCAATCAAGCATCACATTACCAACCAAGAAACAATTGCATTCAATTGGAATTGAACAAGGACCATAACTCTTGCTTCTAAGACATTTGTTCTTTGTATCAAAAATTTTCCATGCTAATCAATTAGGTACAAGCCTAAACTAACTCTTCCTTGTGGCTCAAATGAATCAACATCTACGACACTTCAACTTCCTTACATGTGGCTTACTTAGTCCATGTGCAATAAAATACAAAGAAAATGACGAAATGAAATCATAAATTTTCAGACCCTAATTTCAATTTCTCAGAGCTTTACTAAGTACTTATTGCATTAAAATTGAACAATAATCAAATCATAGTCAAATCAAAACTCGTAGACTAAGACAACAACACATAGTTATTCCTCAATAGTCATGTCCGTTTCGTCGTCACCACTTGTAGTATACATGCACAATGGTATATGAATATCGACAAGAGATAACAATTAGAGGTGAGGAGTCACATTCATATTGGAAAACACATTGTAGAGAAGCACTAAGATATCAACTACTCCATTAATGCACATGGATTCATTTACCTACATGTAAGCGGGTAGGAGGCGCCTTTACTAGCGCCTACCCACAACGTTAGCTATACACTGTCTTTGTATGAGACGCCTTTACTAGCGCCTACCCACAAGGCTGAGAAAAGTTCTCATTGAACATCTCTGTGTGCTCTGACATTTCCTCGTCGCTTCTACAACACAACACCAATGATACATGGCATTCTAGTTTATGTTTCTAGCAACAATTTGTGGTTAACTCTCAGCCACGTTATACCCGTTCTGACATATCAAAATACATCTTCCCATCTTGCTGCATGCTAGCTAACATCAACTTCCTTGCCAGAGTGTAGGTACTTTCTCGTTCATACTGCAACAAGTTCTTGTTCATATTGCGATAATATTTTCCCAACACAAACAAATTCGTATACATCCGGTTACTAGCGTACATACGAATTACTATCAAGTCTAACCATCAACAACTAATTCAATATTAACTTGCTAACTATACCTAGAACATCTCATAGTCGATCAATACAAGCTAACCTTCAATCTCCCTAACACGATCACTCAAAGGGCTTTAGTCAAAAGGATCAATCCTAAGGTCATTAACTAGTCCATTCTCTTAATCAATAATAGAATCCCTAATTATTGCTAAGCCATCAAGTACCCATCAAATTTGGACCCAACGACCAACTACGCAAAAACAAGAGTGGGAAACACTATTCAGTAGAAAACACTATTCACGACATCAAAGAACTTTCTACGACGTCAAATTCGGGCATCGAACGAGCACAGTTTGAGCATGTCCAAATATATTTGCGGAAGTGTACCAGACTTGGAAAAATCACCCAATTGATTTGAAACATAATTGTGCATTAAAACGTTAGTCAGTATTAAAACATAATTGTGCTAAATCAAAACAACAATATTAGACAAAAATTTTATGCATGAAATTTAATCAGTCAGTATAACATAACATAAAGCAATCCTTCAAAAACACCTATACTAAAATTAAAATATATTTACAGACATGTATAAAATAACATCAATTAAATATATACAGAAAGGGGTAATAACAGAAAAAAATCTAAAAGGCACTAAGGAGGGTGTATGCGTTCAAAAATGGGGGTACAAAAACGAACCCCAAAACTAAATACAATTGTTTATTTCCAATGGGCTAAAAGGCATGCCGAACCCGGCCCAACTGGGCCCACGTCAAGTTCACTTCACTGGGTCCCATTTTCGGACAAAAGCCTCTATCATTATCTCTTACCGTCGTTGCCGGTCTTTCAGATTTTCAAAATGGAGCCAAAACAACCGGTGCCGGCGGAAGAAACGACGGCGCCGTCGTCTTACGACGCACTAAAATCTTCTCTATTCCCTATATTCCCTGTAGCTAACTCCACCTCTCTTCAGACCACTACTGCTTCGGTTTCTCAATGGCTTTGCAACTCAAGCTTCACCACCGACGTCTCCATCATAAACGACGCCGTCGCATCGCAACTCGACAGCGAAACCGTCCATTCACCGCCGCAACACGCCGACGACAGTGATGAAAATCAAGCTCAGAGGAAACCCTCTCATCCTTCCTATGCGATTCTTGAATCTTCTGAATCTGATGGGGATAGAATGGAGAGAGAAAAGGCGAAGAAAAGCAAGAGGAACAAGAAGAAGAAACGGAAGCGTGATCGGTCTAGTGAGAGAAGCGGATTTGATGGTTACGGGTCGAGGAAGTCGCGCGTTCGAACTTGGGCTGATTCGGATGCTAACACTGCCAAAGATTATTACTTTGATTCTCATGGCGATCGCGATAATCTGGCATTTGGGTGTATCTACAGGTATATTTGATGGAACAATTATAGTTTAAATTGAATTTAGTGAATGATTAAAGATTCTCAGTGGTTATTGAATTAGGTGAATAATGGTGTGAATTTGGTATTGTTATGGCTATTGAGTTTTTGTCAGGATGCATAAGCTGTAGAGTTTATACCTTTGTATGCATTTTGGTTCCAAATTAGTATTTGTATGACTAAGAATCATGATCTAATCATATTTGGGTTTGTTGATCAATATAATGAGTAATGACTATAGAATATAGAGACAGACTGGGTAGAGTTTAGCCGTTTAAGGTGTAGTACTCTGAGCTGTAACTAATGAGTATTTTGTTTGGCTAGGCTGGTTTAATAATATATTTTACTACAAATATTGCTACTTGTTACTGAATCGTTATTGTTAGACATCTTAGTTACTTGGTATAGATTCACTCATGTTTATTTGGGAAGAATTCATCCTCTTACTATAGTTAGTTACCCAGGATCATGTTGCTCAGCTAGGGTGGATTGGGACTAATTTGGGATAGGTTCTGAGATAGTGTACCCAGAAAAATGGAAAATATTACTTATTGTCGGAGTAAATAAAGAAATGGGAGAAGTGATCAACACTTTATTGTTGTTCTATTGGATTTTGGAAGTTTAATGATCAAAGTGATGTGACATGATATATAATTCAGTTTCCGGTGAACCTGATTTCTTATTCGTACACATGAAATTGATTCCCCCCTCCTCCCCATCCACATAGAAAGATTGCGTTTGCTGAGAATTTTATCTATCTTATTAGTAATTATTAGTAATGTGTGCTGATAATTCTTTATAAATACCATGCAGAATGGATGTTGCCCGGTACAAACAGTATAATCCCTTGAATGTATCTGGGCTACGCGTTCGAGGTTTGTATTGGTGGAATCAAAGTGGTTCACTTGGAGAAAGAGAGGCTGACGCTGATGCTTTGGATGATAAAATGAAGACTGCTGGTCGATATTGGTCTGGGAAGTATATGGCTGTAGAACGACATAAAAGCTTCAAGCACATTCGTCTCGTTGCTCCAAAATTGTCTCCACTTACGACACATGATGAGTTTATACCTTTATCAGACGTTGGGACATCTCATGGAGATGTTGACAGTGATTCTGAATCTAAAGTTCCATCTCTACTTGAAGAATCTTGGGAAGATGAAATGTTAAACAAAACTAGGGAGTTTAACAAACTGACAAGGGAGCACCCCCATGATGAAAAAGTTTGGTTAGCTTTTGCAGAATTCCAAGATAGGGTTGCTGGAACGCAACGACAGAAAGGTGCTCGCTTGCAAACACTTGAAAAGAAGATTAGCATTCTGGAGAAGGCAGTTGAGCTTAACCCAGAGAATGAAGATCTATTGCTTTGCCTTTTAAAAGCTTATCAAACAAGGGACAGCTCAGATTTGCTAATTGGGAGATGGGAGAAGATACTTTTGCAACATTCTGGAAGTTATAAGTTATGGAGAGAATTCTTGCATGTTGTTCAGAGAAATTTCTCCAAGTTTAAGGTTTCAGTGGTCAGGAAGATGTATGCCCATGCTATCGAAGCTCTATCGGCTTCATGCAGCAAGCACTATAGGCAGGTTCTAGTTTTGATTGCTTACCCTCTTTTTATTTTGTGTGTGAAAGGTGTATTGTCCATCTGTTTTGAATTTATTATCTTGTTAGCACAGGTGGTGTTATATTCTATTAAAGGATTGATCAGATCACTTACTTGGATGCATGATAATATAATCAGTAAAGATAAAACAAAGGGACGAATATTATTCACCGAACCATTGTTTTCCTTTTATTTATTTTTCGCCCCTCTTAGAGTGGTTTGAAGGTTAGGGAAGTAATCGGTATTTGGTTGATAATGAAATCTTATGTACTGTCATTTTTATCTATGCACTGGAAGAACCAAGTTGAATGAACCTTCTATTTTTGCCTACATTTTGGAAGTCTTTGAACTAGTTGCTTTTATGTCAGAGGTCATGAAGTTGATATCTGGAGAAGTAAACGAATTCACATCATTTCCATGATTATTTTCACTCAGGAATTTCATTTTTAGTGTAAATATGTCCGAACATCTTCAAATAGCTTTCTAAGTTCTAACGGAAGAAAATTTGCTTTTAGCAGGTTCCGCAAGCTTCTGATTCTTCACCGGATCCTGCAATTGTTCAGCTAGAACTTGGTCTTGTAGATATATTTCTCAGTCTTTGTAGAATTGAATGGCAGGCTGGTTATAGAGAAGTGGCCACTGCTTTATTTCAGGCTGAAATCGAGTTTAGTTTGTTTTGTCCACCTTTGCTGCTCACAGAGCAGAGTAAGCAAAGACTGTTTGAGCATTTTTGGAATGGCCATGGTGCTAGGGTTGGAGAAGACGGGGCTCTCGGTTGGTCCACTTGGTTGGAAAAAGAGGAGGAAACTAGACAACGAGTTATGAAAGAGGAGCTCTCACATGAAAATGAAGGTGGAGGTTGGACTGGTTGGTCAGAACCCATGTCTATAGATAATGAGGGTGCCAACAATGTTGAAAATGAAGCTAACAATGATTTAGTTATGGAGGATAATCAAGATGAAGATGAAGATGTTGAGCCTGAAGATGATACTGATAATTTGCTAAAGCTACTAGGAATTGATATTAATGCTGGGGATGGTAGTGAAGTCAATGACACTTTGACCTGGATCAAATGGTCAGAAGAAGAATCTTCTAGAGATTGTGATCAGTGGATGCCTGTTCGTAGGAAGTCAGGTTGGATTCTCTCTCTCTCTCTCTCTCTCTCTCTCTCTCTCTCTATATATATATATATATATATATATATATATATATATCTATATATGTGTGTGTGTGTGTATATATATATATTTATGACTATACTTCTCCCAAAATGTATTTGTGGGTAAGCATGCAAACTGCTGTGTGTGTAATATGCTTTTCTTTGATTGGATTTTGCTTTTATGCTTCTGAATGTAGTGCAGTTTTGTTACAAACATCATGCCTGTTAAGTGTGTTGATTTACCATGAACAGATACAACCTCTTCTACTAGTGATGCACCCGAAACAGACGAGGATGAGCAACTCTCGAGAATCGTATTGTATGAAGATGTAAATGAATACCTTTTCAACCTGAACACAAAAGAGGCTCGACTATATTTGATGTCCCAATTCATTGACTTCTACGGCGGGAAGGTGTCTCAATTGTAAGTTTTCTGGTGTGTGTGTCTATATATATATATATATATATATATATATATGTCTGTGTGTGTGTGTGTGCCTTCCCCACCCTAGTTACCGCTAATAGTAGTCAGAATCAGTTTTCAAAAAGCTAGGATTAGTATAGTTCTGAGTTAAGAGTCTGACCGCCACTGCTGGTGGGTAGTATCGGATTTCTTTACCTTCTACGTTTGATAGTTATGCATGTGTGTTACTAGATATGGACATTATTACCGGTCTTCCCCTAGGTGGCTTCTTGCTTATACTTAGTTGTGTTACGGTGTTGATGTCTTTTGTTTTGCTTAATCTTTCTTGTAGGTTTTGCACAAACAGTTCAACTTGGACGGAGAACACCCTTAGCTTGGAGGATCTACCGGATTCTATGTTAGAGAAGTTGAAATGCGTCCACAAAATTTTGACTAAAGATCAGAACAGTCCTACTGGTTTCACTTTTGAATTACTTTCAGGCAGTTTCACGAGGAATGCTGATATCATGAAATTTGTACGGAATGCAGTCTTACTCTGTTTAACTGTTTTTCCCCGTAATCACATTTTGGAAGAAGCAGTTCTTATTTGTGAAGAGCTTTATGCTACTAAAATGAACTCTTTCAACTGTGTGGTTACACCATGTCGAACTTTAGCAAAGTCTCTCTTAAAAAGTGATAGACAGGTACTCATTTTCCTTTCGCTACTTGCTCTTTTCTGTAACATAATTAAATATATTGAAATAAATTAGCATCTAGAACTGTTGCCATTAAATTAAATTAAAATATCATAATACTATTAAACTGATATTTTAATATTTTAAATTTAACGATATAGTGGAATCAGATAAAATTCAGATGTAAAAACATAATGGTTTTACTTCAATGTTTCTGTAAGCTGAAGTTTTTTCCCATGTGTTCGATTGAAATTTCTCAGATTATAAATGAAAACAGTTTCCCTCTTAAAGCTTACTAAATGTGTTTTTTCCGCTGTAAACTTTTAAAATTTGAAGGCATGCATTGAAAGGACCTAGGCATATGACAGTATTGTGTGTTGAAATGGATGACTTAGGCAGAAAATAGATGCTGTTTTGGTATTAGCATCTCGTGCAAGAGAAATTGTAGAGTTGCTTTTCCAAATGAAAGGATCCAAACCTATTAAAAATCTCATGCTGTTATCGTCAATTGTCATAGCAGTATGAGAACTCGGCAGTTGGCGCTTCACAGGTAGATATCGTTGTAATTTAGAAAGGATAATTATAATGTTATTGAAGACCACTAATACATATGTGAAGAGCTCAGATATTGTCAAGTTGTATGGGTTTTAAAATTTGGAGGGGCAAAGTGCCAACTGGGACAGCTTTTATGTATGACCACAAAATACAACTGAGGCATCTAGTAGATGTTACCTAGTTTCCATTCTCTCATTTGTTAGGCAATGATCAAACACTGATTTTCATTTGAGTAACATTTGCATATGCAGCAGCTAGTTCTATGCTTCATTTGTTTTAATTTATTTTTCATTTGAGTAGCATTTTGCTTATGAAACAGTTGGTATTATGCTCAGATTATCTATCTTTGTTTTTGTATTTTGTTTCTTCAGGATGTATTGCTGTGTGGTGTATATGCACGGAGAGAGGCTAATTATGGTAACATTGATCTTGCAAGAAAGGTTTTTGACATGGCATTGTTATCTGTGGAAGGGCATCCTGAGGTATACTATATATTGTATTCTCTGACACAACTTTGGTTGGATAACAACTCATTCTTTTAAGGATCTTTCTTTGGTTTAGCTATAAGTCTAAAACACTTGGTTTGAGATAAAATTAGGTGTTTTTAGTATATTTGGTTCAAAGCTCATGACCTTATTAATAGTACATTTAAACTAACATTTTTTGAGGGATTGGGCAGTCAAATTTCATTTTTTTTTGGTGGTTATTTTGTAAGAGGTTCTCATATCTTCCTTTCTCTCTAATTTTTTCCCTCCTGATTAAGTTCATTTATTTTTAATAAAAATGCATCATTTACTGCATTAAGGAAACAAGAATGTCTACGCTCTACATTGTTCTGTTAAACATGCGGAGGATGCTAATCCTCACACGTAAGTTAACATGATCCGCTTATATATACCGAAATATCTATTTGTGTGTGTAAAAAGTTGCGGCACTCCTTATATATACAGGGCATCCCCCCTTTTCTTCTTTTTGTTAATTGCATTTGGTAACTTTATGGAGCAGGAAATACAGTCCAGTGTACCTCTTCTATATTTCTGGTATGCCGAAGTGGAGCTTGCGAATAACACTGGTTCTGACCGTGAATCTTCAAATCGTGCAATACATATATTGTCTTGCTTAGGAAATGGTACAAAATACACCCCATTTAAGGGTCAAGCATCAAGTTTGCAACTGCTTAGAGCACATCAAGGGTTTAAAGAAAAATTGAGAACAGTACGATCATCTTGGGTTCGTGGTATAATAAATGACCAATCTGTCGCTCTAGTATGTTCTGCCGCATTGTTTGAGGAGCTAACGACGGGATGTGATGCGGGTATTGAAGTTTTGGATCAAGCTTTTACAATGGTGCTTCCAGGTTATGTATCTTCAGTTGTTGGTCTTCCTTTTTTAACATAATACCACTACGCAAGTGTGTTTTTGTTTTAAAGTTCAATTAATCATTCTTAATTTGACTTTTATAATCTTCTTTGCTATCAGTTTGCTACTGTAAGCTTATTATGTAGACATCTGAAAGTTAAGACTTAATGAGTTATTTGTAAAGATTAAGAAAAATAAAGCTTGTTCCCCCATTTTTTATTTATTTATTTATTTTTTAGGGTGGGATTGAGTAAAACTTCTCACTGAAATTGTTTATAGCCTATCGTCAGTGTATTAATGGTTTATTGATGTAGTTTCATATTCTTATTCTTATATTTATGAAGAAGTTTATACATGTAGTTGCTGAGATAAAATTTAGTACCTTTACTATTCTTAAGTAAACAGTTACATAAACTCGTGTCAATGGCATTAATGCTATGTTTACTTGTAAGATGAAATAGAAAAGAGAAAAAGAGGCGAGAAACAGTATGAGAAGAGAGAATGTGGTGAGAAATGGAGTAGATTTGATGAACCAATTATTCGCACCATTGCAAAGACTTACATACGGCCTTGGGTCCACAATTTATCTTCTCTTGCCTCTCTTTCTTTGCTAAACCAAATGAAAGAGATTCACTCTCTCTCCTCTATTTCTCTAGTCCCTGTCTTTCTTTTGTTTTTCACCCAAACACACGGTAGTTCTGGGTTTTTACGATGAGCTTAATGCTCGGTTTTGGCATGTCATGTAGAAGCAGTTTGTCAAATGATCAATGTCGATGTTTTCTATTGCAGCATAAGCGTTTATTTTGTTACTCATGTCTGTCTGAATGTTTGCGACCTGCAGAAAGGAGAAGTCAGAGTTATCAACTTGAATTTTTGTTTAACTATTACATAAGAATGCTTCAGAGACACCAGAGGCAATCAAGTCTGATGAAAGTTTGGAAATCCATCTCTATGGGCCTCCAGATATATCCATTCAGTCCAGAACTTTTAAAAGGTGTAGTGGAGGTTGGCCACTTTCACACAACGTCAAATAAATTACGACGGACTCTAGATGACTGGTGTTACAAGTAAGATCCTTATCCGTGTAACTTCTTGGTAATACTGAAATTTCGAAGACAGGGTCTGCTTGATTTGGTTTTTAAAATCTGTTTTCTATTTTATCAAAATTAACCTAGAACAAATTTGTTCTTTTAAAATTTTAAGAAACTAGACACTTTTTTTAAAAGGGAATTCAAACAGACCCAAAATAATGATGGAAGAGTTGAAAGGTTTTGAACTTGTTTCTTAACAGAGTCAACATGCATGAGTATACTGGTGTGTTTGGATTATAACTTATTTTGGGTTCATAAAGCTTTGTGAAAGAGCTTTCAAAAAAGGAAACGATTATTCAAAATAATATATTGCCAAACATGCATAAATTGTCATTTTTTTTAGGGAGTATTAAGGCCAGTAATGAAATATTTTTAGCTTTTGTCTAGCAGGTGAAGTTAGTTCGAAACTTCATCTGATATCATATTTTAATAAATATCAAAAATTGCAAAACAATGGCACCTGTGTTGAAAACTTTTATATGTATGAACTTGAAGGTATAAAGAAACCTTTTCTTCCTATTGAACTTTCCTTCTGAATAATAAGTCCTTTTATATCTGATTAAATGAATCTCGTATTTATTTTCTCTTTTTGACTGCATGTTCCTTTTACTGTACGTTCTCAGGAAACCATCTGTAGTTGTGTGGCTTTTTGCATTGTCATATGAGATGTCTAAAGGTGGCCCACTCCACAGAATCCGTGGGTTGTTTGAAAGAGCATTGGGTAATGATATGCTTTGCAGCTCAGTTTTGCTTTGGCGTTGCTACATTGGGTTTGAATTGAAGATTGCAGACGATCCTTCTGCTGCTCGACGTGTTTTCTTTCGCGCTATCCATGCCTGCCCCTGGTGAGAACTCATGTTTTAGACAACGAATGATATTTCGTTCTTACTAATTTTGTCATAATGAAATGTGTTAACGTATTTGTTCCTATCGTATTAGTTGTTACTGCTGTTATTATTATTATTATTATTTAATTTGTGTATGTAATATGTGCATACCAGGTCGAAACAGCTATGGCTGGATGGTTTTCTCAAACTAAACTCTATCCTTACTGGAAAAGAACTATCTGATCTACAGGAAGTAATGCGGGATAAAGAATTAAATCTAAGAACTGACATTTATGAAATCCTTTTGCAAGACTCATGACCTTTGTTTTCCAGTATCCGACCATTGTGAACGTTGTTAGTATAGTATTTAATGCACTGCAATTTGTCTTGATCTGATGAGACCTGATACAAAGATCCTATGGAGGTTGTT
Organism: Astragalus glycyphyllos; assembly: GCA_963573325.1. NCBI lineage: Eukaryota > Viridiplantae > Streptophyta > Magnoliopsida > Fabales > Fabaceae > Astragalus > Astragalus glycyphyllos. The sequence goes on along the minus strand of OY754313.1, from coordinate 6,107,420 downwards.
TTTGCAACACAACAATATTCTGCTCATGGACTGTAAAATTGACACAACTGTAGAAGTACTTGTAAATCCAGGAGGCCATCCTTGGGTGATGTATTTGAATGTGATACGTGCTTGTAAATATATACTCCCTCCGTTCCAAAACTTTGGTCCTTTTGGAGTGTTTCACACAAATTAAGAAACCATAAATTTTCAATACCTAATGACTAAAGCATCCTTTGTAGCATTAAATGAGTTAATATTGTAAAGAGTGACAATTAATTAAAGATAAAGGGAACACTTGGAAATATTAGGTAAATTGTACATTGGTATCTTAAAAGTACCAAAGTTTTGGAACAAAAAAGAGAGGTCAAAAGGACCAAAGTTTAGGAACGGAGGGAGTACTGTACTAGAAAATCAGGAAGTCAATGCTGCACAATTATGTTGTTCCATTATCTTGGTGATTGCCTAATTTGGCTTAATGATGATGCAACAACTTGAAATATCTTTAGCTTTGATATAAACAAAAATTTGAATGTTTGCACTACTATTTGAATTATTTATTTTGGGAGCAACACTACTATTTCAATTGTAGAGTTAGTCTTAGCCTTCACCATCTAATCTTAATTTGTTATTGTCAACAAAAATCTTATCTTAAAATTGAAATTGAAGGTCAGGATAAGTTTTCTGTTGAGATGTTGAGATATGTTGTAAATAGTAGATTTATTTATATATGTATTTGGGCTATTTACCAGGCCTGTTAGGTTTACACATAGAGTAGCCTATTTAAGCTCATTAGTGTTTGTACTCAACACACAATATACAGTTAATAAGACGGAACTACAGCTGCTCTGTAGTCGCAGGCAAACATTGGCCGAACTGCGTGACCAATATCGTCTCTCTATTCTTCGTCTCTATTTAACATGGTATCAAAAGCCTATGATCTGTGGGCCTGAAAAACACCATAAACCCTAGCCGTCATAGTGAAACCCTAGCTGTCCCGTTGTTAGTACACATTCAACGGCCCTAGGTGCTAGGAAAATCACACCATCAGATTCGCCTTCATCAGATCGGCCATCCCTGAAAACACCGCCGTCATACAGTCCTAGACGCACCGTCACGCGCCGTCACAGAGTCAACAGCTTCGCCAGCGCGTGAGGCCCACGCGCCACCTTCTGGTCCTTCGTTCGCCACGCCGTTTCTTCCGTTGTGGTCGTCGGACTCTCCTCTCTCCGTTTTGACACTTTTTTGTCAGTGGGTCCCACGATTTTGGTGCTGTTTGGACAGATTTTGATTTGTTTCATGTTTGCTCTTCTTGCTTCTTGAGGTAATTGTTCTGTTCACGTTGTTGCCATTGTCTAAGACCTGTTTCTGTTATTTTACTGGTTGTAGTTAGTATTTTCGTCTTTGTCAAAGATGAGTTCGGATTCAGAACAATTCGATAAGGACAGCAGTAAGTCTAAGGACAACAATAAGTCTGGATCTTCAAGTAAGAGTATTGTGTCTTATGTTTTCTCCGGTAATCCTTCTATAACTACTGAGAAACTCAATGGTGATAATTATTTGAACTGGTCTGCATCGGTCAAAATGTGGTTTATGGGACAAAGACTTTTTGATCACCTCACTAAGAATTCTACAGATATTGGTAAAGATTTGCGTGAAGATTGGGAACAAGCAGATTGTCAATTGGTCTCTCTTTTGTGGCAATCCATTGAACCCTCCTTGTTGGTCCATTATCGCTCATACACCACTTGTTATGATATTTGGCAGAAGGCTAAGAATGTTTATTCTAATGATATCCAGCGACTCTATAGTGTTATTCATAATTTAGCCACCCTTCAGATGACAGAAGACAACATCATGACATATGCTAATAAAGCTCAGTCAGCAGTAAATGAGTTCAAGCTCCTTGTGACCGACAATGACCCGAAGAAGATGCTTGAGAAACTAGATAATATGTGTATGATCTATGTTCTTCATGGTCTCCATCAAAAATATGAGTCAGTACGGAGCAACATTCTTTCTGCATCAGACATTCCCTCAAAAGAGGATCTTATCAGACGTTTCATACGTCTTCCTGGATTGGAAGGAACTGGAGGGAATGGATCTCAGACTAACATAGAATCTTCTGCTCTTGTTTCTAATTTTGCAGGTCGTGGGGGACGCAGTCGTGGTCGTGGGGTGGTCGAGGAGGTCGTGTTGGAGTACGTCCTCAGTGCACTTATTGTAAGAGACTTGGTCATACTGAAGACAAGTGTTATTCCCTTCATGGCTTTCCAGAGAAACCAGTAAATGTGACTCAGGTTAATGATTCTGAACAGAGAAACACTAAACAAAATGTTCTTTTTGATGAGGAGTATAAGGCATTCCTGCAGTATAAGGCTTCCCAGGCTTCATCATCGGCAACAGTTGCTCATTCTGGTAATTCTACAGTCTGTTTCTCTCAATCATCACTTGTTGACTCCTGGATTATGGACACTGGAGCTTCCGATTGCGTGGCTGGTAATCCATCTCTTTTATCCAAAATATCCCAACCTAACACCCCACATTATATTACTGTTGCCGACGGATCAAAAGTTAAAGATAGTGGCATTGGTGAAGCCACTCCTCTTCCATCCTTACCCCTTGACAATGTTCTTCTTGTTCCTAATTGCCCATTTAATTTAATTTCAGTTAGTCATCTGACTTGAAGTCTAAAATGTTCTATAACTTTTGATGATGATTATTTTGTTATACAGTACCGGAGTACGAAGCGGATGATTGGTACAGGATATGAGTCACATGGACTTTACTACCTCCAGCCCATCCATCCTTCATCTACACTTGCCTCCACTTCTACTACAGAGTCTCCAAGTCTTCTTCATCGTCGGTTAGGTCATCCAAGTCTCAAGAAGTTCAAAGTTATGGTTCCTCATTTGTCTCACCTGCAGTCATTAGATTGTGAGTCTTGTCAGCTTGGAAAACATGTTCGTTCTTCCTTCCCTAGCAGTACTCAGTCACAAGCTCGTTCTCTTTTTGATGTTATTCACTTCAGTTGTAGGACATAGATATTTTGTCACTTTTATTGATGAGTTTTCTAGATGTACGTGGATCTACCTACTTAAGGATAGATCTGAACTTCTCGGTGTTTTTCAAAATTTCTTCAAGGAAATCAAAAATCAATTTGGTTGTTCTATTCGTACTTTACGTAGTGATAATGCGAAAGAGTATTTTTCTGCATCATTTAATTGTTTTATGGTTGAAAATTGTGTCATACATCAATCATCTTGTCCCCATACCCCACAACAAAATGGGATTGCCGAACGTAAGAACCGTCATATAATTGAAACAGCACGCACTTTGCTTATTCATGCTAATGTTCCTTTGAAGTTTTGGGGGGATGCTGTCCTCACTGCAGGGCACTTGATTAATAGAATGCCATCCTCTGCTATCCAGAATAGGGTTCCTCATTCCATATTGTTCCCCGATGAACCCTTGTTCCCTTATTCATGCTAATGTTCCTTTGAAGTTTTGGGGGGATGCTGTTCTCACTGCAGGGCACTTGATTAATAGAATGCCATCCTCTGCTATCCAGAATAGGGTTCCTCATTCCATATTGTTCCCCGATGAACCCTTGTTCCGTATCTCTCCTCGAGTCTTCGGATCAGCTTGTTTTATTCATGATCTTATTCCGGGACTTGATAAATTGTCTGCTCGTGCAGTTAAGTATGTCTTCCTTGGCTATTCCAGAGTTCAAAAAGGGTATCGATGCTGCTGTCCCTCCACACATCGCTTCTACATGTCTGCTGATGTTACCTTCTTTGAAGATGCACCCTTCTTTGCATCTCCCATTGAGTCTAAGTCTGTCTCTCAAGTATTACCTATTCCTGACCTTATCCCGGTAGTTCCACTCACACCCATCATTGATCAGATAGATCACCCTTCTCCTACAGAACTTCCTTGTCCTCCTAGTCCTCCTCCCTTGCAAACTTATTAGCGTCGTGCTCGTCTCCCTCCTATCGACCCACCTCCAACAGAAGATCCTACTGACTCATCTCTTGCCCCGATTTCCTCTCCTACTCCGGATCTGCCTACCGAGTCAGACGACCCTCCTATTGCCATGCGTAAAGGTACACGTTCCACCCGTAACCCTCATCCTATTTATAATTTCCTCAGTTATCACCGCTTATCACCTTCACATTATACATTTGTGTCTGCTATTTCTTCCATCACCATTCTTAAGTCCACATAGGAAGCTCTTTCTCATTCAGGTTGGCGACAGACTATGATTGATGAGATGACAGCCTTAGAATCTAACCAGACATGGATTCTTGTGCCACCTCCTCCTGGTAAATCTATTGTTGGGTGTCGTTGGGTATATACTGTCAAAGTTGGTCCGGACGGAGGTATTGATCGTCTGAAAGCCCGTCTCGTGGCTAAGGGCTATACTCAGGTTTTTGGTCTTGATTACAGTGATACTTTCTCACCAGTGGCTAAAATGGCTTCTATTCGTTTATTCCTTTCTATGGCTGCAATGCGACATGGGCCATTGTATCAACTTGACATCAAGAATGCATTTCTCCACGGAGATCTAGCAGAAGAAGTTTATCTAGAGCAACCACCTGGTTTCGTTGCTCAGGGGGAGTGTCATGGGTATGTCTGTCGACTTCACAAAGCCTTGTATGGTCTTAAACAATCCCCTCGAGCATGGTTTGGGAGATTCAGCAGTGTCGTTTAAGACTATGGCATGATTCGGAGTGAAGCTGATCACTCGGTTTTTTATAAGTTCTCCTCTCACAAATGTATTTATCTGGTTGTCTATGTCGACGATATTGTCATTACAGGTGATGATCATGATGGGATTGCAGGACTTAAACAACATCTAGTCCACCACTTTCAGGTCAAAGATCTTGGGAAGTTACGATACTTTCTTGGCATTAAGGTAGCTCATTCTAAGGCAGGGATTGCTATTTCTCAGAGAAAGTATGCTTTGGATATCTTAGAAGAAACCGGGATGCTAGATTGCAAGCCAATTGACTCTCCTATGGATCCTAATGTCAAGATCCTACCGGATCAGGGGGAGTCCTTTTCAGATCCAGGAAGGTATAGGAGGCTAGTTGGGAAGTTGAATTACTTGACCATTACGAGGCCAGATATTTCATACGCTGTTAGTGTGGTGAGTCAATTCCTAAATTCCCCGTGTGACAGTCATTGGGATGCCGTGGTTAGAATCCTGAGGTACATCAAAGGAGCTCCTGGAAAAGGTCTTGTTTACACGGATAGAGGTGATTCAAATGTTGTCGCTTACACAGATGTTGATTGGGCTGGTTGTCCCTTTGATAGAAGGTCCACATCTGGGTATTGTGTTCTTATTGGTGGGAATCTAATTTCATGGAAAAGTAAAAAGCAAAATGTTGTTGCCAGATCTAGCGCTGAGGCTGAATATCGAGCTATGACACTTACCACTCAGGAGCTCACATGGCTGAAACATCTTCTCCAAGAGTTGCGCTTTTGTAAAATAGGCACTATGAGTCTCATCTGTGATAATCAAGCAGCCCTACATATTGCGTCCAATCCAGTCTTTCATGAGCGAACCAAACACATTGAAATTGATTGTCATTTTGTTCGTGAGAAGATTGTGTCAGGTGACATTGCTACTTCATTTGTTGGTTCTAATGATCAATTGGCAGACATCTTCACAAAACCTCTCCGAGGACCAAGGATAACTTACATATGTGACAAGCTGGATGCCTACAATCTATACGCTCCAGCTTGAGGAGGAGTGTTGAGATATGTTGTAAATAGTAGATTTATTTATATATGTATTCGGGCTATTTACCAGGCTCGTTAGGTTTACACATAGAGTAGCCTATTTAAACTCATTAGTGCTTATACTCAACACACAATATACAGTTAATAAGACGGAACTACAGCTGCTCTGTAGTCGCAGACGTAGGCAAACATTGGCCGAACTGCGTGACCAATATTGTCTCTCTATTCTTCGTCTCTATTTAACATTTTCCTTGGCCAGAGATTGTCCAATTTAGAATGAAAATAATTAGGCTATTTGTTTGAAACTATTCTGAGTAATACAAATAAGTGAAGGAATACTATTTCATAATTAATTATTGAGTAAAATACCAAAATTTGTCTCTAACAAAAAATTCAAAGACCAATTTGGTTTCAGCACAATAAAAAAAATCTTTTTTAAGTCTCTGTGAAACGGAAATAAGGGTCAAATTATTCCCAGATAGAGACTAAAATGTCCCCAACAAATTATTGTAAAAGATCTAATTTGACCCACATTTAAAATTATTAAGAATTAAATTATCTTAATTTGTTATTGTCAACAAAAAATCTTATCTTAAATTGAAATTGAAGGTCAGGAGATAAGTTTTCCAAGGCAAGAGATTGTCCAATTTAGAACGAAAAAATTAGACAACTCGTTTGAAACTACTATTTCGAGCAAATACCTAAATTCGTCCCTAACAAAAAATTTGGAGACCAATTTAGTTTTCACAAAATGAAAAAAACTTATTTAGTCTTTGAGAAATGAAAATAAGGGTCAAATTACTCCCTGATAGAGACCAAAATGTCCTTAACAAATTATTATAAACGAATTAATTTGACCCACGTTAAAAATTATTAAGGATTAAGTTAATATTTTTTTATTTCTTGGACTAAATTGGTCTACACATTTTTTATTAAAGACAAATTTAGATATTTGCACTTTTTTTTTGAAACATTTTGGCACTTAATTATTAGACTCATTTGGTGCAGCCTTGGGTATGGAGCAACCTTAAATCTTTTGGGTCAACTGTCCCATCCTTTGAGGTGTATTCAATCCAGCGAGAGGATTAGTCACTGCATTCGGCGGTGAATACCCTAGTCTCGACAAAAAAAAAGACTCACTTGGTGTAACTGAACAGGTCACTGAAATGTGTCCAAAATAATGAAGCTGTCATGACAGTCACACTTTCCTTTTGTTGAAATTAATTTCCACAATAATAAAGCTGTCCTAATTATTAAAGACAAAATCAGAATCTACAGATTTCTTAAAGACAATTAATTATTTGACCCACATATACTATTGACTCTTAATTATTAGACCCACATATATTGAAAAAAATGGCATTGAAAGCAAAATAAAACACAAACGACAGTGCACTGAATGAACATGTCATCCAAATTTCCAGTTCACACACTTTACTGAAGCTACTCTCTCTCCCCACTCCGCTGAAATTTCCTTGTTGAAAATTTCTTGAATAAGTAACACAACTTTCCAATTTTCATTAACACCGTTGCCCATTTTGTTATTACATTTACTTCTTTTTCTTCTCATACTCTCACAACACACTTCCGTTCATTCTCAATGGCTCAACAAGTTTCCTCCGTTGGATTCACATACGAAGTGTTCCTCAGTTTTAGAGGCTTTGACACTCGCTATAATTTCACCGGTAATCTCTACAAGGCTCTTAGGGACAAGGGTATTCATACCTTCATGGATGATAGGGAGCTTCAAGGAGGTGAAGAAATCACTCCTTCACTTCTCAAAGCAATTGAAAACTCTAGAATAGCCATCATTGTCTTCTCTGAAAACTATGCTGATTCTTCCTTTTGTTTGGACGAACTTGTCAAGATCATTGACGTCTTCAAGGTAAATGATAGACTTGTTTTGCCTGTTTTCTATGGTGTAGAACCTACTCACTTGCGATATCACACTGGTAGTTATGGTATTGCATTAGCTGAGCATGAAAAGAAGCTTCAAAGTAACATTGAGAGGTTGCAGAAATGGAAGATTGTTCTTAATCAAGCTGCTAACTTGTCTGGCCACCCTTTCAATCCTGTTGGGTACCTCACTTTAGCCTTCACTCTTGTTTTTCCTTCCTATATTTTTGATTGTCAAGTAATTCCATTTTAAATGTTAAAGAGAAAAATATGTTTTTTTGCCAGTTATGTTAGTTGTGATTAATATACTAGTTGCAAATACATGGGTGGATGTGATTATGACGCATATAGTCAATTTTATTTAATTGGGCAGGAAGGAATATGAATACGAATTTATTGGGAAGCTAGTAGATTTGGTCTCCAACAAGATCAGTCGTACTCCCTTACATGTTTCAGATTTTCGTGTTGGATTGGAGTCTCGAGTATTGAAAGTGAAATCTTTACTAAATATGGGATCTGATGATGGAGTCTGCATGGTAGGGATCCATGGCATTGGAGGAATAGGTAAAACAACACTTGCAAGAGAAATTTATAATTCAATTGCCAATCAATTCGAAGCGTCATGTTTTCTTGATGATGTGAGACAACACGGATTAGTGCACCTTCAGCAGACACTTCTTCATGAAATGGTTAGAGATAAGGGTGTCAAATTTGGAAGTGTAAGTAAAGGAATTTCAATAATAAAGCAAAGGCTACATACAAAGAAAGTTCTTTTGATTCTTGATGATGTTGATGACTTGAAGCAGCTTGAGGCTTTGGTCGGTGGATGTGATTGGTTTGGTCCTGGTAGCGAAGTCATCATTACCACTCGAGACCTACATATGCTAAAAAGTCACGGGATTGAAAAAACATATGAAGTAGAAGAGTTAAATGAGGATGAAGCTCTGGAGTTGTTGATGTGGAAGGCTTTTAAAAGTAACAATGTTTATTCGAGTTACAATGACATTTTAAATCGTGTAGTAAAATATGCTTCTGGCCTACCATTGGCTTTAGAAGTAGTGGGTTCCAACCTGTGTGGAAAGCACATTTAAGAATGGGATTCTACATTGGCTCGGTATAAAAGGGGTCCTCATAAAAAGATCCAAAAGATACTTCAAGTAAGCTTTGATACTTTGGAGGAAGATGAGCAGAGTGTCTTTCTTGATATTGCTTGTTGCTTTAGAGGATATGAATTGTCAAAGATGGAAGATATACTGCATGCTCATTATGGTGATTGCGTGAAATATCATATCAGAGTGTTGGTAGAAAAATCTCTTGTGAAGATCAGGTTGTGGGGTGGTATTAAATGTGTAACATTACATGACTTGATAGTGGACATGGGTAAGAATATAGTACTACAAGAATCACCCAAAGAGCCTGGGAAACGTAGTAGGTTGTGGCTGCATAAAGATATAGTTCCAATTTTAGAAGATAATACGGTAAGAATGAATTATTTGGTTTGTTTTTATTTTATTTATCTTTAACATTGATTTATCATTTTGGATATTGTATGCTTATGTTATACTTGTTTTCTAACTCTTGATAATACATAATTTTCTCTTTCATATTGGTGGACGTCTTAGTGATATTGTGGTTGGTTTGTGCTTTTTGTATTCACAGGGTACTAATAAAATTGAAATTATACGTCTGGATTGTGGCTCAATGGATGCAGTACTGGATTGGAATGGAAAAGCTTTCAAGAAGATGAGAAATCTCAAAACACTTATCTTTGATAGTGATTATGGTCTCCAAAGTCATTTTTCTAAAAGTCCCGAACATTTCCCAACTAGTTTGAGAGTACTGATATGGGGGAGATATCCTTTTGAGTTTATACCATCTATCTCTTTGAGTAAGGTATGTGTAATAATTTAATTTCTCTATCTTGTACATTTATTTATTTGATTTTTATTTATTTGTTTTTTTTTCTTTATGCAGAAGTTCGAGAATATGACAATTTTGAAATTAGATTTCAGTGAATATTTAATAGATACTCCTGACGTCTCTGGTGTTCCAAATTTAGAAATATTTTCATTTAGGAAATGTGCAAATTTAATTACAATTCACAAATCTGTTGGGTTTCTAAGTAAGCTCAAAATATTGAGTGTTGAGGGTTGTCATAAGCTCAGAAATTTTCCACCCATAATAGAGTTGTCTTCTCTTCAAGTGTTGGGACTTTCAGATACCGGTCTCAAGAGTTTTCCAGAAATATCAGGAGAGATGAAAAACATAACAGAATTTGCCTTGGAGTTTAGTCTCATAGAAAAGTTGCCATCTTCATTTCAAAAGTTCACTGGACTTTGCACCTTAACAATATTTGGAGTTGGGCTTCGGCTAACAATTAGCATTTTCATGATGCTAAATTTGTCCCATGTTTTTATCCAGGGTTGTCGATTATTGCCATTAGAGAATGATAATCCTGGTTCAATAGCACCTTCTAATGTAAAAGTTCTCCATCTCAAGTCTTGTGAGATATCAGATGAAATCCTTCTAGTAGTTCTCAAGTTGGTTCTCAATGTAGAAGAATTAGACCTTCGTGGGGGTAATTTCACAATTATTCCCGAATGCATCAAAGAATGCCACTTTTTAAGAAGACTTGTTTTTAGAGGTTGCTTAGCGTTTCAAGAAATGAGAGGGGTTCCGCCAAATTTAAAATATTTGAATGCTCTGGGATGCAAATCATCGACTTTCTTCTCGTATGGAAGCATGTTACTGAATCAGGTTTCCGTTTACTTCCTAGCATAAGTTTTTTTGACTTAATATTTAATAATTCAGAATGTAATTTATGATGCCTAACTAAATTTTGAATTATTTGTATGACCAATAGAAACTGCACGAAGATGGAGGCACTGAGTTTCTTTTTAGTGGTAGAACCGAGAGGATCCCCGAGTGGTTCGACTACCAAAGTAAGGGAACATCAATTTCTTTTTGGTTTCGTAAAAGCGTCCCAGCCGTTGCTCTCTTCTTTCATATTAAAACAGTGGGTAAAGGTTATTTTGAATTTGGCGCTTGTATGTGGATCAATGGCAACATGCATCCTCTTTGTCTTATGGAAGATGTTTATGGTCTAAACTATTTATGGATGTTTGAGGATCTTACATATCTATTTGATATGAAACTACAAGACATGGGACTTGAATCTGAACTGGATGAAGCACTCTTAAGAAATAAATGGATCCATGCAGAGGTTGTGTTCGACGATTACTTGGAAGAACTCTTTATAGAAAGTGGAATCCATGTATTCAAGCAGAAAACTAGCATGGACAACATTCGATTCACCAATCCCTATGACACATGTTTGTATCAACAGTGAAATCGAAACCGTCAATTTTCCTCCTGAACACGCCGATGACAGCGATGAGTATCAAGCTCAGAGGAAACCGTCTCCTCCTTCCTACGCGATTCTTGAATCTTTCGAATCCGATGGGGATAGAATGGAGAGTGAAAAGGCGAGGAAAAGCAAGAGGAACAAGAAGAAGAAACGGAAGCGTGATCGGACTGGTGAGAGAAGTGGATTAGATGGTTACAGTTCGAGGAAATCGCGTGTTCGAGTTTGGGCTGATTCTGATTCTAACACTGCCAAAGATTATTACTTCGATTCAAATTGAGATCGCGATAATCTTATGTTTGGATGTATCCGTGTGGTTTTCCCCTCCCAACAGAGTTTTTGCCACACCCAAGATTCGATTTGGTTCCAAATGAAGTATCTGATGCATTTTTATATTGAGAATGCTTAGGAGTTAGGACTAGGAACCATAGTCTAATGAGTATTTGGGTTTGTTGATCAATGTAATAAGTAATGACTATAGAGACATGTTGGTTAGAGTTTAGCCGTTTAAGGTGTAGAACAATGAGCTGCAATATTCGTCCACATGAAATTGATTCCCTCCTCCTCCCCATCCACATAGAAAGATTACAGTTTGCTGAGTATTTTATCTATCTTATTAGTAATTATTAGTAATGTGTGCTGATAATTCTTTATAAATACCATGGAGAATGGATATTGCCCAGTACAAACAGTATAATCCCTTGAATGTACCTGGGGTACGTGTTCGAGGTTTGTATTGGTGGAATCGAAGTGGTTCACTTGGAGAAAGAGAGGCCGACGCTGATGTTTTGGATGATAAAATGAAAACTGCTGGTCGATATTGGTCTGGGAAGTATATGGCAGTAGAATGACATAAAAGCTTCAAGCACATTCGTCTTGTTGCTCCAAAATTGTCTCCTCCAAGATAGGGTTGCTGGAACACAACGACAGAAAGGTGCTCACTTGCAAACACTTGAAAAGAAGATTAGCATCTTGGAGAAGGCAGTTGAGCTTAACCCAGAGAATGAAGATCTATTGCTTAGCCTTTTAAAAGCTTATCAAACAAGGGACAGCTCAGATGTGGCCACTGCTTTATTTCAGGCTTCTGATTGCTTTTAGCATTCCGCAAGCTTCTGATTCTTCACCGGATCCTGCAATTGTTCAGCTAGAATTTGGTCTTGTAGATATATTTCTCAGTCTTTGTAGAATTGAATGGCAGGCTGGTTATAGAGAAGTGGCCACTGCTTTATTTCAGGCTGAAATCGAGTTTAGTTTGTTTTGTCCACCTTTGCTGCTCACAGAGCAGAGTAAGCAAAGACTTTTTGAGCATTTTTGGAATGGCCATGGTGCTAGGGTTGGAGAAGACGGGGCTCTCGGTTGGTCCACTTGGTTGGAAAAAGAGGAGGAAACTAGACAACGAGTTATGAAAGAGGAGCTCTCACATGAAAATGAAGGTGGAGGTTGGACTGGTTGGTCAGAACCCATGTCTATAGATAATGAGGGTGCCAACAATGTTGAAAATGAAGCCGCTTATCTAAAAAAAAAAAAATGTTGAAAATGAAGCCAACAATGATTTAGTTATGGAGGATAATCAAGATGAAGATGAAGATGAAGATGATACTGATAATTTGCTAAAGCTACTAGGAATTGATATTAATGCTGGGGATGGTAGTGAAGTCAATGACACTTTGACCTGGATCAAATGGTCAGAAGAAGAATCTTCTAGAGATTGTGATCAGTGGATGCCTGTTCGTAGGAAGTCAGGTTGGATTCTCTCTCTCTCTCTCTCTCTCTCTCTCTATATATATATATATATATATATATATATATATGTATTGTGTGTGTGTGTGTGTGTATATGTGTATATATATATATTTATGACTATACCTCTCCCAAAATGTATTTGTGGTTAAGCATGCAAACTGCTGTGTGTGTAATATGCTTTTCTTTGATTGGATTTTGCTTTTATGCTTCTGAATGTAGTGCAGTTTTGTTATAAACATCATGCCTGTTAAGTGTGTTGATTTACCATGAACAGATACAACCTCTTCTACTAGTGATGCACCCGAAACAGACGAGGATGAGCAACTCTCGAGAATCGTATTGTATGAAGATGTAAATGAATACCTTTTCAACCTGAACACAAAAGAGGCTCGACTATATTTGATGTCCCAATTCATTGACTTGTACGGCGGGAAGGTGTCTCCATTGTAAGTTTTCTGATGTGTGTGTGTGTGTATATATGCCGTCCCCACCCTAGTTACCGCTAATAGTATAGTGCCGAGTTAAGAGTCTGACCGCCACTGCTGGTGGGACGTATCAGATTTCTTTACCTTCTACGTTTGATAGTTATGCATGTGTGTTGCTAGATATGGACATTATTACCGGTCTTCCCCTAGGTGGCTTCTTGCTTATACTTAGTTGTGTTACGGTGTTGATGTCTTTTGTTTTGCTTAATCTTTCTTGTAGGTTTTGCACAAACAGTTCAACTTGGACGGAGAACACAAAAGATCAGAACAGTCCTACTGGTTTCACTTTTGAATTACTTTCAGGCAGTTTCACGAGAAATGCTGATATCATGAAATTTGTACGGAATGCAGTCTTACTCTGTTTAACTGTTTTTCCCCGTAATCACATTTTGGAAGAAGCAGTTCTTATTTGTGAAGAGCTTTATGCTACTAAAATGAACTCTTTCAACTGTGTGGTTACACCATGTCGAACTTTAGCAAAGTCTCTCTTAAAAAGTGATAGACAGGTACTCATTTTCCTTTCGCTACTTGCTCTTTTCTGTAACATAATTAAATATATTGAAATAAATTAGTATCTAGAACTGTTGCCATTAAATTAAATTAAAATGTCATAATACTATTAAACTGATATTTTAAAATTTTAAATTTAACGATATAGTGGAATCAGATAAAATTCAGATGTAAAAACATAATGGTTTTACTTCAATGGTTCTGTAAGCTGAAGTTTCTCCCATGCGTTCGATTAAAATTTCTCAGATTATAAATGAAAACAGTTTCCCTCTCAAAGCTTACTATATGTGTTTTTTTTTGCTGTAAACTTTTAAAATTTGAAGGCATGCATTGAAAGGACCTAGGCATATGACAGTATTGTGTGTTGAAATGGACGACTCAGGCAGAAAATAGATGCTGTTTTTGTATTTGCATCTCGTGCAAGAGAAATTGTAGAGTTGCTTTTCCAAATGAAAGGATCCAAACCTGTTAAAAACCTCATGCTGTTATCGTAAATTGTCTTAGCCGTATGAGAACTCGGCAGTTGGCGCTTCACAGGTAGATATCGTTGTAATGTGATAATTATAATGTTATTGAAGATCACTAATACATATGTGAAGAGCTCAGATATTGTCAAGTTGTATGGGTTTTAAAATTAGGAGGGGCAAAGTGCCAATTGAGGCATCTAGTAGATGTTACCTAGTTTCTATTCTCTCATTTGTTTGGCAATGATCAAACAATGATTTTTCATTTGAGTAACATTTGCGTATGAAGCAGCTAGTACTATGCTTCATTTGTTTTAATTTATTTTTCATTTGAGTAGCATTTGCTTATGAAGCAGTTGGTATTATGCTTCATTTGTTTTAATTTGTAAGCTTTCTCAGATTATCTATCTTTATTTTTGTATTTTGTTTCTTCAGGGTATATTGCTGTGTGGTGTATATGCACGGAGAGAGGCTAATTTGTAAGCTTTCTCTGATTATCTATCTTTATTTGTCAAATGATCAATATCAATGTTTTCTATTGCAGCATAAGCATTTATTTTGTTACTCACGTCTATCTGAATGTTTGCGACCTGCAGAAAGGAGAAGCCATAGTTATCAACTTGAATATTTATTTAACTATTACATAAGAATGCTTCAGAGACACCAGAGGCAATCAAGTCTGATGAAAGTTTGGAAATCCATCTCTATGGGCCTCCAAATATATCCATTCAGTCCTGAACTTCTAAAAGGTGTAGTGGAGGTTGGCCACTTTCACACAACGTCAAATAAATTACGACGGACTCTAGATGACTGGTGTTACAAGTAAGATCCTTATCCGTGTAACTTTTTGATAATACTGAAATTTCGAAGACAAAGGGTCTGCTTGATTTGGTTTTTAAAATCTGTTTTCTATTTTACCAAAATTAACCTAGAACAAATTTGTTCTTTTAAAATTTTAAGAAACTAGACACTTTATTTAAAAGGGAAATCCAACAGACCCAAAATAATGATGGAAGAGTTGAAAGGTTTCGAACTTGTTTCTTAACAGAGTCAACATGCACGAGTATACTGGTGTGTTTGGATTATAACTTATTTTGGGTTCATAAAGCTTTGTGAAAGAGCTTTCAAAAAAGGAAACGATTATTCAAAATAATATATTGCCAAACATGCTTAAATTGTCATTTTTTTAGGGAGTTTTATGGCCAGTAATGAAATATTTTTAGCTTTTGTCTAGCAGGTGAAATTAGTTCGAAACTTCATCTGATATCAGATTTTAATAAATATCAAAAATTGCAAAACAATGGCACCTGTGTTGAAAACTTTTATATGTATGAACTTGAAGGTATAAAGAAACCTTTTCTTCCTATCAAACCTTCCTTCTGAATTATAAATCCTTTTTATATCTGATAAAATGAATCTTGTATTTATTTTCTCTGTTTTTGTCCTTTTACAACTGTAGCTGTTAGGTTTTCTGCATTAGGGCGTGTACAATTTCAGACCATCCTGTTTGTATTTTATGCAACCTTTATTTATTTAATATAAACTAAGCATCCATTTTTTCTTTTACCGTACGTTATCAGGAAACCATCAGTAGTTGTCTGGCTTTTTGCATTGTCATATGAGATGTCTAGAGGTAGCCCACACCACAGAATCCGTGGGTTGTTTGAAAGAGCATTGGGTAATGATATGCTATGCAGCTCAGTTGTGCTGTGGCGTTCCTACATTGGGTATGAATTGAAGGTTGCAGACGATCCTCCTGCCGCTCGACGTATTTTCTTTCGTGCTATCCATGCCTGCCCATGGTGAGAACACATTTTTACATAAATTGATTTTTTCTTTGTTGTTGCAGAAAAACATTGGTTGTTTGCGTTTTTAGAGTTGAATGTTTGTGGACTTTGGTAGTTATTCCAGAAGTTGCATACAATCTCTTTTAGATTACATTCAAATGCTCATGCTCACAAATTTTCCCCCCTCCAAAAATTTGGCAAAAGCAGTCGTTATTTATTGGATGTTCTGCATAGATATTTCTACGAGTAGAAAGGACTATAGAGTAATCTCTCCCCAAAGGCTTAGAAGGTATAGAAAAAAAAGATAAACGAAATTTATATGGTAATGAAGGCTTAATGGAAGACCTAGTCTGTTAAGTAGGATCCTGGGATGGAGGATCACCTGCTGCATTTCATCTTCCTAAATAACCTCTACAAACCCTTGCCTCCCTCCTCTCTTCCTTTTCTTCTAACTTGTTGCAAGGAGTAGTATGCTAAGCAGAGCAACTGCATCGTGTCTGCGCCTGCAGAAGTCTTAACTAGCTGAGATAAGGGAACTTGGAATTTTCTTTCCAGCTAACAACCCATTCTTTCTATTAGTCCTCAAATGGACAAAAAGAATGATAACAGGTGATAGAAATTCAAAAGGACAAAAAGAATGATAACAGTTTATGAAAGAAAAGACTGGTTTTGTTAATCTAGGAGGAGACTATCCTCCTCCATGGGGTTCTCCTCTCACCAAAGCAAAGGGCTCTGTTTTAGTCTATGTTTCTCCAATGCCCTTTGTCCCGTACAGTTTTTTATTTATCCATCCCCCAAGTATCTCTTCTTTCTATCTAGCTTTCCAATTTCTCACTAGCTTGTCATTGTTAGGTAAATCCCAACACTATGAACTCTTTTAAGTCATAAGGGAGGAACAAATGTGTTTTTTTTTTTTGCTGAATGGGCAGACAGTGCGGTTCTTTACTAGTTTTGTCATAATGAAATGTGTTTACGTTTTTGTTCTTTTTGTAATAGTAGTTGATGTTGTCATTATTATTATTTACTTATTTAATTTATGTATGTAAATGTGCATACCAGGTCGAAACAGCTATGGTTGGACGGCTTTCTCAAACTAAACTCTATCCTTACGGGAAAAGAACTATCTGATCTACAAGAAGTAATGCGGGATAAAGAAATAAATCTAAGAACTGACATTTATGAAATCCTTTTGCAAGAGTCATGACCTTTGTTCTCACGTGCTTCCGCCTTATGGCATCCAACTGTTGTGAAAGTTGTTAGCATAGTTCGTACTTAAAGCACTGCTCTTGTCTTGATCTGATGAGACTTGATACAAGATCCTATGGAGGTTGTTTTTTGCAACTCTACAATATTCTGCTTAAAGACTGTAAAATTGATACAACTGTAGAAGTACTTGTAAATCCTTGGGTGATGTATTTGAATGTGATACATACATGCTTGTAAATATATACTGGAATAGAAAATGAGGAAGTCAAGGCTGAAAAATCATGTTCAATTATCTTGGTGATTGCCTAATTTGGCTTTATGATGATGCAATAACTTGAAATATCTTTAGCTGTGATATAAATAAAAATTTGAATGTTTGCACTTTGCACTATCTGATTCTTCTGGTATGAAGATTTGGCTCCTAGTATGTTTTGTCCGGGAAAAGATGCCAAAATATGACATGCCATGTTGTGGTGCTATGCAGATCTGATAGTGGACAGTGTAGGGGGCTGTGCCACAAAATAAAGTGGGTGGGAGCAAAGAACTATGTCCCCTCTACAAAAATCAATTTTTTTTTTAAATCAAGGTATTATCCACAACGATAATAGAGGCTAATTCTTCGAGGTATCTGAGATCTATTTAATAGGTTGACCTCTCCGAACAAATGTTTCTCCATACGTACCAGCCAAGATCGAACTTAGGACCAAATGGTTAAGGGATCTAAGTATCTATCACTTGTGTCGCATCATGTTGGTTTTACAAAAATCAATTTGTTAATAGATGCTGCATCATATTTTTTGTTGCTGCAATTAAGCTACCGCGTTAAACACCGCGTTAAACATGCTCTAACTCAAGTCAAATATCTCTCTGGCATTATTAGCCCAGTTGTTAGTTAATTAAATTTTCAGTCTCTCTCAAAAGAAAGTCAAATATCTCATTATTTATTTTGAGATCAACACAAAATTTGGATTGTATGGTTATCCAATATCCATTTGTTATTTGCTGTAGCTTGTACTTCAAGCATAAACAAACACAAATAATTAATGGGAGGGACACTATTGCATAATTAATCAATGAGTAATTATCAACAAACGATAGTGGACCGAACATGTCATTAAAACTTCCACTATACTTTATTCTTAAGCTGCTCTCCCTCACACACACCTTCGTTGAAATTTCTTATCACAATCACTTCTTCTTCTGATACTCTCACAGCCCAATCACTACGGTTTCTTTTCGATGGCTCAACAATCAACCTCCGTTGGATTCACCTATGACGTGTTCCTCAGTTTTAGAGGCTTTGACACTCGTTATAATTTCACCGGAAATCTCTACAAGGCTCTTTGTGATCGTGGAATTTATACCTTCATGGACGATAGGGAGCTTCAAGGAGGTGAAGAAATTACACCATCACTTCTCAAAGCAATTGAAGATTCTAAAATTGCCATCATCATCTTCTCTGAAAATTATGCTGAATCTTACTTTTGTTTGGACGAACTTGTTCACATTGTTCACGTCTTCATGGTAAATGATCGACTTGTTTTGCCTATTTTCTATGGTGTAGAACCTACTCATTTGCGATATCAAACTGGTAGTTATGGTATAGCAATAGCTAAGCATGAAAAGAAGCTTCAAAATAATATTGAGAGGTTGCAGAAATGGAAGATTGCTCTTAATCAAGCTGCTAACTTATCTGGCCATACTTTCAATCCTAATGGGTATCCCACTTCAATCTTCACTCTTGTTTTTCCTTCTTTAGTTTTCGTCAGACTGCCAAGAATTCCATTTTAAATGATAAAGAAAACATGTTTTATTTATTGGTGAACAAGCTTGTTCATTGTGATTAATATACTAATTGTGAATACATGAGTGGATGTGATTAGGATGCATTTACTTAATTTGTATCTTATTGGGCAGGAAGGAATATGAATACGAGTTTATTGGGAAGATAGTGAAATCAGTCTCTGACAAGATCAATCGTTCTCTTTTACATGTTGCGGATTTTCGTGTTGGATTGGAGTCTCGAGTATTGAAAGTGAAATCGTTACTAAATATGAGATCTGATGACGGAGTCTGCATGGTAGGGATCCATGGCATTAGAGGAATAGGTAAAACGATACTTGCAAGAGAAATTTATAATTCAATTGCCAATCAATTCGAAGTGTTATGCTTTCTTGATGATGTGAGACAAAAAACTCACCAACATGGATTAGTACACCTTCAAGAGACACTTCTTTATGAAACAGTTAGAGAGAATGATATCAAGTTAGGAAGTGTTAGTAGAGGAATTTCAATAATAAAGCAAAGGGTACACACAAAGAAAGTTCTTTTGATTCTTGATGATGTTGATGATTTGAAGCAGCTTGAGGCTTTGGTTGGAGGATGTGATTGGTTCGGTCCTGGTAGCAAAGTTATCATTACCACTCGAGACCTACATTTGCTAAAAAGTCACGGGATTAAAAAAACATACAAAGTAGAAGAGTTAAACGAAGATGAAGCTCTTGAGTTGTTGATGTGGAAGACTTTTAAAAATAACAAAGTTAATTCGAGTTACAACAACATTTTAAGTCGTGTAGTACCCTATGCATCTAGCTCTGGCCTACCAATTCCTTTTTCTCTTTTATTTGTTCTTTCCGTTATTATGTCGCGCTAAGTTTCTTGTTGGGAATGAGTAAAAATTGAAAGATACATTATGTATTTGATTTGAATCTCTTTTAATTGAATGAATCTTATGCGTTTTATGTTTCCTCTCAAATTGTATACTTGGTTTTGAGGGTTCTTTTTGGATGGTCGTATAGCTTCATTTGGCCACCAAAGGTAGATTTAATATATTTTATGATGTTATTTATTAGAAGACCCCTAAAATGCATAGTTGGATGTTCAGACTTCAGAGTTGCTATAAGCTGAGGAGTTTCCTCTCAGTTGCCCTATCTCCAAGCGCTAAGACTTTCACATCGTAAATGTCTCAAGAGTTTTCTAGAAATATCCGAAGAGATAAAAGTTCTCCACCTTAAATTTAGCAACCTGTCAGATGAAATCCTTCAAGTTAATTGTGAATGTGGGAGAATTGCACCTCGATTCCAATCCTTCCACAACCATTCCTGAATGTATCAAATAATTTCAATTTTTTTTTTTTTGACAAAAAATAATTTCAATTTTTAAGAAGACTATTTTAGCTAACTGTTGGTACCTTCAAGAAATAAGAGGGATTATGCCAAATATTTGGATGCCAAGAGCTGCAAATTGTCAGCTTCATCCTTATGTAGAAGCATGGTAATGAATCATGTATTGGTTTTTTCCTAGAACAAAAGTTTGACTTAATATTTCAAAATCAGAATGTAATCGATACTGCACGAGAATGAGGTCAAAGATATCTCTCAATAGTGAAGCTGAACAGGTCATTGAAATTTCCACAATAATGAAACTGTCTTCACACTTTCGTTTTGTTGAAAGTTTCAAGAAATAGAAATGAAAGTTGAAAAGGTATCACAAGTTTCCCTTTCTTATCAGTTTCCTTTCATCCACCGCGTTGACAATTTTCTTACCACATTCTTTGCATACTCTCATAACACAACTCCTAGCTTCCTGTTTCTTCTCAATGGCTCAACACTCCTCCTCCTCCTCCTCCTTCCCCGCTTTTGACTTTGATGTCTTCCTTAGTTTTAGAGGCTTTGACACTCGGTATGGGTTTACTGGCAATTTCTACAAGGCTCTAAAAGACAGAGGAATCCGCACATTCATTGATGATAGGGAGCTAAAGGGAGGTGAAGAAATCACACCATCACTTCTCAAGGCCATTGAAGACTCTAGGATCGCTATCATCGTCTTCTCTGAAAACTATGCTGAATCTTCTTTTTGTTTGGACGAACTTGTACACATCATTGAGTGCTCCAAGGCAAAAGATCAGTTTGTTTTGCCTATTTTCTATAACGTGGAACCTACTCACGTGAGACATCACACTGGTAATGACAGTTATGGCAAAGCAATAGCTAACCATCAAAATAGGTTCCAACATAACAACATCCACAATATGGAGAGGTTGCAGAAATGGAAGATGGCTCTCAAACAAGCTGCCGACTTGTCCGGTTTTACTTTCCATCTTCACAGGTAGGTATCTTACTTCAGGTCATCCCTCAAGTTTTACCTTCTTAATTATATTGTCTTTCTTTAATTTTCAATTGTCAATTCCATCTAAAAATTTGTTTTGTATTTTTTCTTTTATGTCAAACAAGTTTGTTCATTGTGACTTGTATTAAGAATTTGAATTGTAATATAACATAGTTATCAATATATGGGTGTGATTGTAATTCATCTATTCAAGTTTTATCTGATTGGACAGGAAGGAATATGAATACGAGTTTATTGAGAAGATAGTAGAATTAGTCTCCAAAAAGATCAATCCTACTCCGTTACATGTTCCAGATTGTCGTGTTGGATTGGAATCTAGAGTACTACAAGTGAAATCGCTACTAAATGTGGGATCTGATGATGGGGTCTACATGGTAGGGATCCATGGGATGGGAGGAATAGGGAAAACAACACTTGCAAGAGAAGTCTATAATTCAATTGCCAGTCAATTCGAAGCAGTGTGTTTTCTTGATGATGTGAGACAAAACACGCTTCAAAGCCTTCAGGAGACACTTCTTCATGAAGCAGTTAAAGAGAAGGATATTAAGTTAGGTAGTGTAAGTAAAGGAATTTTAGTAATAAAGCAAAGACTACATACAAAGAAGGTTCTTTTGATTCTTGATGATGTTGATGACTTGAAGCAACTAGAGGCTTTGGCCGGAGGACCTGATTGGTTCGGTCCTGGCACCAGAATCATCATTACCACTCGAGACCTACGCTTACTAAAAAGTCATGGGGTTGATAAAACATACAAAGTAGAGGAGTTAAATAAGGATGAAGCTCTTGAGTTATTGAGTTGGAAGGCTTTCAGAAATAACAAAGTTGATTCAAGTTACAAGGATATTTTAAATCGGGCATTAACTTATGCTTCTGGCCTACCACTGGCTTTAGAAGTAGTGGGTTCCAACTTGTTTGGAAAGCATACAGAAAAATGGGAACCAACATTGGCTCAGTATAAACGGAATCCTCATAAAAATATCGAAAAGATACTTCGTGTAAGCTTTGATGCTTTGGAGAAAGATGAGCAGTGTGTTTTTCTTGACATTGCATGTTGCTTTAAATATAGTGAACTGAAATACGTAGAACGTATACTTTGTGCTCACTATGGTCACTGCATCAAATATCTTATCGAAGTGTTGGTTGAAAAATCACTCATAAAGATTGCTCAAGGTGATTATGTGACATTTCATGACTTGATAGAAGATATGGGTAAAGAAATTGTCCGACAAGAATCACCAAAAGAGCCCGGGGAGCGCAGTAGGTTGTGGTTCCATAAAGATATAGTTACAGTTTTGGACGAAAATACGGTAAGATTGATATAGTTGGTTTCTTTTCTATTATTATTTTCTTTAATTTAACATCTTGGACTATTTTATGTTCATGCCATACTTGTTTTCTAACTCTTGGTAATATGTAGTTTTCTCTTATATGTGGGTTAAAGTCTTACCTATAATGGGATTGATTCGCGCTTGTTATGTTCATAGGGTACTGGTAAAATTGAAATCATATATCTGGATTGCCGCTTAGTTGATGCAGTATTAGATTGGAATAGAGAAACCTTCAAGAAGATGAAAAATCTCAAAACACTTATCATCAAATGTGGTTACGGTTGTCATTTTTCTAAAGATCTCGGACATTTTCCAAGTAGTTTGAGAGTATTGGATGTGAAGGCACATCCTACTTCTAAGTTTATACCAGCTATCTTTTTGAGCAAGGTAAGTGTAAATTTAATCTTCATATCATGTACATTTGTAACTCTATTTATTTGAATTTTATTTATTTGTTTTTTATTTATGCAGAAGTTTGAGAATATGACAATTTTGAAGTTTGATTCCAATGGATATTTAACAAACATACCTGATGTCTCTGGTTTCCTAAATTTAGAAATATTTTCATTCAGATACTGCATAAATTTAATTACAATTCACGAATCTATTGGGTTCTTAAGTAAACTCAAAATCTTGGATGTTGAGTATTGCATAAAGCTCAAGAATTTTCCACCCATAATAAAGTTGCCCGCTCTTCAAGATTTGGGACTTTTACGATGTGAAAGTCTTGAGAGCTTTCCAGAAATATCAGGAGAAATGAAAAATATAGCTCAAATTGTTTTGACGAACACTTCGATAAAAAAGTTGCCATCTTCATTTGAAAATCTCACGGGGCTTTGCAAGTTAACAATACGAGGGGTTAGGTTACCGATTAGTATTCTTAAGATGACAAAATTGTCAGAGATTATTGCATCTAATTGTAGATTATTACCAATACAAAATGATAGTCTCGGTTTTGTAGAGTCTTCAAATGTAAAGTTTCTCCACCTCAAAAGTTGTAAGCTCACAGATGAAATCCTTTCAATAGTTGTCAAATTAGTTGCCAATGTGGAGGAATTAGATCTTGAAGGGAGTAATTTCACAACTATTCCTGAATGCATCAAAGAATGTCACTTTCTATGGAAGCTTAGTTTGGATGATTGCAAATGTCTTCAAGAAATAAGAGGGATTCCGCCAAATTTAAAATATTTTAGTGCTTTGGGCTGTGACTTGTTGACCTCCTTCTCATGTGAAAGCTTATTGATGAATCAGGTTTTGGTTCTTTTCCTAGCATAAATTTTGGGCTTAATATTTTCTAATTAAGAATTTATTATATGATCCTAAACTAAAATTTTGAATTATTTATATGACTTTCAGAAACTGCACGAGAATGGAGGCACCGAGTTTTGTTTTCCACGTAGAAACGAGATGATTCCAGAGTGGTTCGAGCACCAAAAAAATATGATGTCATTTTATGTGTCAATTTCTTTTTGGTTTCGTAAAAGCCTACCTTCCATTGGTGTCTTCTTTCATTGTAGATCGTTGCTTGGACGTGAAAGATTTTTAGGCCATTTTAATGCTTATATGAGTGTACATGACTGCAAGTATCCTCTTCGTCTTGAGCAGCCAGGTCGTGAATCCTATGCTTTCAGTCAGATGAAACCAGATTATATATATATCTACTTGATGTGCGACTGCAAGATAGGGGGCTCGAATCTAAACTGGACGAAGCACTTTCAAAAAACAAATGGATCCATGCGTCGGTTCAATTTGAACTTGTTGATGTGGAATGGGTAAAATACTGGGAAACAATCTACCTTTACCTTATAGAAAGTGGAATCCATGTATTCAAGGAGAAAACTTGCATGGACGACATTCGATTCACCAATCCTTATGTATGAAAGTTATCCCGATTTCATAATTTGAAATATAACAATTTCTGCTTATTAAAAGTCCCAATTGGTTATGAAATTATTTCAAGAATGATGAAAATATGGTTTTAGTAATGTTGGATAGTAGATAAACATGATATTCTTCTTCCTTTTGTTATGTGTTGCATTACTCTTTGCTTCATTTTCTACTATTTTTCTTCACTGCAAGGAATTGTGACTGGTGTAGTTTGAAGTTCTTATTTTAGAGAATTTACATAGTAGGTCATCCTAAAATTTTAGGACCTTCTGGCTCTCTTTTTTTTTTTATGTCTCTCTTAAAAGGTGTAGTTTGAAGTTCTAATTTTAGAGATTTTACATAGTAGGTCATCCTAAAATTTGATGTCTCTCTTTTTTTTTTGACAACAGCAAAGTCTCTCTTAAAAGGTGATGAACCAGTAATACTCATTTTCCTTTCTCAATTAAAATATCACAATACTAGCTAGTGCCATGAGATGAAGTAATAGTAAAATAGCCATTCATTTATTTATTTATTGTTGAAATGTCCACAAGCCAGAGCCCATAGTTATTCATAATAATGCATGGTTCTTTGTTGAAATTTCTATTGGAATAAAGTTGAAAATTTGAAACTTATGAAAAGTTGAAAATTTCTATCGGAATAGTAAACCATGTAGCCAATTTTCGTATAAACTTCCTTTTTTTTTCCAGTTCACATACCTGACAGCAAGTCAAGACACCCTTCCATATTTTTCACATACTCTCACAATCACTACAATTTCTTATCATGGCTCTACAATCATCATCATCCTCCTCCTGTAATGGTTTTGAATATGATGTCTTCCTCAGTTTCAGAGGCTTTGACACTCGCGTTGGTTTTACGGGTTATCTCTACAAGACTCTGTGATTATGGAATCCACACATTCATTGACGACAGAGAGCAGAATATGCAGTTATCTACAAGATCTTGGGATTGGAAAAACATATGGAGTAGAGGAGTTAAATATGGATGAAGCTCTTGAGTTGTTGAGTTGGAAGGCTTTCAGAAATAACAAAGTACGTTGATTCAAGTTATGAGGACATTTTAAATCGTGTAGTAACCTATGCTTCTGGCATACCACTGGCTTTAGAAGTAGTGGGTTCCATCTTGTTTGGAAAGAAGATTGGAGAATGGGAGTCTACAATAGTTCGGTATAAAAGGAGAGTCCTCATAAAAAGATGCAAAAATACTTAAAGTAAGCTTTGATACTTTGGAGGAAGATGACGAGAATGTCTTCCTCGATGTTGCTTGTTTCTTTAAAGGACATGATTTGTCAAAGATCGAAGATATACTTCATGCTCATTATGGTGATTGCATGAAATATCATATTGGAGTGTTGGTAGAAAAATCCCTCGTGAAAATTAGGTTGTGCCAGCGGGGTGATACTATACGCATGTGTGATATTACATGACTTGGTAGAGGACATGAGTAAAAATATTGTCCGAGAAGAACAATCCAAAGAGTCTGGGAAACACAGTAGGTTGTGGTTCCATAAATATATTGTTCCAATTTTACAAAATATTACGGTTAGATTGAAATATTTGATTTATTGTTATATCATTTGTATCTTCAACGTTGGTTTATTATTTTGTACTATTACTCTTGATAATACATAATTTTCTCTTTAATGTGGGCTGAAGTGTACTAGTTATATTGAAATCATATATTTGCAATGCTTACTGATGCACTAGGAGATTGGAATACAAAAGATTTCAAGAAGATGACAAATCTCAAAACACTTATGATGTCTGGTCTCCATAGTCATTTCCGTAAAGATCTCCTACATTTTCCAACTAGTTTGAGAATACTACAGTGGGATGGATATCCTTTTGAGTTTATACCATCTATCTTTTTGAGCAAGGTAAGTGTAATTATTTTATTTTCTTATCCTGTACATTTATATATTTCCTTTGAAGTTTTTCAGTTCATTTTTTATTTGTTTTTTCTTTACGAAGAAGTTTGAGAATATAACGATTTTGAAATTTGATTTTAGTGAAAATTTAACAAATATATCTGATGTCCCTGGTCTCCCAAATTTAGTAATATTTTCATCTAGATTTTGTAATAATTTAATTACAATTCACAAATCTGTTGGGATCCTCAGTAAACTCAAAATCTTGGATGTTCAGAGTTGCTATAAGCTGAGGAGTTTTCCCCCATAATAAAATTGCCCTATCTCCAAGCACTTCACATTGTAAAAGTCTCGAGAGTTTTCGAGAAATATCTGAAGAGATAAAAGAGTTGCCATCTTCAATAAAAATTTCACTGGCCTTTGTGAGTTAAGAATCACGGGATATCAATTCAGCATTCTCAAGGTACCAATTAGCAGTCTCACGATATCAAAATTGTCACGGGTTATTTTAGAAGATTGTCAATTATTGCCAACAGAGAATGATATTTATTGGTCCAAAGCATCTTCAAATGTAAAATTTCTCCGCCTCAAATTTTGCGACCAGATGAAATCCTTCAAGTAGTTTTCAAGTTGTTTGTCAATATGGAAGAATTGCAGCTTGATTCGAATCCTTTCACAACCATTTCTGAATGTATCGAAGAATCTCGCTTTTTAAGAAGACTTGTTTTAGCTAACTGTTGGGATCTTCGAGAAATAAGAGGGATTCCACCAAATCTAAAATATTTGGATGCCCAAAGCTGCAATTCGTTTACTTCGTCCTTGTGTAGAAGCATGTTAATGAATCTGGTATTGGTTTTTTCCTAGCACAAATTTCCTAGAATGTAATTTATGAGGCTAAACTAATTTATGAATTATTTGCATGACTAATAGAATCTGCACGAGAATGGAGGCACTGCATTTTCTTCCCCAAGGAGAACTATGAGGATCCCGGAGTGGTTCGACCACCAAACTAATCGTAAAACCGCCCC
Organism: Astragalus glycyphyllos; assembly: GCA_963573325.1. Taxonomy (NCBI): domain Eukaryota; kingdom Viridiplantae; phylum Streptophyta; class Magnoliopsida; order Fabales; family Fabaceae; genus Astragalus; species Astragalus glycyphyllos. Next base: position 6,079,997 of record OY754313.1, on the reverse strand, counting down.
TTCCATTGCTCCATTTTCATTGTTTGCCTATATGTCGATCGATGGCATTGAGTATCCTTGTCGTCTTCCGAAAGAGGATCGGGGATTCATTAACGAAGTTACATATCTATTTGATGTGCAACTACAAGACTGAGGACTCGGATCTAAACTGGATGAAGCAATTTTAAAAAATGAATGGATCCATGCAGAGGTTGTGTTCTACGAAGGCAGGGAAGAGGATTCGAAAGAAATATTTCTCGAAAGTGGGAGCAACTTTGTTGTTCGAACTTGGTGAGGGAGAAACACATTGATTTTCTCTAGTTTTGCTGGTCAAGTCGATTGGCGTCACACTTTGTGTGCGAGAAGTAAGGCAGTTGATGTTTTGGCGGAACTTGGTTTGGAAATGTCTTGTGATGAAGGGCTAGTTGTCTTTTAACAATGTTCCAAACTTCATTTCACATATGCTGCTGGCAATTGTTGTTGGCGCTAAACCTTTCTTAATTTTGGGCGTATGCATTCAAATTGCTTATCAAACCAAAAAAAATTATTAATGTTGATTTCTTTATGCAAGTCTGTAGTTTAGTCTTAAATTTACATATGTGCATATTTATACATACATGAATTATCTTGAACTCGAATATACATGATTCATTCAAAGATAAAATTGTAAATAATGCTTCCAGCAACCCAGTTGTCAAATTACTAGCTATTAGGGATATAACACCTATTCTTTTTCCCTTATGATTTTTGCAACATTATCACATCCTCTTTTGTTATATTAATGACCCCTTCAGCTTCAAGTTTTAGCCTCACTGGCCAGTGAATCAAGTAGAGGTCCATATACTCAAGCCCAGACTTATAGAAAACAAACAATCAAAGGGAGATTACAAAATTTCCATTGGTCATTTACTAGTAGTGCAGTAAATTTGGACATTTGGTTTTCACCCTTATAAAATTTACTAATTTGTATCTTCAAATATAAAGTAATAATAAGATCATTCAGCTCAGCGAATAACTCGTGGTGAACATTTAATTGTTGGAACCAATAAACTAACCATTTCTGGCTGACCACGTGTTTTATACTCGGCTTTGCCAGTTTATGTAATTGTACTCTACTAATAGAGAAACTATTTTTCATTGACATTTGAAAAGGCTTGACTATAGATACATATATGTATACACACTGTTTGGTACAACGACTTATAAAAGAAAATCTGTTTGGTAACGTGAGAGAGATACAAAAATATTAATTTAGGTTTTAAATTCAAATAAATAGAAAATACAATTTAAAAAACATTGTTACACATTGTAAGGCCAATATAGTGGTTGGTGTGTGGTTGTTGAAATTTCCCCAACTTGAAGCTTCCCTCACACCTTATTTATTTATTTATTTATTTATTTATTTATTTATTTATTTATTTATTCAATTCAATGTTTAACGTGAGAATCGAAATTTTATATACCTGTAATCAATCCAAAACAGTCAAGATCAATATTTATATAATACTCAAACAAGGCCTTGGCATTGGTTGGTGAATAAATTGTCAAAGACGCGATATTGGTCACGCAGTTCGGCCAATCGTTGCCTACGTCTACGACTACAGAGCAGCTGTAGTTCCGTTTTATTAATTGTATATCTGTCGTAATCGATTACAAGCACAAATGCGTTTAAATAAGCTATTCTATGTGAAAACCTAACGGGCCTGGGCCAAATACATATATAAGTAAATCAACTATTTACAACTTATATAGTTCCTTATTCACATCCCCCCTCAAATTGATGCGGGTCATCAAGGAGCATCAATTTGCTAACAAGAAACTGATGGCGCGGATGAGGAACAGCTTTGGTCAAAATATCTGCAACCTGAAATTGAGTATTGATGTGGGGAATGGATATAACACGATTATCATAGGCTTCACGAATAGCATGGCAATCAACTTCAATATGTTTAGTACGCTCGTGAAAAACCGGATTTGCAACTATCTGAATGGCACTTGTATTCTCCGCATAGAGAGATGTCGGCTCAGTTTGAGGAAACCCAAGTTCACCCAACAGACCACGAAGCCAAAGTATTTCAGAGCATGCCGTAGACATAGCACGATATTCTGATTCAGTTGAGGATTTAGAGACCCTTGCTTGCTTCTTACTTTTCCATGAGATCAACGAAGAACCAAGAAACATGCACCAACCAGTGACAGAGCGGCGAGTGTCAGGACACCCAGCCCAATCAGCATCACTGTAGGCAATCAACTTAAGGGGGGTCCCACTAGGAAAGAATAAGCCTCGTTGAGATGTACCTTTCAAGTAGCGAATTATACGACGAACCGCTGCCAAGTGAAGATGACGGGGAGAATGCATGAACTAACTTATTTCTGAACAGCAAACGAAATGTCGGGCCGTGTAATGGTCAAGTAGTTAAGACTACCCACGAGCTGTCGATACAATAAAGGGTCGGTCAAAAGTTCACCCTCGTCACGGTGGTATTTAACATTAACTTCAAGAGGAGTATCCACAGGATTAGCGGATTGGAGGCCAGCCATAGCAATAAGGTCTGTGGCATACTTATGCTGATGGAGAAATAGACCCTTAGAAGTAGAATGAACCTCAAGTCCAAGAAAATAATGTAAAAGACCAAGGTCTTTCATTTGAAATGATGCTTGAAGCTTTTGTTTAACTTCCTGTATGGATGCTGCATCAGAACCAGTAATGATCATATCATCAACATAAAGAAGGAGCAGAACAATGCCCGTAGATGTGCGGTGAATGAACAAAGATGAATCATACTGACTTTGAGTAAAAGAGAACCCAAGAAGAGTGGAAAGGTATTTGTCATACCAAGCTCTAGGCGCCTATTTTAAACCATAGAGAGAGCGTTTGAGCTTTCACACCCCCTTAGATGAAGAGAATAGGCCCTGAGGGGGAGTCATATAAATATCTTCAGTAAGGTCGCCATGAAGAAATGCATTCTTAACATCCATTTGGTGGAGAGACCACCCATGAGAAGCAGCTATAGAGAGCACCATTCTAACAGTAGTCATTTTAGCAACCGGTGCAAACGTCTCATCAAAATCAATACCATATTCCTGCTTGTTGCCTAAAGCAACCAATCGAGCCTTGTACCGATTGAGAGATCCATCAGAATTCAGTTTCACAGAAAAAAACCCATTTACAGCCTATGGGTTTGATATCTGGAGGGCAAGGAACAATATCCCAAGTGAAATTGTCTTGAAGGGCCTGAAGTTCGTCATTCATGGCATTCACCCAACGCACATCTCTAACAGCCTGCGAGTAATAAGTAGGAATAGGTGTGCTAGAGAGAGAAGCAGTTAAAGCAGTATGTGAGGAATCAAACCTGTCTGGTGAATATCTATCAGGTGCTCGGGACGTTCTACTAGAACGCCGTGGTTCAACTGGTGCAGGATCAGGATCAGGTGGCGGATCAGCGTCGGAAGGGGGAGTGGGAACCTGCACACTGTGTTTCTTGACATATATGAGTCCTGGATTAAAACGTTCTATAGGCGAACGCGGGGTAGAAAATTGGGGAAGTATAGCAATATCATTCAGACCAGGAGAAGGGCAAGGAAACATAAATTGTTTATCAAAAAAAGTCACATTCCTAGAAATGCGAAAACGATGGTTAGAGACATCATAACACACGAAACCCTTATGAGAATGACTATACCCCATAAATGCACATTGGACAGATTGTGCTCCAAGCTTATGTCTTTCAGTGGATGGTAGGTGAACAAAACACACACACCCAAAAGTGTGTAAGCTATTGTAATCAGGCTGAGTTTTAAAAAGACGAAAGTAAGGAGAATCAAACTCAATCACCGTGGAAGGAAGACGGTTGATAAAAAAAACAGCTGTGGAAAGGGCCTCCACCCAAAATTTGGATGGAACAGAAGCTTGGAGAAGTAAGGTACGTGTCACATCCAACAAATGACGATTCTTACGTTCTGCAACACCATTTTGCTGAGGGGTATTGGGACAAGATCGTTGAGACAATACACCTTTTTGCTGTAAGAACTGCTGAAACTCATGAGACATATACTCACCACCAGAATCAGACCGAAGAATTTTAATACTGGTTTGAAATTGATTTTCAACATACATCAGAAATTTCTTAAACATAGAAAATACTTCAGATTTAGATTTAAGAAAATAAATCCAAGTAAAACGACTATAATCATCGATAAAGGTGACAAAATATTTATAGTGAGCATGAGAAGCGACAGGTGAGATGCCCCAAACATCACTATGAATCATCTCAAAACAAGTAGAAGCACGATGAGCACCAGACGGAAAGGGAAGTGTTTTACTTTTGGCTAATTTGCAAACAGAACATGAAATAGAGGCACTAGAATCCATAGGTTTAGTACCTAACAAGCCAGTCTTAAATAAGTGAGACAAAACAACAGAGTTTGGATGACCCAATTTCCTATGCCAATCCTCACATACATTCAAAACACTAGTACAAGCAAGAGATAAATGATTTGGAATAAACTGGAGTGGGAACACTCTCCCAACTTTAGGCCCCTTCACGATCACCTTCCCCGACACCCGCTCCTGCACAAGACAACCATCCTGAGTAAGATTAACATCACAACCTTCATCCACTAATTGACCAGCAGACAATAAATTTGAGGCAAGCCCCGGTGCTACGAGCACATTTCGAAAAGTAGAATTTATGTCACCAACATTAGTTATAGGAAGGGTACTACCAACAACAATTTGAATTTTCTGATTACCAATATAAGAACGTAAATTATGCAAGAATTTAGAGGAACCCGTCATGTGATTCGATGCACCAGAGTCAAGTAACCATTGGATAAAAGAAGACATACCAGTAATCCCCAAGGCAGAAAGAGCAGATAGTACCGCTTGTTGAATTAATTCAAGCTGTAGAGCACCACCATCAAAGGCACCAGTGGTGAAAGGACCAGCGGCAGAGCTAGATGCACCAGTGGTGGAAGGACCAGTTGCAGAGCTAGTGGTGGCATGGAACGCCTGCACTGGACGCTTAGTCGGTCGTGGGGGACGCGTAGGACAGGCAGAGATGACATGACCCTGCTGCTTGCAGTATTTGCAAAATTTCTTAGGACAATTACGAGCAACATGTCCAAATTGTTTACACGAGAAGCATTGAGTCTGTCGTATATCACGGCCTCTAGTTTGCGCAGCATATGCAATTGTCACAGGTTCAGAAAGGACGGGATCATGAGACATGGTTCCTTGAGTATGGAGACGTTGTTCTTCCCTGAGCAGTTCACCAACACAGATATCCAAGGAAGGAACAGGGTTCCTATTCAGCAAAGCACCTCGAACAGCCTCAAATTCTGGACGAAGTTTCATGAGGAATTGATCCCGTTTACTAGTATCATAAACATCTTGGACAACTGAAAGTGACGGCTTGGGAACAGCAGCATAGATAGTAGCAGAGTGTTCAGTCCATAAATTCAGAAAACCAGAATAATATTCTTGAATTGACAAATTACCTTGTTTGTAATTGGCGATTTCTAACTCCAATTGAAAACGCTTGGCCGTATTGTCCTGGTTGTAAATACGCTTCAAATAATTCCACATGTCTTGAGCAGTTGAGAATGAGCGCAAATTATTGATCATCTGAGGATCAATAGTACTGAGGATCCAGGAAATAATCTGAGCATCTTTGACTTCCCATGCGTCTAAGGCAATGTTATCTTCCGGCGCCTTAGAAATCCCATTGAGGTGATTCCATAATCCTTTCCCTTTGACATACATCTTGAATTGAAATTCCCAAGCAACATAGTTTTTACCAGTGAATCGAACACAAAAATTATCCCGTTCCTTGTTAGAAGCCATTAAAAAAAATGATGACGTGAACAAATCAGAATTTGCCCCAAAAAAATAATTAAATAAATACAAGTCCTATGGCAGGAAGCAACGATAACGAGAACGAAATACAAGCTCGGAACGAATTTGCCCCAAATCAGAATCTACCACAAGATCGACGAACAGTACCACAATCAAACACCCACAAGAATTTCTTGTCAAGAGGAAGCAACGAGAACGAAATCAAGCCCACCGAAATCGAGAATCAGAAACAGAAATTGCAAACCCACCAAAATCACAAACAGGAACAGAATCACAAACAGGAAACGAGAATCACAAACAGAGAGGTGACGGCACAAGCCCACCGAAATCGCAAATGATGGAGGAGTCACGAACAGGAACAGGAAAACGCACAAGAGGAAAACTTGCACACCACAGACCAGGAGAATGACGACACAGGTAACACGAAACTGAAATACCCTGACCTAGTCTGATACCATGTCAATAATATGAGACGCGATATTGGTCACGCAGTTCGGCCAATCGTTGCCTACGTCTGCGACTACAGAGCAGTTGTAGTTCCGTTTTATTAATTGTATATCTGTCGTAATCGATTACAAGCACAAATGCGTTTAAATAAGCTATTCTATGTGAAAACCTAACAGGCCTGGGCCAAATACATATATAAGTAAATAAACTATTTACAACTTATATTGTTCCTTATTCACATAAATAGAATACTACTCATAAAACTCAAAAAAGGAATACAACTCATAAAAAAAGTTGCCCATTTTTGTCATCAGTTTCCCTTCTTTTAGTTCACACTTCACAGACTCGACATTATATAAGTAGCAGTGTAGCACACGACATAGTTCCATGCATAGTCTTTTCATACTCTTAAACACAATACTATTGTTTCTTTTTGATGGCTCTACAATCATCACACTCCTCCTCCTCCTCGGATGGATTCGACTATGATGTGTTCCTTAGTTTCAGAGGTTCTGACACTCGCTTTGGTTTTACCGGCTATCTCTATAAGGCTCTTAAGGACAGAGGAATCCACACCTTCATTGATGATAGGGAGCTTTAGGGAGGTGAAGAAATCACACCAGCACTTTGCAAGGCCATTGAAAACTCAAGGATTGCCATCATCGTCTTCTCTAAAAACTATGCTTCTTCTTTTTGTTTGGACGAACTTGTACACATCTTATCTTGCCTCCAAGGCTCTAAGGAAAATGATCGACTTGTTTTGCCTGTTTTCTATGGTGTGGAACCCACTCACTTGCGACATCACACTGGCAATTATGGTGATGCGATAGCTATCCATGAAGAGAGGTTCCAAAATAACAAGGAAAAGTACAACGAAAACATGGAGAAGTTGCAGAAATGGAAGATGGCTCTTACTCAAGCCGCTAATTTGTCTGGTCATCCTTTCAATCCACCTGTTGGGTACGTAACCCACTTCAATCTTCACTCTTGTTGTTACTTCTTAAATCTTCTTTTATTTTCGATTGTCAAGTAATTCCATTTTAAATGTTGAACAGAAAAATATGTGTAATTTATATGTTGAAACATTTAGAATTGTGATAACACAATTATTAATAGGGTTAAATATGTTTTTAGTCCCTATAATTACAGCGAGTTTTGTTTTTAGTCCCTATAAATTTTTTTTGGCACTTTTGGTCCCTACTTTTTTTTTCTGTTAGCACTTTTAGTCCTTGCCGTTAGTTTTCACTAACGGCGCTGACATGGCATGGATTATGTGGCAATTTTATATGTGCTGGCATATTCCACCTCATTTGTTGTGTGCCACGTAATTACACACTGGAAAATAAAAAATAAACCTGAAAACTAAAATTAAAAAATCAAACCCAAAATTCCTCTTCCTCTCACACTCTTCCTCAATCTTCAATGTCAATCCCAGATCAGATTCCGCCTCATAGCAGAATCGCAAACCCAGATCTGATCTGCTCAATTCTACAACTAAATTCTTCTCGTTGGTACCCACAAAATCATTCCCTCAACTTTGGTTGTTCCAAGCCATGCCAAAGTGCTTTGCATTTCCCAAAAGCTTCTCAAACATTCACAGCAACAAACACCTCTTCGTTTAACACTTCCCTCTTTCTCTTACTTTTCCTCCAATCTTCCCTAACCCCATGAACCTCCTCCACCTCCAATTTCATCTGAAATCTTCAAATCAGGTACAAAAACCGATTCCCACAAATGGGGTTCTTACAAATTGGGTGATTTATCTTTCTATTCACTCATTGAGAATTTCTCCGCGTCCTTTGATTTTGTCTCCTTGTAACAACTCCTTCAAATGAAGTGCAAAGAAGAGTCTTTATTGACAAGCTCTCTGATGGAGTTGCGAGAGTGAGAGAAAGGGAGAACCACCTCAAAATCGAAGTCGAAATTGTGTTACGCATATGGTCAGTGAACATCACCACTATGTTGTTCTTCCGATTCTGTTATGAGATGGACTCTAATCTGGGTTTAGTGTTGACATTGAAGATGGAAGAAGAGAGTGAGAGGAAGAAGAGGAATCTGGTTTTTAATTTTTTAATTTTAGTTTTAGAATATTCCAACGTGGAAGCTGAGGTGTCTCATTTAAATGACATGGAGAACAGCCTAAAATGCCAGCACATTAAAAAAATGCCACATGTACCATGCCACGTCAGCACTGTTAGTGAAAACTAACAGTAGGGACTAAAAGTGTTAACAGAAAAAAAAGTAGGGACCAAAAGTGCCCAAAAAATTTTATGGGGACTAAAAACAAAACTCGCTATAATTATGAGGAACAAAAACATATTTAACCCTTATTAATATATGGAAGTGATTATGATGCATTTACTAAAACTTTATCCGATTGGGCAGAAATATGACTCTTAATGAAGAAGCTAACTTGCCCAACCACACTTTCGATCCTACCGGGTATCCGACTTCATTCTTCACTGTTGTTTTTGATTTGTAATTATATTCTCTTTCATTTGTTTATGAATGCCAAATATTCCATTTTAAATTTCAAAGTGAAAAATATTTTTTATTTTTTTCTTTTATGTCGAACAAGTTTGTTCATTGTAATTTCTATGTCAAAGCAATTTGAATTGTAATAACATAGTTATGAACACATAGGTGTGATTGTGATACATTTTCTCAAATTGTATCTGATTGGACAGGAAGGAATATGAATACGAGTTTATTGGGAAGATAGTAGATTTGGTCTCCAATAAAATCAATCGTATTCCTTTGGATGTTAAGGATTATCGCGTTGGACTGGAGTCTCGAGTATTGCAAGTGAAATTGCTACTAAGTGTGGGATCTGATGATAGAGTCCTCATGGTAGGGATTCATGGAATTGGAGGAATAGGCAAAACCACACTTGCGAGAGAAATTTATAATTCAGTTGCGAATCAATTCGAAGTCTTATGTTTTCTTGATGATGTGAGGAAAAAAACACATCAACACCTTCAAGAGACACTTCTTCATGAAACAGTAGAATCTGACATCAAGTTAGGAAGTGTCAGTAAAGGAATTTCAATAATAAAGAAAAGGCTACATACAAAGAAGGTCTTATTAATTCTCGATGACGTTGACAATCTGGAGCAACTGAAGGTTTTGGCTGGAGGACATGATTGGTTTGGTCATGGCAGCAGAGTCATCATTATCACTCGAGACAAAGACTTGCTAGCAAGTCATGCGATTGAAAAAACATACCAAGTCGATGAGTTAAACGAGGATGAAGCTCTTGAGTTGTTGATGTGGAAGGCTTTTAAAAGTCACAAAGTTGATTCAAGTTATGAGGACATTTTAAACCGTGCAGTAACTTATGGCTCTGGCCTTCCATTGGCTTTGGAAGTAGTGGGTTCAAACTTGTCTGGAGAGAAGTGTATAGAAGAATGGGAATCTTTATTAGATCAGTATGAAAGAATTCCTAATAAAGAGATCCAAACGACACTTCAGGTAAGCTTTAATGCTTTGGCAGAAGAAGAACAATGTGTCTTTCTAGATATCGCTTGCTGTTTTAAGGGATATATATTGGAAGAGGTAGAAAGTATACTTTGAGCCCATTATGGTCACTGCATCAAATATCATATTAAAGTATTGGTTAAAAAATCACTCATAAAGTGTTCTAAATATGGTGTTGTGACATTACATGACTTGATAGAAGACATGGGTAAAGAGATTGTCCGACTAGATTCACCAAAGCAGCCCGGGGAACGCAGTAGATTGTGGTACTATAAAGATATAGTTCAAGTTTTAGAAGAAAATACGGTAATGTTGGTGTAGTTTTTATTTATATTTTTAACGTCGATTTATCATTTTGGATTATTATAAGTTCATGTCATACGTTTTTAACTCTTGATAGTATATAAGTTTCTCTTATATGTGGGTCAAAGTTTTACTTATATTGTGGTTGATTTGTGCTTTTTTATTTATAGGGTACTAGTAAAATTGAAATCATATATCTGGATTGCCGCTCATCTGATGTAGTGGTAGATTGGAATGGAAAAGCCTTTAAGAAGATGAGAAATCTCAAAACTCTTATCATAAAGAGCAAACCTGTTGGCAATTGTCATTTTATTGAAGATCCCAAATATTTCCCAAGAAGTTTGAGAGTATTGGAATGGAATAGATATAGATACCCTTTACAGTTTATATCATCAATCTTTTTGAACCAAGTAAGTGTTATAGTTTAATTTCTCGATCATGTACAGTTCGAAATTCCCTTTGAGTTTATTCATCTTATTTTTATTTGTTTGTTTTTTTCTTTATGCAGAAGTTCGAGAACATGACAGTTTTAAAATTTAATAGCTGTGAATATTTAACAGATACAACTGATGTGTCTGGTCTTCCAAATTTAGAAATACTTTCATATACATATTGTAAGAATTTAATTACAGTTCATGAATCTGTTGGTTTTCTAAGTAAACTAAAAATCTTAGATGTTGAAGGCTGCGTTAAGCTCGAGAGTTTTCCACCAATATTTAAGTTGCCCTCTCTTCAAAGGCTGGAACTTTTTGATTGTAAGAATCTCAAGAGTTTTCCAGAAATAGCAGTGGAGATGAAAAATGTAACAAAAATGAGGTTCATCAATACTCCCATAAAAGAGTTGCCACGTTCATTTAAAAATCTCACTGGCCTTTGTGAGCTAACAATAATGAAATGTCAACTACCAATTAGCATTCTCATGATGCCAAAATTGTCATTGATTAAAGCCAAGAAGTGTCTATTATTGCCAATACAGAATGATACTCTTAACTCAATACCAGCTTCAAATATAAAAGTTCTTGACCTCATAAACTGCAATCTGTCAGATGAAATTCTTCTAGCAGTTCTCAAGTTGGTTGTCAATGTGAAAGAATTAGACCTTCGATGGAATGATTTCACAATTCTTCCCGAATGCATTAAAGAATGTCGATTTTTAAGCAAGCTATATTGTTCTTTTTGCCCGTACCTTCAAGAAATAAAAGGGATTCCACCAAAACTAAAATATTTTAATGCTGAGTTCTGCAGATCATTGACTCCATCCTCCAGTAGAAGCATGTTAATGAATCAGGTTTTGATTTTTTCCTAGCATAAGTTTTTTTGACATGATATTCTACAATTCAGAATGTTTTATTTATGATGCTAAAATAAACTTATGAATTATTTATATGACTAACAGGAACTGCACGAGAATGGAGGCACTGAGTTTATTTTCCCTCGCGGAAGCGAGAGGATTCCAGAGTGGTTCGAGCACAAAAATTGGGGAACAATATTTTCTTTTTGGTTTCGTAAAAGCCTACCTTCCCTTGCTCTGATATTTCAAAGTAAAGTGATATGTGAAGGTGATCGGTTTCCATTAATGGCTTATCTGAGCATCAATGGTTGTAGATATCCTCTTGGTCGTACGGCAAGAGTCCATACGGACGGAGTCGCTCTTGTCAGGGATGAGATAGATACTAAAAATACATATCTATTGGACTTGCGATTGCAAGACATGAGACTCGGATCTATAATGGACGAAGCACTTTTAAAAAATGAATGGATCCATGCAAGGGTTATGTTTCAGAAGGTCGGGCCGTTGACGAAATCAAATGAAGTCTTTATAGGAAGTGGAACTCGCTTGCTCCTTATGGAAAGTGGAATCCATGTATTCAAGCACAAAACTAGCATGGAGGATATTCAGTTCACCAATCCTCAAAGAAGGTTGGGTTAAGGTAAATTGTAATGGTGTTTTGTCTCGTGAATCCAATGTTGCTACTTGTGATGGTAAATTGGGAGATCATTTGGGGTCTTTTTTGGGGTGGCTTCACTAGACATCTTGGAGAAGAGGCTATAGAAAGATGATTGTAGAATCTAACTCTCTATCTACCATTGAGTTGCTTAGGAATGAATGTCTTCCTAATCTTTATTGCTGAAATGTTTGGTAAGGGAGATACACATTTTCTCCAATTCTGTTGGTCAAGTGGTTTGGCACAATTCGTGCAAGGGAAATAGGGAAGCATATATTTTGTCCAAAGTGGGTTTGGAGTTGCCTTTGAATGAAGGTCTAATTACTTTACGATGATATTCCAAATTTTTCTTCAATGATGTTGTTGACCGTTGTTGCAATTAAAAATTTCTTTTTTTGACTTATGCATTCAAATTCAATGCAGATAAGGGTAGGGATGGCAATGGGTACCCTAGGGGCAGGGTACTATACTGTCTGTACCCGAGCCCGCATATGTATGGATAGGGCACTATAGTACCCGTCCCCGTACCCTCTGCGGGTGTTTTTAAAATAGCTAGAGTTTCGAGTCCCGCAATCATTTTGCGGAGTTTTTAGAAATCACTGATAACGAGTCTACTTGCAGGGTTTTACTGCGGGGGTTTTTAATCCCTGCGATTAGTGGGGGTTATTTTATGGGGGGGTTTTAACCTCCTCTAAATGTCCTTTAAATCAAAAGAAAAATTCTACTAGGCAATCTAATTGTAATGCTAATTCTTATCTATTTGAGGGGGTTTCTAAAACCTCCTTTTAAAACCCCCCACTATTTAGCATTTTTTTGGTAGTGAAGGATCCCTCAAATCTCAAGCAACTACATCAGCAGCAACTTGTCCCAGGTAGGTAGCTTAGTTGGCGAACTAAGGGACATGAAGGAGTTGCAATTTGCAAGAAGGAGGTCTTGGGTTCAAGCCCCGGAAACTAACATTCCCCCATCCCACTAACATTTGCTTATCAAAAAAAAAAATCAGCAGCAACTTCTCCTCGATTATAAAACATATTTTGGAATTTCATTTATTTAAAAGTACTCATGTCGTTTAATATTGAACCAGAATATGTATAAATAAATAAATAAATAAATATACTATGATTAGGGTCTTGAAATGAATTTTGATGTTATTGAGCAATGTGGTTTGGGTTCTTAATTTGTTTATTTATTTTTGTAATGTGTTGCGTGAATCGATACTTCATGTTCTACTACTTTCTCTTTGTAGTGCAAATATAAAAGAATTTACTTGGTTGGTCATGCTAAAGTTGTAGGGCTTTCTGGTTCAATATTAAACGACATGAGTACTTTTCACTGAGATGTAGAAGATATCACCAACATCCTCTACTATTGTACCAAAAAAGTCATGCTCTACTATCAACTGTACTTTTATTATAAAAAAATTAATTTCTGATTAATGACTTGTGCTGGTGTCCAGTGACCATAAAAAATATTTTGTACTTTCATTAAAAATCACTTTATAACCACGTCTAATTGATAAGCATCCCATCCAATATAGGTAAGCATCTCATCCAATAAATGTGTAAGCAGTTATCCGTTTAATAAAAAGTTAACTTTTATCTATTCATTAAAAATTAACTTTTTTACTTTGATAGTAGTAAAAAATTTATTTGTATGGGAGAATCATGCATACTATAGGTGACCATTTCATCTAATAAATGTATAATTAAATATACATTTAATAAAAAGTTAACTTTTTATACATCCATCAAAGATTATTACTTAATCCTTATGTCATACATTTATAAAATATTAACTTTTATACATTACAAATTATGTATCACACTTTTATTAGGCATCAATTCTATGTTTATTAAAAATATTATAAAGTCTAAATAATGACTTAGTCTATTATAAATATCCATTTAAAATAATGTTTTATGCATTACAAATTATCCATCACTTCCTCGTCTCGAACTTCCCTTCCTCGCCTCTTAAAGTTAGTGAAACCAAAAAATTTGGTGTAAATCTATATATTACCATTTTATAACAAGTGTTTTTAAAAAATTTCTTTTTTTCATTTTGAGATTGTAAATTTATGACCTAAGTTTATCTTTTTTTACCAAGGGAAACTCATATCATTTCATTATAAATAATATTCGTAATACAGGTTAGACTAAAATCACGAGTGTGAGGGCTAGCATACAATTTGGATGCTCTAGCAAGAGAATGACCAACCAAATTTGCTTGCCTTCCAACAAAGCTAATCCTATAGCTTGGACATTGAGACAAAATGGTTTTACAACGAGAAAGAATAGCGCCAACTTCATTATTGAAGGATAAATTATTATTGATGCCATTCACTACGGATTGGCAATCCATCTCAATAATTACGGAAGTGAAATTGTTTGCCTTTATAAATTGAAGAGCTTGAAGGAGACCCATAGCTTCGGCTTCTTGAGGACTCGGTGAACCATCGAACGACATGGTCTTCGCACCTCTAAACGTGCCATGCTCATCTCGGACCTAAGTTTATCTTATACATCTAAAAAAATTTAAGTTTTCTATCTTACAAATTATGTGTCACACTTTTATTAACAAATTTTTAATTCCTAAATAGTGACCTAAGGTGATCCACCCTATTTTGCAATATTGTTTTATATAAAAATATCTTATCAATTCTACATTTATTAAAAACATTATGACATAAAACATTACTTTGCAATATAAAAAAAATAATGTGTCACACTTTTATTAAGAAAATTAATTCTAAAATTATGACATAAGGTGATTCACCCTATTTTGCAATATTACATTTATTAAAAATATTATAACAACTTAATAATGACATAGCCTTTTCTTAAGTCTCCATAAAATGTATCAAAAAAAGTCTCCATAAAAAAATCATGTTTTATGCATTAAAATAGAATTTAAACATGGATAGTTTTAAAAATTACTAAATGCCTATTTATTGTTCAACTTATGAATATGGTTAATTCTAAAAATAGAATTTAATTTATAATAACAAATTTTCCTAACGATAAAGTAAAAAAGTAAAATAAGGTCAAAATATTATGGATTGTTCAATAAAAAACATATTATCACCTCCATTTTTCTTATAAGGCTATTAACCTCAAAACAATGTTAATGTTTGTCCCACTTTCCAATGTCTTTGATAAATAAGTATACTAATTTGGTTTTTTTACCACACTAATTATTTGCAAGCAGGATCTAAATCTATACGGCTCCAAAGACTTTTTCAACCACCCCACTCTTCACGCAACACTCGTGATCCAGCAACTCCACTGTGAATAGTACGTGGTCCCCTACATTCAGACACGCCTCTACCCCAACCACCCCACTCTTCACGCAACACCCGTGATCCACCAACTCCACTGTGAATAGTACGTGGTCCCCTACAATCAGACACGCATTTGCCCCCAACCACCCCACTCTTCACGCAACACCCATGAATAGGTTTTGCAGAAGACCAAGTCGCTTTCCTCTCACATCACAATAACACATACTCCATTGCTACTCTCTATAAAAGAAATGGACCACATACTGTTTCTCTCTGGTAGTGCCGTGTTCCTCTCCTATTTCCTTGCCAGTCACACGACCACTAGTCGAAGGTTGTCTCTCAACTTTTTTGTTCCTTACTACTATCTACGTTTGATTAAGGATTTCAAGTCTTTCTATGTTTCTTTCTAATATTATTTTTATTAGTAGAGAAATTAACGTGAAGAAGGTGTATATATTAAGGTGGAAAGATGAGTGGAATACACATTCGTAGCATTGAAGAATGGTAACATTGATGAATGGGCAGAAAAGTCGCCAACCCCAAATATGACACAGTCCTTAGTTCTAATGTTTCATGGAGCTAAAAAAACAAACAATTTTGAAAACTGCTTAGCAATATGATTCAGAGCTTGCTTTTTATAGAAAGGAGTATTGTGAGCCACTTCAATACACACTACAAAAAATGGGTTAATTACGACAATTTTAGTATGGCAGTTGTTTTAAACTGCCATTAATTACGATATATTACGTTAGTTTTGGAACCCCATTATATGCGATTATCATATGTTACTTAAACTCGCTATAATTCTCTCCAAATTCCCACAATTCTAAAACTAAGTATTTTTATGCAAGTCATTTAGTGAATTACCTTATATAAAGTCTAAAATTCCCTACAATCAAATCCTTCATAATCTCTTCTTTGTAAAAAAAATCTTCATAATTAATGTATCTAAAAAGAAATCTTCATAATCTCAAAAATAAAATAAAATAATAGTAATTGTTTTAACCAAAAATAGATTTCACATTTCAGCTAGCGCTATTATTTCTTCTTCTAATAAAAAAAGATTTCAGCCTTTATTATTCTCAAAAAACAAAAATATTTCACCGCTTAATCTTCTCAATCTCACGCGTCTTCTTCCTTTTTCCCAAAACCGAATGTCATCGTTCTTTGCACTTCTCTCCGCCGAAAAATCTGAGATATGACGTTGAGCACTGAGATACGGCGTTCTCCCATCACCTCCATCATTTATACATACGGCATTTCCGGGTTTGTTTTCTCGCTACCTTCTCTTTTCAGTTTTTTTCTTCTTTTGATTCAAAATATTGGAGAGGAGAATTTCATTTCTGCTTATGTTTCTTGATAGGATCTCTATTTTCGTTTTGTATTCATAACCCCATGCCTATTTTGCTTTTTCTTCCACCGTCTCTCCCGTAAACCCTAAACCTTGCCATTGTGTTCAACTCTGAAATCATATTTGCAATTTTGTCTAGATGGGTTTGGTTGATATTGTGTTATTTATATGAAAAACATCAAGAACGGTGTATCCACTATATATCCTTCATAAAGAGTTTTGAAAGGGTTTGGGTTGATATTGGGTTTATATACAATGTTCTTGATGTTTCTTTTTGTTCTGAGATCATATTGTGTTATTTCCTTCATATTGTGTTATTTCTTTTTTCCTTCATACACGGTTTGGGTTAAACCCAATGTCAACTCTGAAATCATATTGTGTTATTTCATAGAGATATACACCCTGTAACTTTCTTTTGGACTATAAAAAATAAACCCTCCCTTTATATCCTTCATAAAGAGTTCTGAATGTGACATGATAAAAACAACTTTGTGTATAACTTTTTGTTCTGTTCATTTTCCTTGTTATTAAAATTAATTCTTCATGAAACAAGCACATAAGATTAAGAAACATATCAATCAATGCTTCAAGACTGTCCACTATGTTGGTGTCTGCATGTGTATATCTCTATTCTCTTGTATTTATTAACTTATTTTTAGAACAGATTTAGATTTTAGGAGAATGATTAAGTTCTATTTTCTGGAGGTCCTACCATGCAAATAATAGTGCTCTTTTGTGTTTTTAATCTCAACTTTTTAATTAAGATAAAACTATGATTTGATATCTAAGAATCTTATGCACTTTCTTAACTAACCTTGCTTTCGGGTGTAATAATTTATCAGGGTGGAACATACACTAATCTAATTACTTGTATTTTCTGTTGTCAGATCTCCTGCAATTAAGCTTACAGAGACTTTACTAACAAGCACAACGAGAGACAGCTGCTGCTGCTTTGAAAAGTGAGGTATGCTGGTTTATGTTATGTTAGAGACCATGATAAAATGTTTCTCAGAGTTCAGTGACCCTCTGTTTCTTTTTGATGAAATGTAGTTGAACTCAGAATAGCAAAATTTCTAATAGTATGCAACCTCCCAAAAACAGGGGTCTATTTTTAATAAATTCACCGTTCATAATAAGCTTGGAATCATAAAAACTGATAACATATTGGCAAGAATGAATAGCATATCTGTGGCCCTCTGTTTCTCTTGAAGACATGCAGCTTTGGACTCATATTGAAGACATGCACCCTTCATGATGATGGTGAAGATTTACCCTAAGAAGAGGTTTCTGTGTGCACATGCAGGTGAGGCCTTTTCACTCCTTCATTTATGTTTAGTTTTGGAGGCAATGAGCATCAATCTTCCGATCATATTTAATTCTGCATATATCATTTAGTATGACTACTTATGTTATTCTTTCAAGCTTGTGGAGGGAAGGCAACAAGATGTTCTCTTACTTCATTGTACATTCTTAAATCTCATGCAGATTTTGATATTCTACAACACAATGACTTGTCAGGTGCAAACGTTGTAAAAGGAAAAGATTTTGCATACCCTGTTTAGATAATAGGTATAACTTTTTTTGCTTCTCTTTCCTCATGTGTGGGTTGAATTCTCTTGTTATTGAATATTCTATTTCCTGTTGGGGTGAGAAATTGTTGGGTCAGTATCATGTAGGGACAAGTTATTGTAAAGATCTATATTAGGTATTTGTTTGATTTCATATCGAATCGGGATACAAGTTATATGTATCGTAAGATATTGATAACCATGCATTAAAATGTTTTGAGTAAACACTTTGCTAATTTCTCTCTTATTTTAGCTTACTATCGTGGTGTTATGGGCATATTGCTACTCTAGGACCTTTCTTATCACGAGTGGGTTTTGGTTACTTTAATTTTAATCATTTATTTGGTGGTGGAACTTGTTAGGCAATGGACAATCTGAGTAGCAAAAGGTGGATGGATTGAGATAGAGTGTTGATTATCAATGTTGTTATTCTTGCTTGTTGTATTTGATCTGATTGTTATTGGAGGGATTTAATTGAGATTCTAGTTTGTTATGCAGCTATGGTGAAGAATTGGAAAAGCTTGATATGATACTTGAATTAAATTAGAATTGTTCCACCTTTCATGCTACCTTTTAAGGCTTCCTTTACCTCCCATATTTACATTCTGTGATACTTGAATTTATTAAATGTTCAATTGGCGTCAACTTTACAATTATTCTCTGTTCTTTGGAATTGGATTAAACTATAGGGTGTTATTCTTTTCCTTTTTTGGTAGAGGACTATTATATTCATTTGACTTAATTCCATATGGGTGTTCACTTGACTTGATCTCTATTTCTATTAGTTATCTTTGTTATGCTTTATATTTTTATTTTTATGGGCTGTCAATCTGTCTTTGTGTTTGTAGGCATCAAATATGAGAAATGAACCTTCAACACCGGATGACATAAGAGGATTATCAGCTGGAAGCATCACACATGCATCAAATCACAAAAGTCCTAATGACACATGAATTGTTCTAAACTTTTTTATCTTTTAAGACTTGTTTTTTTAGTTTTGGAGTTTGATTTAGGATTTACGATTTAGATATTGTTAGCCAACTTCCAGAACAACTACGATCGTATATGGCTAAATTGGCTTTATAAGTTTCGTTAGAATTGACTTTATATTTTTTAAGTGATTTATTAAGATATTTTGTTTATATCCTCTTAAATTTTGACAGGCATAAAATCAATAAATGACATGAAATGGTTGAATAATAAACCTATGATTTAAAGAAATGAAAATCACTATAGAAGGTTTTAAGATGGAAGATGATAAAAATGAATTTGTTCAGATCCTTGAACAAAAATTAAAAGGTCTTTGTTTAAATGTTCTATCTCAGAAGGATACTTCAGAAATTTCTGAAGAAAGCGAAGATATTGATAATATTAATGAGCTGACTAAAATGTTTGCTAACCAAGACATCAGTAATACCAATGAAGTCAACCCCATATACACCTCTAAATCTATAGAAAAATATTATTATAAAAGACCTTCACCCCAAGATTTACTCTTCGAGGAGACAGAGCCATACCAGAATTCATACTCTGGAAAATCCATTTATGAATGGAATATTGATGGCTTAAATGACAAGCAAGTTATTGATACAATACATAGAATGATTATGTATTCAACTGTTTGCAAACAACACGGAAATTCCGATAGTTCTATTGCCTCTTTTATAGCCACTGGATTTGTTGGTCAATTAAGGGGCTGGTGGGACCATTACCTTACAGAAACTCAAAAAAAAGAGATTTTGAGTCATAAAAAAGAAATTAAAATAGAAGAGGGTAGTAGTACTGCCATTACTACCACTGGTGAGGAAGACGCAGTCTATACGCTGTGTCTCTCCATCCTCCAACATTTTGTAGGAACTAACACCCCAATAGGAGAAAAATTACAAACACTTCTCCAAAACCTAAGGTGCCCTTCATTAACCCATTTTAGATGGTACAAAGACACCTTTTTATCAAGAGTTTTCCAAACCTTTTTATCAAGAGTTTTCCAACTCAATAACCCTAATTCTATCCATTGGAAGGCCAAATTTGTAGATGGTTTACCCTACCTATTTGCTGAAAAGGTTCGGCAATCTTTAAGAACTAAAAATGATGGCATAAACATTAATTATGCTGACCTAACCTATGGTCAAATTATTAGTAACTGTATCAATGAAGGATTAGCCTTATGCAATGACATAAAGTTAAAAAACCAACTGAAAAAACAAGAGTTATCCGAGAAGCACCAATTAGGTGAATTCTGTGAGCAGTTTGCTTTTGATATAGGAAAGCCCCCTGAAGAAAACAGGAAGAGCCAGAAAATAGGAAAAGGGCCTTACAAAAATCATAAGGGAAAATCAAGAGAGTATTATAAATCCCCTAGTAAGAAAAAATACAGAAAAAATTACTACAACAAAAATAAGCCTAAGGAAAAAGGTTTCCAGACAAAAGGAAAGAGAAAAGCTAAAAAGCTTGATATTTCCTGTCACAAATGTGGCAAAGTTGGCGATTATGCCAATCAGTGTTGGACTAAGAAAGCCCTTAATGAGATTGAAGATGAGCAGTTAAGAAATCAGTTAGAAAAAATTTTATTAATTAATTCTGAATCAGAAACAGAATCTTCAAATGAAGATATAGGAATCATTTATGATTCCTCGACTGGATCATCCTCTTCAGACAACAATGATTGTCAATGTAATGAATTGAATTATTGGAAATCAATTGTTGACATGAATGGTTTAAATGTTTTAACCACT
Source organism: Astragalus glycyphyllos (assembly GCA_963573325.1). NCBI lineage: Eukaryota > Viridiplantae > Streptophyta > Magnoliopsida > Fabales > Fabaceae > Astragalus > Astragalus glycyphyllos. The sequence goes on along the minus strand of OY754313.1, from coordinate 6,059,054 downwards.
GAGCAAGATGAAGCCTTAAAGGCTTTAGAATCCATTTCAGATAGTAATCTGAAAAGAAAAATGATAGATGTTCTAATTAAAGAAAATTCTAGGAGAGAATCTCCTCTAATTATAGAGGCCCCTTACCAAATAAGTGAAGTGTTATCTAGATTTCAACAATCCAATATCAGAGAAAGTCCCGTCTCTGTTATGATTTAAAAAGAGAAATAAGCCTCTTAAAACTGATATTTCTAAAATCAAGAAGGATAATAATATGTTATCTCAAAGAATAACTTCTAGAAAATCCTAACAAAATAGAAGAAATCCCTTCTACTAGTGATGGTAAATATTTATCTCTCCTAGACCGCGTAACATCTCAGAAGTGGTTTATTAAGATAACCTTAGTAATCAATAGGAATTTCATCCTAGAAAATGAAATTGCTCTTGTAGATAGTGGGGCAGACCTCAACTGCATACAAGAAGGAATAATTCCTACCAAGTACTTTTCCAAAACTACTCAATCCCTTACTCAAGCTGGAGGGGATAAGCTACAAGTTAATTATAAACTTTCCAATGCTTACAAGTTGCATCTAACAAACTAATCACTGGACAATGTCCTTGTTTGTATTTCATTAAATTTCAAATTCCCTGGATTTGGAGGTGGACAATCACAGTCTCCCAAGATAAGTTTAATATTCCCACTCTTCAAAGAAATTTCTTTTATAAATGGTGGAATAAAATAAGCAATGAAGATATCCAGAACATGGTCTCAAAAATTGAAGCAGTCATATCAGATGACAGGAGTAATGAAATAAAAGAACAAAGCTCCCAACAACTTTCAATGGCTAGTTTGAAAAGCTATTTCCAAAAAAAATACCCAAATGAGTCAGAAGAAGAAATCATGGTCAGAACCCTAGAACATATGAAAAACCAATTTTTCAGCACCTTCCTCGCAAAAGAAGGAGAGGCCATATCTATGAAGACCAGTTCATCTCAAGGATCAATGGATCAAGACTGCCTAGCAGGAGAATCCCAAGAAGATGAGGACCCCACTCCAGAAGACTTCTGGGACGCACTAATCCAATCAATGGCCTACCAAGCAAAAAAGGACAAAGACCAGCAAAAGTAAAATAATGCTGTCGGCCATTTAGGCAGATAATGCCCTTTATTATTTACCTTTAAATTTGTCGGCCATTCTGTCGGCCATTTAGGCAAATAATGCCCTTTACTATTTACTTTTTGTTAAAGTTGTTTGTCGTATCATTATTGATGTGTCTATGGGGCCCACAGTGTACCCGACATTAATAATGTAAGTTTGTCGTCTTTTAACCGGCTACCGAATGCAATAGTAGCCTTTTTACCGGCTTAAATAGTAAGCCTTAGTTCCTATATAAGAAGAACCAGTTTCATTTGTAATGCAAGCTTTAAAAAATCATATTCTCTGGTTTTGTAACATCCTCTGCAATCACTACGATCCCCTTCCGCTTTGCTCTCGCTCTGCATTCCTGGTATCAGAGCCTTTCGGTATGGGTGCTAAAGTATTTGCCTTGCTCATTTGTTCTACGATTAGTTTTTGCTGGGTAATTTGGTTTTTGAATAATTCCTTTAAAGATAATAATTCCTTTTCAAGGGAGGTAAACTGGTCCCCTAAGCATATGAGGAAGGCATTAGTGTAATTCTGGGCCCTAATTATAGAGTTTAGCTCCCTAATGGTTACTTGGTTGTTTTCTATCTTTTGTAGGCCAAAGAATGCATTAGCTTCTGTATTTTGGCCAAGACTTATAGTCTGTTTAGGAGGAAATGGAGAACTTATAGTTTCTCCCTTAACAGTCTCCCAGGTTTTTGACTGGAGTACAAGGACTTCTTCCCTAATCTTATTTATAAAGTAGGTTATAAACCATTTAACAAAAGGAATATAATTTTGTGTTATAGCTAATTGTTCATAATAATCATCCTTGAACCTTGTAAGTTCAGGGCGAGAAATTTTTTTGAAATACCATTCTCTAAATTGGGAATATCTGCTATGTTGGAACTCATCATTAATGAGTTCTTTCATCTTACTTCCTTGGGAGAGATCCATTATATATGGAAGTTCATTTCGGATTGAGTAGGTGATTCTCTACTCTGGGAATTTGTTTTTTGGTAAATACCATGTGGAATCTTGTTTTCACTAACTCTTATGTTTTCTACAGACTCTATTTCTTCTCTTATGTGAGAGGTAGAGGCTCTATTCAATTCAGTCGGAGTTGTATAAAACTCACTAACCGAATGCCTTGCAGATAAGGTTCTAGGTATCCTAGTAATTCTTTTAGGGTTGAATTTTATTTCTATGTCTCCTTCACTGGTTTGGATAATTTGGCCTATATCTCTGTTCAAGATAGGTTCAGGGTCTATCTCTTGAGGAAGAGACCAAGTTGTAGGGAAGTTTATTTCGTCCCACTTGATTAATCTATTAGTAGCTATATTAGAAGTTAATAGGTTTGTTTGGACTAAAGTTGTAGTCCCTGGGAAGGATATCTGTCTAGCTTTCGGGTTAAGGGTGTTTAACACCTTATAGTATATTCTATAACATATTGCTAATATTTCACTACCTGGTTTAAAATTATAACCATTGGTATGGATAGTATGTTGTATAGCATCTAATAAATTTCTATCAGATAAGGATAAACTTAGATTTGGGGAAACATCAAAATAGACTGGTCCATGACACAGGCTAGTTTCAATTAAAGCAGCTAAAGAAGGTTTAAAATCTTTACACCTTCCATCTCGGACATAAGCCATAACACTGGAATTTAATCCTAACAGGGTTAAGGGTTTAAAAGCAATTTGAACTAATCCTATATGGATAAAGTTGTAATCTTTGAAAGGAAGCAAATCTTTTTTGCTTAATAAATTGATTGTCTGAGTATTTTCAGAAACTTGGATAGTCTGCTCTATAGTTTTAACAGCAAATCGTGACATAACATCAAACATGCCAAATTTATAAATTTGTTTCGAAGGGACAGACGGTATTGTCCATCTGTTTAGTTGGTCCAAGTTTTTTGGATATTCAACAAGTTCTTCGTTTTTTATTAAATTATTTTGATGATCATAATCATCTAAATCCATGGTAGGGACAGGCTAAAGTTGTTGTGGTTGGTCGAATATCAAAGTTAAATCGGCAGTAGGTAAATTGAGCTTATGAAATCGTTTTCCAAACAACACCTCATCAGTCATCTTTGCAGACGACATAGTCGTCTAACTATCAACCTTTAGGGATAGAAGGATTTCTCCCAGATCAAAGATGTCAAATGTTTTTAGCAAAATTTTCCTTTCTGAAAAATCAATCATCACAAAAACTTCCTTTTTCTGGAAAAAGATGAATTTTTTCAAGAAAACACTAAAAGCATTTTTAGTTTTGGAAACACCAAAGGTAAATTATTGACGAGAAGAACCTTTCTTGATGAATTTTGAAATCGGGAAGAACCTTTCTAAGAATTTGTTCTCAAGGTCTCCCCAATTATTGACGGCTCCCGCTGGGATAGTGTTGAGCCAATCTTTTGCCCTACCCGTTAAGGTAAATTGAAATAGGCGCATCTTCTAGGCATCCTCACTGACTCCCTCAGGACTTGTGGTTCCACAAATCTCATAGAACTGGAACAAGTGTTGGTTGGGGTCTTCAACATCTGACCCTGAGAATGGCTCTGATTTTAAGGCGCTAAGAACAGAGGACTTGATGTCAATTGGAGGAGCTCCCTCGGGTTGAAAGGTATAGGCTTGAACGCCTTGATTTCTCCTCCCAAAGTCACCGAGAGTGCGCCTTGGAGGTGGATTTTCGCCCATTACTTCCTCCAAATGAATTACCACAGCCGGTGAATGATCTTCCTCCTGTGTTGGAGGATCTTCCGGAATAGAGGTTAAAACTGAGTGACCCTGAGACTCTCTTTGGGCCTGTTGTTTTGCTAACTTAGTTCTCTTCCGATTTTCCTTTGCTGATTTTTCAATTTCTGGATCAAACAACAAATCTTGCGGATTCTTGCCCCGCATAAACAAATCTCTGAAACACTAAGCAAACCGTCAACAAGTCCAACACAAATCACTTGGTATATAAGAAAACAAAAATAAAATAAATGGAAACAACTAAAACATAAAAAATAAATGAACTAAGAATTAACTCCTTTGCCTTGTTAATAATGAAATCAACAATCCCCGGCAACGGCGCCAAAAAACTTGTTAGGATTTCGGCAAGTGTACCGAATCGTTGCAAATTATAATAAAATAGTAAGAACCACTAGTCGTATCCACAGGGATTGAGAGTTATTATCCACTAAGCAAAATAGGTAATTCTTAGTTATAAGGTGATTTAATATTTGGTAATTGAAAGTGACCGGAAACAAATTGTTTGTGAATAAAATTCGGAATTAAAAGTGGTTAGGAATCGAATCCTCTCCCCTACGCTATCATGCACTATACCATTGATCAATTCCAATTTAATTTCCCAATTAAAAGATTCAATTCAATTATTAAAGATTTAGGACAATCCCTTGCCTCAAAATCCCTTTTATCTAATGGGAAACCCTAATTCCTTAAGTGTATCACCACTAAACAAAGCATTAAACACAAAGAATTAACGGAATTCATGATAGTAACGTCATATTCCTATAATCATCACACTCATGACCTTAAACCCCAATTTCCGGAAAACATAACCCATCTCCCAATGGTGAAAGTAAACCCTAATTCATTACAACAACAATAATTATTGTAAAGCAATAAGAACAGAGGTAAAGACAAATTTGAATGGAAAACTCAATTGTATTGATCAGAACAATGGAATCACATGATAGTTTTGGAGAGAGTCATCTCCTCCTAACCATAAGAAATTTAGCTACTCATGTTCAAAGGATTGAAAGAAAAGATAAAAGAGAAGTTACACAAAGAGGAGTACATTTGATCCTTCAATTCCTTGTTCCCAAGTGTAGAGAAGCTCCAAATCTTCCTCAATTTCGCAGCTCCCAATCCCCTTTTCGCAATCCAGCCAAAAAGTGCCCTAATTTTCTGATTTTTGGGCTTAAATACTAAAATCTGCAGTCCATCGCGAGGCGATGCGATTCTGTCGCGAGGCGATGGGCAGATTTTTGCCTTGATCGTGAGGCGATGTGTGCTGGTCGCGAGGCGATAGAGACCAGAAACTTTTCTTCTATTTTCTGCTGCGTTGCTAGGCAAGCTGTCTGGTTCGCTAGCCAACGAAACATCAAATTGAAGATTTTGTCTTACTACACTCATTTGAAAAGAGGATAAAAACTTACAAATCAATCCTAATGACATCAATTGTAATCTAAGTTATTTCCCATGGAAATTAACTAAAAAAAACACATAAACACTCGCATTATGACTGTAAAACTGAGCAACGGTATACATATGACCTTGAGTCAACATCTGCTCTATAGTTTTAACAGCAAATCGTGACATAACATCAAACATGCCAAATTTATAAATTTGTTTCGAAGGGACAGACGGTATTGTCCATCTGTTTAGTTGGTCCAAGTTTTTTGGATATTCAACAAGTTATTCGTTTTTTATTAAATTATTTTGATGATCATAATCATCTAAATCCATGGTAGGGACAGGCTAAAGTTGTTGGGGTTGGTCGAATATCAAAGTTAAATCGGCAGTAGGTAAATTGAGCTTATGAAATCGTTTTCCAAACAACACCTCATCAGTCATCTTTGCAGATGACATAGTCGTCTAACTATCAACCTTTAGGGATAGAAGGATTTCTCCCAGATCAAAGATGTCAAATGTTTTTAGCAAAATTTTCCTTTCTGAAAAATTAATCATCACAAAAACTTCCTTTTTCCGGAAAAAGATGAATTTTTTCAAGAAAACACAAAGCATTTTTAGTTTTGGAAACACCAAAGACTTGTTGTTTGGACAATAACTTCATACGAATAATTTACATACTCAGATTCTTTTAAGACGCTCGACTTTCCACAACAATAATTCAGCTACTAACTGTCATTAGGTATAAGATTATTACCTTAGATAATTGTGGCAGTTATAACCGCCATTTTCAACAAAGTTCAAATGCTTCTCATTGAAAATTGTGGCGGTTTCTAGCCGCCATTTTCAACAAATTCAAATGCTTCTCATTGAAATTTGTGGTGGTTTCTAGCCGCCACATTTTGCAATTTGAAACTGCCATTTTATTCATTGTACATTATGGCGGTTTATTTTTTATTGCCATTTTAAACTTGTGGCAATCGAAATTATGGCGGTTTTGATAACCGCCACAAAGGTATATTACGGCGGTTATAACCCCCATTATTTACAAAAAAAACCGCCATTTTTTACACAGTTTTTTTGTAGTGAAAATTGATGCTTTTCTGGAAAGAGCCGGTAACTATCAAAATGAAGCGTAAGCATACCATGCACAGATTGCCAACACTTACACAAATCTCCTCCAAAAGTCCCCAACGACCTCTTCAAAGCCCAATGAGCTGTCTCAACTCTTAAATAATAACAACAATAAACAAGTGTAAAAAATATTAAACAAGCATAAAAAAGGTAAACACGTGTCAAAAAATATTAAACAAGCATAATAAAAGTAAACACGTGTCAAAAATTATTAAACAAGTGTCAAAAAATATTAAGCAAATATAAAAAAAGTAAACACGTGTCAAAAAATATTAAACACGTGTCGAAAAATACTAAGCAAGCATAAAAGAATAAACACGTGTCAACAAATATTAAACATGTGTCAAAAATATTAAACAAGCATATAAAAAGTAAACAAGTGTCGAGATACCTATTGGTGGTTGTATTCTCGAAGTGTGTCACCCGGTTAGTCCATGCCAAAATAAATCTTCCTTATGACTACTCAACCATGTGTTAAGCAAGTACTTAAGAAGAGCGGGAAAATCAATGCATGAGTCCTCCAAAATCTTCAATCATTGTGAGTACTTTGATTCGTCAAGTGAATCAATAAGATCGTGCCAAAGAGAGAGGACTTACTCTTGCCTATCCACGTGCACCAACTCTTTAATCTCTGCTTTGACATTTTTAGTTACGTATCAAGAACACAGCAAATTTATAGCCGAAGGAAATACATCGAGAATGCCAGACATATGACCAAGATCTCTATTAGTCAAGAACACCTGAGGTGATAGCCTGTGTATAATAAACAAATCTTTCAATTGCTGCAATGCCCAAGTAAAGTGAATTCCAAGCTTATGTGCAATATATGCAAATGCAACGGAGAAAGTTATATCGGTTGAAGTGACTCCTACAATCTTCAATAGAGATATATTGTATTTATTGGTCTTGTAAGCCGTGTCAAGAATGAGAACCTTGGGAAACAACCTGAATAATTTAATAGAAGTGGGATGGGCCCACATGATGTCACTAACCACATCTGACCCCTCAACTTTCCTGCTCCAACATAAATAATTCTCAGACTCAACCAATCTTTGTAGCTCCTGAATGTCAGTTGTAGGACCCCTAAAAGAAGACCTATAGGCGTAACACTGCTTATATATGTGAGGCAGATAAGTGATATTGCCCGGAAATTTTTTCTTCAAAGCATTAAGACTATCCTTCGGGGCAACATTCAATGAAATATGTTCATCAACCAAGGCCTTCTCCTCCTTCGATAACCGACCAAAAGTTGTCGAGCCAGCTCATGTGTGTGGAGTCCACACCTAACCTTTACACGCCAACCCCCATCACGAACTATACAAGTAGCTCTCAACTTAAATGGACAATTAGACTTCTTAGACCCGATGACTCTACAATCACTAGTGAAAATCCCATACTTCTCGCAACCAAAAATAATTTTATCTCTACTCCCCTTTTACCTCCACCTTTGTCAGATCTGACAATCATAACCACAACTCCAATACGTCTCTCAACGTCTCTAACCCAACGCATAACATCCTCACGTGTAGAAAATAGCAACGAAATAGAAAATTGTTAAGTACTTAATTAATTAAATATCTACAAACATCTTTTCTAAAAAAATAATTAATTAAATATGCCGTCTCCGTCTTGAATGGACTTGTATATCTGTTTCAGTTTTAGGACAAAAATAAGACATAATAAACTAAAGGCTTAAATATATGTTTTACCCCTGCAAATATCACCATAATCCAGTTATGCCCCTGTAAAAATAAAAACTTTAAAATTGCCCTTGCAAATATAAATCGCTTACGGTTATGCCCCTCGGTCAGTTTCTCAACCAAAAAAATAATTTAAATAAGGTTTAAATATATGTTTTACCCCTGCAAATATCACCATAATCCAGTTATGCCCCTGCAAATATCACTATAATCCAGTTATGCCCTGTCAAAATCTTTAATTTTTCTATTATGCTGATATTTGCAGGGGCAGAACATATATTAAAACCTTATTTAAATTATTTTTTTGGATTGGAAGCTGACCGAGGGGCATAACCGTAAGCGATTTATATTTGCAAGGGTAATTTTAAAGTTTTTATTTTTACAGGGGTATAACTAGATTATGGTGATATTTGCAGGGGCAGAATACATATTTAAGCCTAAACTAAAATTCTAAAATGGATTTATCTGTTGTGGACATAAATTCATTTTTTAAAATAGGGGGACCAAAAGTGCATTTAAGCCTTCAATTTGTATCATCAATCTTTTTGACCCAAGTAAATGTTTTAGTTTAATTTCTCCATCCTATACAATTTGAAATTCCCTTTTAGTTTATTCATCTTATTTTTATTTATTTGTGTTTTTCTTTCCGCAGAAGTTCGAGAACATTACAGTTTTAAAATTTAAGAGCTGTGAATATTTAACTGATACACCTGACATATCTGGTCTTCCAAATTTAGAAATATTTTCATATACATATTGTGAGAATTAAATTTTAGTTCATGAATCTGTTGGCTTTCTAAGTAAGTTAGAAAATCTTAGAAGTTGAAGGCTGCGTTAAACTCGAGAGTTTGCCAATTGCCACCTGTATTTATATTGCCCCTCTCTTCAAAGCCTGGGACCAGTGGCAGATCTTGGGGAAAAAATTGTGGGGTACCATGTTAGTAACAAATATATAAAATATGTTTTACTAAACGTTTTAAGTTGTCTAATTTGATTCAGTGGTAAATTTTAAATTTGTCAACTTTGTTAACAACATGTAGGCCAAGGGAATCGAACCAGGGAACAGAATCTCGCTAATAACAGACCATACCACCGCGCTATTCACTATCGTTATATATATATATATATATATATATATATATATATATAACCTAATATTATGTATAAAATATGTATATATATAGTAAATTTTTAAAAAATTGGGGGGTGCCGCGGCATCCCCTGGCTCCTAAGATAATCCGCCACTGCCTGGGACATTTTGATTATAAGAATCACAAGAGTTTTCTAGAAATGTCAGAAGAGAAGAAAAATGTAACAAAAATTAGATTCATCAAAGAATTAGAACTTGAAGAGAATGATCTCACAATTCTTCCCGAATGCATTGAATAATGTCACTTCTTAAGCAAACTTGATTGTTCTTCTTTCCCGTACCTTCAAAAAATAAAAGGGATTCCACCAAAACTAAAATATTTTAATGCCGAGTCCTGCAGATCGTTGACTTCCTCCTCCACTAGAAGCATGTTATTGAATCAGGTTTTGGTTTTTTCCTAGCAAAAGTATTTTTGACTTAATATTTGATAATTCGGAATGTAATTTATGATGTTAAAATAAACACATGAATGCAAGTGCCTTCAAGAAATAAGAGGGATTCCACCAAATTTAAAATACTTGAGTGCTTTGTCAAAAAAATAAATAAATACTTGAGTGCTTGGGGTTGCGAATCATTGAATTCCTCCTCATGTGGAAGCTTATTGATGAATCAGGGTTGGGTTCTTTTCCTAGCATAGGTTTTTGATTAATATTTCATAATTAAGAATGTGTTATATGATCCTAAACTAAAATTGTGAATTATTTATATGACTTACAGGAATTGCAGGAGGATGGAGGCACTGAGTTTCGTTTTCCATGTGGAACTGAGAGGATCCCAGAGTGGTTCGAGCACCAAAATAATATAACATCCATTTTGTGTCAAATTATTTTTGGTTCCGTAAAAGGCTCCCTTCCATTGCTGTCTTCTTTTGTTGCAAATCGATGCATGAAGATGATAGGTTTTTAGATTGTTTTAGCGCCTATCTAAGGATACATGGCTGCCAATATCCTCTTCATCTTTCAGAATCAGCCCGTGAATCCTATGCGCACGGTCAGATCATGAAATCAGATTATATATATCTACTTGATGTGTGACTGCAAGATAGGGGGCTCGAAGTAAAACTGAACGAAGCACTTTTAAAAAGCGAAGGGAGCCTTGCGGAGGTTCAGTTCGACCATGTTGATAGGCTATGGATAGACGACTTGGGATTGGACACAGAATACCTTTACCTTATAGAAAGTGGAATCCATGTATTCAAGGAGTAAACTAGTATGGATGACATTCGATTCACCAGTCCTTGTTAATGAAAGAGAAAATTTTGATGTTGTTTTGTCTAAGGAATCCAATGTTGCTGCTTGCTTGTGTATGGTATATGACGACCTCATTTGGGGTCCTTTTTGGGTGGCTTTGCTGGACAATTCGGAGAAATTCTAATCCTACAAGATGAGTTAATGGCAATTCTCTATGGCATCCAATTTTCATGGAACAAAGATTATACAAAATAGAGTTGTTGGTATGTGATTATTCTTTTTATTATTATATAAAATATAAAATATTTTGGAACTCCTTTTGCTGTTTAGGTTGGATTTCAAGAATGACGAAAATAGAGTTTTAGTAATGTTAGATAAGTAGAGAAATATAAAATTCTTCTTCCTTGTTGCTTTTAGTTTCTGAAACCAGTTTACATGTAATTTTCTTATCATTCTTCTTTTGATAGAAATCTGAAATTGAACAATGGGGTCTGAGTTTGCGTGACTCTATACTTTATGTTTTACTATTTTTTTCTTTAATACATGAAACTGTGACCGGTTGTAGTCTTGATTCTTGAGTTCCAATCTTTACTCATGAATTCACACTGAGTAACTTTGAGATATTTTGGAAAAACTCTGTTTGCTGGAATTTCTTATCGTTGGCACCTTGTTGAGTTCCAATCTTTACTCATGAATTCACACCTTGTGTTTAAAATGCTTGAGAGTCAGTTAGGGTTGGAGTGATCACATGTCTAATATCTCTCTCCTTCAGTTTAATTAAGTTCATGAGTAGATCCTGGTTACGCATATGTACAAACAACATATGCATAATAACCAAATCTTCTCTTAATAAACAGGTTTGCACTTGGCAACCTTTGATGTTTTCATGCAATTGCTAAGAATTTGAAAAGAAAATGATACTCGTATAGAAATGATTTCAGTGCAGCTAGGAATGATTTCAGGGGTCGTCATCCCATAGTTTTTCCAAGGAGTTGTAAGGCCCATTTTCTGATACAAATATGTCTCCAGAAAACATCCTATGTTGTGGAATCTGGCTGAACTTACGCAATTTGTCTTGGCTCAGTTCCCAATCAAATATTTCAAGGTTTTGTTTCATCCTTTCCTTATTAGTGCTATCTGCATCACAAGAGAACAAACTATTTCCAACCCAAAATAAAAATGGATACTGCATATGGCATTTCTTATTAACAAACTATTCCATATGACAATATATTATATTGTAATATAAAAACACCCAATCAAATAAGTACTCTTTTTTCAAACTCATCTCTAACTAAAATCAATTTTATAGAAATATAAGTGAGACGGTAAGAGCACCTGAGCTACACTCTTCTGTCTTGCACAAGCGACTTCCTTAAGGATTGGAGGTAAGAGCTTAATGTGTTGGAAGAGACATTGATGTAGTTCCCAGCCCTAACACCGACATTTTCTGTCCGAGGTTTAGCATAACTTGTGGGATTTTCTTTACTTCCATATTCTCTCCTTGGTTTTGATTTGTGTTTAGTGTGATTACGATATATGCAAGTTTTTTCTGGTGTCTGTTTTCTTTTTGTCGATACATGCTATGTCGAAACTTTTTATTCTATAAATATCTGAAGCAATTGATAGCTGGGTGCATTTATGTTCTTTGGCTTGTTCTGCGATTAAATTTCTAACTGCCATAAAAATTGTGTAAGAGATAGAGTTATTTGGTAATTACCAATTCGATAGCCTTCATATTTTGCTTGCTTAGCAGCCAAGCCAAAGTTCAGACGTTCACATTCATAGTTCTATATCAACAACCAAATTCAAACACTATGAATCCAGAAACAAAAGCAAATCCTAAAAGTCCTTAACTGACCTCGCTCGGTATTATAAATTATTCACAGCTCAAAGCTGATTTGACACATTAGGATCAAAGTTAATCAAAGGAAAATTAATTTGAAATCATAAATAATCCTTTTGGAAATCCTTATTTTCTTGCCATTTTAGATTCTATTTGATTTTTCACTATTTGGTTATTACAAATTATACTTCAAATTAGTTAAACATTTTTCCTTCTTAATTCAATTAGATTATAATTAGTTGGTACTTAAAAATCACAGTCCCTGTGGGTTCGATCTTTTTACTACTTGACGAAAACCGTACACTTGTGGATTTTTCACATGTATTAATCCCTAATTTGAAACATAATATGTGCATCAGAATCTTGAAAGAGATCAGTGCGCTTATAACTTGAAGTATGATGGGCATACAACAAGAATTGCAATTGTTGGACTCTCAGAGATTCCAGCATATGGTTGCTGTAAGCCTTCCTTCGCCCACAAATCTAGCATGAGCAGGCTCATGGCCGCTTCTACCCCTTCAACATTAAATAGAAAAGTAGCACCATTGGTTAAATATCATACTATAACATCAATATGCTGCAATTTTATTGTATGGTGGACCGAAAAATTTTCCAGAACTCTCATACATATTATACACAGGTATGCATGCATAATCATACTTTAGAAAAACAATCTAAAATCTGCAGTCCAGGTTATGTCTTCATAAGACTTTCAATGAATTCAGTCTCAATAATTTAAAAAAAAAAATTATTAAACTTCCTCAGTTTTTAGCAGGTTTTATATTAGTATGCTTGCGTTACAAAAGCAATATAAACAACAACTCAATCTTTAATATAAAAAATTTATATCAAATTGAATTAGTAGTTAATTATAATAATTACCTACATTTTTTATTCAAAAAAACGGAACTTCAAATAATATATTAACAAAATGTACCCATAAGGGGTGGTCAAAGTGGTAACTGAACTTGGATCCCACCTTAAGTTCTCAGGTTCGAATCTTGGGTGAGTTATCTATACATAGTAGTAACCAATGTTGTTCAACCCGGACCGACCCGGTCGGACGGACCGGTTGGACTGTGAAACGGTGCTATGACCGGCTCGAGTCACTAATCGGATCGGCCATGTTCCAGACCTAGTGCAACCTGTAACTGTAAGGCTTTGACCCGGTGACCCGTGACCCGAAGCAACTCGACCCTCCCGTGCAACTTTGAACTTTTTTTATTTATTTAAAAAACACCGCAAAACGACGCAGTTTTGGGCGTTTCATTTTTTCCCATCTACCCTAAATTAGAAACAGAAACACGTTCTTCTTCGTTTCTTCTTCTTCCTGAGTTCTCCACCACCGCCGCCCAACAAACAGCAAAGATCAGTGTCGTTTCTCTGTGAGTTCTCCACCAGAAGCGCCGTCACCATCCTCCTGAGTTCTGACCGTCCTCTTCTCTGTTCGTAGGCAGCTCGCAGGTAACATTTTAGGGTTTTTAAGTTATTCAAATTGCTTCTTTTTACCACAAATGACTTGGGGATAATTTAGTTTAAGTTGATTTGGGAATGACAGTACAGATTATCACTACAGTATAGCATGTATAATAGTTCAATTTAGTTTAGTTGTTGATATAGCATGTATGCACTAAGAAAAAATTGTTTAAGTTAAATGACTAGTACTGTATAGCATGTATACCAATTTAGTTTAGTTGTTGACTACAAGCGTTCTCTCTTTTAAATCTTTTGCTTTGATTTAAGTTGTTTTGATTTAAAGTTGCTTTGATTTAAGAATACTGTTGTAGTTTAAGACTTTAAGTTGTTTAATTTGTTTAAATTGTTTTGTATTTTGAGTTGTTTAAGTTGCAGAGTAGTTTAAGTTGTTTAATTAAGTTGTTTTATTATGATCTTTTTTAGAGATGTCAACTCCTACAATACCATCACATGAAGCATCAACTCAACAATCAATGGAACCTGAAAGATGTGTTAGGGGGAAAACAGATCCAGCTTGGGGTCATTGCAAACAAATTGTTGATGAGCAGGGAAAAAAGGTATTGCTATGTTTGCATTGTAATAAATCTTCATGCTGCTGGTTATTGGTTAAATCCCGCTTGTAGATTTGATGCAGAGTTTTCTAAACATGAATCCACGGCATCCGGCCTTTTGGATGTCATTGAAAAGTATAGTTATAGAGATGAGGAGCTGGCAACTAAATTGACAAGCGAGACGAGGATATACAAAGATTCTGAGTTAGATTTTCTAAACATGAATCCACGGCATCCGGCCTTTTTGATGAATCAATTTTGCCTCCTTGGAATTGAATTATGAAATATTAGAGTTGTTCACTTGTTTTGTACTTGTTTTATTTGTGAGACTTTGTTGTTTAATTGTGGTTCAAACTTATTTGGGTGCATTTGTTATGTTATGTATTTGGATTTGTGAGACTTTTGTTTAATGATTGTTGTTAGGTTCAAACTTGTTTATGGATTTGATTTGAATTTGATGAATGAGTAGTGTTTTTTTGGACTTTTTTATGGTATGGTAAAAAAATTCATAGTTCTGCGAAATGTGAATTTATACACAGGTTGCCTAATTTTATCAGATTTTAGCAGTGTCACGGGTCACGCGGGTCAACTAGTGACCCTTCGGTCCGACCATTGACCCAGTGACTTGCTCTCGACCTCCGAGTCGGTTTTAATAACATTGGTAGTAATTGAACTTGGATCCCACCTCAAGTGGTAGCTGAGTTATTAATACATAGTAGTTAATAAGCCAATTATATAATATAGTTGGGTGAAATAAAATTAAAAAAATAATAAAAAAAATAAAAAAAATGAGTGTTGTTGAAAGAATGTAACAACTGAAAGATTTTTTCTACAAAATAATAACTAACCAAATGTTTAAATAACATCTTATCATGAATACTTAATGAATAATGAAACCAAACACATAGCATAAAATGCTCGTTATATGTTACGAAAATCTTATGAGGGGATGAGACAATACTTATCATAAAATTCTCATTTATCTATGTCATGAAAATCTTATGAGGAGTGAAACAATAATACATAGCATAAAATTCTCGCTCATATATGTCCATAAATGTATTATAAGGAGATGAAACAATAATACAAAAGCAACTTGTCACCAGATTTGCGTTGCTTGTTCTTAAGAATTGGAGCCAACAATTTCCAACATAAAGCTATATATTGATCGACAATAGATATATAAATAGTTATTTAAAAATGAATCAAAAAATATTTAAAAGTGTAGTTTTTGATAATCATATATTAATATTCTAACCGTGGATTAGAGAAAATCCAACTAATATCCGCAAATTTTATAACAAATAATTCTTTAACCAAAATATGGATATTAGCATCTGGAGCATGCTTTAACAAATAATACCTTCGAAAGCAACCTCAAGAAGTGGTGGATATCCTCCCAGACTCTCCCCTCCAACATTCAGCATCTGGAGCATGCTTTGACTCTTTGGAAAAAAACAACTTACAGTGAATTAAAAAATCAGAAGAGAAAAATAATTGCTAGACTTGGTGGGATTCAGAGGAAGATTCAGCGCAACTCCATAAATCCTTTTCTTACCAATCTTGAAAAAGAGTTGCATAAGGACCTTTCTGAAATTTTGTACCAGGAGGAACTGGCCTGGTTCCAAAGATCTAGAACTCAATGGCTCCAAGATGGTGATAGGAACACCCGGTATTATCACATTAAAGCGACTAATCGTAGAAGGAAGAATACTATCACCATGCTTAGGAATAATGATGGAAATTGGGTGGATGATGAGACTACTTTAAGAGACATGGTCAATAACCACTTCAAAGAGTTATTCCATGAAGACCATAACCCTACTCCTTTGCTTCATACTTCCTATACCTATACTCCTCTTGATAATGAGGCCTGCAGTGAAATTGGCAAGTAAATCACCAATGAAGACATTAGACAAGCTTTGTTCAGTATGTCTCCTTGGAAAGCCCCTGGGCCTGATGGGTTTCCAGCTGGCTTCTACCAAGCTAATTGGGACACTATTGTAGAGTCCTTTTGCAGTTACATCAAGCATCTGTGGAATAATCCCACTGCCATAGCCACTATTAATACTACTGATATTTGCCTAATTCCTAAAATTGAGAAGCCTGAATTTGTCAGTCAATTCAGACCTATATCCCTTTGCAATGTTAGCTACAAGATTCTGCCAAAGATTCTGGTCCAGAGACTTAAGCCTTTTATACCTAAGCTTATCTCTCATTACCAAACTGGGTTTGTCCCAACAAGAAGCATTCATGAGAACATTGTGGTTGCCCAAGAATTGGTGCATAGTATGGGCAAAATGAGAGGGAAAACAGGTTTTTTTGCTATCAAAGTGGACTTGGCTAAGGCTTATGACAAGCTTAAGTGGTCATTCATTTTTGATATTCTTAAAGAGGTGGGGCTTCCTGAGCATATTAGTGATATCATCATGCACAGTGTCTCTAGTGTGCAAAGTAATGTTCTTTGGAATGGCACTAGATCTGAGTTTTTCCATGTTGAAAAAGGTATTAGGCAAGGTGACCCTATGTCCCCATACCTATTTGTGTTATGTATGGATAAATTGTCCCATTTTATTCTTGAGGCTGTGGATAGAGGTGATTGGATCCCTATTAAGGCTGGGCGCCATGGTCCAGTGGTGTCCCACCTTATGTTTGCTGATGACCTCCTCCTCTTTGGAAAGGCCATTTAAGACAGTTTTCAGAGTGTGGTTCAAACTCTTAATAAATTCTGCTCCATTTCTGGTCAGATTGTCAATATGGATAAGACTAACATTCTGTTCTCCAAGAATGTGCCTAGAGATATGCGAAGAAGAATTAGGAATTGGTCTGGTTTTAAGGAAACTCCTACTTTGGGTAAGTATTTGGGCATTCCCCTCATTGGCAGGAACCCTAGGTATGGTGATTTTCAATATTTGATTGATAAAGTGAAGACTAAGCTGGCTGGTTGGAAAGCTAAGCACCTATCTTTTGCTGGGAGGGTTACCCTTTCTAAAGCTGTAATTCAAGCTATTCCCATATACTCTATGATGACTACCCCCATCCCTAAGGCTTGCTTTAATGATATCCAAAAGCTTCAAAGGAACTTTATTTGGGGAGGCTCTGAAGATAGAAAGAAGTTCCACATGGGCAATTGGCATACCTTTGCTCTTCCTAAACCTAATGGTGGGCTTGCAATAAGAGATCTCTCTCTTACGAATAAAGCTTGTACTATGAAAATGGGCTGGGCCATTAAAAATAATGAGAACAATCTTTGGTGTAAGGTCCTTAAAGGAAAATATGGGCGTTCTACTATCATCAATGGGGACATTACTGTTAAACCCACTGATTCGTTTATATGGAAGAGCATAGCCAAAATCTGGCCTACTCTGGACTCTCTTGAGGTTAGTGAAATTGGTGATGGTCTTTCCACTAATGTTTGGACAGATATATGGATTGACCACAACACCAAATTGATTGATATTGTGGATCACATCCCCAGTAACATTATGGACCTAAAAGTTGCTGACATTAGCAACAATAATGGTAAATGGAACTTAGACCAAATTGTTGAAGTCATACCTGAGCATTACCTGAAGATTGTGGAGACTTTGCCTCCTCCTAACAGATCTGAAGGGCCTGACCGCAAAATTCTTGCTAATACCAAAGATGGCTCCTTTTCCATTGCTGCTGCTTATTCCATGATCAGTGGATTTCCCTCCTTGACTCCTGATCATGCGTGGACTCTCCTGTGGAAGATTGATGCTCCTGAAAGAATACGATGCTTCATTTGGCAGCTTGCTCACGGTCGTCTTCCCACCAAAGTGTTGTGCAACAAATGGAGCAATACGAACCCTAATTGCAAGCACTGCCCTGATACCCCTGAAACTCTCCTCCACGTCTTTCGTGATTGTTCTAAAGCCACCCCTGTGTGGCAAGCTACCCTTGGCCAAGCTCATCCCCCTAATTTCTACACTACCAATCTGAAAGATTGGGTGTTACTTAACTTCAACCAGCGTGACAACAACAAGCATCTCCATCCTTGGCAAGCTGTCTGGGCAACTACTTGTTATCATCTTTGGACTTGGAGGAACAGAGACGAGCACGACCCCAACTTTCAGCGTCCCTTCAAACCTGACAAAGAGATTCAAGGCTTCATAAATGCTTATTTTGCTTCGCAAACTGGGCATAGTGCGGTAATTAGTAAAACCCTTACCCAATTCCAGGTGAAGTGGACGCCTCCTACGCTGGGTTAATTGGATCAGCCTCAATTGCGATGGTGCCTTCAATGGAAGAGAGGATTTGGCTGCTTGCGGTGGTGTTTTGCGAGATGAGCAAGGTAATTGGATCATGGGCTTCACCAAGAAGATTGGCGTTGCTTCTGCGTTTGTGGCCGAGCTCTGGGGCATTTTCTGTGGCCTGCAAATTGCGCGTGATCTAGGGTTCACGAAGGTGGAGCTGAGAGCTGACTCCACTACTGTGATTAAAAGCATTTCTCCCAATTCGGGTAATGTTTCAGGTCGCCATCTGATCCGACGCATCAAATGGGCTTTGTTCAACTTTGGGTTGGACTGTGATCCGAAAGCATGAGTTCAGAGAAGCTAATGCCGTGGCGGATGGGCTTGCAAAATTGGGCCTCTCAAATGCTGATAATACCTTGATTAATTTGTATCCCACCCCCCTAATTGTATTAAGCAACTTGTTGCTCTTGATTCTCATGGAGTTTTTACTCCTAGACTAGTCACCATGTAATTTCGCTTGGGCTTGAGCCCCCTTTTTAATTCAAAAATAAATAAATATGGATATTAGTGTGGCCAATCATTGTGAGGATGCTCCAATTATCTATGTGTCATATTTTTAATGGGCAAAAGTAAACACATTATGTAAGGAACTCTGTGTAAGCTCTATCCTAAAATAAACGGACTCCCTTCGAATTGCCAGTTTTTAGTTTTCTGTCTGGATTCAGGTTTTAGCCCACTTTTCATGCGGACGGTTCACAAGTTCACTTCAACCGGACATGGACCATTTCAACTGGTTGAATCGCCTCGATTCGGTCTGGTTTTAACAACCTTCATAAAAAGTGTCCAATATACACAAATGCAGCCAAACAAAATTTTAGAAGTTTTCGTCAAAAAGTAAACATTAAAGAATAATTTTTTATTTTGGTTTATGTTGACGTGTTTTTAAGTGTTTTCACAAAAAGTTATTTTCAAAAAAGTTTTTTGGTAAAAAAGTAAATATTTGAGATTAATTGTTTTGTACTATTGATGTAAAATGTTTTACAGCATTAGCCAACAAATTGACTTAGTAATTTCTTGTTTTACCCCATTAAAAAAATAAGTTTTTCCCTGTGAAGACAATTTTTTTAAAAATGAATGGGGGCTACACCTAAATTTTTAAGGGGGCATTTAAAATTTTATAGATTTTTGTTGAGGTTATTCATTAGACTTATATTTATTTGTTTTTTTATGCAGAAGTTTGAAAATATGTGGAAGAATTAGTTGTCAAATTAGTTGCCTATCATTAGTTGTCAAATTAGTTGTCAAATTAGTTGCCTATGTGGAAGAATTACACCTTGAAGGGAGTAAAATTGAAATCATATATTTGGATTGTCGTTCAGCTTATCCTGTAGAATGGAATGGAGAAGCTTTCAAGAAGATGAGAAATCTCAAAACACTTATCATTAGTAATTTTTTTGCCGTTCATTTTACTAAAAATCCCAAACACTTTCCAAGTAGTTTGAGAGTTTTGGAATTGGGCAAAGTTTGTACTTTAAACTTTATACCATCTATATTTTTGAGTAAGGTAAGTGTAATAATTTAATTTCCATGTCATGTAAATTTATAAATTCCCTTTAAAGTTAATCATTTGAATTATTTTTCTTTATGCAGAAGTTTAAGAATATGAAAATTTTGAAATTTAATATACATACTTGATGTCTTTGGTCTCCCAAATTTTGAAATATTTTCATTTAGATGTTTTTATAGTTTAATTACAATTCACAGATCCGTTGGGTTCTTAAGTAAAGTCAGATTCTTGAATGTTAAGAGTTGCAAAGAACTTATGAGTTTTCCAACCATAATAAAGTTGCCCTCTCTTCAAGACTTGGGACTTTCACATTGTGACATGCTCGAACTTCATTTCAATAGTTGTCAAGTTAGTTGCCAACGTGGTAGAATTATACCTTAGAGGGAGCAATGTCACAAGTATTCCTGAATGCATCAAAGAATTGCTTTTTTATCAAAGCTTAATTTGGATGGTTGCATGCATCTTCAAGAAATAAGAGGGATCCTGTCAAATTTAAAATATTTGAGTGCTATGCATTGCGAATCGTTGAATTCCTCCTCGCGTGGAAGCTTATTTCTGAATTAGGTTTTGGTTCTTTTCCTAGCATAATTTTTTTGACTTAACATTTCATAATTAAGAATGTATTGCATGAGGATGGAGGCACCGAGTTTTGTTTTCCAACTGGAACCAAGAGGATCCCGGAGGTGTTCGAGCACCAAAATAATATAACATCACTTTTTGTGTCAAATTATTTTTGGTTCTGTAAAAGCCTCCCTTCCATTGTTATCTTCTTTTGTTGCAAATCGATGCATGAAGATGATAAGTTTTTAGATTGTTTTAGCACCTATCTGAGGATACATGACTGCCAATATCCTCTTTGTCTTTCAGAATCAGCCCGTGAATCCTATGCGCACGGTCAGATCATGAAATCAGATTATATATATCTACTTGATGTGCGACTGCAATATGTGGGAAACAGGCTACCTTTACGTACCTTATAGAAAGTGGAATCTATGTATTCAAGGAGAAAACTAACATGGACAACATTCGATTCACCAATCCTTATCAAGGAAATAGAAAATTAGATGAATGTCTCATTTGATTTGAAGAAGGAATCTCCTACTAATGGTATATTGAAAATTCCACAAGCTCGACCCCACAATATTGAACCTGCCTTCAGTTCACACCTTCATTAGTTAGTATAACTTTTTGAGCAGAAACAAACACAATTGCATAATTAATTAATTATTAGATGAATGTTATAATACTGAAGTTGTATCTCTCTCTGAAAAGCAATAAACAAATTATTATGATAATGCGCCGAACGTGTCACTGAAATTTCCACAATACTGAAGCTGCCCTCACACCTTCCTTGGTTCATTCATTGTTTAAATACACAGACCCGCCTAAGCAAGTAAGTAAACTGCCTTCAAAATTCCCTTCTTGTTCTAATACACGATGGCTCTTCAATCATCCTCTTCATTCTCCTACGAATTCACCTACGATGTCTTTCTCAGTTCAGAGGCTTTGACACTCGCTATAATTTCACCGGCAATCTCTACAAAGCTCTTTCTAATAGGGGAATACGTGGTTTTATTGACGATAGGGAACTTCATGGAGGTGAAGATATCACGCCAACACTTCTCAAGGCTATTGATGATTCCAGGATTGCCATTATCGTCTTCTCTAGAAACTATATGCTGATTCTTCTTTTTGTTTGGACGAACTTGTCCACATCATTCACCGCTTCAAGGCAAAGGATCAACTTATTTTGCCTATTTTCTATGGGGTGGAACCTACTCACTTGCGACATCACACCGGTAGTTATGGTAAAGCTATAGCTAACCATGAAAAAAAGTTCCAACATAATAAGGAAAAGTATATCCATAACATGGAGAGGTTGCAGAAATGGAAGATGACTCTTAATCAAGCTGCTGACTTGTCTGGCTACACTTTCAATCCTGCTGGGTACCCCACTTCAATCTTTAGTCTTATTTTTCTTTCTTAAATATTTTAATCTTCAACCATCAAATAAGTCTATTTTATATTAAAGAGAAAAATATGTTTGTTTTATCGCTTGTGTATTTTAAGGATATATTTGATAGAGTAATGGAGGGGAGGGCTTTGGATGACTTGATTTATATTTTAATATATATTTAAACTTTTAAAAATTGAAATAATAACATCATATACAGTAATATAACTTTAATAATCATACTTTTTTTAAAAAAATCATAACTTCCTCAATTTAAAATTGAAAAATAAGCGCACCCCTCCAAAATCCTTTATCCAACCCTTAATGTTCAAAAAGTTTGTTCATTTTGATTTGTATGTCAAAACAATTTGAATTGTAATAACAATCTAATTATCAATACATGGGTGGATGTGGTTCTGATGCATTTACTCTGATTGGGCAGGAAGCAATATGAATATAAGTTTACTGAGAAAATGGTAGATTTGGTAACCAATACGATCAGTCGTACGCCTTTACATGTAGCAAATTTTTGCGTTGAACTGAAATATCGAGTACTGCAAGTGAAATCTCTACTAAACATGGCATCTGATTATGGAGTCTGCATGGTAGGGATCCATGGCTTTGGAGGAATAGGTAAAACTACACTTGCAAGAGAAATTTATAATTCAATTGCCAGTCAATTTGATGTTGCATGTTTTCTTGATAATGTGAGACAAAACACACATCAAAACCTTCAAGAGACACTTCTTCATGAATCAATTAGAGAGAAGTATATCAAGTTAGGAAGTGTCGGTAAAGGAATTTCAATAATTAAGCAAAGGTTACACACAAAGAAGGTCCTTTTGATTCTCGACGACGTTGACAAATTGGAACAACTACAGGTTTTGGCTGGAGGATGTGATTGGTTTGGTCCTGGTAGCAGAGTGATCATTACAACTCGAGACCAACATTTGCTAGAAAGCCATGGGATTGAAAGAAAGTATGAAGTAAAGGAGCTAAATAAGGATGAAGCTCTTGAGTTATTGAGGTGGAAAGCTTTTAGAAATAACAAAGTTGATTCAAGTTATGAGGATATTTTAAACCGTGCAGTGTCTTATGCTTCTGGCCTACCATTGGCTTTAGAAGTAGTGGGTTCCAACTTATATGGAAAGCAAATAGAAAAATGGGAATCTACCTTGGCTCAGTATAAAAGGATTCCTCCAAAAAATATCCAAAAGATACTTCGGGTAAGCTTTGATGCTTTGGAGAAAGATGAACAAAGTGTTTTTCTCGACATTGCTTGCTGCTTTAATAATAATCAATTGGAAGAGGTAGAATGTATACTTTCGGCACATCATGGCTACTGCATCAAATATCTTATCGAAGTGTTGGTTGAAAATCCCTCTTAATGATTGATTCACAAGGTTCTGTGATATTACATGATTTGATAGAAGATATGGGTGGGCAAAGAAATTGTCCAACAAGAATCACCAAAAGATCCTAAAAAACGTAGTAGATTGTGGCTCCGTAAAGATTTAGTTCCGATTTTAAAAGAAGATACGGTAAGATTGATATAGTTGGTTATTTTTTTGTTTTTTTTTATCTTCAACACTTATTTATCATTTTGGACTATTGTATGCTCATGTCATTTTTTTTTTCTAACTCTTGATCATACGTACTTTTCTCTTATATGTGGGTCGCAGTCTTACTTATACTATGTTGATTTGTGTTTTATCTATTCTTAGGGCACTTGTAAAGTTGAAATCATATATCTTTGTTGCTGCTCAACTTTTGGAGGAGAATTAGATTGGAATAGAAAAACCTTTGAGAAGATGAGAAATCTCAAAACACTTATCGTTAAATGTGATTATTGTGGACAATGTAAATGTTTTGAAAGTCCCAAGTATTTTCCTAGTAGTTTGAGAGTATTGGAATGGGAGGGACACCCTTTCCAACTAATGCCATCTATGTTTTTGAACAAGGTAAGTATAAAAATTTAATTTTTCAATCCTGTTCATTTATAAATTGCCTTTGAAGTTACTCATTTGACTTTTTTTTTGTCTATGCAGAAGTTCAATAATATGAAAGTTTTGAAATTTACAATGTGTGATAATTTAACAACTTTACCTGACGTCTCTGGTCTCCCAAATTTAGAAATAATTTCATTTGCATATTGTATAAATTTAATTACAATTCATGAATCTATTGGCTTCCTATGTAAACTCAAAATTTTGGATGTTGATGATTGCATTAACCTCAGAAGTTTTCCAGCGATAAAGTTGCCCTCTCTTCAAATGCTGAGACTCTATATGATTGTGATAGTCTTGAGAGTTTCCCTGAAATATTAGGAGAGATGAAAAACTTAACTCGAATTGATTTGGAAGCTATTTCCATAGTAGAGTTTCCATCTCCATATCAAAATCTCAGTGGGCTTTAATTGTGAGTTAAAACTTCGGGGAAATGGGATTAGGGTACTAATTAGCATTCTAATGATGTCAAAATTGTCTCGGGTTATTATCTGGAATTGTCAATTATTGCCAATACAGAATGATAATCTTGGTTCTAAAGAATCTTCAAAGGTAAAAGTTCTTCACCTCAGAGATTGCAACCTATCCGATGAAATCCTTCCGGTAGTTCTCAAGTTGGTTGCCAATGTGGAAGAATTATACCTTGATGGAAATGATTTCACATTTCTTCCCGAATGCATCAAAGAATGTCACTTTTTAAGTAAAGTCAATTTTGCTTCCTGCCCAAACCTTCAAGAAATTAGAGGGATTCTGCCAAATATGAAGTATTTGTTTGCTAGCTCCTGCAAATCATTGACTTTCTCCTCATATAGAAGCTTGTTTCTGAAACAGGTTTTGGGTTTTTTCCTATCATAAGTTTATTTTTGACTTAATAGTTATAATTCAGAATGTAAACTAAACTTATGAATATCTTTTATGACAAACAGATATTGCACGAGGATGGACACACGGACTTTTATTTTGCAGGAATTGGGGGGGTTTCCAGAGTGGTTCGAGCATCGAAGTAACAGAACATCCATTTCGTTTTGGTTTCATAAAACCATCCCTTCCATTGCTCTCTTCATTCAAAGTAAAACGACAGTTGAAGATTTTATGTATAGATTTAATGCCTATTTGAGCATCAATGGCCATAGATATCCTCTTGGTAACATAAAAGGGTGTCTTGATGTCAATTATTCAATAGAGGCAAATCATGCACATCTATTTGATGTGGGGTTGCAAGAAAGGGGAATCGAATCTAAACTGGACGAAGCACTTCTGAAAAATGAATGGATCCATGCAGCGATTGTGTTTGAGAAGTCTAACCAAGTGACAAGATCGAATGAACTCTTTATAGGAAGCGGGTCCCACTTGCTCCTTTTAGAATGTGGAATTCATGTATTCAAGCAGAAAAGTAGCATGGAGGATATTCGATTCACTGATCCTTATGAAGTAGTGGGTTAATGCTCTTTTTGGGGTTATGCATTCAAAGTCAATGAAAACAAAATGGCACATTTGATGTCAAAGGTAAATTCTCTTGTGGTCTGTTATGGCATCCTAGTAACTAATTTTAATTGTCCTATTTCTTCTGAGTTTCAAGCTTCTACGTACAAAAATGGAACAATAGAGAATGAGATCTAGGACTATTTTTTGGTGTTAATTTCTTTTTGCTTCTAATTACTTTTCAGGGAATTTTATGTTGAGATACAGAAACTGTGAATTTTCTTTCCAGCTAACGGTCCATTCCATTCTTTTCATTTACTAGTTTGTAGTGCAGTCAATTTGGACACTTGGTTTTCACCCTTACAAAACTTCCTAATTCGTGTTTTCAAATGATGTATATAAAGTAATAATAAGATCATTCGCTCTCCAATTCTATCACAATATTTAACCATTTTTTTCACTAGAGTGGTGAGATATTGTGATAGAAACTCAGAGAGACAAATAGAATGATAACAGGTAGTTCATTGTGTTATTTGAGTAAGAAAGATTGAATCAACCGGTATTAAATCTCATCAATCGATAACGAATTTTTATACTACATCCTACGATCATATTTAATGGTTCACCAGTGAGGGATTTGATTTGCTCCCTCACCCTAGAAGTACCCTAAAATAAATAAATAAATTTGCAGTAACATTAATTATTCTCAATTGAAATAAAATGATCTTATAATCATGGGAGTGGGGTAGTGGGAGTAGTTAGTATAATCAGTGGTGAAGCTAGCTAACTTTTTATGAGGTGGCTAATTAGAAAGGAAAAATGGCATGTTTGTTATGAAAAAATGGCCAAGGAGTATAAATGTGAGTTTAGAAGAGGCAAATTTGATTTTAGTTAAGATGATGATGTTTGTTATTACAAATCAAACTCTCAAATGCAGAAGTGATAAAATATATCACTAGTGATTAAATGTACCAAAAACTCCCAATTAAGAAAAATTGGAAAAAAAGACCACTCTAGCAAACCTTTAAGAATTTCGGTTGTGCAACTTGGCTTGTATCATAATATTTAGAAAGATCCGAGATTCATGAGATTTGACTAAGTGAATCGGGATTCGTGATGAGATTCAAGTGTAAAATAGATTCACATTCCGATACGTATTGTTGTGTTTGATTTTGTATCGAGTTGAGTTATGAATTGCATGACTCGTAAGATACAGATAACCAGAGTCCAGATAACGACCATTCTTTATCCCTTGTGAGTTTTGCAACATTATTAGGGTGTGTACAAAGATACGTTCTCTTTTTTCAAAATCTTTACTGTAAGCTTTGCTTGAAGACAAGCGAATAGTGTGGCTTATACCCTTGCTAGGGAGTCACTATTCATGGCTAGTCACCATGTGTCTTTAATCATGTCACACTCGCTCTGATTATTAATAAAATTCACTGGATTCCTTGGTTAAAAAAATATCTTGTAACTTCCCTAGTAATAAGCTCGGCTACCATCAAGTGTGCCAGAGACAATGATCTTATCCATAGTGGAAAGTCGCATGAAATAAGTCGTTAGAAGCCAAGAAATGTGGCATGCCAATTGATGGCACCACTGCCCTGTACACATTATGTAGGGCAGGATGGTATACTTTCTTGTGCATATTTGACAGAGAGATTCAAGGAACATTAGTCTAAATTTCAAATTCAAACAAACACAAAATACTGTACAATTTTAAAATATTGTTACCACAAATTAAGAGGTCTTATAATTGTTGAAATTTCCACAAGCTAGAACCCACAATACTGAAGCTTCCCACACATTCATTTATTTAAAATGATTCTTTGTTGAACTTTCCACCAAGACCAATGAAGTTGAAAAGAAAAAAAAAACTTTTTGTTGGTATAGGAAAAATTAAAAATCAAACTTGTTACAAGTCTTGTGACGTTCTGTTTACGATGATATTTTTGTGCATTCTTGGCCCACACGGAAGATAGAAAGGAAATGGTAAGGAATTTTGGCCATTGGTTTTTTTTATAAGCAAATGTTAGTGGGGTGGGGGAATGTTAGTTTCCGGGGTTTGAACCCGGGACCTCCTTCTCGCAATTTTGCAACTCTTTCATGTCCCTTAGCTCGCCAACTGAGCAACCTTCCTGGGACAATTTTGGCCATTGGTGACTGAATACTCTCATAAATCAGTTATACTTCGTTGCCAATTTTGTTATCAGTTTATCTTCTTTTAGTTTACAGAAAACCGCCTTCCATATTCTTCTGATACTCTCACAACACAATGTCAAACATTAACTTACCTAAGTTATTGAAAGACCGGTCATTACCACCCTCCTCCTCCTCCTCCTCCTCTGAATTCACCTACGATGTCTTCCTCAGTTTTAGAGGCTCTGACACTCGCTATAATTTTACTGGCAATCTCTATGGAGCTCTTTCTGATAAGAGAATCCGCACCTTTATGGACGATAGGGAGCTTAAGGGAGGTGAAGAAATCACACCATCACTTCTCAACGCTATTGAAAAGTCCAAGATTTTGATTCCCGTGTTCTCTAAAAACTATGCCGGTTCTTCTTTTTGTTTAGACGAACTTGTACATATCATTAAGTGTTCCGATATAAAGGGTCGACTTGTTTTGCCAATTTTCTATGAAATGGATCCTTCTCACGTGCGACATCAGACTGGCAACTATAGTGAAGGACTTACTAGACTTGAAAAGAGGATAAAAAATAACATGGAGAGGTTGCAAAAATGGAAGAAGGCTCTTAATCGGGCAGTTGACTTCTCTGGCGGCCATTTTAACCCTAAGTACCGAACTTCACTCCTGTTTTGAATTCTTTTATACATATTCTGCTTCTCTAAATTTCCATGCTTTGATTGTTTCATCTTAAAGCTAAATTAGGAAAAGAAATTTTTTTATTTTATTCTTCACCAAGCATTTGTTATTTGTGAGTTCAAACAAATTGAATATTAATTTGAATTGTAATGTTATTATTATCAATACAAGGATGCGAGTGTGATGCACTTACTCAAAATTATCCGATTATACAGGAATCAATATGAATATAAGTTTATCAAGGGGATAGTCAAATATGTCTCGTGTAAAATCAATCATGCCCCTTTAAATGTTAGTGATAACCCTGTTGGATTGGAGTCTCGAGTCCAAAAAGTAAAGTCACTTCTGGATAAAACCAGGATGCTGGGAATCTACGGGAGACAAGGAACTGGTAAGACTGTAATTGCAAAAGCGGTTTATAATTGCATTGTTGATCAATTTGAAAGTTCGTGTTTTCTACACAATGTGAGAGAAAATGTTGCTAGACATGGCTTAAAGCATCTCCAAGAGGTTCTCCTTTCCAGAACAGTTGGGTTGGACTTCAAGTTAGAAGATGTTAGTGAGGGAATTCCAATCATAAATCAAAGGATAAAGGGAAATAAGGTTCTATTGATTATCAATGATGTTGATGAACTGGAGCAACTACAAGTTTTGGTGGGAGGAGATGATTTGTTTGGTCGTGGCAACAAAGTCATCATTACCACTCGAAGCGAACAGTTACTGGAACATTATGGGGTTAAAACAAGATATAAGGTAGAGGAGTTAACTGGGAAAGAACGTTCAGGGTTAAGTCAAGCAATGGCTTTGGGAATTATTAAACGCGAAAAATGTAATTCTTAATCTTTGATACTTTTTCCTTGTTACACACGGTCATTAATTTGTGTTTGCTAGGTACTAAAATAGCTCATTTGTAGTTGTCTTGGATAGTTGAAGTCAAAATAAAAGAGTCTTGAAACAATTAATCTATAGTTTAAGACTCTAAAAGACTCAATAAATGTAAGAGGTATATTTGGAAAAATATGCTGAATTATACATTAAGATTTTAAAAGTACCATTGTTTTGAAATAAAAATAAAAAACCAAAAGTACGAAATATTAGAAACGGAGGTGGTAGTATGTTGTATGAATAAAAGTAAGACACATTTTAGCCTTCTGTTGCATAAAAGAAAGCTCAATACTCAAGAAAGCTATTATTATTGTATTAATGACTCTTGTCTAGTATTGACAAATGCATGGTCCCTAATGATCAATGCGTGATAGTGAACTATAAAGCACCTACATAGACTCAGACACCGAACACGACGCTAACATAGATTATATAGACACCGGGTTTTAATTTGAAAAATACAAGTTATTGAAATATTGGTGTCGGTGTCGATGTCGGTGTCCTACATGACATGTGTCGAACACCTGACATGTATTCAACCGAAAGTGTCGTTGAAGTGTCGGTGCTAGAGAGGTATAGTGACTGTTTCTTTAATTGGGGTTTTGTTGGTGACTGAGTTTTCATTAAAATGAGAGGATTTGTAATATTTCAGCAAGTTCTTAATAGTTTATATATTTGTATTTAATTAGCAGAGGTGTACTGTCTATAGAAATTGTT
Source organism: Astragalus glycyphyllos (assembly GCA_963573325.1). NCBI lineage: Eukaryota > Viridiplantae > Streptophyta > Magnoliopsida > Fabales > Fabaceae > Astragalus > Astragalus glycyphyllos. The sequence continues at coordinate 6,029,171 of OY754313.1, read as the reverse complement.
GTGTGAAAAGGTGATGTGCAAGTATACACAATCGCAACAAGTAATACAATGATAAGTAGAGATCTAATCGCAGGGATTAATATTAATTTTCAAAGTTTAAAATGGTAGTTCAACTAGTTAGGGGTAATCAAGTAAAAATTGTTTTTAGACTAAGGTAAGGTAAAGTAACAGAAAATAAACAAGATAGTAAGAATGGTGGGAAAAGTCAAGTGAGAAAATAGATGGAATGTTTTCACTAAGTAAATCATTTAAAACAACATAATGTTCTATACGATGCTGTAGCAATTGATGCGCAGTCACTATCGTCAGGGTTTCGTTACAATGGATTATGTCTAAGCTTGTGGTAATCAAGATTTGTGCTCACTCATGCTTAAGTTGGTGTATGTAAACACATTTGTGCTCGATCACTTTTATGCTTACTCAAGTCAAATATCTCTCAAGTTTATTTTGGGAGCAACACTACTATTTGAATTGTAGAGTTAGGCGATAGTCCTCTAGTCTTTAGTTGGTGTTTGTTTTGACTGTTGTTTTCAGCTGGTGGTGCTGGTTTCTCTACACCTTTGATGTATGTTTTTCTGTCCCTTTTGTATGGTTGGGTTGGGCACCCTAGTGCTCATTGGAAATTCATTAGCACAAGAAACATTAGATTGCCTTCTCCATCTTATTTTAATTTGTTATTGTCAACAAAAAATCTTAAATTGAAATTGAAGGTCAGGATAAGTTTTCCATGGCCAGAGATTGTCTAATTTAGAATGAAAATAATTAGGCTATTTGTTTGAAGCTATTCTGAGCAGAAACAAACACAATTAAGGGAAGGAATACTATTTCATAATTAATTATTGAGTAAATACCCAAATTCGTTTCTAACAAAAAATTCAAAGACCAATTTGGTTTCCACAAAATAAAAAAAAAACCTTTTTAGTCTATGAGACACGAAAATAAGGGTCAAATTACTCCCAGATAGAGACTAAAACGTCCCCAACAAATTATTGTAAAAGATCTAATTTGACCCACATTTAAAATTATTAAGAATTAAATTATCTTAACTTGTTATTGTCAACAAAATATCTTATCTTAAATTGAAATTGAAGGTCAGGAGATAAGTTTTCCAAGGCTAGCGATTGTCCAATTTAGAACGAAAACAATTAGACAACTCGTTTGAAACTATTTTGAGCAGATACCTAAATTCGTCCCTAACAAAAAATTTGGAGACCAATTTAGTTTTCGCAAAATGAAAAATACTTGTTTAGTATTTGAGAAATGAAAATAAGGGTCAAATTACTCCCTGATAGAAACCAAAATGTCCTTAACAAATTATTGTAAACGACTTAATTTGACCCACATTAAAAATTATTAAAGATTGAATTAATATTTTTTTATTTCTTGGACTAAATTGGTTTACACATTTATTATTAAAGACAAATTTGGATATTCGCACTTAATTTTTTTTTGAAACATTTCCGCACTTAATTATTAGACTCACTAGGTGTAGCTGAAAAGCTCACTGAAATGTCCACAATAATGAAGCTGTCATGACAGTCACACTTTCCTTTTGTTGAAATTTCCACAATGATAAAGCTGTCCTAATTATTAAAGACAAAATCAGAGTCTAATTATTTGACCCACATATATTGAAAAAAATGGCATTGAAAGCAAAACAAAACACAAACGATAGTGCACTGAATGAACATGAACATGCATGTCATCGAAATTTCCAGTCCACACACATTAATGAAGCTACTCTCTCTCACCACTTTCCAATTTTCATTAACATCATTGCCCATTTTGTAATCACATTTACTACTTCTTCTTCTCATACTCTCACAACACACTGCTGTTCATTCCCGATGGCTCAACACTTTTCCTCCGTTGGATTCACATACGAAGTGTTCCTCAGTTTTAGAGGCTTTGACACTCGTTATAATTTCACCGGAAATCTCTACAAGGCTCTTTGTGACCGTGGAATTCATACCTTCATGGATGATACAGAGCTTCAAGGAGGTGAAGAAATTACACCATCACTTCTCAAAGCAATTGAAAACTCTAGAATTGCCATCATCGTGTTTTCTGAAAATTATGCTTCTTCTTCCTTTTGTTTGGACGAACTTGTTCACATCATTCACGACTTCAAGGTAAATGATCGGCTAGTTTTGCCGGTTTTCTATGGTGTGGAACCTACTCATTTGCGATATCATACTGGTAGTTATGGTTTAGCAATAGCTCAGCATGAAAAGAAGCTTCAAAATAACATTGAGAGGTTGCATAAATGGAAGATTGCCCTTAATCAAGCTGCTAACTTGTCTGGCCATACTTTCAATCCTGCTGGGTACCTTACTTCATCCTTCACTCTTGTTTTTCCTTCTTATATTTTTGATTGTCAAGTAATTCCATTTTAAATGTTGAAGAGAAGAATATGTTTTTTTTCCTTTTATATGTTGAACAAGTTTGTTCATTGTGATTAATATACTAATTGTAAATACATGTGTGGATGTGATTATGATGCATATGGTCAATTTTATTTAATTGGCCAGGAAGGAATATGAATACGAGTTTATTGGGAAGATAGTAGATTTGATCTCTAACAAGATCAATCGTACTCCTTTACATGTTGCGGATTTTCACGTTGGATTGGAGTCTCGAGTATTGAAAATGAAATCCTTACTAAATATGGGATCTGATGATGGAGTCTGCATGGTAGGGATCCATGGCATTGGAGGAATAGGTAAGACGACACTTGCAAGAGAAATTTATAATTCAATTGCCAATCAATTTGAAGTATTATGTTTTCTTGATGATGTGAGACAAAAAACACACCAACATGGATTAGTACACCTTCAAGAGATACTTCTTCATGAAACAATTAGAGATAAGGATATCAAATTTGGAAGTGTATGTAAAGGAATTTCAACAATAAAGCAAAGGCTATATACAAAGAAGGTTCTTTTGATTCTTGATGATGTTGATGACTTGAAGCAGCTTGAGGCTTTGGCCGGAGGATGTGATTGGTTCGGTCCTGGTAGCGAAGTCATCATTACCACTAGAGACCTACATTTGCTAAAAAGTCACGGGATTGAAAAAACATATGAAGTAGAAGAGTTAGATGAGGATGAAGCTCTTGAGTTGTTAATGTGGAAGGCTTTTAAAAATAACAATGTTGATTCGAGTTACGATGACATTTTAAATCGGGTAGTGACATATGCTTCTGGTTTACCATTGGCTTTAGAAGTAGTGGGTTCCAACCTGTGTGGAAAGCACATTGAAGAATGGGATTCTACATTGGCTCGGTATAAAAGGGGTCCTCATAGAAAAATCCAAAAGATACTTCAAGTAAGCTTTGATACTTTGGAGGAAGATGAGCAGAGTGTCTTTCTTGATATTGCTTGTTGCTTAAGAGGACATGAATTGTTAGAGATCGAAGATATACTGCATGCTCATTATGGTGATTGCATGAAATATCATATCGGAGTGTTGGTAGAAAAATCCCTTGTGAAGATTAGTAAGTGGCGGTGGAATGATACTAACTTTGTGACATTACATGACTTGATAGTGGACATGGGTGAAAATATTGTACTACAAGAATCACCCAAAGAGCCTGGGAAACGCAGTAGGTTGTGGCTCCATAAAGATATAGTTCCAGTTTTAGGAGATAATACAGTAAGATTGAAGTATTTGGTTTGTTTTTATTTTATTTTATTTATATTTAACATTGATTTATCATTTTCGATATTGTATGCTTATGTTATACTTGTTTTCTAACTCTTGATAATACATAATTTTCTCTTTCATATCGGTGGATGTCTTAGTGATATTGTGGTTGGTTTGTGCTTTTTGTATTCACAGGGTACTAATAAAATTGAAATTATGCCTCTGGATTGTGGCACAATGGATGCAGTACTGGATTGGAATGAAAAAACTTTCAAGAAGATGAGAAATCTCAAAACACTTATCTTTTATAGTGGTTCTGGGCAGAAAACTCATTTTTCTAAAGGTCCTGGACATTTTCCAAGTAGTTTGAGAGTACTGGTATGGATAGGATATCCTTTTGAGTTTATACCATCTATCTTTTTGAGTAAGGTAAGTGTAATAATTTAATTTTACTGTCTTATACATTTATGAATTCCCTTCGCGGTTATTTATTTGATTTTTATTTATTTGTTTTTTCTTTACGCAGAAGTTCGAGAATATGAAAATTTTGAAATTTGATTACAGTATATATTTAACCGATATACCTGAAGTCTCTGGTGTCCCAAATTTAGAAATATTTTCATTTAGATCTTGTAAAAATTTAATTACAATTCACGAATCTGTTGGATTTCTAAGTAAGCTCAAAATATTGGATGTTGAGGGATGCTCTAAGCTCAGAAGTTTTCCACCCATAATAAAGTTGCTCTCTCTTCAAGTGTTGAGACTTTCACATACCGGTCTCAAGAGTTTTCCAGAAATATCAGGAGAGATGAAAAACATAACACAATTTGCTTTGGAGTATACTCCCATAGAAAAGTTTCCATCTTCATTTCAAAGGCTCACTGGAATTTGCAACTTAACTATAACAATATCTGGAGACAGGCTTCCGCTAACAATTAGGATTCTCATGATGTTAAATTTGTCACGGGTTTTTATCAAGGGTTGTCGATTATTGCCATTAGAGAATGATAATTCTGGGTCAATAGCACCTTCTAATGTAAAAGTTCTCCATCTCAAGTTTTGTGAGCTATCAGATGAAATCCTTCCAGTTGTTCTCAAGTTGGTTCCCAATGTAGAAGAATTAGACCTCTGTGGGAGTAATTTCACAATTCTTCCCGAATGCATCAAAGAATGCCGCTTTTTAAGAACACTTGCTTTTAATGATTGCTTTTTGTTTGAAGAAATGAGAGGGGTTCCGCCAAATTTAAAATGTTTGAATGCTCTGAATTGTAAATCGTTAACTTCCTTCTTGCATGGAAGCTTGTTACTGAATCAGGTTTCCGTTTACTTCCTAGCATAAGTTTTTATGACTTAATATTTAATAATTCAGAATGTAATTTATAATGCTTAACTATCTTATGAATTGTTTTGTATGACTAATAGAAACTGCACGAAGATGGAGGCACAGAGTTTCTTTTTAGAGCTAGAATCGAGAGGATCCCGGAGTGGTTCGAGCACCAAAGTAAGGGAACATCAATTTCTTTTTGGTTTCGTAAAAGCATCCCTTCTATTGCTCTCTTCTTTCATAGTAAAACGGTGGGTGAAGGTCAGATTTCATTTGGCACTTGTATGAGGATCAATGGCAACATACATCCTCTTCGTCTTCTGGAAGGGGATCATGAACTCCAATATTTATGGATGTTCGAGGATTTTACATATCTAGTTGATGTGCAGCTACAAGACATGGGACTCGAATCTGAACTGAACGAAGCATTTTTAAGAAATGAATGGATCCATGCAGAGGTTGTGTTCTACGATGCCAGGGAAGACCATGTGATGAAATCGAAAGAACTCTTCATAGAAAGTGGGACCCAATTGGTCCTTATAGAAAGTGGAATCCATGTATTCAAGCAAAAAACTAGCATGGAGGACATTCGATTTACCAATCCTTATGAAGGAAAGAGAAAATTAGATGAATATCTCAATAGTTCACTACCACATTTCGTTGAGGAGGGTTATGTTAAAGTTAATTGTGATATTGCTTTTTCAAGGAAATACAATGCTGCTGCCTGTGGTGGTATACTGCAAGATCATTTGGGGTCTTTTCTGGGTGGTTTTACTGGACAGATTGGAGAAACTCAAATCCTACATGCTGAGTTAAAAGCAATTCTTCTCGGCGTCGAATTTGCCTGGAACAAAGGTTATAGAAAGGTCATTGTTGAGTCTAAGTCTCTATCTGCCATTCAATTGCTCAGGAAGGAATTTCCTCCTGATCTTTCCTGTTTGAATTTGGTGAGGGAGATACAGATTTTCGCGAGTTCTGCTGGTCATGTGGTTTGGAGTCACTCTTCGTGCGAGGAAAATGGGGCGGCATCTGTTTTGGCTGAAAATGGTTTAAAGTTGTCTTGGAAAGATGGTCTATTTAGTTTTTGATGATATTCCAATATTTCTTCACAGATGGTACGTGAATAATCCTTTTATTTTTATATTTTTAGAACAAATATTTTGTAATCAGGTTGGGGAAAAAATAAAAAGTTAGCTTGAGTTGGAAATACTTTTATTATATTGTGTTTGTAAGGAAATACTGTTGTGAATTATTTATCATTCTTCCTTTGATTGAAAACCTGAAAATGGACTACCGGTACCGATGATTAGAGTGTTAAAGTGGATTTTGAAGTTATTGAGAGTTCTTTGTTTATTTCTTTTAGTAATGTGTTGTGTGATTCTATACTTCATGTTTTCCAATTTTTCTTGAATGGATGGAACTGTGATTGGTTGTGGTCTTGAGTTCTAATTTAAGGGAATTTACATGGTAGGTCATGCTTAGGTTGTAGTACTTTTACTCTCTTGGACTTCTCATTTACTGGAAACAAAAGGCTAAGTTTTCTTGATACTTGGTGTTGAATCCATAATTTCATTTAGTATGTATATGAATTAAAATCTGAAGAAGGATATTAAAAAATTGCATTAGATTTGAAGTCTAACATGTGTATTGTGTTTCCAAATGTGCTATGAGTTATAACGCACTATGTATGCCGAAATTATGCAAAAAAAATTGCTTCATTTTGTGCCTTAATTCTGTGGCTGAAAGATTCTCATTTGTACTACACTCTTGTGGTAAACACTTAAACTTGTGTGTTGTGCCGTGGAACCGGCTTAATCTTTTCTAAATCTGCTTCACTTAGTTCAAAATCAAATATGTCAAGATTTTGCTTCATCCTCTTCTTGTTGAAGATTTTAGACATGGCACTTGACCCTTGTTGGTACACCCATCTGAGTGCAACCTGAAATGCAATTGTGTCCATGATGGAATGATATAATTAACATAGAAAAACTATTTGTTGGCTATAGACATTCGCCTTGTTGCTCTAAAATTGAAGAATCTTGGGAAGACGAAATGTTTAACAACAAAACTAGGTAACACCAAGCTTCTCATTCTTCACCGGGTTCTGCTATTGTTCCGTATATTTGGTGTCCCAATTCATTGATGGCGAGAAAGTGTCTCAATTTTAAGTTCTCTGGTGTAAAAATGTTTTCTCACAGTCCTACTGGTTTCACTGTTGAATTCCTTTCAGGCAGTTTCATGAGGAATGCTGATATTATGAAATTTGTATGGAATGCAGTCTTACTTTGTTTAGATTTTTTTCCCCGTAATCACATTTTGGAAGAAGCAGTTCTTATTTTTGAGGAGCTTTATATTGCTGTTCCAAATGCAGTGATTATGGTCTGTTTTGAACTATTGATAGTTTTACTTGGGATATGATGCACAGAAACGATACATGTACTGGATTTGGATATGATATGCTTTGATACAGCGATACAGTTGTTCTTGAAAATACAAGATAAATACACCTAGGATATGGATATGGATATAGACATGCATAAGAAACTCAAAAAACATAATAAATGTGTTAAGTTGCAATTCTTAAATTCAAACCAGTAAATTTTCGATATTACTTTATGGACCTACTATGTGGCTTCAATTCGATTCTACCTATGCGTATGTGAATTTTAGAATAAATATATAACTAAAGGAAATTACAAGGCTGCTAACTTATACTGGAATATAAAGTTAGGAACTCAAGGCTGCTAACTTATGTTGTTCGGTTATATTGTTGATTGCCTAACTAAGCTTAATGATAATGCAACCAAGTTGGCATATCTTTAGCTTTGATATAAATAGGTATTTGATCTTTGCACTATTTGATTGTATATGGTTGTAGAACGACATAAAAGCTTCAAGCGCATTCGTCTTCTTGCTCCAAAATTGAAGAAACTTGGGAAGACGAAATATTAAACAAAACTAGGTAACACCAAGCTTCTGATTCTTCACCGGATTCTGCTATTGTTCATTATGTTTGGTGTCCCAATTCATTGACTTTTATGGCGAGAAGGTGTCTCGATTGTAGGTTTTCTGGTATAAAGATGTTTTCTCACACCCTGGTTGATATCGCTACTAGTAGTCAGAACCAGTTTTCAAAAAGCTAGGATTAGTAGACTTCACTTCCTCAGTGGCTTCTGTCTTGTACTTGGTTGAGTTTTAGTGTTGATGTCTTTTGTTTTGCTTCATCTTCTTTTGTAGAATCTACAGGCGATGCTTGGATGGCTTTCTCAAACTAAAGTCTGTCCTTCAGGGAAAACAAACTCTCTGATTAAAAACTGCATCATAGAGTGTCCTGTCCTTTGTTTTCCAGTGAATCCGGTACCGAACCATAGTGAAGGTTGTTGGTATAGTACTTAGGCTTAATGATGATACAACAAACTTGAAATATCTTTAGCTTTGATATGATTTGAAGTTTCAATGTTTGCACTATTTGTGATTTGGCTGTTATTATGAAATGTCATGCCAATGTTGTGGTACTACTACAGTGCTTTATGCATATATAATAGGGGCAGTGTAGTGTTGGGTGTTACAATATATGAAAAAAAATAAAAAGATCATTGAGCCAATGTTGTGGTACTACTACAGTGCTTTATGCCAATGTTGTGGAACTCAAAATCACAATATTCTTAAAAAACGAATGTAAATTTAAATAATTTTAGCTTTAAAATGATGGAATTATTTTTTTGGAAATTTTCAAATATTTATTCAAAAAAACATTTGCTAAAAGAAATATATTTTTTAGTTGAATATATTCTAAAAGGAATATAATATGATATATTTAATAATTTTGGTTAAGGATTGTATAAAGAAACAAAATGCGGCTTTCAAAAAAAAAAACAATCAACTTGAAGCTGTAAAAAAAAACACGTTAAAACAAAGAAGCAAACTACTCTGCAGTATCCTGCTTGCGTATTTCCACTGCTCAAGGTGGAAGCACTGTCCTGCTTGCGTATTTCCACTGCGCTGCATTGCTGGTTCAATACATAATGCGAAACGTATTTATATAACTTACTATTAAAGTTTTTGGGCCCTAAAAAATTCACATTGGGCCGAGACCCTGTGCAGTAGCATAACTCGCACAGGCCCATGGACGACCCTGTGCACATGCCGTTGATTTTGAATAAAGTCAAGAAAAAAAGCAGAACTCACTTGCTCTTTATGAAAAGTGGCATCCATGTATTTAAGCAGAAAACTAGCATGGAGGATATTCGATTCACCAATCCCAAACAAGGTTGGGCTAAGGTAAATTGTGATTTTGCTTTGTCTCGTGAATCCAATGCTGCTACTTGTGATGGTAAATTGGAATATCATTTGTTTTTTTTTCTGGTGCATGGCTTCTGGTTGGTTTGGAGTTGCCTTTGAATGAAGGTCTAATTACTTTACGATGATATTCCAATTTTTTCTTCAATGATGTTTTTGACAGTTGTTGCAGTTAAGACTTTCTTTCTTGACTTATGCCCTCTTGTTCAGCTCAAGATCTCAGTCAAGGGCACTTGTGCAGTACATAATAATATAAGAGAAGCTAATATAACATGAAATTCAAATCTTGAAGTTTAAGTTTTCTTATTCATAATATCCTACAATATAGTTTGAACTTGGGGAGACTTTCAAACATTTCCATCCCAAAGTTCTTCCAAGGTATTGCAAGACCTATTCTCAGATAGCTAGCCACATGTCTCCTGTATATTGAACCTGCTTAATTCTCTCTAAATCGTCTTCACTGAATTCAAAATCAAATATTTTGAAGGTTTTGTTTCATGCTCACCGTTCCGGACTGGGCCAAACCCTTCACTGGCTAAGGCCCGACCCATTTCCACCTCTCAGGATAGTAACATCTGTACTCCGTATCCAACCAACGATCAGGATCAATCCTGCGCATCCAACGGTTCAGGTATGGCGTCTCGTCTATAAATATAGGTTCCGCCCTCCAAACCCAGGTACAATTCACTCATAAGAACACTAACCCACCGTGAATACCTGATCCTCCCCAAGCTCGGCGCACCCAATCCCCCGAGTTCGGGCACGCAGAGCTCGGGCACTCATCCAGGCACCTCGGCACAGTCCCGAGATCATATTCTTTATATCTTATTATCTCTTCGCCTTTCACATACTGACTTGAGCGTCGGAGTGTCTTGCAGGTACCCCCCACCCGACGTGGACGGAGCTCTACCTCGGACGTCCTAGCTCAGCTTTCGGACTATAACATACCTCATTGGAAGCAATCAAGCACTTAGCCCCAGGTTTGGAGTCTCATCTAGCCTCGGGAGCTTCACTCTAGTACTCCGGTACCGAACATTGGCGACCACAGTAGGAGCATCGCCGCTTGCTTTCACCTCTCAAAGTATCAAGCGCTCTCCGGACTAACTCACTTCTCCAAGAGGCATAAACGCTCTTTGAAATTACGTAACCTGTTTCCTACTATTTCGCAGGATTTCTCTTTTCCCATTTTGCAGGTTATGCTCGCCTCCCAACCACGGCTTGAGCCTGAAGAATCTGCTCGCCTCCCAACCACGGCTTGAGGCTGAAGAATATGCTCGCCTCCCAACTACGGCTTGAGTTCGAAGACTCCGCTCGCCTCGCAAGCGCGGCTTGAGTTTCTGACTGACCCCGGATATCTCCAGGGCACCTCTCCAGGATTCTCATCGCCGACCTCCGGCGTCTACCTCAAGGTTGGATCTTCATCTGATCTTCTCATGATTTCTTTGCAGGTCTTCACCCGCTCGGATCTCCCTCATGATCGCGGCGCCAAGTCAACAGCCCACAGCGGCTCCAATAGCTCTCTGATCTCCGAGCCCACGCTCCATCAAAGAGTCCGACATTCCCTCTGGTATCAGAGCTGACGAGCTCCACCAAAGGCCGAAGGGTTCCCAATTTCGCCTCGTGCGAGCAACCTCCCTCTGATCTCCGATGACGAGCTCCATCAGAGGCTGAGGTTTTCCCAATTTCGTCTCGTGCGAGCCTACAGCACCCCTGGTCTCCGAGCTCAACGCTCCATTAGGGGTTGAAGGGCGGAGGTCCGCAACGATCTCCGTTGGAGGAATTTTTGGAGAGAGGATCCCGCAGCGGCTTTCTCATCTGTGAAGGCAATGGCCCGCAGCGGCTCTCATGTTATCTAGCTACGAAGTAGGGGGCCCGTTCTGGCCTTTTCCCCTCTTTAAAGCTTATTCTCCACTCTATTGTCTTAAATTGCAGGAATGTCTCAAGACCTACAGATTTTCTATTGGCAAACTCAGATTTCGCTTTGGATTCGGAATTATGGCATTCCTCTTACAAATGAACAGCCGTCCTACAACAACTCGCGTTCTAATCTCGGTCGTTTTTCCTACTCTACGGACATTCATTCAAAGCATGCATGAAGAACAGCGATTAATAAGCAGAACTAATGAAGAGCAAAAAACAAATTAAAGACCGAAAAAAGGGGACGGCGCCTATTGTATGTTACAATTAAAAATTGGCCCCGGACTTGCCCTGGACTAAATTAAGAAAAAGCTTAAAACAGAAGATCAGCAAGCTCCGCCTTCAGTCTCGGCATTTTCTGCAGGGTTAGCAACGGCGGCCTCTTCCTCAGCAGCAGGGACGGCAGCGGGATCATAGATCACTGTATCCTTATGAACTATCTTCCCATCTTCAGCCCTGTACTTGGCATCCAACAGGTTGGTGTTCAAACCGGGTTCCAGGACCAAGGCCATAGTCAGGCAACGCCTAAAGCCGGACATAGCAGCTTTTGCCACGTTCTGAGTAAGCGCGGTCTTGTCCGCCTTCAGCTCCTCTACCTCCTTGGACTTCTTCTCTTTGGCCGCCTCGGTTGCTTCCGCCCTCTCCAGCGCCGCCTTCAGATCCTCCTTCAATTTTGGAAGGTCGGCAACTAGTTTATTCTGCTGAGAGACCTGAGCACGGGCATCCTCGAGCTGCTTCAGGACATCCTTCAGCTTCTCCAGCCCCTCCTTCAGACTCCGGTTCTCCTCGGAGTAGGCTACCAAGTTACGATCTCGGTAAGAACTGAGCTCACGACATATTTGAATATATTTGCCTTGTAAAATTCTATATTCAGCGTCAAGGACGGAGATCTTACCTTTGAGGCTGTCACGACCCACCGTCAGGCCATGACCGGCGCACAAGCTAAGACCAACACGTCATAAGCTTTGCAAGCCTAACACACTTTTTAAGATTACAAAAATCTACAAAATTTCAGCAAAGTCTCCTCTGTTTTTCAGACATTCCATCCACAAATAAACCTGCATAACTATGAATTACATATCCAGAATATAACAACCAAAGCCTTCATCTTATATTTACAACTTTGTCAATATTGTTCAAAATAAGAAGCAGTTATGTAACTTTACAAAATTCTGATTTGACCCTAGGCCATTCTTGACACTGAAGTTCCTATTCCTATAGCTGCATCGCACCGAAGTCATCAAAATAATAGTTATCGCTTAAGATGAGGCCTACCTAAAATGCAACAAGTATTGGGGTGAACCGTAGATCCCAAGGACAATCTACTACGATGTCTGCAAATCTGAAAAACAATAAAGAAATGATAGGGTGAGTCACACAGACTCGGTGAGAGCACAATAAACAAGTGGAGAGGAAGGAGAAGTAAAGACGGCACGAGTCGTTTCCAATCAAACACGATGTTTATACAACAAACGAAATAAACATGGAAACAATATTATCTTGTACATAGATATATACAACAATCATAATATCATACTTCTTCAACACGTCTCATATCAAAACATGACAAGCAAGATACGCTATCTACTATGTGCACATAGACCACATTATCTCTTCGTCGTGGCAAACGGTAGTCATAGGCCGTATTATGTCTTCGTCACGGCAAAACGGAAATCATGTATTATCTCTTCGTCACGGCCAAACGGTAATCTAAAAGGGCTATGAGCATTTCACTCATAGGCTGCATTATCTCTTCGTTGCAGCTAACGGTACCCAACAACAACGACAACGACAACAAAACACATCAAATTAAAAATACTTTTCAACTCATATTTTCATATTTGGAGATAAAATCTATTTAAGAAAATTTATTTGCTTCTCCCATAAAAAAATTAAATATATAAAAATTGCCACATTGTAAATTAGCTACTCACAAATAAGAAGAGTGAGCTAGATCGCTCCCATTGCCTTCAAGAGGAACCACCGGAGTTGCTTGCACCGAATCTGAGCACCAATACAACAACTTTAAACCCTTAGAAACTTATTAATAGCCACTCAACAACTTGGATAACACTAATTTGTCAAAACCCCCAATTTATTAAAGTTAGGGTTTTTAAAGAGCCAATAATAATATGAAATTCACACATTCTACTACTCTATACCATTACCCACTACTCATATGCTAATTTACCAACACTTAATCTAATAGGTTGTAGAATTTTACCTCAATCACCAAAGAAATAGATTCCCAAGAGTGGGTATTTCCACTTCCAATTCAATATATCACTCTCAAGCTTGTATTCCTTGTTGATGTAAAGTTATGGTGAAGAGAGGAGAAAGAAATTTTACATGTAGTGAGAGAAAATGAGTTTTGGAAGAGAAGAATGGGGAGGGGGTCTGCTGTTTCGGGAGAGGAAAAGAGAGTTGGGGTTTGGTTTGAAAGAGAGAATGAAAAGCAAAGTGAGAGAGGAGTGTGGGTGTTGTGGTCCGAAAATACCCCACCCCTCCTTTTGTTTATTTATTTATTTTTTATTCACTTAACTTATTATACTATTATATTTTCTTCTCCTCTCCAGCTGGTCCTCTCCAAACCACTTTTACCAAAGCAATATCTTTAGACCGCAGACGCCTGATGCATCTGTCCACTATAGCTACTAGCTGCTCTGTATAATTGAGACTTTCATCAAGTTGTACTGATTAGTGTTGAATAATATGAGAGGGGTCATAAACATACTTCGGAAGCATTGATACATGAAAAACTGGGTGAACACCTGAGAGATCGGGTGGAAGGGCTAAACGGTAGGCCACTTGCCCCACTTTCTCTAAAATCTCAAAAGACCCGATAAATCTCGGACTTAGTTTACCCTTCCTTCCAAACCTCAAAATGCCCTTCATTGGAGACACACGTAAGAACACATGCTCTCCAACAATAAACTCTAGAGGTCACCGCCTTCGATCTGCATATGACTTTTGTCTACTTTGAGTTGTCACCAAGCGGTCCCGAATTACCTTAACTTTCTCAATGGCTTCTTGAATCAATTCTGGACCTTCAAGTTTAGACTCTCCAACTTCAAACCAACCAATCGGTGATCTATAACGTCTTCCATACAGTGCCTCAAATGGTGCCATTTGAATACTAGATTGGTAACTATTATTATAAGCAAATTCCATCAAAGGTAAATATCGATCCCAACTCCCTCCAAGGTCTAGCACACACGCACGAAGCATATCTTCTAAGATTTGTATTGTCCTCTCGGAAAGACCATTTGTTTGAGGGTGGAAAGCAGTGCTCAAATCCAATCGACTTCCTAAAGCAGACTGAAAGGATCTCCAAAAATGAGATGTGAATTGAGGTCCTCGATCAGATATTATAGACAGTGGGACGCCATGCAATGACACTATCTTCTCTATATAAAGATTAGCATATTGAGGTGCCGAGTAAGTTTTCACAGGCAAAAAGTGTGTAGACTTTGTTAACCGATCCACAATAACCCAATCTGAGTCATGACCTTTTGAGGCTCTAGGTAACCCTGTCACAAAGTCCATAGTGATTCTCTCCCACTTCCACTCTTGTATCTTGATCCTGTGAAGTAAACCAACAGGCTTCTGATGTTCATCTTTCACTTGTTGCCTACCAAACATTTAGATACAAGTTCAGGCACGTCTCTCTTCATTCCTCCCCAATTAGAGAAATTTTCTAATAATTTTTTTTTTTTTTGGAACCAAATTTGGTTAATCATGCTTCAGGAATATGATCACCTCCAACAAAGTGGCCTTATGGTATATGCTTTTGGTTGGTGAATGAAACTTCTCTATAGCGGATCACTACTCAAGTTCTTCAATTGGAGTTCAACAACCTTGAGAACACAAAGATGTTGCAAGATTTGTTGAAGTTCAGTTCCTTTACCTCCCCCATTTTGTATGGACCCCATGCAACGACGCATAAACTCTGTATCTAGATTCAAGAGCTTGTAGCCTAAACACGATCAACTTCCTCTTCAATGCACACTTTCATACTATTATCCATTTCACTTATGGAAACTGCATTTGGCATATCAAATGATTCACTTTCCAACTATCTATCAATCACATAAGTTTCTTCATTCTCACTCTCATTATTAGCGACATCTAAGTATGGAAGTATCCTCTTTGCTAATGAACCCATTGTTCTTCTCGGAAAGTGGTTATCATCTGAAAATCCATTAGAATATTCCTTTGGGCTGCTAAAATTGCACTTCACATTCAAGCTTGTGCCACCATGTGTTGATGTACTCTCAATCAAAAAGTTCCTCACTTTCTTCCAAAGAAATTATCTTCTTTTCTAATTCTTTTAACTGGTCTAGAATAGAAGCTTTTTTCTTCCTCAATTCTTACAAGGTACTATCAAGTGTGCTTACATGCTTTACACAATCTAATGCAATCCCTTCCAAATTAGAAACTATTTCAGAAGTTGCATTATTATCTTTTGGTTCTTTTTTTTTTTTTGCCGTTCGATTGTAAATAGTGCATTGCTGAGTTCTACCTCACTTGCAACATTACCATCTCCAAAATCTCCTGCTCTTGATTCTCTTTTCTTAAAGAGCATTAATTTCTTTACAGGAAGTGAAGGCCAACTACAGATCTAGAAAGTTTAGGAAGTTTATCTTCTTCTTCTTCACACGAGTCTGAACACTTTGATGATTGCTAGCTTGTTTCTCCATGATTTTTTTTTTTACTAATATTGTTTTCTCAACTATTTCAGCATACTCATTATCATTTAGAACTGCTCTATATGAACATAGATTATTCCGAGCAATGGAATTATTAAATGCATTGGGGATTCCAGTGTCATCCTCACTTGTTGAAGATTGATCTTTTAGTATGCATTCACTTGAGCAGGTTTGTTCTAGATTATCATGAGAAATGAATTTTTGAAAGGCATCTTGAACTTCAGCATCATCATCACTTGGTTTGGGATTCATCTTCTTATGCACATTCATCAATCGGTTCTTGAGATCGAGGCAGATCAACATGTGGATGTACTTCAACTACGGAACTCATGCTTTGACCCTTCATCTTCCAAAGTGATAGAATTTTCAAAGCTTTAAAGTTTGATCATGTTTGTTTTGTCTGCATTCTCATCCATTATAAGTAATACTTCCCCTTCTGAGGTACTTGATTGTAATTCAATTTGTGACTCAGTGGTAAAAGTCTGAATATTCTGCTCCACCTCCTCCAGATCCACATTCAGTATGCTAGATTCAAAATTAAAGAAGTAATAGAATCTATAAACTTGACAGGTATCAAACGATGGTTGTCATAAGCTACATAATTCTCAAGGAGCCTATTGATGATTTCAAATGATCTATCTTCCCAATATGAGCTCTGCCTAACTGGAGCATCAACAAATTTGTGACTAAAATTATCAGCATCACTTGGATCCAGTTCTGTAATGGAAAGATCATGATCATCTTCCTTATCATTCTTTTCAGTATCCTTTTCAACATCATTTTCATCAGAATGCAAGTTTGAGACTGAACTCGACCGATCCTTTCGGACCTTCCTAAGTATAAACTTTCAATATCAGAAAGTATTTGATGCTCATTTGTTCCTAGCACTACCTCTTCGTGGCGTGTCTCTCAAATTCAATGTCTTTATCGCATTCTTTTACTTCTATTGATTTCACAACAAGGGATCCTATACTTGGATAATTCCCATAGTCGCCCCAAGGGGTTTTATTACCGAATAAGAGTAAAGATGACTACTCAAACTCCCATTGCAACAAGAGCACTTCTTAACATTCTCTTCATTTTCATGACTAATCCATGAAAGCAAAGCAATCCTATCTTGTCTTATTCCAAATGAGTTTTTTTTTATGGTTTGGTCTAGAAGCCAAGGAATTATCACACATGTTTGTTTCAACCAATCTTTGATGATTTGGACAGTAACTAAGCTTTGAAATTTCAGCTGCATGAGTCTCACTAACAAGATCATTGTGAAAATTTGTATCAACATCAACTCTTGAACACAAAAAGCAAGGTGGTTTTAGGCCAACACATTTGGCAAGAAGATCATTGTGAAAATTAGGATCCATTCAAGAACTGCATACATGTCACAACAATATTAGATGTTTGAGCATTCTGACGAGTCAAAGCAAACACACGAGTCTGTCCTCCACTAACTTGTCCCTGGCCTATGTCTCTATTTCCTCGCTCAATAGTTAAGGCCCTATTCAAGACCTCCTCATAAGTCTTGTCATTGTGGCTTGAAATTTCCTTGAATAAATAACTCTTCAAGCCATCAATAAATCTGCCAAATGTGGTGCATATTGGGCTAGCCGCATAAACTGGACATTATACTCTATCACTAATATATATTCTCTATTTTCATAAGAATCTCAAACTCTTGTGCTTTTTCTATCTCTAACACTCTGAGGGAGGGAATGTGCCAAAAACACCTAACAACTCATCCCACTCCAAAGAAGGTAATCCAACCGGTCTAGCAAATAGCATACTCTCATACCACTCTCTAACAACACCACGAAGTCGAAGCGCAGTCAACTCCACCATTTGTGTGGAAGCCTTGTCAGCAATAACACACTCTCTAGTAGGTGAAATTCTCGGTGGAATCTCCATCGAAGACAATTAACATTTAGGAAAAGGGACGAATATAACAAATGCGATAACAAACTTCGGTGATAGTGGGAAATCATAGCTTCTTGCTTGTAAGATGCGCCCGGGTACACAAATTACAAACAAGAGTCTATAATCAACCCCAAAATGATGCAGCTACAGGACCTTCTAACTTATGCTCTGATACCACTTTGTCACGACCCACCGTCAGGCCATGACCGGCGCACAAGCTAAGACCAACACGTCATAAGCTTGGCAAGCCTAACACACTTTTTAAGGTTACAAAAATCTACAAAATTTCAGCAGAGTCTCCTCTGTTTTTCGGACATTCCATCCACAAATAAACCTGCATAACTATGAATTACATATCCAGAATATAACAACCAAAGCCTTCATCTTATATTTACAACTTTGTCAATATGGTTCAAAATAAGAAGCAGTTATGTAACTTTACAAAATTCTGATTTGACCCTAGGCCATTCTTGACACTGAAGTTCCTATTCCTATAGCTGCATCGCACCGAAGTCATCAAAATAATAGTTATCGCTTAAGATGAGGCCTACCTAAAATGCAACAAGTCCTGGGGTGAACCGTAGATCCCAAGGACAATCTACTCCGATGTCAGGAAATCTGAAAAATAATAAAGAAATGATAGGGTGAGTCACACAGACTCAGTGAGAGCACAATAAACAAGTGGACAGGAAGGAGAAGCAAAGACGGCACGAGTCGTTTCCAATCAAACACGATGTTTATACAACAAACGAAATAAACATGGAAACAATATTATCTTGTACATAGATATATACAACAATCATAATATCATACTTCTTCAACACGTCTCATATCAAAACATGACAAGCAAGATACGCTATCTACTATGTGCACATAGACCACATTATCTCTTCGTCGTGGCAAACGGTAGTCATAGGCCGTATTATGTCTTCGTCACGGCAAAACGGAAATCATGTATTATCTCTTCGTCACGGCAAAACGGTAATCTAAAAGGGCCATGAGCATTTCACTCATAGGCTGCATTATCTCTTCGTTGCAGCTAACGGTACCCAACAACAACGACAACGACAACAAAACACATCAAATTAAAAATACTTTTCAACTCATATTTTCATATTTGGAGATAAAATCTATTTAAGAAAATTTATTTGCTTCTCCAATAAAAAAATTAAATATATAAAAATTGCCACATTGTAAATTAGCTACTCACAACTAAGAAGAGTGAGCTAAGAAGAGTGAGCTAGATCGCTCCCATTGCCTTCAAGAGGAACCACCGGAGTTGCTTGCACCGAATCTGAGCACCAATACAACAACTTTAAACCCTTAGAAACTTATTAATAGCCACTCAACAACTTGGATAACACTAATTTGTCAAAACACCCAATTTATTAAAGTTAGGGTTTTTAAAGAGCTAATAATAATATGAAATTCACACATTCTACTACTCTATACCATTACCCACTACTCATATGCTAATTTACCAACACTTAATCTAATAGGTTGTAGAATTTTACCTCAATCACCAAAGAAATAGATTCCCAAGAGTGGGTATTTCCACTTCCAATTCAATATATCACTCTCAAGCTTGTATTCCTTGTTGATGTAAAGTTATGGTGAAGAGAGGAGAAAGAAATTTTACATGTAGTGAGAGAAAATGAGTTTTGGAAGAGAAGAATGGGGAGGGGGTCTGCTGTTTCGGGAGAGGAAAAGAGAGTTGGGGTTTGGTTTGAAAGAGAGAATGAAAAGCAAAGTGAGAGAGGAGTGTGGGTGTTGTGGTCCGAAAATACCCCACCACTCCTTTTGTTTTTTTTTTTTTTTTTTATTCAATTAACTTATTATACTATTATATTTTCTTCTCTCTCTTTTTTTTGTTTTTATTGAAACGGTGTGTTTCAGAGGCGGTTAGTCATCTTGCCGGTTGCTAGATCCCGTAGCTCCTTGATAACCCCCGCACCGGTCTGACAAACCCGGATGCAGGCTTCAAAGTCGGCCAAGGAAGCTTTTCCTTTACTCTTATCTGTATTCTGTTGCGTAGACCTTTGTTTTTTGGCAGGATCACTGGCAACGATCTCGGCGTTGCTCCTCTTCTTGCCTACCCCAGTGTCCTGCTGCAGAGTAGAAAAACGAACAGCAGGAGATTTCAGAGGAGGTTTATTCTGACTTGATTTTTGTTTATCTACTGCGGGCCCCCAAGAGTCGGACTTGCCCGCGTTCTTGTCTGATGGGCTGGTCCCAGTGGCCGACCCAAAAGGCTTGTCTGTTACCTTCTTTGTAGGTGTATGCTTGTCGATAGTGACTGTGGTCGCAACCCTAGCCACCTCGAAAACGGCATCCAAATCTAGGTCATCCATTTTACCTGCAACAACAACAAAAGGATCAGTCAACAACAATGATACGCCGAACTCTGCTCTACACAAATAAACAAGAAGAAATTAAAGGCGAATTACAAGTAGCAAAATATTGATCCAGTTTGGCTTTAGACACGGCCAAGGCCTCTATCATTGAACCACAATGAAATCGGAGTCCGGCCTTAACCATTATTTTTCCCCATTTATTGAACATGCTCATAGGATTTTTTATCCTCTTCTTTCAGCTTTTCAGGGTTCGACGTGTAGCTCTGGGTGCTGATCTCCACTCCATTCCGGATGTAATGGCTCTGATCCCAGAAAAGAGGGAAGTGCCTAGCCACCAACTTTTGGTCCTTGAAGTCGGCGACAACAAGCTTTGTTGCGCTACTTGTAGCTCTGACAAAAAAGAAATTTGGCTTGAAATCCCGGTTCGAATCATTAACAGCAAAGAAGTAAAACCGATTTGGGTTGCATCTCAGTCCGACGTGCCCATGCCTCTTGCCCTTAGATTCGGCCTCCAGGGAACGGAGCATGTTGAAGAAGCAGAAGAAGACCTCCGTCGTTGGAACTCTCCGGAGGCGCTCCATGACCAGTTCGAAACCTCGGACGAAGCCCCAACCATTTGGCGTTAGCTGTGAAGGGGCCACGTGCAGAAATTTGAACACATTCTTCTAGAACTCGGTCAGTGGGATCCGGACTCCCATTGTCTCCATTATAACTCCGTACAGGAAGAAGCCGGCCGCGTCATGCTCCACGCACACCGGATACTTGTCAGCTTCCATCAACATCAATCTCTACTCAGCAGGACCAGTGATGAACTTCTCATAGAAGGATAGGGGTCTATGCGGCCTCAACCTCGCCATGGTATTGCAGATCCTTGTCGCCACCCAGGGGTATTCGTCTTCAACAAGGACCTCAGGCTTCTCCGCCACGGCTTCGACTTCCAGCTCGGCCTCAAGTTCTTAGCCCCAAGAAGCGACTTCGGCATCTTCCATCCCAGGGATCTCCTCAACAGTGCATTCCGAGGTCTGCGGGCTTCGGCATCTTCCATCTCTGGGTGAAGACAGTAAAGAAGGGGCCCCCTTAGGGGCCAACATCGGTTAGCCCGTGGCCAACTTCCTCATGATTGGTTTCCCAAGCGGTTTCCCTGGGGCTCGTCGTTCCTCACTCCTAGTTCGAGTCATGATCTGCAAGGGGAAGATGGCGCCATCACTTAATCTAAACGCATGATGTTTTCTATCTTAACTCGCAAACAATGACACGTCTTGGCCTCAGGCATCCCCAAGGCCCAACGACTCCTCCCCTTGGAACGAGCAGCGACGCCCACTGACATGGTGGCGCCTGCCGCGACTAGAATGATAAAATACGTAAACTGCGAAAGAACTAATCTTGGTGCAGGTACTTTCGAATGTCGGACTGAATGTTGACCTCGCAGGTGAGAATCCCAAGAAATGACGTCGCCGCTTGAAGAGCTGATCTCAGGCGATTACGAAAAGATTCGCCTTGCAGAGATTAAAATCAAGAAAAACGCAGAATGACCAAGAAAACCTCCAACTCGCCCTTTTATAGAAGGGGGAGGTGAAGCGTCACAACGGAATAAATGCGCGACTCTTCAACTCTTCACAAACAAGTATTCAAAATTCCTGAAGCATTACATGTATATTCAACTTACCTTTTCAGGAGAAGACAAGACCTGTCAAGGCGGTACCGAACACTCACTATCTGTGAAGTGTTGCACTAGACAAGAACCCTTTTATCAGGTGACTTAATTGTGTTATACAACTTCAAGTTGACTACTTTTAGTTGATCTATTTCACCTGTCTTATTAGTAATGGGTGATGATAATTCTTTGTAATAAATACCAGCCACAGAATCTATGAGAACAAGTGGAAAAGAACTATGGTTGGACAGTTTTCTCAAACTAAACTCTATGACCCTATCCTTACTGGAATATGCTACGTGCATGTAATATATACTGGAATAGAAAATCAGGAAGTCAATGCTGCAAAACTATGTTCCATTATCTTGGTGATTGCCTAATTAGGGTTTATGATGATGCAACAACTTGAAATATCTTTAGCTTTGATATATAAATACAAATTTGAATGTTTGCACTTTGCACCATCTGATTCTGGTATGAGATTTGCCTCTTAGTATGTTGTCCGGTAAAAGATGCCAAAATAAGATACCGCACCTTATTTTTTGTTGCCGCAATTAAGCTATTAAACATGCTCCAAACTCAAGTCAAATATCTCTCTGGCATTATTAGCCCAGTTGTTAGTTACTCAGTAACTATCTTTGCTACTTTTGACCTTTTATTTTTATTTCAAAACAATAGTACTTTTAAAAATTCAATGTACAATTCACCAAAAGTTTCCAAATATACCGTTTATATTTATTGAGTCATTTAGAGTCCCAAAGCACGAATTAATTATCTCAAGACTCTTTTATTATGACTTCATCTATCCCAAAACAACTACAAAATGAGTATTTTAGTACTTAACTAACACAAATTAATTGAACCTTAATTTGTGTGTAACATGCCAAAAGTACCAAAGCTCCGGAAAGGAGTGAGTAATTAAATTTTCAATCTCTCTCAAAAGAAAGTAAAATATCTCTGATTATTTATTTTGGGATCAACACAAACCTTATATTTTATGGTTATCCAATATCCATTTGTTAATTATTTGGTGTAGCTGGTACTTCAAGCATAAACAAACACAATATACTACTGCATAATTAATCAATGAGTTGAAATTATCAACAAACGATAGTGGACCGAACATGTCATAAAATTTCCACAATACTTTACTGAAGCTGCTCTCCCTCACACACACCTTCGTTGAAATTTCCACAATACTTTACTGAAGCTACTCTCTCCTCACTCCTTCGTTGAAATTTCATTGTTGAAAATTTCTTGAATAAGTAACATAAGTTTCCAATATTCATTAACAGCGTTGCCGTTCATTCTCGATGGCTCAAAACGTTTCCTCCGTTGGATTCACTTACGACGTGTTTCTCAGTTTTAGAGGCTTTGACACTCGTTATAATTTCACCGGAAATCTCTACAAGGCTCTTTGTGATCGTGGAATTCATACCTTCATGGATGATAGGGAGCTTCAAGGAGGTGAAGAAATTACACCGTCACTTCTCAAAGCAATTGAAGACTCTAGAATTGCCATTATCGTCTTCTCTGAAAATTATGCTTCTTCTTCCTTTTGTTTGGATGAACTTGTTCATATCATCCACGTCTTCAAAGTAAATGATCAACTTGTTTTGCCCGTTTTTTATGGAGTGAAACCTACTCACTTGCGACATCACACCGGTAATTATGGTATAGCAATAGCTCAACATGAAAAGAAGCTTCAAAATAACATTGAGAGGTTGCAGAAATGGAAGATGGCTCTTAGTCAAGCTGCTAACTTGTCTGGTCACACTTTCAATCCTGCCGGGTAATTCCTTCCTACATTTAAATGTTAAAGAGAAAAATATGTTTTTTTCCTTTTATATGTTGAACAAGTTTGTTCATCGTGATTAATATACTAGTTGTAAATACATGGGTGGATGTGATTATGATGCATATAGTCAATTTTGATTTAAATGGGCAGGAAGGAATATGAATACGAGTTTATTCAGAAGATAGTAGATTTGGTCTCCAAAAAGATCAGTCGTATTCCTTTACATGTTACAGATTATTGCGTTGGATTGGAGTCACGAGTACTGAAAGTGAAATCACTACTAAATATGGGACTTGATGATGGAGTTTGCATGGTAGGGATTCATGGCATTGGAGGAATAGGTAAGACAACACTTGCAAGAGAAATTTATAATTCAATTGCCAACCAATTTGAAGTATTATGTTTTCTTGATGATGTGAGAGAGAAAACTCACAAACATGGATTAGTACACCTTCAAGAGACACTTCTTCAAGAAACAATAGCAGATAAGAGTATCAAAATAGGAAGTGTAAGTAAAGGAATTTCAATAATAAAGCAAAGGTTACATAAAAAGAAGGTTCTTTTGATTCTTGATGATGTTGATGACTTGAAGCAGCTTGAGGCTTTGGCCGGAGGATGTGATTGGTACGGCCCTGGTAGTGAAGTTATCATTACCACTCGAGACCTACACTTGCTAAAAAGTCACGGGATTGAAAAAACATACGAAGTAGAGGAGTTAAATGATGATGAAGCTCTTGAGTTGTTGATGTGGAAGGCTTTTAAAAATAACAATGTTGATTCGAGTTATGAGGACATTTTAAACCGTGCAGTAACCTATGCTTCTGGCCTACCATTGGCTTTGGAAGTAGTAGGTTCTAACCTGTTTGGAAAGCACATTGAAGAATGGGAGTCTATATTGGATCGATATAAAAGGTGTCCTCATAAAAAGATCCAAAAGATACTTCAAGTAAGCTTTGATACTTTGGAGGAAGATGAGCAGAGTGTCTTTCTTGATATTGCTTGTTGCCTAAGAGGATATGATTTGTCAGATATCAAAGATATACTTCATGCTCATTATGGTGATTGCATGACATATCATATCGGAGTGTTAGTAGAAAAATCTCTTGTGAAGATTGGTCAACCTACATGGCGTGGTAGAAAATTTGTGACATTACATG
The DNA here is from genome assembly GCA_963573325.1 of Astragalus glycyphyllos. NCBI lineage: Eukaryota > Viridiplantae > Streptophyta > Magnoliopsida > Fabales > Fabaceae > Astragalus > Astragalus glycyphyllos. The sequence goes on along the minus strand of OY754313.1, from coordinate 6,004,400 downwards.
ACTTGATAGTGGACATGGGTAAAAATATTGTACTACAAGAATCACCCAAAGAGCCTGCGAGACGCAATAGGTTGTGGCTCCATAAAGATATTGTTCCAGTTTTAGAAGATAATACAGTAAGATTAAAGTATTTTGTTTTGTTTTAGTTTTATTTTATTTTATTTATCTTTAACATTGATTTATCATTATGGATATTGTATGCTTATGTTATACTTGTTTTATAACTCTTGATAATACATAATTTTCTCTTGCATATCGGTGGAGGTCTTAGTGATATTGTGGATGGTTCGTGCTTTTTGTTTTCACAGGGTACTAATAAAACTGAAATCATATGTCTGTATTACGACTCAACTGATGCAGTAGTGGATTGGAATGAAAAAGCTTTCAAGAAGATGAAAAATCTCAAAACACTTATCATTTATAGTGATTATGGTCTACAAAGTTATTTTTCTAAAGGTCCCGAACATTTCCCAACAAGTTTGAGAGTACTGGTATGGTCAGGATATCCATTTGAGTTTATACCATCTATCTTTTTGAGTAAGGTAAGTGTAATAGTTTAATTTACTGTCTTGTACATTTAAGAATTCCCTTCGAGGTTATTTATTTGATTTTTATTTATTTGTTTTTTTTCTTTATGCAGAAGTTCGAGAATATGACAATTTTGAAATTTGATTTTAGTGAATATTTAATAGATACTCCTGACGTCTCTGGTATCCAAAATTTAGAAATATTTTCATTTAGATCTTGTAAAAATTTAATTTCAATTCACAAATCTGTTGGGTTTCTAAGTAAGCTCAAAACATTGGATGTTGAGTATTGCTTTAAGCTCAAAAATTTTCCACCCATAATACAGTTGCCCTCTCTTCAAGTGTTGAGACTTTCACATACCGGTCTCAAGAGTTTTCCAGAAATATCAGGAGAGATGAAAAACATAACACAATTTGCTATGGAGGATACTCCCATAGAAAAGTTTCCATCTTCATTTCAAAAGCTCACTGGACTTTGCAACTTAACAATATATGGAGATAGGCTTCCGCTAACAATTAGCATTCTCATGATGTTAAATTTGTCACGGGTTGTTATTAGTGGTTGTCGATTATTGCCATTACAGAATGATAATCCTGGTTCAATAGCACCTTCTAATGTAAAAGTTCTCCATCTCAAGTCTTGTGAGATATCAGATGAAATCCTTCTAGTAGTTCTCAAGTTGGTTCCCAATGTAGAAGAATTAGACCTTAGTTTGAGTGATTTCACAATTATTCCTGAATGCATCGAAGAATGCCGTTTTTTAAGAAGACTCACTATAAATAATTGCTGGTGGTTTAAAGAAATGAGAGGGGTTCCGCCAAATTTAAAATATTTGAATGCCCTTAAGTGCAACTCGTTGACTTCCTTCTTGCATGGAAGCTTGTTACTCAATCAGGTTTCCGTTTACTTCCTAGCAGAAGGTTTTTTTTTTGAGTTAATATATAATAATTCAAAATGTAATTTATGATGCATAACTAACTTTTGAATTATTTGTATGACTAATAGAAACTGCACCAAGATGGAGGCACTGAATTTCTTTTTAGTGGTATTATCGAGAGAATCCCGAAGTGGTTCGAGCACCAAAGTAAGGGAACATCAATTTCTTTTTGGTTTCGTAAAAGTGTCCCTGCCGTTGCTCTCTTCTTTCATATTAAAAGTGTGGGTGAAGGTGATATTTCAATTGGCGCTTGTATGAGGATCAATGGCAACATACATCCTCTTCATCTTTTGGTAGGGGATCTGGAAGGGGATCATGATCTCAATTTCTGGATGTCTGAGGATCTTACATATGTAGGCGATGTGCAACTACAAGACATGGGAATCGAATCTGAGCTGGATGAATCACTTTTAAGAAATGAATGGATCCATGTAGAGGTTGTGTTCTACGATGCCAGGGAAGGCCATGTGATGAAACCGAAAGAACTCTTTATAGGAAGTGGGACCCACTTACTCCTTATAGAAAGTGGAATTCATGTAATCAAGCAAAAAACTAGCATGGATGACATTCGATTCACCAATCCTTATGAAGGAAAGAGAAAATTAGATGAATGTCTCAGTTGTTCATTACCACATTTCGTTGAGGAGGGCTGTGTTAAAGTAAGTTGTGATGTTGTTTTTTCTAGTGAATCCGATGTTGCTGCCTGTGGAGGTATACTGCGAGATCATTTGGGGTCTTTTCTGGGTGGCTTCGCCGGACAGATTGGAGAAATTCAAATCCTACATGGTGAGTTAAAGGCAATTCTCTACGGCGTCCAATATGCCTGGAATAAAGGTTATAGAAAGGTCATTGTTGAGTCTGAGTCTCGATCTGCCATTGAATTGCTCACGAAGGAATTTCCTCCTGATCTTTCCTGTTTGAATTTGGTGAGGGAGATACAGATTTTTGCGAGTTCTGCTGGTCATGTGGATTGGAGCCACACTTCGTACGAGGAAAATGGGGCGGCATCTGTTTTGGCTGAACTTGGTTTAGAATTGTCTTGGAAAGATGGTCACATTTTGTACGAGGAAAATGGGGCGACATCTGTTTTGGCTGAACTTGGTTATGAGTTGTCTTGGAAAGATGGTCTGTTTAGTTTTTGATGATATTCCAATATTTCTTCACAGATGGTACGTGAATATTCCTTTTATTATTTATATTATTAGAAAAAATATTTTGGAATTCAATTTGCTATTCAGGTTTGGGAAAAAAATAAATAGTTAGCTTGTGTCGGAAAAACTCGATGAGATTAGATTGTGTTTGTAAGCAAATCGTGTTGTAAGTTATGATTTATGACATGTAGTATGTGAATTTTTTTCAAGAATGACAAAAATAAGGTTTCAGTAATGTTGGATAATAAGGATAATGATTAGAGAAAAACAATCTCATATAATTTTTTCTTGAATGCATGGAACTTTGGCTGGTTGTAGTCATGCTTAAGTTGGAGGACTTTCTGGTTCAAACATTAGACAGATATGACTGCAATATAGTTTGAACTTGTAGGAGACCTTCAAATTCAAACATCTCCGTCCCAAGGTTTTTCCAAGGTCTTGCAAGATCCATTCTCAGATGGCCACATGTGACATGTCTCTATGTATTGCCTGTGCTATGGAACCTGCTTAATCCTCTCTAAATCTTCTTCACTTAGTTCAAAATCAAATATGTCAAGGTTTTGCTTCATCCTCTTCTTGTTGAAGATTTTTGCAATGGCACTTGACCCTTGTTGGTACACCCATCTGAATGCAACCTGAAATGAAGTCTGCTGAACAATATTTGGGAAGCTGAAATGTTAAACAAAACTAGGTAACGCCAAGATTCTGATTCATCACCCGATTCTGCTATTGTTCATTATATTTGGTGTCCCAGTTTATTGACAGCGAGAAGGTGTCTCAATTGTAAGTTTTCTGGTATAAAGATGTTTTTTTAACACCGTAGTCAGAATCAGTTTTCAAAAAGCTAGGATTATTATAGTTCTGAGTTAAGAGTCTTACGTGCCATTGCTGGTGCTAAATATTGGATTACTTTATCTTGTATATCTGATAGAGATATGGTCATAATTAGCAGTCTTAGCTTCCTCTGTGGATTCTGGTTTATTCTTAGTTGTGTTTTAGTGTTAATGTCTTTTGTTTTACTTCATCTCTCTTTTGTAGGTTCTGCACAAACAGTTCAACTTGGATGGAGAAGTTGAAATGCATTCATAAAGTTTTGTCAAAAGCACAGAACAATCCTACTGATTTCACTTTTGAATCCTTTCAGGCAGTTTCATGAGGAATGCTGATATTATGCAATTTGTATGGAATGCTGTCTTACTTTGTTTAAATGTGTCGAATTTCAGCAGATAATTGTATCTTCGGTTTTGTCCCGTCATTATTCATGAACTCGAGTAATTTAGGAAAGGGAAATTTGGGAAAAACTTCTCGTTTAGTGGAAACAAAAGGATAAGTTTTCTTGATTTTTGGTGTTGATTCCATAATTTGATTTAGTGTGCATGAATCAAAATCTGAAGGATATTAAAAAATTGAATTAGCTTTGAAGTGTAATATGTGTATTGTATTTCCAAATGTGCTATGAGTTTTTTTTTTGGACACAAAACGTGCTATGAGTTATAAGGCACTATGTATGCCAAAGTTATGAGAAAAATTGCTTCATTTTGTGCCATAATTCTATTAACTCTCTACTTATTTATAACTATTTTAGTTAGCGTAGTTAGCTTGCTGTTGTATTTATTTTCCGTGTAACTGATTTAGTTAGAGATTAGTTAATCCTAGTTAGTCCTAACCATGGTTAACTGAGAAAGAAACCAGAGATATATTTTGTACAGTGTAACTGATTTGTACTGACTTTTCACTCTCAATGAATAGATGATTGCCATTTCCATCGTTGGTTGCTGAGATTAACAAATTCTGCGGCTGAAAAATTCTCATTTGTGTCCATGATGGCATGAATTAACATAGCAAAACTATCTGTCGCCTACTGGCAGAAATGTTTTATAGGTTAAACAAGATAAGAACCCTTTAATCAGCTACTTGAGCATGTCTTGGAAATTTCAATTGGTTTTTCAGAAAGAGATTGATAACCGGGTGACTTGTGCTATATAACTTCCACTTGAATACTTTTAGTTGATCTAATGAGTATTTGGGTTTGTAATGACAGACTGGTTTAGAGCTGATAATTCTATATAAATACCACACATAATGGATATTTCATGATACAAACCCTTGAATGTACCTGGGCTACAAATTATCTTGATGCTTGCCTAATTTGGCTTTATGATGATGCAACAAAATTGAAATATCTTTAACTTTGATATAAATAGAAGATCAAATGTTATTAAAGTCAAATATCTCTCATATCGTTTGCTTTGGGCGCAATACAATGTCTAGTCAATATCTATTTGTGACCCACATGGTGTAGTTTAGCAGAAACAAACAGAATTATTAGATACAGATATTGAAATTTCCAAACGATTGTGAGCTGAAAAGGTCATTGAAACTTCCATAATAATGAAGCTGACCTCACACTTCCCTTTTGTTGAAATTTCCACAATAATGAAGCTGTCCTCACACTTTCCTTTTGTTGAAATTTCAAGAAAGACAAATGAAGTTGAAAATGTAACACAAGTTTCCCTTTCTTACTAGTTTCCTTTCATCCACCGTTTCTTTGCATACTCTCATAACACAACCACTAGCTACCCCTTTCTTCTCTATGGCTCCACAATCCTCCTCCTCCTCCTCTTCTTGCTTCGACTTTGATGTCTTCCCTAGTTTCAGAGGGTTTGACACTCGCTATGGCTTTATCGGCAATCTCTACAAGGCTCTAAAAGACAGGGGAATCCGCACATTCATTGATGACAGGGAGCTAAAGGGAGGTGAAGAAATCACACCATCACTTCTCAAGGCCATTGAAGACTCTAGGATCGCTATCATCGTCTTCTTTGAAAACTATGCTGAATCTTCTTTTTGTTTGGACGAACTTGTACACATCATTGAGTGCTCCAAGGCAAAAGATCAGTTTGTTTTGCCTATTTTCTATAACGTGGAACCTACTCACGTGAGACATCACACTGGTAATGACAGTTATGGCAAAGCAATAGCTAACCATCAAAATAGGTTCCAACATAACAACATCCACAATATGGAGAGGTTGCAGAAATGGAAGATGGCTCTTAAACAAGCTGCTGACTTGTCCGGTTTTACTTTCCATCTTCACAGGTAGGTATCTTACTTCAGGTCATCCCTCAAGTTTTACCTTCTTAATTATATTGTCTTTCTTTAATTTTCAATTGTCAATTCCATCTAAAAATTTGTTTTGTATTTTTTCTTTTATGTCAAACAAGTTTGTTCATTGTGACTTGTATTAAGAATTTGAATTGTAATATAACATAGTTATCAATATATGGGTGTGATTGTAATTCATCTATTCAAGTTTTATCTGATTGGACAGGAAGGAATATGAATACGAGTTTATTGAGAAGATAGTAGAATTAGTCTCCAAAAAGATCAATCCTACTCCGTTACATGTTCCAGATTGTCGTGTTGGATTGGAATCTAGAGTACTACAAGTGAAATCGCTACTAAATGTGGGATCTGATGATGGGGTCTACATGGTAGGGATCCATGGGATGGGAGGAATAGGGAAAACAACACTTGCAAGAGAAGTCTATAATTCAATTGCCAGTCAATTCGAAGCAGTGTGTTTTCTTGATGATGTGAGACAAAACACGCTTCAAAGCCTTCAGGAGACACTTCTTCATGAAGCAGTTAAAGAGAAGGATATTAAGTTAGGTAGTGTAAGTAAAGGAATTTTAGTAATAAAGCAAAGACTACATACAAAGAAGGTTCTTTTGATTCTTGATGATGTTGATGACTTGAAGCAACTAGAGGCTTTGGTCGGAGGACATGATTGGTTCGGTCCTGGCACCAGAATCATCATTACCACTCGAGACCTACGCTTACTAAAAAGTCATGGGGTTGATAAAACGTACAAAGTAGAGGAGTTAAATAAGGATGAAGCTCTTGAGTTATTGAGTTGGAAGGCTTTCAGAAATAACAAAGTTGATTCAAGTTACAAGGATATTTTAAATCGGGCATTAACTTATGCTTCTGGCCTACCATTGGCTTTAGAAGTAGTGGGTTCCAACTTGTTTGGAAAGCATACAGAAAAATGGGAACCAACATTGGCTCAGTATAAACGGAATCCTCATAAAAATATCGAAAAGATACTTCGTGTAAGCTTTGATGCTTTGGAGAAAGATGAGCAGTGTGTTTTTCTTGACATTGCATGTTGCTTTAAATATAGTGAACTGAAATACGTAGAACGTATACTTTGTGCTCACTATGGTCACTGCATCAAATATCTTATCGAAGTGTTGGTTGAAAAATCACTCATAAAGATTGCTCAAGGTGATTATGTGACATTTCATGACTTGATAGAAGATATGGGTAAAGAAATTGTCCGACAAGAATCACCAAAAGAGCCCAGGGAGCGCAGTAGATTGTGGTTCCATAAAGATATAGTTACAGTTTTGGACGAAAATACGGTAAGATTGATATAGTTGGTTTCTTTTCTATTATTATTTTCTTTAATTTAACATCTTGGACTATTTTATGTTCATGCCATACTTGTTTTCTAACTCTTGGTAATATGTAGTTTTCTCTTATATGTGGGTTAAAGTCTTACCTATAATGGGATTGATTCGCGCTTGTTATGTTCATAGGGTACTGGTAAAATTGAAATCATATATCTGGATTGCCGCTTAGTTGATGCAGTATTAGATTGGAATAGAGAAACCTTCAAGAAGATGAAAAATCTCAAAACACTTATCATCAAATGTGGTTACGGTTGTCATTTTTCTAAAGATCTCGGACATTTTCCAAGTAGTTTGAGAGTATTGGATGTGAAGGCACATCCTACTTCTAAGTTTATACCAGCTATCTTTTTGAGCAAGGTAAGTGTAAATTTAATCTTCATATCATGTACATTTGTAACTCTTTATTTGAATTTTATTTATTTGTTTTTTATTTATGCAGAAGTTCGAGAATATGACAATTTTGAAGTTTGATTCCAATGGATATTTAACAAACATACCTGATGTCTCTGGTTTCCTAAATTTAGAAATATTTTCATTCAGATACTGCATAAATTTAATTACAATTCACGAATCTATTGGGTTCTTAAGTAAACTCAAAATCTTGGATGTTGAGTATTGCATAAAGCTCAAGAATTTTCCACCCATAATAAAGTTGCCCGCTCTTCAAGATTTGGGACTTTTACGATGTGAAAGTCTTGAGAACTTTCCAGAAATATCAGGAGAAATGAAAAATATAGCTCAAATTGTTTTGACGAACACTTCGATAAAAAAGTTGCCATCTTCATTTGAAAATCTCACGGGGCTTTGCAAGTTAACAATACGAGGGGTTAGGTTACCGATTAGTATTCTTAAGATGACAAAATTGTCAGAAATTATTGCATCTAATTGTAGATTATTACCAATACAAAATGATAGTCTCAATTTTTTAGAGTCTTCAAATGTAAAGTTTCTCCACCTCAAAAGTTGTAAGCTCACTGATGAAATCCTTTCAATAGTTGTCAAATTAGTTGCCAATGTGGAGGAATTAGATCTTGAAGGGAGTAATTTCACAACTATTCCTGAATGCATCAAAGAATGTCACTTTCTATGGAAGCTTAGTTTGGATGATTGCAAATGTCTTCAAGAAATAAGAGGGATTCCACCAAATTTAAAATATTTTAGTGCTTTGGGCTGTGACTTGTTGACTTCCTTCTCATGTGAAAGCTTATTGATGAATCAGGTTTTGGTTCTTTTCCTAGCATAAATTTTGGGCTTAATATTTTCTAATTAAGAATTTATTATATGATCCTAAACTAAAATTTTGAATTATTTATATGACTTTCAGAAACTGCACGAGAATGGAGGCACCCAGTTTTGTTTTCCACGTAGAACCCAGATGATTCCAGAGTGGTTCGAACACCAAAAAAATATGATGTCATTTTATGTGTCAATTTCTTTTTGGTTTCGTAAAAGCCTACCTTCCATTGGTGTCTTCTTTCATTGTAGATCGTTGCTTGGACGTGAAAGGTTTTTAGGCCATTTTAATGCTTATATGAGTGTACATGACTGCAAGTATCCTCTTCGTCTTGAGCAGCCAGGTCGTGAATCCTATGCTTTCAGTCAGATGAAACCAGATTATATATATCTACTTGATGTGCGACTGCAAGATAGGGGGCTCGAATCTAAACTGGACGAAGCACTTTCAAAAAACAAATGGATCCATGCGTCGGTTCAATTTGAACTTGTTGATGTGGAATTAATGGGTAAAATACTGGGAAACAATCTACCTTTACCTTATAGAAAGTGGAATCCATGTATTCAAGGAGAAAACTTGCATGGACGACATTCGATTCACCAATCCTTATGACACATGTTTGTATGAAAGTTATCCCAACTTCATAATTTGAAATATAACAATTTCTGCTTATTAATAGTCCCAATTGGTTATGAAATTGTTTCAAGAATGATGAAAATATGGTTTTACTAATGTTGGATAGTAGATAAACATGATATTCTTCTTCCTTTTGTTATGTGTTGCATTACTCTTTGCTTCATTTTCTACTATTTTTCTTCACTGCAAGGAATTGTGACTGGTGTAGTTTGAAGTTCTTATTTTAGAGAATTTACATAGTAGGTCATCCTAAAATTTTAGGACCTTCTGGCTCTCTTTTTTTTCTTATGTCTCTCTTAAAAGGTGTAGTTTGAAGTTCTAATTTTAGAGATTTTACATAGTAGGTCATCCTAAAATTTGATGTCTCTCTTTTTTTTTTTGACAACAGCAAAGTCTCTCTTAAAAGGTGATGAACCAGTAATACTCATTTTCCTTTCTCAATTAAAATATCACAATACTAGCTAGTGCCATGAGATGAAGTAATAGTAAAATAGCCATTCATTTATTTATTTATTGTTGAAATGTCCACAAGCCAGAGCCCATAGTTATTCATAATAATGCATGGTTCTTTGTTGAAATTTCTATTGGAATAAAGTTGAAAATTTGAAACTTATGAAAAGTTGAAAATTTCTATCGGAATAGTAAACCATGTAGCCAATTTTCGTATAAACTTCCTTATTTTTTCAGTTCACATACCTGACAGCAAGTCAAGACACCCTTCCATATTTTTCACATACTCTCACAATCACTACAATTTCTTATCATGGCTCTACAATCATCATCATCCTCCTCCTGTAATGGTTTTGAATATGATGTCTTCCTCAGTTTCAGGGGCTTTGACACTCGCGTTGGTTTTACGGGTTATCTCTACAAGACTCTGTGATTATGGAATCCACACATTCATTGACGACAGAGAGCAGAATATGCAGTTATCTACAAGATCTTGGGATTGGAAAAACATATGGAGTAGAGGAGTTAAATATGGATGAAGCTCTTGAGTTGTTGAGTTGGAAGGCTTTCAGAAATAACAAAGTACGTTGATTCAAGTTATGAGGACATTTTAAATCGTGTAGTAACCTATGCTTCTGGCATACCACTGGCTTTAGAAGTAGTGGGTTCCATCTTGTTTGGAAAGAAGATTGGAGAATGGGAGTCTACAATAGTTCGGTATAAAAGGAGAGTCCTCATAAAAAGATGCAAAAATACTTAAAGTAAGCTTTGATACTTTGGAGGAAGATGACCAGAATGTCTTCCTCGATGTTGCTTGTTTCTAGAACAAGACCAAAACCTATATGAGTACATTTTGGATATGCATTCTCATCACGTGGCAGCCAACCTGCACGCCTAAAGGCCTGAAACGAAAGATAAAAGGGAACTCTACCATTTTAACTCTCAATGAAATATTGGCAGTAGCACTAGCAACATGTCATGGTCCATGAATTTTCTCTTTCTAAATATTGGAGAAAAAAATTATTAATATGAAAGGCCTGATCCAACGAAAGCATTTGGACAGAAAAGGATTATTTAAGGAGAATAGACTCGATTTGCTCCACTTTAGGCATTTGTTTCATTGGATTTCACTAAGAATTGAAGGAGAAACATAGGTTACAAGTCACTACATTTTGGTTCTTATTTTTATGGACATGTACTGGGTCTTTGATAAATAACTTATTGTACAAATGTTATTTTTGAAACCTAGAAATATTTTTGAAAACTAGACTTCTGGGGCTTCAGTTTTGACACTTGTTTTATTAGTTTTGATCAAGTATTATTATAGAAATTTGGATTACAAGTTATATGGAATAACTTCAAACCCGTATAGATATAGGTTTGGTGTTTTGCTTATAGCGCTTTCCCTAAAACTCCGTTTTGAGTGATTGTTGTCTTGTTAGAAATTAGACTTGTTTTTCTTCAGTTTTAGCACAAGTTTCATGGTATTTGACTGAGTATTGATGTTCTAAACTGTGTTAGAATCTGAATGAATGTTGTTGTCTTGTCTTTGTACCTATGTGTATTCTTTTATTAAACTGTACTTGTTGGTTGATTATCATGAAAAATAAAAATCATATTCATAATATAGACATCTTAAGCTCTCCAACGGATGGTCATTTGCTCAAATCCGACACCGTTTGATATTTTAATAAAATTTCCGAAGTTGATGTATTGCTGCTGAAAATTCTGCATAGATGATTATGAGTGTAATGACACTTGAATTGTGCAAAATGAGTTCCTATGTGTTTTAAATTCTTATTAAACATGATGGTTACATGAATTACATTTGGAGAGTAATATGTGAGTAGCTAATTTACAATGTGGCAATTTTTATATATTTATTTTCTTATGGGAGAAGCAAACAAATTTTTTAAAATAGATTTTTATTCTCAAATGTGAGCTGAAAAGTATTTCTATTTTATGTGTTTTGTTGTGGTTGTTGTTGTTGGGTACCGTTAGCTGCAACGAAGAGATAATGCAGCCTATGAGTGAAATGCTCATAGACCTTTTAGTTTACCGTTTTGCCGTGACGAAGAGATAATACGGCCTGTGATTTCCGTTTTGTCGTGACGAAGAGATAATACGGCCTTTGATCTCCGTTTTGTCGTGACGAAGAGATAATACGGCGTATGATTACCGTTTGCCACGATGAAGAGATAATGTGGTCTATGTGCACATAGTATAATAAGTTGTCTTGTTTATGATTTCGTGATATATGCGCATGAAATTTTATTATGAACTTTTTAGGAAAAGTGATTATTGTCCAATGTTGTTGTACTTCTTCGTTATTATATGAGAATTATATTTTAATTAAAATACTTACGCACGATATTTTTTCTATGTTGTAGAGAAGATTTTCCTTATGTTGTAGAGAGGATTTTCCATATCTCGCACACGGATATGGCTGGAAACATCAAATTAAAAAAAAAATCATTTTATTTATATATTCTATGTTACTGAGTTGTGAAACTCATTATGTTTGGGGGTGATGTTTTCAGGTAAACAAATAGCATTGGAAAGCTGAAGAGTATATCCGGATTGCTCGTCAGCAGTCCAATGCAGAGTCTTGGTAGCCGGATCACAATCAGAGTCATAGATTTAAGGAATTGTGTTATTGACTAAGGTAGTTATGCAAAGCTAGATTATTTTACATTTACCATTTGAAAGGACAAATTTACTTTTTGTTTTCTATATGAATTCCTCAAAATCTCTTGTGCTATGCTGAATACGTGGTAGATATGTCGTGTGAAATTTAGGGTGTTACAGCTTCCAAAATAACAAACCAAATGCCATACACCATAATCAGAAAAAGTTTAATATAGCATGTTTCAACAAAATGTCGTTAACCGCATTAATGCTATTAACCGGAAAAAGAAACTATGTTTGGCGAGAATGCTAAAATCTCAAAAACTAAATGAGATTATCAATTGCAGCATGTGGTCATCCCACGTAAATAGTAAAAAGCAGAATACTAAGTCACTGTTAAAATCAAGAAAAATTTATGCATCTTTCTTATGCCTTTTCCATCCATTCCATGCCATGAGCTCGCTACAAAATCTCTTGATTTAGTTGGTTGTGAGAGTCCATTATCAATTCTAATGCAATCTTTAGCCTTGTACCAACATCAACCTATAAAATAACATTCAATAGTCATTTGCGAAATTCACACATAATATAATTTGAAAGACAAGAATTTAATATAATAATGAAGCGTGCCTTACTTTAATCTTATGCTCATTACAAGGATTTAGTAAATGAGAGAAACTATGCTAGGAAAGTAATGAGACAAGGATTTAGTAAATGAGAGAAACTATGCTAGGAAAGTAATGAGATATGCAGAATCTCAATCAAACAGTTTGAACCTCATCACATGAATTTAAAGTAGAAGGGTATCATAACATGTCATTAATCCTAAAGTCATTTGCTTCAGTATAAATGTTAGCTATCCTATTTTAATTTCTTTATTGCGTGGTGGATGATGAAGCACTGATTCATGTTATATACTATTTTGTGTTTAAATTGGAAGGGTGTAGATGTTTCAATGGAGCCTACCTTTTGTAAAGGTTTTTATTTTGAAGAAATTGTAGAAAGTGACTTAATTATATTTAGTAATCACATAAATGACCCAAACTAAATTAAAATAAAAAAATAGTGTTCTTAATACTTTAAACATTACTCCCTCCGTTCCTAATCTTTGGTACTTTTGGCTTGTTACACACATATTAAGGTACCATTAATTTGTGTTGTTTAAGTACTAAAATGCCCCACTTGTAGTTGTATTGGGATAATGAAGTTAAAGTAAAATAGTCTTGGGACAATTAATTCATGCGTTGGAACTCTAAAAGGATAAATAAATATAGAGGGTATATTAGGAAAAATTAGGTGAATTGTACATTGGGTTTTTAAAAGTACCATTGTTTTGGAACAAAAATAAAAGGCCAAAAGTACCAAAGATCAGGAACGGAGGGAGTATTAAGGAGAACAGGGGGCTCTTTAGAAAATCGATGCCATACAAGGAGAACAGGGGGGCTCTTTAAACATTATTGAGCATAACTATAGAAAACCAATGGGAATCAGGTCTATTTTCAGGATACCTCATGTCAATTTATCAACTCCCTTTAAAGATTCCAACGTATATGGATCAATTGATGCCATACTCTCAGTCATGTAATTAATGTATAGTGATATTTACTTCATATTATTTGCACAATCATATCTGAAACATTCACCAAACTTCATATTATTTGCACAATCATCTCTCAAGGCAGCAATAAACATATATTATTCCCAAAAACAATGGTTTGTATCAAAGAGTTCTTCTACTACAAGCTTATCATTATCACAATCACAAAGCATAGGAATTTAAATAAACAGATGGTGTGCTAATAAAAAACTTAGGTTCAATCATGCTACTTAACAATTCAAACAAGCATCGAGAAGTAAACCACATAAACATCTATCGACTGTGAATGTAAAATCATACCTTTGGCGAAAATGCTGAATCGAGGAAGAAGCAAGTGTCCTTTGGCAGAGAAAGAGGAGACTTAGAGATGGAAAGGAGAAGAAAGAGATTGCCAGTGGAGAAGAGAAGAGAAGAGAGAAGGAGTTGTGGTTCCGTTGAGAGGGGAGAGAAGACGTACAGAGCAGAGGTTGGAGACGGTATTGTGTTTATCGTGCGTGCTCCTTCCTTGAAGAATAGAAGGGGAGAATGAAATATGGGCTTAGAAGAAACTAGGGCACAAAATTTAGGATAAATTTGCAATTTCTCAGAATTAGTATTATTAAAATGAGTTGGCTACATTTAGACACATCAGCTCTTATTAATTTGACAACTCACCAACTTGTGGTCATAAAAAAGACACATTTATTACACAAAATATGGTAGATCAGGTAAAATATAAGAATCTAAGTCGCATGAAGAATTCAATAAGCACAGCAAAGCCAGAATTCTAACAAACCCAACAAATATTAATCATGCATAGAATTCATAGTGGTCTTATAATGCTTGCTAAAAAACTCGGATTCCTCCTGGAAGGTGTAAAACACAGACATGGATAAAATCCACAGTCTCCCTCTAGGATCTCATTATAAGTGTCACGTTTGCAATGGGAAAAAAAATTGTCCAAATTAAGTGTCATGCTAGATTTTCAATGTAGTATAAATTGCTTTTTCCAATTTTACCCTCAAATTAATAATGAGTACATACCTCTCAAGTCATTATACTCCATTGTGCATTTATGACAATGGTTAGTATCCAAAAGTTATTGATGTTAATTTTGTAAAATTGTTACACTTTTCATTTATTTAAACATTTTTCTTGCTCTATGTGAAACTGTAAGAGTAACTGAATTACTGTTTGATTAACAGAACAACTAACTCTTCATTGAATGCCAATTAGGCTTATTAATACAATAACATAGAGTTTGGGCTTTTCTAACAATTGGGTACACCTAAGCCCAATACAACTGCAAACAATACAATGTGTCAGCCCAAGGCTAACTCTCTACTTATAACACCTACAGAACTACTACATATAATTCCTTATCTTACAGAAACAACCTAAGATAACACTTATTATGGGACGGAAGGAATAGGAAACTAGTGGTCTAGCACCCTTACCATTTCCTCATACAGTTCCACTACTAGCAGAACTCTGAAAGCAATCTAGGAAATGGGATTTTGATTTTGAAGTTTTTGGTTATACTTTTTAGATTGGGTTTGGGGATTGAGGAAGAGAAGAGAAGAAGGAAATGTTTATTTACTTTCAATTTGGTCCCTCTTTGACGCTACAAGACTTTCCAGCAATTTCGACTTCCACTCATACTTTCACCTTCCCTGTCTTTCCTTTTTTCTTGCTTAATCCCTTTAGATCCAAGAGCGTGCTCCTATGAATAAAATAAAAAGAATATTTTTTCTTGCTGCCTTTTTTTTACCAATATATTTTCTTGTTGCTAGATGCTTCATCCCCTGAGAAAAGTCAAATTCAATATGAATTCCTTTTTTGACATATTAAATATGAAATTCTAAGGAAAAAATTAAAAATTATTTTTTAACTAATAAGCACCTAATAATTATGTTTTTCCTTTTGAATTAAAAACTCATTCATTTTTTTTTGAATTAAAGAGGTATGGTGTGGTGTGGGAGTGTGATTTATAATACTAAACATATGTTTAGTATTGGTTACTAAATAGGTAGAAAGGTAATTTATCTAAAAATTAACAAAAACCTGTGCTTCGTAAAACCAACAAACTGTAAAGCCACTAACACCACTAACCACAGTTATATGTATTTGTGGTTAGTGGCCACTAACCACAGTTATGCATGTCTGTGGTTAGTGGCTACTAACCACAGTTATGCATGTCTGTGGTTAGTGGCCACTAACCATTGGGGTACTAATTTGTGGTTATTGTCACTTACCACAAATGTGCATAACATTGGTTAGGATTATAATTTGCTCTTAATCATGATGTGCATAATTTATTTAAGCTACTAATGAAGAAATTGAACTTCTAATGTACTATTCTAATGAAGACATTGAGATTTATGGTATTAACCACTGTTGCACTATTCTGTGGTTAGTGGCCACTAATCACCACAGTGTATATCTGTGGTTAGTGGCCACATTGTTTAGGATTATAATATTTATATTATATATAAATATATATGTGGTGGTTGTAGGCGGTGGCCGACGGCGGAGCTCCGATGACCGGTGCGGTGGTCGGCGGCGGAGTTCCGGTGACCGGTGCGGTGGTCGGCGCCGGAGCTCCGGCGGCCGCGGTGGTTTTTGCGGGGGGGCTCCAGCGGGCGGCGGCTGTCACAGTGGCTCTCCGGCGGCCGGCCGACGATGGTGGTGGTGCTATTTATTTTAATATATATATATATATATATATATATATATATATATATATATATATATATATATATATATATATATATTATATCCATCAACACCCTTATTTTTTTTAAAAAAATACAACACATTTATTTTTAAAATGACAACAACACCCTTATTCATTATCAACCATTAGATTAAATTGGATTAATATAAAAGGGATCTAATGGCTAAAATCAATTTAGTAAGAAAAACTAAGGAAAATGCTTAGTATTGTAAACTAGAGCCATGGTGTGGTATGTTTTTGTACCATGCACACCCCTAACAGCGAGTTACACTTTTCAGATTTTGGTCCAAACTCTCTACGTGGAGCTAAAATGGCTATCTATTTGCTAAGATGTACAATGAACTTCAGCTCCACGAAAAATAATTTTATTTGGTAACTTTCACATGTGTATGAGTTTTAACAATATGATCAAGTTAGTTAACTGTTAATCCATTATGATAATAATAATAATAATAACGTTGTCTTCAGTTATTTGCATGAGCAACTACTCGAAAATGAGTTAATAAGCTTTTTCTATTAGACTTTATAGGCCAGGTATTCAAAATACTAGTCAAAAAAATTTCCATTAAGAAAATACTTCTTCCACGTTTCAGTATCATTTTTTTTAATCCCATTTCCTTGCCTTACATTTATTCCCATTATTTTATTTAGGCTTAAATACATGTTTTGCTCCTGCAAGTATGGGCATAATCAAGTTATGCCCCCTGTAAATTCAAAAAAACTTTAAAATGATAATGAATGCCACGTATCATCATCTCATGTGTTACTAAAAAATAACAATTTAGGCAAGCATGGGACTCAAACCCATGACCTCAACATGATAAACATGCTCACTTACCACTGCAACACAAGTTGATTTTGTGATATTAAGCAAACAAAAAACATATATTACATAAAAACGAAAATCATCTTCTTCTTCAACCCATAAACAGATCTGCGAAAATCATCATTATCATCTTTCATCTTCAACCCAAACTAATGAAAACGAAAATCATTATCATCTTTCAGTCTCAGATTTCGTTTTCAACCATAGATTGAAAGATGATGAAAACGAAACTAGATTTAATCATCTTCCATCTTTTGTTTTAATCAATTTTAATTTCAATTTTGTTTTCATCACCTTCCATCTTTCACCTGGGTTCAATTTCGTTTTCATCAGGTTTAATTTTAATTTCAGTTTTTCATTTTCCAATCCTAATTTTTCAATTTCGTTTTCAATTTTTCAATGTTGTTGTTGAAGATGAAATTCGGGGTTTTCAATTTAATTGTTGTTGTTGTTGAATATCTGGAAATGCAAATCTGGATTTTTTTTTTGATTTCAAAACTTCAGAACTTCATCTTCCTGTTGTTGTTGTTGTTGTTTTTGAAGATCTGGAAACGCAAATCTGGTTTTCAATTGTTGTTGTTGTTGTTGTTGCTGTTTCAATTTCAATTTCTATTCTGTTTTCTTTTTTAAAGTTACATATTATATATTTGTAGTTGGCAACGTTTACTCAAGTAATCAAGTGGCTTAGTGGTATTTGTTGGTCAATGCTACCATTAAAGTATTTAAATAAAAATAGAGAGAGAGAGAGAGAGACGTGTAAGATTGTGAGTAATTGTGCAAGTAAGATGCATTAAGTTGATGCAAAATAAAGAGTTTGGGTGCAACAAAATATTTTACCAAAAACCATTTTACAATGAAATGGTGCATAGTGACTTCCGTAGGAAATGGTACATGGTTCAAAGATAGGAATGTTAAAATGCTTAAGCATTTAACAACATGCCTTGTTTCAATTACTAATTGACAAATTTACAGGGTTGCTTTATGAAAACCTCATGGAAACGAGCATGAGCATCTGCATTAGAGGAGACAGAAAATGAAAGTTAAAAACAATCGAATGCAAGATTGCATCTTGCGATCTTCATGAATAAAAACACGAACCACACATATTGTAGTTTTTCAAATTTAAATAGATTAAAAAAATAATAAGTATTCCATACCGTTGTACGACATTAGACCCATTCGTAATGCAAATAAACCTAACACGATCTAATTTGAATATCTGTCAAGTTATACCACAAATGAGCAATCTTGGAGATATCCTTATCCAGTAATCCTCTAATTATAAATGCTTCGCTATCTAGCGGAGGGCATCTGAATTTGAAGTCAAAGTTAAAAATGAAATCACAAACGCAACCCTACTCCTATAAGATAAAACACGTATCACTGTTGGTAAAAAACAATACTAAGATACTTTCATTGCAATAGCTAAAAAAAGAAGTAGAAGGTCAAATAAAAATTTCAAAGTTGAGCATGTCCCATTCAATAATACTTCAGGTTGTTGAACGATAAGTATTTCAAGGGTGCTCCGATTTTAAATGCCAAAAAAAGAATGGTTCTCACACATGGAATTCCATGATGAAGTCCAGAGAGATCCTCTATGAGGGATATGAGTTTCGAGTGGGGAATGGCCTTTCTTCCTTTTGGAATGACTCGTTGACTAGTTTTGGCCCGCTGGGGAAATGTATTTCGTATGTGGATATTCATGATAGTCAACTTCATCTCTGTGATGTGATCCAAGCTGGTGAGTGGAACTTGGAGTGCCTTTATACTCATTTACCTCAGCATGTTATAAACTACATTAATTCTCTCCCGTCTTGCATGAATGCCACCATTGCCGATACCTCAATTTGGGTGAGTAGAATGGATGGTACGTACTCGGCGAAAGCAGGTTATTGTTGGTTGTTGGAACAACTGCCCAATTCGGGTTCTGCAACTACTCAGGGATCTTGGAAGTGGAAAAAAATTAGATTTTTTATCTGGACAGCTTGTCACAATTCTATCCCAACAATGGAAATGCTTCATCATAGAGGAATGAGGGACTCTCCTGGCTGTTCCCGTTGCGGGAGTGGGAATGAAACAGTGCTTCATTGCTTGAGAGATTGTATTGACCTGTTACTCGGATTCTTTGAATGCTATCCAGTTGGTGACTACTCAGATTAGTATGTGGCATGTTTATGCGCCTCTCATTCAGAATATAGTGGACCTCCTCAATCGAGATTGGAACGTGAGTCTTTGTCATTCTCTTCGGGAGGGTAATGCTTGTGCGGATTGCTTAGCAAAAATTGGTGCGATTGGTGTGCATAAATGGGTTGAACTTGCTTCCCCTCCTCCGGAGCTCCTTCCTCACCTCTTGGCGGATGCTAGCGGTGTAGAATTCCCAAGGAATTAGTCCTTATTTTCCTTTCCTTTTGCCTACTTGTATAAAAAAAATACATTTATAAAATATTAACTTTTATACATTACAAATTATGTATCACACTTTTATTAGGCATCAATTCTATGTTTATTAAAAATATTGTAAAGTCTAAATAATGACTTAGTCTATTATAAATATCCATTTAAAATAATGTTTTATGCATTAAAAATTATCCTAACGATATGGTTAATTCTAAATGCCTATTTTTTTTTGATTTGATAAAAAATAGAATTTATTGTTCAACTTATTTATTGTTCAACTTAAGAATATGGTTAATTCTAAAAATAGAATTTAATTTATAATAACAAATTTTCCTAACGATAAAGTAAAAAAATAAAATAAGGTCAAAATATTATGGATTGTTCAATAAAAAACATATTATCACGTCCATTTTTCTTATAAGGCTATTAACCTCAAAACAATGTTAATGTTTGTGCCACTTTCCAATGTCTTTGATAAATAAGTATACTAATTTGGTTTTTTACCACACTAATTATTTGCAAGCAGGATCTAAGTCTATATAGGGCTCCAAAGACTTTTTCAACCACCCCACTCTTCACGCAACACCTGTGATCCAGCAACTCCACTGTAAATGTACGTGGCCCCTACAATCGGACACACCTCTGCCCCCAACCACCCCACTCTTCACGCAACACCCGTGATCCACCAACTCCACTGTGAATAGTTTGTGGTCCCCTACAATAAGACACGCCTCTGCTCCCAACCATCCCACTCTTCACGCAACACCCATGAATAGCCTTTGCAGAAGACCAAGTCGATTTCCTCTTACATCACAATAACACATACTCCATTGCTACTCTCTATAAAAGAAATGGCCCATCAACCGATAGGGTGGAGATTTTAAAAAAAAAAAGAGAACAAAGTAGTATCACATACTGTTTCTCTCTGGTAGTGCTGTGTTCATTTCCTATTTCCTTGTCAGTCACACAGCCACTATTCGAAAGTTGTCTCTCAACTTTTTTGTTCCTTATTACTATCTACGTTTGATTAAGGATTTCAAGTCTTTACATGTTTCTTTCTAATATTATTTTTACTAGCAGAGAAATTAACGTGAAGGTGTATATATTAAGGTGGAAAGATGAGTGGAATACACATTAGTAGCATTGAAGAATGGTAACATTGATTAATGGGCAGAAAAGTCGCCAGCCCCAAATATGACTACTAAATATAGTACACCTTATATTGCTAAATAAAATTTTAATAATTGGATATAACTAATTTTCATGGTCTGAAATTCTTGTGATTGAATTTTATAAGAAACCATGAGTTGTACGGGTGAAATTTATGTAATCCTTTCAAATTACTTTCATATTCTTTTGTGAATTGTGAGATTTAGAGGTAGGTGTTCTTGTAGTATCTCTATCACCACATATGATTGTAGTTTTGCAAGACATACTATATGCTCAATAAGAAAATAGAAAAAGCCTTTAGAACCATTTTAATATTTTGACTAAAATCAGTTTGAAGAGATTGTATGTATAGATTTTATTTCTTTCTCTTCTTTCTTTTAAATGCTTAGCTTGTTCTTATGCATGGACTTTAAGTCATCTGTGTAATGCTTGGCTGATGTGTGTTGTAATGTTTAGTGATCTGGCAAATTATTGGTGGTGTATACTCTTAAAGATAGCTACAAATTTTTGGATTAAATATGGGTTTTGTAATCTACCATTTTGCTTCAACTCCATTTTTTGTTAAATCCGTCTTATGTACATGTGTTTTCTCGACTTTAATAAAGTAGTATCTTATTCTTCCCAAATTTATTAAAATCAAAGCTAGAGAAACCAATGTTCTAACTTCTCTTTCCAACCGTATCCGGTGTAAACTCTTAGATCGTGTTTTGATCTCGTTTAAGACCAAAGCCATTTTATTTGATAAAAATGGAGAATATTTATTCTTGAATAGAATAATAGGTAAGACCTGACAAACTTTTGAGGACAATTTTTTTTTAAGTTGAGGTGTAATGTAATACCCAAAGTAAATAAAGTTTACTTTGTCTATTGTGTTAATGCTTTATGATTATTAACTACTTGTTTCCTTTCTATTAGAATTTAGTTGTGATTTAATTGCACAATTGCACAATTTAGTTGTGTTAAAGTTTACTTTGTCTATTGTGATTTAATTGTGATTGAATCATAAATAAGTCCGGCCCAACACCACAACATGTTTATATGCATCTATTTATGATTCAATCACAAACAATTGTGCAATTAAATCACAACTAAATTCTAATAGAAAAGAGACACCTAGTTAATAATCATAAAGCATGAACACAATAGACAAAGTAAATTTTATTTACTTTTGGGCATTACATTACACCTCAACTTGAAAAAAAAAATCCCTTCTTATTCACTATTCCCGCTCACAACAATTGTGAGGAAAAAAATTCGTAACAAGTGTGGTGTTGTGGGGACAAATTTGTGATGTAACACCACAATTTGTAACAAGAAGTAGGCCGGATTTAGTTTTGTGTTGGGCTTGAATTACAACACCACAATTTCAGAGAGGGAATTTAGTTGTGATTTACTCCTTAATCACAACAATTGAAAGGAGGACAAATTTAGAGTAAATTTGTAACAATTGTGGGGAAAAAAATTTCCCGATAAATTCACTCCTTAATCACAACAATTGTGCAATTTCAAAGCCACTTGTCCTTCTTTTGAAAACCATAGCCTCTAATAAGTAGGGACTCCTTATTAACATTAAGCCTTGCAACCCCAAATAATTCAGAATATAGCTTAGAACGGAAGTTTATTTCTTATATTAGTTCTTGTCTAATTAAAGACCAACTATGCTCCCCAAGACCAAGACCAGCTGCTCTATATAGCCACAATTACCATCCGGTTCCCCATCAATAATATTTTCAATAAAAGAGTGGAATCCAAACTCAAATTTCTTCAATGACCGTAAACAACCTCCAACGGAATAGAAGTACCAACGACATGATACACACCAAGCTCACAAGCACAAGCCAACAGATGTGTCATTCTAAGCACGCAGCCACAACGACCTTTGTCATACCCGACACCAGAGGTGGTTTTTGAAAACTCCTTAGCAATATGATTCAGAGCTTTTATAGATACAAGACCTCGAAGCTTTTTATAGAAAGGAGTATTGTGAGCCACTTCAATACAATTGATGCTTTTCTGGAAAGAGCCGATAACTTTATCAAAATGAAGCGTAAGCATACCATGCACAGATTGCCAACACTTACACAAATCTCCTCCAAAAGTCCTCAACGACCTCTTCAAAGCCCAATGAGTTGTCTAACTCTTACATACATAATAACAACAATAAACAAGTGCAAAAAAATATTGAACAAGCATAAAAAAGGTAAACACGTGTCAAAAAATATTAAACAAGCATAATAAAAGTAAAAACGTGTCAAAAAATATCAAACACGTGTCAAAAAATATTAAGCAAACATAAAAAAAAAGTAAACACGTGTCAAAAATATTAAGCAAGCATAAAAAAAGTAAACACGTGTCGAAAAATACTAAGCAAACATAAAAGAATAAACACGTGTCAACAAATATTAAACATGTGTCAAAAATATTAAACAAGCATATAAAAAGTAAATAAGTGTCGAGATACCTGTTGGTGGTTGTATTCCCGAAGTGCTGTATCCACGTAATTATTGATATGGAGTTGAAAAGTTGTAGAGATAGATACTTATATTGGGATGTGTTAGAATCTAAAGACTGAATTGTAAAACTGAATTCATTTCATTACCTTTTCAGAATCTTTACAAAGTGATATATATACACATTGACTTGAATGCTAACAGCACAACTAACTGGATTACATGCTGATTAAATCTAACCAGATTATAATAAACTCTGGTTTCCATAGTTGTGTAAATACATGCTAGATACTATTTCATGTATTAATAAAAATTCTTTAGAAAGATCCTATATTGTTCCTTTGAATAGAGAGTTCGAATAGTCTTTTTTTTCCACATGCTATTAGTAACATAAGAGAAGCTAATAACATGAAATTCAAATATTGACGTTTAATTTACTTACTAATATCCTACAATATATATAGTTTGAACTTGGAGGAGACTTTCAAATATCTCCATTCTCAGATAACTTTATCTCTCTCTCTCAATATTTGTTACAATTTGAGAGAGATACAATATAAAGTATTGTTATAATACGATGGGTGCCAATTACGAACCATGATTACACTTTTCGAGTATATTGAAGATTCCCAAATTTTCATTCCAGTGTTCTCTAAAAATTATGCTTCTTCTTCTTTTTGTTTTTGATGAACTTGTCCACATCATTCAATGCTCTAGGGCAAAGGATCAACTTGTTTTGCCGATTTTCTATTGACATCATGAGAATGCTAATTGGTACCCTGAGTTTATATCCCTTGATCCGTAACTCACAAAGCCCAGTGAGAGTTTTTAATGAAGTTCTTTCAAAATCAAGTTTTGTTAAAATTGTGATAAACCAAATTAAAATGATAAACCAATGTTGAAGATACAAATAACAAAAGGGGATCTTCCCGCAAACGGGCGATATCAGCTTCGCCCAAATTGTCAATGTCCAGAACGGGCTTCTTCGGAAGGTCTCTTGGCTTCTTAAAATTTGGATCGATCTCAGAAGACTCATTGGCGGGAGGAGCGCGGTTGCGTTTCTTCGAGGGTTGAGAGTTGGCCCCTTTATCAGTCGCGGGAGACTTGGTTGCGATTTCAGGTTGAGGGGGCTCCAAGATCGGCCCGGTGGAAGAAATTTGCTTGGCCGGCATTTCTTTGGCCTTCCTTGCCTTAATCTTATGCATAAGAGCTTCGTATTCAGCATCCGCCATTTTAGCTGCAAAAAAGAGGAAAAGCTGGACAAAGACAGATTTGGGGAAGAAGATCGAGCTCTAGTTACGCCCTCAGAACGAGCAGCACAATCAGCCATGCTCGCAGGAGGACGACCGGAGATCCTAGCGGTTTTCTTAGTACGCGCCAGTGCAAGAAGCCTGAAAAGAGGGGACGATCAAGACCTTTGAGATCGTTTCAGATTCAGAAGGGGGCGACAAGGTCGACCCCTAGCCTGACACCCCCCTTCTCGCCGAGATATCAACGGGAACAAAAAGAACGAACGTAAAAAGCAAAGGAATTAATGAAAGCATACCTTTACCAACAACTCCGAAAATAAGCTCGATAGTAGAGAAGACTTTGCCCGACTTCGGAAAGGAAGGTCAGCCACTTTAAAAGAGAAAAACTTAAGGAAAGAGAAATGGTAGTTAGAAAGCAACACATTTATAAAGAAACCAGGGGGCAAGAAGCCGAAACAACGTAAAGATTCCCCGTGACCATGATGAAACCAACCCCCTTCGCGAAATTTGAGGCATCATTAATAAATTCCCAGAAATCGAGAAACGGCGTATCACGAATGACTCAACCGGTCATAATGGCTTGATCGATCATAAGACCATTCTCGAGTAAGATGAGCAAAAAGACAACATCTAAGCAAGCCTACACCCGCCCAAGCGCGACCTTGGCTTGGGGGGCAACTGATTTGGAGTGGGCCAAAGCCCAATCCACTTGACACAACAGATCAACGGTTCAGCCACGTCCGTACATAATCTAACGGCCTCGCGAAGATTCCGGGCACTATATAAGCATTCACTGCGTCAATGTCTGGTACACACACTATTCCATAAAATATATTATTTTGGTCGTTCGCTCCTGACTTGTGCGTTGGAGTGTATTCGCAGGTACACCTGCCCGAGCTTCTACATTGGAGTACGACCAGAAGATCAACGAAGAGGACCTGGACCCTGGCAAGCTTGACCAAAGCAACCTAGGTACAGATCACAAAACAATAGCAATTTCACAGCACATTCAGCTCCAATACATACACATTTCAGTTCACAATCATAAAAGAATTCAAAACTTCACGTGCAAAGGTTTTAATACATGAAACAAAAAGGAACTCCCTAGTATACAATTAACTTTGCATTCCAATCATCGTACACAATTTAAAATCAACACTTGAGCTTATACAAGCAAAATACATCAAACAATAATAGTTTCAAAAATCAAATTTTATGTGAGGAACTCACCGACACCGAAGTTCGACAAGATACTTAATTTCGCTAAGCACGAACTAATACTTCAAGACCGACTTTTCCTAAGCTTCAAAATTTCAATTTCGACCCACCACTACTCCCCGCTTTCTTTATCTATTTGATGTTCCCCAAAAACAACGATCAATTTCAAATTGACTCCCATAACCCTTAATGAACTCTAAATTGGTTGAAGAGTAGGTATTCTTCAGTGAACCCCATTGTCAATAAACTTGACAACTAGCTCCAAATTCAGTTTTACAACATCTGTAAGCAGTTTTGCAACGAGCATACTAATTCAATTCTTAACCAAAACCATCCAAACCAGTTCCTATTGTACATACAATTTTGTCTAGTTTCTGAGGGTTTAGGTTTCATGTTTATACAACAAGTATTTAGGGAGTTACAGCGAAAAACAATGAGAATAGGTCAAAATTGTAACTGATTCAGAAACCTAACTTGTGACATCAATACATAATGGATTCAGAAACCTAACTTGTGACATCAATACATAAAATATAGATAGTAAGCCCATTAGTTAGTAGTAAGGCCCATTAGTTGATTAGTATATAAAGTAGATGGTACTATCATTTGTAATCATCTTTTCCCATTTGTAATATTTCACTACTATCAATATAATAGACTTTTAAGGTTTTCTCTCTAATTTCCATGGATGCCATGTTTTTCAACATGGTATCAGAGCAAACATGGTATCCTCCATGAATTTAGTTCCATTTGTTCATTATTTTATTAGTTTCTTTTTATTCCTTTTCTTTTCCATTTTCTCGAGAACATTTCCTTGCCATTTTTCCCTTCTTCTTCTTTTCTTTCACCTTCATTCAGTTTTACATTCAGATCGCATTCCATTAGATCTTCTGTTTTTTTTTTAATTGATTGAGATTACGCCTGAATCGGTTGCGTTTTCCCCTTTCTAAACCCTAGATTGTTTGTTGTTCATGTTGCTGGCTTCTGATTTACTTCCTTCATCGTTTCCTCGAATTTGCGATAAATTTCTGAGTTTGATTTCCTGTCCTTCTCTGGTTCGATTTGATTTCTGTCTCTGATGAATCGATTTCAATTTTTACACAAATCATTTGACATTCCTGATTTCTAATAGCAATCTCAATGTGCGATTGTTTTTTTTACTTAATGTTCTTTTGGGTATTTGTCGTTCATTTCAAAGGATTTTATCCTTAGCTCCCTAAGATGAAGGGACAACGATTATGCTGAGACTGGAGACTTCACAGAGCAGGTTTTTTGTTGCTGGTTTGATGCTGAGCATATCATTTAACTCAAATGTACTTTAGTTGCGGTGATTATGTTCATGCACGGAAGGTGTTTGATAAAATGGAGGTTGGAAATTTGTATTCTTGAAACATTATGCTTTCAGGGTATGTTAAATTGGGGATGATGAAGCAAGTTAGGAGTATGTTTTATCAAATGCCTGACAAGGATTAGGTATCGTGAAATGCACACTGTGGGAGATTTTGTGAGGCTTTGAGGTTTTATGGACAGCTTAGGAGATAGTCTATTGGGTACAATGAGCTTTTCCAATGTTTTGATTGTTTGTGTAAAGGTGAAAGAAGTTGAACCTTGTAGGCAGATCCATGGGCAAGTTTAATTTGTTGGGTTTTATCCAATGTTGTTGTTTCCAGCTCAATTGTCGTGCTTATACAAGGTATGGTGTTTTATTGTTGCCCTTTACTTGCTAGTTTGTACGAAGTCATTGCTTCAACTATTGATATGCAAGGTGCTTCCATCAAAATTGGATTTGCTGATATCGAAAAGGTGGCAATCTATTCCAACCTAACTGGTTTAATATGGTGGTGGAATTGTTCCTAATTTTATTATATGTCGTTTATCAAAGGGTGTGAAATACCATATACCTGATGCTTAGTGGTTCCACCTTTGAAAGATCATGTCTTTTGGATTTTCATGGTGTCAAAGGTCATAGAAAATAAACACCTTCCAGATGGATCATTTGATGTTGAATTGGAGGAACTTGTGATCTCAATTTGTTGGTTGACTTTTAGTTTCACTCTCCACTTTACAGATAGATTGCATTGATGTTCTTTAAGGAGGTGGCTTTTAGGATGGTTGTTCATTTATTGAATTGATGTTTGATGTATGGACCGAAAGTGTGAGTCCTTGAAAAATCATATGGAGAGGGGCATAAAAAAAAAATTGCAACTCGCTCAGGTTTTGTTTTTTTTTAGTTGCTCTTGGTTTCTGATGCTACATGTTTCTAGTCGTTGGTTGCCTTTGGATTATTGCTGATTCCTTGACTTAGCATCGATTTCTGATTGTCTATTACTGTTTTTGAATTCTGGATTTGATGGACATTTTGATCGGCCTTAATTGGCTTGATTTTAGCTTCTGTTTATGGTGATTAAGCGTGATGTTTCTGCTATAAATGGTTAAGCATTGAGATTTTGCTACTGTCTTGAGTGATTGAGTACTCTTGATGGTTAAGTGTTGTTTATGCTTCTGCCAAATGGTTAAACTTTGAGGTATAGTTTCTGTTTGGTGGTTAAGCCTTTGGCCCTATGGTCTTGTTGATGTTTTCTTCTGCCCTATGGTGGTTAAGCACATTTTGCTTCCTTCAAGTGATTAAGCCTTGAGATGTGGTTTTGGCTTGATGGTTAAGTGTTGGTTTGTTGCTTCCTCCGAGTGGATAAACCTTGAGTTGTGGTTTCTATTCGATGGTTAAGCTTTTGTTGACTTCTTTGACACTTGGATGGTTATGCCTAAAAGTGGAGTTTGTTGATTCCTTTGAAGTGAATGTTGTGGAGACGCTGGAAGAAGCTTGAAGGGGCCCGATAGTTGGTCGAAGACTTCTAGGAGCTATGCACCTCAACTGCTACCAATTTGAAGATTGTTCTTTATTTTGCTTATTTTTATAGTATCTTTGTATTGCTTATCCCAAGCTGGAAGTGTTGTGAGCACCGTCCAGCTTGCGGGAGGCTGTTAAAATATAGATAGTAAGCCCATTAGTTAGTAGTAAGGCCCATTAGTTGATTAGTATATAAAGTAGATGGTACTATCATTTGTAATATTTCACTACTTTCAATATAATAGACTTTTAAGGTTTTCTCTCTAATTTCCATGGATGCCATGTTTTTCAACAATTCTTGTGTCTATTTTGTAGAGCTTTGAGTCTACTTTCTACAGAAATAAAAATGACAATTAAATAAGGTCTGTGGAGGAGGTTAAGAAGGAAATACCAGAGGTTCCCAGAATTGTGTTTGTGCAGAATTCTTCCAATAATGAGAAGCTTAAATCCCCAGCTCATTTTCCACAAATTCAAGCTCTAATGTCTCCATTCTTGATTCCTCTTCCAAGTTCTGATATCCCTCTATCAAAACCCTAACTCCCAACTTCAGTAACCAAGCTTTTATTTCGAGTATCCAAGTTCAAAAAACCGAAAATGGAGAAGTAACTCAAGTTTTTACCCATTTGGCTTCTAGAATGCGATTTCTATGGAGGGAATATAATGAACTCTTTTTGGTGCTGAAAAGGATGGCAATAGAAAGAGAAGAATAAGAGGAATTAATTATGGGAAAAAGAAGAACATGCAATGAGAGATGGCTTGCAACCCCGCTCTCTCTCTCTCTCTCTCTTTCCTGTAATTTGCATTCATATCATGTTCTGTTGGTGAAAACATTAAATCCCTCCTTAAAATTTATCATTCAGAATATGGGTAATCCATCATTAATATTACCTGCTCTCTGTTATATCTTTCATAAATCCATGAAATTTCGGTAGATTCTTACCTTAAATGCATGCTATGGGATAATTTTTTAAATTTTAAATTAATATTATTTTGATTATTTTTTTGTGGAGACCAGGGTATCCACCGCCGGACGCAGTGACTAATCCCTCGCTGGATTAAAGACACCTCGAAGGGTGGGACAACTGGCCTAGGGATTTAAAGCTGCTTCGTACCCAAGGCGAGGATCGAACCCTCGACACTTGGTTAAGGGAGGATGAGCCCCAACCGCTCAACCACACCCCTTGGTTATTTTGATTATTTATTAATATATCATCTTAAATTTTCTTTTAATTAAAAAGTCTCAAATTGTGTTTTGATTCCAACCTTTATTAGGCTTGCATAACCACCTTGTTAGCAGTGACCACCTTTACTTAGTGGCGGACTTAGGACCCTGGGCTAGGGGTGCAAAGTTTTTCAAACACGTATATCGCTAGAAATGTAATAAATGTAAAACATACCAAATTCACAAGAACAATATGTTGACAAAATAAATAGTACTAAGAGAATCAATATATTGACAAAATACAAGAACAAATTCAAATTAAATAGACTAACATAACAAAATAAATTAAATAGTACTAACAGAAAATACAAATTAATATAAATAGCACTAAATAATATAATTGGCTTGGGCGGTTTTAATGAGGCCTCACATACGATGTAAGGGTTGGTGTACCCCTTGTACTCCACTAAATAAATTTGTTTATCTAAAAAATATAAATCGCACTAACACAAAATATCAACTAAATAGCATTAACAGATATTTTTCAGGATGAGTGATTATTTGTGGTTCATCAGAGTGGTGCAAAATTAGGACTTTGGTGCAAAACTAAGGACGTGGGTGCACAAGGTATTTTTCAGGGTGTGCGATAATATTTTTTCCTAGGCTATCATTGCTAATTTTATTTTTAAGGGGGTACAAGTGTACCCCTTGAATTGTATGTAGGTCTGCCACTGCCTTTACTTATAGAAGGTTAAAGTCAAGAGTTGATCCATTTTTGGTATAAGCCGGGTATCATCTGCGCACAACTGCAACGACTAATCCCTTGAGTCGGGTGAAACCACAATGATCGACAAAGCTCTGGTATTAAGCAATGGTATGTATACACTATTGTGTTCCACAAACTTGCTATTAGACCGAAAAGCCCGTGACCCGCATAGGGCCGAGTTTGGACTATAAAGTCTCGGGTTGAATTTCAAATTGGGCTTGTTAGTCCGACCCTGAAATGACCTGAGCCCAACACAGGCCGACTAGATGCAGGCCAAGTACCCTGCTTTGCCACCTCTAACTCGGTAGCCGGGGATCGATCTACTCCCAGTTGGTCGATCTCGTCATTCGACCATTGGGTAAAGTGAAGAATTTATTTTGACAAAAGGGTAAATTGAAGAATTTTAATAAATATATAAAATGAAGAATTTTAAGTGCTCTATCCAAACAAGGAATTTTAAGAATGAAGAATTTTAATTATCTCATCCAAACAAATAATTTTGAAAACGAAGTAATTTCAATTGATCAGTTGAATTTCCTAGAATTTAAAATTCCCTAGAATTTCCAAATTGCTCCATCCAAACACACTCTTAAAGAATACATGTCAGCTTCTTGAGCTTTTCCGAGGAAATCACTCCCAATGAATAGCATTCCTCAATAAGATTCTGAGTTGTACTTAACTTATGCAGTAGCAAATGAACAATAAAATGTACATCCAAAAAAAAGTTTAATTACAGTTTTGGTCCCCCTATTCTGATCAACTCACGATTTTAGTCTCCCCACTTTTTTTTCATGAATTTAGTCCTAAAATCCAAATTCTCCTCTAATTTGGTCAAACTTATTACTGTCGGTCACTTAACGACACATAGACACAACCAAAAAAATTGGGCCAAAACCACATTTTTAGACCCACAACATGGTTCTAGCACTAATACCAACGGGTTATACTTAATTACGCGTGACTTGGTAGGAATCAAATAAAAAAAATTGTGTTTATATAATTTGGAAGTACGAGTTTTCAAAGCTGTCAAGATTATTTTTTTTAGCACAGCTATCAAGATTTGTTACAACTTGGGAGAGATATAAAACAACAAATATTAGTACTAGTTTTATTTTTTTGGTTAAACTAAGGTATGGAGTGTGATTGTGGAGATCATCTTATTGATATCTCCCAACAAACGTTTTTCTACAAGCATCGACCAGAAATTAAATTCAGAACCAAATAATTAAAGAACTGAAATATCTACCACTTGTGTCACATCATATTTGTATAATATACGCTAAATTTGGGGTTGGTATCACTTTGACCATTTATCTTTTTTTTTCTCGTTTTTGCCCTCATGTTTTTTTTGTGTCATTTTTGTGTCTGTTGTTAATTTTTTCTAACAGACGCCACTGCTGATGTGGCGTCTTAAATGTCAAGCCTGACTTGGACCTGATTTGATGATGTGGCACATAAGAGACCAAATTAAAATTTAAAAAGAACAAAGGGGACCAAATCGAAACTAAATGAAATTAAAAAAAACAAAAAACAAACACTTTCATCTTCTTCCTCCAAACACCACCTCCATCTAGGGGTGGAGGGTAGTAGACCCTTGGGGTAGCAATGGCAACCCCAAAAAAATTGAAACTTGTTAGCTAGCATGGATGTGATGATGAATCTGTAGAATGACAACACATACAAAAACATGCAAGTTTAACCAAAAGGGAATCAAAAATAAAAAGTTATTTGATAGTTTTATATATTTTTGTTTAAAAACTAATATTCATTGAATGTTTATCGATTATCACTTTATATAGTTAATACACTAAAAATCAATTTAACCAATAAGATATATTTGAATTTTTTCGTAGTTCTACTTTTTATTACGAA
This sequence comes from Astragalus glycyphyllos, assembly GCA_963573325.1. Taxonomy (NCBI): domain Eukaryota; kingdom Viridiplantae; phylum Streptophyta; class Magnoliopsida; order Fabales; family Fabaceae; genus Astragalus; species Astragalus glycyphyllos. The sequence goes on along the minus strand of OY754313.1, from coordinate 5,972,086 downwards.
TTTATATTATATTAACACCAACCATTTTATGATAATGCCAATCATATTTTTATAATGCGGGTGATATCTCAATTATGACAGAGAAAATCATCAAGGTCTTAGACCATTTATTAATGAAACTCTATTTACCTCAATACAAGGGATTAGTGGAGACTTGAACCCATTATCCATTACTTACTAGATATAAGCTTTGTCACGTTTTACTATGCGGATCTCTTAGAGTTAACATGATTTATATTTACAAACGTTGTTTACTATACTCTATTTGTTATAAAAGTACTAAAACTAGAGCAAGAATAAAATAGTAAAGGAGAGAATGAAAGGAAGAAGAAATAGCTTTGTATATTACTCTTGAATGTGTATCACTACAATGACATTTGAGTCCTATTTATAGGCTCAAGTTCTGTAACATACATTTAACCTAGACATCCAACATACATTTAACCTAGACATCCACATACATTTAATCTAGACATCCACTTATTCACAACACTCCCCCTTGGATGTCTATTAAGGATATGCCTCATTAAAAACCTTACCAAGAAAAAACCCAGTGGGAAAAAATCTTAGTGAAGGAAAAGAGTACAACATCCTTTGCTTGAGGGCTGCCTCGTTACAAACCTTACCCCGAAAAACCCATTGGGACAAAACCGTGGTGAAGGGAAAAAGAGTGCAGAGCATGTTTATTTCTCCCCCTCAACTATGTAATCATCTCTGAGACGACGAAGACCAATCTTCTGTATTAGCTGCTCAAAAGTTTTGCTTGACAATGACTTTGTTAGAAGATCTGCTAAGTTGTCACATGAATGAATTTGTTGAATGTTGATATCACCATTCTTTTGAAGATCGTGAGTGAAGAAAAACTTTGGTAAAATGTGCTTTGTTCTATCTCCTTTAATATACCCTTCTTTCAATTGAGCAATGCATGCAGTGTTGTCTTCATACATGGTTGTTGCTATCATTTTCTCAGAAGATAAACCACAGGGTTCTTGTATATGTTGAATTACTGACCTTAACCAAATGCATTCCCGACTTGCTTCATGTAGTGCTAAAATTTCTGCATGGTTAGATGACGTGGCTGTTATGGTCTGCTTTACAGGCCTCCATGAAATGGCTGTATCACCACAGATAAACAGATAGCCTGTTTGTGATCTACCATTATGAGGGTCTGATAAGTAACCTGCATATGCATAACCAGTTAAATCTGATTTTGATTTATTTGAATAAAACAAACCCATATCCATTGTACCTCGGAGGTAACGAAGAACATGTTTAACTCCATTCCAATGTCTCCATGTAGGTGAAGAACTATATCTTGCTAATAAATTAACAGCAAATGATATATCAGGACGTGTATAATTAGCAAGGTACATTAGTGCACCAATTTCACTAAGATATGGTACTTCAGGACCAAGTAGTTCCTCATCCTTTTCTCGAGGTCTAAATGGATCTTTATTCACATCTAGTGATCTTACAACCATTGGTGTACACAGTGGATGTGATTTGTCCATGTAAAACCGTTTTAGAACTTTTGTTATATAAGTTTCTTGATGTACAAGAATTCCATTCCTTAAATGTTCAATTTGTAATCCCAAACAAAATTTTGTCTTTCCTAAATCCTTCATTTCGAACTCTCTCTTTAAGCAATCTATAGCTTTTGGAAGCTCTTCATGAGTTCCAATAATATTTAAGTCGTCCACATAAACAGCAATTATCGCAAATTCTTTTCCAGATCTTTTCATAAAAATGCATGGACATATGGGGTCATTTTTATATCCCTCCTTTAACAAATATTCACTGAGACGATTATACCACATGCGTCCAGATTGTTTAAGTCCATAGAGAGACTTATTCAACTTGATCGAATAATTTTCTCGAGAGCCTGGATTGTTTGTCTTGGGAAGATGAAATCCTTCAGAGAGTTTCATATAAATTTCACTATCAAGTGAACCATACAAATATGCTGTAACAACATCCATCATGTGTAAATTTAGCCCCTCACGTGCTACTAGACTAATTAAATAGTGAAAAGTACTTGCATCTACTACAGGTGAATAAGTTTCTTCAAAATCGATGCCAGGTCTTTGTGAAAATCCTTGAGCAACAAGTCGAGCTTTGTATCTCACAATTTCATTATTTTCATTTCTTTTTCGTACAAAAACCCACTTATATCCAACTGGCTTTACACCCTCAGGTGTTCGGACTACAGGTCCAAAAATGTTTCTCTTACAAAGTGAGTTTAATTCTGCTTCAATTGCATCTTTCCACTTTGTCCAGTCATTTCTTTGTCGACAATCTTCAATGGACTTTAGTTCATGATCCTCATTATCACTCATCACATTAAGCCCTATATTATATACAAAAATATCATCAATGTTGACTATGTTTCGGTTCCATCGTACTCCATTCATGACATAATTTATTGAGATCTCTTCATTTTCAAGATTTTCAGGTACCTGATCAGTCTCTTCTGGAACTGAGTCAACAATTATGTCTGAAGAATCATTTGCAGCTTTTGTATCCTCACTTGGAGTTTCTGTATCCTCATTTGGGCCATTTATCCTTGTTGTGCCTTTTCTTGATCGAGGATTTTTATCTTTAGAACCTATAGGTCTACCACGCTTCATGCGTGCTTGAGACTGATCATTTCCAGTCTTAGACCGTCCAACTGGGACATCAACATTGATTGGACCATTAGCAACTGGTATATATGATTTAGTCACCCTTTTAGGATTAGTGAATGCATCTGGCAATTCATTTGCTAGATTTTGTAAATGAATTATCCTTTGAACTTCGAGTTCGCATTGTTTTGTACGAGGATCAAGGTGAGAAAGTGATAATTCATTCCAACAAATTTCCTTGTCCAGTTGCTTATTCTCTCCCCTTAATATTGGGAAAACTGATTCATCAAAGTGACAATCAGCGAACCTCGCTGTAAATAAATCTCCCGTTGATGGTTCAAGATATTTTATTATAGATGGAGATTCATATCCAACATATATACCCAATCTTCTTTGTGGACCCATTTTTGTGCATTTTGGTGGAGGAATTGGAACATATACCGCACATCCAAAAATTCTTATATGGGATATATTAGGCTCTTTACCAAAAACTAATTGCAAGGGAGAATAACTTTGATGACTTGTTGGCCTGATGCGAACTAATGTTGCAGCATGCAATATTGCATGTCTCCAAGAAGAAATTGGAAGTTTTGATTTCATGAGTATTGGTCTTGCAATCAACTTTAGACGTTTAATGAGGGACTCTGCAAGCCCATTTTGTGTATGAACATGTGCTACAGGATGTTCAACATCGATTCCAATAGAAATACAATACTCATTGAATGCTTGGGATGTAAATTCAGCAGCATTATCAAGGCGTATTTTCTTAACTGGATAGTCAGGAAAATGAGCTCTTAATCGAATTAGTTGAGCAAGCAATCTCGCAAACGCCTGGTTGCGAGTTGATAACAAACAAACATGTGACCATCTAGTTGATGCATCGATTAAAACCATAAAATACCTAAATGGTCCACATGGTGGGTGTATTGGCCCACAGATATCACCTTGTATTCGTTCTAAAAACGTAAGAGTTTCACCCTCAATTTTTGTTGGTGATGGTCTAATTATCAATTTTCCTTGGGAACATGCAGTACATGAGAAATTATTGGATTGAAGAATCTTCTGGCTCTTCAATGGATGTCCACATGAATTTTCAATTATTTTTCGCATCATGATAGAACCGGGATGGCCCAACCGGTCATGCCAAATCAGACACTTGTGATTTGTAAACTTCTGGTTTACAATAGAATGCGTTTCAATCGTACTAATAAAAGTGTAGTACAAACCATTTGAAAACGTTGGTAATTTTTCCAATATACTTTTTCCTCCCGCGGTATATCTCGTGATATAGAGATATTCGATATCTCCTTCATTTGTTGCTTCAATATGGCAACCATTTAAGCAAATATCTTTGAAACTTAGTAAGTTTCTACGAGATTTGGGGGAATATAGTGCCATATCAATGTGTAGTTTTGTTCCTCTTGGTAACAATACATTGGCTCTTCCGGAGCCTTCAATTATTTTTGTAGTACCAGATATAATAGTAACATTGGTTTTTTGCATTACTAAGTAAGAAAAATAATTTCTGTCATTGAGAATCGTGTGGGTTGTTCCACTATCAGCGAGACATATATCTCCATTATTGTTGCTAGTGACAATACTCATTCTAACTTTCAAGAGAAAATAAAAATAAATAAGTAAGAAGTATAATAATAATTTTGGAAGGATAAAAACATTATAACTCAAATTTTATTGCATGAAAAAAAAAACGAAAAGAAACACACCAACACACCAAAAACATAAACTTTAATGTCAGTTAAACTTAAGGAATTTCAAACAAAGCAAATAAAGACATAATATAAAAATGGAAGAAAACTATTTCTTAAGGACCCCATCTCCAATAAGGTGACCAATATTCCCATCTGGGTCAGCAAATAAATCAGAAACATCTAAGTGAGTATCATCTATAGGACCATAATCATCATCTTCATAAGCAAAATGTGTCTCTATCCTTTTCCCTTTATTTTCTGAGATTCTTGATAAAGATCAATAAGATGCTTTGGGGTACGACAGTGGCGTGACCAATGACCTTTTCCTCCACAACGGTAGCAATTATTGTCATCTTGTTTGCTATTTTGCCCACTTTTTTCTTTTTCACTATTTTTCCACTTCTGGTGGGAGAATGCGTTCTTGGAAATTCCACCACGGCCATGTCCACGACCATGACCATGGACAAAACCACGACCACGACCAAAACTACGTACGACCACGGCCAAAATTTCGACCACGACCACGAGTTTTCCCATCAGTATAATGATCGTGTTTTGCTACATTCGCTTCAGGGAATGGAGCAGTACCAGATGGACGGGCCTCGTGATTTTTCATTAACAGCTCATTGTTTTGTTCCGCCACAAGAAGACAAGAAATTAATTCAGAATATTTCTTAAATCCCCTTTCTCTATATTGCTGCTGCAGGAGCACATTGGATGCATGAAAAGTAGTGAAAGTTTTTTCTAACATATCATTATCAGTGACTTTTTCTCCATGTAACTTCAATTGAGAAGTGATTCTGAATAGGGCATAGTTATATTCACTTACAGTTTTAAAATCTTGTAAGCGTAAATGCATCCAATTATAACGAGCTTTTGGAAGAATAACAGTTTTCTGATGGTCATATCTTACTTTTAGATGATTCCAAAGAACGAGTGGGTCTTTTACAGTAAGATACTCACTTTTGAGTCCTTCATGGAGATGATGACGGAGAAAAATCATAGCTTTGGCCTTATCTTGATTTGATGCTTTGTTTCCGTCTCTTATAGTTTCTCCAAGACCATTTGCATCTAAATGGATGTCAGCATCTAGCACCCAAGATAAATAATTCTTTCCCGTGATGTCAAGAGCCACAAAGTCAAGTTTTGCAAGGTTCGACATATTTAGTTCTATCATGATATTGTAAAATCAATCAAGTTAGATAAATAATAATAATAAAAGAAATGAATTTAATCCATATATTTAGTGGTAGTTACCTTAAAATTAGACGGTAGTTACAAAAAGAAATCATTATTTTAAAATTAAATTGTAGTTGCCTTGAAATTAGATGGTAGTTACAAAAAAAATCATCATTTTAAAATCAAATTATGTTGAACGTCTTGTAAACAATTCTTGATGTTGCTAAGAATTCTTTCTTGAAACCTTGAACGTCTTAAAATTCTTCCTTAAAACCTTGTTAATTTTTTTTTTCCGGCCTAATATGTCTAACTTGTGTGGCACATCTGTCACCATAGAATTTGTTATCACCTGGGAAAACAAAATGGTTTTCATGAGTAGAACTCATATTGGGTGTGGAAGTGATGAATTTCTTCTGGAATTCATCAAAAATAGACAAACATAGTAATCCAACAGGGATTACTAGGGTGCTTAAGTGATGAATTTCTTCTGGAATTCATCAATAATAGACAAACATAGTAATCCAACAGGGATTACTAGGGCGCTTAAGTGATGAATTTCTTCTGAATTTCTTCTGGAATTCATTAATAGTAGACAAACATAGTAATCCAACAAGGATTACTAGGGCGCTTAAGTGATGAATTTCCTCTGGAATTCATCAAACAAAGTAATCAAAATAGACAAGTATTGTAATCCAACAAGGATTACTTAAGTGATGAATTTCTTCAGGAATTCATCATAGTAAAAAGAAATATGATAATAAGAAGGAGAAGAAGAAGAGGTAGAGGAAGAAGTCATAATAATAAGATGAAGAGAAGAAATAGTACCTTGAGATATTTAGAGATCGATCGTGCTGATAACGTGTTATGAAAGTACTAAAACTAGAGCAAGAATAAAATAGTAAAGGAGAGAATGAAAGGAAGAAGAAATAGCTTTGTATATTACTCTTGAAGGTGTATCACTACAATGACATCTGAGTCCTATTTATAGGCTCAAGTTTTGTAACATACATTTAACCTGGACATCTAACATACATTTAACCTAGACATCTACATACATTTAATCTAGACATCCACTTATTCACAACACTATCTAATATATGCCACATATGTTTATAGCATCCACTCTAATCATAATTCTATGCAATTTTAAATTTTAAGTATTTCGCTTACAATTTTAACCCCCTCAAAAATATTTGTCTAGCTCCGCCACTGCCTCCATCTCAGGGCCAGCCCAAGCATATAGGTGGCCCAAGCCCTTGCTTGGGGCCCAAAAAAATAACTTTTTTGTAATGCTAAAAAGGGGCCTCAAATTAAGTGTCATATATTTAAAGAGGCCACATTGTTTTAAAGATTAATGTGGCTCAATTGGTTGAAATGCAAGGGTTTCTCTTAGTGGTTGCAAGATTGAAACCTGGTGGCCTCTTTTTTCGAATTTTTTTGACTGCATATTATTAAAATTAAAAAACAATAACACATTTGTCTTTGTTCGGATTTGAACACAGGTCAAATACTATTTATTACTCAAAAACTTACCATTGCACCAACATACAAATGACTAAATTAAACTATAGAAATAAAATTGGAATGGATATATCCTATTGATTATTAAATTAATACACCATTTTGTAGTTTAAATTTAAAAAAATCATAAATATTGTCCATATAAAATTCTATTTTCATTTTTGAATTCTTATAAAGCCTATAATTTCTATTGTATTGTCTCACTTTAAAAAATTTTAATTTCTCTTAACATTTCTCACTTTTATGTTACTTTTTCCTTTAAAGGGCCTCGCTAAAAGTTCGCTTTAGGCCTCCAAATATGTTGGGCCAGCCCTGCTCCATCTTCAGCTTCTCCGACGAGTTTTATATAATTAAATATAAAGTATTGGTAATTGGATGAGATTCCTACTTTTACGGATGGAAGCGGAGATTGAAGTGTGAAAGGGTTTTTTAATTACTAACTTTGTACTATGATATGAAAATTTACAAAACTACTTTTTTATTTAATATTCATTGCATTTTGTCATACTATATGGAAACCTACTCAAATGGATTCGTTGACGGGGCATCTTTGGGGTTTAGTGACCTTTACTTTTATGAGAGTTGTCCACCGTCGTAATTCTTAATTTTTGGTATTTTTGGCTTGTTATACACGATCATTAATTTGTTTTTGCTAAGTACTAAAATACGCCATTTGTAGTTGTCTTGGGATATTTGAAGTCAAAATAAAAGAGTCTTGAAACAATGAATCTATACTTTAGTAGTTGATAACTCTATTTTATATAGAGTTATTTATACAACTAAACCTAAATAATTGCTTGAAACCAAGTATAAAGTATGTAAATATCTTAGTAGAAATAAGAATAAACAACATTAAAGGTTAAAGCAAGATTTCATTCATAACTTAAGCATGATGTCTATATTGGTATGTTTGATGTGTTTGTTCAGTGCATGCAGATCATGCACCTGCATCATGGGAATGATCGTTGAAAATGTATATGATGCACCTGCACTTGAAGGACATAGTTCACCAAATGAAGAATGCATGCAAATATGACAGTGCAGCTGCAGTGCATGCAGCTGCACCATCCTGCGATGATAGAAAAAGGCCAACACTGGAAGCACCTCAAACCAAAAGAAGACAAAGGCACCGCAAAATGACATCATAGCTGGTCATAAATCACATGGGGCACATGTAAACTTTCAAAAGGAGGCGCCCACAATGGATGACCATTTGGAGAAATCATTTCATGAGACATATGGCAAGACCTAATTGGACCACCCTTTGCACTTGAGTGTAAACTTCAAATTGCTTTTGCAAGACCAGAAAAGTAACCATGGTTAGAGCTTCTCAAGTTAACTTAGCCCCCAAGGAATTCACTTTTTGGAGGCTATATAAGGATCCCCACTTCTCACTTTGAAGATCATCACTTACATTTCATATCTTTAAATTTTCTTGTAATTTTCACTTTCAAATCTTTAGTTTTAAGTTAGTAGATAGTGGTAAGAAGGAAAGGAAGGAATTGATGACTTCTCCCTTCTCTTCTTCATAGATATAGTAAGGAGATTAGTGCATCTGCATTGCTCGACTACTTATGCAAGAAAGCTTCAATATTGTAATCTTTACTTTATTGTTCTTTCTTGATAATTTCCATCACCTCAATATGTTTTATTCAATCTCTTCCCTTCTTGCAATGTCTAACATGAGCTAATTTCTTTGTAGTTGAGATGTGCTAGTCTTATAATGATCTTTTAAGGAAGTTTAAGTGTTATTTGTGTGTTGTATGTACTTTGATTCTTGTGTTATACTACATCCATCCTATTTTAAGGTTGATCGCTTAAATATAGGTAGAGTTATATTCACAGACATGGTTTATAACTAGAAATCAAGAATCAATAGGGGTAAGTGTTTAATAAAGCCTTTATTAGCTTGTTTAATAAAAGAAGCTTGTTAATTTCATGTTAAGTCCTAGACATAGGATAACATAGCCCTTAGGATTAAATCAGCAAGTATTTCAAAGGCAAAAGTGAATTTATTTAGCATGCCTAGACATAGGAAGCTTGTAAAGCAACTCTGAAGAAAGTAGCTGAAAGGCACACACTGATGCACCTGCATCACACAAATGCACTTAACACTTAAAAGAGAGTTATTTGATGAAAGCATCTCAACTATCATTCTCAACTGATTTCCCCTCTATTTTATTGCTTATTTACATTTTGTTTTCATTTCAACTTCAACCAAAAATTGAGTAGATAGACAACACTAATTTATGCACTTTGAACTACAAAGAATTAATCCAATCCGTGTGGGTTCGATCTTTTATACTACTTGCTTGTGACTGTGTACACTTGCACATTTTTCAGCACACCAGGAGTCTATAGGAATTGTGTGAGAATGTGATGTGCAAGTATACACAATCGCAACAAGTAATACAAAGATAAATAGAGATCTAACCGAAGGGTTTGATATTAATTTTCAAAGTTTAAAATGGTAGTTCAACTAGTGAAGGGTAATCAAGTAAAAATTGTTTTTAGACCAAGTTAAGGTAAAGTAAAGTAACAGAAAATAAACATGTCAAAAAAAAAGTAACAGAAAATAAACAAGATAGTAAGAATGGTGGGAAAAGTCAAGTGAGAAACTAGTTGGAATGCTTTCACTAAGTAAATCACTTAAAACAACATAATGTTATATACGATGCTGTAGCAAATGATGTGTGCCTTTCAGTCACTATCGTCAGGATTTCGTTACAATGGATTATGTCTAATCTCTAAATAAGTTCAATCCTGTATATGTAGTATCCACAGTATCACTCTATGAACTATGTTTTCCTATGATTAGATTTAAGCACCGACATAACAAAATTTCCTTTATTAAACACTTACTCACATTAATTTTTTTTTATTTCACAGAACTGCCTTCCATATTCTTCTCGTACTCTCAAAATATAACATGCCATGTTGTGGTGCTATGCAGATCTGATAGGGGGCAGTGTAGGGGTTTGTGTCACAAAATAAAGTGGGTGGGAGCAAAGAACTTTGTCCCCTCTACAAAAATCAATGTTGTGGTACCATTGCATAATTAATCAAAAATTGAATTGAAAGCACAAACAATATGGACCGAATGTGTCATTGAAATTCCCACAATACTTTATAGAAGATGATGCTCTCCCTCACACACACCTTCGTTGAAATTTCCACAATATTTTACTAAAGCTACTCTCCCTCACTCGAAAATTGGAAAGTGTGTTGTGAGTTGTGACTCCTTCGCTGAAATTTCATTGTTGAAAATTTCTTAAATAAGTAACACCAGTTTCCAATTTTCATTAACAGCGTTGCCCATTTAGTTATCACATTCACTTCTTCTTCTTGTTCTCTTACTCTCACAACACACTGCCGTTCATTCTCGATGGCTCAACACTTTTCCTCCGTTGGATTCACTTACGAAGTGTTCCTCAGTTTCAGAGGCTTTGACCGTCGTTATAATTTCACCGGTAATCTCTACAAGGCTCTTAAGGACAAGGGAATTCATACCTTCATGGATGATAGGGAGCTTCAAGGAGGTGAAGAAATTACACCATCACTTCTCAAAGCAATTGAAGACTCTAGAATTGCCATCATCGTGTTTTCTGAAAATTATGCTGATTCTTCCTTTTGTTTGGACGAACTTGTCAAGATCATTGACGTCTTCAAGGTAAATGATCGACTTGTTTTACCTGTTTTCTATGGTGTAGAACCTACTCACTTGCGACATCACACTGGTAGTTATGGTATTGCATTAGCTGAGCATGAAAAGAAGCTTCAAAATAACATTGAGAGGTTGTAGAAATGGAAGAATATTGCTCTTAATCAAGCTACTAACTTGTCTGGCAATACTTTCAATCCTACTGGGTATCAACTTCAGTCTTCACTCTTGTTTTTTCTACTTGTACTTTTTATTTTCAAATAATTCCATTTTAATTAAATGTTAAAGAAAAAAATATGTTTTTTTCTTTTTATGTTAAATAAACAAGTTGTTCATTGTTATTAATATACTAATTGTAAATACATGGGTGGATGTGATTATGATGAACTTACTCAAATTTTATGTAATTGGCAGAAAGGAATATGAATACGAGTTTATTGGGAAGATAGTAGATATGGTCTCCAACAAGATCAGTCGTACTCCTTTACATGTTGCAGATTTCCGTGTTGGATTGGAGTCTCGAGTATTGAAAGTGAAGTCTTTACTAAATATGGGATCTGATGATGGAGTCTGCATGGTAGGGATCCATGGCATTGGAGGAATAGGAAAAATGACACTTGCAAGAGAAATTTATAATTCATTTGCGAATCAATTCGAAGTGTCATGTTTTCTTGATGGTGTGAGACAAAAAACTAACCAACACGGATTAGTACACCTTCAGGAGACACTTCTTCATGAAATGGTTAGAGAAAAGGGTATCAAATTTGGAAGTGTAAGTAAAGGAATTTCAATAATAACGCAAAGGCTACATACAAAGAAAGTTCTTTTGATTCTTGATGATGTTGATGACTTGAAGCAGCTTGAGGATTTGGTTGGAGGATGTGATTGGTTCGGTCCTGGTAGCGAAGTTATCATTACCACTCGAGACCTACATATGCTAAAAAGTCACATGATTGAAAAAACATACGAAGTAGAGGAGTTAAATGTGGATGAAGCTCTTGATTTGTTGATGTGGAAGGCTTTTAAAAATAAAAATGTTGATTCAAGTTACGGGGACATTTTAAATCGTGTATTAACATATGCTTCTGGCCTACCATTGGCTTTAGAAGTAGTGGGTTCCAACCTGTGTGGAAAGGACATTGAAGAATGGGATTCTACATTGGCTCGATATAAAAGAGGTCCTCATAAAAAGATCCAAAAGATACTTCAAGTAAGCTTTGATACTTTGGAGGAAGATGAGCAGAGTGTCTTTCTTGATATTGCTTGTTGCTTAAGAGGACGTGAATTGTCCGAGATCGAAGATATACTGCATGCTCATTATGGTTATTGCATGAAATATCATATCGGAGTGTTGGTAGAAAAATCCCTTGTGAAGATTAGTAAGTGGCGGTGGAGTCATTCTAACTTTGTGACATTACATGACTTGATAGCGGACATGGGTGAAAATATTGTACTACAAGAATCACCCAAAGAGCCTAGGAAACGCAGTATACTGATTTTCCACTAGTGGTAGGTTGTGGCTCCATAAAGATATAGTTCCAGTTTTAGAAGATAATACAGTAAGATTGAAGAATTTGGTTTGTTTTTATTTTATTTTATTTTATTTATCTTTAACATTGATTTATCATTTTGGATATTGTATGCTTATGGTATACTTGATTTCTAACTCTTGATAATACATAATTTTCTCTTTCATATCGGTGGATGTCTTAGTGATATTGTGGTTGGTTTGTGCTTTTTGTTTTCACAGGGTTCTAATAAAATTGATATTATACGTCTGTTAGCCTGTAATTTCGACAGGCTAAATTAAATGCAGTCAACGCGGTTTGACTTCGCTTTTCTTAGAAGAAGGTGTTGGTTTCAACACAGAAGAGTTGTATCAGAAGGCAAACTCGACAAAGCTTCAGACTTAACTAGATTTGAAGGGTGATATTTCGACGAGAAGAAAATTGAATCCAATAGCAAGTCAAAAGCAAGTGCTCGCTGTCGAAGCTTTGGTAGTTATCCTAGTCGAAGGCTGTAGCAGTTTCTTTTTTTTAAATTCTCTGTACAGTTAGTTAGTTTTAGCGTTTTCCCTCCTCATATAAATAGGAGTTTCGCATAGGAAAAAAGGGTCACAATCTCATTACAGAATTCTCACGCTCTAACTTCCAACACATTAAAGAGAAAACGAGCCAAGAGAAGAATGTATGATCTGTGCACCAACTCGCTTTACAATTAATGCAATTTTAATTTGTTTTCTTCTTTGCTTTTCTGCAATTTTTTCTTTGTTTTATTATCCCTCATTGAGGAAATTCGACGGTTTCGCGCGAGATCGACGGTTATCTTCTTCTTTTTACTTTTAACCTGCAAGAACACGTATAATTCTGGGAAAAACTTTAACACAAATGGTCTTAGGATTTACTAGTTGATCCTGCAAACAGAATCAGTTTCAAATAGCGGTGTTTACCAAAATCCAAGGTAAACAAATTGGCACGCCCAGTGGGACATTTGTGCTAATTTTAAAGTTTTTCGTTGAATTCTTAAACTTTGTGTTTGTCTGTGCATGCAATTAAGGAGTGGTAAACATCTTCCAGAGATGGCACGCTCTAGTACAAGTAATGCTTCTGCATCAAATGCACAAAGTACACAAGAACAAGCGTTAGTTAGTGACGTTAACGCTGCAAATGTCGCAGGCATAACCGTTGCTATGCCTTCTTCGACAACAATGGGAATAACCGCTATAATTTCTCCCATAATTACTCCTGTGTCAATGATGACCACTGCAGCATTAACAAATGTTAATACAATGGCTTCTGTGCCACCAATAGTAGGACCAACGAGTTCTTTGATGGCAAATCCAATGGTTGGAAATATGCCATTTACTATGAGTGGAAGGGCTTTACCGTATGGCATGCCAACAGCATTGATGGCAGGCCTTCAGTCAAATTCTTCTACATTTGCAGATAATGCAATTACAGGGTATTCTCCTACTCATAGTTCAACAGAGGGCATCCATAGTCGAAATGCCCAAACTAATCTGACTACAACATCTTTGTTGGCATTAAGACAACAAATGGATGATAGCAATCATCATATGGTCAATATGTTAACACAACAAATTGGTACTGTGTTTAATCCTTTGATACAAAACACTAATAATAGTTACCAAATGTTGGCAACATGTTGCACCCCGAAAAATCCGGTTTGGATCCTTCTTCGTACAACGGGAAAAACAATGAAGCCGCCACCAATATTTTAATTTAGGAAAAAAACATTGGAAAAATCCATTTAGGCGATTGGTCTTTTGAAAACGAGAGATATAGGTTCGGGGGTCGGTTATGTGTGGGGAAGGTATTAGCACCCCACACATCCTTTCTACCGAAAGGGAACCTTTAATTTAGTGTGTGGTTTTTGACTGTTGATTTGAAACACTTTGTTCTACTTCTTTTCTTCTTTTTTTTTTATTTAAGAAAATGTTTTTGAAAACTGGGGAAAGAAGAATCTTTTTGTTATTATTTTTTTTTAAAAGGGTGCTTGACGGGAGGTGAACCCGCTCCTACGTATCCTCCGGTGCGATGAGGAATTCAAAGCTACGTAGTTCTAGTCTTGTTTTGAAAAGGCTCCTTTGTTTTTAGCTTTTTAGTTTTTAGGTGTTTTTTGAAATAAGACTCGAGTGTTCACTAATACCAAGCAAGCAATGGCTTCGAGTGGTTTTCATTACTAACTCGAAAGAAAAAGAGTTGAAACCGATAATCAAACAAGCAATGGCTTCGAGTGATTATAAGTAACAACGTTTTTATTTTATCTTTTTGCAAATGAGGCGACCATCGGTGATAATCATCTAGCAAAGGCTTAGGACAATTACCACTAATGACTCGTGTTGTTTTTGGAATTGAATTGGGTTCGCATGTGTTTAAGGTTTGGGAGCTTTCATGATAATCAAACAAGCAAAGGCTTCGAGTGACTACCACTAATAACTCTTCATTAGTGATCAAACAAGCAAAGGCTTCGAGTGGCCACTAATGATTTTGTTTATGAAAAACTTAGGGTTTAAGCTTGGAAAAGAAATTGGTTTTGATTTGTTAAAGACATAGTTTAGAAAAGAAGTTTGAAAACAATTTGATTTCAGAAAAGAGTTTTGGAAAACTAGTAGAACATTTTCAATCAAGTTCCAAGTCAATAACCAAAATGCAAATTGCTAAACTACAATTCATGCAATGATCTAAACTAGTAACCATTTTCATGTCAAGTTGTTTAGAAAAGAAAACAATGAATGCAAGAAAGTTCATAGATGCAAGCATAGCACATTCATTGAGATCATGTTATCAAGCAAGCAACAACATAGACACAATTTGCAACTTACCCTTTCATGTTGAAAACATCTCATTACAACATTTGAATACACAATGCATGAATAGGCAAAGATGAAACTAGACTACACATATCATGTCACAATACATAGATAGGCAAAGAATGAACCCAAGTTGAACATTTTGGCAAAAATGCATGAATAGGCAAGAGAATGAACCTAGATTGCACATCTTATTGAAGATGCTAGGCAAGATGAACCTAAATTGAACATTTTTGCAAAATGCATGAATAGGCAAGTGAATGAACCTAAATTGAACATCTTATTGAAGATGCATGAATAGGCAAGAAATGAACCTAACTAGGCATTTATGACACAACATGTGAGTAGGCAAGGAAGTTACAAAGCACAAGTGAATTCAAACATTTAATGAATCACTTGCAAAACCCTAGGGATTTCACATCAACATTTGACATAAGCATCAATGTGGTATCATTTTGATGGCATCAACATTTAGCATATTTCTACAATCAACCACATGAAAGGAATAAGTTGGAAAGGGCATTTGGCTCAAGTAAGATCATTAGCAAGCCATGAAAAATCAATTTGACATTTTATTTAGTAAGCATATGCAATTAAGGTGTTGAATCCCTTTAGGTAATATTTAACACTTGGGATATGCACAAGTGCATAAGTGTCAAATCCTCTTACCAAATCATCAACACAAACATGATTTTCAAAGCAAGCAACCAAAACAAGCACAAACCCTAATTATCTCATGAAATGCGACACCAACATAGAGCTAAAACCTCATTTTATTCTTTGAAAGCAACAAAATCATGCAAGCAAATGACATAGATCAAACTTTTTGGCAAGGATTCACATGATTAAGCAAAGGAATGCACTAAAATCACACAAACTCTAATTTTTCTACAATATGCGAAATGAAACATAAGCCCAAATCACAATTTTATTCATGAAAATGCAAGCACAAAATGAAAATAGCACAAACACACAATTTATTCCAAGAGAGAGATGCATTTCAAGCATCCAAACCTCCCAAAGTGTTTGTCAAAATGCTTGAAACACATCTCTCATTCAACAACAACAATTATATCAACATTTCAACATAAAATAGAGCACTAAAATGCAAAGAAATGCTTGATATGCAAAAATAGATTGATGATCTACATTTTTGATGTTAAAATTTTGATGATGCTAAGATTGAGAGTATACCTCAACTCCAAGCTAGAATAGCGAAAGAAATAAGGTGAATGAACACTAAACCACTTGAATCAACCCTCTAATCTTCAATCTTGAGCTTGATTCTTGAGATTTGAAGATGGATCTTTGAAGAGAATGCAAGGATGATGAAGGATTTAGGACTAGAATGTTGATTTGAAGTGAAGAAATGAGGTGAGGGAATGAAGAGGGGTATTCGGCCAAGAAGGGAGAAGAGGAGAGGCTAGGTTTTTGAGTGTGAATTGTGAGCCAAAACCTTTTTGAGAGGTGAGGATATGAGGGTATATATAATGTGCAATTAGGTTTAGGGGCATTTAGGTCATTGTGTATCTCATCTCATTCTTGGATTGCATTTTAATTTTGAATCAAGGGTGAGGATTGAAACACACTTTGATGAGGGGCAAAAAAAAATGCAAAATGAGAGGGAAATGAATGGGGGGAATTCGGCCAAGAAGGGAGAGTGGTGCCCAAGTTTTGCAAGTTGGCAATTGTACTATTGTACTATCCATGAACCTTCCAATTATCCTCTCAATTTTGATTATTCCTTTCAAGATAATTATACATAAATCTAACCATTTTGAGCCATATACAAGGTATCTTGAAGAATATGCCATTTTTGAAAATGAGAGATGACCAAAATTGCCAACAAAAATCCTATCATATAATTTTTGGGAATATTCCTTGTACTATTTTTGAAATGCTTTCTTGAATTAATTTGAACTTGATTTTTTTACTACACATATAAAATATGCGCATAATTTGAAAAATGATTTTCTTTATTTATTTTTTTGTTCAAAATAATACAATTTCATTAAATAAATTCCCAAAAATTAATTAATTGGATTTTCAGCTAGCAAAAATTTATTAAATTGAAATTGACCAAACAATGCCCCTTTTAAATGCCCCAAAATTCCTTAATTTCTCAAAAATGATTTTGAAAACCTTAGAATGCTTGGGTAAATACCCTAAACCCTTTCTCAAATAATGCATCAGTCACAAAATTATTTGTTTCTGCTGAAAATTAGGGTTTTGAAACTAGGCGGACAAAATTAGGGTATGACAGCTGCCCCTCTTTATTTGGATTTTACCAAGAAATATGAATTGGCCGAGACATATTTCGAAGATAAAATAAAAATAAAGAATTCAGAAATTATACCAATTTTGTCTACTTGGAGAAACCCGAATTTTCTTTTTCTTTTTCTTCTTCTTTTTTTTTTCTTCTTTTTTTTTTTGAAAAATTAACGCTTGGCGCGCTGATGAGAAAGCAGTAAATGAAATGATTAACGACTTTCACGCTAACTGCGAAAAGCAAGGAAAACGCTAAATGAAGAAAGCGATAAAGAAAGCGGTAAAATGCAAGGTTGCCTAAAACCTTTAAACGAACCCTTGGCGAGTCCGAGTTTGCACGTGGCTTTGAGGAGCACGCATCCTGAGAATGGCCTTTCGAGCGACCGGGGGGATCGTTATCAGCTCCGGAACTGATATACTGATCAATGCACGGCGTCCACTGTATCTTAGGCGGATACAACTATTCCGTTGAACCTCACATGGGGCTGCGGTCCATCGTGTTGCTCGTACACGACGTGAGACCATGAACAGAAGGGAGCGATGAACTCTGACAAGAGCGATTTGAACTCCAAACTGCAATGCACGCTTGAGCGCTGAACTGAAAAGCATTTGAACTCTGGACTGAGGGAGCGTTTTCTGGGAACTGAGTGCGGGGATTCACACCGAAGTATTTATCCGTCTTTGTACCTGCAAGTGGGTTGAACAAATGCATGCAATGCAAATGCCATGATTGCTGTTTTGATGAAATGAATGTAATGCATGAATTTCTCTTTTTGTTTATGTTTGATGAATGCAATGTAATGCATGATTTTCTTTTTTCTTATTGCTCTTTTGCTCTTTTTTTTTTTAGCTTTTCTTCTCTTCTTTTCTTTTGCTAGTTGTTGCTCTTTTGCTCTTTTTGGCTTTTTCTTTTGCTGGCTCGACCAAATCGTTGGACTTGCGTTACGAGGCACAATGATCGTCCATGATGACAGTGCGAGAGCCACGCTCCAACCTTTTTGAGATTTGTTTTGATGCAATCAGTGCTTTTTGTTTAGTTCTTGTGAATTTTACCTGACTGAAAGATCATCTCTTTTCTTTGTAATTTTCAAAAATTTCGCAATGATTTTAATGCTCTGATTTATGCACACTTTCATAATCATTTATCATCTACCATTAAACATCATTTTAAAGCAGAAATGAAAAGAAGGCAAATGGTAAAACAACAAACAGATGGAGTGAAAAAACTTGGACTTTTATTCATATGGAAACCGAACGTGCAGAAGGTCACGCCGACTGAAAAGAGTACATTGGAATTTTTTGAAACTAAGAAAGAAAAAAAGGAAAAAAACAAAAAAAATGGACGCAACAGATCTTATGAGCGCTTTTCATCTTTGAAGTGTGCCAATCACCCATACTTGCAGCCTTGATCACCCTTTTATCCAAACCTTTGGAGGTGCTGCTTGCCTCTTTTTCTTTTAAGTCCAACTTTTGTGACCCTAATTTTTGCCTGGACCGCTCTTTGCGAGTTTTCAGTCCACCGGGTCGCTCTTTTTTTTGCCTAGGCCGCCCTTTCGGGTTTTCAACCTAGCGAGCTAATTCTTGCTTGGCTCATCTTTCTCTTTTTTCTTTTCATTTTTCTCAGGCGTAGTATTTCTTGACTGAATCTGAATTAACTGGGTTTCTGAGTTCTTCACCATCCATGCTGGTGAGTATCAATGCTCCTCCAGAGAAGGCTTTCTTTACCACATAGGGTCCATCATAGCTAGGAGCCCATTTCCCACGAGGGTCACTCTGAATAGGCAGGATCTTTTTGAGCACGAGGTCTCCTTTTTTGAATTCTCGAGGACGCACTTTCTTGTCGAAGGCTGTTTTCATCCTTTGTTGATACAGTTGTCCATGACACAGGGCAGCAATTCTTTTCTCCTCAATGAGGTTCAACTGGTCCAGACGAGCTTGAACCCATTCAGCTTCTTCCAACTTGGTTTCCATCAGCACCCGCAGGGAGGGTATCTCAACTTCGATAGGGAGGACTGCTTCCGACCCATAAACCAAAGAGAAGGGGGTTGCCCCGGTTGAAGTGCGCACTGAGGTACGATACCCGTGCAGAGCGAAAGGAAGCATCTCATGCCAATCTTTATAGGTTACTACCATCTTATGCACGATCCTCTTGATGTTCTTATTGGCTGCTTCGACTGCCCCATTCATTTTGGGACGGTACGGAGAAGAATTATGATGTTGGATTTTGAAGTCTTTGCACAGCTCTTTCATCATCTTACTGTTCAGGTTGCTACCATTGTCTGTGATGATCTCGTCTGGAAGGCCATAGCGACAAACCAGATCTCTTTTTATGAACTTAGCAACCACAGAGCTGGTTATGCTGGAGTACGAGGCGGCTTCAACCCATTTGGTGAAGTAGTCAATGGCGACTAGAATGAAGCGATGCCCGTTTGACGCTTTAGGCTCAATAGGACCAATGACATCCATTCCCCACATTGAGAACGGCCAAGATGCAGTCAGAACTTTTAAGGAAGCAGGTGGCACATGGATATGATCGGCATAGATCTGGCACTTGCGGCACTTTCTCACAAAGCTGTAACAGTCGGATTCCATTTGCAACCAATAGTAGCCGGCCCTCAATATCTTTCTTGCCATGGTATGTCCGCTGGAATGAACCCAAAACGAGCCTTCATGGACATCTCTCATAATTCTTTCTGATTCCTCCTTTGTCACACATCTGAGGAGTACCTTATCATGATTCTTTTTATAGAGCACCTCGCCGCTCAAGAACAAATTCATCGACAACCTTCTGAGTGTTCTCTTGTCATTCTCGGAGGCCCCGGGAGGATACTCTCTGTTCAAGATGTACTGTTTGATGTCATGATACCAGGGTTTACTATCAGATTCTTCTTCAATTGCTGCGCAGTAGTGATGGGCTGGCAGATCCCGATGCTGAATTCTGATGTGAGTCAAGTTTTTGTCGCAGTTGATGTTGAACATTGAAGACAAAGTGGCCAGTGCATCAGCCAATTGATTCTCATTGCGAGGAAGATGCCGAAATGTGATTTCCTCAAAAGGCTCAACCAACTCTCGGATGTAGTCTCGGTAAGGAATCAACTTGGGATCTCTGGTCTCCCAATCGCCGTTTACCTGGTGAATGACTAGAGCTGAATCTCCATACACATCTAGTCTCTTAACTTTCCAATCTAGGGCTGCCTGAATGCCAAGAATACATGCCTCATATTCTGCAATATTGTTTGTGACATAGAAACTCAGTCTGGTAGTGAATGGGATGAAGCGACTATCAGGGGAAATCAGTACTGCCCCAGCTCCGTGCCCATATATGTTGGAGGCACCATCAAATATCACTCTCCATCTTTCATCTCCCGGGGATTTCCCTTCTTCAAATAGGGCCATGATATCCTCATCTGGAAAGTCATACTGCATCGACTGATAGTCTTCGATAGGCTGATGTGCTAGATACTCGGCCAGCGCACTACCCTTGATGGCTTTCTGAGTGACGTACAGGAGGTCATATTCTGACAATTGCATTTGCCAGCGGGCAATTCTCCCTGTAAGTGCGGGCTTCTCGAAGATGTACTTGATAGGATCCATTTTAGATACCAACCAAGTAGTGTGACTTAGCATGTACTGCCTCAAACGGTGAGCAGCCCAAGCTAATGCACAACAAGTCTTTTCTAGCAATGAGTACCTTGTTTCACAGTCAGTAAACTTCTTGCTCAGATAGTAGATGGCATGCTCTTTCTTCCCGGATTCATCATGTTGTCCCAACACACAGCCCATTGAGTTGTCTAGCACAGTTAGGTACAGGATGAGAGGTCTGCCGGGTACAGGAGGCATCAAGATAGGTGGATTCTGAAGATATTTCTTGACCTTTTCGAAAGCTTCTTGGCAATCGTCATTCCATTTAGTCTCTTGATTCTTGCA
This sequence comes from Astragalus glycyphyllos, assembly GCA_963573325.1. Classification (NCBI taxonomy): domain Eukaryota; kingdom Viridiplantae; phylum Streptophyta; class Magnoliopsida; order Fabales; family Fabaceae; genus Astragalus; species Astragalus glycyphyllos. The sequence continues at coordinate 5,950,867 of OY754313.1, read as the reverse complement.
TAACAGCTTGAAGATTGGTTCACATGTGGCGGTTAACTGGAATATGAACCTAGAGATGTAGTTCAGTCTTCCAAGAAAACCACGGATCTCCTTCTCTGTTTTAGGCACTGGCATTTCAAGAATTGCCCGCACCTTGTCTCGGTCAACTTCTATCCCCCTTTGGCTGACAATGAATCCCAGCAACTTCCCTGATCGCACACCGAAGGTACACTTGGCCGGATTTAATCTGAGCTTGAACTTTCTCAACCGTTCAAAGAGCTTTTGCAAATTGACAATGTGTTCCTCATCGGTTTTAGACTTTGCAATCATATCGTCCACGTAGACTTCGATCTCCTTGTGCATCATGTCGTGAAACAATGTGACCATAGCCCTTTGATAGGTAGCACCGGCGTTCTTCAACCCGAATGGCATGACTCTGTAACAGAACGTTCCCCAAAGAGTTGTGAAAGTTGTCTTCTCCATATCTTCAGGAGCCATTTTAATCTGATTGTACCCTGAATACCCATCCATGAAGGAGAACAGTGAATGCTGCGCTGTACTATCCACTAAGACATCAATATGAGGCAGGGGAAAATCGTCTTTGGGACTGGCCCGATTCAGATCTCGGTAATCAACACACATTCTGACTTTCCCGTCCTTTTTCGGAACCGGCACAATATTAGCACCCATTGCGGATATTTTGCTACCGCTAGGAAACCAGCATCAAACTGCTTTTTCACCTCATCTCTGATCTTTAAGGACATTTCTGGTTTCATCCTTCTCAGTTTCTGCTTCACTGGAGGACACTCAGGCTTGACTGGCAGCTTGTGCACCACTATATCAGTATCTAACCCTGGCATATCCTGGTAAGTCCATGCGAAGACATCATCATAATCGTGCAGGAGTTGAATTAGCCTCTTACGCTCACTTTCTTTCATCGAAGTGCCAACCTTGACTTCTTTCTTACTGTCCTCTGTGCCCAGATTTATTGTCTCAACAGATTCCCCATGCGGCTGAATAACCTTTTCCTCTTGCCCAACCATTCTCATCAATTCTGGAGGGGTTTCCCAGTCATCCTCAACATCCTCCTCGGCTTGGTTAACGGGGTAATCAAAGTTAACATATGAATCATTGGCATCATTATTTTCAAAGATGTTCATTTTAGATCTGCATTTGCGGGAATAGAAACAGAATGAACAAGCAAAATAGAAACACAAGATGAAGACACACAATAATGGTATGAAAAACGATTTTATTCATTTGAGAATTCAAAACAACATTTTATTGATTGATGATATTCGAAGGAAAAACATGCATGCCCTTATGAAATGTCCTGAGGCCTTGGGCAGAGCCAAAGGATTCGCATTACAAAATCATTACTTTGAAATGAAAGCAACAGGGAAATCGATGATCTTCCAATTGCCAAGCTCTTCATTTGCAGCACTGCGACGCACCAGGTCCACACTCTTGTCTTCCACAGCTGATTCTTCCCCAATGACAGCCACCTGATTGGGGTCCAGCATGCCCGCGCTCCTGAAGCTCTACTTGAGATCACAGATGGGAACCCTCTTCAAGCTTCGTTCTCGCCCCTGAAGCTTAGCTAGTCTTCTTTCTCGCTTCTCCTCAGCCATTCTCTTCTTATCAGCTTGAGTGGGCCTATATCCTAACCCACATCTATCCTTGTACTCTTGCAACTGGACAGGTGCTAGAATTCCTTGCTCGGACCTTCCCAAACCCTTTCCGATCTGGTAACCATTTCTCAGCATGACCTTGGCGACCATGATATCAGCATTGGACATTCTTGGTGCAGGCAGTGGGGCTTCCTCTCCCACGAAAGCGGCATTTGCAATTTCCAATGACTGAAAAGCAGTTTCAAGGGATTCCTCTGCAGCCTCGATGTATTGAGAGGGATGGGGCTTGTTAATCATAAACTCTTCTTCTCCAAAGACGACTATCAGTTTGTCATCGACTACAAACTTAAGCCTCTGATGGAGAGATGAAGGAACAGCTCCTGCAGCATGAATCCAAGGTCTTCCCAGGAGACAGCTGTAGGATGATGCAATGTCCATGATTTGAAAGTTCACATAAAACACCTCAGGCCCTATCTGCACTAGAAATTCCATTTCCCCGATAACCTCTTTCTTGGATCCGTCGAATGCTCTGACTAGCGTTGAGCTAGGCTTCATATATGAACAGTCTACGTCTAGCCTGTTCATTGTAGATTTGGGCATGACATTCAAAGAGGATCCATTGTCTATGAGGACCCGAGAAAGTGTATATTCACCACATCTGACTGAAATGTGCAATGCTTGATTATGTCCCTTTCCTTCAGGGGTGAGCTCGTCATCAGTAAAGGTAATATAGTTGGAAGCAACGATGTTCCCTACGATGCCGTCAAGCTGGTTAACAGTGATGTCTTGGGCTACATGGGCTTCATTCAGCACTTTCGCTAGGGCAGCACGGTGGACCTCTGAATTGAGCAGCAAGGACATGATAGAGATCTTTGCAGGAGTGTGGTGCAGCTGGTCCACCACTTTGTAATCGCTTTGCCGCATGATTCTCAAAAATTCGGAAGCTTCTTGCTCTGACACCCTTCTACTTTCCACGGGCTCTTGCTCTTTACCCTTACCCTTTCGAATTCTTTCCTCATCCTCCTTTGATGGACCTACTTTAAGGGCTTCAGGGACATAGACACGTCCGCTTCTAGTGACTCCGCTGCTTCCCGCAATGTTTGTGACATCGGGAACAGCTTGAGGATTCTGAGTTTGAACTGGCACACCATAACTCCACGGAACAGCACTATCCTTTTGATAAGGAGCTGGGACAGGAATCACAATTGTCTTAGGTTTCTCCATGCTCGGCTTTTGACTATACGGGACCTCAATAGGCTTCTGGACACTTCTGTTCTTATCAGACTGGAAAGTCAACACATCTTCCTCTTTTTCTTGCACACCTATTTGGATTATATGACGATCCAACAGGTCTTGCAAAACTATCTTGAAGGCCTCACATGCCCCAGCACAATTATCATCAGCATAGACTTCTTTCTGAGTACAACCTTTCTTGATGACCCCAAACTTGCACAGCTCTGCATGAATGACCTTCAGTGGTGTCTGAATACACTCCACAGTCCTGATTAAGGGTTGGCCTCCCGTGTCAAGGATGGCATTGATTGCAGGTTCTTCATGACCAGGCAGCGGGTTAGTTGTAATGCTTGGGTTTTCTTGTTTGAAGGTTATCCCTTTGGTGTCAATCAGATCTTGCACTACAAGTTTGAAGGCCTTGCAGTCTTCCACAGCATGTCTGACTGCCCCTTCATGAAATCTGCAGGTAATGTTGGGATTGTATCCTCGGAAATAAGGTGGTTGGACTGGTTTCATGGGTCTGGTGTTGATGAGCTTGTTGGTGACAAGGTAGTTAAAGAGGTCGGTGTATGACATAGGAATGGGGTCAAAGGTGGTCCGTTTTCTGTCTTGATAATTTCTATGGTGATTACTTTGTGGTGAGCGGGTTGGTTGTGTTTGAGTGGGGACAGGGATATCTTGTGGTTGATAAGGTGGGCTTATGGTAATGGTGTTGGTCTCTCCTTCCTTCTTCTTTGGAAATCCGGAAAATGGCTTTTTCTGGGTGCTTGTACCTGCGGAACCATGGGCAATCTTGCCGCTCCTCAGCCCATTTTCTAATCTCTCGCCAATGATTACCATATCTGAAAAGTTGGAGGACACACTGCCGATCAACCGATCATAGTATAATGGAGGCAAAGTTTCCATAAACATGAAGACTAATTCCTTTTCTAACAGAGGTGGTGACACTTGTGCAGCTAGAGCCCTCCACCGCTGGGCATACTCTTTAAATGACTCGTTGTCCTTCTTTGCCATGCTCTGTAACTGTGTTCTATCCGGCGCCATATCTGTGTTGTACTGGTACTGTCTGAGGAAGGCATCAGCCAAGTCTTTCCAACAACGAATCTGGGACGGTTCTAGCTGCATGTACCAGTTGAGAGATGCCCCAGCAAGGCTCTCTTGGAAGCAGTGGATTAACAGCTTGTCATCATGAGAATGCGTAGACATTTTTCTACAGTACATGGTCAGATGGCTCTTAGGGCAAGTTACACCTTGGTACTTATCGAAATCAGGCACTTTGAACTTAGGAGGTAAAACCACATCGGGAATGACACATAAATCGCGAGCCTCTCTCGATCTAGAGCCTGATCCTTCAATCATTTTTAAGCGCTCTTCTAACACCTGAAACTTTTCTCTAGTTTGTTGGTGCTCAATATAATAGCCTTGGGGGAAACTGTTCATTCCAAGGTGGGGACGGAACATTGGAGCCATGGTTGAGACTGCATGCAGAGCATGAGGATAAGCAGAGTTCCCAAGAATGAGGCTTTGGGCCTGAGGATTTGCAGCTGGCTGGGGAGTAAAGCCTTGTGGAGTCACCTGAGGTATGACAATGGGATGTGGAGACTGAACCCGAGGTTCGCCCATTGCTCCCTCTGATCCTGCAGATGCAGGTTGTCCATTCTCGACATTCACCAAAGGATCAGTTCCTTGGTTAACTTCTGGGTTTGAAGGAGGAGTGTAGCCTAGAGGCAGTCCAAAAGGAGGCCATTGAGCAGTTTGGTAGTCATTTCCATTCTTCAGGGACAGCAGGACCCTCATCATCTCTGACATCTGTGCCTTCATAGCATTCATCTCATTTCTGATTTCTTGGTCACCTTGACTGGAACTACCCGGAGTTGGGTTACCCTGATTCTGCACTACTGGACCTGGGCCTGTCTCATTTCTGATCTCTGAGCTCAGATTTACCTGATTCGGATTCTCCGCACTTGGATGGGACTGATCAAGATCGTTCAGAATTGTTGCCATGCCTCTTGCTTGAGAACGTGTCCAATAACGATGTTGGCGAACCAGCTTGCCTTACTTTCTGTTGATGGAACACTTATATGAGCACGTGAACGAATTAATGAATGAATGCAATGCAGATGCATATGATTTTATGTTGCTTGATGCCAGGAATCGCGGCATAGTTCGTCTTGTCATAAGCACATAATCGTTTTTTTTTTTAATTAATTTTGGAAATGCAATGAGAGGGGAATCGAAATAGCAAGTCAGCACACTTCCTACATCAGGAATTCAAACAAAAGCCTTAACAACTTCCTTAAAGGGAAGGATAGTACAATATTCATATGGAGTACAATACTCGAAAGCAAATAAAAGAGTACAATATTCAGGAATACAATACTCAAATGGAAAGTAAATACTCAAAATGAAAGGTACAAATAAACAGCTCAAATACAAAGAGCTTTGAAATCTCCGACCCTCTTCCTTTTCTTGCTGACGTTCGCATCTCGGGATCGCTCTCGGAACTCCGTGATTAAAGCCCTGCAGAATTTCACAAACTGGTAAACCTCGGGTGGGGTATTGAGGAAGTGCATCTCGGCCTCGGCTATTTTCAAATTCTTGGGGACTCCCGCAATGGCTTGGCTAGCTAGCTCTGCCAGCTTTGAAAATTTGTTCTTCCAAAGCTGAATCTCCTCTCTTAGCTCCTTGATGATTTCTTGATCCTCTATTTTGCAAACCAATGCCATGAAGCGTATCTCCCAGTACTGGCTTTCTGCTTGCACTTGCCTATAAGCCCCTTCTAGACACCTGAGATTCCTCCCCAGTTCCTCAAATCTTCCTTGTTCGAACCTCAGAGCTTGCTGATACTCCTTAAGGATATCTTCAATAGAACTCCTCTCTCGCTCAAGGTTCCTTAGCTGATCTTTCAATTCTACTACCAAGCGGGATTCTTGTCTTGACTTAGTTGCTATACTCTTCCACTCTTCGGCTTCCTCAAGTGCTTTTCTTGTTTTCTGCTTGCACCTTTGGAGTTCCTCTCTAGCTCCCCTCAGGTATTTCTGAGCCTCTAGCTTGCTTTTCTCTTCTCTTTTGAATCGCTTGACGCTCTCCTCAACAGCGATCATCTTGATAGCATCTTCTTCCTCTAACCTTTCTTTCTCTATGGTCATTTTCTCCAATTCTGTTTGCAATGCCTTCTTTTCTTCCTCCACTTTTGCTAAGGCTGACTTGACTTCATTCAACTCCTCAAAGGTAGGAGTGTAAGCCTCTAATATCTCCTCTTCAAGGGATAGTGCCCCTTGATTTGGCAATTTTGCATTTTGAAGCCTCTCTTTGAGCCACTGGTTAAAGGTGATGCTACTGGTTCTCTTGGACAGCTCTTCGCCTTCCTTATGCACTACGGACTCCCATGCCTGCAGAACTCGCCGAAGCAAGTCTTCGTATTTGGGACTCCCCTTATAGAGGTAAAAGCGAGACAGCATGCTTTCGGAGGGTGAATTCCGCATTGGGTAACCGAGTTGTCTTAAGGTCAGTGAAGGATTATAGTTGATACACCCTTGCGTTCCCATGAGAGGCACATTCTGGAAACTTCCACAGCTGAACACCACCATAGGCCTTTCCTTCCAACAAGCAGTGGTAAACCAGCGGATCTGGAGATCGTTGAGACTTTTCAAGACCTTAACCCATTCAAGAGAAGTCATGATCTTTACATCACAGCTTAAGGCGTAGGAGATCAACTCCCTAACTTCTTTTCGGTTGTTGACAACATGAGTGACAAGCCAAGCATAGAGGACGTGAGAGGAGAAACACATTTTCTTCTTGTGGAAATCACTGTAACGGGTGAAAGCCTGATAAGTGTTGGCGAGAACAGCAGGAACAGGATTGATAGGATTTTTGGTGTCTTTGAATGCCAAGAAAGCACCAATTGCAGTTTCATCAACATATCTCTCTATCTGAGGAAAGAGGACCACCCCAAAAATGGTTAGAGCAAGCACCAGCTTGAAGAGACCCCACTGTTTGGCCAGATCATAAGATTGCATCAAACCCTCAAAGTACTCTTGCGGAAACCCGGCTATACCATTCCTTTCCAACTTTTGAAGCTTCAGTTTTTCTAAACTGATTTTGAGCAATGATGCTAGCTTTTCATCAGTGTAATAATGACCTTGATATCGCTACGGCGTGACATGAGACCTAGAGAACCCCAAAAGTTGTTCATACTCTTCCAATGTGGGCGATAGTGGAAAGTTTTTGAAGAGAAAACATCTGATATCAGAGTCATAAAACTGACTTAGAGCCACAAGAGCATTTTCCTGAGCATCTAACTGCAGCAGCCTACGAATGTTCCCATATGTCTCGTCAAAGGACCCCAACTCAATTGGACCCATCAGTGCGGCACATTGCTTCAAACTGTCAACATCAACGCTTTTTACAACCGGAAACCTGGAAGTAGGTGAAGCTTTGCTATTCGATTCCATCTTTATGCACCTATGACAGGACGGTACATTATTTGGCGATTCCTGGCAAGCAAATATGAATGAGATGCAAAATGTATGCAATATATTTTTTTACATTTGGTTTTATAAATGCGGCATGATGCAATGCAATTATGATGCTAATGATGCATGTGGAAAAATAAGGACAATACTTATGAGCGGTAGTTCAAAAATTTAGGAAACACGCTACGTGCCGCCTCACGTAGTGGTTTATGGAAAAAGAAAAGATATATTTTGGATTTTTTTTTGAAAATTCTTTTTTTTTTAAAAGCTCACTTTGAGGAAAACATGCCTAAGCTAGCGATGCAGCACACAATTTGTATACCCTCGTGTCCTACAAAGGTGGGAATCCTAGGGTCTAAGGCAACTCAAAGGTACCTCCCATGTAGCTCTAAATCACATCCTCACAATGGTTACCGGAGCTAGAGACATTCTCATGACGGCACCCACAAATGTAGAAAGCTACCAAGTGTGAGGTATCATGAGAAAGCGTACTCCGGTTGAAACTTTCATGAGAGTCAGACAGACAAAGGTCTCGAATGCCAGTCACTACTCGTCTCCACTCTCCTATGTGTTTTTTCAGATCCAGGTATAGGACCCCACTCATAGCACATAAATCATAAGGTGTGAAAGTGTGTGATGAAGGCATAGCACCTAAAGCCTACCCAATCTAAAATTACCCCGCCTGCAAGGAAAAACCAGAACAGTCTAGACAAAGAGTCGTCTACCCTAGGGTTTTGCAAACATATATCATGTCAATATAAGCATGTAAACTAACCTAGGGTACCAATCAACAATCGTGTGCAATGCTTACCTTCAAGAAAAGGAGCCAAGAAGAGGGGACATAATGGAATTGGGGAGAATGATGCATGAGCATAAGCATATAAACAAAGAAGAGGAGAAGAACGGGAAAAACAATGAAGCCGCCACCAATATTTTAATTTAGGAAAAAAACATTGGAAAAATCCTTTTAGGCGATTGGTCTTTTGAAAACGAGAGATATAGGTTCGGGGGTCGGTTATGTGTGGGGAAGGTATTAGCACCCCACACATCCTTTCTACCGAAAGGGAACCTTTAATTTAGTGTGTGGTTTTTGACTGTTGATTTGAAACACTTTGTTCTACTTCTTTTCTTCTTTTTTTTTTATTTAAGAAAGTGTTTTTGAAAACTGGGGAAAGAAGAATCTTTTTGTTATTATTTTTTTTTAAAAGGGTGCTTGACGGGAGGTGAACCCGCTCCTACGTATCCTCCGGTGCGATGAGGAATTCAAAGCTACGTAGTTCTAGTCTTGTTTTGAAAAGGCTCCTTTGTTTTTAGCTTTTTAGTTTTTAGGTGTTTTTTGAAATAAGACTCGAGTGTTCACTAATACCAAGCAAGCAATGGCTTCGAGTGGTTTTCATTACTAACTCGAAAGAAAAAGAGTTGAAACCGATAATCAAACAAGCAATGGCTTCGAGTGATTATAAGTAACAACGTTTTTATTTTATCTTTTTGCAAATGAGGCGACCATCGGTGATAATCATCTAGCAAAGACTTAGGACAATTACCACTAATGACTCGTGTTGTTTTTGGAATTGAATTGGGTTCGCATGTGTTTAAGGTTTGGGAGCTTTCATGATAATCAAACAAGCAAAGGCTTCGAGTGACTACCACTAATAACTCTTCATTAGTGATCAAACAAGCAAAGGCTTCGAGTGGCCACTAATGATTTTGTTTATGAAAAACTTAGGGTTTAAGCTTGGAAAAGAAATTGGTTTTGATTTGTTAAAGACATAGTTTAGAAAAGAAGTTTGAAAACAATTTGATTTCAGAAAAGAGTTTTGGAAAACTAGTAGAACATTTTCAATCAAGTTCCAAGTCAATAACCAAAATGCAAATTGCTAAACTACAATTCATGCAATGATCTAAACTAGTAACCATTTTCATGTCAAGTTGTTTAGAAAAGAAAACAATGAATGCAAGAAAGTTCATAGATGCAAGCATAGCACATTCATTGAGATCATGTTATCAAGCAAGCAACAACATAGACACAATTTGCAACTTACCCTTTCATGTTGAAAACATCTCATTACAACATTTGAATACACCATGCATGAATAGGCAAAGATGAAACTAGACTACACATATCATGTCACAATACATAGATAGGCAAAGAATGAACCCAAGTTGAACATTTTGGCAAAAATGCATGAATAGGCAAGAGAATGAACCTAGATTGCACATCTTATTGAAGATGCTAGGCAAGATGAACCTAAATTGAACATTTTTGCAAAATGCATGAATAGGCAAGTGAATGAACCTAAATTGAACATCTTATTGAAGATGCATGAATAGGCAAGAAATGAACCTAACTAGGCATTTATGACACAACATGTGAGTAGGCAAGGAAGTTACAAAGCACAAGTGAATTCAAACATTTAATGAATCACTTGCAAAACCCTAGGGATTTCACATCAACATTTGACATAAGCAACAATGTGGTATCATTTTGATGGCATCAACATTTAGCATATTTCTACAATCAACCACATGAAAGGAATAAGTTGGAAAGGGCATTTGCCTCAAGTAAGATCATTAGCAAGCCATGAAAAATCAATTTGACATTTTATTTAGTAAGCATATGCAATTAAGGTGTTGAATCCCTTTAGGTAATCTTTAACACTTGGGATATGCACAAGTGCATAAGTGTCAAATCCTCTTACCAAATCATCAACACAAACATGATTTTCAAAGCAAGCAACCAAAACAAGCACAAACCCTAATTATCTCATGAAATGCGACACCAACATAGAGCTAAAACCTCATTTTATTCTTTGAAAGCAACAAAATCATGCAAGCAAATGACATAGATCAAACTTTTTGGCAAGGATTCACACGATTAAGCAAAGGAATGCACTAAAATCACACAAACTCTAATTTTTCTACAATATGCGAAATGAAACATAAGCCCAAATCACAATTTTATTCATGAAAATGCAAGCACAAAATGAAAATAGCACAAACACACAATTTATTCCAAGAGAGAGATGCATTTCAAGCATCCAAACCTCCCAAAGTGTTTGTCAAAATGCTTGAAACACATCTCTCATTCAACAACAACAATTATATCAACATTTCAACATAAAATAGAGCACTAAAATGCAAAGAAATGCTTGATATGCAAAAATAGATTGATGATCTACATTTTTGATGCTAAAATTTTGATGATGCTAAGATTGAGAGTATACCTCAACTCCAAGCTAGAATAGCGAAAGAAATAAGGTGAATGAACACTAAACCACTTGAATCAACCCTCTAATCTTCAATCTTGAGCTTGATTCTTGAGATTTGAAGATGGATCTTTGAAGAGAATGCAAGGATGATGAAGGATTTAGGACTAGAATGTTGATTTGAAGTGAAGAAATGAGGTGAGGGAATGAAGAGGGGTATTCGGCCAAGAAGGGAGAAGAGGAGAGGCTAGGTTTTTGAGTGTGAATTGTGAGCCAAAACCTTTTTGAGAGGTGAGGATATGAGGGTATATATAATGTGCAATTAGGTTTAGGGGCATTTAGGTCATTGTGTATCTCATCTCATTCTTGGATTGCATTTTAATTTTGAATCAAGGGTGAGGATTGAAACACACTTTGATGAGGGGCAAAAAAAAATGCAAAATGAGAGGGAAATGAAGGGGGGGAATTCGGCCAAGAAGGGAGAGTGGTGCCCAAGTTTTGCAAGTTGGCAATTGTACTATTGTACTATCCATGAACCTTCCAATTATCCTCTCAATTTTGATTATTCCTTTCAAGATAATTATACATAAATCTAACCATTTTGAGCCATATACAAGGTATCTTGAAGAATATGCCATTTTTGAAAATGAGAGATGACCAAAATTGCCAACAAAAATCCTATCATATAATTTTTGGGAATATTCCTTGTACTATTTTTGAAATGCTTTCTTGAATTAATTTGAACTTGATTTTTTTACTACACATATAAAATATGCGCATAATTTGAAAAATGATTTTCTTTATTTATTTTTTGTTCAAAATAATACAATTTCATTAAATAATTTCCCAAAAATTAATTAATTGGATTTTCAGCTAGCAAAAATTTATTAAATTGAAATTGACCAAACAATGCCCCTTTTAAATGCCCCAAAATTCCTTAATTTCTCAAAAATGATTTTGAAAACCTTAGAATGCTTGGGTAAATACCCTAAACCCTTTCTCAAATAATGCATCACTCACAAAATTATTTGTTTCTGCTGAAAATTAGGGTTTTGAAAGTAGGCGGACAAAATTAGGGTATGACACAACACAAATGGGAAGAATTGCTGATTTCTTTGGTACTCCACCAGTACATAACCAGCAAATCCCCCAAATCCAAAATGCTAGGCCTGTAGAGATACCTGTAGAAAGGCCTAACAATGCAATTCCTATGAATCAGGGAAACCAAGGACAACAACAAATTGTCGAAGAGCCTATGAGGATAGAGGCAATCCCTGAAGTTGTGTTGGTGAATAGAAACCAAAATGCAGACGAAGTGGTCAGACAAGTGCAACAAAACAATTTTGGAGCACAAAACAATCTGGCTAATATGGTCGAAACTATTTTAACCCAGAATGGCCTTAACTTAGGTTTACATAGACCTAATTTTGTGTCGCCCTTGTCAGAATACACCTTACAAACAGAGCTACCTAGGGGATGGAAAATTCCCAAGTTCACAAAGTTCACTGGTGAAACCAGTGAATCTACCGTCGAACACGTGGCTTGTTATTTGACTAAGGCTGGCGATCTAGCACATAATGAGAATTTAAGGATGAAGTACTTTCCAAATTCTCTAACTAAGAATGCCTTCACATGGTTCACTACACTACCTCCAAATTCAATTTTTAATTGGAGTCAATTAGAAAAGGCACGAGCAGTTCTATATGGGCCAATGTAAAATTAGTCTTAAAGAACTGGCTAGCGTTCAACGCAAGGAGGCAGAATCTATTGATGATTATCTCAATAGATTTAGACTACTCAAAGCAAGGTGTTTTACCCAAGTGCCTGAGCATGAGTTAGTCGAAATGGCTGCTGGTGGTCTAGATTACACTATAAGAAACAAACTAGACACACTACATTTAAGAGATATGGCACAATTGGCTGATAGAGTTCGACAAGTCGAAAGACTCAAAGTTGAAAAAGCCAGAACAGGTAGATTCCAAAGTAAGAAAGAAAAGGTTGCTTATGTCGAAGCTAATGACAGTGACCAAGAATACGACATATCTTATGAAGATGTCGAAGAAGAGGTTAACATTGCAGAACTAAAACCAGGACCTCCTTATACTTGCAAATTGTTAAAACCTTCTAATGGGCAAGATCCTGTGGAACCTAAGAATGATAAATTTGTTGCAAAAACTTACACTTATGATGTATCTAAATGTGACGAAATATTTTATCTGCTTGTGGCTGATGGTCAAATCTTAGTGCCTAAGGGCCTAAAGATTCCACCATTAGAACAACGACAGAAAAGAGGCTTTTGTAAGTTTCATGGTTTCTTAGGTCATAACACTTCCCGTTGTGTCATTTTCAAGGATTTGGTTCAAAATGCTATCAACGAAGGAAGGCAGAAATTTGGTGACAAATCTAAGCCACCAATGAAGATTGATGTTGATCCCTTGCCAACAGGTGATGCATTGCTGGTTGAAGTTGATCTCAATGTTGTTGAAGTCACAGAGGTTGTTGCTGAAAATGCTAAGGTAGAGAAAGCTGTCGACAAGGTTGATGTCGAAATGGTCACTGAAGACCAGTACGCTGAAAAAATGAAGATAGTGTATCCAAGGGCTGAAGAAGAATTGATTGTTTTTCTCAATCGCTGCAAAATCAACAATACTGAAGTTATGCTTTGTCCTAGGTGCAGTGCTGTCTTCAACAAAGAGGCTGCCATGAATCTTGAGGGATTTAAGCCTCAACTGAAACGTAAAGGAAAGTGGGTCGACAAAAGGCCAAAGTTCAGTTACAACAACAGAGGGATCCAATATAAGGTTACTTCGGCAAGGAATCCTCAGAAAGATCAGATTAAAACTTATGTTCCTCCAGCAAAGTCTCCTGTCGAGAAATGGGTACACTCTGGTGGAAAAAGTACTGGTTATTACCCAGTATATTATGCTGGGAAGAATGTTGGAAATCAACAGAAACCAGCAAAATTGGTTAGGGGTAGCATTAGTGCTACTAACCAAAATAAGGCAACTGAATCTAACAAGTATGCCTATAACAATAATTACAAAGGGAAGAACCCTATGACAAGAACACAATGGCGCAAATACCAACTCCAGAAAAAAGTTGCTGCTGCAGGCAAGGTGGAAAATTCCGACAAAGAGAAAGGCGAACAAATACCTTCAAAATCTCTTGAAATGGCTAGAAAGCCAGCTACTGAAAGGATATTTCCACCACTTTCAGTGATCAAAGAGGGCCTCAACTTAGATGAAGAAATAGGCTCAGATTTCGCTGATTCTGGGTCAGAATTCGACGTCTTGTGTGGTGTAGTCTCAATCCTCCCAATTGAGTATGACGTGGTTTCTGAAGTAAATGACGTCGAAGAGGATTTCGACGAAGAAACCACTTACCAACCCATCTTTTACTATGTCCTCAAGAATGGTTGTGTGGAAGAGCAACATGCTGTCTTTGAGAGACCTGATTGTGGGATGAGGAATCATCTCAAACCTTTGTATATCCAAGCAAAGGTGAACAATGTTGGGGTAAGCAAGATCTTGGTTGATGGTGGCGCTGCTGTGAACCTGATGCCACAACATATGCTGAAAAAGATTGGGAAGTGTGAAACAGATCTGAAAACACACAACGTAATCCTTACCAACTATGAAGGTAAAAGTGGCCACTCTCTTGGAGCCATTGAAGTTGACTTTTCTGTTGGAAGCATTAGAAGGCCAACTATGTTTATGGTGATTTCAACCAAGGCAAATTACAACATGCTGTTGGGAAGGGAATGGATCCATGCTGTGGGGGAAATCCCTTCGACAGTTCACCAGAGGCTCATTATTTGGAGAGAAGATGGCCTAGTCGAAAATATTGAGGGTGATCAAAGCTATTTCAAGGCTGAGGTGAATACTATCACCAAGAAAACCTTTGACAAGAAACTGGCGAGCATTGCGCCATGCATTTCCTCTGAACATGGTTATGAAAGCCCAGATAATGTGAGGACTTCAGTGATTCTTGATCCCAACTATGGATTCATTTGGGATAGAGAGGTCATTCACGAAGACAACTACCCACAAGGCTATGTCAAGCCTACAGGGTGGGAAGGACCATAAATAGTTATTTATGGATGAACCCACTGTATGGGATAGAATTACGGCCTACGTGGCCGAAAATAAGCAAAAAGCGGTTTTAGAAGCTGACTTACAACAACAATTAGTTGCTGAAGCCGTTGGAGATAAGAATAAAGACATCATTGTCGAAAACCAGAGGCTTGATTGCGTCTATGATGACGAGCCTTTAGGTTTTGAAAAAGATCCAATGGGTTCAACCAAAAGGATCCAAGCACAAGATCCCTCAGAAGAAATTGATTTGGGAGATGGCTCAATAAAAAGGCCAACATACATAAGTGCTAAGATTGATCAAGAGTTGAAGGCGCAGATTGTTGAATTGCTGAAGGAGTACAAAGACTGCTTTGCATGGGATTACAATGAAATGCCAGGGTTGAGTCGTGAAGTTGTTGAAATCCGACTACCAATTCGACCAGGAAAGAGGCCAGTGAAGCAAACTCCAAGAAGATTTGCACCAAAAATCTTGGTGAAGATCAAGGCAGAAATAGAAAGGTTACTAAAGAGCAAGTTCATCAAAACTGCCAGGTATGTCGAATGGCTTGCTAATATAGTGCCTGTAATTAAGAAAAATGGTACACTTAGGGTGTGTATAGATTTTAGAGATTTAAATAATGCTACACCTAAAGATGAGTATGTCATGCCAGTGGCAGAAATGCTAGTAGATTCAGCTGCAGGATATGAATACCTAAGCATGCTTGATGGTTATTCTGAATATAACCAAATATATATTGCTGAAGAAGATACGTCGAAAACAGCATTTCGATGCCCAGGGGCATTGGGGGTCTATGAATGGGTTGTAATGCCATTTGGACTTAAAAATGTTAGGGCAACGTACCAAAGGGAAATGAATTCTATGTTTCATGATTTTATTGAAAAATTTATGCAAGTATACATAGATGACATTGTTATTAAATCTGCCTCAGGAAATGGCCATATAGACCATCTTCGACAATCATTCGAAAGAATGAGAAAATATGGATTGAAAATGAATCCACTTAAATGTGCCTTCTGTGTTCGTGCAGGTGGCTTTTTGGGTTTTGTTGTACACAAAAAAGGCATTGAAATCAATCAAAACAAGACGAAAGCAATTTTGGAAATGAAAGCTCCTTCGACCAAAAAAGAACTGCAGTCATTACTAGGAAAAATCAATTTCCTTAGAAGATTTATCTCAAATCTAAGTGGTAAAACCCAAGTGTTTTCGCCATTACTTCGACTGAAGAAGGAAGATGTGTTCAAGTGGGATGCAGAACACCAACAAGCTTTCGACGAGATTAAAGCATACTTGATGAAGCCACCAATTTTGTTACCACCAATTAGGAATAAAGTAATGAAATTGTATATAGTAGCTTCAGAATTTTCTATAGGTAGCATGTTAGCTCAGGAAGATGAAAATGGTGTTGAAAGGGCCATTTATTACCTTAGTAGGATCCTAAATGATGCAGAAACTAGGTATCTTCCTATAGAAAAATTGTGCTTATGCTTGTATTTCTCTTGTACAAAATTGAAGCAATATATAAAGCCTGTTGATGTGTATGTTTATTCGCATTACGATATTATTAAACATATGCTGTCGAAACCAATTTTACATAGTAGAATAGGTAAATGGGCTTTAGCTCTTTTTGAATTCTCTTTGACTTATCAACCATTAAAAGCAATAAAAGGACAAATATTGGCTGACTTCATAGCTGACCATTCAGGGGTTGAAAAAGAATTAAACTTAGTGGAAACACAACCTTGGAAGTTATACTTCGACGGCTCAAGCCATAAAAATGGTGTTGGAGTTGGAGTCTTAATAATTTCACCAACAAAAACACCAACAAGGTATAAGTTTAAACTTGAAGGGACATGCTCCAATAATGAGGCAGAGTATGAAGCCTTAATAGCAGGACTTGAAATCTTGTTAGAGTTGGGGGCAAAACATGTCGAAATCAAAGGAGATTTACAACTAATTGTGAAACAGTTAACAAAAGAATACAAATGCATCAAGGAAAACTTAATAATGTATTTTGCCATTGCTAATACATTGTTAAAAAGATTTGATACTGTTCACATAGAACATGTGCCTCGAATAGAGAACCAAGAGGCCAATGATTTGGCACAAGTAGCTTCAGGGTACAAAGTGTCAAAAGAAAGTTACTAGAGCTAATAGAGATAAAGCACAAACTGATTTCGACAGATCCATCCAATGCCCAATTGTCAATGCCAAAACTTGAGGGGGCAGAGATGTTAAATTTGGTTGAAAATTTTCAACAAAAATATGAAGTGGAAATTTATGCCATTGACAATATGTCAAATGATGATTGGCGAAGGCAAATTGTCGAATACTTGGAAAATCCAACAGGAGTGACTGATAGAAAAACCAAGTACAGAGCCTTAAGCTATGTGATTATTGGGAATGAATTGTTTAAAAAGACTCCTGAAGGGGTATTATTGGAATGCCTTAGTGAAAGTGAGGCATATTTAGCAATTTCCAATACTCATAGTGGTGCTTGTGGATCTCATCAAGCAGGTCACAAAATGAAATGGCTTTTATTTCGACAAGGAGTATATTGGCCAACTATGCTGAAAGATTGCATAGATTTCGCCAAGGGTTGTCAAGAATGTTAAAAACACGCAGGAATACAACATGTGCCTGCAAGTGAATTGCATTCAATAATAAAACCTTGGCCTTTTAGGGGTTGGGCTTTAGACTTAATTGGTGAAATCAAACCAACTTCGTCGAAGGGTCACCGTTTTATTTTAGTAGGAATAGATTATTTCACCAAGTGGGTGGAAGCTGTTCCCTTAACTAAGGTTGATCAGGAAGCTGAGATAAGTTTTATTCAAAACCATATCTTACATAGGTTTGGAATTCCTGAAACCATTACGACTGACCAAGGCACAGTTTTTATTGGTCGAAAAATGGTTGACTTTGCCTCTGAAATTGGTTTCAAGTTGCTATTTGTTTTCTTCTTTATGCAGAAGTTCGAGAATATGACAATTTTGGAACTAAATTTCAGTAAATATTTAATAGAAACTCCCGACGTCTCTGGTATCCCAAATTTAGAAATATTTTCATTTAGACGTTGTAAAAATTTAATTACAATTCACAAATCTGTTGGGTTTCTAAGTAAGCTCAAAATATTGAATGTTGAGTATTGCTCTAAGCTCAAAAATTTTCCACCCATAATAAAGTTGCCCTCTCTTCAAGTGTTGGGACTTTCACATACCGGTCTCAAGAGTTTTCCAGAAATATCAGGAGAGATGAAAAACATAACACAATTTGCTTTGGAGAATACTCCCATAGAAAAGTTTCCATCTTCATTTCAAAAGCTCACCGGACTTTGTAACTTAACAATAACAAAATCTGGAGATAGGCTTCCGCTAACAATTAGCATTCTCATGATGTTAAATTTGTCCCAAGTTTTTATCTTGGGTTGTCAGTTATTTCCATTAGAGAATGATAATCCTGGTTCAATAGCACCTTCTAATGTATAAGTTCTCCATCTCAAGAATTGTGAGCTATCAGATGAAATCCTTCCAGTTGTTCTCAAGTTGGTTCCCAATGTAGAAGAATTAGACCTTCGTTTGAGTAATTTCACAATTATTCCCGAATGCATCAAAGAATGCCGCTTTTTAAGAAGACTTCTTTTTAGAGATTGCTTTTTAAGAATTCCGCCAAATTTAAAATATTTGAATGCTCTGGGCTGCAAATCGTTGACTTCCTTCTCGTATGGAAGCATGTTACTAAATCAGGTTTCCGATTACTTCCTAGCATAAGTTTTTTTGACTTGATATTTAATAATTCAAAATGTAATTTATGATGCTAAACTAACTTAGGAATTATTTGTATGACTAATAGAAACTGCACGAGGATGGAGGTACTGAGTTTATTTTTAAAGGTAGAATCGAGACGATCCCGGAGTGGTTTGAGCACCAAAGTAAGGGAACATCAATTTCTTTTTGGTTTCGTAAAAGCGTCCCTTCCATTGCTCTCTACTTTCGTAGTAAAAGGGTGGGTAGAGGTGATATTTCATTTGCTTGTATGAGGATCAATGGCAACATACATCCTCTTCGTCTTCTGGAAGTGGATCATGAACTCAAATATTTATGGAGGTTTAAGGATCTTACATATCTATTTGACGTGCAACTACAAGACATGGGACTCGAATCTGAACTGAACGAAACACTTTTAAAAAATGAATGGATCCATGCAGAGGTTGTGTTCTATGATGCCAGGGAAGACCATGTGATGAAATCGAAAGAACTCTTCATAGAAAGAGGGACCCAATTGGTCCTTATAGAAAGTGGAATCCATGTATTCAAGCAGAAAACTTGCATGGACGACATTCGATTATCCTTATGAAGGAAAGAGAGAATTAGATGAATGTCTCAGCTGTTCACTACCACATTCCCTCGAGGAGGGTTGTGTTAAAGTAAGCTGTGATGTTGTTTTTTCCAGCGAATCCAATGTTGCTGCGTGTGGTGGTATACTGCAAGATCATTTGGGGTCTTTTCTGGGTGGTTTTGCTGGACAGCTTGGAAAAACTCAAATCCTACATACTGAGTTAAAGGCAATTCTCTATGGCGTCCAATTTGCCTGGAACAAAGGTTATAGAAAGGTCATTGTTGAGTCTAAGTCTCTATCTGCCATTGAATTGCTCAGGAAGGAACTTCCTCCTTATCTTTCCTGTCTGAATTTGGTGAGGGAGATACAGATTTTTGCCAATTCTGCTGGTCAAGTGGTCTGGACTCACAATTCGTGCGAGGAAAATGGGGAGGCATATATTTTGGCCAAATTTGGTTTACAGTTGTCTTGGAAAGATGGTCTATTTAGTTTTTGATGATATTCCAATATTTCTTCACAGATGGTACGTGAATATTCCTTTTATTATTTATATTATTAGAACAAATATTTTGGAATTCAATTTGTTGTTCAGGTTGGGGAAATAATAAATAGTTAGCTTGTGTTGCAAAAACTGGATGAGATTAGATTGTGTTAGTAAGCAAAAACTGTGGAAAGTTATGATTTATGACATGTAGTATGTTTGAAAGCTGTATTGACTTGATAATTTGAAATATAGCACTGTGAGCTTAATAATAATCCCAATTGGCTGTGAATTTTTTTCAAGAATGACAAAAATAAGGTTTTAGTAATGTTGGATAATGATTAGACTGATATGAGTACTTTTACTCTCTTGGCTTTGAGATCTTGAAGATAACTGCATATTCTGTTTTGTCCAGTCTTTTATCAGCTAATTGAGCATGTCTTGGAAATTTCAATTGGTTTTTCAGTTTAAAAGAGATTGTTGACCAGGTGGCTTGTTATAGAACTTCCACTTGACTACTTTTAGTTGATGATTCTTTATTAATACCATGCAGAATGGATATTGCCCGCAAACCCTTGAATATATGTATCTAGGCTACATGTTCGAGGTTGGTATTGAAGTGGGGAAAGTGATGGTGATGGTGATGCTTTGGATGATAAAATGAAGTCTACTGGTCTATATTGGTCTGGAAAGGTTGTATGTGGCTGTAGAACGACATAAAAGCTTCAAGCGCATTTGTCTTGTCGTTGCTCCAAAAATTGAAGAATCCTGGAAAGCCAAAATGTTAAACAAAACTAGGTAACATCTGGTTCTTCACCGGATGCTGCTATTGTTCAGTATATTTGGTGTCCCAATTCATTAATGCACTGCTCTCGTCTTGATCTGATGAAACCTGATGTAAAATCCTCTGGAGGTTGTTTTCGCAAGTCAACAATATTCTATGGATTTTCTTTTCTTATTAGCATAACTTTAAAAGTATGCTATTGTAGAAGTACTTGTAAATACAGGAGGCCATCCTTGGGTGATGTATTTGAGTGTACTTGTGAATATCTTTAGCTTATATGTTGTTCAATCAGGAAGTCAAGGATACTAACTTATGTTGTTCAATTATAATATCTTTAGCTTATATGTTGTTCAATTATAATGTTGACTGCCTAATGATAATGCAATAACTTGAAATATCTTTAGCTTTGATATTATTAGAAGTTTCAATGTTTGCACTATTTGGTTGTGATAATTAAGATTTGGGTATTCAGAATTGGTATATTCAAATAACGTGTAGAGTAATAAAAAGATAATTGAGCTCAGCAAATACTTAGTGATGAACATTTAAATGTTGGAACTCAGAATATAACAATTTCTTAAAGTAGAGTTGTGAGATATTGTGATAGAAACTCAAAGGGACATGAAGAATGATATCAGGTTTGGAGACTATCCTCCTTTTGCTGAATATACAAAGTAGAGGAGTTAGATAAGGATGAAGCTCTTGAGTTGTTGATTTGGAAGGCTTTTGGAAATAATAAAGTTGATTCAAGTTATGTGAACATTTTAACTTGTGCACTATCTTACGCTTCTGGCCTACCACTAGCTTTAGAAGTACTGGGTTCCAACCTGTCTAGAAAGCAGATTGGAGAATGGGAGTCTACATTAGCTCAGTATAAAAGGAGTCCTCATAAAGAGATCCAAAGGATTCTTCGTGTAAGTTTTGATGCTTTGGAGAAAGATGAGCAGAATGTTTTTCTAGACATTGAATGTTGTTTTAATGGTCTTGATTTGGAATACATAGAACGTATACTTTGTGCTCATCATGGTCATTGCATCAAATATCTTATCAAAGTGTTGGTTGAAAGATCACTCGTAAAGATTAATTCCCGGGGTCATGTGGAATTACATGACTTGATAGAATATATGGGTAAAGATATTGTTGAACAAGAATCACCAAAAGAGCCCGGGGAGCGCAGTAGATTATGGTTCCATAAAGATATAGTTGCAGTTTTGGAAGATAACACAGTAAGATTGATATAGTTGATTTTGTTTTTTATTTTATTTTTATTTTAATGTTGATTTATTAATTTGGACTATTTTATGCTTATATTATGTCATACTTGTTTTTTAACTCCTGAGAATATGTAATTTTCGATTATATGTGGCTTGAAGTCTTGCCTATATTGTGATTGATTTGTGCTTATTTTGTTCATAAGGTACCAGTAGAATTGAAATGATATATCTGAATTCCGATTCAGCTTGTGAAGTAGTTTGGAATGGAGAAGCTTTCAAGAAGATGGGAAATCTCAAAACACTTATCACTAAAAATAATAATGTTTCTTCTTCTGTGGTTCATTTTTGTAAAGATCCCTGGCATTTTCCAAGTAGTTTGAGAGTATTAGAATTGGAAAGATGTCCTACTTCTTATTGGGAAAAACCCAAGTCCCACATTGACTAGAGATATGGCCTCAAAAGAGTTTATAAGTGTGAGGCAACGCTCACCTTACAAGCCGGTTTTGTAGGGTTGAGTTAGGCCCAAACCACATTCTAAGATGGTATCAGAGCCTATCCTAGATCCTTTGGGTCACCCACCATTATAAACCACGTACCAAGCCCAATAGTGCTGGGCGTGAGGGGGTGTATTGGGAAAAACCCAAGTCCCACATTGACTAGAGATATGGTCTCAAAAGAGTTTATAAGTGTGAGGCAACCCTCACCTTACAAGCCGGTTTTGTGGGGTTGAGTTAGGCCCAAACCACATTCTAATACTTCTAAATTCTAAATTTATACCATCTATCTTTTCGAGCAAGGTAAGTGTAATAATTTAATTTTCATATCATGTACATTTATACATCCCTTTGAGGTTATTCATTTGAATTTAATTTATTCGTTTTTTCCTCTATGCAGAAGTTCTTGAATATGACAATTTTGAAATCTGACTACAATGAATATTTAACAGAAATACGCGATGTTTCTGGTCTCCTAAATTTAGAAATACTTTCATTTAGTCATTGTGATAGTTTAACTAGAATTCACAGATTTGTTGGGTTTTTCTGTAAACTCAAAATATTGGATGTTGAGAGTTGCAAAAAGCTGAGGATTTTCCCACCTATAATAAAGTTGCCCTCTCTTCAAGTGTTGAAACTTAGAGAATGTAGTAGTCTCCAGAGCTTTCCAGAAATATCAGGAAAGATGAAAGATATAACACAACTTGATTTGGATAACACATCCATAAAAGAGTGGCCATCTTCATTTAAAAATCTCACTGGGCTGTGTGAGTTAACAATAGAAAGGGCTAAGTTACCAATTTTCATCCTGTATATCCCAAAATTGTCGAAGATCATTGCACGTAATTGTCAATTTTTACCAATGAAAAAACATAATCTCAGTTCCATAGAGTCTTCAAATGTAAAATTTCTCCACATGCATAAATGCAACCTCACAGATGAAATCCTTTCAATAGTTGTCAAGTTAGTTGCCAACGTGGTAGAATTAGACCTTAGAGGGAGTAATTTCACAACTATTCCTGAATGCATCAAAGAATGTCACTCTTTAAGGAAGCTTAGTTTGGATAATTGCAAGTCTCTCCAAGAAATAAGAGGGATTCCACCAAATTTAAAATATTTGAGTGCTTTGGATTCTGAATTGTTGATTTCCTCTTCGTGTGGGAGCATATTGATGAATAAGGTTTTGGTTCATTTCCTAACATAACTTTTTTGACTTAATATTTCATAATTAAGAATGTATTATCTTATCCTGAACTAAATTGTGAACTGTTTATATGACTTATAGGAACTGCACAAGGATGGAGGCACCATGTTTTGTTTCCCATGTGTAAGCGAGAGGATCCCGGAGTGGTTTGAGAACCCATACGATGTACCATCATTGCGTGTGTTAATTTCTTTTTGGTTTCGTAAAAGCCTCCCTTCCATTGCTCTCTTCTTTTGTGGTAAATCGATGCATGAAGGTGAAAGGTTTACAGGTAGATTTGATACCTATTATGTAGGACGTGACGACCACAAAGACAAATTATATCCTCTTTTCCTTACATCCAGGGATTTCAACCCGATGAGATCGGATTATGTATATCTACTTGATGCACAACTGCAAGACATGGAACTCCATCCTAAGTGGACCAACAGACTTTTACAAAACCAATGGGGAGACATGTTTTGGGCAAAGTTGGTTTGTCCTGTTGATTATATTCCTATTGTGTGGGCGATTATTATGTTGTGCAGGACATGCTAGTTGCTATTTCTTGTTTTTTGCTTATTGTTGGTGCAGTTCTCAATTGGATTTGAATTGGATAGTTGTACTTGTAGGGGATATTTGTATTTGCAATCTGATACTTAAAGCTAGTTTGGGGTACTCTTTTTCTTTCCTGGACTTTTTTCCCAATGGATTTTAGCCTTTGAAGGTTTTAACGAGTCCCCTTATAATGACCGGATTAGAGTATCTTGTGATAAAATGTATCACTAGTGATTAAATGTACCAAAAACTCCCAATTAAGAAAAATTGGAAAAAAAAGACCACTCTAGCAAACCTTTAAGAATTTCGGTTGTGCAACTTTTCTTGTATCATAATATTCATGATGAGTGAATCGGGATTTCATGATGAGATTCAAGTGTAACACAGATTCACATTCCGATACATATTGTTGTGTTTGATTTTGTATCGAGTTGAGTTATGAATTGCATGACTCGTAAGATACAAATAACCAGATAACGACCATTCTTTATCCCTTATGATTTTTGCAACATTATTAGGGTGTGTACAAAGATACGTTCTCTTTTTTCGAATCTTTACTGTAAGCTTTGCTCGGAGACAAGCGAATAGTGTGGCGCATACCCTTGCTAGGGAGTCACTATTCATGGCTAGTCACCGTCACCGTGTCTTTAATCATGTTACACTCGCTCTGATTATTAATAAAATGCACCGATCCTTGGTCCTCATTTTCCTTGTTCTTAAAAAGTGATAAACCGGTAATACTCATGTTCCTTTCTCTCCTTTCTTGCTCCTTTCTGCAACATAAATAAATATATTTTTTAAACAAGAGAAATAAAAATATACAACTATTGCCATTAAAATACCACAATACTAGTGCCTATACGAAGATATAACAGGGACAGTTTAGTTGTGGCCTTGTGGGAGCCATGAGATGAAATAATGATAAAGTAAAATGGCCATTCATTTATTTATGTCTTGTTGAAATTTCCACAAGCTATAGAGCCCACAATACTGAAGCTTTCCACACAGATTCAATTATTCATAATAATGGTTCTTTATTGAAATTTCCATTGGAATAAAGTTGAAAATTTATTCAATGAACCGGGATCATCGAGAGTACCACCGAGCTATCCAATGAACCGGACCACCAAGAGACGTGGACACTACATCTCAACCAAAAAGGCGTCAGGTATATGGGTGCTCATTCCTAGCCCATTTGAAATTTTTATTTATTTCGGTAAGAGGCCCTTCTTATGTCAAAGATAAGATATAGAAACAGATAATTCATATCTATATCACTTGCGATTGCAAGACTTGGGACCCGAATACATACTGGACGAAGCACTTCTTAAAAATAAATGGATCCATGCGAGGGTTATGTTTCATAAGGGGTATGTGTTCATAAGGGGTATGTGTTGATGAAATCGAATGATTTTGGCGCCCAAAACTCCATAGCTTAGATTGCTTACATCCAAATTAGCCTTAAGGGTTAAAGATAATACATAAATGGAACAATAGAAAACAGGGTCCAAATTGATATTCTTTGAACTATTCATTGCAAGTGGTGTCTAGAACAATCATGTATATCTAGAACTAGTCTTGAAATTGTACCTAACCAAGAAAGAAAGTAAAAGCAAGCCAAGAGTATTTAAGGGAACTAAAAGCTGTTTGTGTATCTATAATTAGTATGAGTATTCCCTTTTCCTGACACGTTTGACCGGTTGTAAGCCGTTGATTAAAAGTGTCGGTGGAATCTGAGCCGTTCAATAAATTATAACCAAAAAATTTAATATAATATAAATTCGTGGAATAAAATACAATAAAATACAATCATCAGGTAATGTCTATGTAATCAATATTAGGACGTTGGGTCGGTGCGGATTTGGAAAGTAAGAAGACCATAACTGTATACGCCCAACATACGGATACAACCACGACCTAGCTTCATTTGAAGCATATGCACCCCAACTAGGATGAACAGAAGGTAATGGACTAGTACCATTCAAAATGACCCGGACCCAATGGTTCCTATCGACAAACCCAACACAATACAATGGGCTTTGACCAGGAGCATACGCTCCTCTCAAAGGAAAAAATGTGAAACATGTAGCAGATGCAGGTGTTAACATAACAAGGGCTACCTGATATCTAGTCGCTATAGCATGTCCCGTGTCAGGCATCGTCATCCACTTCTCAAGAGGTTCAATTGGTTGTGGGAGAGCAACTAATGAATCCCTCACTGCCTGAATGTTGTCACTCATGACTTGTTCGTGTTGAAACCAATTCTGATCCATCTCCTCGATCAACTCATTCCGAACTTTTTGCCAACAATTCTGCGTCCAGCCAAGTAACCCAGAAATGCATCTGAAGCCACAGTTTCCATCCCCCACCACATTGATAATGTCATCAATGTACCCCCTGAATAGAGTTTGGAAATTGACTTAGAAAATGCATGCCATGCTGTGGTGGTTGTATAACTGCTGACCTCTGTGTCGATATCTGGGAGACTTGCTGTGAGGACCGCTGTGGTAGTATGTTTGATGACTTCATGACTTCTTCTTCTTCTTCTTCTTTGGTTGACTTTGTGTGTAGGTGGAACCATGAATGTAGTTTTTTTGAAGACATAGTCATCAAGACCTCTCTTCCATACACATTTCTCCTCAAGAGACATGTCACCCCATTGCTTCCAAACCTCCTCTATTGTATAGCTTAAGTCACAGTCAATTGAGGCTTGTTTCACCCACTCCTCATCCATACTCTCCAAAGTCAGCCTCCTCCAATAAGAGTCAATCATCTCCAATGGGATTGGAAGGCCATGTTCGTCCAATATACCAAGCTCACAAGAACAAGGTAACCCATGTGTAACCCTAATCACACAACCACAACGGCTCTTATCGGCTCCTACTTGATCCAACATGCTCTTAAACTCATAAGCTATATGATCCAATGCCTCATGAGACACCAAACCGTGTAGATCCTTGTAGAAAGGAGTGTTCTGATGGGCATCTACACGGGTGATGCTCTTTTGAAAAGAGCCGATAATTTTATCAATTTGTGATTCGATCATCCCATGCATTTGCTCGCAGCTTCTGCATAAATCACCTCCACTAGAACCTAGTGATCTCTTCAATGCCCAATGCATTGACTCAACCCTAAAAAATAATAAACACGTGTCAAAAAAATTTAAACTAAGATAAAAATACTAAACACGTGTCAAAAATATTTAAACTACGGTAAAAATACTAAACACGTGTCAAAAAAATTTAAACTACCGTAAAAATATTAAACACGTGTCAAAAAAACTTAAACTACCGTAAAAATACTAAACACGTGTCAAAAAAATTTAAACTACGGTAAAAATACGATACACGTGTCAAAAAAATTTAAACTACGGTAAAAATACTAAAGACGTGTCAAAAAAAATTAAACTACCGTAAAAATACTAAACACGTGTCAAAAAATTTAAACTACGGTAAAAATACTATACACGTGTCAAAAAAATTTAAAGTACGGTATAAATACTAAAGACGTACCTATTAGTCGTGGTATTTCCTAAGTGTCGCACTCTATCCGTCCACGGTCCAGAAAATCTTTCCTTGTGAGCAAACAAGTATTCGGTGTTGACATATTTGATCAGGTGGGGTTTATCAGTGCATGATTTTTCAAAATCACTCAATGCCTTGTAAAACTCATCCTCAAATGAAGACTCAACCACTGCACGTCAAAGTGTCATCAATGATACAACCCTATCTCCCTTGACCGCCTTCTTAATTCTAGCATGCACATTGTTGTTAATGTGATAAGAACATAGCAAATTAGTTGCCTCGGGAAACACAATCCTAATAGCTTTCATCAATCCGTCCTCTTTGTCAGTCAGGATCACCCGAGGAAGTGAGATATGACACACCATCAAATCTCTTAGACTCTGCAGCGCCCAAGAGTAGTCATCATATCTCTCATGAGACAGATAAGCAAAAGCAACAGAAAATGTTACCTCAGTAGAAGTGACACCAACAATCTCGAGGAGAGGCAATGCATATTTGTTGGTCTTGAAAATGCAGTCCATAATCAAGACTTGAGGAAACATACTCAATAACTTAATAGTATCGGGGTGTGACCACATGATCTCCTCCACAGTATCAGTTCCCTCAATCCGTCTGCTCCAACACAAGTAATGATGCTCCTGAATAAGTGTCAAAAGCTCTTGCATCTCAGTCCTACTACCTCTCTTTGCCTTCCGGAGACTGTTGCGGGTTCTATACAGCTGTGTAATGTTACTACAGTTGTCGGTAAATGTCTTCTTAATTGCCTCAAGACTTTTCTGTGCTTTCACTCAAAAACCACAAATGCTCCTCAACAGTCGACTGCTCCTCCTTGTTAAACACACCAAATATGGACGCTCCAAGGATAGTCTTAAGAGCCTCATGATTGTGAATTCCACAAACAACTAACCTTCCAATCAAAATGAGGAGGTACTAGTGGTTTCGCTTTCAATCTGAACGGACAACCACATTTTTTTGATGTCTTGTGTCTAGAAGAACACCCAACATCTACTACTTTACTATATCTTCCATGTCTATCGCAACCAAAAACGATCTTATTCTTCTTCTATTTACCATTCTCTGTAGACTCAGATCGAATGATAATAACAATGACTCCGTTGGCTTTTCCGATATCTCTAGCCCAACGGATAAGATTATCTCGAGTAGCAAAAATCTGAAAATTAATCGTAAAATTAATTAAAAAATAAATACAAAGTGATAAACAATTAGCGTTTTAGAAAAATATGTACCTGTGATGTGGTAAACGCTTTCGATAAATCCATAGTAAAGGGAAGGTTGCCGTCTGATCAAATTGAGCAATTTCCAGAAAATTCACTAAATGGTGGGGTCTGATCAAATTTTGGAAAAATGAGAGAGGTATTTTTGGGATAAAGGTAAATATAGGGGTATGAGTGACATGTAAAGGGGTAAAAAAAAGCCTATATAAAAATGTGAATGTTTGCACTTTTTTTTGGTGGAAAAAAAAATGACATGCATTATCTGATTCATGGTAATAATAAGATTTGTCTCCTAGTATGTTGTCCGGGAAAAGATTCCAAAATATGACATGCCATGTTGTGGTACTATGCCATGTTGTGGGCTTGTGGCCACAAAATAAAGTGGGTGGGAACAAAGAACTGTGCCCCTCTACAAAAATCAATGTTGTGGTACTACTGCATAATTAATCAAAATTTGAATTGAAAGCAAAAAGAAAAAAACACACCTTCGTTGAAATTTCCACAATACTTTACTGAAGCTACTCTCTCTCCTCACTCCGTTGAAATTTCATTCATGAAAATTTCTTGAATAAGTAACACAACTTTCCAACTTTCATTAACACCGTTGCCCATTTTGTTATCACATTCACTTCTTCTTCTTCTCATACTCTCACAACACACTGCTGTTCATTCTTAATGGCTCAACAAGTTTCCTTCGTTGGATTCACATACGAAGTGTTCCTCAGTTTTAGAGGCTTTGACACTCGCTATAATTTCACCGGGAATCTCTACAAGGCTCTTTGTGACCGTGGAATTCATACCTTCATGGATGATACAGAGCTTCAAGGAGGTGAAGAAATTACACCATCACTTCTCAAAGCAATTGAAAACTCTAGAATTGCCATCATCGTGTTTTCTGAAAATTATGCTTCTTCTTCCTTTTGTTTGGATGAACTTGTTCATATCATCCACGTCTTCAAGGTAAATGATCGACTTGTTTTGCCCATTTTCTATGGTGTAGAACCTACTCACTTGCGATATTACACTGTTAGTTATGGTATAACAAAAGCTGAGCATGAAAAGAAGCTTCAAAATAACTTTGAGAAGTTGCAGAAATGGAAGATTGCTCTTAATCAAGCTGCTAACTTGTCTGGTCACACTTTCAGTCCTAATGGGTATCCAATTCAGTCTTCACTCTTGTTTTTTCTACTTATATTTTTGATTGTCAAATAATTCCATTTTAAATGTTAAAGAAAAAAAATGTTTTTTTTTTCCTTTTAGGTTGAACTTGTTTGTTCATTGTGATTAATATACTAATTGTACATACATGTGTGGATGTGATTATGATGCATATAGTCAATTTTATTTAATTGGGCAGGAAGGAATATGAATACAAGTTTATTGGGAAGATAGTAGATTTGATCTCTAACAAGATCAATCGTACTCCTTTACATGTTGCGGATTTTCACGTTGGATTGGAGTCTCAAGTATTGAAAGTGAGATCCTTACTAAATATGGCATCTGATGATGGAGTCTGCATGGTAGGGATCCATGGCATTGGAGGAATAGGTAAGACGACACTTGCAAGAGAAATTTATAATTCAAAAGCCAATGAATTTGAAGTATTATGTTTTCTTGATGATGTGAGACAAAAAACACAACAACATGGATTAGTACACCTTCAAGAAATACTTCTTCATGAAACAGTTAGAGATAACGATATCAAATTTGGAAGTGTAAGTAAAGGAATTTCAATAATAAAGCAAAGGCTACATACAAAGAAGGTTCTTTTGATTCTTGATGATGTTGATGACTTGAATCAGCTTGAGGCTTTGGCCGGAGGATGTGATTGGTTCGGTCCTGGTAGCGAAATTATCATTACCACTCGAGATCTACATTTGCTAAAAAGTCACGGGATTGAAAAAACATACCAAGTAGAAGAGTTAAATGAGGATGAAGCTCTTGAGTTGTTGATGTGGAAGGCTTTTAAAAATAACACAGTTGATTCTAGTTACAAGGACATTTTAAACCGTGTAGTAACCTATGCTTCAGGCCTACCATTGGCTTTAGAAGTAGTAGGTTCCAACTTGTGCGGAAAGCACATTGAAGAATGGGAGTCTACATTGACTCGATATAAAAGGAGTCCTCATAAAAAGATCCAAAAGATACTTAAAGTAAGCTTTGATACTTTGGAGGAAGATGAGCAGAATGTCTTTCTTGATATTGCTTGTTGCTTAAGAGGATTTGATTTGTCAGATATCAAAGATATATTTCATGCTCATTATGGTGATTGCATGACATATCATATCGGAGTGTTAGTAGAAAAATCTCTTGTGAAGATTAGTCAACATCCATGGCGTGGTTCTAAATGTGTGACATTACATGACTTGATAGTGGACATGGGTAAAAATATTGTTCTACAAGAGTCACCTAAAGAGCCTGGGAAGCGCAGTAGGTTGTGGCTTCATAAAGATATAGTTTCAGTTTTAGAAGATAATACAGTAAGATTGAAGTATTTGTTTTTATCTTATTTTATTTTATTTATTTTTAACATTGATTTATCATTTTGGATATTGTATGCTTATGTTATACTTGTTTTCTAACTCTTGATAATACATAATTTCTCTTTCATATCGATGGATGTCTTAGTGATATTGTGGTTGGTTTGTTCTTTTTGTATTCACAGGGTACTAATAAAATTGAAATTATGCATCTGGATTGTGGCACAATGGATGCAGTACTGGATTGGAATGAAAAAGCTTTCAAGAAGATGAAAAATCTCAAAACACTTATCATTTTCTGTGATTATGGTCACGAAAGTCATTTTTCTAATGGTCCCGAACATTTCCCAACTAGTTTAAGAGTACTGTTATGGATGAGATATCCTTTTGAGTTTATACCATCTATCTTTTTGAGTATGGTAAGTGTAATAATTTAATTTTGCTGTCTTGTACATTTATGAATTCCCTTCGAGGTTATTTATTTGATTTTTATTTATTTGTTTTTTTTCTTTATGCAGAAATTCGAGAATATGACAATTTTGAAATTCGATCGCAGTATATATTTAACAGATATACCTGAAGTCTCTGGTGTCCCAAATTTAGAAATATTTTCATTTAGATCTTGTAAAAATTTAATTACAATTCACAAATCTATTGGGTTTCTAAGTAAGCTCAAAATATTGGATGTTGAGAATTGCTATAAGCTCACAAATTTTCCACCCATATTAAAGTTGCCCTCTCTTCAAGTGTTGAGACTTTCACATACCGGTCTCAAGAGTTTTCCAGAAATATCAGGAGAGATGAAAAACATAACACAACTTGCTTTGGAGTTTGCTTACATAGAAAAGTTTCCATTTTCATTTCAAAAGCTCACCGGACTTTGCAACTTAACAATAACAAAATCTGGAGATAGGCTTCCGCTAACAATTAGCATTCTCATGATGTTAAATTTGTCCCAGGTTTTTATCTGGGGTTGTCGATTATTGCCATTACAGAATGATAATCCTGGTTCAATAGCACCTTCTAATGTAAAAGTTCTCCATCTCAGGAATTGTAAGCTATCAGATGAAATCCTTCCAGTTGTTCTCAAGTTGGTTCCCAATGTAGAAGAAATAAAACTTAGTTGGAATAATTTCATAATTATTCCCGAATGCATCAAAGAATGCCGCTTTTTAAGAAGACTTGCTTTTGATCATTGCTGGATTGTAGAAATGAGAGGGGTTCCGCCAAATTTAAAATATTTGATTGCTCTTAACTGCAAATTGTTGACTTCCTTCTCGTACGGAAGCATGTTACTGAATCAGGTGTCCGTTTACTTCCTAGCATAAGTTTTTATGACTTAATATTTAATAATTCAGAATGTAATTTATAACGCTTAACTAACTTATGAATTGTTTGTATGACTACTAGAAACTGCACGAAGATGGCGGCACTGAGTTTATTTTTAGTGGTAGAGTCGAGAGGATCCCGAAGTGGTTCGAGCACCAAAGTAAGGGAACATCAATTTGTTTTTGGTTTCGTAAAAGCATCCCTTCTATTGCTCTCTTCTTTCATTGTAAAAGGATGGGTGAAGGTGATATGTCATTTCGCGCTTGTATGAGGATCAATGGAAACATGCGTCATCTTCGTCTTCTGGAAATGGATCATGGTTTAAAATTAATAGGGATGTTTGAGGATTTTACATATGTGGGTGATGTGCAACTACAGGACATGGGGCTCGAATCTGAATTGGATGAAGCACTCTTAAGAAATGAATGGATCCATGCAAAGGTTGTGTTCTACGATGACAGGAAATCGAAAGAAGTCTTCACAGAAAGTGGAATCCCCTGGCTCCTTATAGAAAGTGGAATCCATGTATTCAAGCAAAAAACTAGCATGGACGACATTCGATTCACCAATCCTTATTAAGGTTGACATTCGATTCACTAATAATATCATGTTCAGTATATTTGGTGTCCCTAGTTGATATCACTACTAATAGTCAGAATCAGCTTTCAAAAAGATAGGATTAGTATATTGGATTTACTTTATCTTGTATATCTGATAGAGATGCATATGTGTTGCAAGAGATCATGGTCATGATTAGCAGTCTTTCCTTCCTCAGTGGCTTCTGGCTTATACTTAGTTGTGTTTTAGTGTTGATGACTATTGTTTTGCTTCATCTCTCTTTTGTAGGTTTTGCACACCCTTAGAGAAGTTGAAATGGATTCCTAAAGTTTTGTCAAAAGCACACAACAGTCCTACTGGTTTCACTTTTGAATTCCTTTCAGGAAGTTTCATGAGGAATGCTGATATTATGAAATTTGTTTAAATGTGAGGTTACACCATGTCGAACAGGTATCAGACTGTAGTGAACGATGTTCGCATAGTATTGAATGCACTGCTCTAGTCTTGATCTGATGGAGGTTGTTTTCAGAAGTCTACAATATTTTGTGGACTTGCTGTTCTTATTAGCATAAGTTTAAAAGTATGCTTGTTGTCTGTAAAGTCAGATATAATTGTAAAAGTACTTGTAAATTAAGGAGGCCATCCTTGGGTGCTGTATCAAGACTGCTAACTTATGTTGTTCATTGATACGATACATGACGCATTGATACGATACATGTATTAATTGGATATATGATGATATGTTTTGACTTTTGATATTGCAATTCAGTACATTGTGGAAAGGCTTTTTTTTTTTTCATATCCCCTTCATTATCACTCATACCCCCGTTTTCACTTATATCCCAAAAATACCCCTCTCATTTTTTCACAAATTTTGCTCAGACCCCACCATTTTGTGAATTTTCAGGAAATAGCTCAATTTAAGGTATTTTCAGAAATTTTTTTACGGTAATTTCCAGATTTATGGTATTATTTTTTTAAAAAATTTGACTTCCGAATTTACCTATTTTTCCCGGAAATATGAGTTACATTCCGGATTTATGGTAAATCCGGAAATTTCACCCTAGTTTACTTCCGGATTTACCATAAATCCGGAAATTTTCAGCAGGTCACTTCCGAATTTATGGCGTAAATTCGGAAGTGTTAAAACAACATTCCGAATTTACGTCATAAATTCGGAAGTGTAGGTTTTTTTTTTCCCGTTTGTTTTATTCATTTTTTTAATAACCGTGTTCTTGTGAGCTTGGCATGTTGCACGAAAATGGCCTTCCAATCCCACTAGAGATGATTGACTCTCATTGGAGGAGACTCACTTTGGAGAGTATGGATGAGGAGCGGGTGAAACAAGCCTCAATTGATTGTGACTTGAGTTATACAATAGAGCAGGTTTAGAAGCAATGTGGTGACATGTCTCTTGAGGAGAGATGTGTATGGAAGAGAGGTCTTGATGACTATGTTTTCAAAAAGACTACCTCCATGGTTCCACCCACACACAAAGTCAAGACTAGGGGTGCACCAAAGAAGGGGAAGAAGAAGAAGAAGGGGAAAGAGTATGATGTGAAGAGAGACCCTTCTTATTGGGAGCACGTGGATGCATCTTTGAGTTCTGTTCAGAAGCCCACTAAGAAGCTCACTAAGAAACCCAGTCAGACGTCAGCAAAGAAGTCCTCAAACATACCACCACAACGGTCCTCACAGCAAGTACCCCAGATACCGACACAGAGGTCAGCAGCTATACAGCATGACATGCATTATCTAGGTCAGTTTCCAAACTCTATTCAAAGGTACATTGATGACATTATCAATGTGGTGGAGGATGGAAACTGTGGATTCAGATGCATATCTGGGTTACTTGGCTGGACACAAGATTGTTGGCAAAAAGTGAGGAATGAGTTGATTGAGGAGGTGGATCAGAATTGGTTTCAATACCAACAAGTCATGGGGGACAACATTCAGACAGTGAGGGATTCATTAGTTGGTCTCCCACTTCCAATTCAACCTCCTGAGAAGTGGATCACGATGCCTGACACGGGACATGTTATAGCAACGAGATATCAGGTAGCCCTTGTTATGCTATAACCTGCATCTGCTACTTGCTTCACTTTTTTTCCATTGAGAGGAGTATATCGTCCTACTCAGAGCCCTTTGCATTGTGTTGGGTTTGTTGATAGGAACCATTGGGTCCGGGTATTTTTGAACGGTACATCTCCATTACCTCCTATTCATCCTAGTTAGGGTGCATATGCTTCAGATGAAGCTAGGTCGTGGTTGTATCCGTATGTGGGACGTATCCAGTTATGGTCTTCTTATTTTCTCGATCGTCTTGCACCGACCGAACAACCTATTATTGATTACATAGACATTACTTGATGATTGTATTTTAGTGTATTTAATTCCACGAATCCAGAAATTTTGTAAATTTCCCTTCCGGATTTACACTGTAAATCCGGTAAATGTAATTTTTTTTTAAAAAAA
The DNA here is from genome assembly GCA_963573325.1 of Astragalus glycyphyllos. Classification (NCBI taxonomy): domain Eukaryota; kingdom Viridiplantae; phylum Streptophyta; class Magnoliopsida; order Fabales; family Fabaceae; genus Astragalus; species Astragalus glycyphyllos. The sequence continues at coordinate 5,915,601 of OY754313.1, read as the reverse complement.
AAATTGGGGGCATTTTTAATTGGGTATTATGGGGGTATGGGTGATAAGTGTGGGGGTATGAAAAAAAAGCCTTGAGGAAATAGATTTGCATAAAAATTCATAAAACATTGTAAATACTACATTAAGATGGTTTCAATTTGATGTTGTGTATCTGAATTTTAGAATAAAATTAAAATAAAATTATAACTAAAGGAAACTACAATCAAGCAGCAAAGGTAATTATGGAAGAGAAAAAATATGCAGTCAACTTTTAAAATTTAAAATCATGCAGAAAAAGCTGATGTAAAATCCGGTATCAGACCATAGTGAAGGTTGTTGGTATAGTACTTAATGCACTGCTCTTGTCTTGATCTGATGAAACCTGATGTAAAATCCTCTTGAGGTTGTTTTTGCAAGTCAACAATATTCTATGGATTTTCTTTTCTTATTAGTACAAGTTTAAAAGTATGCTTATTGCCAATAAAGTTAGATACAATTGTAGAAGTAGTTGTAAATTCAGGAGGCCATCGTTGGGTGATGTATATTTGAGTGCGCTTGTAAATATCTTTAGCTTATATGTTGTTCAATCAGGAACTCAAGGATGCTAACTTGTGTTGTTCAATTATAATGTTTATTGTCTAGTTAGGCTTAATGATAATGCAACAACTTGAAATATCTTTAGCTTTGATATGATTTGAAGTTTCAATGTTTGCACTATTTGCGATTTGTCTGTTATTATGACATGTCATGCCAATGTTGTGGTACTACTACAGTGCTTTATGCAGATATAATAGGGGCAGTGTAGTGTTGGGTGTTACAATATATGAAAAAAATAAAAAGATCATTGAGCCAATGTTGTGGTACTACTCTGCAGTATCCTGCTTGCGTATTTCCACTGCTCAAGGTGGAAGCACTGTCCTGCTTGCGGACTTCCACTGGGCTGCATTGCTGGTTCAATACATAATGCGAAGCGTATTTATATAACTTGTCTATTAAAGTTTTTGGGCCCTAAAAAATTCACATTGGGCCGAGACCCTGTGCAGTAGCACAACTTGCACAGGCCCATGGACGGCCCTGTGCACATGCCGTTGATTTTGAATAAAGTCAAGAAAAAAAGCAGAACTCACTTGCTCTTTATGAAAAATGGCATCCATGTATTCAAGCAGAAAACTAGCATGGAGGATATTCGATTCACCAATCCCAAACAAGGTTGGGCTAAGGTAAATTGTGATTTTGCTTTGTCTCGTGAATCCAATGCTGCTACTTGTGATGGTAAATTGGAATATGATTTATTTATTTTTTTGGTGGCTTCGCTGGTTGGTTTGGAGTTGCCTTTGAATGAAGGTCTAATTACTTTACGATGATATTCCAATTTTTTCTTCAATGATGTTTTTGACAGTTGTTGTAGTTAAGACTTTCTTTCTTGACTTATGCACTCTTGTTCAGCTCAAGATCTCAGTCAAGGGCACTTGTGCAGTACATAATAATATAAGAGAAGCTAATATAACATGAAATTCAAATCTTGAAGTTTAAGTTTTCTTATTCATAATATCCTACAATATAGTTTGAACTTGGAGGAGACTTTCAAACATTTCCATCCCAAAGTTCTTCCAAGGTATTGCAAGACCTATTCTCAGATAGCCAGCCACATGTCTCCTGTATATTGAAGCTGCTTAATTCTCTCTAAATCGTCTTCACTGAATTCAAAATCAAATATTTTGAAGGTTTTGTTTCATGCTCACTATCTGTGAAGTGTTGCACAAGACAAGAACCCTTTTATCAGGTGACTTAATTGTGTTATACAACTTCAAGTTGACTACTTTTAGTTGATCTATTTCACCTGTCTTATTAGTAATGGGTGATGATAATTCTTTGTAATAAATACCAGCCACAGAATCTATGAGAATAAGTGGAAAAGAACTATGGTTGGACAGTTTTCTCAAACTAAACTCTATGACCCTATCCTTACTGGAATATGCTACGTGCATGTAATATATACTGGAATAGAAAATCAGGAAGTCAATGCTACAAAACTATGTTCCATTATCTTGGTGATTGCTTAATTAGGCTTTATGATGATGCAACAACTTGAAATATCTTTAGCTTTGATATATAAATAAAAATGTGAATGTTTGCACTTTGCACTATCTGATTCTGGTATGAAGATTTGGCTCCTAGTATGTTGTCAAAGATGCCAAAATAAGATACCGCATCTTATTTTTTGTTGCAGCAATTAAGCTATTAAACATGGTCCAAACTCAAGTCAAATATCTCTCTGGCATTATTAGCCCACTTGTTAGTTACTCAGCAACTATCTTTGGTACTTTTGAACTTTAATTTTATTTTTGTTCCAAAACAATACAATAGTACTTTTAAAAATTTAATGTACAATTCACCAAAAGTTTCCAAATATACCCTTTATATTTATTGAGTCATTTAGAGTCCCAAAGCACGAATTAATTATCTCAAGACTCTTTAATTATGACTTCATCTATCCCAAGACAACTACAAAATGAGTATTTTAGTACTTAATTAACTAACACAAATTAATTGAACCTTAATTTGTATGTAACATGTCAAAAGTACCAAAGATCCGGAAAGGAGTGAGTAATTAAATTGTCAGTCTCTACAATTTCACCGGAGGAATCCAACGGAGGAAGTGTTTTGAGCCATCGAGAACATTTTAAAACTGACGTGTTTCTCAGTTTTAGAGGCTTTGACACTCGTTATAATTTCACCGGAAATCTCTACAAGGCTCTTTGTGACCGTGGAATTCATACCTTCATGGATGATAGGGAGCTTCAAGGAGGTGAAGAAATCACACCATCACTTTTCAAAGCAATTGAAGACTCTAGAATTGCCATCATCGTGTTTTCTGAAAATTATGCTTCTTCTTCCTTTTGTTTGGATGAACTTGTTCATATCATCCACGTCTTCAAAGTAAATGATCAACTTGTTTTGCCTCTTTTTTATGGAGTGGAACCTACTCACTTGCGACATCACACCGGTAATTATGGTATAGCAATAGCTCAACATGAAAAGAAGCTTCAAAATAACATTGAGAGGTTGCAGAAATGGAAGATGGCTCTTAGTCAAGCTGCTAACTTGTCTGGTCACACTTTCAATCCTGCTGGGTACTTCCTTCCTATATTTTGATTGTCAAGTTATTCCATTTTAAATGTTAAAGAGAAAAATATGTTTTTTTCCTTTTATATGTTGAACACGTTTGTTCATCGTGATTAATATACTAGTTGTAAATACGTGGGTGGATGTGATTATGATGCATATAGTCAATTTTATTAAATTGGGCAGGAAGGAATATGAATACGACTTTATTCGGAAGATAGTAGATCTGGTCTCCAAAAAGATCAGCCGTATTCCTTTACATGTTGCGGATTATTGCGTTGGATTGGAGTCACGAGTACTGAAAGTGAAATCACTACTAAATATGGGACTTGATGATGGAGTTTGCATGGTAGGAATTTATGGCATTGGAGGAATAGGTAAGACGACACTTGCAAGAGAAATTTATAATTCAACTGCCAACCAATTTGAAGTATTGTGTTTTCTTGACGATGTGAGAGAAAAAACTCACAAACATGGATTAGTACACCTTCAAGAGACACTTCTTCAAGAAACAGTAGGAGATAAGAATATCATAATAGGAAGTGTAAGTAAAGGAATTTCAATAATAAAGCAAAGGCTACATAAAAAGAAGGTTCTTTTGATTCTTGATGATGTTGATGACTTGAAGCAGCTTGAGGCTTTGGTCGGAGGATGTGATTGGTACGGCCCTGGTAGTGAAGTTATCATTACCACCCGAGACCTACACTTGCTAAAAAGTCACGGGATTGAAAAAACATACGAAGTAGAGGAGTTAAATGAGGATGAAGCTCTTGAGTTGTTGATGTGGAAGGCTTTTAAAAATAACAATGTTGATTTGAGTTACGAGGACATTTTAAACCGTGCAGTAACCTATGCTTCTGGCCTACCATTGGCTTTGGAAGTAGTAGGTTCCAACCTATTTGGAAAGCACGTTGAAGAATGGAAGTCTATATTGGATCGATATAAAAAGTGTCCTCATAAAAAGATCCAAAAGATACTTCAAGTAAGCTTTGATACTTTAGAGGAAGATGAGCAGAGTGTCTTTCTTGATATTGCTTGTTGCTTAAGAGGATATGATTTGTCAGATATCAAAGATATACTTCATGCTCATTATGGTGATTGCATGACATATCATATCGGAGTGTTAGTAGAAAAATCTCTTGTGAAGATTGGTCAACCTACATGGCGTGGTAGAAAATGTGTGACATTACATGACTTGATAGTGGACATGGGTAAAAATATTGTACTACAAGAATCACCCAAAGAGCCTGGGAAACGCAATAGGTTGTGGCTCCATAAAGATATAGTTCTAGTTTTAGAAGATAATACAGTAAGATTGAAGTATTTTGTTTTGTTTTAGTTTTATTTTATTTTATTTATCTTTAACATTGATTTATCATTATGGATATTGTATGCTTATGTTATACTTGTTTTATAACTCTTGGTAATACATAATTTTCTCTTTCATATCGGTGGAGGTCTTAGTGATATTGTGGATGGTTCGTGCTTTTTGTTTTCACAGGGTACTAATAAAATTGAAATCATATGTCTGTATTACGACTCAACTGATGCAGTAGTGGATTGGAATGAAAAAGCTTTCAAGAAGATGAAAAATCTCAAAACACTTATCATTTATAGTGATTATGGTCTCCAAAGTTATTTTTCTAAAGGTCCCGAACATTTCCCAACTAGTTTGAGAGTATTGGTATGGTCAGGATATTCATTTGAGTTTATACCATCTATCTTTTTGAGTAAGGTAAGTGTAATAGTTTAATTTTACTATCTTGTACATTTAAGAATTCCCTTCGAGGTTATTTATTTGATTTTTATTTATTTGTTTTTTTTCTTTATGCAGAAGTTCGAGAATATGACAATTTTGAAATTTGATTTGAGTGAATATTTAATAGATACTCCTGACGTCTCTGGTGTCCAAAATTTAGAAATATTTTCATTTAGATCTTGTAAAAATTTAATTTCAATTCACAAATCTGTTGGGTTTCTAAGTAAGCTCAAAACATTGGATGTTGAGTATTGCTTTAAGCTCAAAAATTTTCCACCCATAATACAGTTGCCCTCTCTTCAAGTGTTGAGACTTTCACATACCGGTCTCAAGAGTTTTCCAGAAATATCAGGAGAGATGAAAAACATAACACAATTTGTTATGGAGGATACTCCCATAGAAAAGTTTCCATCTTCATTTCAAAAGCTCACTGTACTTTGCAACTTAACAATATATGGAGATAGGCTTCTGCTAACAATTAGCATTCTCATGATGTTAAATTTGTCACGGGTTGTTATCAGTGGTTGTCGATTATTGCCATTACAGAATGATAATCCTGGTTCAATAGCACCTTCTAATGTAAAAGTTCTCCATCTCAAGGGTTGTGAGATATCAGATGAAATCCTTCTAGTAGTTCTCAAGTTGGTTCCCAATGTAGAAGAATTAGACCTTAGTTTGAGTGATTTCACAATTATTCCTGAATGCATCGAAGAATGCCGTTTTTTAAGAAGACTCACTATAAATAATTGCTGGTGGTTTAAAGAAATAAGAGGGGTTCCGCCAAATTTAAAATATTTGATTGCCCTTAAGTGCAACTCGTTGACTTCCTTCTTGCATGGAAGCTTGTTACTGAATCAGGTTTCCGTTTACTTCCTCGCAGAAGGTTTTTTTTTTTGAGTTAATATATAATAATTCAAAATGTAATTTATGATGCATAACTAACTTTTGAATTATTTGTATGACTAATAGAAACTGCACGAAGATGGAGGCACTGAGTTTCTTTTTAGTGGTATTATCGAGAGAATCCCGAAGTGGTTCGAGCACCAAAGTAAGGGAACATCAATTTCTTTTTGGTTTCGTAAAAGTGTCCCTGCCGTTGCTCTCTTCTTTCATATTAAAAGTGTGGGTGAAGGTGATATTTCAATTGGCGCTTGTATGAGGATCAATGGCAACATACATCCTCTTCATCTTTTGGTAGGGGATCTGGAAGGGGATCATGATCTCAATTTCTGGATGTCTGAGGATCTTACATATGTAGGCGATGTGCAACTACAAGACATGGGAATCGAATCTGAGCTGGATGAATCACTTTTAAGAAATGAATGGATCCATGTAGAGGTTGTGTTCTACGATGCCAGGGAAGGCCATGTGATGAAACCGAAAGAACTCTTTATAGGAAGTGGGACCCACTTACTCCTTATAGAAAGTGGAATTCATGTAATCAAGCAAAAAAACTAGCATGGATGACATTCGATTCACCAATCCTTATGAAGGAAAGAGAAAATTGGATGAATGTCTCAGTTGTTCATTACCACATTTCGTTGAGGAGGGCTGTGTTAAAGTAAGTTGTGATGTTGTTTTTTCTAGTGAATCCGATGTTGCTGCCTGTGGAGGTATACTGCGAGATCATTTGGGGTCTTTTCTGGGTGGCTTCGCCGGACAGATTGGAGAAATTCAAATCCTGCATGGTGAGTTAAAGGCAATTCTCTACGGCGTCCAATATGCCTGGAATAAAGGTTATAGAAAGGTCATTGTTGAGTCTGAGTCTCGATCTGCCATTGAATTGCTCACGAAGGAATTTCCTCCTGATCTTTCCTGTTTGAATTTGGTGAGGGAGATACAGATTTTTGCGAGTTCTGCTGGTCATGTGGATTGGAGCCACACTTCGTACGAGGAAAATGGGGCGGCATCTGTTTTGGCTGAACTTGGTTTAGAATTGTCTTGGAAAGATGGTCTGTTTAGTTTTTGATGATATTCCAATATTTCTTCACAGATGGTACGTGAATATTCCTTTTATTATTTATATTATTAGAAAAAATATTTTGGAATTCAATTTGCTATTCAGGTTTGGGAAAAAAATAAATAGTTAGCTTGTGTCGGAAAAACTCGATGAGATTAGATTGTGTTTGTAAGCAAATCGTGTTGTAAGTTATGATTTATGACATGTAGTATGTGAATTTTTTTCAAGAATGACAAAAATAAGGTTTCAGTAATGTTGGATAATAAGTGTAGAAAAAGAACACGATATTGGTCACGCAGTTCGGCCAATCTTTGCCTACGTCTGCGACTACAGAGCAGCTGTAGTTCCGTCTTATTAATTGTATAATTGTAATTTGAGTACAAGCACTACTAAGTTTAAATAGGCTACTTAACGGGCCAGGTAAATGGGCCGAATACATATATAAATAAATCTACTATTTACAACATATTTCAACACTCCCCCTCAAGCTGGTGAATGGATATCTATCATTCCCAGCTTGGATGTAAGTTCTTTGAAATGCTCTGTTGGCAAGCCCTTCGTTAGTACATCTGCCAATTGGTGTCCGGAAGGAATGTAAGTTGTAGATATTAACCCGCTGTCAAGTTTTTCCTTAATGAAGTGACGATCTATCTCAATGTGCTTCGTTCTGTCATGTTGAACGGGATTATGAGCAATACTGATAGCCGATTTGTTATCGCAAAATAACTTCATAGGACCTTCAAATTGTATCTTCAAGTCATTTAGTATAATCTTCATCCACAATAGTTCACAGATTCCTTGTGCCAAAGCTCTAAATTCAGCCTCAGCGCTTGATCGAGCCACTACATTTTGCTTCTTACTCCTCCAAGTAACAAGGTTCCCACATAGGAAGGTGCAATAACCTGAAGTAGATCTTCTATCACTTATTGAACCTGCATAGTCAGCATCAGTATAAGCTTCCATAGTTAGGCTCCCACCTCTTTTGAACAATAGTCCTCTTCCTGGAGAGGCCTTGAGATATTGAAGAATATGATCAACAGCCTGCAAATGTCTCTGCCTCGGGTCATGCATGAATTGGCTCACCACACTGACTGCATAAGCCAAATCAGGTCTAGTGTGTGCCAAGTAAATCAATTTTCCCACCAATCTCTGATATTGGACCTTGTCAACTTTGGCACTTTCTTCTTCAAAGCTAATTTTGTGATTTTGCTCAATAGGAACACTTGCAGGTTTACATCCAAGCTTTCCGGTTTCTTTCAGAAGGTCAAGAACATATTTTCTTTGAGAAATAAAAATGCCTTTATCGGAGTAGGCCACCTCAATCCCTAGGAAATACTTAAGTTTCCCAAGGTCTTTCATTTCAAACACTGCTGATAATTGCTCATTAAGTAGCTGTCTCTCAGCCAAATTGTCACCTGTAATAATGATATCATCAACATAAACAAGAAGTATAGTCAGTTTTCCATCTTTCGAATGTTTGAAGAAAAGAGTGTGATCTCCTTGGCTTTGCTTATAGCCTAAGCACAACATTGCCTTTGTAAATCTCCCAAACCATGCTCGAGGAGACTGTTTTAGCCCATATAAAGCTTTCCTTAATCGACACACCTTGTTTGTTCCATCTTTTGAACCAAATCCTGGAGGAATCTCCATATACACCTCCTCCTCTAAATCTCCATGCAAGAATGCATTTTTGACATCAAATTGGTTTAGTTCCCATCCGGAGTGAGCAGCAAGTGATAGTAAGATCCGAACAGTGTTCATCTTTGCCACAGGAGCAAAAGTCTCCTCATAATCAATGCCATAGGTCTGAGTGAACCCTTTAGCCACTAGTCTTGCCTTGTACCGATCAATAGTACCATCTGATCTGTGCTTGACTGTATAGATCCACCTGCAACCAACGGGCTTCTTGCCTCCCGGTCTCTCAACAATTTCCCATGTTCCATTCTTCTCAAGTGCTTTCATTTCCTCATCCATGGCTTGAACCCAATTTCTATCTTTGAATGCTTCTTGAACAGATGATGGGATTATCACAGAGTCAACAGCTGAAATAAAACTCTGATGCTGCACAGAAAGATTTTTAGTGGAGACAAATTGAGAAATAGGGTATTTCGCACAAGACCTTTTCCCTTTCCTCAAAGCAATAGGCAAATCATCTGTATCAGTGTCACTAGTGTCAGAACTGTGGGAGTCACTAGTAGGAGGGTTAATTTCAGTACTTACCTCCGGTTCAGGCAATTGAAGTTGTGTCTGGGGCAAGTCGGGCTTACTTCTTCTCTGATACACCATAGTTGGCTCACCAGCTTTAGCATTTGCTGGTGCCGAAGATGATGGTTCCTGCAAAACAGAAGATAAAGGAGGGACCAAAATAGAAGTAGGTGACTCAAGTTCGGTATTTGTGGAAGCAGGATCAATAGTAGAAGGTGAGACAGGAGTATTTGTGGAAGTAGGATCAATAGTAGAAGGTGAGACAGGAGTAACATGCGACTCAGGGGACTCAAATGAAGGACTTGTGGATGCAGGACAAGTAGGACCAGTAGTAGGACTTAAGACAGGAGCCTCAGGTAACTTAGGTAGGACCAGAAACTCGGACTTAGATTCCAAATCATCATGAATACTCTCCCCCTGAAGCTGAGGACGAGTGAAGTAGGATACATTCTCATGAAACGTGACATCTTTAGAGATAAAGTACTTACGACTAGGAGGATGATAACATTTATATCCTTTCTTGTTAGGAGGATAACCCACAAAAATACATCTGACTGCACGAGGGTCCAACTTACTTCGATGTTGTTTGTGAACATGGACAAAAGCAACGCAACCAAACACTCGAGATTGAAGACTCTGCAAAACATGAACAGAAGGAAACCGTGAAGTCAAAAACTGAACAGGACTGACATTACCTAACATTGGTTTGGGGACTCGATTAATCAAGTAGGCAGCAGTCAGTACTGCTTCTCCCCAGTATGAGTTGGGAACAGCCATTTGGAAGAGAATGGCTCGAGCAACTTCAAGTAAATGACGATTCTTTCTTTCTGCGACACCATTTTGTTGTGGAGTGTCGACACATGTAAACTCATGAAAAATTCCTTGTTGACTGGTAAAATTTGAAAGACTCTGATTGGCATATTCCTTGCCATTGTCAGAACGAATTCTTTTAATGCCTTTGCCAAATTGTGTTTGCACCATGTGATAAAATCTGATAAATAATTCTGGTACTTCTGATTTATCCTTCATCAAAAAAATCCAAGTTGCTCGAGTACAATCATCAATAAATGACACAAACCATTTAGCACCCGAAACATTAGAAATAGGTGCAGGTCCCCAAACATCAGAATGTATAAGATCAAAAGGTTCAGCACTTTTAGTGGAACTAAGAGGAAAAGAGACACGATGATGTTTAGCTAACTCACAAACTTCACATTTAAAAGACTCAACTGAATGATGTAAAAATAAGGAAGGAAACATAGACTTAACTAAAGAGAATGGAGGATGACCAAGACGTTTGTGCTGAAGCCAAATTTGTGCGGCAGAATGAGAAGACTCAGCAGACTCGGTTTGCAAGCAAGAAGCCAACACCTTCGAACAATCTGGTTCATCAGATAAGTAGTATAACCCTCCCTTTTCCTTAGCAACTCCGATTATCTTCCCCGTGGTCAGATCCTGAAAAACACAATAAGAAGTGAAAAAGGTTACTTTACAATTCTGATCACGAGCGAGTTTACGAACAGATATTAAATTGTGAGAGAGTGTGGGAACATGTAGGACATCCTGTAATTGAAGTGACGATTGCAAGTTAATACTCCCAGAGCCACCAATACGGGCATAAGAACCATCAGCAATTGTAACATAACAATTCTTCTCAGAGGAGGTATAAGAAGAAAATAAACTCGAATTGAATGTCATGTGGTCGGTAGCACCAGAATCCAAAATCCAAGCATCCTTAGGGATTTTACCGCAAACATTGAAAGATCGGGAGCATACGCTAATACCGGTCGTTGGTAGAGAACAAGACTTACTGAGAGAGTAAAGTAGGGCCTTTAAACGATTCACCTCATCCTCGGTGAATGATAAAGAGTAATCAATAGCAATATTATCAGACATTGTGACCAAATGTGAGTCTCGAATAACCAACAAAAATTACAGGTCCAATGACTGCAATAGATGCTGATAGAGCCAAAAAAGGCGAGGAGAAACAGCAGAAACGTAACCCAAAATAGAGCTGAAACACAAACAAGTGGCTCCAAGGTCACCAAAATATCAAAGTGCTCAAAATGTGAAAAGAACCCCCAAAACAGAACCAGAACAGGCCGATCTACAAACTGTGTAACTGGACCGTCGCGAAAAAACGGTGTCAGGGCGGCGCGTGGAGCTCACACGCCGAAGAGTTGCCGGAGTAGTGGCGGCGCGTGGGAGCGCGTCCGGTGGCTGGCGGCGGCGAAATTTTAGAGGGTTGCTCGGAATTTGAAGACGATTCTGATGGTAGGGGCGGTGAAGTGATCGGAGCTGTCTATGATGGTGAAAATGGCGGTCAGTGGTTTAAAAAAAAAACAAAGCGTATGGGCCTGTTAAGAAACTGCTTAGGAAGGCAGCACAGATACTGTTTGGCTGTTTTACTGTTCAGGGAGAGAAAAAAAATCTGCAATGAAGGCAGAGAAGGGTCACACTAAAGGTGACGAAGGTTTACCGCAATGAAGGCAGCTAGGGTTTATGCGGAAGCAAGTCTCTCAAGATCGAGAGCTCGTGATACCATGTAGAAAAAGAACACGATATTGGTCACGCAGTTCGGCCAATCTTTGCCTACGTCTGCGACTACAGAGCAGCTGTAGTTCCGTCTTATTAATTGTATAATTGTAATTTGAGTACAAGCACTACTGAGTTTAAATAGACTACTTAACGGGCCAGGTAAATGGGCCGAATACATATATAAATAAATCTACTATTTACAACATATTTCAACAATAAGGATAATGATTAGAGAAAAACAATCTCATATAATTTTTTCTTGAATGCATGGAACTTTGGCTGGTTGTAGTCATGCTTAAGTTGGAGGACTTTCTGGTTCAAACATTAGACAGATATGACTGCAATATAGTTTGAACTTGTAGGAGACCTTCAAATTCAAACATCTCCGTCCCAAGGTTTTTCCAAGGTCTTGCAAGATCCATTCTCAGATGGCCACATGTGACATGTCTCTATGTATTGCCTGTGCTATGGAACCTGCTTAATCCTCTCTAAATCTTCTTCACTTAGTTCAAAATCAAATATGTCAAGGTTTTGCTTCATCCTCTTCTTGTTGAAGATTTTTGCAATGGCACTTGACCCTTGTTGGTACACCCATCTGAATGCAACCTGAAATGAAGTCTGCTGAACAATATTTGGGAAGCTGAAATGTTAAACAAAACTAGGTAACGCCAAGATTCTGATTCATCACCCGATTCTGCTATTGTTCATTATATTTGGTGTCCCAGTTTATTGACAGCGAGAAGGTGTCTCAATTGTAAGTTTTCTGGTATAAAGATGTTTTTTTAACACCGTAGTCAGAATCAGTTTTCAAAAAGCTAGGATTATTATAGTTCTGAGTTAAGAGTCTTACGTGCCATTGCTGCTGCTAAATATTGGATTACTTTATCTTGTATATCTGATAGAGATATGGTCATAATTAGCAGTCTTAGCTTCCTCTGTGGATTCTGGTTTATTCTTAGTTGTGTTTTAGTGTTAATGTCTTTTGTTTTACTTCATCTCTCTTTTGTAGGTTCTGCACAAACAGTTCAACTTGGATGGAGAAGTTGAAATGCATTCATAAAGTTTTGTCAAAAGCACAGAACAATCCTACTGATTTCACTTTTGAATCCTTTCAGGCAGTTTCATGAGGAATGCTGATATTATGCAATTTGTATGGAATGCTGTCTTACTTTGTTTAAATGTGTCGAATTTCAGCAGATAATTGTATCTTCGGTTTTGTCCCGTCATTATTCATGAACTCGAGTAATTTAGGAAAGGGAAATTTGGGAAAAACTTCTCGTTTAGTGGAAACAAAAGGATAAGTTTTCTTGATTTTTGGTGTTGATTCCATAATTTGATTTAGTGTGCATGAATCAAAATCTGAAGGATATTAAAAAATTGAATTAGCTTTGAAGTGTAATATGTGTATTGTATTTCCAAATGTGCTATGAGTTTTTTTTTTGGACACAAAACGTGCTATGAGTTATAAGGCACTATGTATGCCAAAGTTATGAGAAAAATTGCTTCATTTTGTGCCATAATTCTATTAACTCTCTACTTATTTATAACTATTTTAGTTAGCGTAGTTAGCTTGCTGTTGTATTTATTTTCCGTGTAACTGATTTAGTTAGAGATTAGTTAATCCTAGTTAGTCCTAACCATGGTTAACTGAGAAAGAAACCAGAGATATATTTTGTACAGTGTAACTGATTTGTACTGACTTTTCACTCTCAATGAATAGATGATTGCCATTTCCATCGTTGGTTGCTGAGATTAACAAATTCTGCGGCTGAAAAATTCTCATTTGTGTCCATGATGGCATGAATTAACATAGCAAAACTATCTGTCGCCTACTGGCAGAAATGTTTTATAGGTTAAACAAGATAAGAACCCTTTAATCAGCTACTTGAGCATGTCTTGGAAATTTCAATTGGTTTTTCAGAAAGAGATTGATAACCGGGTGACTTGTGCTATATAACTTCCACTTGAATACTTTTAGTTGATCTAATGAGTATTTGGGTTTGTAATGACAGACTGGTTTAGAGCTGATAATTCTATATAAATACCACACATAATGGATATTTCTATTTGTAACCCACATATCTCTCATATCGTTTACTTTGGGCGCAATACAATGTCTAGTCAATATCTATTTGTAACCCACATGGTGTAGTTTAGCAGAAACAAACAGAATTATTAGATACAGATATTTAATTTTCAAACGATTGTGACTGAAAAGGTCATTGAAACTTCCACAATAATGAAGCTGACCTCACACTTCCCTTTTGTTGAAATTTCCACAATAATGAAGCTGTCCTCACACTTTCCTTTGTTCAAATTCCAAGAAAGACAAATGAAGTTGAAAATGTAACACAAGTTTCCCTTTCTTACTAGTTTCCTTTCATCCACCGTTTCTTTGCATACTCTCATAACACAACCATTAGCTACCCCTTTCTTCTCTATGGCTCCACAATCCTCCTCCTCCTCCTCCTCCTCCTCCTCTTCTTGCTTCGACTTTGATGTCTTCCCTAGTTTCAGAGGGTTTGACACTCGCTATGGGTTTACCGGCAATCTCTAAAAGGCTCTAAAAGACAGGGGAATCCGCACATTCATTGATGACAGGGAGCTTAAGGGAGGTGAAGAAATCATACCATCACTTCTCAAGGCTATTGAAGACTCTAAGAACGTCATCATCGTCTTCTCTGAAAACTATGCTGAATCTTCCTTTTGTTTGGACGAACTTGTACACATCATTGAGTGCTCCAAGGCAAAGGATCGACTTGTTTTGCCTATTTTCTATAACGTGGAACCTTCTCACGTGAGACATCACACTGGTAATGACAGTTATATATGGTAAAGCAATAACTAACTGATCTGTACCTGAGCTCGCCTGATGGGTGTTACTCAAGGTATCAAACCTAATCCGATTGTTGCTCTGGCCGTGCTCCACGCCTGGAGAAAGAGGGCGGGTGTACCTGCAAATACACTCCAACGCCCAAGTCAGGAGCGAACGAGCAGAGTAACAATACTAGTGAATTATGCGTCCCTGACAACTGACGCAATGAATGCTTATATAGTGCGCGTGAATCGCGCCTGGCCGTTGGATGGCTGCACAGATTCATCAGTGCCGTTGATCTGGCGTTTTCACTCTCTTGCCCATTCTCGTTGGGCCGCTCCTTATTCTTATAGCTAGATTGGGCTTCGACCCACTCCAGAACACTAACCATCAAAATAAGTTGCAACATAACAACATCCATAATATGGAGAGGTTGCAAAAATGGAAGATGGCTCTTAAACAAGCTGCTGACTTGTCCGGTTATGCTTTCAATCTTGACGGGTAGGTACCTTACTTCAGGTCATCCCTCAAGTTTTACCTTCTTAATTATATTGTCTTTCTTTAATTTTCAATTGTCAATTCCAACTAAAAATTTGTTTTGTATTTTTTTCTTTTATGTCAAACAAGTTTGTTCATTGTGACTTGTATTAAGAATTTGATTGTAATATACTCCCTCCGGTCCTTATTATAAGAAAATTTTTGGTACATTTTTTGGTCCTTATTATAAGAAAAAGTTACACTTTTCAAAGCACATTAATTGCTAAAAACTCTTTTATACCCCTATTTAATGTGAATAAAAATTTAATACTAGGGATATATTTGGAATAAGGCTTAAATTGCATCACATTTAATAACTTCCTTGGTCTTTGTGATTTTTGTATTTTTCTCTTATAATAAGGACTGGAGGGAGTAACATAGTTATCAATATATGGGTGTGATTGAAATTCATCTATTAAGTTTTATCTGATTGGACAGGAAGGAATATGAATACGAGTTTATTGAGAAGATAGTAGATTTAGTCTCCAAAAAGATCAATCGTACTCCGTTACATGTTCCAAATTGTCATGTTGGACTAGAACCTAGAGTACTACAAGTGAAATCGCTACTAAATGTGGGATCTGATGATGGGGTCTACATGGTAGGGATCCATGGGATGGGAGGAATAGGGAAAACAACACTTGCGAGAGAAGTCTATAATTCAACTGCCAGTCAATTCGAAGCATTTTGTTTTCTTGATGATGTGAGACAAAACACGCTTCAAAGCCTTCAGGAGACACTTCTTCATGAAACAATTAAAGGGAAGGATATTAAGTTAGGTAGTGTATGTAAAGGAATTTTAGTAATAAAGCAAAGACTACATACAAAGAAGGTTCTTTTGATTATTGATGATGTTGATGACTTGAAGCAACTAGAGGCTTTGGTCGGAGGACATGATTGGTTCGGTCCTGGCACCAGAATCATCATTACCACTCGAGACCTACGCTTACTAAAAAGTCATGGGGCTTATTGAGTTGGAAAGCTTTCAGAAATGACAAAGTTGATCCAAGTTACAAGGACATTTTAAATCAGGCACTAACTTATGCTTGTGGCCTACCATTGGCTTTAGAAGTAGTGGGTTCCAACTTGTTTGGAAAGCATATAGAAAAATGGGAACTTACATTGGCTCAGTATAAACGGAATCCTCATAAAAATATCGAAAAGATTCTTTGTGTGTAAGCTTTGATGCTTTGGAGAAAGATGAGCAGTGTGTTTTTCTTGACATTGCATGTTGCTTTAAATATAGTGAACTGAAATACGTAGAATGTATACTTTGTGCTCACTATGGTCACTGCATCAAATATCTTATCGAAGTGTTGGTTGAAATATCACTCATAAAGATTGCTCAAGGTGATTATGTGACATTTCATGACTTAATGGAAGATATGGGTAAAGAAATTGTCCGACAAGAATTACCAAAAGAGCCCGGGGAGCGCAGTAGGTTGTGGTTCCATAAAGATATAGTTACAGTTTTGGACGAAAATACGGTAAGATTGATATAGTTGGTTTCTTTTTTATTATTTTTTTCTTTGATTTATCATCTTGGACTATTTTATGTTCATGCCATACTTGTTTTCTAACTCTTGATAATATGTAGTTTTCTCTTATATGTGGGTTAAATTCTTATCTATAATGGGACTGTTACGCGCTTGTTATGTTCATAGGGTACTAGTAAAATTGAAATCATATATCTGGATTGCCGCTTAGTTGATGCAGTATTAGATTGGAATAAAGAAGCCTTCAAGAAGATGAAAAATCTCAAAACACTTATCATCAAATGTGGTTATGGTTGTCATTTTTCTAAAGATCTCGGACATTTTCCAAGTAGTTTGAGAGTATTGGATGTGAAAGCACATACTGCTTCTAACTTTATACCATCTACCTTTTTGAGCAATGTAAGTGTAAATTTAATTTTCATATCATTTACATTTGTAACTTTATTTATTTGAATTTTATTTATTTATTTTTTATTTATGCAGAAGTTCGAGAATATGACAATTTTGAAGTTTGATTCCAGTAGATATTTAACAAACATACCTGATGTCTCTGGTTTCCCCAATTTAGAAATATTTTCATTTAGATACTGTATAAATTTAATTACAATTCACGAATCTGTTGGGTTTTTAAGTAAACTCAAAATCTTGGATGTTGAGTATTGCATAAAGCTCAAGAATTTTCCACCCTTAATAAAGTTGCCCGCTCTTCAAGATTTGGGACTTTTAGGATGTGAAAGTCTTGTGAACTTTCCAGAAGTATCAGGAGAAATGAAAAATATAGCTCAAATTTTTTTGACGAACACTTCCATAAAAAAGTTGTCATCTTCATTTGAAAATCTCACGGGACTTTGCAAGTTAACAATACGAGGGGTTAGGTTACCGATTAGTATTTTTAATATGACAAAATTGTCAGAGATTATTGCACCTATTGTAGATTATTACCAATACAAAATGATAGTCTCAGTTTTGTAGAGTCTTCAAATGTAAAGTTTCTCCACCTCCAAAATTGCAAGCTCACAGATGAAATCCTTTCAATAGTTGTCAAATAAGTTGCCAACGTGAAGAATTAGATCTTGAAGGGAGTAATTTCACAACTATTCTTGAAGCCTTCAAAGAATGCCACTTTTTATGGAAGCTTAGTTTGGATGATTGCAAGTGTCTTCGAGAAATAAGAAGGAGTCCACCAAATTTAAAATATTTTAGTGCTTTGGGTTGCGAATTGTTGACTTCCTTCACATGTGGTTATTTTCCTAACATAAGTTTTTTAACTTACCATTTCCTAATCAAGAATTTATTATATGATCCTAAACTAAAATTGTGAATTATTTATGACTTTCAGAAACTGCAGGAGAATGGAGGCACCGAGTTTTGCTTTCCACGTAAAACCGAGATGATCCCAGAGTGGTTTGAGCACCAAAGAAATATGATGTCATTTTATGTGTCAATTTCTTTTTGGTTTCGTAAAAGCCTCCCTTCCATTGGTGTCTTCTTTCATTGAAGATCGTTGCTTGGACGTGAAAGGTTTTTAGGCCATTTTAATGCTTATATGAGTGTACATGACTGCAAATATCCTCTTCGTCTTGAGCAGCCAGGTCGTGAATCCTATGCTTTCAGTCAGATGAAACCAGATTATATATATCTACTTGATGTGCGACTGCAAGATAGGGGGCTTGAATCTACACTGGACGAAGCACTTTCAAAAAACGAATGGATCCATGCGTCGGTTCAGTTTGAACTTGTTGATGTGGAATGGGTAAAATACTGGGAAACAATCTACCTTTACCTTATAGAAAGTGAAATCGATGTATTCAAGGAGAAAACTAGCATGGACGACATTCGATTCACCAATCCTTATGACACATGTTTGTATGAAAGTTATCCCGACTTCATAATTTGAAATATAACAAATTCTGATTATTAATAGTCCCAATAGGTTATGAAATTGTTTCAAGATTGACGAAAATATGGTTTTAGTAATGTTTGGATAGTAGATAAATATGATATTCTTCTTCCTTTGGTTATGTGTTGCATTACTCTTTACTTCATTTTCTCTTTTGGCTATTTATTAGACTGATATGAGCACTTCTACTCTCTTGGCATGAATGTCCGGTCATTAATAAATTCATTGAGTACTTTAGAAAAGAGAAATTATGAAAAAACTCCTCATTTACTGGAAATAAAAGGTGTAGTTTTTTTTATACTTGGTTTTGAATGCATAATTTCATTTAGTGTGTATGAACCAAAATCTGAAGAAGGATATGAAAAGATTTGCTTTGGATTTGAAGTTTAGCAAAGTCTCTCTTTTTTTTTGACAACAGCAAAATCTCTCTTAAAAAGTGATGAACCAGTAATGCTGATATTCCTTTCTCAATTAAAATATCACAATACTAGCTAGTGCCATGAGATGAAGTAATGACAAAGTAAAGTAGCTATTCATTTATTTATTTATTTATTGATGAAATGTCCACAAGCTAGAGCCCACAATACTGAAGCCTTCCACACATATTTTTCACATACTCTCACAATCACTACAATTTATTCTCATGGCTTTACAATCATCACCCTCCTCCTCCTGTAATCGTTTTGAATATGATGTCTTCCTCAGTTTCAAAGGCTTTGACACTCGCGCTGGTTTTACGGGTTATCTCTACAAGGCTCTTTGTGATCATGGAATCCGCACATTCATTGACGACACAAAGCTTAAGGGAGGTGATGAAATCACACCATCACTTCTTAAAGCCATTGAAGACTCTAGGATTGCCATCATCGTTTTCTCTAAGAACTCTGCTGAATCTTCCTTTTATTTGCCAGTTTTCTATGGTGTGGAACCTACTCACTTGTGACATCAGACTGGGGGTTATATATGGTGAAGCCATAGCTAACCATGAAATGAAATTCCAAGATAACAAGGTTATTCATTGTGATTTGTATGTAAAAAGAATTTAAATTGTAATAACATAATTATTAATGCATGGGTGTGATTGTAATCCATCTACTCAAGTTTTATCTTATTGAGCAGGAAGGACTACAAATACAAGTTTATTGGGAAAATAGTAGATTTGGTCTCCAAAAAGATCAATCGTACTCCTTTACATGTTCCAGATTGCCTCAGTGGAACCTCGAGTACAACAAGTGAAATTGCTACTAAATGTGGGATCTGACGATGGAGTTTGCATGCTAGGGATCCATGGCATGGGAGGCATAGGAAAAACACTTGCGAGAGAAATTTATAACTCAATTTCCAATCAATTCGAAGCGTTTTGTTTCCTTGATGATGTGAAACAAAACAGACTTCAAAACCTTCAAGAGATACTTCTTCGTGAAACAATTAGAGAGAAGGATATCAAGTTAGGGAGTGTAAATAAAGGAATTTCAATAACAAAGCAAAGACTACATACAAAAAAGGTTCTTTTTATTCTTGATGATGTTGATGACTTGAAGCAGCTGGAGGCTTTAGTAGGAGGACATGATTGGTTCGGCCCAGGAAGCAGAATCTCCGTTACCACTCGAGACCTACATTTACTAAAAAGTCATGGGATTGAAAAAACATATGAAGTAGAGGAGTTAAATATGGATGAAGCTCTTGAGTTGTTGAGTTGGAAGGCTTTCAGAAATAACAAAGTTGATTCAAGTTATGAGGACATTTTAAATATTGGTGTAGTAACCTATGTTTCTGGCCTACCACTGGCTTTAGAAGTAATGGGTTTCAACTTGTCTGGAAAGCATATTGGAGAATGGGAGTCTACAATAGTTCGGTATAAAAGGAGTCCTCATAAAAAGGTCCAAAAAATACCTAAAGTAAGCTTTGATACTTTGGAGGAAGATGAGCAGAGTGTCTTCCTCGATATTGCTTGTTTCTTTAAAGGATATGATTTGTCAAATATCGATACTTCATGCTCATTATGGTGATTGCAAGAAATATCATATTGGAGTGTTGGTAGAAAAATCCCTCGTGAAGATTAGGTTGTGCCAGCGGGGTGATACTATATGTGTGACATTACATGACTTGGTAGTAGAGGACATGGGTAAAAATATTGTACGAGAAGAATCATCCAAAGAGCCTGGGAAACACAGTAGATTGTGGTTCCATAAAGATATTGTTCCAGTTTTAATTTACAAAATAATAGGTTGTTGGTAGTGGTAGATTGGAATGGAAAAGCCTTTAAGAAGATGAGAAATCTCAAAACTCTTATCATAAAGAGCGAACCTGTTGCCAATTGTCATTTTATTGAAGATCCCAAATATTTCCCAAGAAGTTTGAGAGTATTGGAATGGGATAGTTACGGATACCCTTTACAGTTTATATCATCAATCTTTCTGAACCAAGTAAGTGTTATAGTTTAATTTCTCGATCCTGTCCAGTTCGAAATTCCCTTTGAGTTTATTCATTTTTTTTTTCTTTATGCAGAAGTTCGAGAATATGACAGTTTTAAAATTTAAGAGCTGTGAACATTTAACAGATACACATGATGTGTCTGGTTTTCCAAATTTAGAAATACTTTCATATGCATATTGTATGAATTTAATTACAGTTCAAGAATCTGTTGGTTTTCTAAGTAAACTAAAAATCTTAGATGTTGAAGGCTGCGTTAAGCTTGAGAGTTTTCCACCAATATTTAAGTTGCCCTCTCTTCAAGGGCTGGAACTTTTTGAATGTAAGAATCTCAAGAGTTTTCCAGAAATAGCAGTGGAGATGAAAAATGTAACAAAAATGAGGTTCATCAATACTCTCATAAAAGAGTTTCCACGTTCATTTAAAAATCTCACTGGCCTTTGTGAGCTAACAATAATGAAATGTCAACTACCAATTAGCATTCTCATGATGCCAAAATTGTCATTGATTAAAGCTGAGAAGTGTCTATTATTGCCAATACAGAATGATACTCTTAACTCAATACCATCTTCAAATGTAAAAGTTCTTGACCTCGTAAACTGCTATCTGTCAGATGAAATTCTTCTAGCAGTTGTCAAGTTGCTTGTCAATGTGGAAGAATTAGACCTTCGAATGAATGATTTCACAATTCTTCCCGAATGCATTAAAGAATGTCGTTTTTTAAGCACACTATGTTGTTCTTTTTGCCCGTACCTTCAAGAAATAAAAGGGATTCCACCAAAACTAAAATATTTTAATGCTGAGTTCTGCAGATCATTGACTCCATCCTCCAGTAGAAGCATGTTAATGAATCAGGTTTTGATTTTTTCCTAGCATAAGTATTTTTGACTTGATATTCTACAATTCAGAATGTTTTATTTATGATGCTAAAATAAACTTATGAATTATTTATATGACTAACAGGAACTGCACGAGAATGGAGGCACTGAGTTTATTTTCCCTCGCGGAATCGAGAGGATTCCAGAGTGGTTCGAGCACAAAAATTGGGGAACAATACTTTCTTTTTGGTTTCGTAAAAGCCTACCTTCCCTTGCTCTCATAAATCAATGTAAAGTGATATGTGAAGGTGATCTGTCTCCATTAATGGCTTATCTGAGCATCATTGGCTGTACATATCCTCTTGGTCTTGTCAGGAATGATATATATATATATATATATATAGAAAATACATATCTATTTGACTTGCGATTGCAAGACATGGGACTCGGATCTATAATGGACGAAGCACTTTTAAAAAATGAATGGATCCATGCAAGGGTTGTGTTTCAGGAGGTGGGGCCGTGGATGAAATTAAATGAAGTCTTTATAGGAAGTGGAACTCGCTTGCTCCTTATGGAAAGTGGAATCCATGTATTCAAGCACAAAACTAGCATGGAGGATATTCAGTTCACCAATCCTCGAAGAAGGTTGGGTTAAGGTAAAATGTAACGGTGTTTTGTCTCGTGAATCCAATGTGTCTACTTGTGATGGTAAATTGGGAGATCATTTGGGGTCTTTTTTGGGTGGCTTCACTGGACATCTTGGAGAAGAGGTTATAGAAAGATCATTGTAGAATCTAACTCTCTATCTACCATTGAGTTGCTTAGGAATGAGTGTCTTCCTAATCTTTATTGCTGAAATGTTTGGTAAGGGAGATACACATTTTCTCCAATTCTGTTGGTCAAGTGGTTTGGCACAATTCGTGCAAGGGAAATAGGGAAGCATATATTTTGTCCAAAGTGGGTTTGGAGTTGTCTTCGAATGAAGGTGTAAAAACTTTATAATGATATTCCAAATTTTTCTTCAATGATGTTGTTGACAGTTGTTGCAATTAAAACTTTCTTTTTTTGACTTATGCATTCAAATTCAATGCAGATAAGGGGTACATTTGGTGTCAATAGTAAACTTTTGGTCTTTTGTTGCATCATAGTAACTAATTTTAGTTATCCGAAGTAGGTAGCTTAGTTGGTGAGCCTGGTAAACTAACATTCCCCTAGCTCCCCCACTAACAATTGTTTATAAAAAAAAACTTATCTCAGTTGCCCTAACTGTTTTTAGTTTTTTTTTTGACCAAATTGTTGAGTTTTATATTCTACATAAATAAATGGAACAATAGAATAGAAGGTCCAAGACTTATTAATGTTAATTTCTGTTTGCTACTTGAGGGATTTTGTGTTTAAATTAAGACACAAATTGATATTCTTTGGACTAAATTCATTGCGAGTGGTGTCTAGAACTATCTATGTTTATCTATAACTAGTGTCGTGTGTAACATCTTAAATTTTATACGTCGTAATGTCTAGAATGTTAACTATTTCAATAAAAATCAGAGTTATAACTGCTTATGGATTTGAAATTTCATAACTTGACGGAATTAATCCATCACTTTTAAACTTCCCAAAGGCATAAAAGCCATTGGCTAACTATCCAGTAATATTGAATTTTGAATACATGAGTCCGAAGACTAATCTCAATCCAAATCTAAAAGACGGTTACATAGTAAAATAACTCCTATTACATCAATCTCAGACTATATATATATATATATATATATATATATATATATATAGACACACACACACTGCATTATAAATAGAGAAGAGACTAAGCAAACATATAAACTTGATCCCTAAGCACTACAAAAAACAGATCAAATAGCGGGGGTTTTTAAGTCATTTAGCGCAAGTTAAACTGCGGGGGTTTTCAAAATCGCTGGAGTTTCGAGTCCTGCAATCATTTTGCGCGGGTTTTTAGAAAACACTGGTATCGAGTCTATTTGCAGGGTTTTACTGCGGAGGTTTTTAACCCCCGCGATTAGTGGGGGTTATTTTATGGGGGTTTTTTAACCTCCTCTAAATGTTCTATATAAAATCTTAATACTCTTTTGTTTTCGAAAGATGAATGTGAGGGTTTTTGTTTTCGAAAGGGGGAAAAGGGATTTGAGGGAGGAGCCGCGATACCAAAAAAAACTAAGAGGGAAGTAAAATTTTCAATTAGAGGGGTTATTATAAACCCGTTTAAATCAAAAGAAAAATTCTACTAGGCGGTCTAATTGTAATGCTACTTTCTTATCTGTTTGAGGGGGTTTCTAAAACCTCCTTTTAACCCCCACCCCCCACCCCCCCCATTTAGCAATTTTTTGGTAGTGAAGGATCCCTCAAATCTCAAGCAACTACATTAGCAGCAACTTCTCCTCGATTATAAAACATATTTTGGAATTCCATTTGTTGTTTAGGTTGGGGAAATAAATAAGTAAATAAATAAATAAGTATACTTGTGTTCGAAAGATTCGGTGAAGTGGACGCTACTATGATTAGAGTGTTGAAATGAATTTTGATGTTATTGAGCAATGTGGTTTGGGTTCTTAATTTGTTTATTTCTTTTTGTAATGTGTTGCGTGAATCGATACTTCATGTTCTACTACTTTCTCTTTGTAGTGCAAATATAAAAGAATTTACTTGGTTGGTCATGCTAAAGTTGTAGGGCTTTCTGGTTCAATATTAAACGACATGAGTACTTTTCACTGAGATGTAGAAGATATCACCAACATCCTCTACTATTGTACCAAAAAAGTCATGCTCTACTATCAACTGAACTTTTATTATAAAAAAATTAATTTCTGATTAATGACTTGTGCTGGTGTCCAATGACCATAAAAAATATTTTGTACTTTCATTAAAAATCACTTTATAATCACGTCGAATTGATAAGCATCCCATACAATATAGGTAAGCATCCCATCCAATAAATGTGTAAGCAATTATCCGTTTAATAAAAAGCTAACTTTTATCTATTCATTAAAAATTAACTTTTTTACTTTGATAGTAGTAAAAAATTTATTTGTATGGGAGAATCATGCATACTATAGGTAACCATTACATCTAATAAATGTATAATTAAATATACATTTAATAAAAAGTTAACTTTTTATACATCCATCAAAGATTATTACTTAAACCTTATGTCATACATTTATAAAATATTAACTTTTATACATTACAAATTATGTATCACACTTTTATTAGGCATCAATTCAATGTTTATTAAAAATAATTAAAAATATTATAAAGTCTAAATAATGAATTAGTCTATTATAAATATCCATTTAAAATAATGTTTTATGCATTAAAAATATTCCATCACTTCCTCGTCTCGAACTTCCCTTCCTCGCCTCTTAAAGTTAGTGAAACTAAAAAATTTGGTGTAAATCTATATATTACCATTTTATAACAAGTGTTTTTATAACAAGTGTTTTTAAAAAATTTCTTTTTTTCATTTTGAGATTGTAAATACATCCGGCCCGTGTGGTTTTCCTTTCCCAAAGAATTTTTGCCAAATTCAAGATTCGAACCCGAGACCTTGAGGTGGGATCCAAACCAAATTACCGCTTGGACCAACCCATCTTGGTATCTTGGTTCCAATTTTGGTTATGGTAAAAATTGTACATTTACTAAAAAAATTGTGATCGTAAATTTATGACCTAAGTTTATCTTTTTTTTTACCAAAAGAAACTCATATCATTTCATTATAAATAATATTCGTAATACAGGTTGGACTAAAATCACGAGTGTGAGAGCTAGCATACAATTTGGATGCTCTAGCAAGAGAATGAGCAACCAAATTTGCTTGCCTTCTAACAAAGCTAATCCTATAGCTTGGACATTGAGACAAAATGGTTTTACAACGAGAAAGAATAGCGCCAACTTCATTATTGAGGGATAAATTATTATTGATGCCATTCACTACGGATTGGCAATCCATCTCAATAACTACGGAAGTGAAATTCTTTGCCTTTATAAATTGAAGAACTTGAAGGAGACCCATAGCTTCGGCTTCTTGAAGACTCGGTGAACCATCGAACGACATGGTCTTCGCACCTCTCACTACAACAGATTTGGGGATGGGCAGCGTTTTTTTTTAGCCATGAGCAGCGTTTCTGGGCGCTGCTAAATTTGGCGCTGGTGATTCCTCCCCAAAAATGGGCAGCGTTTAAGAAGCGCTGCTCATTAATAGCCATAGGCAGCGTTTGAAGGGAGAAGCGCTGCTCATTCACCTAGCGCGTTTAGAAATGGGCAGCGTTTGGTAAGGGGAAGCACTGCCCATTTCTAAACGCTCAAGGTGAATGAGCAGCGCTTGGTGGGAGAAGCGCTGCCCATTCACCTAGCGCGTATAGCAATGGGCAGCGCTTGGTAAAGGAAAGCGCTGCCCATTGCTGGTGAATGAGCAGCGCTTCCCCCACCAAGCGCTGCTCATTCACCTAGCACATTTAGCAATGGGCAGCGCTTCCCTTTACCAAGCGCTTCCCATTGCTATACGCGCTAGGTGAATGGGCAGCGCTTCTCCCACCAAACGCTGCCCATTGTTTAATTTTTTTTTTCCTTTTTTTCTTGTTTTTTTGTACTTTCCTTTTTATATTTGATAATTTCCTGGTCATATACAGCCAATTAATACCAATCTAATCCATTATATACTAACAACATATATATATATATATATATATATATATATATAAACTAGTTATATATCCCAATGCACCAATATGATCACAAACCAAAACAAACTAGCTAACAAGTTATTATATGTATCCAAAACTTAGCAACTTACAATATTAACAAATTAATATGTATCCAAATCAAACTCTCTACCAATATGTATCCAAAACTAGCCAGATACTTACAATATGTATCTAAATTAAAACAAGTTAGCAGCTAACATATGCATGAACTAATTCATATGCATGTATCCAAAACTAGCAAGCTACTTACAATATGTATCTAAATTAAAACAAGTTAGCAACTTACATATGCATGAACCAATTCATATGCATGTATCCAAATAAAATTCTAACAATTTACAAGATTACAATCTATCTAAAATCAAAAGAATTGCGAGACATAACGGCACCACTCTCCTCTAAGCTCATCAATCTGTGCAGTAGAGTATGTCTTCCACCGACAATCGGGAAAATACTGAAATTATATAATTAAATAAAATTAGAATTGAAATATATGGTTAAACCAAAATAAAAAAGAGTTCTGTAAAGATACCTGTCTGGGGATAACCATTTGATTGTGGGTAATAATTTCCTTCATAAATCTCATTACGTAATACCCACAATCATTGTTATTTGGTTGTTTCGGACACTACAAAACAAAAGATTAGTTAATTGTTAAATTTAATTTCATACATTTTTTTGACAACAATAATGTAAATAAATATATGAGAAGATTGATTACAAACTTACCACTATTGGCACCCATTTTGTCTGTGATTGTTCCAATCCCCAATATTCCTTCAAACAACTGAACACAATTGGATATAACTATATTATTAAAAATACATATAGTTAACAACTAAAACAAAGAAATATGCAGAGTGATCGAAATACACACACCTATTAAATATGACAACCAAGTCTGGGTGGGTGTTGAAATGACCATGCACAGAATCAATGTAGTACACCGTATCTGTCTTAGGATTTATTGCAAGCAAAATCCAATGATCCCTACAAAATAAAACTTTGAATAAGTAATTGACTAGTATTTAAAAAATGCATGTTATATAAGAATAAATTAAATCTCTCACCCTACGAGACACGGTGCCAAAAACATGGTATCGACGCCTCTATGTTGAGCATCCGATAAGCGTCGAGTGATATAATTTGTAACATCTGTCTTGTTTTGTTCCACAAGGTCGTTATAATTAGACAGATCCTCCCTGACATTACGGAGGTGTGTACTATCCGGACACAAGAACACATATCTCTGTGTCCGCTCCGAAGGGACCAAAATGTTATGATACAAGCACCTACAATTAGAGGTATATGTATATATAAATTAAATTAACAATATAATAAAATAAACTCAATGATGTTAAATAATAAATTACATACGTACCTGATATATGCTCTAATACAAACACTGGTTGCCCAATTCATCTGACATAAATCATTAATATCCTGTTTTGGGATTATCAATAGTTGATCGGGATTTCCAAAAATGTTGTCATCCATCTCCAATACAAGCGGGGTTTCATCATCCATCTTGAATTGTGCATGCATTTCGGTATACAAAATAATCCTAGAATCATCAATGGAAGAGGCGGAGGGCTGACACACTATTGGAGGAGGGGCTGGCTGAGTCACTTTTGGAGGGGCGGGCTGAGTCACTTTTGGAGCAACGGTGGACCGAGTCACTTTTCGAGGAGGGGCGAGCTGAGTCACTGTTGGAGGAGGAGAGGGCTGAGTCACTATTGGAGGAGGAGAGTGCCGTGTCACTTTTTGAGGGGCAGGCTGAGAAACTTGTGTTGAACGGCCGGACCGAGACACTTTCTTGCTAGTAGATATTGCCTTGCTAACACTTTTGCCCCTAGATTTTGCATTTTGGCGTACCTATATATAAATCAAATAATTTGTTAGCTAGCACACAATAAATGACAAAATAAAATAATTAGTTAGTTACAAATATATTGTCACTTACAACAATAAGGTGTGCTGGCCATGCCACAAATGTACCAACTGCATCTTGCACAGTTAGTAAATCTATACTGGGTATTGGAGCAGGCAAAATGCAGTCCCCCACAATTGCACAATCAACTCTGACTCTAACATGATTTGGAGGTATGGGTAAATTGTGCATCAAAGTTCCCAATTGGTCACATGTGAAGCCTATTGCAACCATTTGGTGTGAGTTTGAGATATACAATTCACACTCACACTCATTGTTGTCCTAAATCAATTATAAACAAAAATTAATAAATACATTGCGTAGAAGAAAGAGAGTTTAATAATTAATTTCTTATTTATCCTCAAAAAAAAAATTAATACCTTAGTTGACGGAATGGTGCAGCTATCTCGTGCGCTATCTGTGGCAGGGGATGGTACTGCAGGCGAAACCAACCCATAGTGCAATTTGATTTGACTAAGTTCAGACCTTAGACCTTCATACAATACCCGCAACTCTCTACCTTGTTTACAATCATGATGCTCCTCATAAGTTCTCTTCTTTGACCCAAGGTACTTGGATGGATTAACGCCAAATCCACAACCCCTTGTACGACCTGGGTATTCTTCCTTTTCCAAGGCACGAGTAAGGATTTCCTTTTCAGAGCAATCAGTGATCTCTCCCTATGACACAGACTCTGATATGGTTTCCTGATTCACAAACAAAAGTATAATAAATAAAATTATTATACATTTTAAATATCATAAAAGTTTCAAAACAATATTCGAATTTTGGAAATACTTACAATTCTGTCGGTCACCTCCTTAGTTTTGGGATCCACAACCTCTCCATCCTTTTGTCTGGCTGCTACCCACAAAAAATGTCGCTCAATGCTTTCTTTAGTAGGATCTTTCCCACTCTCCTCCAACTATATTTAAATTTACCAAATGTTAAGAAATTATAAATCAAAAGATTTATTAAACAAAGAGAAATCAAGCTTATTGTGTCTTACCAATCTCTCTTCAAAAACTTGATATCCACTAGCACCGCCTCTATAAGGGTACTCACAACCAGAAGCTCTCTCTCGATTCGCTTGGCATAGTTCCTATTTAGAGACATAAGTATACATTAATGTATAATATATAATTGTCAACTATATTTTAAGTTATAACTTAATAGATTATAGTACTAACCATGAAACCTTTATCTTTGGTGCGTCTCCTAACAAATGTAACCCAATCCTCCTCCGTAATAAATCCACTATATGGCGCTGGAGGCTTCCATCTGAGGTTTCCACTATTATCAAACAACCATTTTTTTTTTAGACTACCCCTGAAATTCCGATGTAGCTTACCAGCTTCCTTCATACACCAGTCTTTTCGGGACTCATCCACATCAAAATATTTCTGCATACACATATTCAATAAAAATGATATAAATATATATGGTTACAAATTTATTAAATAAGATTACTAAAGAGATGTAAAATTATATACCTGTATTGTTAACCAAAACTCCTCTTTGTGTTTCCCCAAAACAGCACTTTTCTCACTCCAAGCACTGATTGTAATTGGTATCATTTGTTTTACCTTACTACCGAGGAAGGTAACCAAATCTGCGCGATTATCCCCAATTGGCTGGCCCTTAATATTCCACAACACCTACATTATGTCATTAGTAAATTAGTTAACAAACAATTAAAACTAAGTGTTGAATTAATAAATTAATTAGTAATTAGTAATTAGTAACTTACTGGTACTTTTCCTTTTCCTTTATTTACTCGATTGATGATATCTTTTTTGACCGTCATTCCACGAGGAGCCTGCCTTCTGATATACTTTTCAACCTCACACTGATGATCGCTGTCATGATCACTGTGATGATCACTATGATCCGCCATCTAACCTGCAATAAAACATAATCATTGTTATTGTTATATTTATCTATCCAAAATAAATAAATAGACAAGAAGATGAAAACTATGTAAAATAACTACTTGGAAATAGATAAAAAGCATATGATGTAAGTCTAAATTACCTTTTCCTTTTCTTGGATATAATTGTATTTGCAATTTGCGTCTTAGTATTTTTTTTTTGACGAATTGTAATCCCATCACTATGATCGTTTCTAACATACACAAAATCCTCTATAGGAGTACTTTCCCCTACAATTGGTAGTGATGTCCCAAAGAAAGGGTCGTCCTCAATACCATCATCATCGGTTGCTTGATCCTCAATGTCATTCACCAATTTTTTATTTGTCAATAAAACAATGGACCAATTTGTATCAACTGGATCAGTGACATAAAACACTTGTTGAGCTTGGGATGCCAAAATAAAAGGCTCATCTTTATATCCTAACTTATTGAAATTCACCCGCATGAACCCCGACTCATCAATCTGTAAACCACTATTATTGTCAACCCACTTACATTGGAACACAGGCTCCCGAAACATGTTGTAATCCAATTCCCATATGTGTTCAATGACCCCGAAGTATGACATATTCGCATATATGGGATTTCTGTCTTTGGCACTTGATGTATGCAAAGCTTGAGCTACAAGAGTCACCCCACTATTTTGCATTTTACTTTGATCATCATGGTTTTTTGTATAGAACGTGTACCCGTTCATTAGATAGCTGGTGTGAGAGAAAATTTGCATATTTGGGCCTTTTGCTAACCATCTCAATCTTTCTGAAATCGAGGAAGGATTCATAGCAAATTCGAAATCAATGTGCTCTTTTAGCCACACTATGAAACTCCGATTATGTTCTTTTGTTAACCAAACTTGAGTCTTATATGGGTGATCACTCTTAAGTATGTCCATGTGCTTGGAAACATATGAATCAACCTCAGTATCATTGTGCAAAACATATAAGTGTGCTTCATCTAGTTCTTTCCTTGATACCATCACTATTTTTGTTCCTGACATCCCTTTACTAATGCTTCCTAAGTGACGAGACCTTGGCAGTCCCACAGAATATTCAAGACTAGATAGATAGCCGGTACAGAACTCAATAGCTTCTTCAACTATGTAGCGCTCAACAATACAACCCTCGGGTCGTGATCGGTTTTTCACATAACCTTTTAATATCTTCATGTAACGCTCAAACGGATACATCCATCTCATGTAACATGGGCCACACAATTGTGTCTCCCTAATCAGATGAACTATTAGATGAATCATTATGTTAAAAAACGAAGGTGGGAAATACATCTCAAGCTCACCCAAAGTGACAGTAATTTCTCTTTGCAATGATGGCAACTTTCCAGGGTCAATCACTCTACTACAAATCGCCTTAAAGAAGAAACTAAGTTTGGTTAGGGTCTTGCGTACTTTCTTAGGCAAAATGGAACGTATACCAATGGGTAGCAAATTTTCCATTAGTACATGGCAATCATGAGACTTTAAAGACTTTAACTTGAGGTCTTTCATCGATACAAGGTTCATAACATTTGAAGAGTAACCCTCTGGAACTTTAACTCCATGAAGAAACTTACAAAACACGGTCTTCTCCTTTTTAGATAAAGTATGAGCTGCCGGAGGTAGATATGTACGTGTACCCTTCTTTAACGGACCCAAATCTGGTCTCAACCCCATACTAAGCAAGTCCAACCTCGAGTTGATGGTATCTTTAGTCTTTCCTGGCATATTGAGCAAGGTACCGATGACACTTTCAAAGACATTTTTTTCAACATGCATCACATCAATGAAGTGCCTTACATATAATGACTTCCAGTATGGCAACTCAAAGAAAATTGACTTTTTCTTCCACCCCCGTTTGGCAACCTCTCCTGCAAAAGGCTTCCCAAATTTAATGTTCAAACCTCTCACCTTTTCAAATAGTTGTTCACCCGTCAAAGCCATGGGAGCTTTACGGGTTTCGATATTCCCATTGAATGCCTTTTTCAACAGTCGATACGAATGAGTAGATGGCAAAAACCTACGATGACCACAGTAGATATTCTTCCTACCATGTTCCAACCACATCCAATCAGTGTTATCTTCACATATAGGGCACGCACACTGACCTTTGTTACTGTACCCAGATAGATTGCCGTATGCTGGAAAGTCATTAATTGTGCCAAAAATCATAGCCCTCAGGGTGAAAGTTTCTTCTCTGAACCCATCATACACCTCTACTCCAATCTCCCACATTAGCTTCAAGTCTTCAATTAACGGAGCCAAGTATACATCAATATCATTTCCCGGTTGCTTGGGACCAGAAATTAACAAAGACAACATCATATATTTGCGTTTCATGCAAAGCCATGGAGGTAAGTTATAGATCGCCAAAATCACGGGCCATGTACTGTGGGAGCTACTCTGAATGCCGTGCGGATTAAATCCATCAGCAGACAATGCAAGTCGTAGGTTTCTTGGATCCAACCCGAAATCAGGATAATCAATATCAATTTTCTTCCATTGCGGAGAATCTGCCGGGTGTCGTAGCATGCCATCTTTAATCCTTTCATCATCATGCCATGTCAAGTGTTTTGCATCTTCTGAACTATGGTACATGCGCCTAAATCGAGGAATTATGGGAAAATACCACAACACCTTTTCTGGAGCAGATTCTTTCTTTTTATATCGCGATGCATTACATTTAGGACACGACTTTAACGAGGCATGTTCATTCCGAAATAAAATGCAATCATTGGGACAAGCATGTATCTTCTCATAGTTCAACCCAATGGACCCTAACATTCGTTTTGCATCATACGTCCGAGAAGGGAGCACATTGTCCTTCGGCAACATTTCTTTCAACAGTGCGAGTAATTCCGTAAAGCTCTTATCCGTCCATCCGTGGCAAGTTTTCAAGTTATACAACTTTATCACAGCCAATAGTTTTGTGAATTCAGTACAACCTGAATACAACGGTGTCTCCGCATCCGTTATCAATTTCTCAAACATTTGAGGACAATCATTAAGATCGTCTTCAACAGCCTTTGCCATCTCTTCAAATTCGCCCCCTTCAAATGTAGGTCTTTCGGTGTCAACCGGTGCACATCTCTCAGTACTATTACCCATATTTGAAGATTCACTTCTTTCCTCACCATGCATTGTCCAACAAGTGTAACTTTGATCTATTCCGTAACCCTTTAAATGTCCTGCCAACTCCTCTGCATTAACTGATTTTACATAACAACAACTCAAACAAGGACACTTCATGTTACTAGAAGTCCCTAAACGTTCAACAGCACACTTCACAAAATAATCCACTCCAGCAGCATATTCCTTGGACAGACGATTGGCAGACATCCACTCTCTATCCATAATTTCTCAGTATTTATTTATAATAAAATCCTGATAAGAGAACTTAAAAACCTATTATAGGTGACAAACAACAAACAATTCGCATATTTAGGCATATTTGATTTTACTTTGCTAGTTTCATTCACCACACATATACAAGTTTACATAACTTATATTCTTGTTCAAGTATAAATCATCATGGTTCAATCAAAACAGTTATTAGCAATTGATTTTTAGAATCATTGTTGTTGCCAAGACTAAGTTAGGTATCAATCTTTCATTTCAAGCACAACTAAAAGAAAAGGAACACATAAAATAAATAAGAGAGGCAATTTCAGTTTTAAATAAATAAATAGTCACTCCAGTTTTAAACAACAAAAGTACCTGAACAAGTGGAAGCAACAATGAACTCCAACCTAGGCGAACCACGCACTAGCAAATGAACCGAACTCTCGAACAGCGAATGCAAAGCTCCAACAAAACGAACTCGCAAAACCTAACAACAATTCACATATTCAGCAACAATCCTCAATTTCTCATGTTTAGAAATACATCACAAGTATCCCTTAACCTAGAACAACATTCAATTAACATGCATTTCACTAAATATCTCAAATTTATAAATACAACACAAGAATACCTTAACCTAGAGCAACATTAAATTAACAAGCATTTCATTTGGACATTTCAACAAACACTACACCTACATTTCCCCTCAAGTTTAGAAACACTTCACCCTTTCAAAGAACCAATCAACAAGCATCAAGTTTGAATCATCTAACTTAAGGTTTCAATGCCATTAAAATAACTAGAACAACAAGCAATCCTAAATATCTCAAATTTATAAAATCCCTTAACCTAGAGCAACATTAAACTAAAAAGCATTTCATTTGGACATTTCAACAAACACTACACCTACATTTTCCCTCATATTTAGAAACACCATTTCAAAGAACCAATTATCAAGCATTAAATTTCAATCATCTAACCTAAGTTACCAATGCCATTAAAATAATTAGAACAACATGTAATAATACTAACCTTAGTGAAAGAGAAACGAAAATGGGGAAGAAATGAGCTTCCAAGTACGAACCGAAAATGGGAAGAAATGAGCTTCCAAGTATGGAAGAGAAACGAAAATGGGAAGAAATGAGCTTTGGAGAAACGAAAATGAGAGCAGCCACGAGGGAGGGTGAGAACGAAAATGAGTGTGAGAACGAAAATGAGAGTGAGCACGAAAATGAGGGTGAGAACAAAAATGGTGAGCTAGAGTGTGAGAGTGAGCGCGAGAGAGAAGAGAGCAAGAGAGACTGTGCGTGATACCCGTTGAGAAGAGAGGAAAATAACGAAATAAAAAAGAGAGCAATGGGCAGCGTTTTAGCAAGCAGCGCTACCCATTGCCTAGCGCTTTTTAACAATAGCCAGCGCTTCCAATACAGGCGCTGCCTATTGGCCTTGCGCGTTTAAGCAATAGCCAGCGCTTCATATAAGCGCTACCTTTGGCCTTGCGCTTTTTTGCAATAGCCAGCGCTTCCAATACAGGCGCTACCTATTGGCCTTGCGCGTTTAAGCAATAGCCAGCGCTTCAGTATAAGCGCTACCTTTGGCCTTGCACTTTTTTGCAATAGCCAGCGCTTCCAAATATAGGCGCTACCTATTGGCTTGCGCTTTTAAGCAATACCCAGCGCTTTCAATATAAACGCTGCCTATCCCTTTGACCGTTTCCCCTTACCTAGCGCTTTTTAATAAACGCTGCTTAAGGTAGCGCCTATTTTTCCTAATTCTGGCGTAGTGTCTAAACGTGCCATGCTGATCTCGGACCTAAGTTTATCTCATACATCTAAAAAATTTAAGTTTTCTATCTTACAAATTATGTGTCACACTTTTATTAACAAATTTTTAATTCCTAAATAGTGACCTAAGGTGATCCACCCTAATTTGCAATATTGTTTTATATAAAAATATCTTATCAATTCTACATTTATTAAAAATTATTAATAATGTTTTATGCATTATCCAACCGTTCCTCCTCTCAAACTTCCATACGTCAGCATGAAAATTAAAAGTGAAAAAAAATAATTTTATAGCTTACAAATAATGTATGACACTTTTATTAAAAAAATTAATTCTAAAATTATGACATAAGGTGATTCACCCTATTTTGCAATATTACATTTACTAAAAATATTATAACAACTTAATAATGACATAGCCTTTTCTTAAGTCTCCATAAAATGTATCAAAAAAAAGTCTCCATAAAAAAATCATGTTTTATGCATTAAATTAGAATTTAAATATGGATAGTTTTAAAAATTACTAAATGCCTATTTATTGTTCAACTTATGAATATGGTTAATTCTAAAAATAGAATTTAATTTATAATAACAAATTTTCCTAACGATAAAGTAAAAAAATAAAATAAGGTCAAAATATTATGGATTGTTCTATAAAAAACATATTATCACCTCCATTTTTCTTATAAGGCTATTAACCTCAAAACAATGTTAATGTTTGTGCCACTTTCCAATGTCTTTGATAAATAAGTATACTAATTTGGTTTTTTACCACACTAATTATTTGCAAGCAGGATCTAAATCTATATGGCTCTAAAGACTTTTTCAACCACCCCACTCTACTGTAAATAGTACGTGGTCCCCTACAATCGGACACACCTCTGCCCCTAACCACCCCACTGTTCACGCAACACCCGTGATCCACCAACTCCACTGTGAATAGTATGTGGTCCCCTACAATAAGACACGCCTCTGCCCCCAACCACCCCACTTTTCACGCAACACCCATGAATAGCCTTTGCAGAAGACCAAGTCACTTTCCTCTTACATCACAATAACACATACTCCATTGCTACTCTCTATAAAAGAAATGGACCATCAACAGATAGGGTAGAGATTAAAAAAAAAGAGAACAAAGTAGGATCACATACTGTTTCTCTCTAGTAGTGCTGTGTTCATCTCCTATTTCCTTGCTAGTCACACGGCCACTAGCATTGAAGAATGGTAACATTGATGAATGGGTAGAAAAGTCGCCAGCCCCAAATATGACACCATCCTTAGTTCTAATGGCCATGGAGCTAGCAAAACAAACAAAAAAAATGTTTTGCAGGACCGAAGATATAGCATGACCTGTATTTTATGTTGTGTGATATGATTGAAATCAAGTTGGGGTGAGGTAGAAAATTATTGAATATTGTTTGCTTTTGAATATTTATTTTCACAAGTAGGTTTTGAGTTGTGTATTAAGAAGCTTGGTGAATTGGGTTGCATGTCATTGGTTTGATATTGTGTCATTAATTGTGAATTGAAATGCTTTTGGGTTAACTATTTAATTTCAGAACGACTCATAAGCTGGAAAATTTGAAACCGCTTATGATAATGATATTGTTGAAGTTTTTATTTTAATTTTTTAATTGTATCTTTTAACTTGTTTCACAAAATAAAAACCAAAACAAATCAACTGTTTTGTTTCCTCAAGGTGTGTGTTTGTTAGTTCAAACCGTGGTCTGTTTCTGTCTATGTTTCTGTCTTTATTACTTTATTGGGTAGTTCAAACGGTAGGCTTGCCTCTTGAGGTTATTTCCTTGATGAATGATTGTTTCCATTTTGAATGCAATTGCTGATTTCATGAACTTGTTACTAAATATAGTACACCTTCTATTGCTACATAAAATTTTAATAATTGGATATAACTAATTTTTATGGTCTGAAATTCTTGTGATTGAATTTTATAAGAAACCATGAGTTGTACGGGTGAAATTTATGTAATCCTTTCAAATTACTTTCATATTCTTTTGTGAATTGTGAGATTTAGAAGTAGGTGTTTTTGTAGTATCTCTATCACCACATATGATTGTAGTTTTGCAAGAAATACTATATGCTGAATAAGAAAATAGAAAAAGCCTTTAGAACATTTTAATATTTTGACTAAAATCAGTTTGAAGAGATTGTATGTATAGATTTTATTTCTTTCTCTTCTTTCTTTTAAATGCTTAGCTTGTTCTTATGCATGGACTTTAAGTCATCTGTGTAATGCTTGGCTGATGTGTGTTGTAATGTTTAGTGATCTGCGACAGGTAGACTTAAAAACTGGCAAATTGTTGGTGGCCTATAGTGAATACTCTTAAAGATAGCTACAAATTTATGAGTTCTTTTTGGATTAAATATGGGTTTTGTAATCTACCATTTTGTTTCAACTCCATTTTTTGTCAAATCTGTCTGATGGACATGTGTTTTCCCGACTTTAGGAAAGTAGTATCTTCCCAAATTTATTAAAATCAGAGCCAGAGAAACCAATGTTCTAACTTCTCTTTCCAACCGTATCCGGTGTAAACTCTTAGATCGTGTTTTGATCTCGTTTAAGAGCAAGGCCATTTTATTTGATAAAAATGGAGAATATTTATTCTTGAATAGAATAATAGGTAAGACCTGACAAACTTTTGAGGACAATTTTTTTTTCAAGTTGAGGTGTAATGTAATACCCCAAAGTAAATAAAGTTTACTTTGTCTGTTGTGTTAATGCTTTACGATTATTAACTACTTGTCTCCTTTCTATTGGAATTTAGTTGTGATTTAATTGC
The DNA here is from genome assembly GCA_963573325.1 of Astragalus glycyphyllos. NCBI lineage: Eukaryota > Viridiplantae > Streptophyta > Magnoliopsida > Fabales > Fabaceae > Astragalus > Astragalus glycyphyllos. Next base: position 5,877,520 of record OY754313.1, on the reverse strand, counting down.
ACAATTGTTTGTGATTGAATCATAAATAAGTCCGGCCCAACACCACAACATGTTTATATGCATCTATTTATGATTCAATCACAAACAATTGTGCAATTAAATCACAACTAAATTCTAATAGAAAGGAGACAAGTAGTTAGTTAATAATCATAAAACATGAACACAATAGACAAAGTAAACTTTATTTACTTTTGGGTATTACATTACGCATCAACTTGAAAAAAATTTGTCCTTCTTATTCACTATTCCCCCTCACAACAATTGTGAGGAAAAAAAATTCGTAACAAGTGTGGTGTTGTGGGGACAAATTTGTGATGATGTAACACCACAATTTGTAACAAGAAGTGGGCCGGACTTAGTTTTGTGTTGGGCTTGAATTACAACACCACAATTTCAGAGCGGAAATTTAATTGTGATTTACTCCTTAATCACAACAATTGAAAGGAGGACAAATTTAGGGTAAATTTGTAACAATTGTGGGGAAAAAAATTTCCCGACAAATTCACTCCTTAATCACAACCATTGTGCAATTTCAAAGCAACTTGTCCTTCTTCTGAAAACCATAGCCTCTAATAAGTAGGGACTCCTTAATAACATTAAGCCTTACAACCCCAAATAATTCAGAATATAGCTCAGAACGGAGTTTATTTCTTATATTAATTCTTGTCTAATTAAAAACCAACTATGCTCCCCAAGACCAAGACCAGCTGCTCAGTAGCCACAATTACCATCCGGTTCCACATCAATAATATTTTCAATAAAAGAGTGGAATCCAAACTCAAATTTCTTCAATGACCGTAAACAACCTCCAACGGAATAGAAGTACCAGCGACATGATACACACTGAGCTCACAAGCACAAGCCAACAGATGTGTCTTTCTAAGCACGCACCCACAACTACCTTTGTCATACCCGACACCAGAGGTGGTTTTTGAAAACTCCTTAGCAATATGATTCAGAGCTTTTATAGATACAAGACCTCGAAGCTTTTTATGGAAAGGAGTATTGTGAGCCACTTCAATACAATTGATGCTTTTCTGGAAAGAGCCGATAACTTTATCAAAATGAAGCGTAAGCATACCATGCACAGATTGCCAACACTTACACAAATCTCCTCCAGAAGTCCCCAACGACCTCTTCAAAGCCCAATGAGCTGTCTCAACTCTTAAATAATAACAACAATAAACAAGTGTAAAAATAATATGAAACAAGCATAAAAAAGGTAAACACGTGTCAAAAAATATTAAACAAGCATAATAAAAGTAAAAACGTGTCAAAAAATATTAAGCAAACATAAAAAAAGTAAACACGTGTCAAAAATATTAAGCAAGCATAAAAAAAGTAAACACGTGTCAAAAAATATTAAACACGTGTCGAAAAATACTAAGCAAGCATAAAAGAATAAACACGTGTCAACAAATATTAAACATGTGTCAAAAATATTAAACAAGCATGTAAAAAGTAAATAAGTGTCGAGATACCTGTTGGTGGTTGTATTCCCGAAGTGCTGTATCCACGTAATTATTGATATGGAGTTGAAAAGTTGTAGAGATACTTATATTGGGATGTGTTAGAATCTAAAGACTCAATTGTAAAACTGAATTCATTTCATTACCTTTTCAGAATCTTTACAAAGTGATATATATACACATTGACTTGAATGCTAACAGCACAACTAACTGGATTACATGCTGATTAAATCTAACCAGATTATAATAAACTCTGGTTTCCGTAGTTGTGTAAATACATGCTAGATACTATTTCATGTATTAATAAAAATTCTTTAGAAAGATCCTATATTGTTCCTTTGAATAGAGAGTCCGAATAGTCTTTTTTTCCTCATGCTATTAGTAACATAAGAGAAGCAAATAACATGAAATTCAAATATTGACGTTTAATTTACTTACTAATATCCTACAATATAGTTTGAACTTGGAGGAGACTTTCAAATATCTCCATTCTCAGATAACTTTATATCTCTCTCAAGATTTGTTACAACTTGAGAGAGATACAATATAAATTATTGTTAATACGATGGGTGCCAATTACGAACCATTATTACACTTTTCAAGTATATTGAAGATTCCCAAATTTTCATTCCAGTGTTCTCTAAAAATTATGCTTCTTCTTCTTTTTGTTTTGGATGAACTTGTTCACATCATTGAGCACTCTAGGGCAAAGGATCTACTTGTTTTGCCGATTTTCTATGGTGTGGAACCTACTCACTTGCAACATCAGACTGAGGGTTATCATGAAGCAATAACTAACCATGAAGAGAAGTTCCGAAAGAACAAGGAAAAGTACATTCATAACATGGAGAGGTTGCAGAAATGGAAGATGACTCTTAATAAAGCTGCTAACTTGGCCATGCTTTCAATCTGGACAGGTACTCTACTTTAGTATTCCCTCTTGTTCTACCTTCTTAATTATATTGTCTTTCTTTAATATTCAATTGTCAATTCCATTTAAAAATTTGTTTATATTTTTCCTTTTATGTCGAATAAGTTTATTTATTGTGACATGTGTGTTAAAAGAATATGAATTGTAATAACATAATTATCAATACATGGGTGTGACTGCAATTTATCTACTCAAGTTTTATCTGATGGGCAGGAAGGAATATGAGTACAAATTTATTGGGAAGATAGTAGATTTGGTCTCCAAAAATATCAATCGTACTCCTTTACATGTTCCAGATTGCCTTGTTGGACAGGAATCTCGAGTACAACAAGTGAAATTGCTACTAAAAGTGGGATCTGATGATGGAATTTGCATGGTAGGGATCCATGGCTTCCCCCTCATAATAAAGTTGCCACATCAGCATGAAAATTAAAAGTGAAAAAAATTAATTTTATAGCTAACAAATAATGTGTCACACTTTTATTAAAAAAAGGTTTAATTAATCTGTAGGTCCCTAAACTATTTGGGAATTTTTAAATAGGTCCCTAAACTAAACAAAGTTGTAATTAGGTCCCTAAACTAATATAGTATTTTTAATTAGGTCCTTCCGTTACATGACCGTTAGTCAATGGTTAGTCAACGCTGATGTGTAGTGTGACATGTCATCCACTTAATTTCCACATCATTATTATTTTAAATATTATATCTTATATACTATTTGAAGGAAAAAAATAGGAACTAACAATTCTCAATTTCACTGCTCCCACAATCAAACCGATCACCTCTGTTCCTTCCCCTCCTTCGTCTTGCCAACCAAAACGACACCACAAAAACCTTGTTCCTGCTTGTGAAAATTGAAGGAGCGCCACCATGAACCTGCAACCTTTCTTTAGTGCTTTGTTGTTTATCATAACCGTTGCTCCTTAATTTCCAATTGATATTTCTCAAATTTCCAGCGAATACGTAACTCTCAAACGGCACCAATGTGTTTTTCTTAAAATCCAATGGATACAACACTGCTCTGCAACAACACCTGTACCCAATGGTTTTTTTAGACAAAGCTTTGTAACACACGGAAAGCCATATACTTATACGACATGCATCCCATTTTAGCAATAGCTAGTTAAATGGAAATAAAATGTTGCAATATAAATTGTTCATCTTCTTTAATGTCACGTTTTAATAGCTTCTGTTTGCAACAAGTATGTGATGATATCACTAGGTTTCTTCTGATTAGCAGCAAGCAGGTACAGGTTATCTTGGTCCTGTTTCGGTTGGCGACGCGAAGGGGCAAATGAAGAGGTAATAAAGGGGAAGGAACATGGGTTATAGGTTTGACCTGGAAGCAATGAAATTCGGAAATTAGTTTCTATTTATTTTGAATAGGATATAATATTTAAAATAATAATGACATGGAAAGTAAGTGGATGACATGTCACAGTACACATCGGCGTCGACTAACCATTGACTAATGGTCATGTAACGGAAGGACCTAATTAAAAACAATATATTAGTTCAGGGACCTAATTACAACTTTTTTTAGTTTAGGGACCTATTTAAAAATTCCCAAATAGTTTAGGGACCTACAAATTAATTAAACCTTAAAAAAAAATTAATTCTAAAATTATGACATTAGGCGATTCACCCTATTTAGCAATATTACATTTATTAAAAATATTATAAAAACTTATTAATGACATAGCCTTTTCTTAAGTCTCCATAATAAATCATGTTTTATGCATTAAAAATAGAATTTAAATATGGATAATTTAAAAATACTAATAAGTGCCTATTCATCGTTGAACTTATGAATATGGTTAATTTTAAAAATAGGATTGTTCAATAAAAAACATATTATCACCTCCATTTTTCTTATAAGGCTATTAACCTCAAAACAATGTTAAATGTTTGTGCCACTTTCCAATGTCTTTGATAAATAAGTATACTAATTTGGTTTTTACCACACTAATTATTTGCAATCAGGATCTACATCTATATGGCTCCAAAGACTTTTTCAACCACCCCACTCTTCACGCAACACTCGTGATCCAACAACTCCAGTGTGAATAGTACGTGGTCCCCTACAATTATGCACGCCTCTGTCCCCAACCACCCCACTCTTCACGCAACACCCGTGAATAGCCTTTGCAGAAGACTAAGTCGCTTTCCTCTCACATCACCATAACACATACTCCATTACTACTCTCTATAAAAGAAAGGAACCATCAACAGATAGGGTGGAGATTCAAAAAAAAAAAAAGAGAACAGAGTAGGATCACATATTGTTTCTAGTCACACGGCCACTCGTCGAAGGTTGTCTCTCGACTTTTTTGTTCGTTACTACTATCTGCGTTTGATTAATGATTTCAATTCTTTTTATCTTTCTTTCTAATATTATTTTTATTAGCAGAGAAAATAACGTGAAGAAGATGAATATATTAAGGTGGAAAGATGAGTGGAATACACATAGCATTGAAGAATGGTAACATTGAGGAATGAGCAGAAAAGTCGTCGGATGTGGATATTTTTAATAATTATCCAATGGATTTTGATAGTCTACTTTTTGTAATCCATGGATTCAAAAAAATTAATGGATGGATTACAACCATCCACAAATCAAATGGATGGATTGGACGGATTTTGTTATGGACGGACCGGATATCCGGTTGCTAAATGGATCACTTTGACACCCCTACCTCCAACCCCTAATCTTCATCACCTTTTCTTCAACCTCCAAATCCACTATTAAGAGTAAACATGAATTCAACCTGTTGCTGCACACAAAAAACCCCACAGAGCGGAAATCTCAAGGAAGATTTTCACCACAAGCAAATGTTTGATTTAGATCGATCGCAAATTGCAATTCATGAAGTTAGTGTTTTATCTACTTTAGAACTGTAAGATAACGAGTTTAACCAAAGATTAGAAACTAAGAAGATTCTCGTGGTGGCTAACGAATTTATTTGAAACTCATACCGTGGGATTCACTGAAATAATTTTGATGGTCCAGATACAATGGAACATTTGTGCCTTGCTTTCTGAATCCTGCAATGTATTAAAAGAGAGAAAGGAGTAAATAATAATTCTAATAATATATAATATAAAACTACAACGGAGGAAACTCATGAACGTTCTTGTAAAAATCCCTCTTCTAGCAAGCGTTTTGGAGCGAGGTGAGATGGTGAAGCCTCCTCCGGTCCAAGCTTTTTATATCATTGAGATGAGAGATGCGTAGGGTCACAATCGATGTGGGAAGCAATGTCACTTCCATTTTCATCAGCTCCTTCACAATATGATGCCCTTTAATCTCCAACACTGAAAAAACATAAGGGGTTATGTGAGAGAGAAATTATGGTGTATTTATGATAGGCAAATGTCTAAAAATGGATTTGGAGGTTCAAGGAAAGGTGATGAAGGTTGAAGACAATAGGGGTTGTTTAATCAAACTCAACTTTTTTAAATAAAGAGAAATGGGAAAAATATGACATGGAAATGCCATGAATGACAAAAAACTGACACATCAACGTTTTTAAGAGATAACTTAACGGAGGGACTAAGATGATTGACGTTGATATTTGTAGGGACTTTTTAAAAAAAAAATTGCAGGGACTTATTTGAAAAACAACTATATTTGCAGGGACGATAGATATGAGGTGGCTAATTATAAAGGAAAAATAGCATGCTTGTTATGAAAAAATGGCCAAGGAGTATAAATGTGAGTTTAGAAGAGGCAAATTTGATTTTAGTTACGATGAAGATGTTTGTTGTTACAAATCAAACTCTCAAATGTAGAAGTGATAAAATCTATCACTAGTGATTAAAAGACCGCCCTAGAAAACCTTTAAGAATTTTGGTTGTAAAACTTGGCTTGTATCATAATATTTAGAAAGATTCAGGATTCATGAGATTCCACTGAGTGAATTGGGATTCATGATGAGATTCAAGTGTAAACAAGATTCACACTTCGATACATATTGATGTATTTAATTTTGTATAGAGTTGAGTTACGAATTGCATGACTCGTAAGATACAGATAACAAGATAACGACCATTCTTTATCCCTTATGATTTTTCCAACATTATTAGGGTGTGTACAAAGATACGTTCTCTTTTTTTCAATCTTTACTGTAAGCTTTGCTCGGAGACAAGCGAATAGTGTGGCTTATACCCTTGCTAGGGAGTCACTATTCATAGCTAGTCACCATGTCTTTAATCATGTTACACTCGCTCTGATTGTTAATAAAATACACTTGTACACATCTCCTTGTAGGGCAGAATGGTATACTTTCTTGTGCACATTTGACAGAGAGGTTCAAAGAATATTAGTCTAAATTTCAAATTCAAATAAACACAAAATACTTTACAATTTAAAAATATTGTTACCACAAATTAAGAGGTCTTATAATTGTTGAAATTTCCGCAAGCTATAGACCCCACAATACTGAAGCTTCCCACACATTCATTTATTTACTTTTTTATTTAAAATGATTCTTTGTTGAACTTTCCACGAAGACCAATAAATTGAAAAAGAATAAATTTTTTTGTTGGTATAGGAAAAATTAAAAGTAAACTTGTGAAAAGTCTTGTGACGTTCCTTTTACGATGATATTTTTGTGCATTCTTTGGCCCACACGGAAGATAGGAGGAAATGGTAAGGAATTTTGGCCACATGTGAATGGATAAGTCAGTTAAACCATGCTGCAAATGTTCTTATCAGTTTTCCTTCTTCTTTAGTTCACAGACCGATAAGTCACACAAGATACCCTTTCATATTTTTCTATACTCTCACAATCACTACAACTTCTTCTCATGGTTTTACAATCATCGCTCTCCTCCTCCTCCTCCTCCTCTAATAGAGTCAACTACGATGTGTTCCTCAACTTTAGAGGTTCCGATACTCGCAATAATTTCACTGGCAATCTCTATAAGGCTCTTTATGACCGTGGAATCCGTACCTTCATTGATGATAGAGAGCTAGAGGCAGGCGAAGAAATCACATCAGCACTTTTCAAGTACATTGAAAACTCCAGGATTTTCATTCTCGTGTTCTCTAAAAGTTATGCTTCTTCTTCTTTTTGTTTGGACGAACTTGTCCAAATCATTGACCGCTCCAAGAATCGACTTGTTTTGCCGATTTTCTATGGAGTGGAACCTACTCACTTGCGGCGTAACACTGGCAGTTATGGTGAAGCAATAGCTAAGCATGAAGCGAGGTTCCGAAATAACAAAGAAACATACATCCATAACATGGAGAGGTTGCAGAAATGGAAGAGGGCCCTTGAACAAGCTGCTGACTTGTCTGGCCTTGCTTTCAATCTTGACGGGTACCCACTCCAGTCACCCTTATTTTTTTCCCTTCTTAATTTCATTATCTTTCTTTAACTTTCAATTGTCAATAACATTTAAAAATATGTTTTGAAATTTTTCTTTTATGTCGGATAAGTATGATCATTGTGACTTGTATGTCAAAAGGATTTGAATTGTAATGACATAATTATCAACACATGGGTATGATTATAATTCATCTATTCATGTTTTAACTTATTGAGCAGGAAGGAATACGAATTCGAGTTTATTGGGAAAATAATAGATTTGGTCTCCAAAAAGATCAATCGTACTCCTTTAAATGTTCGAGCTTGTCGCGTTGGACTAGAACCTCGAGTCCTACAAGTGAAATCACTACTAAATTTGGGATCTAAAGATGGAGTTTGCATTGTAGGGATCCATGGCATGGGAGGAATAGGAAAAACTACACTTGCAAAAGAAATTTTTAATTCCATTGCTTGTCAATTTGAAGTGTTGTGTTTCCTTGATGACGTGAGAAAGAAAACACTTCAAAACCTTCAAGAGACACTTCTTCATGAAACAATTAGAGAGAAAGATATCAAGTTAGGAAGTGTAAGTAAAGGAATGTCAGTAATAGAGGAAAGGCTACATGCAAAGAAAGTTCTTTTGATTCTTGATGATGTTGATGATTTGAAGCAGCTGGAGGCTTTGGTTGGAGAACGTGATTGGTTCGGCCCTGGCAGCAGAATCATTGTTACCACTCGAGACCAAAGTTTACTAAAAAGTCATGGGATTGAAAAATCATACGGAGTAGAGGAGTTAAATAATTATGAAGCTCTTGAGTTATTGAGTTGGAAGGCTTTTAAAAATAACAAAGTTGATCCAAGTTATATGGACATTTTAAATCGTGCATTAAGTTATGCATCTGGTCTACCATTGGCTTTAGAAGTAGTGGGTTCCAACTTATTCGGAAAGCATATAGGAAAATGGGAACCTACATTGGCTCAATATAAAAGGAATCCTTCTAAAGATATCCAAAACATACTTCGTGTAAGCTTTGATGCTTTGGAGAAAGCCGAGCAGGGCATTTTTCTCGACATTGCATGTTGCTTTAGATATAGTAGACTGAAGGACGTAGAACACATACTTTGTGCTCATCATGGTCACTGCGTCAAATATCTTATCGAAGTGTTGGTTGAAAAATCACTCATAAAGATTTATCAAAAGAGGGGTGAGGGTCGCGTGGGTTTACATGACTTGATAGAGGATATGGGTAAGGATATCGTCCAACAAGAATCACCAAAAGAGCCTGGGGAACGTAGTAGGTTATGGTTCCCTAAAGATATAATTACAGTTTTGGAAGAAAATACGGTAAGATTGATATAGTTGATTTGTTTTTTATTTATTTTTATCTTAATATTGATTTATTATTTTGGACTATTTCATGCTCATGTCATACTTGTTTCCTAACTCTTGATAATATGTAATTTTCTATTATATGTGGCTTGAAGTATAGCCTATATTGTGATTGATTTGTCCATGTTCTGTTCATAGGGTACTAGTAAAGTTGAAATCATATATTTCAATTGCCGCCCAGCTGCACAAGTAGATTGGAATGGAGAAGCTTTCAAGAAGATGAGAAATCTCAAAACACTTATCTTTAATGATTTTAATTACTATAATTTTTCTAAAGATCCTGAGCATTTTCCAAATAGTTTGAGAGTATTGGAATTGAACAGACATCCTACTTCTAAGTTTATACAATCTATCTTTTCGATCAAGGTAAGTGTAATAATTTAATTTTCACATCATGTACATTTATAAATTCCCTTTGAGGTTATTCATTTGAATTTAATTTTTTTTTTCCTATGCAGGAGTTCAAGAATATGACAATTTTGAAATCTAACTGCAATAAATATTTAACAGACATACCTGATGTTTCTGGTCTTCCAAATTTAGAAATACTTTCATTTGAAAGTTGCAATAGTTTAACTACAATTCACGAATCTGTTGGGTTCTTATGTAAACTCAAAATATTGGATGTTGAGAGGTGCGAAGAGCTCAGGATTTTCCCACTTATAATAAAGTTGCCCTCTCTTCAAGTGTTGAAACTTAGAGAATGTAGTAGTCTCGAGAGCTTTCCAGAAATATTAGGAGAGATGAAAGATATAACACAACTTGATTTGGGTAACACTTCCATAGAAGAGTGGCCATCTTCATTGCAAAATCTCACCGGGCTTTGCGAGTTAACAATAGAAAGGGCTAAATTACCGATTAGCATTCTCTATATCCCAAAATTGTCAAAAATTAATCTATCTGATTGTCAATTATTACCAATGCAAAATGATAATCTCAGTTCCGTAGAGTCTTCAAATGTAAAATTTCTACACTTGAAAAATTGCAACGTTACTGATGAAGTCCTCTCAATAGTTGTCAAGTTAGTTGTCAACGTGGTAGAGTTAGACCTTAAAGGGAGTAATTTCACAACTATTCCTGAATGCTTCAAAAAATTTCACTCTTTATGGTGGCTTAATTTGGATGATTGCAAGTGTCTTCGAGAAATAAGAGGGATTCCACCAAATTTAAAATATTTGAGTGCTAGAGGTTTCAAATCGTTGATTTCCTCAAGCTTTTTGATGAATCAGGTTTTGGTTCTTTTCCTAACTTAAGTGTTTTGACTTAATATTTCATAATTAAGATTGTATTATATGATCCTACACTAAAATGTGAACTATTTATATGGCTTACAGGAACTACACGAGGATAGAGGCACCGTGTTTTGTTTTCCATGTGCAAACTGTAGAATCCCAGAGTGGTTCGAGCACCGAAATATTTCTGAGGCTTGGTCGTGTGCGTCAATTTCTTTTTGGTTTCGTAAAAGCATCCCTTCTGTTGCTGTCTACTTTCTTTGTAAATCGGTGCGTGAAAGTGAAAGGGGTCAATCTTGTTTTACACCAAAACTGGTGATGCCTAGCTCCAGATATCCTTATTGTTCACAATCATTATGTGAATTCCGTTATTTCAGAGAGATGAGAGGGGATTATATATATCTACTTGATGTGCAACTTCAACATAGGGTACCCGAATCTAAACTTAAAGAAACACTTTTAAAAAGCGAATGGATCCATGTGGAGGTTCGGTTCGAAAATGTTTATGCGCATCGGAGAGACATCTCCTCGGAGTTCCTTATAGAAATTGGAGTGCATGTATTCAAGCAAAAAACTAGCATGGATGACATTCGATTCACCAATCCTTATCAAGGAAAGAGAAAATTAGATGAAAGTCTCATTTGAATTTGGTGAAGGACACACATTTTCAAATCTGAAGTTGTCCTGGGACCAAGGTCTATTTATCTGTTGATGATATTCCAATATATTTTTCACAAATGGTACGTGATTATTATTATTATTACTAAAGAATTTGAGATTCACTTGTCTAACATCTCCTTAACTTTAGTTATATTCAAGAGTAGATCCTGGCTACTAAAATGTGAAAACAACATAGGCATAATAACCATATCTTCTCTTATTAGACAGGTTTGCACTTGGCAACCTTGATGTTTACATGCAAATGGTATGAAGTTGAAAAGAAAAATGACATTGATATTGATACATATATTCGAATGATACTAGGCTGCTGCTATGAATTTTCTCACCTCAAACTGCAATCTCTCCGATTAAATTCTTCTAGCACTTCTCAAGCTGGTTGTCAATGTGGAAGAATTAGACCTTATAATGGAAATGATTTCACAATTATTCCTGAATGCATTAGATTATGTCGGTTTTTAAGCAAGCCTTGTTGTGCTTCTTGCCCGTACCTTCAATAAATAAAAGGGATTCCACGAAATCTAAAACATTTTAATGCTGAGTCCTGTAGATCATTGACTTTATCATCCAGTAGAAGCATGTTAATGAAGCAAGTTTTGGTTTTTTTCCTAGCATAAGTATTTTTGACTTAATATTTCACAACTCAGAATGTAATTTATGATGCTAAAACAAACTTATGAATTTTTTATATGACTATGACTAACAGGAGCTGCACGAGAATGGAGGCACTGAGTTTATTTTCCCTTGCGGAAAATAGAGGATCCCCGAAGTGGTTTGAGCATAGAAGTTGGGGAAAGATATTTCCTTTTTGGTATCTCAAATGGAAAGAGAATGATAACCAGGAGACTTGTGTTATACAACTTCAACTTGACTACTTTTAGTTGTTCTATTTTGCCAAGTATTTTACCTGTCTTATTTGTAATGGGTGATGAGAAAAAAGGGATGGAAGACAAAGTAATGAAGTTGAAGAAGGCCTTGTATGGCCTCAAACAAGCCCCACGGTCTTGGAACAAGAAGATTGATGCCTCACTGCAGAAGTTGAGTTTCACTAAGTGCTCAACAGAGCATGGTGTGTATGTGAGATTGAGCACAGATGCTGGTTTGATCATTATCTGCTTGTATGTTGATGACTTGCTCGTGACAGGTGACAATGAGCAAGAGATTGTGAAACTCAAGAAACAAATGATGACTGAGTATGAGATGACTGATTTAGGGAAGCTCTCCTACTTCCTTGGCATGGAATTTGTGCCATGTGATAGAGGAATCTTCCTACATCAGAAGAAATACATCACAGATGTGCTAAAGAGATTCAAGATGATGGGTTGTAACCCTGTCTCAACACCTGCAGATGCAATTGTGAAGTTGCAGAAGTGTTCCACTGATGAAGCTGTAGATCCAACATTGTTCAGACAACTAATTGGTTCACTAAGATATGTCTGTCACTCTAGACCAGACATAGTCTATAGTGTTGGAGTAGCTAGCAGGTATATGGAGGAACCTAAGAGATCCCATTTGGTGGCTGCAAAGAGGATATTGAGGTATCTTAAGGGTACCAGTGACTGGGGAATTTTATTTCCTGCTACAGAAGATCATGTTGCTGTTGAGATGATTGGCTTTACAGATGCTGATTGGAGTGGAGATGCAGAAGATAGGAAGAGCACTTCTGGGTACATCTTCATGCTGGGTGATGCTCCAATAGCATGGTGTTCAAAGAAGCAAAATGTGTTGGCACTGTCAAGTTGTGAAGCAGAGTACATTGCTGCTGCTTTTGGTGCAAGTCAAGCACAGTGGTTGCAGATGTTATTATCTGAATTGAAGATGAAGTCTGGAGGTGCTATGAGGTTGAAGATAGATAACAAATCAGCAATAGATCTAGCCAAACATCCAAGTGCTCATGGAAGGAGCAAACATATTAAGATAAAATATCACTTCTTACGTGATCAAGTGACTAAAGGAAAATTAGCAGTAGAATACTGTAGTACAGAAGACCAGTTAGCTGATATGCTAACTAAGGCTTTGAAGACCAGCAAATTTGAAGCAATGAGGTGCAAGATAGGAATGGTAAGTCTTACAAGTTTGAAATAAGGAAGAGTATTGTAGAGTTGTAATTCAAAACTTGTATAAGGGCCAATTGGCAAAATAGATGTTTTTCTGGGTATTAGTTGTGATTACAGTTAAATCCTATTAACTGTTTTACTGTCACTGTGGTAGATTATTGTTACCGTAGTTGACTTTGTAAATGTGATATAAATACACACAGTGTGCAAAAAGTGATTTTGCATTGAATGGAAATTTGAGTCCTTTTTCATTCACTCACTTTACTCTCACATGCTTCCTGCATCCAACTGTTGTGAAAGTTGTTAGCATAGTACGTACTTAAAGCACTGCTCTTGTCTTGATCTGATGAGACTTGATACAAGATCCTATGGAGGTTGTTTTTGCAACTCTACAATATTCTGCTTATATATAGACTGTAAAATTGATACAACTGTAGAAGTATTGCTTGTAAATCCAGGAGGCCATCCTTGATGTATTTGAATGTATTAGCTCAAGCACCTTTGCTGCTCTCCATGTGCTTTACTCAAGTCAAATATCTCTCAAATTATTTATTTTGGGAGAAACACTATTTGAATTAATTGTAGAGTTAGTCCTCTAGCTAGTCTTTAGTTGGTGTTTGTTTTGACTGTTGTTTTCAGCTGGTGCTGCTGGTTGCTCTACACCTTTGATGTATGTTTTTCTGTCCCTTTTGTATGGTTGGGTTGGGCGCCCTAGTGCTCATTGGAAATTCATTAGCACAAGAACATACATTGAAGGTCAGGTTAAGTTTTCCATGGCCAGAGATTATTTTCACCCTAGTTCTTATCTTGTGCTAAATTAAGATAACAAATTAGAAAATTCAAAGGCTATTTCATAATTAACTATTGAGTAATACCAAAATTCGTCCCTAACAAAATATTCAAAGACCAATTTTGTTTCCCCAAAATAAAAGTACTTTTTTAGTCTCCGAGAAACAAAAATAAGGCTCAAATTACTCCCAGATAGAGACTAAAATGTCCCCAACAAATTATCGTAAAAGATCTAATTTGACCCACATTTAAAATTGTTAAAAATTAAATTAATACTTTTTTTGGGTATAAAACGGGGGCTAAGCCCCAAAGAGAAAAACAAGAACTAAACAGGAACAAGTTTGGGAATATAATTCCCTACAACATCAGAAAGTAATAACGGTCCTACGAAAATAGGACACTTCTCATAAAAAATCAAATCATCAGATTGATTGACAACACAGTTAAGACACAACGGACCACCCAAGACAACTGGAACAGGTTGCGAATCTATCTAGCAATACTCCACCTCGAAGTTCGTCCACTCTCCGTACCAATGATTACATGACAAGTCACCTTCGCATCCACCTGCACCACCACTCTATCTCATCCCTTAGAGCGAACAAGTTTTACGCAGATGAAAACACCCCAAAGCTCAACAACAAAAGGAACAGAAGTCGATATGTTTTGAGAAATCTGCAAGCCAATCACTTAGTGTTTCTCACTAGACCACCACAACCAGCAACCTTAGAAGAAGCCTTTACCACACAATCACAATTAAGACATTAACCAACCATCGTTTAGTGACCACCGCAGCATGATACTCCTTTACACACTTAGTGACCACAACCCAAGATTTAAAAGGGCAAATATAACACGCATCATGTTCTTCTTTATTTTTTCAACTCCAAAGTAAATGACATCGCACAGTTCAACACCATTTCTATTCCAACTAGCTTCTACCATCTCTATTCCAACTAGCTTCTACAACTTCAACTTGACTACTTTTAGTTGTTCTATTTTGCCAAGTATTTTACCTGTCTTATTAGTAATGGGTGATGATAATTCTTTGTAAGTACCAGCCACAGAATCTATGACTCTATCCTTACTGGGAATGATAATCAGGAAGTCAAGGCTGCAAAGTTATGTTGTTCGATTATTTTGCTAATTGCCTAATTAGGCTTAATGATGATGCAACAACTTGAAATATATTTAGCTTTGATATAAATAAAAATGTGAATGTTTGCACTTTGCACTATCTGGGAAAAGATGCCAAATTAAGATACCGCATCTTATTTTTTGTTGCCTCAAGTCAAATATCTGTCTGGCATTATTAGCCAGTTGTTAGTTAATTAAATTTTCAGTCTCTCTAGAAAGTCAAATATCTCTCATTGTTTATCCAATATCCAATATCCATTTGTTATTTGGCGTAGCTGGTACTTCAAGCATAAACAAACACAATTAATTAAGGGGAGGGATACTATATTGCATAATTAATCAATGAGTAATTATCCATAAACGATAGTGGACCAAACATGTCATTAAAATTTCCACAATACTTTACTTAAGCTGCTCTCCCTCACACACACCTTCATTGAAATTTCCAATTTTCTTACCACAATCACTTCTTCTTAGTTTGATACTCTCACAGCCCAATCACTACGGTTTCTTCTCGATGGCTCAACAGTCACCCTCCGTTGGATTCACCTATGACGTGTTTCTCAGTTTCAGAGGCTTTGACACTCGCTATAACTTCACCGGAAATCTCTACAAGGCTCTTTGTGATCGTGGAATTCATACCTTCATGGACGATAGGGAGCTTCAAGGAGGTGAAAAAATTACACCATCACTTCTCAAAGCAATTGAAGATTCTAAAATTGCCATCATCATCTTCTCTGAAAATTATGCTGAATCTTACTTTTGTTTGGACGAACTTGTTCACATTGTTCACGTCTTCATGGTAAATGATAGACTTGTTTTGCCTATTTTCTATGGTGTAGAACCTACTCATTTGCAATATCAAACTGGTAGTTACGGTATAGCAATAGCTAAGCATGAAAAGAAGCTTCAAAATAACATTGAGAGGTTGCAGAAATGGAAGATTGCTCTTAATCAAGCTGCTAACTTATCTGGCCATACTTTCAATCCTAATGGGTATCCCACTTCAATCTTCACTCTTGTTTTTCCTTCTTTAGTTTTGGTAAGATTGCCAAGTAATTCCATTTTAAATGATAAAAAAAACATGTTTTTTTTATTTTATTGAACAAGCTTGTTCATTGTGATTAATATACTAATTGTGAATACATGAGTGGATGTGATTAGGATGCATTTACTTAATTTGTATCTTATTGGGCAGGAAGGAATATGAATACGAGTTTATTGGAAAGATAGTAGTGAAATTGGTCTCTGACAAGATCAATCGTACTCTTTTACATGTTGCGGATTTTCGTGTTGGATTGGAGTCTCGAGTAATGAAAGTGAAATCGTTACTAAATATGAGATCTGATGATGGAGTCTGTATGGTAGGGATCCATGGCATTAGAGGAATAGGTAAAACGATACTTGCAAGAGAAATTTATAATTCAATTGCCAATCAATTCGAAGTGTTATGCTTTCTTGATGATGTGAGACAAAAAACTCACCAACATGGATTAGTACATCTTCAAGAGACACTTCTTTGAAACAGTTAGAGAGAATGATATCAAGTTAGGAAGTGTTAGTAGAGGAATTTCAATAATAAAGCAAAGGCTACACACAAAGAAAGTTCTTTTGATTCTTGATGACGTTGATGACTTGAGGCAGCTTGAGGCTTTGGTCGGAGGATGCCATTGGTTCGGTTCTGGTAGGAAAGTTATCATTACCACTCGAGACCTACATTTGCTAAAAAGTCATGGGATTAACAAAACATACAAAGTAAAAGAGTTAAATGAAGATGAAGCTCTTGAGTTGTTGATGTGGAAGACTTTTAAAAATAACAAAGTTAATTCGAGTTACGACAATATTTTAAACCGTGTAGTACCCTATGCATCTGGCATACCATTTCCCTTTTCTCTTTTAATTGTTCTTTCCGTTATTATTTCACGCTAAATTTATTGTTGGGAATGAGCAAAAATTGAAAAATACTTTATGTATTTGATTTGAATCTCTTTTAATTGAATGAATCTTATGCGTTTATGTTTCCTCTCAAAATGTATACTTGCTTTTGGGGGTTCTTTTTGGATGGTTGTATTGCTTAATTCGGCCACCAAAGGTAGATTTAATATATTTTATGATGTTATTTATTAGAAGACCCCTAAAATGTATAGTTGGATGTTCAGATTTCAGAGTTGCTATAAGCTGAGGAGTTTCCCCTCAGTTGCCCTATCTCCAAGCGTTATGACTTTCACATCGTAAATGTCTCAAGAGTTTTCTAGAAATATCTGAAGAGATAAAAAATATAACAGAATTTGTTTTCGAAAAAACTACCATAAAAGTTCTCCACCTTAAATTTAGCAACCTGTCAGATGAAATCCTTCAAGTTAATTGTGAATGTGGAAGAATTGCACCTCGATTCCAATCCTTTCACAACCATTCCTGAATGTATCAAAGAATTTCAATTTTTAAGAAGACTTTTTTAGCTAAGTGTTGGTACCTTCAAGATATAAGAGAGATTCTGCCAAATATTTGGATGCCAAGAGCTGCAAATTGTTAGCTTCATCCTTGGGTAGAAGCATGGTAATGAATCATGTATTGGTTTTTTCCTAGCACAAAAGTTTGACTTAATATTTCAAAATCAGAATGTAATCTGCTATGCTAAACTAATTTATGAATTATTTGCATGACTAACAGACACTGCACGAGGATGCGGGCATTCTGTTCTCTTTTCCAAGTAGAACCGTGAGGATCTTACGGTTCTACTTGGAAAAGAGAACACAATGCCCCCATTGCTCTGTCCGTTAATGATTCATGTTATGATATTTTAAATTGTATATTAACTTATGCTTCAGGCCTACCGCTGGCTTTAGGAGTAGTGGGTTCCAACTTGTGTGGAATACATATTGAAAAATGGGAATCTATATTGGCTCAATATAAAAGGAATCCGCACAAAAAGATCCAAAAGATACTTCAAGTAAGCTTTGATACTTTGCAAAAAGTTGAGCAGAGTGTTTTCCTTGACATTGCTTGCTGTTTTAAAAAAAAATAAATTGGAAGTGGTAAAACGTATACTATGTGCTGTATCAAATATCTTATTGAAGTGTTGGTTGAAAAGTCACTCATAAAGATTGATCAATGGTATTGCGTGACATTACATGACTTGATAGAAGATATGAGCAAAGAAAATAGTTCCATTTTTAGAAGAAAATACAGTAAAAATGATATAGTTGGTTTGTTTATTATTTTCCTCTTTAACATTGATCTATCATTTTGGACTATTACATGCTCATGTCATACATGTTTTCTATTTCTTGATAAAACGTAAATTTTTCTTATATGTGGGTCAAAGTCTTACCTATATTGCGGTTGGTTTGTCTTTTTTCTGTTCATAGGGTACTAGTAAAATTGAGAAGCCTTCAAGAAGATGAGAAATCTCAGAACACTTATCATTAAATGTGATTATCGTGGCCATTGTCATTTTTCTGAAGGTCCCATATATTTTCCAAGTCGTCTGAGAGTATTGGAATGGGAGGGATATCCTTTACCCTTTTTACCATCTATCTTTAAAAACAAGGTAATTATAATAATTTAATTTTCTGTTCTTGCAGATTTATAAATCCCTTTGAGGTTATTCGTTTGATTTTTATTTTTTATTCTTTCCATGTTTCATTGTGCAATATTACAATTTTGAATTTTGGTTCCAGTATATATTTAATAGATAGACCCGATGTCTCTTGTCTCCCAAATTTAGAAATATTTTCATTTAGACATTGTGATAATTTAATTACAATTCACGAATCTATCGGGTTCCAAAGTAAACTCAAAATCTTGGATGTTGTGGATTGCATTAAGCTCAGAAGTTTTCCGCCCTTAATAAAGTTGCCACCTGTTCAAGTGTTGGGACTTTCATATTGTACAAGTTTTGAGAGCTTTCCAGAAATATCACTAGAAATGAAAAATATAACAGAACTTATTTTAAAGGCGACTTCCATAAAAGAGTCGCCGTCTTCATTTCAAAATCTCATTG
Source organism: Astragalus glycyphyllos (assembly GCA_963573325.1). Taxonomy (NCBI): domain Eukaryota; kingdom Viridiplantae; phylum Streptophyta; class Magnoliopsida; order Fabales; family Fabaceae; genus Astragalus; species Astragalus glycyphyllos. The sequence goes on along the minus strand of OY754313.1, from coordinate 5,858,522 downwards.
GGCTTTGCAAGTTAAAAATCAAAACGGCTAAGTTACCAATTAGGATTCTCATGATGCCAAAATTGTCACAGATTATTGCATCTTGCTGTCAATTATTACCAATGCAAAATGATAATCTTAGTTCCATAGATTCTTCAAATGTAAAAGTTCTCCACCTCAAAAATTGCAACCTAACAAATGAAATCCTTCCAATTGTTCTGAAGCTGGTGAGCAACATGGAAGAATTAGAGCTTTTTGGGATCAATTTTACTACGATTCCCGAAATGCATCAAATAATTAATGTGACTTTTTAAGCAAGCTTAGTTTGGATGATTGCAAGTGTCTTTGACAAATAAGAGGGATTCCACCCATTTTAAAATACTTGGTTCCCAAGTGGATGATTGCAAATGTCTTTTCCTAGCATAAGTCTTTTTACTTAATATTTCATAATTGAGAATGTATTTTATGATTCTAAACTAAAATTGTGAGTTATTTATAATACTTACAGAAAGTGCATGAGGATGGAGGCATCGAGTTTTGTTCCCAAGTGGAACCAAGAGGATCCCGGAGTGGTTCAAGCACCAAAGTAAGGGAACCTCAATTTCTTTTTGGTTTCGCAAAAGCCTCCAATCTGTTGCTCTATTCTTTCATAGTAAAGTGGAATCCATGTATTCAAGAAGAAAACTAGCATGGAGGATATTCAATTCACCAGTCCTTATGGAAAGAGGAAATTAGACGAATATCTCATAAGTGAATCCACTCTCATTAAGTGAATCCATTCTTTTGTAAGGGTTTGTAGACATTGTTGCACCTCACTGATATGACAAAATTGCAGCACTACTAGCAAACAACCTTTTCGCCTCTACAATAATGCAATTTGTTTATTATTTATTTATTGTAATTTGGTCAAAGATACTAGCAATTGAACCGTGTTCACTTTTATATGCTTATTTAGCAAAGTCAGATAATCTCTCAGTAGTGAAGCTAAACAGGTTGTTGAAATTTCTACAATAATGAAACTGTCCTCACACTTTCGTTTTGTTGAAAGTTTCAAGAAATAGAAATGAAAGTTGAAAAGGTATAACAAGTTTCCCTTTCTTATCAGTTTCCTTTCATCCACCGCGTTGACAATTTTCTTAGTATCATTTTCCCCTAACACACCCACCTTCCACATTCTTTGCATACTCTCATAACACAACTCCTAGCTTCTTGTTTCTTCTCAATGGCTCAACACTCCTCCTCCTCCTCCTCTTTCCCCGCCTTCGACTTTGATGTCTTCCTTAGTTTCAGAGGCTTTGACACTCGCTATGGGTTTACTGGCAATCTCTACAAGGCTCTAAAAGACAGAGGAATCCGCACATTCATTGATGATAGAGAGCTTACGGGAGGTGAAGAAATCACACCATCACTTCTCAAGGCCATTGAAGACTCTAGGATCGCTATCATCGTCTTCTCTGAAAACTATGCTGAATCTTCCTTTTGTTTGGACGAACTTGTACACATCATTGAGTGCTCCAAGGCAAAGGATCAACTTGTTTTGCCTATTTTCTATAACGTGGAACCTACTCACGTGAGGCATCACACTGGTAATGACAGTTATGGTAAAGCAATAGCTAACCATCAAAATAACTTCCAACACAACAACATCCATAATATGGGGAGGTTGCAGAAATGGAAGATGGCTCTTAAACAAGTTGCTGACTTGTCCGGTTATACTTTCAATCTTGACGGGTAGGTACCTTAATTCAGGTCATCCCTCAAGTTTTACCTTCTTAATTATATTGTCTTTCTTTAATTTTCAATTGTCAATTCCATCTAAAAATTGGTTTTGTATTTTTTCTTTTAAGTCAAACAAGTTTGTTCATTGTGACTAGTATTAAGAATTTGAATTGTAATATAACATAGTTATTAATATATGATGTGATTGTAATTCATCTATTCAAGTTTTATCTGATTGGACAGGAAGGAATATGAATACGAGTTTATTGAGAAGATAGTAGAATTAGTCTCCAAAAAGATCAATCCTACTCCGTTACATGTTCCAGATTGTCGTGTTGGATTGGAATCTAGAGTACTACAAGTGAAATCGCTACTAAATGTGGGATCTGATGATGGGGTCTACATGGTAGGGATCCATGGGATGGGAGGAATAGGGAAAACAACACTTGCAAGAGAAGTCTATAATTCAATTGCCAGTCAATTCGAAGCAGTGTGTTTTCTTGATGATGTGAGACAAAACACGCTTCAAAGCCTTCAGGAGACACTTCTTCATGAAGAAGTTAAAGAGAAGGATATTAAGTTAGGTACTGTAAGTAAAGGAATTTTAGTAATAAGGCAAAGACTACATACGAAGAAGGTTCTTTTGATTCTTGATGATGTTGATGACTTGAAGCAACTAGAGGCTTTGGTCGGAGGACATGATTGGTTCGGTCCTGGCACCAGAATCATCATTACCACTCGAGACCTACGCTTACTAAAAAGTCACGGGGTTGATAAAACATACAAAGTAGAGGAGTTAAATAAGGATGAAGCTCTTGAGTTATTGAGTTGGAAGGCTTTCAGAAATAACAAAGTTGATTCAAGTTACAAGGATACTTTAAATCGGGCATTAACTTATGCTTCTGGCCTACCACTGGCTTTAGAAGTAGTGGGTTCCAACTTGTTTGGAAAGCATACAGAAAAATGGGAACCAACATTGGCTCAGTATAAACGGAATCCTCATAAAAATATCGAAAAGATACTTCGTGTAAGCTTTGATGCTTTGGAGAAAGATGAGCAGTGTGTTTTTCTTGACATTGCATGTTGCTTTAAATATAGTGAACTGAAATACGTAGAACGTATACTTTGTGCTCACTATGGTCACTGCATCAAATATCTTATCGAAGTGTTGGTTGAAAAATCACTCATAAAGATTGCTCAAGGTGATTATGTGACATTTCATGACTTGATAGAAGATATGGGTAAAGAAATTGTCCGACAAGAATCACCAAAAGATCCCGGGGAGCACAGTAGGTTGTGGTTCCATAAAGATATAGTTACAGTTTTGGACGAAAATACGGTAAGATTGATATAGTTGGTTTCTTTTCTATTATTATTTTCTTTAATTTAACATCTTGGACTATTTTATGTTCATGCCATACTTGTTTTCTAACTCTTGGTAATATGTAGTTTTCTCTTATATGTGGGTTAAAGTCTTACCTATAATGGGATTGATTCGCGCTTGTTATGTTCATAGGGTACTGGTAAAACTGAAATCATATATCTGGATTGTCGCTTAGTTGATGCAGTATTAGATTGGAATAGAGAAACCTTCAAGAAGATGAAAAATCTCAAAACACTTATCATCAAATGTGGTTACGGTTGTCATTTTTCTAAAGATCTCGGACATTTTCCAAGTAGTTTGAGAGTATTGGATGTGAAGGCACATCCTACTTCTAAGTTTATCCCAGCTATCTTTTTGAGCAAGGTAAGTGTAAATTTAATCTTCATATCATGTACATTTGTAACTCTATTTATTTGAATTTTATTTATTTGTTTTTTATTTATGCAGAAGTTCGAGAATATGACAATTTTGAAGTTTGATTCCAATGGATATTTAACAAACATACCTGATGTCTCTGGTTTCCTAAATTTAGAAATATTTTCATTCAGATACTGCATAAATTTAATTACAATTCACGAATCTATTGGGTTCTTAAGTAAACTCAAAATCTTGGATGTTGAGTATTGCATAAAGCTCAAGAATTTTCCACCCATAATAAAGTTGCCCGCTCTTCAAGATTTGGGACTTTTACGATGTGAAAGTCTTGAGAACTTTCCAGAAATATCAGGAGAAATGAAAAATATAGCTCAAATTGTTTTGACGAACACTTCGATAAAAAAGTTGCCATCTTCATTTGAAAATCTCACGGGGCTTTGCAAGTTAACAATACGAGGGGTTAGGTTACCGATTAGTATTCTTAAGATGACAAAATTGTCAGAGATTACTGCATCTAATTGTAGATTATTACCAATACAAAATGATATTCTCAGTTTTGTAGAGTCTTCAAATGTAAAGTTTCTCCACCTCAAAAGTTCTATGCTCACAGATGAAATCCTTTCAATAGTTGTCAAATTAGTTGCCAATGTGGAGGAATTAGATCATGAAGGGAGTAATTTCACAACTATTCCTGAATGCATCAAAGAATGTCACTTTCTATGGAAGCTTAGTTTGGATGATTGCAAATGTCTTCAAGAAATAAGAGGGATTCCACCAAATTTAAAATATTTTAGTGCTTTGGGCTGTGACTTGTTGACTTCCTTCTCATGTGAAAGCTTATTGATGAATCAGGTTTTGGTTCTTTTCCTAGGATAAATTTTGGGCTTAATATTTTCTAATTAAGAATTTATTATATGATCCTAAACTAAAATTTTGAATTATTTAAATGACTTTCAGAAACTGCACGAGAATGGAGGCACCGAGTTTTGTTTTCGACGTAGAACCGAGATGATTCCAGAGTGGTTCGAGCACCAAAAAAATATGATGTCATTTTATGTGTCAATTTCTTTTTGGTTTCGTAAAAGCCTACCTTCCATTGGTGTCTTTTTTCATTGTAGATCGTTGCTTGGACGTGAAAGGTTTTTAGGCCATTTTAATGCTTATATGAGTGTACATGACTGCAAGTATCCTATTCGTCTTGAGCAGCCAGGTCGTGAATCCTATGCTTTCAGTCAGATGAAACCAGATTATATATATATCTACTTGATGTGCGACTGCAAGATAGGGGGCTCGAATCTAAACTGGACGAAGCACTTTCAAAAAACAAATGGATCCATGCGTCGGTTCAATTTGAACTTGTTGATGTGGAATGGGTAAAATACTGGGAAACAATCTACCTTTACCTTATAGAAAGTGGAATCCATGTATTCAAGGAGAAAACTTGCATGGACGACATTCGATTCACCAATCCTTATGTATGAAAGTTATCCCGATTTCATAATTTGAAATATAACAATTTCTGCTTATTAAAAGTCCCAATTGGTTATGAAATTATTTCAAGAATGATGAAAATATGGTTTTAGTAATGTTGGATAGCAGATAAACATGATATTCTTCTTCCTTTTGTTATGTGTTGCATTACTCTTTGCTTCATTTTCTACTATTTTTCTTCACTGCAAGGAATTGTGACTGGTGTAGTTTGAAGTTCTTATTTTAGAGAATTTACATAGTAGGTCATCCTAAAATTTTAGGACCTTCTGGCTCTCTTTTTTTTTTTTATGTCTCTCTTAAAAGGTGTAGTTTGAAGTTCTAATTTTAGAGATTTTACATAGTAGGTCATCCTAAAATTTGATGTCTCTCTTTTTTTTTTGACAACAGCAAAGTCTCTCTTAAAAGGTGATGAACCAGTAATACTCATTTTCCTTTCTCAATTAAAATATCACAATACTAGCTAGTGCCATGAGATGAAGTAATAGTAAAATAGCCATTTATTTATTTATTTATTGTTGAAATGTCCACAAGCCAGAGCCCATAATTATTCATAATAATGCATGGTTCTTTGTTGAAATTTCTATTGGAATAAAGTTGAAAATTTGAAACTTATGAAAAGTTGAAAATTTCTATCAGAATAGTAAACCATGTAGCCAATTTTCGTATAAACTTCCTTTTTTTTCAGTTCACATACCTGACAGCAAGTCAAGACACCCTTCCATATTTTTCACATACTCTCACAATCACTACAATTTCTAATCATGGCTCTACAATCATCATCATCCTCCTCCTGTAATGGTTTTGAATATGATGTCTTCCTCAGTTTCAGAGGCTTTGACACTCGCGTTGGTTTTACGGGTTATCTCTACAAGACTCTGTGATTATGGAATCCACACATTCATTGACGACAGAGAGCAGAGTATGCAGTTATCTACAAGATCTTGGGATTGGAAAAACATATGGAGTAGAGGAGTTAAATATGGATGAAGCTCTTGAGTTGTTGAGTTGGAAGGCTTTCAGAAATAACAAAGTACGTGATGAGTCCCCATCACATGATGGTTTTCAGTGTTAAAAAGGGATTTTTACTTGGAGTTTTTGATGAATAACAATGAAGTTGATGAGAATTTAACAATTTGTGCTATTAGAAATTTATTTGCTATGCAGTGTTATGCTGGGTTTTGTCGTGATTTTGTGCCCAGGGACTAGGTGGAATTGAAGAACAAAGCAGTGTAGGCAAATGGACTCAATGGTGCAATAGCAAGGAGCATTCAGCCAAATGGCGCGCAACTGGCGCGTGAGTGGCGCTGGAGCGCGAGTGGCGCGCCAATCAGCGGCAGACGCGTTAAAACACGCGTTGGACGCGTTTTTCAGTATCGGCGGGGGGGGGGGGGGGGGGGGGACGTATTTTGAACCCTAGCACACGGCGAGAACTGATTGCTCTGGATCGACGTTGAAGATTCGAGACTTGGGAACAGGGATTGAAGCTTCACATGTGTTCGTCTACATCTCCAATTTGTAATTCTTCTCCTTCCTTTTCCTTAATCATGTGTAACTAAACCCTAATGTTAGGGATGAATGAATATTGACGTAGCACTATTGTCGATGGTTTAGAATTTTATTTATATCATACTCTCTCGTATTTTGCGTATCGAATTTCTACGCTTAATGCTTTTTATGGTTGGAAAACTCATACAATGATATTTTGTTCAATTATGAAATGGAAGTTTTGTTTTTGAATGTTTGAAATTCTATACCTTCAATTCGTAGCTTAGGAATAATCTATGAGTTGTTGTATATTGCAAACCCTCGTTTTAAATGCTTGTCGTTAATTAGAATCGCTTAAGGAATTAGGGTTTGTAGTTATCGACAAAGGACTAGTTACCTAAGGAATTAGGAATTAGTGAATGTTGTGGGTTTGATAGCAAAATTAGAGAGAGCTTATCCTTCAAATTAAATCAGTGCAATAGTGTGAAATCAATAGGAATTCATCCCTAGCATCTTCTCCATCGTATCTTTTCAAACGCGTTCTTCGTTTCTATTATTAAAAACATAAAAAGAATATTTTATTGCTTTACTTTAGAGCTTCATAGCTCAATCAAATCAATCTCATCCTAGTTCACTTTGGTTCCTTTAATAGTTGTTAACGTAACTGGTAATTAAATTCGATCCTTGAGGACGATACCCGGTACTTGCCGGTTTTATTACTTGCACGATTCGGTACACTTGCCGTAAGTTCAACAGTACGTTGATTCAAGTTATGAGGACATTTTAAATCGTGTAGTAACCTATGCTTCTGGCCTACCACTGGCTTTAGAAGTAGTGGGTTCCATCTTGTTTGGAAAGAAGATTGGAGAATGGGAGTCTACAATAGTTCGGTATAAAAGGAGAGTCCTCATAAAAAGATGCAAAAATACTTAAAGTAAGCTTTGATACTTTGGAGGAAGATGACCAGAATGTCTTCCTCGATGTTGCTTGTTTCTTTAAAGGACATGATTTGTCAAAGATCGAAGATATACTTCATGCTCATTATGGTGATTGCATGAAATATCATATTGGAGTGTTGGTAGAAAAATCACTCGTGAAAATTAGGTTGTGCCAGCGGGGTGATACTATACGCATGTGTGATATTACATGACTTGGTAGAGGACATGAGTAAAAATATTGTACGAGAAGAACAATCCAAAGAGTCTAGGAAACACAGTAGGTTGTGGTTCCATAAATATATTGTTCCAATTTTACAAAATAATACGGTAAGATTGAAATATTTGATTTATTGTTATATCATTTGTATCTTCAACGTTGGTTTATTATTTTGTACTATTACTCTTGATAATACATAATTTTCTCTTTAATGTGGGCTGAAGTGTACTAGTTATATTGAAATCATATATTTGCAATGCTTACTGATGCACTAGGAGATTGGAATACAAAAGATTTCAAGAAGATGACAAATCTCAAAACACTTATGATGTCTGGTCTCCATAGTCATTTCCGTAAAGATCTACATTTTCCAACTAGTTTGAGAATACTACAATGGGATGGATATCCTTTTGAGTTTATACCATCTAGCTTTTTGAGCAAGGTAAGTGTAATTATTTTATTTTCTTATCCCGTACATTTATATATTTCCTTTGAAGTTTTTCAGTTCATATTTTTATTTGTTTTTTCTTTACGCAGAAGTTTGAGAATATAACGATTTTGAAATTTGATTTTAGTGAAAATTTAACAAATATATCTGATGTCCCTGGTCTCCCAAATTTAGTAATATTTTCATCTAGATTTTGTAATAATTTAATTACAATTCACAAATCTGTTGGGATCCTCAGTAAACTCAAAATCTTGGATGTTCAGAGTTGCTATAAGCTGAGGAGTTTTCCCCATAAAAGAGTTGCCATCTTCAATAAAAAATTTCACTGGCCTTTGTGAGTTAAAAATCACGGGATATCAATTCAGCCTTCTCAAACTCAAAGCATCTTCAAATATAAAATTTCTCCTCCTCAAATTTTGCGTCTTGTCAGATGAAATCCTTCAAGTAGTTTTCTAGTTGTTTGTCAATGTGGAAGAATTGCAGCTTGATTCGAATCCTTTCACAACCATTCCTGAATGTATTGAAGAATCTCGCTTTTTAAGAAGACTTGTTTTAGCTAACTACTGGGACGTTCAAGAAATAAGAGGGATTCCGCCAAATCTAAAATATTTGGATGCCCGAAGCTGCAATTCGTTTACTTCGTCCTTGTGTAGAAGCATGTTAATGAATCTGGTATTGGTTTTTTCCTAGCATAAATTTTTCATTTAATACTTCAAAAGTAGAATGTAATTTATGATGCAAAACTAATTTATGAATTATTTCCATGACTAATAGAAATTGCACGAGAATGGAGGCGCTGCGTTTTCTTTCCCAAGGAGAACTATGAGGATCCCGGAGTGGTTCGACCACCAGACTATGGGAAGCTCAATTTCTTTTTGGTTTCGTAAAACTATCCCTTCCATTGCTCTATTTATTCATGGTAAAACGCTGCGTGAAGGTGATGCATTTTCATTTCGTGCCTATATGACGATCGATGGCATTGAGTATCCTTGTCGTCTTCCAAAAGAGGATCTGGGTTTCATTAACGAAGTTACATATCTATTTGACGTGCAACTACAAGACTGTGGACTCGGATCTGAACTGTGTGAAGCAATTTTAAAAAATGAATGGATCCATGTAGAGGTTGTGTTCTACGGAGGCAGGGAAGAGGATTCGAATGAAATATTTCTAGGAAGTGGAAGCAACTTTCTTGTTCGAACTTGGCGAGGGAGAAACACATTAATTTTCTCTAGTTTTGCTAGTCAAGTTGTTTGGTGGAACTTGGTTTGGAAATGTCTTGTGATGAAGGGCTAGTTGTCTTTTAACAATGTTCCAAACTTCATTTCACATATGCTGCTGGGGGCGACTTCTGAACTGCATTTTAAAAAAAATTTGCAAAACACAATTCAGAAGTCACCCTAGGGGGGGCGACTTCTGAACTAAAATTTTTTTTTTGCCTACTTTGGTAAATAACCCACAATGTGCATTATTTTGGTATATAATTTTTTTTTGCTCCTCAATGGTTTTTTTGCCGTAGAATGATGAGAAAACGTGCTTGTTTGTATAAGCGGATTTCCCGAAATGGGCTGTTAAATTGTAACAGAACGAATCTAAATAAATATCCAGCCATTGGATGAAGAGAAGAATATGCAGAACAGAAGAGCCTCAAAAATCTAAAAGTCAACAACAACCACTGATTCCACATAGTATCTTCATCTGAGTAGAATCACTGTTCTGTTCCAACAAAAACATCATCGGATGGATTCTCCTTTGTTGGGATTGAGACTCCATCATGTTTCCCAGAATAAATTCAACTCAAAGAACATCTTTCTCTCCTTCCTTCTCATCCTTTTTGTCATTCTCACAAGTTAGTTCTCTTATAACTTAAAATTACTTAAACATTATTTATATTTTTCTTCCATGAATCCATTGTATCACCATAGTCTCTTGAAAGGGATCATTTTTTTCTGGGATAAATGATGTAGATAATATGAATTTTCAGAGAATTGATTATGTGGGTTAGTGAAAAGAAAATGAATCCAGAACCACCAAGTATTGGGTGGTTCATAATTAAATTGTTGTTGGGTTTTTTGTTCAAAGTTAAAGACTTTTGCTCAAAATTGAAATATTTTGATGATTTTTTAATCACTTGTATGATTTGTGATGATTATTGGATTTGCATATTATATCCAGAAGTGAAGCTAAGCTTCTGCACTCCATATTATTATAATATCATGTGGTTGTTCTAAGCCTAATACCAAAAAAAGATGGCATCTTGTGATAGGATACATGAGGTAGGTGGTTCCCCACCTTAGCCAATGCCTATGTAAAATAAAATTCTATACAAGTCAAACACCAACACAACAAAGTTAAAGACTTTTTTGTTTTTGAAAACTTTATGATTTCTAGTAATTATTGAATTTGGATATTATGTGAAAATAAAAGTTACAAGTTTTGGCATGGACCATCTCACAAAGTGGTCCAACTAGAATTTGGCGATATATATATATATATATATGGAAAAAAACTCACACATATGAGGGTGATTGGTATATGAATTTATGTGCTATAAAACATTTACTTGAAACTAACAGAATCTGATTATCATATTGGTCTATTGTATTTGATGCTCATTGCAATTCTTTTTCAGTTGTTGGGCTAGCAGAAATAAGAGGTGAGATAAGTTTTGAGATACTAAAAAGGGGACACAAGTATAATGAGGGAATAATAGCCAATCAAGGAGATGTTATTGAATCAGAAAATGGAGTTGTTGCAGCAGATGATTCTCGATGTTCTGCAATTGGTGTTACAATGCTTAGATTGGGAGGACATGCTGTTGATGCTACAGTAGCCACTGCATTATGCCTTGGTGTTGTTTTTCAAGCTTCAAGTGGCATAGGAGGTGGTTCTTTCATGGTTGTCAGATCTTCTTCTGTCAATAATATGAGACGCGATATTGGTCACGCAGTTCGGCCAATCGTTGCCTACGTCTGCGACTACAGAGTAGCTGTGATTCCGTTTTATTGATTGTATCTTTTTTTGTTATCCTTCAGTACAAACACTAATGCGTTTAAATAGGCTATTCTATATGAAAACCTAACGGGTCTGGGCCGAATACATATATAAATAAATCGACTATTTACAACTTCATTATTTCCTTATTCACATCCCCCCTCAAATTGATGCGGGTCATCAAGGAGCATCAATTTGCTAACAAGAAACTGATGGCGCGGACGAGGAACAACTTTGGTCAAAATATCTGCAACCTGAAATTGAGTATTGATATGAGGAATGGATATAACACGATTATCATAGGCTTCACGAATAGCATGGCAATCAACTTCAATATGTTTAGTACGCTCATGAAAAACCGGATTTGCAACAATCTGAATGGCACTTGTATTGTCAGCATAGAGAGATGTCGGCTCAGTTTGAGGAAATCCAAGTTCACCCAACAGACCACGAAGCCAAAGTATTTCAGAGCATGCCGTAGACATAGCACGATATTCCGATTCAGTTGAGGACTTAGAGACTCTTGCTTGCTTCTTACTTTTCCATGAGATCAACGAAGAACCAAGAAACATGCACCAACCAGTGACAGAGCGGCGAGTGTCAGGACACCCAGCCCAATCAGCATCACTGTAGGCAATCAACTTTAGGGGGGTCCCACTAGGAAAGAATAAGCCCCGTTGAGATGTACCTTTCAAGTAGCGAATTATACGACGAACCGCTGCCAAGTGAAGATGACGGGGAGAATGCATGAACTGACTTACTTGCTGAACAGCAAACGAAATGTCGGGTCGTGTAATGGTCAAGTAGTTAAGACTACCCACGAGCTGTCGATACAATAACGGATCGGTCAAAAGTTCACCCTCGTCACGGTGGTATTTAACATTAACTTCAAAAGGAGTATCCACACGATTAGCGGATTGGAGGCCAGCCATAGCAATAAGATCTGTGGCATACTTATGCTGATGGAGAAATATACCCTTAGAAGTAGAATGAACCTCAAGTCCAAGAAAATAATGTAAAAGACCAAGGTCTTTCATTTGAAATGAGGCTTGAAGCTTGTGTTTAACTTCCTGTATGGATGCTGCATCAGAACCAGTAATGATCATATCATCAACATAAAGAAGGAGCAGAACAATGCCCGTAGATGTGCTGTGAATGAACAAAGATGAATCATACTGACTTTGAGTAAAAGAGAACCCAAGTAGAGTGGAACGGAATTTGTCATACCATACTCTAGGCGCCTGTTTTAAACCATATAGAGAGCGTTTGAGCTTGCATACCCCCTTAGCTGAAGAGAATAGGCCCTGAGGGGGAGTCATATAAATATCTTCAGTCAGGTCGCCATGAAGAAATGCATTCTTAACATCCATTTGGTGAAGAGACCACCCATGAGAAGCAGCTATAGAGAGCACCATTCTAACAGTAGTCATTTTAGCAACCGGTGCAAATGTCTCATCATAATCAATACCATATTCCTGCTTATTGCCTAAAGCAACCAATCGAGCCTTGTACCGAGTGAGAGATCCATCAGAATTCAATTTCACAGAATAAACCCATTTACAGCCTATGGGTTTGATATCTGGAGGGCAAGGAACAATATCCCAAGTGAAATTGTCTTGAAGGGTCTGAAGTTCATCATTCATAGCATTCACCCAATGCACGTCTTTAACAGCCTGCGAATAACAAGTAGGAATATGTGTGCTAGAGAGAGAAGCAGTTAAAGCAGTATGTGAGGAATCAAACTTGTCTGGTGAATACCTATCAGGTGCGCGGGACGTTCTACTAGAACGCCGTGGTGCAACTGGTGCAGGATCAAGATCAGGATCAGGTGGCGGATCAGCGTCGGAAGGGGGAGTGGGAACCTGCACACTGTGATTCCTGACATATATGAGTCCTGGTTTAAAACGTTCTATAGGTGAACGCGGAGTAGAAAATTGGGGAAGTATAGCAATATCATTCAGACCAGGAGAAGGACAAGGAAACATAAACTGTTTATCAAAAAATGTTACATTCCTAGAAATGAGAAAACGATTGTTAGAGACATCATAACACACGAAACCCTTATGAGAATGACTATACCCCACAAATGTACATTGGACAGATTGTGCTCCAAGCTTATGTCTTTCAGTGGATGGTAGGTGAACAAAACAGACACACCCAAAAGTGTGTAAGCTACTGTAATCAGGCTGAGTTTTAAAAAGACGAAAGTAAGGAGAATCAAACCCAATCACCGTGGAAGGAAGACGGTTGATCAAAAAAACAGCTGTGGAAAGAGCCTCCACCCAAAATTTGGAAGGAACAGAAGCCTGGAGAAGTAAGGTACGTGTCACATCCAACAAGTGACGATTCTTACGTTCTGCAACACCATTTTGCTGAGGGGTATTGGGACAAGATTGTTGAGACAATACACCTTTTTGCTGTAAGAACTCCTGAAACTCATGAGACATATACTCACCACCAGAATCAGACCGAAGAATTTTAATACTGGTTTGAAATTGATTTTCAACATACATCAGAAATTTCTTAAACATAGAAAATACTTCAGATTTAGATTTAAGAAAATAAATCCAAGTAAAACAACTATAATCATCGATAAAGGTGACAAAATATTTATAGTGAGCATGAGAAGCGACAGGTGAGATTCCCCAAACATCACTATGAATCATCTCAAAACAAGTAGAAGCACGATGAGCACCAGACGGAAAGGGAAGTGTTTTACTTTTGGCTAATTTGCAAACAGAACATGAAATAGAGGCACTAGAATCCATAGGTTTAGTACCTAACAAGCCAGTCTTAAATAAGTGAGACAAAACAACAGAGTTTTGATGGTCCAATTTCCTATGCCAATCCTCACATACATTCAAAACACTAGTACAAGCAAGAGATAAATGATTTGGAATAAACTGGAGTGGGAACACTCTCCCAACTTTAGGCCCCTTCGCGATCACCTTCCCTGACACCCGCTCCTGCACAAGACAACCATCTTGATTAAGATTAACATCACAACCTTCATCCACTAATTGACCAGCAGACAATAAATTTGAGGCAAGCCCAGGTGCTACCAGCACATTTCGAAAGGTAGAATTTATGTCACCAACATTAGTTATAGGAAGGGTACTACCATCAGCAATTTGAATTTTCTGATTACCAAGATAAGAACGTAAATTATGCAAGAGTTTAGAGGAACCCGTCATGTGATTTGATGCACCGGAGTCAAGTAACCAAGAGATGAAAGAAGACATACCAGTAATGCCCAAGGCAGAAAGAGTAGATAGTACCGCTTGTTGAATTAATTCAAGCCGTAGAACACCACCATCAGAGGCATCAGTGGTGGAAGAACCAGCGGCAGAGCTAGATGCACCAGTGGTGGAAGGATCAGCTGCAGAGCTAGTAGTGGCATGGAATGCCTGCACCGGACGCTTAGTCGGTCGTGGAGGATGCGTAGGACATGCAGAGATGATATGACCCTGCTGCTTGCAGTATTTGCAAAATTTCTTAGGACAACTACGAGAAACATGTCCAAATTGTTTACAATAGAAGCATTGAGTTTGTCGCATATCACGGCCTCTATTTTGCGCAGCATATGCAATTGTCACTGGTTCAGAAAGGACGGGATCATGAGACATGGTTCCTTGAGTATGGAGACGTTGTTCTTCCCTGAGCAGTTCACCAACACAAATATCCAAAGAAGGAACAGGGTTCCTATTCAGCAAAGCACCTCGAACAGCTTCAAATTCTGGACGAAGTTTCATGAGGAATTGATCCCGTTTACTAGTATCATAAACATCTTGGACGGTTGAAAGTGACGGCTTGGGAACAGCAGCATAGATAATAGCAGAGTGTTCTGTCCATAAATTCAGAAAACCAGAATAATATTCTTGAATTGACAACTTACCTTGTTTATAATTGGCGATTTCTAACTCCAATTGAAAACGCTTGGCCGTATTGTCCTGATTGTAAATACGCTTCAAATAATTCCACATTTCTTGAGCAGTTGAAAATGATCGCAAATTATTGATCATCTGAGGATCAATAGTACTGAGGATCCAAGAAATAATCTGAGCATCTTTGACTTCCCAGGCGTCTAAGGCAATTTGATCTTCTGGCGCCCTAGAAACCCCATCAAGGTTACTCCATAAACCTTTCCCTTTAACATACATCTTGAATTGAAATTCCCAAGCCGCATAATTCTTACCAGTGAAACGAACACAAAAGTTATCTCTTTCTTTCTCCAAAGCCATTGAAAAATTATTAAACAATTGATAATGAGAACAACACTTATAACATCAACAACTAACACGTAGCCAAGCACCACAAGGAAGCACGCAAGTAGCAAGCCAAGATCAGAGAAAGAAGCACGCAAATAGCCAACCACCAAGCACCACAAAGAAGCACGCAAATAGCCAAGCAAACAGGATAAGTTTTGAACAGTAGCGAAGCAATAGAAGTAACGAACAGAAAACGCAAACGAGAAGAGTAGGTCTCACGAAATCCCAACTGACCTTACAAACAGCAACTTCGAATTGACGCTGAAGCAGGAGAATTAACAGGGAGCAAGCAGCAACACAGCGCACACGCGACTACAGAGTAATGATGAAGGTCAAGGCAAGAGCGACCAAACGAGGTGACGCTGACCGAGTCGCGGTTCTGAACAAAAATGTAACGAAATCACAGGTATGAACCAAACCCTACTGATACCATGTCAGTAATATGAGACGCGATATTGGTCACGCAGTTCGGCCAATCGTTGCCTACGTCTGCGACTACAGAGTAGCTGTAGTTCCGTTTTATTGATTGTATTTTTTTTTGTTATCCTTCAGTACAAACACTAATGCGTTTAAATAGGCTATTCTATATGAAAACCTAACGGGCCTGGGCCGAATACATATATAAATAAATCGACTATTTACAACTTCATTATTTCCTTATTCACATCTTCAACTTCCATAACACAAGCTTTTGACATGAGAGAAACTGCTCCTTTAGTTATAGAAACTCATGATTGAAATTGCTGATACAATTGCACCAAATTCACAAATATTTTGCTAATGGCTTGGCTTAGCTGTAGTTTTGGTCTCCCTATTTTGTCAAATTATTACACCAGCACGACACGCGACTGCCACATCGACTAGACCTTACCGGCAAGATAACATTTCCGTCAAAAATTGGATGACAATTTAGTAGGAGAACTAAAATTGTAGACTTGATAAAATTGGGAGACCAAAATTACAAAAATTAAAATTAGAGGGACTAAATTTGTGAATTTAATAAAATAAGGGGACCTAAACTGCAGTTAAGCCTCTGCTAATCTATAGGCCATATTTTAGATAGAAAAGGCATTAAGAACCAAATGAATTGAAAATGCAACTTACATTTTTGTACATATATCATTTTACTTACTTGGACTTATTGAAAGCTAGCAGATAATATATCATTTTCATTTGCAGAAGTCTACAAAAATGCAACTTACATTTATGTAAATATTTGACTGTCAAAACAGAATATGTATCAGAGAGATCCTGAAGCTAAGAGCTTAGGTGCATTGGCCATGGGAGTTCCTGGTGAGTTAGCTGGCCTTCATGCAGCTTGGTTAAAGCATGGAAGATTGCCATGGAAGAACTTATTTCAACCAGCTATAGAACTTGCTAAAAACAGTTTTGTAGTATCTTCTACGCTCGGCGATTACTTAGCGAAATCGGATAATAAGATAATGAATGATCCTGGTTTAAAGAATGTATATGCACCTAATGGAATTTTGTTAAAAGAAGGGGAGATATGTAGAAATGTTGAACTTGGTTACAGCTTAGAGGTATTGGCAGAGGAAGGGCCACAAGCTTTGTACAATGGAACCATTGGTGAAAAGTTGGTAAAGGATGTTAGAGAAGCTGGTGGGATTTTAACAATGGAGGATTTACGTAATTATAAGGTGGAAATCACAGATGCAATGACTGTGAATGCAATGGGATATACCATATATGGAATGCCACCTCCTTCAAGTGGAACCCTAGCTCTTTCTCTGGTAGGTAGATTCTTATCCCTTCTTTTCTTATATGATATTTCCGTGTTGTTTTATAGATATCATGGCCACGATCTTTGATATTGTGGAGAATCACACTCAAATCAAATAAGACCGATATGCGCTTATTAAAAAAAGGCCGATATGCGTGATAGTCATGAAAACATAAAAAACTTTGACGTCACAACCCACATTGAGGTCGCGAACTTTTTCTTTTGAAACCTTGATCATGACATTTTCCTCTCTTTCATTTCATGAGTCTAAATACTAAAAACATGTAAAAAGACATGTTATGATGTTTCAACTCCAACATTAGGTGCGACTGGTTAATGCATTTCATCTAAGGAATGGATTCAGCTAGTATCCAGGTATGATCTCTGGCGATGGAACAAATTGAAGTCAGACTTTACTTACATTTCAGGCGAACTCTAGATTAGTTAGGGTCCCTTTCCCCTTAACATCGGAGTAGGGTCGAAGACCTCTAGATAGAATAAAAAATACATGTTATGATGTTTTGGTTCAAAGATAAAAATATGTTATGAACTAAGTACCACAAAAGCTTAAACTTGAATGGTTTTACCATCTGTGATAAAACAACTGCTACAATTGTAATCTGTATGTTCTAATAGTTAGTATGAACAGGTCCTAAACATCTTGGAAAGTTATGGAAATCTTGATGCTGCAAAGGGAAATTTGGGTATGCATCGACTAATAGAAGCTTTGAAACATATGTTTGCCATTCGAATGAACTTGGGGGACCCAGATTTTGAAAACATTGGTGAAACTGTATCTGAAATGCTTTCTCCATCTTTTGCACAAACTACTCAACACAAGATACTTGATAACACCACTTTCCCTCCAGAGTACTATATGGACAGGTATGTTAAACTCTTTGTAGTAATATGAATGAAGAACTTTCCCTTTTGCTTGATATGTTGCAAAGTGATTAAGGACCTATTTGGATAATCAGCTTAATTAAACATTATGGCATAAGCACTTATCATATAAGAACTTATGCATAAGTTGTTTCTATTATAAAGGATAAAATAATGTTAATCTATTTTTCTGAGTTAGAAGTAGTTTTTCATAAGCTATCCTGTGGAACTTATGAAAATTAGTTGAAAATAACTAATGAACATGTCATAAGCTATTTCCGTAAGCTCTCCCAAACAGACTCATAAACACTTATGCCAGTAGATAAGCCGATCCAAACGGGCCCTAATTTATTAATGTCAGAGGATCTATTTCTCGATTCTTTTGCTGTCCATTGGCAGGATGATCGGTTGGTTGGGGTAATTGGAGGCAGTGGTGGAATGAACATTATTTCTGCAGTGACTCAAGTCTTTCTTAATCATTTCATCTTGGGAATGAAACCTTTAGATGCAGTTCTGAGTCCAAGAATTTATACCAAGGTTCTAACTGAATTTGGATTCTTGTTGCGAAAGAATGGTTTTGCGCCAGCGAGGATCGTTACATCTAGAGAGAGAAGTTTTCTCTCTAGATCTGACAGTCCGTCCCCTCTGGCGCAACACCATTCTGCACGCAACAGAGAATCCATGCTCGTTCTAACTACTCGGTATTCAAATAGTTTCTCTATGTATGATGCTCCTAACAAGAATCTAATTGGGATCTTTATCTCATGCAGGTAATACCTGATACAGTATGCTATGAGAATTTAACTGCACATGATGGTGGTCACATTGAAATTTCAGAAGAGAGTAGACATTTCTTGAAAGAGAGAGGTCATCAATTAAGTGTGTCTCCAGCACTAGCTGTAACTCAGATTGTTGTTCAAACTTTCAAAACACCTATTAACATTAATAGGAAAATTGGTGAAGATATCAGTTCAAATGTAAAGCATGGTACTCTAACAGCTGTAAGTGACCCAAGAAAAGGTGGATCTCCAGCTGCTGTTTAATTCATTTGATCAAATTATTCAGATTAATATTTGTGAAATTCAAAATATATAAAAAAAATGATAAGAAATTTTAACCATGTGTCTATACCCTCCCAAATCCTTTCTCCTTTGTAAATTATTGAATATTGCGATACCAAGTATCTTTGTAAATTATTGAATATTTGAGTATATCAAGTTTCTTTGTACATTATTATTAAATAAATTACTATTGAAATCACTTAGTACTTTTGGATTTAGTTCCGAACCTAATTTCATTTATAGGAAAGTGCAGCTTCTAAAGAAAGCATGGCCAATAAGATTTGCTATCAACTATGCACATATAAAAGGTGAATTGCATGGGCATTGTATGTACTCCACTGTAGGTATTTAGTTTAGAACCCAATTTCATTCAAAGGAAAATGGAGCAGCTTTTCTATGTTTATGCTTTATCAACGGATCAAATGTGCTACTAAAAGGAAATTTGTAGACATTTCATTACAGAATGGGAGGAATGTGAGAAACGTTCACATGTAAAAATCTCCAAACATAATGTTCCTAAAGATTCACTATACAAAATGGAGAAGTATATATTGGTATCGGCTGAAGACAAACTTGACCAGGCTGAAGTTCACATTGTGATAAGTTGATAACTCTTAGAAGGTTTTTTTTGTTACCCGGAAGTAAATCCGATTTGTTATTTTCGAAGTCAGATGTATCTAGGGGGGATAAATCCGAATTCCCTAAAAAAAGAAAATCGGATTTACCTCCCCCCAAGGTAAATCCGATTTTGTTATTAATTTTTTTTTTATTTAAATTTTTTTTTGTACCCCCGCAGTCCCGTAAGAAGTCCCTTCTATGGGAGTCTTGGTCCTTGATTTTTTTCGGATTTAATGGTTGTGGTTTCATTACAATTGGAGTAGGTTGGCCGAAAACTGGTTTTTTAGCCTAAATTATTCGCTCGACGTACAACATCGTCACGTGTTAACGAACAACACACTAAATTGAACCAAAAGACGACCGATATTCATATTATCGATATCTAATTTATTTTTCTAAAAAAAAAATTTAAATTTTTTAAATGATTTATTTATTTATTGGATAAAAAATCGGATTTACCTATGGGTGGGGTACATTCGATTTCCAATCGGATTTACTCCCACCTTAGATAAATCCGATTTTAATTTTTAAAATTTTTTATGAGAAAATCGGATTTACCTATATTCGACTTCCAATTTTTTTTTTTGAGTTGGGGATATGTTGTGGTTTTTACATTTTGTGAAGGGTATTTTAGTCTTTTCAAGGGTGCATGGGGTATAGTGTCAAAGGGGTGGGGGTATAAAAGAAAAAACCCCTCTTAGAATTTGGGTTTCGCACACCCAGGATTTGACAATTGGAGCGTGACCCAAGTGGCCCTATAGGAGGTGGTCCAACAGATCTTAGATAGGCTCAGATCTTAGATCTTAGAACTCAATTTCATTCAAAGGAAAATGGAGCAGTTTTTCTATGTTTCATTTCCTTTACAGAATGGGAGGAATGTGAGAAACGTTCACATGTAAAAAAATCGAAATAGAATGTTCCTAAAGATTCACTATACAAAATGGGGAAGAATATATTGGTATCGGCTAAAGACAAACTTTACCAAGCTGAAGTTCATACTATGATAAGTTGATAACTATTAGAATTAGGGTTTTGCGCGCCCAAGATTTGACAACTGGAGTGACCCGAGTGACTCGATAGCGGGTGACTCAACAAATCTTGGATAGGCTGTGATACCATCGTAGAATTTGGGTTTGGCATAACTCAACCATACAAAACTGGCTTATAGAATGAGGGGTGTCTCTCATTTATATACACTTTTTCAGGTCATATCACATCAGATATGGGACTCTTAATAACCAACGTTAGTAACTTTGACAAATAGACAACACACTACATCAAAAGACAAGGAAAAACAGTTCCACCCAAGCAACACTTTTAATATGTGTAACAAGACTCCTATCTATTGATAACTCCATGTAAAAGACAATGACAACAGCATAATTGTCGATAGATTTGCTGTAAGCACATCATTTGGTATAGGTACCAAGCTACATTTTAGGAAGCAAATAATAGTCCCTTTCTTTACTTCACTTGTAAATCAGTCTTGTTGAATTTACATTTAAGGCATCGCGCTCAAGCAACCATATTCGATTATAGGAAAGTCCATTATAAAGACCATAGTGTAGAATCAGAGAGGGGAGGGAAATCAATATCAGAAATAAAATGGGAGAAACAAGATGGAGGAAAAGTCTGAAAACTTTTCTTTAATAAACCCATAGTTCCATCTTTTTTCCAAAAAAAACATTAGCATTGTACCTTGTCTTCCTCCATAACCCAAAAACACAAACAGTTCAGATCAACAACACCCATATTCACTGAGCCTGCTTCTTTTCCTTCATTCAAGATGTTTTATCCATCAGCTGAATTGGAGTCAGAATATTTGATTTGCTTGTCTCCACAATACAACCATTCATGACCATTTCCTCCAACATAAAATGTGCCTTTTCTAAATGGAACATGATATCCAGCTCACACTGCAAGTGGACAAGAAATATAAACATCTCTACTTGAATCAAGTTTCAAAGAAAATGAAAGGAAGAAATAAAGATTAATAAACACTGCCACACAAAAAAATAGATCAATGAACATAATCCGCCTAATTAAATAAGATTTTAGTCCTCCAAATTATGTTATGAAATCGATCTAAAAATTTCAAACATTTCTTTTCCTCCCCATGCCAAACATATGGTTGATATGTATCTTCCTCCCTCTAATCTTGACACACATGTTCAAGATAAATGGGTTCAACTAACTCGGCCTATCATTGGTTTTTAACTAAGCATAGAACTTAACGTCATTATAATCAGAGTTGGGTTTGAAAACTCAGAGCACCGACAAAAATACAACACTTTTCTTGGTTGTACTTGCGTAATGCTTTGCCTACTAATTAAACTAGACACAAGTGTAATATGGGGGACTCCCCATATTCCTCCCGTTGTGATTCTGGGATGATGGAAGATATCTTATATTGTCCTAGTGACTGCCTTTACGCTATGAAAATTTAGAAGCATATTTTTTTTGCAGGTAGTGGTGCTTACCACTACTAGGAGTGCTTCAACTTGGATTTGGAAGATGACAAGTGGCAACTTTGTTCGGCTTTTCTTAACTGTCATTTGGTGGTTATGGAGTTGGAGAAATAATATGGTGTTGTGCGACGTGGTTTAGATTGTTGCTACGTGTTTTGGTTCTTTCTACATATTAGTAGCTCCATTATTTTGAATTATTTAATGGTCAAATATTTTGTTCTTTCTAGTCCATGTGCACGTTAGATTACGTTGCAGACATTGACAATTGGAGATGTCAATGCACACATTGGCAATTGGTCATACACGTTTTGCAATTTCTAGAAGTCAAAACCTTCCATAACACCATTAGAAATTTGTAAATAAAAAATCAATGCCAAACACGTAGCATTTGTTAGATATTTGTTCATATACCTATATACCAAGTGTTCTCACCGAGTCTACCCTTGTTCATATACCTATATAGCATTTGTTAGTTCAATAACCGACTTCTAAGTACTTTTTTCATCTAACTTTGAAGGTTGAAAAAGAAGAGATGCAAATCAACTTGGAGATTTGATATAATTTATGTTTCCTTGGGTTCTGATAGTGTTTTGCTATGTATGGGGACCTGTTTAATTTGAAGATATCCAAAAGAAGCACTTGATACTTGTCTGAGTTAAGATACTTCAACATTGCTAGAGAGTGTCTTTTTATAAACCTATTCCCGGTTGTTTAGAATATGGTTCAAATTCGGAACCAGCATTTTGTCCTCAGGAAGTTTTACATTAGTATAACTTATATGTTGGCATGGCTACCTTTGATTTGGTCACTAGATATTATTGTAGTTGGAGATATGCAACTAGTAAGATTAAAGACTCTTGGTATCCAATGGTTAATATCGTTTTCTTATTTGTCAACTAGATGGGAAGGATCTGCATCAGACTCGAGGGTATTGCGAGATGCAATTTTTAGGAGAAATGGTTTAAATGTTCCAACGGGTTTGAATAATCAAATGGCACAAATTACACTAGTGACAAAACAATAATAGTTATATTTTCATTTGACACCTCTTTGTTCTAGTGTACTGCTTTGTGAAAACTAGATTGAAGAAAAACTTCAAATTAAAAATATATGAAAATAAAATATGGAAAATGAATTGAGAAAAGGGAACAGGGGAGAATGGGAAAAGCAGGTTAGAAAATACTAAAAGAATAGGAAAAAACAAAGATGCAGAGGATAGAGAGTGACAGACATGGAACTCAACGTAGTGGAGGATAGAGAGTAAAGTGTGGCCGAACATTCTGCACAAAAGTGGAACTTTACTAGTTTAATGGTTTGGAATCCCAAATTTTCAGCTTTTAATGAAACAAATTTTGAATCCCAAGTTTTTAATGGTTTTGTTTTTGGGTCGTGGTGTAGGGAAACCCTCTACTTTTTTTTTCTTCAAAATCCACCTACGATTGCCCCACTCCCCTTTATTCCCAATTAAGTCACCATAAACTTCAAAACAATATACCCACATGAAAAACGGCAGCTATTAGGTAAGTGATAATCCAGGCCATGACAGCCAAATATGAAGCATCTGTTAAAGTCGGTAAATTTCGTATTCTACTGGACTAAATCACTTAAATACAGGAAAAATGGTAGAATAAAAAAATTTATCGGCTAGCTAAAACCAACAGCCAAAAAATACCTCACCTTCAACAGGATAAAAAAAGCTTACTAGACTATTCTGATAACCTAACTGAAACCTAAAATTGAATCTCCAACTCCACCAGAAGTAAGGAAAGAAAGCTGAACCCAATTCCCAAAAGAAATCCTATGCAAAAAAAGCAGCAGCTATATTGCTCTCCATAAAACACAAGTTCATGCTATACTTGCCATCTTTGCATACGTGTTAGTAACTGCTACCCATGGATGACATGCCATAAGGAGGCATCGGGGGCATCCCCATTCCATTCATTGGAGGGGGAGGAAAAAATCCTCCCCCCATACCAAGCATAGGTGGCGCAGGCAAAGCAAGATTCAGGAATTGACCATACATGTTCTGCGACAGAAAACACATTCATATCAGTTTCCAACCAACCCCTTGAGAATGGATAATAAGGTGTATAGAGGGTTTATTAACGACTATTCTGAACATTCAAACTACTGACATTAATGCACAACAAAAAATAATACTAGGGCTTCAGAAAATAGCAAAAATAATTACCTGCTGTGCAACAACTTCCTTTTCTTCGTCCTCTTTAGCCTTGACTCTTTTTTGTGCTTCAATTTTGTCCTTCACTAGTTCATCAACTTTGCCAGTGTACTCACGGATAAACTACAACAGCAAAGAAAAGATGGTGATAGAAAACATTGAATAAAATGGCAATTACTATAGGTGATATCTAGTAATGGAAGTTTTTTAAGCCTGATATCAACAAAGTTGTCATAAAAACCCACATAAATGTCTACTGAAATAGAAGTGATAAAGGGGTCAGCAGCATAGACAAAATGCAAACCTGTAAGAGGTATGGGAAGGCAATGTCAATCATATTGTGCATCCAAGCTAGTTCAAGAACAATGTCTGCCCGTATTAAATCATAGCAAACAAATAGGCATGAGGCAAAGCATTCCTTCTTTCCCTGTACAAGTATGTGAAAAGAAAATTAGAGAACTCCATATGCACATAAATTAATCAGTATTTCATCATTTCATGATTGGCAAAGGAAACAGCCTAGACTTGTAAGAAGATTAAAAGACAATCCTTCACTAAATTGTTCATTGTAACTGTAAGGACCTAACATGCACTTGCAAAACAAATAGTCACTAGCTTCTGACGAGAAAAGTAAATACTAATAGGTATCCTTGTTTCTCTTCGTGATTTAGAATTGCACAATCTTATAAAAGGTACCACTAATATATAAAAATCATTGCCATAAAGAAGGATGTAGAATAGCTATGTACAAAAAATATGATGATTTAATTTAAAGATGATGATTTAGATTTTATAGCACAAAAAAAAAAGATGATCTAGGTCTTCATAGTAATTTAAGGAAACACGTTAGTCAAGAATAAAAATAAACCTAGCCAACCAGTTTTGGGCGCTAGGAAGTATATTGAGATTTGGCTTTTGGAATTGAGTTAGGCCTAAAGCGCAACTACTGACATGGTATCGGAGTCTATCTGAAACCAATCCACAGATATATATCAAATCCTACAAATTTCATGCTCCAGATGCCAAGCTCTGAACCTAAGGGGTCTGTATTGAGAGTCCCGCATTGGATAATAATATGGCTTTGAAAGTGGTTATAACTTATAAGAAGAGAGCAACTCTCACCCCATGAGTCAACTTTTGCGGATGAGCTAAGCACAAACCCAATTTCTAAAAGGGATGTTGTAGGATAATGAACTATTTATATCTGCACTTTAGTACCTGATCAATGAAATAAACAAGCAACTCCTCGGCAAGTTCACGCTCGCCAGATTGTGAGGCTGTCTCCATGGCATCTTTGTAAAGGTTGTCCTTCTTTGACAAAACAATAGACTGCTTCCACCTACCTGCCTTCTTGTAAATGTACGCAGCAACACGTCTCATCTCAAGAAGCTGGTGCTTTTCAATCTAAGTCATAAAACACTAATCAATCAGGTTTTCATAATTGAAACTGAAACAATAGTCACCATTAAGAGCAAATGCAGCTCACCTTTTGTGCAAGGCCTATTTGATCAAAGCTATCATGCAAATCAATAGACTCACGCAATCTATCATAATCTTCCTCCTCAACATATATCTCGTTCAGGGCTTCATTTACAGCAGATACGTTTTTGCTCTGAACTGCAACCATGTATGGCTTCACAAGACGAAGGTGACCAGCCTAAATCACATTACAGGGAAAATCTCTATTTGTGTTATAGCTGGCAAGTCAAAAACTAAGCTAGTGAATTATAGGCTTTTGATAATGCTACCTTACGCATGATGTCAACAACGCGTGCATGGTCCACTCGAGGTGCAAGGACATTCAGAATATCATTGATAAGATCTGGATGCTCTTCCAAATAGAAGTGAACAGTCTTGTAATACAACTCAACGTTAGCAACTTTGACAATAACATCTTTAAATTGCATGTGATCCCATGCTTTAGGTGAATGGCTTGTGATGGTAGTTGCAGCATTATCAAACTCATTATATTGGATATACAAATAGGTCAACTCTTTCCAATGTTGTTGTTCATCACAAGCTCTAACGAGTTTTGGAATATTGAGCCGGGTTGAGAATAATTTGATATGCTCCATAAGCTTCTGAGGGAGGTATCTTGCATAGAGAGCTCCTAACTCAGTGAAGATGCCCATATGAGCTCGTTCTAACCCTAAACCGCTCTCCGTGAGAGATATTAACTCATTGAAGTAACCTCTATTTTGGTAAAATTCACTGACCTCTTCCAAGTCATCCACCTAAAAAGTTAACAAAAACAAATTGACAGGGTAAGTATTAGAGAGTAAGTTCACTGCTAGCAAACCAACAAAGAGTCTCCATAGCAAGTACAAAAGACTTCCAATCATTACACATTTATATATTTCCAGCATACTTTTAGGGAGTTGGTTTACACATTTACCTGAATAATAATGTTGAGTCCACATATCTGGGCCAAACGAAACTCCTCTGCATCAACACAAGCAAAGCAGACTTCCTTCCATGTTTTTGAGCTGTTGGCTTTCCTTGCTGTGTCAACAGCACCTTGGAACTGCTGTAACTTGACCCGGGTGATAGCCAACTTGGCCCAGTTAGATATAAAAGAAAATATGATTATTGCAGCCTGATATAACGCTTCATCATACAACCGTCCACCAACAGTTTGAAGATTAGCGACGTTCGGCATCAGAATGAACTCCTCAATGTCACTGAGCCTATCAATCTTAGCATACACATAAATGAGCTCACTATCAACCTTAGGTTCTTTTGTCTTCTGTCTTACCATAAGCAAGTATTTCACTAAATCCTGGTAAACATCGGCATTTTCAGCAGCACGGATAACTTCTAAAAATTGTGTGGCATCATCTGCTCGTATAAATGACTTGATTGCGTCACTTACAAGTCCTTCCCTGAGTTGAGCCTTGGCCACCTCACTCCAAACAGCATCTTCTTCAACTCTGAAAGCATACTCAACAGCTCTATCAATGCTGCGAATATTATCAAGTAACACATTGACTGCTTGGACATTCAAGTTGAACTTCTTGAAAGTTGCAAATGCTTCCTCATACAACTGAGCTTCTACAGCCATTTCTCCAAGTGCAGGCCCGTCAAAGTTATCCAGTCTATTGATATAATTCATAACTCTGGATGGATCAACCTTTATTGCTGTTAAAATAAGAAGATTCTGCAAATTGAAGTTCCCACTGAATGCAGAATTCTGAAGCACAATCATCTCAAGAAGTTCAATCAATTCATGAGGCAGATCAGCAGTCATGAAAGCCTTAACAGATGCAGAAACTTGTTCAGGGATTGCGCTTTCAGGCAAAGCTGTAGATACAACCTGATCAATAAATTGCCTTCTATATTCATTATCAGGAGTAAGAACTTTAGCCCACAGATCACCATCCATTCTCTCGACAACATATCTGTCACCACAATATAAGCATCTGAGCATTGAAGACAAGAAAATTGATATTGATATGGTGTAACAAAGACCCACATATACAACACATACCTTGCTTGCAGTTTGAACAAAGAATTTTTACTGGTGACATTGATAAGTTCATCATCACATTGTCCTCGCTTGTAAGCAACAACTGCAAAAGTGGGGTCGCGCTTCTCACAATACTTTCCCACAACTCGAGAGTCATAGTATGGGTTGGTTGTGAGAAAATGTTCCGGGTTGTTGTTGCTATCGATGATAATTTTACCCAGAGCATTGTGAACATGTACGTCCTTGCTTCCCTCACTAACGAGATGTTCTAAGAATTGCGTGAGCAAACGTAGCCGATTCCTGCATATAAAATTGTCAAGGGATAAGAAAATCATGAGTATGAATGCAAATTAACAATGCGTAAGATTAAGGACAACACCAACCTCTTCTCACATTCCTCCACAAGGGGATCCACTGGCAGCAATGACCGAACAGAAAGAATCAAACCTTTAATAAAATCTTCTGGACACTCATCATCTAGCAGCTGCCCAACAACTAAAGGAGCATTCCCAGGGTTCACCTATAGCAAAGATACAAAGCTCTGACAAAGGCGTAAAAAAAGAGGGTAGATAGCCTCATGAGTTAGCAATGCTATAACGATACCTTCTGAACATAACCTTCAATGTAGCGAAGCAGGTTGTTTGTGTATAGGTAGTGCGTTAGATCTGGAACAAACCCAAATCGATCACAGACATTTATTAATGGTCGGGTATCTAGAAGCTTAGCCTCCATAAGGAAGTTCTTTGTTTTCTCGGAATCATAAAAATTGGATTCCCTTGTTACACGCTCGACCTCCTTGATTTGACCAGTCTTTGCTGCTGCCTCAATGTATTTGAAATGAATGTACGGATCCTCGCTGTCTCATATTATTCAGAGAGGTACAAACGATATATCAGCATAAATATATTGGAAATTTTATATCAGGTATATAACAGGGTCAATTACCAACAGAAAAAAAAAACGCTTTATTTCACAAACCTGGAGCTCAAATATGATTCAAGAAAGAAGTATAGTCCTTCATATGACCTAAACTGCTCAAAAAGTTTTATGCAGGCATCAACACCCAATTGTTCACAATACTCTTTTGCAACCTGAACAGACATAAGCAGGCTTAGTTATATCTATTATTAGTACGTTACATTCTAAGTTATAAAAGATAATGACACTTCTATACCTGCACAATGATCTGTAGATTTCCCCTAAAATTGGCAAGTAGTAGGTCCTTCATGCACTCTAATGCCCATTCTCGTGACAGAGTACCAAAAAACTCTACAAGTGACTACAATAACCAAATAACCAAATAAAACTTCATGTGATGTATTCTAAGCCCTAAAATAGATAAAAGCAATTAGGCACATAAACCTGAGGCTCAATTGCATGTGTATTAACGATCACACGTTTTATATCTGGTAACTCTGTGTAATGCTGCACCAAAAAAGATGTAATCAGCATATGGTATGACTTTAAGCTTTTGACTAGGAAAGTACTAGAATAAAACATTTGGCACGCCGTTACTTGCAAAGCTCTGACGTAAAGTCCAGCTTTTTCACAAAGTTGGGCAATACGTGGATGGTCATAACGGCTGAACATGCCATTAGCCAAAATAGCATCAGCAACATTAGGGAAAGTCACCAGATTTTTCTCCAACACCTGAACAAGAATTCACAAGAAGATTGTATCACAGCAAAGAAAGAGTATCAAAGTAAAATGCCCTTTGACAACTTGGAAACAAAGGTCCCAACCTTTGTCTGAAGGAATCCGTGTTCTGGTAGATTTTGCTTCAAAACATCCATGAGAAAAGCTGTTGCCTCACGGATCAGGTTTCTCTGAGCAGACCAAAGAATAACCAAGATGAAAATGGCTTAATGTTTAGAAGCATTTTGTATTAAATCATTGATTATGAAGCTAAAACTATTTTAGCTTTGTCATACCCTAATTTTGTCCGCCTAGGTTTAAAACCCTAATTTTCCGCAAAAAAATAAATAAATTGAGAAGTGTGGTTTTATTTTGAAGAGTGAAGAGCATTGTGCATGCATTTTTGGGTTTTAAAAGTCATTCTAGGGCTTTTAAATTCATTGTTAGAGTGGAAATGCATTTGTTGTTAAAAAACGAGGTTTTTAGGGCAAAAGGGTATTTTGGTCATTGTCAAAAATAAGATAATTTCTCATCAAGAATCATTGTGCAATTTTAGAGAAATTTATTTGAGGCAAAACATTTTTGGTCATGTATGTATGTATGCGCATGCATGCATACATTGTGCACAAAATTTCAAAAAAGGATCAAAAGGGAATATTCTACAAAAAGTTCCAAGATGTGATTTTTATGACATTTTTGGTCATGGTGATCACATAAAATGGCATATTCCTAAGATTCCTAGTATGTGGCCTAAATTGGGTGTATTTTTGTACAATTATCCTAAGAAGAATAATCAAAAATGAAGGGATAATGGAATGGTCATATAATAGTACAATAGTACAAGATGACAACTAGCAAAACTTGGTCACCAAGGACCCCTCCCAATGTTTAAGCGCCACCCCCTTCTCTATTCTCTCATTTTGTGTTTTCTCAATGTCCTCAATCCATGTGAGCCTCAATCCTAGCCTTTGATTCAAAATTAAAATCAAATCCTAGAGCACAACTAGTGCACAATGACCTAACTACCCTTAAACCTAATTGCTTTCTATATATACCCTATTAACCTCACCTCACAAAAAAAGAAAAGATCTCTTGGCCTCATTTTCACTCACACAACCCTAGCACACAACTCCCTCTCCTAATTCCCTCTCTTGGCCGAAATCATATCACCCTCTTCCTCCATCAAATTTTCACTTCTCCTTCACCAAATCACCATTTTCTCACCTCATTTCCATTCCTACTTCATATATCTTCCTTCTCTCCTAATTTAATTCAAGCTTTCACCATCAAAAGGCATTTTTAAGCAAGCATTTCGTGGGTTTCATTGAAGTTTGGTGAAGATTCAAGTTGATTTGTGGTCTTGTTCTTCATATTAGTCATTCCTTAGCTTGGATTTGAGGTAAACTTCTTAAAACCTAGCATCATCTTCAACTTTTTTGCATCAAAATGTAGATATCATGTTTCTAATTTTTCATCCTACCATATTCATGCATTTTAGTGTTGTTATATTGTTGATTTGTTGATTGTTGTTGGTGAGAGGTGTCTCAAACATTTTGACAAGCACTTAGGGAGGCTTGGGTGTTTGAGATTGCTTCTCACCCTTGAATAAATTGTGATTTATGTTGTTATCATTTTGCTTGTTGCATTTTGTGAAATAAAATTGTGTTAGGAAGCTATGAATGTTTCGCACCTTTAGTATAAAATAGGTTTAATCGAGTTTTGATGCATTTCTTTATGCAATCTTGTTATTGGGGCTTGATTTTGAAGTTCCCATGTCCAAACATGTTGTTTGATTTGGCAAATATTCATTTTTCATGCCTTCTTACTTTCACAAAAATCAAAAAATATGAATAGTTGTTGATTTTGGTGTTTGATCGCTTGGATCTTGTGAATAAATGTTCCTAAGTCTTGCTAGTGTCATTTGCTTGCTTGATTTGGTTGACTTGTTGAAATAAATTGATGATTAATTTGTGATTTGAGAGAATGAACTTGGGTTTTGGTTCATTTATGGTCCACAAATGATTTTGGGTTATGCTAAGTTGGCAAGAGATAGGTTACTTCAACCTTGATGCCTATGCTTGTAAGCATTTAAAAATTCAATTCCCACTTGATGTGCTTGTGAAATGTGAGCAAAAAGGGGTCTATAAACAATTGAATTTGCGCACATGATTGGTCTCCAATGACCTTGATGCATCCTCAAGTTTAATCATGCTTTCTTTGCTCTTTGAGTTTAATGTAAATTGTTGTTTGAAGCTTGTGAAGTTTTGGCAAAGGATAGGCCACTTAGAGCCTTGATGCATTAAATTGTTGTGGTGCATTAAAATGTTGAATTGGTGTTCACAATTTGCTTGTTTTGATTTCCACCAATTGTTACTCGTTAGTAACTCTCCAAAACTTCAAAACCATGTTGCATACAAAGAACAACTTGTTACTCGTTAGTAACGTTCCAACTTCAAAACATTTTTTTGCATTTACATAATCATTGATAAACAACTTCACTTCTTCTCAAAACAATTTCAAACTATTTTTCACAAATCAAACTTTGTTGAGGATAATGCGAAGCCTTTGCTTGCACGATTGTCAACAATGGGGTGCTAGTGGTGATCACTTGGAGTCTTTGCTCAATTGATTATCATGAACACTCATTTTTCAAAAGAACTCTCATTTCACGAATTAAAAACTTTGTTGAGGATAATGCGAAGCCTTTGCTTGCACGATTGTCAACAATGGGGTGCTAGTGGTGATCACTTGGAGTCTTTGCTCAATTGATTATCATGAACACTCATTTTTCAAAAAGAACTCTCATTTCACAAATTAAAAACTTTGTTGAGGATAATGCGAAGCCTTTGCTTGCACGATCGTCAATATTGGGATGCTAGTGGTGATCACTCGAAACCTTTGTTGTTTGATCACTGTGAACATTCAATTTTCACAATTAAACAACTAAAAAATAAAAACCTTTTCTCGACAACCGAGAACTACGTAAGCTTTGAATTCTCCATCGCACTGGGAGATACGTAGGAGCGGGTCACATTCCCGTCAAGCACGACAAATGAAAACCATTTTCTTTTCAAAAAAACAAACCCTTTTCCAAAACAAGGCAATTTCTAAAAACAAAACAATTTTCGAAAACAAGAACTACGTTGCTTTGATTCCCTCCCCAGGATACGTAGGCACGGTGCCCTCCCGTCAAGCGCAAAAGATTAAATTTTCCTTAAGTTTTTCCATAAAGTAAGGAGAGATAAAGAGAGATAAAAACAAAGCATTTCTTAAATCAACCTTTTAAATCACACGTCAAATCGAGGTTCCCTTTCAGTAGAAAGGATGTGTGGGGTGCTCGTACCTTCCCCATGCATAACCGACCCCCGAACTCAAATCTCGTGGTTCCAAGGACCATTGTCTTTCAAGAAAGGTTTTTTTCAATGTTTTACCTCTAAAAAAATATTGGTGGCGACTCCAATTCATGTTGTGCGAAGAGAAATCCCTCCAAAGGATTTTTCGGGGTGCAACAAGCTTCATCAAATTGATTTTAGTAAAATACCAACAAACAAAAAAATAGTAAAAATTCATTTTAGTAAAATATCAAATTACTACTCATCAAAGTGCTTGAATAACAGCAGATAATCAACCTGAAAAAACAAATCACTTATGGTGTTGTAATCAACTGGGCTACCTCCGTCCATTTGAGACATCATTAATGCAAAATTAACAGCACCCTGAAGATCAAAATTAAGATGGTAAGTTGTAGAATTTCTTTGTAAAAAATTCACCAGATATTGTCAAATAAATGTAGAAATACTGTTCAAAGCACAGTTACCACACATCCAGAAAGCTGTTAAACAACGGGGGAATCGCAAAGAAAAGGTTCAACAAAAATAATTACACAATATAAACTGTAGAGGTTTAACCCAAACCTGAGGATCTGTTCGGAGAATTGTTTGCAAAAGGAAGAGGTAGTCAGGTGTGTGCCCAACCTATATAGCAACAAATAAGAAATGGAGATGTTCAGGGCCAAATATTTCCAGTAAAATGAAAGGCAATATATGCAATGCTAAATATGCAGGCTGAGAAAAATGTTCAACGTGCTGTAACAGATTTGAAGCAACCTATGAATTAAACCTCAATAACGTTTGATAAGTAAACAAGCACCTGCTTAGAGTAGATCAGGATCTTGTCAAACTCCCTCCTCTCAGCAAAGGCAGCAACAACTTTTGGAGTAGCTCTGGCTTCCATATATATTTTTAACGCAAGATCGTTGTCTACAAACTAAGATTAGAATATTGCCTTATTAGGCAGGTAATAAGAAAGGTAACAAAAAGTAAAAAAATAAAACAAGCAAAAAATTAAATGTCAGAACAATTTGAATTGCAAAATGTTCACTCAAACCCAACCTTAACAAGATCTCCTAGCTCCTCACTGCATTCAAGCTTGTCCTCTGCCAACCAATTTTCCAAAAGATTTTTCCTATTGTTGTTCACAGCCAACCGAGACAATTCTAACGACTCAGAGGCATTCAGCTTTCCCATCGTTAAAAGTGTTCTAAAATACTGCAGCAGTGGCGGATTTTGTCCATCTTGCATGAGTACACTCTGCCATGTAGAGAAGATAATCACATTTTAAATATTATTATCATAAGTAGAGAAGTTTCAAACATGCAAGAAAGAGATGGAAAGTGTGAGAAAATTTAGAGTTGAAGAGAATATCTTTTGAAGCTGAAAATCTATCTATTGAATTGAGACAAACTAGAGTGATCAATCTATTTATAGAGGTCTAGTTCATATAATAGGATCTGAACTATCCATAGTTAACAATAGCAGCCAATAGCGGCGGAGAAAAATGAAGGCCGGCCTACCACTTTGGGGATTTCATTCCTAAATTTGTTTGCTTTCTTTACTTTTGGTTCTATCTTTTTTTTTGTTCGGACCATTGTTGGCTACACACGGAGTGTCCCAACGCTTTTGTTAACCCCTCCCGATTCTACAAATTCCTACAAGTTTTTTTTCAGTAGAATTTTCCGATTCTACTTGCGCTTTTATGGTTTACGATTCCGCCATCTACCTCACGATCTTACGTAGAATCTCGATTTTGACAGCTATGGTACGTATAGTATTACTTATCTAATAAATAACCTAATATATAAAATAAAAATAAAAAAAAAATAGAATAGTGGTCATGCTGCTACACAGCTATACACTATCCAGCTTCGGAATCTGCCATTCTGCGCGGGAATATGGAAATACCTAAGTGAAGCTGATAGAAGAATTCTGTTAATTTAAAAATTACACTTGTAGTTAATATAGTGACTGAAAGCCTACGAGCTAAATACTTATACTCTACACACTAATAATTATAATCTGATTGACGCCACCCAAAGACAAACAATAAACCAAAGATGACTGACTCTTTAACTGAAGTAGCAGAAAGAGAATGAGAAAATTGCTGGAAACCTGAAATTTGGCAACTGTGTCAGGTGTACGAAGGATTCCTTGTGGAGATTCAGCAGCAAGCTCAGCTGCTTCTTTATACTTTTTTTGGGCGAAGAGTTCATTGAAACGTTTCACCACCTATGAAGTCAACGGGACAAAAATCACCTTTTCTTGAGAAACTAATGTACAACACAATCATATGATCAATATCAAATAAGTATGATGAAAAAAAGTAATCAGAAGAGGTGATTATTGTTGTACACGAATCAGATCATACAAATCACATCATTTAATTCATTATCAAGCAAAAGAACGCACAAACGGTTAACCTTCCAACTCTCCAAGTCATAAACAAACAAAAAAGAAGGAAAAATAAAACACTCGGATCTGCGCAAAATTTCACAGTAAACCCTAAGCAAACTAGTTGAGTAAAACTGCAGAGTATTCGACTTGAAAACAAAAATTAAGCGAAGTAATAAAACTGCAAAATCAACAAAAATCATCACAAAAGCAAAGTGTTCATGTACTTAGAACTGTGAATTGTGCTCCGTAAACAGAAGAAGAAAACACAAGGTTTAAGAGCCGTGCGATGAATTGAAATCGAAGAAACTCACAGTTAGGAATTCTTGCTTGGCGATTGGTGGGTTCGCGACCGCCATGGTGACTTAGATCGACGAACTAAAAATCGAAGGCTTTGATCTGTAAGAATTCGTCGATGGAGAGTGGAAGAGTAGAGAAATATTAAGGTAATGTTGGTGATACAATCACCAACGTTACAAATATTGCAGTTGCGGCGCGTCTGCGACGAGAAAATCTCCATAGATCTCGCTCTATAAGCTGCTACACTAATGAGGCCGAGATTCCCGCCAGCACTGCAAAACCGGACGAGATATATGTATTGCATGGGAATTGGATTACAGTGGAAAATAAAAAGAAACGGCAACAAAATCAAGGAGGGACCCACAAGAATGTTTTTCAAAAGGAAAAAAACCTAAGGAGAATAGAGTTTTTACGCACTTACTTTTGCTGCTTTCCTTTTCTTTTTCTTTTTCTTTTTTTCTTTCTTGTACCAAAAAAAATGGATAGAAGTTTGCCACATCAGTTTTTTGACAGAAAAGTTATCAGAATGGTGAAAATGGAATGTTTAAATATGCAATGAGTTATTTTAAAAAAAAATTACATGGACTAAAATCAAATATCTCTATACTTTGTTCAGTGGCATATCTAGAACCCTGGTCTAAGGTGGTCAAACGATTTAATTTAATAATTAATATATATCGTCGTGTAGACTTTTTGTTTACAATCTTAGTCAATCATGATACAACGCATTATAAAAAATATTTGACTTTATCTCACATACCTTAAAAAGTTTTTACAGCGATGGTGTATACCAATGTTTGAGGACTAGAAATCATGGGGAGCAATTTTATTCCCTTATTTTTCCAAAATTCAAGATATTTGAGGACTAAAAGTGAAAATTATATATGATTTTTAGTCAAAGTAAAATAAAAAGACTAAAATCACAAAGTTAATAATAATAATCATATTCGCTAAATAACATATTATTGGGGTAGCTAAGTTTAAAATATACCTAATTATTCAAATACATATATTATTTTTGGATAACCAAAACTACCCCATAGTTACGCTATCAATTTCTCCTCGAGCTGCAATACAAAAGAGTATCAAGGAATTTAAAGAGAAAAATAGTAGCAGGATGTGCATAAATTAAAACTAGGAATGTCAAAATATTTTTTTTATAAAGTTATTGGTGCAGTTTTTTAAATTTGAGGGTGTGCAGACTGCACACCCTGACCTATATGTAGGTCCAGAGCTCTGCGTTGTTACTATTAGAACCGTTTTAAATTCAACAATTATATGAATATTCATCAAATCTGCGAATAAACTAATCAAATAACTACCAACAAGGTCTTAGGTTCAAATTTTGGGTACAACAATTTTTTTTTAATAAGCAAATGTTAATAGGATAGGGGAATGTTAGTTTCCGGGGTTTGAACTCTGGACCTACTTCTTACAACTCTTTCATGTCCCTTAGCTCGCTAATAACATGTTAACCAAAAAAACTAATCAAATAACTACTTTACTAATTAGTTTTTTTGACAATCAAAACCCTTTACAAGGGGATCTACTTTAACATTGCTAATGACACTATTCATGCATTTTTAGCGGCAACTTAACACTAAAAAACTGTTCATGTGCACTATTCATCAAAATGTGCCACTGTTTAAAACCATTGGGAACCCAAAATCTACTTTACTCTCTCTTCATAAAAACAACTTTGCGTTCAATTTTCTCTCTCTTCAAACAACAATTCAAATTTGAATCGACCTCTTTCTCTCTTTCTCAAACCCTCTTCTTCTTCCTATCAAACCCACAACCACCCACTACTCATTTCAGACCATGATTCACTGTCATTTGACCTCCATTGACTTTGAAACCATTACCAATCTCTTCCCCTATTTGAGATCTACCCTCCTATCCGAATGATTTTTTCAAAACCGTGAAATCTTTGCCAAATCTCCACTACAAAAACCTCTTTCTCTGGCCACAACCACATGCTTATCTCCAACGTCCAATCGATGAGTCCGTTGAATCGAAATCTCCTAGAGATACTGAAGGTCATGGAACTCACACAGCTTCAACCGCCGCAGGATCCATCGTTTCAAACGCGAGTTTGTTTCACTACGCAAAAGGAGAAGCAAATCGAATGGCAACCATAGCAAGAATCGCT
Source organism: Astragalus glycyphyllos (assembly GCA_963573325.1). Lineage (NCBI taxonomy): Eukaryota > Viridiplantae > Streptophyta > Magnoliopsida > Fabales > Fabaceae > Astragalus > Astragalus glycyphyllos. The sequence continues at coordinate 5,820,999 of OY754313.1, read as the reverse complement.
GCTTATAAAATCTGTTGGAAAATCGGTTGTGACCATTTGGATATCCTCGCTGCCATGGATGAAGCCGTCGACGACGGCATCCACGTCATCTCACTTTCCGTTGGTTCGGTGTTGCGGGCTCGCGCTGGTGTGACAGTGGTTGTGGTGCTGCACTATGGTTGAGAGTGGAGACTTGAAGTATTCAGATTGTTATGAGCATCCATTGAGCTTGAACTATTGACAGTAAGTTCTTTCTTCCAATAATCTATGTTTATGTTGTAGATCTTTGTTGTTAATTTGAATTCTAGGGTTTGGTTTTTTCAAATTGTTTTGAATGTTTAATTGCTTTAATCTCGAAGGCATTCCGAACATTGAATTCAAGTGTTGTTGATTGCTGAACATGAGGAATTGATTTCCAAACGTACTTATATAGAGTGCTATGGGGTGATGGTGTTTTGGCCACTAATTTGGATGTATGACGTCATATTTTGTATGCAGTTGTCATGGCTGCTACAACGGCATAAGTTGCAACCACTCATACAAGTCATGCTCACAACTTTTAAACCTATTGCAATTACTCACCTTGGTGATAGCTTATGGAAGGAAAGAAGTGAGGTATATAGTTCTCAATCTTTGTTTTATTCTGTTAAATGATTTTTGTAGTTTTCCATTCTACTTCTGATTTGAGCCTCATAATTAATATTATTGCTGCACATTCCACCACTATTGGTCATGATGGTTGATGCCAGCACATTCATGTATAATTTTTGTTTTAAATCTGTTTTCTTGTTGATTTTTCATTTCTGCTTTTGTCGCGGTGATAATCGATTTTTTTATATCGTTTTAGGGCTGAGTTCAGAGAGCAGTATAAGAAGGATCATCCGAACAACAAGTCTGTCGCCACTGTGAGTAATCTGATTTTTGTCTTTTGTTGTGTGTGAAAATTTCCACGCTATATTTTTTTTTCAATTCGATTTCTTATTCGCTGATCACTGTGGTAAATCACTTGGGTTGGCAAAGATTCCTTTTTGTATGTGGATCAATGTTGCTTATTTTTAGTTCATCACAATGGTTTAGAGGGTTAGATAAGGCGGGATCTGCCCTTCAAAACAAACAAACGTGTCTGAATGTCCCTATACTTCATCATTTGGTAAAACTATCAGTTCAAAGACTTTGAAGCATAGTTATCAAAATCGAGATTCTAATCAAAATCGGGAGGGGGGTAGCGAAATCGTAATACGTAAAATCGCAAGTAGAATCAGAAGATTCTCCCCAAAAAAAAGTGGATGAATTTGTAGAATCGAGAGGGGTTGATAAAATCGTAACTTGTAAAATCGCAAGTAAAATCGCAAGATTTTACTAAAATGCAGATATTACTATTAACTAATATAATGCATAAGTTCATAAGTCTTGATCAAAATAAAACACACCAACAACCAAATCCACCAAGGAAACTAGTAAAAGTCTTAAGACATAAACCAACAACCAAGGAAACTACTCAAAGTTTTAAACATAAACCAACAACCAAATCGAAAGCCTAAATCAAATCATTCATATTGATATTAGGCATATCTAGAGCCGGCAAAATGGGCCGAGCTCGTCGGGTCGGGCCGAGCTAGCCCGAAAAAACACAGGGCTTGGGCCGAAAGAATTGAGCCCATTTTCACACCCGGGCTTTTTAGCCCGACCCTAAAAAGCCCGAGCCCGTGTCGGGTTAGCCCGCTCGGGTTATGGGTAGCCCGTAGGCCCGGACGCTAGGTAAAAATAGACTTTTTTGCCGTCCAAATCCCAAAATTAGTAGCCCAAATTTAAAGACCAAAACTCAAGTACAGTAGTGCACCATGTCTCAATTCTCACTTTCAGCAGCATCTCTCTCTAATATGTATCTTCTCACATCCCATCCAATCATCCATACAAAATGCAAGTTTGTTTTAGTATCTAACATATACGGTCATTGGTTTTATATCCTCGTTAGCTATTTTATTCTTCACTGTCTGGACATTAAGCATTTACTTTTGACTTTGAGTATTTGATTTAATGCTACAGTCTCTTTTGACATTGAAAGCAAAGTGATGCTTCATTGTCTTTCACATTTGTGCTTCTGCACTTGGTGAGCAATTGTGAATTTTTCAAAGTCTTCTCTGCATTTTGTGCTCACAGACAGTGAAATTGTTAGAGCAAAAAAAATAGACCGTGACAGTGAGCATTTTTCTTTTATTAAAAATGTTTTTAAATTAGTGTTGTGTATAACGCGGGCAAGCCCGAAAAGCCCGTAGCCCGCATAGGGCTGGGCTTGGGCTATAAAGTGTGAGCCCGAATTTCAATCCAGGCTTTTTAGCCCGGTTTATAAAAGTCCGAGCCCGATATGGGCCAGCCCGATGCGGGCCGGGTAGCCCGTTTTGCCACCTCTAGGCATATCACCCATAATATCTTCATCATCTTCATTAATCTCATCATTAACATAATCATAGGCCCCATAATCAATCCCTTCATTATCTTCTCCCACATAATCATCTCCATTATGACCTTCACCATAACCTTCATCATCAACTCCATCATCCTCTCCATTATCAACATCAAGTTCATCCATAGGCATTGTAGCACTATTACTACCAACCTCAACATTACCAATTAATTCTTCATCTAAATTATCAAAGTCCGCACCACCCTCATCATCTTCCTCATCTTCACCCATGATCCAATCATCATTGATATCTTCAATATCACGAGAGCGTTTTCTCCTTTCGGTCTTATTCTTTTGCAATCTTCCATTAACCATCACATAGACAAGATCATTCATTTTTGGCACATTCAATCGGTTTATTTTCTTGCTATGGACCTACACAATTTAGAAAACTAAATTGAAGTACCTATCACATAACAATTATGAGAAATAAATATACTAATAATTTAAAATCATACCATCTTAAAGGCACTCCAGTTCCTCTCACAACCAGAAGAACTACATGTCAAGTTCAAGACACGCATGGCAAACCATTTTAACAATGGTGTTGAATCACCATAAGAGTCCCACCATTGAGCCGGTGTCTTGGTTTTTAAATGGGATACAATTATCATAAAAGAAATCACCAACCTCTTTATCCAGCTCTTCCTTCTCCCTCCGCTTGAATGCACTGTTGAGTGTTGTTTAAGAAGTGATACCCCTCTTGAAAATATTAGAAATTTGTGGCTGCTGAAGTTCACCCCCTTTCCTTTTCGTAATGTCAATTTCTCCTACTGAATTCACTTCATCTAATTCAGGTGGAGTTGGATCTCTCTTCTCAATCAATTTCTTTTGTAAACCAACTACAATATGCCACATTCGTTCCCGAGCGTTATCCGGGACACTTATGCACTCTCCCACATCTTTCTTTGTGCACGCTAAATGGTGCTTCAATCGGTAAACTCCCCCACTAATAAACACTTTATTACAATATCTGCATTTACTGCCATGGGGGTTGCCTTCAATAGGTGTACCGTGTTTCCATCCTTCATCTTGTTTCTGCCCGGGAGCATTTTTCGGTGGGTTTCGGCGTCTTGGGTTCGTTCCAACACTTGGGGTTGATGCGGTTGAAGCAGGAGGTCTACTACTTCCCGTTCCAGCCATTCAAACACTGTAATATAAACACAGCAAGAGTATACTCAATAACATTCCCTAATTACTCAATAACAGTCCATAATTAGTAACTAACAGTCTCTAAAAGAGTGTTTCAAATAGAGAGAATCATAGAACAAAAGCCACGAACAGGTGTTGTGGGAGAAGAAGGCGTTTTTTACCTCAATGTTGAAGATGATGCTGCTGGAAACAGAAGCCATGAACTGAGAGGGAGAGAGAGAGAGAGCTGGAAATAGAAGCTACGAAACAGAGACAGAAGAGAAGAGAGAGCTTCGAATTCAAAGGGAACCACGAAGAGAGAGCTCGTCCCGCGAACGAAGAGAGAGCTTCGAACTTGCGATTACTGAGTTGAGAGAGCTTGCAAAAATTGCGATTACTGAGAGAGAGTGTGTTTTGCAGCTTGTGAATTTCAAAATTAGGGTTCAAATGTGTTAATTTGGGAAAATACGCAAACCGGGTCACGAACCCGACCCGTTTGCTCTGTTTCTAAAAACGCAACCATTTCGTACGATTTCTATCGTAATATCGTATCAAAATCGTAGGATCTTACGATTTCACCAAAAATCGCAAGATTTTGACCGTTTTCCGATTCTGCTACAAAATCGAATCGTTGGGGTGTGTAGAATCGTAAAATCGTGTGATTTTACGATTTAAATCGCGATTTTAATTACTATGCTTTGAAGACATCCGGAATAAACACTATGGTACTCAATCACTATATGGTTAGTTCTAAGTTATTAGACTTATAAATAGGGACATGACATATATATATATATATATATATATATATTTTAATATGTTGTGTACCATTTAAATCTTATGTTGTTTTTAATTTGTAATTTTCAGATTTCATTATAGCTGTATGTCGATTTGCTTTATGACTCGTGTTTTGTTCTATTAATTTTTGACAACTTCCAGCTGAAAAATTTGTAAATGATTTTCATGATAGGTAGATTTTAAAATCAAGGTTTAGGCGACAGGGAGCGGCAAGGTAGCTTGGAATCTTTGATCATAATTTTTGATAATAGCTGCAAGATAGCTTTGTGTTAGATATTGGATAATAACATTGAATCAAGGAATCATAATTTGGTGTTAGATATTGGATAATAGAATTGATTCTTATAAAAAAGTTATTAGTGGAATTAGAGAATTAAATGTGTAGTTCTTGTTGACACCTTTAATACTTGAATGTCTGTCTTCCTTCTATTACTTGATGCTTTCAGGAATAAACTCTCGAATGACCTCTTTTCTATAGCAGCTAAATATTTATACATTATGATAAGCAAAATTAGTTTCCTGTTATTGTTGTAGGACGAATTTTTTTGTATGTCACACTAGCTGATTATGCAATAATACATCATAGCTCATGTTAAGAATTGTGAGAACTTTTTGCATCCTAGGATCTCTTAATAACACATATTAGTTATTGCTATTTTTTGCATACTTATGGATCTGTTGTTTTTTTCCTTATTCGTTTGACACTTAGACCTCTTACTTGTAAGTTGAATTGTCACAACATATCAATTCTTTGATGAAGTTCCTTTGGTAAAACATACAGAGTAAACAATACAAGGTACATGTAGAGTAAACAATAATGTAAACCAAAAAATAGAAATGAAAGGGGTTTAAACATGCATGGAATGAGCATCATTATATACCCTTTTGGTCTAGACCAGGTATCCACCGTCGAACGCAGTGACTAATCCTCTCGCTGGATTGGAGGCACCTCGAAGGGTGAGACAGCTGGCCCAGAGATTTAAAGATGCTCCATGCCCAAGGCGAGCATCAACATCATTATATACTAAACACTACATATTGATATTTAATAATAAAATAAACAAACAAAACATTTTAGTAATAATGAAGCTTCTATAAAAAAAACTTAGTAATAATGAAATGACAAGAAAAGTGGCTCTGGTGGCTCGAATCCCCCGTGTGAATCTGATGGTTTCAAACATATAGCCTCTTCAATTTTTGTTTTCTTCCTCTTGCCAACTTTCAACTATTGAAAAATCCCTCTCAAGTTCTTAGTTTATGATTATACATCTCTTGCTTTTTTTTTTGATTTTCTCCATTGACCTTTCTTTATTTTCCTATTTGATGTTTGCAGGGATGACTCATAAGGGCAGCCACTTCTTTGGTGAAAAAAGAGAAAATATGACAAAAGAGACTATGACTTTTAGCCAAGAATAGAAGATGCCTTGTTTTTTTTTTTTTTTCTAATTTTCGTTTTCTGATTTTTTTTTTATTTTTTTATGTGTATAAAAAATATTTAATGATAAAACAGATTTTTTTGATTAAGTTTTTTTTCTTAAAATAAGTTCTAATAATAGTAGTAATAAAAAAGTTCAATTTATAATAGAAAAATAACGCGAAATCTCCAACAAGCACAAAATAGCACCGGTAAAAATCTAAAAAAGCGCAAAATAACATATTTTTGGGATTTTTTCATAAAAAAACTAAAAATACCGGTTAAAATTGGGTGTTCTCGAATATACTTTATTATATTTAGTTAGTTTAATATTTTTGTTACTATAATTTTTTTTAAAATTGATTTATTATATATACGATATATATATATATATATATATATATATATATATTTATGTTGAAATTGGCTATGAAAAACACGCGATTTCTTTGCAATTTCTTGACGCCTTGATCGTAATTCACTATTGCTCCAATTAATAGTTCCAATTAGAAGATTAATTGAACGAATCAAAGAAATCTAACTAAGAACCCTAATTGAGCCAATTTGGGGCAAAACACGAATTAACGAATTAAAGGACAATACGCACGAATTTGTTTACCCAGTTCAGTATCAGATTGATACTTACATCTGGGGAACTAAGCAATTGCTTAGTTCTTGCTGCATTGATTCAATTGAAGTCAATTTACAAGAGATATGAGAATTCCCAATTTGATTTCCCCCTCTTCCCAGAAACCCTAATTTCCCAGTGTTTACTCTCGCACACACCCTGTGATGGATTAGAATTCTGTTCCTTCCGAAACCCCAGCTCAAAACAATATAAATGGCATTTGCGAGTTGATGGCGCCAAGAACACACCCAACCAAAGGCTTTAACCAACTTTTGAAACTGGCCAATCTCGTGGTGACACGTGTCACAAGCTGAGAGGGAAACCAAAAAAAAACCTGGTTGCCACATCATCACAATCTCCACCTTGGCAACCTCTATAACACCTGCAGCAAGAACCTTCCACAAAAGACTTAGTTCAGAAACTATTTTCAACTTAACCAACACTTAGCAAATTCAAGCAATGCTTGAACTTGCTTAGAGGAACCACTTTGGTTATAAAATCTGCTGGATTGTGAGCAGTGTGAATCTTCTGTATCTTGACCACTCCCTGAGCAACAATGTCTTTGATCCAATGTAGCCTAGTGTCAATGTGTTTTGTCCTTTCATGATATGCATGATTCTTACATAAGTGGATGGAACTTTGGTTGTCACAAAACACATCTACACTCTCTTGCTTGACTCCAAGTTCATTGACCAATCCTTTGAGCCAAAGGGCTTCCTTCACTGCTTCAGTTACACCAATGTATTCTGCTTCAGTTTTGGATAATGCCACCACATGTTGAAGTGATGCTTTCCAACTAATGGTGTTGCCAAATAGTGTGAAAACATAGCCTGTCAATGATCTTCTCTTGTCATGATCCCCAGCAAAATCTGAGTCAACATAGCCAATGACTCCACCTTGATCTAGTCTTCCTTGACTATATTGTAAGCCAATGTTCACAGTGGCTTTCAAGTATCTCATAGCATACTTCACAGCACTCCAATGCTCCCGTCCAGGGTTTGCCAAATATCTGCTAACCAAGCTTAATGAATAAGCAAGATCTGGTCTAGTGCACACCATTGCATACATTAGACTCCCAACAACACTTGCATATGGAATCCCTTTCATTTGTGCTCTCTCATTTTCTGTAGTTGGACAATTCTCTTTTGACAACTTAAAATGAGCAGCCATAGGCACATTTACTGATTTAGCATCATGCTAAATCTGTCAACAATTTTCCTAGCATAACTGGTTTGAGTGATGCTAAGGGTCTGAGATTCACTCTCTCTTTTGATTTCCATGCCTAAGATCTTGTTGGCACTTCCTAGATCCTTCATGTCAAATTCCTTGTGAAGTTGCTTCTTCAACTTTAGCATCTCATGGCCATTTTTACTAGCTATGAGCATATCATCTACATAGAGCAGTAAGTAGATATAATCACTGTCACTTAGCTCTTTGAAATAGACACAGCTATCGTGCTTGCTTCTTTTGAATTTTATGTCTATCATATAAGTGTCAAACCTCTTGTACCACTGCCTTGGTGATTGTTTCAATCCATACAAGGATTTGTTCAACAAGCACACTTGATCCTCCTTGCCTTTCTCCTCAAAACCTTTTGGTTGAGTCATATATATTTTCTCCTCTAATACCCCGTGAAGAAATGCAGTCTTCACATCCATTTGTTCAAGTTTCATGCCATAGTGAACAACCAGAGATAGAAGCACTCTGATAGAACTATGCTTGACAACTGGTGAGAAAATTTTTGAGTAGTCAATACCTTCTCTTTGTGTATATCCCTTGGCAACTAACCTAGCTTTAAATCTAGGTGGATCCTTCTCTGTGATACCTTCTTTCCTTTTGTATATCCACTTACATCCTACCAGTTTCACACCAGTAGGCTTCCTGACCAATTCCCAGGTCTTGTTTGTGTGCAGGGAAGTCATTTCATCTTGCATAGCATTGAACCATTTTTGTTTATCTTTGCAGGCCATTGCCTCTTGAAAACTTGTTGGTTCTTCATTCACAAACTCTGTGGCCGTGTTCAATGCATATGCAGTGATTGCTTCATCTACAAATCTAGTTGGTGGCTTGATTTGTCTTCTAGTTCTGTCTCTTGCAAGTAAGTAATCATCATCAGGGTTGTTCTCTTCATCTGTATCAGAACTTGATTGAGAATTATCATCCTGCTCTTGAATTGGATGTTCAGTGACATCAATCTTCTCTTGACTCTTCTCTAGCTCCACCTCAATTTGAGATTCCTCATTCTGATCCTTAGTTCCAAGTGTCTCATCCTTTATTGTTTCTTCTATGAGTTTTGATTCTTGGAACACAACATCTCTACTGATGATACTCTTCTTTTCTTCAGTCAACCATACTCTACATCCCTTCACACCACTAGGATATCCCATGAATATCCCCTTCTTTGATCTAGGCTCAAGCTTTCCTTCTCTCACATGACAGTAAGCAGGACATCCAAATACTCTCAAGTTTTGAAGATTTGGAGGTTGTCCAGTCCATACTTCTTGTGGAGTCTTGAAATTCAATGTTGTAGATGGACTTCTATTCACCAAATAACAAGCAGTGTTTACTGCTTCACCCCAAAATGCCTTAGGTAGCTTTGCACAAGTTAGCATGCACCTAACCTTCTCAAGCAAAGTCCTGTTCAACCTCTCTGCTAGGCCATTTTGTTGTGGTGTTCCACTTACAGTTAAGTTTCTGTAGATCCCATTATCTTTGCAAAAAGTGTTAAATTTCTCATTGCAAAATTCAAGTCCATTATCTGTTCTAAGTGCTTTTACTTTTAAATCACATTGATTTGCAACGATTTTCTTCCATTCCGCAAATGTATTGAAAGCTTCATCTTTTGTTTTCAATAGGTAAATCCAGACCTTTCTACTGTAGTCATCAGTAAAAGATAGAAAATACCTCTTGCCACCATGAGTTGGTGTTTGAGCAGGCCCCCATAGATCTGAATGTATGTATTCCAGTCTCTCCTTTGTCTTGTGTATGCCTGTGGCAAACTTCACTCTTGTTTGCTTCCCCATTACACAATGTTCACAGAATCCAAGCTTGTCAATTCTGTCTCCACAAAGTAAGCCTTGTTTCTCCAACTCCTTCATGCCTTTCTCACTCATGTGCCCAAGTCTTTGGTGCCACATGAGTGTCTTGTCTACTGTAGTGCTTGCAGCATGTACTTCACCAGTTATGACACACCCTTGTAGTATGTAGAGCTTGTTATTCTTCCTTTGCCCTTTCATCACTACTCTTGATCCTTTCATGAACTTTAATGTGCCATCTTCACCTTTGAATGTGTAACCAGCTGCTTCTAGTGTGCCAAGAGAAATTAGAGGCTTTTTCAACTCTGGCACATGTCTCACATCTGTCAACATTTTAATTGAACCATCTGCCAATCTTAGCTTTACAGTGCCAATTCCCCTAACCTTGCAGGCTTTGTTGTTACCCATTAACACTCTTCCAGTGTTCAGTGGCCTGTAATCAACAAACCAGTCTCTTTTAGAGCACATGTTGTATGAACATGCAGAGTCCATTGCCCAATCCTCTTCACACTTAGCTTTTGTTGTGGCATGCAATTCACAGTCTTCACTGTCTTCACAGTTAGCGGCAACTAGGACTTCACAACGGTCATAACCATCAGATGCATATGAAGCATTTCCTTTATCTTCACTCTTTTGGTTCTTAACAGTTTTCTTGTCAGGACAATTTCTCTTGTAATGCCTTTCCTTGTTGCAAATGTAGCATCTGTTATGCTTAGGTCTAGACTTTGATCTTGACCTATTCTTTCCTTTTCCTTCTTTTTTTTCATTTCTTCCTCTGGCCATGAGACTCTCATTTTGCTCATTGTCCTTTGAGTCCTTTTTCTTGGACAATTCCTTTGACATTAGAGCAGCTTGCACCTCTTCCAGTGTTATGGATTCTCTTCCATATATGAGAGTGTCAGCCAAGATATCATAGGAATCATTTAGGGACCTTATAAGCAGTAATGCTTGATCTTCATCATCTACCTTTACATCAATATTCTCAAGATCCAATATCAGTTTATTAAACTCATCTATGTGATCTCCTATTGATGTACCTGCTTGCATTTTGAAAGTGTATAATCTTTGCTTTAGGTAGAGTCTATTTGCTAAAGACTTAGTCATATACAGACTCTCAAGTTTCAGCCAAATAGCTGCAGCGGATCTTTCCTTAGATATTTCTCTAAGAACTTTATCTCCTAAGCACAAAATTATAGCACTAAATGCCTTCCTCATTACCTCGTTCTTTTCTTTATCAGACATTGTCTCTGGTAACTTGTCCTCTCCCTCAAGAGCCTCCTCAAGACCTTGTTGCACAAGCATGACGCGCATCTTCATCTTCCATAGACCGAAATCATTCTTGCCAGTGAACTTCTCAATGTTATATTTCGTCATTTCCATGAATGCCTTTCCAACGACGCTTTGATACCAATTGTTGAAATTGGCTATGAAAAACACGCGATTTCTTTGCAATTTCTTGACGCCTTGATCGTAATTCACTATTGCTCCAATTAACAGTTCCAATTAGAAGATTAATTGAACGAATCAAAGAAATCTAACTAAGAACCCTAATTGAGCCAATTTGGGGCAAAACACGAATTAACGAATTAAAGGACAATACGCACGAATTTGTTTACCCAGTTCAGTATCAGATTGATACTTACATCTGGGGAAATAAGCAATTGCTTAGTTCTTGATGCATTGATTCAATTGAAGTCAATTTACAAGAGATATGAGAATTCCCAATTTGATTTCCCCCTTACTTCCCAGAAACCCTAATTTCCCAGTGTTTACTCTCGCACACACCCTGTGATGGATTAGAATTCTGTTCCTTCCGAAACCCCAGCTCAAAACAATATAAATGGCATTCGCGAGTTGATGGCGCCAAGAACACACCAACCAACGGCTTTAACCAACTTTTGAAACTGGCCAATCTCGTGGTGACATGTGTCACAAGCTGAGAGGGAAACAAAAAAAAAACCTGGTTGCCACATCATCACAATTTATCTATATATATATATATATATATATGGAGAGAGAGAGAGAGAGAGAGAAGCTATAATATATAGTAATAGAAATGATTATTAGAGAAAAATTAACTATTAATTTTTGTATATTAACTTTTTTGAAGGGTGACAGGATATATGCTGCTGTTATACATACGTGATTTTTTTTTAACATTGTTGAAAAAAAGTAAAAATTTATGTTGTTTCCTTTATTTTGATATGCATTTTTCTTATTTTAAATTGGGGCAAAACAATTATGATATATTAGTTAAATTGTGATATTCTTTACATTCTATATATTAGTTAAATTGTGATATTCTTTACATTCTATAAATCAAGAAAGGGTGTTATTCTCAAAATTGTTTCTAAGACACATTTACGGTTTTTGACGCATTATTATACTTAGAGGGACCTTAGAAACTTTTACCCTCTGAGTATACTTCTTTCTTCTAGGTCCGTTATTGTTGTTTCTTTTTTGACTTTCTAAAATTAACTTTCATCCTTTTCTATTAGTCTCTTTCTCTCACTCAAAATTTGAGTCTAATTCCATTTTTTTATTATTTTTGGACAGAGTTGTTTTGTGACCGAGAGAACTTTGAAGGTGTACTCTATGAGGGGATATATGTGTTGGTTGATCGCTTGGTGGAAAAAGAAATCAGGTTAGGAATGGACGAAATTGGAAAATGTATAGAAGAACAAGTAATCTCTATGGTTTAAATATATTTTTAGTCCCTGCAAATATGGAGTCATTCATTTGATTTTAGTCCTTGTAAATATTTTTTTCCCCTGATATCTCCATGGTTTAAATAGCTTCTCAAGTCCACATCCTTCGGCGTAAACACCATTTTTAGTGTTATAAGCAGGATTACTACTATCTGTGTTGTCCTTGAAATACTGCAATAGGGGGGAAATTGTGCTAAATATTTATGATCACAAAAATGTGAAATTCATAGGGTTTAGTTTCTTGTATACGGGTATTTGCCTCATGAAAAGCACAACCAAGAGGAAACGAATCTCCTGCAATATGCATGCTCATGTTTATTAGTCTCATCCACAAATATATAACGAATTTGATTAGCTTATGATAAATTAAATAAAATCAATTTTTTTGGTCAACATATAGAGCAAATTATATAGTGAACAATTCTCACCAACAACAGCCCATTGAGGAAGCTATTTGAAATCCATCGCTAATTTTGGGTCACAAAATATTGTGACGATGTTAGCGACAAATTTGACTTTTTTCGTCACTAAATTTTCCCTCTCTAATTGCACTTTCTTTATAGTGTATGATCCATATTATTCGAGATCTAACACAATGAACAATGTCTTCCAAAATTATAGGTCGCTAAGGGAAATGAGACCACCTTAGCTGCGGTGGCAATGAACAATGTTTAAATTTATATCTAATTCTGCAGCTTTGCACCAGAAAGGAGCATACAAACCATTGTACGGTGAAGAGGATGTTGAGAATCTGAAGTGGCTTGATATATTTCAGCAAGCTATTTGCGTTTTCTCTTTATAGTTTTTGCATGTAAATCATTCATGTATGATTAATGTTTATAATACATTTTATATACAATACACAGAAAGTATGATTTGTACAACAAAAGCAGTGTTCGAATTGACATTGAAGAAGTTAAGCCAAACTATATGTCACTCATTGAGAAGGTCAACAATTAGTTACTGATATTTTTTATAAGCTATATATATATATATATGATCTATTTTTCTAGGTAGTTAGTGAGTAAAATTAATATTGCTATTCTTCACTTTGCAGTATTTCCCTCCAAAGCTCAAATGGTAGATCTACAACTAATGATAAAGGAAAATGGAGATATATGTGAAGTACATGGAGACTCTATCAAAACTAGCTAGCTAATGTTTTAGTTACTTTTATTTAATGTTCTTATTTAAGAATAAATTTGGTATCAACAATGTATGTCAACTACATTGAATAAAAAAAATGTATATCAACTACTCTTTATAGTGTGTTGAGTGAGTCAAAGAAAAAATATTAATGTATGTCAATCAATTTGCGCCTCTCTCAAATCACCCATCCCACCGCCTGCCAAATTTGTTGAGAAAGAGCGGTTTCTATTCCCTCCTCTTTGAACACAAAATGGGCATAATGTAGAAGCGTAAAGTAAAAATATAGAGAAGAAGAACGACACTAGAATTTTTACATGGAAAACTCTATTGTGAAAAATCACGGGACCTAAACAAACTATAAAGTAGGGTTACAGAGTGTTTCTCTCGACATTTGAGGATCTCTCTGTAAATCTCACTTTTTCGGATGGTATACAAATTTTCTTTCTATTCTCATCAAGATATGATGGAACCCTCTCTTTCTCTCAAAGAATAATATAAAAAGTGATCTGTGCCTTAGATGTCCTTGCTTACTGTTTTCCAGGTCTTAGATTTCTGTATGCCTTGGTCGTTCAGCTAGCCCTGCTCCAGCGGGCGGGTGTACCTGCGATAACACTCCGACGCCCAAGTCAGGGAAGGACGAGCAAAAATATAGGTATTGATGAACAGTGTGTACCTGACAACTGACGCAATGAATGCTTAAATAGTGAGCGTGGGTCGTGCTCGGCCGTTGGATGGACGTACGGACAGATCAGGGCCGTTGATGCGGTTCTTTGCTTTCTGCCCCATGGTTGGGCCGATCTAGCGCCAAAGCACTGGATAGTGGGCTTCGGCCCACTCCAGAACAGTTGCCCCCCAAGCCAAGGTCGCTCGTGTGGCGGGCGTAGGCTTGTTTTATGATCGTTTCTATGCCCGCGTCTCCGAGCGTGAGACTGGTCCGATGATCGTTTCTGATTCGCGGTGGGCTTCGCTTACGCTCGCATGATACGTGGCTTCTGTCAGGAAATGACGTTTCGATTTTCCCTAGGGTTCATTAATGGTGCCTCGAATTCTGAAAAAGGTGGCGCTTTGTCATGATGGCGGTCTGGTTTTCAAGGCGTGTGCAAGTGAGGGGTCGTGTCGTTTGGCTTGCTTGCTTGCTTTCCAATCCTTATAAATATGTTGCCCCCACTCCTTCTCAATTTCCACTTTTATTGTCGGAGCTCAAAAAACGGTCACAAACTCTTAGACCGATCAAAAAGCTTGCTTCTTTATTCTGGCCAGGTGCCTACCCGTGCATGAGTTTCAGCTCAGGCGGTCTTATTCTTCTGGTCGATTGATTTTATTCATCAAGGAGTATACTACCCCTAGACCGAACTTCTCTCCCACGCCAGGTATGCCCTTTTCGTCTTGTTTATTTTGGCTAGCTTTGCTTGCATAGGGCGAGGAGGGGGCGTCAGGCTCGGGGTCGACCTTGTCGCCCCCTTCGGCAACTCATCGTTAGGGTGAGCCTGACTTTCCTTCTCCTCACAGGTCAACGCAGTGGCGCGAACAAAGAAAACTGCGAGAATTTCTGGTCGTCAACCTGCGAGTATGGCTGAGCATGCTCACTCCGGAGATGTCGGCTCGAGCGGGTTCCCATCTGAGACATTTTCTTCTACCGATTTTTCTTCTTCATCGTCTTCCGGACGCTCGTCAAACACGGTTGATACCGTCCAGTCTCCCCGAGTGAATCCTTCGCCCCCTCCGGTTCCAGTCAACGAGGTACTGCCCGAAGAGCACGATTGGAGGGGTAGGGTTGATGTCGACCGCTCCTGGATATCCTCCGCTATAATCAACGAACGTTCTGTCTTCCCACCTGGTGATGAGGTGCTGCCTCTCTTCACCAAGTTAATAGGTTACGGTGATCAGGAATGGCGAGCGGAGGGCGTAAGACCTGACGAGCATGCTGCCGTAATCCCGAATTCTTTAAAATTTATCATGTATTCCAACGTCCTCCGCGATTTGAGGGTGCGACCTCCTTTTACATTTTTCCAGAGGCGTGTCTTAAGGACTCTTGGTGTTGCCCCTTCTCAACTTCACTTTAATGCTTGGGCGCTGGTTAAGTCGTTCGAGGTAATAATGGCCGCTCTTGATCGGGAGGTAAATTGCCGTCTTTTCTTCTCATTGTTTGACGTTAGTCGCACAGTGGAGATGAGGAGCGAACCCAGGCGATGGGAGCAAGTTTCCTTGAAGGGACGGAAGAACACGATCAGGCTCTTCAAGCCATTCTGCGAATCGGTAAAAACTTGGAGGCACGCTTTCCTCTGGGTCGTTCCTGTTAATGATCGTGCTAAGGCAATGGTGGGAACCGTGGATGACGAAGGTCGCGTTTCCTCAATGAAGTTTCCTCTAGGTTGGTCGCACTCACACTACGATCGCGACACAATCCATTATCGGCATCAAAGGAGGCTGAGCGACTATGATCTTGAGAGTATTCAGATGTTAGAGACCTTGGTTACTTGGCTGCCAGAAGGAGTCATCCCCTGCAATAAATTCGCTTGTCTCCGGACATCCGAGCAAGCCGAAAACAAACTTGGTGTGCCTTTATTTTCGTTTTTACTTTAATTGTGCTTTATTTGCCCTGCCTCCTAATTCATCTTTTTGCTTTTTCAGCTGAAATGACGGGCATCGGTTTTGAAGCTCTTTTGGCGAAGACAAAGTCAAGGAAGCAGAAGAAGGTGTCCTTTGCCTCTTCGTCCCAGCCATCTCGCGCTGAAGGCGATCATAGACCTACTGGGGGCGATCAAGGAACAAACTTATCTTCCAAAAAGAGAGATCGGGCTCAAGGTCCTCTGGACGCTATTCCGATCGACCTTGATCATCCTCAAAAAAGAAGAGAGGCATCAAGGAGGTCGTCTTTAGATTTGGACGATCTCAAGGATGTGGATTTTGAACGTTTGAAGGCCGATCCCCTCCTCTTCGTAGCCGAAATTGCCCAAGCAGCTTCTCAAAAGCTTGCTCGTTACAAATCTGAAGAGGCTGGCCGCCAAGCAGGTATGCGCTTACTTCACAGAAACTTGTGGTTGGAGGGTGATCTTTTGGATAAAACTGACAAGTATAAGTCCGCTCTTGGACATATTACAGATTTGCGAGCAGAGCTCGAGAGCACCAAAAAGAAACTAGAGGATGCTGAGGTCGCCCTCCAACCCACGAAGGACGCACTTGGCGCAGTTACTGCCGAGCGTGATGCGGTCATGACAGCCAAGGTAGATGCTGAGGTAAAACTTGCCACCGCTACTGCTGGTTTGGCCGAGCAGTCTACCAAGGTTATACAGCTGGAGGAGCGGGTGGTCGGTCTTGAGGAGAGTCTGAAGGCCGTCGAAGGCGAGCGTGATCAGGCGAGGGGCGACTTGGAGGCCCTGGAAGACATGACCATCTCTATTGCTAGCGGGCGCTTCGAAGAGGCCGTAGCTCAGATTCGGTATTGTTACCCATCGCTGGAGATTAATACAGAGATAGTAAACAACGACCACTTCCTGAAAAACGGGCAAATCGTTCGCCTCGCGGAGAAAGACGATGATGGGAACGTTATCCAAGAGGAGACGATCGTCTACCGTCGCCCTGAATGAGCTACTCCCTTTGTACTCGTCCGTTTGTACTTTGATTATCTGTCTTCCTTTTCAAGAATGTATCGTTTTTTGCTTTGGGGGTCTCGTGGCCGTCCTTTACTTGTAATCACCTAATAGCCCGGTTTTCTCCGGGCACTTTTAATATTTAAACTTCTTTGTCATAATCGTTTATTTAGATTTCTGCTTTATCTATCTATTGAATTCTTCACGTTCGTATGGGTCGGTCTAAGTTCGCGAAGCTACCTGCAAACAGCTTACCAAGTTTCTACTTTAGATTTAGCTCGTTTGCAAGCGAATTCAGACTTAAGGTCGCTTAAGTTCGACCCTTGGCAGTTTATCAAACTCGGTTTGAACTTAACTCGCCATCGGGTTTGTTCGTTATTGGATGGATCAATTACCACAATCAAGAATTTAAGAAATTTCTCGTCGTTCTATCGACGGACGAGCGGGCCTCAATAAAAAACCCCGTAGGGAAAAAGAGTGTCCCGCCCGTTTTGATTTTTATTCATCATTCAACTGGAAATATGACATTCTTTCATATATTACATGGCATCAAGTGAAATATCTTCTAAGGTTTGTTGCATTCCAAGTGTTTGCAATCATCCCTCCACTCATGGTCTTTAAGATATATGCTCCTTTGCCCGTCTTGGCAGCTACTCTGTAGGGTCCTTCCCAAGTTGGGGCTAGCTTGCCCTGGCCAGCATTCTTCTGACCGATATCTGCCTTTCTTAGGACGAGCTGTCCCACTTCAAACGACCTAGGAACGACCTTGGCGTCGTGTCTTGTGGCCATGTTCTGTTTGACCAACGCCTCTTTGAGCGCTGCTTTGTGCCGCAGTTCTTCCACTAGGTCAAGCTCTTCTCTCGTTGCCTGCTCGTTTTCGGACGGCTGTAGAGGATTAGCCGTTCTCCAAGTCAACTCTCCCATTTCCACAGGGATCAGTGCGTCCGTCCCATAGACCATCCTGAAGGGGGGCTCTCCCGTGGTTGAGTGTGGCGTGGTTCTATACGCCCATAGCACAGAGGGAAGCTCTTCTGCCCACCTTCCCTTGGCTTCATCCAGTCTTCTCTTTAGCCCCCTTAGGATGACTCTGTTGGCCGCCTCCGCCTGCCCGTTTGTTTGCGGGTGTTCGACCGACGTAAAACGTTGTTTTACGCCTAATTCGACTAGAGTTTTTTGGAAATGTCGGTCCGTGAATTGTGTGCCGTTGTCTGAGACGATCACTTCGGGAATCCCAAACCGTACCAAGATGTTTCTTTTGACGAACTTTAGGCAATTCTTCGAAGTGATTTTGGCTAAGGGCTCGGCCTCGATCCATTTTGTGAAGTAGTCCACTGCGACTATCAGAAATTTAAACTGACCAGGGGCGAGGGAAAAGGGTCCTAACAGGTCGATTCCCCACCATGAAAACGGCCATGGAGAAGTCAAACAGTTGAGCTCGGTTGGAGGTGCAACGTGGGTATCTGCGTGCCTCTAGCACTTGTCACATTTCTTGACTAGGTCTTTCGCATCTGCCTCCATTGTGGGCCAGAAGTAGCCCGCTCTTAAAGCCTTCTTTGCCAAAGCTCGTGAACCCAAGTGGTTCCCGCAGATTCCTTCATGAATCTCCTTTAACACATAGGCCGCTTCTGCTGGGAGGAGGCACTTGAGCAGGGGCATGGTGAATCCTCTTCTGTAGAGTTGCTCGTTAATTATTGAGTACGACGATGCTCGCCTGCGAACGAGAGCAGCTTCTTTTGGGTCGCTGGACTCCTCCCCGTTCTTTATGTAGTTAAAGATGGGGTCGATCCAGGACGGCATTGATTCGATCGTACATATCTCTGCTCCTAAGGCCGTATCTATCCTCACACTTGGTTGAGATAGGACTTTTTGTATTACGCTTCTATGGTTACCATTTTTCTTGGTGCTCGCTAGTTTGGACAAGATGTCCGCCCTAGCGTTTTCCGACCTTGGGACGTGCTTGACTTCAGCATGCTCGAATTTCTTCATCAACTCTTTGACCTTCGTCAAATATTTCTGGAGTATCTCGTCTTTGGCTAAAAAGACGTTTTTGATCTGGGAGACTGCTAGAAGTGAGTCTGATCGAAGCTCCACCCTTTTAACTTGCATCTCTAAAGCGAGCAACAGCCCAGCGATGCAGGCCTCGTATTCGGCCTGATTGTTAGAAGTTGGGAACGAGAAGGCCAAGGAGACTTCGATGGTCGTCCCTTCCTCATTTTCAAGAATCAAGCCCGCTCCGCTGCCTTTACCATTGGACGATCCGTCAACGTGCAAAGTCCATGAGTTCTGAACTGGGTTTTCTGACCCTGGGGTTAATTCTGCAATAAAATCGGCTAAGACTTGTGCTTTTGCAGATGATCTAGGCTCATATTTTATTCCGAATTCTGATAATTCTACAGCCCATTTGATCATTCTGCCCGCTAGATCTGGGCTATGCAAGATTTGCCTAATGGGTTGGTCGGTGCGTAAGGTGATCTGGTGGGCCACAAAGTATGGTCTCAACCTTCGGGCTGAGACAATCAATGCCAGAGCCAACTTCTCAATCCTCTGATATCTTAGCTCGGGTCCTTGCATAACTTTGCTGACAAAGTAGATTGGATTCTGTTTCGTCCCTTCTTCTCGCACCAAAACGGCAGCCAAAGCCTCGTCCGTGATGGACAAGTACAAATAAAGAGTTTCCCCAGGCTCGGGAGTCGTCAAAATTGGAGGTTCAGCCAGAGATGTCTTCAATTGTTCGAGGGCCTGGTCGCACTCGGGCGTCCACTCAAATGTGGTTTCTTTTTTCAACAATTTAAACAAGGGCAAAGACTTGTTTGCTGCCTTTGAGATGAAACGAGAGAGAGCGGCCACCATACCATTGAGTTTCTGTATTTCTTTTTTGGTCGTTGGTGGTCTCATTTCAGTCACTGCTCTACATTTGTCTGGGTTGGCTTCAATTCCCCTTTCTGTGAGATGGAAACCAAGGAATTTGCCCGCTCTAACCCCAAAAGTGCATTTTTCTGGATTGAACCTTAACGAATTCTTTCTGGCTTCTTTGAATACTTCTTTCAAGTCGTTTACATGGGTTTGGTCCTGCTTGGTTTTGACAATCATATCGTCCAAATACACTTCCACCGTTTCCCCTATTTGATCCTGAAAGACATGGTTCATCATGCGCTGGTAGGTCGCTCCAGCGTTCTTCAATCCAAATGGCATGACCGTGTAACAGAAATTCCCCTTGTCCGTCATAAATGCTGTCTTCTCTTGATCTGGTGGGTGCATGGCAATCTGATTGTACCCGGAATAGGCGTCCAAGAAAGACAGGATCTTGTATCCACTTGCATTATCGACAAGACGATCGACACTTGGGACGGGAAAAGCATCCTTCGGGCATGCTCGGTTGAGATCGGTGTAGTCCACGCACATCCTCCACTTTCCATTCGCCTTCTTGACCAAGATGACATTGGATAACCACGTGGTGTATTTTATTTCTTTAATGAACCCTGCTTCGAGCAGGTCTTCAACGGCTTTGCATGCTGCTCGAGCTTTTTCTTCCTTCTGAACTCTTCTTTTTTGAGCCACCCATTTTACTCCCGGATCCACAGCTAAGTGGTGGCAGGCTACTTGGGGTGGGATACCGGGCATGTCGGTCGTACTCCAAGCGAACAAGTCTGCATGATCCTTCAGACATTGAACGAGCTCATCCCGAACCTCAGGGGGAAGGTTTTTTCCTATTTTGATCGTTTTCTCCGGGTCGTCACCTAGCATGATGCGATAGAATTCCCCGTCTGGTTTAGGTCGCTTGATTCGTTTCTTTAGCTCTTTAGTCAGAAGATCGTCCCCTTCCTCTTCTTCGCTATCAGGGTCATAGCGGGCATCTAGGTCGGCCAGGTTAACTTGCCCGCCGTTTTTCATTTCTTTCTCTATTTCTATCGCTACGCTTTTCCCTTTTTCTTTAAGCCCCAAAAGGAAAGCTCGCTTGGCGGACAATAAGTCTGCCTGGATGGTGGTAACTTCCCCAGCTTTGGTGTAGAATTTCATTTTCAAGTGGACGGTGGAGGGCACTGCTTCCAAACGGGCAAGGGTTGGTCTACCAATGATACATTGATACACGGACTTACAGGGTAACACAATGAAATCCCTCCTGACGGTCCTACAGAGGGGATTCTCTATCGTGTCGTCCCCAAAAGTTACCATCAGTTCTATCCGTCCTATAGGAGTTGTCGAGGCTCCATTAAACCCGGTCAAGACCGTTCCTCTATACGGCCTCAGATCATCCTTTGAAATTTTTAGGACGTCCAAAAGGTCTTCAAATATTATGTCTGCCGAACTCCCTTGGTCCACCAATATTCTCCTAACCTCCGTGTTTGCCATTACTGCTACTATGACTAAGGGAACCTCGTGGTTGGGGGTTCCATCAATGAGATCCTCGTCTCCAAAGGAGATGGGTGGTCGCCCACTAAGTGGTCGTGGAGCCGAGGTCGAGGCAACGCTCATGATTTCGTCCCATCTCCTTTTGATCGATCTGTTGGTCGAGGCGTTGGTGGGGACTCCTCCCGAGATTACCATGGCGACTGGCCTCCCTCTTGACTTTCTCGTGTCTACTGGGTCTTCATCATCGTCGCCTTCTTCTACGACTTTGATCGTTTCATTTGCCTCAGCTTTCCCTCTCCTAGGTGAACGTGCCCCTTGTCTTTCTCGCGTTTCACCGTTATCTCTTTTCACATATTGAGTCAATTTTCCTCTTCTGATCAGGGCCTCCACATCGTCTTTAAGAGCCATGCAATTGTTGGTGTCATGCCCGTTGCTCTTGTGGTATCTACAGTATTTTTTTGATCGGCGCTGCCCGTCTTTGAGCACGAGAGGTTCTGGTGGTTTAATATCCCTGAATTCAGTGTTCGCACATTCCGCCAATATGTTCGCGTACGAAGTGTTCAACTTGGTGCGCTCAGCGAACCTTTTGGCCTTATTTTCCTTGCTCGGGCGACTGTCGTTATATTCTTCCCTAATCCTTTGATCTTTTTCTGGTCGCGGGCGCTGACTCATGCCCGCTTCGGCGGCTTCTATGGCGGTCGTTCTTTCTTCGTAATTCATGAACCTTTGAGACCGCCGGAGGAACGTCTCCAGGTCTCTGGGAACGTGGAGTCCCACTTCTACTTCAAAACGAGTTCCTCTTAAGAGTCCTGTCCTTAGGAAGAACAACCTCTGGTTGTCGTCTAAGTTCCTGACTTGGTCGGCTTCTCGGTTGAACCTTTCCACATAACTCCTCAAAGACTCCTCCGGACCCTGTCTGATGGCGATCAGAACATCTTGGGACTTTGGTTTGACTCTAGAAGTTGTAAACCGAGCGGTGAACACCCTTGCCATCTGTTCCCAGGATGAAATGGTATTGGGTTTAAGCTCGGTGAACCAATCCAACGCTGACCCCTCTAAAGTAAGGGGAAAGATCTTGCATTTGACCGGCCCGGGCGCTCCACGATACTTCATCATAATATCAAAGTGCTTTAAATGAGCGTCCGGATCTTTCATGCCGTTGTACATCTTAAGGTCGGTTGGAGGCTTCTGCAAAGAGCGCGGGATGCGGAACTCGTCTATCTCTCTAGTATACGGTCCAAGTCCGGCGTCCCGTCTATCTTGACCGTAGTGTTTGGCGTAAGCTTTCGATCGATACGAGCATCGTTCGATAGATCGGCTTCGAGAACGGGCGGGAGAAACGGTCGAACCGTGGGAGGAACCTTCGTGCGACGATTCTTCGGGCCAGTAAGTATAATCAGTCGTGGACGGGGTCTTTCTTGGTGGGGTGGTCGCTCCTCCTCGTCCCCTCCTCTGGGGTGGAGATCGATGGACCAGCTGCCTTCGCGGAGGCGATCGATGGGCCCGTGAAGGGCGTGCCCGTACGGTTGAAGCTCCCTCATGGTGAGGTCGCTGCTCTGGTGCAGTGTGCGCTCTCCTTGAGGCGATCTGATCTTCTAGGTATGTGAGGCGGTCATCATTGCGATTCAGAGCCTGATTACGGTCGCGCAGTAGTTCTCGGAGTTCTTGGACCAGGTCGGCGGGGAGTTCCACGGTAACCTGTTGTGCGGGGGTGGCGTTGATGCCTTCAACACTTGCCGGAGGTGGTCGAATGGGGATTTCAGCCACACTTTGTAGACGAGCGGTGGCCCTTGGTCGGCCCCGAGCTGCCTTTGGTGGCATCCGTACGAATGGTGGAAAGCGCGCGGGCTCCCACTGTGGTCGCCAATTGATCTGTGCCTTAGATGTCCTTGCTTACTGTTTTCCAGGTCTTAGATTTCTGTATGCCTTGGTCGTTCAGCTAGCCCTGCTCCAGCGGGCGGGTGTACCTGCGATAACACTCCGACGCCCAAGTCAGGGAAGGACGAGCAAAAATATAGGTATTGATGAACAGTGTGTACCTGACAACTGACGCAATGAATGCTTAAATAGTGAGCGTGGGTCGTGCTCGGCCGTTGGATGGACGTACGGACAGATCAGGGCCGTTGATGCGGTTCTTTGCTTTCTGCCCCATGGTTGGGCCGATCTAGCGCCAAAGCACTGGATAGTGGGCTTCGGCCCACTCCAGAACAAAAAGTCTCTTATAATAGGATTTATTCACTTGGATTATGTCATATGTGTCGCAACTCTTCACAATATAACTTCTGGAACACAGGTCACGTGCAGCATCATAGAATCATTCGAATACATATGCAAAATTCACATAAAAGAAAACAAGACTTAATTACACTTTTGGTACCCCTATTATAGCCCACTCACGATTTTGGCCCAAGAATTTTTTCCACGATTTTGGTACCCCTATTTTATCTAATTGTAAAATCGTTGCCCCCCACTAGTCTAGTCAAACATTTGGGTGAGTTGGTACTCACTAATTATATCTCTCGATGTAATTTTCTTTTGATTTGTTGTAACTTTGTATTGTTCATTCCAAGCTAGAAGTATTGTGAATAACTTCTAGCTTGCGGGGGACTATTAGAAATATTGTACTTAGTTTGTTAAGTAGTTAACAAAAGTTGTTAGTAGTTATAATTAGGTTAGAGTTAGTTTTATTAGTTACTAGTTTGTTATAGATTAGTTAGGTGAGATTGGATCTATATATAAGGTCAAACTCATTGTAGTCAATAAACTTTTCTTCTTCAATAATGAAATCGTTTTCATTCCTTTCCCTTGAAGTCTCTCGAATGTTAATAAGTATTGTTGTGAAAATCACTGCAAAAGCTCAGAAAAGTTAATTTAATTTATCAAATACATAGAAAGCTATAGTAGTTGATTATTTCAGAATAAATAGAACAAATAATGTGTGTTTTGTAAGAATATCTCACATGGCTTCAAATGCAGTCATTGAGCTGAAATCTGGAAGCGTGCCTCTCAGCTTATAACCACTGAGATTCCTATGTTTTTTTAGTCACATAATGTCACAAAATTAGTAGCTAATATAAATATTATATATATATATATATATATGTGTGTGTGTGCATAATTTCATAGGTTTATTTGGAAAAAATGATATTAATAAACTTACAATGCAGTTAACACGAGGTTTGGCATCAGTGGTATATTGAATCCAAGAATCCACAATGGAGGACTCTCCATTTGAGTCCTTAAATGGACCCCACATGTACACATCGTTTTTTTATACATTTTTAATACTAATTCCTAATAAGTACTCAATCCCCCCAATGCAACACCATTAAAAAATTCTTAAATGGGTCCCACAAATAACTACACATCATCACTTTATCAACAAATAACTCATAGGGGTGTTCAAAACCAAACCAAACCAATTGGAAAACCGCAAACCGAACCGAACCAAACCGAAAACCGCAAAAAACCGCTTCTAATCGGTTTTGTTCGGTTCTTTTTTTCAATGCACCGCGCGATTCGGTTCGGTTCGCGGTTTTGATTTCAAAAACCGAACCAAACCAAACCAAACCGCAAGTAACACTAAAGCTTGTTGAATTACATCATTCCTTACTAACTTACTAGCCCAAATGCAACTAAAGCCCAACTCTCACTCACTTGCTAACCCAAATCCAATTAATTCTTTGACTCACTTACAAACAATCCATATTGTTATGCTATATTTTAAAATTACAATAAAATATTTAATTCAAATTCTTTTAAACATTGTCTTAGCTATCTTAAAAGAATTAAAATAAAGTAATTTATATACTACATATATTTGAGTAAATTTTTTCTTAAAGATTTATGTTAGCCATTTTTTATGTTACTTAATTTTAACTTTGTTTTAAATTATGTTTTGTCTTAGAAAAAACCGAACCAACCGAACCAATCCAAACCACATTGGTTTGGTTTGGTTTGGTTCGGTTTTATTTTAGGAAGCCAACCGAACCAAACCAAACCGCATGTAATTTTACCTGGCAGTTCGGTTCACTTTTTGTCTCAAAACCGAACCAAACCGCACCGCGAACACCCCTAATAACTCATAAATTTTTAAATGGGCCCCACTTAAGGAAAGAGAGAGAAAGTCCTTATATAAGGACTCCACCTTAATAAGGAATGCTTTTATTTTCTCCACAATGGTATTCCTTATTAAGGATGATCCTTAATAAGAAAAAAACACTATAAGGAACACCATTGTGGATGCTCTAAGGAAATGGTAGACAAGAGTCTCCACTCCAATCCACTAGCACTTCAAATGCTAACCTCAGTCTTAACAAACCTTCCACTATTTTTTGACATAAGAAAGACACAATGTCAAAATTGATACACAAGTAAATTGAAAGTCTGTTACATTTCTACATAGGAGTTTTTTTTTTCTAGTAGCATGCCATTTGGGACGATTCTGGTATTCCAAGAGAGACTAATCCACGTCAGTTGGGAGTAGAGCTGTCAAACTAGGCTGCTCAATCCAATGGGCCAACCCAGTTATCTACTCGCTGTGTTTTTTGTAGTTCAACAAAACCCAAAACAGTGGCCTAACGGCCTGGCCCAATTCAATTTTTAATAAATGAAACTACAAAAATATTCAAAAAAAAAGTAAAAAAAAGGCCTAATTTGGCCCATTGGCCAACTGGATTGGGTCAAAACGGCCCAACTTTTTCTAGGCCTCTATTTAGAAGCCTTAGCCTAGCCCAAAAGGCTGAGCCATTGGGCCAACACGTTGGACTGAGCCAAAATTGACACCTCTAATTGGGAGGTAGCTAAAGTCTTAGCCACAAATTATTTCTTGTCTAAGACAGAACTCAAGTATTAGTCAAATTTGTCCCTCTTAATTATATTTCTACCCTTATAGAACACTTAACCATATAAGTACAACAAACATATATGTACAGAGAGATATATAATTTTTTTTGGTAAACCAATGTATCATCTACGACAATTGTGGAAACGAATCATTAAAAGTATCATAGATCTATTTAAAGTGTTGACCTCTAGCAACAAATATTTTTCCACACGCACCGGACTGAGATCCAACTAGAGATATCAATATTTTGATAACAAAACAACAAACTTACCATCTCTACTATCCGTTCCAGCATTTAATGTATCACTTATTATTATATAAACTTCAAGAGCATTAAGTATAGGAGGTAGGGTGGAAGTGTCAGAAGCCTGCAGAATAAAAGTGGTGGTTGCTGAAGCTGTCACATTAGTGATGGACACTTCTTTGACACTTCCAAGAGGAGGAACTGTTGGGCTTGAAAATGGCATGTTGTCTATATATATCTGGATGAATCTTTTACCCGCTGCACTTTTTATTATTTCAGAGAAGTAAGCATTTATGTAAAGCTTCTTTGTTGGAAGCCTATAGAGAAATTGCATGTATCTTCTAGTGCTTGAGGAAACAATAGCACTTTGCAGTACAGCTTAATTTTGGTGGAAGATCTTTTGCTGTTCTTGTGTCCATGCTTGATATCTCACTTTTGACTTCAGCAATTCGATCAGTACCATATGCTGGTGTCCATATTCTATCATACACATCATCTGGGTACCTAGCATATTCCAATGATGCATTAACAACAATGTCAAAAATAATTGGACTTAGTCTACATGAAAATAGTGAAATATTTATTAAAATGAGTATTACAAAACTAATTATCTGCTTGATTAAGTCAAACACTATAAAATTAATTTTCAGTATTTCATTTTTTTTTGTTGTGAATCCAAGATCTATAGTTGGACTTATTTTCACTAGTTGGACTTATTTTCACTCTCCCCTAACTATGAGTGAGAGACTAATCTGTGGAGGTTTTACGAGATCTATTTAAAGGATTAACATTCTTCCTTGCATAGCCTGAGGGATCTGGTCATTCACAACTAGAGGTGTCAATTTTGGCCCAGTCCAATGGTCAAATGTTCTGTGATGAGTCGAGCTCAAAAACTGGGGTGATACTTCGTCCAACCCCCCTCTACTCAGTGGACACCCTCAACCTTTAAATATTCCCAAAATACCCTCACTTAAAATACCCCCACACTGCATTTTAACCGGTTCGAAGCACGGTCGTCCGAACCGGTTCGGAGGAGGTGCCACCGAACCAGTTCGAAAGTGGTTCAACCGAACTAGTCACTACTAGATATCTCTGCATTAGCTGCGGAATTTCCTGCGGAAATTTTCCGCAGGTATTTCCTGAGAATTTTTCTACCAATATCCAACTATGTAGGAAACTTTACTGCGAAAATTTCATTGGCAGGTAAATCCGCAGGAAAGTTTTGGATTTCCTGCGAATTTGTTTAAGAACAGTATTCCGCAGGAAAGTGAAATATCTGAAAAGTTTTTTTGGTAATGTTCTTTTTTAATTTTTTTTGACACGTTTAAATCTGTTTTTTTAATTTTTTTTTTGACATTAAAGAAAAAACAAATAAAAAAAACTTATGAAATAAAATTGAAATTGAAACGCGAGACACAAATCCCTCTTTCTCTCTCACAGAAATTCGAAGGTCATTTCATCAACACATGGAACCCTAGCTAGCTAAATCCTCTTTCTCTCTCAAAATCTCTCTCACACATGGAACCTTCGATTCAACAGAAAAACAGATAAATCGTCTTCTCAGTTGCGTTCTCCACTTCTCTGATCGTGCTCTCACCTTCGCTGACGTGTTCGTCTTCTCGCTGATATTTCGATTTGGCATCTCTCTCAGTTTTCACATTTGGATTTCGAATCGCATCTCTCTCAGTATTTGCACGATTTCGCATCTCTCTCTAGAACGACAGCCGCGCTATTTCGCTAACACAGTGGCACAATTTGGTAAATAGATGCTGGTAACTTCAATTTCCATTACGAATTACGAACATCTTTACCCTAATTTATACGATTTCTCGTGGTTGGAATTAATCTGAATAATTTCCTTCATTTTCCATTACGAACATCTGTTAGAGCAGTAGCTGATATTCACGAGAGGAGGATTGATCCTATGGACATGCAAAGAGTTAGGGAACGCTCTGAAGGGATCATCAAAGAAAACACTTCTGCTAGTGTATTATTATTTATCAAAGTTTTGTGTTGTGTGATCTAAATTCTAATCCTGCTTTGATTTGTCGCTTGAGCTAGGAAGAGCACCTTAATGAATCACCTTTTACACATAAGTTTCATGGAGATGGATGCTTTTAGGGGAATGTTACATCAATGACTTTAATATTTGCATTTTCACCATATGGAATATGCCCCACCTCAATTATGTTTGCTGTATGTTTTATAACCAATGATACTTTTAATTTTGATGCAGTGACTTCAAACAATCATTTCCTGAACACCATAATGAAGTGAATAGAAGTAAGACTTTTGATTTGTCATCCCAGTTATATGTGTTTCATTATCTTATTAGATCACATTCTTTGAGCTAACTTCAATTCTTTTAAATATCTGGCAACATGTGGATTAACTTTTTGGGGATTAACGTTTTGTTTCTAACTGGAGAATCGAGATCGGGGTTTATTTGTTCCCAGGACCAAAATTAAAGAGTTGAATAGACTTGTGTTGTTTGGCAGGTTAGGACACTTAAGTACTCCAGAAGATTGGTGTAGATATGGAAGAGTTAGTAAAAATATGTAAGTGATTGGGCATTCTATGTCTTGTTAGTTATCCAAGTTCTTCAAAAAATATTGCAATCTGCAGGCAAAGAGAAGGATATGAATTCATGGTTGGGCCTCCAAAAGTTACTGGCCACCATATAGGCGTCGAATACTCATTCGTGAAGCAGGACATCTAGTAGGTAAATACATCTATTTTTTAAGAACTTGTTTTGTTAACTGTATTAAGGCCAATTTTGCATTTGAAGTGCAGTGTTTCAATTGCAGGTATCTATTGCAGGTAAAGTTATTTGTGTAGATGTATTGACTAACTTGTGTTTGCACCTATCGATGAATCATTTGCGGATGATGCCCTTTTGCTACCTTCTCGTTTTCATGTTATTCCCTTGGATCCTAAATCAGAAAGTTAGCATTTCTCATCTACTAGTATGGTTTGATCAACTTGTTTATGGAATAGTTGCATTACTTTTCCTGATGCTGATGCATATGTTCATGTGTTGACTTGCAAAATCATGTTTGTTGTGCATATCAGGATGGTCCAGCGGCTACTCGGACATTGGATTTAGCATCAACTTTTGAAGTAGGATCTGGTACTGCTCGCCCATCTGGTGAAGCTGATGGATACAATCTTAGCTACAGCGGCTACAGGTTTGTCTGCAAATCTATTATTTTTCTCGTAGCTTTGTAATTTGAAGTATTGGACAAGTTTAGATTGATTTGACCTGCAATGGAAGATAAATTTTCAGATCTTGAATTGTGTTTTGTCTAATAACTGTATAATGTTTTTGTCAGGATGCACACTGGTGCTGAGCTTTTCAGAGTTGAGTCCCCAGCTGGGGATGCGATCTTGAAGCAACTTTGGCACCATTCTGATGCAATCATGTGCTGTTCTGTAAAAACAAATGTAAACACTTACTTTGCTCTTTAATTTCTCTTTCCATTAGAATGTGAATAATTAATTATTTGTATGTGGCCCTTCTTGAAAACCTGCTATGAGTAGTGTACTGACTTCAAAGATTAATGCAGGCATCTCCAGTGTTCACCTTTGCAAACCAGGCTGGACTAGACATATTTTAAATTTATAAAGAGAAGTTATCAATACAACTTTATAGTTATTGTTTTTAAACCCTGCTTCTTTTAGATCATACATGACATTCTGTGAGACTTGTCTTGCCTTATGCAATGCAATTCTGTTAGCTTGAATTATTGGACTGCATTTTGAAGATGCTAGCTTAAATTTATAATGTTAATGACTATAATTTTTAACTTAGTATCATATATAGATATCTTGTGCATTTTTTTGTTTGGAACTTGAAAGCTTGTTTCGGATTCTAAGTTCAACTTTTTTTTACCAATTCTACATGCTAGTTATCAAATTTGTGAGAGCTACTGTTGACCTATAGACTCTTTCAGATGTTCAAATTCCAATTCAAAGTTACTTTGAAGGTTAGATGATGTATTTAATTTCTATTTAAATTAAATTTTACAAATCCTAATGTAAAGTAACAAGACTCATTTTGTGAGGGCTAACTTGTAGTCAAGATCTTGCAGGTGGTACCAAAAATCTTGCAGTACTTCAATGGAAGTTAAAGTGATGGAGCCTCGGGATGGAGAAGAGATCCATAATTGTTTGTTCAAGCTGGTAAACTCATTGTTCCTTATCATTAGTTATTTTTCCAATTTACTTCATTGCTGTACCAATGCTGATTATGTTGATGTATGATATATGCTTGGTCTCAGCTGCTCATGAATAATTATTGTTTCATTTAAAGTTCATGTTTTGTTTTTAATTTTCATGTTTAACTTTTAGTTTCTCAAATTTTCATGTTTAGCTTTTAGTTTCTCAAGTTTTGTTTTCAGTAACCAGATCTATTATTAATTTTCATTTGAAAGTTATGTTTTGTTCAATGTGAGATATCAGTGCATATGATGAGTTATGGAAATGGATGTGACGGCCAAGAGAAGATTAGACCAGAAAAGGAGCTAGAAAGAGCGAGGAAGTAATTTGTCAACTAGACTCTCTTAGTGAAGTTGGTAGCAACAGTAAGGTTTGTGAATATAAAGTAGAAATACTGGAGTCCACAAATGCCTATCTTGGGTGGGACTCAATTATCCTTGGACAATACTTGGCAGGTACCTTTTACTCTCACCATCAAATTTTCTGATTCTCACTCACCTCTGTCTATTGCTCCAAAGTCCAAACAATAAATGTTTTTTTTTCTCGTTTCCCCATAAATTATTTAAGGATGTATTCAAGGAAGAGGCTGTTATATCATGCATAATCTAGAAGAAGAATGGCCATCAGATGATCCTGAAGATGAGGACTATGATCCTGAGAGGAAGACAACGACAGCAGCATCAACACTGATCAAAGTTCTCGTTCTGCATAAGTTAGTATTTCAGAATGTGTGGCTCAGAATCAGAAGTCCAGAGTTCATGACAGTATTGTCTTCATATTTTAGTCGGATTGCTCATTTCTATAATTTGTATGTTGGTTTGGACAAATTGTTTGTACACTCTTCTCGTTCGAGTTGCTGAGATAGAGACTAGACGGTCACTGCTTAGAAGATTGGTACGTGTTAGTCCAGCTTCAATTTTATATTTTTAGGGTCTTTGGCTTGTACCCATCACTAAAATCAAGATTATCTTTGATTAATATCAAGAATACGCATTTTATCATTTGTGATGTGATTTTGTTTCGATGCATTTTCCCCTCTATTAATCCTTTTCTGATTATGAAGTTTATTTTGTCAAGTAATAAATAATATACAGAGTGGAAAAAAATGAAACTTTCATCTGAAGCTTGAGCAAGGCTGTGCTCATGTAACTTCCATCAGGTTTTGGCTTTCCTGCGGAATTTCCTGTGGAACTACCTTTCCTGCGGAATTTCGTGCGGAAAGTTTGAATTTCCTGCGGAATTTTTTGCGGACTTCCTGCGGAATTTCCTGAGGAATTTCTGCAGAAATTACCTGCCGATTCAGGAATCCGCAGGAAACAATTATCCACGAACGAAATAACTGGGAACCATAATCCGCTGAAAATTTCGCAGGAAACAGGTTTCCTGCGAATTTTTAGTGAAAATCTGCAGGAAATTCCGCAGGAAATGACGAAAATTCTAGTAGTGAGTTCACCTTACACTCACACACCCTTTTTATTAAAACCTTGTTTCAACGTTTTCACTTCCACTAGTCTTCTCACAAACTCACCCATAGAATAATAGTACGTAGTAGCATTTCGCTTGGAAGGGGATGTGGAGAAATTGGAAATGAGGGTGGAGAAATTGTCTGTGAAGTGGCCACGTTGGAAGAATCTTCCATTAAGATACAAACTCATCGCCACCACTTCGCTTGCTTTTTACAAAGTTAGAACCCAAAATTGCTTTGATTTTTATTGTATTTAATTGAATTGAATTGAATTTGGCGCATGTGAATTTGAGTGTTGCAATAATTCAATTATCACATGAATTTGGGTGGAGCTCATCAATGGCTGGTTAGAAGTGAAATTGTTAGACAACACTCCAAGTCCCTGACAGTGAGGTTCGGTGAATGCAAGTCTGAACCGATTCGGTGGCACCTCCTCTGAACCAGTTCGGACGACCGTGCTCCGAACCATCATAGGATTACAAGATTCATTAATGGCATTTTGGTCTTTTCACGCGTGTTGGGGATGTCTACTGAGTAGCTAGAGAGTTGAACGAAGTATGGGCCTAAAACTGAGGTCAAGAAAGAACCAGAACGTTTTGGCCCATCTAGACTGGGACTATCTTTTTATGTTTTTTTGAAAATTTTATGTACTTTAATTTTTTAAAAATTAGATTCGGCCAGGGCGGGCGCTAGACTAGTTTTTACAATAGGTTGGGCTATAAAAGCACAACCCAGTATTTAACTGGGCTGTCCCAACCGACTTTTTCACTTTAGCCCATTGGGTCGAGCGACCCAGTTTCAGAAAACATTTCTTATATATTGTGGAAAAATATTTACAACACTTATATTTAACAACAGAAGATAAAATGTGATTTAAATAATGAAGATAAAAAATAAGAAAACAAAATAAATTGGCCGTCACTAAAGTAATATGGAATATTATCTTATAGTTAGACTTCCACCAAGAGCATATCTCCATTGCAAAATCAATGCATGATTAGAATCAACATGACTGTACATTGTAGGGAAGCTTCGTATTTCAAGTGATGATATGAAAGGAAATTGGTTAGGCTTTGTTTGAGCAACACATATGCTAGTGAAGTTTGCCTTGGTCACATATATTGCTTCAAACTTTTGATGAAAAGTACTTGAGGTATTAACAGTGGCCCAATAGTTGCCATCAAACTGAAGATCAAAGCTAGGTGGAGAGAATTTGATGTCATAATTCCCATAGAAAAAGCTTGCCCTAGCAAGAATTTTTTCTCCTTTTGGAACTTTTATGGAATAACAGTTCTTCTTTCTAGTTGGAAACACCCTTAGAGTGCTCAATGGGTGAGACCCTGATAGGACTTGTTCAGATTCTCCAAGTTGAATATAAGCATCATCACCAGTCCATCTTATGTTGTGTTTATCAGTGAAAGATTCAGATGATCCACAATTGATGCTCACAAATACAGTGAGAGAAGGCTTTGAGAATAATAGCAGTATAGCACCAAAAGTGCAATGAGTAATAGAAAACTTAAGGGGCTTGTCATGATTGGTGGTGAACACTTATGCATGGAGATAGTGATTAACTAGCTTGAGTTTTGTGGTTAGGATAAACATGCTTTGGTTATATATAGCAGCCCTTAACACATTCATTAATGATATCATATGCTGATGGTTGACTAGCTAGCTAGTTTAAAGTTGTTTGCCAAGTTAATCATTAGTTAAATGTTGATTGGGTTTAAGGTTATTTCGGTTCATTATTTAATGATATGCTATATACTTCTCATCTAGAATTGTTTTTAACTTATTAACGGGTACTGAAGTAAAGCATTAATCTTGTCTCTCTTTGCTTGATTCCTAAATCACCTGTTTTCAGATCAATCACTATCTTATCTGTAGATTTTCTTCAAGTATATTGCTTGCACTGAACCATATCCCAGCAAGCATTGACAATTTTTTCTTAATTATAAGATCATTCATTGGTTTATAATTATTCTGATATTCAAATTTGACTATTCTTCTTAGAATCTATAACCTTGGTTTCTGATTATTTGGAATGACTGGATGTCCTGATTTCACCATTATTTGGGTAAACATAAAATTTACCATTGGCTGTCCTCTTAAAGTTCAGAGTTCAGACATGTCGAACACTGTTTAAGTAGTGGTATGCACCTTGATCAGCAACTTCTATTATCAACATGCTGTATTTTCTTTATGCCCTATTGGGATATTTCCATGGATTTATTCTTTACTAGTTACTAGATAATATCATAAAAAGCAGGCATTTGTGACAGCTGGTATCAAAATCATGGTATCTAATTTGTGGCTTTCCTCCTTAGAACTTGTTGGATTATCTTGAGTCTCTTGAACGTACATTGGCCATTAATGACGCATTTTGCATTCTGTTTGGTTTCCCATTTGAATCCATCAATGAACATAACTTTTGCTTTATTCTCTAATCTTGCCCATGGATTTTCTGTTCACAACTTCACATTACCCTCTGCACTCCCTTCAATTTATTTAGTATTCACTCATGCTCCTATTTGTCATTTCGCCGCTTCACTCATGCTCCTTTCTGCATTAACTCCTGCTCCTATTTGCTGGTTGAGTTTTCTGCTTCACTGCTGCTCTGCTGTCTCCCGTGTTCGAATGCAAATATATCGCTCTGTCAATGTCAATTTGTTTATGTTTGCTTCTTTCTGCTATTACTGACAGCTTCTACTAGGATGCAAGTTTTAAGGTCCATGCTTAGAAATTAACAAATGATCCATCCAGATTTACTAAACATATATATGTCCTTCTGCTAAATAAGCCTTCTACATGCACTTTGATTTAATATTCTTGGCTCCATGCCATTGCCAAATTGTACAATTTATTTATTTTTTCTGAATTCTCATACACCTAAGCATTACTTATATATATGGACATATTTGTATTAGTTAATTAGGCATGCCACTGGCTAATTTTTGAATTTTTGCAATGGCTTTCTATTATTAGGGAAAATCCCAAGTCCCACATCGACTAGTGATAAGGTCTCAAGAGGGTTTATAATGAAGAGGCAACCCTCACCTTACAAGCCGATTTTGTAAGGTTGAGTTAGGCCCAATCCACATTCTAAGATGGTATTAGAGCCTATCTTAGATTCATCTGGCCACCTACCATTAAACACACTAACTGGAAGCAGAAGCTAAGGTAGCTTTGAACAACATCTATATATATAACATTTGAGAATGAATCTCATTAATTTCTATTCCACGTGTCACTTCTACGATAATTTGGTATATGGTTGTTGTGATTTTGAGAGAGGGAAAGCAACTAAGAGAGGAAGAAGAAGACCAATGTTTTTTTAAAAACAAAAATTCAACAAAACAAAGAAAAATAAAAATGAAAAGCCATGTGGATAAAAAAAGCCACATGTAAATGACACATCAGAAAAACGTTAGTCCAGTCAGCACTATTTAACGTCAAGGACTCTTAATAAAAACGGAAAAAAATGTAGGGACCAAAACACCTATTTCGTTAATGTAGGGACTAATTTAAAAAAACAAAATTTTGTAGGGACTAAAAACATATTTTACCCTTTTAGAAATAAATAAAAGATTTCTCTTTTTTCTTTATAGCCAATTATGCTAATATCACATATTAATTAAAATTTTAAAAATATGTTATATTCCTGAATTTTCAAGGTTCGTTAAATAAATTCTTAGAAAAAATGTCACATTATTATTGCACCTGAATAATGAAATTCACGTTTTCTTTTCCCACTATCTGAAATTATAAATTTCTGAAATAAACTCTCAACGAGTAAAAACATTTTTTGGTTCATTTTTGTCCTTGGTTGATACACTTAAAAATAGGAAAGATTTTTGGTTTTGTTTAGACTGGAAGACATTTTTTATTGAATAAATCTATAATAGTAAAAGTAAAAAAAGAAAACATGTATTTTAACTGTGTGGAGAAAAAGTTAAGAACTGTTTAGACAAACAAATATCAAGTTTTATTATATTTTTTGACATTTTTATTTAGACAAAAGAGTATTCTTGATTAGGGGTGTTCAGTGGTTTGGGTAAATCCGAACCAATCTGTTGGCCAATCCAAAACCGAAGCATTTGGTTCGGACAATTTTCGAAGAATGGTTCAAGGTTCAAGGGTTTAACCGTGTTTGAACCGGACAGGTCATTGAACTGGTGAACACACTGATTATATAATATATTAAATGATAAAACGCAATTAAGTGGTGAAGAATTGGAAGAAATGTTATAAGTAGTAAACATACAATAAAATGCAAATATATAATATAATATTATAAATTATGTGGTGAAGAATTGGAAGAAATGAAAAATATAAAAAAGACATTATGGCTGGAAACTTAAGAGTTAAGTAGGTGGTTTATAGTCTCCTTGCAGCCACCGTTTTTTTTTTGTAAAAACAGTTACTTCAGAGAGCAGCAACATAGCAAGAAAAGGACTGAACGAGAAGATGGAAGACATGACAACATGAAAAAGAGTGTATAAGTGAGAGTTCTTGGGAGAGAGAATGGATGAAGAAGCCTTTTAATGAAAACTAAGAGAGTGATTGAGTAGCATTATTGCTCCTAAATTAGTCCCACATCGGATATGTATAGCTTTAGGAACGTGAATGATTGTTATAAATAGAACATCAGGGGTTCTGCTTGAACTAAAATTGGTGCATTGATCAGTAGTCATGTTTGGTCAGGACACGTGGGGTTTATTAGCCAACCATTTTTAAAAAAAAAGGCCTCAACCAAACTGCTTCCCTCTCCGGTTCTTGGTTCAACTGACCAGTCTGATTTTCTAAATCGTGGTTTTTAATCCAAATAGAAAGTGTATACATTGCTAACATACTACTACTAAAAAGAAATTAAGAGTATGTTAGCATATGTCTGATTTTTAGTCCAAATAGAAAGTGTATACATTGCTAACATATTACTACTAAAAAGCAAGTGTGAGTATGTTAGCATATGCCTTCTTCACATATAGTATCATATTATATGACTAGCTGTTAAATTTCGTTGTTGTAAAAATTAGCAAAATCATTTCTGATGAACAAGATAATTTTCTCATGAGTTTAGTTGGTTATCGCTTATCAACAGGATGATATTTACATATATACAGTTTTGCAACTTGGGGAAGGAATTACTGACAAGTTTATGAAATTGGAAGGTTGTTTCATTGAATGATTGATTTATATCTGTGTTGCTAATATTTGTTTGAAGACAATGAGTTAAAGAGTTATCTTGCTGAAATTCAAGTTACCTTCAGGAGGGAGTTTTCGAGTTTGATAATTCTCTATGGTGGCTGCTGCAATATCTGATATACAAGTTAGTAGAATGGATGGAAAACGATAGATAGCAGAAATGCAAAAGGGTGAGAACCCAAAAACATGTAGGGTTGATATTAAGATATCTTTGTTACAAGCACTACTCTCCAAGGTTCGAGTATTTTTTTTACTCAATCTTGATTGGAAGGTAGGTGACTCAGTAGTGGATTGCCTTGACCAAATATATGACCTGACATGACCATGTTATGACATGATCATTAATATCACCATATTTAGAGCTAGAGTACGCAACCAAGAACTCTAATTACCACAATATTTTTTTGGTCTACTTAAATGAAATGACAAATAAACACCACAGACACACACTACTACTGCTCACACCCGAGTTTGAACTCAGCAGTCAACGTCCTATGCCACTGAAATTGTCAAGACAACCAACAGTGTGAGACAAATCACCACATGATATTGTGCTTAAAAATAACAAATTAATATGAAAATTTGATAATTTAAATATTATTTTCACATAACAAAAAAATAGCATCATTTACTTATACACGAGTTTTTCTACCAACTTACAAAATATAAATTATTCGACAACAATTTCCAATAGCATACTTATACCCGTGCATGGCACGGGTCAATTATTCTAGTATGACAAAATTGAAAATGTTTCACATATGTTGATATGGATAATAAGTTGCTTGATAGAATAAATCCTACTGGTTCTGATTGTTAATTAAGGTGTGAAGTGTTAACTATTGGTCTTTTGGCTCTGTAGTTAGTATACATGGTATCCGTGAAAAGAGAAGGAAAAAAGTCTAATGTGTATACTATTCATCGTGTAATTTCCCACTTACTAATTAAAAAATTGTTCTCGTTGAAGAGTCGCAATTGGAAAGCGTAATTTTCCACCAAAAAGTAAAAATGTGGCTTTCTAGTGTATAATTAGGAGAATGTGGTACTTTGGTAATTTTTTTGGGATATTTTTAAAAAAACACACACTAAGCTTATATCGAAAGAATTGAACTGGAAAATATTAAAAAACAGTCTACATGTACAGAGTATCCGGAACACCGACAAGGGGACCTTAAAGATCGAGGAGAGCTCTTGCTAACCGGGGAGGGGTACTCGCGAAGTACAATGGACACCTAAGCAAGCATAGTACTAGAGGAACATTAGCACCGTGCGAGCCATTGTACAGAGCATTCACGGACCAGAATGCGTCCCAACTAGAAGATAAACAAGGAGGATGAGGCGGGCAGCCGTTGGCTTGTACCGAGGTAGTGGCCATCTCACTGCCTCGATGGCAGGCGACAAATGATACTATCCTATAGTATAGAATATCATAGGCCCCTTAGTTAGTATAAATAAAACATGTTATAATTGTATTAAGGATCCTTTTTCCTTATGCATGAGAGAGGCCTTTCTTAATAAGATTATCTCCTTAATGGCAGCACCATCATCCATCTTATATACTCGAGAACACTACTCAACGTTGTCATCGAGAACATTTTCCCCTTATATTTGGAATGCAAAAAGTATGTTAATTAGAAGACAAAGCTATCAATTTCAAGAAAATCAATTAAAATTTAGTTCAAGTGGGATGATTCTTTCATTTAAAAACAAGCCGACTTAAGTTGAAATGAACCACCGTTTATATTAATCTAATTTATATTTATGTTGTGGAGGTAAATTGATGGTGAGACTGAAGCCAGGAAGTGAAGGGTATTATTATGTTGAGTAAATTGTATTTTTGGTTCTTTATCATTGATTTTAGTTTCATTTTGGTCTTTTATCTTTTTTCCTCCATTTTTATCCTTTATGTTTCAAATTGATCTTTTATGTTTGATATGTTTCAGTTTGGTCCTTCAATTGACATGATATATTTCTGTTTGGTGCTTCATACCAGAAACTAAAGAATAAACTTGAAGGACCAAACTAATACGTATCATATCACTTGAAGGACCAAAGTGAAGCATAGAGTCACTTCAGTGGCTGATCCAGAATTAAAATAATAGGGTGTTTATTCAATGACACAAAGACATGATGTATTACCACCAAGACAGGATCTTTGGAGCGTGTTACCACTATAAGGCAGGATGTTTGGGTGTTTCTAGGAACACGGAGAACACCCTCCGAATTCATCTCTGAATTACTTTGATGCAGATTTAAAACATAAAGAACCAAAGTGAAGAAAAAAATAAATATATAGGTTACAAAGTGAAGAAATAAATAAATAAAGAACCAAAGTGAAGAAAAAGTGAAGAACCAAATCTGACACCAAAAAATTAGTTACAAAATGAATCCCCTTTATATATAGGTATAGGTATAGATATAGTCATGATTCAAACCGTCGTGGACACGGATAAGAATAACCTTTTGTGTATATAACCAATATTTTTCTTTATTTATCACCACAAAATTATTATTATTATTATTATTATTATTTATTTTTCAAGACTTACCAATGTCATACAAAACAACACGATATACACACATATAAGCATGTGGGGGACACTCCAATTGCCCATATCCAAACACCAAGTCAATCTCCTTATCTTTAAATCCTCACATGTCATACCTTATTATTATAAATAAGGTTTGATTATTTTCTAGCCACATACCCTAAACCAAGACTTATATGACGATGGTTAAGGAGATCTAATAAATAAAATGAGAGAGTAATTAGGTCAAAAATAAGGAAAAAATGGGTTTTGTTATGAATATTATTGGATGTCTATTTCCCTTCTCCATTATCTTGTGTAGTGGTCTTTAATGGTTGGCTACTCACTTGCCAATCTCCACCCTATAAATAGGACTCATCCTCATATGTAAAGATACACTTGTGAAGATAAATAAAAGACTCTCATATTCTCTCCTTCTCTCATTCTTTGCTCTTATTTTGCTATAGTTTTGATTATTTCATAACACGTTATCAGCACGAAGCTCTAACAAATAAGGTAATGTTGGTTGTTGTTTGCTCCCAACTAAGGTAATATTTCATCAATATTCTCTTACTCTTTTATTTATTCATATGGTGATGATCTGAAAGATTAACATCTGAAACATTAGATTATGATCAACAGTACTTGGTCATGAGAGCATTATTTATTACTTTTTTGTTTTGTTTATTGCTTGGTTGTGATATTCTTTTAGTTCTACATCAGATTATTTATTCATAGTGTAAGGTATTTGTGTCTATACTAATATATATGATAAAATATCATGTCATTACAAATAGTTCATATGCTTGATCTATATACTGTGAAATAACTTATGTCTATACTTGATCTATACGAATGACAAGTTTTATTTATGATTTATATCTCATATGCTTGATGTATACTATGCTTGATCTATACTTATTTTTATTTATAATTATATTACTTGGATTAAAATTCATCTTTCAGATGGTTCATCCTTACAATTTATTCATTGAAGTATTTGATTGTGGTTTATTAATAATCTCTTAGGGTCAAGCTCAAAACAGTTCTACTAAATAGAATAAAAACAGGTCTACTCTTGAGTTGTGATATACTAGTATTTGATTGGCTTAAATACAGTTTTGGTCCCCCAAGTTTCACCAACTCATGATTTTGATCCATCAAGTTTTAATTTCACGAATTTGATCCCCCAAGTTTCACCAACTCACGATTTTGATCCCTCAAGTTTTAATTTCACGAATTTGATCACGATTTTGATCCCTCAAGTTTTAATTTCACGAATTTGATCCCCCAAGTTTCACCAACTCACGAATTTGATCCCTCAAGTTTTAATTTCAGGAATTTGATCCCCCAAGTTTCCCAATTTGTAAAATCAGGGTCCCCCACTAATCTGGTCAAAATTGATGTTGACCTGGCTGCCACTTAAACTACGTGGCACCCACGCTGGCATGCCAAAGTGGCTTTTTTATATTAAAAATTGTTATTTTTATTTTAACATTTTGTTTATATATATATATATATATATATATATATATTTATATTATATTTAAGAAATTAGAAATTAAAAAAAAACACTTAAACTATCAGATTAATTAATGTTAAAATAAAAATAACAATTTTTAATATAAAAAAGCCACTTTGGCATGCCAGCGTGGCTACCACGTAGTTTAAGTGGCGGACAGGTCAACATCAATTTTGACCAGATTAGTGGGGGACCCTGATTTTACAAATTGGGAAACTTGGGGGATCAAATTCGTGAAATTAAAACTTGGGGAATCAAAATCGTGAGTTGGTGAAACTTGGGGGATCAAATTCGTGAAATTAAAACTTGAGGGATCAAAATCGTGAGTTGGTGAAACTTAGGGGACCAAAACTGTATTTAAGCCTATTTGATTAGATTATGTAGTGATTTAGAAATCTACATTCTGATATTTGGAATGGGCTTAATTGAACTTTACGCATCTCTTTGATTCTTTGATTTTCTATCAACAGTACCACATATGGAGTTTGGGAGATGGATAGTTTTTTTAAATCTATGATGATTTTTTTTCCTAATGTGTTTTGATTGTCATTTTTCCTTGAAGGATATTATTTTAGTGGTTTGATTGTTTCATTGCTAAGGAAAGTTTCCATTAATATTCCTTAATTGATATGTGATATAGTTCTTGAAGAACCATAAGTCTATTATCCAAGCATCCCTGAAGGATTGCATAAATAACCGTTTCTATGTATCATTGCCTACGAAGATTTATGATATAGTTTCTGAAGAAATTAAAAATTTAATATCAAAGCATCTCTGAAGAATTGCTCAAAAGTATGATTTTTTTATCATCGTTGAAGAAGTTTTGTGGTATAGATCTTGAAGAACTAACCTTTGGATAATGAGTGAAATCTATAAGAACTATTTTATCTTAATTAGTATATTTTGAAGCAAAGGAAATTACATATAATTTATGTCTCAAATATTTTCATGTAATAGGAAAATGAGAAAATATTTTCAAGAATATTGTGAGTCTAGATTGTGTTATGGTGATTAGAAGAGTACTCACAAGCCACTCAATGGATTGAAATTCATTCCTAGAAGTGAATGATTCACATTATAATTTTGGTACAACAAAAGTTGTGGTGATGATCATTGATATGGTAAATATTATCATTATGTTATTATTAATTATTCATATGTTTCAATGGTAACTTTTTAATTATTTTTCTATTGCTTGATCATTACTATAATCTATATTGTCTTACAAGTTCATTGGAAAAGTCAACATGACCTTATAATACGTTTTCTAGTACACGGTACACCATGCCATAATATTATTAACCATGGTGTTGTTGCGCCTTCAACTAATAGTCATTGGAATATCACGAGGATCATTCCACTAGTACTACTCCATTCCCAGAAGTGAATGTGTCAACACTCGATAACAAAATAATGAATTTTTAATGAAAAGTCATGAGACTCGTCCCACTAGTACTGTTTCATTCCCAGAAGTGAATGTAGCAACACACGACCACTATGAGCAAACTCGTGGTCGTGGTCTTGTTCGTAGTCGCAGTGGAAATTACAAGAACACACATTTTCACCAGAAGTGGAAAAATTTTGGAAAGAAAGAAAAAGGTAGGCAGAGTAGCCAAAATAATAAAAATGTCTGCTATCGTTGTGGAGGCAAAGTATCTTATTGCACTTTACCGTTATCCTTGTTACTCAGTTATATATTTTCCTCTAATAAAATTTTATATTTAAGTGTATTTTCATCTTCTATCTTTATCCTTTATCTCTTATTAATTTTTTGGATAGAATGAGTATTGACACTAGCATCAATAATATATGTGTCTCCTTGATAGCTGAACTACCCATACAATTTTAAAGGATGTAAAGTATTTCTCTAATTTAGGGAAGCGAGAAACTGATGTTAGTACTACTAGCCGTGTTACCCGTGCTGTGCACGGGGGCGAAAAAAACAGAAGTTGCGACTCAAAAGGTCTAAATATTACATTCCCATAGCAATAAAAGTTTCAACAAAGGTTTGAAGATAGAGCAAAATAAACAAAACAACGATAAAATGTCTTGAAGGTACATGCCACTAAAAAAAGTCATTACATAATAATAGGATTGTGAGCACTTTGGCCAACTTCTTCATGATGAGAAGAGTTAGTCCTATGAATGGGACGGCAGCCTCGATGAGGGTAGAGCATCTAAATTGGAGGCGGCTGATTGCGCATTATTCTAAGACGAACACGCGCAACAGTCATCGGACAATGGATTTTGAAGCAACCCTT
The DNA here is from genome assembly GCA_963573325.1 of Astragalus glycyphyllos. Taxonomy (NCBI): domain Eukaryota; kingdom Viridiplantae; phylum Streptophyta; class Magnoliopsida; order Fabales; family Fabaceae; genus Astragalus; species Astragalus glycyphyllos. The sequence continues at coordinate 5,777,464 of OY754313.1, read as the reverse complement.
TGAAAAAAAGGTGAAAACGACCTCACTCCTAGCAGGTGTTCCAATCAAACCATCAACACCAAAGAGATTCATAATCTCAGTAGTCTTGGTCTTAATATAAGGCACGTTGTGTTGCTATTAGGTTGTTAGCATACCCACCATCGGCATAAGCACCGTTAACATTTCCACCATAAGCATTTTGATTAAGATACTCCACTTGGATGGAAAGTCATTGATTACGCATAACACGTCGTCAACGATGATCAACAATAGTTGTCAAGGAACATGAATATTGAAATGCCCTTGAGATACATAAGTGAAATCAAAAAGTGCAGGACCTTCAACCAAAAAGATTCATTATAGCAGTGATTTTGGTCTTTAAGTATGATTGCCCAGTCTTATTCACACAAAGAGTATACAGAAACATAAAATGTTTCTCAAAACATAAAGAAAGTGATTTTAGAGTACTAAAAATGCCAAGCATTTAGTAAGTGACACACATTTTATCAACTTCCCAATTATTGAGCCTGACCCAAAGTGGGTTTCTTGATGACAAACCCATTCAAACTAATTTACAAATTTAAATATGATTCCAATCAACGACTTTCAAAATTTAACCCCTACCAAACCCTTTACTCGCCCCAAAGAAAACAATTTGAAGACAAAGCAAACTCTACTCGTTACAAATTCAACACAAGAAAAAGAATGATATAAGACGTCATCACTCTACTCTCAAAGTGTGGTGTTTTAAAATGTGGTGTAGAATGATACTGCAAACTTTTGTCCCCTGTAGCTTTAACTTTGTCTTCATCTTCATCAACCCACCTTGTAATCCTATGAACAAAACAGAGTTTTCTGGTTAGTGTCAACTTATTATAGGCCGTAGCTATTCACATGTTAGAGAAAATATCCAAGTTTTATAGGTTTATAGCTGACCTTTCTCTTAAATAGGTGGCATTGGCACGGGGTAAAAGCTCTAGTTAATATAGAATTGTTATTTGGTAAAATTTGTTTTTTAAATTGCAACATGAGAAAACTTTGTTTAAATTGAAGGTAAGTATAAACTAAAAAAATATTTATTTAAGAAAGGCAATTGCGGACTTAAAAACTAAAATAGTGTGTGTACATATTTGTCACGAAATTATTATTTCTCACTAAATCGGTTATTGAGGAATGGACTCTGAGTACTTGAACGGTAAATTTTTTTTCAAACACTAAAGTACCCAAAAATACGCTGCTTAGCATTACATTTTACGTATTTTATCATGAAATTATATATTTTTTCACTAAATCGGTTATTGAGTCACAAATTTTTGACATTTGAATAGTAGATTTTTTTGGAAACAATAAAGCATAGGGGGAGGGGGAGGGGTAGAGGGGGTGAGAGTTTTGGAGGGAAAGTGGAGTGGGAGACTCCACAAGATTTATATTTTAAAGATTTCTGGCTCTTCAAAGATAATTGAAGGCTCCGGAAGAGCCAATATCTTGTTATCCCAGGGAACAAATTTATATATTAAGAGTGCATTATACTCCCCTAAGCCTCATAGAAATTTATTAAGCATATCCCTTGAAAAGGATATCATGTTGAAACGAGAGATGAAGCGGATATTGAATATTTTTATATAACAACACATACATTGAACAAAAAAATAATAAGTGTAGCGGAAAAGTTGTTTGCCATTTCATTTGGTTTGTACCACACTTATATCAATGCAATTGAAGCACATGTTGTTGTAAACTAGAAGTTTACAAATCATAAAAAAAAATTGTTGTTTGGCATGACCGGTTGGGCCATCCCGGATTCATAATGATGCGAAATATAATTGAAAACTCATGTGGTCATCAATTGAAGAACTAGAAGATTCTTCAATCCAATAACGGAAGTTGATAATTACACCATCACCAATAAAAATTGGAAGTGATATGTTCATTCATAAAATGGCCTTGAAGAACCATTTTTTAGACCTCTAAAGTTAATTATATAACCAATACTTATGAGATAAAAACTTCCAATTTTGGGAACATACAATTTTGTATGATGTAACATTGATTCACATCAAGCCAACAAGTTACCAAAACTCTTCCCCTTTATATTTGGTTTTTGGTCACGAACTAATATTTCCCATCTTAGAATTTTTGAATGTGTGGTGTATATTCCAGTTGCTCCCAATGCACTATGATGGGTCTCAAACAATTTTGGGAATATATATTGGATATAAATCTCCACGTATAATAAAGTATCTTGAGCCAACATATGGAGACTTGTTTATATTCCAGTTTGATGATTATCATTTGATGACTTAAATTTCCCAATATTTGGCGGAGAGAATAAGCAGCTGAAAAAATAGATCAGTTGGAATGAATTATCATTGTCTTATCTTGATCCTCAAACTAAACAATGTGAACCAGAAGTTCAAAAGATAATTCATTTGCAAAGCTTAGCAAATCATCTACCAATTATGCATTCACTGATCCAAAGGTGTGACCAAAACATATCAGCTGCTAATGCTCCAATAAAATGGACGTCCCTATTGGACAATCAAATATTGCAAATGAGTCTCAAACCGCGCCTGAACAAGAAAAGGAGCTAAAAAGTAAGATGGTCCAAGCGAGGATATAGAAACTCTAAAAGAGTCTTCAGACATAATTGGCATTTTAGTTCCAGAAGAACTCATCAGGTATCTGACAAATTTTGAAATTAAAGAGATCTCAATGAATTATGTCAATAATGAAAAATGATGGAACCGAAACGAAGTCAACGTTGACGATATTTTCACATATAATATAGCGCTAAATGTGATAAATGATAGCGAGGATGATGAAGCAAAGTCTACTAAAAATTGTAGGCAAAGTGAGAATTGGCCAAAATTGAAAGATGAAATTGAAGCAGAATTAAGCTCATTTTACAAAAGGTTTTGGACCTGTAGTCCAAACACCTGAAGGTGTGAAACCAGACGTATACATATGGATTTCTTTTGTGCAAAAACAGAATGAAAATGGTGAAATTGTGAGATACAATGTTCGACATGTTGCTCAAGGGTGGATGCGAGTACTTTTCAGTACTTAATTAGTCTTGTAGTACATGAAGAGCTCAATTTTCACAAGATGAATATTGCTACAACTTATTTGTATGACTCATTTGGTAATCATATTTATTAAAGATCCCTGAAGGATTTAATATTGCAATGCACACTTTTTGGATTCGCGAGATGATTACTAAAATTGAATCAATTCCTCCATGAGATAATATAATTTGAACATATATGGTAAAGGACATCAAATTATATCAAATTATATCTACATGGAAAATCGTAGAAGGATTCAAGATAAAAGGAAAGATCTTTAACTAAATTCTTTTGAGAAAGAAAGTCTCATACTGATCTGCAGAAATTATTTATATTGAGTACATATGAAATATCTCAGTCCCGAAGACTATGAAAGCATGCATGCATATGATAGTATTATTATTAATATTAATACAGTTCATTACAAAACCCAAATTCATCAGAAAAGGGGGGTAAGATGCATATTTATGTTTGGCTATTGTAATGAATAAATCATTTTATGTATGTTACACAAATTAACCATGCAGATATAAAGTATTTTTCTGATATAGATCAAGTCAGATTGCAAGACAGCTATTATCTACATGTGGTGACATTGAAATATCTTTATGACCTATAAAACAACCTACGATTCTTGCTTCTTCATTTCATGCCCAAATGCCAACAATTCAAGGAAGATGTTTTGAAGATAATACTGACCACAAAGCTCCATTAAAAGAGGATACATCACAAATGACAGCGAAATAGATTGCTCCATATGCACTCAAAGAAAACTCCAAATGTTGAAATGCATATCTGAAGTGACACTTCATTCAGGAGGAGAAAAGCTGCACTCTTTTTTCCTTTGCCATGGTTTTGTCCCACTGGGTTTTCCTGGAAAGGTTTTTAACGAGGCAGTTCCATTTGACAGGATATTGTACTCTTTTTCCTTCACTAGATTTTTATCCCACTGGGTTTTTTCTAATAAGGTTTTAATGAGACATATCCTCAACACTCCATCCAAGGGGGAGTGTTATTTATTAAATTAGACAAAACTAGTATGACTGACCCGTGCCCTGCACGGGTATACACTTACTTTTTAGCATTTTATAAGTAGAACATTTTATTTGGTCAAAAGTGTTATTTATTAAATTAATATAGACAAATTAGGAAATGAGTTATTATTATTATCATTATTATTATTATATTTTTTTGGTAAATGAAGAGAGCAAAGCCTGAAACAAAAACTAACTAACATCGAGTTCTAGGAATACGGGGGCACGGGTGCCCCATTTACATCATTAGCAATCCTAGTAGGTAATCCCCGGGAGGCTCCTCAAGAATATGTTTTTATGTTAATATTCTTTTTTAAAATAAATCGTGTGTGTATATATATATGGGTTACTTTGTAATTATAAGTATCACCAAATATCTATTTTTGTGTGTTAATTTGATTTTCTGAAAAAAGATTTTGTTAAGGCTTTTATACATAAAAATTATAACATAGGATATGATTGTATAATAATTCTATAAATATTAGAGTGACTGCCATGTGCCATGCACGGTTCATTTTCATGGATGTTAAAATAAATTTTTATTGTTAACAAATATTTTGTTAAAAAATTGTAAATAATAAAGAAAGGAACAACAATCTTATATAAGTTATTCACATTTTATATTTTAAGCTTGCATGGGGAATTCCCACCTTTGTAAATTAATTGAAATTCCAGTAAAATACCTTAAAATAAAGAAATTCCAGTAAAAATCCCCCTATTGCTTTGATGTGAAATGTTGTTCTTATAATGTTTTTGTTAGAAAATAGTGTTGGATGCAGTTTTGTTTTGTTGAGTTCAGATGCATAATTCAAATGATTATCGATTATTCAAGAGGACTTGGATGAGAATGTAGGGGTCACTTCCACCTTAACCAAGGTTCTGAGTGAGGGGGTGCAATTTTTTTTTAAACACATGCATCTCTATATGTAATAAAAATAAAAACTTTAAAGTATTTAAATAAATAAATTACACAACTCATTACTGTTCGCTTGAGAGAGAGAGAGACGTGTAAGATTGTGACTAATTGTGCAAGTAAGATGCATTAGGTTGATGCAAAATAAAGAGTTTGGGTGCAACAAAATATTTTACCAAAAACCATTTTACAATGAAATGGTGCATAGTGACTTCCGTAGGAAATGGTACATGGTTCAAAGATAGGAATGTTAAAATGCTTAAGCATTTAACAACATGCCTTGTTTCAATTACTAATTGACAAATTTACAGGGTTGCTTTATGAAAACCTCATGGAAGCGAGCATGAGCGTGAGCATCTGCATTAGAGGAGACAGAAAATGAAAGTTAAAAACAATCAAATGCAAGATTGCATCTTGCGATCTTCATGAATAAAAACACGAACCACACATATATTGTAATTTTTCAAATTTAAATAGATTAAAAAAATAATAAGTATTCCATACCGTTGTACGATATTAGACCCATTCGTAATGCAAATAAACCTAACACGATCTAATTTGAATATCTGTCGAGTTATACCACAAATGAGCAATCTTGGAGATATCCTTATCCAGTAATCCTCTAATTATAAATGCTTCGCTATCTAGCGGAGGGCATCTGAATTTGAAGTCAAAGTTAAAAATGAAATCACAAACGCAACCCTACTCCTATAAGATAAAACACGTATCACTGTTGGTAAAAACAATACTAAGATACTTTCATTGCAATAGCTAACAAAAGAAGTAGAAGGTCAAATAAAAATTTCAAAGTTGAGCATGTCCCATTCAATAATACTTCAGGTTGTTGAGCGATAAGTATTTGAAGGGTGCTCCTGTTTTAAATGCCAAAAAAAGAATGGTTCTCACACATGGAATTCCATAATGAAGTCCAGAGAGATCCTCTATGAGGGATATGAGTTTCGAGTGGGGAATGGCCTTTCTTCCTTTTGGAATGACTCGTTGACTAGTTTTGGCCCGCTGGGGAAATGTGTTTCGTATGTGGATATTCATGATAGTCAACTTCGTCTCGGTGATGTGATCCAAGCTGGTGAGTGGAACTTGGAGTGCCTTTATACTCATTTACCTCAGCATGTTATAAACTACATTAATTCTCTCCCGTCTTGCATGAATGCCACCATTGCCGATACCTCAATTTGGGTGAGTAGAATGGATGGTACGTACTCGGCGAAAGCAGGTTATTGTTGGTTGTTGGAACAACTGCCCAATTCGGGTTCTGCAACTACTCAGGGATCTTGGAAGTGGAAAAAATTAGATTTTTTATCTGGACAGCTTGTCACAATTCTATCCCAACAATGGAAATGCTTCATCATAGAGGAATGAAGGACTCTCCTGGCTGTTCCCGTTGCGGGAGTGGGAATGAAACAGTGCTTCATTGCTTGAGAGATTGTATTGACCTGTTACTCGGATTCTTTGAATGCTATCCATTTTGGATTGTTCAATAAAAAACATATTATCACGTCCATTTTTCTTCTAAGGCTATTAACCTCAAAACAATGTTAATGTTTGTGCCACTTTCCAATGTCTTTGATAAATAAGTATACTAATTTGGTTTTTTACCACACTAATTATTTGCAAGCAGGATCTAAGTCTATATAGGGCTCCAAAGACTTTTTCAACCACCCCACTCTTCACGCAACACCTGTGATCCAGCAATTCCACTGTAAATGTACGTGGTCCCCTACAATCGGACACACCTCTGCCCCCAACCACCCCACTCTTCACGCAACACCCGTGATCCACCAACTCCACTATGAATAGTATGTGGTCCCCTACAATAAGACACGCCTCTGCTCCCAACCATCCCACTCTTCACGCAACACCCATGAATAGCCTTTGCAGAAGACCAAGTCGATTTCCTCTTACACACGTACTCCATTGCTACTCTCTATAAAAGAAATGGCCCATCAACCGATAGGGTGGAGATTTAAAAAAAAAGAGAACAAAGTAGGATCACATACTGTTTCTCTCTGGTAGTGCTGTGTTCATTTCCTATTTCCTTGCCAGTCACACGGCCACTAGTCGAAGGTTGTCTCTCAACTTTTTTGTTCCTTATTACTATCTACGTTTGATTAAGGATTTCAAGTCTTTATATGTTTCTTTCTAATATTATTTTTACTAGCAGAGAAATTAACGTGAAGAAGGTGTATATATTAAGGTGGAAAGATGAGTGGAATACACATTAGTAGCATTGAAGAATGGTAACATTGATGAATGGGCAGAAAAGTCGCCAGCCCCAAACATGACTCCATCCTTGTTACTAAATATAGTACACCTTCTATTGCTACATAAAATTTTAATAATTGGATATAACTAATTTTCATGGTCTGAAATTCTTGTGATTGAACTTTATAAGAAACCATGAGTTGTACGGGTGAAATTTATGTAATCCTTTCAAATTATTTTCATATTCTTTTGTGAATTGTGAGATTTAGAGGTAGGTGTTCTTGTAGTATCTCTATCACACATATGATTGTAGTTTTGCAAGACATACTATATGCTCAATAAGAAAATAGAAAAAACCTTTAAAACCATTTTAATATTTTGACTAAAATCAGTTTGAAGAGATTGTATGTATAGATTTTATTTCTTTCTCTTCTTTCTTTTAAATGCTTAGCTTGTTCTTATGCATGGACTTTAAGTCATCTGTGTAATGCTTGGCTGATGTGTGTTGTAATGTTTAGTGATCTGCGAAAGGTAGACTTAAAAACTGGCAAATTATTGGTGGTATATACTCTTAAAGATAGCTACAAATTTTTGGATTAAATATGGGTTTTGTAATCTACCATTTTGTTTCAACTCCATTTTTTGTCAAATCCGTCTGATGTACATGTGTTTTCTCGACTTTAAGAAAGTAGTATATTATTCTTCCCAAATTTATTAAAATCAAAGCTAGAGAAACCAATGTTCTAACTTCTCTTTCCAACCGTATCCGGTGTAAACTCTTAGATCGTGTTTTGATCTCGTTTAAGACCAAAGCCATTTTATTTGATAAAAATGGAGAATATTTATTCTTGAATAGAATAATAGGTAAGACCCGACAACCTTTTGAGGACAATTTTTTTTTAAGTTGAGGTGTAATGTAATACCCAAAGTAAATAAAGTTTACTTTGTCTATTGTGTTAATGCTTTATGATTATTAACTACTTGTTTCCTTTCTATTAGAATTTAGTTGTGATTTAATTGCACAATTGCACAATTGCACAATTTAGTTGTGTTAAAGTTTACTTTGTCTATTGTGATTTAATTGTGATTGAATCATAAATAAGTCCGGCCCAACACCACAACATGTTTATATGCATCTATTTATGATTCAATCACAAACAATTGTGCAATTAAATCACAACTAAATTCTAATAGAAAAGAGACACCTAGTTAATAATCATAAAGCATGAACACAATAGACAAAGTAAATTTTATTTACTTTTGGGCATTACATTACACCTCAACTTGAAAAAAAAATTCCCTTCTTATTCACTATTCCCGCTCACAACAATTGTGAGGAAAAAAATTCGTAACAAGTGTGGTGTTGTGGGGACAAATTTGTGATGTAAAGCCACAATTTGTAACAAGAAGTAGGCCGGACTTAGTTTTGTGTTGGGCTTGAATTACAACACCACAATTTCAGAGAGGGAATTTAGTTGTGATTTACTCCTTAATCACAACAATTGAAAGGAGGACAAATTTAGGCTAAATTTGTAACAATTGTGGGGAAAAAAATTTCCCGATAAATTCACTCCTTAATCACAACAATTGTGCAATTTCAAAGCCACTTGTCCTTCTTCTGAAAACCATAGCCTCTAATAAGTAGGGACTTCTTAATAACATTAAGCCTTGCAACCCCAAATAATTCAGAATATAGCTCAGAACGGAAGTTCATTTCTTATATTAATTCTTGTCTAATTAAAGACCAACTATGCTCCCCAAGACCAAGACCAGCTGCTCTATAGCCACTATTACCATCCGGTTCCCCAACAATAATATTTTCAATAAAAGAGTGGAATCCAAACTCAAATTTCTTCAATGACCGTAAACAACCTCCAACGGAATAGAAGTACCAACGACATGATACACACCGAGCTCACAAGCACAAGCCAACAGATGTGTCATTCTAAGCACGCACCCACAACGACCTTTGTCATACCCGACACCAGAGGTGGTTTTTGAAAACTCCTTGGCAATATGATTCAGAGCTTTTATAGATACAAGACCTCGAAGCTTTTTATAGAAAGGAGTATTGTGAGCCACTTCAATACAATTGATGCTTTTCTGGAAAGAGCCGATAACTTTATCAAAATGAAGCGTAAGCATACCATGCACAGATTGCCAACACTTACACAAATCTCCTCCAGAAGTCCTCAACGACCTCTTCAAAGCCCAATGAGTTGTCTCAACTCTTACATAATAACAACAATAAACAAGTGCAAAAAAATATTGAACAAGCATAAAAAAGGTAAACACGTGTCAAAAAATATTAAACAAGCATAATAAAAGTAAAAACGTGTCAAAAAATATCAAACACGTGTCAAAAAATATTAAGCAAACATAAAAAAAGTAAACACGTGTCAAAAATATTAAGCAAGCATAAAAAAAGTAAACACGTGTCGAAAAATACTAAGCAAGCATAAAAGAATTTTCGACACGTGGATAATTACGTGGATACAGCACTTCGGGAATACAACCACCAACAGGATAAGAATAAACACTTGTTATAAACACATCCCAAAAGTCACAATTGAATAACCTCAAAAGGAAATATATAAATGTACAGGATAAGAAAATTAATTTTTTACACTTACCTTTATCAAAAAGATAGATGGTATAAACTCAAAAGATATCCATTCCATTCTAGTATTCTCAAACTATTTGTAAAATGTATGAGATCTTAACGAAAATGAACCAACCACGGCATCAGTAAGACGTCAACCCACATAAAAGAAAAAATTATGTATTATCAAGAGTAATAAAACAAATATGACATGAGAATCAAATAGTACAAATTAAAATGATAAACCAATGTTGAAGATACAAATAACATAATAGTAAACCAAATATTTCAATCTTACCATATTATTTTCTAAAACTGGAACTATATCTTTATGGGACCACAACCTACTACGTTTCTCAGGCTCTTTGGGTGATTCTTCTCGTGCAATATTTTTACCCATGTCCACTATCAAGTCATCTAATGTCATGCGTTGAGTATGTCTCCACTTGCGAGAGCTAATCTTCAAGAGTGATTTTTGTTCCAACACTCCAATATGGTATTTCATGCAATCACCATAATGAGCATGAAGCATATCTTCGATCATTGATAAGTCATATCCTCTTAAGAAACAAGCAATATCGAGGAAGACACTCTGCTCATCATCTTCCAAAGTATCAAAGCTTACTTTAAGTATTGTTTGAATCTTTTTACGAGGTCTCCTTTTATACCGAGCCAATGTAGACTCCCATTCTCCTATCTGCTTTCCAAACAAGTTGGAACCCACTACTTCTAAAGCCAATGGTAGTCCTGAAGCATATGTTACTACACGATTTAAAATATCCTCATAACTTGAATCAACTTTGTTATTTTTGAAAGCCTTCCAACTCAACAACTCAAGAGCTTCATTCGTACTTAACCCCTCTACTTTGTATGTCTTTTCAATCCCATGACTTTCTAGTAAACGTAGGTCTCGAGTGGTGACAATGATTCTGTTGCCAGAGCCGAACCAATCATGTCCTCCGACTAAAGGCTCCAGCTGCTTCAAGTTATCGACATCATCATGAACCAAAAGAACCTTCTTTGTATATACCCACCTTCCACATTCTTTGCATACTCTCACAACACAACCACTAGCTGCCCGTTTTTTCTCTATGGCTCAACAATCCGCAGTGGCGGACCTAGGACCCGGGGTTGGGTTGGGGGTTCAAAATTTTTAAACGCAAATATCGCCAAATATATAATTAGAAACAACTTTAATATATTTCATATTCTAAAATTGTTGAATTTGATATACTCTCCTTCAGTGGCGGATCTTGGCAACGAGAGAAACTGCAGAAACTTACTTTCAGAAAATCAACTCAACGAGAGAAACTTCCAGCAGTGATGAGAAACAACGATGAGAATCAGAAAACGATATAGAGAACATCAATCAACAAATCAAATGCACCATCGGAGACGAGACGCAAGGGCAATGTTATCAAAATTGAGAGTTTAAATAATTATTCTGCCTAGTAAACTCGACCCGTAAACTAGTACGGTTGTTCTCTCGGTGTTTTCCTTGTCTATCTTTTATTTTCTTTGGCTTAGCACAATTCGAGTGATCAAATCACTCAATCTCAACGGAAATCCCAATCCGGGAATCGCTGCCGAAAAATGCTAGAGCCATAGCGTAGGTAACACCCCCCTTACGTATTCTACCATTCTAATTAATAAAATCAGAGTTGGAAAATTTCTTTTTAAAACTCAACCATCACAAGGGAGATATCACATTTTCGTCGTTTCAAAAACCAAACATCACATAATGAAATCATCAACATAAAGTAGTACGATACATAGCACATAATCGGGACGAACCCTCACAATACACCTGTCATGACATAACAGTCGGATATACAACTCGCAGCGGAAATAAACACATATCTCATACATATGTATAATACATCACCAAAGTACACTGTCTAATAACAGTACAAAATACAACTCCTAAAGTGTTTCGCCCCCCCGGGTGCTACGTATCAGAGCATGACACCAAAAACCGGAAATAAGGAAGGTAGAACCTTCACTCGCTATCACCTGCAGGTTGCCGACATAAGAAGCAACACGAAAGCAGAAGGGTGAGTCTCTAACATATAATAGAATATGATAGAGAAAAACACAATTAAAACACCAATCTACCATAAACCGGCACACCACAACAATTCACAATACATAACTCAGCTACACCAATAAACATCACCAAATGCGTATGTATATGCATGCAAATGCAACCCAACACCAAGGGCATATGCATGTGGATCCATTCATCACCTAAAAATAAGCCTTGAGGGCATTTATCACCAAAGTGGCCGAAGCCTAGACCGCAGCCTCTTCATCACCAAAAATGCACATGATTTATGCGACACCATGAACCATGTAGAACACACACCAAAATCACCAAAATCAGCACCACTCATCATCACCAATCATTGTTTCATCACCAATAATTATTTTATCACCAATAATTATTTTATCATCACCAAAATCACCAACACCACTCCACTTTACAGCTCTAAGGCTCACACCGATATTTTTGACAAATTATAAGTCCAACCGTGGATAAACACCCACACTTGAGTTTTACAACTCAAACAGTACACACCGGCACACTAAACCGGCAAATCCGGCAAAACTGCACTCCGGCAGCTCCGGCAGCCCCGGGCAACACACTAGGCCCCACACTTCGTCAACATCACTGGCAAAACTGCCAGACAGCTCCCTTGAATACAGCACACAGCACTAGCGCACCTGAGCAACGCTGCCAGGGCGCCTGCACTTTGGCACAAAATTTGGGCAGCACACACAAAGTTGGCGCCCAGCACAAGGGCTCCAGGCAGCGTGCACCAACCAACTTGGGCACGGTGCCCGCGCCCAAACCACCGCGAACCCAGGGGCCACTCTTGGCCCCGGCCCTAGTACTTCCTCTCTCCTAGATGCGCCACAAGGGCTCACCACAATTTGGGCCCTGACACGCCACTTGGGCCCATGCCCAAATTGACAAAAAATCACAAAAACAGGATTCTGGCGCCTAGACACATGGCTCCAAACAGCTCTGGAAACCAACTTGGGCACGGTGCCCGCGCCCAAACCACACACATTTTTGGGAAACACCCTTGCACGGCCACTAGTACTCATCAAACACTAGGTGCGGCAATGGGCCCCACCACCATGGGCCCTCTGTCTCGCCACTTGGGCCCATGCCCAAGTTGGCTAAAAATCACATTTTTGGCGCCTAGCACACTACCCACACCAAGCCACACTTCACCAAACCTAACCATTCCAACTTCAACTTCACCACCAATTCTAACCTTCAACAACCACAATTTCAACACCAATAACAACATCAATATCACCATATTCAATCATCAAATTTCATATCCGATTCACACAAGATTTCACCAACTCATTGAGACATTTTCACAAACACATAATGTGCAATTTTTGACAACTTTTTATTTCAACAAAACAACACCAAAACCACACCCAAATTAGTTCAAAGACATCACCAAACAATCAATTCTCATATTCAATCAACAAAATTCATTCAACCACATCAAAAACCCCTAAAACCCTATTCTAACATATTGAAAACACAAACCCTATTATAGGTTAGGAGAGCCCCTTACCTTGAATTCCTTGAAGAAAATAAGCCCTAATCCAAGCAATTCCTCTTGAAAAATCAACAAAATCCCTTCCCTTTCTCTTCTTCTTGCTACGTCCTCTTCTCTCCCTTTTCTCTCTTTTCTTTGTTTCTTACTTTGATAAAAAAAAATGAAAGGAAACAACACTAAGTCACTTAGTCAAATATGATGACTAAGTCTTCAAATTCAATTTGACTTCTATGTCTTCAAAGTAACTTTGATTACCTTATGGGCCTAAAATGATTATGGGCCTTTGGGCTTAATACCCACACCTCTTCAAACTTGCATTCCAACTCCTAAACCAATAAGTTAACATATCAATTAACTTAATTATAATTAAAATGTCGTAAACCCTAATAATCAATTAAATAAATAACTGAATTATTTTGGGGTGTTACATAGGGATCATGACCCCCCTCCACTAGGTGTGCTACAATGGTATCGGGATTGTCATCCCCATGGAGCATATGCATTTTTATTTAATTCATAGTTTCCTCTCTTATATACAATTTGTATATTACATGGTTTTGTTATAGCTCATTGGACACATTCGACAAAAATGTATACACCGTGTTAAAATCAATGAAATTGTAGTTTAAACAACTTCGATCATCATCACAATTGATGGGAATTGAATTAGGAAAGTTGTACAAGTGGACTGGGAGTTAAAAAAAATGATTTAGGGTTTGAAAATCTGATGCTGACACGGGCATCCGTGTTGGACAACACAGGCCGTGTTAGTAGTTTTAAAAATTCGTTGTCTTGGACGAAGCTGACACGGGCACCCGTGTTGAGCAACATGGTCCGTGTCAGCCAACCAGAAGCCTAGTTTTGCTGTTTTTGAACTTTGAGTTTCAATCCACTTGCTCCTATTTCCTTCCAATTCAAAATGATCTGGAGTGGGCCAAAGGCCAATCCACTTGACACAACAGATCAACGGTTCAGCCACGTCCGTACATAATCTAACGGCCTCGCGAAGATTCCGGGCACTATATAAGCACTCACTGAGTCATTGTCAGGTACACACACTATTCCATAAAATATATTATTTTGGTCGTTCGCTCCTGACTTGGGCGTTGGAGTGTATTTGCAGGTACACCCGCCCGCACTTCTACATTGGAGTACGACCAGAAGATCAACGAAGAGGACCTGGACCCTGGCAAGCTTGACCAAAGCGACCTAGGTACAGATCAATTGGCGACCACAGTGGGAGACCGCGCGCTTTCCACTAATACACTCACGAGAGGTCATGGTCATCTCCGGGGGAACAACCGCTGAGACCACGACTAACCAATCCATCAAAAGAAAATGGTGCGAGCTCATGAGCATCTCACCAAAAGTCACACCAGAACTCTCTTCCCAAAGGCCCGCTATCTCATTTGGGGACGGAGATTTGATAAATGGAGAACCTAACTACGAGGTTCCAATGATAGTAACCGCCATCATAGCGAACATGGAAGTCCGTCGTGTTTTGATTGATCAAGGAAGTTCGGTGGATATAATCTTCGAAGACCTATTGGACACACTGGGAATCTCGAAAGACCATTTGAGACCGTTCAAGTGGACTTCTTTGACCGGCTTCAATGGATCTCCCACCACCCCGATAGGTCAGATCGAGCTAATGGTAACCTTCGAGGACGACGATCATGAGGAACCACTTCAGAGGACAGTAAGAACGGACTTTGTTGTTTTACCCTGTAGGTCAGTTTACCAAAGTATCATTGGTCGACCTACCGTGGCGCATCTTCAAGCCGTTCCATCTACCATCCACCTCAAAATGAAGTTCTATGCCGAAAACGGAGAAGTCGCTACCGTGCGAGTGGATTTAATATCGGCAAGACGGGCCCATCTTCTGGAGCTCGCAGGGAACACGAGTAAGATTGAGGGAGTAGTGAACGCTGTTGCCGATGAAGCGAAACGAGTGGACATTGCGGACTTGGATGCCCGTTATGATCCGGATAGCGAGGAAGAGGAAGAAGATGACCTTTTGACCAAAGAGCTGAAGAAAAGAATCAAAAGGCCGGAACCAGACGGGGAATTCTGCCATGTACAATTAGGGAGCGATCCTAGAAAAACGATCAAAATAGGCAACGATCTACCTATGGAAGTACGCAAAGAGTTGATTGTGTTTAAAAGAGCATGCCGACTTGTTCGCCTGGAGTGCGGCTGATATGCCCGGGATTCCACCCGAGGTCGCTTGCCATTACCTAGCCGTGGATCCAAAGGCAAAATGGGTCGCACAAAGAAGGAGAGTCCAGAAGAAAGAAAAAGCCCAAGCAGCATCCAAGGCCATTGAAGATTTACTTGAGGCGGGTTCATCAAAGAAATAAAATACACCACGTGACTTTCGAACGTTGTTTTAGTCAAGAAAGCGAATGGGAAGTGGAGGATGTGCGTGGATTACACCGACCTAAACCGAGCATGTCCCAAAGACGCGTTCCCCGTCCCAAGCGTTGACCGCTTAGTAGACAGTGCGAGTGGATTCAAGCTTTTATCCTTCCTGGACGCATACTCTGGCTACAACCAGTTTTGCCATGCATCCACCCGATCAAGAGAAGACAGCTTTTATGATAGACAAGGGGAATTTCTGTTATATGGTCATGCCATTCGGACTGAAAAATGCTGGGGCGACCTACAAGCGCATGATGAATCATGTCTTCCGAGACCAGATAGGAAAGGTGGCTGAAGTATATCTAGATGACATGATCGTCAAAAGTAGGAACGATCCTACCCATGTGAACGACTTAAGAGAAATCTTCCGTGAAGCCAGAAAGAATTCCCTCAGGTTCAATCCTGAAAAATGCACTTTTGGGGTGAGAGCGGGTAAATTCTTGGGTTTTTACCTGACCGAAAGAGGAATCGAAGCTAACCCCGATAAATGTCGAGCAGTCATGCAGATGAAGCCACCCACAACTAAGAAGGAAATTCAGAAACTCAACGGAATGGTGGCCGCCCTTTCTCGGTTCATCTCGAAAGCTGCGAACAAGTCCTTACCACTGTTTAAACTGTTGAAAAAGGAGACCGCGTTTGATTGGACGCCTGAGTGCGACCAAGCCCTTGAGCTACTAAAAGCGGCCTTGGCAGAGCCACCCATCTTGACCACACCAGAGCCCGGGGAAACACTATACTTGTACTTATCTATCGCAGACGAGGCTTTGGCCGCTATTTTGGTAAGAGAAAATGGAGCAAACCAAAACCCTGTGTACTTCATTAGCAAAGTACTACAGGGCCCGAGCTTAGGTACCAGAAGATTGATAAATTGGCTTTGGCTCTAGTCGTCGCAGCGAGGAGGCTTCGCCCGTATTTCGTGGCTCACCAGATTGCACTGAGGACAGATCAGCCGATCAGACAGATCCTCCACAGGCCGGACCTTGCGGGCAGAATGATCAAGTGGGCAGTAGAGCTTTCAGAGTTTGGAATCAAGTACGAACCTCGCTCGTCTGCAAAAGCTCAGGTCTTGGCCGACTTTATAGCTGAAATGACACTAGGGCCAACACTCCTAGATGAAGGAATGTGGACTTTACACGTTGATGGATCCTCCAACGGAAAAGGAAGTGGAGCGGGAATCATCCTGGAAAACAAAGATGGAACGACCATAGAGGTCTCGTTGGCATTCTCGTTCCCAACTTCAAATAACCAAGCAGAATATGAAGCTTGTGTAGCAGGGCTGTTGCTCGCTTTGGAATTCTGAGCGAAGAAAGTAGAGATACGGTCAGATTCAATGCTCGCCGTTTCCCAGATCAATGATGTTTTCTCGGCAAAAGATGAGATATTACAAAGGTATTTGGCAAAAGTAAAAGGGCTAATGCAGAGGTTCGACCTTGCCGAAGTGCAGCACGTTCCAAGGACAGAGAACGTTAGGGCAGACATCCTATCCAAGCTTGCGAGTACCAAGGGGACGAGCAATCAACGAAGCGTAATACAAAAAGTTCTATCTCAACCAAGTGTGAGCTTGGAGACATTGCAGGGAATTGACGTAGGAGACATCGAGCAAAGTCCAAACTGGGTCAAACCCATTTTTAAATACATCAAAGAGGGGGAAGAGCCTGAAAACCCCAAAGAGGCAGCACTCGTCCGAAGACGAGCAAGTTCGTATACCATTGTGGACAACCAGTTGTATAGGAGGGGCTTCACCATGCCATTACTCAAGTGCCTCTTACCAGATGAGTCGAACTACGTTTTGAGAGAAATACATGAAGGTATTTGCGGTAATCACTTGAGAGCAAGGGCGTTAGCCAAAAAAGCCCTAAGAGCGGGCTATTATTGGCCGACTATGGATGCAGATGCGGCGGAAATGGTGAAAAAGTGTGACAAATGCCAAAGGCACGCAGATATTCATATCGCCCCTCCAACCGAGCTCAACAGTTTAACCGCCCCTTGGCCGTTTGCCTGGTGGGGAATCGACCTTCTAGGACCATTCACGCTCGCTCCTGGACAGCTCAAATTCTTGATCGTTGCGATAGATTATTTTACAAAGTGGATTGAAGCCGAGCCGTTAGCAACCATCACTTCCAAGAACTGCCTCAAATTTGTCAAAAGAAATATACTGGTGCGATTTGGAATTCCTGAAGTCTTAGTGTCAGACAACGGCACTCAGTTCACAGACAAGAATTTCCAGGCAACCCTGGCCGAGCTAGGGGTGAAACAGCGTTTCACATCAGTCGAGCATCCACAAACAAACGGGCAAGCCGAAGTGGCCAACAGAGTCATTTTAAGGGGATTAAAGAGGAGGCTAGATGAAGCCAAAGGAAAATGGGCAGAAGAGCTACCCTCGGTTTTATGGGCGTACCGCACCACGCCACATTCAACCACTGGGGAGTCACGGTTCCGAATGGTGTATGGCACGGACACGCTAATTCCCGTGGAAATTGGGGAGTTGACATGGAGAACGACCAACCCAAAACCACAAGTTGAGAATGAGCAAGCAAACAGGGAAGAATTAGATTTGGTCGAAGAGTTGAGAAACAAAGCATCTTTGAGAGAAGCACTAGTCAAGAAGAGTGTGGCGGCCAAACATAACGCGAAGGTCATTCCATGTGTGTTCGAGGTTGGACAGCTCGTTCTACGCAGAGCTGACATCAGCCAAAGGAATGCAGGACAAGGAAAGCTTGCTCCTAACTGGGAAGGACCCTACAAGGTCGCTGCTAGAACGGGTAAAGGAGCCTACATCCTTCAAACCATGAGTGGGGGAACGATTTCCAACACTTGGAACGCTGCAAATCTTAGAAGATATTATGTTTGAAAGAACTTTGTAAATATGAAAGAATATCATATTGTAAGGACGAGCAGGACGCTCTTTTTCCCATGAGGTTTTTTCACGAGGCCTGCTCGCCCATCAATAAAGAGACTCGCGTTTTTTACTACTCGATCAACAATCGTCCCAAGAAATGGGTCAATCCTTTAGTGAGTTAAAATCAAACCGAGTTTGATAAACCACCGAAAAATAAAGGAATTTAAACGAGCTTAAGAATGAAGCCAAAACGATCAAAAGAATTGATCCTAAGCGAAAGTAAGAAAACTTAGCAAATTGTACGCATACAAAAAGATTTCGACGAACTAGAAATCAAAATCGAATTTGACGCGCGAAGGTATAAAGTACTGAAAAACGATCAAATATATTCCCGGAGAAGGCCGGGATCCATAAATGTTATTACAAACAAAGGGCGACCTTATAGTCCCCGAAAGAGAAAAATTCAAATAATAAAAAGGCTAATCCCTACGATAGACGACCTTGCCATCTGCAAGATGAATGATCTGCCCGTCTCGCAAAAGATGATCGTTGCTCACGATGGCAGTATTGAATTCCAAGGTAGGAAAGCAGTACTGGAACTGAGCGACGGCTTCATTAAAGCGACCCTGGGCCATCTCAAGCGTCCTATCTTCCAAGGCCTCCATTAAAGCAATCTTTTTGTCCCGCTCCTCAGTCGCCGCCTTGAGGTCGACCTTCAACTCACCAACCTGCTTCTCCAAAGTAGTAGCTTTGGCGGTCATCTTGGTCAGGTTGGCAGATTCGGTGGCCAACTTGGTCTCGATGTCCGTCTTATCTTTTATGGCCGCATCACGTTCAGAAGTGACCGTGCCAAGTTTTTCCTTTGTTGGTTGAAGGGCGACCTCAACCTCTTTCAGCTTTGCCTTGGTAGAATCCAGCTGAGCCCGAAGATCTGAAAGATGATCAAGGGCAGAGTAACAATTGTCAGTTCGATCTTGGAGGTCGCCCTCCAACCATAAATTACGATGAGTTAAACGAATACCTGCTTGGCGTTCAGTTTCCTCGCTTTTGAAACGGGCAAGTTTAGCGAAGCGGCCTTGGCAACCTCGGCCACAAACAAAAGGGGAAACGGGTGATATCAGCTTCGCCCAAATTGTCAATGTCCAGAACGGGCTTCTTCGGAAGGTCTCTTGGCTTCTTAAAATTTGGATCGATCTCAGAAGACTAATTGGCGGGAGGAGCGCGGTTGCGTTTCTTCGAGGGTTGAGAGTTGGCCCCTTTATCAGTCGCGGGAGACTTGGTTGCGATTGCAGGTTGAGTGGGCTCCAAGATCGACCCGGTGGAAGAACTTTGCTTGGCCGGCGTTTCTTTGGCCTTCCTTGCCTTAATCCTATGCATAAGAGCTTCGTATTCAGCATCCGCCATTTTAGCTGCAAAAAAGAGGAAAAGCTGGGCAAAGACAGATTTGGGGAAGAAGATCGAGCTCTAGTTATGCCCTCAGAACGAGCAGCACAATCAGTCATGCTCGCAGGAGGACGACCGGAGATCCTAGCGGTTTTCTTAGTATGCGCCAGTGCAAGAAGCCTGAAAAGAGGGGACGGTCAAGACCTTCGAGATCGTTTCATACTCAGAAGGGGGTGACAAGGTCGACCCCTATCCTGACACCCCCCTTCTCGCCGAGATATCAACGGGAACAAAAAGAACGAACGTAAAAAGCAAAGGAATTAATGAAAGCATACCTTTACCAACAACTCCAAAAATAAGCTCGATAGTAGAGAAGACTTTGCCCGACTTCGGAAAGGAAGATCACCCGCTTTAAAAGAGAAAAACTGAAGGAAAGAGAAATGGTAGTTAGAAAGCTACACATTTATAAAGAAACCAGGGGGCAAGAAGCCGAAACAACGTAAAGATTCCCCGGCACGCGCCTCGAAAAACGAAACGTCACCATGATGAAAGCAAACCCCTTCGCGAAATTTGAGGCATCATTATGACTCAACCGGTCATAATGGCTTGATCGATCATAAGACCATTCTCGAGTAAGATGAGCAAAAAGACAACATCTAAGCAAGCCTACACCCGCCCAAGCGCGACCTTGGCTTGGGGGGCAACTGATCTGGTGTGGGCCAAAGCCCAATCCACTTGACACAACAGATCAACGGTTCAGCCACGTCCGTACATAATCTAACGGCCTCGCGAAGATTCCGGGCACTATATAAGCATTCACTGCGTCATTGTCAGGTACACACACTATTCCATAAAATATATTATTTTTGGTCGTTCGCTCCTGACTTGGGCGTTGGAGTGTATTCGCAGGTACACCCGCCCGCGCTTTTACATTGGAGTACGACCAGAAGATCAACGAAGAGGACCTGGACCCTGGCAAGCTTGACCAAAGCGACCTAGGTACAAATCACAAAACAATAGCAATTTCACAGCACATTCAGCTCCAATACATACACATTTCAGTTCACAATCATAAAAGAATTCAAAACTTCACGTGCAAAGGTTTTAATACATGAAACAAAAAGGAACTACTCCCTAGTATACAATTAATTTTGCATTCCAATCATCATACACAATTAAAAATCAACACTTGAGCTTATACAAGCAAAATACATCAAACAATAATAGTTTCAAAAATCAAATTTTATGTGAGGAACTCACCGACACCGAAGTTCGACAAGATACTTAATTTCGCTAAGCACGAACTAATACTTCAAGACCGACTTTTCCTAAGCTTCAAAATTTCAATTTCCACCCACAACTACTCCCCGCTTTCTTTATCTATTTGATGTTCCCCAAAAACAACGATCAATTTCAAATTGACTCCCATAACCCTTAGTGAACTCTAAATTGGTTGAAGAGTAGGTATTCTTCAGTGAACCCCATTGTCAATAAACTCGACAACTAGCTCCAAATTCAGTTTTACAACATCTGTAAGCAGTTTTGCAACGAGCATACTAATTCAATTCTTAACCAAAACCATCCAAACCAGTTCTTATTGTACATACAATTTTGTCTAGTTTCTGAGGGTTTAGGTTTCATGTTTATACAACAAGTATTTAGGGAGTTACAGCGAAAAACAATGAGAATAGGTCAAAATTGTAACTGATTCAGAAACCTAACTTGTGACATCAATACATAATGAAATCAGGTGATTCTTGTGTCTATTTTGTAGAGCTTTGAGTCTACTTTCTACTGAAATAAAAATGACAATTAAATAAGGTCTGTGGAGGAGGTTAAGAAGGAAATACCAGAGGTTCCCAGAATTGTGTTTGTGCAGAATTCTTCCAATAATGAGAAGCTTAAATCCCCAGCTCATTTTCCACAAATTCAAGCTCTAATGTCTCCATTCTTGATTCCTCTTCCAAGTTCTGATATCCCTCTATCAAAACCCTAACTCCCAACTTCAGTAACCAAGCTTTTATTTCGAGTATCCAAGTTCAAAAAACCGAAAATGGAGAAGTAACTCAAGTTTTTACCCATTTGGCTTCTAGAATGCGATTTCTATGGAGGGAATATAATGAACTCTTTTTGGTGCTGAAAAGGATGGCAATAGAAAGAGAAAAAAATGAGGAATTAATTATGGGAAAAAGAAGAACATGCAATGAGAGATGGCTTGCAACCCCTCTCTCTCTCTCTCTCTCTCTCTCTCTCTCTCTCCTGTAATTTGCATTCATATCATGTTCTGTTGTTGAAAACATTAAATCCCTCCTTAAAATTTATCATTCAGAATATGGGTAATCCATCATTAATATTACCTGCTCTCTGTTATATCTGTCATAAATCCATGAAATTTCGGTAGACTCTTACCTTTTTTTTTTTTTGAAGTGGAAATATTGCTTCACTAAAAAACAAACGAAACATTACAAACAGATGCTAGTGAGCTGAGCTGCTCAAAACCAGACCATACATGATTTCCTAAGTCTTTTGCTAGACCTACAAGTTGATGGGCAAAGCCATTTTCATTCCTCTTAATGTGGATTACAGTTGGTGAATTAAAATCAAGCAACAGGATTCTACAGTCTTGCAAGATGGGCTCAATAGAAGCTCTCATAGTCTTTTTACACAAGCAGTCAACAACAACAGCTGCGTCTGATCTGAAAATAGGCCTTCTGATGTTCAATTCTTTGGCTGTCATCATAGCCCATCGGAGACCAAGAGTTTCCGCAACTAGCGGATCAGTGGTGATATTGTCACTCTTACACGCAGCAAAGGAGGTAGAGAATTGATGATCTTGAACTGTCATTCCCCAGCAAGTACTTCCATCATCAAAGCAACCTGCATCAACAGAAATCAATTGACAATCTTCAGCAACAGCATCGGGTAAAACAGCAGCAGAGTGTCTGCTACTGGAGCTCTTCTGGTGAGCATTGTTGAACTCGTTCACAAATTCAGTTGCAGATTGAGCTATCTGAATAGGATCAGCAGCAACGTTCTTGAACACCATTTGATTCCTAGCATACCAAAGCTTCCACAGCAAAACACAAAACATCTGAGCTCCGTGTGATTCTTTTTCTAAGAACCAGTGTAGCAGCCACCCCACCAAGTCAGTGCAGTGTGTAACACGAGTGCCAAGCTGTGATGCAAAGAGAGCCAACTTCATGATAGGACAATGAAATACCAAGTGCTCAGCATTTTCCTCTCCCACATGGCACATAGGACAGGAGGTGTCTAAATTGATTCCTTTCTTACTAATATTCACTCTGGTGGGAAGAATATTCTTTGCTAATCTCCACATGAAATTTCTGACTTTTGATGGAGCTGATACTTTCCAGATTTCCTTCCACAATCTGTCCAAAGATGAGCTAGATGCTGAAGGATTGTTTCTTGATTGATTACTGCATAGGAGGTGATAAGCTGATCTAACAGAGTAATCTCCATTCTTTTCCCAGTGCCATATAACTTTGTCCTCTGGGAGCCTATGAGAAATGGGAATATTTATGATTTGCCTTGCTTCATAGATAGAGAAATTCTGATATATAAGGCCTCTGTTCCACTGCTTGGTGTCTTCATCAATCAGCTCAGCCACCACTGCCCTCTGCTGTAACCCCTGCTGAGGTCCTAGGATCTTGAAACCAGTTTGCTCAGGCAGCCAATTGTCCTGCCAAATTCTAATCTTTCTACCATTCCCCACTTGCCAAACTGCTCCACCAGCTACTGCTTATCTAGCACTAATCATGCTTCTCCAAGCATAACTCGGTTGGAACCCAGAACCAGCCTCCAAAAAAGTTCCCCTAGGATAATATCTTGCCTTAAAAATTCTTTCCATAAGTGAACCCTCCTTTGTCATAAGCCTCCAACAGTGCTTCCCCAAAAGTGCTTTGTTAAAGTTGCTGAACCCTCTGAAGCCCATACCACCATGCATCTTTGCCTTGGACATTTTCTCCCAACTCATCCAACGGATCTTTCTATGTCCCTCTGTTGTTCCCCACCAAAATTTTGCAAGCATTGACTCAACAGAATTGCAGATTCCTTCTGGGAGTTTGTAACAGCTCATGATATAGTTAGGTATGGCTTGAGCCACTGCTTTTATGAGAGTTTCTTTTCCAGCTTTGGAAAGGCACTTCTCCTTCCACCCCTTTAGCTTCTTCCAGATCCGATCCACCACAAAGGAGAAAATGACCTTTTTAGACCTTCCAAAAGTGACTGGAAGTCCAAGGTACCTAGTGTGTGAATCAACAGTCTTTACTCCCATCTTGTTACAGATGATATCTTTATCTCTGACTTGCACATTTCGACTGAATGATGATTCAGACTTCTCCAAATTAACCACCTGCCCTGAAGCCCTTTGGTAAGTTGCCAAAATGTGGAGCACTGCCTCAGCTTCTTGGGTGTTGGATCTAGTAAACAGTAGACTATCATCAGCAAATAGTAAGTGTGACACTTGGGGAGCATTTCTTGCTATCTTGATGCCATGAATGTTTCCTTTATTCACCTCACCATGGATCAGTCCCGACAGAACATTGTGGCATAGAATGAAAAGATAGGGTGATAGGGGATCACCCTGTCTAAGACCCCTCTCAGGAGTGAACACTCTGCTGGGTTGACCATTTATAAGAATTTGATATGACACAGTGGAGATGCAACTGACAATTAACTGAACCATGTGAACTGGGAAGCCCATAGATGACAGGACATGCTGGACAAACACCCACTCAATCCTATCATAGGCTTTTGACATATCAAGCTTCAGGGCCATTGTGCCTTTCTTCCCCTTAGTTTTCTTTTTCATCCAGTGGAAACATTCCATAGCTATAAGAGCATTATCTGTGATGAGCCTCCCCTGAATGAATGCACTCTGCTCTTCATCAATTATCTCTGGCAATACTACCTTCAATCTGTTTGCAATTGTTTTTGTCACAATCTTCATAAGAACATTGCAGAGACTGATAGGCCTATAATGTTTAGGAGAGGTAGGATTTTTGCATTTTGGTATCAGCACAATAAATGTTTTATTTGCTTCCTCCGGAGATTTTCCATTGTTAAGCACATCAAGAGCCAAAGCAGTAACATCAACCCCAACAATATCCCAGTATTTTTGGTAAAAGAGCGCAGGCAGTCCATCAGGCCCAGGAGCCTTCAAAGGATGCATATCATGAATGGCTATATGGATTTCCTCAGGGGTGTAAGGCAAGCTACACCAAGCACTAAGCTCAGAAGGAACTTTATCTTTAACTACATTGCAAGTTTCCTCCACCTCAGAAGGGTTTGAGCAAGAAAAAATGTCAGTGAAATAATTTATGAGGACCCTCTCCACATTCTCATCCCCCCTCCACCACACCCCTTGTTCATCTTTCAACTTAGTGATCTCATTAACCTTCCTCCTTTGGCTAGCCTTGCCATGGAAAAACTTCGTGTTCCTGTCACCATCTTTCAGCCACATAGCCCTGCTTCTTTGTCTCCAAATGGTCTCCTCTCTCTTTAATAGCTCAGCATGTTGTCTCTCCAGCTCTTTGTACCTCTCCACCTCTTCTCTGCCACCCCGCCACCCAGATTCATCCTGAAGCAATTTTTCAATCCTCATAATTTCCTTTCTGGTATTACTAGCAGTATGATCCTCAAATTCAAGATCCAGAGATTTGAGACTAGCGATGTGGTCCACGCAGGAACCGGACCCCCTCCTCCATCTCTTCTTGATTTCCTCCACACATCTACCATCCTTTGTCCAACATTCCTCAAACCTAAAAATTCTCTTCTTCCTCCTTCTGTGTTCATGTGGAACATCCAGATGCAGAAGAATAGATGCGTGATCAGAGCCATACCTAGGTAAATGGAGCACCTTCAGAGGTGAAAACTGATTCTGGAAGTCTTCATTGCCTAGGACCCTATCCAATCTGCATTGGATATTTTCCTCCTCCCTCCTACCATTGGACCATGTAAAAGGGTACCCATCAAAACCAAGATCATTCAACCCACAGTCATTCACACAGTCCCTACCAATGGCCAACTGAGAATCAGACCTGTTGTTCCCCCCTACCTTTTCCTGGTTATCAAGGATGTCATTAAAGTCCCCAAA
This sequence comes from Astragalus glycyphyllos, assembly GCA_963573325.1. NCBI lineage: Eukaryota > Viridiplantae > Streptophyta > Magnoliopsida > Fabales > Fabaceae > Astragalus > Astragalus glycyphyllos. Next base: position 5,751,303 of record OY754313.1, on the reverse strand, counting down.
GCAAACCCAACTACCTCCCACCTGCCCTGCAATTGCCCTCACCAGTTGCCAAGTTCTCCATTTGTGGTGCTCCACCGAGGAACCATAAATACCAGTGAGAAACCAATGCCTTCCAGACTCCTCATCTTTACATCTACCATGTATATGGTTCACAGAGTAAGATTGAATCTCTATAGGATGACTGTCATGCCAAAACAGAGCTAAACCTCCTGCTCTCTCTCTCCCCAGCCCCTCACAATCCACAGAGATACCTGCACTAAAGCCACACCTCCTTCTGATATTCTCCATCTCACTACTTTTTAACTTAGTCTCCATTAAGAAGACCACATTGGGATTTTCCAATTTTATGAGCCTCAACAAAGCTCTAACTGCAGAGGGATTCCCCAACCCTCTACAGTTCCAACTTACGGTTTTCATTGGTTAGGGGGGTGTTGAACATGCAACACCGCCCTTTCATTCTGTTCATTAGAATCTATCATGACCACATCCTGTCTCACCTTCTTTTCTCCACCTCTGTTGCCCTCCACATTGTCCTCATTCACATTCACCTCCACACTCTGTCTCTTCCCCAGTTCTATGCCTTTCTTGCTTCCTTTGGGTGTTCTAGTCTTACCTTCCAACTTCTGTCTAGTCCACTTCTTCCCTTTCTTTGTATCACTTTTCTTGGAAGCCCTACTCTTAGTGTCAGTAGCAGGGGATTCATCAATCTCCTTTGTGCTTGAAATAACTTTGGATGATATATCAATGCACCCCAATGACTCAGCTACCTCTTCTACCTCCTTTGCACCATGCTTTTTAATTGACAAAAGTTGGGCCAAAGTAGGTTCCTCAGTAGTAGTACCTTTAGTTGGCTGAATCACTTCATTGTCCTCCTTTGATCTAGCACTAGCTTCTGCCTTGCTACTACTTGAAGACCCAAACAAACTTTTGCTACAAGACCCCTGAACACTATCTTTCCTAGCCTCAAACGTCTGTTTTGGTAAAGGGGATGCCCTCAACCATGGGCCAAAAGGAAGATCTTTTGCTTCAGTGTCTTCAAAGGATTCACCATCCGCAGTTTCACAATCATCACATTCTCTCATTTGATGACCTAGCTTGCCACAAATGAAACAAAATGCAGGAATTCTCTCATACCTGAAGAAGACTTTGATCTCTTTCCCTTGAAATCTGATTGCAGTCCCTCTCCTAACAGGCTTCTTCAGATCTATGGAGACTTTCACTCGCAGGAATTTCCCCAAACGATTGCAGTCCCTGTTGTCAGCTTCTTCGAATGTACCCATCATATTCCCCAATCTGATAGCCATTGTGTCTGTTCTGAGTCTGAGAGGAAGGTCATAAACTCTAGCCCACAACGACGTAGAGTCAAGGGCCATCTCCGATGGTTGCTCGTTGCCAGAGATCCGTTTTAGCACTAAGACATGCCTATCGAAGTTCCACGGTCCCGAATTCAAAACATTCTCCAGATCCCTCTTTGTAGTGAAGGTGAACAAGAATAGATTTTTACCTAATTCCTGAACTTCAACAGGTTTCTTCAGTCGCCATGCTTCCACAATAGTTTGCTTGAACGCCCTAGTATTGAAGGGATTTTCAGTCCATAGCTTTCCTGCAAGTGATCGTTCAAAGGCTTCATCACTAGCTCCTTCCACTTCGTCAACAATGAGAAGAGCATCGTCTTCCACTGGGAACTCTGAGTACTTCTTAGTTTCCATTTCACCTAAACCAACTAAACACACAACCCACCACCGTAGGAGCAGAAACCCTAAAAAGGGAGCAAAACCAGCAAGCTGGAGCAAGAAACGCCGCCACGAAGCCCTAGGCGACGGGAGGAGGATGACGGCACGATACTAGTGAGAAAAAGGACGCTCTCTCTCTACACGTGGACCGCAGAAAAAAACAATTTTTTTAACGACCAGTATTAAATTACTAGGTAACAAGGCAACATGAATATGTTCGGTAGACTCTTACCTTAAATGCATGTTATGGGATAATTTTTTAAATTTTAAATTAATATTATTTTGATTATTTTTTTTGGTTGAGACCAAGGTATCTACCGCCGGACGCAGTGACTAATCCCCTCGCTGGATTGGAGGCACCTCGAAGGGTGGGGCAGCTGGCCTAGGGATTTAAAGCTGCTTCGTACGCAATGTGAGGATCAAACCCTCGACACTTGGTTAAGGGAGGATGAGCCCCAACCGCTCAACCACACCCTTGGTTGTTTTGATTATTTATTAATATATCATCTTAAATTTTCTTTTAATTAAAAAGTCTCAAATTGTGTTTTGATTCCAAACTTTATTAGGCTTGCATAACCACCTTGTTAGCAGTGACTACCTTTACTTAGTGGCGGATTTAGGACCCTGGGCTAGGGGTGCAAAGTTTTTCAAACACGTATATCGCTAGAAATGTAATAAATGTAAAACATACCAAATTCAGAAGAACAATATATTGACAAAATAAATAGTACTAAGAGAATCAATATATTGACAAAATACAAGAACAAATTCAAATTAAATAGACTAACATAACAAAATAAATTAAATAGTACTAACAGAAAATACAAATTAATATAAATAGCACAAAATAATATAATTGGCTTGGGCGGTTTTAATGAGGCCTCACATACGATGTAAAGGTTGGTGTACCCCTTGTACTCCCCTAAATAAATTTGTTTATCTAAAAAATATAAATAGCACTAACACAAAATATCAACTAAATAGCATTAACAGATATTTTTCAGGATGAGTGATTATTTGTGGTTCATCAGAGTGATGCAAAATTAGGACTTTGGTGCAAAACTAAGGACGTGGGTGCACAAGGTATTTTTCAGGGTGTGCAATAATATTTTTTCCTAGGCTATCATTGCTAATTTTATTTTTAAGGGGGTACAAGTGTACCCCCTGAATTGTATGTAGGTCTGCCACTGCCTTTACTTATAGAAGGTTAAAGTCAAGAGTTGATCCATTTTTGGTATAAGCCGGGTATCATCTGCGCACAACTGCAACGACTAATCCCTTGAGTCGGGTAAAACCACAATGATCGACAAAGCTCTGGTATTAAGCAATGGTATGTATACACTATTGTGTTCCACAAACTTGCTATTAGACCAAAAAGCCCGTGGCCCGCATAGGGCCGAGTTTGGACTATAAAGTCTCGGGTTGAATTTCAAATTAGGCTTGTTAGTCCGACCCTGAAAAGACCTGAGCCCAACACAGGCCGACTAGATGCAGGCCAAGTACCCTACTTTGCCACCTCTAACTCGGTAGCCCGGGATCGATTCACTCCCAGTTGGTCGATCTCGTCATTCGACCATTGGGTAAAGTGAAGAATTTATTTTGACAAAAGGGTAAAGTGAAGAATTTTAATAAATATATAAAATGAAGAATTTTAAGTGCTCTATCCAAACAAAGAATTTTAAGAATGAAGAATTTTAATTATCTCATCCAAACAAATAATTTTGAAAACGAAATAATTTCAATTGATCAGTTGAATTTCCTAGAATTTAAAATTCCCTAGAATTTCCAAATTGCTCCATCCAAACACACTCTTAAAGAATACATGTCAACTTCTTGAGCTTTTCCAAGGAAATCACTCCCAATGAATAGCATTCCTCAATAAGATTCTGAGTTGTACTTAACTTATGCAGTAGCAAATGAACAATAAAATGTACATCAAGAAAAAAAGTTTAATTACAGTTTTGGTCCCCCTATTCTGATCAACTCACGATTTTAGTCTCCCAACTTTTTTTTCATGAATTTAGCCCTCCTATTTTCTGGATTTCTAAAATCCAAATTCTCCTCTAATTTGGTCAAACTTATTACTGAGTTGTCAGTCACTTAACGACACATAGACACAACCAAAAAAATTGGGCCAAAACCACATTTTTAGACCCACAACATGGTTCTAGCACTAATACCAACGGGTTATACTTAATTACGCGTGACTTGGTAGGAATCAAATAAAAAAAATAGTGTTTATATAATTTGGAAGTACGAGTTTTCAAAGCTGTCAAGATTATTTTTTTTAGCACAGCTATCAAGATTTGTTACAACTTGGGAGAGATATAGAACAACAAATATTAGTACTAGTTTTATTTTTTTGGTTAAACCAAGGTATGGAGTGTGATTGTGGAGATCATCTTATTGATATCTTCCAACCAACGTTTTTCTACAAGCATCGACCAGAAATTAAATTCAGAACCAAATAATTAAGGAATTGAAATATCTACCACTTTGTTACATCATATTTGTATAATATAGGCTAAATTGCAGTTTTGCCCCTTTATCTTTGGGGTTGGTATCACTTTGACCCTTTATGTTTTTTTCTTCTCGTTTTCGCCCTCATGTTTTTTTTTGTGTCATTTTTGTGTCTGCCGTTAATTTTTTCTAACAGACGCCACTACTGATGTGGTGTCTTAAATGTCAAGCCTGACTTGGACCTGATTTGATAATGTGGCACATAAGAGACCAAATTAAAACTTAAAAAGAACAAAGATGACCAAATTGAAACTAAATGAAATTAAAAAAAAAACAAAAAAAAAACACTTTCATCTTCTTCCTCCAAACACCACCTCCTTCCAGAGGTGAAGGGTAGTAGACCCTTGGGGTAGCAATGGCAAGCCCAAAAAAATTGAAACTTGTTAGCTAGCATGGATGTGATGATGAATCTGTAGAACGACAACTGTTGAAATGTGAAAGCAAAATTGATACAAAGGGCAGTACCACAGCAACTCTCAATGCTGATACACTTGAAGAATGTAGCAAGGAATTGTTGTGCAATGCTGTTAAAAATAATGTACTTGGCACATGCAATATTGAATCTTCTCATGTGACAGATTTGAAGAATACGATTGGTGCCTTGGACAATACCTAGTACTACACAAATTAATATGGGAATATTCCATTTGATACCTATGATTTGCTGTCAGTACTAGAAGGTTCTCAGTCTTGGATTTTAGTGCAGATATTGCCGTTGGGATTTGATTCCTTAGCTGGCAGATATTTGCTTGCTTTTTTATTTGGTGTATTGAGTTGTACTATGATCTATGGTACACCCTCTTTCATCTATATATAGTGTCTTCTTGTAATCAAATAATTATCAATGAAATACACTTTTCATTCCATTGATCTTTATTATTTCTCTGCTCTTAGTGAGCTTGTTTATTTCATTATGAATTTCTGTGATGTTTAAGAACAACACATACAAAAACATGCAAGTTTAACCATAAGGGAATCAAAAATAAAAAGTTGTTTGATAGTTTTATATATTTTTGTTTAAAAACTAATATTCATTGAATGTTTATCTATTATCACTTTATATAGTTAATACACTAAAAATTAATTTAACTAATAAGATATATTTGAATTTTTTCCTAGTTCTACTTTTTATTACGAATTTATATTATATTAACATCAACCATTTTATGATAATGCCAATCATATTTTTATAATGCGGGTGATATCTCAATTATGACAGAGAAAATCATCAAGGTCTTAGACCATTTATTAATGAAACTCTATTTACCTCGATACAAGGGATTAGTGAAGACTTGAAACTATTATCCATTACTTACTAGATATAAGCTTTGTCACGTTTTACTATGCGGATCTCTTAGAGTTAACATGATTTATATTTACAAACGTTGTTTACTATACTCTATCTAATATATGCCACATATAAACATATATAGCATCCACTGTAATCATAATTCTATGCAATTTTAAATTTTAAGTATTTCGCTTACAATTTTAACCCCCTCAAAAATATTTGTCTAGCTCTGCCATTGCCTCCATCTCAGGGCCGGCCCAAGCATATAGGTGGCCCAAGCCTTTGCTTGGGGCCCCAAAAAAATAACTTTTTTGTAATCCTAAAAAGGGGTCTCAAATTAAGTGTCATATATTTAAAGAGGCCACATTGTTTTAAAGATTAATGTGGCTCAATTGGTTGAAAGGCAAGGGTTTCTGTTTGTGGTTGCAAGATTGAAACCTGGTAGCCTCTTTTTTCGAATTTTTTTGACTGCATATTATTAAAATTAAAAAACAATAACACATTTGTCTTTGTGGGGATTTGAACACAGGTCAATTACTATTGATTACTCAAAAACTTACCATTGCACCAACATACAAATGACTAAATTAAACTATAGAAATAAAATTGGAATAGATATATCCTATTGATTATTAAATTAATATACCATTTTGTAGTTTAAATTTAAAAAATCATAAATATTGTCCATATAAAATTCTATTTTCATTTTTGAATTCTTATAAAGCCTATAATTTCTATTGTATTGTCTCACTTTAAAAGATTTTAATTTCTCTTAACATTTCTCACTTTTATGTTACTTTATCCTTTAAAGGGTCTCGCTAAAAAGTTCGCTTTAAGCCTCCAAATATGTTGGGTCGGCTCTGCTCCATCTTCACCTTCTCCGACGAGTTTTATATAATTAAATATAAAGTATTGGTAATTGGATGAGATTCCTACTTTTACGGATGGAAGCGGAGATTGAAGTGTGAAAGGGCTTTTTAATTACTAACTTTGTACTATGATATGAAAATTTACAAAACTACTTTTTTATTTAATATTCATTGCATTTTGTCATACTATATGGAAACCTACTCAAATGGATTCGTTGACGGGGCATCTTTGGGGTTTAGTGACCTTTACTGTTATGAGAGTTATTCACCGTGGTAATTTTTAATTTTTGGTATTTTTGGCTTGTTATACACGATCATTAATTTGTTTTTTCTAAGTACTAAAATACGTCATTTGTAGTTGTCTTGGGATATTTGAAGTCAAAATAAAAGAGTTTTGAAACAATGAATCTATACTTTAGGAGTTGATAACTCTATTTTATATAGAGTTATTTATACAACTAAACCTAAATAATTGCTTGAAACCAAGTATAAAGTATGTAAATATCTTAGTAGAAATAAGAATAAACAACATTAAAAGTTAAAGCAAGATTTCATTCATAACTTAATCATGATGTCTATATTGGTATGTTTGATGTGTTTGTTCAGTGCATGCAGATCATGCACCTGCATCATGGGAATGATCGTTGAAAATGTATATGATGCACCTGCACTTGAAGGACATAGTTCACCAAATGAAGAATGCATACAAATATGACAGTGCAGCTGCACTGCATGCAGCTGCACCATCCTGCGATGATAGAAAAAGGCCAACACCGGAAGCACCTCAAACCAAAAGAAGACAAAGGTACCGCAAAATGACATCATAGCTGGTCATAAATCACATGGGGCACATGTAAACTTTCAAAAGGAGGCGCCCACAATGGATGACCATTTGGAGAAATCATTTCATGAGACATATGGCAAGACCTAATTGGACCACCCTTTGCACTTGAGTGTAAACTTCAAATTACTTTTGCAAGACCAGAAAAGTAACCATGGTTAGAGCTTCTCAAGTTAACTTAGCTCCCAAGGAATTCACTTTTTGGAGGCTATATAAGGATCCCCACTTCTCACTTTGAAGATCATCACTTACATTTCATATCTTTAAATTTTCTTGTAATTTTCACTTTCAAATCTTTAGTTTTAAGTTAGTAGATAGTGGTAAGAAGGAAAGGAAGGAATTGACTACTTCTCCCTTCTCTTCTTCATAGATATAATAAGGAGATTAGTGCACCTGCATTGCTTGACTACTTATGCAAGAAAGCTTCAATATTGTAATCTTTACTTTATTGTTCTTTCTTGATAATTTCCATCACCTCAATATGTTTTATTCAATCTCTTCCCATCTTGCAATGTCTAACATGAGCTAATTTCTTTGTAGTTGAGATGTGCTAGTCTTATAATGATCTTTTAAGGAAGTTTAAGTGTTATTTGTGTGTTGTATGTACTTTGATTCTTGTGTTATACTACATCCATCCTATTTTAAGGTTGATCGCTTAAATATAGGTAGAGTTATATTCACAGACATGGTTTATAACTAGAAATCAATAATCAATAGGGGTAAGTGTTTAATAAAGCCTTTATTAACTTGTTTAATAAAAGAAGCTTGTTAATTCCATGTTAAGTCCTAGACATAGGATAACATAGCCCTTAGGATTAAATCAGCAAGTATTTCAAAGGCAAGAGTGAATTTATTTAGCATGCCTAGACATAGGAAGCTTGTAAAGCAACTCTGAAGAAAGTAGCTGAAAGGCACACACTGATGCAGCTGCATCCAGTGCACCTGCATCACACAAATGCACTTAACACTTAAAAGAGAGTTATTTGATGAAAGCATCTCAACTGATTTCCCCTCTATTTTATTACTTATTTACATTTTGTTTTCATTTCAACTTCAACCAAAAATTGTGAGTAGATAGACAACACTAATTTATGCACTTTGAACTACAAAGAATTAATCCAATCCCTGTGGGTTCGATCTTTTATACTACTTGATTGTGACTGTGTACACTTGCACATTTTTCAGCACACCGGGAGTCTATAGGAATTGTGTGAGAATGTGATGTGCAAGTATACACAATCGCAACAAGTAATACAAAGATAAATAGAGATCTAACCGAAGGGTTTGATATTAATTTTCAAAGTTTAAAATGGTAGTTCAACTAGTGAGGGGTAATCAAGTAAAAATTGTTTTTAGACCAAGTTAAGGTAAAGTAAAGTAACAGAAAATAAACATGTCAAAAAAAAAGTAACAGAAAATAAACAAGATAGTAAGAATGGTGGGAAAAGTCAAGTGAGAAAATAGTTGGAATGCTTTCACTAAGTAAATCACTTAAAACAACAATGTTATATACGATGTTGTAGCAAATGATGTGTGCCTTTCAGTCACTATCGTCAGGATTTCGTTACAATGGATTATGTCTAATCTCTAAATAAGTTCATTCCTGTATATGTAGTATCCACAGTATCACTCTATGAACTATGTTTTCCTATGCTTAGATTTAAGCACCGACATAACAAAATTTCCTTTATTAAACACTTACTCACATTAATTTTTTTTTATTTCACAGAACTGCCTTCCATATTCTTCTCGTACTCTCAAAATATAACATGCCATGTTGTGGTGCTATGCAGATCTGATAGGGGGCAGTGTAGGGGTTTGTGTCACAAAATAAAGTGGGTGGGAGCAAAGAACTCTGTCCCCTCTACAAAAATCAATGTTGTGGTACCATTGCATAATTAATCAAAAATTGAATTGAAAGCACAAACAATATGGACCGAATGTGTCATTGAAATTCCCACAATACTTTATAGAAGATGATGTTCTCCCTCACACACACCTTCGTTGAAATTTCCACAATATTTTACTAAAGTGTGTTGTGACTCCTTCGCTGAAATTTCATTGTTGAAAATTTCTTAAATAAGTAACACCAGTTTCCAATTTTCATTAACAGCGTTGCCCATTTAGTTATCACATTCACTTCTTCTTCTTGTTCTCTTACTCTCACAACACACTGCCGTTCATTCTCGATGGCTCAACACTTTTCCTCCGTTGGATTCACTTACGAAGTGTTCCTCAGTTTCAGAGGCTTTGACAGTCGTTATAATTTCACCGGTAATCTCTACAAGGCTCTTAAGGACAAGGGAATTCATACCTTCATGGATGATAGGGAGCTTCAAGGAGGTGAAGAAATTACACCATCACTTCTCAAAGCAATTGAAGACTCTAGAATTGCCATCATCGTGTTTTCTGAAAACTATGCTGATTCTTCCTTTTGTTTGGACGAACTTGTCAAGATCATGTTTTGCTTCCAGTGCTCTGATCGGCTAATTTTGCCGGTTTTCTATGGTGTGGAACCTACTCATTTGCGACATCATACTGGTAGTTATGGTTTAGCAATAGCTCAACATGAAAAGAAGCTTCAAAATAACATTGAGAGGTTGCAGAAATGGAAGATTGCTCTTAATCAAGCTGCTAACTTGTCTGGCCATACTTTCAATCCTACTGGGTATCAACTTCAGTCTTCACTCTTGTTTTTTCTACTTGTACTTTTTATTGTCAAATAATTCCATTTTAAATGTTAAAGAAAAAAATATGTTTTTTTCCTTTTATGTTAAATAAACAAGTAGTTCATTGTTATTGTTATTAATATACTAATTGTAAATACATGGGTAGATGTGATTCTGATGAACTTACTCAAATTTTATGTAATTGGGCAGGAAGGAATATGAATATGAGTTTATTGGGAAGATAGTAGATATGGTCTCCAACAAGATCAGTCGTACTCCTTTACATGTTGCAGATTTTCGTGTTGGATTGGAGTCTCGAGTATTGAAAGTGAAATCTTTATTAAATATGGGATCTGATGATGGAGTCTGCATGGTAGGGATCCATGGCATTGGAGGAATAGGTAAAACGACACTTGCAAGAGAAATTTATAATTCAATTGCCAATCAATTCGAAATGTCATGTTTTCTTGATGATGTGAGACAAAAAACTAACCAACACGGATTAGTACACCTTCAGGAGACACTTCTTCATGAAATGGTTAGAGATAAGGGTATCAAATTTGGAAGTGTAAGTAAAGGAATTTCAATAATAAAACAAAGGCTACATACAAAGAAAGTTCTTTTGATTCTTGATGATGTTGATGACTTGAAGCAGCTTGAGGCTTTGGTCGGAGGTTGTGATTGGTTCGGTCCTGGTAGCGAAGTTATCATTACCACTCGAGACCTACATATGCTACAAAGTCACAAGATTGAAAAAACATACGAAGTAGAGGAGTTAAATGAGGATGAAGCTCTTGATTTGTTGATGTGGAAGGCTTTTAAAAATAACAATGTTGATTCGAGTTACAGAGACATTTTAAATCGTGTAGTAACATATGCTTCTGGCCTACCATTGGCTTTAGAAGTAGTGGGTTCCAACTTGTGTGGAAAGCACATTGAAGAATGGGATTCTACATTGGCTCGGTATAAAAGGGGTCCTCATAAAAAGATCCAAAAGATACTTCAAGTAAGCTTTGATACTTTGGAGGAAGATGAGCAGAGTGTCTTTCTTGATATTGCTTGTTGCTTAAGAGGATATGAATTGTCAGCTATCAAAGATATACTGCATGCTCATTATGGTGATTGCATGAAATATCATATCGGAGTGTTGGTAGAAAAATCCCTTGTGAAGATTAGTAAGTCCCAGTGGAATGATCTTAGCATTGTGACATTACACGACTTGATAGTGGACATGGGTAAAAATATTGTACTACAAGAGTCACCGAAAGAGCCTGGGAAACGCAGTAGGTTGTGGCTCTATAAAGATATAGTTCCAGTTTTTGAAGATAATACAGTAAGATTGAAGTATTTGGTTTGTTTTTATTTTATTTTATTTGTCTTTAACATTGATTTATCATTTTGGATATTGTATGCTTATGTTATACTTGTTTTCTAACTCTTGATAATACGTAATTTTCTCTTTCATATCGGTGGATATCTTAGTGATATTGTCGTTGGTTCGTGCTTTTTGTATTCACAGGGTACTAACAAAATTGAAATCATATGTCTGGATTGTCGCTCAACGGATGCAGAATTGGATTGGAATGAAAAAGCTTTCAAGAAGATGAAAAATCTCAAAACACTTATCATTTTCAGTGATTATGGTCACCAAAGGCATTTTTCTAACGGTCCCGGACATTTCCCATCTAGTTTAAGAGTACTGTTATGGATGAGATATCCTTTTGAGTTTATACCATCTAAGGTAAGTGTAATAATTTAATTTTAGTGTCTTGTACATTTATGAATTCCCTTCAAGGTTATTTATTTGGTTTTTATTTATTTGTTTTTTCTTTATGCAGAAGTTCGAGAATATGACAATTTTGAAATTAGATTTCAGTGAATATTTAATAGATACTCCTGACGTCTCTGATGTCCCAAATTTAGAAATATTTTCATTTATATCCTGTAAAAATTTAATTACAATTCACAAATCTGTTGGGTTTCTAAGTAAGCTCAAAATATTGAGTGTTGAGGGTTGTCGTAAGCTCAGAAATTTTCCACCCATAATAAAGTTGCCCTCTCTTCAAGTGTTGACACTTTCAAATACCGGTCTCAAGAGTTTTCCAGAAATATCAGGAGAAATGAAAAACGTAACACATTTTGCTTTGGTGCATACTCCCATAGAAGAGTTGCCATCTTCATTTCAAAATCTTACTGGGCTTTGCAACTTAACAATAACAACATTTGGAGATAGGCTTCCGCTAACAATTAGCATTCTCCTGATGTTAAATTTGTCCCAGGTTTTTATCTGGGGTTGTCGGTTATTGCCATCACAGAATGATAATCCTGGTTCAATAGCACCTTCTAATGTAAAAGTTCTCCATCTCAAGTACTGTGGGCTATCGGATGAAATCCTTCTAGTAGTTCTCAAGTTGGTTCCCAATGTAGAAGAATTAGACCTTAGTTGGAGTACTTTCAAAATTATTCCTGAATGCATCAAAGAATGCCGCTTTTTAAGAAGACTTGCTATTAATCATTGCTTGTGGTTTGAAGAAATGAGAGGGGTTCCGCCAAATTTAAAATATTTGAAAGCTTTGGGCTGCAAATCGTTGACTTCCTTCTTGTATGGAAGCATTTTACTGAATCAGGTTTCCGTTTACTTCCTAGCATAAGTTTTTATGACTTAATATTTAATAATTCAGAATGTAATTTATAATGCTTAACTAACTTATGAATTGTTTGTATGACTAATAGAAACTGCACGAAGATGGAGGCACTGAGTTTCTTTGTAGTGGTAGAATCGAGAGGATCCCGAAGTGGTTCGAGCACCAAAGTAAGGGAACATCAATTTCTTTTTGGTTTCGTAAAAACGTCCCTTCCATTGCTCTCTTCTTTCATAGTAAAACGGTGGGTAGAGGTGATATTTCATTTGGCGCTTGTATGAGGATCAATGGCAACATACGTCCTATTCGTCTTCTAGAAGCGGATCATGAACTCAAAGATTTATGGTTGTTCGAGGATCTTACATATCTAGTTGATGTGCAACTACAAGACATGGGACTCGAATCTGAACTGGATGAAGCACTCTTAAGAAATGAATGGATCCATGCAGAGGTTTTGTTCTACGAGAACAGGGACGGCCATGTGATGAAATCGAAACAACTCTTCATAGAAAGTGGGACCCAATTGGTCTTTATAGAAAGTGGAATCCATGTATTCAAGCAAAAAACTAGCATGGACGACATTCGATTCACCAATCCTTATGAAGGAAAGAAAAAATTAGATGAATGTCTCAATAGTTCACTACCACCTTTCGTTGAGGAGGGTTATGTTAAAGTTAATTGTGATGTTGCTTTTTCAAGGAAATACAATGCTGCTGCCTGTGGTGGTATACTGCAAGATCATTTGGGGTCTTTTCTGGGTGGTTTTGCTGGACAGATTGGAGAAACTAAAATCCTACATGCTGAGTTAAAGGCAATTCTTCTCGGCGTCCAATTTGCCTGGAACAAAGGTTATAGAAAGGTCATTGTTGAGTCTAAGTCTCTATCTGCCATTGAATTGCTCAGGAAGGAATTTCCTCCTGATCTTTCCTGTTTGAATTTGGTGAGGGAGATACAGATTTTCGCTAGTTCTGCTGGTCATGTGGTCTGGAGTCACAATTCGTGCGAGGAAAATGGGGAGGCAAATATTTTGGCCAAAGTTGGTTTACATTTGTCTTGGGATCAAGGTCTAATTAGTTTTTGATGATATTCAAATATTTCTTCACAGAAGGTACGGGAATATTCCTTTTATTTTTTATATTTTTAGAACAAATATTTTGGAATTCAATTTGTTGTTCAGGTTGGGGAAAAAATAAATAGTTAGCTTGTGTCGGAAAAACTCGATGAGATTAGATTGTGTTTGTAAGCAAAAACTGTTGTAAGATATGATTTATGACATGCAGTATGTTTGAAAGCTGTATTGACTTGATAATTTGAAATATATATCATAAGGAGCTTAATAATAATCCCAATTGGCTGTGAATTTTTTTCAAGAATGACAAAAATAAGGTTTTAGTAATGTTGGATCATAAGGATAATGATTAGAGTAAAACAATCTCATATATTTATTTCTTGAATGTAGGTCATGCTTTAGTTGCATTGCAGGACTTTTTTCTGGTTCAAACATTAGACTGATATGACTACTTTTACTCTCTTGGCACTGAGATCTCGAAGATAACTGCATATTCTGTTTTGTCCAGTCTTTATTCGTGAATTCACTGAGTAGTTTAGGAAAGAGAAATTATGGAAATAAAAGGCTTAGTTTTCTTAATACTTGGTGTTGAATCCATAATTTCATTCAGTATGTATATGAATCAAAATCTGAAGAAGGATATTAAAAAATTGCATTACATTTGAAGTCTAACACGTGTATTGTATTTCAAAATGTGTACGAGTTATAAGGCACTATGTATGCCGAAATTATGCAAAAAAATTGCTTCATTTTGAACCATAATTCTGCAGCTGAATGATTCTCATTTTGTGCTACACTCTTGTGGTAAACACTTAAACTTGTGTGTTGTGCTTGTGCCATACCTATACATAATAATATAAGAGAAGCTAATAACATGAAATTCAAACGTTTTGAAGATTATTTTCCTAATTGGTATCCTGCAATATAGTTTGAACTTGTAGGAGACCTTCAAGTTCAAACATCTCCGTCCCAAGATTTTTCCAAGGCCTTGCAAGATCCATTCTCAGATGGCCACATGTCTCTATGTATTGCCTGTGCTATGGAACCTGCTTAATCTTCCCTAAATCTGCTTCACTTAGTTCAAAATCAAATATGTCAAGGTTTTGCTTCATCCTCTTCTTGTTGAATATTTTAGCCATCATGGCAATTGACCCTTGTTGCTACACTTATTTGAGTGCAACCTGAAATGAAGTCTGCTGATCGATATTGGTCTGGAAAGGTTGTATATGGCTGTAGGACGACATAAAAGCTTCGAGCACATTCGTCTTGTTGCTCCTATACTATGCTGTGATAGTCAGAGTGCTATGCATATTGCAGCAAATTCCATGTTTCATGAAAGAACAAAACAGTTGGAGATTGATTGCCATTTTGTGAGAGAGAAGTTGCTGTCTGTTTCCTCTAAGGCACAACTTGCTGATTTCTTTACAAAGGCATTAGCACCTACTCCTTTTTCTACTTTCATTTTCCAAGCTTGGCATGAACATTATCTATCATGGTCCAGCTTGTGAGGGGCTATTAAAATTAGAGGAAAAAGGAAAGTACAATGTGACCACGGGATCTGGCGCCCTTGATACCAAGCACAAGGACACTGCTGAAGTTGGTGCCCTACACACAGGCGCACACAAGGTCAATGCTGAGAAAGTTGGCGCCCTGCATACAGGCGCACATGACACAACGGAATTGTGTGTGGACACAGGACAAATTAGGGATCCGGATACCTTGGATTCTAGCATTGAGCACATGGGAGAGAGAATTGGCTGGTGAGCTGGCGCATGGCGCCCACGTTTTCTGTTATTGATTTTATTCGCTTTCTAGAAGTTTTTTCCTAGTTTTTCCTATTGTACAATAAGATTCCCTCTAGTGTATGGTGCTCCCAAGTACTTTCTATACATACATGTACTGTTTCCATACAAAATTATCAATGAATCATTCTATTCTTGATGAAACAGCTTTAATGCT
Source organism: Astragalus glycyphyllos (assembly GCA_963573325.1). Classification (NCBI taxonomy): domain Eukaryota; kingdom Viridiplantae; phylum Streptophyta; class Magnoliopsida; order Fabales; family Fabaceae; genus Astragalus; species Astragalus glycyphyllos. The sequence goes on along the minus strand of OY754313.1, from coordinate 5,735,710 downwards.
TTTATTTTCTGCTGCCTTATAATGGCTTCTTATGCTGATAAATGTTGCAGCACTTTATATTCCGCATATTTTATTAGGTATAGTACTGAATTGGACGAAGCACTTTTAAAAAATGAATGGATCCATGCCGAGGTTGGATTCTCCGACAATGATCGGCCAGTGGACAAAGCATTTCTAAATATGATGAATGACTTGGAACCGAAGGATGTTTACCGTATTGAAAGTGGAATCCATGTATTCAAGGAGAAAACTAGCATGGACGACATTCGATTCACTAATCCTTATGATCCTTGTTTAACTAAAAGCAATAGTATATGAATGTCTGATTTGTTCATTATCAAATTTGCATGTAATTATTTATCATTCTCTTTTTGATTGAAATCTGAAAATGGAAGCAACCTATGATTAGAATGTTGAAGCGAATTTTGATTTATTGAGCAATAGGGTTTGAGTTCTTTGTTTATTTCTTAAAGACATGGAACTTTGGCTGGTTGTAGTCTTGAGTTCTAATTTAAGAGACTTTACTTGGTAGGTATGCTAAAGTTGTAGGACATTCTGGTTCAAACATTATTAGACAGATATGATTATTTTTACTCTCTTGGCACTGAGATCTTAAAGGTGAATTCACCCTGAGTTGGAAAAACTCTAAAATTAAAAGGTCTCATATATACTTGAATTTCTTATCATTGGCACCACTTGTACTGTTTTGTTTCCCACCTTCTGTTATAATGCTTTTTTGGATTAATTACTTTTTCAGGGACTGAGCTGAAAAATTAGACAAATAAATATTATTCACATACCAGCATATTCATATATTGGTAGGACCTAAGTAATTATTCATGCACATAATTAATGGGTGCATATGTAGGGTCTAAGTGATCCCTTCTCTAATATTTCCTGCACTTTAGTTGCTTTCATGAGTAGATCCTGGTTACTAACATGTACAAACAACATAGGCATAATAACCAAATCATTTCTTATTAAACAGGTTGACACTAAATTGGAAACCTTTGATAAGATCCATTTTTTGGATAAAAATATTTCTCCCGAAAATATTTTATGTTGTGGAAACTAGCTGAATGTACACAATTTCTCTCCTTATTGAAGCTTTTCACAATAGCACTTGCCCCAGCTTCCTATACAGTTTCAAAGAAACATAGGAAGAAAAACAAAAGGGAGACTACAAACTGATGAACAGGATCAACATCATACTTACTGCAATGTGGTGTGGCGAGCTGGAAGAACAAGATCATGGTCATCATTATTGGCCCATAGTTTTGAACTGATGAATACTTCTTCACGGCTTTTCGCAATGCCTAGCTCTAATGCCTTTGCTACAGCATTTCCTAGAGGCTCTTCAATGATGCAGTTCCAAGGCCTATCACCGGCATTTTTTTCCTTCTGAGTATGGTGTAACATGTGTGATTTTCTTTACTTCTGTATCCTCTTTTTGGTTTTGATTTGTGTTTAGTGTGATTAGAATATATGCAAGTGTATTGTATCTACATGTTAAGCTACCCTTCTGGGTGTATTTATGTTCCTTTGGCTAGTTCAACTATTAAATATTTCTATGTTTTGTTTCAGCCTTTCCTTGTTGAAGCTTTTCACAATGGCACCTGCCCCTTGCTAAGCCGAGATAAGTTTGCACTCACAACTATTCCTTTCTGCTTGCAGAATTGTCTGAGTTTTCCCTTGATGCCATGATGAGTTTTCCCTTGAGTGTACTTCACATCTCTATGACAGAATTAACCAACTAATACCTATGAAGCACTGGCACAAACATTGATACGGACATGTAGATACCGATAATAATTTGAAAAATACAAGTAATTGAAGTATTAGTGTCGGTGTCCAGACATGTCTTCAACATGAAGTGTCGGTGCTAAGAGAGTAATACTAACTTTTTTTTACCTGATTAACTGCAGGAGAGATGGTGGTATTTTCTATCAGCAGGGAGAGCTTTTTTATGCCAAAGTTGCTTACATCAATAGACTTTGCTAAGCCCAATCTATAACAATCTTCCATAGCTTTCCATGTTCCTTTTATGTCAAAGGGTATCATATCCTCACTTGTAAAGTTAAAACCTTCAACATCTTCTCTTAACGTGACTGGCCAGTGAATCAAATATAGATCCACATACTGCAACTTCAGCTTTCCAAACAATTCCAACCCCCAAAATAAAAATCAAAATAAAATTAGACTAGAAAGTGCCAGAAAAAATGACAGAAAGAAAAAGAAACAAGGGTAGATAATTATGCTTGCTTGAGAGTGGTCTTGAGAGCTGGGAGAACAAGATCATGGTGAGCATCAAGTTACAGACTAATAAGGCCAATGTAATGGTGGGTCCGTGGTTGTTGAAATTTCCACAAGTTAGTCTACAAAAATATACGTTAGACCATCATTTTCTTAAATACAAGATCAAGAAAACAAAAGGAAGAATGATAGTTTATTGGTTTGAAAAATCCAGAATGATTACTGCAAAGAGAAGTTCTTCCCAACAGAACATTAGTCAATAGTTATATAGTATTATAAGCATGATTGCTATCTACACAGCATTGACCATTGTTTGGTGAATGAATGGAATAAAATACTATTAATGAACCAATTTTGTCATCAGTCACTTTCCGTTCTCTTCTTTTCTTTGTTCAGACTTCCAAAGACACCCTTCCAAATTCTTCTCATTCATACTTTCACAACACAATCACTACCATTTCTTCACCATGGCTCTACAATCATCACCCTCCTCCTCCTATGATCACCCTGTTTATAGTCTCTCCACCACTTTCAGAGGCTCTGACACTCGCATCGGTATTACTGGCAATCTATACAAGGTTGGTAGGAGCAGAGGATTTCACACCTTCTTTTTTGATGATGAACTTTTGGGAGGTGAAGAAATCACACCACAATTGTTACCCTCCTCCTTCTATGACGATGCAATTCTAAATGCTTTATTAATTGATTCTAGAGGCTTTGCTTCTTTGAAGAAAAGGGAAACCGCACACCTCAATTGGCGATAGAGAGCTTAAGGGAGGTGATTCAAGTTGTGAGGAAATTATAAACCGTGCAGTAACTTATGCTTTTGGCCTTCCATTGGCTTTATCTACATTGGCTCGGTATAAAAGGAATCCTCACAAAGATATCCAAAAGATACTTAAGGTAAGCTATGATGCTTTGGAGATAGATGAGAAAAGCGTTTTTCTCGATATTGCTTGCTTCTTCAAAGGATATAAATTGGCAGAGGTAGAGCTTATACTTTGTGCTCATCATGGTCACTGCATCAAAGATCATATTAAAGTGTTAGTTGAAAAATCACTCATAAAGATTGAACCACATGGTTTCGTGTGTATACATGACTTGATAGAAGATATGGGTAAAGAAATTGTCCACCAAGAATCGCCAAAAGAGCTTGGAAAATGCAGTAGATTGTGGTTCCACAAAGATATAATTTCAGTTTTAAAAGAAAATACGGTAAGGTCCATATATAGTTGGTTTGTTTTAATTTTGTATTTACCTTCCATGTTGGTTTATCATTTTGAATTATTCTATAGCCATGTCATACTCTCTTTCTAACTCTTGATAAGTTTCTCTTATTTGCGGATCGAAGTCTTACCTATATTGTGGTTGATCTGTGTTTTTTTTTTGTTCATAGGGTACTAATAAAATTGAAATCATATACATGGATTGCTGCTCAAGGGATGTAGTAGCAGATTGGAATGGACACGCCTTCAAGAAGATGAGAAATATCAAAACACTTATCATTAACAGTTATTGGTGTCAACATTTTCATTTTTCTGAAGGTTCTAAACATTTTCCAAATAGTTTGAGAGTGTTGAAATGGAACAATTATCCTTTACAGGTCATACCATCTATATTTCGGAATAAGGCAAGTGTAATAGTTTCATTTTCCAATCATGGTCATTTTTAAATTCCCTTTGAGATTATTTCATTTGATTTGTTTTTCTTTTTCTTTATGCAGAGGTTGGAGAATATGACAACTTTGATATTTGATTACTGTGGTATTTTAAGAAATACGCCTAATGTCACTAATCTCCCAAATTTAGAAGTATTTTCATTTCGTTGGTGTATTAATTTAATTACAATTCATGAATCTGTTGGGCTTCTAAGTAAACTCAAAATCTTGGATGTTGAAGCTTGCATAAATCTCATGAGTTTTCCACCCCTAAAAAAGTTGCCCTCTCTTCAAGTGCTGAGACTTTCACAATGTGTTAGACTCGAGAGTTTTCCTGAAATATTAGGAGGGATGAAAAATATAACAAAAATTGATATCAGCCTCACTGGCACTGCCATAAAAGAGTTGCGATCTTCATTTCAAAATCTCATTGGGCTTCGCAATTTAACAATTCGGGGAGATGGGCTTAGGGTACCATTTAGTATTCTCTTGATGCTAAATTTGTCACGGGTGATTATCTACCGTTGTCAATTATTACATATACAGAATGATAACATCAATTCCATACACTACAAAAAAAACGCTTATTTGCGAGGGAAATTTCCCTCGCTAATCCCTGATTTTTTTGTAGTGATAGTATCCACAAATGTAAAAGTTCTTCATATCCAACACTGCAAGCTATCAGATGAAATCCTTTTAACAGTTCTCAAGTTGGTCATCAATGTGGAAGAGTTATACCTTGATGGCAATGATTTCACAATTCTCCCTGAATGCATCAAAGAATGTGGCTTTTTAAGGAAGCTTAGTTTTGCCAATTGCTATTACCTTCAAAAAATAGAGGGGATTCCACCAAATTTAAAATACTTGAATTCTTCAAGCTGCAAATTGTTAACTTCCTTCTGGCATAGTAGCATGTTACTGAATCAGGTTTTGGCTTTTCACCTATCATAAGTTTTTTTGACTTAGTATTTCATATTTCAGAATGCAGTGCTAAACAAACTCATGAATCATTTGTATGACTAACAGAAACTGCATGAGGCTAGAGGTACTGACTTTCGTTTCCCAATTGGAATGGACGAGAGGATCTCAGTGTGGTTCGAGCACCAAAGTAAGGGAACGTCAATTTCTTTTTGGTTTCGCAAAAATGTCCCTTCAATTGCTCTCTTTGTTCATTGTGAAACGATTCGTGAAGAAGATGTGTTTTCATTAAGAGCCTATTTGAGCATCGATGACTGTGAATATCCCCTTCATCTCGATGTCAATTACCGGATGAGTTCGAATAATACATATCTATTTGATGTGCGACTACAAGATAGGGGACTGGAATCTGAACTAGGGGAAGCACTTTTAGAAAATGAGTGGATCGACGCAGTAATTGAATTCTATGAGGTTGACGAAGACCAAGTGATGAGATCAAAACTCTTCATTGGAAGTGGGACCCACTTGCTCTTTATAGAAAGTGGAATCCACGTATTCAAGCAGAAAACTAACATGGAGGATATTCGATTCACCGATCCTTATAAAAAGAGAAAATTTGATGAGGGTTGGGTTAAAGTAAACTGTGATGGTGTTTTGTCTTGTGACTCCAATGTTGTTGCTTGTGGTGGTGTACTGCGAGATCATTTGGGGTCTTTTCTGGGTGGCTTCGCTGGACAGCTTGGACAAATTCCAATCCTACATGCTGAGTTAAAGGCAATTCTATATGGTATCCAATTTGCTTGGAAAAGAGGTTATAGGAATGTCATTGTTGAATCTAAGTCTCTATCTGCCATTGAGTTGTTGAGGAAGGAATGTCCGCCCGATCTTTCTTGTTTAAATTTGGTGAGGGAGATACATATTTTCTCCAGTTCTGCTGGTCATGTGGTCTGGAGTCACACTTCGTGCGGCAAAAATCGAGCAGCACATGGTTTGTCTGTAGTAGGTTTGGAGTTGTCTTGGGATCAAGGTCTAATTATTTTTTGACGATATTCCAATCAAATATTTCAAGGTTTGATTTCATCCTTTCCTCGTTGAAGCTTTTATATCCATCTTAGTGCTATCTGCATGATTACAAGAAACTATGTCCACACCAAAAAATAATGCAGAAAAAAGAAATGATGTCAATATCTGATATGGATATTCTATATAGCATTATATCTGATATCAGATATAAGTCCCTTTCTTTGAGCAAAGGGAATTTTATAGTTTGGTTCCCTTCCAGTTGTTGCAGCATTCCCTAGCAGGTATCCCAGAAGAAAATAAATTAATTGAAAGAATACATTCCTAACATAAGAGAAAAAGATACTTTAAAATACTAACTTGGAGATTTATCAATGGTTGGACCCTTTTTCATACCAAGTAATTTAACTACCAAATGTGGAAATCTCTTCAATATAATCATAATGATTATTTTCTACTCTCTAAACTAGAGCTTGTTTATGTTTGAAGCACATCATGATCATGCTTTGATCGTGTGTCTAGGTCCCTTGGTCAAACAACTCCATGCTTAAATGCATTTGCAACAGGCCAAGCAGCAGCATATAAAATGTTTGAAACAATTAAAAGAAAGCCAAAAATTAAATACTTATAGATGGTGTGAATTTGAAGAACTTTCAAGTTAGATGATGGATAAGGGAACAAATTGGACTTGTTGGTCAAGAACCTGTTCTGTTTACAGCTAGTATTAAGGAAAGTATAGCTTATGGAAAAGAAGGTGCAACTGATGAGGAGATAATTGCAGCAATAACACTTGCTAATGCCAAAAAGTTCATCGATAAGCTTCCTGAGCTATCACCAATTCCTTAACACAGGAGATAAATATAGCACTCTTGTAAACCAAATTTTATGTTTTATTTGTTTTTGAGATGGTTTGAAACTATGAAGCAACGATACGGAGACGGACACCGGACACGACACTTAGACATAAACGTAGACAACAGTTTTAATTTGAAAAAATAGAAGTAATTGAAGTGTCAGTGTCGGTTTCAGTGTCTGACACGACATGTGTCAGACACCGGACCCGTCTTCATCCAAGGTATCAGTGCTACAAAGGTTTGAAGCTTATAAGTAGTATTTTCAGGGACTTGACATAATGGTAGGAGGGCATGGAACTCAACTTTCTGGTGGGCAAAAGCAAAGAATTGCAGTTGCAAGAGAAATTTTGAAGAATCCAAGAATACTTCTTGATGAAGCAACAAGTGCACTGGATGCTGAGTCTGAACGCGTTGTTCAAGAAGCATTGGAACAAGTTATGACACAAAGGACTACAATAGTTGTTGCACACACATTCAATAGTTGTTCAAGGTATGTTATGAAAGACAAAATAAAGGCTCACACATTCACTGTCACATCATAATTCATCTAATTCAAAGAAATGAACATACCTTGCAGTGGTGCAGTTAGTTCAAGGTTATCTACTGATGCTTCAACTGTGAGAACTCTTGTTGGGGACACCTTAGCCCTCATTGTACAAAACATTGCAACACTATCAGCTGGTCTAGTTATAGCATTCTCAGCTAATTGGATTCTGTCTTTTGTTGTTCTGGCTGTGTCACCCTTGTTGCTCATGCAAGGATACCTTTAAATGACATTTCTAAAAGGATTCAGTGCAGACGCAAAAGTTGGCCTGCATTCACTTTTTGTCAATTCCATCAATGCATTGTTTGGATAAATTAACAACTCAATTAAGTGCTTATAGCGCAAATGCTTACGATATAAGTGTTTATGTATTAGTTATTTCTAAAATAAAACAAAATAAAATCAAACCGTTTTGATGTAAAGTATAACTTGTTTTCATAAGCTATCTAGATAACTTATGGGGAAATAAGCTAAAAACAGCTGATGAACATGTCATAAGCTATTTTCGTAAACTCTCACAAACAGTCTCACAAGTTTTTATATCAGTAGGTAAGTCCAAATAAGTAGTGCGTATATATTGGGGATATAATATAACAAAAAGTTTTTTTTGTTGTTTTACAGGCAAAGTATGAAGAGGCAACTCATGGTGGCAAATGACGCTGTTGGAAGCATATTGCATCATTTTGTGCTGAACCAAAAGTGATGGATATGTACCAGAAGAAATGTTCAACACCAGCAAAACAAGGTGTTCGGTTGGGGATAGTTAGTGGTGTTGGTGTAGGACTCGGTTTCTCTTTTTTTGCTCTATACTGAACAAATGCTTCTGTTTCTACATAGGATCAATTCTTGTGCAACACGGAAAAGGAACTTTTGGAGAGGTTTTTAAGGTACACACACAGATATATATATATATATATATATATATATATATATATATATATATCCCTTTGGGATGGTTCAACAGTTTTTGATGTCTTGTTCTGAACTAGTGCTTAAACTATAAGTTTGGTAACAATAACAGCACTAGGTGTTTCCCAAACTAGTGCCTTGGCACAAGATAGTAACAAAGCCAGAGATTCCACAGCTTCAATATTCAAAACTCTTGACAGAGGCGGATTTAAAAGGGTGTTCACCCAAACATCTTGGCTTTAGTGGTAATATACCCAAATTTTATACAATAGGTCATAGGTTCGAGTCCCAGGGAACATAGTTAGAATTATTTTTCGTGTTTCTGCTTCTTCTTCGTTTCTTCACGCACGACGACAACTTTTCTCTTCTTCTTCCTCATTTCTTCTTCGATTCTTCACGTTTTTCTTCGATTTCAGGTAATCTATTTCTATTTCACTGTAATTTTTGCTTTACCTGAAATTCTGCTTTGTTTTTAGTTTCTAAAATTCTGCTTCGTTTTGCCAGAAACAGTAACGACGCCGTCAATGACACTATCGGTGCTCACTCTGAAAAGAAACTTGAAAGAATTGATATTAGTTCTGATGAGTATGTCCATGGTGCTTTGTTGGCCGAAATAATCTGGACAAAGCAATAGCTTCCTCAAAGGAAAAATACAATTTTGAGGTCTCTCTCTATCACGACCCAAAATCCTCAACTGTGACCGGCGCACAGACTTAAACTTTTAGTCTGGCAAGCCTAAGAAAAACAGCTCTCAAACGATAAATGGTCTAAAGAAACAAGATATATCTATTGAAATTTCTCCAGAGTTTCCTTTGTATTTCAAACATTCCCAAAATACCGAAGATTCGGTTCACAACACCAATAAAATTCCTTTCAAGTTTCCTAAATAACATCCTACATCTCTAATGAGTGTAAGAATAATACACATTTCCAAAAGAAAAGTTTCACTAGACGTTCCTATAGCTGCAGAATGTATCAAAATACAAAAGATCTCAATTGTAGTGCCACCAAGCTAGGAGGCCTACCAAAAGATGAACATTGGACTCTTTAGACTTGCTAGCAGTCTTTTCTCAGCTGATTGGAAATTTGGAAAAATAAAGACAAGGAAAGGGTAAGTCACAAAGACTTAGTGAGGGGATAACAACCACCATCAACTAGAAGGGAAAACACGCAAGGCACAAGTGTTTCAACAAGATCATAGAATTATGCTTAGATAATAATCATAGTATTTTCCAAAAGTAGTAAACTCAAAATATCAATCCAAGGAAATCAAACGTGAGAGAGTCAAGAGACGGCTCCATCTCGTTGATAGCCCTCTCTACCTAAGGGTGGCCTCCCTTTAGGGGCGACTACATCTAACGGATAGCCCTTTCCTCTTCACTCACATCACATCGCGATTACGGGGGAGGCTACATCTCGTTGATAAACCTCTCCCCTAAGGGTGGCCTCCCCTTAGGAGCGGCTCCATCTAACGGATAGCCCTCTCCACCCGAGGTCATATAACTAGGTGCACCTAGACCGACACGTCCTTTCGCTAATAGATACATTTCAAAATCATAATTATATCATTTACATAAATAATCAAGTCAAATACCGAAATCAAGTCTTCAAATATATTGCCGAAGAAATTAAAATAATTTTCCAAGAGCGTGTTTCCCATTTATAAATAAATAGATAAATAACAGCTTTAAAATATCGAAAAGAATAAAATAGCGGCATTTAAAATAATTTAAATATGTGACGATGACCGTCATCCACTGACAGTCATCAAGAGTCGAATATTTCGCTCTCCAAACCTCCCGGAGAAGCCAACGAAGCAATGACGTGCAAATCTGAAAATCAAAACTATTTCCAAAGTTTTTGAAGCTTATTCTAGATCTTTACTAACTATGGAGAACCAACAAAATCCCTAAATATCCACCCTAAGCTCCAAAACTAATTCTTCACAAAATTAACAAGGCTAAAGATGTAATCTTGAATAATGAGTAGTGGGTACCTCAATAACCTCAAAGAACAACCTTGAAGGTGTGTGTACTTTTCTCCTATTTGAGAGCAAAAACCCTAACTCCAAAATGCTACCCAAGAGCACCCAATAGAGAAATGAGGTAACTTTCCTTATAATATAGCTCAAAAGTGTAAGATTTAAGGTTGGATTGGGCTACTTAAAGTGAAAAGAAGAAGAAAAATGGAGGAAGGCATGGTGGAAGAGAAGAGAAGAAAGTGAGAGGGAGAGAGAGTGTGTCGTGGAGAAGGAGAGAATGGGGTGGGGTGGGATTCTGTTTTTTAAAAAAATGTGTGTGTTGTTGTTTGTTTTCTTTTTTTTTATTTATAAACGGTGCGTTTCACTCTCTCTCTCTCTCTCTCTCACTGTGTGTGTTGGGTTCCGATTATGTCTGGCATTTCTTATGCTAACTTGTTGTTTAACTGAACTCACAGATATTTTGGCATCCCTTTCATCCAGAAACCACTTTAAAAGTGGAGAGTTGTCTAACTGAGGTTCAGCTAACATTGTTTCAATTTTTCACAGGGGAAAAAACTATGGACAGCCACATGCTTATATATTTTTCTAGACACAAGGGTGATGATAAGCAACATGATCTAGTTGAAGAGCCTTGCCTAGGCTATTTCACAAAGGGAAATTACATTGGTGACCAGTAAGTAGTTCTCTTGTGTGCTCCTATGTTAATGGAACTTTATCTTTATTGGTTTGATGATTAGATTCTGATTATTAACAAAAAAACGTTAAAAAGGACAAAAGTGTTACATTTTTAAAAGTTAAGGGACCTAGGCGTTACAAAAAAAAAGTTAAGGGACCTATTTGTTACAAATAAATAAGTTAAGGGACATGGAGAGATATTTTGCCAAAAAACATCAATTGACGTAGGTATAAAAATATTTAGGGATATCCTGTCAAACAAAAAAGAAATTAGGGATATAAACCTTTTTATTTTAATTTTTTGAGGACAAATAAGGAATATTATAAAAATAATAAGGGTTAAAAGGTCTAAAAAGATGAAATGCTTTAAAAAACACTATAAGTTACCTCAGAAACGCTATCCGCCACTGTTTCCAAAGACCTCTAATTTTTTCCATCTGTTATTCGCTAATCAAATCCGCTGGTCAAATCCGCTATAAACTATAAGCTAGCGGATTTGGTTTGCCAAACAGAGGTGGCCAAATTGAAATGATGTAAACGTAAAAATATTTATGTATGTTCCCTTGGTCTTGTTTTAAGAAAATAAAAGGTCAAGCTTAATTTATTGTTGGTTGGATTTGGATCCTACATTCCCTATGTTCATTCTTCAGAACAAATTAAAGAATAAGATCACTAATAGAAATATGCTTTTGATGGATTGTTATTGAACTATCTAGTTTAATTTTAATTTATTGTTTCCTTAATCTGGCACTTGGCATGTTATTTTCTCAGTCAGGTTTTGGATGAGTATGGATTATCTCTATTGGACTTTTCACTCGATACCATCATTTTTTCAATCTCCACCATTCAAATTCTTTTTGTAATGTAATGGTCTTTAACTGCGGACTCTATAATTATAATTCACAAGTTTTAAAGTTAAAAAGTAAGATATTTTTTAGTTTTATTATAAGCAATTGATTGTATTAATTGGAGTAAACGAGGTACTCAAATCCGTACAATTATCTTGAGACCTCGTTGAAACCTCACTGAGCCAAAACTTCGTGGAAAAAAGACCAAAGGAGGAGCAGCTGCAACCAGCACAACCAACAGACAGTAGCACAACAACCAACACACCCAGTGCAGCACACGGCAGACAGCAAACACACCCATCACAGCAAACAGCAGATAGCAGCGCAGCAAGCATCAGCAACCAACACACACACACACACCAAACAGCCAACAACATCAACAATGTTGCGACATCGGCAATTACCAACACAACCAACAAAGTGAATCAAAAATTGTTAATACAAAGAAGAGCGTTATTCCACCATGACGATAAAGAATAACTAGACTCTCTTCCAAACCCATACACAAACCAACTCCAAGAAAGACATTTAATATGAGACACAATATTTCTCTAAATTATATGTATCCGCGGGATTAATTTGGAAAAACAATAGGGATATCCAAGAACAAATAATTTTTATTGGAAACATTCCTCTAATGAATTCACTGGGAACTTCTATAGTAAATGGAATATACAGAATTGTAATCAATCAAATATTGCAAAGCCCAGGTATCTATTATCAGTCAGAATTAGATCATAACAGAATTTCGGTCTATATTGGCACCATAATATCAGATTCGGGAGGGAGATTAGAGTTAGAGATTGATTAAAAAGCACGGATATGGGCTCGTGTAAGTAGGAAAAAGAAAATATCTATTCTAGTTCTATCATCAGCTATGGGTTCGAATTTAAGTGAAATTGTAGAGAACGTTTGCTACCCTGAAATTTTCTTGTCTTTACTAAATGAAAAGGAGGGGGAAAATTGGGTCAAAAGAAAATGCCATTTTGGAGTTTTATTGCCAATTTGCTTGTGTAGGCGGAGATCCTGTATTTCCTGAATTTTTATGTACAGAATTACAAAAAAAAATATTCAACAAAGATGTGAATTAAGAGGGATTGGTCGACGAAATATGAACCGAAGGCTAAATCTTGATATACCTCAGAAAAATACATTTTTGTTACCGCAAGGTATATTGACAACTGCGGATCATTTGATTGGAATGAAATTTGGAATGGGTACACTTGAAAAATAACGTATTCGTTCTTTAGCAGATCTCTTACAAGATCAAATTGGATTGGTTCTTGTTCGTTTAGAAAGTATAATTAGAGGAAGTATAGGTGGTGCAATTCAATATAAATTGATACCGACTCCTCAGAATTTGGTGACTTCAACTCCATTAACAACTACTTATGAGTCTTTTTTTTTGGATTACATCTGTTAAGTTTTGGATCGAACCAATCCATTGACCCAAATAGTTCATCGGCAAAAGTTGAGTTATTTGGCTTCTGGAGGATTGACAGGGCAAACTGCTAGTTTTCGGATATGAGATATACATCCTAGTCCCATGGACGTATTTGTCCAATTGACACCTCTGTAGGAATCAATGTTAGACTTATTGGCTCCTTAGCAATTCATGCAAGAGTTGGTCGTTGGGGGTCCATAGAAAGTCCATTTTTTGAAATTTATGAGAGATCAAAAAGAATACGCATGCTTTATTAGTCACCAAGTAGAGATGAATACTATATGGTACCAGCGGGAAATTTTTTAGCACTTAATCAAGGTATTCAGGAGGAACAGATTGTTCCAGCTCGATACCGCGAAGAATTTCTGACTATTGCATGGAAACGGGTTCTTCTTCAAAGTGCTTTTCCCTTCCAGTATTTTTCTATTGGAGCTTCCCTTATTCCTTTTAAGGAGCATAATGATGCGAATCGAGCTTTAATGAGTTCTAATATGCAACGTCAAGCAGTTCCCCTTTCGCGGTCCGAAAAGTACATTATTGGAACTGTATTGGAATGCTAAGTGGGCTTAGATTCAGGAGTTCTTGCTATAGCCGAACACGAGGGAAAGATCCATTATAACAATACTGACGAGATTATTTTATTAGGAAATGGGAATGCTTTACGCATTCCATTACTTATATATCAATGTTCCAACAAAAATACTTGCATGCATCAAAAACCCCAGATTCATAAAGGATAATGGGTAAAAAAAGGGAAAATTTTTAGCAGACGGTGCTGCTACAGTTGGCGGTGAACTCACTTCTGGAAAAAACGTATTAGTAGCTTATATGCCATGGGAAGGTTACAATTCTGAAGATGCTGTACTCATTAGCGAGCGCCTGGTCTGTGACGATATTTATACTTCTTTAATTGCACATACGGAAATATGAAATTCAGACTCATGTGACAAGCCATGGTCCTGAAAGAATCACTAATAGAATTCCATACCTAGAAGGCCATTTACTCCGAAGATTAGACAAAAATGGAATTATAATCATGGGCTCTTAGGTAGAAACAGACGAAAGAATCCTCGTATTCCCCGAAAGATATATTATTAAGAGCTATACTTGGGATTCAGGTATCCACCTCAAAGGAAACTTGTCTAAATCTACTTATAGGTGGTAGGGGCCGAGTTATTAATGTGAGATGAATCCACAAAAAAGCAAGTTCTGGTTATAATCAAGAAATGACTCATATATATTTCACAGAAACGAGAAATCAAAGTAGGTAATAAAGTGACTGGGAGACATGGAAATAAGGGTATCGTTTCGAAGATTTTGTCTAGACAGGAAATTCCTTATTAGCAAGATGGAAGACCCGTTGATATGGTCTTCAATCCATTAGGGGTACCTTCTGATAATTCTCTAAATTATCTATTTTTATTATTCTTTATGAAAGGAAAATTGTCCTATACTCTAGATTTAAATCTTGCTTTTGTCTTAGTTTAATGTTAATTGGGCATGATTAGTTTGTTAAATATTTTAATGATTATGGTTAAATTTGATTGCAATTTTAAGCATAATAATTATAAATTTAATATTCTTGTAGGTTCCCTTTGGTAATAGACATGTGTTATTGGTAGCACGAGGAAGTAACATTGCAAGCATCATAACCTTATATCTTCTTGCCCATGATCGTGAGCAAGCTGGTCCAAAGAATTATGAGGTGAATAATTAAGGTCCATCATCATTACTTGGAGCCCAAAAAGAAATACCTAGATGGAACACTAAAAGAAAGAGGATCATGTCTTGGGGAGAAAGAAAAAGATATGCATGATAATTAAAAGATTTAAAGGAATTAAAAAGAGAAAAAAAACAATAATTAAAGGAGGATGTCTTGGGAGAAAGAAAAGGGCTGGAGGAGAATTAAAAAGAAAGAAACGTGAATTAAGAGAAGGGGGGAAGGAAGCACACGGAGAAAAAAAGAAGAGAAAAGACTGTACCTTCGGCACTGAAGAGTTGTGACAGCTGAAAGCTTTTGGAGGAGAAAAATTGGAAACCTAGTATATCACCCACCGTGAGCGAGATAGCGGAGGAACCGACGGAAGCTCGGAATCATCTTCATCTTTTCATGGGGTTATTCTTATTCTCTTTTTCTTTTCTAATTGTTATCTCTATTTTTATGTCTAGCTAAATTTTCCGTTGTTGGGAATGAGTAACAATTTATGAATCTCTTATATTGTTGAATCAAACCTTTGTTATTTGAATGAATGTTATGATTTATGTTACAATCTCTGTTCTTAACGCTTTCTAGGATTTGATCACTCTTCGGATGATTTACGATATGTGATTATGAATGGAAATTTGAATTACATATGCTTGAGAATTGAAATCAGTTTATCTCTAGTCTAGGAATAGTCCATTGGTATTCAGAATCATAGGATAATTGTTGTTATTATTGCTTATTTCTTTTTAAGGTCACCTAAGGAATTAGGGATTTTTATTAAAAATAAAGGTTCTTTTACCTAAGGAATTAGGATTAGAATAATTATAGCAATTTGATTATAGATCATAAAATAAGTTCAATAACATGTTTGATTCGTTAGATATAAGAGTGAAGTAAATTGAAGCTCGTCCCCAATGCTCTCTAATTCATACAAATTCACAACTGTGTTGTTGTTAACTTTAAATTAAAATCACAAAAATATATTTATTGCTTTTCACTTTAATTTCTTTCCAAACAAATCCACGTTAGTCCATTCTCAATTTAGAAGTTAAATTGTTAAACTGATAATTAACCACAGTCCCTGAGTTCGACACTCGGTCTTTCCGTACTATCACTAGCAACGATCCGGTACACTTGCCGTGATCCCATCACCTTCACAAATGAATGTAGGACAGATATTTGAATGCTCATTGGGGTTAGTTGGAAGTATGCTAAATAGACATTATTGAGTAGCACCTTTTGATGAGAGATATGAACAAGAAGCTTTGAGAAAACTTGTTTTTTCTAAATTACATGCGGCCAGTAAACAAACATCGAATCCATGGATATTTGAACCCAAGTATTCGGGAAAGAGCGGACTATTTGATGGAAGAACGGGGAATCCTTTTGAACAGCTTGTTATAATAGGAAAGCCTTATATCTTGAAATTAATTCATCAAGTTGATGATAAAATACATGGACGTTCTAGTGGACATTATGCACTTGTTACACAATAACTCTTTAAAGGAAGGGCCAAGCAATGAGGACAACAGGTAGGAGAAATGGAGGTTTGGGCCCTTGAGGGATTTGGTGTTGCTCATATTTTACAGGAGATGCTGACTTATAAATCTGATCATATTAAAGCTCGTCAAGATGTACTCGGGACAACAATCATTGGTGGAACAATACCTAAACCCGTGGATGCTCCAAAATCTTTTCGATTGCTCGTTCGAGAACTACGATATTTGGCTCTGGAACTAAATCATTTCCTTGTATCTAAGAGAGACTTCTAGATTCAAAGGAAGGAAGTTTAATTGGACTAACTCAAATTTTATTCTATGATGATTGATCCGTGTAAACATCAATACCTTCGAATTGGATTAGTTTCTCCTCAACAAATCAGTGCTTCGACAAAAAAAATTCTACCTAATGGAGAAATAGTTGAGGAGTAACAAAACCCTATACTCTTCATTACAAAACAATAAGCCTAAAAAAGATGGATTATTTTGTGAAAGAATTTTTGGACCTATAAAAAGTGGGATTTGTGCTTGTGGAAATTATCGAGTAATCGGAGATAAAAAAGACCAACCAAAATTTTGTGAACAATGCAGAGTAGAATTTGTAGATTCTCGGATACGTAGATATCAAATGGGATATATAAAACTAGCATGTCCAGTAACCCATATGTGGTATTTGAAACGTCTTCCTAGTTATATCGCGAGTCTTTTAGATAAACCTCTTAAAGAATTAGAAGGTCTAGTATACTGCGATATGTGATTTGATCAAAATTCTTATTGTACACATTCCAAATGAGAAACTATCATTCCATTCAATTAAATTGGGATGCCCTGGATTTGGCATGTCTCTTGGCATGAGTAACATGAAGCTCAGAATTCACGGTGTGTTAAATACTCTCAAATCAAAGGGAATTGGTCTATGGTCAATTCAGTAACAAATATAAATAAATTTTAGAGTTGTACGTACCTCGTGAAAAAAAATACCTTTTTTTGAAAGAACTCAAATTATGTTCAAATAAAAAAGAAGAGAATGAACTTTATATATATTTTTTTGATTCCTTGGAAACCTTATCAAACTTTTGACTTGACGTGTATTTTGTTATGGTTTTATCCTTGTATTTCGTTGACGAATGAAATTTTAGGATTCTATTCTCTCTCTCTCTCCCTCTCTATATATATATATATATATATTAAAATATAAAGATTTTCCATTCAAAAAAATTACATAAAGTTGTCATGATGAAGCATTTATTTTGAATTCACAAATCTATATGATATATAATATTATTCATACCATGTGCATATTGCAGAGTTGGTAGTGCTAGTTATTAAATAATTAAATTATTTTTCTTCTTGGATGAAGTTTGGTAGAAATCTTCAAACACTATTATTGTTTCTCCATATTTTGCGGTGACTACAAACCATGTCCCAATAGGATAATACTCATTTGAAGCTATAAACAAAAGTGAAATGTTAGAGGAAAAATAATTAGAGACGCAATATAATTTGTATGACGAATAAGTTATTACTCAACTCAATACCATTATTTACGGATATGCTTGTTGCATAGGCACGTAACTTCACACTTATATTCTTGATAGCCTTTCTTATTGCAAGGTTTCTTGCAGTCCATGTCAACTTTACATGGAATTAAAGAATGCCAGGCTGAGATGTAATGTAAAAGATCATTACTAATGTTATTCAAATAGAAACTGAAAGGTAATGTAAAAATAGACCATTATCAATAGTATTGAAATAGAATAAATGTATTATGAAAAGGTAATGAAAGAAGGATTGAATGATAAGCTTACGGCTTGTACCCTTTCCCTTTTTCCTTCCCATTCCCCATCCCCTTCCAAACCATCCCTCCAAATCTTCACCTCCTCCTCCCCAAACTCCTTCTCCATTTTCACCTTCATCTTCGTCCCCCCAAATCCATTTGTTTTTTGATAAGCAATATCCATTGGTTAAATGAATAAATAGGAAAAAGAAGAGAATAAGTGCATAAATAAACTTGAGACATTTAGCCATTTTTTCCACTTCTATTGCTAATGAAAAATGGTATGGTTGCTTTATAGTATAAATATAAGTTGTATTTTTTACGCCGCCCATGTTGTATGTAGGATTTATTATGTTGCATGCACGTTACCCTTTTCTAATACTAAATGTTTATTTTATGTCTCATTGATACATTAATGGGTCATTTTACCCCTTTAACCCACTTTAATTCCAATACTCTCAAAACACTTATCATTGATGCTTGTCACTTTTCTAAAGATCCCGAACATTTTTCAAGCAGTTTGAGAGTATTGGAATTGACGGGATATGTCTCTAAATTTATACCATCTATATATCTTCTTGAGCAAGGTAAGTGTAATAATTTAATTTTCATCTTTTGTACATTTATAAATTTCCTTTGAGGTTATTCATTTGAATTTTATTTAGGGTAAAATATGTTTTTGGTCCCTACAAAATCGGGTCCTTCTAAGTTTTGTCCCTACATTAACGACGAAATAGGCGTTTTCATTATTGTTGTTTTGGTCCTCTTGGTCCCCAATGTGATGTACAAGTGGTTTTTTTAATCCATGTGGCACAATTAAATCAAGTGTCATCAATTTTTTAACCAGCCATGAAAACCTAGAAGCTCCAAACCTTAACTTACGTTCTCCCTCATCTTACCACGGAAAGCCCCCAAATTCCACATACTGACCCGAAATTTGCCTCTGATTCCGATTCCAACATTGGTTCCATCGATTGTGGCTTTATTTCATTGATTTTCATCTCCCCCTTTAACCCCAAACGCACGATTTCGTTGACACTAACATCGGCATGGGTCGCTGCCGTCTCTGATGCAGAAACCTCTCCCCATTGAGATTGAGAGGGAGAGTTACAGAGACAAAACCAACGACCAAACATTGTGGCTACTACAGTGTACGGGATGGAACAAAGGTTGCGATGGAGAAACGACAAACCTTCCTATACAATGTTCTTGAACCACAATGTTCTGGGTTTCTTGTAATCGAAATTGAGAACGATTTTAGTGTTCACTTGAGAGACATTGTTCCCACCATAAAGTAAATTGTCATGAAACCCAAAACATAATTGAGAGTTTAACAACATGGTACTTCATTTGATAAAAACTTCTATAAATAAGTTACCATCTTCTTTTCAAAATCTCACTGGACTTTGCAAGTTAACAGTAGAAATTGTTAGGTTACCAATTGACATTCTCAATATGCCAAAATTGTCAAAGATTATTGCAACTAATTAATTGTCAATTAATAACAATACAAAATGATAATCTCAGTTTCGTAGAGTCGTCAAATGTAAAATATCTCCATCTCAAAAAGTGCAACCTCACGGATAAAATCCTTTCAATAGTTGTCAAGTTAATTGCCAACGTGGTAGAATTTGACCTTAGTGGAAGTAATATCACAATTATTCCTGAATGCATCAAAGAATGTCACTATTTTAAAAAAGCTTAGTTTGGATGAGTGCAAGTGTCTTCAAAAAATAAGAGGGATTCCGCCAAATTTGAATTATTTGAGTGCTTTTGTTTGCGAATCATTGAATTCCCCCTCGTGTGGAAGCTTATTGATGAATAAGGTTTTTGTTCTTTTTTTGACTATATCATAAGTAAGAATATATTATATGGTCCAAAACTAAAATTGTGAATTTTTTATATGACTTACAGGAACTGCACGAGGATGGAGGCACCGAGTTTCGTTTTCCATGTGGAACCGAGAGGATCCTAGAGTGGTTCGAGCACCAAAAAATATAACATAATTTTTTGTGTCAAATTATTTTTGGTTTCGTAAAAGCCTCCTTTCCATTGCTGTCTTCTTTTGTTGCAAATCGATGCGTGATGAATATAGCTTTTTTGATTGTTTTAACACCTATTGTGCTATTGTGCTACAGTAGATCCTTAAGTAATAGTAGTTTGTTGTGTATTTTTTCTTTTAATTTATTTCATGTCCTCAGTTTATTTATTGTTACACAAAAATTTCAAAATTCACATATTAATAACCATGTCTTCTAAAATAAAGAAAAAGAATGATATGTCATTATTAACATGTGTTCTATAAAATTAGTAGTTGTCAATATTTAAATTGAACCATGTATGTGGGTCATAGAGCGCGTGCGAAAATAGTAAAAGAAATAATACACAATAAACTATGACTACTTAAGAATCTACCGTAGCACAATAGAAAAAGCGGAAAACAGTACGGGATGCCTGTCTTTTTGCTAGTCTTTTTTATTTGTATAAGTTCTTGTTTTTTGTTCATAATTTTTATTTGTTACTCTGCTTTTAAATTTACATATTCTATTGCACGTAGTAGATGTTACCTTGTTGCTATTCTCTCATTTGTTAGGAATTGATCGAACATCTATTTTTCATTTGAGTGACGTTTGCATATGCAGCGATTAGTATTATGCTTTATTTGTTTTAGTTTGTAAGCTTTCTCAAAATATCTGACTTTTGTTTTTGTGTTGTTTCTTCAGGATGT
The DNA here is from genome assembly GCA_963573325.1 of Astragalus glycyphyllos. Taxonomy (NCBI): domain Eukaryota; kingdom Viridiplantae; phylum Streptophyta; class Magnoliopsida; order Fabales; family Fabaceae; genus Astragalus; species Astragalus glycyphyllos. The sequence goes on along the minus strand of OY754313.1, from coordinate 5,714,898 downwards.
ATTACTGTGTTGTAACACTGATCTTGCAAGAAAGGTGTTGTGGAAGGGCTTCCTGAGGTATACTTCCATTAGAGAGTTGTCATCTTCATTTCTAAATCTCATTGGGCTTTGCAAGTTAACAATCACGAGTGATACCAATAGCATTCTCATTATGTCATAATTGTCACGGATTTTTATTTGGGGTTGTCGATTATTACTAAAAGAGAACGATAATCTCGATTGCATACCATCTTCAAATGTAAAAGTTCTTCACCTTGTCTTGAGGAAGAGCTTTGCCGCCCATTGTGATCCTACTCAGCTCGAGGGATTAGTCTCTACAGTTGTGCGCAAAAGTTCTTCACCTTGAATAATTCTCCCTCCCCTCCCTTCCCCTCCTAAAACCCCCTCCCAAACATACCCTAAAGGATCAAATTCTCCATCACTGCATTTTGAACCATATGAATTTTTGTAGTGGGGACCATGCACTTACATGAATTCCTTTCTGCTTGCCGAATTTCTGAGTTTCTTTTGTTGAGATGATGGGCTCATTTTCACAAGGCTGTGCTACAGCTTTTCCTAAAGGGTCCTCACTTCCATACAAAGCAGTAGTGTCAAAGTGTCTGTAGCCAACTCCAAAAGCATCAATGAGGATGAATGGGAGAGCTTCATGTGTTGGAAGAGCCATTGATGCTGTTCACAGGCCTATTGCCGGCATTTTTTTCCCGAATTTAGTGTAACTTGTGGGATTTTCTTTACTTCCATATTCTTTCCTTAGTTTCGGTTTGTGTTTAGTGTGATTACAATATATGCAAGTGTTTTCTGGGGGCTGTTTGTATTGTATCTACACGTTAAGCAACCCTTTTGATGAAGTTCGTGAAACATATTTAAGTCAAAACACACTATATTTGTAGGGGCCTAAAACATATTTAAGCCTATATTATACTGCAATATAAAAACATGCAAACAAATAAGTACTCTTTTTTCAAACTCATCTCTAATTAAAATCAATTTTACAGAAATATAAGTGAGACGGTAAGAGCACCTGAGCTAATTAAAATCAATTTTACAGAAATATTAATAGCCCCTTTAGCTTCAGGTTTCAGCCTCACTGGCCAATGAATCAAATAGAGGTCTACATATACTTCAGCCCCAGCTTCCTGTACAGTTACAAAGAAACATAGAAAAATAAACAACAAAAGGGAGATTTCAAACTAGTGAAGAGGATCAATATCATACTTAACTGCAATGTGGTGTGGAGATTACAAACTGGTGACCATTATTGGCCCATAGTTTTGAAGTGATGAATACTTCTTCGCGGCTTTTCAAAATGCCTTTGCTACAGCATTTCCTAGAGGCTCTTCACTTCCATGGATTTGTAAGGTCCATTCTCAGATACAAACATTTCTGCCTTGTACAACCTGCATTGTGCAATCTGATTGCAAGTGAGAGAATCTCCAGACAGATCCTAGAGAGAGGAGAGTGCTGGTGATCATTTGTTGTGAGATAGATGTGAGTGTTATCATTCCTTGTAACTCTGAAAGTGAGATAGTCTTGTAGGGTGATGCACATATTGAGGTGGGGTTACAAATTGTTGTAATCATATATGAAGATGATGAATGAATTGTGTTGATCAAACTTGCCAACTTGTCAAGTTGTAGCCTACCAACTAGCCAACTTGCTCAAGTTGCTCAAGTTGGCATAAGCATGTAAAGGAGGGCTCTCAAACACCTATAAATGGATGTCTTGGCAAATTGAAAAATCATCCCAAACCAAAGTGAGTGTTATTGAGAGTTAGAGAAAATTCTAGTGAGAGAAACTCTTGGGTGTAATTGGGTTGTGGGCAGTGAGAGAGTGTGTGTTTGTAAACACTTTGTATATTTCCCTTATTTTTCACTTCCACTAAATCTGACCACATGGAAATTTTGCGTAGTTTCCAAACACCTAGGCCTATTATGGGCATCTTTTCTCCTGAATTTAGAACCACTTCTGGTACTTTCTTTGCTTCCATCTTCTCTTCTGGTGGTTCAATGCTGAAGCTTCCCACAATTCACAATTGTCTCTTATGTATTAATGACTTTTTCTAGTAATGAAAAATGCATGGTCCGGTGGTCCCTAAGGACCAATGCAAGGTAGTGAATGTTTTATTAGTGACTGAGTTTTCACTAATATTAATGGATTTTTTTTTGACAGCAAAATTAGAAGAATGGCTAAACACATGACAATATTTCATCAAGTTCTCAATAGTTTATATTTTTGTATTGAATTAGCAGGGGTGTACTGGCCACAGCAAAAAAATACAATTTTAAAATCCTGTTACACACTGATAAGGCCAACATAGTGGTAGGTGTATAGTTTTTGAAATTTCCATAAGCTAGACACCAAAAGTGCTTAGGCTGGCCTCACAAGTAAACCCTTCAATTATTCATTTACTCAATTTTTAATGTCAGAATCAGAGTTTGGTATACCTGAATCAATCACAAACATTAAAGATCATTATTTACATCAAATTGATTTCATCATTTTCCATACATGAAAAACACAAAACAAATGTAATATTCTGGATTCGAATTTGAAAAACTACATAAATGTCCAGCCAAATAATTTAGCTTTCATGGTGTTGAATAAATATTCACGGTATTTTGTTAGTATCATTTCTCACGTTGGAGTTATAATAATCATAGCATATAAATATTATTACAAGAAACAAAAGGAAAAAATGAGAATTTATTGGCGCTACTTCTACCATGTTTGAAAAGTCAAGCATGGTTACTTATTGCATTGAAATTTCTTCACCATAGTTATATATAAATAGCACGTTGGCAATTTTGTCATCAGCTCCCCTTCTTCTTTGAGTTCACACTTCCCAGACTCAATATAAATAGCACACTGACACCTTTCCAAACTCTTCTCATTCATACTCTCACAACACAACACAACACAATTATAAACTACCGTTTCTTCTAAATGGCTCTACAATCATCATCATTCAATAGATTTAACTATGATGTATTTCTCAGTTTCAGAGGTTTTGACACTCGTTATGGATTTACTGGCAATCTCTAAGACGCTCTTAAAAAAAAAGGAATTCGAACCTTCATGGATGAGGTGGAACTTAAGAGAGGTGAAGAAATCACACCAGCATTTCGGAAGGCCATTGAAGACTCTAGAATTTTTATTCCCATTTTGTCTATCAACTATGCTGATTCTTCCTTTTGTTTGGACGAACTTGACCACATCATGTCTTGCTTTGATTGCTCCAAGCCAGAAGAGGATCGACTTGTTTTGCCTGTTTTCTATGGTGTGGAACCCACTCACTTGCGACACCACACCGACAATTATCTTGTAACATTAGATAACCACCAAAAGTGGTTCCAAGATAATAAGGAAAACTTTATCCATAACATGGAGAGGTTAAAAGAATTTGAATTGTAATAACATAATTATCAATACATGGATGTGATTGTAATCCCTCAACACTCAAGTTTTATCTTATTGGGCAGGAAGGAATTCGAATACGAATTTGTTGAGAAAATAGTAGATTTGGTCTCCAAAAAGATCAATCGTACTCCTTTACATGTCCCAGATTGTCGCGTTGGACTAGAGCCTCGAGTACAACAAGTGAAATTGCTACTAAATGTGGGATCTAAAGATGGAGTCCGCGTGGTAGGAATCCATGGCATGGGAGGAATTGGCAAAACAACACTTGCGAGAGAAATTTATAATTCAATTTCCAATAAATTCGAAGTGTTGTGTTTTCTTGATGACGTGAGACAAAACACACTTCAAAACCTTCAAGTGCCACTTCTTCATGAAACAATTAGAGAGAAGGATATCAAGTTAGGTAGTGTAAGTAATGGAATTTCAATAATAAAGCAAAGGATACATACAAAGACTGTTCTTTTGGTTGGAGGACGTGATTGGTTTGGTCCTGGAAGCATAATCATTGTTACCACTCGAGACCTACACTTACTAAAAAGTCATGGGATTGAAAAAACATACAAAGTAGAGGAGTTAAATAAAGATGAAGCTCTTGAGTTGTTGAGTTGGAAGGCTTTTAGAAATAACAAAGTTGATCCAAGTTATAAGGACATTTTAAATCGTGTATTAAGTTATGCTTCTGGCCTACCATTGGCTTTAGAAGTAGTGGGTTCCAACTTGTTTGGAAAGCCTATAGGAAAATGGGAACATTTGTTGGCTCAATATAAAAGGAATCCACATACAAATATCCAAAAGATACTTCGTGTAAGCTTTGATGCTTTGGAGAAAGATGAGCAATGTGTTTTTCTCGACATTGCATGTTGCTTTAATAATAGTAAATTGAAAGACGTAGAACGTATACTTTGCGCTCATCATGGTCACTACATCAAATATCTTATTGAAATGTTGGTTGAAAAGTCACTCATAAAGATTGATCAATGGAGGGGTTACATGAGATTACATGACTTGATAGAAGATATGGGTAAAGAAATTGTCCAACAAGATTCACCAAAAGAGCCGAGAGAATGTAGTAGGTTGTGGTTTTGTAAAGATATAGTTACAGTTTTGGAAGAAAATACGGTAAGATTTATATAGTTGTTTTGTTTTTTATTTTATTTTTATCTTTGATAGATTTGTGAGTATGACCTCTTATATACTCTTCATTTTAACGTTGATTTATCATTTTGGTCTATTTTATGCTCATGCTATACTAGTTTTCTAACTCTTGATAATATGTAATTTTATCTTATATGTGAGTTGAAGTCTTACCTAAATTTTGATTGATTTGTGCTTGTTCTGTTCATAGGGTACTAGTAAAATTGAGACCATATTTCTGAAATGCGACTCAACTCACATGGTAGTAGATTGGAATGGAGAAGCCTTCAAGAAGATGAGAAATTTCAAAACACTTATCATTGATTGGAATTATGGTAATAGTCATTTTTCTAAAGATCCCGAATATTTTCCAAGTAGTTTGAGAGTATTGGAATTGCGGGGATATTCTACATCTAAGTTTATACCATCTATCTTTTTGAGCAAGGTAAGTGTAATAATTTAATTTTTATATCATGTACATTTATAAATTCACTTTTAGGTTATTAATTTTTATTTTTTTCTTCGTGCAGTTCGAAAATATGACAATTTTGAAAATTGGTTGGAATAAGCATTTAACAAACATGCCTGATGTCTTTGGTCTCCCAAATCTAGAAATATTTTCATTTAGACATTGTTTTAATATAATTGCAATTCATAAATCTGTTGGGTTTCTAAGTAAACTCAAAATCTTGGATGTTGAGTATTGCCAAAAGCTCAGGAGTTTTCCAACCATAATAAAGTCGCCCACTCTTCAAGTGTTGAAACTTAAATGTACAAGTCTCGAGAGCTTTCCAGAAATAGCAGTAGAGATGAAATATATAACAGAACTTAGCTTGAAGTACACTTCCATAAAAGAGTTGCCATCTTCATTTCAAAATCTCACTGGGCTTTGCAAGTTAAAAATAGAAGGGGTTAGGTTACCGATTAGCATTCTCAATATACCAAAGTTGTCAGATATTATTGCATTGGATTGTCGATTATTACCAATACAAAATGTTAATCTCAGTTCGGTAGAGTCTTCAAATGTAAAATTTCTCCACCTTACAAATTGCAACCTCACAGATGAAATCCTTTTAATAGTTCTCAAGTTGTTTGTTAACGTGGAAGAATTGCACCTTGATGCAAATGCTTTCACAGCCATTCCTGAATGCATCAAAGAATGTCACTTTTTATGGAAGCTTAGTGTGGATGATTGCAAGTGTCTTCAAGAAATAAGAGGTATTCCGCAAAATTTAAAATATTTCAGTGCTATGCGTTGCAAATCGTTGAATTCCTCCTCGTGCGGAAGCTTATTGATGAATCAGGTTTTGGTTCTTTTCCTAGCATAAGTATTTTGACTAATATTTCATAAAGAAGAATGTATTATATGATCCTAAACTAAAATTGTGAATTATTTATATGACTTACAGGAACTGCACGAGAATGGAGGCGTCGACTTTTGTTTTCCATGTGGAACTGAGATGATCCCGGAGTGGTTCGAGCAGCAATATTATAAGAGCATGGAAGATATGTTGTTTATTCCATTTTGGTTTCGTAAAAGCCTCCCTTCATTTGCTGTATTCTTTCGTTGTAAACCAATGTGTGAAGGTGAAAGGCTTTCAAGTAGCTTTTGGACCTATCTGACGATACATGGCCGAGGATATCCTCTTCGTCTGGAATCAGGCCTTGAATCCCATGAGTTCAGTGAGATGAAATCAGATTATACATATCTATTTGACGTGCATGTGCAAGACAGGGGACTCAAATCTAAACTAGAAGAAACACTTCTAAGAAATGAATGGATCCCTGCGGAGGTTAGCTTGTACAACGGTAATTTGTTTTGCTTAGATTATTGGGAAATGAAAAAAAATACCCATTGTACACTATAGAATGTGGAATCCATGTATTCAAGGAGAAAACTAACATGAACGACATTCGATTCACCAATCCTTACAAGGAAATAGAAAATTAGATGAATGTCTCATTTGCTCATTATCACATTTCATAGAGGTGGGTTGGGTTAAAGTAGACTGTGAGATTGTTTTATCTATTGAATCCAATGTTGCTGCTTGCTTGTGTATGGAATATAGAGCGAGATCATTTCAGGTCTTTTTTGGTTGGCTTTTGTATTGTACCTTGCCTGAACTCGGGTTGGTCCGAGGTAGCAATTGGTAGGGCTCCTGCTCGAGTCAGATCTCGGAGTCTACCCCGGGTGTGGTCTACACTTGTGGATATTGGTGTGAGAGATGTTGATATATATCCTAACATGTTTCTCAACCATACACTTGTAGGCTCCTAGTGGTGACCATACACTTGTATGAATTCCTTTCTGCATGCAGAATTCTCTGTTATTAAATTTCTAACTGCCATGCAAGTGTGTTAGAGATAGAGTTTGATAATTACCAATTTGGTCCTTATATGTTATAATTATTCTTCATTTGTAGTTTAGTATAAAATCTACATGTTAATGAGATAAACAAAGAATTTAAGAATAAGAATAAGAGTTTTATACATTCAGAAACTAACTATTACATCTAATTCATTTAAAGATTAAATTGTAAATAATGATTTTGGCAACCAAGTTGCTAACTTTTAATTCATTTGGGGTATAACAAGATTCTTCTCAGGGTTCACCATCCCACAGCTCTTCCAAGGATTTGTAAGGTCCATTTTCAGGTACAAACATTTCTGCCTTATACAGCCTACATTTTGAGATATGATTGATTTTTTCTGATTCCTCTTGGCTCAATTCCCAATCAAGTATTTCTATGTTTTGTTTCATCCTCTCCTTGTTGAAGCTTTTCACAATGGCGCTTGCCCCTTGCCCCTTGCTCATATATCCATCTTAGTGCTATCTGCATAATACGGACTTTCAGTATACCTGCCATCTTGATATATTACTTTGTATGATATTTGAACGGTTAAACAGATATATTATAAAGTTTAGAGTTTTATCTTTGAGATCCCAATTCTTATAAAAGTGAAAAGATGAATTTAAATGTTAAAATTGATCACTGAAAAAAGTTTGAAATAAAAGACTTAGCTACACCTGTGCTACACTCTTTTTTCTAGCCTCAGCAACTTCCTGAAGAATTGAATTTTTCATTACAGCAGGTGAACCCCAAAATACTTTGTATGCCCCTAATGGTGACCATGTTACTGTTCCTTTTTGCTTGCAGAATTGTGAGTTTCCCTTGATGCCATGATTGTAATCGTCGATTTTGGTGCATTGTTGCACTGCTCGGTATGGGTGAGGATGTTTGGCCTACTGTGAGACAAGCTAAGTTTGCCGAGCTTAGGCGAAAGACCGACATCTACACTAAGTTGTATGGTGGGATTGGGAAATACATCGATATGTTAAAATTATTTGTTGGGACACACAGGGATCCGAGGGATTATTGGATGACTGTCACGGTGGAGAGTATTTGATCGTTAACAGATACAATGTCATATTTGTTTGTTGGTCTGCGAAGGGGTCTTACACGATTTTTCCCCTTTCATATTGCAGTATCCAGAAGTGCTCGTGTGTTCAACATTTGCTATGTACAAAAAATGCCACACTTAATACATGCATGTGTACTATAAATTATAATTCATTTCTATATTGTGAAAAGTTAGTTATAAATAATAACTATGTTGTCTTTGTAGGATGTTTATGAAGGATGGCAGTCTAACTCTCGGTCTGATGTGTTATGGCAAATTAACAGGGCAGACATAGCAAACGATTGGGATAAACTATTTACGAGTCGCATGTAACAGTAGAGGTCATTGGCTATGAAAATAGAACCCTTTTCTCATGTAGACTTAACTAAAGATTAGGATCAATGTTTTGTTGAATATTTTTCCGGTGTTGTAGTTGAATTTGTATTCATACGACATCTTTGCCACATAATTAATGTTATGTTGAATATTTTCCACATGTTTAGTGTTAGTTGAATATTTAATTTTGAAATTTACAACATAATATTTTTAATTAAATATTTAGGCATAAACTGAAAACTACAAAAGGAACAATTTGTTTCTGCGGCATCATTCTGGTACAGTATCTTATTGGACTGGTTCAGTACTATGGTATCGTACTTGTATAAACAAGTCACACGTCCCACACAACACATCTGGTACTTCAAACCTTGTTCGATACTTTGGTGTCATACCTCATTTTTTCTATACCCAGTATCATACCAGTCCAAAACGCAGCCTAGGGATTTAGGAGTGTGCTCCACGTGAATGTATTATGAGTAGATGGGGGTGTTTAATAAATATGGGCCTTTTTTAGAACAGAGGAATGAGTATCATTGTCCAAACTCACCTTAGCAAAGCGGACATGGGTCCTCTCCTTTCCACTCTCCATACATCTCTCTCCATCATCTCTATATCTCTCTTAAGTTCACTCTCCCTCTCTCTTTCATCATTAAAAAAATTTAAATAATGATGCAATTGTCCGGGTGGATCCGAGACTGCAGCTGGTAGAGCTCTTGCCATCCAAGTCAAGTCTCAGAACGATCCCGGGGTGGGGTGGCACTCAGACGCTCATGTTAGTGTTTTAGAATTGTAGAGTATAGCAGGGAATGAGAGCGTACTTTTTTCAGCTGAGTGCGCCAGTATTTATAGGCATTTGTGTCAGCCCTGATCCGTTGGTTCGATCGGATGAATCTGAGCCTTTGAGACATGATAGTCATAAGTGAATTGATTTATAGTGGATATGAATCCTAGCTATTAGACTGATCCGGGTAAAATTGCTGGAGTGGGCCTCGTGACCCAGTCCTCATAACAGAATATAAATTTAATAATTAATATATGTCAATTTTATTTATGTGATTATATTATTTGATGCAAGTTGATCCAATGGGGGTTCAAGGGATTCAATCCTATGAGAACATAGCCAAAGTAACATGCTGCAGCCATTTGCGCTACTTACATATTTTTGAGAGAGACCCCTTTTTCTAATATACGTACTAAATTTCGAGGCCCTTATTAACTATAAAAAAAGGCCTTGGCTTATCCCACACCCCACACCCCCTAACCCTTTTAATCCCCAAAATACCCTTAACTCAAAAACACCCCAATGAAGGAAAACGGATGGATTCGGTTGAGGTCAACCGAATCGTGAAATGGGTGTAAAATGGGGTATGTTTCAAAAAAATACGCATTCGGTTGAGGTCAAACGAATCCATTCGGTTGTGGTCAACCGAATAGTGCAAAAATGGGGTGTGTGCCAAAATAATACACATTTGGTTGCCCATAACCGAATTGATTCAGTTGCCCGTAACCGAATCGGCAAAAAATGCGCGTTTCATTAATGGCCTTTTGGTCATTTCGCAGGGTTAGGGGGTGTGGGGTGAGTAGGGAGGAATGTGGGAAAAGCATGGGCCAAAAAAAAACTTTTTGGGGCCTAAAGGAAGGACTTGGGTTGCTTATGTTTAGGCCGACCCTGTTGAAATCACTTTTTTTAAATCACTTATACTATCCTATAATATATACTTAATATTTGTTCTTTTGGATTGGCTTGGTCAGCATTATTGTAAAATTCCCTTCAATGCATCTGGGATGTGCTATGTGTTCGAGGTTTGTATTCATGGAAACAAAGTGGGGATCAGAGATGCTGATGTTGTTGAGAGTGACTCTTACTCTTAAGTTTCATCAAACGAAGTATTAAAACTAAATTAGGTAACACCAAGCTTCTTGTTCTTCACTTGATTCTGCAAATTGTTTGGGTACGACATTGTCTTGTTAGATAAGATCAAATGAAAGATAAATACCACTTGCATTACATACCTTGGTTCAAACCCAAGAACTGACGTCCTCATATATTGATAAATAGGGTGTATCAAGTGTGAGGATGAAAAAAGTAAATCTAGACAGTATAATAATACATAGATGGTCATTATCAGGGGTGGACCTACCCTTTAATGAAGGTGGTCAAGTGCACCCCATGAAAAAAGTAAAATTAGGCAAATATTATATAAATTTTTTTTGCACATATTTGAAAAAATGGTTTGCATAAGTACTTAATTTTGCATCTAGTCCACACTACACCACTCTCCCACAATAACGGATCACCCATATCAAATCCTTTCCCTTCTGTGTGCATTGTACTGGAACAATTCTGAGTTGCATAATTTATTTAATTTACCAAAGTTTTATTTTTATTGTATTTTTAGTGATGTGTGAGTTTTTTAAAAAAGACACGGGTCCTAGATCCGCCAGGTCATTATTAAAAATTAGTCCAAGTTTTAAATTCAAACAAATAAAAAATACAGTTCTAAAATATTGTTAAGCACAGATAATGCCATTAAAAATTACAAGTAAGGGTTATTTGCTGAAGTTTACACACGGAATAGGAAGGATCGAAGTTTGGCTATTGGTTGGTGAGAGAGTGGAATATTACTCATAAAAGGTTAGTAAAACCGGATTGCCAATTCCTACTACTTTTACTTCATAGACCCAACAGTAAGGAACACAACATATTCTTCTCATTCTCTTACAATGACTACTATTTCTTCTCATGGCTCTACAATCCTCCTCCTCCTCCTATACCTCGTTGTATGGATTTAACTATAATGTCTTCCTCAGTTTTAAGGGTTTCGACACTCGCTATAACTTTACCGGTAATCTCTACAAGGCTCTTAGGGATAGGGGAATCTACACCTTCATTGACGATAGGGAGCTTCAAGGAGGTGAAGAAATAACACCAGCACTTTTCAAGTACATTGAAAACTCAAAAATTGTCATCATCGTGTTCTCTAAAAACTATGCTTCCTCCTCCTTTTGTTTGGACGAACTTGTCCACATATTGGAGTGCTCCAAGGAAAAGGATCAACTTATTTTGCCAATTTTCTATGACGTGGAACCTACTCACTTGCGACATGAAACTGGGAGTTATGGTGAAGCAGTAGCTTACCAAGAAGAGAAGTTCCAAAAGGACAAGGAAAATTACATTCATAACATGGAGAGGTTGCAAAAATGGAAGATGGCTCTTAATCAAGCTGCTAACTTGTCCGGCCACACTTTCAATCCTGTTGGGTACCCCACTTCAGTCATCCTTCTTGTTTTCCCTTCTTAATATATTGCCTTTCTTTAATTTTCAATTGTCAATTCCACTTTGAATTGAAATAGCATAACTATTGTTACATGGGTGTGATTGTAATTCATCTAATCAAGTTTTATCCAATTGGGCAGGAAGGACTATGAATACGAGTTTATTGGGAAGATAGTAGATTTGGTCTCCAAAAAGATCAACCAGACTCCTTTACATCTTGCAGATTGTCGAGTTGGATTGGAACCCCGAGTACTAAAAGTGAAATCACTACTAAGTAAGGGATCTGATGATGGAGTCTGCATGGTAGGGATTCATGGCATGGGAGGAATATGAAAAACAACACTTGCGAGAGAAATTTATAATTCAATTGCCAGTCAATTTGAAGTGTTATGTTTTCTTGATGATGTGAGACAAAACACACTTCAAAACCTTCTAGAGAAACTTCTTCATGAAACAATTAGAGACAAAGATATTAAGTTAAGTAGTGTAAGTAAAGGAATTTCACTAATAAAGCAAAGGTTACGTACAAAGATGGTTCTTTTGATTCTTGATGATGTTGATGACTTGAAGCAGCTGGAGGCTTTGGTTGGAGGACATGATTGGTTTGGTCCGGGCAGCAGAATCATCGTTACCACTCGAGACCTACATTTACTAAGAAGTCATGGGATTGAAAAAACATATGAAGTTAAGGAGTTAAATAAGGATGAATCTCTTGAGTTGTTGACTTAGAAGGCTTTTAGAAATAACCATGTTGATCCAAGTTATAAGGACATTTTAAATCGTGCATTAACTTAAGCTTCTGGCCTACCATTGGCCTTAGAAGTAGTAGGTTCTAACTTGTTTGGATAGCATATAGAAAAATGGGAATCTACATTGGCTCAGTATAAAAGGAATCCTCATAAAAATATCCAAAAGATTCTTCGTGTAAGCTTTGATGCTTTGGAGAGAGATGAGAAATGTATTTTTCTTGACATTGCATGTTGCTTTAAAAAGAAGAAATTGCAAGACGTAGAAGGTATACTTTGTGCTCATCACGGTCACTGCATAAAATACCTTATCGAAGTGTTGGTTGAAAAATCACTCATAAAGGTTGATGATAGGGGTTACGTGAAATTACATGACTTGATAGAAGATATGGGTAAAGAAATCGTCCGACAAGAATCACCAAAAGAGCCTGGAGAGCACAGTAGGTTGTGGTTCCATAAAGTTATTCCTACAGTTTTGGAAGAAAATACGGTAAGATTGATATAGTTTGTTTGTTTTTAAATTTATTTTTATCTTCAGTGTTTATTTATCATTGTTGTTAATAATAGTTATTTTGTAACTATTAGTAGTCCTTGTAACTATTAGGTAACTATTGCATCTTGTCTATATCTATATAATAAGAATTAATAAGTATAGTAATACCCAATTGAAATATTTGTAAAATATTTTTCCATATGGTATCATGAGCTCTCAGGTTTTGGGAGTCTCGCATCTGCACAATACCCTTAGCCGTCATTTTTGAATTTTTTCTTGTTGTCATTATTGGATCCCCTATTTGTTGTCACCTTCAATGTGTCATCTTCATTCCCCTGTCTGTTCGACTTCGTATTTCATCAAAATCATTGACAGCGCCCCCTCACTCTGTTGTGGGGGTCGACTTTTTAATCGGGGAACCATAGCTCGTCGTCTATTTGAAGCTCAACCCTTTGATCATCCTTACCGACCTTTTTTGTTCTTGTTGTTTTTGTGTCTATTCTTTTGTTTGTTGTTACAGATTGTTGAAAAGATCTCAGTTGCTTACTCTTTTTCCTCACTAAGGAGGATGTCATTCATTTGAAGTCTCTTCTTGACTCTCTAAATAAGGCTTAGGTTCTCTATCCACGACATATGCTTTTGATCCTTTATTTTTGTGGTACAATCCCTAAGAATATTTGGATTCTTGATTCTGGTGCCATTGACCACATGACATTTGACTTCACCTTGTTTTCTTCTTATATTTCCTCTGTGAGGTAGGGGTGTGCATGGTACATAAACCATACCATATTGTACCAAACTCTTTAAAAATTGGTTCTAGTGTACTGGTTTTTGTAAATCGGTTGAGTTTCGTAAACATGTTGGGTAACAGCTTTGTACCGGTAATAATCCATATCAATTGCGTTCCCTATCTTATTAAATCAGGCTCCAGTTGTGACCAACTAAAAACAAATCGGCGAAGAGGGAAACATAGGGTTAGGGTAGTTGAACACGTGTACAAAAAGAGGGACGCATCGTCACCACACAGAACATGTGTACACGCCTTTGCTATTGTATATATGTTGTGGGGAAACAATATTTGCAAGTATACACAGTCGCAACAAGTAATAAAGAGTAAGTAAATATCGTTCCCACGAGAATTATTGAGTTTTTTTCTTTATTTAAATTAGTAACTAAGCTAGTGAGTAACACAAATAACAATAACAGGTTGTCAACGAGTATTGTGAATAACAAAAATGTAAATAAGCAAGTAAAGATAGTATGAAGATTCAAAGTAAAAAGATAGTTGTAATGCATTTCACTAAGTAAATCCTTTAAAACAGAACAATGTTATGTATGATGTTGTAGCTTTTGATGTTGTAGCAATTGATGCGTGCCTTTCAGTCACTAACATCAGGGTTTCATTACAAGTCTTCTGTCTAAGCTCTAAATAAGTTCACCTCTATGTATGAAGTACCCACAGTGTTCACCCTATGGACTATACTCTCTTATGTCTAGGTTTAAGAATGTATTGTTAAAGTGTCCTTTGACAACCTTGTCACCCATATTAACCCTTGAGTTTGAATTGTAAACCATGTCTGAATTTTCAATTGTACTTGTAATTAGCTAATTAGTTCTAAAATAAGTTTGAAAGAAGTTTCTCACAAGGAATAAAATGCAAACACCAAAACATTACATTAGAACTATTAAAAAGTCATTACAAAGCTTTAATGCATCCCACTAAAAAAGGTTTAGCTCATGATGAGCATCAACAAGGAAATACAAATAAGGTTGGGAACCATATTTATATTACTAAACATACAAAGGAAAAAAAAGAGTATAGAAGATATACTAGTTAAACTCCTTCGTATGAATCTATCCTGTGATGCTACAGCATCGCTTCACAGCATTGAAGTGCAGAATTTCTACTTTGAAAATGAAACTCACTTGAGTGATAAAAATGGAGACAAAAATATGTCTAAGTGTTTCTCCATTAGAACCAGCAAGAATGGAGCTCTATGGAGCTTCTCCTCCTTTAGCTTGGAAGGTGAAAGATTATATATATATTGAATAGAAGGAAACCCTCTTCATAAGATATGTGCAAATTGCCCAAAAAGGTGATGTGACAAACCACCAACCAAATTTATCCTCCTTATTCAAGTGGGCAAGTGTCCCTCTAAAGTGATTTGATTGGTGACTTCACAAACTCAAAATGTCCCTCAAATTTGTGCTGACTTGACCTAAAGAAAAAAACTGCTTTTTAGTATTTCAACATTTTCTCTCTCCTCTCCTGCAGAACGCAACGCTGTAGCATCCTAATGTCACAACATTCTTTTCACAGCATTACTATGCAGAGACTTTTTCTTGAGAAATGGTGATGGAGCTTGCACAAAGATGGAGGAAAGTTGGTGTCAAGATCTTCCTCTCCTTTGAACCAGCCGCTAAAATGAGTGTCTAATGATATATGAAGAAGGAAAAGGTGAGTTGTATATGTAGGTTTCTTTGTGGTCAAGTAACTTTTTACTTTTCCTCCCACTTGCATCCAAAAATTAGATTTGAGTTCTCACCAACCAAAAGTGGTCCTATGGCAAGTGGACAAGTGTCCCTAGAAAACACTTTGGTTGGTAATAGAGTGAGCTGTGTTGTCCATACAGTGGCACTGATTTGATCAACTTTATGGGCACCACTTGCTTACTTTTTGACTTTCTCTTACAACGTGACTTCAGCAAGAAAATATTGTGGCATTACAATGCTGCAGCATTGAACAAACACATAAAACCACCACAAGAATTCCAAAAGCACCAGTTTGATACCAAGCACTTATTAACCCTTAATGTTACTGTTTATCACTTAATTTCCTATTTACACAACAATATTACTAAGATACTCACAAGAATTTAGGTCTAGAAGCATAAATAATTCTTATAAATAAGAGTTATCAATATACGCACTGAACAATTGAACTAGAAGTCAAAATATCAAGAAACTCCTGTGAGAGTGGTGGTTGCATGTGGGAAAATACCAGCGCAGTCCTTTGAGTTGTCCTATGAAGAAGTATACTAGTGCAGAACTATATAAGTCGGATTTTGAAGTGGTAATTACCGATCCTTAATAATGGATTCCTGGTATTACATTTTCTTATTAAATGGGCTGATTGGTTCTTTTGAAAGAAAAGGTACAGGCTTTTTCTTAGTGTTGTAGTATTGTTTTCAGTATGGTTCAAGTAAACTGGTTTTTTTGCACACCCCTATTGAGAGGAATCATTATGTTAATGCTGTTAATGGGTCTCATGCTCGTATATATTGATGATTTTGGAAATGTTAGCTCTAACCTTCATTAGAATTACAAGTTGTGCTACACGTTCCTACACTCTCTCACAACATAAATATTTATTCACTAACTCACTCGTGACCATAACTACAAAGTAACCGTTTTCACTTCTTTTCGTGTGTTTCAAGGATCTTGCCATGGGTAAGACGATTAGAAGGAACAAGGGGTTGTACTATTTGTATAATGAACGTGTTGGTCTGCACTTTACTCTCGCTCAAAGTCTCGCTCTCTTGCTTCGCAAATTTGGCTACATAACAAGTGTATTGGTCAACCCCATTTTTCATTGATGAGGTCTATGCTTCCATCTCCATTTTTACAATAGTCTGTTGAGTCTTTTAAGTGTGATATTTGTCAATTTTCTAAGCACCATCGTACTAATTTTCCCCGTAGTTTTACCAAAGTGCTTAACCGTTCCATCTTATTCATTTTGATGTTTGAGGGATTACCTTGGTTTTTAATACTTTTATGGTGCAAGATGATTTGTTTCTTTTGTCGATGATTTTACATGGGTAACTTGGTTATTCTTGATGAAAGATAAATTTGAGATACCCAATTATTTATTCAATTATACAATAATATACATACTCAATTTGAAAAATGTATTAAATGAATTTGTTCCGACAATGGAAAAGAATGTTTCAATCATAACCTTTCTGATTATCTCATTAAACATGGCATAATACATGAACTTACATGTGTTGACAGCCTTCAGAAAAAATGGGGTTGCATAAGCTATTCTCTTCCACATGTTTCTTCCCAAATCATATTGAGGAGAAGCAGTATTGACTGCTACCTATCTTGTTAATTGAATACCATTGCATGTTTTAGGTAATGTTAATCCTGCTCAGCTTATGGTTTCACAAATTCCTTAGGTTCTCATCATGTAGAGCCTCGAGTCTCAGTTTTTTGGTTGTGTGGCTTTTGTTCATGTTCGCCCACAACACTAAAGTAAGTTGGATTCTAATGCAGTCTGCTGTGTCTTTTTAGTTTCTACACCTAATAAAAGGGGTTAGAAGTTTATCATCCACCAAGTCGTTAGGGTTAGTGTATCACATTTTGTCTATATAAAAAGTATTAGTGAATGTAGTATACACAGTTGAATAATTACTCAAATATTTTTCCATAGTCATTTTGGACTATTTTATGCTCATGTCATACTTATTTTCTAACTCTTGATAATAGGTAATTTTCTCTTATACGTGGGTTGAAGTTTTACCTATATTCTGATTGATTTGTGCGTGTTCTGTTGATAGGGTACTAGTAAAGCTGAAATCATATATCTAGATTGCTGCTCAGCTTCTATAGTAGTAGACTGGAATGGAGAAGCCACAACTCCTGTAGTAGTAGATTGGAATGGAGAAGCCTTCAAGAAGATGAGAAATCTCAAAACACTAATCATTGATAATTGTCATTTTTCTCAAGATCCCAAACATTTTCCAACTAGTTTGAGAGTATTGGATGTAATGGGGTATCCTTATTCTAAGTTTATATCATCTATCTTTTTGAGTAAGGTAAGTGGCATAATTTAATCTTCATATCATGTACATTTATCCTCTCCTGTTATTCATTTAGATTTTATTAATTTGTTTTTTCATTATGCAGGAGTTTCTGAATATGACAATTTTGAGATCTGATTCAAATCAATATTTAACACACATATCTGATATCTCTGGTCTCCCAAATTTAGAAATATTTTCATTTAGAAATTGTTATAGTATAGTTACAATTCACAATTCTGTTGGGTTTTTAAGTAAACTCAAAATCTTAGATGTTGGGTGTTGCAAAAAGCTCAAGAGTTTTCCACCCATAATAAAGTTGCCCTCTCTTCAAGTGTTGGAACTTTCACTTTGTGAAAGCCTTGAGAGCTTTCCAGAAATATCAGGAGAGATGAAAAACATAACAGAACTTTTTTTACCATGCACTTCCATAAAAGAGTTGCCATATTCATTTCAAAATCTCACTGGCCTTTGCAAGTTAACAATAGGAAGGGTTATGTTTCCGATTAGCATTCTCAGTATGCCAAAATTGTCAGAGATTATTGCATCCGATTGTCAATTATTACCAATACAAAATGATAATCTCAGCTCCATAGAGTCTTCATCAAATGTAAAAATTTTCCACCTAAAAAGTTGCTACCTCACAGATGAAATCCTTTCAATAGTTCTCAAGTTAGTTGTCAATTTGGAAGAATTGTACCTTGAAGGGAGCTATTTCACAACCCTTCTTGAATGCATCAAAGAATGTCACTCTTTAAGAAAGATTAGTTTGGCTCGTTGCGAGTGTCTTGAAGAAATAAGAGGGATTCCGCCAAATTTAAAATATTTGAGTGTTATGGATTGCGTATGGTTGACTTCCTCGTCGTGTAGAAGCATGTTAACGAATCAGGTTTTGATTCTTTTTCTAGCATAAGTTTTTTTACTTAATATTTCATAATTAAGAATGCATTGTATGATCCTAAACTAAAATTGTGGTTTATTTATGACTTACAGAAACTGCACGAGGATGGAGGCACCGAGTTTTGTTTTCCAAGTGGAATTGAAAGGGTCCCAGATTGGTTTGAGCACCAAAGTAAGGGATCGTCAATTTCTTTTTGGTTTCGTAAAAGCATCCCTTTCATTGCTATCTTCTTTAGTAGTAAAGCGATGCGTGGAGGTGGTTTTCTCTTAAGAGTCTATTTGACCATCAATGGCGATAAATATCCTCTCCGTCTTCCAAAAGGGGGTTTATCTGTACATTACGGGATACAATTTGGTCATACATATCTATTGGATGCACGACTACAAGACATGGGACTCAAATCTAAACTGGACAAAGCACATTTAAGAAATGAATGGATCCATGCAAAGTTTGTGTTCTACGATGATGATAGGGAATGGGAAGAATACTTTGGAGAAACTGGAACTGACTTGTACCTAATAGAAAGTGGAATCCATGTATTCAAGGAGAAAACTAACATGGACGACATTAGATTTACCGATCCTTATATAAGTAAAAGCAATAGTATATGAATGTCTCATTTGTTCATTATCACATTTCATGTAGGTGGGTTGTTTTGTCTAGCGAATCCAATCATGCTGCTTACTGGTTCAACGTTACACAAATAAGAGTATTTCTACTCTCTTTGGCACTGAATCTTAAAGGTAACTGTATGTTCTAATTTGTCCTGTCATTATTCATCAATTCACACTGAGTAATTTAGGAAAGAGAAATTTTGCAAAAATTCTGTTTGCTGGAATTTCTTATTGTTGGCACCATTGGCATACTAACCAAATCTTCATCATTGCATTTGAACCATATGAACTCCTATCTGCATGCAGAATTCTCTCAGTTTCATACCTTATTGACAGTTGGAGGGATGTTGCATCATTTTCCAGAAGCTGGTTAAGCTTTTTGATGCCAAATTTGCTAACAATAGAAATTTCTAAACCCTATTAGTGACACAATTCCATAGCTTCCCATGTTTCCTTTTATGTCAAGGGGAATAAAATCCTTCTTTGGTTGATACTTTATTGGTTCAACCTTTTTATTCTGTAAATAACTGATTTAGAATGATAAATCATTAAGCTATATATATATATACACACACATTCTCTACAACATGTTAAAAATTGAAGGGGTACCTTTTCTCTCCTGTTAAGTGAGAGTTCTCTCTCCCACACCGGTGAGAGGTTCTTCTTTTTCTCATTATTTTCCTTACTGAGTAGTGAATCGATTTCCGGCAATCGAAGGACTTTCTTTACTCGAAGAGGAAAACATAGAGTTCGGTGCTGAAGAGAATGAAGTTGTTGAGGCAGATTAGTCGTTATGCTTGCTGGGTCGTTTCTTAAAAGATAGGAACACTGATAAGTCCACATCACATGCTTGTTTTAATGTTAAAAAGGGTATTTTACATGAAGAATTTAATGAACAACAGTAAAGTTTGAGAAGCGTTTGTGAATTTCTGAATCTGGTTTTTGTACGATTGTTATGCTGGTTTCGTTATGTTTATGTACTCAGAAACTTGATCAAATTGAAGAACAAGTGATGCAAGCTAGAAGTGAAGTTTGGAGCGATTTAGGGCATGTTACATTAGCAGCACCAGAGGATCTCAGTTTGCACTAAACCTCCATCGGTTAAGGTTACTCGTTTCTGTTGCGCGTATCTTGCACGTACGCGCGAAGCACGTGCAAGCATCCAGTAACTGTGGCGCGTATCTTGCGCGTAAGTGCAAAGCACGCGCAAACATCCAGTAGCTGTGGCACGTATCTTGCGCGTACGCGCAAAGCACGCGCAAACATCCATTAGTTGTTGCGCGTAAGTTGCGCGTAAGTTTCGCGTAAGAGCAAAGAACTCGCAAACGTACTGAATTTTACAGTAGTTTGCGCGTATCTTGCGCATACACGCGCCCGAACAGCTCCTAATGCGCGAATTGTTTAAATAGCGACTTGGAACTCGAAAAAGTACTTCTTTTCACGCTTGGAAACCCAAGAATTTGAAGGCGCTCATTCCACCGCATCTCTATTGAAGATTCAAGGCTTGGGAACAAGATTTGGTAATTCAAATGATTCCATATTCTTTATTGAGATGTAATTTCTGTTTTCCCTCTTCTCCTACCATGTGTAGCTAAGTCCCTTGTTGTTAGGGATGAATGAATATTGATGAAACCCTATTGTAGCTGGTTTAGATTTACTTTTATGTCATAATCTCTCTTACTTTGTGTATTGAATCTCTATTCTTAATGCTTTTTATGGTTTGATCACTCATAGAATGATTTATGGTTCATTTATGAAATGGAAGTTTTGTTCTTGAATGTTTGAGATTGAATACCTTCAACTCTTAGTTTAGGAATACTCTTCGAGTAGTTGTATATTGCAACCCCTTGATTTTAATGCTTGTTGTTAATTAGAATCACTTAAGGGATTAGGGCTTTTAGTTATCAACAAAGGATTAGTTGCCTAAGGAATTAGGAATTAGTTAATATTGTGAGTTTCTATTATCTTTTACAATCTTATCTTTTTAAAGTGTTTTTCGGTTTCTATTATAAAAAATATAAAAACATTTTATTTTGTTCATTTTATAGTTCGGATACTCGACTCTATCAATCAACTCCTAGTTTATTTTTGTTCATTTAGTTGTTGTTAGCGTTTATTGGTAATTGCATTCGATCCTTGAGGACGATATTCGGTTCTTACTGATTTTATTACTTGCGACGATTCGGTACACTTGCCGAAATTATAACAAACACCAGAGTACCAATTATGAAATATCGTATGGCAGCCAGGTAGGGGGTTCAGATCGATGAGGTGGAGGATGGCTTGTTTGCTTTTCAATTTTTTCATCAACTAAATATACAAAAGGTTTTGAAAATGGGGCCTTGGACTTTCAACAAGCATCTGCTAGTGTTGGGGGTGGTGCAGGAAGGGATGCAGCCGTAGGAAGTTCCACTCAATCATGTGTTGTTTTGGGTTCATGTTCATGGAGTTCCAACGGGGTTCATGTCAAAGATAGTTGGGAAGAGTCTGGGGAATTTCATAGGACATTTTCTTGAATATCATGCAAACAATAAATCAAATCTCCGGAGACCATATATGCGAATCAGGGTTAGGGTACATGTCAGGGAACCTTTGAGGAGATCGAAGAGAATCAAGAAGCAAGGTGGTGAGGCGAAAACTGTCACTTTCAGGTACGAAAGACTTGACACTTTCTGCTATTTGTATGGCATGCTGGGTCACAGTGAGAATGCTTGTGAAATTAGGTTCACTATAGGGGCTGATGATGGAGTTAGGGGTTGGGGTCCGGAGCTTAGGGCAGAGAACCGTCGTGCTGGTGGTGGCGGCAGCAGGTCAAAGTGGCTGCGGGATGGAAGCAAGGGAGAGTGGGTTAGTCCAACATTGAATGCAGGGCGTAACCCTGGCCGAAATTCGCGGGATGCTAGCAGTGATTACTCACAAAAACAATTTCAAAATTCAAGTGGGACAACTGATGGGTCCAAGACAGGTGGTAGTATTAATGTGGGGAGAAGTGGCAGAGATAAGGGGAATAAAAAAATAAATCATGCAGCCTTTTTTCAGAATCCCCAGTTGTACTTTCCTGTTTTTTTATAGGCAAAGTGGTTAGAAATTAGTGTGTTAGTAGTTAGAAATTCGTTGTACTTTCCTGTTAAATCCAGCAACACAGATCTCATAAAAGTGGCGTCAATTATTAACGGTGATGAAATGATGGCTGACGCAGTTATTATTGGTACTGACAGAAAACGTCAGCGTGCACACGTGGCTAGGACCACACAGGATGACACTATTTCTCATAATGACCAAGACACAAAAGATAAGGGGGGTGTGACGGTGAATATGATGGGTGACTCCAGCATGACTCAAAATTCTCTTGATTTTTTAAAGGCAGGTCCTGGCAAGTAGGCCTACCAGGACAAATGAGTTTTATAAGTTGGAACTTTTGGGGCCTAGGCAACCCGAGTACAGTTCCGTCCATTTGTGACCTCGTCCGGGCGTATCAACTGGATGCCATTTTCTTATGTGAGACTTTGGTACATCCAAACAGGATTGAAGATATTAGAGTTCGACTGGGTTAAGATTTTGCTTTTGCAGTAGACATGTTGGGCAGAGGTGGGGGCCTTGCTTTATTGTGGCATCACATCATCCATTTGATTGTCAAATTCTAAGTTACTCTATGAATTTTATTAATGTGGAGGTTAGCTCTGTTGGTCCTCCTACCTTGCGACTAACTGGTTTTTATGGTTACCTGGAGAGTGGTCGTAGGAGGGACTTGTGGGATCTTTTGAGAACTTTGGCGAGGGATAATGACCTTCCTTGGTGTGTTATTGGGGACTTCAATGATATATTGTCAAATGAAGATATAAGGGGGCAGCAAGACCGTGATCTGTGGCTCATTCGGGGCTTTAGAGAAGCAATGGAGGATAGTCAACTTCTTGAATTACCAATGGAGGGCTACCAATTTACATGGTCGAAAAGTGTTGGTACTCCAGAAGTCAAAGAAGGAAAACTTAACCGGGCTTTTGTTACTCAACATTGGCTTGATGCTTTCCCTCAATGTAAACTTGTTAATGGGGTCTCGGACAAATCAGACCATTCACCTCTTTGGCTTCGGCTGAATGAATGGGAGTGTAGGGTGCAACAAAGGGGTTTTTGTTTTGAAAATGCTTGGTTAGAGAAACTGGAATTGCCTTCGATTGTAAGTGAAAGTTGGAGCCTTAATGGAGATTGCGAGTTGATGGCCAACGTGAAATTTTGTATATGTGTTATTGATGCGTGGGGAAAGGGGCTTCAGTCTAGATATAGAGAAGAGATTGGCACATGTAGAAGAACGATTGATGAGTTGAGATTTATGACTCGGGGGGGGGGGGGGGGGGGGGGGGGGGGGGGTTGTTGAGACGAATCAGTTGATGATGGATGCGAAGAGGAGACTTAGTGTTTTATTAGCACAAGAGGAGGCCTTTTGGAAATAAAGAGCAAAGGTGTATTGGCTTAGAGATGGTGATGCAAATACAAAGTTCTTCCATGCAATGGCAAGTGCACGTTGTAGACAGAATCACATCTCAAAGTTGGTTACTAATGAAGGGTTGGAGGCAACAGATCGATCAAGTAGGTATGTGTGATATAGCTAGAGGCAATTTCAATGATTTATTCCAACATGGCAGGGGGCTTATAAAGATGTTCTTAGGCATTCCAAATTGTGTTACACAGGAGGACAACATCCTATTTGTTCAGTCACTAGAAATTGAAGAGGTTAAGACGACTCTTTCAAATGCATTCCGATAAAGCTCCAGGTCCTGATGGGTTGAATCCAGCCATTTTTCAAACGGTTTCGGAATCTTTGTGGAGTGGAATTATTTCATACAAGACAAGAGTGGTTGAATAAGGGAGAGTTTCCATCTAATCTTAATGATGCCAATATTGTATAAATTCTGAAGGTTGAGAACCCGACTTCTGTGCAGGATTTGAGACCCGTCTCTTTGTGTAATGTCATCTATAAAATTATTTCAAAATTTCTTGCTAATAGACTCAAGTCTCTGCTTCAAAAGTGTATCTCGTTAGAACAATCGGCGTTTGTTGAAAATTGATCTATTCTTGATAATGTCTTAGTTGCTATTGAAACCTTAAATCATTTGAAATGTAAGAATAAGGGTAAGGTGGGGGAGATGGCACTCAAGATAGATATTAGCAAGGCATATAATAAAGTTGACTGGGGCTATGTGAAGAGGATGTTAAGAAAGTTGGGGTTTGAGGAGAAGTGGGTGGGATGGATGGCTATGTGCTTGGAAACCGTAACCCACCCAGTCTTGGTTGATGGGGAGAAAGTGGGACCTATCACTCTAGGGAGAGGACTTAGACAGGATGACCCACTGTCACCTTATTTTTTCATCATTTGTGCTGAGGGCCTCACTACTCTTCTCACACACCTCCTTTTTGCTAAAGACTGTTTCTTGTATTGCAGGGCTGATGAAAATGAAACCAAGCACTTAAAAGATATCTTATCTATTTATGAGAAAGCTTCAGGCCAGGCCATTAATTTATAGAAGTCAGAGGTTTATTTCAGTAAGAACACTTCTCAGAGCACATGGACCATATTATTACTATGTTAGGCGTGGCTGAATGTATGGGGACCGGAAAATACTTAGGATTGCCTTCTATGATAGGGAGGAATAAGAAGCAAATCTTTGGATATCTAAGGGATAGAATGTGGAAAAAGGTCCAAAGTTGGTCTGGTAAGCGTCTCTCTAAGGGCTGTAAGGGAAGTTCTTGTGAAGTCAGTTGCTCAAACTATTCCAACATATTGTATGAGGCATTTATGCTCCCAACATCACTAAGTGAGGAGTTTGAAAGAATGTTGAATTCCTTTTGGTGGGGTTCTAATAGTAGGGATCGAAGAGGCATAAGATGGTTGAGGTGGGATAAGCTAACTATGAGGAAGGAGGTTGGAGGGATGGGTTTCCGACACTTTCACAGCTTCAATATGGCAATGCTAGGGAAGCAAACATGGAAAATTGCAAAGCATGCAGATACTATAGTAGAAAGGGTGTTCAAAGCTAAATATTTTTCAAGTTGTGACTTTATGGGAGTTTGCTTGGGCCATAATCCCAATTTCGTTTGGCGTAGTATCTTCACTTCCCAGGTAGTAGATGGAAGATAGATGGAAGATTGGAAGGGGTGAGCAAATATCAGTTTGGCAAGATCCGTGGGTTAAAGGTGACACCGATCCTTTTATTAAATCACCTATTGTGGCTGGTACAAAACATTTGAGAGTTAGAGATTTATGGTTGCTTAATTCAACACAGTGGAATTCAACTATGGTGAGGCAATTATTTAATTTACAGGAAGCAAACCGTATCCTAGCTCTGCAATTCTAAATATAGAGGAAGATGATAATCTTGTATGGTGGAGAAGTAGGGGTGGGACATATTCTGTTGAGTCTGCATACTTTTATCATTATGAAGGAGATGGTGGAACATACTGGTTTGCACATGGATGGTGACTGGGTGTCCATATGGAAAATAAAAATTCCACATAAAATTAAACTATTGTTGTGGAGAGCTAATAGAGGGTGCTTACCTACAAGATGCAGTCTACAAAGGAAGCATGTGCAGTGTGATTGCATTTGTCCTCTCTGTGAAGTAAATCCGGAAAATGAGTGACACATTTTCTTTGATTGCCCGCATGCAGAATCAGTTTGGAATGCTGCTGGTTTGTTGAATCAGGTACGGGCTGTCATGATTAATAGTGAGAGTTTCAATGAATGCTTCTTTAGCTTGCTGCAAACTTTAACAGAACCGCAAAAGAAGACGATGTCAATGATGTTATTTCATTTAGAGTTGTTTTTTTAGTGTGTTTAATCCACTTCAATTCGTGTATGTGGCACATATTTTTGTGAGTTGATGGAGTCAACAAATTACTAATCAAGCAAACTTCCTAGTCAAGAAAGGCAAACTTTTTAATAAACCAAATTTGCTAATCAAGAAAGGCAATAAGAGGAAAAAAAGATTACAAGATCCAAGACACGATTAATAGTACATCAAGACAATCAGAGCAAAAAATAAAATGCAAGATCTTAATCATTAATTGTACATTTAATGCCAAATCAACTAGGATATTTTCTTAAATTGTTTTGCCTAGTACTTTTGTAATTTTTGAATACCCTTTATGTCAATGAAAAGCAAGAAAGACTTTATCAAAGATTTTGAGTTCATACTCTTTGGTTCTGTATTGGACCAGTTTATTGATCTTAGCAAGAATTCCTTTTCTTGTGGCGATTCTCACATTCATAGACTTATCTTTGTCTTGGATTAAACCAATGTGGCACCCCTAACCTTCACACCCATGTTCTTCAGTCTTCACGAATTAAACAAGAGATTATTTCTTTTGTTTAGCTTAAATCTATTCCAAAATTATCCATCACATATCATTTCTTTCCCATATTTCATCCATCTTAAACCCAAAAATACAAAAATATAAGTTACAACCAGAATCTATATTGAAAATCAAAATAATTGTCAGTTTCCACAACAAGGATGCTATCATAAACTATGTGAACTCGTGGGTTCACCTTACACTTATTGAGTCTTTCATACGAGTGCGCAAGAGTGAAACTAGGTTAACACGTTGGTTCACATTGGGTCTTTCATTTGGTTGCCCAAGGGTTAAGTCACATAAACATTTGCTTGGGGAAGCTTTGGGGTGATGTGTTAGATGACATTGATGATCCAATGACCCATGGATCTGTTGCTGATAGGCTCGAACCGGTGGTGTCCAAGACTCGAAAGAAGAACCACAAAAAGAAATTGGTCCAGAAAACAGTAGACTATAACACTCACTCAAAGACGAATTTTGTCTCTGTTTCTTTTTGAGCTTGCTTTTGTAAGCGGGTCCTAGGATTTTCAGATAATCAATATTTTGCCAGAGTTTGGTTGGTTTTAATTACAGTCACAAGGATATTTTCTGTTTATTTAACTATTTCTAGTTATCTCTTTTATCTAGGTAGAGGTGTTTTAGGGGGCTCTGTTAGGGACTCCCTATTATTGTTTTGAGTTTAGCTTCTCCTATATCAAGGGTTTTGGTTTAGTCCCCCTTGTACTCTTCTCTGTCTTCTTTCTCTTTCCCTTTTGTTAATAAATTCTGACAAATTGTCTGTTTGTTTGAAAAAAAAGTCACATGTCAGACTTTTTGAATACTTAGGAATGAAATTACATTTATTTCATTCATACTCTAAAACAAATTTTTTTGCTAAAACAGATTTGTCCCTAGCTAGAGAGGTGCCTTAATAGGAGTCTAAAAATAATTACCCAAATTAGAGAGAGTTTCAGACCACCGTGGAGGATAAAACCCCAAAACACACAGGAGACAAGTCCGCCGTGAACGGCGGCAACGAAGGAACATGCTCAGATTTCTATAACCTCCGTCACCGCCGTCCACTCACTCCAGTCTTAGAGGTATCACTATCTAACGAAGATTTTCACAATTTGAGAAATATTTGTCCTAATCGGAAGGATTGGATCCTCCTAAGCAGCATAGTCGTGTTGACATTATCACCATTTCTCTATAGTTACATTAATTTCTTCCCAATATTTCATAAATTATATTAAAATTACTAATACTATCGTCATTGATTGGTACCATTTTTTTTTCTTTTTGAGGAAAGAGATGACGATGCTGTTGAAACTTGAAAGTGACTCCTGTTGTGTTTTTATTTTATTTTATAAAAACATAGAATATTTCAAAAGTGGGAAGTCTCACCTTGCTTCGGTTCTTGGCTTGCCAAAGCCTTTATATACCAAAGCATAATATGAGTTTGTAAACAAGCATGTAGGAGGGACTCCCTTGCGCGCACAAGTGGGAACCAAGTTATTTTAAACTCTTTTTTTAATATGATTGCTTATCCGAAAATGCTAATTTCCAAGTTTTTTTCTCCTTCACTTGGTCAAAATTGTTTTTAAACCAACGGCTAAATCATTTTGTAACTGGTGGGTTTATTGCCAACAGCTATTTCATTCATTCAAATGATTATTATAACGTTTTTATTTATTCTTCCTTTTAATTTGGCATTTCACCGTTGCTGGAGTGTGTGTCTCCAACAGTAACATGTGTTGCCTATATAATGCTACTTGAGTAGCTATCGAGAGACACAAATTTATTCAACTCACATCCTTTTCTAAAAATTCTGATTCTGGGTTACTCTCCTGTTGGAATATCACATTCCTTCTTGCTAGTTCTACTCCCTCACTTGTTACTGCCAGTGGGAAGAACCGGTTGTATCTCGGGGAACTTGCACTGTAGAGGCGAATAAGTTCTTCAGGACAGCTACCAAGCGCCTCCGATCTTTTATCCTCACGTTTGTTACTTGTGCAGGTTTCTTCTTTCGTTGCTGCAGTTGCGTATAATTTCAACAATCTGAAAAACTTATTCCTATGGCTGACGCAACCAACAACACCAACAATGATACCGGTGCTACCATCAACAACAATAGCACTATTGTCATTCCTGCTGCTGCTGTCCCTGTTACTTATGCAAAGCCTTTTCCTGACATCTCCAAAATTGAGGTCTTCGCAGGCCAAAATTTTCGCAGGTGGCAGGAGCGTGTCAGTTCTCTTCTTGACATGCACGGAGTTGCTGCTACTCTCACTGAGACCAAGCCAATGGACTCTGCAACTCCCAAACAGATTGAGTTTTGGACTCATGCCAATAAGGTGTGTCGTCATACAATTCTGAGCAGTTTTCCAATGAATTGTTTGACATCTACTGCACCTACAAGGAAGCTAATCAAATTTGGGAATCAATGATTCTCAAATATACTGCTGAAGATGCAAGCAAGCAAAGTTCGTTATCAGCAACTACTACAATTGGGTGATGAATGAATCTGATGAAATCAAAAATCAGATTAACCAGTATCACAAATTGCTAGAGAAAATGAAGGCTGAAAACATTGTTCTCCCAGATGTGCTGGGATTCTGATTGAGAAGCTGCCTGAATCATGGAAGGACTAAAAGCAACAGCTGAAGCACAAACACAAGCAACTGTCTCTGAACGAGCTGCTGACTCATATCATCATTGAAGACACCAACCGGAAAGAAAGCAACAAAGACAAGGGAAAATCAATGGCTGCACGTGCTAACATGGTGGTAAACAACTCTTCAAGGTACGACAAAGGTAAAACTGATTCTTCAAACAAAAGGTATGATTCCAAGAAATTTGCTAATCAAAAGAATCGCAAAAAGAACAATGATCATAACCCTGCTGTTCAGAGCTCTGAATTCAAGAGAAGAAGCTTTTGTTTTGTTTGTGGAAAGCCAGGACACTATGCACCTAAATGTAGGCATAGGGCGAGAAACGAAAATCCTCCTAAGGCAAACACCAATTTGGCTGATGCTGGTGGAGATGATAATGAGGATGACGATGTCATTGCTGCTGTCGTTTCTCTGGTCAATATGGCAACTGATGTGAACAAGTGGGTGGTAGAATCTGGAGCCACCAAACACATTTGTGCTAACAGAGAAGTTTTTACCTCTACACTGCTGTAGGGGAAGGAGAAGAACACATCTATCTGGGTGACTCTCATCCTGCCCCAGTTGTGGGGAAAGGGAAAGTTCTTCTCAAGCTCACATCAGGAAAAACCTTGGCTCTCACAAATGTGCTTAATGTGCCTAATATAAGGGCAAACTTGATTTCTGTTGGAGTTCTGCTGAAACATGGTATCAAAGTGACCTTTGAATCTAATAAGATTGTTCTCACAAAGAACAACACTTTTGTTGGGAAGGGATATTATGATCATGGACTTTTTGTACTCAACTCTTTTGATTTCAATAACAATGCTTCTACTTCTGCTTACTTGATTGATTCTTATAACATGTGGCATGCTAGACTAGGTCATATTAATTTTCCGTATGTTATTAAATTGCAACGTCTTGGCATGATTTCGATTAGTGATAAACAACATAGTAAATGTGATGTATGTGTTGAATCCAAATTAACTAAGAAATCATGTCCCCCGGTACAACGCGAATCTGAGTTGCTTAGTTTAATTCATACGGACCTAGGAGATTTGAAACAAACTCCAACCTGGGGAGGTAAACATTATTATGTGACCTTTATAGATGATTTTTCGAGATACACTAGAGTTTTTTTATTAAGGCAAAAGGATGAAGCTTTTGAAGCTTTTCTTTCATATAAAGCCGAAGTAGAAAACCAATTAGATAGAAAGATTAAACGAGTTAGATCTGATCGTGGAGGAGAGTATATATCGTTTAATGATTTTTGTGAAAAAGAAGGTATAATACATGAAACAACTCCCCCTTATTCACCTGAAACTAATGGTATAGTTGAAAGGAAAAATAGGACTCTAAAGGAGATGGTGAATGCTATGCTTATTAGTGCCAGTGCGCCTAATAACTTGTGGGGTGAGGCTATCTTAACTGCATGTTTTATACAAAATAGAACTCCTCATAGGAAAACCGGAAAAACCCCCTATGAACTATGGAAAGGTTATCAACCTAACCTGAAATATTTAAAAGTGTGGGGGTGCTTAGCAAAAGTTATGTTACCTGATCCTAAGAAAAGAAAAATTGGTAGCAAAACCTCTGATTGTGTTTATATAGGTTATGCTGAACATAGCGCTGCTTATAGATTTCTTGTTGTGAAAAGTGATGTTCTAGATAAAAATACTATTGTGGAAACTAAAAATGCTGATTTCTTTGAAAATGTATTTCCTTTGAAGCATGATAGTATATCTAGACAACCATTAGTATCTACTAATGATGAACCTTGTGTTGAACCTTATGAAGAATTAAGGAGAAGTAAACGACCAAGAAAAGAAACATCCTTCGGAGATGATTTTTATACTTATTTTGTTGGAAAAGATCCTGAAACTTTTTCTGAAGCAATTTCTTCTCCTGAATCGAAATTTTGGAAAGAAGCTATTAAAACCGAAATAGATTCAATATCCAAATGTAAAACTTGGACCTTAGTTGATTTACCTCCTGGAGCAAAACCAATTGGTTGCAAGTGGATTTTCAAAAGAAAATATAACCCTGATGGGTCTATTGATAAATACAAAGCTAGATTAGTAGCAAAAGGTTTTTCTCAAAAAGAAAACATTGATTATTTTGATACTTTTGCTCCAGTAACAAGAATTTCTTCTATTAGAGTTTTAATAGCTTTGGCTTCTATTCATAAACTTGTTATTCATCAAATGAATGTTAAAACCGCTTTTTTGAACGGTGATTTAGAAGAATAAATTTATATGACTCAACCCGAAGGATGTATAGTTTCTGGTCAAGAGAACAAAGTATGTGATAACTCTATTTTATATAGAGTTATATACGCATCTAAACCTAAATAATTGTCTAGAATCAAGTACAATATGTGTTAAATATAGTAGTATCAATAAAATAAACAACATTCAAGGTTTATACTCATGACTTAGCATTTTGTATATATATTGGTATGTTTGATGTGTTTGTTCAGTGCACCTGCAGTTGATGCATCTGCACCGGAAAACAAGCAGTGCATCTGCACTAGATGCAGCTGCACCAGATTACCACAGTGCAACCAAATTTAGTGCATCTGCACCATCCTGCACCAAAGACAGAATTACTCACAATGGAAGCACCTCAATTCATACCATGGCATAAATATCTCTATGACATTATGCTTAGTCACAAGTCACATGGAGGCACCATGGCAACTTGCAAAAGGATGCACCTGCATCGCATGCAGCTGCACTACATGCAGCTGCACCATCCTGAAAGGGAGGAAAAATGCCAACACCGGAAGCACCTCAAACTCGAAGAAGATAAAGACACCACAAGATGACATCATAATTGGTCACAAATCACATGGGTCACACGGGAACCTTTCAAAGGAGGTGCCTACAATATATGACCATTTGAAGAGTCATCTTATAAAGGACACATGGCTACACCTAATTGGACCATTCTTTGCACTTGAGTTAAAAACTCAAATGGCATCATCAACTTCTGAAAAGTAACCATGGTTAAGTTAACTTTGTCTCCAAGCAAACCCTCACTTGAAGGAAATCTCAAGGCCTATATAAAGGACTCAACTCTTCACTTGAAAAATATATAGATTTTTACATACTTACTTCTTGTTCTTTCTATTTTAGTTTTTTATAGTTTTCAAGTTTATTTTCTTGTAGTTCTTTTTATATTTTCTTAGTGTTAGAAATTAGTTGTAAGCAAATATATGCAAGAGTTTTCCATTTGTTACTATTTTGAATCCTCTTGTACTTTTCTTCATTGCAATATGTTTTCATTCAAATATATTTGCTTTATCATGTCCAACATGAGCTAAATCTCTTAAGTTGGGATGTTCTAACTTTCCAATGATCTTTTGAGGAAAGTTATTGTGTTTTCAAGTGGTGTGCACTTTAGTTCTTGTGTTTAAATTCTTAATCTTGTTTAAAGGTTGATCACTTAGAACAAGTAGAGTTATATTCACTTAATTGGTTTATAACTAGAAATCAAGAACTAAGTAAGGATAAGTGTTTAATAAAGCTTTTTGTTAAACTAGTTTTAATGAAGTTAGCTTGTTAATTCCATGTTAATTCCTAACCTTAGGTTAACATAGTCCTTACAAGAGTGTAGTAAGATCTTAAGATACAAGAGTGTACTTATTTAGCAAATTGGATTATCTGTAAGGGGGCGAGAGAGGCACTGACAACCCTACTCTTTACCGCAAAAAAACAGGATCATAAGAGCTTGTAACGAAACTCTGAAGAAAGTAGCTGACCAGCACACACTGATGCAGCTGCACTAAGTGCAACTGCACCACAAGAAAACACAATACACTCAAAAGTGATTTAGCTTGTGAAGACATCTCAACTTTCATTCTCAACTGATTTCTTACACAATTTACTTGCTTTCCGTTTATTTATTTTCATTTCAACTTCAACCAAAACCCAAAAATCTGAATAGTGTAGTTGCACTAATTTGCATTTCTTTACAATAACATATAAGAGTTAATTCAATCTCTGTGGGTTCGATCTTTTATACTATAACTTGTGACTGTGTATACTTGCACACGTATTTTCACACACCAAGTTTTTGGCGCCGTTGTCGGGGATTGTCATTAATTTTTGTTGTTTTAAAGATAGTAGATTAGTGTTTATTTTCTGTTTTGTTATTCTGGTATTTTGTTTTTCTGTGCAGAAACAGGTGCTGTTACACCTAGTGCATCTGCACTAGCTTATGCCCAGAGACAAACCACCAGAATTTGAGTTTAATCCAGAGATAGAAAGACAGTTTAGAAGGTTGCGAAGAACCCAAAAAGAAAAGCAGCAAAGTAGCAGAAATACCATGTCTCAACAAGGTGAAGGAGGAGGTACTGGATCACAACAAGGTCCTCAATATGGTCCTCAACCAGATCACAGGTACAGACTCATCAATATGGATCCCATAGGTATGATTAATGATAGAGATAGACCTATGAGAGATTATGTTATGTTTGATCATCAAAACATGCAAACAAGCATAGCAAGACCTCACATAGAGGCTATCCATTTTGAATTTAAACCTATGATGTTTCAAATGTTACAAACAATTGGTCAATATGGTGGACATCCTCATGAGGATCCCCATGAGCATTTAAAACAGTTTTTAGAAATATGTAGTAACTTTATCATACCTGGTGTTAGTGAAGATGCATTTAGACTTAAGTTATTTCCATATTCTTTGAAAGATAAGGCTAAATCTTGGTTAAATTCATTGGAGCCTAATTCTATTCATTGATGGAATGAAATGGCTGAAAAGTTTTTGTCAAAATATTTTCCACCCATTAAAAATGCCAGAATGAGAAATGATATTACATCTTTTAGACAAAAAGAATTTGAATCATTGTTTGAAGCATGGGAAAGATGGAAAGAACTTTTAAGAAAATGTCCACACCATGGTCTTCCAGTCATTATTCAGATGGAAACATTTTATAATGGTTTGGAACCACAAACTAGAATAATGATTGATGCATCATCTGGTGGTGTATTGTTAAATCTGTCTTATAATGAAGCATGTGAATTGATTGATAGAGTTGCTACTAATAGTTCTAGTTGGCCTACTGAGAGGGGAAGTACCCAAAAGAAATCATCAGGGGTACATGAAATTAGTGAAATATCATCCCTATCTGCTCAAGTAGCCTCACTAGCAAACATGTTCAAAAACTTCACCACAACCAGTGCAACTGCATCTAGTGCAGCTGCACCAGTAGAGAACACTGCAGCAGCAATAGAACAAGCCCCTCCAAGAGCTGTAAGTTGTGTTTATTGTGGAGGAGGTCACCTTTATGAGGAGTGTCCTAGCAACCCTATCTCTGTAAATTATGTAAATTATGATAGGAATAACAACCCTTACTCCAATACCTATAATGCTGGTTGGAAGAACCATCCAAACTTCAGATGGAACAATACTAGTGCACCTGCACCTAGTGCAACTGCACCAACCCTTCCACCAGAATTTCAATATCAGAACTACCAAAGGCCACAACAACAACAACCTGCTACTGATAACTCCTTAGAGGGTTTGCTCAAATCTTTCATTAGTGAAACTAGAACAGCTAGGCAAGCCCAAGATGCATCAATCAAAAATTTGGAGAATCAGGTAGGTCAGTTAGCAACTGCTCTGTATCAAAGACCAACAGGTGCATTACCATCCAATACAGAAGCAAGTCCATCTCAGAGGCCAGGTAAAGAACAGGTCAAAGCTATCTCTCTCAGGAATGGGAAAGATCTTGCAGAACCTTATGAGAATGAAGGTACAGGTAAGGAAGAAAAAAATAAAAATGAAAAAAATTCTCAAGATGCAGAAGCACCTGATGCATCTGCATCTCATGAAGTCCCAACTCCAAGGTTAGTTCCTGAATACCCTCCTCCTCCTTTTCCTCAAAGATTAAAAAAGGCACATGAGGAGAAGCAATTCAGTAAATTTTTAGATGTTTTAAAACAATTGCATATTAATGTTCCCTTGATTGAAGCATTGCAACAAATGCCTAATTATGCTAAATTCATGAAAGATGTTCTTTCAAAAAGAAAAAGATTAGGTGAATTTGAAACTGTTGCTTTGTCAAAAGAATGTAGTTTGATTTTGCAAAACAAAATTCCAAGAAAATTGAAAGATCCAGGTAGCTTTACAATTCCATTTTCAATAGGTAATTACTATACAGGTCGTGCATTGTGTGATTTAGGAGCAAGCATCAACTTGATGCCTAAATCTGTCTTTACACAGTTAGGAATTGGAAATGCTAAACCTACATCTTTAACATTGTCACTTGCAGACAGGTCAATAGCTTACCCAGAAGGAATCATAGAAGATATATTGGTAAAGATTGACAAATTTTTATTTCCTGTAGATTTTGTTATTCTTGACTTTGTTGCAGATGAAGAAGTACTAGTTATTCTTGGAAGGCCATTCTTAGCCACTGGGAAAACATTGATTGATGTGCAAAAAGGAGAACTAACCATGAGAGTAAATGATCAAGAGGTGAAATTCAATGTAATGAATGCTCTGAAATATCCTGCAGAAGAGAGTGAATAATGTTCAGCAGTCATCTCTCTTGATCATTTGATGCAGAAGCAATTCTACAAACAACATGATCATCTGACGAATGCTCTAGCATCCAGTGCTCCTGCCTTGATAGATGAAGAAATTGAAGAAAAACATCCTCCACAAAATGAGCTTAAATTTTTTCAAGAAAATGAGAATTGTTATCCCAAATGCTTATTGGTTGGGCCATGGGATCACTTGCTTCCCCATGCCAAATACATGGGAGTTCTAACAAAAAGAAGAAAGAGGAAGTAGCTGACCAGCACACACTGATGCAGCTGCACTAAGTGCAACAGCACCACAAGAAAACACAATACACTCAAAAGTGATTTAGCTTGTGAAGACATCTCAACTTTCATTCTCAACTGATTTCTTACACAATTTACTTGCTTTCCGTTTATTTATTTTCATTTCAACTTCAACCAAAACCCAAAAATCTGAATAGTGTAGTTGCACTAATTTGCATTTCTTTACAATAACATATAAGAGTTAATTCAATCTCTGTGGGTTCGATCTTTTATACTATAACTTGTGACTGTGTATACTTGCACACGTATTTTCACACACCAGTATGCAAACTCCTTAAATCCTTATATGGTTTAAAACAAGCACCAAAACAATGGCATGAAAAGTTTGATCAAACTTTGATTAGTGATGGTTTCTCTACAACTGATGTTGATAAATGTGTTTACACTAAAATTGTGTGTGGAGAACAAGTGATTATTTGTTTGTATGTAGATGACATGCTAATTTTTGGTACTTGTCTTGATATTGTTGTTGCAACAAAATCTTTTCTGTCATCTAGTTTTGATATGAAAGATTTGGGTGAAGCAAATGTTATATTAGGAGTTAGACTCATAAGGGAAGGTGATAGCATTACACTATCACAAGATCATTATGTGGAAAAACTTCTTAGGAAGTTTGGACACATTAACTCTACCCCTTTGAGTACCCCTTATGATGCTAACTCACACTTAAAGAAAAATAAAGGTGATCCTGTTGACCAACCTCAGTATGCCCAAGTAATTGGGAGCCTACTGCATTTAATGAATTTTTCTCGACCAGACATTGCATATGCAGTTGGTCGTCTGAGTGGGTATACTCATAACCCTAGTCAGGATCATTGGAAGGCAATTGCTCACCTTATGAGGTATTTAAAAGGTACCACAAGTTATGGTATTACTTACAGTGGATTTCCCGCAGTATTAGAAGGATACTGTGATGCAAACTGGATATCTGATTCAGATGAGACAAAATCCACTAGTGGTTACATTTTTACACTTGGTGGGGGTGCGGTAACTTGGAGGTCAGTCAAACAATCCATTATTGCTAGATCGACCATGGAGTCGGAATTTGTAGCTTTGGAATTGGCTGGTACTGAAGCTGAATGGTTAAAGAACCTTCTAGCTGGAATTCCTTTGGGAATAAAACCGACACCATCAGTGTCAATACATTGTGACAGTCAGTCGGCAATAGCCGTTGCAAAGAATAAGACCTATAATGGAAAAAATAGGCATGTGCAATTGAGACATAATGTTGTCAAACAATTGCAAAAATGTGGAGCTAT
This sequence comes from Astragalus glycyphyllos, assembly GCA_963573325.1. Lineage (NCBI taxonomy): Eukaryota > Viridiplantae > Streptophyta > Magnoliopsida > Fabales > Fabaceae > Astragalus > Astragalus glycyphyllos. The sequence goes on along the minus strand of OY754313.1, from coordinate 5,677,665 downwards.
ATCGATCGATTATGTGAAGTCAGAAGTGAATTTGGCCGATCCTCTGACAAAACCTCTGATGAGGAAATTAATTTGTGAGACATTGAGGGGAATGGGACTTAAGCCAATTTAAATTAAGAAGTGATGGTAACCCAACCTTTGTGATTGGAGATCCCATGAATAAGGTTCAAATGTGGTAAAAACAAGTCACTTCTTGATATTCCTAGCACTGAAAAATTAATTCATGTAATTATTTTTATTATTGTCCCTTCCTATGGTGTCATTGTGATAGTGCTAGACTACAAGGTTTAAAGGTTAAGCTTAAAGCTTTAATGATTTTCATAGCCCTTATGGGTGGTGTATGACTTGCAGCATACACTTGATGAAATCACCTATATGAGTGTCAAGTGGGCCGCTTGCATGAGATCCTGGCAAGATCTCTAGAGCACTCATGAATACCGAGCACGCGCAGGGCCTATTAGCGCACCACCGCGAAAACAGCAAGAATTGTGGGGGTGTAATGTGATAGTAAAACCTCTAACATATAATATGTGTCTTGGGTTCCATAGCTTGCTAAACCAATTCACTGTATGTTATGTTTTATCTGTCTAGGACTGGTTCCATAACTTGCTATACAGCTCCGATGCATTACATCTACGATGTTAACCTAGGAAATTTCTTTTATAAATTTATTTTCCAACTTTTGAAATATGTGGGGGATTGTTGTGTTTTTTATTTATTTATAAAAACATAGAATATTTCAAAAGTGGGAAGTGTAACACCCCCCTTTTACTATTACAATTAAATAGACAATTATCAGAGTCACCTCGAAGGGCGCTACATTTTTTCACCATTTTAAAAAAAAAACACCATTTATTCCAAAAAAAAATCTCCAAAATAATTTATATAAAAGAAATCACCAAGCAGCGGAAATATTAACCAGTTTAAACATCTCCAGAATTAACAATTAAAGACATCTCCAAAATTAATTAAAACAATTTCCAATAACTAAAATAATAGTTCAAAACGATAACTAACGACTCCCCGGTGCTACATATCAGAGCTGACACAGACCCAAACGAGAGAGGAAGCAAAACCTAGCAATTCCTCCACGAGCACTAGCGATCACCTGCAGCGTTGCCGCATGAGAGCAACATTCCAAGCAGAAGGGGTGAGTCTAACAGAGATAATAAGCAGATGATAAAAATATGCTAGCATCAGGTAACTACAGCAACACAATACAATTACACCATATCACAGCACCAGATACCAAAGGAAAAATCCATTTGACAGTGAACCACCAAAATTATAACATTCATAGACAATGGGATGATATGCAACCCCTCCAGTGGGCATATGCATGCGGTACCGATCACCAAAATGAGCCACGACGGGCATATCACCAATAAACACCAGAGGCAGAGCCTATATCACCAAAACATGCATATGACAATGCGACACCATGATTATGCACCAACTCACCATAACAAGTATTTAAAATAAATACTATATCACCAGAATCAAAACAAATGATTTCACCAAAAATAGCACCAAGTTGTAGCATCACAGCTACCACTAAACTCTCCTGAGCATACCAGCACCGCACCTGAAATATTAACACCAGACGGCTCCACAACGCGGACATAACGCACGCACACCACGCACAAGACTGGCGCACAGCGCCTAGGCACATCGCACCTACTTCAGCGAATTAATTAAAATAGCAAACGACATCGGATTTCAACAAATAAATACTTGTTGGAAAGCCCTATGGGTCTGGTTATCATCCCTAAGTTCAGTTTTTGAAGGAGAGTGTCCAATAGGTACAGTTTTCGAAAAGCACACAGGCTAGTTGCAAAAGAGGACAGTTTCTGTCCTTCAAATTCAAGCAATTCCAAAGTGACCAAAACTCAATCAAATTGCAAGAAACTTGTGCATAAACTGGGGCAAATTTTGTCTAGTTTTCAAAGAAATTGGATTCGTTCGAAAAGGGGTTCTTTTGAAAACGTGGTAACCAAAACACTGACCCTGTGTCCAGATTGTTTCCAGAATCTTACTCTAACTTGTGGAATTCATATCTCGAGCTACACAACTCTAAACGAAACCAAACCAGTGCCAAATTAACAAGAATTAAGTCTATTTTCCAGAAAAATAAACCACATAATTTTTCGGTCAATACAACGTTCCCAGTCACCGAAATACCGAATCTATACTCAAATCGTTTCCAGAATTTTAACCTAACTTGTATCGCCTATAACTCGAGCTATACGACTCCGAATTTAACGAACCCAGTGCCAAAACGACCGGCGTTAAGTCTATTTTCAAAAACAATCAACCTCATAATTTTTGGATCAACCAAACAGCGCAAGTTTTAGAAAAACCGAACCTGTGTCCAGAATCGCTAAATTGCCAAACACCAAACCCTAACGGCAACGACACCGCAACCACCACAACAAAAACGACAATTCGACAACACGACAACAACAATCAACCACGCACAGCAACAACAAAAACACGAACAATAACAACACCATCATCGTGATACAACAATCACGCAACAACAAATAACGAAACAAATCACAATAACGTGCAATAATCGTCACAGCACCAATCTCAACGAAAACACGATATGCAACAACACGAACAATTCAACAAAACCCTAGACTACCCACACATAATTATCATCAACCCATTATCAAGGTTAAGCCCACCCTTACCTCGAATAACGTAAGCTCCGGAACACGACGAACGAGACACGAACAAAACCACAGCAACACGAACGATCTCCTTTTGAAATTCTTCGCGAAACCCTCCTCTTCTCTCCCTCTTTGCGCCGCGTGCTCTCTCTCTCACTCTCACTTTCGTTTTTCTTTTGCTTGCTGCGAATGAGGGTTTGGCTTAAACCCCCAGGGTTTAAGTTGAGGGCTCAGTAAACACTGGGCTCTCTACGTCACCACCTCCTTTACTCGTTTCACCTCCTACGCATATAGAATATTAACCTTTTAATTTATCTATATCCCGCCTCCAAATTATTTTAATAATTCAATCAACTATTTTAATTAAATTATTTCCGGGGTGTTACAACCCTCCCCCACTTAGAATCTTTCGTCCTCGAAACATACCTGATTCAAACAGCTCCGGATAGGACTCTCGCATCTTGCTCTCCAACTCCCATGTCATGCTTTCACCAGCAGCTCCTAACCAGACCACTTTCACCAGGTTTATCCCTTTGCCACGTAAAGTCTTCACTTCACGATCTTCAATTCGCACAGGCATTATCTCCACAGTGAGATTATCCCGCACATGCACAACATCCATCGGAATCACATGGGACGGATCCGAAATATACTTCCGAAGTTGCGACACATGAAATACATCGTGCAAATTCGAAAGATTAGGCGGCAAGGCCACCCTATAAGCAACATTACCAATTCTCTCAGTGATCTGATACGGTCCAATGAAACGAGGAGTCAACTTCTTTGTCTTCAATGCACGCCCAACACCAGCCCTAGGCGTGACTCTCAAAAACACATGATCACCAGCTTGGAATTCTAAATCCTTCCTTCTCTTATCATGATAGCTCTTCTGTCTACTCTGCGACGCTTTCATTTTCTCACGGATCAATTTCACCTTTTCAGTAGTCTCTCGAACAACCTCGGGTCCAAGAACAATACTCTCCCCAGATTCATGCCAACACAACGGAGTCCTACATCTCCGACCATACAATGCCTCGAACGGTGCCATCCCGATGCTAGAATGGTAACTATTGTTGTAAGTAAACTCGATCAACGGAAGGTGAGTATCCCACGCACCTCCCTGCTCAAGAACACAAGATCTCAACAAGTCTTCCAACGACTGAATGGTCCTCTCTGTCTGTCCATCAGTTTGAGGATGATAAGCTGAACTCAACCTCAATTTAGAACCCAACGCTTCTTGCAAACTCTTCCAGAAATCAGAAGTGAACCTAGGATCTCTGTCAGACACAATGCACAAAGGAACACCATGCAACTTCACAATCACCTGAATATAAATCTCTGCCAATCTCGACACCGGATACGTGATATTGATAGGAATAAAATGAGCAGACTTCGTCAATCTATCCACAATCACCCAAATCGAATCGTGCCCCCTCACAGTATTAGGTAACCCTATCACGAAATCCATAGAAATACTATCCCACTTCCATTCCGGAATCTCCAACGGTTGCATCAACCCAGCAGGCTTCTGATGCTCAACCTTCGATTTCTGACAAATCAAGCAGGAATACACAAACTGCGTCACATCACGCTTCATACCAGGCCACCAAAACATCTTCTTCAGATCCTGATACATCTTTGTAGCTCCCGGATGGATACTCAACTTACTCCTATGACCTTCTTCTAAAATTGCTCTTTTCATCTCCTCATCATCAGGAATGCAGATTCTTCCACGGTACTTCAATACATTCTGCGCATCCAACTCAAAGTCTTTATTCTCGGATTGATCAATCCCAACCATCAGGTCAACTAATTTAACATCTAACTTCTGAGCTTCTCGAATGCTAGCCATGAATTCATTATCAATCTTCAACATCCCCAATCTGACACTCTGAGGCGTCACTTCACAAACCAAACTCATATCCCTGAACTGCTCAATTAATTCGAGTTCTCTAACCATCATTGCTGACATATGCAACGTCTTTCGACTTAAAGCGTCAGCTACCACATTAGCCTTTCCCGGATGATAGTTCAAGCTAAAGTCATAGTCTTTCAGCAACTCCAACCATCTGCGCTGTCTCATATTCAACTCTTTCTGATCAAACAGATACTGCAAACCCTTATGATCACTGAACACCTCAAACCTCGAACCATACAGATAATGTCTCCAAATTTTCAACGCGAACACAACTGCAGCAAGTTCTAAATCATGGGTAGGGTAGTTCTTCTCATGAGTCCTCAACTGTCTCGACGCATAGGCAACTACCTTACCATTCTGCATAAGCACACCTCCCAACCCCATCTTGGAAGCATCACAATACACCACAAACGACTCTTCCGGATTAGGCAACGTCAGAACAGGAGACGTCGTCAACCTCTCCTTCAATTCTTTGAAGCTCTCTTCACAACAGTCATCCCAGATGAAAGCTTTACCCTTGCAAGTCAACTGAGTCAACGGAAGTGCCAACTTCGAAAATCCTTCTATAAACCTCCTATAGTAACCTGCCAGACCCAGAAAACTTCTAATCTCAGTAACTGACTTCGGAGACTCCCATTGTAACACGGCATCAACCTTAGACGGATCCACGGCAATTCCATTCCCCGAAATAACATGACCCAGAAAGCTAACCTCTTTCAACCAAAACTCACACTTAGACAGCTTCGCATATAATTTCCTGTCCCTCAGAATTTCCAATACCAATCTCAGATGTTCTGCATGCTCCTCTTCTGACTTAGAATAAATTAGGATGTCGTCAATGAATACCACCACAAACCGATCCAGATACTCACGAAAGATACGATTCATGTACTCCATGAACACTCCCGGCGCATTAGTCACACCGAAAGGCATCACGGAATACTCATAATGCCCATAACGGGTTCTGAAAGCTGTCTTCTGAATGTCTTCGTCTTTCACCTTGATCTGATGATAACCCGATCTCAAATCTATTTTACTGAACACCTGAGCACCCACCAACTGATCCATTAAGTCATCAATCCTCGGAAGCGGATACTTGTTCTTAATAGTCACCTTATTCAGCTGCCGATAGTCTACGCACAACCTCATACTACCATCTTTCTTTTTCACCAACAACACTGGAGCTCCCCACGGCGACACACTTGGCCTCACAAATTTCTTTTCAAGCAGATCCTCGAGTTGCTTCTTCAGTTCTGACAATTCAGATGCAGACATTCTATACGGTGCCATAGACACAAGTTTAGTATCAGGTACCAGATCAATAGCAAACTCAACCTCTCTCTCTGGTGGTACATCCGGAATCTCGTCGGGAAAAACCTCAGAAAACTCTCGCACCACCTGCAACTCATCAACCTTCGCTTGGCTCTCAGCAGACAATGACGCCATTAATGAAAACAACTGGACGTCTTCCCTCATTACCCTATGCAACTGACCAGCAGACAACAAACCAGACTCTTCCTCTTCAGGAGAAAAGAAACTCACAGACCTTTCATGACAGTTGATATGAACATGGTTATCAACTAACCAGTCCATACCTAGAATAACATCCATTCCGCTCAGCGGCAAACAAATCAAGTCAACGAGAAAATCATTACCGAATATCGATAAAGGGCATTTAGCACAAACAACCGAGGTAGTCACCGAACCCTTAGCCGGAGTATCGATAACCATCTCCCTCAACATAGAAGATAAAACAAGATCTAATTTCTCAACACATGCAGTAGCAATAAAACAATGGGTAGCACCAGTATCAATAATAGCAATAAGAGGAGAATTATTAATATAGCATGTACCTCTGATCTCATTCACTGCATCTGACCCCGCCAGAGCGAACACCTTCCCAACGGACCTTTCTTTCTTCGGTTTAGGACACTGAGTGCTGATATGACCACCCTCACCACAGTTGTAGCATAACACATCCTTTCGATCACAGCTAGACGCCATATGACCCTCTTTACCACACTTGTAGCACTTCTTCACATCACCTGGACAGTCAGGACGCTTATGACCGGGTTTACCACACTTGTAACATACCACACTAGCAGCAGCATCTCCCCCACTAGGTCTCTTACCCACAGCAGTTCTCTGATTGCCCTTACCAGCTGGAACCTCATACGGCTTCCCACGACTCGAGAAATTCTTCTGCCTATCCCTCATGACTCTAGAATGAGCATTACTGTCTTCCTCGAAGATTCTGCAGCTGTCAATCAACTCCGAGAACACCCGAATTTTCTGATACCCTATCGCCTTCTTGATATCAGCCCGCAACCCATTTTCAAACTTGATGCATTTGGAGAATTCAGCACCAGCCTCACCATAATGTGGATAGAACTTCGCCAATTCAATGAACTTGGCAGCATACTCAGTCACCGACATATTACCCTGCTTCAGCTCCAGAAACTCAATCTCTTTCTTCCCACGGACATCTTCAGGATAATACTTTCTCAGAAATTCTTTGCTGAACACAGCCCAAGTGACCTCTTCATTCACAGTCGCCAACCTCTGCCTCACCTCCAACCACCAGTCATTAGCCTCCTCTGCCAGCATATGAGTACCATACCTGACTTTCTGCGCCTCAGAGCAATCCATAACACGAAAGATTCTCTCCATCTCTTTCAGCCACGCCAAAGCACCATCAGGGTTATACTTGCCCTTAAAGGTAGGAGGATTCTCCCTCTGAAACGTAGCCAAACTGCGCGCCCCAGCATCACCAGCAGCACCTGGGTTATTCTCCATAGCTTGAGCCACAGCCTGCAAAGCAGCAGCGAGTGCAGCATCGTTCCGTCCTGCCATCTCAACCTAACACTGCAACAGAAACTATAATCAGAAACGAGTAACAATTACTCAAGTGTTACTCGACTCGACGACTCGACAACTTGGCCGGACAGACCGAACTGCTCTGATACCACTTATGTAACACCCCCCTTTTACTATTACAATTAAATAGACAATTATCAGAGTCACCTCGAAGGGCGCTACATTTTTTCACCATTTTAAAAAAAAACACCATTTATTCCAAAAAAAAAATCTCCAAAATAATTTATATAAAAGAAATCACCAAGCAGCGGAAATATTAACCAGTTTAAACATCTCCAGAATTAACAATTAAAGACATCTCCAAAATTAATTAAAACAATTTCCAATAACTAAAATAATAGTTCAAAACGATAACTAACGACTCCCCGGTGCTACATATCAGAGCTGACACAGACCCAAACGAGAGAGGAAGCAAAACCTAGCAATTCCTCCACGAGCACTAGCGATCACCTGCAGCGTTGCCGCATGAGAGCAACATTCCAAGCAGAAGGGGTGAGTCTAACAGAGATAATAAGCAGATGATAAAAATATGCTAGCATCAGGTAACTACAGCAACACAATACAATTACACCATATCACAGCACCAGATACCAAAGGAAAAATCCATTTGACAGTGAACCACCAAAATTATAACATTCATAGACAATGGGATGATATGCAACCCCTCCAGTGGGCATATGCATGCGGTACCGATCACCAAAATGAGCCACGACGGGCATATCACCAATAAACACCAGAGGCAGAGCCTATATCACCAAAACATGCATATGACAATGCGACACCATGATTATGCACCAACTCACCATAACAAGTATTTAAAATAAATACTATATCACCAGAATCAAAACAAATGATTTCACCAAAAATAGCACCAAGTTGTAGCATCACAGCTACCACTAAACTCTCCTGAGCATACCAGCACCGCACCTGAAATATTAACACCAGACGGCTCCACAACGCGGACATAACGCACGCACACCACGCACAAGACTGGCGCACAGCGCCTAGGCACATCGCACCTACTTCAGCGAATTAATTAAAATAGCAAACGACATCGGATTTCAACAAATAAATACTTGTTGGAAAGCCCTATGGGTCTGGTTATCATCCCTAAGTTCAGTTTTTGAAGGAGAGTGTCCAATAGGTACAGTTTTCGAAAAGCACACAGGCTAGTTGCAAAAGAGGACAGTTTCTGTCCTTCAAATTCAAGCAATTCCAAAGTGACCAAAACTCAATCAAATTGCATGAAACTTGTGCATAAACTGGGGAAAATTTTGTCTAGTTTTCAAAGAAATTGGATTCGTTCGAAAAGGAGTTCTTTTGAAAACGTGGTAACCAAAACACTGACCCTGTGTCCAGATTGTTTCCAGAATCTTACTCTAACTTGTGGAATTCATATCTCGAGCTACACAACTCTAAACGCAACCAAACCAGTGCCAAATTAACAAGCATTAAGTCTATTTTCCAGAAAAATAAACCACATAATTTTTCGGTCAATACAACGTTCCCAGTCACCGAAATACCGAATCTATACTCAAATCGTTTCCAGAATTTTAACCTAACTTGTATCGCCTATAACTCGAGCTATACGACTCCGAATTTAACGAACCCAGTGCCAAAACGACCGGCGTTAAGTCTATTTTCAAAAACAATCAACCTCATAATTTTTGGATCAACCAAACAGCGCCAGTTTTAGAAAAACCGAACCTGTGTCCAGAATCGCTAAATTGCCAAACACCAAACCCTAACGGCAACGACACCGCAACCACCACAACAAAAACGACAATTCAACAACACGACAACAACAATCAACCACGCACAGCAACAACAAAAACACGAACAATAACAACACCATCATCGTGATACAACAATCACGCAACAACAAATAATGAAACAAATCACAATAACGTGCAATAATCGTCACAGCACCAATCTCAACGAAAACACGATATGCAACAACACGAACAATTCAACAAAACCCTAGACTACCCACACATAATTATCATCAACCCATTATCAATGTTAAGCCCACCCTTACCTCGAATAACGTAAGCTCCGGAACACGACGAACGAGACACGAACAAAACCACAGCAACCCGAACGATCTCCTTTTGAAATTCTTCGCGAAACCCTCCTCTTCTCTCCCTCTTTGCGCCGCGTGCTCTCTCTCTCACTCTCACTTTCGTTTTTCTTTTGCTTGCTGCGAATGAGGGTTTGGCTTAAACCCCCAGGGTTTAAGTTGAGGGCTCAGTAAACACTGGGCTCTCTACGTCACCACCTCCTTTACTCGTTTCACCTTCTACGCATATAAAATATTAACCTTTTAATTTATCTATATCCCGCCTCCAAATTATTTTAATAATTCAATCAACTATTTTAATTAAATTATTTCCGGGGTGTTACAGGAAGTCCCACCTTGCTTGGTTCTTGGCTTGCCAAAGCCTTTATATACCAAAGCATAATATGAGTTTGTAAACAAGCATGTAAGAGGGACTCCCTCGCGCCCACAAGTGGGAACCAAGTTATTTTAAACTCCTTTTTTAATATGATTGCTTATCCGAAAATGCTAATTTCCAAGTTTTTTTCTCCTTCAATTGGTCAAAATTGTTTTTAAACCAACGGCTAAATCATTTTGTAACTGGTGGGTTTATTGCCAACAGCTATTTCATTCATTCAAATGATTATTATAACGTTTTTATTTATTCTTCCTTTTAATTTGGCATTACACAGTTGCTGGAGTGTGTGTCTCCAACAGTAACATGTGTTGCCTATATAATGCTACTTGAGTAGCTATCGAGAGACACACAAATTTATTCAACTCACTTCCTTTTCTAAAAATTCTGATTCTGGGTTACTCTCCTGTTGGAATATCACATTCCTTCTTGCTAGTTCTGCTCCCTCACTTGTTACTGCCAGTGGGAAGAACCGGTTGTATCACGGGGAACTTGCGCTGTAGAGGCGAATAAGTTCTTCAGGACAGCTACCAAGCGCTTCCGGTCTTTTATCCTCACGTTTGTTACTTGTGCAGGTTTCTTCTTTCGTTGCTGCAGTTGCGTATAATTTCAACAACTCCAACTCTAAAACTTCATCACAAGTTGAAGAATATTGGTAAGCAAAATGTTAAAACAAAATTATGTAACACCAAGCTTCTGAATTTTCACTTGACACATTTTTTGGTTAAGACCTTTACGAAGGTAATTACATTTATCTCACCCCAAGGGAACTAGTGGGGAGTTGAACCCGAGACCTCTCAGATACAACTCCTGTCATGCTCCACTAGGCCATGCTCCACTAGGCCAACCCGTTCTTCACTTGACACATGTATACTCAGTTTTAAATTAGTCTGAGTTTTAAATTCAAATAAATACAAAATACAATGTTAAAGTATTGCTAAGCACAGATAATGCCATTGTAGTGGTTACCAAAAGATTGTTGAAATTTTCACAAGCTCTACCGCACAGTACTTAAGCTGCCTTCACACCTTCGTTTATTTATTTATAATGGTTCTTTGTCGAACTTTCCACCAAGATAAAAAATATTGCAAAAGGAAGACGAAGGATGGTAGAAGAGGTGAGGTACAATGATATTTTTGAGCATTGTGGGTCCACATGAAATATAGGAAATGGGAAGGAAGTTTAAGTTTGGCTACTGGTTGCCTGGTTGGTGAATGAGTGGAATACTACTCATAAAAGGTTAGTGAAACCTCATTGCAAATTTTGTTATCAGTTTCCCTACTTCTCTTTATTCACAGACCCAACTGTAAGGAACACAACAAATTCTTCTCATACTCTTACAATTACTACTATTTCTTCTCATGGCTCTACAATCCCCCTCTTCCTCCTCGTATGGATTTGACTATGATGTGTTCCTCAGTTTTAGAGGCTCTGACACTCGCTATAACTTTACTGGCAATCTCTACAAGGCTCTTAGAGACAGGGGAATCGTCACCTTCATTGATGATAGGGAGCTTCAACGGGGTGAAGAAATCACACCTGCACTTTTCAAGTACATCGAACACTCCAGGATTGCCATCATCGTGTTTTCTAAGAACTATGCTTCTTCTTCCTTTTGTTTGGACGAACTTGTCCATATCATTGAGTGCTCCAAGGAAAAGGATCGACTTGTTTTGCCTATTTTCTATGACATAGAACCTACTCACTTGCGACATCAAACCGGAAGTTATGGTGAAGCAATAGCTAATCAAGAAGAAAAGTTCCAAAATAACAAGGAAAAGTACAACCATAACATGGAGAGGTTGCAGAAATGGAAGATGGCTCTTAATCAAGCTGCTAACTTGTCCGGCCATACTTTCAATCTTGCTAGGTACTCCAACTTGGGTTTTTACTCGTGATTTTACTTCTTCAATATATAGTATTTCTTAAATTTTTGATTGCCAAATAATTCCATTTTCAATGCTAATGAGAAAAATATGTTATTTTTAATGTCGAACAAGTTAGTTTAGTGTGATTTGTATGTCTAAACAATTTGAAATGTAATAACATAATTATCAATACATGGATTCCATTATGGTGCGTTTACTCTAATTTTATCTAGATAGAAAGGAATATGAATACGAGTTTATTGAGAAGATAGTAGATTTGGTCTCCAATAAGATCAACCGTACTCCTTTACATATTGTTGATTATCGTGTGGGAATGAAGTCTCGAGTACTACAAGTGAAATCACTACTAAATGTGGGATCAAATGATGGAGTCTGCATGGCAGGGATTCATGGCATTGGAGGAATTGGTAAAACAACACTTGCAAGAGAAGTTTATAATTCAATTGGCAATCAATTTGAAGTGTTATGTTTTCTTGATAATGTGAGACAAAAAGATCATCGAGAGACACTTCTTCATGAAACAGTCAGAGAGAAAGATATTAAGTTAGGAAGTGTCACTAAAGGAATTTCAATAATAAAGCGAAGACTACATACAAAAAAGGTTCTATTGATTCTCGATGACGTTGACAAACTAGAGCAACTACAGGTTTTGGCCAGAGGATGTGATTGGTTTGGTCTTGGCAGCATAATCATCATTACCACTCGAGACCAACAATTGCTAACAAGTCATGGGATTGAGAAAACATATGAAGTAGAGGAGTTAAATAAGAAAGAAGCTCTTAAGTTTTTGAGGTGGAAGGCTCTTAGAAAAAACAAAGTTGATTCAAGTTATAAGGACATTTTAAAGCGTGCATTAACTTATGCTTCTGGCCTACCACTTACCTTAAAAGTAGTGGGTTCCAACTTGTTTGTAAAGAAGAGTACGAAAGAATGGGAATCTTTATTAGATCAATATGAAAGGATTCCTAATACAGAGATCCAAAAGATACTTCTAGTAAGTTTCAATGCTTTGGAGGAAGAAGAGCAAAGTGTTTTTCTCGACATTGCGTGCTACTTCCAAGATAGAATGTATACTTTGTGCTCATTATGGTCATTGCATCAAATATTTTATCAAAGTGTTGGTAGAAAAATCTCTGATGAAGATTAGTCAGCAAGGTTACGTGAGATTACATGACTTGATAGAAAATATGGGTAAAGATATTGTCCGACAAGAATCACCAAAAGAGCTTGGGGAACGCAGTAGGTTGTGGCTCAATAAAGATATGGTTCCAATTTTAGAAGAGAATACCGTAAGATTGATATAGTATTTTTTGTGGAAAAATTACTCCCGAAGTCCTTTGGTGATTGATCTTTTATATTTTTTTTCCTAAATTGGTTCTTTATGTTTCAAAATTTTTACACTATTAGCCTTTTTTAGATATTACGTATGCGGCGTAAAAAATTTGAAACATAAGGGCCAACTCAGGAGAGAAAATGATAAACAGACAATTCAAAACTTTAAATTAAGTTAAAGGACCCTAAGAGTATTTCTGCTTTACTTTTTAATATTTAATGTTAGTTTATCATTTTGGACTATTGAATTCTCATGTCATACTTGTTTTCTAACTCTTGATAATACATGATTTTATCTTATATGTCGGTCAAAGTTTTACCTGTATTGTGGTTGATTCGTGCTTTTTTCTATTCATAGGGTACTAGTAAAATTGAAATCATATATCTTCGTTTCATCTCAACTAGTGCAATAGTAGACTGGAATGGAAAAGCTTTCAAGAAGATGAGAAATCTCAAAACACTTATCATCAAAAGTGGTTCTAGTGGTAATAGTGATTTTTCTAAAGGTGCTGAGCATTTTCCAAGTAGTTTGAGAGTGTTGGAATGGGAGAGATATCCTTCAGAGTTTATATCATCTATTGTTTTGAATAAGGTAACTGTAATAATTTAATTTTCAGATTCTGTATGTTAAAAAACTCCCTTTGATATTATTCATTTACTTTTTATTGACTTGCTTTTTTTTTCTTTATGCAGAAGTTCGAGAATATGACAGTTTTAAAATTTGATTCCAGTAAATATTTAACTGATACACCTAACGTTTCAGGTCTTCCAAATTTAGAAATATTTTCATTTACATATTGTGATAATCTAATTACAATTCACGAATCTGTCACGTTCCTAAGTAAACTCAAAATCTTGGATGTTGAGGGTTGCAGTAAGCTCAGGAATTTTCCACCCAAAATAAAGTTGCCCTCTCTTCAAGTGTTGGGACTTTCATATTGTAAGAGTCTCAATAGTTTTCCAGAAATATCAGGAGAAATGGAAAATATAACAGAGCTTATGTTGAAGTTCACTTGCATAAAAAAATTGCCATCTTCATTTGAAAATCTCACCGGGCTTTGCCAATTAATAATCTGGGGAGATGGGCTTACACTGCCCATTAGCATTTTCATGATGTCTAAATTGTCATGGATTAGTATCAGTGGTTGTCGATTATTGCCAGTACAAAATGATAATCTCGATTTCATAGCTTCTTCAAATGTACAAGTTCTTCATCTCACACATTGCAACGTGTCAGATGAAACCCTTCCAATAGTTCTCAAGTTATTTGCCAATGTGGAAGAATTATACATTGGTTTTAGTTTTTTCACAACTGTTCCTGAATGCATAAGAGAATCCCACTTTTTAAGGAGGCTTAAGTTTTCTAATTGCCCAAACCTTCAAGAAATATGGATTCCTTCAAATTTGAAATATTTGGAAGCTATGAGCTGCCAATCGTTGACTTCTCAGTGTAGAAGCAAGTTAATGAATCAGGGTTTTTTTTTTTTCCTAACATACATTTTTGAATTAATATTTCATATTTTGTAATGTGATTTATGATGTATTTATATTATTAACAGCAACTGCACGAGGATGGAGGCACCTACTTTTGTTTCGAAACTGGAACTGAGAGCATTCCAGAGTGGTTTGAGCACCAAAGTAAGGGAACATCGATTTCATTTTGGTTTCGTAATAGCATCCCTTCCATTGCTCTATTCGTTCTTAGTAAAAGGAAGCGTGAAGGTGATGTGTTTATCTTTGGCACCAATATGACGATCAATGACATTCAATATCCTCATCGTCTTCCAAAAGGGGATCATGGTCTCGATTCCTTGATGTTTAACAATCATACATATCTATTTGATGTGCGACTACAAGACATGGAACTCGAATCTGAACTGGGCGAAACACTTTCAAAAAACGAATGGATCCATGTGGAGATTGTTTTCTATGAGCAAGGTCAGGTGATAAAATCAAAAGAACCCTTTATAGGAAGTGGTACCCGCTTGCTCCTTATAGAAAGTGGAATCCATGTATTCAAGCGGAAAACTAGCATGGAGGATATTCAATTCACTGATCCTTACGAAAGAAAGAGAAAATTAGATGAATATCTCAATAGTTCACTATCTCATTTCCTCGGGGAGGGTTATGTTAAAGTAAACTATGATGTTGTTGTGTTTTGCAAATCCAATGATGCCGCTTGTGGTGGTGTACTACGAGATCATATGGGGTCTTTTATGGGTGGCTACGCTGGATGGCTTGGAGAAATTCCAATCCTACATGCTGAGTTAAAGGCAATTCTCTATGGCATCCAATATGCTTGTAAAAAAGGTTATAAAAAGGTCATTGTGGAGTCTAAGTCTCTGTCTGCCATTGAGTTGCTCAAGAAGGAATGTATTCCTCATGATCTTTGCTGCTCCAATTTGGTGAGGGAGATACACATTTTAGCAAGTTCTGTTGGTCAAGTGGTTTGGAGTAACACTTTGTGTGACAAAAATGGGGAGCATGTTTTTGCCAAACTTGGTTTAGATTTGGAGTTGTCTTGGGATGGACTAGTTATGTTTTGATGATCTTCCAAACTTCATTTCACATATGATGCCAGCAATTGTTGTTGTTTCGTTAAGGCTTTCTTTCTGGGATTATGCAAGATAAAAGGCACATTTGGTGTCAAAGGTACATATTATATTCTCTTGCGATCTGCTATCGCATCGTAATAACTAATTTGAATTGCTCTATGTCTTGAGTTTTAATCGTTACAAATGCAGTCACGAAGTATCATGTGTATTATAAAGAGTATTCTGTTTGTGATAAGCCAAGAAAACAAAAAACAAGAGTAATTCAAGAATATTTAAGGGAGCTAAAATTTTCAAATTAATTTGACATTCAGTTAGGTTCTGAGTGATCACTGATTCACTGGTCTAATATCTCCTTCACTTTAATTTGAGAAGATTTGGTCTAATAACCAAATCTTCTCTTAAAAAACAGGTTTGCACTTGGCAACCTTTGATGTTTTCATGCAATTGCTATCAAGTTGAAAACAAAAAGATGCATATATCCATCTTAGTGCCATCTGCATCACAAGAGAACAAACTATGTGCAACACAATATTTTGTTTTTAATTGAACCATTATTTTTTAAATGGTCAAGATTGTGAACATACCTTATTGTTTTATTTTTTGATTATGCTATGTACTTGTGAATTTGTGTACACCGGTTCATATTGGTGTTAATTAGAGATGTCTATATATATCCAAAGTAGTTTCTTCACAAAATGATTCTTAACTGAAGGGGCAGTGGGGCACTATAACAACCCCTCACCGTCATCAGAAGTATCACTGTGAATGGCTCATGATGATCAGGATAACTTCTATTGGAATGGGATGAGATTGGCACAAAAAAGTGCAAATGACCTTTGGCAGCTTTTTCTTTCTATAAGGCAGTTTTCTCATCAAAATCAAACAACCAAATGTGCCAAAAGTTTTTTCATGAAAAGAAATAGACCTAGTGGGTAACACCTTTAGGGCCCGTTTTATTTGCAAACTGATAAGTATTGGACAATACAGTATTAGACAGAACAGTACTGGACAACATTATATATTGTACATTGTTTGGTGAATAATTGACAACACAAGCAAAAAAAATATAAAATTTATTATAATTCTGTTTATGATGTTTATAATAACTTTATATAACATATATTCTAAGACAATTAGAAAATTATAAAAAAATGTGAGAGACAAGAAAGGAGAGAGAGAGAGATGAAGGAGAGAGAGGTCATGAGATGAGAAGATAGATAAATGAGAGATGAGAGGGAGAGAGGGAGAAAGAATATAGGAGAGAGAGAGAGAGAGAGAGAGAGAGAGAGAGAGGAGAGATAGAAGAGAGAAAAAAATTATTAAGAAATAAAAATAGTATTTTGATATATTTTCGTTTTTGCACAGAAAGTTGTATTGCGGGACAGAAAGTTGTAATGTGATTTTGAGGGACATGAATTTGTGTTTTTGTCCAGTCCATCGTCCCCAGTTTTGTCTAGTACCATGAACAGTTTCCAAATCGAACACAGTACAACTAGAGTAGTCATGTCCAGTCTCTTAATTACTTTTTTAGTAGTTCAAATGCACCCTTACTCTTGTTTAAATCTTCCTCATCATAAAAATCGAAGTTATAATCATGGGAGTGGGGTAGAGGGAGTAGTTACTATAATAGCATCTTTGTTTTTGGAAAAATGGCAAAGGAGTATAAAAGTGATTTTCAGATGACTTTTTTTATAAATGAAATCTACCACATTCAGTTTCTCTGAAACTTCCTATTAGTTTAGAAGAGGTAAACTTCCTAAAATTGAGGTGAAGACTTCATGTGATGGAAGAGGACTTGTTGCATTTCCAAGGCCAATTATGTTTAGGACCAGTTCTGGTACTTTCATTGCTCCCATCTCCTCTTCTGTTGCTTTCCGTTGAAGACGTGTCTAGTGTCTGTTTTACATAGGCTATTGTTATTATAAATTTATAATAATGACCGTTGTTGTCTAGTAATGACAAATGCATGGTATTCTTAATTGGGGTTTTGTTATGATTGAGTTTTCATTAAAATGAGTGGGTTTGTTAAATACTACATGACAATATTTCATCAAATTCTCAATAGTTTATATTTTTTGTATTTAATTAGCAGAGGTGTAATGGGTATACAGAAAGCCAATAAATGTTACACACAGATACAATTTTAAAACATTGTTACACACTGATAAGGCCAACATAGTTGTAGGTGCGTGGTTGTTGAAATTTCCACAAGCTGGACCCCAAAATATTGAAGCTGCCCTCACACTTTCAATTATTTATTTAGTCAATTTTTTGATCTGAGAGTCAGAATTTGATATACCTGAAACCAATCCCAAATAATGTTTTGAAAACGAAACCAGACATAGACTCGCTGAAATCTCTAAGTTGGGTTCAACTATTTTAAACTGTTTAAAATTGGATGAAACCGCAATCGAACTGCTCAAATAAGAGAATCAGATACTGTGTTAATTAGGTTATGGTTCAACTGCTTGAATCGTATGGTGTTGGTTCTATTTTTAAATTAACACCGATCCCAAATAGTCATGATCAATATTTTATCAAATTGATTTCATCATTTTTTTACATAAAAATAAAAAACAAATGTGATGATAAATTAATGATTTAGAGATTATTGAAATAAGAACTCCTTTTAGATATAGCAAAAAATGTTCAACCTTAGAAGTCCTTGGCATAATATTCGGAATCCTAGAGAAGAAAATAAGACCAGTGTAGCAAAGAAATGGAATGAATAAATGATACTACCTCTGGACTCATATATAAACAACAAATAACTTTTTAGATTCATTGAAAAAGTGACGTATCTGGACTATATGTAGTCCGGATACATCACTTTTTCAATGAATATTCTAAAAAGTTCTTTGTTGCTTATATATGAGTCCGGAAGTAATAGTATTTTTTTTGAAAGAAGGAGGGGCAATCACACACATAAGTGGTGATTTTGGATTCGGACTTGGTAACCACAGAAAATATTCAACTTAACAATGAGTTAAACTTGGTCTTATAGATAATAATAAATGATGGTATAATATAAATAAACAAGTGATAAAGTTAATTAATGTTAGTTAACCTGGGGGTGTGGTTGAGCGGTTGGGGCTCATCCTCCCTTAACCAAGTGTTGAGGGTTCGATCCTCGCCTTGGGTATGAAGCAGCTTTAAATCTCTGAGCCAGCTGTCCCACCCTTCGAGGTGCCTTCAATCCAACGAGGGGATTAATTACTGCGTTCGGCGGTGAATACTCTGGTCTCGATAAAAAAAATTAATTAATGTCGGTTAAAATGAAATAATCTTGTAAACTTCGTAACTTTTATTATTATCATTTCTCAGGCATGTTAGAACTGTCAACAGATACGTAAAGCCATCTTTTTCTTAAATATTATTATTTTTTTAATTAGTATTTTTGACTAATTATTATTATTATTATTATTATTATTATTATTATTATTGTTATTTCTTAAATTATCTTTTATTATTATTATTATTGAAAAACAGAATCATGATTAATAGCGCAGGACAATTTCTTCACACGAAAACAATAGTTATATGATATAATATATTAGCCTTGTCCATGGCCGGCGAATGAAATAAAATTAAAAGGTTAGTAAAACCACGTTGGCAATTTTGTCATCACTTCTCCTTCTTCTTTTAGTTCACACTTCACATACTCAAACATAAGTAGCACACACATGTTTCCATATTCTTCTCTTACTCTCACTACACAATCACTACCACTACTTCTCGATTTCTCTTCAATCATCCTCCTCCTCCTTCTCCTATGAATTCACTTATGATGTCTTCCTTAGTTTTAGAGGCTTTGACACTCGCTATGGATTTACCGGCAATCTCTGCAACGCTCTTAGGGATAGGGGAATCCGCACCTTCATGGACGACAAGGAGCTTGAGCGAGGTGAAGAAATTACACTAGCACTTCGCAAGGCCATTGAAGACTCAAGGATTTCCATAATAGTCTTCTCTAAGAACTATGCCGAATCTTCTTTTTGTTTAGACGAACTTGTCCATATCCTCTTTTGCCTTGACCACTCCAAGCCAGAGGAGAGTCGACTTGTATTACCAATTTTCTATGACGTGGAACCTACTCACTTGCGACACCACATTAGCAATTATGGAAAAGAAATTGCTAAGCATGAAGAAAGGTTCCTACATAACAGATAACAAAGAGAGGTTGCGAAAATGGAAGGTGGCTCTTAACGAAGCTGCTAACTTGTCTGGCCATACTTTCAATAGTACTGGGTAACCCCACTTTAGTCTTCACTCTTGTTTTTCCTCTTTAAATATATTGTCTTTCTTTAATTTTCGATTGTCAAATAATTCCATTTTAAATGCTAAAGAGAAAAATATGTTGTATTTTTTTTTCATTAGTTAATTGTAAGTAATATATCAAAATAATTTGAATTAATAACATACTAATTGTCAATACATGGGTGTGATTGGGAAGAATTTTCTCAAATTTTATTTGATTGAGCAGGAAGGAATATGAATACAAGTTTATCGGGGAGATAGTAGATTTTGTCTCCAACAAGATCAATCGTACTCCTTTACATGTGGTAGATTATTGTGTCGGACTGGAGCCTCGAGTACTGCAAGTGATATCGCTATTAAATTTGGGATCTGGTGATGGTGTATGTATGATAGGGATCCATGGTATTGGCGGAATCGGTAAAACGACACTTGCAAGAGAAATTTATAATTCAATTGCCCATAAATTCAAAGTGTTATGTTTTCTTGATGATGTGAGACAAAAAACACATCAACATGGATTACTACACCTTCAAGAGACACTTCTTCATGAAACTGTTGGAGACAAGGATATCAAGTTAGGAAGTGTTAGCAAAGGAACTTCGATGATAAAGAGAAGGCTAAACACAATGAAGGTTCTATTGATTCTTGATGATGTCGACGAGCTGAAGCAACTAAAGGTTTTGGCTGGAGGACATGATTGGTTTGGTTGTGGTAGCAGAGTTGTCATTACCACTCGAGACAAACAATTACTAGCAAGTCACGGGATTGAAAGAACATATGAAGTAGAGGAGTTAAGTGAGGATGAAGCATTTAAGTTGTTGGTGCATAAGGCTTTTAAAAATAATAAATTTGATTCGAGTTATAAGGACGTTTTAAATCGTGCAGTAACTTATGCTTCTGGTCTTCCATTGGCTTTAGAAGTAGTGGGTTCAAACTTGTGTGGAGAGAGCCGTGTAGAAGAATGGCAATCTTTGTTGGATCAGTATGAAAGGATTCCTAATAAGGAGATCCAAACGACACTTCAAGTAAGCTTTGAAGCTTTGGAGGAAGAATATCAAAGTGTCTTTCTAGATATCGCTTGTTGTTTTAAGGGATATGATTTGGCAGAGCTGGAATGCATACTCTGGGCTCATCATGGTCACTGCATCAAAAATCATATTAGAGTCTTGGTTGCGAAATCACTCGTAAAGATTACTCGAAATGGTATTGTTACATTGCATGACTTGATAGAAGATATGGGTAAAGAGATTGTCCGACAAGAATCATCATATAGTTTCAGTTTTACAAGAAAATACAGTGAGATTGATATTGCTGTTCTTTTATCTTTAACATTGATTTATCATTTTGGACAATTATATGCTCATGTCATTCTTGTTTTTTTAATTGCTAATATGTAAATTTCTCTTATAGGTCGAAGTTTTACTTGTATTGTGATTGATTTGTGCTATTTTTACTCATAGGGTACAAGAAAAATTGAAATGATGTATCTAGATTGCCACTTATCCAATGGTCCAGTCATAAAGTTAAATGAAAATGTAATCATAAATTGGAATGGAGAAGCCTTCGAGAAGATGACAAATCTCAAAACACTTATCATTAAAGGGAAACATTTTCCTAATTTCTCTTAAGGTCCCAAACATTTTCCAAGTAGTTTGAGAGTATGGCAGAGATATCCTTCAGACTTTATACCATCTATCTTCTTGAGTAAGGCAAGCATAGTGGTTTAACTTTCCAATTATGTACATTCGTAAATTCCCTTTGTGAATATTAATTTGATTTTTATGTATTTCTTTTTTCTTTATGCAGGTGTTCAATAATATGATAGTTTTGAAATTGGCTAAATTATACCAGAGGTCCTTTAAGTTATTTAATTGTAACAAATTGGTCCTTTAAGTTTTTTTCGTACCACTTAGGTCCTTTAAGTTTTTTTAATTGTAACAAATTGGTCCTTTAAGTTTTTTTGTACCACTTAGGTCCTCTAAGTTATTTAATTGTATCAATTTGGGGCTGAAAAATGTAAGTTTTTTGGTCTTTAAGAGTTATAACTAAATAACTTAAATGACCAACTTGTTACAATTGAATAACTCAAAGGACCTAAGTGGTACGAAAAAAACTTAAATGATTAATTTGTTACAATTAAATAACTTAAAGGACCTAAGTGGTACGAAAAAAACTTAAAGGACCAATTTGTTACAATTAAATAACTTAAAGGACCTTTGGTGTAATTTAGCCTTTTGAAATTTGAGAGTTGTGAATATTTAACTGATATACCTAATCTTTAACATTGATTTATCATTTTGGACAATTATATGCTCATGTCATTCTTGTTTTTTTAATTGCTAATATGTAAATTTCTCTTATATATAGGTCGAAGTTTTACTTATATTGTGATTGATTTGTGCTATTTTTACTCATAGGGTACAAGAAAAACTGAAATGATGTATCTAGATTGCCACTTATCTCCAGTCATAAAGTTAAATGATGATGCAATCATAAATTGGAATAGAGAAGAAGCCTTCGAGAATATGAGAAATCTCAAAACACTTATCATTAAAGGGAAACATTTTCCTAATTTCTCTGAAGGTCCCAAACATTTTCCAAGTAGTTTGAGAGTATTGGAATGGCAGGGATATCCTTCAGACATTATACCATCTATCTTCTTGAATAAGGCAAGCATAGTGGTTTAACTTTCTAATTATGTACATTCGTAAATTCCCTTTGTGAATATTAATTTGATTTTTATGTATTTATTTTTTCTTTATGCAGGTGTTCAATAATATGATAGTTTTGAAATTTGAGAGTTGTGAATATTTAACTGATATACCTAATGTTTTTAGTCTCCCAAACTTAGAAATATTTTCATTTGCATGTTGTACCAATTTGATTACAATTCACGAATCTGTTGGGTTCCTAAGTAAACTAAAAATCTTGGATGTTTGGGGTTGCACAAAGCTTAAGAGTTTTCCACCCATAATAAAGTTGCCCTCTCTTGAAACACTGAAACTTTCTGAATGTAGGAGTCTCGAGTGTTTTCCAAAAATATCTGGAGAGATGAAAAATATAACAAAACTTTCTTTGGATTACACTTCTATAAATGTGTTGCCATCTTCATTTCAAAATCTCATTGGTCTTTGTAAGTTACGCATAAAGGGATTTGGGCTTAGGCTACCAATTAGCGTTCTCATGATGTCAAACTTGTCAAAGATTATTGCATATGATTGTCAATTGGAACTACCCAATGGTAATATCGGATCCATAGTTTCTTCAAATGTAAAAGTTCTTCACCTCAGACACTGCCAATTGACAGATGAAATCCTTCTAACAGTTCTCAAGTTATTTGTCAATGTGGAAGAATTAGATCTTCGAGAGAATGAATTTTTTCACAATTCTTCCCGAGTGCATCAAAGAATGTCATTTTTTAAGGAAGCTTGTTTTATATGGTTGTCCGGGAATTGAACAAATACAAGGGCTTCCTCCAAATTTAAGTTATTTGGATGCTCTGCACTGCAATTATTTGACTTCCATTTCGTCTCGAAGTCTATTAATGAATCAGGTTTTCATTTTTTCCTTGCACAAGTTTTTAACTTAATATCTCATATTTCAAAATGTAATTTATGAAACTAATCTTATAAATTATTTATATGACTACCAGAAACTGCACGAGGATGGAGGCACTTACTTTTGTTTCCCAAATGGGACCGAGAGGATCCCTCAATGGTTTGAGCACCAAAGTAAGGGGATGTCAATTCCTTTTTGGTTTCGTAACAATATCCCTTCTATTGTTCTCCTCATACGCATTAAAGTGATGTCTAAAGATGATTCCGTTTTTTGTAATTCCTCATCTTCACATTAGTGGCTATAAATTTCCTATTTATCCAATTGAAAATTTTAATATTAGTTGGATAGCTCCTGATCATACATATGTATATGATGTGCGACTGCAAGATAGGGGACCTGGATCTAGACTGCTCGAATCACTTTTAAAAAATGAATGGCTCCATGTGGAGATTGTGTTCGAGGAGTTGCACCAAGGGATCGAAGGAAGTGAAATCCCATTGTTTCTTATAGAAAGTGGTATCCATGTATTGAAGCAGAGCATGAATAATGTTCGATTCACCAATCCTTATGTAGGAAAGAGAAAATTAGATGCATACTAGTATTTCAATAGATGGTATGTGAAAAAGTATTTTCATGAAAAGCACTAGACCTACTATGTCACAGCACCATCTATTAGCATGAGTTTTTTTTTTGACTGCCTTATTAGCATAAGTTTTAAAGATCACTTCGAAGTGATCTTTGGGTGATGTATTTGAATATGCTACGTGCTTGTAAATATATAAGATCACATCATTGAGTGCTCCAAGACAAAGGATCGCACGTCGGCTTGTTTTCCTGTTTTCTATAATGTGGAACCCACTCACGTGAGACATCACACTAATAGTGACAGTTACGGTAAAGCAATAGCTCATCATGAAAATAAGGTCCAAAATAACATCCCTCTTGTCGAGCCATGGGTACCCAACTTCATTCATCCCTCTTGTTTTCCCTTTTTTAATTATATTGTGTTTCTTTAGTTTTCAATTGTCAATTCCATTTAAAAACTTATTTTATATTTTTCTTTAATGTTGAACAAGTTTGTTCAGTGTGACTTGTATGTTAAAATACATGGGTGCGATTAAGGATGTGCAAAAAAATAAGTAAACCAGAACCATACCAAAAGCTGAGCTGGACTGCTATGAAAAGCCTGTACTTGTTTGTGAAAAATCCAATCCATTTAATTCAGTAAATGTATTGGAATACCGGTAATCTATTTATTGGAACCGGCCGGTAAATTACCATTTGATCACTTTATGCTTTATATTACACATCACAGGTCACACTTCGTCTCTGTCAACGAAAAATGATCTACCCTCTGTAACTAGTTTTCTTTCCATTCTTATTAATTAATTAATTATTAATTGTAACTAGTTTTCTAACTTTTCCCAGTGAATTCAACATTGTTGTGTTTCTTCTTGTTCTTTCATTTCAGCGTCTCTCTCCCCCTCCCCCTCCCCCAAAAAAGTTCATTTCAATGCAATAGTTGAATTCAAGTCCAGCACTTCAACGTTGGTGCTAATCTTACTGAAAATAACGTTGATTCATTTTTCAGCACTTCAGCAACCACTCCATCTCTATTTTCTATTGTGAGTTTAAAAAAAAGACAACACAACATCAAAACTGGTTAAAATCTGTTTCTGAACCACTCTGTAAAGTTTTACCGGTATTTGTAAAACTGGTTTACTTAAACCAGATTTTGCAAATAGTATGGTACAATATGGTATGGTTTGTGTACCATGCACACCCCTTGGTGCGATTGTAATTCATCTATTCAAGCATTATCTTATTGGACTAGAATGAATATGAATACAAGTGTATTGGAAAGATAGTGGATTTTGTCTACAAAAAGATTAAACCCACTCCTTTACATGATCCAGATTGTCGCGTTCAAGGTTGTTAAACTCTAGTTTTGTTAAAAAGATCAATTCGAGTTAACTCGCTTGTGGACTCATTTTTACGTAAACTTGAATTTTTTGTGATTCCACTCAACTAAAATTGGGAGTCAACTCGTAAACTCGAGTAAACTCGCCCGACTTTAATCGATTATACTCATCATAATATTTAGGAACTTATGTGTTTATGTTTTAGTGTGATAATTTATGTAATTTGATAGAAGTCTAAAACACTTTGGCTTTGTTTGGCAAACAGTAGCGGATAGCGGATAAGCTAGCGGATAGCGGATAAGCTAGCTTATAGCGGATGAGGTAGCGGATAGCGGATGAGGTAGCGGATTGAATTTAAAGTGTTTGGTAAAATTAGCGGTTGAAGTAGCTTATAAAAATAAAATTACGTACATAGACATTTGTAATTAATGCTTACAAATGAGAGAGAAATTCATTTAATGGAGGATAAGTGAGGAATTTAATTAAAGTAATGGGGGTAAAATTGGGAGAAAAAATGAAACGCTATAAGCTATAAGCTCAAACGCTTCTTCAAGTAGCGTTTCAAAAAACGCTATAAGCTAGTGAAAAAACGCTAAAAGCTAGTTGTGCCAAACACTTACAACTAGCGGATCCGTTATAAGCTAGCGGATGAGCATTACCAAACAGAGCCTTTATTATGGTGATTTGCTATTTTGTTTTGTAATGGAGTTGAAATTTTGAACTATATTGGTGAATTTATGGTATTATGTAAGTATATATGTCATGTATATTTTACTTTAAACATTAGGTAAACTCGTACGAGTCGAGTTTACGCGTGTCGAGTTCACCTAGACAAAACTAGTTTACTTGAACTCTCGATTTTGACAACCTTGGCCGCGTTGGACTGGAACCTCAAGTACTACAAGTGAAATCGCTACTAAATGTGGGATCTGATGATGGAGTTTGTATGGTAGGGATCCATGGCATGGGAGGAATAGGAAAAATGACACTTGCAAAAGAAACTTATAATTCAATTGCCAGTCAATTCGAAGTGTTATGTTTTTTTGATAATGTGAGACAAAAACACATCAAAACCTTCCAGAGGCACTTCTTCATGAAACAATTAAAGAGAATAATATCAAGTTAAGAAGTGTAAGTAAAGGAATGTCAGTAATAAAGCAAAGGCTACATACAAAGAAGGTTCTTTTGATTCTTGATGATGTTGATGATTGTAGCAGTTGGAGGCTTTGGTCGGAGGATGTGATTGGTTCGGTCCTGGCAGCAAAATCATCGTTACCACTCGAGACCTGCATTTATTAAAAAGTCGTGGGATTGAAAAAACATACAAAGTAGAGGAGTTAAATAAGGAAGAAGCTCTTGAGTTATTGAGTTGGAAGGCTTTCAGAAAGAACAAAGTTGATCTAAGTGATAAGGACATTTTAAATCGTGCCTTATCTTATGCTTCTGGACTACCATTAGCTTTAAAAGTAGTGGGTTCCAACTTATTTGGAAAGCATATTGAAAAATTGGAAGCTACTCAGTATAAAAAGAATCCTCAAAAAAATTCCAAAAGATACTTGTGTGTAAGCTTTGATGCTTTGGAGAAAGATGAGCAAAGTGTTTTTCTCGACATTGCATGTTGCTTTAGAAATAAAGATTTGATAGAAATAAAACATATACTTTGTGCTCATCACTGTCACTACATCAAATATCTTATCGAAGTGTTGGTTGAAAAATCGCTCGTAAAGATTGATGGACGGGGTTATGTGAGATATGGGTAAAGAAATTGTCCGCCAAGAATCACCAAAAAAGCTTGGGGAACATAGTAGATTGTGGTTCCATAAAGATATAATTACTGTTTTGGAAGAAAATGCGGTAAGATTGATATAGCTGGTTTGTTTCCTATTTTATTTTTATCTTCACTGTTGATTTATCATTTTTGACTATTTTATGCTCATGTCATACTTGTTTTTTAACACTTGATGATATGTAGTTTTATCTTATATGTGGGTTGAATTCTTACCTATATTGTGGTTGATTATTGCTTGTTTTGTTCATAGGGTACTAGTAAAATTGAAATCATATATTTCGATTTATGCTCAGCTCATGCAGTACTAGATTGGAATGGATAAGCCTTCAAGAAGATGAGAAATCTCAAGACACTCATCATTAAATATGGTTTTGGTTGTCATTTTTCTAAAGATCTCGAACATTTTCCAAGCAGTTTGAGAGTATTGGAATTGAAGGGACATCCTAGTTCTAAGTTTATACCGTTTATCTTTTTGAGCAAGGTAGGTGTAATAATTTAATTTTCATATCATGTACATTTATAAATTCCCTTTGAGATTATTTTGTTGAATTTTATTTAGTTGTTTTTACTTTATGTAGAAGTTTTGGAATCTGACAATTTTGAAATATGATTATAATCAATATATAACAGACATACCATATGTCTTTGGTCTCCCAAATTTAGACATATTTTCATTTAGTCATTGTTATAGTTTAATTACAATTCATGAATATGTTGGGTTCCTTTAAAATCTTGGATGTTTTGAGTTGCATAGAGCTTTCCAAATTTAATTTTAAGGAGAGATGAAAAATATAAAACAACTCTTTTTGATGAACACTTCCATAGAAGAGTTGCCATATTCATTTCAAAATCTCACTGGGCTTTCCAAGTTAACAATAGGAAGGGTTAGGTTACTAATTAGTGATCTCAATATGCCAAAATTATCAGAGATTAATGCATCTGAGTGTCAAATACTACCAACATTACCACTACAATTTCATAATCTCACTTTCATAGAGTTTTCAAATGTAAAATTTCTCCACCTCAAAAATTGCAACCTCACAGATGAAATCCTTTCAATAGCTGTCAAGTCGGTAGCTAATGTCGAAGAATTATACCTTGAAGGGAGTAATTTCACAACTATTCCTGAATGCATCAAAGAATGTGACGTTTTATGGAAGCTTAGTTTGGATGAATGCAAGTGTCTTCAAGAAATAAGAGGGATTCCGCTAAATTTAAAGTATTTGAGTGCTTTGGGTAGCGAATTGTTGACTTCATCCTCATGTAGAAGCTTATTGTTGAATCAGGTTTTTATTCTTTTCATAGCATAAGTTTTCTGACTTAATATTTCATAATTAAGAATGTATTGTATGATCCTAAACTAAAATTGTGAATTATTTATATGACCTACAGAAACTACACGAGGATGGAGGCACCGAATTTCGTTTTTCTTTTCATAGCATTGCTGTCTTCTATTGTTCCAAATCGATGCGTGAAGTTGATAGGGTTTTAGGACGTTTTAGCACCTATCTAAGAATACATGACCACATATCCTCTCCGTCTTTCGGAATCAGGCCGCGAGTTCCGTAATTTCAGTCAGATGAAATCAGATTATATATATCTACTTGATGTGCGACTGCAAGATAGGGGACTCCAATATTAACTCGAAGAAAGACTTTCAGAAAACGAATGGATCGATGCGAAGGTTCAATTCGAAGATGTTAATGGAAAATGGATAGAATACTATGCATTGGCAACGAACTGCTTTATAGAAAGTGGAATCCATGTATTCAAGGAGAAAACTAGTATGGACGACATTCGATTCACCGATCCTTACTAAGGAAAGAGAAAAAATAGATGAATGTCTCACTTGTTTCTATCACATTTCATCGAGGAAGGTTGGATTAAAGTAAATTGTGATGTTGTTTTGTCTAGCAAATCCAATGCCAGTGCTTGCTTGTGTATGGTATATGGTGAGATCATTTGGGGTCCTTTTTTAGTCGCTTTGCTGGACAGCTTGGAGAAATTGCAATACTACATGCTGAGTTAATGGCAATTCTCTATGGCATCCAATTTTCCTAGAAAAAAGGTGTTATATATAGAATCTAACTCTCTATATTCTCTCCTTGGTTTTGGTTTGTGTCTAGTGTGATTAGAATATATGCAAGTGTTTGCTGGTGGTTCTTTGTATTTTTGTATCTACACGTTAAGCTATATATGCCTTTGAAGGAATCAAGACACTTTGCCTTTCAATAGACTATTCCTTTGAGATTATCTATTTCCAATTTTCTTTCTGGGGATCAGGCCCAATTTTTTTTCCTGACTTTTATTCTGCAAATAACTGATGCAATATGATGTTAAATTAAGTGAATATGTTACAATTGATAGTGATAGGTTATTAAATATATGGAGGTTAAGGGAATAAAGTGTAAGGGGAGGGAAATGAGAGTTTGTTGTAACCAACTTGCATATGCGGCAAAGTGGAGGGAAAGTGAGTGGGTTAGTGGAGGTTATAAATAGTAGTGGGAAGGATTTGAGAAGGTAAGCAAGAATTAAGAATAGACCTAGAGTCTTTTGGGAGAGTTAGGCCTCTCGAAGAGCCTATGGTTACTGTCACTTCAGTTTATTTTCTGCATTGTAATTCTATTCTTAGGCTGAAATCATCTTGATTCAGCCACTATTCCATTAATATACAGTTTGATTATTCCATTTTAGAGATGAGAAATTCTGGTTCGTATCAGATAGCTGGGTGTATTTATGTGCTTGAGGCTTGTTCTGTTATTAAATTTCGAACTTTCTTGCACGTCTGTTAAAGAGAGTTGTTTTGTAACTACCAATTTAGTCCTTAGAAGCTAAAATGAGACAAACATATAAGAACAAGAATATACTGATTCATACCCCACAAGGGCGTGGGTTCAACTCCCGCTGCCGATGTGAGGGTCTCTTTGGTGGGTGATCTGTAAGTACTCCTGCTCGCGCTCAGAGAGCTGTGAGTCGTGCTCTGACCCTGGTGAGTCCCGGAGACCAACTCACCTAAACTTTTATTCGTCAAAAAAAAGAATACGAATTTTAAAAATTCAAAAACTAACTATTACACATGATTTATTTAAAGATTAGATAGTAAATAGTGATTTTGGCTAATTTATTATTTGGGGTATAACAAATTTCTTCTCAGGGGTCTCCATCCCACAGCTCTTCCAAGGATTTGTAAGGTCCATTTTCAGATACAAACATTTCAGCCTTGTACAACCTGCATTGTGGAATCTGATTGATTTTGTCTGATTCCTGTTGACTCAGCTCCCAATCAAATATTTCTATGTTTTGTTTCATCCTTTCCTTGTTGAAGCTTTTCACAATGGCACCTGCCCCTTGCTCATATATCCATCGTAGTGCTATCTGCATAATATGGAATCAATATAATAGACATCTCCATATAGAATATGTAATATGATTATGTATGATTATACTGTTAAACAGATAATATATGTTATGAAGTTAGTTCATAGTTATCACTAAAAACAGCTTGAAATTAAAATAATTAGCTGCACCTGTGCTACACTCTTGTTTCTAGCTTCAGCAATTTCTTGAAGAATTGAATTCTCCATCACAGCAGATGAACCCCACAATACTTTGTATGCCCCTAATGGTGACCATGCACTCACAACTATTCCTTTCTGCTTGCAGAATTGTCTGAGTTTCCCTTGATGCCATGATGGGTTCATTTCCACCTAAAAAATCCATATAATATACATGCAACCAATTGAGTGTACTTCACATCTCTATGACAAAATGAAAATCAACTAATACCTATGAAGCGCCAACACAGACATGTAGACACCGATACTAATTTGAAAAAGGCAAGTAATTGAAGTGTCAGTGACGGTGTCCGACACAACATGTATCGGAAACCAGAAGCGTCTTCAACTTGAAATGTCGGTGCTACAGAGACTAATACAAACTTCTTTATACCTGATTAACTGCAGGAGAGATGGTGGCATTTTCTAGTAGCAGGGAGAGCTTTTTTATGCCAAAGTTGCTAACTCCAATAGACTTTGCTAAGCCCAATCTATAACAATCTTCCATAGCTTTCCATGTTTCTTTTATGTCAAAGGGTATCACATCTTCACCTGTAAAATTAAAACCTTCAACATCTTCTCTCAATCTCACTGGCCAGTGAATCAAATAGAGATCCACATACTGCAGCTTCAGCTTTCTAAACAATTCCAACAAATAAAAAACCAATAAAAAATTAGACTAAGAGGTTGCACATAAATGACAGAAAGAAAAACAAAATAAAGAGTAGATAATTATGCTTGCTTGAGGGTACTCTTGAGAGCTGGGAGAACAAGATCATGATGAGCATCAGTGCACCATAACTTGGAAGTAATGAACACTTCATCGCGATTTTTTATAAATCCTTTCTCTAAAGCCTTTGAAACAGCTTGGCCTAGAGATTCTTCAGTACCATATATAGCAGCAGTATCAAAATGCCTGTAGCCAATTTCAATGGCATCAACTAATATTGAGGTGAGGACTTCAGGTGATGGAAGAGGACTTGTTGCAGTTCCTAGGCCTATTATGGGCATCTTTTCTCCTGAATTTAGAACCACTTCTGGTACTTTCTTTGCCTCCATCTTCTCTTTTGTTGCTTCCATGTTACCAGAATTCATAGTTGTTTCTTATGTCTGTTTTCTTTTGGACTTGAATTGTGGCTATATTGTGTCCACGTTCATGACACATTTTAGGCTTAGGTTGCATAAAAGAAATTTTAAGACACAAGCAAGCTATTAATTCTATGAAGCACTGACACAAACACGTACACCGGAAACTACGGACATGGACGCGTAGACACTAGTTTTAATCTGAAAAATACAAGTAATTAAAGTGTCGGTGTCGGTTTCGGACGTAACAAGTCTTCAACTGAAAGTGTCGATGCATAGGGTATTATTATTATATTAATGACAGTTGTAGAGTAATGACAAATACATGGTCCCTAGTGACCAATTCAAGGTAGTGAATGATTCTTTAATTGGGGTTTTGTTGGCGACTGAGTTTTCATTAAAATGAGTGGTTATCTTTATATTTAAATACATGACAACATTTCATCAAAGTCTCAATAGTTTATATCTTTATATTTAATTAGCAGAGGTTTACTGTCTATAGAAATATTGTACAATCATTTTATGTTCGTAACAAAGAAATATTCATAAACACTAGGGGTGTCAAATTCCGTCCATAACAAAATCCGTCCAATCCATCCATAACAAAAAAAATAAATTAATGGATTGGGGATTGGATCCATCCATTTGATTTGTGGATGGTTGTAATCCATCCATTAATTTTTTTTTAATCCAATGGATTACGAAAAGTAGACTATCAATATCCATTGGATATTTATTAAAAATATTTTTTTAAAAAATATATAAATACAATTATATGTATATATATAAATATAATATAAATGTAAATATGAATATATATATATATATATATATAAAAATATAAATGTAAATCACCAAAAAAATAAATATAAATGTAAATATATATATATATATATATAAATATATATTTATAAAGCAACCATCGCACCTCCGCCACACGCGGCCGCGGACCACCGCGAGTCGCCGGAGCGCCGCCCCCGGCCGCCGGATCTCCGGTCGGCCACTGCCGTCGACCACTGTCGGTCGCCGAAGCTCCACCGTGCCGACCGCCGTGGAGCTCCGGTCGACTACCGCTGCCACCACCACCAACTTCCTATTTAATTATTTATTTATTGAATATAATATATATATATATATATATATAATATATATATATATATATATATATATATAGAAAGTTGGGCCTAATTGGTAAATAAAAAATAAAAAGTTGGGCCTAATGGATGGATTGGATATCCATCCATTAAAAAGTGGTGGGATATTTTTTTTTACCCCCACCATCTTCCCATATACTCCCACGTACCCTGCGAAAAGACCAAAATACCCTTCACAAAATTTTAAAAACCCCAACATATCCCCAGCTCAAAAAAAATTTAAAAAAAATTGGAAATCGGACATAGGTATATCCGAATTTCCCCTAAAAATTTTAAAGAATTAGAATTGGATATAGGTATATCCGAATTTCCACTAAAAATTTCAAAAAATTAAAATCAGATTTATCTAAGGTAGGGTTCATCCGATTTTAAAAATAACAAAATCGGATGTACCCCCACCCATAGGTAAATCCGATTTTGTAGCCCAAATAATAAATAAATAGGTCATTTAAAAAATTAAAATTATATTTTTTTTAGAAAAATAAATTAGATATGAATAATATGAATATCAGCCGTTTTTTGGTTTTGTTTAGGGTGTAGTTCGTTAACACGTGACGATGTTATCTGTCGAGCGAATAATTTAGGCTAAAAAATCGGTTTTCCGGCAACCTACTCCATCGTTTACTATTTTTTATTAATTTTTTTAATTTTTCATAGTCTCCAAAAAATCTAGAAAAATTTGCATAGCTTTATTTTGGTTTTATTAGATTTTTAGTGGTGTTTTTATAATTTTTTTATTAGTTTTGACTCTTTAACGGATTTTTAGTAGCGTTTTTATAACCTTTTTTAAAAATTTAAAAAACTTAATACAAATCGTATATACCTATGGGTGGGGGTACATACGATTTGTTAAATTCCAAATCGTATGTACCCCCACACCTAGGTATATACGATTTGTATTTTAACAAATCGTATATACCCCACCCATAGGTATATACGATTTGTTTTTTTCAATCTAACCGTATTTAATAAAATTTATGTATATACGATTTAAAATTTTCAATATGGTGAGATATATACGATTTTGGTCAATTTTTTTAGGGGTATTTTCGTCAAAAAAAGTCTTGTGGGGGTATATGGGAAGATGGTGAGGGTACAAAAAAAACCCAAAAGTGGTTGATGGATGGATTGGATGGATTTTTTTTTAAATGGATGGATTGGATTGGATTTGTTTGGTAATCCTAATGGATATAAATTTTTAAATGGACTTTTTCAATCCATCCATTATAATCCAAATCCATATCCATCCAAACCATCCATTTTGACACCCCTAATAAACACTTACCATAGAATGTTAATGCAGTGTAGTGGTGATCTTTGTGCAATGGTGGTAACAGAAAAAAAAGGCGAGTGATACAATATATATATATATATATATATATATATATATATTTTGTATTTATATCTTTTGTTTTTAGTTAAATGTCTATAAAGCACTGACATAGACACGGACACCAGACACAACATTGACATAGACACCAAACATAATTTGAGAAATGGAAGTAATTAAAGTGTTGTTGCTACAAAGTTATTCACTAATTCCCTCTCAAAACACAATACTATCATTATATATGCTCTAAGAACAATAAATTGTTTTATTTGGAAATGGAACAAATATGCAGAGCCACAAAGCCTTAGTTCTGGTACCACATAACTAAGGTTACATTTGAATTTCATAATCACACTCTTGTTCAACTCAAGGTCTCTCAAGCAAGGACACTTGTAAAGTAAATACTGAGGTTAGCTTGGTCTATATCATATGAAAATAGACCCAAACAAGATTCCTCATGCTAATACATAATACTATTAGAGAAGCTAATAACATGAAATTCAAATCTTGAAGTTTATTTTCCTTATTCATATCCAACAATATAGTTTGAACTTGGAAGAAACTTTCAAACATCTCCATCCCAAAGTTCTTCCAAAGTTTTGCAAGATCCATTCTCAGATAGCCACATGTCTCCTAAGTATTGTCTGCGTTGTGGAACCTGCTTAATCTTCTCTAAATCATCTTCACTTAGTTCAAAATCAAATATGTCAAGGTTTTGTTTCATCCTCTCCTTGTTGAAACTTTTAGCCATGGCACTTGATCCTTGTTGGTACACCCATCTTAGTGCAACCTGAAATCATAATGTGACCATCATGGCTTGAATCAATATTGCAACACTATCAATTGGCTATTTGGCAAAAAAAATTCTAAGAGTTGAAAAGAACACTTTTAATTGTCTTGGAAATTTCATTTGCTTTTTCAATTTGAAAGAGATTAATAATCTCTGAAGCACCGACACTTCTAGTTGAAGGCATGTTCGGTGTCTGACATGTGTCGTGTCGGACACCAACATGTGTCGTGTCGGACACCAACACTTACACTTCAATTACTTCCAATTTAAAAATTAAAACCGGTGTCTTTTGTGTTTGTTCGGTATCTGTGTCTGTGCTGGTACTTTATAGTTCATAACCATTCTGCTATACAATTAACTTTTAGTTGATAGTGTTCTCATTTATAAAATGCTTCTGTGAAAATGTCTACATATTAAAGGGAGAATTATTTTGTCATTCCCCTTTAAATAAATACATCTAAAAGGTTTAGGGTCCTAAGCATGTGACACTATCACTCATATAGTAATTTTCATCAAATAAAACTATAAAAAAGTATGTAAATCTTCTAATTAATTAACCTGTCAAACTGATTATTTTAAATTGTAAACATAAATATGTTTATTGGTTCTTAACATTGAATTGGCCTTTTCAATAATAAATGTTTGATATAAGGAGTTGCTTCTTCTCTGACAATTATTTGTTTGATTTTTTAAGAATGCTTAAATTATTAAAGTCACAGTTTGAATATAAGTTACTCAATTCTAATGCTCTTGATTTTCAATTACCTGAGATATGGTTTTCCCTTTTTCCTTTGCTATATCTTGAAGGATTTGATTCTCCATGACAGCTCCTGAACCCCAAGTAACCTTATAAGCTCCAAGAGCTGACCAAGCACTAACATGAATTCCTTTCTGCTTACAGAATTCCCTGAGTTTCTCCTGTTGCCATGATGAATTCATTTCCACCTGAAAAACCATAGTTCAACATCACAATCATGAGACCAATATGATCTATAAATCACAGACACCTGACACGACACAGTCACATAGACGCTGCTGATATTTTTTCACATTAATTCTCCATCTATAATACCGAAAAGCTAAAAATGATGTAATCAAATTCAACTTTTTCATCCCTTTGTTGATCATCACTTCTTCGACACATCTTTAACCTCTATAAAAGTGTCTCAGAAGTGTCCTAGTAGTGTCTAAGATGTGACGAAGTAGTGGAAAAAAAAGACTTTTTTGGGTCACTTGTCTGACTTGTCAGACACGTGCCGTACGAGTGTTAGACACTGACACATGTTTGACACATTGGGACATGCCTAATCTTAGAGGTGTCCGTTTTTCAGAGATTATGATAATAATGTACAAAAACAAATGGGTAGATTCACATTCTGATATATACCTGATTGACTGCAGGGGGGATGGTAGCTATTTCCAACAGTTTAGTGAGTTTTTTGATACCATAATTGCATATTCCAATAGACTTTGCTAAGCCTAATTTGTAACACTCTTCCATACCTTTCCATGTCCCTTCTATATCAAAAGGCAGTAAATCTTCCTTTGAAAATATGACAGGGTTTTCAAGATCATGTCTCAATCTAACTGGCCAATGAATCAAATAAAGATCCACATACTCCATCCCCAACTTTCTAAACAACATAAAATATTTAAACAACATTAATATCAACAACATAAAAAAGTTAACACAAACATACTATTACTACCTCTATTTCCTCTATTTCATATTAGTTGCCGGTTTTTTAGAAAATGTTTGTTTCTTTTAGTTGTCATTTTGATTGGTAGTCTAAGGTTATATTAATTGCTTGTTTTCTAATTATACTGTTAGTTATTTACTGTGGACTGTGGAGAGAGAAATAAGTGTGTGATAATTAACAATTAAGGACATAATACGGAAAAGACTAATAATTTTGTAAAAAACAATAAAATTTAATGATTTCCTTAGTATGTGCAAAATAACCTTAGAAGACAACTAATATGAAACAGAAGAGATCTAGATCCTTTGCTGCGCGCAGAACGATGCTGCACAGCGAGGACCGGTAGATCTAGAGAAAAAAGTGTTCTCTCTCTAAATCTAATGGTCCTTGTTGGCACAATACCATTCTGCGCACAACATAGGATCCGTGCTCGAAAAAGAGGGAGTAATATCAGCAGACCAAAACAAACTAAGGAAAGAGATTATATATTTATAGTTACTTTAATGTGGTCTTGAGAGCTGGGACAATAAGATCTTGGTGTGCATCAGTGTTCCATGGTTTTGAAGTGATAAAAACTTCATCTCTACTCTTTATAAGACCTTCATCTATAGCTTTAGCCACAGCTATACCAATGGCTTCTTCTGTGCCATAAACAGCAGCAGTGTCAAAATGACGATACCCCACTTTAATAGCATCAACAAAGATTGAAGCAAGAACATCATTTGATGGACGATTGTCTACTGAAGTTCCCATTCCTATAACTGGCATTTTGTTTCCTGAATTCAACAACACTTCTGGGATTTTCTCTCCTGCCATGTTTTTCTCTTTTCTTTCTCCTTTGCTTTTCTGTAAGTCTGCCACAGAATATGTATGTCTATGAATTGGTGTCACACTATATATATATATATATATATCTATATAAAGTGGTTAGTACTACGTGGCCTATAGTGAGCGTTTAATTTGTTTAATGCTTATTAAGCTTTAAGTTTAAATAATGAATGAAAGGAGAAGTGATATTATGTTGGGTCTTGGGATATTTGGTTATTGGTCCATAAAATATGTATGACTATGAATTGGTGTCACTATATCTATGTATAAAGTGATTAGTATTGTACATTATAATAGGTGGCGAATGTTTATTTTTTTGTCAGCTTAGACGAAATGGAAAATAAACACCATACACACACCATTCAACAGACACATTCGGGTTCGAACTCAAAAACTGGCGACTCCATGTCGTTGAAAGTGTCAATACAATCGGTGGTGGGGAGTAGTGAGTGCCTCTCTTTGTTGTTTATTAAGTTATTTTAATTTTAAATAATGAAAGGAAAAGTGACAAAGGAAAAAGGTTGCCTCTTGAGACACACGGTGAGATATTGGTGTGTCATGAGAGAGGTTATTGGTCCACGTTTCAGGCTATGTTAGTGTGGGTACCTATCAAACAAAACTCCTATTGGAAGGACTTGAAACAATTATTACATGTACTTTAGAATTTGAGATATAATAACTCAATGTTCTGCATTTTAAAATTTAAGAATATTTATTTAAATTGCAAAAAAAATTATATAAATTAAGATGCATTATTATTTGTAGCTGTTATTTAAAATAATAAAAAGGGAAAATGATAAAAAGAAGTGGTTGTCCCTTGTGGTGCAGATGGATATTATGTTGTATTGTGTTCACTAGTAGGGATACTTGGCTTGAGGTCATTGGTTATGGCTTAATAGTCTAGTTTAGATTAACTCTTTAGCTAATGATACTTTTAAATTTGAGCTTAGTGACTAACTCATCCCATAAAATCGGCTTGGAAGTGAGGACCATCCAAGTCTTACCAAATATCCCAAGACACCCACTCACCTCAAAACTAGACATTTGGAGTGAGGACTCATGCGAGGTGGCTTCTACTATTAATTTGGTATAAGCTAGGTATCCTCCGCGTGCAATTGTAAAGACTAGTCCCTCAGCTGGGTAGAAGATGGCTACAAGCAAAGAAATTAAAAGTGAATAAGTCTCACCTGTTTTTTTGGCTCTCTCTTCTATTTCATTATACAACCCAACAAGAGAAGTTTCTGTTTCTCATGCACCTTTTGTAGCTATTTCTCTCTACAAAATCATCTAAAACAAACAAGTCGTAAAATCCTATATTTTGTAGAGGCATCCAAGATTTAACGTCCAAATTCTTCTCCATTGAATGAACATATATGACTATTAATTTTTACGCATCGTGCACAATTTGTTCTAGCACTTGAACTAACTAATCAATTGTCTCGAGAGCATGACCCGCTGGTAAAACACATGTAACTGCTAAGTGGACACTAGGTGTAGAGTTCAAACTTCTAACCCAACATGCTCCACTTTTTCCCTCCTCATCTCCCCATCTCTCGACCGTTTATATTAAAGACAAAAAACCGTGAAGTAACTAACTAAATGCATTAATAAAATAATAACCAAATTAATGATTTAATTAAGATAAAATGGTCTTTAGTAATTGGGAAATTCTTTCCCCTCCCCTAATACCTTTCCACTTCCCCACTTCACTTTAAATTCCCAAAATACCCCTCTTTTTAAATATCTATTCACTTCTTGTTCTTTTCTTTACAGGTGATAACTAGCTACCCTTATTTTTCTTTTGCAATTGACTAACACTCGGTACTTTTTTACAACGATGATTTAGTATCAGTATACTAATATTCCTTGGTACCTTGGTACCAATTGTATAATGAGAATGAGTTCACACACAATTCAACATGTATTGTACCTTGTTACCGAGAGGATTCAATATCAAGATACCTAGACTCTTAGTACTAAGTTACCAAGTGTGTTGTGTGAGAATCCATTCTTATTACACACTCGGTATCAAGCAGTGGCGGAGGATGTAAGGAGCGGGAGGGAGCCGTGGTACCCCCCAATAAAAAAAGAATCTTTTTTTACTATACTAATACCCAAAACGACGTCGTTTTGGGGTTTGTTTTTTCACCCTAATACCAAACTTCAGCGAGAAATCAGAAGTAATTAACGAAAAATTAGAAGAAAGAAAGGCACTAGCAACGAACGAACGAAAAATTAAAGAAATCAGAAGCAACACTTCGTCTTCCTTCACATCGCAACAAATCTCTGGTAGTACCTTCGTCTTCCTCACTAGCAAGGCAGCAACACTTCATCTTCCTCACTAGTCAACAATACTCCGCTCCGCCACTTCGTCACGCTGCGTCCCGCCGCGTCACGCCGCACTGCCGCTGTCGCCGTTCTTGCGCACTGTCTTTGAAGTTTAACTCCAACTCTGAGGAAAGGTATGCCTTAACTTTCTGCCATTTTGCACAGAACACTGCTTTTCTTTTATTCTAATTCAAAGAATGAAGAAGAAGATGATAGAATATTGCTTTGTATTTGCTTGCTTTGGGTGTCTGATTGTGTTGTGTGAGTCGGTCCTAAAGTAAGGTTGAGTTACTTGATTGATCGGACAATTAGGCCTATCTTAACTCTTCCAGTTTCTACAGCTACTACAGAAAGAGCATTTTCAGCAATGAAGATAATCAAGACAAGGTTGCGTAATAAGATGGAGGATGAATTTCTTGCTGATAGTATGATGGTTTATATTGAAAAAGAAATAGTTGAAGGCCTTAGCTCTGATTCAATTATTAACGATTTCAAGTCTTTAAATGAACGAAGGGCGGCACTTTAATTCTAGGTACATCTCTCTTTTTATACATTATATTTTTCTTGTGTTGATGTTAATTTGAATATTTGATAATATTTATAGTTTAATCTTATGAATTTCAATTATAATATTTTAATGAAAAAATTACACGCAGATCTTTTGAAAAATACATGGCATCCACGCGTGCATCCAAGGAACAACGTGGCAGGAACGGACGGCCCAGATTCAAACCATCAAGAATTACAACAATCATACGGTTTACATGTAACCTCCTTTCAAACCACACCTCTTAAAATTTGGGCGCAAATTCTGGATCTGTAATTAATGGTTTATAATTTCAATCTTCCCAAACATAACAGCCAAATACTTGAAGACCCTGCCTAAATTAGTGGATCCAGGTTCCACCCTCTTACTCACGTTTAAACAAAACGCAACCTGCAAAAATCAAATCAATAAAAAATTCCATTGCCTGATAAACATACATGAATACATGATACAAAACGAGTATTGCCTGTTTCAGGTATGGCGTCAAAACGCATCTTGAAGGAGCTCAAGGATTTGCAGAAGGACCCTCCAACGTCATGCAGTGCAGGTGAGCAGCTTCTTGATCAATTTCATTTTCTTTTGTTTCCCCTAATTTCTGGAATGATCAGGGCTTGAATCAAGAGAAGTTCAAATTTACATCTCTCTCTCAAACGATTCCGTGTCTCTGTCTCTCTCTCAGGGCCGGTAAAAGGGATGCTGCCGCCGCCGCCGCAGCGAGATTGCAGAAAATCACTCCACGCCGGTGACAAGGATATGAAGTTTTTGTTTAAACTCTGTTTTTTCATGGGTTAGTCTTTCACTGACTCTCTAATCACCAGTCTATGAGTTGTCCTCCTTTGCACTAATACTTGTATTGGAAAATGATTTCTGTTTTATGTGCTGACTTTTTCCATTATTTTGTTATATGGCCATCTGTTATTTGGATATTTAGGTTGGTTGCCCTTTAAAATGCTCTTTCTATGCCACTGGAAAAGGGAATCTTAAGAGTCGTGAAATTGTTGAGCAGGTTTGTGTCATACATCTTCCCATGTATAAACACTAGATTAGTTTGAGATTAATTTTAAAGATATAGCATAGCTACAATAAAGAAAGGAAAACGATGAAATAAAGTAATGTCTCCATTTTTGGGATTGCAAATGTTCTTAAGCAAGCTGAACTTATTTCACAACAAAACAGAATTAACATGCATCTTATGTGAACAGGTCTTGGCCATTGAGGAGGTCTTCAAACGCAGGGTGACAAATGTAGTGTTTATGGGAATGGGGGAACCAATGTTAAACCTGAAAGCAGTACTTGAAGCACACGAATGCTTGAATAAGGTGAATAATTGCCTCTGATATATGACATTGTATCCCAATCAAATGCTTACGTAAGTTGTAATTGCGACACTGGTCTATGATATTGAGAGTTCAAACCTCCATCTATTCTTTTTACTTTAGTTGGCATAATCATTTAAACTCTGGGACCAACTGCTACGTAATTCATGCCATCTTAGTTATTGTTAGATTCTATTTCATCTTAGCCATTTCAATGGTTTTTGTCGGCGCACAGTGAGCTGGGCATGTATAGGACTGTTTTGTATGCATGAGTTGACATCAGTGTTTGTACAGGGGAATAAAATTAAATGAAGCATCTCATTGCTACTGATTGTGGTGCATTTCGGCTTTGGCATTTATCCATTCAGGTGTAATTATGTCGAAGACAAAACTCATATAAGGTACTTAAATGGTTCATGACTCCAATGACTTAATATTTATACTAAGCCATTTTTTGAATCGATTTGCCAAAAACTTGTGGTTTAATATGTTGTAAACCCCACTTCCAAATATTTAATTTCCTTTGGGTTCATGACATTTGAACTGCAACTCTTTTAGGGATTTTTACTGCTGATTTTTCAAGATGCACTTTCCTAATTCCTATGATAGAAAACATGTTGCAAAGAAGAACTGCAGGTCAACTAGGTGGTTAGGAATTATACTCCAATATTTCTGAAGCCTCATATATTTTTACTCAAATCTTGCCATTTATTGTAGCTGTTCTATTACTAAATTGAGTATAAATGTCAATAGTTGTGTATGAGGAGACTGAGAAGCCAAAATGGGAAGCACATATGAAAATACAAAGTGAAGAAACATGTGCGTGTATACTATTATAGGACATAATTTTTGTCAAATATTTTTAAGAATATAAGCTGTCAAAACACAATGAACATTCCAATTCCATAGCTGCAAAAAACAAAAGTGCACCTGGATGAGCATGTTTCTTCAAATCATGTTCCAATAGGAGCTTTAATGTTTCTATTGGAATTTGAATTAAATAATAAATAACATTGTGCTCTTACTTTGAGCTTAATTGTTTTCTGGTTTAGAGTATCACTTCTGATAATAAGCAGTAGTAATTCATAAGCCTTCATATTGAGAGGTGAGCATCAAAACCATTTATATTTTCATATTTATTTTTTTAAACTTCAAAACTCATTTTAGTTAGTCTAATCCGAATGATGTTTTTACGGTCTCTAATGATGTTAGAGTTTTGGTATGCATAAGAGAAGAATAGCGACCAATGTGATTTATTGGATGTTGTATTTTCTAGGAAGATGTTTTTCAGTCAGTCGGGGGTTTTGGGATTAAGGAAGGCTCTCGATGAATGAAATGGGGAAGGGACACAAGGGGATGAAATTGCTCAGTAAGAAAATAAAGCAATTCTTTAATTTTATATGAATTCAGCTGATAGTTTACTATTTATTCCTTTGTTATTCTTGAATGTGGCATTGTTCAACAGACTTATTGAATTAGTTATGACTTCTTGCCTTCAATCTAGAGAGATGGTCTTCATTTTTAATTTTCCCAGTATCGGGTATTGAAGACAGTTGCAGCTTTTTTTGGTAAGTTTATCACATCATAGCTTTAGTGTGTGATACCATTGCTTGGTTCACATATTCTAATCATGGGAGGATTGGGAAATTTTCTATTACTTATATCACTTTCTATGTATTCATTGGGTAGTCAGACAGTTAATGATATCTTTTACCTAATTCATTGGGTATTCCTTCTCTCTCATTGTCTATATTCTTGCTCTCTCATTGTCTGTGCTGATGTTTTGTTCAAAACATCAGCTTGCAATTGTTGGTTTGTTTTCCTCCTCACTAACTCACCACCTTTTGTATGCTTAGCTTTGTTGGTTTTAGGAAGTATGTTTAGTTTTCAAGTTATTTCTTTCCTTTTTGCATTGAAGTATAAACACATTTTTCAGTAGTTAACTTTGTTTTCCTTACATTGACACACATGCACTCTTTCATTTTAGTTATTAGGAATGTGTACAACGTTCCAAAGCATCTTCTTTTATCTCTCTGTCAAAGCATTGCTCATTTTCCTTCCTCTGGTTTGCTCCTTTGCTCTTCCCTACTCAACAGTTTTTTTTCTTTGTTGTTCTTTTTCATCTATTAGTCTCATAGTTTATACATTGATTGTTTGCATTTTCAAAAATAGATGGATGCTGCTCATGCTCCTCTGTCACTTGGGTCAATA
Source organism: Astragalus glycyphyllos (assembly GCA_963573325.1). Lineage (NCBI taxonomy): Eukaryota > Viridiplantae > Streptophyta > Magnoliopsida > Fabales > Fabaceae > Astragalus > Astragalus glycyphyllos. Next base: position 5,633,596 of record OY754313.1, on the reverse strand, counting down.
AACATGGGAGAAAATGGCTAAGTAAATTTCAATGGATTAGTGTCAAGCACTCTTACTACTGCCTTACTGATGATGGTCTATATTTTGTGGGTTAAATGGTTTTCTTCAAGGGGATTCTATCAGTTTTGGGGTAGCTAAGAATAACACAAAGTACGTTCTTAGTTAAAAGCCTTTAGCTCATGTAATTTTGCAGCTTTTACAACTGCTTTGTTGTTCTTCTTTTTAAGACCATGTCTATGCATCCTATGTATTTTTTTTTTATTACAATATGGATCATATGTATGGATCAATGTGCGTGGACTATGTCTCTACTTAGGCGTTATGTGTGGAATGTGGATGACGATCACCGAAGTACTCTTATTTTCTTTATCTTGCGGATGAAGAAGTTTGGCTACAAAGTTCCACTATAATTGGATTCTCAGGATAAACATTTTGAACCTATATGTTAGTTTTGGTAGCATATTTGTCCCTGGCAGGAAGAACAAATATGGAAGAATTACTTCAAATGACAAGGCCAATTAAGGACCTCAAACCAAGGACTAAGGAAAGAGCATGAAAGTGATCACTTTTTTTTTCAAACAGATTTGTAAAAGCAAGTTGAAGTTCATTTATTCTCTTTTGTTTGGAATTATCCCGACCCTATTTTCATTGTTTTATGACAATGATAGACTTTTATTTCGTTCTCACGGTCATTATGTTTATGGGGAAATAGAAATTTTTTTGTCGGTAGTAAGAAACAGAAAAATTGAAACATTTCTGTAAGATATAGATGCGGAAAATGTACCATTTATCTGAGATGGTGACCTAAAGTTTTAGTAGTGTTTATGTTTCTAAGTAAATATGAAGTCCAATATGTCTCTTTTGGTTAAACTTATGCCAACTAAATATGAAGTCCAATATGTCTCTTTTAGTAGTCGGTAATACTAGGGGTGTTCAAAACCGAACCAAACCAATTGAAAAACCGCAAACCGAACCAAACCAAACCGAAAACCGCAAAAAACCGCTTCTAATCGGTTTTGTTCGGTTCTTTATTTCATTGCACCGCGCGGTTCGGTTCGCGGTTTTGATTTCAAAAACCGAACCAAACCAAACCAAACCGCAAGTAACACTAAGACTTGTTGAATTACATACTTCCTTACTAACTTACTAGCCCAAATGCAACTAAAACCCAACTCTCACTCACTTGCTAGCCCAAATCCAACTAATTCTTTGACTCACTTACAAACAATCCATATTGTTATGCTATATTTAAAAATTACAATAAAACATTTAATTCAAATTCTTTTAAAAATTGTCTTAGCTATCTTAAAAGAATTAAAATAGAGTAATTTATATACTACATATATTTGAGTAAATTTTTTCCTAAAGAATTATGTTAGCCATTTTTTATGTTACTTAATTTTAACTTTGTTTTAAATTATGTTTTGTCTTGGAAAAAACCGAACCAACCGAACCAATCCAAACCGCATTGGTTTGGTTTGGTTCGGTTCGGTTTTATTTTAGGAAGCCAACCGAACCAAATCAAACCGCATGTAATTTTACCTTGCAGTTCGGTTCACTTTTTGTCTCAAAACCGAACCAAACCGCACCGCGAACACCCCTAGGTAATACCCACTCTGAAAGAGGGACCCAAATTCAAATTTTAGTTTAAATAGTTAATTAATTACTGTTGCATTGAGATATTTATCTAATTTCTTTTAATTCAATTTCAAATGATGTTAAGTGCTCCAGTATGACTAATCATAAGTTGTTATTGAAACTCGGTGTACCTATTATGTTAATGAGAAACATTGATCAATCACCAGGTCTATGCAATGATACAAGGTTAATGGTAAATCATTTGGGCAATAATATTATAACGGCTACCGCTATAACACGGAAAAACATCTTATGATTAGCGACAGTGGATATAGAACGGTGTCAATTCTATTTGTCATAATCAAATCTATAGCGATCGGAACCAAGCGAAGATAAAATAATTTAAAATTACGCATATAACAAGAACATGTATACCCGTGCAACGCATGGGTCATACATACTAGTAATTCTAAAATTCTAAAATTAACAAATTTACCATCAAACGAACACATGAAATTTCTAAAATGCCCCAGACAACATAGATAGATATAGATATAACAAGTCATATATTTATTACAATTTATTATGAGTTTTTTTATAATAGTTATTAAAAAAATTCTGAAGTCTGCATTTCAGAAGAGCTGACATACAAAGTTTCTAGTCCTCATTCCCAAAGATCTTCCAAAGTCTTGTAAGGTCCATATTCAGAAACAAAACGTTCTCCTTTGAAACCCCTATTTTGTGGTATTTCCTTTATCTTCTCCAAATCATCTTCACTCAGATCCCAATCAAATATTTCAAGATTTGCTTTCATTCTCTCCTTGTTGAAGCTCTTGACAATTGGAGTGGCACCTTGCTCTATTATCCATCTCAATGCAACCTACAATAGCATAGTAAAGAAGATCATCAATAGTAGTTACTCACTTTTCACTCGACTCGAACACACGACCCTTTAGATCTAGATGAAACCAATGGCGGACCTATGCCTGAGTGATAGGGTTCACAATTAAATATATTAAAGTTTTTTTAATTAGATTTTTAGCAATTCATTTTTTAAAAAATTTTGAACCCTTGATTTCGAGTCATGGGTCTGCCACTTGGTGAAATGTTTTATCAACTGAGTTACACTTTGTTATTTGTTATCAACAAAACAAAAAAAAAATGTATGAAGGAAATTAAAGAAAAGAAATCCAAGTGAGAAAATTAACCTGTGCCACACTCTTGTTTGATGCAGAAGCAATGTCCTTTAGGATAGGACTGTTCATGACATTAAGTGAACCCCACGCAGCTCCACTAGCTCCCAAAGGGGACCATGCACTCACGTGAATCCCTTTCTCTTTGCAGAACTTTCTCAGATTTTCTTGATGCCATGCTGTATTCATTTCCACCTGGCAATCAATGAAGAACATAGCCAAAATTTGGAAATTAGTTTTTTTTTCATTGTCTTCAAATATTATGAGCAATTTTCTCTTGGTGCAGTTCTGCTCGTGAACTGAAACATGATTCACAAATTTTAATTGTGTTTCATAGCCATTGGAATACAGGACAGGACAATCACAACAGAAATACAGTACAAATCTAATTAACTTTTTCTTTTGAATTCTATTCGGTGGACAATAGACCACACAAACAAAAAATTTGACGTACAATTTATTTAGCCTATTCTTGATTTATTTAAGTTTTCTTTAAAATTTTGAAGACATTTAATAGATTATTTAATTAACCGATCTATTTAAATAACAATTCAAGAATACTGTTATGAATGAAAGTGGATTCTCAGATTTTTTATTTGTAAATTGATTTTGAATGAATTGATTTCGTAAAATTAATTTTGATTGAAAGTGAGTTGTATGTAAAGTAATTTATGTTGGATGAATTCACGTGAGAGTGAGTTGAATGATACATTTGAGAGTAGAAATAACTTTTTTGAAACAAAAACTACAAATCCTAGTTTCTTAAAATCAATTTCATTGGAGGACACCCAAACATTAGAAGGAAAAAAAGCAATTTTATGTCTTATGTCTTCATAATCACTTTTGGCTCTACCAAAAGCAACTCCAAACATACCCTAATATTTTGAAATATGTCATCAATGGGGATAACAAGAGAGTAATATCTAAATTTAACGAAGCTTCTTGTAATTGTTTCGGGTGGAGTACTCGTTGTGCTCCCACTAATAAAATATCTTACTTATAAAAAAAAACATGCACTCATTATATGGGCCTCTTCCACAAGGAATGGCTTTTTATTATATGGGCCTTTCAACCTACACCCCTCATTTTTCTACATGCATTCATTAGTGTGTCAGAATACATTTCAAAGACTAATTTCCAAAATAGTTTGCATGTGAAAAAAACTAGGGTGGCAACATACCTGGACAAGAGCAGGAGGAATGATTGAATATTGTAGAATTTCAGAAATTTTTTTCACACCAAAATTGCTGAGACCAATAGATTTGGTCAGGCCCAATTTAGCACATTGTTCCATGTCCCCCCATGTCCCTTTCATGTCAAAAGGTAGAATGTCTCCTTCCTCGTACTTAATCCCTTTAACACCTTGTCTCAATCTCAATGGAAAATGGATTAGGTAAAGATCCACATACTCTAGTCCCAACCTCCTTATAAAATGTACCCAAAAAAAAAAAACTAAATTAGACATAATCAAATCCAACACATTTTTTGACAAAAAAAAAAATACCCAATATATATTCTTTTTCAATATGTAAAATTTATTGACGATGGCTAAAATTCTACCCACCTTCTAAGAAGAGATGTAGAGGGTACACGATATAATTTCAGAATATCATTTGCAAAAAAACTAGACTAAATGAAAATCAAACATAATAATCAAACCCAACATATGCAACAAAAACTAAATGAAAATAATTTACTTCTATATAATTTTTTATTTCATTTAATTTTATGATTTGTAACAATAAGATGAAAGGGTTAACCAACAAGAATTGCCCCGAGTGGTAACTGAATTTAGATCTTATCTAAAGATCTCAACTTCTAGTCTTCGATGTGGCAAAAACTCTATTTGGGGAGAGAACTACAATGATAGGTAAAGTTGAGTAAACATGTGCCCAACCAGTTTCTCCGACATAGGTTAGTCACCAGCAAAACCAATAGATATTGCATATTAATAACACAGTAATAAAAGAAATTAAAAAAAAGAAGAGAGTAATAGATTTACTCAAGTGAACTCTTGAGTGCTGGGAGCACAAGACCAGGGTGAGCCTCAGTACACCAAAGCTTAGTAGTAACAAAAATCTCACTACGATCCTTAATAAGACCTTGCTCCAAGGCTTGAGCAATGGCTTGACCAAGAGGTTCTTCAGAACCATAATAAGCTGCAGTGTCAAAATGCCTATAGCCAGCTTGAAGTGCATTGATGAATGCAGAGATGAGTTCATGAGATGGTGGAAGGGGTACAGTTCCTGTGCCAAAACCTAGCATTGGCATTTTGTGACCTGAGTTTAGTACCACTTCTAGAACTTGTTCTGATTTCATTTTTGCTATAGTATCAAAGGGATGAAGATTATTGAGTATATAATAGGAACTAATGTGTTACGTTGTCTTTCTTATGGCCTAATCTAGTGCATTTAATACTTTGACTAATTTTGTTAACACATTCATTATTACATTAAAATTCGGATTTTATTCTATTTACATTTTTTAGAAATTCCCATTCTGAGTTTTAAAAGGACGTGGCGATATACTCTTTCCAATCTCGAGTATAAGTGCCGAATAAAAACTTAGCTGGCTTGTCTAAAATAACATTTTTATTCGTTTCGCGCCACAATATTTATCAAATTAACTCATTTCTCACAAATTAAGGAAAAATTATAATTTTTACCCAAAAAAAGAAAAAAATTATCAAGAAATAAAGTGAATAGGGATTCTACCGAATGAAAGAAATAGATTATTAGTCCGTAAACAATGTACAGCCGAAGTTAATTATAAATAATTAATATTGCGTTGAAATTTAAAAATGACGATTATTTTGAAACAAATATTTTGTGCATATGTGACAGTTAGTGTGGGGCAAAAGGAGTAATTAATTTATAATTAACTTCACCCTATTTAATGTTACTTTTTTTATTTTTTTCTCGTGAAACAAGTTCCAATGAAGAACTATTTAGAAGATATAATTTGTATTTTGAATCGCTTTAAGAAAAACACGAGATTGGCTAAATTTTTAACTGATGTGAGGTCTTTTTTCTTCGACCATGTTGAATATCGTGGGAGGCTTGATAGTTAAATTTCATGATTAGTTTTGATTGACTCATCGTATTCTGTTTCCTCTGATATCTGTAAATAACATATTTAACCATTTTCCGTTTTTTACTCCAACTCAAACACATAAGATTTCACGACTTCGCAATTGGTTTTCTTTGAGAAAAATCTCACTCTTTTTTTATAAGAATAACCAGAGGTCCTTTAAGTTATTTAATTGTAATAAGTTAGTCCTTTAAGTTTTTTTTCGTACCACTTAGATCCTTTAAGTTATTCCATTGAAACAAGTTGGTCCTTTAAGTTATTTAATTGTAACTTTTTTTTTTTGACAAAATTTAATTGTAACTTTTAAAGACCAAATAACTCATACTTTTCAGCCCAAAATTGTTACAATTAAATAACTTAGCGGACCTAAGTGGTACAAAAAAACTTAAATGACCAACTTGTTACAATTAAATAACTTAAAGGACCTAAGTGGTACGAAAAAACATAAAGGACCAACTTGTTACAATTAAATAACTTAAAGGACATCTGGTATAATTTAACCTTTTTATATAATGTGGAAGTACTCCGATCTTAAATACAAAAGAAAAAGTCTATATATATTTAGACTTAATTTGGACTAAATACATATATCTTGTTTGCGTATTTAGACCAACTCTTTAGCATTAACTTATTAGGATTGAAATCCTCTCCAGTACTGAAATTTTTCAGAGAGAGATAGACTCGATTTTTAAAAATCTAGTGACTGGTGAGGATCTAAACCCCTCATACTATTGTGTGTGTAAATGTATGTTAGATTGTACTCCCTCCGGTTCAAAATAATGGTCACTTTAGCAAAAAAAATTTGTTCCAAAATGAATGTTGTTTTCGATTTCCAATGCAATATTAATTAATTCTTTTCAATTGTACCCTTTATGTACACTACTTCCAAAATACTACTTCTACTTTGCATTAATGATAGTGGAAAAGACACTGATAGTTGATAAGGATAATTTGGTAAAATACCTATTCTCTTTCTTCTAATCATTGCATTTCTTAATATGTGTGTAAAAACCTTAAACGACAATTATTTTGATACAGACAGGGGCAGATCTTTGTGAGGGCTGGGGAAGACCACGACCCTCCCTAAAAATTCATGTGAAATTGCCAAAATACCCCTATTTTTAAGTATTAATTAATAAATATATATATTAAGGTTGCGCAAATACAACAACAACGATTGTCTGGCCTAATGGTTGAGATTTCAGTTGTTAGCTGATTAGCTGATTGGTTACGAGTTCGATTCCCTCTCCTGTGGTTGTTTATAAATTCTTTCGTTTCTTTTTGTTTCTCAGTCCTGTTTTATTTCTTTAAAAACCACCGCTGGTGGTTGTTATATATTATTGTTGCCAAAATTTATTGGGTATCCGAACCCATTATTAAAGTATTTGTTCACCCAACAATTTACCATTAAGTAATCAAATGTTTTTTTTGGTATAAAGCCATCAAATGTTATTGCTTGTAAGTTTACAAATATATACATAAGCAAAATATGTTTTTTATGCACTAATAATATTCTTTTTACTCAATGTATAGGTGATATGTAACTATATATAGTATTTTTTTGTATTTTTTGGAGTATAAATTTTATTCATATTTTTAATATTATCATATCTCTTATATTAGAATTAAAAATTATGAATAAATGGTTGATGATTTTCGAAAAAATATCTTCTACATTTTAAAATTAGAATAGAATAAATTTAAAATTATACTTTTACAAACAACTTCAATTGAGTCTTTATATGAAATCAAAATTATATTTTTAGCCTTTTAATTTTGTCTCTAAATAATTTTAATTTATATTTATCTATTTTAATTGTATTTGTGTTTCTACGTATCTATTTATGTGTTTTTACAAGTGAGGATGTGATACCCTTTGACATAGAAGGAACATGGAAAGCTATGGAAGATTGTTATAGATTGGGCTTAGCAAAGTCTATTGGTGTTAGCAACTTTGGCATCAAAAAGCTCACCCTTCTCTTAGAAAATGCCACCATCTCTCCTGCAGTTAATCAGGTATAAGAGGCTATGGATGTGTGGTATGCTGTATTCCGTTGGTTGGGGTGGCAACTTCCCTTGCCCCTGACTTGTTTTCGTTGTTTGCTGCTTTCTGTGCTTTTGGTAGGGGTTCTAGGATGAAGCGAGGCCTAAATTTGATTTGGCATTCGGTGATATGGGTCATTTGGGAGGTGCGGAATGGTTGGATCTTTTCCGCCACTCGCTCAGATTGTGGGCAGGTGTTGGCACGGATCCATTCCCTTTCATGGCGTTGGTTCCTAGCTAGGTCCAAAGGCTCTACATGTTTATATTACGAATGGTATGTTGCCCCTATGTTGTGTATTGGCCGGAATTAATGGTGAACTCATGTGTATCTTTGTTGTGAGTGGACACCTCTAGTGTCTATCTCCTATTATATATATATATATATATATATATATATATATACACACACACACGATCTTTTGTTGTTCAAAAAAAAAAGGTATAAGAGGCTATGTTGAACCGACACTTCCAGTTGAAGACTTGTCTGGTGTCCGACACATATCGTGTCAGATGCCGACACTTCAGTTACTTGTGTTTTTTCAAATCAAAACCAGTGTTTACGTGTCAGAAGTTAGTATTAGTTGATTTCCATTCTGTCATAGAGATGTGAAGTACACTTCAATTGGTTGCATGTCTCTTATTTAGATTTAGGTTGAAATGAACCCATCATGGCATCAAGGCAAACTAAGACAATTCTGCAAGAAGAAAGGAATATTTGTGAGTGCATGGTCACCATTAGGGGCATACAAAGTATTTTGGGGTTCACCTGCTGTGATGGAGAATCCCATTCTTCAGGAAATTGCTGAAGCTAGAAACAAGAGTGTAGCACAGGTGCAACTAATTATTTTATTTCAAACTATTTCAGTTGTAACAATGAACTATCTTAAGCAAATAAATGGTTTTTAAAACTATCTTAACCATATTATGCAGATAGCACTCAGATGGATATTAGAACAAGGAGCAAGTGCCATTGTGAACAGCTTCAACAAGGAAAGGATGAAACAAAACATAGAAATATTTGATTGGGAACTGAGTCAACAGGAATCAGACAAAATCAATCAGATTCCACAATGCAGGCTGTACAAGGCAGAAATGTTTGTATCTGAAAATGGACCTTACAAATCCTTGGAAGAGCTGTGGGATGGAGACCCCTGAGAAGAATCGTGTTATACCCTAAATAAAAAATCAGCAACTTGGTTGTCAAAACCATTATTTACAATTTAATCTTTAAATGAATCAGGTGTAATAGTTAGTGTCTGAATCTGTAAAATTCGTATTCTTATATACTAGTTCTTTGATGAATAAGTTCAATTTAATCTTTAGCTCATAAAAAATACTAATTTGATATAAATTTTATAGAACCCAAAACTAAATCTTATATATGTAGGCTTAATACTAAACAACAAGCAAAGAATAATTATAACTTATAAGGACTAAATTTGTAATTACCAAATAACTATATCTCTGACACAATTTTGCATGGCAGTTAGAAATTTGATAGCAGAACAAGCTAAAGGAACATAAATAGCCAGCTATCAATTGCTTCAAAACCAAGGAGGAAGTTGGAAGTAAAGAAAATCCCACAAGTTATGCTAAACTCGGGACAGAAAATGCCGGTGATAGGGCTTGGAACTGCATCAATGACTCTTCCAACACATGAAACTCTTACCTCAATCTTCATTGATGCTTTTGAAGTTGGCTACAGACACTTTGACACTGCTGCTTTGTATGGAAGTGAAGAGCCTCTAGGAAATGCTGTAGCAAAGGCATTTTGAAAAGCCGCGAAGAAGTATTCATCACTTCAAAACTATGGGCCAATAATGGTCACCATGATCTTGTTCTTCCAGCTCTCCACACCTCATTGCAGTGAGGCTGAAACCTGAAGCTAAAGGGGTTATTAATATAACAAAGGAGGATTTGATTCCCTTTGATATAAAAGGAACATGGAAAGCTATGGAAGAGTGTCACAGATTGGGGTTAGCTAAGTCCATTGGTGTCAGCAACTTTGGCATCAAAAAACTCAACCAGCTCCTGGAAAATGCCACCATGCCTCCAGCTGTCAATCAGGTATGAAAATATGACAATGCAAGATTGATTTTGATACAATTGATGGACTTTTTTGGGTGATTCCTTTGGTTTTGGTTTTTAGGTGGAAATGAGCCCATCATGGCAGCAGAAGAAACTCAGAGAATTCTGCATGCAGAAAGGAATCCATGTAAGTGCATGGTCACCACTAGGAGCCTACCAAAATTTATATGGTTCAAATGCAGTGATGGGAATCCAATCCTTAAGGAAATCGCTTTTGCAAGACAGAAGAGTGTAGCTCAGGTGCTCTTACCGCCTTACTTATATTTCTGTAAAATTGATTTTAGTTAAAATTGAGTTTGAAAAAGAGTACTTATTTGTTTGCATGTTTTTATATTGCTGTATAATATATTGTCATATGCAATAGTTTGTTAAGAAGAAATGCCAAATGCAGCAGTATCCATTTTTTATATGGATACCATTTTTCTTTTTTTAAAAAAATTAAAAACAAAATATTGGGTTGGACATAGTTTGTTCTCTTGTGATGCAGATAGCACTAAGATGGATATATGAGGAAGGGGCAAGTGCAATTGTGAAAAGCTTCAATAAGGAGAGGATGAAACAAAACCTTGAAATATTTGGTTGGGAACTGAGCCAAGAGGATTGTGTAAGTTTAGCAAGATTCCACAACATAGGATGTTTTCCGGAGAAATATTTGTATCAGAAAACGGGCGTTACAAGTCGTTGGAAGAGCTATGGGATGACGACCCCTGAAATCATTCCTAGCTGCAGTTAAATCATTTCTATATGAGTATCATTTTCTTTTCAACTTGATAGCAGCAATGCAGTTAAAAAGTGGCTGATGAAGATATGTTAGAAAAAACATTCTCCACTTTTCATGCATCCAATGTGCTCCTGCAGCAGCAATATCGAGAAAAAGGATTTCAAAATATTCTGACTTGATTTCTTGCCTTCTTGTGGCCGAGCAAAATAATGAACTTTTGATGAAAAATCATGAAGCTCGTCCCACTGGCACGACTCCATTCCCAGAAGTGAATGTTGCAACACACGATCACTATGGGCAAACTCGTGGTCGTGGTCGTGGTATTGATCATAGTCGCAATGGAAATTACAAGAACACATCTTTTCACCAGAAGTAGAAAAAAGTTGAAAAGAATGACAAAGGTGGGCAAAGTAGCAATGATAATGAAAATATTTGCTACCGTTGTGGAGGAAAAGGTCATTGGAGCCGTACCTGTCGTACGCCCAAACATCTTGTTGATCTCTATCAAAAATCACTTAAAAATGATGATAAAAGGATTGAGACAAATTTTGCTTATAAAGATGATGGTAATGCGGATGTTACCCATTTGGATGTTGCTGATTTCTTTGCTGACCCTGATGGAAATATTGATCATCTCATTGTGGATGGAAGTATAGTCAAGAAGTTGATTTTCCTAAGTATTCCAATAATAATAAAGTTTGATTTTCCTACAATAAAATGTTTTGAATTTCTTATGCTAGTAATAATAAAGCTTTATATTTAAGTGTGTTTTCAACTTCCATAGATTATGTTCAAATAATTCAATCATAAAGTTGTCATTATTTCTCATGCTTCTCTCTTATCATATTTCTTTTCTTTGGATAGAATGAGTATTGACAATAGCATCAATAATGGAGTTATGTGTCTCGTTGATAGCGGAACTACCCATACAATTTTAAAGGATGCAAAATATTTCTCTTATTTATTAAAGAGAGAAACCGACGTTAGTACTATATCTGGCTCTTCAAAGATAATTGAGGCTCCGGAAGAGCTAATATACTGTTATCCCGAGGAACAAATTTACGCATTGAGAATGCATTATATTCCCCTAAGTCTAGTAGAAATTTATTAAGTTTCAAAGATATCCGTCTAAATGGATATCATATTGAAACAAGAGATGAAGGGGATATTGAATATCTCTATTTAACAAGACAGACTTTGGAAAATATAAGTGTAGTGGAAAAGCTGTCTGCCTTTTCCTCTGGTCTGTACTACACTTATATCAGTGCAATTGAAGCACATGTTGTTGTAAACCAGAAGTTTACAAATCACAAAAAAATTGTTGTTTGGCATGACCGGCTGGGCCATCTCGGATTCATAATGATGCGAAAAATAATTGAAAACTCATGTGGACATGAATTGAAGAACCAGGAGATTCTTCAATCCAATAAGTTCTCATGCACCTCTTGTTCACAAGGGAAGTTGATAATTAGACCATCACCAACAAAAAATAGAAGTGAATCTATCAACTTTTTAGCGTATACATGGTGATATTTGTGGGCCAATACACCCACCATGTGGACCATTTAGATATTTTATGGTTTTAATTGATGCATCAACTAAATGCTCACATGTTTGTCTGTTGTCAACTCGCAACCAAGCATTTGCGAGATTGCTAGCTCAACTAATTCGAATAAGAGCTCACTTCCCTGATTATCCTGTCAAGAAAATACGTCTTGACAACGCAGCTGAGTTTTCATCTCAAGCATTTACTAAATATTGTGCTTCCATTGGAATTGACATTGAACATCCTGTACCACATGTTCATACACAGAATGGACTTGCAGAATCATTTATTAAGCGTATAAAGTTAATTGCAAGACCACTTCTCATGAGATGCAAACTTTCCATTTCCGCTTGGGTACATGCAATTTTGCATGCTGCAACATTGATTCGCATCAGGCCAACAAGTTATCACAACTCCTCCCCTTTACAGTTAGTTTTTGGTCAAGAACCTAATATTTCTCATCTTAGAATTTTTGGATGTGCGGTGTATGTTCCATTTCCTCCACCACAACGCACTAAGATGGGTTCTCAAAGAAGGTTGGGAATATATGTTGGATATGAATCTCCATCTATTATAAATTATCTTGAACCAACAACAGGAGATTTATTTACAGCTCGATTTGCTGATTGTCATTTTGATGAATCAAATTTCCCAACATTAGGGGGAGAGAAAAATCAGTTGAAAAAGGAGATCAGTTGGAATGAATTATCATTGTCTCATCTTGATCCTCGAACAAAACAATGTGAACTTAAAGTTCAAGAGATAATTCATTTGCAAAGCTTAGCAAATCAATTACCAAATGCGTTCACTGATCCCAAAAGTGTGACCATATCATATATACCAGCTGCTAATGCTCCAATAAAAATAGATGTCCCTGTTGGACAATCTAATATTGCAAGTGAGTCTCAACCACGCCTGAAGCGTGGTAGACCAGTCGGTTCCAAAGATAAAAATCCTCGAAAAAGAAAAGGGGCTAAAAAAAAGATGGTCCAGACTAGAATATAGATACTCTCAAAGAGTTTACAGACATAATTGACACTACAGTCCCAGAAGAGACTCATCAGGCACCTGAAATTCATGAAAATAAAGAGATCTCAATAAATTATGTCACTAATGGAATACAGTGGAACTGACATGAAGTCAACGTTGATGATGCTTTTTCATATCATATAGCGCTAAATGTGATGAATGATAGTGAGGATCATGAACCAAAATCTATTAAAGATTGTAGACAAAGTGAGAATTGGCCAAAATGGAAAGATGCAATTGAAGTAGAATTAAACTCGCTTTACAAGCGAAAAGTTTTTGGACCAGTAGTCCGAACACCTGAAGGTGTTGAACCAGTTGGATACAAATGGGTCTTTGTGCGAAAACGAAATGAGAATGGTGAAATTTCAAGATACAAAGCTCGACTTGTTGCTCAAGGGTTTTCGCAAAGACCTGGAATCGATTTTGACGAAACATATTCACCTGTAGTGGATGCAAGTACTTTTCGGTACTTAATTAGCCTTGTAGCACATGAAGGGCTTAATTTGCACACGATGGATGTTGTCACAGCCTATTTATATGGCTCACTTGATAGTGACATTTACATGAAGCTTCCTGAAGGATTTAACTTGCCTGAGGCACATAGCCTTGGATCTCGAGAGGACTACTCCATCAAATTGAATAAGTCTCTTGATAAACTCTAATTTAGTGTATTTTTTCGAGATGTTTTTGAGTCATATTTAGAGTAATTATTATTGATTAAATAAATAACTAATTTAAATTACTCTATATTTGCAGAAAGGTAGAAAAAAAATGACACAAATATGGGCTGAAATTAGAAGAAAGACTAACAAATAAAGAAAACAAACCCAAATCCCATTAATGCTAGAAGGCCCACAGTGATAAAAAGAAGAAGATCCTCTTGGAGATTTCAATTAAAAGTGATGCACATGTGACTGGGAGAGAAAGAAAGAGGCATGGAGTGGAGAGCAAGCAACACATATTTAGGAAGCAATCTTGACTTGATCCTTTGCTTGGAGAGAAAGAAAAGGAACTAATATAAAAGGAGAGCTTCACTTGTGAATGGGGGAGCCACACACCACATAAACAAACAATAGTTACTCAAACGCTACGGAGAGAGAGAAGAGTTTTTCGGCACCGTGAAAGAGCTTTGGAGTAAAAGAAGGAGATTGAAGACAAAGATTAAGACTTTCTCTATTTTCAGATTATTCTTATTTCTGTAATTCATGAACCTTATTTTTCTTTTATTGTTCTTTATTATTATGGACACCTAAGTCCTCGTCTAGGGTCTTAGGTGGATCTTGCATGTTTAGAAATCTCTTTATGTTCTAATTTCTTATTTGAATTCCTATTTTTATTTCAATTAATATTATTCTATTGTTTTTATCACATAATTAGGATTAACTACCCTTTTCATGTTAATAGTCAATTAGTTGATCAGCGACCGTACTGCAATTAGTTGGTGGACCTATAGGATAATTGGGGCTATAATTAATGGATGACCAAACTTTAATTTAGTCTTCCAATCATTCAACCTTTTTGTGCTTTATGCTTTTCCTAAATTTAAATTCTAGCATGACCGAACTAAGGTTAATTTAGGAAAAAGAATATTAATCGCGAATGACCAAACGGATTAGTAGCTTTAGTAAAGGGATTGATAATTGAATAAAATAAGGGAATTCAGGTAGAATTAGACATAGGGGAATCGAAGCTTGCAACTGAAACCGCGACCCTAGACCTCTCTCTCCATCTATTAAATCTTGCATTTTATTATTTGTTAATTGTTTACTTTTTATTTCATTATTTCAATTACAACTCAATTATTCACTCGTTTAAACAATAAATAATTGGCAAAATTACACTAGAGGACCTTTAAGTTATTTATTTGTAACAAGTTGGACCTTTAAGTTTTTTTTGTAACAAATAGGCCCTTTTAGTGATTTCTCTAGCTTATATATTCTGATGTAATGCTACTTTATATATTGTGACTACTCTAGCTTATGTATTTTGATGCAAACAAAAATATTTTGGTGTATTTTGATGTAATGAACGATATTACATTTTACTAAAAGGGTCAACGGTGTCAACGTCGGGTAACTTAAAGGGCCTATTTGTTACAAAAGAAACTTAAAGGGCCAACTTGTTACAAATAAATAAGTTAAAGGTCCCCTGGTGTAATTTTGCCTAAATAATTTTAAGTAGTTTAGTACTTGTTAATTAATCTCTGTGGATATGATATTCTTTTATACTACTTCTGCGAAAGAGTACACTTGCTCTAAGTGTGTTTTTAACGCAACATCTCTTTACGGGCTAAAACAATCTGGACGCATGTGGTATAATCATCTCAGTGAATATTTGCTAAAGGAGGGGTATACAAATGACCCTATTTGTCCATGTATTTTTATAAAAAGATTTGGAAAAGAATTTGCTATAATTGCTGTCTATGGTGATGACATAAATATTATTGGAACTCTTGAAGAGCTTCCAAAAGCTATAGATTGCTTAAAGAGAGAATTTGAGATGAAGGATTTGGGAAAGACAAAGTTTTGTCTAGGACTGCAAATTGAGCATTTGAAAAATGGATTTTTTGTGCATCAAGAGGCTTATATAGCAAAAGTATTAAAACGTTTCTACATGAACAAATCTCATCCGTTGTCTACTCCAATGGTTGTTAGATCACTAGATGTAGAGAAGGATCCATTTAGACCTCGAGAAGAGGGTGAAGAATCACTTGGTCCTGAAGTACCATATCTTAGTGCAATTGGAGCACTAACGTATTTTGCTAATTATACGCGTCCTGATATATCATTTTCTGTTAATCTATTAGCAAGATATAGTTCTTCACCAACACGAAGACATTGGAACGGGGTCAAGCATATACTTCGTTATCTTAGAGGTACAATGAATATGGGGTTGTTTTATTCCAAAGTACCCAAACTAGAAATAACAGATTATGGGGATGCAGATTATTTGTCAGATCCACATAATGGTAGATCACAAACAGGTTACTTGTTTACATGTGGTGGTACAACAATTTCATGGAGATCTGTGAAACAGATCATAGCGGCAACATCATCAAATCATGCAGAACTTTTAGCACTACATGAAGCAAGTCGGGAATGCGTCTGGTTAAGATCTCTTATTCAACACATACAAGGGACTTGTGGTTTATCTTCCGGAAGAATAGAAGCAACAACAATCTATGAAGATAATACTGCATGCATTGCTCAACTGAAAGAGGGTTACATTAAAGGAGATCGAACAAAACATATTTCTCCAAAATTCTTCTTCACTCATGATCTTCAGAAGAATGGTGATATAAGCATTCAACAAATTCGTTCAAGTGATAATCTTGCGGACCTTTTCACAAAATCGTTCCCAAGCAAAGTTTTTGAACAACTGGTACAAAAGATTGGTCTTCGACGTCTCAAAAATGATTGTCTGGATGAGGGGGAGAAATAAATAAATTTTGTAAAAGGATATTGTACTCTTTTTCCTTCACTAGATTTTTTCCCATTGGGTTTTTTCTAGTAAGGTTTTAATGAGGGATATCCTCAATGGACATCCAAGGGGGAGTGTTATGAAAATTATTGGATATGGATGTCCATTTCTCTTATCCCATCATCTCCATAACTATCTTAGTGTTGTGGTCTTTATGGTGGCTTCTCACTTGCCAATCCCCACCCTATAAATAGGGCTCACTCTCAATGTAAAGATGCACTTATGAAGAGAAATACAAAGGCTCTCAAATTCTCTCCTTCTCTCGTTCTTTGTTTTCTATAGTTTTAATTAATCTATAACATTCTTTAAAAAATAGCAAAAGCTCACTTTTTTTCTTTCTCAATTCAGAAACAGTAACATCTTTTTTTTTCTCAATAGTACATTTCAATAGACTCCATAATTTAAAAAAGTAAATTTCAATAGCAAAAGCTCATTTTATGTTTATCGTACTGATAACATTTCATCGTAATCTCCATTTGAAATGCACTTTTTATTTGTTTTACGTTACATTGTTTATTTGGTTAATTGATGTAAATAATTCTTTTAACTAAAGTCCTTTTAGCTTTACTTGTTTTTAATAATTTTTTGTGAAAAATATAATTATATCTTATAAGAATTAATATATTATAATTTACGTTATATATATATATATATATATATATATATATGTATATATATATATAATTAATAGCTTTCACTTGTTTTAATTAAGGATTAAATGGGAAATAAAAATTATAATGCGTTCCATTCTGTCCCCTTTCCAAACAATGGAGTGGAGACTTTGTTCCATTCCGTTATAAAATATCCAAACAATGGAATGGAAATTTTGCTCCATTCCGCTCCATCCCATTCCATTCTATTCCACTCCGCTCCGCTCCGTTCATTTTAAAGTATCCAAACATACCCTAAAGTGAAGGAAATATTAGAGAAGGGATCACTTAGGCCCTAACTGAATCTCAAATTCAATTGAAAATTTTAGCTCCCTTAAATATTCTTGAATTACTATTGCTTTTTTTCTTTGCTTATCACAAATACAATACTCTTTAAATGATGGCATTTTGTAGAAGTTCAGAAAACTTTCGTACTTCAAAGTTTTTTTTTGATAGGCAATGTTAGTGGGAGTGGGGAAATGTTAGTTTCCGGGAATTGAAATCGAGACCTCCTTCTTGCACTCTTTTGGTGTACTCATTCGGTATCCCTTAGCTCGCCAACTGAGCTATCTACTTGGGATTTCAAAGTTGCTAACACCAATAGACTTGGCTAAGCCTAATTTAGAGCACTCTTCCATAGCTTCCCATGTTCCTTTTATGTCAAAAGGAAGCACATCTCCTTTTGAAATATTCCCTTCAATTCCATGTCTTCATCTTACAGGAAAATGGATTAGGTAAAAATCCACATACTCAAGTCCCAACCTCCTTATAAAATGTTAAAACGCAAGTTAAAAAAACAGCCAGATAAAAGAAAAGACTAACAACCTCGGTAGCAGTAGCAACGACACTTCCGGTTGAAGATGTATCTGGTGTCGAAATGGTGGTGGCCGGCTTCGATGGCGGCAAGGAACACAGGAATGAGTTCATCATTTGGAGGGAGGGGCTGTGCTGCAGTGCCAAAGGCAAGCATAGGCATTTTATGGCCAGAGTTTAACATAACTCCTGGCATTTCCTTTGCTTCCATCAATGTATTTTTTGCCTCCTCCTTTTATATCCTTATATGCTGTCATGAAACAACATCAAAAAGGGGTGAAGGATTCAAAATTGGGAAGGGTGCAAAGAACAATTCTTATGTGAGCATGGATTGACTAATAAAAAACTTTTAAGATAATAAACAAATACATAATTATAGCTTTTAATTGATTCTGATCAATATAAACATTGCTCATGCTAGCAGTTTAGCAAGTGTAAATGCAGGCACAAAAACAAGCAAAGAGAACTGTTCTATGGCTGAATATAAAGGAAACCTTTCGTCAGGCTCGATGGAGGAGGATCTGCCGATGCTGATGGTTTCCGTGACGGTGCCGGTTAACGCCGGTGAACTCTGAGGAAATGTACTTCCAAAAGACACTCCAATGCCAAAGTAAGGCCTTGTATAATATCATAGTATAAATAATGAATAAAATGTACCTAGTTTTGTGTGAGGAGATCTCCTTTCTCCTATATATCGTTGTTATGATACTACACATAGTCTAATTTTGGCATCGAAGTGTCTTTTGCAAATTTCTCCTCTTAGAGATCATCGACACCACCACAGGGACCTACAACAGCAAATCCTCCTCCATCAAGCCTATTGAGGTGAGAGACGGTAACTGTTGAACTTTCGGCAAGTGTACCGAATCGTGCAAGTAATAAAACCGGCAAGTACCGGGTATCGTCCTCAAGGATCGAATTTAATTACCAGTTACGTTAACAACTACTAAAGGAACCAAAGTGAACTAGGATGAGATTGATTTGATTGAGCTATGAAGCTCTAAAGTAAAGCAATAAAATATTCTTTTTATGTTTTTAATAATAGAAACGAAGAACGCGTTTGAAAAGATACGATGGAGAAGATGCTAGGGATGAATTCCTATTGATTTCACACTATTGCACTGATTTAATTTGAAGGATAAGCTCCCTCTAATTTTGCTATCAAACCCACAACATTCACTAATTCCTAATTCCTTAGGTAACTAGTCCTTTGTCGATAACTACAAACCCTAATTCCTTAAGCGATTCTAATTAACGACAAGCATTTAAAACGAGGGTTTGCAATATACAACAACTCATAGATTATTCCTAAGCTACGAATTGAAGGTATAGAATTTCAAACATTCAAAAACAAAACTTCCATTTCATAATTGAACAAAATATCATTGTACGAGTTTTCCAACCATAAAAAGCATTAAGCGTAGAAATTCGATACGCAAAATACGAGAGAGTATGATATAAATAAAATTCTAAACCATCGACAATAGTGCTACGTCAATATTCATTCATCCCTAACATTAGGGTTTAGTTACACATGATTAAGGAAAAGGAAAGAGAAGAATTACAAATTGGAGATGAAGACGAACACATGTGAAGCTTTAATCCTTGTTCCCAAGTCTCGAATCTTCAACGCCGATATCCAGAGCAATCAGTTCTCGCCGTGTACTAGGGTTCAAAATACGTCCAAAGATCCTGAAAAACGCGTCCAACGCGTGTTTTAACGCGTCTGCCGCTGATTGGCGCGCCACTCGCGCTCCAGCGCCACTCACGCGCCAGTTGGGCGCCTTTCCTGCTGTCTTCTCGCGCGTGGTGCGCCACTCACGCGCCAATTGCGCGCCATTTGGCTGAATGCTCCTTGCTATTGCACCATTGAGTCCATTTGCCTGCACTGCTTTGTTCTTCAATTCCACCTAGTCCCTGGGCACAAAATCACGACAAAACCCAGCATAAACACTGCATAGCAAATAAATTTCTAATAGCACAAATTGTTAAATTCTCATCAACTTCATTGTTATTCATCAAAAACTCCAAGTAAAAATCCCTTTTTAACACTGAAAACCATCATGTAATGGGGACTCATCAGTAATTCAATCTGGATTCAAGGAGAATAACCCGTGAATACAAAACCCAAAATGCAGGGATATCAAAGAAGGAATGACTTCCAATCCATAAATGGAAATGGGATAAAGAAAGTTTTTAAGAAAGAGAAGTATTTGTTGAAATGCAAGCTATTCCTCCATTCTCTTTCAATAGATAAGCTATAATAACAAACTTCCACTCACAATACAGTGATAGCTCATCAACTCAATAATCATCCAAGGTCACTACAAGCTCACTCACATGTTCCTAGGAAAATTCTATACATAATTGAAACGCGTAAATAGTCATTTTGATGGATGAAGGTTTGTAACGCTATTATTATAGTCTCTTACTATATCAAAGTTACAAAATGTCTCTTCCGTTTGTAATATTATGGACTAAATTAACCAACAAAAAACATATTCGAGGACTAAAATGACTAACAGAAGAGACATTTGAGGATTTAAATGTCTTACTAAAGAGACACCTAGAGTTGTGTTTGCAATTTCGACACCTTCAGAACTATAATGACAGTGACACCTTACACATCTAGGGACCAAAATAACCGTTTGCCCGAATTGAAAAAAGTACCAAGGGAATCAAATAAGCATAACAGGAGGTTCCCCTAATGTTCCACACCAAGGAAAAAGAACCAAACTTTTTTCTATTTCTTTTATTTGATAGGTAAACAAAACTAATCCTAATTTATGGAAACAAGAAGAAATATAGAACCACAATTACCTGAAGAATTATACATAAAGTAAATTATCGATTAAATTTAAGAGATGGTATTAAGAAGACAGAATACCAGTGATGTGCTGAATCATAATGCAGCAACTTATCAGCAACCAGAAGCACTTCCGAGCATGCACTTAATGAACAACGAAAGTTGTAACATTGAGGTTCTTGTTTAGATGTTTTCTTATTTTCATTTATGGGTTCTCGATTTTTAAAAAATTATAGTATTATCCTAATTACAATTTGAATTAGAATTCCCCATTATTATTTCTTATTTTCTGATTTTTGATCATCCCTGTTTGTGCAATTGCTATTTTTTCTCCATCATTCTTAACTTCATTTGGCAGACTTGCTCTTCTCTTTGTTGGCAACCACACCCTAAAAATTGTTTTGTATTAGTCTCAAAACTGTATTTTTGACACACTTTGGGTGCAGTACCCAACTTTATTTGATGGGTATCTTAGTTGTCACCTAACATGATTTATTTGGATGAAGCAATGTTTTGAAAACCGACATCCAAATTGTTTCTTTTTTCTTTTTGGAAATAAGAAATTTTAAGGTGAGGGAATGAAGGTGCATCTAATATAGACCTCTCAAAAAATATTCAAAGATAGACATTTACCAATTTTAGTAAAAAATCAATTATTTTATTAAAACTTACTAAAAATAGAAGGGTCCACTGTTGGAGCGGGTTCATATTAGACGTCCCTAGGGAACGAGAGAAAACTTTTCGAAAGGAATTATATTTTTATAGGTCGAAAGGAATAACACTTACGTTACCGTAAATAGACTAATGGAGATTTGAACTTGAGCACATTCAAACTGTTTCAACAGCTTTAAACGATTTGAACTCGGATGATGCTACGGTTGACAACATTAGATCGTGTCAGATCATAGTTTAACCGATCGAATCGTTTTGTCACTAGAAAAAATTTTTGTCCGCTAATACAAAATGACAAATAAACACTAAATGCACTATGTAATGGATACACACAGGTTCAAACCTGGAAGCCAATATCCTCATATTGCTCAATGTAAAAAAGTACGAAAGACCGACACTTTGAGTCTTTCTCTTTTCTTCTAGAAAATTCCCTTCATCGGGGAGGATCTCAATCATGAAAGCTTCTTTAGGGCTCACATATTTTATTAATTAAATGTCACGTCCTAAATACCCATGACATCAATTCATGGAGGGTAGATAATAAAGAGTCATATCTGCGATAAACTAGGGGGAAATATAGGAGCTAAAGTAAATACAAAAATAGAGAAATTTTGGGCCCTATGTACAAATGAAAAGTGAGAATCCAATTCTAGTGGTGTAGCTGATAACTCTATTTTATATAGAGTTATTTATGCTTTTAAACTTAGATAATTGTCCAAAATCAAGTCTATTATGTGTTAAATATGTCAGTATGAATAAAATAACAACATTTATGGTTTTCAGATAAGAGATGTCCATAACTTAGCATTTTATTGTATATATGTATGTTTGATATGTTTGTGAGTATTTTCAGATAAAACATCTACATTGGAAGAACACAATACACAAAGTAAAAGATTTCATCCAAATCATCCAGTGCACCCTGCATGCACCTACACTGCATGCACCTGCACTTGATGCAGCTGCACCATTCTGCGAATGGTAGAAAAAGGCCAACACCAGAAGCACCTCAAACCAAAAGAAGACAAAGGCACCTCCAAATGACATTATAGCTGATCCACAATCACATGGAGCACATGGAAACTTTATAAAGGAGGCGCCCACAATGGATGACCACTTGAAGAAATCATTTCATGAACCATATGGCAAGCTCTAATTGGACCACTCTTGATATTTGAGTATGAAACTCAAATTGCTTTTTCAAAGGCTAAAAAGTAACCATGGTTTGGTTAACTCAAATCAGCAAGGAAACCTCAACATGCACGAAACCGTCAAGGCTATAAATAGGACTCAAATTCCTCACTTGAAAGATATCTCATATATCATATAATCCTTTTTATGTTCTTTTTAGTTTAGTTTTTCTTAGTTTCAAAGTTTTATTTTCTTTATAGTTTAAATTAGTTGTTAGTTTGTAAGAAGAGGAGGAAGGAATTGACGACTTCTCCCTTCACTTCTTCATAGAGTTAGCTAGTGCAAGGAATCAGTGCATCTGCACTGCTTGGCAAACTTATGCAAGAGTTCTTCAATTGGTGTAATCTCTACCCTATTGTTTTCTCTTGTAATTTCCTTTACTTCAACATGTTTTATTTCATCTTTATTTGCCTTGCAATGCCTATGATGAGCTAAATCTCTTTAGTTGAGATGTTCTAACCTTATAATGATCTTTTGAGATAGTTATTGTGTTTTTATATGGTGTATGCATTTTGGTTCTTGTGTTATACTACATCCATCTTATTTTAAGGTTGATCGCTTAGAATAAGTAGAGTTATATTCACAGACATGGTTTATAACTAGAAATCAAGAACTAAGTAAGGATAAGTGTTTAAATGAAGCTTTTTGTTAAACTTGTTTTGATGAAGTTAGCTTGTTAATTCCTTGTTAATTCTTAGCTTAAGGTTAACATAGTCCTTACATCAAAGTGTAGAGAACTTAAGATACAAGAGTGTACTTATTTAAGCAACTTGGATCATCTGTAAGGAGGCGAGAGAGGCACTGACAACCCTACTCTTTACCGCAAAAAAACAGGATCATATAGAGCTTGTAATGAAACTCTCAAGAAAGTAGCTGAAAGGCACATACTGATGCAGCTGCACTCAGTGCATCTGCACCACATAAAAGCACATAACTCTTGAAAGTGACTTATTTGGTGAAGACATCTCAACTATCATTCTCAACTGATTTCCTCTACATTTTCCTGCATATTTACATTCTATTTTCTTTTCAACTCCATCCAAAACTGTGAGTAGTGTAGCTGCACTAATTTATGTCTTCTTAAACATACAAGAGTTAATCCAATCCCTGTGGGTTCGATCTTTTTATACTACTTGTTTGTGACTGTGTATACTTGCACACGTTTTTCACACACCAGTAGCTAATGTGGTTAGAGCTAGGGACATCTTTCGTCTGCTCCCGGGTTCGAACTCGGTATGCGACACTCCAAATTCTCATTTCCTCTAAATGTGGCTATTGTGTCATACTTTTGAAGAAAAAAAAAGTAAGAATCCAAAATCACAGATCGCGATGTGCATGAGTGATTAAAAGTGAAATAAACCTAATGTATTCAAATAAAACAAAAAGTTCTTTCAAGGCATTACCCCGTTCAATACCTAAGACAAAAAGTTCTTTCAAGGCATTACCCCGTTCAATACCCTTAGGTAGACATAAGAAATAAAATGAATCAACTGTTCCAATTGAGCAAACAGCTAAATCAAGAAACAAATAAATTGGATAGAAATTACACGATACAATTGAAAACAAATAATGTTAAACATATACGAAAATGAAGACCAAAATACATGAAAAATTCATCTCACGAGATTTTATTCGTTGAGTTACTTCAATGCTGAGAAAATAATATCATCACCCAAAGATGCTTTTGCTTTTGCTACGATTAATTGAAGAGATGATTGAAACTACAACCATGCCAACAAATGCCAGAGAGAGAACACCAGAAGCAATAATCCCTCGAACAAAATATTTGTTGTTTGTGGACCTCGTAGGATCATCCTTAGGAACACCAGCATCATCAAATATTATGTCATAAAATCTCTTGAATTCGATTGACACTGCAAAACCTGCGCCAATGCCTGTGGCTAGAAGCCAACTAATTACCTGCAATTTCAAACACTTTCACTAAATTTACTTAGATAAATATTCCCCCAAAGATTAGTCATCGAGAATGCTAGTGTATATTGCGCACCAATAACAAAGTAAAAAAAAATGCCTGAAAACACGTAGCACCGATTAATACCATTAAACAAGATTTTTGTTAATAGTTTTCCTATCACATATGAATTAGTATAAACATATTTTAAACCAACACCGATGACCTAATGGCTTAATCTATCATGAGACACGGGGGGTCGACCCGGTGCTCTCGGGTTCGATTAGTGTACAAACTCGGTGTTGGCCAGTGCGAAATTTGATTCTAAACAAGAGCGAATATTAGTCTTTCGTTGAAAGCATTGGGACACTCTGTTAGTAGTCAGTTCCGAACCAAAAAAGTATAAGCATATTTTAAAATGATATAGGTAGTAGATGATAAATAATAAAAATGGGAGGACCTTATCTCCCAAGAAGTCAAATTGTGGCAAGAATCCATTGCGTATCAACCTTTTCTCCTGTATGGCATAGTATATAGCAAATGGTAGCTGCACTATACAATATGCACCAGTAATTGCTGCAACTGCTACCACATACCTGCAGTTGATTTTGTCATTAATTAAGTCATAAACATTTTTTTGAGGGAAGTCAAGTCATAAACATGTTACCAATGAGATAACAAAATATTTAATATAATAGTAAACATTATAATTTTTACACACTTATGTTCTCTTTGTAACTGTTTTTCTCAATGAGAATAGAACTCGGTATCTCGGGCTTTAGAACACTCACACACCTTGCATACTAACCATTTATCTAGTAGTAAAAATTATTATGCATTTTTTTTTTCAAAAAAAACTCTAATCTCTTTAATAGAGACTATTTTGTATATATACACCTTTTTAATTAAAATTTGTATATTGTTTTCGTGTAACGATCTTTTATTTTGACATATTGTATAAATTTAGTTTACATGCACTGTCAGTGTAAAATTCTTTACACCATCGATTAGTTATGGTTTGCCGTATCATTAAAAATGTTTGATTTTAATCATAACTACATGAAAATTCATACATAATATACTTTGTGATTGATCGATAGTGTTAAAGATTGTTACATGGACAATCACTTCATGTAAAACTAGTATCTTATAGGCTAAATTATACTAGAGGTCCTTTAAGTTATTTAATTGTAATAAGTTGGTCCTTTAAGTTTTTTTCATACCACTTAGGTCATTCAAGTTATTTTATTGTAACAAGTTGGTCCTTTAAGTTTTTTTGTACCATTTAGGTCCTCTAAGTTATTTAATTGTAACAATTTGGGGCTGAAAAATGTAAGTTATTTAGAGTTTAAAAGTTAAAATTAAATAACTTAAATGACTAACTTGTTACAATAGAATAACTTAAAGTACCTAAGTGGTACGAAAAAAATTAAAGGACAAACTTGTTACAATAAAATAACTTAAAGGACCAAAGTGGTACGAAAAAAACTTAAAGGACCAACTTATTATAATTAAATAACTTAAAGGACCTCCGGTGTAATTATCCCTATCTTATATAGTCTGCCAATAAAAAATATTTAACACTTATCATAATCGTGGTAAGTTAAATATGTCATTATTTTTGATTGATTGACAGTTTAAACTTGACAATACAACTCAATTAAATTCAACAAAAAGTACAAAAATTAATCAAAATACTATCGAACTTATTAATAAATAAATAAATAAATAGAAGAGCATGCAGAATCAAAATTTTAATCATGACCATGGTTATGGTACTCCTGAATTTGGATGATTTTTTACCTGTATGAAATGGCATCTTGAAATTTCTGCTTCATACCATCATCAAATTTGACAGTGTTAGTAACCAGTAAGGCCACAGTTGCAGCTGAGGCTGCAAGTGTAACTATCCTTAGCACAAGCACTGAATTAATCACAGATCTGGACACCATTTTTATTACTTCAAATATTTTTCAGCTAATTTACATTTTTATGTACCAAAAGAAACCCTTTTATACACAAAACTATATAAATTAAATTAACCTTGTTTCTCTGTCCTCCCTCGTTAGATCCAATGGCATTTTTGTCTTTATCTAATACAAAACCGTGTAGATGAATGTTAAGAGCAATGTTAATACAATGTTTTGCAGGAATATTATTTTAATTAATCTCTTTGATGAAAAAATATAATATAAACCCTACCTAATGGAAAAAGGATTTGGCTTCTTGTTATACTCTACTTAAAGAAAAACATCATGTCAAAAAAAGTTACTAAAGAAAAACATTTTAAACCCTAGAAAAAAAATAAACATATATTCTTCTTGGGAAACTATTCTAAAAAGAAATAGTAGGAAACCAACCTCGTTGGCTTCGTGATTTTAATCTACACTAGGATATGAGGGTCGATCTGGAGCTCTTAGTTTCAATTCTCACAGTGGACAAATTCGGTGTTAGTCAGCGCGGAATTTGATCCTAAATGTGAGCGGAGATTAATCTTTTGTTGAAAGTATTAATTAAGATACTCTGTGGCTAGCTAGGTAACAATGATCCAAACAAAACAAAAATGGTAGGAACATCCTATTAATTCCTCTCCCTTTTTTGATTTACTTCTTTCCAAGTCCTATGTTTGCTTTGTCTCTTGTAGCACACTGCTAAAGACTTTGTAAGCACCAACAGCTTATGTTAATTTGCAGCTTAAATTTTGCAAAGGCCGGCTTCATGATGAGTGACAACAATTAATATATTTTTATTATATAGTTAGCTCCATTAATCCTTGACCGGGTTTTAATAAGAGATGAAACTTAGATATAGTTTGTTGAGCTCAAAATCCTCTCCATTTCTCAATATAATTATTTATTTTCTTACGATTATTTTTAAAAAATAAAAATGATATTAAGTGGAGTTCATATATCTTTTATTCACCCATAACTTTGTGATTGAAAGAATAAGTATTGAGACAAAATGAAGATCTTGTCTCAGTTTCGTTTCTTGTGTCCATTTTTTTTGTGTTCTTCTATCATAATTTAGCGACTTCCCGAAATCGCTCGCTAAATCAGTCGATAACTATTTTAGCGATTGATTTGGGGAAGGATTTTGAATTTCACTTGATAAATCGGTCGCTAACTTGTTTGGCAACGGATTTAGCAACCAATTGAGCAACCATTTTTTTAGTCTTTACATCAATCGTTATTTAGAGATTTTTTAGTAGTGATATCATGTAGGTCCATTTGATAGCCAGCCGGGTCATGAGATTGGGTCGAAGATTAGGATTTTCGAGATTCCTCCATCCTATTGTATTTCTCTTGTTTCTTCTGACTCTAGATGGCGGAATACCTTTTGTTTTGATAAGTAGAAGTTACATTAAGATAAAACTAGGTTGAGCATCACAGTGAACCGACTTTACCCACCTTCTATGGAGGGTTGCAGAGGAGGCACTATCATTTACTACAAAAGCTAGACAAAGATACACCAAGAGTATTGAATACACTCCCAAAGAGGAGAAAAATATTACACCAAAGGAATCTATAAAGGATTGCAAGCCTAACATTCAAGCCTAAAAAGGAAAACTAAAAAAAGTTTGGTTTAATTACAATTTTGGCCCCCCTATTATGACTAATTTACAATTTTAGTCTTCAAACTTTTTTTCAACGAATTTACTCCCCTTATTTTCTCAATTTCTAAATTAATCAATGCCCCCCTAATCTGGTCAAACATTTTGCTGACTTGGGGATCATTAATCCTATGTGGAAGACACGTAGGACTGCTAGGGTGGATTTTAAAATAAAAATATATTAGGATTAGGATTCTTCGAGAAACTTGGATGAGTCTCGATGAAGAAGATGAAATTGTTTTTCCAAATCAAAACAAAATATAATGCTTTTTATTTTAAAGTCCATCCTGGCAGTTATGTGTGTCATCCACGTAGGATTAATAAGCCCCTGGTCAGCAAAATGGGTGACCAAATTACGGAGGGGCATTTATTTTATAAATTGGAAAAATGGAGGGACTAAATTCGTAGAAAAAAACTAGGAGTATAGAATTAGAATAATAATAGAATTCTTCAAATAAACATCCATCTCGTTCGTATTTTCGATACCCATATAACCATCGAAGACAGTTGAAGCGACTAATTTCGGGAAATTTAAAGGCGCTGTGGGCATTCTTCTTGGCAAGAATTATTGCAGTAAGATAATGGCTAGGAGGATTTGAAAACATTATGGCATTAAGATTTCCAAGGCTTACCTCAGAACCCCACTACTCGTCGTATTTGGTTTGGTTGCTACCGCACATGACTTCCAGAGTCATTATGATATTACTAAGGATGAATTAGTCATAATAGGGAAACCAAACATGTAATTATGCCAAAAAGTTTTGACTGCTTAGATTTTTTGGTCACTTTTGACCTCGGTTATATAAAAAAAGTTTTTTTTTCTCTCATTCACCTTTCTTAACCTTCTCTCTACTCTTTTCTTCTACCTTGGTCACCCACCAAAGGGGTGGTTTTAGGTCAGTTTTTGGCCTGGAATCACTCCTTTAGATCGTTTTTCAGATTTTTATCTAAAAAAGTGGTTACCACATGGATCTAACTTTTATTTTACATCATTTTCTTGATTTCGCCATCCAAGTGCGATTTTATTGTTGTTCATCGTCTTGATGCGGTATTTTTGATTGGCCATCTGGTTGCGGTGCTCATTTGATTCAGATCGATAGATCAACTTCGATCCATTGCGAATTCAACTAGTAACCATGGCCTCAAAGGTACAGATCCGAAAGCATGGGTACTTCAGTGACTTTTATTTTGTCAAATTTGTAGGGATTTTTCATTTTATGCTATTAACTTGGATGCTGTGAGTTTATTCGTAGATTCATCGTTGACGTTTTTAGCGATACTGATTTTGTATTATTATCGATGTATTCGATTGATTTGAATGAATGAACATCCTTTTTGTAAAAATAAAATAATTTTCATCTCCTATTCTTATCTTAAACGCTTTATTTTTTACTTGATGGTATGTACCAATTTTATTAGCTACTTATGATGTTCTCAACTCCACGTTTCTATCTCAATAGGTGATAGTAATATTAGCAATTTGCAATGGCAGTTACTTTCGACAAGTAATCCTTTTAGTTTGTGATGAACAAGATATTCGATCCTTATTTCTTCGGTTCATTTATGTCATTGTTCTACCTAGGTGTGGACGTGGTTTGACGCTCATCTGACATACTATTCTTTGGGTTTTTTGGGAGTTGTAAAACAAATGTGTTTTCTCTAAAGGTATGCCTAATTTTGGGAGTTCTTTTGACTAGCAATGTGAGCTTTTGTTGAATTGAGTAATTTGTTAAAGGTGTGGGTGTTAGAAAATGTATTGGACAGCATCATGGACTTTTGTTGGATTGAAAAATTTGTCATAGGTGTGGGTGCATGTTAAAAGAATGTTAAACATTAGGAGGGGCTTGAGCCATGGGAGGCACTCATGTGCCTCCGTCCCCGAGTACAATGTATAAAACTAATGCCTAAAGCATCATCTGAAATGAATTTATCAAAATCTTCTGGGTCATCAAATATCTGAAGAGAATAATTACTATGCGCCCACAACTTTGCTAAACAATCTGCACATTGGTTAGCTTCACGATAGAAGTATTCCACAGTCACCAATAAGTTTTCACATGATACAAAAACATATATACTTTTATTGACAACTTATCCCTTTGGAAATGGTTGTATTAGGTGCGAGTGAAAAATCTTGAAAATTTAGCAAAGGTACTTGTAAGGAAACCAACACGCATCCTGGGCACTACCTGATCTAGAGCACTCTAGATGACAAGTACCTCATGCATTTACAAAAAACAACCTATGCATGTCTAGCTAGATATGCACGCGATGTGGATCTTTAACAAATACACCCATGATACATGCCATATTTGCACAAATAATTGGTGCCATAAAACATTATGGAAAAGATGAGGGGCCGGGCAGATGAGAGTTTTCAGTTTTTAGTTTGGGGTGGAGTAGATTTTATAGCTTTTTGACTGTTAATTCTAAACTTGGGTAAATGCAGACAAAAGTATTAGTAAACATAATGGGCGTATTTGAAAAAGTGTGGGTGTTAAAAGAAATTCCCAAACTTAGTATGAATATGGGCTTTTGAAGTAGGTTGGGTGATAAACAAGCAATCCATAATAAAATCCACATGGAATGGGCCATTACCAGTACGAATATGTTATTCACACATGAATCAAGTTCCCAAATTCAAAAATAATTATTTGACCAAAAAGGCAACTAGTTATTATCTAGACAAGTGGATATTTTGAAAATTAAGTGTTATATTTTTTTGGTCGAGATCAGGGTATCCACCGCCGAACGCAATGACTAATCCCCTCGCTGGATTGGAGGCACCTCGAAGAGTGGGACAGCTGACCCAGAGATTTAAAGTTGCTCCATACCTAGAAATTTCATATTTAGAAAATAAATTCCTCAATACTACTACTTTTATATTTGGTGTTTAATCACATCATCAATAGCCAATATATATAGATAATAGATCACTTCTATGTACTTCTTCTCAACTCAAATTATAAAGTGAAAAACTATTTGAGTCTCTTGGACTCAAATATAAAAAAAAAAACATCTATTTTGATTCTATTTAATTTAATGCCCTTATTCCAAAAATACTTTCAAGTTAATTCAGCTTTTATTTTCAAGATGATGATTCACTTTTAAGAAACAAGTGCAAATTCAAGTGTGAGAACCATTGTGATTAAGGATAATTTACTAGATATAGTTGTTGTAATATTAAATACAAACTTAATTGAGTATAATTGTATGCTTTAACAAGTAGAAAATATAATTATTTTCTTATAACCTTAGCCTCAATATTTGAGACCTGAACCAACTTTCAGGTATATTTCCATTTTTTCCTCAAAACTATGTTGGCCACAATGAAATAAATTATTTAAAGGCTAGCATGTTTGATAAATACAATGAAATTCTATATTAAAAAAACTGCTTTATAGGAAACTTGTTTTATTTAATCAAAATGCCTTTTCCTGCCTAATTTATTTTTCTAGAAGATACATTTATTTGCAAAATCCACTATTTCAATTTCATTGAATCAATCAGTTAAATTACTTTCTATGTAAGCATTGATTATAACGAAGATTGTGACCCATTTCTAGAGCACTGTGTCATCCACTAACTTGCAAATCTATTTATAATTTTAAACATTTTTCTCTGTATGTATATATCCATAGTATGGAGCTAACTCGATATGGATAAAATCATAAAATGATCTATGCATAAACATTGAAGCTCAAGACAGAAACCTAACAAATGAAAGCATAGCCACAAGGTTATGTGAACAATATCAAAAGGTCAATGTTATTATATTTTATTCACATACTTGGAAGTTGAACTAACCATTTCACACCTCCAAAATTTAAACACTTCACGCAATGCTCAGAATAGAATAGTTTTTTCTACCTGATTTGTTTAAATTACTAAAACAGTTTGTGAAATTGATTCTGTGATCTTTATATTGAAAATAGAAATGCTATTGTTTTATTGTTATATTGTATGTGATATATTAACTCAAAATTCATGGATACCTTCTATGTAGTTACATATCTAGTAAATAAAATCCGTATTTCCGAATTAATAATTCAATTAAATTGTAAGGATAACAAGCGTAGGTTTAGCTAGTTTCTCTGCACATGAAAGTATGTAATTTGGTTTTCACTAACTACAAAGAGGGCAAATTTTAGGATGACAGTGACGCCCAGTTTAAGGTAGAGAAAACTTTCAGGCTCTTTAAACATTTATAAAGGAATTACGTTTGTCTTACCCCAAAAGGGCTAGTTGGGATTTGAACCCATAACTTTCCAGACGCAAATTCTCTAGGCAAACCGGCCCCTTAGAGTTAAGAGGGCTCAATATTGATTGAATAATATTAAGGATGCATTTGTACCAAAAAAGTATTAAAAATATTTTGGTTATATATGCTTACTGGTTCGTATGGAGGGACGAACTTGATTGACATTTGATAATATGAAATTGTTTGGAGTGAGCCTAATGAGTGTTCTGAATTCTAATACACGAATTTGGTTAAGTTTTCAAAATGCTCTATAGACAGAAGTATAAATAGCAAAGACATAACCTGAATCCTCTCCAAAGGATCCTCTTCAATGCCAAGTTTACAAGATAAAATTACAATTTTCCTATCTCTCGAATGAACCAAATAGTAACATAGTTTGATCATGGCCAAACTCGACCTAATCCCAAACTAACTTCGAAATAGAAGATACAATTCGTTAAAGTATCAGGGCAGCACACATATCCCTTCTACCTAAAAACATCATACCACACCAGAAACACAATGTCGCGTGTGATGAACAAGTGGAGAGAGGATTCCTGGTGTGATCCACATAAGCACACATAGTACCATAAACATCTAACATAACTCTCCTATGGAAGAGGTTTACTCGAGTTGGAATCTTGTCCAGAAAAAATTGTCAGTAGAAGGAAATAGCCTTAAAAGACGCTTGCTTCTTCCAAATATTTCCCAACATAAAAGATTCCATATCGGATGATCGTGATACGCGTGCCGAGTTGAAGATAGCATCGCATATATCGAGCTCTTCTAGAAAAGATTCACACCCCATCTCATCACCCAAGACTACCTATCCCCATCATTAGTTGGAACAAAAGGGGAAAGACGACGCATAAAAGATCCTTACGAAGGTACAAAAATCCCCGCCTCTGAGTAAGGACCGAAACCTACACCCCATCTCCTATTTCCTTAAGACATAAAACATAATTTTAGAACTCTATTTCCTTAAGTCATAATCAATTATAGTTTAGTTTTTTAAAATAGTTTATTAGAGAAATTAAAACATTTATTTATGCACTTATATATAGTCGCATGTATGTGTAACCCCCATAAAGTAATGCTTTCCTCTTATAATAATATTTTCTAAATGAATCAATTTGAATATAACTTATAAGTGCATATTTGACTATTAACTTGGGTATCATATATATAGTTATTTAATATTACTCCATATGGGCTCAGCCCAGCAGAAGAATATAACCAAATGATGATGGTTGCTGAGTGTTTATCTCCAAAGATAGATCTGTCTGTGATAGGGGAGTTTCATCTTATTTTTTTCTATACGCAAAACAAAGACTACAAATGCATAATTTGAACATTGTTATCTTTTATAAAAGTATGTCACTTTTTTGATCTTTTAGATTTGATGCTTTGACTTTTCGACTAATTAACACAAGCAAACTGCTCTTTTTGGATTTAAAGATAGGCATCCCCCACTCACATGGTTTGTTTCATGAGTTATCACTATTCAACTTGCCATAGAGAAAATTCTAAGAGAGGGTATTGCGGATCATCAAAAGATGCCTTAAAATTAAGGAGGGCCCAACACTCAAATTGATGATTAGGGTTTGTTGGCTAAAGTTTTTCATTCATACATTAGACAACTTCATCATATATTATCACTTCTACAAGTTATCAACATCTAAAATTATCAGGATTTTATTTATATACACAGTTGGTGTAAGAGATTCTTTACACTTTCAGCTAATAGCGAAATGATATATCATAAAAAAATTGACTCTATCTTAACTGCACTAAAAGTCACTTGCATGATTTTTGATTTGTTGACAATATAAAAAGTTTTACACCGACAATGGGTAAACCAATTAAATACAAAATATTAACACATTATTATATTCATGGAACCTTTAGATCCTTCCTTGCAAAGCATATGTCAATTCATGGAAGGCTTTTGTGTTGTAAAAATAACTCCTTCACTATCTTTATTCTTTCCATTGTGAGTGACATGTTACCACTTATAACTTCTTTTTGGTTACTTTTTGTTAGTTTTTACTTTCTAAAAAAAATATTTTCATACCCTAGAAAGCATAGAAACTTCATGCAACTTGGGTTACCATGTCATGATTCATGCAAGTTTTGATGGATGATCATAAGCCCATACTTTTAGGGTTTTTGTCTTTCATGTGGGATGATCCATCCACCAACATGGTTTTGAAGGTGATGGAGAGGCACATGGAGACTAAAAGGTCATCTTCCCATAAAAGAGTATACATTACAACCAAAAAGATAAAGAGATCAAAAAAAGGGATATTGAAAAGAAGAAAATACAAATAATTTTAAAAAAAGTAAAAGAAAAAGGTAAAACAACCCACGCTCCTATGTCCTACTAGATAATGCTCTTCTTCAACACTCTTATTCAAGATCTTATTTATATTTCCTCGTTGGGAAGAATAAAGGTATCAAACTATGCATGTATATGTTATAGAGACATAGATAGTGAAAGAGGGAGAAAAAAATAAAAAGATAATAGAGAAAGGTCATGAGATTAATGTAAGGGCATAAAGGAACCAAGTAGACCAAAACCAACCATAGTAGGAAAAATCCAAAGAGAACTTACTTTTGTTAACATAAGAAACAAATTAATATTTCCAAGGAATTCACTAGAAATTCTATATATTGATTTGAATGTATGTCTCTTTCTATTTGACACATCTTCATTAGAGATGAAAAATAATTCTTATGCTTATCATCATTGTCTTCTTAAACACCGGCCCTCACTACTGTTGGCTGGCACATAGTGTATCATTTACAAGGTTTTTTTTTTTGTCAAAGTTATATGAATTCAAAGTTAGCTGAATCATAATGTGCTCATCTCACACACTTCCAAGTCTGCCATTAATTTTTTTTAAGAAAAAAACCATATAACTTAAAACTTTTGGGCCGGCCTTTTTCAAGGGCAAAGCTTTAAGTTGGCCTTTGTTAGTTTATGCCCATAGGTTGGCGGTGGAGACTATGCAGGGTTGGTTTTAAATAAATTGTTACCGTTCGCTGCCCTGGTTGTCTTAGGATTTGTTTTAGTTTAGTTTAGTAGGAATCTAGATCCTCAGCTACTGTTCTTGTGCGTACTGTTAATGTGTAGGAGTTTCAGTTATACCTGTTGTATGTCCATTATTGGATCTGTAGTTGCTGTCATGTAAGCCTGTGGTTTACACTATGTTGTAATGTTGGTGGCATTTGCCCGTTAAATGCAATATTACACATTTCGACCAAAAAAAATCGGTTCAAGACTTTAAAGAGCAGTTTGAAGGTCAGGATTAAGATAACTAAATGATATGATATGTGTTTTGTATCTTGCTGTCTTTTCGAGTTGATCATTGACTGTTGTAGGGTTCCTGCTGGGTCGGATCTCTGTGTGTTTTGAGCAAGAGGGGGAGTACCTACAAATACACTCCAACGCTCAAGTCAGTAAATGATGTATCTAGTATATCATATAGACTAGATACACCATTTATAGCATGAACTTAAAAAGTAACTTTTCCCTTATAAAGTGGACTGGAGGTAGTATATTTCATTTATTAACAAATTGAATTACTTTTATATTTATGGTTTTGAAATAGTTTTATATTTCATCACTTATTTTAGTTTTTTTAATTATGATAGATTCTTTTTTAGATTAAACAAAGTGACAAATTTACCCTAATCGTCACTACTAAAAAACGAAAATTAGAGAGGTCCCAAATCCATCGCTAAACAACAAAAATCCATCGCTAATTGGTTTAGCGACGGAATTTGTAACGACCCATGATTCGTAACCAATTTTGGTGTCACTAAATATTTAGTGAGGGATTTTGAAACTCTGCCGTTAATAGAGAGGGAAAAAAGCGGCGGAAATATCCTTCTCTACTAGCGACAGATTTTTCCCTCTCTATTAGTGACGGATTTTTCGGAACTTTTCCGTCACTAATATAGAGGGAAAAATCCATCACTAAACTTAAAATTGCTACAAACACAAAATTTCACTAATTCATTAAACTTGAAAGTTATACAAATTGAATTATTTTTATATTTATGTTTTTGAAAATAGTTTTATATTTCAACACTTATTTTAGTTTTTTTAATTAAGATAGATTCTTTTTTAGATAATACAAAGTGACAAATTTACCCTAATCGCGCCTGAATTCATACATTATTTTTAAGTTCAGTATTAATATTTTTTAATTTTTGATTTAACATCATATTTTTTAATTAGAGAGACATATATGATAGGAGAAGACGTCACAGGATTAAGTTATCATTTCTTGCGGTTCAACAAACGTTGGATTTTTCATATCCAGTGTAAGTTCAACGTTTGTTGAGCCAGTAGGATATGATAACATAATCATGTGACTTATTCTATTATGTCTCTGTAGTTAAATCTTAACCTAGATTTGAGTTGTGTTAGAAACCAACAGGATAGGATAAGAAAATAATTGACTCATTTACCCTTCTAAAATATATTTTAAAATATTCAAATATGAAATCTAATAATATATATAATATTAAAAATCAAAACAAAAATAAATTTTAATGTTAAGTTAAAAATAAAAAATATCAGTAATTAATATAAAAACAATGTATGATTTAATGATAAGGGTAATTTTGTCATTTTGTTTAATTAAAAAATGAAAAATGTATTGACATTAAAAAAAACTAAAATAAATGATAAAAGGATAAGATTATTATTTAAAAATATAAAAAGAGAAAATTAATTTAATTCTTTAACAAATGAAATATAGTTGGGTAGTTTTGTCACTAACATATATAATAAAATAATATATGCTATCTTTTTACTTAAAAAATAAATAATATATATTATCTTATTTCTGATCAAATGTTGCACATCAACCTCGTGATATGATAGTGTTATCCTTTATTTTTGAACAATAAATATATGTATATATATATATATATTTATTATATATATATATAAGGTGTGTTTTACAGAATGCAAAACTTGTATACAATGTAACACCTGGCAAGCTAAGAAGGCCTACACAAAAAGCAAAAAAGCAACACAAAAAACCAACATCCAAACAAATAATCTGGCTGAACCTCTATAGAGTGTAGTTTATCCACCAAAAATTACTCCTAACCCCTGAAAATACAATTCAACGGGTCCACACACCACTCATAGAAGAGGAAATTGCTCCACTAAGTCTTAACCAGGTACCAAGTAAGGTCTTAGAGAGGTCAACAGACTTGTTAGAAAAAACCACTCCATTTCAATTCTCTGTAATCACCTAGAAAACAACATGTCACATCATCACAATACCCCCTTCTACCATTTCTAAGACTAACCCCTGAGTAGAGGACTGGGAATACAGTAGGTAGATCGTTCGGGGGAACCACCACCAAACCTAGCCACTTAAAAACCAGGTACCACAACTTACTCACGAACTCACGCCTATGAAACAAATGCAATTCCGACTCTAAAAGCTCCCCACAGAGGACAAACCCCGTGAGTCCCAATCAGTAATTACCTGTCTGCGGAATAGGTTTAGTAAGATGTCATCTATATAATTTAATCCTCTGGTGGTTGAATACACAGATGCTTATATGACTGACAACTCAATTGGGTGTATAAGAATTTACCTAAAACATGATCATCGAGAATGATTTGGTGGTTAGAAAGGATTGTAGTTAGTAATTGTGTGGCGTTATTGATCCTAGAGTGGACCTGTGTAGTTGTTTCGAAGTGGTAGATTGTTAAGTTTGGATTCTATGCTTTATTCTTGCTTTTGACTACTGCGTACAAAGGTTTTTGTGTTCCTTAAAACACACCATATATACTATATAATATTCTTTGCCGTTTAAAAAAAAATGTAAACATATCCTATAAGTTTGCGACGTGTCATCTTATGTCTTATGCCTACTAATATTTAGACTTCGGTGGATAAAAACAAACCCCTCTTACTCAGTGAGGATCAACTAGTTGCTTCATTGGATTTATCAATTAAATCATATAGTTTCAATCAAAAGACTTATGTTCCCTGTATACAGAATAAAAATGCACTATCACAAGCTAGTCATTCATCATTATTGGGATATAGACAACAACTAAATTGCCATGTACCCAACATCTCACACCTTATTTCATCACCTTGTCATGGGATTTATGATACGATGATGAACAATATATGTTTGTCTTATCCATGGTGATTAAAACAACCAAGATCATTATATGGATTTCAGAGAAGTCTTATATATTTGTCCATATATTTCAAACAAGAAAATGAAACAAAAAAGAAGAGATAGCAATAGGAAGCAAATGTGAGATTATTATCAAACTTGAAAAACATGAGAAGACATGGAGCTTCAAATCAGGACATCCTTACAAGAAGAAACAATGATATAATACATACAACAGTTATAATTAAATAATTGAAAAAAATAACTATTAGAGGGTCCCTCTCCTACCCCTCATTGAGACAAAGACAATTTAAGAATATAATACATTGATGAAAAGATCTTACCCTCACTCAAATTCATTGTGAGCCCTACCATACCTTTATTTCTACCTATTCATTTTGTGGCTATTATTATTTTTATCACTCAACCTCCAGTGATAATGACCAGTCAAAATTTGATAGATCACCTAAAGAAAACTATACATATAAATAAAAGGTTAAATCTGAAGAAACTTGATCATGCTTTTCTTTCATTTTACTAACTTTATTAATCAATCACATTTTTTCATGACAATATGTAATAACACAGCAATTATATGATTCTTGTTATATTCCCTCAAATGATGACTTGCCTCATAAACAAAGTTCATAGTCAAACTACTTTTCCCTACATGTAGTATATAGGTCCAACTCTTTGATTTCATTTATATATACTCTCCTCTGAAATGAATTATAAGAAAATTTTACTATGTTGGTTGTAAAGAAAGTAAAATTTGTATGCTTTTATCACATTTAATGATAGTATGTTGAAGTTGCCCTTCATTTAATTAATTTAACTTTTATTTTAAATAAACCAATTTATTGCATTGAAACAAGTTTCAAAAAATAAAAAATTATGAAAATTTTAATGAAAAGTGTGATTTAACAATTTTTTAGTCTATCTTGCCTTATATAAAATTACCTAAGTTCACATATATTAAGAAGTTAGTTAAGTTAGTTTAATTATCTAAATTTTATATAAAAATGAGTTATAATTACGAAAATGACTTTTTGTCTTAGGACTATGCACTTATCTTTGAATTTAGGAGGAGAATTACTAAAGGATATGGAACAATGATATTTAAAAGAGTTGAATTTGGTAATTTTTGATTATATTTGAGGTCACCAGGAGCCCTTTGTTTTAATTTTTGGAAAAAGTATTATTTCTTCTTTTCTAAAAAAATCAGCTTTAAACGTTTTTCATCTATTTGCTCTAGCTTTTTAAAAATGAGAATATAAAAATAATCTAAAAACTGCTTCAAATAAGAATCTATTTTGAGAAACTTCTCATAAAAATCAGTTTTAATAAAATAATTTTTTAAAAAGTGTAATATTCATTATCACAAACACGAAACAACTTATGTTTTTCTTTAAAATATCTAAAAATCAATCTCTAAATTATTTAACAAAAAATCACCTAAACAAACGGGTCCTAGACTATGGTTCTTTTCTACTTATAAATTATAATTAAGGCTAGCGGGTCTTATAAAAAATGGTGAGCAAGAGTGCAACAAAAGGTTAATTAAACTGGAATCAAGTGGTACTCGAACTCATTACATTATAAGAGAGTTGAGGAACAGAGAATAAGAAGACTACAAGAGTAACTCTCGTAAGAGTTACTCTACTTAATATCTTTTTACACATTTAATTTCACTAATACCACCATCAAATTAATAGTTTTAATTAGATAGATCAAATATGCAAATTTTCATAAAATTTTAAAAATATATACTTGATATTAGATCAGATAAGTTCAATTTAACGTATATTATTATTTTTAAAAATATAAGTAAAATATAGACTACAAGATTTTATAGCTAGAAATATTCAATTACTATAATTTTTGGTATGCATGATCATTAAGAAAATATAAAACTACTCAACGGTTGGATCAGTAAAACTTAATGTCTATAAAGAGATATTGTGGAGTAAGTCTTACAAGAGTTATTTTTGGAGTAAGTTAACCCCCACTTTATGTGTATTATCTAACAACACATATTTACTCACCTTTTAAATGACATATTAGTCATCAAAATATAATAGTGCAATGGAGTGTTAACTAGTTTTTGATTCGTATAAAATTTGATTTGATTATACATAACCACAAGAATAGTATCACGCAATTCAATGGTGTATTGATAAATTTTATATTCTATATAAAATTATTAATTAGTGTAAGTCGCTAAGATTGAGACTTGATGTCAATTTATCCAGGCTATCTCATATATATATATATATATATATATATATATATATATATTTATTGTTAACCACGAAAAAGAAATGCTATGTGTTGGAAATTTTGCTTCTCTTATATTTGTCTTGGTCTGGAAAGTTGAAAAAAATGGGGCCAAGGTGGTTTTAAGTTATTTTAAGAAACTGGGATATTCTAGAATGCGGTAGTCCCCATTATATTATTGGATGTTTTGTTTCTTTCTAGTCTTATATATGTCAATTTCATATAATAGTGTTATGATCCACTCAATTAGATACTGGGCTGTTTAGCATTGGGAAACTAATCTAGATTAAGCCAAGCTAATTCATTCTTTACTATATATATTCTTCATGATTAGACCAAATTGTCTTTTCTCACACAAAAGTGGTATTATAGCTAGATACCTATGGCTTAATTTGCTGCTAATTAGTACTAGTACTTGAAAACAAATTATTCAATTCTATATTCATAATGATGTCTTCTCCCAATTATTTCAGTGACCAAACTCATAGTACCTAATAGTGTGAATAAAATAATGATTGTCTACCAATTTGATTAACTTATTTTATTTGTTTTATGCCGACGACATTCAGTTTGATGCAGTGCAATAGCTATGATCAACTGTCATATCATATCTATATTCTATCCAAATGATATATTTATTGTGAAAATTAATTAAAAATATCTGACCATACTACCATAGTAAGATGCTGGATAAGAATAATTAAATTTGGTTTGCAAAATTCAAAAATATCAAGGGGATTAAATATATAAAGGGGATGACAATTTTGAAACTAACACGTTATCTTTTAGTTGAATTATAGTTTTTGTTATTTATTTATTTTTCATTTCTGCCTTTTATCTTTTAAAATGTGTATTTGTGTTTTTTATCTTTACTATGGGTTGTTTAAAACTGTGATTTATCTTTTAAAATGTGTATTTACATCATTTATCGTTATTTTTTGGGACTAAAATATAGATTTTATCATTTATGTTTTACTGTTTTTTCGTTTTCGTACTTTATCTTTCAAAATGTTCGTTTACATCATATATCTTTTCATAGTTAATTAAAATGGTCATTCTGTCAATTGTACTGTTAATTATTGATTACGTGGATAGTGACGTGGATTATTGGCCATGTAAGCATGTTGATTGAATAAAATTAAAATGAATCTTCTTCCCTAAATTTTCCAATTGAAAATTACGATTTCTAAAGTTGTAACCTCCATGAGTTCTTCCTCCCAGTCAAGTAGGGCTAGAGTGCCCCGTCACTGTCAACCCAATGAGCTTTTACTAGTGGAAGGCCAGTAAAAGCTCTTTGGATTTTACTAGATATCGGACCAGTTGCTTGGGGTTCTAAGCACTGTATGGAAGAATTATGCTTTATCCAAGGTAGTTGCATTGTCATGGCAGCTCCTTTTGGATAGATTATACTTGGTCAAACTTGTTTTTTAGAGGGGTGATTATGGATATTGAAGCTACAATTTATAACTTGTACCAGAACGCCTACGAGTTCTCTCTTCTTCTCTTCTGTAGTTTCAATTTTGCTTCTGTGATTTAGTTTTGCTTCTGGGTTTCGATTTTGTGATGTAGCAGAATATTTCATCTTTGTTTCTCCAGATCATTCATATGGGTGGTCGTGCTATATTTAGGCATGGTTTGATGTTCATCTGGCACACTGTTCTCTGGGATATCTGGGATCTGAGGAACAACTGTATTTTCTCATGAGGTGTTCCTAACTTTCGGAGTTGTCTTGATCGGATTCTAGCTCTTTCCTAACGTAGTTCCAAGTTAGGAGTAATTCTCTGTCCTGCTTATATTATCAATGGTTTGTGAATTCTATTAATTGTATATGCAGGAGGTAGTTAATTTTCTGTTGTTTCCTCCTTTTGTGGAGGTGGATTTTTCGTCTGTTTTTGGGTTAAGCACGTCTTGTGCTCAACTGTTTATCTACTATTATATGTTTGTCTTTCGAGAAAAAGTTCATTATTGGATTAACAGTGAAGGGTGCACTCTATCCTTTTTTGATTGAGAGGAAATATCATGGCGGTTGGCCGAACTTTAGAAACCCTAATTTTTAGATTTGGAAGACTGGGGAAGAATAGACCTATATTTTTAATTTAAATGGTCTAACAACACAGTCAACATGCTAACATGGCTATGGTG
Organism: Astragalus glycyphyllos; assembly: GCA_963573325.1. NCBI lineage: Eukaryota > Viridiplantae > Streptophyta > Magnoliopsida > Fabales > Fabaceae > Astragalus > Astragalus glycyphyllos. The sequence goes on along the minus strand of OY754313.1, from coordinate 5,590,350 downwards.
TCGGACCCAGAACCCTAGGCCAGGGTGCAAAACAATTCATTATGGTTCTTCGGATTGTTTAACTTTTTTTTTCCAAATGTCCTCAGTTAATTTACTAAAATTGAGCAATCAAGTTATCTAACTCCACATATATTTGAGAGGAAATCACCAAATCAGTCTATATGTTTACGCGCCATTATCTATCCTAAAGTATGTGAAAATAATTAGTTTGTAAAAATATGTGATATTAGTAAAATTACTTTCTAAAATTTTATAAATAATCTCTTAGGAAGATTAATAAAACAGATTTATTAAAAATTAGGTGCAAACTTAAGGACGCTAACATTTTATAAATAGTCTCTTGTAGTGCTGAAACTAGCCGCCTGACCCGTGCTACGCACGGCGTTGACTAATTTTTAGTTAGCAAAATTAAAGTAAAACCAGAAGGGGAAAACCTCTTTAATAAACCAATCATTCAAGACAACAATTTTCTGTCCACTGCAGGAATCAAACTCGGGAGCACTAAGTCGACCCCGTGTCCCAGGGCAGCTTATGTCAGTGGACCAATGATGTTGGTTTTTAAAATATATAGTCAAATAATTGTGGATTGAAATTAAATTATAGCTATAAATTAAATAAGAAGATTATAAAATTTAAAAACAATATTGACTAAAAACGTTGAAATTAAACATCCATAGATAATGGGAAGAAAATGTTTAAAACTTTTAATAACATAATCCATATTTATCAAATGTAAATATAAAAACTTAGCCCATTATAAGAAAGAAAAGAAGACAACACAATTAAAAACTAAAACACGTGGGTATCATGCATGGTTGTATGAAAACTCATGATAAAATAGGAGCAATTATACAAAGTTGAAAGAAGATGGTGGAGGTTATATTATAAATGTGGCTGAAGTTCTCGTTGAAAGAATATAAAAATTTAAACACCAGTTAAAGTATGTTTTTAATACCGATTGATGCGAAATGACAAAAATAAAGAAGACAACACAAATAGAAAGTGAAATTCGTGGGTATCGTGCAGAGTTAGATGAAAACCACCAATAAAATAGAATCACCTATACGAAGTTGAAAGAGGGGGAAGAGGGGATCTATTGTAAACATGGCTGAAATTCCCGTAAATAAAAATTAAATTAAAAAACTATGAATTAAATAAAAATATTATAAAATTAAAAAGAAACATTAACAAAGACATTGAAATTGAACATCCATAGACAATTAGAAGAAAAAGTTTAAAAAACTGTAATAATGTTATCTATATTTATCAAATGTAAATATAAAAACTTAACACATAATTAAAGAGAAAATAAGACAACATAATTAGAAAGTGAAACACGTACGTATAGGTATCATGCAGAGTTTGATTTAAAACCACCAATAAAATAGAAGCACATATACAAAGTTGAAACTATTTTTGAAGAAAGAAGTTCGCATATTTGAATAAAATAGAAGAACATAGAAACCAAGTTTGTCCATTGCGCAAATTTTGACCCCCGTGTCCCAAGGCAGCTTATGTCAATGTGCCAATGGTGTTGGTTACTAATGTTATAATTATAAATTAAATTAAATTAAATTATAACTATAAATTAAATAAGTTTGGATTTAAGTTGAACCATAGGATTTCAACAAACAGAACAAAAGAAACCAATATTTGTCCTCTTCTATATACTCATCTAATACTATTTACAATCAAATACTAAAAGCGAGACTAATTAGAACAACTTCCATTGAGTCTCTGAACTTATCCTTTTTTGTTTAATTTGAACTTTATGACGATTTTTCTTTAACCAAACCGGTTATTAAGGAACAAATTTTGTGTATTTGAACAATTAAAATTTGTTCTAAATCATAAAGTACACCAAATTACACTCTTTAGGATATCGCTTTAAGTACTTTGTCATAAAATGAAGTTTTTTTATCCAATCGATTATTGAATAATAAACTCCACATAGGTAAACATATTAAAATTTTCAAGACGGTAAAGTACTCCTTAACCCAAAACCTTAATATATAAAAGAAAAAAAAGAAAGAAGGAATTGAAAAAAAAAAAGGAAAACAAAAAAGAAAACAAAAACAAAGCAAAAAAAAAAGCAATTTGGCGCCAACATGCCAAGCTGAAAGACTAATATCCCATCGTGCTTGAAAGCAAATTTCGCACTGGCCAACACAGAGTTTGTCAACGGTGAGAATCAAACTCAGGAGCACGGGATCGACTGCCGTGCCCTAGGATAGCCTATCCCATTAGGCAAATTGTGTTAGTTAGCAAAATATAAAATCTAACAACTGTGAATAAAACTTAAATATAAATATAAATTAAATAAAAAGATTATCAATTTTTAAAGGAACATTAACAAAGACACACATCCTCCATAGATAAAATAAGAAGAAAATTTTAATAACATAATTCACACTCATCAAATGCAAATATAAAAAATTAACCCATAACTAGAAAAATAAGACAACACAATTAAAAAGTGAAACACGATGGGTATCATGCATAGTTAAAGGAAAACCCATGATAAAATAGAATAGTTTTAATACCCGTTGGGGCGAAATGACCAATATAAAAAAGAAAACACAAATAGAAAATGAAACACGTGGTATCGCGTTGGGTTGGATAGAAATTACCAATAAAATAAAAGCATCTATAGAAAGTCGAAAGTGTGCGATTGAGGGATCTATTGTAAATGTAACTGAAGCTTCCGAAAATAAAAATTAAATTAAAACTATAAATTAAATAAGAAGATTATTATTTTTTTACAAACGTATTTTTTCACAAACTTATTATTTTTTACCAAACCGGTTTATATACGAAAAAACTTCTGATATTTGAAAAGTTAGTTTTTTTTTCGAATCCCAAAGTATCTCAAAACACACTGCTTAACATTTCACTTTACGTATTTTGTTACAAAATAATTTTTTTCACTATCAAGTACACCAAAGTATACTTTTTAGCATATCACTTTACGTATTTTTTTATGAAATTAAATTTTTTTTCCATCTAATTGATTACTGAAGAACAAAATTTGCATATTTAAACATTTAAAATTTTTCGACACCGTAAAGTACTTCTTAAAATACAAAAGAAAGAAAGAAAACTAAAGCAAAAAACAAATAATAACAAAAAAAAAACTGAAAAAAAGAAGAGAAAAAAAAGAAACAAAAAACAAAATAAAAAATCTGAAATAAAAAAAAAAACAAAAAACTTGTCACTTGCGCGCGCAAGTGACAAGCCGCGTTAGATAATAGATTCTTTAATCTATCAAAATACTAATTTGACTCCTAACATTTTCAAATGCGCAAGAAAAGAAGGCACACGTGGCTCATAATTAAAAGTAAATCTCGAGGTTACATGCCACTTTAATCAGTGATAAAAAAAAAAGTACTGCATGTAGTAGGAAAAGATATACTATATGATTTAGACATGTATAAATAAAGTATACAAAAAGCGAAACCATATATAATATATTACGTATAATAATTTTATAATATAGAAGAAATAGTTGGGAACGTGGGGCAATGATTTTTACAACTTAGGAAGTAGAAAACTTTAATGGAAGAGTAGATAATAGATAGTGTACTGTGTGATATATTCGGTTTATGTGGAAGAGAAAGATGGCAAGTAGTGCCGCGAGGGGGGAGGGGGGGCTCTCCACTGCCACTTCCTACTTTCAAAGATCTTACTGTCGGCAACGCACTCTACACTCCCACGTGTGTGATATATATATAAAAGGCTTAACTACATTTTTGGAACTCCTTATTTTACTAAATGTGCATATTTTGATTCTTTCATTTTTTTTGGGTAATTTTAGTCTCTATGTTTACTAAATGCGCAACACATTTCAAATTTCTATAATAATAACTAAAAACAAAATAAAAAATCGAATACTAACTGTTAGGAGCCATTAGTAGAAGAATGCAACAGTCCGGTGGCCATTGGCGTAGAGAGAAAATTAGAAATGTGTAAAAGTGTAAATAATTGTGTTAATATGGTGTATTAGATAGGTGCAAAACTAGGAGTTTCGATGCAAACAAATATATTTTTGGTGTGCAAAATATTTTTTTAATAAGATATTTGTACCAATATTATTTTTTAATACGAGTATTAGTATTAATATTATTTTTCCAGGGTGGTCGGTTGACCACCCTGACATACCCTTAGATCTGCCCCTGCTGGTGGCGGTCCGGTGACAGTGGGCAGAGAGAGAGTAGTGATGGTGAAAGCTATGGTGTGGTTGTGGTGGTGGAGGTGAAATTGGAAGAGGGTTATTTTAGAGAGAGAGATATAAGAGTGAGGGAGAAAGAAGAATAGAAAAATGTGAAAGAGTGGTAAGAAATTTTAACTTGTTGAAAGTTAGTGACGGAATTGCCCGTCACAAATGGGGAACGATCAAATCTGCTTTATTAGCAACGACTGGTCGATCACAAAAGGCAATGGTAACTTTCACTTTTATAGTAATGACCAAATCTGTTGCTAATTCCCACGAAAACCACTTTGAATTTCCTCTCCTGACGTAGAAAAAGACTTATAATTCTAGATTGTATGGTAATATGTGATTGCGAGCTATGTTGTTCTATGAATGATGTTTGGATTCTTTGGAATGTATTTGTAAGCTCTAGGAACAATTGGCTTTTCATTTTTTTGTGTGTGTAAATTGGGCACCCTCTACGCGCAGTTACAGAGACTAATTCATCGAGCCAGGTAGGACCACAATGGGTAACAAAGCTCTCCATCAAGAGATTTAACACTAATACATGCCCAAGGCTGGATTTAAACCCAAGAACTTGGTTAACCTGGAAGAGACCCAAACTAAAACTGGCAAAACGGACTACCCGACCTGCATCGGGCCAACCCAAACTCGGCCCTGTGCATACTACGAGCTTTGCAGGTTAGCCCGCATTATTTAAAAAAGAATGGTTTTTCCTAAATAAAAAAGATGCTCATTTTGCAGTGGCATAGAATTGCATATTACGACAGACAGTGACAAACATGTTACAGCTGTAGCAGTCATCTTCACATTTCAGGGGCATAGAAATGTAGAATTTCAGTTTACTTGATAAAGATTTCAGCAACAAAGAATTAGACTTGTAGTACATACAGTAGCATAAAAAGTCCTTAAATATGTTTTAATATAGGTAAATTTAAAATGTCATTAAGTATCAAGAGAGATGAGGAAGGAAGTCTCGAGAGAGAGACACAGGAACAGTAGTGAGTCAAGGAATGAATTGTGTGTGCCTTCCTCGTGTACAGTATACGTTTAGGTTCCTACTTTTTTGAAGCATAAAATCCTATTATTTTTAACTTGTGAGCCTGCGGGATACCCGTGGCCCAGACAGGCTAGCCCGGTTTGGGCTCGGGCTTTTCTGATTTGGGCTAAAAAGTCAAGATATAAAAACGGGCTTATTTTTATCGGTCCAAGCCTTGTAATTTATTGTGCTAGTCTGACCCTACGGGCTCAGCACATTTTGCTAGTTCTAACCCAACCTATCTTATCCAAGTTCAATTGGCTTTTGCTCTTTTCTAATCGCATTAGAATCGGTTGGGGTTCCTTCATCGGTTCGCATTACAATTGGCCCCATGCTCTTTTCTAATCCCCCATGCTCTTTTCTAATCCCCCTTGCCATTGTATGTTTGTATTGTATGTACTGAGGTCTCAGCTTTTTACTCATTATATTATATATACATAAATCTTACTAAAAAAATTAATTTACACCAACAATATATAAATTATTAAATTTAGCAGTTTACCTTTAATTCTGATCAAAAGTTGTTTTATAATAAAACAAAGGCTTAAATATTTGATCCCCCTGCAAATATCCCAATTTTTTATTTACCCCTCTGTAAAAAAAAAGTTTTAAAACAAAATATATAGAGTTAACAAAAATTTTTGAAGTAATGTACCTTTTTATAAACTAGAAAAATTAAATTAATCCAAATATTGTGGGTAGTAAAGAGTCGAAAAATTAACTAGTTATGTTTTTTGAAAATTAAATAAATAATTACCTTTTTGATTAATCAATAACATTGTACAATATCCGAAAAAGCAACAAACAAATGAACTATCTTAATCCTATCTAGGAAATAAGTTCTTGTCAAAATCATTGTCAGTGACTCAGTGGGCAGCCTATAGACACGGCCCTTAGTTTTGGCTTGTCTTAATTATGCAAGCTTGCATGGCATCTTGCATGTATGACAATTGATAACATGCATTCATAGATATGCTTTAATTTATCCATCGACTTTGTTATTGGCTAATTTATGTTGAGGAATTTGGTTGACCACGTGTATACATAGTTTTGATGATCTGTGTGGTTTTTTCCTTCCAACAGAGTTTTTGACGTCTGTGAGTAATCCATATATTGTTCAGTTAAAAAGTTTAAAAGAAAGATATTTTTATTGTGAATATTTAAAATTTGAAATAAATTATTTTATAATTATTTTTAAAAATATAATAATAATACTAAGAACATTTTCTAAAAGAAAATATATGGAGACCTGCTCCAAAAGAGAGAGTACAGTTTCTATAGAAAAACAAAAATTGTAATTGGATATATATACTGTACATGTATCTGTATCCATATAACTGATATAAGAGCATATATTACATGTACACTAGATGGATTTGAATGGAATGAAATAATTGCATTGAGAATTAAGTAATATTAAATTTTGGATATATAAAACAAAATGTTGTGTGTTTGTTTGTCTTGAAGCGTATATATATTATGTCTGTAATGTATGGCAGAGGCTTACAAATACAAACAAATAATACATAGAGGACAAATAAGCATCTGGGAATAGTGAATAATGTGGAAAGGGCACCCAACAACTCTGTATACCTATCATGAAATTATTAAGCAGACAAAGATACCATTATTCACCCAACATTCATACCCTCCCCATATCCCAATATCTCATCCAAATATTTTATAAACAATCATATGCTCTTATTTTATAATTTTAAACCGATCATATCATATCATATATATGTAAAAGGGGAGGAGGCTAAACTTTATGTGTTTATATATGGACAGGAGCACACAGTAATACTATATTAGAAAAAAACTGAAATAGCGACAGAAATTTAGCAACAGAAATATGTATCTGTTCTGCATCGTACTTCCGACCTTGAAGGATGGTCCGAGATAGTTAGTGGTTAATATCCTTAATTGATAACTATGTCTGATCCGAGCTGGTGTTGTACCTACACAATCACTCCGATGCTTAAGTCAGTATATAGTTTTAATAGGGTAATAAATATGAGAATGCTTACCATAAATGAGGCATTGAATGCTGTATTTATAGAGTGGGGTGGGGTTGATTCTAATGAATTAGGACCGTCCGATCTTGTGGTTTCATCTGAGCCCTTGATGTTTGGATTGGGCCCTTTTGATATTGGGCCTATGTGGGGTGTGAATAGATGTTTAAAGAGGGGCGTATATGCATTGTCGACGAGGCGATCTATGCTTGGGACCGGGAAAGCATCTTTTGGGCATGATCTGTTTAAGTCGGTGTAATCGACGCACATGCGCCATTTACCATTGCTTTTTTTAACTAGTACCGGGTTTGATAACCAAGTTGTGTACTTGACTTCTGATATAAAGTTTGCTTTGATCAAATCTTCAACTGCTTTTGCGGTGGCTTCTGCCTTTTCTCCATTTTGTGCTCGTCTCCTTTGAGCGATCCATTTGGCTTCCGGGTCAACGGTGAGTTGTTGACATGCGACTTCTGGAGGGATTCCGGGCATGTCTTCTGCTGACCAAGCGAAAAGGTCGGCATGATCTCTTAAACATTGTGTGAGATTGATCTTTACCTCTTCTGAGAGGTCCGCTCCAATTTTTACCTTTTTCGTAGGATCGTCTCCGAGCTGTATTTCGATGGATTCCCCGTTTGGCTCAGGTCTCCTCATTTCTTTTTAAGCTCTTTGGTCAAGTCGTCATCGCCCTCTTCCTCCGAGCTATATGGGTCGTATCTTGCATCTAAATCAGTTAAGTTGACCTCGACGGATCTTTTTCCAATTTTTCCCTTCTTGGTTATAATAGGGGGAACCTCTACACTTTCTTGAGCCTTCTTTTCTGCTTTTGTCCATAAGAAGAAACATCTCGAAGCGGATTCAAGATCCGAGTTCAAGGTAATCACTTTGTTGCAGAGAGAGTGGAATTTGATCTTCAAATGAGTGGTGGAGGTTACTGCTCCGAGTCTTCCCAATGTCGGTCTTCCGATTATACAGATGTAGATTGATTCACAAGGTAAGATGAGGAATTTAGTTTTGATAATCCTTACTAAGGGCTCTTGACCGTATGAAACCATCAGTTCCAAGTGTCCAAGAGGTTTAGTCTGAGATCCGTTGAATCCGGATAGTGCGGATCCTCGGTAAAGAGCGATGTCTTCTATGTTGATTCCCATTCTTTCCACCAGGTCGAGGAAAATGATGCCGGAAGAGCTTCCTTGATCTACCAAAATTCTTCTAATCTCTTTGTTAGCAATTATGGCCGTGACTAGGAGCGGTACGTGTTTGTTATGCTTTCCATCTAGAAGGTCTTCATCTCCGAAAGATAATGGGGGTCGGTTAGAAGGAGTTGGTGCGACCGATGTCGAGGCTACATTCATTAGCTCTTTCCATTTTCGTTTCATTGTTTTCCCGGATTCTTCATAGGAGAAGCCTCCCGTGATCATCATCATTATTGATCGTCCTTTTGATTTCCTTGGGTCAAGCTCGTCATCTTCGGATTCGGTTTTGACTTTACTCTTTGTTTTGGGCTCTTGTTCTCGATCTTCTTTAATCTCGATTGGTTGACGCCCAGTTTTGCTCACATAACTGGCTAATTTCCCCCTTTTGATCATATCCTCTATGTCATCTTTCAAGGCATTGTAGTGGTTGGTGTCATGTCCGTTGCTCCGGTGATATCTATAGTATTTATTGGATTGCTGACCGGGTAACTGGACGTCAACCAACTGAGATTAAAGATGATCGAGAACAAGAGCCCAAAACAAAGAGTAAAGTCAAAACCGAATCCGAAGATGACGAGCTTGACCCAAGGAGATCAAAAGGACGATCAGTAATGATGATGATCACGGGAGGTTTCTCCTATGATCATAACTGGCTAATTTCCCCCTTTTGATCATATCCTCTATGTCATCTTTCAAGGCATTGCAGTGGTTGGTGTCATGTCCGTTGCTCTGATGATATCTACAGTATTTATTGGATCGCTGACCGGGTCTTAGGGTGAGTGGTTTTGGGAGTTTTTCGTCCATAAACTCTGTGTTCCAACACTCACCCAAAACTTGGGCCTGGGTCACATTGAGCTCGGTATAGTATTGGTGACGGTTTCGAGGTCGGGGATCCCTGTTGCCTCGGCCATCGCCCTTTTGATCCTTTTCAATTTGATTTCCGGATCGTTCAATCAGTGGTTGTTCTTTTCCGGTCATGGCACTTTCTTCTTCATTGATGAAACATTGGGATAGTTGAAGAAAATCTTGGAGGTTCTCTGGTTCCCAAGTAATAATGTGTTTCTTGAATGGGCTTCCAGATCGCAACCCCATCCCCATAAAGTAAACTCGGAAAGAATCGTCGAGGTTCCGAACTTGAACTGCCTGTTTGTTAAATCTCTCTATGTATTCTCTTAAAGGCTCGGAACTTCCTTGGACGATGGATGCTAAAACGTTCTTGTTTTTTGGTTTGCTTTTGGAATGGGAAAAATTAGCCGAGATAATTTAGCCAAATGGTCCCACGATGAAATCGTGTTTGTTTTGAGGATCTCAAACCATTTCGAGGCTATTTTCTCTAATGTTATAGGGAAAATACGGCATTTCATTTCCATGGGGACATTCCGATACTTCATCACCGTGTCAAAATAACTTAAATGTCTATCTGGATCACCCATTCCGTCATAAGTTTTTAAGCCTTCTGGTGGTTTTTCTAGATACCTGGGTACCGTGTTTCGGTCGATTCTTTCTGTGAAGGGTCCTTTGTGTTCTGTTGGTTGGGCTCTACGTGGAGGATGATTCCGATGATGAGGATCGGAGTACCTGCGATCTTAATGGTGATATTCGTGGGGTGAATATTCCCTGCTCTTCGAATGTTGTCTTGGAGTGGAAGATGCTCGATAAGAATCGACCTCTGCTCCATTGTCATGGAACTCGGCTCGGGGAGAACGGGAACCATTCCCTCGGCGCCAACTTGGAGGAGAACGACGATAAAGGCATCGTCTGGGTGGAGATCGGTGGCGTCTTCGGGCTTGATTTCTTCTTTCAGGGGAATCCGGATCGGGAGATTCGTAGTCCGGAATATTTCGGGCCCTGAGTTCGGCCACCTGCCCTTCGAGGTTAGTAAATCGGTAGCTTCTTTCTTGATTAGCGGCTTCATGTTGGTTCAGCAGAAGGACGAGCTGTTGAACAGCATCAACCGGGACCTGAAGCTATGGTGGAGGAGGAGGCAGATGATTTCTGGCGGAGTTTTCGGTGACCAAAACGAAGTTCAGATTTTGGTTTTGGATTTGTGCTTGGGTAGAGTGCGGAAGGTCCTCGACGAATCCTTCCGGGGTTTGCTGAGGTTCGGTTAGCTGAGCTACGGTCGGTCTCGAAGTTGGCTCGGGTGGGATGCCCACTGTGAGACTGTTAGCATTAGAACGGAGATTTCGAGTTGTCATCAACTAAGGTGAGGGGAGAGGAGCTAGAGTTTAAGCCTCCCACTGTGGTCGCCAATGTTCTGCACCGTACTTCCGACCTTGAAGGATGGTCCGAGATAGTTAGTAGTTAATATCCTTAATTGATAATTATGTTCGATCCGAGCTGGTGTTGTACCTACACACAATCACTCCGATGCTTAAGTCAGTATATAGTTTTAATAGGGTAATAAATATGAGAATGCTTACCATAAATGAGGCATTGAATGCTGTATTTATAGAGTGGGGCGGAGTTGATTCTAATGAATTAGGACCGTCCGATCTTGTGGTTTCATCTGAGCCCTTGATGTTTGGATTGGGCCTATGTGGGATGTGAATAGATGTTTAAAGAGGGGCGTATATGGAAAAAAGCCTTACCATAACAGTATCTAATTCTGTCTCTAAGTATTAGCGTCATCAAATTTGGAGACCAATTTAATTTTTTTTCGTCTCTAAGTTTTGTTGGTATTTCAGTCCTTTTTAGTACTAAGCCAAACTATTTTATGTAGAGATTATTATATTTATTTTTTCTAGTTGACACCTATTCTGAAGGCATTTCTTTTTCTAATTCAACCGATTCGCGCATATAAATGGGGATGAGGAGGAGATAAAGAAGAGAGATAGAGTTTTAAATATGTTGTGCGTTTGGTTTGACGGGGAAGTGGATGAATTTTAGTGAAAGTAAGTGTAAAATTATATTTTTCCTCTTTAAATATTTAATTTTACATTAAATAAAACGATGTTTAAGTCCAAATTTACTAATTAGATTCAAAACAGGACAAAATTAAATTTGTAATAAATACAATGTAAATTTAATAAATGCAACTTTTTATGAGAAATATACACACTTATTTTAAAATTTTCTAATGTCCTCCCTTAATCAAGTGTCAAGGGTTAGATACTTACATTGGGTATGGAGCAACTTTAAATCTCTGGGTCAGTTGTCCCACTTTTCGAAGTGCCTCCAATCCAGCGAGGGGATTAGTTTTTTTTTTTTGATAAGCCAAGTGGTTAGAAATTATTGTGTTAGTAGTTAGAGGGGAGGGGGAGCGGGATTCGAATCTGGTACGCCTACATTATCTCAAACAATGTCTCTTTCACTCAACCACATGAGCTACCTTTCTGAAACGCGAGGGGATTAATTACTGCGTTCGACGGTGAATATCCTAGTCTCGACAAAAAAACTCTACAAGATTTTACTTAGTTTATCGATCTCCTTTTACTAAAAGGAGTAATTAACATCTTGAAAACTAAGCTTTGAAGAACTTAAAGCAATAGATAAAAGATAGACGCAAATGTTACTAAAAAAAAGATTCGGTGACCGTGACGATGAATAAAGTACGTGCGTGTGTGACAACATTTGTGTTATCATTCCATGTCAGAAATTATTCCACTGGCCTCAACTCAAGTAGAAGAATAGTTTTTTTGTTTTTCATCACCGATTGATGTTGTACTCTCTCTTTTTCTTATTAGTGTTTTATATTTTAGAAGAAGAATTTTGTTTTATTTCTTATAAAATTGTTTACTTATTTTTAGTAGTCTTATTTTCTTTCATGAATGTTTTACTCCTTCGTGATTTTTAATAATGCTTAGAAGCGCTACTAAAAGACCCAAACAACTGTTAAAATTCATGAGAAACTAAAAATATTGACGGGATAATTTTTTTTAAAACAAAATAAAAAGATATGGAGCCTTGTTAAAATCTTATGATTCAAAGCCCTCTTTAAGGAATAAACATCAAGAAGGAAAAAAAAGAAAGAGAAACAAAAGAAACATGGAGATAGACCAATAGCCATCAAAAGCAACATTATAATCAAAATGGAATAAAAGCAATCCTATTAACAGGAAATTAGAATGAAAAATATCTTGCACCAAAGCCATTAACAATCGTTTGTAGCACACTAAAAATAGAAAACAAAATGAAAACTCAATTCATCAAACAAAGAGACACTAATCCACTTACCTAAAAAAAAGAGACACTAATCCCAATAAAGTAATTAGGAAAATTTATAGTTATGCAAACTTAACCTATTCCTGGAAAAAAATCATCAGGAATGAAGTTAGGAATTAGATCCTAACAAAGAAAACCATTTATACTAGCTAGTTCCACGACCAACAAGCTTATCAGCACAGACATTCCCTCTATGTAAATGTGTGCAAACAAAGTTCTTCTCTCTAATCAGATATAAACAATTATTTCATCTACTTCTTAATTTCAAGAGAAAACTTTGCAATTTGGAAGTCGAGACCAACAGTGAATCCTGCTCCATCCACAAAAACTTCCAACCTTTATTAAAAGCAAATTCTATAGCAAACATAGCCCCTCAAAAACAATTAAAATGAAGCGTGTAGTTGTTTCCAATAGAGGCAGAAAAACAACTTGGTATAGCAACACTTTTGTCTCTAAAAATACCACCACAAGTGGCTAGACCAAGAAAACCTTTAGCAACATCATCTGTATTGCACTTAATCATGTAGGGAGCAGGGGGAATTCAAATAACCTCTTTGATGTTTGGAGAACTTCTATAATTACCAATTGTATTGAAGACCTTTATAATCATAAACTCAACAACGGGGGAAAAATTAAAGATTTAGATGCATTCCCTGCTAATACCACAGTGGAAAGGATTAAATTGATAGTCAAGTGTAAGGGATCACATGATTATAAAATCTGGTCTGATTCATGCAATACCAAATTGCTCAAAAAATATTAACAATAGCAGCACAATCAATATCACTCAATTGACGGCTCCAACAGTGAGAAGTTATAAGGCTAAAATATTTTGAAAAGAAGAGGTGTCAATATATGGATGCTTAACCAACTCAAAATGTACTAATCAAGAGGGCAAGCAAGGAAGATATGTTGAGAGCTCATAGATACCTAAGGAAGATATGAATTATCACCTTGTTGAGCCTTCATCCTGTGTTGAGAGACTTTCAGATTAGATGATTGACATTCTAAATAAGGTTTGGAAGAGTTTCCCTCCTTTGAGGGTGGTTGCCTTCTCACGACAACTCGTCTTGGATAGTGTGCCGACTCGGATAAACTTGTTTAGTATAGGGGTTATCTCAGATTTTACTATGACTTATTGTACTTTCTGTGGTTCTTCCGAGGAGTCTACCCTTCATATTTTTTTTGTAGATGTGCCTTCTCTTCCCATATATTTTCTCCTTTTATCAGTTGGCTGAGTTTTGATTTTGTGATTCTTCAGGATATTCCGTCTTTATTTTGGCAGTTTACTCTCGTGGGAGGTTCGACTAGGTACAACTGGGGCTTAACTCTCATATGGCACAGCTCTTTGGGTCATCCATGATTTGAGAAACCGTTACATATTCTCTGGAGCCGTTCCCGACTTCTAGGGATCAAATGCATTATATCTTTTTCTTGGAGGTGGTTTCTGGATAGGAGTACAACTTCATTGTTTTTATTCTACAAATAGACAGTTGATCTTATTGACTGTATCTCTAAGAGATAGTTTCTGTTTTGTCTCATTTTCATTTGTGTGTTTTGACACTGTTGTTTTTGGGTTGAGTACCGCTTGTTCTCTTCTTTATTATCTATATATAATATGTTTGCTTTCAAAATTTTTTTTGCAAATGATACACAAAATATTGTTCACAGTAATTAAATGCTAGTGAAAGTACTATTAAACAACTTCCCTGTATCTAATTTATTGTCTTGTCTCATTTAATCCCTTTCGTTTTCTTCATGCTACAAATAAAAAAAAGAATAATGGTTGTAAAGAAAGACTGTGGACATATATGATCTCAAACACAAAAACAAGCTAGTTGAGTCCTTTCTATTAAATAATTAGCATCTTCAATAAATTGCTGCTTTAATACATGATATTAATTTCATATCTATCTATCTAAGGCTGCTCAGAATACTAAATTAATGGTCACTGCAAAGCATAAAACTACTTTCCCAGCTCAATTTATTATGTTGTTAAATACAGTCCACTTTTGTTTTTTCTTTAACAATTATATAAATAAAAAATTTAAGTGTTTTTTGTCAAAGAAAGACTATGGAATATATGTTAACTCAAACAAAAAGCAAACTTGGTGGGTCATTTGTGTTAATTAAGTTTCTTCCATAAATTAATGCATAGCTTTAAATACTACTTGAATTATTTCATATACATCTAAGTCTGGTCAGCATAATAAATTAATGTAGCTTTTATGTTCTTGACCCCATCTCACACACTCTTTGTCATAATCATATTATCAATACCTTTAAAAGCATAGTGTCATACTCATACGTATGAAAGATAGGAGAAGTCTGCGCAGCTTGTTCATGATGTTGCATAGAATAATGATAATTATAATAATAATGTTAATAATAAATTAAATAATTAAATAAAAAAATAGAAAAGCAAAGCTGCTAAAGTTGGCTTTAGTATTGAACATGATGGGATTAAGATTCTCAAACATGCAACTTACTTAAGAGCTTGTCCTTTGTAATCATATTTCCCAAGTGTTCACGATCCCGAATCTAAACATACTTTCTATTAAACTAATATTTAAATACACTCTTGCTTGTATTCTATCACTTAATTATATAATTTAGTCAGCTTCATATAGATTAAGTAATAAAGCTAAGTACATTTGGCCAACCAACAAGATCTCACTCTCTCTCTCTAAAGGTGATTCGTATCTCCCAACCATGCACCCTTTTCCTTTTCGTTTCCCTTAGTTTTTAATTATTTATTTTAATTAGTACAATAAGGTTGCTCTTTCATAGAATCATATTTAACTATTTCTTGGAATTTCCCACTAACTAACTACACATGAACTATCGAGTATTGGCTGCAACACAATAAAAATTTAAAATTGGTTTTTCTTTTGAATTTGGGTTGGACCTAACTCAACCTTACAAAATCAACATCTATGGTGACTGATGTCTCTCAATTATAAATTCTTTTTTAGGTCGTATCACATCCGATGTTGATTTCTTTGCCAAATAAATGATACCCTGACTGTCACAATGCTCATATCAAATCTGTCTAGTACCTTCTCAACATAGCTTTTCTGAGAGAGCCATAATTTTCTAGCACACATATCCCTGTGAATTTCCATCCCAAGAATCTTCAGTTGGGAAAAACAACATAGGGAAATAAAACAAGCACAACCGTAACACAAGAATTTAACGTGGAAAACTCCAAAACCGGAGAAAAACCACGAACCGTTGTCTAGTGACAACCAGAGAATAACACTGAATATTTTTTACAACACATAGACCTCTCTCAAACATCCCATGGCCCAGTACACCCTCCAAAGTAAATATTTAACTACATCTCACACCACTCTAAAACAAGAGTATAAGAGAAAAAATAGTCAAATACAAATTAAGGTATTTCTGACTGGTGCAATTGTAAAGGAGAACTTGAGCCTCTTTATATAGCCTTGTGCTCCCTCTTCCTTCACAAAACCAAGCAATGTAGGACTTTTTCAATATGTCAATTTTAATCAGTTTTAACAATCTCCACCTTGATTGTAATTGATCAACAAGACATCTTCTGCTTTCATTGTCTTAACCGACAATATATCATAGTTCAAAAGAACTATCATACTCCACCGTAGAGAGTATACCACTTGAAGCTAAACCACTCCAAGAATTTTATCTATGCCAAAACCGATCGACATAACTTCTTCAAGATGCTCAATTCCTATCAACTTCAACATATTCTTAGCAACACCTACGTCTTTCAAATCAAATTCTTTCCCAACATGATTTTCAGTTTATTTACGTCATGCAAATATTAACAACAATCAAGATATCATCTACATAGAGTAGCAGGAAAATAAAAGAACCATCATCAAGGATACAACAATCATACTCACACCTTTTGTTTTGAGCAGGATGAGTCTATTTGTCACTTATTTTTTTTGTGCAGGTGCTCTCAATCAGTTTGGAATTCTATTGATAATTGGATAGACAGTGCGCTTATGGATTCTATCGTTGGAGTGGCGCACTTTAGGGCCCATGGCATCAGGCTGGAATCCAAGAAGGCTGGGAGATTGAAGTATTTACTTTGGATGGCAGTCACGTGGTGCATTTGGATTCATGGTAACCATATTATCTCTAAGGATCAAGTCTTCAACTCTCAAGTGGTAGTCAATCATGTTAAAGCTATATCTTGGAGTTGGTTCATTAGTATTGAAGGTCGCAATTCAACTTTGAAGATTTCAGACCGGTGGGGAAACCCTATTATTTGTATGAACTCGGTTTAATTTGACATTGTATCTCATTCTTCCTGGGGTACTCTTTCCTCTTTGGGTCTTTTTCCCATTGGATTTTGGCCCAATGAGGTTTTAATGAGGTCCATTGTATTTGTATCGGTTGGGATGCCCGTTTGCATCCCCTCTAATATAATTTTTGCTTATAAAAAAAAATACTCACACCTTCTGTAGCCAATCTAAATCATGCATGTATGAATCAAGTGTTGTACCACTATATTGGAGAACACTTTAGACCATAAAAAAATGCATGTCTCGATTGGCTACCAAGGCTAACACTGCCCTGACAGAAGTATGTCTAACGACCAGAGAGAAAATCTCATCATAGTCAATCCCCATCTGTTGTGAGTATCAATTCGCTACAAGATGAACCTTGAACTTTTCCCCTTCTTTTTCTATTACAATTGGTTTCCTCTTGTACACCCACTTGCAACCGATACCCTTTTTCCTTTGGGAAGTTGAACAAGCTCCCATGTCACATTTTTCTTTAAGGACTCTATCTCCTCCACCATAGCACCCATCCACGTATCTTTCTCCTGGCCAGCTATTTCCTCTTGAAAGTGGACGGATCTCCACAACTAGCAAGAAGTGCATAAGTTGCCAAGTCTTCATACCCATATATATCTATTTGGTGGCTTGATCTGAGGATGTTGTGTGTCGCATACTAGAGAATAATCATTAACTCCACCTGAATCTTCAGGTCCATAGTCAATTTCAGTATCAGAGTCTGGGTCGGCTTGTGGTATAGATAGTGGCCGCATATTATTTACTGGTGACGGCTCAATATGCACCTGAATCACCTTATCGCTGGAAGTTTCCCCTTTAGATATACTAACTCATCTATTGAATCTGCCAATGCCAACCAAATAAAAAAAAATTGGTAGCTTTCTTCTTTTCCCTCATAGGAAAATAGAAGCTGCCCCATGAGGAGCCTATACTCAACCTTTGTGGGGTCTCTTAGTGTTTCTGATACAATTCTCCCTCACATTAACTCTTATTCTAGTTCTCTATCATGTATCTCCCTTTCTCCAAAAGTATTTGATCTATACATACAAACTAATTAAAACTAGAGCTTTTACTCGTGTGATGCAAAAGCTTCAGCCAAATCCTAAAATAAATTGCAAAATTATAATTAGGGTAACATATAAAGAGTTATAATGTGGCTGTTACCACTTTTGTTCAATTTGACAATATTTGAAAATTAATTTATTTCTACGTATGTTGTTTTGAATCAAACTCTATAGTTATTACAAATGTAAGGACGATAAATTACATGTTTGGCTGGAGTTTGGGTAGGAGGCTTCCTGAGACTTATATTCTTAGATTAATGTAATTTCATTCAAGTGCATTATATTTATAGTAAACTACGTAGTTTAACTTTTTTGAAAAAAAAACTTATGATTTTGTCATTTTTAATCACCAAACAAAAAAATCACTATAGAGAAAATAAATAAAATCACTCATTTATTAAAAAAAATCACTTAATAACTTGTATGTTTTCCTTAATTTATTTTCTTAATATACTATTCCCAAATTATTCTCTTCTCCTTAAAAATATAAAAATTTGTTTGGATGATTTCCAATTTAATTTATGTTTTTTATTTATTGATTAATTTGTTAACTTTAATTTCAATTAAGTTTCTTCTTCTTTCTTTTTTACTATAGGTTTTTGCTCCCACAAAGCAAGTTTTCTGCATCCGCCAAATTTCACCATGCCGATGACATACTCAGGTTTAATAACACCAAGAAATACCCCAATATATATATTTTTTGATACAATCCTCAGTGTGTGTCTATATATATATATATATATATATATATATATATATATATATATATATCCTTTGATTGTAAGCGGCTTGTCACTGCTGGCGGGAATTGCCGGTCTTTTTTTTATTTTTTAACTTTTGTTTGTTTTGTCTTTTTTTAATTTTAATGTTTTCCATTTTTTCCTTTATAATATTTTAACGAGTACTCTGCGGTCTTGAAAAATTTTAGATATTTAAATATGCGAATTTTGTTTTTCAATTATCTATTTGGTGAAAAAAAGGTTTAATTTCATGACAAAATACGTAAAATGAGATGCTAAACAGTGTGCTTTGGTGTACTTGATGGTGAAAAAATATTTTTTTTAACAAAATACGTAAAGTACGATGTTAACAAGTGTGTATTGCGGCACTTTAGGATTTAGAAAAAAAAATTAGCTGTTCAAACACCCAAAGTTTTTTCCTCGATAACTGGTTTGGTCAAAAAAATAATAGCTTTGTGACAAAATAGGTAAAGTGTGATGCCAACATTGAATTTTGGGGTACTTTAGGGTCCGGAACAAATTTTATATGTTCAGATACGTGAAGTTTGTTCCTGAACAACCTATTTGACGAAAAATAAAAAAATACGTGACAAAATACGTAAAATGTGATGCCAAACAATTTGTTGAGGTACTTTAGGATTCAAAATTTTTTACATGTTCGGGTACACAAAACTCATTCCTCAAAAACCCGTTTCGTGGAAAAAAATTGTGACAAAACATGTACTGCGATACTAAATAGTGTTTCTATGTGCTTCTATTTTATTCAAATATGCGAACTTCTTTCTTCAAAAATAGTTTCAACTTTGTATATGTGCTTCTATTTTATTGGTGGTTTTAAATCAAACTCTGCATGACACCTATACGTACGTGTTTCACTTTCTAATTATGTTGTCTTATTTTCTCTTTAATTATGTGTTAAGTTTTTATATTTACATTTGATAAATATAGATAACGTTATTAAAAAATTTTAAACTTTTTCTTCAAATTGTCTATGTATGTTCAATTTCAATGTATTTGTTGTTATTAATATTCTTTATATTTTTTTTCTTATTATCTATGGAGGTTAAATTTCAATGTCTTTGTTGATGTTTCTTTTTAATTTTATAATATTTTTATTTAATTTATAGTTTTTTAATTTAATTTTTATTTACAGGAATTTCGGCCATGTTTACAATAGATCCCCTCATCGCCCTCTTTCAACTTTCTATAGGTGATTCTATTTTATTGGTGATTTTTGTCTAACCCTGCACGATCCCCACGTGTTTCACTTTCTATTTGTTTTGTCTTCTTTATTTTTGTCATTTCGCACCAAACGGTATTAAAAACATACTTTAACTGGTGTTTAAATTTTTATCTTCTTTCAACGGGAACTTCAGCCACATTTATAATATAACCTCCACCATCTTCTTTTAATTTTGTATAACTGCTCCTATTTTATCATGAGTTTTCATACAACCATGCACGATACCCATGTGTTTTAGTCTTTAATTGTGTTGTCTTCTTTTCTTTCTTATTATGGGCTAAGTTTTTATATTTACATTTGATAAATATGGATTATGTTATTAAAAGTTTTAGACATTTTCTTCCCATTATCTATAGATGTTTAATTTCAACATTTTTTTGTCAATATTCTTTTTAAATTTTATAATCTTCTTATTTAATTTATAGCTATAATTTAATTTCAATCCACAATTATTTGATTATATATTTTACAAACCAACATCATTTGTCCACTAGCATAAGCTACCCTGGGACACGGGGTCGACTTAGTGCTCCCGAGTTTGATTCCTGTGGATGTTGTCTTGAATGATTGGTTTACTAAAGAAGTTTCCCCCTTCCAGTTTTACTTTAATTTCACTAACTAAAAATTAGTCAACTCCGTGCATAGCACGGATTGGGCGGCTAGTGTATATATATATATATATATATATATATATATATATCTTATATCTTATGCGGCTTGTCACCAAGTGCGCCAAACTTCAGTCTTTTTTTTTCTCTTCCTATTCTTCCTTTTTTTGTTTCTTTTATATTACTTCACTTTTTTTATCTTCTTCCTTTTTTCATTTACTTTTTTTTCCTTTTTTGTTTTTGAGTGCTTTTAGGGTAAGGGAACAAATCAAATTCCTCAGAACCATTAAATATGACGGTAGGATGTAGTATAAAAATTCATCAACGGTTGAGATTTAATACAAGTTGATTCAATCTTAACCACTAATAGCATTTCACACAATATCCTACGATCAATTTTAGTGGTTATCGATGACGGATTTAATTTGCTCCCTCAACCTAAAAGCACCCTTTGGTTTTTACTTCAGTTTTTTCTTTTTTTTTTTATATTTTAAAAGCTGCTTTACGGTCTCAAAAATTTTAAATGTTTAAATATGCAAATTTTTACTTAAATAAATATTTACGTAAGTCTCAAAAATATTTATTTACGTAAACTTTAGTCACATTTACAATAGGTCCCTCAATCGTACTCTTTCAACTTTCTATAGGTGCTTCTATTTTATTTGTAATTTCCATCCAACACTACACGATACCACGTGTTTCACTTTCTATTTGTGTTTTCTTCTATGTTTTGGTCATTTCGTACTAATGGGTATTTAAACCATTCTTTAGTTGGTGTTTATATTTTTATCTTTCTTTAAAATTCGAGTACAACATTGCTGCATTGACTCCTGTGGGAACTTCAGCCACATTTACAATACAACCTTCATGATCTTCTTTCAACAGGAACTTCAGTCGCATTTACAATAAAATCTCCAAAATCTTTTTCAATTTTGTATAACTACACCTATTTTATCATGGGTTTCCTTCAAGCATGCTTGATATCTAGCGTGTTTCACTTTTTAATTATGTTGTCTTTTTTTCTTTCTAATTATGGGTTAATTTTTTTTATTTACATTTGATTAATGTGGATTATGTTATTAAATTTTTTTAGACTTTTTCTTCTTATTTTATCAAAGGTTAATGTTCGCTTTAAAATTTATAATCTTTTCATTAAAATTTATATTTATAATTTAATTTTTATTCACAGTTATTAGATTTTATATTTTGCAGACTAACACCATTTGCCCAATGGCACAGGTTACCCTGGGGCCCGGTAGTCGATCCCGTGCTCCTGATTTTGATTCTCACAGTTGACAAACTCAGTGTTGACCAGTGCAAAATTTGTATTCAAGCACAATGAAATAATAGTACGATAGAATTTAGCCAACCCCGTGCGGGAATTGCCGCACTTTTTTTTTAACTTTAGTTTTTTTTTCTTTTTATTTTTTTTGTTTTGTCCTCTTTTTTATTTTAATGTTTTCTATTTTTTCCTTTTTAATATTTTAACGAGTACTCTAGGGTCTCGAAAAATTTTAGATGTTTAAATATGCGAATTTTGTTTTTCAATTATCGATTTGGTGAAAAAAAGATTTAATTTCAGGACAAAATACATAAAATGATATGCTAAACAGTGTGCTTTGGTATACTCGATGGTGAAAAAAAATATTTTTTTAACAAAATACGTAAAGTACGATGTTAACCCGTGTGTGTTGCGGCACTTTAGGATTCAGAAAAAGACTTAGCTGTTCAAACACCCAAAGTTTTTTCCTCAATAACTGGTTTGGTCAAAAAAAAATAATAGCTTTGTGACAAAATAGGTAAAGTGTGATGCCAACATTGAATTTTGGGGTACTTTAGGGTCCAGAACAAATTTTATATGTTCAGATACGTGAAGTTTGTTCCTCAACAACCTGTGTGACGAAAAATAAGAAAAATACGTGACAAAATATGTAAAATGTGATGCCAAACAATTTGTTGAGGTACTTTAGGATTCAAATTGTTTTACATGTTCGGATACACAAAGCTCATTCCTCAAAAACCCGTTTATTGAAAAAAAATTGTGACAACCTCCACCATTTTCTTTCAACTTTGTATAATTGCTCCTATTTTATCATGAGTTTTCATACAACCATGCATGATACCCACGTGTTTTAGTTTTTAATTGTGTTGTCTTCTTTTCTTTCTTATTATGGGCTAAGTTTTTATATTTACATTTGATAAATATGGATTATGTTATTAAAAGTTTTAGACATTTTCTTCCCATTATCCATGGAAGTTTAATTTCAACGTTTTTTGTCAATATTCTTTTTAAATTTTATAATCTTCTTATTTAATTTATAGCTATAATTTAATTTCAATAAACAATTATTTGACTATATATTTTACAAATCAACATCATTGGTCCATTAGCATAAGCTACCTTGGGACACGGAGTCGACTTAGTGCTCCCGAGTTTGATTCCTACAGTGGACAGAAAACTGTTGTCTTGAATGATTAGTTTATTAAAGAGGTTTTCCCCTTCCGGTTTTACTTTAATTTTGCTAACTAAAAATTAGTCAACCCCGTACGTAGCACGGGTCAGGCGGCTAGTATATATATATATATATATATATATATATATATATATATATATATATATATATATATATATATATATATATATATATAAAGAATGAGAGAAGGGAAGGGACGCGCTGCTTTTGGCCGAGGCAGCTACCAAATACAAGAGAAGCCCTCCTTTTTGGTTTCCCAATCTTCTTTATAAACATTGTTCATCCTTTTGTTCTTTCATATCCGAGGCAATGATACTGTGCTTAAGCAACACGTAATATTAATTAGTTCCACGTACCCCTTAATGATACTTGTCCATCCATTCAATCAATCTCATCGCTTAAAATTTTAGCGGTTTTAGAAACATAACTATTTTATCATTCACATTCAACCTAAGGGTATGTTTGGATTGGTTCCACATACCCCATTAAAGGTATGTTTGAATTGGTGGTATGAAATGGAATGAAGTGGAACAAAATGGAGTTCAGCGAATTCCTCCCTCCATTTTTGTTTTTAATGGAAACCTGATTATACAACTTGTTTTTAAGAAAATTATTTAATTATTTAAAAATTGTTTAAATATATGATTTCTAAATTACCTTTATACAGAAAAAGAAAAGCTTTTGGAACCAAAAATTACTTGCCCCAAGAAAAGAAAAAACAGAGCAATAAACAAAGGTAAATTTGTTACAATTACTAAAAAAAGTTATATTTATTCTCTTTCTATAAAGCTCCAAAGATAGTGATTAATTCTAGGTTTAAATATATATTTGGCCCCTGTAAAAAAAAATTAAAATGGTCTTTGCAAATATTAAGCATTTACAGTTAATCCCATCTGTTAACTTTCTGTTCTTGTCAAAAAAAAATTGTTAAAAAAGGTGATGTGGCAAATAGAGATGATGTCAACAATGAGGTCACTACCACATGCCACCATATTGTTGGACATTTGTGCCACATGGCACTGAATGCCGCATCAACATCTCATGTCATCAGTGCCACGTGGCACTGATATGTGTCATGTTAGCAACCAATGGATAGATGACACGCGGGAAGACATGGCATAGTGGGATATAGTGTGTTACTAAAGAAAATAACAACTTTGGTAGATATGAGGTTTGAACTTGCAACCCCTAAGTGAACTGTGCTCCTACTTACCACTGTTACATAATTCCTATCTTCATCTTCTTCATATCATCATCTTCAATGAAACCCCTCTCCAAGATTTCATTTTTCATCTAAGATTCGAAACCCCCTCAAGATTTTGTTTTTCTTAGATTCATTGAATATCGTTTTCTCGTTTACAATTCATCATCTTCAATCAAAAAGAAAACAAAACCCACAAAACGTTTCTAGTTTCCAAATCATCTCAGTCTTCATCTTCAATCAACCACAGATCTGGAAAATGCGATAGTTTTCGTTTTTGCGATAGTCTTCATCTCAGTTTTCATTTGAATAATGCGTCCATTTTTTATCAAAATAAATAAGTAATTATGTAACATATACGTTTTGTTGGCATTATCTTCACAAATCTGCAGTTGGCTTAGTGGTGTTATGCGCTTGCATTACTTAGAGGCCCCAAGATCGAGCCCTATTTTTGCCAGAATTGCCTCTTTTTTTAAGTAACACACTATGCTCCACATTGCAATTTCAACATTGCAATTGTACTCTGGATCATTTCAAAGTGCTTGGAGCAGCTTTTTCAGGAAAGAAGGCAAACAAGTCAAAGTATATTATTTGGTTAGGAACATGCTCGATGCGTATTGAAAAACAACTTACAGAAAATGTCAACTCTTATGAATCTCACTAGCTCGAGCATTAGTATCTTCTTGTTCAAAAAATAAAGGCTTAAATGCACTTTTGGTCCCCTATTTTATCAAATCCGCAATATTAGTATGCCCATTTTATTTTTCACAATTTCGATTCCTCAATTTTATTAAATCTACATTTTTAGTCTCCCTATTTTTTTTCTCGCAATTTTGATCCTCCAATATTTTATGGCAATGTTGACATGTCAATAATGTGGTGACGTGGTTGATGCGTGTTGTGCTACGACACTCAATGATTACACCAACACAACACGCGTTTGCCACATAAGCACTTCCGTCAAAAATTGGATTGCAATTTAGCAGTAGGCCCAAAATTGCGGATTTCATAAATTTGGGGACCAAAATTGTGACAAATAAAATTGGCGCACCAAAATTGTGAATTTGTTAAAATTGGGGGATCAAAATTACGAAAAACAAAAAAGAAGGATCAAAATTGTGGATTTAATAAAATAGAATGGCCATAACTGCAATTAAGACAAAAATAAATGTCTTCTAATAATGTACTCACATACTACCACTTTGACTATCATCAACCACTATTTCGACCACCACTTTGACTACCACCGGTCACCACTCTGTCCACCTATAATTACTAATCTTACCACGATCGACTACCACTCGAACCACCGCCAACTACCTCTTCGACCACCTACCAATCACCACTCAAACCACCACCGACCACTACTCCAACCATCGCCCGACCACCACTCCATCCACCCCTGATCACCAATCTGACAACCACTTACTACCATTCTGACCACCAGTCCGACCACCAGATACCACCACTTTAAACAATATTGGTCACCCTATAACAACTACTCCGACCTCTAAAAATCACCATTCTGACCACCACTAGTCACCACCACCGACCACCAATTAGTTCTATGACCACCACTGACCACCACCATTGACTACCACAAATTACCATTCTGCCAGGTGTCTGTCGACAACTACTACGTACTTTCAACCATTATTAAAGTAATTACTAAATAAATGCATTATATATTTGTAATATTTTATTTCTTTTAAAAACCTAATGTTATATATTGTTTTGATTAAGATAAATTTATGATCAATATTTTTTTTGTTTATGTTTGAAACTGATTTTTATATTTGAAAATTTCTTAATTCAAAACTGAATCTGGTTTTTGATTTTCAAATATTTAAAACTCAAAACAGAATTGATTTTGATTTTTGAAAATTAAAAAAAAATAGAACACCATACCGAACTAGGCTTAAGAAAACTGGTGAATAAATCTGATACCATTCGGGGTGTTTAGTCATTCGGACAAATTAAAACCCATATGATCCAATCCAAACTGATATATTTTGTTTGGATATTTTTCGTGCTCGAGTCAAATTGGTACCAATCCGAACCAACCCATAGTTTTTTTGTTCAGACGATGAATTTCAAAAAACAAACTTGCGAACTGTAGACAACCCATATTATGTCATAGTGGTTTAGTAATTTTGGAACCACGTCATATTACTTATTTAGACTTTTTACCTTAATTATTTATCATAAAGTTGTCAAAATTTAATATGGATCGGAAAACTATTAATCGGTTAGAGTCCCCAAGGGTAATTGTTAAATTCTTGAATTTTTTGGCTATTTAGAATCGTTGAAATATTACAAATCAATTATATTTTTTTATATTTCAGAAAATTTAACTGTTTAGTGCATGACACGTGAGTCCAATCCGAACCAACATGTTTAATATTAGATTGATTTAGTTCGGATTTTGGAGAAAATACATAAAATTTGAACCAACCAAAATCGAGAGATTGTGATTGTTTCGAGCAGTCAATTTACGGAAATCTAATCCAAACAGACTCGTGAACACCCCTAATTTATATTCCCTCCGTCTCAATTTAAGTGTTCTCTTTACTACTTTTCCTTGTCTCAAATTATTTGTCACTTTAGAATCCAAATGTAACATTTATTATTTTTTCCAATAATACGTTTACTTTTATTTGTATTTCCAACTTTTCCATTTCTCTCTCCTCATAATAATTTAGGGGCACTTTATCAGTGTTAAATCAGTGTATTTTATTATATACTTATAAATAACTTAAAATTAAATATTAATAATGGAAAATTAATTTCACTTTTAACTTTACTCGTTTAAATGACATGTTTTATTTCCTTATATATTAATAGTTCCCCTTTAAATGTTTTCTTCCATGCAAAGCAAACAGTTAAATAATATTAAGTTGAGGATAAAAAATATTAAACTCATAAAATAAAAGTCTTTAATTTAGATATATATACAAATATTTATAATTAAATCTTGAATAAAATTTCTTAATTTTTTTATATAATTAACTTTGTCACGTACGTAAATATGTTACAAGTTTTTTTTAAAAGACAAAATAATTTTCAATTATTGATACTATAAGTGATAAAGAATCAAACCTTCAATTAAAAACAAATGGTACTCAAGCCCAAATACATACAAACAAGCCACAATTCCAAGGAGGAAACGAAAACCAGAAAATCCAAAACATGGAAACCATGTTTTTTAACTATGCTTCTCCTCACACTAAAATTTATTTATGTTTTTTGATAAAGATAATGTGATATACTATTCTAACATTGTCACTTGATATGCTGTAATTAAAATACATTTTTAATGCCAAGTGAAGTATCCAAGCCTATGTTAAAAAAACTTGTCATACAACTGAGGGGGGAAAATTACAGTCAAAATCACCTTGCCATTTTTTGTTGCATGAAATAAAACTAAGGATAATTTATATTAACATGTTTTACTCTAAATTTATTATAATGTAAAAGTATATTATATTACTTCTAATCAAAATTATTTTCAAGGTTTATATATTCGTTCGGCCCCTGCAAATACACGCACAATCCAAATAGGCCCCTGTAAAAAAAAACTTTAAAATAACCCTCGCAATTACGTAACGTGTTTAAATGGCCCCCGCTGTTAGTTTAGCTTAACAATGTTAAGTCTAATCTGACGTGGCACTCACATGGTTGCTGATCTGTACCTGAGCTTGTCTGCTGGATATCACCCAGAGTATCAAATCTTCTGTTTACTGCTTGGCCCGTGCTCCACGCCCAGAGAAAAATGGGCGGGTGTACCTGCAAATACACTCCAACGCCCAAGTCAGGAGCAAACGAGCAAAGTAGCAATACTAATGAATAGTGTGTACCTGACAACTGACGTAATGAATACTTATATAGTGTGCGCGAATCATGCTTGGCCGTTGGATGGTCGTACAGATTCATCTGTGCCGTTGATCTAGCGTTTTCACTTTTTTGCCCATTATCGTTTGGGCCGCTCTTTGTTGCCATAGCGGGAGTGGGCTTCGGCCCACTCCAGAACAGTTGCCCCCCAAGCCAAGATTGTGCTAAGGACGGGCGAAGGCTTGAATTTTGATCGTTTTCCATTGCCCGCGAGGACTTTTGCTCGGTCAGCCGCTCATTTTGACAATCTTGTTTTTAAATCTTTACGACACGCGGCCGTGGGAGTGAAGCGACGCCCCCTTTATCCTGTCAATCATTAATGATCCCTCGATTTTTAAAATGATGGCGTGTTGTTATGATGACGATTCAAATCCCAAGACGTGGTCAAGCGAAGGGTCGTGTTGTTTCGCCTGCCTGCACCTTGGGCCTTATAAATACGTTGCCCCATTTTCTCCTCGTTCTTTGCTTTCTACCCTCCATACTCTGAAAACGAGCGTAATTTCCTCTCGCAACGACCAAGAGCTTGTTGTGATTCTGGCCAGGTGTTTACCCGTGCACGAGCTTCCTCTTAGGTGGTTTCACTCTTTTGGTCGCTTGATTCTACTTAGTAAGAAGCACACTACTTTGAGCCCGAACTTTTCTCCTACTCCAGGTATGCACTTTCCTTTAAATCCTTGTTTGCATGTTATTTCTACTTTCGTTGTATAGAGCGAGGAGGGGGTGTCAGGCCCAGGTTCGACCTTGTCGCCCCTTCTGCGAATCATCATATAGGGTGATCCTAACTTTCCCTCTCCTTGCAGGGTAGGGTACTGGCGCGAACAAAGAAAATGGCTAGGATTTCTGGTCATCCTTCTGCTAAAATGGCTGAATGTGCTGCTCGTTCTGGAGATACCAACACGAGCGAGCTTCCTTCTTATGAGTCTTTTTCTTCTACAACCGATCTATCCACCTCCTCATCTTCCGGTCGCTCTTCCTCATCGAATACCTCTAAAACCGTTCAATCCCCTCAAGCAAACTTACCTCAGGAGGATGTGAGGTCTGCGAACCCCGCGCCTCTCCCTGTCCCGACCAACGAGGTGTTGCCCGAAGAGCACGATTGGAAGGGGTGGCTCGACGATGATCGCTCCTGGATTTCTTCTTCCATTCTTCAGAAACCTTCAGTCTTTCCGCCCGGTGACGAAATGATGCCACTTTTTAGTAAGTTGATCGGCTACGGCGACCAATAGTGGAGGGTCGAAGGCGTTCCGCCCGAAGAGCATGCGACCACAATTCCTACCTCCTTGAAGTTCGTCATGTATACCAACACCCTTCGAGACTTGAGAGTGCGGCCTCCTTTTACCTTCTTTCAAAGGCGCGTTCTAAGGACTCTCGGGGTTGCCCCTTCTCAACTACACTTTAATGCTTGGGCGCTTATTAAATCTTTTGAGATGATAATGGCTGCTCTTGACCGCGATATCAACTGTCGTCTTTTCTTTACCTTGTTTGACGTTAGCCGTACTGTGGAGGTGAAGAACGAGCCCAGGCACTGGTAGCAGGTCTCATTGAAGAGTCGTAAAGGTACGATCAAACTGTTCAAGCCCTTCTGTGAGTCTGCCAAAACTTGGAGGCATGCTTTCTTCTGGGTCGTTCTGGTTAATGATCGTGCCTGCGAAATGGTTGGAACTTTGGACGCTCAAGGCCACATTGCCTCCATGAAGTTCCCCTTTGGCTGGTCTCATTCGCATTACGATCGCGAGACCATTCACTATAGGCACCAAAGGAGGCTCAGCGAGTATGACCTTGAGAGCATCAGAATGTTGGAGACACTGGTTACTTGGATTCCCGGGGGAATTATCCGTTGTAATAAATTTGCTTGCATTAAGACTGTTGAGCACGCTCAACATAAACTTGGTGTGACTCTTTCTTTGCCCTTTTATTTTGGTCGTTATCCTTTATTCGACTCTAACCGCTTTTCTTTTGATTTTACAGCTGAGATGTCAGGCGTTGGATTTGAAGCTCTCTTGCTCAAGACCAAGTCTAGAAAGTCTAAAAAGGTTACCTTTGCTGATTCCCCATCTCAAAACATCAATATTGAGGGAGGTCAGAAATCTCCTGTCCGCGAACGTGGATCGATTTCAGGATCCACGAAAAGCGAACGCATGCAACACTCCGTTGAAGCCATTCAGATTGACCTTGACGCTCCCCAGTCCAAGAGGAGCAGAGAAGCACCAAAAAAGCCATCCCTAGATTTAGATGATCTCAGGGAACCCGATTTTGAACGCCTTGGCGAGGACCCCCTCTTATTTATGTCTGAAGTTGCCAAGGCCGCTTCTCAAAAACCTGCTCGCTATAAATCTGAGGAGGCTGAACGTCAAGCAGGTATGCGTTTAGTCCACCGTAATTTGTGGTTGTTGGGTTACCTCATAGATAAAACTGATAAGTATAAATCTGCTATTCGTCGTATTACAAAGTTGCGAGCAGAGTTAGAGAGCACCAAGAAAAAACTTGAAGAGGCTGAGGTCGCTCTCCAACCCACCAAGGATGCATTTGGCACGGTCACTTCTGAACGTGATGCGGCCATAACAGCCAAGGCAGATGTTGAGGCCAAACTTGCCACCGCCAATGCCAATTTGACCGAGCAGTCTGCTAAGGTTACAAAATTGGAGGAGAAGGTGGTCGGTCTTAGGGAAGATTTGAAGGCCGTGGAGGGCGAACGTGATAAAGCTAAGGACGAGCTAGAGATTCTGGAAGACATGACCATTTTAATTGCCAAGGGGCGGTTTGACGAGGCTGTTGCTCAGATCCAGTATTGTTATCCCACACTGGAGATCAACCATGAGATCGTGAGCAACAATCATTTTTTAAAGAACGGGCATATTGTTCGCCTTGTTGAGAAAGATGAAAATGCAAATGTCATCCAGGAAGAAACAGTCATCTATAGCCATCCTGAGTGACCTGTCTTTGTACTCTTGTTTATTTCTTTTTGAATAATGTATTCTGTTGCTTTCCTTGGGGACCTAGTGGTCGCCCTTATTTTGTAACCTTTTTGTGGAGCTCGGCCTTCTCCGAGCAAACTTTAATGCACATTTCCTTCTATCAATTCTTTGACTTTTAACTTTTTCTAAGTTTGATTTTAGTTTGCTTTTGGTCGTTTAGCATAAGCTAAATTTCGCATGAATGTCCGTGAAACAACTTACCAAGTTTCTACTTGAGATTTAGCTCATTCGTCAGGCGCGTTCGAACTTAAGCTCGCTTAAGTTTCACCCTTAGCAGTTTATCAAACTCGGTTTGAACTTAACTCGCTTAAGGGGTCGTTCGTTATTGGATCGATCAACAACGTTAAAAGAATCAAGAATTTAAGAAATTCCTCGTCACTCTATTGACGGACGAGCGGGCCTCAATAAAAAACCCGGTAGGGAAAAAGAGTGTCCTGCTCGTTTTGATTTTCATTCATCATTCAAGGAGTAACATGACATTCTATCATATTTACAAGGCATCAAGTGAAATATCTGCTAAGGTTTGTTGCATTCCAAGTGTTTGAAATCATTCCTCCATTCATGGTTTGCAAGATATACGCTCCTTTGCCCGTCTTGGCAGCTACTTTGTAGGGGCCTTCCCAATTTGGGGCGAGCTTGCCCTGGCTTGCATTCCTCTGGCCGATATCTGCCTTTCGTAAGACGAGCTGTCCTGTTTCGAACGACCTTGGTGTCATGTCTTGTCGCCACATTCTGCTTAACCAATGCTTCTCTCAAGGCTGCCTTGCTCCGCAGTTCTTCCACTAGATCGAGTTATTCCCGGGTGGCCTGCTCGTTCTCGGACGGCTGCAAAGGGTTGGTCGTCCTCCAGTTTAACTCTCCCATCTCTACAGGAATTAGAGCGTCCGTCCCATAGACCATCCTGAAGGGGGACTCTCCCGTAGTTGAGTGTGGTGTGGTTCTGTACGCCCACATCACTGAAGGGGGACTCTCCCGTAGTTGAGTGTGACTCTGTTGGCTGCTTCCGTCTGCTCATTTGTTTGCGGGTGCTCTACTGATGTGAAACGCTGTTTCACTCCTAGCTCGACGAAAGTCTCTTGGAAGTTTCGATCAGTGAATTGTGTGTCGTTATCTGACACGATGACCTCTGGTATCCTGAACCGCACTAAAATATTTCTTTTGACGAACTTGAGGCAATTTCTTGAAGTAATTGTGGCCAATGGTTAGGCCTCAATCCACTTAGTGAAGTAGTCAACTGCCACTATCAGAAACTTGAGCTGACCAGGGGCGAGGGAGAAACGTCCCAATAGATCAATTCCCCACCATGCAAACGGCCAAGGAGCTGTCATACTGTTGAGCTCGGTCGGAGGAGCAATGTGAACATCAGTGTGTCTCTGACACTTATCACACTTCTTTACCAAGTCCTTTGCGTCTGCCTCCGTGGTGGGCCAGTAATAGCCCGCTCTTAAGGCCTTTTTAGCCAATGCTCGTGAACCCATGTGGTTCCCGCAGATGCCCTCATGAATTTCTTTTAACACATAGCTCGCTTCTGCTGGGAGAAGACATTTGAGTAAAGGCATTGTGAAGCCCCTTCGATAGAGCTGCTCATTAACTATTGAGTAGGACGTTGCTCGTCTGCGAACGAGCGCAGCCTCTTTGGGATCCTCAAGCTCTTCCCCGTCTTTTATGTAGTTAAAGATGGGGTTGATCCAAGATGGTGCTGAATCGATCTCACATATGTCCGCTCCCAGGGCGGTCTCCAACCTCACACTTGATTGCTAGGGTTCTTGGTGCTTGCGAGCTTGGACAAGATGTCCGCCCTAGCATTCTCTGCCCTAGGGACGTGCTTGACCTCAGCGTAATCAAACTTCTGCATCAACTCTTTGACCTTTGTTAAGTATTTTTGGAGGACCTCGTCTTTAGCTGAAAAGACGTCTTTGATCTGGGAGACCGCTAGTAAAGAGTCTGATCGGGCTCTACCCTTTTTACATTAAATTCTAGAGCGAGCAACAATCCTGCTATGTAGGCTTCATATTCAAACTGATTGTTGGAGGTTGGGAACGAGAAAGCCAAGGAGACTTCAATGGTCGTTCCTTCTTCATTCTAAAGAATCAAGCCCGCTCCACTGCCCTTACCATTGGATGATCCGTCAACGTGCAAAGTCCATGAATCCTGAATTGGTTTCCCCGTCCCTGGGGTCAACTCTGCAATGAAATCAGCCGATTTGT
The DNA here is from genome assembly GCA_963573325.1 of Astragalus glycyphyllos. Classification (NCBI taxonomy): domain Eukaryota; kingdom Viridiplantae; phylum Streptophyta; class Magnoliopsida; order Fabales; family Fabaceae; genus Astragalus; species Astragalus glycyphyllos. The sequence continues at coordinate 5,557,037 of OY754313.1, read as the reverse complement.
GCTTTAGTAGCCGACCTAGGCTCATACTTGATCCCAAATTCTGATAACTCCACAGCCCATTTGATCATTCTGCCCGCTAGATCTGGTCTATGCAGAATCTGTCTGATGGGTTGATCGGTGCGTAGTGCGACCTGATGAGCCACGAAGTACGGTCGCAGCCTTTGGGGCTGATACAATTAATGCCAAAGCCAACTTCTCAATCTTTTGATATCTAAGAACGAGTCCTTGCAGTATTTTGCTGACAAAGTAGACTGGATTCTGCTTTTTTCCTTCTTCTCGCACCAAAACAGTGGCCAGAGCCTCGTTTGTAATCGATAAGTACAAATATAGAGTTTCTCCAGGCTCTGGAGTTCTCAAAATTGGAGGTTCTGCCAAGGCCGTCTTTAATTGTTCAAGAGCTTGCTAGCACTCGGGCGTCCATTCGAATGCAGTCTCTTTCTTTAATAATTTGAATAAGGGCAAAGATTTGCTCGCTGCTTTTGAAATGAAATGAGAGAGAGCGGCCACCATGCCATTGAGCTTCTGTATTTCTTTCTTGGTCGTTGGCAGCCTCATCTCCGTTACTGCTCGACATTTGTCTGGGTTGTCTTCTATTCCCCTTTCTGTGAGATAGAATCCCAGGAACTTGCTCGCTCTTACCCTAAAGGTGCACTTTTCTAGGTTGAATCTTAATGAGTTTTTTCTGGCTTCTCTGAATACTTCTTTTAGGTCGTCTACATGAGGTTGGTCCTCTTTGCTTTTGATAATCATATCATCTAAGTATACTTCCACCATTTTTCCTATCTGGTTCTGAAAAACATGGTTCATCATACTCTGGTAGGTCGCCCCAGCATTCTTCAGTCCGAACGGCATGACTCGGTAACAGAAGTTCCCCCTGTCCGTCATGAACGCTGTCTTTTCCTGATCGGGTGGGTGCATGGCAATCTGATTGTACCCAGAATAGGCATCCAAGAAGGATAGGATCTTGTATCCACTCGCATTATCGACCAAGCGATCTACACTTGGGACGGGCAAAGCATCCTTTGGGCATGCTCGGTTGAGGTCAGTATAGTCTACGCACATCCTCCACTTGCCATTTTCCTTTTTAACTAAGACGACATTGGACAGCCACGTCGTGTACTTTATCTCTTTGATGAACCCTCCTTCGAGCAGGTCTTCGACGGCCTTGCACGCTGCACATGCCTTTTCATCTTTCTGAACTCTTCTTCTTTGAGCCACCCATTTTGCCCCCGAATCCACCGCTAAATGATGGCAAGCTACTTGGGGTGGAATCCCGGGCATGTCTACGACACTCCAGGCGAACAGATCTGCATGCTCTTTTAAGCATTGGACGAGCTCGTCACGGACTTTCGAGGGGAGGTTTCTCCCTATCTTGATCGTTCTGCTAGGGTCGTCCCCTAGTTGCACATGACAAAATTCTCCATTTGGTTCTGGTCGTTTAATCTGTTTCTTAAGCTCTTTAGTTAGGAGGTCGTCCCCTTCTTCCTCCTCGCTATCTGGATCATAACGGGGATCCAGATCAGCCAGGTTTACTTGCTCGCCACCTTTCATGGCTTCCTCTATTTCTTTTGCTGCTTTTTTACCTTTTCCCTTCAACCCATAAGAAAAGCTCGCTTTGCGGACAATAAATCCGCTTGAAGGGTAGCGACTTCCCCAGCTTTGGTGTAAAACTTCATTTTCAAGTGGACAGTGGATAGCACTGCTTCCAAACGGGCAAGGGTTGGTCGACCAATGATGCATTGATAAACAAATTTACATGGTAGTACGATGAAATCTGTTCTGATCGTTCTGCAAAGGGGGTTTTCTACAGTATCATCCCCGAAAGTCACCATCAACTCTATTCGTCCTATGGAGGTCGTAGAAGCCCCATTGAACCCTGTTAATACTGTCCCTCTATAAGGCCTCAAGTCGTCCTTTGAGATTTTTAACACGTCCAACAAGTCTTCGAAGATTATATCTACTGAGCTCCCCTAATCAACCAATATCCGTCTAACTTCCATGTTTGCCATCACTGCGACTATCACCAGGGGTACTTCGTAGTTGGGCGTCCCATCAATGAGATCCTCGTCTCCAAAGGAGATAGATGGTCGCTTAGAAGGTGGTCTTGGAGTGGAGGTCGAGGCAATGCTCATGATTTCGTCCCATCTTCTTTTGATCGATTTGTTGATCGATTTCGTCCCATTTTCTTGTGTCCATAACGTCTTCATCGGCGTCCTCTTCTACAACCTTGACTGCCTCGTCCACTTGCTCTTTTCCCTTTCTAGGTGAACGGGCAACCTGCCTTTCTCCTCGTGTATCAGCTTGATCTCTGTTCACGTATTGAGTCAACTTCCCCCTTCTGATCAACGCCTCCACATCGTCTTTCAGAGCCATGCAGTTATTAGTATCATGCCCGTTACTTTTGTGATACCTTCAATATTTCTTCGAAAGCCGCTGCCCTTCTTTAAGAACGAGGGGTTCTGGTGGCCTGATATCCCTGAATTCCGCATTTGCACATTCTGCTAATATGTTCGCATATGAGGTGTTCAGCTTGGTGCGTTCAGCAAATTTTTTTGACCCTGCTTTCTTTGTTTGGACGGGTGTTAACATTGTCTTCCTCATCCTTTAGGTCTCTTTCTGGCCGCGAGCGCTGATTCATGCCCGCTTCAGCGGCTTCTATAGCAGTCGTTCTTTCTTCGTAATTCATGAATCTTTGTGACCGTCTAAGGAATGTCTCTAGATCTCTGGGAACATGGAGTCCTACCTCCACCTCAAAGCGACTTCCTCTCAAAAGACCCATTCTTAAGAAGAATAATCTCTGATTGTCATCCAAGTTCCGGACTTGGTCGGCTTCTCGGTTGAACCTTTCCACATAACTTCGCAGAGGCTCATCTAGACCCTGCCTGATCGCGATCAGAACATCTTGGGACTTTGGTTTGATTCTAGAGGTTGTGAAACGGGCGGTAAACGCCCTAGCCATCTGCTCCTAAGATGAAATGGTGTTGGGTTTCAGCTCGGTAAACCATTCCAGTGCTGACCCCTCCAGAGTGAGGGGGAAGATTTTGCATTTGACGAGTCCGGGCGCTCCTCTATACTTCATCATAATGTCAAAATGCTTTAATTGGGCGTTCGAATCTTTCACGCCGTTGTACATCTTAAGATCGGACAGAGGTTTTTGCAACGAGTGTGGAATACGAAATTCATCTATCTCCCTCGTATACGGTCCCAGGCTGGTATCTTCCCTTTCTTTTCGACGCGGTCGCTCCTTTGAGTGACAGGCTACATGACCGTGATGTTGGTTATTGGAGTAATCCTTTGACCGGCATGGGTATCACTCGTTGGATCGGCTGCGAGAGCGAGCAGGTGAATTAGTTGATCCATAAGAGGACCCTTCATGCGAGGATTCTTTGGGCCAGTAAGTGTAATCGGAGGTAGATGGAGTTTTTCTTGGCGGTGTGGGTCCTCCTCGTCGTCCCCTCCTTGGGGGTGGAGATCTATGGACCACTTGCCTACGCGGAGGCGGTCGATAAGTCCTTGATGGATGTGCTCGCAAAGCCGATGTTCCCTCATGATGAGGTCGCTGTTCTGGAGCCGTGTGTGCTCGCCTCGAGGCGATCTGATCTTCTAACTGCATAGGTCGATCATTGTTGCGATTTAAAGCCTGATTTCGATTGTGCAGTAATTCTCGCAGCTCTTGGACCAAGTCTGCGGGAAGTTCGACCGTGACTTGTTGTGCAGGGATCAATGGGACGGTGCTGGTGCCTGCTACACCTGTTGGTGGTGGTCGAGCAGGGATCTCGGCCACGCTTTGAAGACGAGTAGCGGCCTTTGGTCGGCCTTGAGATGCCTTTGGTGGCATCTGAAAGGATGGTGGAAAGCACGCGGGCGCCCACTGTGGTCACCAAATGATCTGTACCTGAGCTTGTCTGTTGGATATCACCGAGAGTATCAAATCTTCTGTTTGCTGCTTGGCCCGTGCTCCATGCCCAGAGAAAAAGGGGTGGGTGTACCTGCAAATACTCTCCAACGCCCAAGTCAGGAGCAGGCAAAGTAGCAATACTAATGAATAGTGTGTACCTGACAAGTGACGTAATGAATGCTTATATAGTGTGCGCGAATCATGCTTGGCCGTTGGATGGTCGTACGGATTCATCTGTGCCGTTGATATAGCGTTTTCACTCTTTTGCCCATTATCGTTTGGGCCGCTCTTTGTCGCCATAGCTAGAGTGGGCTTCGGCCCACTCCAGAACAGTTGCCACGTGTCACCTATATATATATATATATCATTATAAAATTAAATGAAAATAAAATGAAAATGTTGCCTTGTGGGGGACTTGAACCCATGACCCATACCTAACGCCCACTCCGTCTTACCACTAGGCTACATGAACATTTGAGTTTGTTAACCAACCTATAATTATATATTACATAACTCCTAAGTTTTTTTGATAAAAAATAAAAATTCAGAAACACCATTGAAACCCAGAAACACCATTGAAACTCAAATCCAGAAACAAAGAAGAAGCACTGAAATTTAATGTGGGTTTTTTTTTTTGTTTATCATGTGTTTGCTTAAATGCTTCATGTTGAGAGGAAGAAGAAGAAGAGAAGAGAAGGAGAGAATGTGAGTCTGATTTGGGGAAGAAGAAGAAAAGAAGAGAGGGAGAGAACATGAATCTTACTAAAAAAATTAAGTAGTTTTTATGTAGTATATATTACTAGTTGGCTTAATAATATTTGTTCAAAAACTAGAAACGAAATCGATTTGTGATTTGTTTTGAAGTTTAATTAATTTCATATCTGTGAGTTTTATGTTGGTGCAAATCGTTTCTGGGTTTTGTGAGTTTTATGTTGCTGAGTTTTGTTTCAATGGTGTTGGGTCTGTTGAAGGGGATGAAGTATTTCAGTGATTGTTTTGAAATATATATATTCAGTGCCAAACTTGTATTAAGAAGAATGGATGGTGCAGTGGTTGTGGTTGTTGTTTGTTGCTACATGGTCATGGGTTCAAGGCCCACCCAAGGCAACATTTTATATATAAGTGACACGTGGCAACCATGTGAGTGCCACGTTAGATTAGAGTTAACTGTTAAGCGAAACTAACAGCAGGGGTCCATTTAAACACGTTACGTAATTGCGAGGGTTAAAGTTTTTTTTTACAGGGGTCTATTTGAATTGTGCGTGTATTTGCAGGGGCCGAACAAATATTTAAACTTATTTTCAATAATCAAACGCGTTCATTATTTAATTTATCAATCAAATTTAATTATCTCCTTCAAAACAATTTTTAACTGTTCCACTTTTTGCTCCAAAGAAAAATTCCTCCACTATTTTTTTCATTATATACAGCATAGATAATGTTATAGTCCGAGGGAAGACTATAATTCTTTTTTTTTTTGAAAAAAGAGGGAAGACTATCATATATGCGTATATAGTATTAATTAGCAAAAGTAGGATGAGAATAAAATAAAATTATAACATTAAAAAAAACAATAAAAGTATATATCTAATCATTGTTGCAATTAGTTTTTAGTTTTAAATCTCACTAAGCACTCTTATTTGTTGGTTTGGCTAATTAAGACTAAGTCACATCCTTGTCCTTTTTTATGGGAAAAAGATGAACTCATTTCGTTCATAATACAATCTTGAATTAGAACAAGAACTTGAGAACAAGGCTCCATATACAAAAACTTCAATATGGCTACCTATCCTAATGAGAGTGATCATATTAGCTTGTCTCTTTACGAAACAAATTCGCTAAGTTGTGAGCAAATTTGGAGGTTACATCTACCATCATCTATGATAGTACCATATATTTAGAAGCATAAACATCATCCGCCACCGTCTTACAAACCATACACTATTCTTTTTCTTTTATAGTGGTGAGTTCCATATTCAGAATTGGAGGGGCTTATTTTGTATGCAGTGCTCTTGGCAATATGGGAACTAAGAATGAGAATTATTTTGTCCAATAAAATTCAAAAGACCCTTTTTGCAATTAAGTTAGTTATACTCATAAAAATGTCTCCTAAAGGCTAAGTCGGGTCATTATTTTTCTATGAATGAGGTGTGGACCCTTTGGAGTTCCAAGTCTGTTTCATTTTTAATTTCAAACTTGTGCCGGACAATTCAAGCTTTCATAAGATTGAAATATTAAAAGCCTCGAAAAGTAAAAGAAAAAAGCTGATTTAGCGCCGTTACGGTCTAAAAGGGGGAACTTGTGATCTAATATGTTTTTTTGTATTATGAAATGTATATTTTTTGTGATATAAGTTGCTATTATCCTATTTTGTATTGGGATAAAAAAATAACATTATATTTAAAAGCTAATAATTTTTTTTGATTAGTTATTGAGATCCTATATCTTTTTGTGATGATTTCTTACGCAAATATAAATAAAAGCAATCAAAATATTTGTCTTTTCAAACAAAAATTATCATTCATTTTGTATTTATTATAATGGTGAATAAACAAACCCAATTTGGTAAAATTACTATTCTCTTTCTTTTATTGATGGTTGTTACGTGAACTAATGAAATTTAACCCTTACGCGATAGAGGGAGTAATCTACTATTTTTTTTTGTTACTATATGTCATTGGTGTGTAGTTTCCATCAGCTTTGTCGCTGACTAATCTACGTCGGGGAACCTGACAGGCCACGAGTTTCCAGCAAAAGTCGGCTCGTATGGTTATCCCCTCTCAACAGAGTAATCTGCTATTAAACAATTAATATATATATATATATATATATATATTTAAATTCATTTAAAAAATGTTGTACTTTTGCAACATAGTATATATATTCGAAGTAAAAACATATTCTGGTCAAAAATTAGTTAAGCTATAATTAAACATGTGTTTTTGGTTACCTTTAAGCACTCCATGATTTTATGAGTGTATTATTTATTAATGTTATACTTTGCCATAATTTATTGTCAATTAATAAAGTAAGAGACATCGATCATGGCTTACCATGTGTTTTTTTCCAACCTTTTTCTTGCCTAACTCCTATTGAACTCAAAGGTAAAACACTGTGTTCATTGTTGCATTTCAACAATCTTGACAATTGTTAAGAAACTTTATCTAGTAGAGACAATTTTACCAATTTTAACCCGCAACTGTTATTGTGATGTTACCAGTTTACCAAAAAGCAAAGCATCTTGTGCAGGAAAAATTATGACCCCTTATTGACTATAATGTCCTTGAGGGTGACTTCACATCCTCATTATCACCTTTATAAAAGCTGCTTCTAGTCAAATTAATTAGAGCTCCTGCACAGTCACAACTATGGGTACTATGGGCTATAATAAAAAGATACGTGACAATATTAAATAGTCATAATTTTATCAACAATGAGTTGGCACTGTTAAGAATTTTTTGGTACATGAATGGAGTTTTTAACTTTTAAAACTTTTATATATATACTACAACCGTCCTTCTGTCAAATTTTCAAATTAGTTACTTGCTAACCCACACGTAACTAAGTAGAAACTACTATAAAAACGGTGAAGGAAAAATTTGAAATTCATCTTAAATTTTCTCTTGAACTTAATTTGTGACCGTAGAATTAGTGACAAATTTCAATTTTTCGTTACTAATTTTGGTCATATATAAAATTAGTTTTTTTTGGTACTAAGAATCTTTAACGATGTTTTACGTCTTTTGGATTTGCTATAAGATTAATCTCTGAATTGGTAGAAAGACGACTAGTTTTCCATAGACGAGTATAGATTGTTCATCCACTAGACGACTTCAAGAAAGAACTCGATCTGTAACTTGCCTTTGCTTGGGTAGGTCTGAGACTGTGCAGTTGGTAGGGCTTCTGCTTTCTAAATCGAGTCTTAGAGTCAACCTTGGGTGTGGTACCTACAAGGTCACCCTGATGCTCAAGTCAATGTGATAAGAATCTCAAAGTGAAGCAGAAATGAGAGTGTACCTTTTTCAGATAGGTCGGCCCGTATTTATAGGCATTGCGTCGGCCATGGTCCTTTGGATCAAATGGATAGATCTGAGCCATTGATGTCTGATGGTCTATAGATGAGTTTAATTACACTGGACCCCGGTTATTGGGCTGATCCAGGGTTCTTAGTTGGAGTGGGCCTCATGACCCAGTTCGGAACAGAACTCAATTTGATTTTCGTCGGAAGAGTCAGATTACCAACTCTCCCAAAACGAAAACTAGATTCCCTATTCTTGCGAAAACCTCATAGTCTTGATCATGCAATCACAGTCGTGCAATCAAGATCTAACAGTTTTTACATATACTTAGGAATCCTAGGCGGTGTTGTGTATGTCATTCTTGGTACTAGGGACGACCATTGCCTGTTCGAGGATATGAGTGCTTTTAGTTCTTCTGGTATTTGATTATTGAGTCATTGGGATTTTGTTATTGATCACTCGAAGTTAGGCTCTTGAGTGCCTCAAATACTCAACACTATATCGTATGAATAATATATAATATACCTTTGCAAAAAAAAAAGTAAAAATGTAGACTGCCTGATAAATATAGAGGATCCTGATTCGCAATTGTGTTGGTGCATCTTTTTTTTCATCAGCTAATTAGATGAAAATGAAAAATAAATACCATATACACTCTATCACACAATTACGCTCGAGTATAAATGCAAGGGCCAACATTTCCATGCCGCTAAAATTGCCAGTACAAACAACAATAATGAGGAATTGTGTTGGTGCATCTAATCCATTTCCCCTAGCTAATACCATATGATAAAACTTTCTAATTATGCAACTAAGAGTATGTATAGTGTCACTATGTGAGATGTTGAATAGAGAGAGAGAATAGGAAGCTTACGTGTGTATTGGGGGGCTTGGCCTTTGTATTTTTGCATGCAAAGCAAAAAAAAATTACTGTGTAAAGAAATTATGAGGGTTTTTTTGTTTCCTTGTGGGGATATTTCCTTTTTTCTTCTGGAGCCCATTTGAGCTGCCTTGTGGGATCAAGTCTCGAGCTTTGTGATTGGGTCACAAAGTTTCCTCTCTCTCTCTCTCTCTCTCTCTCTCTCTCTCTCTCTCTCTATCTCTCTATGATAGTTTATTAAGAAGAGGGCTATTACAGACAATCCTTGCTGAAGATGAGGGTTGAACCCAGTGACAGAAAAAAAAGCTGATTTCCAAAAAAAAAAGAAAGCTGAAAGTTTAAAAGCAAGTTAAAAGAAAGCTGAGGAAACCGAAAGATAGATAGAAAGAGCTTTTATTTTTCCTCTCTCTCTCTCCTTCTCTTTCTCTTCCTACCTAGGCCTTTGAAGTAGCTGTTTTTCTTCATCATAATCTTCTTCTTCTCTTTCTCTTCCACATACCCTCTTCTTCTCTTCCTCCAATAATCTCTTCTTTCACTTAATTCTATCACAAATATAGCCACAGAAAAACACAAACATAGCTATTTGTTAGGCTATTACATATATTAATTACTATCATACTTTGGTTTTCTATATATTTAGTTACCAATTACCATGTTAGCCAATAGCTTATCTCCATCTTTAGTTCCATCTTCTGACCCTTTCGAAAATGGTAATCCTTCCACCAATAAAAGAAAGAGAAGACCAGCAGGAACACCAGGTTCACAATCAAATCCATTCTTTTCATTCTTTTAAGGATGTTTTTTTTTTATATATAGCTTATAACATGTATATATAATATATGTATATATGTTAATTATTGTTTAATTATTTATTTATATAGATCCAGATGCAGAAGTGGTGTCACTCTCACCAAAGACTTTATTAGAATCAGATCGTTATGTATGTGAGATCTGCAACCAAGGATTCCAAAGGGACCAAAATTTACAGATGCATAGGAGAAGACATAAGGTGCCATGGAAATTGTTGAAGAGAGAGACACCAATTGTGAAAAAAAGAGTTTTTGTTTGTCCTGAACCTACTTGTTTGCACCATGATCCTTGTCATGCTTTAGGTGATCTTGTTGGGATTAAGAAACATTTTAGAAGGAAACATAGTAATCACAAACAATGGGTTTGTGAAAGATGCTCTAAAGGTTATGCAGTGCAATCTGATTATAAAGCTCATCTTAAAACTTGTGGCACTAGAGGTCACTCTTGTGATTGTGGCAGAGTTTTTTCAAGGTATTTGTTTTCTTCCTTATGTCTTCTACATTTATCAATATATATATATATATATATATATATATATATATATATATATATATCAATATTAATTAAATTAAATTAAATATACTTTTTTCCTCTGGTTCTTGATTGATGATCATGAAATGGTTTTGAGAATTTGATAGATATATAGATCTAATTAAATTAAAACATGGGTTGTTTTCAAGATGGGATTTTGAGAACTTTTTGATCACTATATTTCATGGGATACTAATAATTTTACATGGGATTTGACTTTAAAAAAGGGAAATATGTTTTTTGGAATGGTATATAAAGTAAAGAAAAATGGAGGTGTGGAAAAACAAAAAGATAATTAATAAAAAAAATGTTTCAAATATATTTGATTGATGGAACCTTAATCATTTTTTAACAAGATAAACTGTTCATTGACAGTTGGAGAACACAGTTTCCAAAGCTCCGTTTTCCGTTGGAAGAATAACTGTTTTGTGTTGGTCTCAAAAACATTCTTGCATTCTTCTTATATTATTGTGTGTTTTGTGTGTGTATATATGAACATTCTTCTTCTTCTTCTTATCATTATTATTATTATTATTCTTAATATTATTATTTTTATTCCTTTCATTGACATTGCATTTTTCTTCAATGAAATGTCATGAGAGTTCATCTTGACTTCCTTTGTCCTTTTTTATTTAGTGGAAACTGGAACCTTCCCCCCCACCCCACTTCCCTCCTCCATTTCCAAACCATGTTGATACCTTTCCCAAACACCTTTATATCCACTTTTTCATTTGTCTCCCTTTCTTTCTTCCCTTTCCTTTCTTCCTTTATACTTCTTTTCTCTAACTCTATATATAATCCTCATCTAATCAACCCTTCTTAAGTAATCCTTCAATACTAATATTGCATAGTCCTTTTTCACTATTTCTATATATATAGTTCTCATCTAATAAACCCTTTTTGAATTCTTGCTTCAATACTAATACTAATTACTAAAAAATAGTTCTTTTTCTTATCTTCTTCAATACTAATACTAATGCATAGTTCATTTTCTCTATCTCTATATAGTTCTCATCTAATGAACCCTTTTTTTTCCTTATATTATAAAGAATAATTCTTTTTCTTATATTCTTCCTTGTGTGGATCTATTTATATAGGGTTGAAAGCTTTATTGAGCACCAAGATGCTTGTAACATGGGGAGGCTCCATTCAGAATCACAACCTTTACAACCACCAGCTGCATGCTTATCTAGAACTGCTTCAAGTCCAAGTCCATCAAGTGAAACAAATTTCACTAATGCTCCATGGCAAACAAGGCTTCAAGGTATTCCAAAACCAATAGAATCAACAATATTCATGAACCCTACTCAGGTCAATACTGCTGCTGCTACTACTACTGCTACTACTGCTGCTCTGGGAACCTCGTCCAAGAACAATAAACATCTCCACCCCAACTTGGAGCTTCAACTCTCAACTACAAATATGAACATCAACAACATGAATTCATCATCAAAATCAAACCTTGTTGATATAGCATCAACCTCACTATCATCACCAAAGAGAGATATTATTCAAAAGGTTAACAACCATTCAACACAACTGCATCTCTCAATAGGGTCATCAAATATGAGTCATCATGAGAAGAATAATGATGTTGTTAGAAACTCATCACCAAAAGAAAGTAGTAGCAATAGCAATGAGAAGCCAATGAGCATGGCATTGTTAAGGGTTCAAGAACAAACCAGGGAGCAATTAAGGATAGCTATGGCTGAGAAATCATATGCTGAAGAAGCAAGGAAACAAGCTAAGAGACAAATTGAAATGGCTGAACAAGAGTTCAATAATGCAAAGAGAATTAGACAACAAGCACAAGGTGAACTTGATAAAGCTTATTCTTTGAAACAACATGCAACAAAACAAATCAATTCAACTATGCTTCAAATCACTTGTCATGCTTGTAAACAACACTTTCAAGCTAGAGCAACGAATCAAGATGATAACTCTTTGGTGTTGAGTTATGTTTCTTCTGCATTAACAACTGAAGGTGGTGAAGTTGAGAATGATGATGGAAAAGATAATCATCATGGGAAAATAATTAACACTTAGATATCATCTTCATCATGCTTATCTTCTCTCTCTCTCTCTCTCTCTCTCTCTCTCTCTCTCATTCGATGGTCTTCTTAATATTATCTTTTTTTGGGTTAACACCTTTTTTTTAATGGAAATATCTTTGTGAATTGGTATAGCAAGTGAAGTAAGAGAGTGATGGGGATTATGTAAAATGGGATTAATTAATATTATAGCAAGGGGTGGAGATCGAAAAGAGTGTGTTAATTCATGTAACTTGCAGCTTGTACGATATATGTTATTTGTTAATTAAATTTGATATAAATGCACTATCATAAAAAGGGTTTCCTTGGTTTATATGGTTATGGTTATATTTTGTTTCTTTAATTAATTTCTAGCTATATTATGATATACTTCTTTAACTAATTTATATGGTTAAGGCCTAGCACAACTAGTTGGGTTAATTTGAACTCTCTGGACCTCCACTTTGCGTATGTGAGTTTACGGATAGTACTTGTCACATAGTCTCCAGACCAAAACAAACGGTAGAATATGTGTTTATGTCAAATGTGAACTATTATGGAGAGACAATACCTGTTTTTCTCATCTGGGTGGCTCTAAAACCTGTTGAGTCTTCTAATAGTTATTTCATGAGATTTTGTATGCCATTTTGTAATGGGTTCAAAGTGTGTTAACTCTCCATAATAAAATCTTTGCCTTTTTATAAAAAAAAATGTGTTGCAATTAAGTCAAGCTTTTGCCTCTTTTATGAGTAATGTGTTGATCTGCTAGAGTGTCACTCAAGAGTATAGAAGTTTTGGGTTCGGATGATTTACTAGTGTGATTATAGAGTAGTTGTAACTCCATTATCTTGTGGGGTTGATTCTTTGATCTTATTAGTTTTCTTTGTCATTTAATGTATTAAGTTTTGAATACCCTAAGTACTTGTATTTTTTTCGAAAAGCCTAAATACTCGTAAATACTATAGGTATTGCAGTTTTTGCTTAAAAAAAAGGTCGTCTCACAATCTTTGATATTGCAGAGAGTCGGAGTCAAATATACTCTCAATTGCAATTCGTCTTACCATTACAGAAAAAAGATTGATCAAATTCTAGAGAGTTCAACTCATATGGTGATTATTTATGATCAAAGACTAAGAGTGAACAATCAAAAACAATTTGCTTCGAATTATTAATTAAAAATGTCAAAAATTATGATGTCGCGACCCATATCACACAATTGATTTTTTTTAAACCTTGTGCACAATGATTATAATTGTTGATATACTTAGGATTGTGTGTATATATAATGACAATGGTAACAATAAATGTAAATGTTTTTGCTCCATAGCAATGAATAAGAGTCAGGAAAGACACTGAAAAATTGCTACCCTAAAGTTTTGGTTGTTTTGGATTTTGTGTTTGGACTATGTGTTTGTGCATGCCAGGTAGTAGGCCAGAAAAACTTAGAAGACTTGTATTTCATGAGCATTAAAGAAGTGTACTGACAAAAAATAAAGAGAGAGAGAGATAGTAACAATGAAACAATATTACTAGTAATTTCATATATATAGAGAGAGAAAGAGAGAGATAGTAATAGTACTTACTTTTAGGCTGCTACTTATAAATGTGAATAAAAAGCATAGCATGTTTTTCAGTGCCACTGTTGTAAGGGGTTAATGACAGTCACAGACTCAGTCGTCCCTCTCAAACTGCAGACACAAACAAACTCTATTCATGATGATCCATTCCACACTCTCTCTCTCTTTCTTTGCATCAGAATCAGGGCCATGGCAGAAGTGGGCGCAGCAGGAGCCAGAATTTTAAGGCAGAAAACACAGAAACTAGCATCTTTCTATATATGCAGGGACCATTCAAAGCTTTTTTAGTTTGAAAGCTATTGCTTGTGTTGTGAAAAATAACCAAAGTTTAAACAAAATATCATATATACAATTACACACACATTTATATATTTGTTTTTATGTTATGAATATCACTTTTTTTTTTTACTTTATGTCATGTTGTTGCTTTATTGCAATTAATACATAATTGAATTCATGTATTGTACAAGTGTGTATGTCATCAAATACAAAATTAAATGAGACTTCAAACCTTTCCAAGACTTAGAGAGAGAAAGAAATAGAGAGAATGATATGAAAAATATGATAGCTAGTGATGTGATAAGAAGAGTGAGATAAAAATAAAGCGAAATGTTGGATGAGTGTTTGAAATTTTGTTGTGCTCAAATCTGAAATTATTTGTTTTAATGGCAAAAAACACGGGCAACATTGATCTGGCATTCGACAACCTAGGCTATTTGTGAGGTGCGAAATAAGTGCATATTCTCAAATATGTTTGTCCACCGAGTACGGGTGTAGGATTTGGGATTAGAGTTTTGTCTTTGAGGTGGCTCTTGGTCGGAACAGATTAGTCCAGATGTTTATATTATGAGTGATATATTGATCCTACTAGGTGTTTGGGTAGGTAATGTTCTAAGGAGATATGCTTTTAATGATTTCATTGTTCTTTTAATTATTCCTTTGAATGAAATTCTATCTTTGGAGCTTCCCTCATAACATATGATAGATGTTAGGGTTTGGAGTACTCTTTGTATTCCCTTAATTTAATCTAATATGTTTTCCATTAAAAAAATAAACTAACCAAAAACTGAGATTAGAGCAATAGGGTGATGCAAGAGAGAACTTTATTTGGTTGCCTTTAAAGAGGAGCAGTCAAGGGTGGCGTCGACCAAATCATGAACTTGTCAAATCTAGGCAGTCGATCGAGATGGATTCAAGTGGAACACTCGAGGATTTAGGGGGAAATTGGTGTGTAATGCATATGGATTGTGTGACAACGCTGCAGGGTGGCACATGGACGAAGCATGGAGACACCCGAGTAAGTTGGATGATGGCAGCCAACCGAAGTGAAACAACAATTGCAGTAACAGGCAACTATGTATGTCCTAGGTTGGTAGCTCAGTTGGCGAGCTAAAGGACGTGAAGGAGTTGCACGAAGAAAGTTCAGGATTCAAATCCTGGAAACTAACATTCCCCTACCAACTTAACTACTATGTATCATTACACAAGTTTTTCCCCCCACGAACTTGAAATGGAACATAGGGTTCAATTCAAAAGACTTTTTTTATTCAAAGATTTATATATCTCTACTTTTATGTTTTAACAGGCTTATTGGTCACTCTAGTTAATACAAAACCTAATAGGGTTCTTCCAGATTTTATCGCCGTAGTAACTAAAATTTTTATCGTAGTCTTAGGTTTATTTGCAAGAAGGGTGAAAATCTTAGGTGCATTATTCTGATTGATGCTCAAACCCTATAGGTTGTTAAAGAAATTGTAATGTCTCATTTTAAAGTACTCTTTATACTCTATTAATTATTTCAATAATACTTATTGAATATAAAAGAAAAGGTTAGTGGTCACCAAAGGTACAATAGGCAGGCACACTCACACACACACATGCAATGCGTGTGGGTGATCTGAAAAATGCTATATATACAACAATATTTCATTAC
Source organism: Astragalus glycyphyllos (assembly GCA_963573325.1). Lineage (NCBI taxonomy): Eukaryota > Viridiplantae > Streptophyta > Magnoliopsida > Fabales > Fabaceae > Astragalus > Astragalus glycyphyllos. The sequence continues at coordinate 5,541,359 of OY754313.1, read as the reverse complement.
AACAACCAATACAAAAAGCTGTAGAAAAGCCAAAGTCATGAGCAGCTTAAAGGGCATTGTATTTCTTTAGTTTCCTCAGTTACAAGCTTTTTCCCATGGACCATGTGCTTCTTCTCTCTTGTTTATGTATCGTTGTAATTGCTAGGCTTTCCTATAGCATCAGTATCCACTTTTAACTGACGCACAAAATTGATGTACAATTATTATGAAAGTGGAAGGGTTGCAGTGTCAACTGGCTTGAGGGGTCCTTTTGTTACCTTCACACATTAAGTCTTGTAGTGGGTTGGTTGAGTAACCCTTTTTTGCTATATATCAACCCACTAATAACATCCATTCTTGTACAAATTTACAAGAAAATTGATGGAAAAAAACTAAATTATAGGCAGAAACCAAAATTCAAAAATAATTTTAGAGCCTATTAGAGATCTTTTAGGTTAGTTTTGATGTTCATTCCTGCAACGCTCCAAATGTCTAGTATTGTGTGAGTGGTGGTTTATTGAAAGTCTCACATTTTATAGTAATATTGTTTTAGTAATCTTCATAATCCTCACCTCACGACTCACGATATAGTTTGAGGTTGAGTTAGTCTCAAAAACCCAAATTCTATGAAAGAGTTTGGAAAATTATAACAAAGTGACATCATACATTTGTGAAATATGATTAAGTATTTCTGTAAAACTAATTTATATTATTCTTTATATCCAAAGTGACATCATACCACTAGTGCAAAATCTTCTTTAAAAAGCACTATTAGGAATCGGTTGTGTGAATAACCGATTCCAAAACTTGGCGTGGTGGCAATTTTGCAATTAAAAGGTTGTTTTGGAAACTTTTTTAGACATTATGAATCGGTTGTGTATTTGGACATTGAGAATCGGTTTTGTAAACAACCAATTATTAAAGTCCCTTTTTTCACCTAAACCCTAACTTTTCAGTTCCCTCTCACTCACCGTATTCACTCTCACGTTTTTCTTCTCACGTTCATCTCCGTCACCGTCGCCGTTTCCTCTCCTTCACCGTCGTCGCCGTTTCCTCTCCTGAACGAAATAGTTGAAGAAGAAGAAGGAATAACGAAATGCTGCTTGCTCTCACTCTCGAGTTACTCGCACTTTGGCTCTCCTCCTCGCTCTTTGGAGATCTCGCGATTAAATATTATCTTTCTCTTGTAAAATTTACCTGTATTTTACATCTTGATTTTGATTTTCTGATCATAGGTTTCTATTAACTATGATCAGAAAATAGGAAATTTGATTTTCTAATCATAGTTTTCTGATCTCGCGATTTTTTGATTTTGTTTATCTTTAATCCATTCAACCAATTATGTATTTGATTAGGTTACTCAATTTGTGTATAGATTAGTGCAATTTTGATTTCCCGACTTGATTCTCAATCGAATTTGACCTAATTTTTTTATCACGTGATTTCTGTTTTTTACCAAAGATGGAGTAGGTTATGAGCACCTAAGATCCCGATCAGTACATTCTAGTAAAACACTAAATTTCTGTTGCAGTCATGGAAAATGAAAGTGGATTATGTTAGCATGCTTGATAATTCATCTACTACCATAATTGCTTCAGACAAGCTAAATTCTGTTGCAGTCATGGAAAATGAAAGTGGATTATGTGATGGGAAGGTGGTACTTGATCCATCTTATCCACACTCTGGCGCAGATGATGATGGCCAGTCTTCTGAGTCAGAGCTGCTCAAAGAGGTTGAAGAACTTACAGTGAAATAGTAACTAAGCAAAACATATAAAAATTATTGCAATCTCTCTTGCTTTTATCCACACTTTATTGTTTATCATTGTTTCTCATTTGATGCTTTTTGCATTGCAGGGAGGATTTTTGTAATCTCTCTTGATTACCTTTTGTTTTCCTAAATGAGAAACAATGATAAATAATAAGAATTCTAAGTCTTTTCCCTATATATATATATTGAATATTTGTGCTAATATCGCGAAATTTTTCATGCAGCAATTGGAAAGCATCAGACTCTTACACAGAGGAACCTCAAAACAATGAGCAAATTGGTGGTGGTAGAAAAGGCACTAATGTGTCAATGCACATGAAGTTTAGCTTTTCTCAGCACTATTTAGAGGTTATTCATCACATAACAACTGAAAATGTAGGAATGTAGAGATTAGTAATAGTTGATAGCTGATTTTCCATTCACATAACAGTACCTCATGGGTAACATTGGAGCTATTTCACGGTGAGAAATGGCGAAGGAAGCACCTCTCCTGCATTTTATTGGCTTTCCATAGGCTTTCAACAAGTTTGAACACCTGTATTCCATTTACTTGTCCGTGGCTTTTTCTTATTAAGGGTCCAAAATTGAAGTAGTTTTCTTTTCCTACTTTATTAGAAAATAGGAAATTTTGCTGCTGGAAGAATTGTAGACTGGGAAAGTTGTTTTTGTTGATACGAGATCAGAGAGCATGGCTTCAATGGTTGAGACATCAAAAAACAGGTCAGACACAAATGGCTCCTCTGGCTTTATATTAGTTAATAGTCATATATTACTATCTGATAAGTTGTTCCTTATTCTTTTTTTTTTTGATAGACAATATTTAACTGGTTTTCTTCCATGGCTTCAATGGCTGAGACATCAAAAAACAGGTCAGGCACAAATGACTCCTCTGTTATGTTAATTTAATGGTTATTTGGGACCATGAATGTGGAACACATCACGTTTACTCGTGCATAGATACTTGAGGCGTGGGATAAGCTCACTTTGCATTGTCCATAGCAAAACTAATCAGCTATGTTTTAGTCTTTCTCATTTAAAAAAGCTTGCTAATGTGAAGATTCAAAATTGTTTTATAGAGGACACACTGTGGACTGGGATACCTAGCAACTACACCAACAAAGATGCTCCTTAAGCGCTGGCTGAAGTCTGAAAACTTGTGGATGAAAGAAAATACTCCGAAGCTACAGCTGCAGCTGCAGCATTCAAATTGTTAGGACATACTCCGGATGTATGTAGCTAGCATACTACAATTTATATAACTACCCTTCCTACACTTTATGAAGAACGATGCACTTTAATAGATTGAACCAAGCAACTTGATATATAATTTGAGGAATTCGAGTAGTTGTATTTAAGACAATGCTATAAATTGTATTTAAACAATGCTTCTTTCATATTACAATTTACGCGACAAATTTTAGTATTACAATGATTCTGTATTAACTAAAGCTTTGACCCCGTGCAACGCACGGGTCACGACGCTAGTTTGGTTAATAGGTATCAATTAAAATATTTTTTTTAAAAAGGGACATTACAAATCGGTTGTTTAAAAATCCGATTTAAAATGTTACATTTTGAATCGGTTATTTACCCGATTCGAAAAGGTCCCCACTTTTAGAATCGGCAGCACATGAATCGGCCAATAACCGATTCCAAATGTGCCAAACAACGGATTCCAAAAGCCTTTTTTGCATTAGTGTACATTATGTTTCTATGAAAGAGAGTTCTTAATTATATGTAAAATCAAGGCTTTGGTTAGTTTTAGCCAGGGTAGCTTAACATTTCGGTTAATTTATTATTGTAGAGTGTAGGTTGTGTACCAGAATCCAACCATGCATGTTTGACATTCCCAAAACAAATAAACATATATGGTATGCTAGAGTTCCTTCTATACATACAAAACTAGGCTCAAAAGAAATGGAAAAAAAAAAAACTAATGAACCAATAGATTGGGTGGGTGCTATATATGTACAACTTACCACACCACTAAGTGCTTTGTGACAACAATGAATGTCTTTCATTCTTGTTAAACTACAATTTTTTGAGTTAATCATTTTGCAAATGTAGAATGTTTTAGAAAGAAAATTTTCATAAAAAAAAAACGTTGTTTTGTTTTGACAAGTGTCTTGATTATATCATTGAGGTTAGAAGATAAAGATGTAGTCAAGGAGGAAAATCCAAGAGCATTTTATGGATCTATAGAAGGGAAAAGAAGGTAGTTAAATAAAATGAAAAGAAGGAAAAAGACCCCTCCATAGATAAAGCTATAGTGCACCAATATTGTCTTGGCATTTCATTGACAAAAACGCGTAAAACAAGGATATCCTTTTGAATTTGGAGCTGAGCCCTTCACATATAGTCCTATTGGTAAATTGGAAGCAGCCATAGATACATTAGAAATCTCCATCAATTGGGTGTAAGAAGAGGAAAAGGAGGGGAATTATATCTTGTTTGAAAGTATGATAAAGAAATGAACAAGAGAAAAGAATCTTTTTATCTATATATAAGATAAGAATTGAATGGTAAGAGTTAAATTTTTTATAAGCCAGTTACATGATAAGAGTTGGAATTTGTGAATAATTTTGTTAATGTCAAAACCGCCCTTTATCATATTTTGTTCACCAGCACCACACGGACCGGTAAAGTCATAGGCATACACGTAGTCAGTCAGATTCTCCGATATAGATTAGTCACTAGCAAAGTCAGTGGTTACTGCACACCAATAACACAGTAACAGAAAAAATATTTTGTTCTTCGGCTCACCACCTTTTTAACCTAATTAGCATTCAAGTTATCAAACATAAGGCTACACTAGTATTGGGAAAAACCCAAGTCCCACATTGACTAGTGATATGGTCTCAAAAGAGTTTATAAGTGTGAGGCACCCCTCACCTTACAAGCCGGTTTTGTGGGGTTGAGTTAGGCCTCAACCAATGTAAAAAATATTGCCCAATAAATGTAACTAAATTGCATATTTAGTTTGAACCATTGTTCTCTACCCACAGATTGTCTCAATGCTTTCAATGAAATACTAATATCCGCTCGTTTTTACTAGGCCACCGGTGTTGCTTTATAAAACATATACATAGTCTTATTACTATGAATAAAAATTAAATTATAACTATAAATTAAATAAGAAAATTATACAATTAAAAAATATCATTAACAAAGACATTGAAATTGAATATCCATAGGTAATAAGAAGAATTGAGTTATTTCTATAAAACGTAAATCCTACATAATTTTAAAAATATATTTGTGATTTGGTATAGTGATCAAACTAATTGGATTCAATAGATATTTCAGGTTAGGAAATATAAGAAAAAGAAGTGTAAAAATAAGTTATTTTTTAGAAGGTTCAGAAAAATATGGTCCTAAAAAACGAAAGAGAAGAAGTATAAAAAGAAATTGAATTTTTACACCAAACCGGTTATTGAACTCTGAGTATTTGGAAGTACCCTAAAACAGACTGCTTAGCATCACGTATTAAAAACTGGGTGCAAATTTAAGAATACTAGTGAAAATCTGAGTGCAAATTTAAGAATACTAGTGAAAATTTAAAATTTCAGGGGGTTCGAATTTTTTTTTATAAAGGGGTTAGTACATTTCTAGGACCATCACCAGCGATGACCACTCTGACAAGCCTTTGTCGATAACTACTACTTCAACCATTATTATTAAAATTATTACTAAATAAATACGTTACTTATATTTGTAATATTTTAATTTTTTTATAAGCCTAATGTTATATATTGTTTTTACTAACATAAGTTTATGAAGAGTATTTATTTTTATATTTATGTTTGAAACAGATTTTAATTTCTAACAATTTCTTACCTCAAAACTGAATCTGATTTTGGTTTTTGAAATTTTTAAAATTCAAAACAAAAACTAGTTTTTGTTTTAAAAAATTTCAAAACTGAATATAAAAATCACTCCAAACGGGGCCTAAGATACCAAAAACATGATAATTAATTATCTATGCTTTTCCTAAAAAAATGTTGCTAAAAATAGATGAGTTTTAGATGCTTGTAGATCGTTACCAATAGTATAGGTAGTAGACTCTAGATTATCAAAATTGTAGCGCCATCCTCTATCACTTTGTCTAGAGACATAAAATATATCATTTCTTGTATCAGTTCAGTGTAGACCTAAGAAGGATGGTGGGTTGGGGTGAAAAATCTAGAAGCTTTCAATTTGGCTCTTTTGAGCAAATGGAAATGGAGGTGCATAAATGATATCAATGCTAGTTGGAGGTAGCTTATTTCTCATCGGTATGGTGACTTGAGGTTTATATTCAAGGGGGTTAGTCCTTCTAGAGGAGGCACCAAGGATTCTTTATGGTGGAGAGACTTATTACTTTTGGAAGAAAGCATGCCTTCGTGGCAGGGTGCCTTCGTTTCTGGTCTTAGGTCGGTGTTGGGTAGGGGGGATTTGATTTCTTTCTGGTCGCATAAGTGGGCTAGTGGTGATACTTTTAAGGACTTGTTCCCTAGTCTCTTCCTTCTAGCTAAGTTTAAAAATGGTTGTATCAGGGATCATGGGTATTGGGTTGATAGCACTTGGCATTGGAATTTCGTTTGGGATCGTGCTTTGACTACGGAGGAGAGGGTTCAATTCTGAAGTGGTAGTCAACCATGTTAAAGCTATATCTTGGAGCTGGTTCATTAGCATTGAAGGTCGCAATTCATCTTTGAAGATCTCAGATTGGTGGGGAAACCCTATTATTTGTATGAACTCGGTTTAAACTGGCATTTGGTCTCATTCTTTCTGGGGTACTCTTTCCTCTTTGGGTCTTTTTCCCATGAGGTTTTGGCCCAATGAGGTTTTAATGAGGCCTCTTGTATTTGTACCGGTTGGGGTTGCCCGTTTGCATCCCCTTTAATATAAATCTTTGCTTATCAAAAAAAAAGTCTCTATGGTTAAATTCTTATTCTAAATATGAATTGGGTTACAATCCAGCATAATATGATAACAAAATAATTTTCTTTATTTACTTTAATAAAATATAGTTTAAAAGATAATTAAATATAAATATTTATTTGAAACAAGCTAAATTTGATGTCAAATGAAAAATTAAAATATCAAACTTAATTAATAAATAATGTATGATTTATGATAAGGGTAATTTCTTCATTTGGAAAATATAAAAATTAAAATTCTAATGATTAAAAAATTAAAATAAAGTAAAATAAGTGATTAAAAATTAAAATAAAATCATTACTAAAAAATAGAATATTAATTTCATTTTTTAACAAATGAAATATAGTTGTTACAAGAATAGTTTTGTAATTATCATATCTTATTTTTTAGCTTATTTAAAATATATAATATAATAATATATGTTAACTTTATCCTCAAAAAATAATAGTATATTATCTCATTTCTTACCAATTGTACTTGTATATCAAACACATGTATGGTAGGATGGTTCTTTTTTCGCTTTATCAAATCCTATCTCTATCCATCACCCTATCAAATTATGTGTCTATCATATCCTAACCATCAAATCGACCCTTAATATTTTATTAGTTTTTGAAATGAATACATTGCAAAATCATGAATAGTTCTTTAACAATAATGCAGCTAAGGGAACGGTTGCTGTAATATTCTGTCCTTCCTTAAGTGTACAATATATGGGGGCTTCATATTGATATTTCACTTTAAGGAGGGAAACCACGAACAAAAGAAATGGTAGTAAAATGAAAAAACAATCAGATTCCGATAACAAACATACACTGAAATGGAATAAATTTCAGTTGTTGGTCATGAAAATGGTTCACTTAACGAGGTAAAATTCAAAGATATGATCACACAAAGGAATCATTAGTTCTATTGAGGTTGTTGAGAGAATCTATACAAAATTTGTATCCAAATCTAATGGATAGATATGTATCAGTGTATATTTGTACACAAGACAAGTGAGGCCCAAATTGAGTAATAATCCATGTCGAATAATAATTACTTAGAAACACACATTTAACTTCTTCATGGTCCCTTAGTTTTGAACCAAAAGGGGTAAATGATTCCATCCTCAAAGTCATCATTGTAACCGGACCTACTTTATTCAAGTAATTTCGTACATTTTTTTTATTGCATTTAATGATGCTTACATTATATTTAGTTGCAAATTCAATTAGTCGATAACCCAAAAATCAAAGTAGTCCAAGCTTTGGAGATTAAAAGTGATGGGGAAAACTTGTGAAATTTCATTTAGAATATGGTTTTTTTTATACCCCACCTCATCCCATATACCCCCACATAATTTTTAAAACTCAAAAATACCCCTTCCCAAAATGGATTTTTTCCATAAACGGATTTATCTACCTAATAGATAAATCCGTTTTGCAAAAATAACAAAGCGGATTTACCTTAGGTGGGGGTTAAATTTGTTTCGTTATTTTTAAAAGCGGATTTACCTTTTTGTTAGATAAATCCGCTTTGAAATTAAAATTAAAATTAATTTTTTTAAAAAATAAAATAAAATAGATATGAATATCGGTCGTCTTTTGGTTCTATTTAGTGTGTAGTTCGTTAACACGTGACGATGTTGTACGTCGGGTGAATAATTTAGGTTAAAAAATCGGTTTTTGAGCAACCTACTCAGATGGTAATGAAACCACGGCCAATAAATTCGAAAAAAAAATCTAAAATAATTTGCATAACCTTATTTTGGTTTTATTAGATTTTTAGTGGTGCTTTTATAATTTTAAGATTAGTTGACTTTTTAACGAATTTTTAGTAGTGTTTTTATAACCTTTTTAAAAAATTTAAACAAAAAACAGTTATTTTTAATACACAAAGCGGATTTAACCCCCAGCCAAGGTAAATCCGCTTTTAAAAATAACAAAAATGGACTTATCTAATAGAAAGATAAATCTGTTTTCTGGGGAAAAAAAATGGACTTACCTTTTAAAAGATAAATCCGAGCGAACTTTTGAGTTGGGGTATGTTTGGGTTTTTAAATTTTGTGAAGGGTAATTGTGTCTTTTCGCTGGGTCCGTGGGGTATAGTGTCAAAGGGTGGAGTAAAAAAAACCCTTAGAATATATGTGAATTTAGGAGCAGAAATTTGCAAACTTGATTTTTGTTGAATGTGTTGTACTGGATCATGAAACTAATGAGGCCCTAGAAACAAGGAAGGGTTTTTTTTGTACCCCACTGTTTACCAATATACCCCCACACTATATTTTTGGACGAAAATACCCCTGACAAAAATTGAATTAATCGGATTTACGTTGGAGATAGGTAGCGTAGATACGATTATCCTGAAAAAATTACAATCGTATCTACCAAGGGGGATGTAGATACGATAGTTAAAAAAATGTAAAGCGTCTGTACGTATGGTGGAGATACATACGATTCATGTAAAATACAAATCGTATTTACCCCCACCCATAGGTAAATACGATTTGTGTTTAAATCGGCGACCAGATTTACTCTCCTGGCCCAACGGCTATTTTTTCAATCGTGTAGATTGCACCGATAATATCAACGGTTGATATTCATTCACGAATCCTATAAATACCCACTCCCACCCTCACTCTTTTCACAAAAATTTCACTCTAAGTTACTTATTTCATACATCCAGAATGCAGATCTGCCTAACACAACGGTCTGATGAGAATAGGCTCTGCGGTATACATCATGGGGGCAACATCACCATGAGAGAAGATGGTGTCTACTTTTAGAGTCCGAAGCCGGTGTTATGCAGAATCCACCGCGCCATGCGGTTTGAAGGTTTGAAGGATAAACTGTGGTCAAAAGTTCATGTGTTTGGCGACGACCGTGACGTCACTGGTATCACTTATCTTAAACCGGATCCTGGAGACGATGGCCGCATTTCCTTCTCGTCCATTTCTATCAAGACTGACGAAGACGTGGTGAACATGTTCAACATCCATGACACGCTTCAGGGGTATAAGCCGTTGGAGCTGTACGTGGAAACACAACGGAGCGTGAATGAGATTTTAATTCGTCTGCGAGATCCAAAATATTATGGTTTAGTTTGTTATGTTTTATCTTTTATGTAACTTTGTTTTATCGAATCAATGAAATTGAAATTTTAAGGAAACTCGCACGAAATAGTAATAATCAACTGATATGAAAATAGTTCAAACATAGATCATCAAGAAAAGTACAAACGTAAAAGTACAAATTCAAAGTGCCCTAATCACGCCTCGGTACCCTCTCCACTGTCGCACTCTATACCCAATCAGCATAATCATCGTCCTGCGGTAGTGGTGGTGCAGCTGTCTGTACTGGTGGTGGTGCAACCGGCAAGAGTCTAGGAATAGATGCTCTGACGTACCACTCTAAGTAGTCCGGAGCAACCTGACCCAACTCCTGAGCAGGCCTAGTTGTCTGAAGCATCTCGTGCACAATAGGCAAATAGGCGGAAATCCGGAAGATGCAGTCTGCATGGCTAGGACGACCGGTGAGAGGGGGACGTGGGATGACCTAGACGTACCCAAACTGACGGAGGCACCTATCCGGCATGTACGGAACGGTGATGTCTCCTCAGCTGAGGTGTCCCCTGTAGAGTGAGACCTGCTCAAAGGGTCTAACTGCCCGATGACCCTCAAATGGTTACCAACATACATCATCAGCTGTGAGGGAATCAATCCTCTGCCTGTAAGAGGCAACTTCAGTGCATCCGTCTTCTTTCTCTTCCAAACCCCACAGAATGGTCCCCCTTGCACATTAGTGGTCTGCCTCTCCACCAGATGAGGAAAGTACCATAAAATCCAGCTCTGAAATGCAAAGATAAATAACTGAGTTAATTAAATTAAAAACTAATTTAATTAAATTAAAAACTAATTTAATTAAATAAAAAACTAATTTAATTAAAATTTATTACCTGTAATAGGGAGGCATACCCAGCTACATGTCTGACCTGGTCCAATGATGCGTAGTTCAGCTGGTCATACAGGAAAGCAACTGCTTCTACTCCCCATGCGAATGATCCAGCACCGGCTGCAGTAACGTCCTCAAGCAGCAGCAGCCACTTGGCCTCAGCCATTCATATGTCTTCACCGTGAAGATGCTCCAGCTCAGAACCAGAAGGATCATCACCCTAAGAGCAGGAGTCATGTCATCAGCAATGGACGAGGCAGCAACTTTTTGATGGAACCACTCAAAACGGTAATACGGCGCTGAACCAGCTCGACACTCAGCAAGGGCCTGCTCATGAGTCACCCGTAGATATGTCTTAGCGAGCTGAACTACCTGCTCAGTGGTGACTCCAGTGGGTGGAGATCTGTAGTATCTGCCGGAGATGGGAACATGCAGCAAACAGGAGATGTCATCCAAAGTAATCATCATTTCACCGAATGGTAGGTGAAATGACTAAGTATCCTGGGGCCATCTCTCAACAAAAGCGGATAGCAGCTCGTGGTCCACAGTGGTATGTTCTATCTGAATGAGTGGGGACAAACCTGAAGCTGAGAACCTCTGCCAAAATTGGATGTTTTGGGAATACGGCAGTAGTCTCTTGCCTAGCTTGTTACCATGGTTGGTAACCTTCACTTTCCGCTCATATGTCTGTATTTAAAAAAAATAAAGAAAATATTAGGCTATGTAAAAAATAAATTCAACTAAGAAGACAATGTAAAAAATTAAATTCAACTAACTGACGTCCTCAGAACACGATAGCAAACATGAGACTCCAGCCTAGAGAATAGAGAAGGCTTCTCCTGATGGTCATCGTCCTGATGGTGCTGCTGATGATGGTCATCCTGCTCCTCATAGAACTGCTGATGGTGGTCCACCTCCTCATGGTGCTGAGGCTCAGCCATATACTAGTCCTCCTCCTCCTCCTCCTCCTCATACTGATGGTGCTGCTGCTGCTCGTATTGATACTCTGGGGACTCTGGCAACGACAGCTCTCTAGCCTCGGCGTGCCTACGCCTGGTGGACGCATGTCCCGCAACTATGCCGCGAGTGCGTGTACTGGGAGTAGAAGACGAGGAGGATGCCTGCTCAGTCCGTCGAAAAGACACTAGAAAAACAAAAAACAAACAAAATTAAAAAAAAATGTAAATCGTATTTATGTAAATACGATGCGAAAAGGTTTGGGAAATCGTATTTATCTAAATACGATAAGAAAACAATTGGGAAATGGTAAGTACGTAAATACGACTTATTGTTTTTGGCGCTTCTATGAGGAAATCGGAAGTAGCTAAATACGATGCGAAATTTCAAGGAAATCGTATGTATCTCTGGTGGCGTAAATCCGATGAGCTCTCAAAAATTTCTGGTCAAATCGTATGTAAGTCAGAAATGGTAAATTTTTTGTAAATTTGTTAATTTTTTAGGGGTATTTTCGTCCTTTCTCAGTGTGCGTAGGGGTATGGAATCAAATGGTGGGGGTACAAAAAAAAACCCAACAAGGAGATATGCCCGCATTTTGTTCTGGGCTTAATAGTAGTTCAACACAAAAACAAAACAAAAAGAAAGAGTTATGATTTATATACCTCCCATTTGGCCCACATACCCCCACAATTACGCGTTCTTCCCAATATTTTATCCCTTAAACTATTTCAGATTTGTCACTTAGGGTATAAATCCGGAATGTTTTTTTCTTCTCCCGGAATTATCTTATAAGAGATAAATTCGGAATACAAACATACTTCTGGATTTGTCTTCTTTAATGTAATTTTGGAATTAAAAAAATCCATTCCGGATTTACTTCTAAAAGATTTGGATATATTGTTTAGATGTAAATTCTGAACAAATTTGTATTTTTTTAATATTTTTTTGTAATTTTTAGATATATCAAAAGTGTCGTTGATCAATTACAGTGATTTTCATCAAAAGTGTAAACAAAATGTCGTGGAATAATATCAAAAGTGTCGTGGGATAATATATTATAAAACTATACAATACATCATTTAATAATTACATCAATGTAGGGGTGGTTGCGTCTACAACTTCAATGGGACTAGTGTGTGTACATTGGGATCTGGAGCAATATCAGTCCAATGTTAGAGACATCCAACATATGGAGTTAACCATGTTCTAGCCTCTTCTGAGGCAAAATGATGTCAAGACTGAGCAACAGGAGGTAATGGACTTCCAGAATTCAACTTAACTTCTATATAAAAAAATGTTAGAACCGTTTATAACATCATCTTAATTATTATAAACATAAACAAAAAATATGAAATAATGTAATTACATGCACCTAGTGATTTCCATCGACAAACCCAATACCGATCAAGCTAGTCCTGCTGTCACGAGCTATATCTCAACCGTAAAAAGGTGCATGACCCTCCGCCGGCCAATGATAATACAACCAGGGCAACATTATCTCTGGTTGCTATAATGTGCCCCATATCAGGCATCGTAATTCACTTCTCTGTCGATTGCTCTCTCAAATGACTGACAAGTAATGAATCTCTCATAGTTTGCAGGTAGTCACCAAATAACTGAGAATATAGCGGAAGATGTCCATTTATTTCATGAATCAGTTCTTGCCTGATTAAAAGTCAACTATCCTCCCCAATATTAGTCCAACAACAATAGACCGATAACCACAATTTCCATCCCCGACTACATTAATAATGTCATCAATGTAGGGGTGGATATGTGGAGGAAACCACAACCACCCTATCAAATGAATGTCATGTTGTGCCCGCCTCTTTACTGACCGTTGTGAGGATAACTACTGTGAGGTTGCCTACTGTGAGGATGCACGTTGTGTCGGTTTTATGACTGAGTTCTTGGTGCCATTATTGACTGCCTCGTCCACGTGCTCAAAATAGGAAAGGTCTCGTTTGACATCATACTGTTTACGCTTCTTTGGTGCACCATTCGTTTTGATTTTAGAAGGTGGTGGAACCATGTTGGTTGTGGAAAGAAATGAAAATTCATCGATCTGTCTCTTGAATACAACCCGTTCGGTAATCTCCATAGCATTACAGCGCTTCCAGATCGTCTCAATAGAATAATTGATGTCACAATCTGCATTTGCTTATTTCATACGTCATTAACTCTAATTATGTGCAATATTTAGAGACATTTTTGAGTCATTTTTGGAGCAATTATGATTTATTATATAAATTATTGACTTAATTTGCTCTTTATTTTATAGAAAAGAAGAAAGCATGGAAGAGAATGAAAGACCAACTTAAAGTCACTCAAATCATCAATTAGGAGGGGTCACAACCAAAATGAACATAAAGCTGTATGGCCCAATTCCAACACATAAATAATTAAATGGGCCATGAGGAAAAGAAGATAAAGCCCATATTAAAATTAGATCAAAACCTACCTTGGAAAGAAAGGAAAGAAGTGCCGTGAACTTTGGCAATACACTTGGTTGGCACGGAAACCGGGGCGGCCAAAAATAATTTAAAAAGAAAGAAGGTCATCACGTGACCTCAGTAGAAAGGGTATAGCCTCTAAGAGAAATAATATAAAAAGGAGGGCAACTTTTCACTCTGGAGACACACAACCCTAGGAGAACAATTCAGCAAAAATTGAGAACCATAATTGAGAACAGAGCCGCCGCACAACAACAGGAACAACACAGACGCTGACTGAAGGAGAGAAAGAGTATTTGGTACCCGTTTTTCACACTGTGAGAGAGCTTTAGAGCAGAATACAGAGACTGAATACAGGATCAGAATTTACACAATCTCTGGGTTATTTTTATATTCTGTAATTCATGACTTTTTATTTTAATCCAATGTTCTTGAACACTATGGATAGCTAAATCCTCTTCTAGGGTCTTAGGTGGATCTTGCTTGATTAGAGACCTTTTTATGTGTTAATTTATATCTTGAATTCCCAATTTTTATTTCAATTAATATTATCCTATTGCTTTATTACATAATTAGGATTGACAACCTTTGCATGTTTATAATCAATTAGTTGATTAGCGACCGTACTACAACTAGTTGGTGGACCTATAGGATAATTGAGACTATAATTAGAGAATGACCAAACTTTAATTTAGTCTTCCAATCATTCAACCTTTTTGTACTTCATGCTTTTCTTAAATTTAAATTCTAGCATGACCAAACTAGGATTAATTTAGGGAAAAGAATATTAATCACGAATGACCAAACGGATTAATAGGTTTAGTAAAGGGATTGGTAATTGAATAAAATAAGGGAATTCAGGTAGAATTAGACATAGAGGAATCGAAGCTAGCAAGTGAAACCGAGACCCTAGGCTTCCCTCCGTTGATCGAACTTTTCAATTTTAATTCCTGTTATTTACTTCGTTTTATTTTAATTTCTAATACAACCAAACACTCGTTCGTCTAAATAATAATTAATCTTAAATAGTTTGGTACTTATTAGTTAATCCCTGTGGAGACGATATTTTTTATACTACTTCTGCAAGAGAGTACACTTGCTCTCAAGTGTGTTTTTAACACAACAAGTTTTTGGCGCCGTTGCCGGGGATTAATTTAATAATATTAAACGAAAAAGATTTTTTATTGCTTTAGACGTTTATTTTAATTCTTGTTTTAATTTAATAAAAAGAAAAAAAAATTACATTTAGTTTAATTTTATTTGTTAGTTTTATTTTTATTATTATTACTCGTGCATGCTCACCCGCTCCCAAGAGCCTATTTTGATTTTTGATCCAGAAATTGAAAGAACTGCTCGAAGGATAAGAAAAGAGACAAGAGTGATGGCTGCCAATCCGAGAAGAACTCTTCGGGACTACTTCACTCCAACAGCAAATATCACTACAAGCATAGTCAATCCACCTATGCAAGCTACTAATTTTGAGCTCAAACCAAGTCTGATTCAAATGGTTCAGAATTCGACTATGTTCAGAGGCACACCAACAGAAGACCCTCACACCCATCTTAGAAACTTCTTGAGGGTGGCAGACTCAGTAATTTGTAATGGTGTCCCTCCTGATGCGATTAGAGTGAGATTATTTCCATGGTCATTGGCTGACAAGGCATCTGCTTGGCTAGACTCCCAACCTGCTGAGTCCATTACCACTTGGGACCAACTGAAGCAGAAATTCTTGACCAAATATTTTCCTCCAGGTAAGACTACTAAGATTCGAGGTGCAATAATCAGCTTTGCTCAACTTGAGCAAGAATCTTTACATGAAGCTTGGGAAAGATTTCAAGACTTACTCCGAAGTTGTCCGCATCATGGATTTGAGAAGTGGCAATTGCTTGAATATTTTTGTAACGGATTATCTTCTCAAAATAGGGGAATTATTAATATGGCTTGCGGGGGCTCTCTGATGAATGGAGAACCTGCGACAGTGTATGATTTAATTGCAGAGATAGCAGCCGATAATGCCCAATGGGAAACTAGTGACAGACACATTAAGAAATCAGTTGGAATGTACAAGGTTGACGATGACACTAGTATTAACATAAAGCTGGATGCTCTCTCTAAACAGATGCAATCTTTGATGAAGGTACAAGCTCAATCTACTCCCATAGTTACCTCCACAAGTGATATCACAAATAATCCCTGGGGAGGCCTAACTGAAGAAGTCAACTATCTTGGTCAGAAGAAAAGTGACTTAAGGCCTGACATGCAAGATTCTTTAGTTAGATACATGGAAAAGGTTGGACATCCATGCATGGGTGTTTTAGCCAATTACATGGACAGAACTGATGACAGGTTACAATCTATTGAAGATTTAATAAAAGCACAGGGTCGACCATCTGCTTCAACTGAGGATGCTAATTATGTTCAGAATTCTAACCGGGGCCAAAATGATCCTTATTCAAACACTTACAATCCGGGTTGGAGAAATCACCCAAATCTCTCTTGGGGAGGACAACAAAAAGAGCAAAACTCAAGCTCCTATAAGCCTCCACATGTGCAAAGGCAAGAGGAGAAGAAGTTGGATACCAATGATGTGTTGGCAAGGTTTATGGAGCAGACAAATGGAAAATTTGAAACATTTGAGAAGAAATTTGGAAGCTTGGAGGGAGCCATAGGTAGCCAACTTTCAAACATCGTTGCTATGTTATCTCAAAGGCCTCAAGGCTCACTGCCTATCCAAACTGAGCCTAATCCAAGAAATGAGCATTGCAAGGCTGTCACTCTTAGAAGTGGCAAGGAGCTGGTTCGAGAAAACAATCAAGATGGGTGGGCGCCCGAGAAAGAAATACAAGCTTCGACTAAAAAGAGCACTTCTGAGGAAAGTAACAAGGAAAGGGAAAAATATGAGCAAGCAAAGGTAAATGTTCCTTATCCTCAAAGACTTAAAAATGAACAGCATGATAAGCAGTTTGCTAAATTTCTTGAAATATTTAGAAAATTACATATCAACATTCCTTTTGCTGAAGCTATTGCTCAAATGCCTAAATATGCCAAATTTTTAAAAGAAATTATTTCTAACAAAAGAAAGTTAGAAGGCTTTGAGACAGTTAGGCTTAATGAGGAATGTTCTGCTATAGTTCTAAAAAAGTTATCGCCTAAGCTTAAAGATCCAAGTAGTTTTACTATCCCTTGTACAATTGGTAACTCTCATTTTGAAAAGGCTCTATGTGATTTAGGAGCAAGTATAAATTTGATGCTTTTTCTGTTTTTAGAAAGCTTGGTTTGCAGGAACCCCATCCTACTAACATCACTTTGCATCTAGCTGATAGATCCATTGCCCACCCCCGTGGAGTGGTGGAAGATGTTTTAGTTAAAGTTGATAAGTTTATTTTCCCTGCTGATTTTGTTGTTTTGGATATGGAAGAAGATGAGGAAGTCCCAATTATTTTGGGGCGCCCTTTCTTAGCTACAGGTAAAAGTTTAATTGATGTACAACAGGGAAAATTGACTTTGAGACTTGGAGATGAGGAAGTTGTATTTCAAGTTTTGAACTCATTAAAAAATCCCTCATCATTTGCTTCTTGTAATTTTATTCAAGCTAAGGATATTAATGATGTGGTTACCTCTGAAAGTTTTGATGATTTTAGAATTCAAGACCCTCTAGAAAAAGTACTTACTGTGCAGGGACTTGGCATATTGCAGGGTGGTGAGGAAGAAGAGTTTTTAATGTTTTTGCAGGCTCACCACCCTCAGAAAAATTGGAGTAATCATAGATTTGAGGAATTGGAATGGGGTGATACTCCAAATCCGAAACCTTCAATTGAAGAGGCTCCTGAGCTTGAATTAAAGCCTCTTCCTTCAAATGTAAAATATGCTTTCTTGCAACCCCCTTCCTCTTTGCCTGTGATTATTTCTGCAGATTTGACAGACACCATGGAGGATAAGCTTTTGAGGGTACTAAGGGACAACAAAGAGGCCTTTGGATGGTCAATTCATGATATAAAAGGCATTAGCCCCTCAATTTGCACTCACAAGATTTATATGGAGGATGATTATCAACCTCGGGCACTACCTCAACGCCGCCTCAATCCTAACATGAAAGAGGTGGTCAAAAAGGAAGTGATTAAGCTTCTTGATGCAGGTATCATCTATCCTATCTCTGATAGTAGGTGGGTAAGTCCTGTTCAATGTGTTCCTAAAAAGGGAGGTACTACTGTAATGGAAAATGATAAAAATGAATTAATTGCAGTTAGGAAAACTACCGGGTGGCGTATGTGCATTGATTATAGAAAATTAAATGATGCCACCCGAAAGGATCACTTCCCCCTTCCCTTTATTGATCAAATGCTTGAGAGAGTGGCAGGTCATGATTATTATTGTTGTTTGGATGGATATTCCGGTTATTTGCAAATACCAGTGGCTTCCGAAGATAAGAAAAACTACTTTTACTTGCCCATATGGAACATTTGCATATAAAAGGATGCCATTCGGTTTATGTAATGCCCCTGCCACTTTCCAAAGATGCATGATGGCTATTTTCTCTGACTTGGTTGAAAAATGCATTGAGATATTCATGGATGATTTTACTGTTTTTGGATCTTCGTATGAGGATTGTTTACATAACTTGAATTTAGTGTTGCAGAGATGCAGGGATACTAATTTAGTGCTCAACTGGGAGAAATGTCAGTTTATGGTGCAAGATTGCATTATTTTGGGACACAAGGTGTCCACTAGAGGCATTGAAGCTGATCCTGCAAAGGTTGAGGTAATTGCAAAGTTGCCCCCACCCAATTCTGTTAAGGGGGTCCGTAGTTTTCTAGGCCATGCTGGTTTCTATAGGCGGTTTATTAAAGACTTCTCAAAAATTGCAAAGCCTATGACTGACCTCTTGGTTAAGGAGGCCACTTTTGATTTTTCTGACACTTGCTTGAAGGCTTTTAATTGTTTAAAGGAAAAATTAATTAGTGCCCCTGTTGTTGCTGCCCCCGATTGGTCGCTTCCCTTTGAAATTATGTGTGATGCCAGCGATACTGCTGTGGGGGCTGTTTTGGGGCAAAGAAAGAATAAGGTATTCTATACCATTTACTATGCTAGTCGCACTCTTGATGATGCTCAAAGAAATTATACTACCACAGAGAAAGAGTTGCTAGCTGTAGTATTTGCATTTGACAAGTTTCGTCATTACCTTGTTCTTTCTAAAGTTATTGTTTATACTGATCATGCTGCTATTAGATATTTGCTTGGAAAACAGGATGCAAAACCCAGGTTAATCAGGTGGATTTTGTTGCTACAAGAGTTTGACTTGGAGATTAGAGACAAGAAAGGCTCAGAGAACTTTGTAACTGATCACCTCTCAAGGCTCGACCATAGTGTGATGCAGGCCTCAAATGATGGGGAGATCAAAGAGGTTTTCCCTGATGAGAGACTTTTAGCTATTTCTACTATTCCTTGGTTCGCAGACATCGTCAACTACTTGGTGGGTAAGGTTGTTCCCCCTGATTTTTCCTTTCAGCAAAAGAAGAAATTAATTTCTGATGCTAGACACTACTTGTGGGATAACCCTTACCTATTTAAGGTTTGTGGAGATAAGGTAATTAGGCGTTGTGTGCCTATGGATGAGGTAACTTCTATCCTTGAGCATTGTCATTCAAAAGAGGTAGGTGGCCACTTTGGCCCAAATAGAACTGCATATAAAGTTTTACAATGTGGTTTTTATTGGCCTACTATATTTAAAGATGCTCATGATTCTGTGAAAGCTTGTGATAGTTGTCAAAGGAGTGGCAATATTTCTAGGCGTCAAGAGATGCCATTAAATAATATTTTGGTTTGTGAGATATTTGATGTATGGGGTATTGACTTTATGGGGCCCCTCCCTAAATCTTTTTCAAATCAATATATTCTTGTTGCTGTAGATTATGTGTCTAAGTGGGTGGAAGCTGTAGCCTTACCCACTAATGATGCTCGCGTGGTGGTGAAATTTTTAAAGAAAAATATTTTTTCCAGGTTTGGCACTCCCCGAGCCATTATTAGTGATGGTGGCACTCATTTTTGTAATAAACAATTTGAAAATCTTTTGAGCAAATATGGTGTCACTCATAAGGTAGCAACTCCTTACCACCCACAAACTAGTGGGCAAGTTGAAATTTCAAACAGAGAGCTGAAAAGGATTTTAGAGAAGACAGTTAGTGCATTAAGAAAAGATTGGTCTTTGAAACTCGATGATGCACTATGGGCCTATAGAACTGCTTTTAAAACCCCCATTGGGATGTCTCCTTACCGTCTTGTTTTTGGAAAAGCATGTCATTTGCCTGTTGAACTAGAGCATAAAGCACTTTGGGCTTTAAAATTTCTAAACTTTGATGCTCAGCTTACAGGTGAAAATAGGTTGCTGCAGCTAGATGAATTGGATGAGCTCCGTCTAGGAGCCTATGAGAATGCCAAGTTATATAAGGAGTGGACTAAAAAATGGCATGATAAGTGCATCCAGCAGCATGAATTCCATGTTGGTGAGAAAGTTTTAATTTATAACTCACGTTTGCGTCTTTTTCCAGGAAAGTTGCGCTCAAGGTGGTATGGACCCTACACTATTACTCAGGTTTTTCCGTATGGAGTTCTTGAGGTATCTCATGAACATGGTATCACTTTTAAAGTCAATGGTCAGCGTGTGAAGCATTTTGAGGAAGGGTTACTCCAAGTGAGCTATGTCACTGCCCTCAAGGATTGACCCTATTACCGTCAGGCTCGGGGCGTTAAACAAGCGCTTCGCAGGAGGCAACCTGTGTTTTATTTCCTCTTATTTTTATTTTGTGTTGTCTTTTTTAGGAATTAGATCATTTTGCAAGCTCTTTCAGGGAAGTCACTCTTACTCTCTCTCTCTCGCATTTATTTTCTTTTGTTTGATCATTTTGCATTGAGGACCATGCTTCATGCTAGTGTGGGGGAGATTGGTTTTTTTGTCACTATATCTCTATTAATGCACATACCCACTATATATGTTGATAGCATTTTTTCTGGCATGTTTTTGAATGAATAATGCTTAAATTTTTTTAAAAAATAGAGTTTATACCTTTAGGGGATCCCATAATTAAATTACTTGACAGACCTGTGCTTAATTGTAACTGTGAGGATGTCCTTAGGAAGCTGATAATTAGCATTTGTCCCTCTTGAGTACTTTTTGTGAACTAGCTTCTAAATGTGAGATCTGAGCCTTCATAAGGGGATTGATACTAAATCGCAAATTTTTACCCCTTTTTCTTTCTATGAGTGTGTTTCCCAACTTGCTACATTCTAGAACTTGTCTTTTGACCATTTCAAGGCGAAAATTGATTTGCATCGTATAAAAAGATTTGGGGATTTAGGTATTTTTCTGGCCTCAGAGTTATTTGTTGAATTTATCCCTTAGTTGCCCCCTTTGAGCCTATTTGTTATATTTTTTCTTGGGTACCCAGATATAATTTTTTCTTTTTTTGTTTGTGGTAACCATTTGAAGTTGAATGTGGAGCAACTATTGAAAATTACAATTTCGTCCTATATTTTAGCTGTCTATGTTGTCAGGACTGAAATTTCATCCCATACTTTAGTTTTCTATTTTGTTAAGATGATGAAACAAAAAAGAAGTGAATCATGTGCTTACAAAAATATTTCCATACAAAGGAAACAAAATAGGAGTTATCATGTACTTACCTTTTCCTCCTATGAAATTTTTTTTGAATTTGTCTACTCAAGAATGAGCCAAAGGGCACATCAAATGAATGAAAGAGCCAAAGGGCAAACCCAAAAAAAAGAAAACAAAAGAGTCTACTCAAGAGAAAGAAAAACAAATCAAAAAGAGTCGACTCAATAGAAAAAAAGAATGAAGCAATGAAAGTGAAATTAGTTTGGAGTTTGGACAAAAATTGTAAAATAGATAGGAGCTCCATATTTGGTTTCAAGGGTTACTGTTTGTTTCTTGTTTTTTTTTAGCCCTTTGATTATCCCTTCTTTCTTGTTTCCTACCTTGCATGATTTCACCCCTGGCCCCATTACAACCCATGAAACCCCATCTTTTGCATGCATGTGAACTATTTAGTGGAGATTTGGTCAAATTACAAGCTTATGGTAATGTGCATTTTGTTGAAACTTGAGTGTATATTTCCCTAGTCCCTAAACACTTAGAGAGATTGTGAGCGAGTGCCCTTACTCACAGAAATGTATTCCTCAGGGACTTGAGCCTCTAATTGGGCAACCTTTTGACACCTCATATGTGATATATTATATATTGTCTGTCATTGTGCTTTTAATTTTGGGTTCCTTATATGGCGAACTCTATTACTTGTTTGAAAATTTTATTGAGCCAGAAAATTTGCTTGAGGACAAGCAAAAGTTAAGTGTGGGGGAGTTGATAAACTCTAATTATGTGCAATATTTAGAGACATTTTTGAGTCATTTTTGGAGCAATTATGATTTATTATATAAATTATTGACTTAATTTGCTCTTTATTTTATAGAAAAGAAGAAAGCATGGAAGAGAATGAAAGACCAACTTAAAGTCACTCAAATCATCAATTAGGAGGGGTCACAACCAAAATGAACATAAAGCTGTATGGCCCAATTCCAACACATAAATAATTAAATGGGCCATGAGGAAAAGAAGATAAAGCCCATATTAAAATTAGATCAAAACCTACCTTGGAAAGAAAGGAAAGAAGTGCCGTGAACTTTGGCAATACACTTGGTTGGCACGGAAACCGGGGCGGCCAAAAATAATTTAAAAAGAAAGAAGGTCATCACGTGACCTCAGTAGAAAGGGTATAGCCTCTAAGAGAAATAATATAAAAAGGAGGGCAACTTTTCACTCTGGAGACACACAACCCTAGGAGAACAATTCAGCAAAAATTGAGAACCATAATTGAGAACAGAGCCGCCGCACAACAACAGGAACAACACAGACGCTGACTGAAGGAGAGAAAGAGTATTTGGTACCCGTTTTTCACACTGTGAGAGAGCTTTAGAGCAGAATACAGAGACTGAATACAGGATCAGAATTTACACAATCTCTGGGTTATTTTTATATTATGTAATTCATGACTTTTTATTTTAATCCAATGTTCTTGAACACTATGGATAGCTAAATCCTCTTCTAGGGTCTTAGGTGGATCTTGCTTGATTAGAGACCTTTTTATGTGTTAATTTATATCTTGAATTCCCAATTTTTATTTCAATTAATATTATCCTATTGCTTTATTACATAATTAGGATTGACAACCTTTGCATGTTTATAATCAATTAGTTGATTAGCGACCGTACTACAACTAGTTGGTGGACCTATAGGATAATTGAGACTATAATTAGAGAATGACCAAACTTTAATTTAGTCTTCCAATCATTCAACCTTTTTGTACTTCATGCTTTTCTTAAATTTAAATTCTAGCATGACCAAACTAGGATTAATTTAGGGAAAAGAATATTAATCACGAATGACCAAACGGATTAATAGGTTTAGTAAAGGGATTGGTAATTGAATAAAATAAGGGAATTCAGGTAGAATTAGACATAGAGGAATCGAAGCTAGCAAGTGAAACCGAGACCCTAGGCTTCCCTCCGTTGATCGAACTTTTCAATTTTAATTCCTGTTATTTACTTCGTTTTATTTTAATTTCTAATACAACCAAACACTCGTTTGTCTAAATAATAATTAATCTTAAATAGTTTGGTACTTATTAGTTAATCCCTGTGGAGACGATATTTTTTATACTACTTCTGCAAGAGAGTACACTTGCTCTCAAGTGTGTTTTTAACGCAACAATACGTTCCGCATCCATACCCTCCAAACTGAGTTTCATCCAATGCATGTTAATCATCTTCAGTGGGATTGGAGGAACCACTTTACGATACTCATCAGCTCCATACCGTTCATTCCCTCCCAACATCTGCACAAGTCTCCTCTACTAAAGCCCAATTCCCTCTTCAACGCCCAGTGGTCCGGCTAAACCCTAATATGAAACAAAAAACGATGCCTTGCTCGTTAACATTTAAAAGTAAATATAATAAAAAGACATTCAATGAAAGATAATTGCAAATTAAATGAAGTACCTATTTGTAGTTGTATTTCCAAAGTGTGTCACCCTATTAATCCCCACCAATAAAAATCTCTTCTTATGAGGAAACAACCATGTGTCCGTCACATAACACACAAAATGAGGTATATCGACACATGATTGTTCAAAAACCTGTAACTCTTGATAGTATTATTCCTCGTCTTGTGAGTCAACAATATTCATCAAGAGATCCATGACTGACTTGATTCTATCCTTCATCACATACTCGTTACACCTAGCATTCACATTTTTGCTTATGGAAAACCGACATAGGAAATTGAGTGGAAGGAGATACTACTTCAATGGCACTCATCAGTGCCATATCTATGTCGGTGATGAACAAATGAGGAAGGGCAATATCTACTGCCATCAAGTCTCTCAACTCGGTGGAAATGACACCAACAATTTCCAAAAGAGGTAGTATGTATTTGTTGGTTTTGTAGGTGCTCTCCATAGTCAGAATCATCGGAAACATCGTCAATAACTTATTAGAATCCGGGTGTGCCCACATGATATCACCGACAAAATCTATGTTCTAACCTCTTCTGCTCCAACACAAATACTGATGCGAATCAACCAGTCTCATAAGCTCCTGCATTTCAGTCCTAGACCCTCTCTGACTCGATTGGAACGTCCTGTGCTGTCTATAGAGTTAGGTGACACTAGTCAAATTACCGATGAATCTCCTCTTCAATGCCTCTAAACTCTTCATCAATTTCACATTTAACATGGTATGTTCATTCACCACATGCTGCTCCTCCTTAGTTAACTTCCCAAAGAATGGATGTATGGTACACGCTGCTCATGATTGTGTAGCCCACACCAAACCTTGACTTTCTAATCCCTAGCATTAGTAAAAGGTGTAGCTCTGAGCTTGAAAGGACAACCCTCTTCTTTGAACACTTCATTCTACAACAACAAGTGGCGTCTACTACTCTGCCTTTGTATTTCCCGCTCTTTTCGCAACTGAAAATAATTTTATTCTTCCTCCCCCTTTTAGCAATGGATGTATTTGATCTAAGAATAATTAAAACCACTCTGTTTGCTTTCCCAACCTCTCTAGCCCTACTTACATGATCATCACAAGTAGAAAATATCTACAAAATAAACAATTTTTAGTTATTACGACAAATAATAACTTATAAATACTCGTTAAAAAATTTAGTAAAATGTACCTCCATTGTCGTAAATGCGTCTAATAGATCTGTAGTGAAGGAATCTGAAAGATCAACGGAATTCATATCTGTTTTATTTAAAAAAATAAAAATTTACTGTCAAAATAGAACAATTTCGGACTTATGAAAAGAACATAAATTCGGAAGTAGAAAAACATAATTCGTTATATGACATCTTATTTAAATTTTATTTCATAATAATAACTTTAAATATGTCAAAAATTTACTTAGGTCAGTATGTTTAAATTAACAGAAAATGTTAGCAAAATAATTATTTAACATAAAGTATAAAATATAATGTAAAACATTAATAGTAATAAAAAAATTATTTATTCCTTTAAATAGGTCGGGCTGATAGGCCTATAAGGTTTTTTCGATGGATTGTGGCCTGATCATTTTTGCTAAATAAGCTTTTAAAAAAGCTTAGCCCTTATCCATTTAGAAAAAAGTCCGGCCTGGTCTGGATCTATCGTAGGTATGGCCGTAGGCCCTTGTCGATCGGCCTAGCCTATTCTCACCCTTATTTTCTTTACACAAATCAATAAAATCAATAAATTTTATTGTTTTACAAGAAATGTAACTCTTTTTTCTATTATACCCTAAATTGTGTATTATTAATCACACTTATCTTTATCGTATAATAAATAATTAAGGGTATTACTCATCCACAAGTAAAAGAAAATTTAATGACAGCATATCTTAATAAGTGTGCTTGTAATTAATTTTCTTATATACTTTATTATGGAGTAGTAATTAGTACTATTTAATATATTTAATATCATAAACTCATTTTTTTGTTCGGTATATCGTTGGTTACCCACGTGTCACAACGCTTTCAACGAAAGGCTAGTCTCTACTCGTGTTTAGGATCAAATTTTGCACTAGACAACACCGAGTTTGTCAACTGTGGGAATTGAACCCAGGAACACTGGGTCGACCCCCGTGTCAAAAGAATAGATTAAGTCACTGGGCCAACAGTGTTAGTTTCCATCATAAACTCATTTTGTCAAAAAAAAATCAGAAACTCATAAAATTCAATTATTATTATAATATTATTCCTATTATATACTCTTAATTATTATTTTTTTGGTGTGAACCGAGTATCCTCTGCGTGAAACTGTAAAGACTAATCCCTCGAGCCGGGTAGAATCACAATGAGCTGTAAAAGGAATAAATAGTATAAAAAGGAATAATAGTTATAATAACAATTTCATTTTATGAATCTTTGATATTAAATATATTAAATAGTATAAATTACTACTCCTTAATAAAGTATATAAGAAAATTAATTACATGTACACTTATTAAGGTATGTCGTCATTAAAATTCCTTTTAATTGTCGGTTATTTAGAATAAATTTTTTCCTTAATAACTACATACATTAATAAGTACTCCCTCCATTCCTAATCTTCGTACTTTTAGTTTGTTACACACATATTAACGTACCATTAATTTGCCTTGACTAAATACTAAAATACCTCATTTATGGTTTCTTGGGATAATTGAAATCAAAATAAGAGTCTTGAGGTAATTAATTCATACTTTGAAACTCAAAAAGACTCAATAAATATAAATGGTATATAAAAGTATCATTGTTTTGGAACATAAATGAAAGACCAAAAGTACCAAAGATCGAGAACAAAGGAAGTACTAGTATTATTCAATACATTTAATTACTACATACCTTTAATAAGTATTAAGTGCGCATGTAATTATTTTTGTTATAAAAATTTATTAGGGAGTAGTAATTAAGTACTATTTAATACTTTTAATATCAGAAACTGATAAAATGCAATTGTTATTATAATAATTATTATTGTTAATTATTATTTTTTGTTAAAGACTGGATTTTAAGAGGGTGTGCAAACATATTTGTTCTTTGCTCTCTTCATTTTCGTTTCGAAGACATCAAGAACCCTAACAGGTAACGCTCCCTTCTCGCTTTGCTCAAACATTTCGTGACCCTTTTATTATTTCCCCAGATCTCAACATGGGTTCCCGATCAAGATCACTTTTTTATTTACATTTTTTCTTTTTCCCACTTCCATTTTTTGATCTAGATTCTACCGATCTGTTCTTTTTTTAGCTTAAAATATGATATATTTTTTCTGTATTTTTTTCTTCTGTCAAATGTATCTTAGATCAAAACCTAAAAGTCGAAACCTTTGAGGCATGAGGTTTTGCATGTGTACATTTATAAGGTTTGTGAAATTAGATCAAAGCCTTTGAGGCATTAGATCAAAACCACTTTTTCCTCTCTTGGTTTTTTTTATCCCACTGGGTTTTAGCCCTGAGAGGTTTTAACGAGGTCCCACTTCCTTGTAAGAGTTGGAGTACCTATTGTGCTCCTCTTAATCCCATTTTTTGCTTCTTAAAAAAGGTTTATGTAATTCAATCCCTTTCTAGTTTGACTCTATTTGAGCTAAAACGAAAAGTAGGTATTGTTTTTGAGGGTCACACTATTGCAATCTATTGGTTTTTTATTTCTTAAAGTCATATTATACTTATTGTGTTTTGAATTGTATTGGCTTGTTAGAAAGATCGGATTTTAAGAGGGTGCGCAGACATTTTTGTTATTTTCTCTCTTCATTCTCGTTCCAGAGATATCAAGAAACCTAACAGGTACCTTTCCCTTCTTGCTTTGCTCAAACATTCAACGACTCTTTTTTTTTATTCCCCAGATCTCAACATTGGTTCCCATCAAGATCACTTTTTATTTATATTTTGTCATTTTCCCACTTCCGTTTTTTGATCTGCGATTCTACTCACCTGTTCTTTATTTTAGTTTAAATTATTATATATTTTTTCCGTATTTTATTCTCATGTCAATTGGATCTTAGATCAAAACCTAAAAGTTGAAACCTTTGTGGCATGAGGTTTTTCATGTGTACATTTGTAAGGTTTCTAAACCTTAAATTGAGGCATTAGATCAAAACCCCTTTTTCCTCTCTGGGTTTTTTTCCTACTGGGTTTTGGCCTGAGAGGTTATAACGGCGTCCTGCTTGCTACGTAAGAGTTTGAGTACCCCTTGTACTCCCCTTAATCCCAGTTTTTGCTTATAAAGAAAAGGTTTGTGTAATTCAACCCCTTTCTAGCTTGACTCTATTTGATCTGAAACAACAAGTAGGTATTGTTTTTTAGGGTCACACTATTGCAGTCTATTGTTTATTTTTTTTATTTTTTAAGATATATTAAGCTTATTGTATTTAGAATTGTACATGGATAATTAGAGAGGATATTTAACATACTGTACATTGTTCTCTTGCAGTGTTCTTCACCATTTGCTGTTGTGATGGATGGTAATAATAGTCATAACATACATAATTGGGGTTATAATGTACCTGCTACATCCTTTGAGAGCCATCTAGGGATGCCATTTATGTCATCCATGCCTGAAAAGCCTATGCTTGGAGGGCACAATGTTGCTGTTTCATCTACTACTAATGGTGCATTTCACCATGGGGACATTGGGGTGCCTCAATCTGCATACCCTATGGATTATATGAGGGATGCATGGCTTAATAATCAGAGGGAGAAGTTTATGAATATGATACCTACAGGTCTAAGTTACGGTGGTATTCCAGGGACATCTGCGACGCCACATCATATGCAAATGATTCAACCAACTGAACTGTCAAAGGATGAAAGACAAATGGAAGAAGCGCCTGCCATTGAGAAGGCAAAGGTAACTAGTGAAAACGGACAGAGCTCCAATCATTCGATTCAACGAGCGCCTAGGGTTTCGAAGAAAACAATTGAAATTGTTATAAATGGGATTAATTTGGATATTTTTAATATTCCAGTTCCTATTTGTTCATGCACCGGGACACCAAGGAAGTGTTATAAATGGGGAAATTATGGATGGCAATCTGCATGCTGTACAAAAGACATCTCAATGTATCCTTTGCCAATGAGTACAAAGCGGCGTAGAACTAGAATATCTGGAAGAAGAATGAGTATAGGAGCATTTAAGAATGTTATAGAGAAACTTGCAGCTGATGGTTATAACTTTTCTAATCCAATAGATTTGAAGATTTATTGGGCAAAACATGGTACCAACAAGTTTGTCACTATCAAGTAGGTCCACTCAATCTTCAAGACTTCAACTGGCCTTGTAATTTTGTTCACCATGTTTGTCATGTTTATTTAGGTTTATTTGGCTAGATACATAGACTTCTTAGTTGGTTTGTGTAGTTTGAGATTTTCAAAGTCATGAGACAATTTATTTCCCATTCTTAACTCTTGTTATGTTGTTTCGCTTCTTCAGATTTAGTTTATGGGAATTCAATCTTTTGGTTGGTTGGTCCTGATAGGAAATTAGCAAATGGTATCTTGTTTTATTAATATTCAGCTGGAAAATTTTTATCTGTTAATAATCCTAATGGTGATGAATGTTAGTTCCAACTAAATATGCAAGCAAAGTTGTTAGCATCATACTTTGAACTTTGATCTACTTTGTGTAAATCTATGATTAATTAGAAGAATATGCCTACTTACTGATTATGACCTCTGAAAGATGGACTGAAAAATACTGCACAATGTACTAAATTGCATTTTTAATTAGCTAAGATGGATTGAATTAGTAATGCATTTTTAACTGTAAGATGCATTTTTAATTATAAGATGTACTATTTCATTAGCTTTGTATTGTTTCCTCTTAAGTGAAAATTATAGGCCTAGTTTAAATCTTGAAGGCTAATTAAGACATTAGTGACACCACACCAAAATATAAAACTCTGGAAGGAGGTGTATGTTAGAAAAAATGGAAATGTTAATAGCCCCCCTTTTATTTTTTTGTTGGGTTAAACAAAGAAGGGCTAAACTGATACCCAAAGTGGTATGATTTTTTCTCCACCAAAAAAGAAAGGTATAGTTATTTATATAGGGAATTTTGTAATGTGCAGAAACTATCTTTTCCTTGGCTTCAATTGAAGCATGAAACGACATATTAGCTTTTTTAAAATTTAATACTAATAATACCAATAGTATATTTTGGTCAAAAAATACCAATAGTATAAATAAGTTTAGGGTTTAGGATTTAGGATTTAGGAAGTGAGAAATAATAGGAAAAAATTAAACGTGACATTAAATGTGATGCCTTAAAAATAGGAATTATTTTCATTGGTAATTATATTTAATTATTTAATTATTAGGCAGAATATTAGAGAGTACCAAAATACCCTCCGTGAATAATAATCATTGGATGCATTTTAATTAAAATATTGAGCATCCAATAGCTCACATTAATTTAGTAACTATTACTAAGCCAAATGCTTAGTGATGTAAGTCGTAGCCGGATCAAGGCTAGCGATGTGGGTGACTCGCACTTGAGGAGGAGTTGTTGGGATTTTCAAGTACGAGTGGTTAGTCTCATATCGACTAGG
This sequence comes from Astragalus glycyphyllos, assembly GCA_963573325.1. Lineage (NCBI taxonomy): Eukaryota > Viridiplantae > Streptophyta > Magnoliopsida > Fabales > Fabaceae > Astragalus > Astragalus glycyphyllos. Next base: position 5,510,716 of record OY754313.1, on the reverse strand, counting down.
AATGAGCTAAATGAATGATATATAAGATAAGAGATCCTTATGCTTAGTGCCATATAAGGTTTTGGGTGGAGATGTGTCTAAGTCACTTGGTGGTCCGGTTCGTTAGCTAGGTAGCTCGTTAATGCTCCCGGTGCTCCCCCGAAAACCCCAACAAGTTGAGCCAACCCCATCTCATGTGAAATAGTAACCTTTGGATTAGGTTAGACAGGTTTGAGTTGACTCTCGAATTATTCGACTCACCCCTTGTATTATTTTTTTGATCAAAAGGAAAGCAACTCAACCCTTGTATACATACACACATATTTAATATTTAATTAATACTTTGTAGTTAACTTTTTTTATGTGGTATATCTAGAGGTGCACAAATTAACCGGTTTAGTGGTTAAACCACATCCATATCTATATCCGATTAAATAAATTTGTGTTATTTTTATAACCGGTTATTTCAATTTGTCAAATAATTAGATATGGTTTTTATCCGGTTATTTAATGGACGTCCAATGGATATCCAATTAGTTTTTGCCTAAAAACTTAACCAAACCCACCAAATAGTAACATTGCTTCGGGTGAGGAGGGTTAATTTGAGTTAACTTTCGAGTTATTCGACTCACCCCTTGTATAGGTACATATATATTTAATATTTAATTAATACTTTGTAGTTAACTTTTTTTATGGATTAGTGTATGGTTGAGAATCTGCGTTAAAGTAAAAACTGATAGCTTGATGCTGAAATTTAGCTATTTGAGACGTTAACTTTATAGTTAAAGCATCATTTCTCATTTTTTAGTAGTAGTATAATCGTAGAAAGTATAATTATATTTTAGTAAAAAAAAGTTTAAATATGTCTTTTTAACAAAATTCGACAAACAACAACGTTATTTAAAATTCGACAAACAAAATTGTAGCGGTAACAATGTTATTTAAAATTATACTATTTATATTTAGAAACAATCTAGTACAATCTTAATTAGGTCTGGTCTTAAATTTAGTTCCAGCTTATCGGGCTATTCAAGGGGAAGAAGAAGAAGAATATGACTTAAGTTAATTATTTAAAGAAATTCCACGTCATATAAGCAATTGTCATGTCAAGCTAGCCGTTGTAGATTCCACATAATCACAACAGACATGTCATCATCTGTTAAGTTAGATATGGACAAAATGTCTAAAAAATGATTTATGTGTAACGATTCTGAAACTTAGAGGATCAAAATGAGAAAAAAAACACAAAGGACCAAAGCGGAACAAATAAATAAGTTAAAAGACCAAAAATGCATGTTAGCCAATTATTTATTGTGGAGAGAGAAGTAAGTGTGATGGGTAACAAACAATCATGGGTATAATAAGGAAAAGGGTTAAATATCTTTTTATTCTTTATAAAATTTGGGTTTTTTGGATTTCGCCCCTTAAAAAAAATTCACCAACTTTTGGTCCCTATAAAAACAAAAAAAAAAACCCAAATTTTATAGGGACCAAAAGTTGGTGAATTTTTTTTAACGGACTAAAAACAAAGAGCCTAAACTTCATAGAAACCACAAACATATTTAGCCCCAAAGAAAATCCTAACAATTTTATGAAAAACAACAAAATTTTATTGACTATTTGTGCAAAATAATCTTAAAAGACTATTAAAACGAAACGGTGAAGTGTCAAAAATAATACTCCCTCCGTTCCTATATACTTGTCGATATTTGGCTTTTTACACATACCAATGAGACCAATAAATTTTGTTACTTTTGATACAATTAATTCTCATTTACCTATAATACCCTTAATAATTTATTATCTCATTTCATCCATTTCTCTCTCTGCAATAAATATTTGAAGGCATTATTGACAAAACAATAATAAATGTTGCACTGGACTTTGAAAATGACATGTAAATAGAAACAATTTTTTCTCCAAAAGCGACAAATAATAAGGACGGAGGTAGTATTTTATAAGCGTACATTTGCTTTACTCCCTCTGGTCGTTTTTATAGACTTATAGGCAAAAAAAATCTATAATTCAATTATTAGCTTTTTTACAAGCAAAAGTTACCTACTTTTTGTCAAAATTAATGCTATTCTTCATTGTATTTGACAATAAAGTGAAATTAAAAAAGTTCCTTAAATATTAAAAGGTTAATTTAGTAAATTTCTTTAAAGAATAAGAATAAAAAATATTCTGAAATTTAATTACATTTGAATAATACTTTTTTAGAAGTACATTTGAATAATACTTATTTATTACTTCTTATCTTTATTTATAAACCTGAGACTTTGTTTTGATTGTATTTTTGTTTTGAAATTTTCAATAAATTTATTTTATTTTTAATATCATCAAACTAAAATAATGTATCAAATTGTTGACAAGTTGTATTTTGGTTTAGTTGTGGCTTGGATATATATATATATATATATATATATATATATATATATATATATTTCTAAGAACCAATTTTTATATGTTTAGTTTAGTTTAGGGACCTACTTTTTTACCAAAGTTTAGGGACCTATTTATAAATTATTAATTAGTTCAGTGATCTGTTTACGGATTGTGAATATCACATTTGCATTGACAAACTACTGACTAATTGTAATGTAACAAAATAACTTAATTAAAAAAATTATATTAGTTCTAGGACTTTTTTGACAAGATATTAGTTCTAGGACTTGACTACTACCTTTTTAGTTTAGGAACCTACTTAAAGATTCCTAAATACTTCGGTCATAAATCCGGTCAAGCCACTTGGTCCATGGGTAATTGATTGCAACTGTGAGTCACTAGTCGAACCGTCCGATCATTATTAAAAATTATCAAAAAATTAAAATTCATTATATGTTTAAATTTCAAACTTCAAAAAACTATTGAAAACTCTTGCTTATCTTAATCACCCGCAAAACAAGCAAAATACATCGTTTCAAAATTTGTTTTGGCACTAGCACCGTCACACAACAAGCAAAATTGATGTCGTCTTGTAGTAGTAAGTAGAATAGTTTTATTTGTCCCACTAGATCACAGGTCTAATCGAACGAGCTAGTCACTGGTTCGGCCAACACTGTCTCGAGTTCTACTTAAAAACTACTTGGGTCACACTGGGTGTGACATGTACATCCCAATTGTTAGCTCGAACTGGTCATGCCATCGTTTTTTAGTCAGTCTAGTCTGAGTTTATGAACACTACTCTAATGATGTCACAATTTTGTATTTTCCATATTTTGAGCAAGGCCAGCCCAACACCTTTTGAGACCTAAACCGAACTCCGATAAGAAACTTTTTTAAAAATAATAACAATATAATAGTATTTTTTATATTCCCTTACTCAAATAAATGCAATTCATCCTGGAATTAGTCATTTCCATGTACTTCCCTTACTTTGGTAAATTTTTAATCTAATATCAAAACCCTAATTTTTTTAAATCTCAAAACCCTAATTAAAAATGATAGGATTTGTAATTAGAACCACATTAACTACAGAGGCCGTATCACATAAACTGTGTCAATTATTTCCTTATCTTTTTTTTCCACAAAATAAAAATACTTGAATATAAAAAACTTTGGGATTAGATTACTAGTTTCATCCATTTTAAAATCTTGAGAGATTTATCACAAAACTTAGACGAATTTGATGAAAGCTATGCCATTTTATTTCATTCATAAAAACATAACAATATGAAAAACGAAAACACTTTTCAAACCACCTTCTACATGCCAATACGATAAGAGTATATGAAAATTACATTAATTTATATATGATATAGGCTTGAGCCGAAGTCTTAATCCCCAAGTGATGATGGAAGGAAGTTATTCTTGACAGCAGCAGTTTGTTTTGGCACAAATTTTCGAGCCCACACATGTTTCCCATTGATGAAAAATTTGACTTTAGTAGCCCCCCTTAATATCATGTCAATAGTGGACACTTTGTGAAAAACAATACGAGCAAAAAGGGCTTGTTCATTTGGCTGCACTTCCTGCATGTACAAAGCCTCTATACGGTCCCCATAAGTGATAGTAAAGAACTCTTTCACTTCCCATTCCTCAACACGATATCCCTTAGAGAATGTCACAAATAAGGTCCTACCATCCGCGGGTACTACTACTTCGCCTCCATGGTTGTTAATATTCTGCAGCACTAGCTCAACATTACTTGCACCCCCAACACTGCCACCAAGCCTTGTGTTGGAAGGTCCAATTGAGCCAAACGAGAAATTGTTATTCTCTGAACTTACCATCTTTTGAGTTTTTGCCATCCTCTCAGCTGCGTTCCTCAGCATAGCTTGTTGCATGATGTCACTGAAAGCTCTTAGACACACCTCTTGCCCCACTTTCACCATTCCATGGATTGCTTGGACCCTATTTTCATAGAAGAATTGGAGAGATATTTCCTTGTCCAACAGGCTTTGAAGGAGAGGAATACTGTTGGCTTCAGAAGAGGAGATTGTTGCCGATGGGCCGTTGTTCATGTAGGTCAAGCATACAATAGTTTCGTCAGCAACTTCATTGATCAACATGATGGGTAGAGTCGTAATTTTCTTGACCACATTGCGAAACCCAACCCTCTCCAACCAGAGCCACATGGAAAAGGTTTGGATGGACTCTGTCGGGTCTCGAGAAAGGTCTGTCACAAGGATGGAGTAAAGGTTTCTGTCCATTTTGTGGAACAGAATGAAATCTTCTTGAGAGACGGAGAAAGGGGGGAAATAATCCATCTAGACAAATAAACACGGTGATGCGTTTCACGATGCTGATTTGGTATCGTATAAATAGCGAGTGTGTAAGAGTAGTGTGGGGCCCTTAGAATAATTATCATTTGTAAAAAAATGAAAAAGTACAAACATTCACATGAGGCATGTTTATTCGAGGGCGGAGAGGCATGGTTGGTGCGTGTATGTGTTTTATGACACTTAAAAACACTTTTTGCAAATTGCAGTTTCTACTAGTAGATCCTCTGAAGGTTGGCCAGCTCAGGTTCAATATACAAGGGATAACGAGGAGCATGTGATGTACTAGTACAGTAGAAGAGGAACAAGTGTGTGAGTCAGAAACTGATCATTGTGGATGATACTTGGTGTGACTTAGGTGTAAATAGCACAAGTAGTTAGAATAGAACACGAGTGTTGGCAATCCTGAGTAGTGAATTCAAATGGTCAAGGTTAGTATCCAGATGTCCATGCTCATTGTGAATGGCTTACACGCCATATTCGATGGTTTCTATGTCAGACAACTTAAGCAAAAGACTAATAACGTCAATGCATTGGTTCTCGAGTTTTTTTAATTAATACACTCATAAATTATACACTCATAACTTACAATAATCAATAAATTTAATTAATAGTTATATTAACTTTATAAATATAATTAGTATAAATTATAACTATTTTTTTACAGTAGTATAAATTATAACTATTAATAAATTTTATATTCTTATTACAAGAGTGAGGAATTTGATTTGCTCTCTCACCCTAGAAGCACTCGATAATAAATATTAACATATTTTAATTATATTATTAATACTTAAACAAGTCATTTATTACTTACTTTTCATATAACAATTATGTTAAAACAATCGGTATTATATTTTGTCAAATAATTACCTTTCATAAGGTTAGAACTATATGCATTAACCATCACCATTGGCTCTGTGGCATAAGCTACTCTAAGACGGTCGATCCGATACTCCTGGGTTCGATTGTTGTAGTGGACAAACTCGATATTGGCCAGAAATTTGCTTCTAAGCAAATTAGTTTTTTATTAAAAGCGTTGGGACACTCCGTGGACAACCACCGAAGGTTCGAAACCAAAAAAAGAATTATATGTCATTAAATAATGTGCTACTTTTTAATTTTTAAATCAATAATTAATCAATAATTGTTATAATTAAAATTTATATTCATGAGTCAACAATCAAAATTTATTGTTAATGAAAATATTTATAGAAGTATCAAATTATTTTATTATAAAAATTATTTTCATATAAGTATTAATTAACATACTATAGAGTTACTAAACTCTTAATAATATGTCTTTAAGGCCTAGCACAATTGGAAAAGTTAACATTCTTAGATTAAGAATTTTTTTAATCCATGAATCATCAATCGGTATTTGTTGTTATGAAAACATTTATAGAAGTACCAATTTTCTATTAGTATCACTTATTAAAATTATTTTGATACAAAGAGATTTTGTCCCCCATTGTGGTCCTACCCGGCTCGAGGGATTGGTTTCTATTGTTGCGCACAGGAGATACTCAGCTTATACAAAAAAAATTATATATATTAAAACAATGTTTACATAAATTCAAAAATGAATTTTTCTTAGATCGTCCTTACAGTAATACGTTTCCTGCATAAAATAAAACATTTGTTTAATAATTCCAGTTGTTTAAAAACAGTCATTATTATAATAAATAATAAGTTTGATAAAGTTAGAAATATATCTCTTTAAATAATATTCTAAATTATATCTTATATTTGGATTCGCGAGTCATCGATCATTATTTATTGTTATGAATATAGTTATAATAATAGAATTAAGTACCAAACTTTTTTAATAATGTATCCTTTATAAAATTATTTCTAGATATATATTACCATACATACTATCGAGAGGCTCATTCTCTCTTAACCAAGTGTCGAGGATTCGATTCTCGCCTTGGGTATGGAGCAGCTTTAAATCTCTGGGCCAGCTGTCTCACCCTTCGAGGTGCCTCCAATCAAGCGAGGGGATTAGCCACTGCGTTCGGCGGTGGATATACTGGTCTCGACCAAAAAAATACATACTGTCGAGCTACTAATTTACAAATAATTTGTTAATAAAGATATTGAAAAAATAAAAATAATAATAAGGATCTATTATCTACTTCCTTCGTTCCTGTTTACTTGTCGCTTTTTGACTTTTTACACATACCAATTAGATCAATAAATTTTGTTACTTTTGATAGAATTAATTCTCTTTTTCTCATAATACCCTTAATGATTTATTATCTCGTTTCATCTATTTCTCTCTCTGCAATAAATGTTTAAAGGCATTATTGACAAAACGATAATAAATGTTGCACTGGACTTTGAAAATGACATGTAAATAAAAACCATTTTTTTCTCCAAAAGCGACAAGTAATAAGGACGGAGGTAGTATTTTATAAGCGTACATTTGTTTTACTTCCTCCGGTCGTTTTTATAGACTTATAGGCAAACAAAATCTATAATTCAATTATTGGCTTTTTTACAAGTAAAAGTTACCTACTTTTTGTCAAATTTAATGCTATTCTTCATTGTATTTGACAATAAAGTGAAATTAAAAAAGTTCCTTAAATATTAAAAGGTTAATTTAGTAAATTTCTTTAAAGAATAAAAATAAAAAATATTCTGAAATTTAATTATATTTGAATAATACTTTTTTAGAAGTACATTTGAATAATACTTATTTATTACTTCTTATCTTTATTTATAAACCTGAGACTTTGTTTTGATTGTATTTTTGTTTTGAAATTTTCAATAAATTTATTTTATTTTTAATATCATCAAACTAAAATATTGTATCAAATTGTTGACAAGTTGTATTTTGGTTTAGTTGTGGCTTGGATATATATATATATATATATATATATATATATATATATTTCTAAGGACCAATTTTTTATGTTTAGTTTAGTTTAGGGACCTACTTTTTTACCAAAGTTTAGGGACCTATTTATAAATTATTAATTAGTTCAGTGATCTGTTTACGGATTGTGAATTTCACATTTGCATTGACAAACTACTAACTAATTGTAATGTAACAAAATAACTTAATTAAAAAAATTATATTAGTTCAAGCCTTCAAGGACATTTTTGACAAGATATTAGTTCTAGGACTTGACTACTACCTTTTTAGTTTAGGAACCTACTTAAAGATTCCTAAACACTTCAGTCATAAATTTTGTTATCTACTATCTACTTCCTTCGTTCGTTCCTTCGTCCGTTCCTGTTTACTTGTCGCTTTTTGTTATCTAAACACTTCAAGGATCTATTATCTACTTCCTTCGTTCTTGTTTACTTGTCGCTTTTTGGCTTGTTACACATACTAATGAAATCAATAAATTTTGTTACTTTTGATAGAATTAATTCTCTTTTATTCATAATACCCTTAATGATTTATTATCTCATTTCATCTATTTCTCTGTCTGCAATAAATGTTTAAGGGCTTTATTGACAAAATAATAATAAATGTTGCATTGGACTTTAAAAATGACAAGTAAATAGAAACAAATTTTTTCTACAAAAGCGACAAGTAATAAGGAATGGAGGGAGTAACTTTTTCCATTGTATTTAATGATAATGGACTATAAGTTTCATTCATTTAATGTTAAATATTTAATACCGAACATGAAAGTTTCTAAAAAAATTAACAATTAAATAAGGGGGATAACTTAAGTAATGAAATTAAAACTTCAAATGAAATTTAGTAAGATTTAATACATATAATGACTACATATCTTAACAACTGTGCATGTAACTAATTTGCTAGTAGTAATTAGTACCATTTAATAAAAGTAATTAACTCATAAAATGCAATTATTATTATTATTATTATTATTATTATTATTATTATTATTAGTGTTTCAAAACTCCGACTAGTCATTACCTCAGTCAGTCTGCTGGTCAATGGATCACTAATCGAATCGGTGAGTTACTCATTAGCCCACATGAACTGGTATATATTAAATAAATTTATAAAATTTAAGCCAAAGTATATTAATTGTAAAAAAATTAATCTATTGCTTTATTGTAAAAAAATAAATTTGAACAAGATTTTAAACTAACAAATGTAATGCAATCATCATTATTATCTCTACATAAAGGATCTGTATTCGGCAGAGGCGGACCTACATGTACTACATGAGGTTCAGGTGAACCCCTGGAGAAATAAAATTAGCATTAGAATCTTAGGAAAAATGTTTTTCACCCCCAGAAAAATGTCTTCTGCATCCAAGTTCCTAATTTTGCATCAAAGTTCATTTTGCACCACTCTGATACACCAACTCTCACATATTTTACTTAAAAAAAGTTTTTATCTCTCCTTGAATCGGTTCTGGTTCTTATTATCTTTATTTTGATTCTGTTAATGCTATTTAATTAATTTGTATTTTGTGTTAGAGCTATTTAATTTATTTTGATTATGTTAGTCTATTTAATTTGAATCCGTTATGTATTTTGTGAATATGTTGTTTCTTTTAGCTCTATTTAATTTGTATTTAGGAACTTGTTAGTGCTATTTAATTTGTGTTGGTCTAGGTCTAGTGCAACAAAAGTTGTGAACATGTTAAAGTATTATATTTTTAGTGATTTGTGTGTTTGAAATTTTTTGCACCCACTGACTCAGAGTCCTGGGTTCGCCACTCGTATTCGGGGGGTTCCAGATTCAAATCTCCACTAGTCTCCTTGGGTTAGGTAAATGTAAAAAGAGCCAGAAGATCTTCCGTGTCTTGGATTGGGAAAAAGCAAGAATAAGTTGTACATGTTCAAGGGGGTCCACACCTCCACATCACTTTTAAGAACTACACTCAATGTTTACTTCAATGTTGAACGCTTTAAGAATCCAATTTGGGTCCCACATGGCCTCAATACACTCACACCCTCTAAAGAAAATATTTAACTACATCTCACAACACTCTAAAACAAGAGTATAAGAGAAAAAACAAAGTCCCCCCACCCCCACTAATATTTGCTTATAAAAAAAAAGTCAAATACAACTTAAGGTATTTCTGTCGGGTGCATCTTGAAAAGGAGAGCTTGAGCCCATTATATAGCCTTAGTCTCCCTCTTCCTTCACAAAACTAAGCAATGTGGGACTTTTTCAAGATGCTCAATTTCAATCAACTCCAACAATTTGCACCTTGATTGTAACTGATACCCGAGGCATCTTTCGCTTTCATTGTTTACACCAACAATCATAGTTTAAAAGAACTATTATACTCCACCGTAGAGAGTATACTTCACTTGAGGCTAAATCACTCCAAGAATTTCTATATCTCGAAAGTTATCGACATAACTTCTTCAAGAAGCTCAGTTCCTATCAACTCAAACAAAAACTACACTCAATGTTTACTTCAATATTGAACCCTTTACGAATCCAATTTGGATCCCACAACCTTTCCTATAGGTTTTCTCCAAAACATTGTTTATGTTTAAGAAATGAGTTCGTATAGAGGAACTCAAATTAACATCACTCCTCCAATTTGACGTACTCGAACCGTGAACTCAAGTATGGGTCAATCTACACGGGTATATACTTCTTCAACCCATTTTACACTAACAATTTTTTTTGACAAAGGAAAACTCATACCATTTCATTCATAAGTAAAGAGGAAATACAAGTGGGAATACAATCAAACACGTGGGAGCTAGCATAAGACGTTGCTGCTTTAGGTAGAGTATGAGCAACAACGTTCGCTTGCCTCCTAATAAAACCAACCATACAGTTTTCTAAAGTAGATAAAAGTGACTGACAAACATTTAAAATAGAGCCATATTTGGTAACAAATTTAGACGATCCTCGGACACCATTCACTACCGCTTTGCAATCAAGCTCGATGGTAACTCTATGGATATTTAAAGCTTGTAACCAAGTGACTGCTTCCAAAAGACCCAAAGCTTCAGCCTCTTGAGGTTGGGGATGACCATTGTACCAAACCGTTCTAGCTTTAACAAAAGCTCCCTCATCATTACGGATACACATACCAATCCTGTAGCTGCTATCATCAAACAAAGCTGCATCCACATTACATTTCACTATACCGGCCACTGGACACTAACAATTAAAGACAAGTAAATGGAAAACAAGAGAACCCGTTTTACCTTCTTCTCCAACCCTATATAATTTTGCAACCGTGAAAACTATCCCTATTTCAAGTTGCCACCAAATTTTCCGTTTTCAGATCCACTTCATTTTTCAATTGTTGCTCTTCATCTTCTCCCTCTGCTCCTCCTTGCTTCTTCTGATTTGTTTCCAATTATATTTTCAACATTACTCAACCGGGTTCTTTATAATGATCCGCCGGGTCGGGAGTTGAATCTAATCCGGTGAGTCACCCGACCCGATTCTTAAAATATTAATTATTGTTTATTATTATTATTATTATTATTTTATTAAGGAAAGGATTGGATTGTAAGATGGCGTGCAGACATTTTAGTTCCTTTGCTCTCTTCATTCTCGTTTCGTAGAAGCCAAGAACAACCCTAACAGAGGTACTGTTTCTTTCTCACTTTGCTCAAACATTCCGCGACCCTTTTGTTATTTCTTCAAATCTCCACATGGGTTCCTATCAAAATCACTTTTTTATTTCTATTTCTTCATTTTCTCACTTCCATTTTTTGATCTTAGATTCTGCTGATCTGTTCTATTTTTAGCTAAATATCTGATTTTCTTGCCGTATTTTTTTTTTGTCAAATGGATCTTATAGAGTTAAAACCCAGTAGCAGAAAACTTTGAGTCATGAGGTTTTGCATGTGTACATTTATAAGATTTGTCTAGTTTAAGCCATTTTCTGGTTTGACTCAGTCTGAGCTGAAACAAAAAAGTAGGTTTTGTTTTTAAGGGTCACACTATTATTACATTCTATTGTTTTTATTTCATTTTTAATGTTCATATTAAATTTATTGTTTTTTATATTGTATTGGCTTGTTAGGGACTTGGGGGAATGCAATGGACATGGGCAATTTGTGAGGATATTTAAAACTGTACATTGTTTTCCTACAATTTGCTTCACCATTTGTTGTTGTGATGGATGGTGATAATGGTCTTAACATACGTAATTGGGGTTACTATGAACCTGCTACATCCTTTAAGAGCCATTTGGGGCTGCAGTTAATGTCATCCATGCCTGAAAAGCCTATGCTTGGAGGGCGTAATGCTGCCGTTTCATCGACTACTAGTAATGGTGCATTTCACCCTAGGGACGTTGGGATGCCTCAAGCTACATACCAAATGGATTATATGAGGGATGCATGGATTAATAGTCAGAGGGAGAAGTATATGAATATGATACCTACGAACTCGAGTTATGGCGGTATTCCAGAGACATCTGTGGCACCACCTCATATGCAAATGATTCGACCACCTGAATTGTTAAAAGAAGAAAAGCCAATGGAAGAGGCACTTGTAGTTGAGAAGGCAAATGGAACTGGTAAGAAGAGGCAGGGCTCTAAGATTCCTAAGTCCCCTAAGGCTAAGAAACCAAAGAAGGGTCCTCGTGTGCCGAAAGATGAGAATGATCCTTCGGTTCAACGAGCGCCGAGAGTTCAGAAAACTACTGAAATTGCTATAAATGGGATTGATATGGATCTTTCTAGTATTCCAATTCCTATTTGTTCATGCACTGGGACACCTCAACAATGTTATAAATGGGGCTCTGGTGGATGGCAGTCTGCATGCTGCACAACGGCCATGTCAATATATCCTTTGCCTATGAGTACTAAGCGGCGTGGTGCTAGAATTGCCGGAAGGAAAATGAGTATAGGAGCATTTAAGAAAGTTTTAGAGAAACTTGCGGCTGAGGGTTATAACTTTTCTAATCCTATTGATTTGAAGACTTATTGGGCAAAACATGGTACCAACAAGTTTGTTACTATCAGGTAGGTCTACTCCGTCTTCAACTGGCCTCTTAATCCTGTTCAGCGTGTTTGTCATGTATATATGTGTTTATTTGGCCAGAGACATAGACTTCTTAGCTGGTTTGTAGTTTGAGAATTTTCAAAGTCATGAGACAATTTCTTCCCCATTCTAACTCTTGCTATGTTGTTTCGCTTCTTCGATTTAGTTGATGGGAATTCAATCTTTTGGTTGGTTGGTTGGTCCTGATAAGAAATTAGCAAATGGTATCTTGTTTTATTAATATTCAGCTGGAAAATTTTTATCTGTTGATAATCCTAATGGTGATGAATGTTAGTTCCAACTAAATATGCAAGCAGAGTTGATAGCATCATACTTTGAACTTTGATCTCCTTTGTGTAAATCTATGATTAATTAGAAGAATATGCTTGCGTACTGATTATGACCTCTGAAAGATGGATTGAAAAATACTGCACAATGTACTAAATTGCAATGTGGTTCTAGATTGTTTGTTATTTGACGGTTTTCGGAAGCGGGTAGAAATAGTCTCTTGGTCAGCCTTTTATTAGTCAGTTTTGAAGTTTTATCAGGTACGTGCTTAGCTTTTTCAAAAGTTTGTTTACATTCTATTTGGATAAATAGCTCAATTAAGTATTATAATATAAACACTTAAAAGTGGTTATGTATTAGCTATTTTTATAAGTGGTTATGTTAGAAAACTTATGGAAATAAACTGAATATAACTTATGGACATGCCATAAGCAGCTCTTTCAAATAGTTTCACAAGTGTTTGTGGTAGTTGATAGGCTCCAACAAGTCTATCCAAACAGGCCTGTAATGTTGAATAGTTCAACCAGTTCCAATTAAAGTTCAAAATAAAGTTATATTTGGTTGCTTGAAGTAGTGTTTGTCATGATGAGGCAAATTTATGGAGTGAAAGTTGATGTAGAAATACATAGTCTCACTTTTGGTTGGTAGTAAAAGATGCAGCATATAATGCTATTTTAATAGTCCACATTGCTTGTTGAAGATTGTTATAGATGCTACTGTCATGCTTCCATTATAGTGGTATATAAGTTGAGAATTGAGATTTTGTACACTTCTTACAAGTAATTTTGTAGTATATTTAGCTGATAATTATTACAAATCTGAGGAAATGTACTATTTTATCAGCTTTGTAAACTGTAGGCCTAGTTTAAATTTTGGAAGCTAATACTGACGACACCAGGCCAAAATTTAAAGCTCTGGAAGGGGGTGTATGATAGAAGAAACGGAAGTGTTAATAGTTCCCCTTATATTTTTTGTTGGGTTGAACACAGAAGGGCTAAACTGAGGCCCAAAGAGGTCTGGTTTTATAGGAACATCATTGTTTGTTTGTAATATGCAGAAGCTATCTTTTCCTTTGTGAACATGGGATAATATGATTTGATGTCTAAAATCTATTTACACTCTAAAAGAATGAATATAAAACTCCTATTATTTTCCCTTTGCTTGACTATTAGTATTTCAGAAAGGATTGAGGAGATTGAAGCCTCTCCCCTTGGGTGGCTAAATTGTTGTATGTAATAATTTCAACAAGATTTCTTGTTAAAAGACATGGTTAGCATCACTAACCTAGTTCCCTCTGTTCTTAATCTTTGGTACTTTTGTCTTGGAATAATTGAAGTCAAAATAAAATAGTGTTGGGACAATTAATACATACTTTGGAACTCTAAAAGACTCCATAAATATAAATGGTATATTTGAAAAAATTTGGTGAATTGTATATTGAGTTTCTAAAAGTACTATTGTTTTAGAACAAAAAAAAACCAAAAGTGCCAAAGATCAGGAACGGGGGGAGTAACTCTGAATTAGGTTTATAAGTGGCTTTGATATTTCACATTACTCATTTTTACCTTTTCCACCTATGGCTTTGTTTGGTAAGGCTGGTCTGCTAATTTATAGCGGATCGACTCATTGTAACTGTTTGACATTACTAGCTTTTAACCTTTTTCACTAGCTTCTAGCGTTTGAGCTTATAGCTTATGACGTTTTATTTTTTCTCTCAATTTTACTCTCATTAATTTAACTAAAATTTTCATTTATCCTCGTTAAATGAAGTTCTCTCTCATTTTTAAGCATTAATCACAAATATCTATTTATGTAATTTTATATTTAGAAGCTATTTTAACTGCTAATTTTATCAAACACTTTAAACTCAACACGCTAGTTTATCTGCTATCAATTATTCATTATTAGCTCATCTGTTATAATCTAGCTTACCCGCTATTTGCTAGTTTATTTGTTATTCGCTGTTTTTGCCAGCATAACTATCCAATAAGCACCTCATTCTTTCAAACCATGACCATCCAAATATTTTACAAAATAGGTCACACACACCAATAACTTTACATTCAATTATAACTCACCAATGGGTCTCGCCCTAACCCAGAGCAAGGTTACTAGGGATATGTTTGTCCAATTTTCACATGAGATGAGGTTTGATCTTTGGCACTTTTGGTTTTTTTTTTTGAGGCAACTTGAACTTCTCCTAATTCAGAGTTACTCTGGGTTAGGAGAAGTTCAAGTTGACTCTTGGATTATTCGGCTCGTCCCTAGTATATATGTAGATATATTTAGTATTTAATCAATACATTGTACTTACATTTTTTACATTTTTTATGGGTTAGATTGTATGGTTGAGAATCTGTGTTAAACTCGAAACATGTAGTTTGATGTTAGAGTTTAACTGTTCGAGATATTAATTGTATAGTTGTAGTAATAATATAGTAGAAGTCATCATGCTTATATTTTATAAAAAAATTTAAACTATGTATTTTTAACAAATTTGAACAGACAATATTACTTTTATAGAAATTTATTGAATGTAGCTAATAAGTTTTATTATTAAATCTAAAATATTCAATTGTAGTTGTAACATTATTTAAAATTATATTATTTCTATTTGTGGACAATCTGATACAATCTTAATTAGACCCGGTCTTAAATTGAGTCGTAACTTATTGGGTTGTTCGGGTTTGAGAAAGATTTAGTGTCTAAAAAATGGTTTATCAAAATTTAGGATAAGATTAGATAACCTATCCTAACCTTTCAATTGCACACCCCCTAGGAGACCTTTATAGTTACCCCTGAGATTGAATCAAATAAGTATCGTTATGAATGAGTCAAAATAGTTGGTAGTTGTCTCGTACAATGTACAAATATACACGATTGTGACAAGTAATAAAGAATGAGTAAACATCGTTTCCACAAAGATATATTACCAAATTAAATTGATGTTTTTTTATAAGCAAGAATTATATTAAATTGATGTGATGAGATTCGTAATGCTAGCAAGATGCTTTAGTAACTCGCCTATAGTAGTTGGGCGTAGAATAAACATTTGGGCTTTTCACACACTTTCTACAAAGTTTCTTTAATGGTGCTTTATTTCTATGTCCTCATTAACCATGATTTTGTTCACCCCATGGACTTTAGCAAAAATATTTCCATTGTATTCAAGCTTAGTTTTTTTTTTGACAAGTATTCAAGCTTAGTTAAAATGTCAATTACCTACGACTATCTATATTAATCAACAAATTCTACTCACCAAACACTTTAGATATTTAATGACATGTTATTTAAAACTAAGTGATCAATCTCAATTCGAAACATATAGCATAAACACACATTAAGTAAAAAATGTGGAATATAAACATAACAAACATCTCCCACAAGATTCATTAGAAGTCATTGCACAAGATTCACTCACGATGGAGAAGGGAATTGGGAATTGGGAATATTACGGATTAGGGATTTTAGATGAGGTGGCAGTCTACATAATCACCTCATCCATGTCACCTATTCCACATGTAACAAATCATCTGTCCAAAAAAAATGTGACACATCAACTTAATGAATAATTTTAAATTTTGTAAAGGCTATTTTTAAAAAATTGTTGGGACCAAAATGGATATTCATTGAATTTGCAAGATCAAAATGATATTTAATCCATGAGAATTATCTTTTTGTCCTTTTGTGATATTGCGGTATAGATCTCTATCCATGTTAAGACATGGGGTGTGTGTATGTATGTGAGAGTAAAATAATTCCAATAGTGTTTGAATTTTTAAATTCAAGCTGAAAAGAACTAAAACTCTTATTTCTAAGAGTTATGAAAAGTGCTTGGTCGTGGAAATCTTGAATGAGTTCCTCCGGTGTAAAAAGTAAGAATAATTATCTGATAAAGAAAATATGAGGCTATAATTTTATGACTAGAATAATTTTGTCAGTTTTACAAACTAAATTAAAGAATAAAAAATCTATTGAATATAAATATTTAAAAAAATAAAAAAATAATATTAATTAATTTTTTTAACAAATGAAATGTGGTTTTCATATTGATAGTTTTGTCATTTACTAATAATATATATCATATCATGATTTATATTAGCTTATCTAAAGCATATAATTGAATATCATGTTATTTTTGTACTAAATTAAGAATATTATATGTTATTTAATTTCTTATCATGTGCAGATCACACACGTAATGGGATAAACGTTTATTGTGTCTCTATCCTATCCTATATATTTATCCAATTGTCTATTGTATCTTATCTCAGTCAAATGGGAGCTATATGTAACCTGCAAAAGTGAGAAGTAGTTTCTTATTTTCTTATCAGGTACAGATCAAACACATAATAAGATAGTCGTTTATCTTGTCTCTATCCTATCTTATATATTTAATCCAGCTCTCTATTGTATCTTGTTTGTAAATGAGATCTATAGGTAGCCTACAAAAGTTACAGAGGTAGATATTATTATGGTATATATTAATACATTAGCTTAACATTAAAACTTACAATAATGTGGCAATCTTGGTATATAGTGTGCCAGAGAACAGTGTTTGATTCTGTAATCAGATACAGAGACTATTTCTGACTTTCCAACCATTATGAATCAATGTCCCTCAAGACCAAGACAACTTGGTTCCTTTTACCCTTTTGACATTTGCATATTATAGGAATAAGTTATTTTCATCGTGAGAAATAAACACTAGAAATTCAAATGTTCAAAAGCTTCTTAATAATACTCATAGCATTGGTTGATTAGTTTAGTTGACCGTGAGATATCTAAAAACACGTGGGGATCAACTATAAACTCCAAGTCTCAACATCCTTAATATATTTTTAACTTCGTGTGCATGTTTGTTCTTGAAGTTGTGAAGTGCTTATAATATACGTGAATCAAGTCAAATTTAGGTTAGATGCATGAAACGAATCCATGAAGTACTTTTAGGCACATGTACATGTACACAGTACACACACATAAACTATGCTTTGTTTAATCAAAATGTGACACAAAAACCAACTACAAAAACTGACCGAACTTTGATTAATTTTTAATGAAAATACTGAAATGATTTCTCAGTGATCTCTTAGCTAGATAGAGGTCGATAAGAGGCACTTAAGAAATTAATAGTCATAATACTAATATATTAATATCAAAACCTTAACAAATAGAGGCACTTAAGAAACAATTACAATGGTATAACAAACAATAGTCATAATACTAAAAATAATCTAAACTCTGACAGATAGTTGGCCACCACAAAACTAGTAAAAGTATACATACTTTTTTGAAATACAATCTAAAGGGTCAACAGTCGATTTATAGAAGAGGCGGTGGTCAGACTTAGTCTTAGCTAGAAGTCACTTCCATGAATATAATTTAATTGCATATAAGGTCTCAAATGGATCAATTTTTGGTGGTTGTAAAATCTTTAAATGCATAGCAAAGATGAAAAACAATATGTATTCTTTCTCCTACCGACTTCCCAACATAGTTCTCAGTTTTTTATAGTGGTAATTTTCCTATAAGGCAATGGAAGAATCTGCTTACGGTTTGACATCCTGTTCTTTCACACACATATGAGTGCTAAGAAGTAGTAGCTAGTGGCCTAACTTAGTCTTTGCTAGGAACCACTTCCATGAATATAATTTAATTGCAAATGAGGTCTCGGATGGATCAATCTTTGTTGGTCGTAGAATCTTTAAATGCATAGCAACGATGAAAAGAAATATATAGTCTTTCTCCTACCGACTTCTCAACTTAGTTCTCGGTTTTTTATAGTGGTAGTCTTCCTATAAGGCAATGGAAGAATCTGCTTAGGGTTTGGCACCCTGTTTTTTAACACTCATTTTAAAACACACATTCTCTTATTGGATGCAATTTAAATGGGTCACACTAAATTACGGGGATCTCATGTAAATTTGGTGGGACCTTTATAAATTTCCAATGCAAGAAAAAGTTCAAATAAATACATTTAGAGATGAAAAAAAAAATCAAAAATTTCGTGTCTAAGTTAGTTACGACAAATTTGGAGACAAATCATTCTTTAATTTCCATCGTTATTTCAACCTTTCTACTAGTGTTTAGCCAAAAGAAGAGCGCATTAAAAAGAGTGTCGCAAACGTTTCTCTTCACACAAATTAAAAAAGAAGCATTTAATGAAAGAATGAAACAATTTCACCATATCAATGTTATTACGTACAAAATAGTACAACACGAAAAATATAAATCTACAAAATATTATTAAAGGTAAAGGGAGTAAACTCTTATGAAAAATTGTGAATTTAATGTTTTTTTGGTAATATTAATGTGTATTTAATTTAATACATTAGAAATAGATATGCTTCAATTTTGACTGAATAATTAATTACCTTGTTTGAAACCCTTAAACAATGCCATCAGGGAAGAACATGTTTAAGGTTTAAGGGACACTTGAATAATATATTCTAGATCACTTAATCAGAACGAGGAACAGAAACCTTGGCTGGTTCATGAACTTAAATTTAGAGCTGTCCACATTGTTTGACCACACTATGTTTGGAACATGAATGAGGGTTTTAATTAGGGGTGGACAAAGAAATATTCCTATCACAAGGTTGCCATTGCCACCATGATTGTCACAAATAAAGCTTTCCTCTCAACATTGAGCATACGTTTGATTTCATTTGAGCTGCTATAGTTTGCATCATTAGACTATGCTAGTGAAACGCTATTCACAATTGATAGATGATAGTTGTTGTGAAATGACATATCCATTGCTAATTGCTATTCCATTAAATGGTTTTTCAGTTTGTGTGTAGTGTAAGCTAATTAAAATAAATAGTAATTAGTATATTTTATTAACAATCTCGCCATCTAAATGAATTCATTTCCTTTCTTGGTTTTTGTTCTGGAGGGGGCCGAAGCCCACTCCAGCGCCTCAGCATAGACCGGCCCAACGACAATGGGCAAGAAAGCAGGGAGCCAGATCAACGGCCCTGATGGGTTCGTACAATAATCCAACGTCCACGCACAACCCACTAACACTATATAAGCATTAATTACGTCAGTTGTCAGGTACACACGATTCATTCAGTTATATACTCTGCTCGTTCGCTCCTGACTTGGGCGTTGGAGTGTCTTCGCAGGTACACCCGCCCTCTTTGCTTGCCCGTGGGAGCTGGTCTGAATCCTTGCTCGTGTAATAGCTGGCTGTGGCGTCACTTGAGGCGTCATCAGTAGCTGCAAGAAAAGCACCAATAGGATCGATAGTATTCAAGTCGATACTTGAGTTGTATGTCTGCTGGGAGTGCTGATCAACCTGCTGGGGTGGGGGTGGATACATCTACTGCTGAGGTGCATAGTACTGCTGAAGCTGGGGTGGGGTGGATACATCTGCTGCTGAGGTGGATAGTGCTGCAGGTACTGAGACCATGGCTGAAAGGCACCGCCAAAGTGCTGTTGTGGCGGCATGTAGGATGGCGCCATATGGGAAGATGATGGCATGGAGTACTGCTGCTGAGACAGCTGACTCAATAAGTGATTATAGCGCTCCTCATTTAGCCTACGTTCCTCCGCTGCTTGTCGTTCCTGCTCCGCTACGCGTGCCTCAGCTTACATAGTCCGCTCTCGAAGCTCCTGCAATTCTAGTGCACTTCGCTGTTGGCGCTCTTCGTACTCACGATGAGCCTGGCTCAACTGCTGGGTCAACTCAGTTACAACATTCAAATCTCCAGTTGTAGGAACATATGAGCGGGCAGTACTCCCAGCTGATCCAGAACTAGAAAGACTCGGAATAATACTTGCTCTGAAAGCAGCTGGTCCGATACCACCAGATTCTGCTAAACGATTACATTTTCTTGGACCAACTGCTCTCTCCCAAATTTCACGAGCTGCTCTAGCCTCCTCCACAGGATCAATTTCCGTGCTCCCACTGCTCTGCTGTTGAGTCTCCCGGTACTCATTAATTCCAGCCTCAAAGTTCTCCTGAAAAAATAATACAAACCAAAATAAAATGAATAACTATTAATGAAATAATAATAATTTAAAGATAAAATTTATAATTGTATATATAATAACTTTTACCTGAACCTCCCTCGCCTGGTCAGTAACAAACTCACCAGTCTCCTCCCGGACATGGAGGTAGGTATACAACTCAGGCAACGTAATTGGCCTCTAGTTCATTGCCTCCTATATAAATAGTGTTATTAGTTAATCAATTAATTATAAATATTAATTAATAATTAATTAATAATATGTAAGAAATTTACCAAACGCAAATGATGAGTTGCAGCATTAACACTGCCCCCTGTGTGTGTACAGCGACCTTTGTCAGAAGCCCTGTTTTTCTTGGCTTTCTCACTTTTGAGTTTAAATTCCGGTGTCGCCCAATACTTTTTCAGGTCTTGCCAACTTGATTCTCCCATATAAGTCGGTTTCTTATCTTCTATTCGTGCATTCCTCAATAATTCAGAAAACCGATGAGAACACCTCTTATGGAAGACTCTCATAACTTCTTCTTGTTCCTCATGTAGCCACGTACATTTTTCCTATTTTAAAAATTATACAATTATGTTAATTACGTAATATTATATATTATATAAAATAAAAACAAATTAATCAATAATAAAATAATTAAAAATTGTTTTTAGAATAAAAACTTACTAAAAATGAATTTAAAATCTTTGCGCATTCGTCCTCATCTTTTCTCACTGCACCCCAATTCTTCCAGCCCTTGTTGAAATTCTCCCTAATTGATGTTATGATTGCAGTTGCACTTTTCTTGCAAGGAAGAAAGCTGTAGAATATTTAAAGAGATGAATTTTGTTACACAAAATTTATATAATAAGAGTTATAAAAGAAAAATAAATTAATATAAATACTATACTTACGAGTCACCAGCAGTCTTCAAAATGACACGACCATCAAGCGTATACCTCACCACCTCCTGGTCAATGTGATAAGTGCGTATACCTTCAGCATCAACATGTACCGGGGCTATGCCCTCAGTACCTTCAGGAATCACTGGCTCCTGTGGAGTAGTACTACTAGAAGCTCCATCTGTCAGAGGTCGAGGCACATATCTGTCACTATCAGGAACAACAACTCGACGGGGTTGCTGACAACGTCTAAGGCGAGTAGAAGTCTTCGTCCTACGACTACTACCAACATCGTCCACCGGTGGAGGAACATCATGATCAGACCCAGATCCTGAGTGAGCCATATACTGTATATATCTAGAAAATTAGAAATATATATATATATATATATATATATATATATATATATATAGATTTAAATATTTAAAAAAGAGATCGGCTTAATATTAATTTAAACACTAAAACATAAATTGTATCCATATTATAATTAAATTAAATACAACAACATGCATAAATTAAGTACTAGCTAGCTAATTGGAATCATATTCATTCTTAAAATCATCGTCATCAGAAGAGTCATGAATTCTTGATGGACCAACGTGCTCTGCTGCATCTTCATCATCTTCATCATCAACTTCGTCGCCGGTGTTTGGCTCATCACATAAACGACTGATGTGTTCAACTTGAATCACTTCATTTACATTAGTCATCTCATCCATTTGATATGGCACAGCTTCCACTGTGTCATCATTTGTCTCAATGCGACCTCTTGGCTTTGTTTTAATTGCGACACACCAACCATGCCAATCAGTCCTTGTTGATGGATAAGGGACATAATACACTTGTCTCACATTTTGTGCAATGACGAACGGATCATACAGTGGATATCTACTACTCATTTTAATGTCCACTGTATTTGACTTTTGATTCACCCTTGTTCCCCGAGAAGATGGATCAAACCAATTACAATAAAAAACCACTACCTTCTGACTAAAATCTAGATGAGGGTACGCAAGTTCGTATATGTGTTGAACAACTCCATAAAAATCATGTTCACCTCCTTCGGTGACACCCTTCATGCAAACACCACTATTGATAGTTTCTCTGCCCTGTGTCCATTCATTGGTGTGAAATTTGTAACCATTAACAAAGTATGTGTGCCATTCTCTAACACTTCTTCGAGGACCGTCGGATAAGTTCCTCAGGTGTTGGTTAGCAGGAGTTGGTGGGAGGGAATAAACATGTTGCCTAAACCACATTGGAAAGTGTGCACTAATATGTGCAGATGATTGTTCTTCACTCACTCCCTCTGATGACAAAAATTCCCTAATTGAAAAAAGATAATTAATGCTTACACAATTGTAATTATTAGTATCAAATATAAGATTGATATGAATTAAGGCACGTTGAGGAATACATACTCAATGAATGGTTGCACCTCAGAACAGTTTATCAACACATGAACATGTGCTGAATTTAACTCTTCTTCAGTTAGCCAGTGAATTGACTCCTTCCCAGATGGACGACCAGGTAGACAAAAGACAGACAAAGCCAAATGATGTCTAGGACAATCAATATCCATTTCATTTCGACTGATTCTTGGAGCAAATTCACTCTTGAAATAATATGAACAAAAATGAGTTGTTTCACGGTGCAAGTAAGAAGCACATATCGATCCTTCAACTCTAGCTTTGTTTTTCACTGATCTTTTGGAATCACCCATGAACCTAAAGAAAACAATATGTTAATATATAGAAATAACATAAACTTCTTTCTTTTGGAATCACCCATGATCTTTAATTAATTAACTAACCTTTCAAACGGATACATCCATCGGTATTGGACAGGTCCGCCAAGTTTAGCTTCATATGCGAGATGCACCGGAAGATGCTCCATAGAATCAAAGAAACCAGGCGGGAATACTCTCTCCAACTTGCATATGATAAACGGGATGTCTTCTTCCATTTTTGTAAGATCATCAACTTTTAGCATTGCAGAACACAAATTCTTAAAGTATTGACTAATTTCAATGAGCGGATTCAAAAGATGTGTCGGCAACGAACTAAAAACGATAGGAAGTAAACACTCCATGAATACATGACAATCATGGCTCTTCATCCCATGCAACCTCCCATGATCCACATCCGCACATCTAGATAAATTGGAAGAATAACCATCTGGCATTTTCAACTCTTTTATCCACCGATAAACTGCTTTCGCTTGTTCGGTAGATAAAGTATATTGGCTTTAGGTTTCAATGTCCTAGTACCTTGCTCAACCAACAACAAATCCTTCCGTCGACAATAATGATCTATGTCCCTCCTAGCTTTCTCATTATCTTTCGTTTTACCTTTAACATTGATGACAGTGTTAAATATGTTGTCAAAAAAATTCTTCTCTATATGCATCACATCGAGATTGTGTCTCAATAGATTATCTTTCCAATAGGGAAGTTCCCAAAAAAGACTTTTTTGTCCAATTGTGCCATTGTCCATAGCCTTCTGGACGAGACACAGCACCCGCTACAACTTCCACAGGAGGATGGGTGACGTAATGCACCAGAGTTACTTCTATTTTGATGGTGCCAGGTCATTTTACCTGCGGTCTCCACTGAAGTAAACATCCTCTGTAGCCTTGGTATGAGCGGCAAATAGAACATTGCTTTTCGTGGAATATAAAATAAAATAGAAACTCTTCTACTCCTTGTACAAAACGCCGCTTTAAACCAGCTCTTCCTGGAAACAACCGATCGTACATCCAACTACGATCCATGTTTTCGAGAACTACGTACTATAGTTCAATAAAAATTAATGTTATATATTAGATTCCTATATATTTATTACATATTACATATACATGCACATGTATACATATACACATATTTACATACACTAACAATGTTAACATTAAATAAATCACTAGTTACTAGGTTTTAAACATACACTAGCAATTATTCAAATATAACATTTTTTTATTGATATATTAAATACATTAATATCTAGTTTAACTATATATATATATATATATTAAAAAGCAAATTTAATTATAATAATAACATAATAACAACTATAATTAAATTACATGTTGTTTTATTCTTATATATACTATATATACTATTCCCTTTATATTAATATTACTAATTTTAAATTGCTATCTTTTAAACAAAATATCAAACTTTGGGTTAATAATAAATTAAATGTAATTATTCAAAGTAAATGTAATTATATATTAGTAAATATATATTGATATACAATTTAATAAAGTAAATATAATATTTAATATTTTTATCTAAAAATAAATAAAAAATAGAAATCAATAATATAATTCTCATTTATATCAATTATATCAACATAATATATCATATTTATCTCAAAATCTCAAAATTAATCCCAATTATTTCTATATAAAATTTATTACGAAAATTTAAATTTATTTCTCATTTTATTTCGTATTAAATATAAAATAAATAAATTAAATATACAAACATAAATTAAAATTACAAAATATTACAAAATATATTACTTTAATTTCGTATAAACACAAATTAAAAAGTAAATTAATATAAACTTTAGTTATTAATTTTTTTCGTATTTACTTATTGAAATTTATTAACCAAAAAAGAAAAATATATTAAAAAAATATTACTTTAATTTCGTAATTATATATTTACTAATTTATATATATATATATATATATATTTTAATAATTTATATATTAACTAATTATTAAAAAATTATATTTAACTATTGAAGAAATTATAATCTAAATAATAATATATCAAATAACTATCTAATATAACTATCTAATAATATATAAAATATTAAATTAGATATCTAACCAGTTGTGAAGAGAAGACTCTGGCTTGATGCTATTCCAAACTCCTTCCAACAAAAATCAAAACGAACCAAAACACGATCCAAACTCAACACCTAAACAAACAATACAACAAATAATAACTATACCGTTATCGAAAACACGAAAATAAAACTCAAACAAACAGAAAAAGAGAGAAATCTATGAAAGAGAGGTAGAAATCATGCCTTAGATGGAAGAAATCTATCAAAGAAAGGAAGAGATTTTGTAAGAAAAGAAGAGAGAAATTTGAGATGTGAAGAAGAGAGAAATTTGAGATGTGAAGAAGTGAAGAAGATGTGAAAGTGAAGAGAAAATTCGTGGGAATATATAGAGGGAGGGAGTGCAACGGTTGGAATTTTGAAATCCCTCAAAAATAGGATTTCCGGTGGATTTGGGGATTTCCGTCGGATACAATTTCCGGCGGATTTGGGCGGTAGAGGGAATTTCCGGCGGATTCGCGCATTACCGGCGGATGGAATTTCCGGCGGATTTGGACATTTCCGGTGGATCCCATTGGTTGGGGATTTCCGGCGGATTCGGTGACATTTCCGGCGGTTTTCGAATTTCGTTTTTCCCCCCTTTTTTTTCAAATCCGCCAGAAACGGTATTTGTGGTGGATTTTGAATTTCATCCCCCCCTTTTTTTCATATGCCGGAAATCCCATTAGTGGCAAATTTTGAATTTTTTTTAAAAAAATGATTTTAAATTCGGACAGATCCGCCGGAAACGCCTACGAATCCGTCGGAAATTTTTTGGCCAATAAATATCCGCCGGAAATACTCCAAAATCAGCCGGAAATTTTTCGGGGGACCAAATCCGCCGAAAATACCATTAATCCACCGGAAACTTTCCGACGAATATTAATCCGCCGGAAACTCCTGGACAGTAAAACCAGTGTTTCTTGTAGTGGACCGACCTTAAGATGTACAGCGGCGTGAAAGATCCGGATGCCCATTTAAAGCACTTTGATATTATGATGAAATATCGGGGGGCACTTGGACCTGTAAAATGCAAAATTTTCCCCTTACCCCGGAAGGGTCGGCGTTGGAATGGTTCACAACCCAATACTATCTCATCTTGGGAACAAATGGCTAGGGTGTTCACCGCCCGTTTTACGACCTCTAGAATTAAGCCAAAATCTCAAGATGTGCTGATCGCCATCAGATAGGGTCCGGGTGAGTCGTTAAGAAGTTATGTAGAAAGATTCAACCGAGAAGCCGATCAAGTCAGGAACTTAGACGACAACCAGAGGTTGTTCTTCTTAAGGACGGGTCTTTTAAGAGAAAGCCGTTTTGAAGTAGAGGTAGGACTCCACGTTCCCAAGGACCTAGAAACGTATCTTAGGCGGTCTCAGAGGTTCATGAATTACGAAGAACGAATGACCGCTATAGAAGCCGCTGAGGCGGGCATGAACCAACACCCTCGACCAGAAAAGGATCAAAGAGTCAACGAAGATTACGCCAGCAATCGTCCGAGCAAGGGAAATAGGGGTAAAAGGTTTGCTGAGCGCACCAAGCTGAACACTTCGTATGCAAATATTTTGGCAGAGTGCGCAAATGCAGAGTTTAGAGATGTTAAACCACCCGAACCCCTTGTACTTAAAGACGGGCAGCGCCCATCGAAGAAATATTGTAGGTACCACAAAAGCAACGGACATGACACTAACAACTGCATGGCTCTGAAAGATGATGTAGAAGCTCTGATCAGAAGAGGAAAGATGACTCAATATGTAAAAAGAGATCATACTGAATCACGAGGAGCGAGGCAGGTTGCCCTTTCACCTAGGAGGGGGAAAGAAGAGGAAACAATCAAAGTCGTAGAAGGGGACGACAATGAAGAAGACATTATAGATACAAGGAAGTCGAGCAGAAGACCAGTCGCCATGGTAATTTCTGGAGGAATTCCCACAGACGCCTCGACCAACAGGTCGACTAAAAGAAGGGGGACGAAATCCTGAGCATTGCCTCGACCTCCACTCCAAGACCGCCCTCCACACGACCACCCATTTCCTATGGAGACGAAGATCTCAATGATAGAATGCCCAACTACGAAGTACCCCTAGTGGTCGTCGCAATAATGGCAAACATGGAAGTTAGGCGAATCTTGGTAGACCAAGGGAGTTCAGCGGAGATAATATTCGAAGACTTGTTGGACATCCTAAAGATTTCAAAGGACGATTTAAGGCCGTACAGAGGAACGGTTTTGACTGGGTTCAATGGAGCCCCAACAACCCCCATAGGGCGGATAGAATTGATGGTAACCTTTGGAGATGATACTAGGGAAAACCCCACCTGCAGACGGTCAGAACGGATTTCATCGTACTACCGTGCAAATCGGTTTATCAATGTATCATTGGGCGACCAACACTTGCCCGATTAGAAGCAGTGCCTTCGACCGTCCACTTGAAAATGAAGTTTTACACTAAGGCAGGGGAGGTCGCCACCGTCCAAGCTGACTTGTTATCTGCAAAACGAGCATTCCTCTTGGGACTAAGAGAAAAAGGCAAAAAAGTAGCATGGGAGATTGAGAAAGCGATGAAAAATGGCAGACAAGTGAATTTAGCCGACCTAGATACCCGTTATGATCCAGATAGTGAAGAAGAAGAAGAAGGTGACGACCTTCTGACCAAGGAGTTGAAGAAACGAATTAAAAGGCTAGAACCAGACAGAGAGTTTTACTATGTGCAACTTGGGGACGACCCTGAGAAGACGATCAAGATAGGAAAAAACCTCGCCCCTGAAGTTTAGAACGAACTTGTCCTATGTTTAAAAGAACATGCAGATTTATTCGCCTGGAGTGCGGTAGACATGCCCGGAATCCCACCACAAGTAGCCTAACACCACTTAACAGTGGAATCAGGAGCAAAATGGGTGGCTCAAAGAAGAAGAGTTCAGAAAGATGAAAAGGCGCGAGTAGCGTGCAAAGCCGTGGATGACCTGCTTGAAGCAAGCTTCATTAAAGAGATAAAATACACCACGTGCCTGTCCAATGTCGTCCTGGTTAAAAAAGCAAACGGCAAATGGAGAATGTGTGTAGACTACACTGACCTCAATAGAGCGTGCCCAAAGGACGCTTTCCCCATTCCCAGCGTGGACCGTCTGGTCGATAGTGCGAGTGGATATAAGATTCTATCCTTTTTAGACTCCTATTCTGGGTACAACCAAATTTCCATGCACCCACCTGATCAGGAGAAGACCACGTTCATGACGGATAAGGGAAATTTCTGTTACAGAGTCATGCCTTTTGGGCTGAAGAACGCCGGAGCGACCTACCAGCGGATGATGAACAAGGTTTTTCGTGATCAGATAGGGAAGATAGTAGAAGTGTACTTGGATGATATGATCGTCAAAAGCAAAGAAGACCAAGCCCATGTAGACGACTTGAAGTATTTAAAGAAGCCAGAAAGAATTCCTTAAGGTTCAACCCAGAAAAGTGCACATTTGGAGTAAAGGCGGGCAAATTTCTTGGATTCTAACTCTCACAGAGAGGGGAATAGAAGCCAACCCAGATAAATGTAGAGCAGTAACGGAGATGAGACCGCCAACAACAAAAAAGAAATACAGAAACTCAATGGAATGGTGGCCGCTCTCTCTCGTTTTATTTCAAAAGCAGCGAACAAGTCCTTGCCCTTATTTAAATTGTTAAAAAAGGTGTCTACGTTCGAATGGACGCTCGAGTGCAACCATGCTCTTGGACAATTAAAGGCGGCTCTGGCAACACCTCCAATTTTGACAACTCCCGAGCTCGGAGAAACCCTATATTTGTACTTATCCATCACAGATGAGGCTCTGGCCGCTGTTTTGGTGCGAGAGGAAGGTACAAAGCAGAATCCAGTCTACTTTGTCAGTAAAGTACTGCAAGGACCCGAGCTAAGATATCAAAAGATTGAGAAATTGGCTCTGGCATTGATCGTCTCAGCCAGAAGATTGCGCCCGTACTTCGTAGCCCATCAAGTTGCCTTACGTACTGACCAACCCATTAGGCAGATCCTGCATAGACCGGACCTAGCGGGCAGAATGATCAAGTGGGCGATGGAATTATCAAAGTTCGGGATCAAATATGAGCCAAGGTCGGCTGCTAAAGCACAAGTCTTGGCCGATTTATTGCAGAATTAACCCCAAGAGCAGAGAACCCAGCTCACGACTCGTGGACGTTGCACGTAGACGGATCATCCAATGGCAAGGGTAGTGGAGCGGGCTTAATCCTTGAAAATGAAGAAGGAACGACCATAGAAGTTTCGTTGGCTTTCTCGTTTCCCACTTCCAACAATCAGGCTGAGTACGAGGCCTGCATTGCGGGGCTATTACTCGCCTTGGAGTTTAATGTAAAAAGGGTGGAACTCCGATCAGACTTGTTACTAGCGGTCTCCCAGATCAAGGACGTCTTTTCGGCCAAACACGAGATTCTCCAGAGATATCTGGCAAGGGTCAAAGAATTGATGAAGAAATTTGAGCACGCCGAAGTCAAGCACGTCCCCAGGACAGAAAATGCTAGGGCAGATATCTTGTCCAAACTGGCGAGCACCAAGAACCCTGGTAATCATCGAAGCGTAATACAAAAAGTCCTCTCTCAACCAAGTGTAGGGCTAGAGACGACCCAAGGAGCAGATATTTGTGAGATCGATTCAACACCCTCCTGGATCGACCCCATCTTCAACTATATTAAAGAAGGGGAGGAGCGCGAGGATCCAAAAGAGGTTGCGCTCGTTCGTAGGCGAGCAATGTCCTACTCGATAATTAACGATCAGCTCTATAGAAGGGGATTCACCATGCCCCTGCTCAAGTGCCTTCTCCCAGAATAAGCGACCTATGTGTTGAAAGAAATCCATGAAGGCATCTGTGCGAACCACATGGGTTCACGAGCATTGGTGAAAAAAGCTTTGAGAGCGGACTACTTCTGGCCCACCATGGAGGCAGATGCAAAAGACTTAGTCAAGAAATGTGACAAGTGCCAGAGGCACGCAGACGTTCACATTGCACCTCCAACGGAGCTCAATTGTTTGACCGCCCCATGGCCGTTTTCATGGTGGGGTATCGATTTATTGGGACCTTTCTCCCTCGCTCCTGGTCAGCTTAAATATCTGGTCGTTGCAGTAGACTACTTCACCAAGTGGATCGAGGCCGAGCCATTAGCCACGATTACTTCAAAGAATTGCCTCAAGTTCGTCAAAAGGAACATTCTGGTACCATTCGGGATCCCAGAGGTCATTGTGTCAGACAACGGAACACAGTTCACCGACCGACATTTCCAAAAGACTTTAGACGAGCTGGGCGTAAAATAGTGTTTTACGTCAGTCGAGCACCCGTAAACAAATGGGCAGGCAGAGGCGCCAACAGAGTCATCCTAAGAGGGCTAAAGAGAAGATTGGATGACGCCAAGGGAAAGTGGGTAGAATAGCTCCCTTCAATACTTTGGGCGTACAGAACAACACCTCACTCAACCACTGGAGAATCCCCCTTCAGGATGGTCTATGGGACAGACGCTCTAATTCTCGTAGAAATGGGAGAGTTAAACTGGAGAACGACCAATCCTCTACAGTCGCTCGAGAACGAGCGGGCAACAAGGGAAGAGCTCGATCTCGTAGAAGAACTGACGAGTAAGGCAGCACTGAGGGAGGCATTGGTTAAGCAGAACGTGGCAACAAGACATAACGCCAAGGTCGTTCCTAGGTCGTTTGAAGAAGGACAACTCGTCTTGCGAAAGGCTGATATCGGTCAGAGGAATGCCAGCCAGGGCAAGCTAGCCCCAAATTGGGAAGGCCCCTACTAAGTAGTTGCCAAGACGGGTAAGGGAGCGTATATCTTGCAGACCATGAATGGAGGAACGATTGCAAACACTTGGAATGCAACAAACCTTAGGAGATATTTTGCTTGATGCCATGTAAATATGAAAAAATGTCAATGTTTCGACCTGCATAATGAATAAAAATCAAAACGGGCGGGACACTCTTTTTCCCTACGGGGTTTTTTATTGAGGCCCGCTCGCCCGTCAATAGAATGGCGAGGAATTTCTTAAATTCTTGATCTCTTTTAAAGTTGTTGATCGACCCAATAACGAACGACCTCTTAAGCGAGTTAAGTTCGAACCGAGTTTGATAAACTGCTTAGGAGGAAAACTTAAGCGACCTTAAGTTCGAACACACCCGATAAACGAGCTAAATCTCAAGTAGAAACTTGGTAAGCTGTTTACAGGGATCCCTATGAAGATCGGCCCGACGAGGGCTGAAACTAGTCAAAGGCTGAAGCCCGTCGGCCGCGAGCAGAGCAGGTTAAATAAACTTATAAAAAGTAATGAGAAAACAGACCAAGGATTATAACAAGTTTTTAATATTAAAGTCTACCCGGAGAAGGCCGGGCTCCATAAAGATTACAAGAAAAGAAAAAGGGCGACCTTTGGGTCCCACAAGAAAACAAAGCACCTTTTTGAAATGTAAAAAAGGGCAAGTCACTCAGGACGGCTGTATATGACTGCTTCTTCTTGGATGACAATCCCATGCTCGTCTTTCTCTGCAAGGCGGACGATCTGGCCGTTCCTCAAAAATTGATCGTTGCTCACGATCTCAGGGTTAATCTCCAGTAAGGGATAGCAATACTGGATCTGAGCAACAGCTTTGTCAAAGCGCCCTTTTGCGATGGAAATGGTCATGTCCTCCAAAGCCTCTAGCTCATCCTTAGCCTGATCCCGCTCGCCCTCGACGGCCTTCAAGCTCTCCTTAAGACCAGCCGCCTCTTCCTCCAATTGAGTATCCTTGGCAGATTGCGTGGTCAAACTGGCAGTGGCGGTGGCAAGTTTGGTTTCAGCATCTACCTGGGCTTTTATGGCCACATCACGTTCAGAAGTGACCGTGCCAAGTGTGTCCTTGGTGGGTTGGAGAGCGACCTCAGCCTCTTCAAGCTTCTTCTTCGTTTCCTCAAGTTCTGCTCGCAGCTCTGAAACACGACCAAGAGCAGACTTATACTTATCAGTTTTATCTAGGAGGTCACCCTCCAACCACAAATTTCTGTGAAGTAAGCGCATACCTGCTTGGCGACCAGCCTCTTCCGACTTATAGCGGGCAAGCTTTTGAGAAGCGGCCTTAGCAACCTCAGCGACGAATAGCAAGGGGTCTTCGCAAAGACGCTCGAAGTCAGAATCCCTGAGATTGTCCAAATCTAGGGGCGACCTCCTTGGCGTTTCCTTATTCCTTTTTGAATGCAGAGGATTGAGGTCGATCGGAGTAGCGTCAACGGGAGTCTGAGACCGATCTCTTTTCTTGGGAGCAGATTTCGATCCATGCTCGAGGCCGCGAGGTCCCTGGCCGCCCTCAGTACTAATAGTTAGGGGAGGGGAAGCAAAGGTCACCTTCTTCTCCTTCCGAGACTTGGTCTTGGACAATAGAGCCTCGAATCCTATGCCCGACATTTTAGCTGCAAAAAGAAAAAGAGGCGTTAGAGCCAAAATCAGGTAGATCGATCGAAGACAAACGGGCAAAAGAAATAAAAAAAAATCACCAAGTTTGTTTTCAGCCTGCTCAGAAGTCCTAAGGCAAGCAAACTTATTGCAAGGAATAATCCCCTAAGGCAACCAAGTAACTAATGTTTCCAACATTAAGACACTCTCAATATCATAATCGCTCAGGCTTCTCTGATGACGGTAGTGAATGGTGTCACGATCATAGTGCGAGTGGGACCAACCAAGAGGGAACTTCATGGTAGCAAGACGACCTTCAGCATCCACCGTCCCAACCATCTCTTTTGGCCTATCATTGACCGGAATGATCCAGAGGAAGGCATGCCTCCAAGGTTTAGCCGATTTACAGAAAGGTTTGAAAAGCTTGATCGTACCCTTACGACCCTTCAAAGAAAATTCCTCCCAGCGTCTGGGCTCGCTTTTTGCCTCCACAGTGCGACTGACGTCAAAGAGGGTGAAAAAGAGGCGGCAATTTACCTCTCGGTCAAGGGCGGCAATTATTATCTCGAAGGATTTGATGAGCGCCCAAGCATTGAAATGAAGCTGAGAATGGGCGACCCCAAGAGTTCTAAGGATACGCCTCTGAAAAAAGGTGAAGGGAGGTCGCACTCTCAAATCCCGAAGAGTGTTGGTATACATAACGAACCTCAGCGAAGTTGGAATCGTGGTCGCATGAACTCCAGCTGGGACACCTTCAACCCGCCACTCTTGGTCGCCATAACCGATCAACTTGGAAAAGAGAGGAAGCATTTCATCGCCAGGGGAAAAGAATGAAAATTGGGAAGTTATGGCAGAAGAAATCCAAGAACGATCATCGCCAAGCCGACCCCTCCAATAGTGCTCCTCAGGCAAGACCTCGTCGGTCGGAACTGGAGGGGGCATAGGGTTCGCGCATCTTTCTCCCCCCTGAGGCATGATCGCTTGGGGAGATTGGACGGTATCAGAAGCATTAGAGGAGTGACCAGAGGATGATGAAGCGGAAAGGTCGGTAGAAGAAGAAAAATCGTGGGAGGGAATTCCACTCGTGCTGGTATCCCCGGAACGAGCAGCACGTTCAGCCATGTTTGCGGAAGGACGACCAGAAATCCTCGCAGTCTTCTTCGTTCGCACCAGTATCCTACCCTGCAAGGAGAGGGAAGGTCAGGATCACCCTAAATGATGATTTGCAGAAGGGGGAGACAAGGTCGACCCCGAGCCTAACACCCCCCTCCTCGCTCTATACAACAAAAACAAAAGGAGCGAGCTAACGAGAAATACGAAAGAAAAAGGCATACCTGGAGTGGGAGAGAAATTTGGACTCAAGGTGGTATACTCCTTTATAAAAAAAAATCAAGCGACCAGAAAAGTAGGATCGCCTGAGTTGAAAGTCGTGTACACGCGAGCACCTGAGCAGAATAAAACAGCAAGCTATTGATCGTTCTGAGAACGGAGAGTATGGCCGCTTTCAGAGCTTTGGGAGTAAAAAAGTGAAACGTATTTATAAAGTTTAGGAAGCAAGCAAACGAAACAATGTGACCTTTCACCTGCACGCGCCTTGAAAACTGAACCGTCATCATGACCAGACGCCACCTTTTCAAATATGGAGGCACCATTAATGACCCTTGGGGAGACGCGAAACATGGCTTCATGACAGGTGCCACGTGTCTTATAATCAGAGCAGAATCTATCACGCACTCGAGCGGTCGGCCGATCAACCTCGTATTTTCATGAGTGAGCATGAAAACAGTCAAACAACAAGCCTGCGCCCGCTCCAAGAACGACCTTGGCTTGGGGGGCAACTGTTCTGGAGTGGGTCGAAGCCCACTCCAACGCCTCAGCATAGACCGGCCCAACGACAATGGGCAAGAAAGCAGGGAGCCAGATCAACGGCCCTGATGGGCAATAATCCATCGTCCACGCACAACCCACTAACACTATATAAGCATTAATTACGTCAGTTGTTAGGTACACACGATTCATTCAGATATATACTCTGCTCGTTCGCTCCTGACTTGGGCGTTGGAGTGTCTTCTCAGGTACACCCGCCCTCTTTGCTTGCCTGTGAGGAGCGACTAGAGCAATTCCAGAAAAGTCTAATTCTTGGAGGCTTGTGCAAAGAGACCTAAGGTACAAATCAGTTTTTAATCAATGGAAAGCATAAAAAATATAGTTGGACTCCTCTCAAGCATGAGTTAACTCTTAAACTCTTAAGAGTTTACGATTCTAGATCACAAAAACGAGTCAACTAGTAGGTAAACTCATTTTTTTGTAAACTTGTACGAGTTCAAGTAAACTCTAATAAAATCGTTAAACTCTTGATTCTATTGCGAGTTTGAGTCTACAGATTTACACTGATTTGACCACAAAATGTTAATTACTTGTTGTTCTGCACTGTACTTCCGACCTTGAAGAGCGATCCGAGGTAGTTAGTGGTTGATATCCTTAGTCAATGACCGTATCCGATCCTGCTGGTGTTATACCTGCAAAGTTACTCCGATGCTAAAGTCAGTGGAATAGTCTTAGCGAAGTGATAAATAAGAGAATGCTTACCATTAATGAGGCAATGAATGTTGTATTTATAGAGTGGGGTGGGGTTGATTCCAATGAATCAGGACCGTCCGATCTGGTGGTTTGATCTGAGCCCTTGATGTTCGGACTGGGCCCTTTGATATTGGGCTTTTGTGTGGTGTGAATAGATGCGAAAGAAGGGGTGTATGTGGTCAAAAGACTCACCATAACAGTTGCCCCCCAAGTCTGGTCGTCTTAGAGGCGATCTTGACTTGACGAGATTATGATGTGTTTTCACGATCTCCGAACGAGCTGTGATTTTTCAGACGTTGCTACGAGATGGGAAGGCGATCTTATCTGTCCGATGTTTGATGAGATACGAAATGTTCTTTCTTACCGATGTCGAGTATGGTCTGATAGTGATGAAGTGATTTTGACCGTTATAATAATTTTGAATTTTGAATTGGCGCCTTTGCATTTATTGCGCTTTGTCAGAGCGCGTTTCCCAATGGTGGCTAATGATGGTGACGCTTTGGTAGGCGTGTGCGTGTGTTGAAAGCTTTTGATGGGATGGGTCGATTCGATTTAGGCCCAATCCAGTTCTGCGAGGCCCACTATAAATAGGGGTTAGGTCCCCTCCTTTATTCCTGATTGCTAATTTGCTCTGCATACCGATCTTCATATCCGAGTTCAAGTTCGTCGATCAGGAGGATAGTGGCTAGAGTTTCACCATTCCAGTGGGTTCAAGTGCTTGATTTTCGCAGAAGATTATCAGCGAGAGCTTTGTTTGCGCGAGGTTAGTTCTTTTCTCAATCTCTCTATTGTTTTTTCTTTGAATAGTCAGATTTGTCCCCATTTCTCGGTACGGACTCGTTAGGTCGTTACTCCTGACTTTCCCATGCCCCCATTCCTGCAGGTTTTAAAACTGGCGGTTACCAAAAAAACTCGTAGGCAGATTTCCCAGCAACCCCCGCAACTTGCGAACGTGATGGCCTCTAGTGGAGAGAATGTCGATGGTTGTCGTTCTGACACTGTCCCGGTTATTCCCGAAGTTCAAGATCACCCTGATTCAGCCCCGACCAGCGAACAAGTGGAGGACGATCCTGAGGTTGGTCGTCGTACTTCTGATGATGGGGAGCAGTCTTCTGAGGATGTGGTTGTTGTTGGTGTAAAAAACAGTGAGACCGATGTCGTCGTGGTGGAGACGGCGTCTTCTGAACCGACGGGTTCCGATGATGAGCAAGGGTCTTCGCACACTCAGGAAGTGGGGGGTTCTGAATCGAAATCGAAGTCTAGAACCGAGACAGGGAGAGAAACCATGCGGGACACGATGAGGTTGCTGTTGACGTGGCTGCCGAGGCTGATGATCGTACATCTGCTTTGACTGATGGTTATTCTAGCACTGGTTCGGGGCGAGTCGATCTTCCTATGCCTTATGACGTGAATGTTCCTCGCATTCTTAATTGGGTCGCTTCTTAATTGGGTCTTCGGGGCCGACTTTGGAACGTCGAGGGTATGAGATCCGATGAGCATGCAGCGACCTGGCCAGGATCTTTGAAATTTGTCATGTATGATGTATTGGTATCGGATATGCATATCCGTCCACCATTTACTAATCTTCAACAGACTATTTTGGCGAGATTGGAACTGGCACCTTCGCAACTTCACCCCAATGGTTGGGCGTTTCTTCGAGCCTTTGAATTGATATGCCTCGAACTTGATCGTCCAGTGTCCGCCGATCTATTTTTTCATTTGTTTGAGGTAAATAGGAATAGCGAAAGAGGCGAGGAAGGAAACGCTTGGGAGCATGTGAGCCTTCGGTCTCTGAAAGGTGCCAAGATTTTCTGGGCTTATTCAGATTCGCTGAAGGGGAGGTGGAAGGAGCTTTTTTATTTCGTGGAGCCGGTGAACAGTGAGGCAATTGACCATGTGGGTAGATTTGATTCGGATGGGCAAACTTTGGTGTCCACTAAGTTTCCCATAGGATGGGGACTTGGTCATTATAACCGATCTCCTAGATCCTATCATGTCGGCGAATCTCATCTTTGCCGTGCTGATATCCTGACCAGAGATATCTTGTTGTTTATTTCATCTCAAGTGCCTTATACCAAGCATAAATACCGAGGCATTCCTGTCGATCGACTGGTTAAATGTGCTACTAGAAGAAAGGTTATGGGGGTTCTAGGTAGGGTCGTATTTTCGATCTGTCAATTTATCTTTTGGCTGAGAATTGTTAATATGCCATTTTGACTAATTCGTCCAATTTTTTCTTTGTTTTCAGATACGATGGCAGGGAGTAGGATTGCTCAATTAAGAAGGATGGCGTTGGAGAACCTGGGGGCCGAGGAAGGTGATCATGCAAACCCAGAGGTTCCAGAGAATATTCCCGATCTAAGCGGTGCCGTTCACGTTTCCCCAATCAGGACCGTCCACGAGGAACAGCTGCTGGAGAATCCTGGGGAAGATCTTCAGCATCGGAAGAGAAAACCGGCGAATGAGGGAGCCTCTTCAAAGCAGGTGAAGAAGAAGAAGGTGGTGATTCCAATAGATTCTAAGTCTTCCAAGGGGCATAGATCTTCTAAGAAAGCAACTCCTGTTCCCGTGGATGCTAGTTTTATGGAAAAGATTATGGAGGAATACCTTACCGATCTAGTTAGTGCGGCCGCAAAGCTGTTTGTTCACTTGGCCGATGTTACCAGATTGCAGAGGGAGGAGATGGAACGTCGTCATGAAGGTGAGGTGTTCTTTCTGGAGTTCGTTTGCCGTTCTTTTTACCTACCTTATTGACTTTATTTGTTTTTCAGAGTTGGTAACCAGTGAGAGGGCCAAGTTATTCAATGCTCTGAAAGAGCTGGCAGAAAAGAATAAAGTCCTGGGTAACACTTTGAGCGACTTGAAGACTTTGAAGGCTTATGTGGATGATCTTGAAAAATCCCATAATTCTGCTAAGTCGCAGATCGAGGATAGCACTGTTTGCATCGGTCAGCTGAACAATCGGATCAGAGTGCTTGAAGGAGAGAGGAAGATTGCTGAAGGTACAATTAAAAGGTTGGAGGATCGGATTCAAGAACTGATGGCGTCGCTGAAAATTTTTGAAGAGAACAAGGCTGGGACTAGTTCCACTCCTGAAGATCGATGCGCAGTGCTTGAGAAAGAGCTTGCCCAAACCCGTGCTGAGCTGGTAAAATCTAAGAAGGAAGCGCGGACTGCTGCCGATCTGGCTTTGGAAATGGCAGGAGATGGCTTCGATCTTGCACTTGATCAAATTGCTCTTGTCTATCCCTCTCTTAATCTTGATAAGGCCGTCCTGAATGTGGATCACGAGATCGAGGGAGACCAGATCGTGAAGGTCGATATGAAGGCCAATGTGAAGACCGTGGTTCATCCCAAGTCTGCCTGATTTATGTTCAGATCCAGTTTTGTAAGAGTTCCAGGTTTATACAGAGAATCATGCATAAGCTCGGAACTCTTTTAAGTCGATTTAGTTTTTAGTTTTTGTTTATTAAACTTGAGGTCTCGGCCGTATCCGAGGTGGTTGTAATGAATTTAATCTTGTATTCGTCACCGTAATTGTCAATTTTCATAGTCTTGACTTTATAGGTTTTGATAAGATCAAAAACGATTAGTGTGGACGTAGGTATAAAAAGGTTTGAGAGGAGCTCTTCAAACGATTTAGAGAAGACCTGTTGAGAATTCTCGTAGGTTTTAAAAAGGTTTGAGAGGAGCTCTTCAAACGATTTTAGAGAAGACCTGTTGAGAATTCTCGTAGGTTTTAAAAAGGTTTGAGAGGAGTTCTTCAAACGATTTTAGAGAAGACCTGTTGAGAACCCTCGTAAGATCGGGCCTAAGGACAGTTTACCAGGACTCGGCCCAGATTTAACTCGTCCATTAGGGTTCTTGGCTACTAAGGCCAATGATCGATTTAAGGAAAAATCCTTAAAGGACCTTTCGTACCTTTTGGGCAGTTTACCAAGACTCGGCCCAGATTGAACTCGCCCCTAAGGGTTGCGACTGCTTTGGCCACGTATGGAGATCTTATGAGATCGGTCCAAGAGTTATTGTGAAGGAGTTTGTAGATTTATAGTGGTAGGAACTACCGTTACACGAAAATGGCACACGCAAAACCGTCGTGTCCTTAAATGTAATAGCTTTTTAACTTCGTGGCGTTCCAACTTCGGGGGATCTCCTTTTTGCAAAGTGTTTCCAATTTGAAAGCCCCCGTACCGGTCTTACTTTTAACACGGTAAGGTCCTTCCCAATTGGGTGCTAATTTTCCTTGTGGAGCATTTTTCAAACCAATGTCGGCTCTTCGAAGGACTAAGTCGTCGATTTCAAAATCTCTGGGGATGACCTTGACATTGTATCGAGTTGCAACGCTTTGTTTGACGATGGCTTCTCGAAGTGTGGCTTGTCCTCGAACTTCGTCGATGAGGTCGAGGTTTTCTTTCAAAGCTCGGTAATTTTCTGCGGGTGTTTTGGGATTCTCTACTCTCCAACTTAGCTCGCTGACTTCCACTGGGATGACCGCCTCGCTGCCATAGGATAGCCGGAACGGTGTTTCTCCCGTTGAGCTTTGAGGGGTTATTCTGTAAGCCCAGAGAACATACGGGAGTTCTTCTACCCAACTTCCTTTGGCGTCGTTCAGTCTTTTTCTCAAACCGTTAAGGAGTATCTTGTTGGCTGCTTCTACTTGACCGTTAGTTTGCGGGTGTTCTACTAAAGTAAAATGATGATTGATTTTGAAGTCGGGCATCATTTTCCTGAAACCTTTGTCGGCGAACTGAGTCCCATTATCAGTGATAATTGATTCGGGGATCCCGAATCTGCTCATGATGTTCTTTTTGAAAAATCTCAAGCAGTTCCTCGCAGTTATGGTGGCTAAGGGCTCTGCTTCAATCCATTTGGTAAAATAATCAATTGCCACTATGAGAAATTTGTTTTGGCCTGGAGCAGTTGAGAACGGACCTAGGAGATCTATTCCCCATTGGGCAAAGGGCCATGTGGAGGATAGATTTCGAAGTTCGGATGGTGGGGCGACGTAAACGTTGGCGTAGACCTGGCATTTTTTGCACTTTTTGACGTAGTTTTTGGCATCGCCTTCCATGGTCGGCCAATAATATCCTGTGCGTAGGGCTTTTTGAGCTAGGGAACGGGCGCCAAGATGTTGCCCACATATTCCTTCATGAATTTCAGCTAGGACGGAATGTACTTGCTTCCTTTCAATGCATTTTAATAATGGTGAGGAGAGGCTTCTCCTGTACAACGTATTATCTATGACTGAGAAGGCGGAGGCTTTTCTCCTGATGATTTTCGCTTCTACCGAGCCTGGAGGTTCGATTCCTGTCTTGATGTACTCCAATATTGGAGTGATCCAACTTTGGTCCTCCTCAATCGAACAAATTACAGAAGTATAAGTCGGATTAAGGGAGATACTGGGTCTTCTAAGTAGTTCCTGGATGATCGTCCGGTGATTACCGGCGACCTTGGTGCTGGCGAGTTTTGATAGGATATCCGCCCTCTGGTTCTGGGATCTGGGGATGTGCTTTACTTCGACTGTTCTAAATTGTGTGAGTAACTCTCGGATTCGAAGTTGGTATTTCAGCAGGGTTGGATCCTTGGTCTCAAATTGATTGTTTATTTGTGAAACGACCAAGAGTGAGTCTGTGTAGAGATTGATCTGAGTGACTCGTAGGTCAATTGCCAATCGTAGACCTGCGATGCAAGCCTCGTATTCTGCTTGATTATTAGTTGTTTGGAAAGCGAATGTAAGGGAGACTTCAATGATCACTTTTTCTGGGCTTTCCGAAATTAAACCCGCCCCGCTTCCTTTGATGTTGGAAGACCCATCAACGTGTAAAGTCCAGATGTTGTTAACAGGATCAGCGGGAATCATTTCTGCAATAAAATCCGCTAGAACTTGGGCCTTCATTGTCGTACGGGATTCGTATTTGATTCCGAACTCGGAGAGCTCTACTACCCATTTAATCATTCTTCCGGCAAAATCGGGTCGGTGTAGAATCTGTCTTATTGGATAGTTGGTGCGTACGACTACCTGGTGTGCCACAAAATATGGTCGGAGGCGTCGGGCTGCGAAGACTAAGGCGAGGGCGATTTTTTCTATCTACTGATATCTGCATTCGGGCCCCTGGAGTGCTTTGCTTACAAAGTAGATCAGACTTTGACCGGTTTGTGTTTCCCGGATGAGAACGGCGCCCAAAGCTTCCTCCGAGATTGATAGGTATAAGTACAGAGTTTCTCCCTCGTACGGGCGAGTTAGGATGGGTGATTCTGAAAGTGCTTTTTTGAGTTGTTGCAAGGCTTCGTCTTGCTCGTTTATCCATTTGAACTTTCCTTCGTCGTCCTCCTTTTCTTTTTTCAGAAGCTTGAATAAAGGGAGAGATTTGAATGCCGCATTCGATAGGAATCGTGATAAAGCGGCGATCATTCCGTTGAGTTTTTGGACCTCTTTTTTGGAAGTTGGAGTCCGCATTTCAGTCACAGATCGACATTTGTCGGGGTTTGCTTCAATTCCCCTCCTCGTTAAATAGAAACCGAGGAACTTTCCAGCTCGGACCCCGAAAGTGCATTTTTCTGGATTTAGTCTCATGTTATTTTTCCTGATTTTTGCGAAGATTTCTTGAAGGTCTTTTACGTGGTCGTTTTCCCGTTCACCTTTTGCAATCATGTCATCAAGATAGACTTCAACAGTCTTGCCTATCTGTTTTTGAAATACTTTGTTCATCATTCTTTGATAAGTGGCTCCGGCGTTTTTTAAACCGAAGGGCATAACTCGGTAGGCGAAGTTACCTTGGTCCGTCATAAAAGCAGTTTTTTCTTGATCGGGAGGAAACATGGCGATCTGATTGTAACCAGAGTAAGCGTCCATAAAAGAAAGTAGGCGAAAACCGGAGGCATTGTCGACGAGGCGATCAATACTTGGGACTGGAAAGGCGTCTTTCGGACAGGCTTTGTTTAGGTCAGTATAATC
Source organism: Astragalus glycyphyllos (assembly GCA_963573325.1). Taxonomy (NCBI): domain Eukaryota; kingdom Viridiplantae; phylum Streptophyta; class Magnoliopsida; order Fabales; family Fabaceae; genus Astragalus; species Astragalus glycyphyllos. The sequence goes on along the minus strand of OY754313.1, from coordinate 5,468,179 downwards.
GATGCACATACGCCATTTACCGTTGCTCTTTTTAACCAGTACTGGGTTGGATAACCAAGTCGTGTATTTGACTTCTGTTATAAAGTTTGCTTTGATTAAATCTTCAACAGTTTTTGCGGCGGCGATGGTCTTCTCTCCACTCTGAGCCCGTCTTCTTTGAGAGACCCATTTTGCTTCTGGATTAACGGCGAGCTGGTGACATGCTACTTCTGGCGGGATTCCGGGCATATCGTTCGCCGACCAAGCAAAAAGATCGGAATGATCTTTTAAGCAACGAGTGAGTTCGATTTTTACCTCTTCGGATAGGTCCGCTCCAATTTTTAATGTTCTGGTAGGGTCGTCTCCGAGTTGTACTTCGATGGATTCTCCATCAGGCTGGGGTCTTCTCATTTTCTTTTTGAGTTCTTTGGCTAACTCATCGTCATCTTCATCTTTCGAGCTGTCTGGGTCGTATCTTGCATCTAAATCGGTTAAGTTGACTTCGGCTGATCTTCCTGTAATTTCTTTATCTTTGGTTAACTCAGGTGAAAAACCTTCTTTATCTTGAGACTTTTTTTATGCTTTTGTCCATAGGAAAAAACATCTTGAGGCGGATTCAAGATCCGAGTTTAAGGTAATGACTTTGTTGCAGAGAGAGTGGAATTTCATTTTTAAGTGAGTGGTGGAGGTTACTGCTCCGAGCTTTCCCAAAGTCGGTCTTCCAATAATACAGTTGTATATCGATTTACACGGTAGAATGAGGAATTTTGTTTTGATGATTCTTATCAAAGGTTCTTCACCGTAGGAAACCATCAGTTCCAGGTGTTCAAGAGCTTTAGTTCGAGATCCATTGAATCCTGATAGTGCGGATCCTCGGTAAGGAGCGATGTCTTCTTTATCGATTCCCATTCTTTCCACGAGGTTGAGGAAAATGATGTCTGAAGAACTTCCTTGATCGACCAAAATCCTTCTAATTTCTTTATTGGCGATCACCGCCGTGATAACTAGTGGTACGTGTTTGTTGGGTTTTCCATCTAGAAGGTCTTCATCTCTAAAAGACAACGGAGGTCGGTTTGAAGGCATTTGTGCGACTGAAGTGGATGCTATATTGAGTAACTCTTTCCATTTTCGTTTCATTGTTTTCCCGGATTCTTCGTGGGCGAAACCTCCTGCGATCATCATCATTACGGACCGTCCTTTTGATTTCCTTGAATCAAGTTCGTCGTCGTCACACTCGGCTTTGATTTTCCCCTTTGTTCTGGGTTCCTGTTCCCATTCTTCTTTTTTCTCGTCAGCTCGACGTCCTGGTTTGTTTACATAGCCGGCATGTTTTCCCCTTTTAATCATATCCTCAATGTCATCTCTCAAGGCGTTGCAATGGTTGGTGTCGTGACCGTTACTCCGATGGTATCGGCAGTATTTATTAGAACGCTGTCCCGGCCTGTTGGTGAGTGGTTTTGGGAATTTTTCGTCTCTGAACTCCGTGTTCCAGCATTCACCCAGAATTTGAGCTTGAGTGACATTGAGCTCGGTGTAGAATTGATGACGGTTCCGAGGTTGGGGGTCCCTGAAGCCTCGGCCGTCGTTTTTTGATCTCTTTCATTTGGGGGCTTTGATGATTCGGTGATTGGTGGTGGTTTCTTACCGACCATCGCGCTTTCTTCTTCATTGATAAAGCATTGGGATAGTTGGAGGAAATCTTGGAGGTTCTCTGGCTCCCATGTGTTGATGTGTTTTTTGAACGGGCTTCTGGGACGCAGCCCCATTCCCATGAAGTAAACTCGGAAGGCATCATCGAGGTTCCGAACTTGAACTGCTTCCTTATTAAATCTCTCTATATATTGTCTTAAAGATTCGGAGTTCTCTTGGATGATGGAAGCTAAGATGTTTTTGTTTTTTGGCTTGCTTTTGGAATGGGAAAAATTAGTTGAGAATAATTTGGCCAGTTGGTCCCAGGAGGAGATTGTGTTTGATTTGAGGGTCTCAAACCATTCTGATGCTATTTGTTCCAATGTTAGGGGGAAAATTCGGCATTTCATTTCTACTAGGACGTTCCGATACTGCATTACTGTGTCAAAGTAACTCAAATGTCTGTCTGGGTCGCTCGTTCCGTCGTAGGTCTTCAATCCTTCTGGAGGTTTTTCGAGATATCTGGGCACCTGGTAACGGTCGATTTTTTCCGTAAAAGGGCCTTTGCGCTCGGTAGTTTGATCATGCGGCGGAGATCGGTGCCGATGGTGCGGGTGCCTGCGGTTATGAGGGCGATATCCTTGAGGTGAATATTCTCTACTCCTCGATCGTTGTCTAGGAGAAGAGGATGCCAGAGAAGAATGAACTTCGGGTGAAGAATCGGCGTCTGCCCTACCGACGCATGGCGAACGGGAAACTTTCCTTTCGAGTCTACGAGGAGGAGAGCGATGGTAGTGTCGCCTTCTGGGGGGAGATCGATGGCGCTTTCGAGCCGGATTTCTTCTTTCGGGGGAATCTCGGTCGGGCGAGACCTGGCGCTTTCGAGCCGGATTTCTTCTTTCGGGGGAATCTCGGTCGGGCGAGACCTGATCCGGAATATTCCGAGCTCGGAGCTCTGGTGTGTGAAAATACGTGTGCAAGTATACAGTCACAAGTTATAGTATAAAAGATCGAACCCACAGAGATTGAATTAACTCTTATATGTTATTGTAAAGAAATGCAAATTAGTGCAACTACACTATTCAGATTTTGGTTTTGATTGAAGTTGAAATGTTAAAATAAATGAAAGCAAGTAAATTGTGTAAGAAATCAGTTGAGAATGAAAGTTGAGATGTCTTCACAAGCTAAATCACTTTTGAGTGTATTGTGTTTTCTTGTGGTGCAGTTGCACTTGGTGCAGCTGCATCAGTGTGTGCTGGTCAGCTACTTTCTTCAGAGTTTCGTTACAAGCTCTTATGATCCTGTTTTTTTGCGGTAAAGAGTAGGGTTGTCAGTGCCTCTCTCGCCCCCTTACAGATAATCCAATTTGCTAAATAAGTACACTCTTGTATCTTAAGATCTTACTACACTCTTGTAAGGACTATGTTAACCTAAGGTTAGGAATTAACATGGAATTAACAAGCTAGCTTCATTAAAACTAGTTTAACAAAAAGCTTTATTAAACACTTATCCTTACTTAGTTCTTGATTTCTAGTTATAAGCCAATTAAGTGAATATAACTCTACTTGTTCTAAGTGATCAACCTTTAAACAAGACTAAGAATTTAAACACAAGAACTAAAGTGCACACCACTTGAAAACACAATAACTTTCCTCAAAAGATCATTGGAAAGTTAGAACATCCCAACTTAAGAGATTTAGCTCATGTTGGACATGATAAAGCAAATATATTTGAATGAAAACATATTGCAATGAAGAAAAGTACAAGAGAATTCAAAATAGTAACAAATGGAAAACTCTTGCATATATTTGCTTACAACTAATTTCTTGCAACTATTAGCTCTTTGAAGGAGTGGAGATAGAAGTTGTCAATTTCCTCTCACCTTCCTCTCAAACTAACACTATGAAACTACAAGAAATTTAAACTTTGAAAACTATAAAAAACTAAAATAGAAAGAACAAGAAGTAAGTATGTAAAAATCTATATATCTTTCAAGTGAAGAGTTGAGTCCTTTATATAGGCCTTGAGATTTCCTTCAAGTGAGGGTTTGCTTGGAGACAAAGTTAACTTGACCATGGTTACTTTTCAGAAGTTGATGATGCCATTTGAGTTTTTCACTCAAGTGCAAAGAATGGTCCAATTAGGTGTAGCCATGTGTCCTTTATAAGATGACTCTTCAAATGGTCATATATTGTAGGCACCTCCTTTGAAAGGTTCCCGTGTGACCCATGTGATTTGTGACCAATTATGATGTCATCTTGTGGTGTGTTTATCTTCTTTGAGTTTGAGGTGCTTCCGGTGTTGGCATTTTTCCTCCCTTTCAGGATGGTGCAGCTGCATGTAGTGCAGCTGCATGCGATGCAGGTGCATCCTTTTGCAAGTTGCCATGGTGCCTCCATGTGACTTGTGACTAAGCATGATGTCATAGAGATATTTATGCCATGGTATGAATTGAGGTGCTTCCATTGTGGAGTAATTCTGTCTTTGGTGCAGGATGGTGCAGATGCACTAAATTTGGTTGCACTGTGGCAATCTGGTGCAGCTGCATCTAGTGCAGATGCACTGCTTGTTTTTCGGTGCAGGTGCATCAACTGCAGGTGCACTGAACAAACACATCAAACATACCAATATATATACAAAATGCTAAGTCATGAGTATAAACCTTGAATGTTGTTTATTTTATTCATACTACTATATTTAACACATATTGTACTTGATTCTAAACAATTATTTAGGTTTAGATGCGTATATAACTCTATATAAAATAGAGTTATCACACCCCCAAACTTAAATCGTTGCTTGTCCTCAAGCAATGACAAAAAGAAAACGTAAATAAGATTTCTAGAATTAATAAGAACAGATTAGCTCATATCTCTTTCACAGAATGATTTTCAATAAATGCAACTCATGAACTTCATTTTTCAGAAACTTTTGTCTTTGTGCCTTTGAATTCCAAAACATCCAAAGCTATTAAAACTCATTTGTGTGAGTGTGTGCCCCACTGAGATTCAATCAGTTCCAAAATTAAGTAACAAGTTTCTCCTAGCCTTTGAAAAATTTAGATTACGTTTTAGATTACGTTCGGTCAAAACAAAGATGTTTCAAAATATAGACTAGACTAACAACTTCCTCAAGCATTGGGGGGCTCTAAGCACAACAAAGGGCTTTGACTTGAGTATTTCAAAACTATTGAGTCAATGCACTACTCTCTTTTTTGTGGTTATTTCCTTTTGATGCAGATGCACCAAGTTGCAGATGCACTGAACTTTTTGCAACGGTGCAGATGCACTTGAGTGCAGGTGCACTTGATACTACATTTCCAGACTTATAGCATATACTGCCCTCCTCACTGACCTCCTTATGCATACTTTTTTCTTTGGTTTGCTTTTCGTTTCTTCTTTTTCTTTCTTTTGTATTTTTTTTTTTTACAAACCAAATGCACTATTGGAACAGGTTCAGTTTAATGACTCAGGTAAGTATAGCTATTTACAACAATTTGACACTTTTTGTAGTAGCTTTTGATAACCTATGGCATTTACTACTTTAAGTTCCTCATACTTTGCCTTAGTATTCATGGAAACTCCCCCAAACTTAATTCTTTATGCTCTTCTATATTTTTAGTAAAAATTTAGCCTTGACCTTAGCTTTCTAAAATTTTTTCTTGCATCAGATAGCTCTTTAAATAGCAAGGTTCTTTTCAAAACTCAGCTTTGATGTGTCAAAGTGATAATAACAATGGTTATCTTTGGAAAAACAAGGCTTCTTTTTCTTTTTCTTCCTTTCATCATTAAAAATCAGTTCAAAGAGATGCATTTGACAATATTTGTGAAAAAGATTTCTAAGCTGATCATGCTTCAAATCTATCAAATCTTAACACATATTTAAACATGTAGACACTCATAAAAACAAACATATATAAGAACAAACATATATCAAACATATATAAGAACAACATATATCAAACATATATAAGAACAAACATATATCAAAGCAGACACACATACTATAGTTAAACACATATGCATAATATGATAAGTTAACTTCTCCCCCCAACTTAAAGTTGAGCAGTGTCCTCACTGCTCTTTAAAAATAAAAACCATGGGAGGAGGATTAGTTCACAAAATATCATAATGCAAAATATAAAAGCATAATTAAACAAAATAGTTAACAACATTCAAATATAGTTACTGTTTTGATGCCACACTCCTTAGCCTTGAGCTAGACCTCACTGCAGAACTCTTCACCTTCTGTCTCTTCTTTTTGGGCTCCTCAGGTTTGGATGCACCTGCATCAGTTGCACTTGCATCAGGTACATCAGTTGTGGATGCAGTTGTATCAGGTGTACCTGCATCAGGTTGCTCTGCAACATTCTTCTTAGCATTTAAATTTTCACCCGTGTGTTGTGGAGTTTGATGCAGGAGCACTGAAATTTTGATAGTGCTGGTGCATGCAGTGCAGCTGCACTGGGAATTCTCTTAACCTGTTTTCATACAAAACACTTCAAAACAAAAATTAAAACTAACATAATTAATACTACAAAATCATGGGTTGCCTCCCATAAGCGCTTGATTTAAGAGTCTTCAGCCTGACTAAGTCTTGTGGCAGATATCTTCAGCCCCTAATGCAGCTGCACACGGTGCTACTGCATCAGAATTCTGCATAATTTGACAGCATCTGCACAAGACCATTCATTCATACCTGCAAAAGTAAAAACAAAAACACACAAAACACAACTAGTCCTAAAAATCTGGGTTGCCTCCCAGTAGCGCTTATTTTATAGTCTTTAGCTAGACTTGTCATTCAAAACCCAAGTTAGGGTGGATAATAAGACAAGAAGAAAATATCATCCTTCCTCTGTCTTCTTTTTGTTAGAAATCCCATGTATTTGGCATAGGGAAGCAAGTGATCCCATGGCCCAACCAATAAGCATTTGGGATAACAATTCTCATTTTCTTGAAAAAATTTAAGCTCATTTTGTGGAGGATGTTTTTCTTCAATTTCTTCATCTATCAAGGCAGGAGCACTGGATGCTAGAGCATTCATCAGATGATCATGTTGTTTGTAGAATTGCTTCTGCATCAAATGATCAAGAGAGATGACTGCTGAACATTCTTCACTCTCTTCTGCAGGATATTTTAGAGAATTCATTACATTGAATTTCACCTCTTGATCATTTACTCTCATGGTTAGTTTTCCTTTTTGCACATCAATCAATGTTTTCCCAGTGGCTAAGAATGGCCTTCCAAGAATAACTGGTACTTCTTCATCTGCAACAAAGTCAAGAATAACAAAATCTACAGGAAATACAAATTTGTCAATCTTTACCAATATATCTTCTATGATTCCTTCTGGGTAAGCTATTGATCTGTCTGCAAGTGACAATGTTAAAGATGTAGGTTTAGCATTTCCAATTCCTAACTGTGTAAAGACAGATTTAGGCATCAAGTTGATGCTTGCTCCTAAATCACACAATGCACGACCTGTATAGTAATTACCTATTGAAAATGGAATTGTAAAGCTACCTGGATCTTTCAATTTTCTTGGAATTTTGTTTTGCAAAATCAAACTACATTCTTTTGACAAAGCAACAGTTTCAAATTCACCTAATCTTTTTCTTTTTGAAAGAACGTCTTTCATGAATTTAGCATAATTAGGCATTAGTTGCAATGCTTCAATCAAGGGAACATTAATATGCAATTGTTTTAAAACATCTAAAAATTTACTAAATTGCTTCTCCTCATGTGCCTTTTTTAATCTTTGAGGAAAAGGAGGAGGAGGGTATTCAGGAACTAACCTTGGAGTTGGGACTTCATGAGATGCAGATGCATCAGGTGCTTCTGCGTCTTGAGAATTTTTTTCATTTTTATTTTTTTCTTCCTTACCTGTACCTTCATTCTCATAAGGTTCTGCAAGATGTTTCCCATTCCTGAGAGAGATAGCTTTGACCTGTTCTTTACCTGGCCTCTGAGATGAACTTGCTTCTGTATTGGATGGTAATGTACATGTTGGTCTTTGATACAGAGCAGTTGCTAACCGACCTACCTGATTCTCCAAATTTTTGATTGATGCATCTTGGGCTTGCCTAGCTGTTCTAGTTTCACTAATGAAAGATTTGAGCAAACCCTCTATAGAGTTATCAGTAGCAGGTTGTTGTTGTTGTGGCCTTTGGTAGTTTTGAGATTGAAATCCTGGTGGAAGGGTTGGTGCAGTTGCACTTGGTGCAGGTGCACTAGTATTGTTCCCCCACCAGAAATCTGAGTGATTGTTCCAATCTGGTTTGTAGGTGTTTGGGTAAGGGTTGTTATTCCTATTATAACTTACATAATTTACAGAGACAGGATTGCTAGGACATTCCTCATAAAGGTGACCTCTTCCACAATAGACACAACTTACTGTTCCTGGAGGGGCTTATTCTATTGATGCTGCAGTGTTCTCTACTGGTGCAGCTGCACTAGATGCAGTTGCACTGGTTGTGGTGAAGTTTTTGAACATGTTTGCTAGTGAGGCTACTTGAGCAGATAGGGCTGATATTTAACTAATTTTATGTACCCCTGATGATTTCTTTTGGGCACTTACCCTCTCAATAGGCCAACTAGAACTATTAGTAGCAATTCTATCAATCAATTCACATGCTTCATTATAAGACAGATTTAACAAAACACCTCCAGATGATGCATCAAGCATTATTCTGGTTTGTGGTTCCAGACCATTATAAAATGTTTCCATTTGAATAATAACTGGAAGACCATGGTGTGGACATTTTCTTAAAAATTCTTTCCATCTTTCCCATGCTTCAAATAATGATTCTTGGTCTTTTTGTCTAAAAGATGTAATATCATTTCTCATTCTGGCATTTTTAATGGGTGGAAAATATTTTGCCAAAAACTTTTCAGCCATTTCATTCCATGAATGAATAGAATTAGGCTCCAATGAATTTAACCAAGATTTAGCCTTATCTTTCAAAGAATATGGAAATAACTTAAGTCTAAATGCATCTTCACTAACACCAGGAATAAAAAAGTTACTACAAATTTCTAAAAACTGTTTTAAATGTTCATGGGGATCCTCATGAGGATGTCCACCATATTGACCAATTGTTTGTAACATTTGAAACATCATAGGTTTAAATTCAAAATGGATAGCCTCTATGTGAGGTCTTGCTATGCTTGTTTGCATGTTTTGATGATCAAACATAACATAATCTCTCATAGGTCTATCTCTATCATTAATCATACCTATGGGATCCATATTGATGAGTCTGTACCTGTGATCTGGTTGAGGACCATATTGAGGACCTTGTTGTGATCCAGTACCTCCTCCTTCACCTTGTTGAGACATGGTATTTCTGCTACTTTGCTGCCTTTCTTTTTGGATTCTTCGCAACCTTCTAAACTGTCTTTCTATCTCTGGATTAAACTCAAATTCTGGTGGTTTGTCTCTGGGCATAAGCTAGTGCAGATGCACTAGGTGTAACAGCACCTGTTTCTGCACAGAAAAACAAAATACCAGAATAACAAAACAGAAAATAAACACTAATCTACTATCTTTAAAACAACAAAAATTAATGACAATCCCCGGCAACGGCGCCAAAAACTTGGTGTATGAAAATACATGTGCAAGTATACACAGTCACAAGTTATAGTATAAAAGATCGAACCCACAGAGATTGAATTAACTCTTATATGTTATTGTAAAGAAATCCAAATTAGTGCAACTACACTATTCAGATTTTGGTTTTGATTGAAGTTGAAATGTTAAAATAAATGAAAGCAAGTAAATTGTGTAAGAAATCAGTTGAGAATGAAAGTTGAGATGTCTTCACAAGCTAAATCACTTTTGAGTGTATTGTGTTTTCTTGTGGTGCAGTTGCACTTGGTGCAGCTGCATCAGTGTGTGCCGGTCAGCTACTTTCTTCAGAGTTTCATTACAAGCTCTTATGATCCTGTTTTTTTGCGGTAAAGAGCAGGGTTGTCAGTGCCTCTCTCGCCCCCTTACAGATAATCCAATTTGCTAAATAAGTACACTCTTGTATCTTAAGATCTTACTACACTCTTGTAAGGACTATGTTAACCTAAGGTTAGGAATTAACATGGAATTAACAAGCTAACTTCATTAAAACTAGTTTAACAAAAAGCTTTATTAAACACTTATCCTTACTTAGTTCTTGATTTCTAGTTATAAGCCAATTAAGTGAATATAACTCTACTTGTTCTAAGTGATCAACCTTTAAACAAGATTAAGAATTTAAACACAAGAACTAAAGTGCACACCACTTGAAAACACAATAACTTTCCTCAAAAGATCATTGGAAAGTTAGAACATCCCAACTTAAGAGATTTAGCTCAGGTTGAACATGATAAAGCAAATATATTTGAATGAAAACATATTGCAATGAAGAAAAGTACAAGAGGATTCAAAATAGTAACAAATGGAAAACTCTTGCATATATTTGCTTACAACTAATTTCTTGCAACTATTAGCTCTTTGAAGGAGTGGAGATAGAAGTTGTCAATTTCCTCTCACCTTCCTCTCAAACTAACACTATGAAACTACAAGAAAAATAAACTTTGAAAACTATAAAAAACTAAAATAGAAAGAACAAGAAGTAAGTATGTAAAAATCTATATATCTTTCAAGTGAAGAGTTGAGTCCTTTATATAGGCCTTGAGATTTCCTTCAAGTGAGGGTTTGCTTGGAGACAAAGTTAACTTAACCATGGTTACTTTTCAGAAGTTGATGATGCCATTTGAGTTTTTCACTCAAGTGCAAAGAATGGTCCAATTAGGTGTAGCCATGTGTCCTTTATAAGATGACTCTTCAAATGGTCATATATTGTAGGCACCTCCTTTGAAAGGTTCCCGTGTGACCCATGTGATTTGTGACCAATTATGATGTCATCTTGTGGTGTCTTTATCTTCTTTGAGTTTGAGGTGCTTCCGGTGTTGGCATTTTTCCTCCCTTTCAGGATGGTGCAGCTGCATGTAGTGCAGCTGCATGCGATGCAGGTGCATCCTTTTGCAAGTTTCCATGGTGCCTCCATGTGACTTGTGACTAAGCATGATGTCATAGAGATATTTATGCCATGGCATGAATTGAGGTGCTTCCATTGTGGAGTAATTCTGTCTTTGGTGCAGGATGGTGTAGATGCACTAAATTTGGTTGCACTGTGGCAATCTGGTGCAGCTGCATCTAGTGCAGATGCACTGCTTGTTTTCCGGTGCAGATGCATCAACTGCAGGTGCACTGAACAAACACATCAAACATACCAATATATATACAAAATGCTAAGTCATGAGTATAAACCTTGAATGTTGTTTATTTTATTCATACTACTATATTTAACACATATTGTACTTGATTCTAAACAATTATTTAGGTTTAGATGCGTATATAACTCTATATAAAATAGAGTTATCAAGCTCCGCCACCTGTTCTTCAAGATCCGTAAATCGGTAACTCCTATCTTGGTTTGCCACTTTATGTCGATTGAGCAGTAGGACGAGCTGTTGGACAGCATCAGCCGGGACAGAAAGTGGATTTTGAGGAGGTACGTGGTTCCTTGCGTAGCTTCCGGATACCAAAACGAGGTCCGGAATCTGATTTTGGACTCGCCCTTGATCGGAGTTTGGAAGGTTTTGAACGAATCCGTCCGGGGTCGCCTGAGGTTCGGCCAATGTGGGCATGACCGGTCTCAGGATAGGGTCGGGATGGACTCCCATTGTGTGGCTGTTTGCCTTGGAACGAAGATTTCGAGTTGTCATTGATTAAGGTGAGGGGAGAAGATCTTGGTTTTGAGATCTCCCACTGTGGTCGCCAATGTTCTGCACTGTACTTCCGACCTTGAAGAGCGATCCGAGGTAGTTAGTGGTTGATATCCTTAGTCAATGACCGTATCCGATCCTGCTGGTGTTATACCTGCAAAGTTACTCCGATGCTAAAGTCAGTGGAATAGTTTTAGCGAAGTGATAAATAAGAGAATGCTTACCATTAATGAGGCAATGAATGTTGTATTTATAGAGTGGGGTGGGGTTGATTCCAATGAATCAGGACCGTCCGATCTGGTGGTTTGATCTGAGCCCTTGATGTTCGGACTGGGCCCTTTGATATTGGGCTTTTGTGTGGTGTGAATAGATGCGAAAGAAAGGGGTGTATATGGTCAAAAGACTCACCATAACACTTGTCAATATAGTTAGTTACTTAGGTCGAATTACTTATTTCCTGCGGTTTATATTAGATTCATAAATTTAATTTTATATTATCAATAGTATTTTTGTTTTGTTTTATTCAACTATGTAATGAAGTGTTTGACTAAAAACCATGAGTGTTACGATATATTAATTCTTGTTTTTTTTTCCTTTTTATGATTTTATGTATACACGATAATTAGCCATTAGCGTTGTATGGTCTTATCTAGTAATAATGCACTAATACACTTTAATATTGTGGTTTGCTACTTTGCTTTATTATGGAGTTGGAATGTTGAATTCTTGTGTTAACCTATATTTTGCCATATATGTCATTTATAGGTTTTTTTTGATAGTAGATGGAATCTTACGAGTTTACGAGTCGAGTCTACATATGCTCCACAAGTTTACTTAGACTTTCGAGTTTGACAATTTTTCTCTGAAGTAGTTGTATTTGGTAGCTGAAAGATTAACTCATATAAAATAATAATAAATATTCTTATTATTTTGTATGCGTCACTCTCTCTCTCTCTTCTAGTTGACTTTACAAGTACTTGAGAGAATCCAAACTCTACATGTAACCAAACACCGAAAAATGAAGTTTATATTGTATATGCATGTGATGTCACAGATCCTAAGAAGTCGGCTTACTAAGGTTTCTCTAAAACTCAAGCAATTCCTACATGTTTGTCTAAGACTTTGGATTCAATGACTTTAAGAATCCATAATTTCGGTGATTTTAGACTTTCTTGGGGAGAGAAAAATGCGAATAAATAAGATAATGCGAAAAAAATAAGATAAGAGAGATAGACACAAAGACGCGGCTTTTCTCGCCCTAAATTTACTGAGTCTCTTTTTGTTAGTCTCTATGCCATTGTGAACGAGTACTTAAACTATAAAAAAAATCCAATTAAGGTCCCAGACTTATGTAACTATACAAATGACTCGGTCCTGTGTACCGATGATTATTGTTGTATTGGTGATCATATTCTTCATACGAGCGATAATGAGTCAAGGTGTGGGTTGACTCTGAATATCATCAAAACACAAGAAGGGTAGTTAAATTGTGTTTTGTAAAATCTTTTTCAAACTTTAAAAACCTTAATTTTTATAAAACATGTCAAAACACTGAAAAGCGATGGAATAACTTCTTGAAACGAAACTACCGACCTTGTACTTTCAATGATCAATCTTCATTAGGAAAATAAAAGGTTACACATATATAGTTTGAAAAACAAGTAACTCTAAACACGAGAGAATAATAAAATATAGGTTTAAATAGCTTTTACCCCCCTCAAATATCACAAGAATCCATATACCCCCCTGCAAAAAAAAAGTTTTAAAATGAACCTTGCAAAATACAAAACGTTTCTAGTTAGGTCCCTGCTCTTAGTTTTTCTTAAAAACGTTAACTTAAACTGACCTGGATGTCTACCTTGGCATAACACATGGCTCATTAGGGCTTATACCATCATCATCAACATCATTCATTCATCTGAAACTCTTATTCTCACTGAAACTCGCCAATAATTATGTTGATGAATGAGGCGAGTTTCAGTGAGAATAAGAGTTTCAGATGAGTGAATGATGTTGATGATGATGGTATAAGCCCTAATGAGCCATGTGTTATGCCAAGGTAGACATCCAGCTCAGTTTAAGTTAACGTTTTTAAGAAAAACTAAGAGCAGGGACCTAACTAGAAACGTTTTGTATTTTGCAAGGTTCATTTTAAAACTTTTTTTTTTGCAGGGGGTATATGGATTCTTGTGATATTTGCAGGGGGTAAAAGCTATTTAAGCCTAAAATATATCTCTAAGTAAAATAAATACATTTTTTCGGAAAGAGTATGCAATGAAAGCTGGGGGGTTGGATTCATGTTATTCATTTGTTATTATTGTATGGTTTGGTTCAGGTTTCTGAAGAGCTATATATTTGAAAAGCCTTAAGCATAGGTTACGTGTAAGACATCTATATGTCGATCGATTTCAAAAGAAAAAAATGGATGAGAGACTACAACGAGGAACCTATTGAATAATGATGATGGTTGACAAGTCTACCTATTTTAAAGCATGAGAACAACGTAAGAATCCCACTAAAAAGCTGGATGTCAAAGTATGCGAATGACTTAGGAATACAAAATTGCGGTGTAAATTAACTTGTTTTTTCATCTGTTCCAAGATGTGATGTGTTGATGAACAATTAATATATCTGAAGCTTTTAATAGTACAATTTTGATAACAAGAGATAAGTCAATAGTTACTATGTGTGAGCGGATAATAGCTTATTTGATGGGCATGATTGTTAACTTAGTAGGGAAAGTTAACAAATGGTAGCATAAAATAATGCCTAAACCTAGAAAAAGATTGGACAACGAAAGTTTGAGATGGAACACACTCAATTTAATAGTAGGGTTTGAGATTGATTTAGATGCACAACCGTGTACTTGTAACTACCGGGAGTTGATAGGTGTACCATGAAGGCGTGCAGTAGGTGGAATGTTATATAAGGGATGCAATCCTGAAGGCCGTTGATTCGACTACTCAAGTTTTAATTGCTTAAATAACTGTTCATGTAGCTACTTTTAGTATAACTAACTAAAATATGTGTTGTTCATTTTAGGGTTTGTCGTTGTTTATATAGGCGAAAAAAGAAATTTATTGATAATTTTTTCTTTGTTTAATCCAACCTAAACATTTTTAATTTCAGAGAATAAATCAACTATATTAAGTACTTAATGTGTCATAATAGATTACCAATATGAAGATCCATCTCTTATATTCTCCATTATCCTAGCAAAATCAAAAACCATATATTTCCAGGACTCCTTTGTCTCTGTTTCAATTACCCCAAATGCCAGAGGAAAATATTAATCATTTGGATCCGCCAACAACAATAAAGAGTTAACAACCATATTTTGTCTTTAGGTGGCGGTGATCAACCCCAAGCACAGGGTCTACAAACACCAAGAATTCTTTCTTGTAACCACTACAAAAAAAACAGGGATTAGCGAGGGAAAATTCCCTCGCAAAATGACCAAAAATCCCTCGCTAATGGTCATTTGCGAGGGAATTAGCGAGGGACAGGTTCCTAGGCTCTGCAACGGCCAGAAATTTAGTGAGGGACTGCCAATTCCGTCGCTAATCTCCTCGTTTTGCGTGCCACACAATTTCAATTTGGCGCCCAACGTTTTTCGAGGGAAATTCTGTCGCTAAAGGTGACCATTCCGTCGCTAATGTCCAGAAAAAACGAGGAGACCAATTCCCTCACTAATGTTCAGCAAATCTGTCGTTAATTCTTGTATTTGCGAGGGACCAAGGTTCCCTCGCTAACGTCCCTCGCGAATAACCTATTTTTTTGTAGTGAACCATCAAAGCAAAAATGAGAAGAACTCAAACCCTGGATGCAAAGGTTGCTAGAACCCTGTCAAATTTTTCTTGCAAGTATTTCCTAGGTTGGCCCTTCTCAGTTCTCTGCGAAATAGCTCCAAAGCAAGGTGTATTGTATGACTTTGAACAACATCATTTGACTAGGTAAGAGACATAAAGGAGTTGCAAGTAGGAGGTCTAGGGTTCAAACCCCGGAAACTAACATTCTCCCACCCCCACTAACATTTGCTAATTAAAAAAAAACAACATCATTTGACATTTTGATTGCCTTCCAAGCCATAGAAACAGTGATACTAGTTGAATATTCCTCCTCACCTAAGTCATTACCTCTAAAGAATACAATTTCTCATTTGTCATCAACTTTTCACCCCCAAATTTTCTTACCCATTTTGAATTAACATTTTTGTTTCGAGCAGGATGAGTCTATTTCCTATTTATTTATTTTCTTGCAAGCGTTTCGGGCTAGTCTAGCTTGCTATTCAGAATTGGTTGGGCATTGTTGTTTCAAATACTCTGGTAGGTGTCGAGTATTTCTGGGCTCATGGCCTATAGTTGGAATCCAATAAGGCTTGTAGATTTCAGTATTAGTTCTAGATGGCTGTCACAGAGTGTATCTGGTTTCATCGAAACCATATTCTTTTCAAAGGTCAAGTATTTTTCCAAAGGTGGTTGTTAACCATGTTAAGTCTATAACATGGAGTTAGTTCATAAGTGTAGAATGTCGCAAGTCCGCTCTTAAGATTTTTGATTGATGGAGAAATTATTTTGTAAGTCTGAACTCCGTGTACCTGAATTTTTGACTCATTCTTCCTGTGGCACTCTTTTGCCATGTGGTTTTGACCTAGGGAGGTTTTAATGAGGCCTCTTATTTATGTAAGAGTTAGAGTGCCTCTTGTATCCTTAATATTATAAAAAAACATTTTTGTTATTAAATACTCTCCCCCACACATGTTTTCGTATGTAGGTTTTCCTTTTGTACGTGTAACTGTCTCTCACTTTACTTGTAAATTCTGTAAAACCACATTTACCCTTGCACACGGCTCTAGCTCTCACTTTGTCGTTTTTCACAAACCTTATCTCCCTCCCACTTATTATTGAGTGCTCTAAAATATTCTCCTTAAATTCAACTATAGACTTAAACTCTTTACCTACTATGCATTTAAAATTGTTGTCTAACCCTTCATTTCTTAAATACGGGAAACCTTTTCTTCTTGCCAACAATGCGGTCTGCGGAACTATCACTGCTATATAATTCTTCATAATTCTTCTAACTCATGGTTAGATGGTTTATAATCACCACCAAGTGAGTCGTCATCACTTGAGTTTATTGAAGTTCACTAACTAAAGCCCTTTTTGTAAGAGATCGATAATGCCTTATGAGTAGACAATATATTTTCTCTTCCTTTCTTCCCGTTAGCAGTAACATGTTGATAACTCTTATTTATAAGAGTTATTTATATTCTTTAGATTTAAATTGTTGTGAGTTCTTAAGTAATTATGTTGTTAAATATGTATGTGTTAAGAAGTGTTAATAAGGATTAGGAACTGATATGTGACAAATCTACAGCGTTTTGACGCTATAGCATCGCGTAGCAGTGAGCCAGCATAAGAGAAAAGCAAAAAGCATTTTTTTGCGTTTCAGCTTTATGTCACTTCAGTGCAGTTTGAGAGACATTTTGAGCTGCTGAAGTCACCAATGGGAAAACTTTATAGGGACACTTTCCACTTGCAAGTGGGAGATCATTTTAGTTGGTGGCTTGTTAAATCACCTTTTTGAGCATGTTGGCTTTATCTTTTGGAAAGAGTATACTTCTCCAACACACTTCATACTTGCTAGTTCAGTTGGATGGAGTTTTTACACATTCTGCTCTCCATTTTCGAGGAAGCTTTCTTCACAAAAGTCAGTAAATTTTTTGCATTTCAATGCTGCGAAACAGTGCTATAGCATCACTGGACAGATTTATGCAAAGGAGTTTGAGTAGTGTAGCTCCTATGCTATTTTCCTTCTTTTGAATTTTCAATTATATGAACATGGTTTCCATCATAGTTTGTATTTCCTTGTTGATGCTCATCATGAGCTAAGCCTTTTGTAGTTGGAATACTTGTAGCTGTGTAATGACTTTTTAGTAGTTCTAATGTAATGTTTTGATGTTTGCATTTTAATCCTTGTGTGAAACTTCTTTCAAACTTATTTTAGAACTGATCAACTAATTATAAGTACATTTGTAGATTCAGACATGGTTTACAATTCGAACTCAAGGATTAATATGAGTGATTAGTTGTTTTAAGGACACTTAGAACAACTCATGCTTAAACCTAGACATAGGAAAGCATAGTTCATAGGGTGACACTAGTGCAGATTTGACATTTAGTATCGGTTGTTTTGCACATTTAGTATCGGTTGTGGAACCGATACTAAATCGACCGATACTAAATGTACGATCATTTAGTATCGGTTTTTTACCCGATACTAAATGTACTACTAAGGTACTGTTTGGGTACATTTAGTATCGGTTGTACATAAACACCCGATACTATATGTTTTACTAAGGTACATTTAGTATCGGTGTTTCTGTATAACCGATACTAAATGTATTACTAAGGTACATTTAGTATCGGTTTTACAGAAAAACCGATACTAAATGTACCTTAGTATACATTTAGAAGTACATTTAGTATCGTTTTTTCTGTATAACCGATACTAAATGTATTACTAAGGTACATTTAGTATCGGTTTTACAGAAAAACCGATACTAAATGTACCTTAGTATACATTTAGAGGTACATTTAGTATCGTTTTTTCTGTATAACCGATACTAAATGTATTACTAAGGTACATTTAGTATCGGTTATATAGAAACACCGATACTAAATGTTCCTTAGTATACATTTAGAGGTACATTTAGTATCGTTTTTTGTGTATAACCGATACTATATGTATTACTAAGGTACATTTAGTATCGGTTATACAGAAACACCGATACTAAATGTACCTTAGTATACATTTAGAGGTACATTTAGTATCGGTTATACAGAAACACTGATACTAAATGTACCTTAGTATACATTTAGTATCTGTGTTTCTGTATAACCGATACTAAATGTATTAATAGTTTTTAATATTTTTTTTGTTTTTATCCATACCGACATATTATTAACCTATTATATACAGCGATAATTCCAGTCATCAACACATAATAAATATATCTTACAAAATAACAATTTGTCAAATGATCTCTTTCCTAACATACTTTAAATTCCATTAAACATAATCTGTTACAAAATACAATTGTTCAAATTCCTAAAATACTTTAAATTCCTAACATACAATTGTTCACTTTTGCTCAAAATAACTTAATTGGTTGGAAATAAGGTATCCTTTTGCTCTGTACGTATCTTGACAAAGAATTCCGCCCAAAGCTGACGAATCTCTTTAATTTCCTCTTCGGTGTATGCCTGGGTGTTATCAAATACCTACAAGTTTAAAAGTGACTTAAAAATTCAGAACATTCTGAAGATGAAAAGTCAGAATGGTCAGCATAGTTCTAAAGTTCTTGCTTTTCCTATACTAATATGTCAATTACAATGTTGAACTAAATTTGGGATGATCCCTTAAAGTGAATGAGAATCACGAAACAAAGTTTATTTGTAAATGGAATTCTTCTATCAACTTTTCCACACATCCGTGGATATCCCACTCATAGTGCCAATTCAAGATCATTATAAAAAAAAAATTGAAAAGATAAAGAAATCTGTAAATTCAGAATTCAATGGTTGCTTTGTGTTTCTTACTCAATCAAAGACCTTCTATCCCACCCCAACTTAATTCAACCATCACCAAAAACATAATATATATAATTCCATGAATGCAAAATGGTAATATCATAGAAATGAATTTCTTGACAGATGTACCCAAAAAAATATCATAGGAAATGGAGATCTCAAAAAACTTAAATATTTAACTTACACACATAAAACATCAAACTGTGGTCTAACTCAAAGAATCCTAAAGACTGAGTAGAACTAACTAAGTAAAATTTCAAAACCATTGGTACAGTTTTAAAGGCACAACGAAATCATATAGACACAAAGGCTAATGAAGTGCAACAATAAATAGGGGATCCAATCAGCTATAAGCCTATAAGGAATTATAAGGACATACTAAATATTAAAACAATAATGTGAAGGCAGTGTCTTTAGAGTGAAACCAATGATATTCGGCCATTTATGGTTCGAATCTTGCAAAATATGGCCACATTTCGGGAGCTTGAAGTCAGAAAGGACATAAAGGTTAAAATAGTTCGGTAAAAAAATTGTTCGGTAAAAAAAACTGTTAAATAAAAGTTCAGTAAGAAAGAGTTCTGTTAACAGGGATAATACCTTCTCCCAATTATCAACAATACCGGCAGTTAAAATGGTCAGCATAAACTTCATCACATAATAGCCGCAATGATAACCATTCGTTTGTATTGGCATCTACACAAATGAATTAACAAAGTTAACCAAAAAACAATATAATATATATATATAACCAAAGAACACCGATCTCTTCTTCCACTTGCTTTTCTCGTTGGACTGCTTCTGCTTTTTGCCGAATACAACTTTGATGTCCTTAACCACTTGATAAACTTCTTCACCGGTCAACGCAATCGGAGCAATGTCATTTTCCTGGCACCCATTAAAAGCTTTTTTCAACTTACGATATCTGTGATTAGGTTTGAGAAATTTTCGATGCCCAAGGTAAACCGTCTTCCTTCCATGTTTCAGTTGATGGTGGCACGTTCCTTCTGCACAAATAGGACAACCTTTATGCCCCTTGACACTATACCCAGACAAGTTTCCGTATGCTGGAAAGTCATTGATCGTGCAAAATAACATGGCTCGCAGCTTGAAAGTTTCACTAGAATACCCGTCAAACACATCCACGCCTTCATCCCACATTGTCCTCAAGTCTTCAATCAATGGACTAAGGTAAACGTCTATGTCATTACCTGGCTGTCTCAGACCAGAAATCATCATGGATAACATCACATATTTGCGCTTCATGCACAACCATGGAGATAGGTTGTAAATTACAAGGAGAACAGGCCACGAGCTACGATTCGTACTTAAGTTACCATATGGATTCATACCATCTGAAGCAAGTGCAAGCCTAAGATTTCTTGATTCAGCGCTAAAATCCGGATACAAATTATCAACTTTCTTCCATTGCAAAGAATCGGCCGGATGGCGAAGCTGCCCGTCACATTTCCTCTCATCTGCATGCCATCTAATGCTCTTCGCGTCATTTGCATTAGCAAACAAGCGTTTGAACCTACGTATTATTGGAAGATACCACAAAACCTTCGCAGGGGAACCCCTTGTGCTGTTGTCTTCAAAACTAGATTCACCCGACTTCACTTTGTAGCGCGACCAATTACACATAGGGCACTTATGTAAATCCTCAAAGTCTTTCCAATACAATATGCAGTCATTGGGACATGCATGTATTTTCTTATACTCCACACCCATCGGACACAGAATCTTCTTCGCATCATACGTACGTTTTGGCAGTGTGTTACCTATGGGAAGCATGTCTTCCAACAGCTCAAGCAATTCAGTGAATCCCTTATCAGTCCACCCATGTATCGCCTTCAGATTGATCAATTTTAACGAAGCAGACAATCGTGTGTATTTTGTGCAACCCAAATACAGAGGTTGATCTTTGTCTTTGCACAAAGTATCATATTCATGCGCTCGCTTAAAAGATTCAGGACCAATGTCACGTATCATGTCCTCCATTCGATCATCCATATCTTGATCGACTTTCTCACTTTTGGACACACTTGGGTTGCCGGTTGATTCACCATGCCATATCCATGTGGTATAACTAGGTAAGATCCCATAAACAAAGAGATGGTCCCGTATTACACCTAGTGGTTGTGGAGACCGATTCACACAATTACAACAAGGGCAGGAATAAGTTACATCAGTTTCGGGAACATCAGTTTCAGGAACATCAGTTTCACGAAGATTTGCTTGAGCAAAATTAATAAACTCTTCGACTCCTTTCGCATACTCATCACTCAGACGATTACTTTGCATCCAACTACGATCCATGGCTACGCTCCAAATAATCGACCAAGTATTTATTGTTAAAACAAAATCAAACTATCACATCAAACCAATATAGTAAAAATAAATTCATAAATCAAAACAAGTAAAATATTCAAAGTATACAAAATAACTGACTACTAATCAATTCATTTGAAATTTGATATACATGTTCTAGTTGATAGTATCTCATGATCAATTGATTTTATAGATAAAATGCACATTTTATAAATGTAATTTTATAGGGTAAATGCACCAAAATCCAACAAGGCCAATGAATGCCTATCCAACAAGGCCAATGAATGCATTGAGCTGACTTATAACATTATCATATGCAGAAGGATAAATGTTGAGATATTTCTATTCCTTATTCCTTATAACATTACCTGAGTGCATAAATGTTGAGATATTTCATAGCAAAAGGATATGAATGAAACAAAATTCTATTCCTTATTCCTTATAACATTACCTGAGTGCATATATGTTGAGATATTTCTTAGCAAAAGGATAAATGAAAATGTGATCTAATAATTAGAAGAACACCAACCTGTGTCCCAGATAGTAACCTTCAATGTTTTACCACCAACTGTGAAAAGCTTGATCTTGGAATCCACTCCTGCAAGGATTATAAATTACAAATTCAAATACACAAAAAGATACATGAACCAAATCTATTTCTCCAACAACAGAGTCCTATTAATTCAAAAAAGGGGAGTCAAGTGTCCTTAAAAACAGAAACAATTGACTAAAGCAGTGGAATAAAAATAACCAGTAGCCTGTTTTGGAATGAGTAGGCAATTTCTACACAAGGTAATATACAAGTGCATGCATGTTCATATGACATCTCAAACTAAACCAAAGAATTGTAAGATGACCAGCTATTTACTTTCACTTTGTCATTGCATCATTATCATTACTAAATATGACTCTTTAAACATCAAGTTTTGCCTCGCATGCTTCAGTTCTAAAGTTCTAAAAGTAGTCATTAAAGTTTTGTAAGATTTATCTGATTAGTCCATACAAGGGACTACTTACAAGACTTTATAGACTACTAATCTTTTTATTATATGATTTCTAAAAAAACAAACATGTAAATAAAACTAAAACAATTTAATAAAATATTATTATTATTTATTTTATAAGGCCTCGCACAAGAGTTGATGAATATGTAATCCTCTCTATATTTGGCCTTGACAGTATCCATACAGTCAATATTCAAACCAAGTAATAGCTTTATCATTCATTTAGTAAAAATCCATCCACACAACACAAGCATGCATTACATATGAAATCTACTAGAACATGGTGAAATTTGGTATATGGTTTCCTTACGTCCTAGCAACGATTTTAGATCAATTTTGCAGAATTGTAAAATTCCTTAAGTGGGAAACTGACAAAAACAGATTGCATCTCAATCAAAGTTGCAGAAAAATACCTAATATAGTCTTAAATACTCTATTTATACCCTTTACAGCTAAGTGTCACTGGACAAACACTCACTATGAAGCAAGATCAGATCAAATACATCCATTTTATCAAGGCTGCCAGAAATTTAAATTTCCAACAAGCAGTTTAGATTAGATATAGGATGCCCATTGTTTCCTTTAGTAGTCTATAGCATGGTTCAACTAGTCAAGTTTGTATAAATCCACTTTTCTACCACCAATAACTAACTCTTCTCAATTTCAATTGTATATGAAAAATCTTCTTCAAAGCTTTAGGAGTGTAGATTATGCAGAAAAAAAGGATTTATGCACCAGTACACACGATCATTACTTGTTTCATTCCTTTTCACTAGTAGTTCATGCCCTTCAGTTACCAAATTGCGCCTCTATGTGATGAACTATTTATAAATCTAACGATACATGTATCTTACTTTATAAACCATCCTAAATCGGGTGTTGCAGCTGATTTATGGAGCAACAAAATTTGTCATGCAGAAAGTACCTCCTTAGGCTTTCAATGTGATGGTATTCTTTATTCTTGTATGTAAATAACTGTGAGTCTCTAAATACCTACAAAACCCTATGAAATAAGTAATAACAATTGAAATAGAGCATATATAAAACCATCTGCGTAAACCAAAACACACTGAGCAGATTTACTAGCAAGTCATGCAAGTTGCTCACTACAATTGAGCATAAGCAAAGTTCTTCATTTTCTCTTGATAATATTGTGTTGTTAATTTGGAGTCACTATGACAAAGACGACAGAGTACATTATCATATGCAGAAGTTAGTTCTATAACCAATCAGCTATAACTTTCAAATAACATTCCCCTATGAGTGCAAGACAAACAAAAAGGACAAGTACCAGCCAAACAAAAAGGAAGCTTCAATATGTGAAAAAACAACACTGACACTAAAATAATAAAAGAAGAATGTGATGTGATCCTGAGCTGAAGTCACATTCCAACAGAATACCATATTGAGCATAAAGCAGCCAATGAAAAATTATATAGGCACAACTCACAAGCAGGAAATGAAAACTTCAAAACCCAAACACCACAAAATTCTGATGAACTACTACCAGCCTAATGTAACAGAGAAAGAACAAGAAATGAACACCATAAACTTTTCTACTTGAGGCTTCTAATTTCAAAACATTGTTGCCTTGACAACTAATACTTCTTTAATTGAATATTACTAACTTCTTACGTTCTTAAGCAAAAATTCAACAAATTAGGGAAAATTGAACTACTACAAGCTGAATTGGTGACAACAAATTCAACATATTAGGGAAAATTCAGAATTAGAGAAAAAAGAATTAGGGTTTCAAAATTGGGGGAAAATTAGGGCTGGGGATGTGTGAGAGAGCAGAGCACACACAGTTTGAGAGAAGAGAAGTTTGCGATAGCTAACCCTAACGAAAACGAAAACGAAGGGAGATGAAAGTAACCTTACCATTTGAAAACGAAAACGAAGTGAGCTTGAAGATTTCTGGACGAATTAAGCTTCAAAGATTTCTGAACGAAGTTCTAAACGAAGTGAGTTTGTGAGGAAGATTTCTGGACGAAAACGAAAACAGATGCAAACGAAAACAGATGCAAACTGAAATGCGACTCAGAATTAGTGAGAAAACGAAAACAGATGCAAACGAAGTGAGTTGAGTTTGTGACGAATTAAGCTTCAAAGCTTCAAAGATTTCTGAACGAAGTGAGTCGTTTGTGAGGAAGAGAAGGTGAGCATCGCGTAGGGTTTCGAAACTGGGTTGTGTTTTGTGTGAGCATTGCGAAGTGAGTTGTGTTTTGTGCGAGAAATTAAAACTGGTGCATAGTCATTTAGCATCGGTTCTTTTGACAGCCGATGCTAAATGTCCCAAGCAAGTACATTTAGCATCGGCTGTTAAAAGAACCGATGCTAAAAGTCTAACGTGAACTTAAACTTTTGCTCGTAATTTCAAAAATGCCACCGGTTACACATTTAGCATCGGCTGTTCAAACAACCGATGCTAAATGTTGCTTTCTAAAGTCATTTTTCCACTAGTGATACTGTGGGAGCTTAATATACAGGGGTGGACCTGTTTAGAGCTTAGACATAAGCCCTTATAATGAAACTCTGACGTTAGTGACCGAAAGGCGCACATCATTTGCGACAACACTCAGTGTTATGGCATTAGACATTACATTGAATTGTTTTAAAGGATTTACTTAGTGAGAGGCATTCCATCTATCTTTTTACTTTGAATCTTCATACCATCTTTACTTGCTTATTTACAATTTTGTTATTCACAATACTTGTTGACAACTTGTTATTGTTACTTGTTTGATCTCTATGGGTACGATCTCTACTTTATCACTATATTACTTGTTGTGATTGTGTACACTTGCACAACTATTAACACAACACAAGTGTAGTCTCTTGTACATCAAATTCGTCCCCAAAACCATCATCCTTCCCGAAAGCCTTTTCCTTCTTACTACCATCAATGTACACCCCATGCGCATCATTTTCAATATCCTCATAAATATCACTCACCTCATCATTCTCATCACCCTTAGCAATGAAACATGCCACATTAACATCACAGTGATTCTTCATGGAAAATTTTGCAATATTTGCACCATCTTTATCCAGCCCAAACCTCATATAATCACTCATACAATTTGGCCCATTATATTTTGACTATAAGATAACACATTGTTTGTATCCTATATATGCCTCAAAAAACTCCATTTGTCAACATCATTTATTGTTCCCAGATGTACAACCTCATCATCGTAACCACAATTATCCCCTTCATCGATATGAACCTCGTGATGTAAAAAAAAAAAAAACTTTAAAACTCACCTCTGGAAAATGGAAAAGAATGAAATATTTTATTATTCTCTCCCACAGTTTTTTCTCTGCCAAAATTATCTACTATGTATCTAGAACAATCTATTCTATCTATACAAGCAATACACCATCAAAATTATTCTTTAGAATCCTTATTTTGTTGACACCTATTAATATTTAGGTGAAAAGTGCCATTTGAATTTCCTTAATTTTTCTCTCTCTCATTTGAAACTTTTCTCTTTTTCACTTTAATTCTATCTCCTCTCACTCTTTGCTTTCACACTTTTCTCTCTTTCCAAAACTAGGTATATTAGATTTGCAATTACAACCAGAAATATTAAATGTTGTTGATATAATTTTATTATTTTATTAACTCGAAAAGAATAATAATTGTTGTTGGAATAATTATTTTGTTTATTTTATCTTTATAATGTCTATATTATATAAATCAATATTTAGCTTTTGACTAATGACAATGAAACATTACGTGTTGTTAATATAATTTCATTATTTTTAAAATTGGCAGAAAAAATATTATATTTTGTTAGTATAATTATTTTTTATATCTTATCTATATAAATGTTTTTATATTTTTTTTACAAATGATTATTTTGCTTGTAAGTTGTGATTGTGAAATAGTATCTATTGTCGATATAATTATTTTTTATTATGCCTTCGTTAATTTCTTCATTTTTAACTTTAAATACTCTGCTTGCAAATATTTTAACACGCACAATCAATTAAATACAAGTCTATTTTTAAGCATTTTTTCGTTTCCTTTGGATTATGTCTTATTTTAGCTTAGCTTTAGAGTAATCAAACCCTTCAACGCCTAACCCTAATGCTCTTTGGAGTTGTTAGGGAATCCATATAACTAATAAACGCAGTTCATTGATCCTCAGCGTAATTACTTGAAGAAAAAGTAAATATCGTTACACAATTCTTAACCGATTCTCGCTAGTTTGAAACAAATATAATATTAACTTTATAAAACATACAACTTATTTTTTCAATTCAAATTTAATTTCATAATTATTTATATCATGCAACACGACACAACATATATGTGCATATGGACAACTTTGGATCTTCTCCTTCGTATATCTCCCTCAATATTCCTCTCTCTTAATCTCTCTCTCTCTCTCTCGTCATTATTTACAATCTATCTAACAATGAGAGAAAGTAAAAAGATGGAGAGAGATATATGGAGAGTAGAAAGAGAGGATATGAATCCCCAATGGTATATGGCCAGTAATGATTAGAAATCGACCACCCACATTTACTTTGCAGCCTTAACTAAAAAAGAGCCAAACAAACCATGGCGTTTATACACCTAAAGCACTCATCGAGCTAGGAGGGTATGATGGCACTGTAGGAAGGGTCACATAGTATAGTGACAGGACATTGAGAGGACACTGAGTGGGGAAAAGGAAGCAAAACAAATTGCATCCTAAAAGACACTGAAAGTCTGAAACATTATTATTTTCCCGACACATCAAATGAATTCGTCTTTTGCTCTCTCAATTTCCGACCCACCTATCATTCATAGGACATTTACATATATTGTTTATTTATATTTATATTTATATTATATGGTCATCCCATTCTTATACAGCTCACTTCCTCTATCACCACAATCAAGCCCATCAAACTATTTGTATGTGATTGATCTGCATCATCTTTCTTTTGATTTGCTGTTCACTAAAATAAAAACAAGGAGTTAGTATTCTTTTGTATTTTAGTAAATGGAATAAATTCTTCCCAAATTGCTTAGTATGATGACTTCAATCTATATTTTTTTAAACCGTAAAAGTATATATTATTCACAACACTTAAAATTGGCAAACACTCATTTTTGTCCATGTATGTGTGAGAAATTGTTATCGTAGTCTCTTGAATGTATCGGAATTGAGAACACATCTTTAAGTGTCTCATTAATGAGTCCTTTAGGTCCTCAAATTTGTTTTTTTATTAGTTTTTTAGTTCTCAAATGTAATTTTTTGTTGATCAATTTAGTCCTTAAGATTACTAAAAATGGATGTACTTGCAATTTGAATACATTCTATGACTATAATCTCAGCGTCTCACACATTAAATGACCAAAATGACTATTTACCCTCATAAAAATGACACATACAAATGATGACGAAAAGAATACACGCAAGGACCGAGTCCCCCCTCCCCCAAAAATGTGTGACATTTAAAGTTATGTCTGAGTCTTAAGAAAATAATTGATCATAACTATTTAGAAATTAAATAATTTAGGTTAAACCGCATTTTTAGTCATTTATTTATGACCAAAGTTTCAATTTGGTCCTTTATTTATATTTTTTCACTTTGGTCATTTATCTTTTAAATCTGTGTCAAAGTTGTCATTTTTTAAAATTTTCGGCCACTATGCCGACATGGCGTCTTAGGTGGCACAGCTGACTGGGATTTCATTAAATTACGTGGCATTACATTATTTTTAAAACAAGAGCACAGAAAAATGAAGAAAACTATGACTTTCTTCAAGAACAGCAAAACACTTCAATTTCTTGTTTCTTGAATAACATGCAATATGTGACCAAATTGAATGAAATTGGACTCTAACTTGAATAAGTTTTCGCAAGGAATTCAATGGAACTAAAATTAAGCTCAGAAATGTGTTTATGCGCAAAATCACTTTTGAGACCAAAATTGCATTTATGTTTTTCACATCATTTTAGCTTTTCATTGCGTTTCCATGTAATTTCTTGCTTGAGTCTCATTTATGCACTCATTCCGGATCTATTGTATAAATTTTGGTGAAATTTGGTTTAGATTTAAGCACTTTAGAGCCAAAACACGATTTCATGATCTACTTCTGAAAATCACGTCACATTTAAGTTTTAAGCAGTTTTTGACAAATCTATTACCATATCCTATAATTCCTTATTCAATTTCGTTAAACCTAAACCCAAATTTCGTTCAAATTGGCGTCGTTTTGACTGAGTTGTCATTGCAGACCCTTCAAGGTTAGAGAATCTTTATCTTAAACCTCTTTCACAATTCTGCCCAAAATCTCATTTGTGAATACACACTTTTCTGAGCTTAACTTTGATTCCATTAAATTTCTTGCTAAATTTTATGCAAGTAAGAATCCAGTTTCATTCAATTTAGTCATGTATTGCATAAGTTGTTTAAGAAACAAGAAATTAAAGTGTTCTCGCTGTTCTTGAATTCATAGTGTTTTTCATTTTACTGTGTTTTTTTTTTTACAAAATGAAATCTCAAATAGCTGTGCCACCGAAGATGCCACATGTGGACGAAAATCTTAGAAAATGACTACTTTGACAGAGATTTGAAAGATAAAAACTAAAGTGGAAAAAAATAAAAAATCAAACTAAAACTTTGATCAATGATATATAAAGGACTAAAAATGAAGTTTAGCCAATAATTTATGTTGACTAAAATATCCTTAGTGCACTAGGAATTGATTAAGTGGAAAAACTAATGAATGTTTAGTTGTTAAGATATTTTTTTTGATCAAACAACAATATTTTTGATCAAACTAATGAATGTTGAGTTGTTAAGATATAAATACATACAACAATATTATTGAAAAAAGATAATTAATAGTAGCTTGCTTTTGTAATTTGAGACATATAAATGTTACAAAAAGAACAATTAATATTAGACAGAAGGAGAATCAATATCTTTAATTCTTGTGGAGTCTCCCTCCCGCTAAAACTCCTATCCTTTTCATTTTTTTAGTTTCCTTCATATTTTTATGGTTTATAGGGGTATAAATAGAGTTTTGAAAAAAATTTAAATCTACAAATACATAAAGTTTGTTCCACAATAATTGGATTGGTGAAAATGAAAATTAATTTCGTGACAAATTACGTAAAGTATGACAATAGATAGTGTTTTTTGGGGTACTTTTGGGTCCAAAAATAATTTTAACTATTCAAATACGCGAAGTACGTTCCTCAATAATCGATTTGGGGAAAAAAATAATTTCTCAACAAAATACGTCAAGTGCAACACTAGTTAGCAGTGTGTTTTGAGGTCATGTGAACTCCATTCCTCAATAACCGTTTGGTGAGAGAAAAAAATAATTTTGTGATAACCAAATGTAACGTGTGACATTAAGCAATATGTTTTGGGGTACTTTAGTGTTTTGAAAAAAATTTAATCGCTCAAATATACAAAGTTTGTTCCTCAATAATTGGTTTGATGAAAAAAATAATTTCGTGACGAAATACATAAAGTGTGATGCTAAGCAGTGTGTTTTGGGGTTCTTTAGTAATCGGAAAAAAATTTAACTGTTCAAATACGCAGATTTTGTTCCTTAATAACTGGTTTGGTGAAAGAAAATTGTGACGAAATATGTAAATTGCGGCGATGTTAAGCAGTGTTTGGGGTACGTTAGTGTTTGGAAAAAACTTAACGTTTCAAACACACAAAGTTTGTTCATCAGTAACATTTGAGGTGCTAGCTTAGTGGAAAGAACTTAAAATTGAATCCTTTATTGTGTTCAAAACTCTTCAGGGATAGTTGTAAAATAGCCATAAGTGCAACTTTGATTAATGAAATTTCTACATTCCCCAATGTTTTTTTAAAAAAAGTTTGTTTCTCAATAACTGATTTGGTGATAAAAAAATTTATTTCGTGGCAAATACGTAAAGTGTGATGCTAAAAACTGTGTTTTGGGGTACGGTGGCGTTTGGAAAAAAATTTAACTATTCAAATACTCAAAGTTCGTTTCTCAATAACCGATTTGGCGAAAAAATAATAATTTTGTGACACTAACTCGTTCAACTCACCCTTTTATTAATTCCATCACTTTAAAAAACTAAGTTCTTTTCATACTTATCTTTATATTCTTCAGGACCATATTTTTTTTGGGTCTTTAAAAAATCAATGTCTTTGTTAATGTTCCTTTTTAATTTTGTTATGAAATAATCAAAACTATAGCAAAAATAAGAACAAAGAATGAGAGAAGGAGAGAAGATGAGAGTCTTTTATTTCTCTTCACAAGTGTAAATCTCTACAAATGAGGGTGATCCCTATTTATAGGATAGGGATTGGCAAATGAGTAGTCACTCATAAAATACCACTTACACAAGATAATGGAGGTGAAGGACAATTTCATAACAAATTTTATAATCTTCTTATTTAATATATAGTTATGATTTAATTTTTATTCATTGGAACTTCATCACCCACATTTATAATTGGTAGTGGGAATGCATGGAACTTGTTCTTGAGCCCCAGGTACAAGGTTCGATTCCCACGGAAGGCAAAAACTCTACATGGGGGGTAGAGAAGGTCGTGAGGAACAGTGGCGGGTCGCAGATATGGGCCCGGGCTGTTATAAAAAAGGCGCCTTTTTTATAACAGTCCGGGCCCATCTCTGGCTCAATTGGTAGTGGGAATGTACAAGGTTCGATTCCCACGGAAGGCAAAAACTCTACATGAGGGGTAGAGAAGGCCGTGAGGAACAGTGGCGAGTCGCAGAGATGGGCCCGGACTGTTATAGAAGGCACATGGTATGAAGTTTTAAACTGCCATTTTTAAATAAACTTTATTACTTTTCAAATCTAATGTCTGAGTGAAATAATATTTGCTTTTTAATTAAAAACATTGTTATTGGGTAACGAAAAAGTTATAAGAAAAATGAATAATATTTGCTATGGTAATTAAAAAATATTTGCAATGCTCACACAATTACAATCATTGTCGCATGAAAAGAAAATCCAATTCCTGTGGAAGAGGAAATTGCTGTGAGAGAGGAGTTTGGTTTATGATAATATCCGGCGACAGTTATTAGGTATTAGCAACTTTATTCAAAAAGATTAAATTTAGAATGTTACTTTGCTCTATAGGCATGAAAAAGTTATATCGTGTATTCAATATATAATTGCGAAATCTTCTATCCTTTCCATATTTCCTTTGGAATCAGTATAATAAAGTTTTGCTTCCTAAAAGACATAAAATTGGTAATTATAGTACCACTATTTGAATTTAAGCAAAAATTATTTAATAATTTGAAATATACTTCTCACTCATATACCTCTCACTCATTTTATTGGTTCGCCCAGAGCCTACAAAATCTCAAGACCGACCCTGCCCAAATTGTTACTATTAAATAACTTATAGGACCTAAGTGGGACGAAAAAACTTAAAGGACCAACTTGTTACAATTAAACAACTTAAAAAACCTAAGTGGTATGAAAAAAGGTTAAAGGACCAACTTGTTACAATTAAATAACTTAAAAGACCTCTAGTGTAATTTAACCTTTTTTTAGACTCCAAGGGTGGCGGGATCGTGGTGAGATCGTTAGATATGATATTTGCTTCGATTATGTGAGCATGTGTTAAATGCTTCTTACTCGATTGGTCGGAATTAGGGTTACACTAACCTCTATTGAAGGTTCAGAGCTCGATTTCAAGGCAACCTACTCGGGTTAGTGCTCAGTATCTGAATCCTACACTTAGCATATTTTGTATTGTGTTGCACTTTGAGGTGGATAACACCCTTCAAGGAGAGCTCAGATTCTCTATGTCGTAACGGTGGGATGCTCGACCTAGCACTAGGAGTTCAACGGAGTTCGGCGGTGCAAATCAAAACCATAATAGATAGTGAAATAAATTGTTATTTAATTTTTTCAAAAAATGAAATATTTGATGTTGGTTTTTTATTATTTTGGTTTTCTTCATTGATCGTTTGGTTGATCTTTATTAATAGATAATCATCTTTATAACTTATTAATTAACAAAAGTAAAAATAGAAACAAAATTAAGAATGCATTTTCGGTCTTTTATGTTTTTCTAAAATTTTATTTTCATCCTTGATATTTTTGTTTCTTAGTTTGGTCCCTTATGTTTTAAATTTGTAACAAAGTAACCATTTTTCAACTTTCCGTCTAGACTTGTTAACGGATGCTAAGCTGTCCGCGATGTGGTCTTCTTAGCTTCATTAGTGACTGTAAAATGGAATTTCTTATTTGGCATGTCAAAAAAAAAATTGACAAAAAAGTTGTACCCGCCTTCTTATCCTTCCCTCATGGTGACCACCATCTCTTCTTCCTCCAATTTCGTTGTACATGAGCGCTTCAAGCTGGTGATGAACGACATCTTCTGGAGTGAATTATATAGCAACATTTAACTAACCTAAAAAAACAAAGACTAGGATTATATATGAACGACATCTTCTCCTTCCTCCACCATGGCTTCCACTCTTTTAAGATTTTTAAGTCATCTTCGGCCACCATTCAAGCATCCAAGACTACCATTATCTCCTCCTCCTCCTCCTCCTCTACGAGATTCATTTTTGTTACAAGCTAAAGGAACTAACAATGCATTGATCGAAAAACATAAAAACAAAACTTCAATATTTTTCTCCCGCAATGATATGCACCTACTCAAAAATCTAACTTGAGACTCAAGTTCCTTGTGTCGTCTACTACGAGAGAACCCTAAAAATTTTCATCCTCAGAGAACCTTCCTCTGGCGGCCACTGCTCAGGCGACCGGTGCTTGCGGCCACTTCATCTTCATTCTCATATGTAGATGATTTTTTTTTAGCTTTTTTAACAAGAAAGTGGAATGTCTTGTCAATACTCCATTTGTATTGACTTATACTAGCTAAGCAGGCCATGTCACAGCTTACCAGACAGTTCAACATCTCTTAACATAATTGGATGGAAAGTTAAAAAAAGGTAACTTTGTTACGAATTTTGAAACGTAAATGACCAAACTGAAATTTTAAATAAACATAAAAGAACCAAAAATACATTTTTACCTTTTTTTTCCTTCATTTCTTATCTCAAAGAATATATATACATATTTGAGAATAAGAAAAAATAACTGTTAGTTGACTCATTAGTTACGAAATGAAAATTATCTTGATTGACTTAGTGTGAAGAAAAGTACGTTAATTATATATTCTAGAGCACACTATAATTTTATTATTCGGTACAGTGAATTCATCTCAAGATTGAAAGTGTAGACACATAATCATCACTGAGCTTGATAATACAAGGAATAATAAACTGATAATATTTATTTTACTTTACTTAATCTCTGACATATGTTTGTAGATTTACGTAAAATACAGGTATGGTGTTTTTTTTATAAGTCAAATGATTTTATTAATAGTGGGCACAAGGGGTGGTACCACAACCCTCATACTAATCATTCTACTAATGCTAAGCAACGAGAGGGATTATTACACCATAAGGGTTAGCTCACATGATTGAGTGAAAATGACATCGTTGGTGGAAATACGTATGCGTACGGGGTTTGAACTCCGCTCCCCTCTCCCATCTAACAATTAACACACTAATTTCTAATCACTTTGCCTAAGCGATAATTTAGCATCCACCCTATTTGCGAGCCAACCCCAAGACAAATACAAGTATGGTGT
Organism: Astragalus glycyphyllos; assembly: GCA_963573325.1. Lineage (NCBI taxonomy): Eukaryota > Viridiplantae > Streptophyta > Magnoliopsida > Fabales > Fabaceae > Astragalus > Astragalus glycyphyllos. Next base: position 5,434,237 of record OY754313.1, on the reverse strand, counting down.
GGACGATCGATGTTGAGAGTGTAGATTCAAATTCGCAACGCTTCATTTCCTCCTTGTTTATCTTCTACCGACAGTTTTTGTATTGAGAACTAGAAAAACAACATCCACGTATACCTTCACTCCTTGCAAGCTTACAGTCCCATTATCTTAAGTAATAATTTTGTTTTCTTTTTGACCAAAGTAATGATTTTGTTAAATGGGTAGGTTTTGATTCTTTGGAACCCTCAACATGGGGCATGTATATCATTGCAATATGTATCTATCTTATATCTCCAACATCATAACTCAAGCCATGCGTTTTACCATGCATGTGGCTTAATTAGCACTTATACTATAACGCAGTATAACCATCTTTGACTGCACCCTTCAACATGGGTTGTCCCAAAACAAGTCATAAAACAATGGATCCATCCATGAATTTTTATAGTGTGGTTGAAAAAAATATAAACAAAGAAGACAGTTTTTTTTTATAGGTATTTATGTTAGAGTTAGAGTGGCCTTATGAGACTTATCAAAAAAAAAGAACGGCGTTATGAGTGGTATGTGGACCCTTTGAAATATCTTGCTAGAAGTTAGCAGTAACTGATATTGTAGCTCTACTATCTCTTTTTGGAGTGTGCGGGGGTCCTGGATGTGGGGTGCCTGAGGATGTGCTAGAGAAGCGACTACACGGGGCCCCAAATACATGTACAACTGTTTTTGTTAGAATTAATTCCATCATTCAATTTTGGTTTGAACTTTTCTAAATTGATGTAAAATAATTAATTTCAATATATATGACTTATAAAAATAGGGCATCACGTTCAAATTTCGCATAAGGCGCCCAAAATCTCAGACACAAACTCTGCGTCCTGACATGGTTGCAGTTTTTGTATTATATTTTATTGCTTTCTAGCTCTTTGCCTTGGTCTCTGTCTAACTGTGGGGGTTTCGTGTTCCTAAATACGCATCTTTATATATATAGATATTATTTTGTGGTTAAAAAAAGGTAAAAAATCTTACAGAATATAAACTTCTATTGTGGCTAGAATATTAATAATCATAGGTAGCCTCAAACCAAGTTTTTTTTTTGAAAAGCAAAAAAGATCGTATGTATATATATATATGACAAAACTTGGATACTAGGGGTATCCAAAACCCAATAAAGAGAGCTAGAGAGCACATAACACTAGATCCGACTGATACACGATATAGGGGCAACATGTCATTCATAATAGAGACAACTTGATCCTTTCGACCTCGCATAGAACCAACGCTAAGAGAGGGATTTAATCCCATCCATTGCCTACCCATGATCAAGATGTTTGGCGGAAAAAAACACACTCGTTATCCAAACAAAAGTAAATTTTCCTCTAAACCCCAATTAGACAAATAAGGGGGGCAAATCTTGTGCTAGATTAGAGAATTTGCGTAGCTTAAATTTATATTTAACTGCATTTAACGTAAAAATGTATTCAATCATAACAAAATCAAAAAATATATATTCAATCATAAATTTATTAAATTATTAAAAAAATAACTTTACAAAATCTAAATCAATCAAAATCACATTATCAAACAATTACCCAAATTAAACTTCTATACCAACTTTTATCAATCAAGTCAACAAACTTTCAAGTATTATAAAATTTCTTCTAACCATACCAAAATGGTAGAGGTTAAGATTAGTAGTTATAAAAAGTGCTTTAACAAAAAAACACATGTTTTCTCATTTTAACTTTAGTGTATACAATACACACATGCAGTAGATATAGATATGGGTGTGGAGAGAGATATTGCCTAGTTGTCTACAATGCTAGCATGTCCACACATTGGGGAACACTGTATATATCCCTTCCAACCATGTCTATTATTGTCATTTCACTTCCACATTCATTGATTTCTCTCTTTCATTATATACTTTCCATAACCTCTAAAAACAAAAGTGAAAGAGAAAGAGAAAAGAGAGAGAGAGAAAGAAAATGGAAGGAAGAGGAATATTATCACCATCATCTTCTTCTATAGAGAATTATATCTACAGAGAGTGTTTAAGAAACCATGCAGCAAGTTTAGGAAGTTACGCCACGGATGGTTGCGGCGAGTTCACCATCGATGACATATCAAACTCCACCGGAAACCTCCAATGTGCTGCTTGTGGTTGTCACAGAAACTTTCACCGGAAAGTGACAACATCATCGTACCCATCAACAGCAAGAGAAAGTAGTATGGTAGCGGTTGGAGATCAGATGATGGAGTATTCTGGTGGCGGAGGAGATGGGAGGAGGAAGAGGTTCCGGTCAAAGTTCACGGCGGAGCAGAAAGAGAAAATGTTGGGGTTTGCTGAAAAGTTAGGGTGGAAACTTCAAAGGAAAGAACTTGATGAAGAAATAGAAAGGTTTTGTGAAAGTATTGGTGTTAGTAGACAAGTTTTTAAGGTTTGGATGCATAATCATAAGAATTCATGTTTCTCTAATTCTTCACCTTCTACTGGAAATGCTTCTTCTCTCACTCAGTAGTAAGCTAAGCTAAGCTGTCTTTTTGATCTTTGATCATATCATAATCTATAGAGAGATCAGAAATCTAATGTTTTTTGTTGTTTTATTTAAGTTTTTTTTCTTTTTTTGTCTTGGCTTGGGTGTAATAATTTTATGATTTATCCTTATATGTGAAATTTTGTGTTGGATAAATTTGTTTGTTTGTTTGATTTTGTAGTGTTTTGTCTTTTTTTTATGCCAGAAAATTAAGGACACAGATCCTCTGCTACCACGGGATAGTGCTGCACCGGCGAGGACCGCTCGATCTAGAGTGATAAAACTTCTCTCTAAATATGATAGTCCTCGCTAGCGCAGCACTATACCGCGACAGTAGAGGATCAAAATCAAAAAATTAATAAGATTTAGATAGCTAGTTTAAGATCAAAGAGATAGCATATATAGCTTGATCAAATCACAAGGTAAATATATTTGAAAAATAAAGGTAAGTATATTTAAAAAATACTATTCATGTGTTTGACTTAGAGAATTACGATGGGTAATCACACCTACCAAAGTTAGTTTTTCAATTATATTCACATTATTTTTGTTCTTAGAATTAATTTTAGAATCCTAATCGAATAAAAGAAATTTGACTTTTCGATGGTTAAATGTGGTTAGATCAATTTTTTAAAAAAAAAACAAAAGATCGAATATAAAAATATTTGGTTCTTACACTTAAAATCTAAATTTTACAAAATCAATTCTGTCAAAAATCAATTCTCACTACCGTTAAAGTAAACACATGCTACATCAGTTTTATTTCAAATTGAATAATTTTTTTTGACCAATGTATCATTCTCTCTAAAGAGATCTCACTTCCTATATAATAATTTTTTTTATCATTTTATTCTCTTTAAATGTTTATAAAATTAATTACATTTTTTTATATTTTAAATTACTCTTTATGAATTATCATTTTTCTTCTTTAATTATTTGTTTTATCGAGATTTTTTACAAGTAAATAAAATTTTTATTTTTAATGAGAATATAAGAGATACTCCAATTCACAAAAGTACAAGAGGCATCCTTAAAACCTCTCGAGCCAAAACCAAAAGAAAAGACTGAAAGTGAAAAAAGTACCCAATAAAATGAAACAACCATGGTATAAGTTTGTTTACTAAGTGTGTTTTATCGAGTTTTTATTATTTTAAAATGGACACTTTTAGTCATTGTCATCAAATGCTTTTGGAAGTGAGACAAACTAATGTCATAATCATCAGTGTCATGTGTCTCAAAACATGGAATTAACTCGACTTTAAACATATTTTAGTGTCTCTAAAAATATAATTTTTAATTTGAGCTTGATCCCTAATATGTGAGACTCAAACTACTCAGAACGAAAATGAGCTATTTTTCTCCCCAGAATATATATAATGTTGTTTAATTTGAGTATTTTTCATATTCAGGTCAAACTCATGCATGTCATCCTTTTGTGGCCTTTTAATGGTATAATTTGGGCTACAGATTTTTAAAAAATTATACTCGCCTTACAGTAGCGAACCTATGTACAACTCGGGGGAGCCCCCTGAAAAAATGATAAATGTACTAGTACTCCTGTATAAATAAAATTTTACACTAATATCCTTAAATTTACACCCAATTTTTACCAATATTACATATTTTTATAGACTACTTCTTATTTTTGTATACATTAGGACTTAAATAGGAAATAGCGTGTAAACTTAGAGACTAATTTGGCGATTTATTCTTAAATAAATTTGGAGTTAGATAACTTGATTATTTAATTTTAGTACATTAAGTGAGGATATTTGAAAAAAAAAATTAAACAATTCTATAAACCAACATATTTTATAATAATTTTTTTTGCACCCTCTGATCTAGGGTCCTGGGTCCACCATTGCTCGCCTATCGTGAACTTGAATTGAACACATACCGTTTTATGTATTTTTAGGAAACTTGAGTGTCTAGGTTTAGTAACTCACTTACGTTTAATGAGATTTAGTTTTGTTTAGTATATTGTTTGAAGTTTAGAATTTCTTTGACTATTTAGAAGTGTTAACTAGAAATAAAAATGCAGATTTTAAATTTTAAAAAATTAACGTTGTTCGTACAAAACTAGTGACCTCAATCCGAACCAACTTGTCCACTATTGGGCTGGTTTGGTTCGGGCTTTGCAGAAAACATGAACTAAATAAATATAATTGGTTCCAGCAAACAGATTTAGGCAAAATCGACCCATGAACCTACATAAGTGTTCCTGCAACATTAATCCACAGTTGTGTTTTTCCTCTTAGCTACGATTACCTCCGATGACATCATTTCCATTTCGAAAAGCTCTATAGCAGGTTTAATTACGCGGTCATAGACTAGGTTTTGTAAGGCTCAAGTGTGGTGTGTTACCTGTCATATACTTTGTGTAGGTCTAGTATATACTTTTTAAAGCATCATATTAAAGACTTATTTTATTTTAATTAGTGTCTTTAAATAAGTCATCTAGCATATATTTGAATTGACTAACAGAATAATATGCCAATAAGGTTGATTTTAGTGGGGGCATTATCAATATGTATATCACAAATGTGAACCAAATTAAATGTGTGTCTTGGGGTTAGTTTGAATATAGGGTGAGTAGTTATTTATCTCTCAATTTCAAAAGCTGGTGCAATAATCCCGAGACTTGTTTAGAATTGCTAGCCTGAGTTGTACGTGGGTTGAGGTACCTCTTGTTCCTCCTTAATGCAATTTGACTTATAAAAAAAGTTTAATATTTGTTTTTAAAAAAGTATAGAAATTAAACATTTAAGAGGCATGAGAAGTGGGATGGAAATAGGTACAAAGAGGTTCATTCTATAATGTTTAATTCTGATTTATTTGTATGAAATGAGTCATTTTAAATGTATAACCCAAGCTTTTAAGTATTTGATCTTATACAATAGCTTATTTAAATTTTATTTTGCATTAAAAAAGATCAAGATGTCACAAACTTATATAGGCCTATTTTTGCTTAATTTATTGAAAAGGTTTGCAAGTATATGACTTTTACACAATATACAAGTCTAATATAAAAATAATATGAATTATTTAATTTTACATAAATAGGCTACATTGTTGCAATTAAAAGGTTTTTTTGGGTGGTCTGAAGTAGAGATAGCAAAAAACTCATACCTAAGTATGTGATGGGTAATCATATTATCTGCTAGTTAATGGGTTTGAGTGGAGAATGAGGTACTGTAGTGATTGGTTTGTATTGGAACTAAGTGAATCTAGGAACAATAGCCCTTAATTTTTTTGAAGATAACAAATAATATAACAGAACAATTTCGTTCTAATATGCTCTTTCTAAGTATGCATAAGTTGTGTATTTCATCTTAGAACTTAAGTAGGAGAATGAAAAGTCATACATTTAGATTGACCATCTGTGATGGTATTATCATATGCCTACCTTCTTCTAGTCTTACTCTTTGGACCCAATTAATCAATTAGTGAATGTACTCAAATTGGGTGGACCATAATTCTATTTTTTTCCTTCCTTTGTACGCAAATCCAAAAAGAGCTCAAAGGTATATTCATTCAATTATATTCCCTTCCTCCACAAACAAGAAAGGATGTTAGAAATCTCACTATGTGTAATACACACTTTTTCACACCATGTGGGAATTCAGATTATGTTGCATTATTAGCTCAAGTGTCTCTGCAAAAGGAAAATTCAAGCAATGTGTTTCATCAATGAAATTATGAAACTTAGAACATTGCATGGAAGCTTAGAGACAAAACCATAGTTTTGGTGAAACCACGTGGCATGTTGCCAGTACTTTGGTGCTGCTCTTCTTTTTAAGGACACTAGAAAAGACAGCCCATGCACTAAAAAATTGCAACCTAACTAACCACAAGATGTTGTTGTTGTGGTACTACTAGTACTACTGCATGCCTATTGATCTCTTTCAAATGGATTTTTCTTAAAAGTGGGTATCATCAAAAGCCTCTTATAATTATGTCTAAGTTAGATTTTTTTTTATCCTATGTTTTTAATTAGGTATAATCAGTGAGATCTCTGGGTTGTGATTCAATGGTTTCTTTGGTGAAATAATGGTTGAAGTGAATGACTAATAAATAAATAAATGTTTCTAATTTTTTGTCTTTCACATTGAAGATGAACTTTCTATTTCTCATTTTTAGAGTAGGGAATTTGTGAACAAATAGGTTGGCTAGTCATGGTACCAACATGATGTGACACAAGTGGTAGATACTTGGGTCCCTTAACCATTTGGTCCTGGGTTTGATCCCCGGTCGGTGTGTATGGAAAAATATTTGTTGGGAGAGGTCAACCCTTTAAATTCACTACAAGAATATGTTGATTTACCTACCAAATATTTCCGAGGGATTTTTTTCAGTCGCTAATACATTCGTTTCCGACGGATAATTCCATCGCTACGTGTTTTAGGCATTTCCCGCTTAACTTTTCGACGGAATTTAAATCCCTCGCTACTTTCCGAGGGAAATTTCCCTCGGAAACACATAAATTTCCCTCGGAAACGTTTCTCACTTAAAACTAAACAAATAAACTCACGACCCTCACTTTCACTCCATCACTTTCACTTCTCACTCTCACTTTAACCCTAAACCCTCTCCACTCTCAGCCACCACTCTCAGCCACCACGTCGCCGGCGACCACCACTCTCACCTTCGCGTCGCCGGTCACCACCGTTCCTTCTTCTCCTCACTTCCACTCCGTTCGCGCAGTCCGACCCAAAACCCAGAACTCATCGTGCGACCCAACTCAGAATCCAAGCATTCTACTACTTCTTCTTCATCTATGGTAACTATTGTTCTTCTATTCTACTTCTATTCTATTCTCAAGGTCAGATTTTTGCTATCTTTGAAAATCCTAAAGCCCTAAATTTCTCTAATTTTTCTATTCTTCTTCATCTATGCAGTATTTGAAAATCTGATGAAATATGGTGTTCCCGTGAATAGTTTATTCTACCTAGTTGCAGCTCTCAATCTCACTGCTAATCAGGTATTTTTTTTATTTTTTTTCTTGTTTTTGGATTTTCTGATTATTGCTCAAATTTTTGGTCTCCTAGAGTTTGTATTGTGGCTTTAAAGAATCTGATTAAGTGTTTCATAAGTTATTATTTGAAATTTTGACCTATGAATCCTAGGTTCTAACACTCGTTTGTTGGAGAAATATATATATATATATATATGAGAGAGGTTAGAAATTTCAGATTTGGAAAAAACTGGAAACAGGTTTTTTTGGGGTTTTATTAGAAGCTGAGATTTTTAAGTTATAATCACTTTAGAAAAGTTTTTCCTTTTGTAAAAAAATCTTTTTTTGTTGCTTAGGTAAAGCTGTTTTAAATGGGTGTTAGATTAGTCATGTTGACGGCAAATATGCTTATCAGTTAGCTGCAATGTTTATTAACCATTATTTCCAATATGAAGATTAAATTATTAGTTTGTGATATATAATGTGGATACAGTATCCCTGAAATGTTTGTTATGTGTGCTGTAAGCTCAAAATCAGTTTTTCCTCCATTCTTACATTGTTCTGCTGCTATGTCGTTGTAGTGTTTGGTATGTTTGGAGAATGTAGGAAGTTCCCAAGATGCTTTGGTTATTTCAGTTTTTGGTAGCTAGTGTTGCTGATTTTGATAGAAGTAAATAAACCAAATTTTTGTGGCAATGCGCAACATTTTCTACACTTTGGCGTGTATTGTGGGTTCAGTGTCAATTTTTGATTTCCGCTGAAAGTACTTGATACTTATTTTTTCAGGTGTGCTTGATGGTTTATTTTGGAGCCAACATGTAAGATAAGTGGTTGTTTGAAGCAAGTTAACTAACTAGATTGCCTCAGTTCACTTACTGTTAGAGGTAGTTATAATTTTCCATTCATCATTGACTTGTATATAAACTGATGTGCAGCTAATCATTAATGTACAGATTCATTATTCAATGAAATGAAATTTCTCTGAATCAATTCCTTTCTATAAGTTCATAAACTGATCTAAGTTCTTATTCTCTATTCATAAACACTACTTCATAAACTGATGTGATGATCTTTTGCATTTTGGCGTTGAGTGTGAGATTTTGAGTGATTTTCGGTAATGAGATGAGTTGTTAGATATAACGCTCTTTAGCACTTGAACATTAGTGTTGTAGTTTGTGGAAGTTTGACACTTTTAGTTATGTTTTGGCACTTATCGTTGTTTGGCACTTGTTAAGTTAGTTTTAAATGGGCTTTTGGACTTATAGTTTATGTGACTTTTAGTTACTTTGGTTTGGAAATATAATTTAGTATTTGATATTTAGTTATAATGTTGGTTTGGAATTGGTAGTTGAAATTATTTGGTTTGGATTGAATTTCTATTGAATTGGTAGGCTAAGTTTGAATTAAATTAGCAGGGAAGTCGTACTGCAAATAGAATGGGTATGCGTAACCGAATGATTTTCAAAAATTATTTATCAATGCGTACCGACGGAATTGCGACGGAATTTTCTTGGGATTTGCACCGGAATTTGTGAGGGATTAGCGAGGGATTTTCGTCAGATGTTTGCGAGGGATTTGCGAGGGATTTTCGACAGATGTTTGCGAGGGATTTGCGAGGGATTTTCGACAGATGTTTGCGAGGGATTTGCGACAGATGTTTGCGACGGCGTTTGCGAGGGATTTTCGACGGAAGCATTTGCGAGGGAAAATTCCGTCGGAAATAGTTTGCGAGGAGCGTTTATGCGACGGATTTTTGTCCGTCGGAAATTCCGTCGGAAATTCCTATTACCGACGATTTTCCAGCTTTTCCGACGGATATTTCCCTCGGAAATCACCGAAATTCTTGTAGTGAATTGATCTCAGATACCTCGAAGGATTAGTCTCCACAGTCGCCGTGGAGGATACTTTGGTTTAACATTTTTGCATTCCAATTCTTGCTTAAAAATAAAAATAAATAAATACTATATTTTTGGAAAAAAGTAGGTAAAAAACAAAAAATATCATTTCAAATAGTTTAATCCGGTTCAACCAGACTGTACTCCAATTAAGGTTGAATTGATTGCTAAACTGGTCGGTTCTCTCTTAGCCTTCTTTGCATCCTAGGTATAGACCCTTCCTTGGTTGGAGTTGATGAATCAGTCTACATCTTCTTTTTGTTCTTAGGACACTCCTTAGCATAATACCAAACTCTCGGCATTAAAAACATTGAGGCAATCCCATCTTGCATTCCCCTTTGTGGTACTTCCCACATTTAGTACAAGCTTCAACTTTTGGTGTATCTGAATTCTGCACCTGTTTACAGTTGTTGATGAACCCTTTTGGTTTTAATGGTGGGTTAGAGGATCCCGCTCCTTTCTTCTTCTGCCAGAATTCCTTTCTCTCATCATACGATCTTTTCCGTCCTTCTTCTGCTACATATGCTTACTGAACCAATGAAGCATAATCGGTAAATAGATAAGAATCCAAACTATGAGCTATGTCTTCCTGTAGTCCACACTTATATCTGTCCATCTTCCACTCTTCGTTAGAGGCATAAAGAGCCAACAGAGAAAACTAAGTCAATTCTTCAAACTTCGTTATATACTCACTAATAGTCATACTGCCTTGTTAGAGTGCCTGAAGTTCTTTTCCTTCTTTCTCATCATAGTAGGAAAATATTTCTTGAGAAAGATTCTCCTAAAATTCTCCCAACTCATTGGTGTCTCGTAGGCAAGCATGAATGCATTAGCATCCCTCCACCAAGTCTCTGCTTCCTCCTGAAGTATATGAGTTGCAAATTAACATTACTTTTTCTTCTTCGGTACACTAAATAGTCCTGAAGATCTTTGAAGACCTCCTTTGAAGACCGGTGAGTTCATCTTTTGAAAACGAAAGAACGCCCTATTAGGATCCTTTTGAGGTTGCACTGGAGGGTAACGAGGTTGATTCATTTGAGCTTGTAACATTTATTGCATCATTTGATTTGCCATTGCATGCTGACCCTGCATGGCATGCTCATTTGCTAGTTCATATTTTGTTGATTCTGCATGTTTTGCATGATCTGCCTCATCCATTGTTGATTACGGTATTCAGGATGATCGCCCCTATATTGAGGTTGTCGTCTCGATCTCCTTGCCATAATTCTGTATACAATGCACCAAGTATTGAGTTGATCAGACTCAATATCTCTTATCATAATAAAAAGAGCTACAACCAAGAAACAACACGCAATCAACTAATCATCTAAGCCTAACTGGGTCGAACTACTCTGACACCAAAATGTAAAATCCTAATTTTCGTTCAATAAACAAAATATAGTATGTTCTCATTTTACCTAATAAGAGTTGTACTGTAAAATTGGATAAACAAACGGAATATAAAAATTCCTAATTGACTCGTCAAACATTATGTTGTTCCATATAACAAAATTACCCTTCACTAGTAAAATAGTCTTACGATTTCACAAGAGTCATACCAACAAAATCTAAACTATTAAATAAATAGTACCTAACCTAATACAAGTGGTTCACAACCATCTAATCCACTTAATTGTTTCAACAACAAAATATATAAACCCAAATTCACTTGATTATCAAGTTTTTGAGTAACAAAAGATTCTTCTACTTAAGATCAAAGTTCCTTCTCCTTGAACTTCTCTTCCACCGTCTTAACCTATTTATCAGAAAGGCCACAATAAATAAAGAATGAGATTTAAGAATGAGATTATCATTTCGGAAGTTTACTTCCATACCTGTTAAAGGGATGTCTGATATTTAATGGTTCAGAAGTAAACTAGCAAACCGGTTCGAAAAAACAAGATCGTACCTGTTAAAGGGATGTCTAGATTTAAATGGTTCGAACTTTTGTTTTCGTACCAATATGGAATAGAAGACTCGAACCATGTTGTTTTACAGATCATGTAGATTCTTTGGTTTTTAACATTTGCCTTTGATTTTTGTACTTTTTTAGGGTCATAAAATGGCAGAAAATGGTGCAGGAGGAGACTTAATAGTTGTGGACCATACGAGTTCGTTCAAAACAGTGTTTGAAACTCGTGACCACCTGTTGGCATGGGTACGTTTTATCGGGTGGTCTCTTGGGATGGTGATTGTCATATCTCGATCTGACAACGAACGGAGGTTAGGGAAATAATAATGCGTATTAGTTTGTGAAAAAGAAGGAAAATACAAGTACACTGATTTGGCTCCAACCGGGAGTAGAAAATGTTGTTGCAAGTTTAGGCTCAAAGGAAAGTTTATAAAAAAGCTTGGAGGATGGATATTAAGTGTTATGCGTGGAACACATAACTACGCATTAATGTCTTACAGTGAAGGTCATCCATTCAATTTTAGATTAACGGTGGAACGAAAGAACATAATTACTAGAATGAGTAAGAACTTGATTCCCCAATCGCATGCTGACCGAACTAAAAAGTATGTACCCTACAGGCAATCCCATGTGTCTCAAACAAATACACAATGCACATTCAAAGTTACGGTCGACTCTACGTCAGGGTAGGACTGAGCTCCAACAATTGATGACTTATTTGGAGCCTGACAATTATGTGTATTGGCACAGAGTCCAAGATGGGACTTCAATTGTCAAAGAACCACACACGGTCTACCATGTGCATGTGAGCTTGCTAGGTAAAAGTATTAACTGAATGGGGATGCACAATCAGAACCACACATGGTCTACCATGTGCATGAAAGCTTGCTAGGTAAAAATTTGGGTTAAATATGTTTTTAGTCCCTATAAAATTTGGGTTTTTTGTTTTAAGTCCCTAAAAAAAAATTCACCAACTTTTGGTTCCTATAAAATGGATTTTTTGCTTTTAGTCCCTCATGACTTTTAATAGCACTCCAAAACTTTTAATGGCGCTTTTTGGACCTTTTATACGCGCTATTATAAGTTTTGAAGCACTATTAAAAGTCATGAGGGACTAAAAGCAAAAAACTCAAATTTTATAGGGACTAAAAGTGATGAAAATTTTTTTAGGGACAAAAAACAAAAACTCCGAATTTTGTAGGGACCAAAAACATATTTAACCCTAAAAGTTTTAACTAACTCTTTTAATTTTTTTATCCATCATTCAAGTTTATTATTGTAAAATAAAGCATACATATTTTGTAGGCACATGGTGAACCTCACTCCGTTTCCATTGGAAACAATTCATCATCACTAGAAGAGACTTAATTTCAAGGTTACTCGTCAGAACCAAACTTCAGGAACCCCAAATGATGAGTTGAATCTAAAGATTGAATTTGAAGCTATACAATGAAAGTTTGATTATTCTGATCACTCTAGTAGAGTTATGATAAAGGGTAAAGCACGTGCGTTGGCATTCTCAGACACTATTTCCATGTGTCCACCTCCGGATAAAATCACTACAAAGAGAGCACCTAAAAAGGCAAAGAAAATGAAAGATGATTTCTCAACAAAGCGATAGAAGTCATACTGGGAACATGTAGATGGCATTTTTGACTCACGGGAAGATAGCACCTCCATTGTTGCTCAGTCTTGAAAGACCTACTCCACTAGTATCAAAGACCTCAACTCCCGCCCAAAGTAGAAGTTCCACCCCTACTCCATCTCAAATAAAGAAACCAACACCGGCTACAAGTGGAACTCCTACACCGCCGCTACCAAAGAAACCAACCTAAGTTACAAGTTTCACTCCTACTCCATCACAAACCAACCCAATCTACAAGTTACACTCCCACCCAATCTGCATGTCCCACTCTAGCACTAACTCAAATTCCAAGTCCAACCCTAAACCCTACCACTGATATTATTCGTACAGCTGCATACAAAACATACATTAGAGGTATGCCCAAGATCATGCATCATTATGTTAAAGATATAGTGAACGTGGAAGGTGATGGTAATTGCGGAGTTTGGTGCATTGCTGCACTACTTGGTAGGGGTGAATATGCTTGGAATACCGTGAGGAGTGATTTGTTGGAAGAGGTTAAGCGAGACTTCGAATTCCACTGTAAGTTGTATTGTGGGATGGGCAAAGTCACCTATGTTATGAAGTCGTTGATGTGCCAACATATGGAACCAATGGAGAATTGGATGACTATCCCAGAAGCTATTTATTTGATTGCAAACACATACAAGGCTGTGCTTGCTGTTGGTCTGTTAAAGCAAGCTTTACTGTTTTCCCATTTCAAGTTGCACCTTTCAAAAATGCACCCATGTTCAGCATCTGCTTTGTAGGGAACCACTTTGTACCTGTATTTTTGAAGAAAGGTAGCCCATATTTGTACTGTATTAATCTATTAATCTATTCTAAGTTCATTGAAATTAATTAATTTTTTGTTGGTATCTATTTTGAAAAGGTAAAATTAGTTTATTTTTTGGCCTATACTGAAACTTGTGTTACTATCCAGTAACAGATAGGTTCAGACTTTATGTCCGAACCGGTTCGAAAGTTCATAACTGTACCTATTTTTGTGGCCAAACACCACTAACCGGAGTCCAAAATTTTAATAACGAACCTGTCCGGAAATTCAGTTTTTAACCAGTGTGTTTTGTTGCCCCGGAACATACATAAGCGTGTGTGGGTTTCCACATGAGGGTAATTTTGGAATTTTAAAAAATTAGAGGTATCCAGCGAGTAATGGATTCTAGCCTTGTAGGGAGTATGAGTCTACTCATAGTAGGCCATCTAGAAACAAAGCATGGACTTCGGCCCAAAGCTTTGGTTCAGAATCACGAACGACGCATTAGGACCGAGTTTCAACCATGCAGCCAAAGTCACGAACCGATCACAGAATCGAACTCGCATCGCCGCCGACGTGGTGGTTCCATCTCCTTGACCGCTTTGTAACTGTAAGTCACCATCACCCTCCATCTTCACTTTTATTGCTAATGTTACATCATTGCTTGTAAATTTTGGGAGAAAGCTTATGCCTATTCATGAACTATTTAAAATTCTAATAAGGAGTTGAGTTTTCTTAAAAATTGAAAGTGGATAGTATGATAGGTGTTGGAGAAATCAATTAGCTTTATTGCTTCTGTTAGCTATTTTATTTTATGGCTAATTTTACATCATTGCTTTTGTTTGCTAACAATGGCGGTTCTTGGTGTAGACTGGGCAGAGCCATGGCCCGCCCTGGAAAAAAATAAATTTTTTACATAAGGTTGAAATTACTAAAATAGCCTTACCTTTTAATGATTTTTTCTCAAACGGTTACATCTTTCTTTCCTTTCTTCTCTTTCTCACGTCTGCTCTGTCTCCGCAAAACCAGCTCTCCTCCGTCTCCGTGACTCCGTTTCACTCACTCCTCTTCTCATCGACGACCACGTATCTCACCCCGTAGTCGGTCTCCTCTTCATTTGGTTTCAATTTTTCTTCTTCTTCTTCTTCCCTAAATTTACATGATTTTTGTGTTGTGTTAAAAGGGGTTTCATGGTTAAAAGAGGAAAAAGAGGGAAAACGGTGGGTATTTGTGTTGGTGTTATTCTGATCATGATATGTATGGGGTTTCTAAGTTCTAATGCTTCAATTGCTTGTTCTAATTGTTCTAATGCTTCAAATGCTATGGAATTCTTGAAAACCATAATTTCTTGGTATTTTGTTTTCATGTACATATAAGAAACCCCAAATGTTGATAACTGTACAATATAAACAAGAAATTTTGATTCAATACACTAACATATTTGTTTGTTAATTGAGTTTGTAATCAATAGTTTAGGGATTAATACCTTGAATTATGTTGGTTTTAGATTGTAATCATTAGTTTGGGGATTAATACCATCTCATGCATATTGTCAAAAAAAAATACCATCTCATGCATATTTAATTTATATATTATAATAGTTTATTTTAGCGGCCCTCCCTAGTTTTTTTTTTTTCAAGATCCGCCACTGTTTGCTAAATTGGTTCTGTTTGGAAGTCTTGATTTATTTATTTTTTTTGGCTTAATTGCTTCTGTTTGCAAATTGTGAAATGTTAATACATGGCCTGACTTTGTTTTTGTTTTTAATGTTGTTGAGGACTGATTTGTCTGTCTATTTGGTGGGTATCAGTTTAGAACTCTGAAGTATGGGTACTTCAAAATTAGGGTCGTACTCGTACTCATTAGTTTGTATTTGTGGTTTTTTTGTATAAACTGGGTATCCTCTACACGCAACTGCAGAGACTAATCCCTCGAGTCGGGTAGGACCTCAATAGTCTGTATTAGTGGATTTGTGGTTTGATATTAGATTTTTCATTCATTCTTTGATAATATTGAAACTTTTCCGATTACAATGTATATTATCTCTCCATTTTCTGCTATATAAATAAGTTTTTCTTATATTACATTGTATATTTTTCTGATATTTGTTTTTCTTATTTGTGTTTTCTATCTTTTAGTCATGTTTATATTAAATCTACATGACGTATTCATACCTTGATTTGTTGAAAAACCACGTATCGCGTACTAGTACGTACCGCACCCGGTACTGGTACCGTACCTGTACCCGTGCAAGATAGGTTCAGAATAACTGAGTTTATGTAGTTTGAATTATCTACAAGTGAAAATTGAGTTGTGAACCAATCTTTTAGACAACTTGGTTAATTTTTTAATAAGAACCTGTCAACCAGATTGGTTACTTTGACAATGACTACCTTGCTAGGTTGCAACTTCAGAAAAGAAAACTCAGAGAATATAAACTCTCAAGTCTCAAGTGTTGTGGATATTCTCTTGAAAACAGAATAATGTCATTCAGTAAACATATTTATGTTTATGCAAATCAAGAGAGTAAAAAGGTAAAGGATTTCTTAAGAGGAAAAAACACATCAAAAAAGGAAATGTCTCATTCTTTGTTTCCCATTTATGTTGCTTTAGTGTGAATGCCAAGCCATAGGGCTCTTAAGGGTATATGAACTAAAATTCTCAGTTTGTACTTACTTGCTAATTTAAGCTAAGTTATAAGTGTACTCTTTTGTTGCTTCAGTAGATTTTATCAGCTAATCTTTTGGGCTTTGGCAACATTCATGTTGTGTTACTCTTGCAGCCGAAATACTATGACGGGGACTACAACAAGATGCTAAAGATACTTGTTGGTTGTAAAGAAACAGGATCTACTTTCCTTGTGGGTGGTCGAAAAGTAACCGGTGCTTTTAAGGTAGTATTGTATAAGAAAAGATCAATTCTAATTTTGGCATTCTTATTTTTCAAGTTTAATGTTAGTGAGGCCAATGTGTGGTGCTTACAGGTTCTTGGCGATTTGGATGTTCCAGAGGAACTAAAGGATATGTAGGAGGTATAGTTTTCTGATCCAAGGTTTTATATTCATTGAACTATCTTTGATGGTACATAGTTTATTATGTATGAATTTTTCTATTAAAAAGAACTGCCGAGCATCTTGACTCATTGAATACACAAGCACAAATATAGTTAGGGGCCCGATTTTTAAGATTTGAATAGGGCCTCCAAATTGTTTGAGACGGCCCTGCTGTTGAACGACGTCGTCGAACCAGTGCCATTCACAACACCACCCTCAGGAGTGAGAAGAGGTTGAAACGAAGTGAGGTGAGGTGAAATTCCCGTTCCGTTTAGCGTTTTCGAGGGTTTCTCCACATTAACGGTAACCGTTTTGAATTTGTTAATTACAGTTAGATAAGTTACAATATCGGTTAGGTTAGTTTTCTCACTGCTGTCTCTGCAAACCAATTTTCTAACTAATCTGAATCTGTGAATAGCTTATAAATTATAATCACTTTTTCCATAAAATGTGGATAGAATTACATTTCTCCAGATGTCAATATAGGAATGTGAAAATATTGATTTTTATGTTTGGATTTTTGTAGCGCTTCTAAGTGCTTCTTTTTAATCTGATTTCTAGGTCTCTCAGTGTGTTTGAAGTCGGGACATGGCAATAAACTTTCCTCTCCTGTTAAACATTATATTCAAAGTCTCCTCAAGGTAGAAAGAATACTGGAATTACCTGACTTGAAATTTTGTTCTGATTCGAAAATACACCATTGAAAGAGAAAGACGAATTAGTTTATCAAAACTTTGAAATTTTTATATTTCTTGTTCTTGTTCTGTGATTCACGATATGCTCATCAGTATTGTCAAATAGCGGCTGTAGTGGCGCTATTGCATAACGGAATTTGAGCAAACTGCTATTTTCCACAGTTTGTGATTGACAATACTAGTCTTCTTATTTGTTTATAGTTTATATCATCAAAAATTGGAAAGATTTTGTTCATGACTAAATTTTGTTAGCTTATGCACAGAAATTGATAGGCTAACAAAAATGTTACTTGTCTAAAATTGCAGCTTAACATGGAAGGACCATATGGATCTGAGTGGCGAGAGGAAGAAAAGGTGAAGCGCAGAGAAATGGTTGATCCGGAAGCATGTTATATATTCGTGCATGGGGTTGCTAATTCAAATGCTGGTGAGATAACTGGGGAAGATACTTCAACTAGTTGTCAAGAAGATAGCGGCTCCTTGGTTGGATTTGTACATTACCGCTTTGTTTTGGAAGAAGAGGTGCCAGTGCTTTACGTGTACGAATTACAGCTTGAGCCCCGAGTCTAGGGAAAAGGACTTGGAAAGCGTCTAATGGAACTAATTGAGCTTATGGCCAAAAAGGTGCTGAATTATTTTTCAGAGCTTATTATGACATTCATGACAGCATATAATGTAGGAATAGATTATGGATTGTTCACCATTATGAATTTTGAAGAAATTAAGTTTACGTATTCATTAAATTATAGTGTTCAATTTATGAAAACTATTGTGTCCCACTTTTTTACTGGCTTATGAGTTATTTGATGCATTGAGTATGGTATTGATCTTTTTTTTTAACATCTTTTGTAGAATTGCATGGGTGCTGTCATCCTAACTGTTCAAAAGGAAAACATATTAACTATGAATTTCTATATAAGTAAGCTGAGGTAACATTTTCAGTGATGTGTGCCATCATTATTTTTTTTTGCTTTCAAAGAATACATTTCTCCTATGTTGACATTATTTGATTTCAACCCATGTTATCAATCTAGATATCATTCCCAAGTACTTTCTAAATCTTGCTATCATATTATCTGTGCTTTGTTGGATGATAAAATATTGCTGTTACAGACATATCATATCAACCATGTCACCTTCAAAAGTTAATCCAACGGTATGTACTATGTAGGATGTTACCTCTTTCATCAAGATTAAGAATTGTGAATTTCTTGCACAAATTTGATTTTTTAATCTCAAATGCAGATGAAGAAGAGTTATGAAATTCTTTGCAGAACATTTACAGATGAAGCTAAAACTATTTTGGAGGTATAAAAGCACATTGAAAACACCATATTTTTTATTTTTTTCATAATGCTATCACTAAACTTCAAAATCTCCTCACTTATGAGCAGATTTTCTAAATCAATCAGCTTTTAAGGTTTTTATTATCACACATTATTCATTCAATTACATAACATATATTCCCTTATGAGCTACTTTACTATCATTTAGGTTAAGTTTTTTTTTCACCTCCCTTTACCTCTAGCTATTAGACTATCATCTTTCTTGTCGACCCTTCTTATCAAAACTTTACAATCCTTTCTAAATAGTAATCTTCATATGTTAATACATAGTATGTTGTTCTTCCTCCGTAAAAGAAAATAATTTAAGACTTGTTCTCCATTTGTCTGTTTTTCCAAAGCCATTTTCTGTCCTTCACTTTGTGAAAACTCAAATAACACAAGCATTAACCACGTCAACATGAATGTTCAGTAAAATATCAGCATGTTAAGTGATGGTGAACTGAAGTAATGTACATTGAAAATTTTAGCTTATAGAAATTTCGAACTCATCGGTTTTCCCCGCACAACCTTTGTCTTTGCAGGATAGTGGATGAGTTGGAGAAAGCCTATGTGTGTGGTTGGAAAACAAACCTTTCACGGTGACTTGGATGTGGCCATGACAGCTACACTCTGTAGCTTCGTTGTACTTGCATTTATAATATTTCCAACGCAGTTTCAAACAAGCTATACCTTACTCATCGGTCTTATTTTTATGGCGTCTTTGTCACACTAATTGAGGTCCCCTTCTTTCTCCCACATTTGGTTCGTATACATCGAGGTTTTTTTGTTGTTGAGTAATTCTTCTCCTAATTTGTTCTGTCTTGTTATAAGCGCCAGCTGCTTAACACGTCTAACTCTTTTGTACCCTAAATGTTAACTATAAAGATAAAGATTATGGAACACTTATATGTATCATTCAATTTTGTCTAATATCATCGTTGTTCCCTTTCGAATTATGCTTACAAGAATTATCTCGAATAGCAAAGATGACGGTGCTCATGCTTTAAGAAAGATATAATTGGTGTTATTTTTGTTAGCTAGCTACTTCTTACTATTTTATTTTTTTTAGTTTTAAATGGTAGAATAGTGTAACACAATTCGTGTTAGGAGGGATCTTATGTCCACACGACGGTGATAGCGGCGGTGACCGATAGCTTTGATTGTGTTAACGCTCCAATGCTTTGGCCTTGCTTGTGGAGGATTATCGAAGCAAGTGGAGGTCTGCGTATTCGTATTGGGCTATTTTCCACTTTGGAAATCATGTTCCATACGAAACATGTGGACTGTGGAGGTTTTTTCTCAATGATAGCCCTTTTGTCACCTTGGGTTGGTGTGGAGAAGCTTTCACATTTATAATAGTCCTTTGCAGATAGGCTGCCCTTAGAATCTAGGCATTTGTCTTTGTATTTTGTTGATGTAAATATCTTTAATGAGTGAAGATATTGAACATTCATTATGATTTGTCTTGCATTCTTCATTTTCATGACATGGATATTTCTTGCACCAAGATGTCTTTTAGTTTCTTCTAGTGATTTTTACCATGTGTGGCCTTTAGGTTTCCCTTTTTCTAGGGGGTAGGTGGCTTATTGTATTCCCCCAATGTGGGTTTAAATTTCTGCTTTGTTTTAAGAAGGGTAAAATATATTTTTTGGTCCCTATAAAATCGACTCCTTCTAGGTTTAGTCCCTATATTAGCGAAATAGGCGTTTTAGTGCTCAACTTATTTTTCAGTTTTCATTATTAGTCCCTGATGTTAAATGAAGGTGACTAAGCTAACAGAATGCTAATGTGGCACTGCCTAAGTGGCATTTTAATTGATGTGGCATGTAGCTTTCCACGTGGCTTTTTTGTTTTATTAATTTTTTTAACTCTCAAGTCATCTTCCCCAAATTTATCTTCCCCATTAAAACCAGACCTCCCAGCATCCCTCCCTCATCAGCGCACCTCCCTCACACCTCACCCATTAAAATCTATTTCTTTTCTCCCTCAGACCATCCTCACATCCCCATCAAAATACCCCATATTACATCCTGCAAGAACCAAATGAGGAAAATAACCCATAAAAGGATAGCTGCAAGGGAACAAAAGGCAGAGGAAACAATTTCTGAGATTGAACTTCAGGAAAAAAATTATGAACATTGTGTGGTTGAGGAAGAAATCAAACTTAACTCTTTCAGATTCAGGAAAAAAAAATGAAATCAAACTTAAATGAAAATAAATGAAAAAAAAGTCACACTTAACTACAAATTCAGTTTGCAAGGCGTAATCAAATATTAAAGAAAAAATCAAATAATTGAAATAAAAAAACCCATAAAAATCTTAACTTTTTCAGATTGCAATTTCTAAGATTGAAGAAGAAATCAAATGAAATCAAGATCTGTAACCTAATTGTGAGTTACGAATTGAAAGGCGAAATCAAAGAATGTGATCAACAAGAAATTTGTGGCTTGCGATTGCGAAGAGAAAGAAGGATTTGTGCGAGGAAACAAAACGCAGAATTGATGAACACATGGTTGACGAAGAGGAAGAAGGATTGCTGAAGAGGAAACAAAAGAAATCAATCGTCTTCATGTGAAACAAAGGAAAACACTGTAGTAAGCTGGATTCAGAGATCTTGAAGAAGAAACAGAGGTTAGGGTTCTGGAATGGTGATGGTTCAGGGAAGAAGACCAGTTTTTTTTTTCTTTTTTGCAAAAAAAATCTAATAAAAATAGTAAAAAAGCCACTTGGAATACACATCATTTAATTGTGCCACATAGGAGATGTCATGTCAGCACTCCGTTTGCCACTCAGTAGTAATTAACGGCAGGGACTAATAATGAAAACGAAAAATAAGTTGGGGACTAAAACGCCTATTTCGTTAATGTAGGGACTAAACTTAGAAGAAGCCGATTTTATAGGGACCAAAAACATATTTTACCCTATTAAGAGGCATTTTTCTCCATTTTGAGATTCTTTTTCTTTCTCTCTATGATCTTGCTAGTACTTTACTGATAACTCTTCCTTTTCCCCATTGATTTTCAGGTATTTTCTTCATAGTTCCTTGCCATATCCTTTCATCCCCTTTTTCTTGGGGTAAGGGTTTTTCCTCGCCATGGTGTACCTTCGTCAATGCAGTAATAATAGTGATAAGTATACTAGCTCTATAGAGACTCCAAAGGTTCATCCTACTTTCTTTTGTTTCCAACGAGCATGGGATCGTTATTCCCTTTGAAGGGTTCTAACACTCACTATTGCTCTACTTTGATTAGTCTAAATCTTAAACTCTAAATCCTAATAATGTGGATGTGTTCCTAATTGGGTCTCATTGAGTGACTTTGAGAATTCACACCTTTTGTAACTTTATGCTTTTTTAGAGAAAAAATGACATAAAATAAGAGTGTATTAGATGAAAAAGATAGACACAAAATAGATGGAAGACATTGTATCTTTCTTACCCTAAAGTCATCAATCCCCTCACTATCCAATTGTGCCTCACATAGGGATTTTCCATCACGACAAGGATCAGTTTCAATGTAATCTCTTTGGTTGACACAATTTAATATCATGTATGTGAGATTGGACCAATGAAGGTTGAGTCTAAAGTGGAAAAGTTCTGTCGTGCTTAGTTTGAGGCGTTTAACATGAGGACTCTAATAACTTTTACATTTTAATTTGAGAAATACTCAGGGCCGGCCTAAGCATAACGCAGGCCAAGCCCTCGCTTTGAGCCTCAAAAAAATATTTTTTTAATAGGCAAAAAGGGCCTCGGATTTAGTAACTAATACAATCCAAAGGACCTCCACTTCACATATATGCATGTAGTCCGATTGGCCTCTCCGTGAAGGCAAGGCTTTCTACTAGATCATGGTTAGAGGATCAAGTCCAGTTAGGAATGTTTTGTGATTTTTTATTTTTGAAATTTAACACCGGACGGGTACCATTTAAAAGCAAAAGCTTACCATTACATCTACTTGTAGCAAATGACATTAAGACATAAAATATATAAACTAGAATATATATAAACTAGAAACACATATTAAAATTATACTTTATTTTATAGTTTGTATTTGAAAAATTATAAATATGTCCATATAAATTTTTTATAAGCTTTGTAATTTCTATAGTAGTTTCTTACTTTAAAAGATTTACTTTAATTGTCAAAAGAAAAAAGATTTACTTTAAATATTGTTTCTATAGTAGTTTCTTTATTTTATAGTACTTTAAAAGATTTACTTTAATTTCTATAGTAGTTTCTTTATTTTATACTTTATTTTATAGTTTGTAATTTCTTTATATATTGTCCATATAAATTTTTTTTATTTGTCACTTTTTAAAAAGGGTCTCACTATAAAGTTCGCTTTAGGCCTTCAAATAGGTTGGACCGGCCCTGGAAATACTTGTTAGTACGAAAACGAAAGGCAAGAGCACCAGGGTAGGATTAGCTTACCCCTTGAATTGTTAGAGGCAAATGCTTAAAAGCCATCCATGTCGTTATTCTTACAATTCGTACATTAATGTCTTCGTATGTAAATCACATACACAACTCATATATGTATATAATTCACATCTTTGAAGTTTTAAAAACCACTACAATGAGTGTGATGGATTAAATACTACTCACGTTTCATTTGTATGAATAACTTGACCAAATAAAATACAATAAATTTCTACCCATAAGTTCCATTTCATTTTACTATATATTCCATCCGCTGATCTCCATAAAAAGACATTCCTGATAGACTAAAAGCAAAATCACAAAGGGAAAATGCATGTATAAAGTTTGAAGAGGGTTCGCTAAAATCAGTAAATTAAGACCAAACCATGAGAATTACAATCATAAGGTCGCATTGAGAATTACAATCACGGTGCACAGAGTGCGGTGTTTACAGGCAGAGGCGCCGACCCAAACCCAAGGTCCAAGCAACTAAAGCAAGGGCTTTGGGCCTCAAACTTTTTTAAAGAAAAGGGGCCTCAAAATTGATTTTAATGTAATATTAAAAAGCTAAATATGTCCTTAGAGGGGATTTCTTAGGGGCATCTATTGGCCACAACCCAAGTTTTGTTTGGCGTAGCATCTGCGCTTCACGAGCTATTGTCCAAGGAGGGTTGAGATGGAAAATTGGTAACGGTACTAAGGTGCGCATATGGGATGATCCTTGGCTTCGAGATAAGCAGCATCTGTTTGTCACTTCGGGCTCACAATCTAACTACACTATGCAACTTGTCTCAGACCTTATTGATCCCTACACCAACGAATGGAGAGTTGGCCTTATCGGTGAAGTCTGGTTATTATTATGCATGGAGCATCTACGGAATATATCTCCGAGTAGAAGGTAATTGGTCGGCAATTTGGTCTCTCAAAGTTCCAAACAAATTGAAGATCTTAATTTGGCGCATTGTCTGTGGGTGTTTACCAACTCGCGAAAGACTTCTTGCCAAGAGAGTTAACTGCCCATCTTTATGTCCTATGTGTAACGACGTGTTTGAGAACGATTGGCATATATTTTTTGGTTGCATGAAGGCTAGACAAGTTTGAGAACATGCTGGATCATGGGAGGTGATCGACGGCCTGTATGAGACAATGGAGAGCACGATTGAGATGTTCTTCAAGCTGTTAGAAACTCTGGACAGCAACCGTAAATCTATATTTGCAGCAGGTATTTGGTGCATATGGAAGAGGAGGAATGATATGGTGTGGAACTCAATTGATAAGCCAATTTCACTTGCTTTCCATGATGCTTATAGGGTGGTTACGGATTGGTGTTTTAGCAGGCAGCAACGCACGCACAGTGGCGCACAGCAGCAGCAACACAGCGCTGCCAATGCGCATCACAGCGCCCTCGACGCGTTTCAGCAGCAGCAGAACGCTGCAACAGCCCCTGCCCAGTGGACTAAGCCAACGCCTGCTGGACGCTTCAAGTGCAATATTGATGGGGCGTGGTTCGAGCAACAATCACGATGTGTTTTTGGGATGTGTCTCAAGGACCATTCTGGTGGTTTTATTGGCGCGCTAACAGGCTGGTATGAGGGAGCTTTGACACCCTTGGAGATTGAAGCAATGGGCCTCTTGGAGGCGTTAAAGTGGCTGCTACAAATGAATGTTACTGGTATTGACGTGGAACTAGATTGCAAAACTGTAGTGGATGTTATTCATCGTGGTCCTGCTACTTTACACGAGTTTGGTTCTATTATTACGAGTTGTAAGTGTTTATTAAACAATTTAAATAACTGCTCCATCAATTATATTAGGAGACAAGCCAATTGTGTGGCTCATAGCTTAGCTAGGGCGGCTCAATCTTATGCTAGTCACCATATGCATGAGGTTATCCCTCATTGTATTTCAACTTTGCTAATGAATGAAATAGCTTAACTGTGTTTGCTTCAAAAAAAAAAAAAGTTCGTCCTATAACCCAAAGATAACAACAGCTCGTCCGGTAGAGAAGGGCCGCAACATTGTCAGTGTTGTGGGTGAAATCCCTAGATTTGACATTTTTGGTATTTATTTATTAGGTCCATAACATGTCATTGATTAGTTTGTAAAAAAATACCATTAGTTACGTTGTCTTGGAACAATGAAGATGCCATTGATATATTTTTTTGACACAAAAGATGTCATTGAAATTAAAATCCTTAAAGTTAACATTTTTGTTGGCTATACATAATCAAATTTTAATCATCACTTAACTATCTTATTCCATATTTGTTCTCTCCTCCTAAAAAATGTTTATTCTCTTTAGTATCTGTTTTTATTTGTTTTTTGACTGAATTGGTACTCTCAATATATATATGTTAGTTAAGTTATTAATTTTTTTTAAATAGTTATATTAAGGTGTTTTTATGTGCGCAAAATCCAACTAAAGTTCCACGTATGAATTTATTTATTATTAAAACTTTCTTACAACATTGGATTTTTAGCACAAAAAACTAAAGTAGTTTAATTATTCAACTTTTCATACAACATTCATATTATGATGAAATTTGATAAATGATTTTTCATCAAGTAAAGCTCAAAAATTTAGATAAAATTGTGATATTTTTCAAAAAATATTATTATTAAAATATAAAAGGGCTCATTTTGGAGCTCGCTTTAGGTCTCGTTTAGTGTTGGGCGAGAAAGCGACAGGATGATACTGCACCTCCACGACGGAGTGTTCACGATATTGTTCCTCACTATGTGTTTAATTTTTGCTCTGCCGTATTTTTTGTATATGGGATTCTTTATTGATTGCCATTTGGAATTTATTTTTACTTATAGCCTTTTCCACAAAGATACGTACTTCTTTACAATGAGATTGACGTGTACCATTGTGTCCTATCAAGGTTAGCATCTTTCAGAACATTTCTTTTATGTGTATCTTCCACACATGTATATCTTCCACACATCCAATCTTTACTTCCCTTATCCATCTTTTCAAAATATATTTATTGATTAGGTATTGATTTCATATCTTTCTCCTTAAGAACTTTGATTGCATGGCAACACAAAATGTCAAAAGTCTCAAACTTTCTACAACTACAACTACCTTGCATTTTCACTTAACGCCCATGTAATTAAAATCTATGACTATTTCTGAGAACCATAAAAGTTTTGGAAGAAATATTTATTCTGCTCCATTTCCTAATAGGATTAGTGTGAGTGATAAAAAAATCTAATGGACTAAATCTATGTTTTCAAATATTAAACCAAGAAACCAGTAAAAGCAATTTAAATAAGTGAGTGTTGTCACTGAATTTCATGTACATGAAAAAGTGTTGAATAGTTGTTACCTATAAGCATCAACATGATCTTCCAACCATGGACGACAGATAGAATCATTCACACTATTCATATTGATACGTGACGCCGCAACATATACAGAAGTGACGTCTCAAACAGCGGTAAATGCAACAGATATGTGACGCCACTACAGCGACAACTACTAGAGTTTATCATGCAATAGAGATGGCATAATAGTGATGATGATGTCTTTGGTGAGTGTTGATTGAAAAAGATGAAGAGGTTTCAACCTCTAATAGTGATGGTGTTTGGAGGATTACTTTTCCAGAGGTGGTGGTTAAGGTCTTTCCTAGAATGGACTTTTCTGATCTTCATTCTGTCATGATTCATCAAGCAAGTTTGTATACTACCTAGAGAGTGATGCCTTTTCGTTTTTAGAGGGCTTGGCAATCTCACCTCTCGTATAAGGATGTTGGTTACTAATTGAACACCGTTAAGCCTTTCCTCCTTGTAGATATTGTGAAAAGAATTCATACTCTTTAACCCCTAGTCCTAATTTTGGGGGTGATCTCAGATTTTGGGGTTGTTAGTAGAGATTTACCTCTCTAGATTACACACATCTTCCTTCTATTATGTAAGAATAGAGGAAATATTTGTGTCTTTTAAATAAAACTTAGGGGCAGTGTTATTAAACAGTGATCGACTATCAACTAGGTCAAGTCACTGGGCCACACTGGTCGGACTAGTGAATCGCTAACTAAACCGCATGACCCATATACAGTTAAAAAATAAAATAAATATAATATGTGTCTATTCCATACTTGGGAAAAAAAACTATAATTTTTTTTACAAAATTAAAACACCTTCTCAACGGAAAAAAGACGTCATTTTAATTTAGTTTTATGTATGCATCTTCCCGGTAAGAAAAAGTTTGTCGTTTTGAGTAGAAATAAAAAATGCAACATTGGTCGGATTAAACCAAATTGATTGATCGAATCACCAGTTTGACCACAAAACTATTCAAGTCATATCGGGCATGTGACATGTCCAATTTAGCTACTTGCTCGAGCCGCCCATACCAGTCTAGCTTTAATTACACGGCTTGTAGGTGGGGAGTGAAATTTCATCGACAAATAAGAGATTTGAGTGTTCATTTTAGAAACAGTTGAACTGCTTATTTTATTTTTTCTAAAAATAGTTTCTATGTGATTTAATCATGACTTAGGTGATGTGAATCTAATTTTCCGTTAAAATATGGAATGAAAAGCCTGATTTTTTTTGTTTAAAAGAAAAGCCTGAAATTAATATACATCCATCCCTTGTAAATTTGAATTGTCTTTATGGAATTTCATTTTGTTTTTTTATAGGCAAAATGGTTAGAATTAAATGCCTTGGGATTTGAAATTTGTAGATCAGTGGTAAGACATAGACACTGATGTTAATATGTAGCAATTTGGCAATAAAATTAAGTTTTCTGTATTCTTCTTAATTAACTAAATATTGTGCATACACAGACAGTAATAAGATTGATCTATAGACATATATACGCCTTCATAAATAAATTCGTGAATATAGTATAGTAGTATTTAACATTGCACAAATTAGAAAATTCATATTTATTTTTTTTGACGTCAGAAAATTCATAATTATAATATTCAAATTTATAATATAGTAATAGTAATAGTAATAGTAATATTTAACATTCGCATTATGATTCTGACAAGTCGTTTTGAAGATTTTCCATTTCAAACCATTTGTTCTTTCACTCCCACTCTCACGAAACCCAAAAATTTAGCTTACGATGTGTTTGGAAGCCCCCACCCAAACGAGTATTTTATGGAAAGCCGACAATAAATTCTATTAATAACAGGCCGTTTTGATTCTTTGGAACAACTCGATGAATTTAGTAGATCTTTTTAGGAGGCTACAATGACTATAGATAGGACCTATCCCATTTTTACAGTACGATGGTTGGCTGTTCACGGACTAGCAGTACCCACCGTCTTTTTTTTGGGATCAATATCAGCAATGCAGTTCATCCAACGATAAACCTAATCCGAATTATAGAGCTATGACACAATCAAACCCAAATGAACAAAATGTTGAATTGAATCGTACCAGTGTTTACTGGGGGTTACTACTCATTTTTGTACTTGCTGTTTTATTTTCAAATTATTTCTTCAATTAATAGAAGAAAAGGGAATAATATATTAGGAATTCTCTTATATATCCCCATTCGGAAGGATATCATTTCAAAATTATCTATGACTGTTTAGGTCGCTAGCATGACTGGCTACTTGATCAAATGTGGAGGAAAGTGGGATAAATGGCTGATACTACTGGAAGGATTCCTCTTTGGATAATAGGTACTGTAGCTGGTATTGTTGTGATCGGTTTACTTGGTATTTTCTTTTAGGGTTCGTATTCCGGATTGGGATCATCCCTGTAGTACTTGGATGATTTTAGTTTGCGAAATGAAAGCATAAGAACTCAACAGGGATCCACTCTTTCTTTGACGAATTCGAGGGGATCCCGTTGAGTTCGTCATAATCATAATATTTTGGATTCGTATAAATAAAATGATTCAATGGATAACTTTTTACTATGTTTCAAAAAATTCCATTTCATTTTTTTATGATGCTTTTGCAAAATGAACCTCATTAATTGATTAAAATAACTTGATTTACTTCTTCTGGGTGGCGCAAAAATATTGTATTCTATTGTAAGAATAATATTACAATTACAATATTCTAAAAATAGAATATATATTCATATATTTTCTACCGATCAAATATTCTGTGAACCGAACCTTTTTAATACTAATGAAATCTTACTCTAAATCTATTTAAGTCTCTAATAGTATCAAATAATGATTGAATTTTTTTTTCTAAACAAATTAAGGAATTTTTATTTGGTCAATCAAACACCCTCTCTTTTTTGTTTTTCCATTACTTCGATACATATCTATTTCGACATAGGCAAGAAGAAATCGAACTCTAGGAAAAGACAAATAATCTATCCTAGAATCCCGTTTTCCCCATTTGTATATCTACTTTACTTAATATTCTCTACTCTGCCTATTTCATTTTTTTAGGTTTAGTATCGAGTCAAGTTGAATTCTATAAAAATAGAAAGAAAAAAACAAAGAAACCAAATAAAAGAGTCTTCTTCACAATATATATACTATGAATGACAAGTTCTATAGTACAAGCAATTCTATAAATATGGTAGAAAAAGACTAGAAAGAAGCAAAGGTCTTTACATAATTTATCAACAAAAATTGAGTTCTTTTGACGAGCTTAATATGTTGATGAATCCGCGTACCTAGAAATTCATTTCGGACAATTGAACCTTCTCAAATTGTTTCTTTTTAAGAACCAAAAAGATTTGGGCCAAAATAATAGACGCCAAACAAAAAAGAAAGGTGGTTATTGGATTATTTACTGATCTTGGTCTGATAGACCTAGTATATTTTCAACTTCTTCGAGGGAAGATCCAAATAAATTTCATATTTCCTAGTAGAGCCGTATGCTATATAAAAAAGAAACAAGATGCCTGCCTGTACGGCTTTACATTTTATCTTTTGAAGTGATCAGTATGTACTTGTAAAGAACTCAAACATAGTAATGGTATGATAATAAAGTATGATGATAATGTTGCGGTTGTAATTGATAAAGAAGGAAATCCAAAAGCAACTCGATTTTTTTGAGCAATACCTCGAGAATTGAGAAAGTTAAATTTTACTAAAATAGTTTCATTAGCACCCGAGGTATTATAATACGAGATCAGGATATAGGTATATCATTTAATAATTAAATAATTAATTTAATTAATATTTCAAAAAATAAATCAAAATAATAATATAATATATGTATATATATATATATAATATTATAGATAGAATATATATATATATATATATATATATATATATATAAAGAATATAAATATCAAAAAAATTTAAATATGAAAAATAGAATATAGAATAATAAACAATATTCTTATTATTTCTATATTATAATAATAAAATTCATAATTTCAGAAAATTCATTCTAGAATAATATAGTTAAAATAATGTTATTAATAATTAATAATATTATAGAATGAAATCAAAAAATATCTCATGAATCGTTATACAATTCAAATTGAATTCAGACTTCCCCCGACAAATGCAAGTGATTATTAATAAAATAAAATAACTATTTGATCATATTCCTATATGTAATTATGTATTACAAATTACAAGAAAAAAACGTAGGAGGATTTGAAATGCGAGATCTAAAAACATATCTCTCTGTGGCACCAGTGGCAAGTACTCTATGGTTCGCGGTTTTAGCGGGTCTCTTGATAGAAATCAATCGTTTATTCCCGGATGCATTGATATTCCCCTTTTTTTCCTTCTAGTTATTGTAATTGGTAATTGGGACTGGAAGGTGTGACGAAGAGTAGAGATCAAATCAAATATCTGTGATTAATTCCTTCTTTTTTCGAAGTAGAAGAAGTTGGAAAGAAAGGGAAAGGTGGATTTGGCCTCAGTGAAACTCGGAATTTTTGCCAGGTTTCAATTAAAAATTCAATTCCATTGCTATTTATAATAGAGTGAGACCACAAATGGAATTGGAATACTTGGGCAGGGGCAATAATATCATAGAAGATACTTAACTTAATTGAAAAATGAAATACTTTACTCCGATTCGAAATATAGTTCGAAATCATTTTATTACTGAATTTTTACTGTACTATAAAAAATTAATTGGAACAAAATATTTGATAATTTGATTTTGAATAAAAACTACCCCTAATGGTGGAACAATAAAAACTAAGTTTTTTTTTTGATACCCCCATCTCTTCCCTCCATACCCCCACAAGATTTTTTCAGACAAAAATACCCCTACCTAAAATGAACTCGCTCGAATTTACCTAGGGGAGAGATAAATCTTATTTGTTAATTATAGTCATCGGATGTATCTTTTAGTGCATCCCACTAGCTAAATCCGACTTTAAAAATAACAAATCGGATTTACCTTTGGGGGAGATAAATCCGATTTGTTAATTTTCAAAATCGGATTTACCTAGGGGGGACAAATCGGATTTTATTAATTTTTTTATTTAAATTTTTTATTTAAATTCGATTTTGTTATTAATTTGTTATTTAAAAAAACTTATAAAAATGCTACTAAAAATCCGTTAAATAGTCAAAAATAATAAAAAAATTATAAAAACACCACTAAAAATCTAATAAAACCAAAATAAGGCTATGCAAATTTTTTTAGATTTTTTGGAGACTGTGAAAATTTAAAAAATTAATAGAAAATAGTAAACGATGGAATTTGGGAATTGAGCTCCGCAATCCCGTAAGAAGTCTATTTAATGGTTACATAGAGGGTTTTTTCTTAAGGGATTGCGGGGCTCAAATTCCCAAATTCCATCGTTTCCTATTTTCTATTAATTTTTTTAATTTTTCACAATCTTCAAAAAATCTAAAAAAATTTCCATAGTCGTAATTTGATTTTATTAGATTTTTAGTGGTATTTTTATAATTTTTTGATTAGTTTTGACTTTTTAACGGATCTTGAGTAGCGTTTTTATAAGTTTTTTTTAATAACAAATTAATAACAAAATCAAATTTAAATAAAAATTTAAATAAAAAAATTAATAACAAAATCGGATTTACCTTGGAGGGAGGTAAATCCGATTTTCTTTTTTTAGGGAAATCGGATTTATCCCCCTAGGTAAATCTGATTTTGAAAATTAATAAATCGGATTTATCTCCCCCTAAGGTAAATCCGATTTGTTATTTTTAAAGTCGGATTTAGGTAATGGAGGTGCACGAAAAGATACATCCGATGGCTAAAATTAAAAAATCGGATTTATCCCTCCCATAGGTAAATCTGTGCGAGTTCATTTTAGGTAGGGGTATTTTCTTCTGAAAAAATCTTGTGAAAGTATGGAGGGAAGAGGTGGGGGTAAAAAAAACCCTTACATATAACTACTGATTCTTCTTTTTAAAGTATAAAATAATAAACAATATATAATAATAAATAGAGAAACAAACTAATGGTGGAATGGTTTCGGTTTCACGATTGATAAAGCAAGTGGAGTATCATCTTTTTTTAATCTTTTATTTAAAAAAGAAATAAAAACTATTTAATGAGATAAAGAAATAAACAAAAGAGTTGAGAGAGATTTGCAAAGAAAGAAAAAAAGAGAAGGAAGAAAAATCAAAGTAGAGAGAGAGAGAGAGAGAAACATACAGAGAGAGAAGATAGGTGAGGGCAAAGAGAGGTTTTGGTAATGGTGAGGGAAGAGATAGATGAGTGGTGGGTGGTGATGGAGATTGTGGTTTTTGGTGGAGAGAGAAAGAGTGTAGTAGTGGTGAGAGAGATGAGTTTTTGGTGGTGAGGTGTTGTGGTGGTGGAATGGAAGAGATTAGTGGTAGGAGAAGGAGGGAGTGTGGTGAGGATGATGAAGTGAATATGGGGCTTATGTTAGAGCACTCAAGCACGGTTTAGGGTTTAGGGTTTTCCCTCACATTTCTCTCCACAATTTGTTTTCCCTCATTCTAAATTCTTTTCTCAATTTTTTGGTCTTCAAAGTTGTTCCTCCTTTGTGTTTTTTTGTTTGAGCTTTTTATAGAGTCAAGGTGAATATTGAGACAATTTCGTTGTTGTATTTTTGTAGGAAAAATCAGAATAGTGGAGCAGAGGAGGTGGTGGAGTAGCAACACCACTGTGCAAAGCTGTTGGGTTTCAATAATTTAGGGAAAAAACAAAACAACGAGAGAAAGGCAAACTTGGCTCAAGGCTTAAAGTGTCTCTCACTATCTAGACCATGTGCATACCACAATGTCGTTTCCATTTCTTTCTAGTTTTTAACTTTTTTAAATTTTATTTGTATTATTTTTTGTCTTTTTAAGAAAAAGGCCATAGGAACAAGAATAAAGTGATTTTATTTCATTCTTAAAATACCTCCACCACCAACGGCAAAAAGAGAGCATGTTGCCCATGATGTTCTCTTTCTTTTTTAATAATTTTGTTTTTTGATTTTGAAATCAATTTTTTAATTCATTTTTGTGATTTTGGTTTTATAGCTTTTGTATCTATTTGCTTGTACTTTTATTGAATGATTTGCAACATAAAAGAAATAATGAAAATATTCAATTTGTTTTTCTATATGATGAAAATAAGTGTTAAATAAGTGATAAAAACAAGAGTCAAAGATGTAATATTTTATTTTTCTCTAAGAAATTATGAATTAGTCGAACAAAATTAGGGTGTAACAATATGTTTTTGAAAGAGAGAGAAACGGAGAGAATGGTAGCAAGTTTATTTGTATGGAATTATAAAAGTACAGGTCGTTGTTATTATAAGGACAAAGAACATACTCAGGTCGTTGTTATTAAAAGTAACTTGTTAACTAAACAAAAAATATAGAATATTTGTTTGGTTCTTGACCAATCTATTCTATTTCTATCAACTACACAAGCCAAAAAAATTGAAATTCATAACATCAAGACTATTTTTTTTACTAGGTCACAATAATGATAAATTAAATATGCTTTATTTGTATGAAGAGACACACAAAAAAACGTCTAAATAGTAGACAAACTTATTTAGCTTAAATATGTTTAGCTTATTGAAAAGTCTAAATATTTGATAAACTCAAATATGTTAAACCATTATTTGAACCAGAAAACCAGCGCATTTGAGGTGCTTTCTCAGAAGTCAGTTCTTTACTGCAGATCTGCTCACCCATGTCCTTATCATTAGCTGGCTACTTTCTCACCACTAGATCTGAACGGTCCTCTACCAGATCAATCTGGGCCGTTCACTTTTTTCTCTATTGGTTGAACACATTTTTGTACTATTTTATCTTTTAGGATTTTGTTTCCTGAAAAGGAAGAAAGTCCAAATTACTATAGTCACCTTACAGGACGAAAATCTTTATATTTTTTGCATGAGGATTCTTTACAATTAATGACTTTCTTGAAATGTTTATTTTTGTTGAAGAATTATGAAGATGTGGCTTTATGGTTAGGACCTATACTAGTCACTTTTGTATAACTGATTTCGATTTTTTTTCATATGAAAAATATTACCCTTAAGAAATTGATGAAAGAGAATTGGCCAATCAAACCGAACTTACTACTGATAAAAATACAAGCATAATAAAGGTGATTATAATAAAGCTTTAATTTCTCTGTAGATCCCTGAATTGTTTGGAAGTTTTGAATTAGGTTCCTAAATTAAAAAAGGTCATAATCAAGTCCTGAACTATTATAGTTTTTTCAATTAGTCAACGGTAATGTGATATTCACAATTTGTAAAGAGACCCATGAATTAATTAAAAATTTGTAAAAAGTTTCCTAAACTAATTTAAATATGTTTGTCTTTGTTCATGTGCATTTCTACTTTTCATCTTCCTTCGTGGGCCTTTTTGGGTTGCAAATGGTTCAAACATATTTGTAATTGCGTTAGCAGATTAGAGTATTTCATTTTTTGTTTTGTTTTAAAAGTAGGTTTACCATAGCATGGGAACTTTGTTGTTGTAGGTTCAAAAGTAAATTATATTTGAAGTCTCTGTTTCAATATCATGTAATATCTTGAACTCAACATACTAACCAAGTTTCTCAAGACCTTTTTCCAGACTCATTACTACTCACTATCGATATTAACATGTTTCTCACTATTTAAAGAGTCTCTTGTTGAAAAGTATGAACATGATCCTCATAATTAATTGTTGAATTTTTGAAAAGTGGTGAACTTGTTGAGATAATGTAAAGAGGGAATATTGGAATTGGGGGAAAGATGGTACTCCAATTATAATAGGTCCAACTTCATATTGCATAAACCTTTATGAAACCCCTTCAAACATTGCCAGGTGTGAGGTCAGTAAACTTTACATTCATCTCAGTCAAGGGTTGTTCTCGGATAGACCTAAATAGAGAACCCTAGCGGCGCAAACCTCTGTTTCTCTGTGCGGCGCACTCTCCCTGGTGGCTCACCGCCACGCCTTCCGCGTCCCTAGCGGGGTGGGTCTCTGTCCGACGGTTGCTAGCGTTCTCTGTTGCCTGCTCAGGAAACCCACGAGCTTGTGCATTTGCTTGTGCATTTAGGATTGCTTAGGACTGTTTCTGTTTCGAATTTCTTCTTTTTTGTTTCCTCTTTACTTTTTGTTTTGTATTTCTATCTTTTTTGTTTTGTATACTTCTTTGTTTCCTCTTTACTTTTTGTTAGGATTACTTAGGATTTCTGTATTTGTTTTTAGGATTGCTTAGGATTTCCAGCTGCTGGTTCTTCATTTTTACTTCCTGTTTGAATTTCTTTTCATTGTTGTTGTTTCCTCTTTAATTGTTGTTTTGTATAATCGATTCTGGATTGTTATGCTTCCATGGTTGTTACTCCGATGATTTCAGGATGAAGCTTTAATCAACTAAGTGGGGAAAGCGTTCGCTTATTTTGGATGGGGGAAGTGGGCGGATGACTACGTACGCAAAGAGGGAACAGTCTCGTTCTATTTCTCGGAAATCCCAGATACTCACTCTGCGAGGGACATGATGAAAGCGTTCGCTTATTACGGCAAGGTAGCGGAAGTGGTCATTCCACCGAGAAGAAATAAGTGGGGAAAGAGGTTTTGCTTCGTGAGGTTTGGCGACGTCCAGGATCCAAGGGTGTTTGCGGTCAAGCTGGATAACATAATCTTTGGCGCAAACAAGATACACGTGAACTTGCCACGATTTGAAAGGGAAAAGTTTGAAGACAAGATGAAGAAGCCCGAAGGGAAGATGAAGGGGTACGAAGAAAGAGAGAGGCAGGAAGCAAAGTTGAAGAGGCACGGTGCGGCGATTGGCCAACAGAGAACTCAAAAGGTGTGGTGCACAGTCATCGATGGAGATAAAACTAATGCTACAATAGATGTAGATGAGAATACAAGGAAGAAGAACTCAATGGATGTAGCACGTATTCTACTTCGGACAACTTGGTATGACGTATTCAATATGGTGGTTCATGCAAATATCAACGGAGATATGTTTTATATGAAGGTGCTGGAGGAGTGGTGTGGCCCAATGTGTTGGGAGGGTCTTACTCGGGCAAACCATGTCGTTAGTTCAGATTTCAGCTCTAATAGCGATGATGAAAGCGATGATGGGGATGGGCCGCCGCTCTTTACGGCGGAGGCCGTAGTGGAAGAGGCTTCAGACGAGGAGAAAGGGGTGGAGACGAAAAGGTAGCAGCATTAAAGATGGCAACAATTGTGGAGGGAGTGGAGGTGAGTACCAATGCAGTCCATAATCATGAAGATGTTATCGGGGAAGAGCACAAGATTGTTGTCAATGCTGAAATACATGAAGAAACGAATCATGATGAGGATGGCGGAAAACAACAAAATGTGGATCTGATGCTACATGGGGAAACACAAAAAACAAACGAAGGGTCTCATGGAATTGAGGAAAATATGGCAAATGTGACGCCTCGTGTGGTGGAACAAATTTCGGCGCCTACTATTTTGGAGAAAAATCGGAATGTGGGATCTGCTTCAGTGGAAGAGAATAACGAGAATATTGAGGATTGTGGTTCTGGTGTAATGGGCTTTAATGGGCCGAATAGGGGCCATGATGGTGAAGTTGATGGGGCGCACAATGACCACCAAACCAGCGCAACTGCTGGATCAAAAAACACTAGTGACAAAAGGAATGAGCCTGGACATGAAAAAAAGAAAATCACAAAAAAATACTCAAAATAGAAAAACAAATGAACAAGAAGAAGAGTGGTTTGTCAGGGGGAGCAACTAAGATAACAGTGGGATTGGTAAACAAGACGGCAAGAAGAATGATACCAGCGTTGGGTATCTCCTCGGGAAGTTATGAAACTTCGAAAAAGCACGGTGTTTCACGCAAATCTTTCAACCTGGATTTGTCTCTCTCAATCAAAGGTCCTCAGGGTGAAGCTAGCATAGGGGATGTGTCAATAGGGGACTCTGAAATTCGCTCTTGCAATGCAAGGAACGTGGTGGAATATCTTGAAAAGAATGATCAAGAAACGAAGAGCAGGGATATCTTGAAAAGAATGATCAAGAGTATTTGGGGGGAGCCCAATTTTGATTGGACAAGTAAGAATGCTGTGGGGCAGTCAAGAGGTATACTGAGTGTATGGAAACAAGGAATAATAGATGTTTTGTTCTCTTTCTCAGGGGAACACTTTGTTGGGGTTTGTGCCAAGATCCAAGGTCACGTTTCTTATTTGGTGAACGTGTATTCAGCTTGCAATATGTCAGGTAAAAGAAGGTTGTGGGAGAACTTGAGATGTTTAAAAGATGAATTTGAGAAAGGAGATTGGTGCATTGCAGGGGATTTCAACGCCATTATTTCTAGATCAGAGAGAATAGGTTGTTCAGCCAATTTTAGTCCAACTGAAATGAGGGAGTTTGCGTCGTTTGTGGAGGATATGGAACTTGTAGATGTTCCAGCTTTGGGTAAAAAATACACGTGCTTCGGTTCAGATGGCAGGGCAAGTAGATTGGACAGGATATTACTGACTGAAGGATTAATGATGAGATGGGGAGTTAGCGCACAATGGGTGGGGGATAGGGACATCTCTGACTATTGTCCTGTTTGGTTGGTTACTTTGACTCTAAATTGGGGACCCAAACCTTTTAGATTCAATAATTGCTGGTTAGAGCACGAAGATTTCTTGAAGTTTGTGCAGGAGAGTTGGCAATCTTTTCAAGTAGAGGGGAGGGATTCTTTCGTCCTCAAGGAAAAAATGCGTATGTTGAAAGAAAAACTTAGGTGGTGGAATCGTGAGGTCTTTGGTTTTAAAGATCTTAAAATTGAAAATATTGTAAAAGAATTGAACGAGGTTGAGAGGGTAGCCACTGAAGGGGGTATAGTAAATGATGATCAAAGGTACCATTTGGGTAACGAATTTTGGAAGGAAATCAATGCAAAGGAAAGCTTACTCACTCAAAAATCAAGAGTACGATGGCTAGCAGAAGGAGATTCCAATAGTAGATTCTTTCATGCATGCATAAGAGGGAACCGACGAAAGACTCAATTGGTGAAGCTAAAGGTGGATTACGAGTGGGTGGAAGATGTGTGGGGGGTTAAAAAGGAGGCTAAGGACCTCTTCGAGGAGAAATTCAAGGAAGAGAACTATAATAGACCGACTTTAGATGGGGTTCAATTCAAACAAATATCAACTACGGACAATGACATGCTCGCGGCTCCGTTTACATTGGAGGAAGTAAAAGATGCCATGTGGGAGTGCGATGGGAGCAAAAGCCCGGGGTCGGATGGATTTAATTTTAACTTTATTAAGGGGTGTTAGGAGACCATCGGACCGGAGGTAATGAGATTTTTTGAAGAATTCCATAGGCTAGCAAAGCTCCCAAAAGCCGTGAGTGCCTCGTTTTTGGCACTAATACCGAAAACAAGTAATCCTCAAGGTCTAGATGAATATCGTCCGATTTCTCTTATTGGGAGTCTATATAAGATTCTTGCAAAGGTGCTTGCTGGAAGGATGAAAAAAGTTTTGAGAGAAGTCATATCGGAGTGTCAAAGTGCTTTCTTAGCGGGGAGAAATATACTAGATGGTGTGATGGTAGTGAACGAAGTTATAGATATGGCAAAGAGAAGGAAGCAAAAATGTGTAGTTTTAAAAGCAGAATTTGAGAAGGCATACGACTCGGTGAGTTGGGCATACTTGGATTATATGTTGGGAAGATTGGGATTTGGTGAACAATGGAGACGATGGATGTGGGTGTGTTTCTCATCCAACTCAATCTCGGTATTGGTAAATGGGAGTCCAACCGAGGAGTTTGTGGCTCAAAAGGGCGTGAAGCAAGGCGATCCGCTTGCACCGTTTTTGTTTTTGATAGCAGCGGAAGGGTTGGCGGGATTGGTAAGGAAGGGCGTGGAGTCTAACAATCTTCATGGGTTCAAAATAAGCGACTCTCTCTCAGTGGAGTTATTGCAATTTGCGGATGATACGATATTTTTTTGCGATGGAGGTATGAGGAGCATTTGGTGTTTGAAAACAATAGTAAGAAGCTTTGAATTAGTTTCGGGCTTGAAGGTGAACTTCGCAAAAAGTAAGGTGGTGGGTATTCATATGGAGGAAAAGATCAATGACGGGGATCTCTCATTTCCTCGCTTGTACGTTGGGATCGGATTCCTTTAAGTTCCTTGGCATTCCGGTGGGTTCAAATCCTAGGAGAATAAGCACGTGGCAGCCGGTGATTGATTCAATAAAGTATAGACTCAGTAATTGGAAGAGTAGGCAACTATCCATAGGGGGCCATGTTGCCCTTATTAATTCGGTTTTGGCATCCTTACCGTTGTATCTATTCTCATTCTATCGTGCACCAAAGAAAGTGATTGAAGAGATTAAAAGATTACAAAAAAGATTTTTGTGGGGTGGCGATGAGGAGACTAACAAAATGGCTTGGGTAAGTTGGGAATTGATTTGTGCACCAAAGGGGGAGGGAGGGCTTGGCATCAAAAACTTGGAGGCTTTTAATATTGCTCTTTTGACAAAAATGGAGATGGAGAATTTTGGCGGAAGGAGGAAATCAAGTATGGAAAGAAGTATTGATGGCGAGATATAAATTGAAGGGTCGGTGGCCAAACGAAACCGAATATAGAAGAGGATGGCCGAAACACTCTATTTGGTGGAGAGATTTGTGCATATTGGGTAATGATACAAATTTGACAAATGGATGGTTTGATGAAGCGGTGAAATTAAAATTGGGAAGAGGAAACAAAATACGGTTTTGGGAGGATTGTTGGTTGGGAAGGGATCGGTTTGCAGATTTTTTTCCGTCGGTTTACAGCAGCTGTAGGAATAAAAATGTTGTCATAGAGGAGATGGGTATGTGGACTGAGCACGGTTGGCGTTGGGATTGGAATTGGGCATCCAAATTGATGTCCGAGGAAGGCGAAAATGTGGAATATTTAAGGCAAATGTTGCTGGACATTTCTCCAGCACAACAGACCGATGA
The DNA here is from genome assembly GCA_963573325.1 of Astragalus glycyphyllos. NCBI lineage: Eukaryota > Viridiplantae > Streptophyta > Magnoliopsida > Fabales > Fabaceae > Astragalus > Astragalus glycyphyllos. Next base: position 5,393,798 of record OY754313.1, on the reverse strand, counting down.
TTCTTGGAGCTGGACGTTACAACCAGCTGCTGGTTTCTCTGTTAAAACGTGTTATGAATGGCTGACCAGTTTTTTTGCAGGTGGGAGTGGACGTTTGGAGGACAGCACCGTGTTGGCGTGCCGAAAACTATGGAAAAATGACGCACCATCAAAAGTTCTCATATTTGCGTGGAGATTACTACTAGATCGTGTGGCTACAAGACAAGCTTTATGTAGGCGTGGTATTTTGCAAGGAAGCAACGACATTGGTTGCGTTTTCTGCGATGAAGAAACTGAGACAGCAGCTCATCTATTTGTCTCTTGCAGCGTTTCTAAGGTTGTTTGGCAGCAAATTGAGTCTTGGTTGGGAATGACCCTTGATGATCATCTAGATGTTGTCTCGCACTTCATAGATTTTGGCAAAGTGGTGAAGGGAAAGAGGAGTAGAGGAGTTAAGCATCTTGTTTGGTTGGCGGCAATGTGGCATATTTGGTTGGCAAGAAACAATGCGGTATTTAATGGGGAGGTGGCTTCAAGTCATGAAATCGTTTCGAAAGTCAAATATAGCGCTTGGAGTTGGTCCAAGGCTAGGAAGGGCAGGAGATGTAATGTGACATGGTCGGACTGGTTTAATTGTCCGTTGGGTTGTTTCTCTTCATTGTAATTTTATATGCTTCACAATTTGTAGACAACTGTGTATGCGGGGTACTCTTTTTCCCTCCTTGAGTTTTTTTTCCCTAAGGGTTTTGGCCCTTGGAGGTCTGTGTATGCGGGGTACTCTTTTTCCCTGCTTGGGTTTTTTTTCCCTAAGGGTTTTGGCCCTTGGAGGTTTTAACGAGGCCCCTTGATGTAAGAGTTGGCGCACCCCAAGTGCGTTCCGTAATACAATTGCTTATCTAAAAAAAACCTTGTTCACACAGGTTGAGGATGAGGTTGAAGCTATTAGGGGATTAGTAAGGAATAAAATGCATTTTCCATGCTGCACGATACCAAAATTGGATAATTTCTGCTTAAGGTCTTACATAAGTATTATTTTCAATATACTACCTCCGGTCCACTTTATAAGAGAAAAAACACTTTTTAGGTTCATTCAATAAATGATGTATCTAGTCTATATTATATACTATATACATCATTTTTTGAATGAACCTAAAAAGTGTTTTTTCTCTTATAAAGTGGACTGGAGGGAGTATTTTACAAGTTTTAAAATTTGTGTCCTCTTTATTTATTCCTTCTATTTGCTTTTTGTAGCAGGAGGAATTCTTTACTAGAGTATTAAAGCTTGAAGATACGGGTTATGTGTAATGATTCTTTTAAGATTACTTATTGATCCAAATTTAAATATGAAAGATTTGCCATTTTGAATTATCTTACTCCATTACAAAGTCATTTATTATGCTTAGCTATTTTTGTAAAGATAAAGCAGTACCCATTAAGATGGTTCATAAGATGGTTTGTTTAATAAGAATGTAGAAATTTAGCGAATCAATTGAATCTTTCAGCATGTAGACATGTGTCTTATTGTCATCATGTCATCAATAACAATGTTTAGTGAAGAATCAATAGGCTGTGGGTCACTTGATTGTTAGGCTTGATTGTATGCCTATATAAGTTATAATGCTTTATGAACTAACAAGATCTATGATTCGTCAATAATGTTCACAGGGTAAGGTTCAAACTAATTAAATTTATCTTGATTTTCACGAGTTAATGTTTGGACTAATTAAATTTTGTCTGAGTCCATTCATAAAATGAACACGACAGTACTCGGGGTAAGATCTATGATTCTTTTTCTTTTTCTATCATCTTGCTAGTATTTAAGTGAGAGGTTTTCTTTTTCCAAATATTTTCTTCACGGTTCCTTGCCATATCCTTTCTTCCTCCTTTTTTTGTCTTATTAGTAGGGTTAGGGTTTTTAGTCGTCATAGTACCTTCTTCGTCTATGGGATAATAACAGCAATAATTATTAGAGATCCTAAAGGATCTCCTAATTTCTTAGTTTCCAATGATTGTGGGGATGGTTCTTCCCTTCGCAAGGGTTCTAGCACTCAAAATTGTTCTTCTTTGGCCACCATCCTAGCCCTTTTTTGCCACCTAAAAGGAAAGTGGTAAGTCTTTTGGGGGTAGAGTTGAGTGTTCAAGAAAATAACATTGTGGATGAGTAAGATTGTACTGTTTTATTTGTGGCTCATACTTTAAGAAAGATATAATTGGTGTTATTTTTGTTAGCTACTTCTTGCTACTTTTTTTTAGTTTTAAATGGTAGAATTGTTTAACATAACAATTTGTGTTAGGAGGGATATTATGTCCATACGACGGTGATGGTGGCGGTGACCGATAGCTTTGGCCTTGCTTGTGGAGGATTATCGAAGCAAGTGGAGGTCTGTGTATTCGTATTGGGCTATTTTCCACCTTGGAAATCATGTACCATATGAAACATGTGGAGGTTTTTTCTCAATGATAGCCCTTTTGTCACCCTGGGTTGGTGTGGAGAAGCTTTCACATTTATAATAGTCCTTTGCAGAGAGGTTGCCCTTAGAATCTAAGCATTTGTCTTTGTATTTATTGATGTAAATATCTTTAATGAGCGAAGATATTGTCATATTGAACATTCATTATGATTTGTCTTGCATTCTTTAGTTTCTCCCAATGTTTAAATTTCTGCTTTATTTTAAGGAAAGCTTTTTTCTCTATTTTGAGATTTTTTCCTCTCTCTCTATGATCTTGCTAGTACTTTACTGACAGCTCTTCCCTTTCCCCATTAATTTTTAGGTATTTTCTTCATAGTTCCGTACCATATCCTTTTTCTTCATAGTTCCGTACCATATAAAGTATCTAAATTAAAATTTTCAATTAGAGAATATAATTTAAAATTAAAATTACACACAATAGTTTTATATTAAATTTTATATTTGATAATTTAAAATTATGTTGATGTGAATTGTTAATACTAAGGAGCCCATTACTTTCAACAACAAAAAAAGAGCCCACATTATGAGCCCATTATGCCAAACCCTATAATGAAAATATGCTCCCTTCCTCTCCCTTATCTCTCTTGCCGCAGTTTTACTTCAAAGTTGCTGGAAGATGTGTTCCCTTCCTCATTCCATTCTAATCTTTCCCTTCGGACTTCACATGGACTACTTCAATCGAATCCATGTTTATTTTCATTCTTCCTCCTCACTTCAAATTTTTTCTCTTTGCTGACTTGAAGAAATCCATGTTGCAGAACACAGAGAAGTCTATGTTGCAGACTTGCAACTGAAAGAGATATAAGAAAGAGGGCAAAATTGGTAAAGCAAAGAAATCAAAAAAGAGAATTGATTTTGGAAAACGCAGAAGCTAGTATTTGTTGCTTCAACTTTGCTGTGAATTTTTGTGGCTGCCGTACGATGAAAATCAAGTTAGAAAAAGACCCAAACAAGACGAAAGTGCTTCTAGGGCATTGGACTCGCGTTTGAGGCTTTCAAACGCAGAACTAAACGAGACATTTGTTGTCTTTATATAATTTGTATTTTTTTGTTGACAGGTTTTGTTGCAGCGTTGCAGGCACCCTTGCAAGGAACGACAACCTTGTAGGATAGATATATAATAATGACAATAAAAATAGAAATAGTAATTATAATGAAAATAATAATTATAATATAAAAATAAAATTTAGTAATTATTTAGTGACGAAAAATGAACCGGGTCAAAAGCAAGGCCAATTGTTAGTTTGGTCCCATTGGGCCATTTTAAGTATTGGTTTATTTTGGCCAATATTTCGTTCAACCCCTGAGCTACTCAGTAGACGTCCCATAAACGCGTGAAAAGATCAGAATACCCTTAATAAAACTTCTGATTTCTATTTTTTATAATTAACTACGGTTCGGCGCACGCTAGGCCGAATCGGTTCGATCAATCATCATCTGAACCATTCCACACACCCCTTTTTGCACTATGGTTTATTTTCAATAGGTTCGGCCAAGCGTGTGCCAAACCGGTTTGAGCTTTCTGAACTAGACTGTTAATGGTTTTTTTTAATATTTACGTGTAAATTAGCTACTTTCAACGATAAATTAACTACTTTTAACGATAAATTATTAACTTTTAATGAATGTAACGATAAATTGAAAAATTAATTATCGACTACTAAGACGTATAAAAAAAACTAAACATATATAAATAAGTATAATATGTCTTACAAACCAAAAAAAGTCATAAAAACAATCCATAAAATACAATGCCATAAATACTAAATAACTATTGTGTTTGCCTCTCCCTCCGCTGGTAGACACAGCCAAACTTCCTCAGCCCCCGTGCAAATGGCTTAGCAATTTGCTTAAGCCTATCAACAATGCTATAGCCACGGGTCCCACGTGGAATCTCAGCATCCCTAAGAACCACCTTCAACTCATCAAAGAGGCTCAGCACCTCTGGCATATTCTATAAGACAGAAAAAAACTACTCTAATAACAAAACAAAATAAAAAATAATTTAATAACACTGTAAGACTAAAATAAAGGATCATACCTCTCTCATCCCTGAAGCCTCGAAAGGGTAGTTGTCGGGGTTTAGGTACGGGTGGGATACCCTCCTAAACCAGGCAATGTACCCCTGAATAGTGCCTGACATCCCATCCACTACTGGGACACCATGGGGAATAAGGTGCAAATTGAAATTAATCCACGCATCATCAGCTTCTTCCTTTGTGACTATCGCCCGTCCAGGAGGCTTAGGGTCGTCTGGGATCCCCTGTACCCAGCCAAACTCTCTGACCACTCGATCAGGCATATATGCCAACATGCCCCCAGCATGACGCAGATACCCCCTAAAGAAGGTCATCCTATCCATATCTCTGTGGACCGGGTTCACAAATGGCATCCATTTCACCTCCCCTGACTTGAGATGATCTAGAGCAGCCCTAAAATGTTCCACAGACCCATCAGCTCGTGTCGGGTCAGTGTGATGAGGATTACCTGCCATGGTACTTATCGGTGTCTGTTCCCCGTCTCACTTCGGCTCCAACTCCGCCACCGGAGGATGTACCAGATTAGGTTTCAGCATCTGAGGATATTGGTCCACTTACCATGGAGGATACGATCGAGAGAGTAGCTACAGTTCTCCGGGATGCCATGGTAGACGAGGGCATTCCACCTGCTGTATATGAGACCCTTTCGACTGCTTTAGGTCTTTTGACCTTTGACCCTTAGTTGTATTTTTTATGATATTTGTACTCGTATTGTACTTATATTTTGTAAGTTATTATTCCCGTATATTTAGATGTATTTGTTCTCTCGTTTTTTTATTGTTATCGTTATCGTAGTTTAGTGAATATCGTTATTTATCTTTATTTATCGTAATAAATTTAATTTAAAAAAACATTTTTGTCTTCCGGAAATACCTCTTTTTGAGGTGTTTTCGGAAAGTTGAAAAATATGGTTTTCGGAATTGCCTCTATTTCCAAAAAGTTTAAATAAAACGTTTTTTTTTTAAAAAAATTAGGGGTATTTTCGGGATAGTAAGGAATATGGGGGTATAGGGGAGAAGGACAAAAAGTTGTAGTGTTTACGGAGTTGAACATATCAATGTTCAGAGAACTGGACTGGTCATTGAACCGGTGAAGGTTTAATGGTTCAACCAGGGATCAACCAACCGGGCATTATACCCTTGGAGTTGCATAAATAATTGTGTTGAATTAATCTCAATCTATCTTTTTTGATGTGTTACTCTCTCTATATATAGGGGGCATATCTAATGAGATGAGCTTTTTTATGTTAGAGGTGAGAGGGTTCATTATTAGCCATTAGATCCAAATAAATGGCTAGGATTAAAAGGTGACATAAGTGACTCGCGTGACTTATCTTTGTCACGTTTTCTTCTCCATCTCGAAGTCTTCTGGGTTCTGAGAATACCAACAGTCTTTCTCACTCAAAAACCCATTTTTATACTTCTCCATTCATTTCTCTGAGTGGCTCTATCCTTTTTCGATTTCTTCTGCCTTTACCATCGTTTGTTCATCCATACCACATAACAAAAAACCTTTTTTTTTCGGCCAATGTTTTATTCATTTCAATTATTGTTTACTGCAAGTTATTGAGTAAAATGTAAGCTTCATCAATGAATCAATGAGACTAAAGAAAGAAATAAAAAAAAATATCAAGCTTCATCAGAGAATCTGTAAAATACATTGAAAGTCAAATAGAAAAGAAAACCACATTAAAAATAAAAGCCCTCTTTTGTATCGACATTATCCCCATTGGAAACACCCTTCTTTTTCTAAGAATAATAATACAAAAAACATAGATCTAATTTCTGTGTAAGCATAAACCTTGTATTCTTCAATAAACAATAAAGTAATGTGGTGGAAGCTGCTGTGGCTGTACAAGCCGAGAACAAATGTTGGAGACTGAAAGCTAAAGTTGTTTTTAACTTGCTTATTAGGATTTGTGAAAGTGTAAGTTATTTTGGATGAAAGGGGTAGTGTTGGTTATTTAATTATTGGATAAAGAAATTATGAATATCTTGTCTGGAAAAACAATTGTAGTGTTGAGTAGATATGTTATGATGGGAGATTAGTGTAAGCCTCTCTACCAACTCTGACCTTGAAAATCGGGTCAGGCACGCAGAGTATTTAATATAAATATTGGGGCCAAATTTCAAATATTTAAAACTTGATGTCATTTAATGTAACCTGTTGTACCAGGTCTCACCCACCTGTGAGCTCATTTGGGTATCATACACACAAACATTCATTTGTGCAACTTAAAATCCACCTAAGTATACTAGCTCTATAGAGACTCCAAAGGTTCATCCCACTTTATTTTGTTTCTAACGAGCATGGGATCGTTCTTCCCTTTGCAGGGGTTCTAATCCTCACAATTGCTCTACTTTGATTAGTCTAAACCCTAATAACGTGGATGTGTTCCTAATTGGGTCTCATTCAGTAACTTTGAGAGTTCACATCTTTTGTAACTTTATGCTTTTTTTAGAGAAAAATGAGATAAAAGGTGAGAGTATTAGATGAAAGAGATAGACACAAAATAGATGGAACTTTGTATCTTTCTTACCCCAAAGTCATCGACCCCTTTAATTACTATCCTATTGTGCCTCACATAGGGATTTTCCATCACGACAAGGATCAGTCTCAACTACTGGTTGGCATAATTTAATATCCTGTATGTGGGAAAGTTGAGTCTAAAGTGGAAAAGTTCCTTCATGCCTAGTTTGAGGCGCTTAAGATGAGGACTCTAATAACTTTTACATTTTAATTTGAGAAATACTTGTTAGTACGAAAACGAAATGCACGAGCACCAACTGTAGGGTTAGCTTACACCTTTAATTGTTAGTGGCAAATACTTAAAAGCCATCCATGTCGTTATTCTTACAATTCGTACATTAATGTTCGTATGCAAATCACATGCACAACTCAAATATGTATAAAATTCACATCTTTGAAACATCTTTAAAGTTTTAAAAAACCCCTACAATGAGTATGATGGATTAAATACTACTCACGTTTCATCAATCATCAATTAACGACATAATCAATCAATTAACAACATAATAAATCTAACTACACCCTTTTAGCTATTGACACGTGTTAAAGCTGCCGTTCATCTTTTTCCCTTGAGTGCCTTCACTGCGTTCTTTCCATTTAATCTCTCTGCTGCCTTGCCCTTTAATTTTAAAATAATACTTTTTTAAAATTTTTAAACTTCCTTTTTAAAAAACAAACTGCTTATAACTGCACAACTACTCATTCCTCTTCGTTAATTGCTTCTTCAATCTGAACATCCTTTTATAACCTTCCCTCACATCTCTTCTTATTTTTACTCTGCTACTTATTTTTCTTGCATTGATGTTGTCGATTTCTTGATTGTTAGGATTCTAATGCTTGCATCCATGTTCTGAGGGAAAAATCCAGATTTTCCCAACCCCAAACTCTATATGATGCCAAGTATCTTCTCCCAGTTTCTCGGTTTTTTTGGCCATGATACTTGATTGGGTAAACTTTGGTTCATTTTAATTCATTCCAAACATGAAAGTTTCCAACTTAATCGGGAACCAAGACATTGTTGGGGTTCCTTTTTGCAAACTGTGGTTTAGAAAATGATGTACTTAGATCTCTTTGTTTTTCTTGATATTTAATGTGATGCATGTCTATGTTAGATATCATATAATGTGTACGAATTAGAATTAGAATGCCCTCTATGTAGTTTCTTGCTTTGTTTGTTTGTGATCTTACCAATTTCTTGATATGGTCGATTCCGGTACGTATATGTATTTTTTGTAAATCACCGATCTATTTTTATATCTTAAAAAACCTTCAGAAGTTTAAAACTTTTGGTATCGTCTTCCTTTTGACTGTGATTTATGTTTTCCTTCTTGCAGGACACAATGTTATTTTAAGCAATCTTCAGATATCTATTAAAGGAGCTTTTTAAGAAATAAACATGGACGAACAGAGTTTCTTGACAATAAGGTTAAAAATAAGAAAAATGCTGATTTGCCTTTAAGACAAGTTACTTGGACAACATCCAGAAATTTTAACATTCTCTATTGTAATTTTTGTTTATTTTCCTTATTTCTTTCTATAACTTTTTCTCCCTTTGGGTTGCTGAAATTAACTTCTCTTTTGCTAGGTTTGATGGTATTAGTAAAAAAGACTGCACTGGCAGGGGAGTCCACAAATGAAGGGTGTTAGAGCAAATACTATACTCATGCATGATGATAGTATAGTACTAATCCAACTGAAGCAATTGTTGTTATCATAGAAATGGTTAATTGCATCAAGCCTAAACAATAAGTACTAGCAGTTATCCTTTATGGAGACTCAACCGTGGTAATTACAATGCTTTGTCAATTTTGCTGCCACTCATTGCCTAGCTTGCTGCTTAAGAATTAAGGATAATAGTTGAAAAAACTTTCTAGATCTTGAGTTGTGGACATGTGGCACAATTAGAATAATATTGGGAACAAAAAAAAATCTTTTCTTGACTGTGAAGTCTCCAATTTACTAGGTTTTGCCTTTATTTTTATTTGGATGCATCCATTTGATATATGTTTTTTAAAGCTTACAAAGTTAAATTTAAAGACAGTTATACTAAAAACTACGACCATTGTATTTGTAGCTCATATATAATTGTTAAAATCATATTTAACAATTTTCTACTAACATTATTCATAATATTAGGTTCTAATGTTGGTCTGGTCTTCTCTACCTCCTCAAAAAGATACTGGACGGGGGAAAATATGTGCTTCATCATTTTGAACCATTTTTTTAGCCCCAATTGTAAAACTAGCAACGTACTTGAAAGGAAGATCTACAGAACATTTGTTTTATTTCATATATGCTACAATTTAGCCCTTGGAGATTATATTCTATAGGAAACACAATTGTAACAAATTTATTCATTTCCTTTCTTCTAATGATGATTTTTTGGGAATATGGAGAATCATGCCTACGGGGAAACATTACATTTTTATGATTTAATTTTTTGATCTCCAAACACACATCAAAATTATAACAAAAGGCTAAAAGGCTATACTTTAACTTAACTAAAAGGCTAAAAGCATAAACTTAACTAAAAGGCTAAAAGCATAAACTAATTGTCTTTTTACTTTAAGAAAATTTATTACTACTAAATCCAATTAACTTCATTCTTGATATACATTGTATTCTATTACATGTTTGTTTTAACACATGTGTAGCAACGAACTGACCCGTGCGAATGCACGGGTATCCCACTAGTTTGTACGAATAACTTGACAAAATAAAATGAGTATCGCTATTCGGTACGAAATTTTTTTGACGAAACACATGAAATACACATGAATTTATATTTCAGTGTATCAAATGAATCTCTCAATTCAATATGGTCTCTTTACTCTTTTGCCCTTTGACTATTAGACAGTTAGTAACTTAGTCAATTAGTGACTCTAGTTGAGTTAGTTTATTTTGTATGGCTGTAATTAGTTTATCAGTTTTATCTCTGTTCAGGTTGTTGAACAGTTTGTTAGTAGTTTGTTAGTTCTAGTCAAAATGGTTGTTTAGAATCTATAGTGGATCTTCTACCAAGTATCTGTATATATGTACTTCCAACCATTGTACAATTTGACTTCACTTTTCAATCAAAGGATAGTTTTTCAGTTTAACTGATTGTTTCACTCTCAAGATGGTATCAGAAGAAAATTAGGGTTTCCGCTCCCTCTTCTTCGTCTCCAAATCCCCATCGTTCACCGTCGTTCTCCTCCAATCCTTGCCAATTTCTTCTCCGTCGTCCTTCGATTCCCTTTTCTCCGGCTCGAAATTCCCGGCGATGGCATAATGTTATGTACTTGTATATATTAACTGAAATATGTATTATTACAAAAGATAAAACATGCACCTAAATAATCAAACAGAGGATTGTTGTTTGGATTCTTAAAACCTCTTTGGCCTCAACATTCGTACCACGACCACCTGAAAAGAAATAGCTAGAAAGTAATTACAGCATTAAAAGCCACTATTTCTTAAACATCAATCATTATACCTTTCTTGGCCAAAATAAACTGAGAGTAAAACATCTCTTCTGGTTACAAACCCCGAATCCCAAATCAACACTATACAACACCTAAATCTCAATCCCTATCCCATCCCATCCCCTAATCAGCTCGTTAAATTCCCCTCTAGAACCCTAATTCCACCTTCGTCGAGAGCAACCGCGCACAAAGTAGCTTAAAAACCGCGTGAAAAATGAAACCTCGCGGAGGAATCATAAACTAACAAGAACGCACTGTTCGTAACCGAGGAACTATGAGATCAAGGGAAAACGAAAACGAAAACGAAGCAAAAGCGCAAAGGAGTATAAATTTGAAAGACGAAGCGATTACTTAGTTTGCTTTTGCTTTGAACCCTGATTTTGAGAACAACAAAGTAGGAGACGATTTCCTTCGAACAGCCATTAGGGATTTCGCTTCGAACAGCCATTAGGGAAGAAACAGTGATTTGGTTCGAAACAACGATTTGCTTGAGCGATTAGGAATTTTGAGAAACAGTGATTTACTTGGGCGATTAGGGATTTGGCTGAGTGAATGAGAGGAATGGTTCGAAATTAGGGGATTAGGGATTTTTGATGTGATAAAGAAAGAAAAAAATATGAGGTGTGAAATTTTAGAGCAAAAGGAAGGCAACGTAACAAAAATTGGGAAATCAATAAACGTGGCCACCCTTTAACACCTATTCTTTTTACTTTTTTTTAATAATTTATTTCTTCTATGAGAACGGTTTTAATCCATTGGTTAAAGATCGAAGACAAAACCGTTGCTATTGACCTTAAGGGAACGGTTTTCAACCGTTGCCGGAAAAAAATTAAAAAAGAAGGATTCAACAACGAGGCCAAAAAATCGTTGCCATTGCTTCTTAAGGCAACGATTTTTTAAGCGTTGCAATTTTAGGCGTTGCCGTAGGGTCAAAATGTTGTAGTGAAGTGAGTCATCATTTTTAAACCCATGAGATTTTGACACCAAAAAGGAATTGAACACCTCATGCTTCTTCTAGACTTTGTGTTGGATGTATTAGAATAAGACACCTCATGCTGGCTTAAGATGAATCATCATTTTAACCCATAAGAACATGCCACCTAAAAGACAATACACCTCATCCTTCTACATGCTTCATGAGAGTCTTCCACTAGGTTCTTGCTTAAGATTACTCATCACTTAAGCTTATAGAATCATGCCACCCAAAAAGTGAGTTTTACACCTCATGCTTAACATGATGTAAGCAAGGTCCATAGAACTACTATAAATAGCAAGCCAAGTTCCTTGATTCATTCATCATTCCATAACCAAAATACTTCCTTCTCATATTCCTCTAAAAACCTTCAACCACCAAGACAAACCAACATCTTGTGTTCGTAGTTTCGTAGCTTTGTTCGAGTACGTGTCGGTGTTACCGGAGCAAGTGTACGTTCGTGCTATAATTCAGGTGGGGGCAAGATACCGTATTCGTCGGGACGGTTAGCTTAAAGTTTTAATTTAAATATGTGTAGAGTGACCCAAGCTCTACTAGAGTTAAATAGTCAGCTATACCTAAAGATCATTTGACTACTCTTCGGAGTTAAGGTTGAATTTAGGTCTTCGATGACCGGTTAACGCATAGGAAACTTCTATATTTTTATTTGATTGATTTAGTGTTTGATTGATTGTTTGAGATATTGTGATTGATTGCTTTGATTGTTATGAACTGCTTATGTGCTATTCGTGATTATTTGAAATTACAGAAATATCTTATTGATATAGTTAAGTTTGAGAAGCATGACTTTATTTAATGAATATAGATTTCATAATGAACCTAGGTGTGCATAATGAACTAAGAGTCATCAAGAGATCTAAAGTGGAATGAATACTTAACCTTAGTGCAAGTGATAGTACGAGTTACTGATCAGCAAAATGAGTAAGGCATACGGGTTAAAGAATAATCAAACAGAATCATATAGATTTCATATGTGTTGTAAGTCCACAGCAGTGTGGTATGGGACACATGAGGTCAAGTACCGGGTCGGGTCCTTAGTAGGACATATTTATATTTGTGCCGGCCAGGTGGAGTAATGATAGGATTAGATTACTCTGATCTGTTTCCGATAGGGAAAGACTTATAACATCCGGACTCTGTGGTGACAGTCGGATGGCGTTCCTGACGATCTGTGGGAACGTTGTGGCATCAGGATATGGCCAGAGTCAGCATATAGCATTTACACATACTCATAGATAGAGTCTGGAACATAAGATATTAATAAAGAATAGAAGATAAGAAATAATATGATTTAATGTACCCGTGACATGTTTAAATTAAGCTTTACCTCATCTTCCCATTTTTCTGACTTATACATGTATCTTAGCCCCGTGTGTTTTCTCTTGTATTGTTTATTTGTATCGCTTAGATTCCATTGAGGAGTCGTTGCAGCAGAACGAGATACTCTTCCTTCCACGATGGACGTCGAAGGCACCAAGGATGCCGGTGCGATATGATGGAGCAGACAGGTGTCTCATTGTGAGAACTTGAGTTTGGTTTTAGCCAGTGTGTCAGTCTTTTGAGTCTCGTCTAAGCCATTTGGCCGACCTTATTTTATGTTCTTATTTTCTGTTGTTTTGTAATACTCTGATATATGTGTGATGGCTTTAGAATTGCCATAGGTTTTGTAAAACTCTCAACACTATGTTTTTATTTACATGTGATATGTGTTTAGTTATATATGTTAAGTTTTAAATTTATCCGTTTTTGAGATTAAGAGATTAAGTATTCAAGGATTACTATGATGAGGGCGAGGGTCGTCTCACTCCTGGCCACACTTGCTGAAAGCAAATTGACACTACACGAAGCATGTGATTGGTTCACACAGTTGGTGAGTGGAAATAAACCCTGAATGAGGTCAAATCTTCCAATCACCCTCTGTTGTGCCTTGTCCTGTAGAATGCAACCATCATCAACAAAATGAACATCATACTTTTTTGAATAAAAAAGTGCTCCTACTGGGATTAAATTGACATTAAATTCAGGTATGTAGAGGACATTTTCAAGGGTAAAACTAGGCCCTAATTTGATTGTGCCTACAGCAGCTACTTGAACTTTTTGTTTATTTGGTAAAGTGACATAAGTGTGCTTTAGTGTAGTGTGGTCAAGAAATAGTGCAATATCATTGTAGATGTGAGCAGATGTTCCAGAATCAACTAGCCACAATAACCTAGCAGATTTAGGTAATTTTGCAAGAACAGAGAGACTGATACCTATGCACAAGTTACCTGATGTGTCACCCTCCGTGACAGCAGAATTGGCTATCTCCGTGACAGCAGAATTGGCTATCTGAGATTGAATGTATGACAGGATTTGCTGATATTGCTCAGTGGTGGGTGTTCCAGGTGATGAGTCAGTAGTGACATTCCCTGCAGTAGCTTTGAACTTCCTGTGACCTGGTGGGAATCCATGGAGTTTGAAGCATTTATCTTTGGTGTGACCTAGCATTCCACAGTGAGCACAAAGGGGACGATCTTTCCTTGATGAAGATTTGTTGGTGTTAGACTGAACAGCACAAGCAAGTTGCGGGGAACCAGTGACACCAAGATTTCCAACTCCACGTTGGGTTTCTTCTTGCAAGACAAGTGCAAAAACTTGTGTGATAGAGGGTAAAGGCTTCATTACCAGAATTTGTCCACCGTTGAGTCCCATTGATATTTTTGATGCAACTTTTGATATAATACACATTGATACTTGAGGTCCTTTTTCACAACCTACTCATGATGGTTTTCAATATTTTCTCACTGTGGTGGATGATCACTCTAGATTTACCTGGGTGCACTTAATGAAAAATAAGTCTGATGCATCACACTTAATAAAATCATTCTTTGCATATGCCCACACTCAATTTGATAAAAAAAATTAAATGCATACGTACTGACAATGCAAAGGAGTTTCTCTTGACTGATTTTTTGCAGAAAAATGGCACTAAACATCAGTTCCCCTGCCCTCACAGGCCTCAACAGAATGCTGTTGTCGAAAGAAAACATCAGCATCTGTTAAATGTGGCAAGAGCACTGATGTTCCAGGTTGCTGTCCCTCTCACATATTGGGGAGAATGTGTCTCAGCTGCTATCTACCTCATCAACAGAACACCCACCCCCAACCTTGATGAACAGTCCCCATTTGAAGTCCTGCACAGTAAACAACCAGATTACTCCCTTATCAAAGTTTTTGGGTGCCTCTGCTATGCATCCACCATTGTTGCTCACAGAAATAAATTCACCCCAAGAGCAATCCCTTGCATCTTCTTAGGATATCCTCAAGGATACAAAGGTTACAAACTTTTTGACTTGCTGCACAAAAAATTCCTCATCTCCAGAGATGTGCTCTTTCATGAGTCCATTTTTCCCTTCAAACAACACAGTCACATAGACATATTCCATCATGAACCAAACACCACTGTCCTCCCAAATGTGTCAGGTTTTCAACTAAGCATTGATCCTACAGATACACCAACTGATGCTACTCATATTGAACCTACAAACACCTCAAATGAACCTAGTACTACCATAGACAACACAGTGTCCCTGTCACAAATACTGTCCCTGCAGAACACTCTAGTCCCAACACTGCAACTTCCAATTCTTCTGCAGAAACTACTGCTGACCCTACCATTGATACACAAGACACCACTCTTGACCCTAATCCCCTGCGCAAATCCTCCAGACCTCATAATCCTCCTGCATACCTTCAAGATTATGACTGCAATCTGACTTATCCCATTCAGCACTCTCTCAATTATTCCACGTTGACTGCTGCTTTTCATCAATATGTGATGAATGTTTCTGCTGTCTTTGAACCAGAATTTTTTCATCAAGCTTCAAAAATCCCTGAATGGTGTCAGGCCATGACTGAAGAAATAAAAGCCCTGGAGGCAAATGACACATGGTCAGTTCAAACCCTCCCTCCTGGCAAGAAGGCAATTGGTTGCAGGTGGCTGTATAAAGCCAAATACAAGGCAGATGGAACCCTTGACACCTAGCAGGCAGGTATAGATTTTACTGAGACCTTCTCACCAGTGGCTAAATTAGCATCTGTCAGAATATTATTAGCAATTGCTGCTCAAAAAAATGGTCATTATTACAATTGGACATAAATAATGCTTTCCTCAATGGTGAACTTAATGAGGAAGTCTACATGCAACTACCTTTGGGGTACAACATCAAGGGGGAAAACCTTGTTTGCAAGCTCAACAAGTCCCTCTATGGTCTAAGGCAGGCATCTAGACAATGGTATTCCAAATTCTCCTCCACAGTTTTGCTCAATGGCTTCATACAAAGTACAGCTGATAGCTCTCTATTCACCAAGGGATCTGGTTCCAACTTAATTGTGTTATTAGTATACGTGGACGATATCTTATTAGCTGGACCAAATGAATCTCTCATTCAACAAACTAGACAATTCCTGGAACAAAACTTCAAGTTGAAAGTAGTGGGCAACTTACACTACTTCCTTGGTCTTGAGATTGCTCACTTTTCCCAAGTCATCTCACTGAGCCAAAGGAAATACACACTTCAATTACTACATGACACATGTTTTTTTGCTGCAAAACCCCTGCCCACACCCATGGACTCAAACATAAGTCTCAATGAAAATGATGGTGAACCTCTCAAAGACCCCACTCAATACAGGAGGCTGCTGAGCAGGCTAATATACCTTACAATATCTCGGCCTGACATTGCTTATCCAGTAAACAGACTTAGCCAGTTTATGCACAAACCTAGAACTCCTCACCTCCAAGCAGTTCATCACATCTTGCAATACCTAAAGTTGTCGCCTGGTCAAGGGCTCTTGTTTCCTGTTGCTTCCTCCTTGAAAGTCAATGCCTTTTGTGATGCTGACTGGGGGAGCTGCACAACTTCTAGAAGGTCAACAACAGGTTTTTGTGTCTTTATTGGATCTGCTTTGGTCACTTGGATGTCAAAAAAACAAAGCACAGTGGCAAGGTCCTCTGCAGAGGCAGAATATAGGGCCCTTACCACACTGACATCTGAACTTCTGTGGATCAAACAGCTCCTTAGATCATTTGATGTGCAGCTCAACTCTGCCGTAATTTATTGTGATAGCAAATCTGCTATCCAAACGGCCACAAATGCAAGTTGCAATGATAGGTCCAAGCACATTGACATTGATTGTCACATTGTGCGAGAACACGTCCATTCCAACTTCCTCAAACTGGTGTTTGTTCCATCTTCAGAACAGCTAGCAGATCCTCTAACTAAGGCTCTTCCAAGACCTCAGTTCCAGGCTCTCCTATCCAAGTTGGGTCTCCATGACTTGTACTCTCCAACTTGAGGGGGAGTATCAAATGAATCTCTCAATTCAATATGGTCTCTTTACTCTTTTGCCCTTTGACTATTAGACAGTTAGTAACTTAGTCAATTAGTGACTCTAGTTGAGTTAGTTTATTTTGTACGACCGTAATTAGTTTATCAGTTTTATCTCTGTTCAGGTTGTTGAACAGTTTGTTAGTAGTTTGTTAGTTCTAGTCAAAATGGTTGTTTAGAATCTATGGTGGATCTTCAACCAAGTATCTGTATATATGTACTTCCACCATTGTACAATTTGACTTCACTTTTCAATCAAAGGATAGTTTTTCAGTTTAACTGATTGTTTCACTCTCAAGACAGTGCACTAACTAACCCCTCACCAATCGGTGGTTTCATTTGCTTTTGCCTGCTTCTTACGTTTCTTATTGTAACATTTAGTACTTCTCAAATAAAATACAATAAATTTCTACATTCCATCCGCTGATCTCCGTAAAAAGACATTCAGCAAAATCACAAAGGTAAAATGCATGTATAAAGTTTGAAGAAGCTAGGTTCGCTAAAATCAGTAAATTAAAACCAAACCATGAGAATTACAATCACGGTGCACAGAGCACAACGTTTACAGCGCACAGAGTGCGACGTTTACAGGAAAGCGGCGGGATGACACTGCACCTCCACGATGGTGTGTTCACGATATTGTTCCTCAATATGTGTTTAATTTTTGCTCTGCCGTATTTTTTGTATATGGGAATCTTTTTTATTGCCATTTGGAATTTATTTTTACTTAACTTCTTTACAATGAGATTGGCGTGTAGCTATTCTTACTAATTTAAGACAAACCTCTCTGTAACATTGTGTGCTATCAAGGTTAGCATCTTCCAGGACATTTCTTTCATGTGTTACTTTCGCACATCCAATCTTTGCTTCCCTTATCCATCTTTTCAAAGTATACTAATTAGGTATTTATTTCATATCTTTCACCTCAAGAACCTTGATTGCATGGCAACACAAAATGCCAAAAGTCTCAAACTTTCTACAACTACAACTACCTTGCATTTTCACTTAACGCCCATGTAATTAAATTCTATGACTATTATTTCTGAGCAACATAAAAGTTTTGGAAGAATATGTTATTCTGCTCCATTTCCTAATAGATTAGTGTGAGTGATAAAAAATGCTAATAGACTAGAGATCTATGATTTCAAGAATTAAACCAAAGCAGTAAAAGTAATTAAAATAAATGAGTGTTGTCACTGAATTTCATATACATGAAAAAGTGTTGAGGAAGACTAGTTTGCTAGGCACCAATTTGTAAGCTTATGGACCCTGGGGATAGTCTCCATGGGGTTAAAATGTTCATAAGGTTGGACAGGGAAGTGTGTAGTGAAGATTGGAGGATTACTTTTCCAGATGTGGTGGTTAGGGTCTTTCCTAGAATGGACTTAGGGGCGGTGTTATTAAACAGTGACCGACTATCAACTTGGTCAAGTCACTGGGCCACACTGGTCAGACTAGTGTATCGCTAATTAAACCGCATGACCCATATACAGTTAAAAACTAAAACAAAATAAAATATGTATCTATTTCATACTTGAAAAAAACAACTGTCATTTTTTTACCAAACTTAAAACACTTTCTCAACGAAAAAAAGACGTCGTTTTAATTTACTTTAATGTAAGCATCCTTCTAGTAAGAAAAAGTATGTCGTTTTGAGTAGAAATCAAAAAATGCAACATTTGTCGGATCAAACCAAATTAACCGGTCAAATCACCAGTTTGACCACATAAATATTCAAGTCATATCGGGCATGTGACATGTCCAATTTAGCTACTTGCTCGAGCCGACCATATGGGTCTAGGTTTAATTACACGGCTTGTAGGTGGGGAGTGAAATTTCCTCGACAAATAAGAGATGTGAGTGTTCATTTTAAAAACAGAAGAATTGCTTATTTTATTTTTTAAAAAAAATGGTGTCTATGTCATTTAATCATGACTTAGGTGATGTGAATCTAATTTTCCTTTAAAATATGGAATGAAAAGCCTGATTTTTTTTTTAAAAGCCGGAAATTAATATACATCCATTCCTTGTAAATTTGAATTGTCTTCATGGAATTTCATTTTGTTTGATTCTACTATATTGTATCCGTTACGGAGATTCCTTAATATACACTAGGGGGAGCGTCTTTCATGTGTTGGTATGTTGGTGTGTTAGTGGGTGGTTTTATTTCTTTTTATTTCTTTTTATTTTTTTATTAGAATAAGAAATGTGTTGGTGAGTTAGTGGGTAGTTATCATTACAATAAAGGCATTTTGGTCAGAAAAATATGACACAAAAATGACAGTTTATTTTGGAATTCCCTTTATTAATAGTTACATATGATATTCAAATAAAATGATATTCCAGATACACTTGAAAGCAAAATCACGAAGGGAAAATGCAGGAATGATATTAGACGACGAGGGTACGCTGCCAAAACTTTGAAAAAAAAAATTCAACAATAAACCATTCAAATTAGAATCAGGGTATTATTTTCTATTGCAATCAAAAACAGTCAAACTAAGAGAAATGAATGACTTATTTCATGGGTTTTCTTTGTCTAACATTTAGTTGTTTTTTTTTCTTTGTCTGACATTTAGTTGTTGAGCACTCTATCATGGGCCTAGGGCCAAAAGCCCATGAGCCCACAAGCTCACTTTCCAAAGGCCCACATAGGCCCAAATCCCATTAAGTCATGTGGGCCTTGGCCAGCCCATGGATCTTGAATTTCAACTTTTTTGCAAAAAAATTGAAAACTAGCCAACCCACCCTTGTGGGCCTAGGTCCTTGGGCCAGCCCCTGAAGGTGTTTTTTATTATCATTTGATAGATATGCCAAACAAATAAAAATACATGGTCAATAATGAAGAACATCAAATTCTTCATGGTGTTCTTCATCAAATCAATATTTGGTTCTTTCAAATATACATCTATTTCACTCTAACTAATTGAGGGACTAGTTTCATTTAAAAATTGATTGAAACCCTGTATGTATAATATATCTATATCAATAATCTAAACATGGTTCTATATAAAAAACAATCAAATATGCTACATAGGCCTAAATAACAATAATAACAGATACATGGTTCTATCTTCATTATAAAATATTTCTACAAACACTACATCCATACTGATTGTGCACAAACATATGTCCAGAATTTATAGAGGATTAAGAAAGCCTTTTTTCTTGGTTGGAGATGTTCACAGAATATTAGTTTATATGTTTGGATTCAGGGTGAGATACCTTTCACCGCAAAAGCTAAACCAAGTAGCTTCATAATTAGAATTTCTTTCAAAGGCATGGTCATTTACCTCAGCATAAAATTGTGCAAACAATTCTTTTATTCATAAATGTATAACTATAAGCTACTATAATTCAGTCTGTTTCAAACTTCATGTATATGGTATATATACGCAAATGAATCATTTAGAAGAAAAAGTAGAGAATAATGAAACAACGAAGAAAAGTTTGAATTTAATTAGCAGTTCCATATAACTGGGTTAATGGTCCGACCAGGGTCACTAGTTGGCCCGCATGACTTGTGACGGTACTAAAGACTGATAAATATAGGCATACTATACTGACACATAGCAATGATTTTTTTTCATACCTTAAAAATGCCCAATAAATTAACACGAATCAAAATACCATTTGAGAGAGACAATCGAAATAGAGAGGAATCGTGAAACAGATATGGAGATCGCGAATCAAAATCGAAAGGGACGTAGTGATTCGCAATCTGTTGAAGAATCACGCAGCGGTTGAAGAATCACGCCACATTTGAAGAATATGAGAGAAGAATCGAACAAATTCAGGAAAAAAAATTTAAGGTTTCAAAAGGGGACGGATTCGGGAATCAAGAGGAGAACGAAAAGTTTGGTCTACTGTGTCTGTAACTGGGAATCGGGTAACATAAGTGGGTTAGTGGACTGACCCACTCAACTCTAACCCTAACCCACAATAAGTTTTAAAATAAGGGTTGGGGTTTAAGAAGGTCAACATAATTGGGTGCTTAAATTTAGGGGCTTAAACAAGTGGGCTAGCAGATCTGGCAGAGGACCGTTCGGATCCAGTGGTGAGAAAGTAGCCAGCAATTTATAAGGACATGGGCGGGACAGATCCGCTGTAAAGGACAGATCTAACGGCTCGAGATGCACAACGTGGACGCAATTATGTAGAGCTGATTAAAGGTGGTGTGTTGGTTCAAATATCAAACTTAAATAACATTTTGACTCAAGAAGCTTCAATATTTTGACCTTTTCAAGGAATAGCAGGCTTTTAGGTTCAAATAATGGTTTAACATATTTGAGTTTATCAAATATTTAGACTTTTCAAGAAGCTAAACATATTTAAGCTAAATAGTTTGTCTACTATTTAGACGTTTTTTTGTGTCTCTTCATACAAATAAAGCATATTTAATTTATCATTATTGTGACCTAGTTAAAAAAATAGTCTTGAACTTAAGAATTTTTGAGTTGTTTTTGGCTTGTGTAGTTAATAGAAATAGAATAGATTCGTCAAGAACCAAACAAATATTCTATATTTTTGTTTAGTGTAACAAGTTACTTTTAATAAGAATTGGAATCCACCAATTGTAGCCATCCACGAACCATTGTTCATTGCGTACGCTCTCTGTCCTTATAACAACGACTTCAACTTTTACAACTCCATACAAATAAACTCCCTATCACACTCTCCGTTTCTCTCTCTTTCAAAAACACATTGTTGCACCCTAATTTTGTCCGACTAATTCAAAATGTCTTAGAGAAAACTAAAATTTTGCGTCTTTGATTCTTGTTTTTATCACTTATTTAACGCTTATTTTCATCTTATAAAAAACAAATAGAGTATTTTCATTATTTCTTTTATATTGCGAATCATTCAATAAAAATACAGCAAATAGATGCAAAAGTTATAAAACCAAAATCACAAAAATGAATTAAAAATTGATTTCAAACACAAAAAACAAAATTATTACAAAAGAAAGAGAACTGCAACATGCTCTCTTTTTGCGGTTGGTGCTAGAAGTATTCTAAGTATCAAACAAAATCACTTTATTCTTGTTCAAATGACATTTTTCTCAAAAAGACAAAAAATAATACAAATAAAATTAAAAAAATCAAAAACTGAAAAGAAATGGAAATGGTATGCACATGGTATAGATGATAGTGGGAGACATTTTAAGCCTTGAGCCAAGTTTACCTTTATCTTGTTCTTTTGCTTTTTTTTCCAAATTGTTGAAACAACTTTGCATAGCTATTCTGATTTTTCCTACAAAAATACAACAACCAATTTGTCTCGATATACACCTTGACTCTATAAAAAGCTCAAACCAGAAAGGGGGAACAACTTTGAAACTTATCTTCCTCAACACCACCTCACCACCAAAAACTCATTTCTCTCACCACCACTACAACCACCACATCACCACTACAACCACAACCACCTCTCTCACTAACACACTCTTTCTCTCTCCACCAAAACCCCTCTTTTTCTTCACCGATCTTCGATCTTCTCTCTCTGTACCTTTCTCTCTCTCCTTTGATTTTTCTCCATTCTCTTTTTTATCTCTCTCTGCACATCTCTCTCTCAACTCTTTTGTTTATTTCTTTATCTCATTAAATTAAATAGTTTTTATTTCTTTTTTAAAATAAAAGATTAAAAAAACGATGATGCTCCACTTGCTTTATGAATCGTGACACGAGACCATTCCACCCTTAGTTTGGTTCTTTATTTATTATTATATATTGTTTATGGTTTTACTCTTTTTTTGGTCCAAATTGTTTTACTCTTTAAAGAATCAGTAGTTGTAAGCACGGCTACTTACACCCCTATATTTGCTGTCTCACACCCTACCTCTTTATTTTTTAAACCACTACTGATTACACCCCTTGTATTTTTTGATACAACCTCTGTATTTTTTAAACCACAACTGAATACAAACCCCTGTATTTTTTGATACAAATATTTGCAAAAATAAATAAATTTTATTTAGTCTTATTTTTTATTTTTAGTTCAGTTGCAGAAATGGTATTCAACACTTTTGGTGTTCAAATTTGTTCATCCTTTAGTGTCTTGCTTTTATTGTATTTTTTAGCTTTTGATCGGTCAGAGTTGCAGTCTTTATTTTTAATTTAGTTTTTTCCAACGAGTTTCATTTGGTGGAAGACAATAAAAACCAAAAGCTTCATATAGATATTATAGTCACAACAATTTGAAACAAGCTTTGGTTTGGATAATTTATCAAATACTTTTTCTATGGGTTGGATAATTTTCTATATATCACCTTTATCTAGTCTTGATCAGAAGCTTTGGTTTGCACATGAAAAACCAGTTCTAAGAAACATTTATAGTTTAAGAGTTTTTATATCAAATCCGTCCTTAATCACAAGTCCGGATCCTCTCAATTTACTAAATAACATTTAATCTAATTAATTTTAGAGTAAAAACCCAAATTTGGACACCTTCAACCTCTCCCTCTCTGTATCATCATCATGATCACCGCCTTCCCTTCCTGCGTGATTGAACAATGAGTCCGAGACAGAACTAAAATTTCACTTTAAGCACAAGATAAGGATTCAATCAATTTTCCAAATTAGACAAAAGCAATAACAAATCAACAGATCAATGCAAAAGCTTTGGATCTTTTTCCATCGAGCATATAAAATCTGAACATGTGTGATGAACATGTCTACACAACAACGTCTGTAAACGTGAGTGGTTGTAGCCCTAAATTATCACATGAAGCTAATAAGAAAGCTAGGAGCATTTTGAAGTTGGATTTGAATCTTCCAGCAGGAAAGGAAAACGATGATGATGATACGGAGAGAGGTTGAAGCATCCAAGTTTGGGTTTTTACGTTAAAATTAATTAGATTAAATATTATAACACAAATAAAGCTATCACTATTGCTTGAGAGGATTCGGATCCCTTAATCACATAAACAACAATAAATCAAGAAAGGAAGATCCCTCTAAGTACGCTTCTTTCTTCTATGTTTGTTATTGTTGTTTCTTTTTTGAGGTTCTAAGATTAACTTTCGTTTTGAGTTTCTAAAATTAACTTTCATCCTTTTTTATTAGTCTCTTTCTCTCACTCAAAATTTGATTCGAATTCCACTTTTGTTATTTTTGGACAGGTTGTTTTGTGACAGAGGGAACTTTGGAGGTGTACTCTATGAGGGGATATATATGTTGGATGATTGCTCGGTGGAAACAGAAATCTATACTATAAACAACTATGAGTTGTCCGAAATTTCCTGATCACAGTTGTCAACCAAGGACTACGCCATGCAATACGCCATGTAATTCACACTTACTGCTGACATGTTCATTTCATACAATACGTGGAGCCACATCAGCTTACAATAACTATTCCCTTTCAAATTCAAAAAAAAAATGATCCTGTCACCATAAACAACAATAAATATTATTCACTGACCAAGACTATCTAAAAAAGGCAACAACAAATTGCCTTTACAAATAATCGGTAACTACTTAAATAATGAATTTATTTCACGTATTAAAAAGGCAATTATTTATTTCAAATAACAAAACAATTACTAAAACTTTGGAACAAAGTACTCCTTAATATTAGACGTCACCCTGAAATATCTGTCAAATTAGGGTGAATTTCATCCACCCATTTTTCAACCCCATAAAACCATAACACGTAATTGTTCTGTCCAATTGCTACCCTCCTTCATGCACCTGCAAACACACCATCACAACAAATAATACATCAGTTGCAAGCATTCAATATGGAGTTACCATTCCATATGTTGGATAAGTTCCTTCTGCAGAATCCTCCTGCTGATATCACCTACTTAAATAGCGTTCATCAACTTGAGGTAAATCACCGTCCTTTTCCTTTTCGTTGTCCATATTGTTTCTGTTTTATTGAGACAACCTCGAATACGCATTAACATTTAGTTCGGTTCCAGGACTGCTCATAATAGATTATTGAGACAACCGATTCGTAATAGATTAAACCGCTGATTTGCATATGAATTTCTACAAAATTAAAACTGTAGTTATTACCCCATTAAATCAAATCAAATTTGATTTGATTAATTCATTTATATACTCACGAAAATCAGGGGATACTTATGCCAAAAAAATTTCATATCTGATTAACTTCAAGGCTAAGGACCAGAATTAATCATGGACCATTTAAACTATGACAATTGTGTAATTAAAATTTCCAAAAGCAGACATATAACTGAATAGTCAAACTTGATTAACACCTAAAATACCAATTGCTAAAATTTCGCCATATTGTTACCTTAATATGCTTTGTAGAAACCGATTGGACTATACCAGTTGTTAATTCCCTAACACTATAAGTATCAACGACCCTTCTATTAGGCAGCACCCAAAACTAAACCAAAGTAAGAGAGCGTACCTGAAATCAAATTAGTGAGCGACTATGGCCTCTGCATCAAAAGCTATTGTTGCTGCTGCTCCAAACAGGGTCGTTGCTTTGGCAGATCTACAACCAGGAAATCAAAGCTCAACTGTGTTGGTGAAAGTCCTTCGCAAATGGCGCGTCTTCTCTAAGCATGGTGGCAAGTCTCCCATGACACTTGAGTTGGTGTTGGCTGACTCTGAGGTATACTTTTAACTGAATGTTAAACATAAGTAGTGATCAGTATGAAAAAGGTCATGTCATTACAATCACGAAACATTTGCAGATAAACCTGCACTTTGATATGTTCAACTCTACATAGTCAATGATCTACATAGCTGTTAACATCGTTCTTTATGTAAGCATATATGCTTGGATTCTTTAGATCATGAGAGTCATTCAAATTTTATTCACTACGTTTAGTCATTCAAATATCTTTACATAAAGAGTGCACTTTATTATATCCTATATCATTCCATAATTTATATGAAGGAGGTTGTATATATTATCATCCATGGAACAAAGATTCAGGGGCAAGATGCACATTTACAAACACGAGAAACAACTACATGAGGGTCACGTGTACACCATAAGCAAGTTTGTTGTCGCATCAAACATTGGTGAGTTTCGTGCCACCAGGCACAATTACAGATTAAACATCAATCTGTATACAATTATTCGCCCTGAGTCACGTGTGCAAAGCCAAATCGAACGGATCCATCTCGACATTAATGGCGACAAGTCACTTTGCAATCACCTAAATTACGACATCGCAAACCATAAAAGGGGGATTCTCGTTACTGTTAAAATTGTAAGACTTGAGATGGGCTAACCGAGAGCTTTTGCGAACATCGTAAAACAAAGTCCTAACCTTCGATTAAATAATCAGAGTACA
The DNA here is from genome assembly GCA_963573325.1 of Astragalus glycyphyllos. Lineage (NCBI taxonomy): Eukaryota > Viridiplantae > Streptophyta > Magnoliopsida > Fabales > Fabaceae > Astragalus > Astragalus glycyphyllos. The sequence continues at coordinate 5,367,670 of OY754313.1, read as the reverse complement.
TGCGAAAACCCGCATACTATGATTCTATACAAGTAAAGCCACAATCAATTGATCTCAGGCAACATACCTCGGTGGTGAAATTCGTTTTCGGTTGGCGAGCAAATCTCCCTGATGATTGCAGAACTACATGCGAAGAAGAGGAACGAGTTGTGTTTCCCCATAAATGAAATCCAATACCACCTCCTCTGCGATCTCGTGGACTGTTGGTCTTAACGGCAGCCACGCCTCATGAATTAGGAAACTGGAGAATGAACCGTGTAATGATAGTCTTCGTAAGTGTAGTTCCAACTTACGTGGCTTTCCAAAAATACCCCAATGTATGTTGTTAAATACCTCATACACCCTATTAAAAAAATTCCTTTGTTTTTGTTTTAGTTGAAATCCTTTTTTTTTGTTTCACCCATAAATCACCCTCTTCAGTAGTTTCGTTGCAAAAACAAACATTGCATCAATTTTTATTATGAGGTATTTTTTTTCTCACATCACGTTGCTAAACAGTTCCTTAATAATAAAAAGTATGACATAATCTTATATTAACTGATACTCATTTTTTTGGTGGATTTTGATTACTTTTTTTTTTTGACAAAAGAGGTCTACTTCATTTCATTAATAATAAAGGTAGCAATACATGTCGGTATATCTAAAAAAGTACGAGACGAAACAGCTAACAACAAAAAACCTATGTCTGTTGTTAATTTCGTTTACGGCTCTCAATTTTCGGTTATATACTATACTAACAAATCCTTATTTTCTCCTTTTACCATCAAGGTCGGTTCTGATCACCTAATGTTATACAATCCCCTCTCGATGTTAATTATTTTATATATATATATATATATATACAGATATATGTATATTTATTATAATAGAAGTTATAATAGGTTCATTCGCCCAAACTATTTTAACTTTTAGTTACAACACTAAAACATACAATTGACTATCTTTTCCCCCACATAAAAAGTAACAAAGTTAAGTTCAAATTAAATGTATACCCGTGCAGCGCACGGGTCATACACACTAGTCATGTTAAGAATGGACGGAATTGGAAAAAGGTATTACTCCATCTAGAGCTGTCAAAACTTTTCCCTCATTCTAAAATCTTCTCTCAATTTTTTGGTCTTCAAAGTTGTTCCCCCTTTGTTTTTTCTAGTTTGAGCTTTTGATCGAGTTTCAACCACGTAGCCAAAGTCACGAACCGATCACAGAATCGAACTCGCATCGCCGTCGACGTGGTGGTTCCATCTCCTTGACCGCTTTGTAACTGTAAGTCACCATCACACTCCATCTTCATTTTTGCTCTTACCTTTATTGCTAACGTTACATCATTGCTTGTAAATTTTGGGAGAAAGCTTATGCCTATTCATGAACTATTTAAAATTCTAATAAGAAGTTGAGTTTTCATAAAAACTGAAAGTGGATATTAGGATAGGTGTTGGAGAAAACAATTAGCTTTATTGCTTCTGATTGCTATTTTATGGCTAATTCTACATCATTGCATTTGTTTGCTAAATTGGTTCAGTTTGGAAATCTTGATTTTTTTTTTTGCTTAATTGCTTCTGTTTTGCAAATTGTGAAATGTGAATACAGGGCCTGACTTTGTTTTTGTTTTTAATGTTGTTGATGACTGATTTGTCTATCTATTTGGTGGGTATCAGAACTCTGAAGCATGAGTACTTCAAAGTTAGGTCGTACTCGTACTCATTAGATTGTATTTGTGGTTTTTTTGTATAAACTGGGTATCCTTTACCCGCAACTGCAGAGACTAATTCCTTGAGCCATGTAGGACCACAATAGTCTGTATTTATGGTTTGATATTAGATTTTTCATTCATTCTTTGATAATATTGAAACTTTTCTGATTACAATGTATATTATCTCTCTATTTTCTGCTATATAATATTTTTCTGATATTTGTTTTTCTTATTTGTGTTTTCTATCTTTTAGTCATGTTTATATTAAATCTACATGACGTATTGTTGCTTGAAAACGTGAACGTTCTTTTGTGCAAGTGTACACAATCGTAACAAGTAATATAATGAAAGTAGAGATCGTTCCCACGAGGATTAATTTGCCAAACAAGAGTTTAATCAAAGTAACAATTAGTGATTTTAGTAACAAAAGTAAATGACACACAATTGGTTGGGTAACAAGTAACAAACAACTAAAAAGGTATTAGGGTAGTGGAAATCAGATTTGGGACAAGTTGAGATGCAATACTTCAATAAATCCATTAAAATGCTCAAAATGCTATGTTAAGTGCTGCAGCACTAGGTGCTGCCGCAATTGTGCATTATGTCTAATGCTTAACACTAGGCTTTAGTCGTCCCAAATTATGTCTAATTCGGAAGAGATTATTTCCCTAGGCTACTGGAGAACAAGCAGCATTACACCTAAGTGTTTTACCTCATGGCTTATGCCTCTCCTATGTCTAGGACTCAAGCAAGGAACAACTATATGTCTATAGTGCAACATACCATGTTATCTTGTGAGATATATATACAAACCATGTCTGTGAATGTATATCTACTTAGATTAGACGGCCAATCCTAATCTAAGATGGAAATAGTAAAAACACACAAGATAAAGTGCTCAACACAATAACACAAGCATTAAGAACAAATTAACTTCATTAAATTCATAATAGCATCCCAACTACAGAGGTTTAGCTCATATTGAGCTTACACAACATTACAACTAAACTAAACATCAAGGGAAGTAGGAATTTCATACTAAAACCCGAGAAGAGAAGTTCAGCTACAAGTCTTGCTACTGAGACAGCTTCAATGGTGATCCACCAAGCAATTCCAGCTCTCAAAATGTAGCTCCTTCGAAGATGAAGTAGATCTAATGTTGCTGCAGCAATCAATATCCCAGCAATTGACTTTAAGTAACAATGGAGGCACAAAAACTTGAGGCTATGTCTATACCTCAGGAATTCGGCTTAACCTAATTCTGGGGGTGAGTGCCTTTATATAGGGAAGGCCTTGGGATGAGAGAAACCCTAAATGGTGGAGGCACATTTTGTCCTTTTCAAGGCACAATGTCCTTTTTGCCCAAAACCCTAGGTCATTCACGCATCACCAATGATTGGCACGCACACCCACGCATGACACACGCTGACAGCTGTCCTTGCCTTGATTTCCGTGTTTCTTGCTACATTCTCTCTCATGTTGCGTAAAATGGCAATGCTGCCACACAGGTGCTGCAGCAATTAAACACACATATTAAACCACAATTGGGCACAAAAGTGCCCATTAATAACATAATTAAGCTTGCACCTTTAATTATTCTAAACTAACATATTTACAACATTAATCACTAAATTGCTTGAGAATTAACAATGATTTAAGCTTGAAATAAGAGGTAATAACAATCATATTTGATTGTTATCACACCCCCAAACTTGAACCATTGCTTGTCCTCAAGCAATGACACTTGACATAGACAAGCAAAATATCAGCAACAAACCAGATAGTTGAATTATTCATAAAGGCACACAAAGCAGAATATTAAGCTGAGCATAGAACTTTCAGATTGGCCACTCAACTTGCAAACCCACTGAATGATAAGTTCCCTAAATTACTCCTGCTCAGTAGTGTGTGTGTGTGGCATTCAACTCAGTTCAAAACATAGCAAGATTCAAAACTTCACTTAACTAAAGACTAGAGAGGTTTTCTTTTGAGATAGCCAAAGATGTTTCAAAACTAAGGGTAGACTAACAATTCAGCACAGAAAGGGGGGATAAGCATGACAAAGGGCTTTGATTTAGCAATTATAGGATTCTAGGCCAGTGCACTTATTACAACTGAAATTTCAATGCTGCAGCAACAGTTGCTGCAGCAATACAGACTAGAACAGAATTTTAAAAACACACAATACTTGACATTGATGATGCATTGCCCTTATTCTATCCTCACTTTTCACACAGGCTAACTGCTGATTTCAACTGAAACCAAAGTGTGTCACCACAAATTGGCCTCCCTACTTCACAATCAACCTAACTACCATTTATCATCCTTTTGACTGAAACTATAATGTGTCTCCACAGAATAGTCTCCCTACTCAGTTCAAAATGGCAGCTTATTGCACCTCTCTTCTTTTTTTTTTTTAAGCAATGACAACAATTACACATATTTACACACAATATGACGACTTGACTATGTGCACTTGACCTAAACCCATTCCTTCATGCTTTGCCTTAATATAACTTAAAGAACCCCCAAACTTAGTTTCTTATGCTACCCTAAGTTTTTAGTAAAAATTTAGCAAGTCTCTAGGTCTACCAACACTAGTCTAGCTTCAGATCATTTCTAACTTACTAAGTCATTCCTAAGTTTCATGCAAAGTGTAAAAACAGGAGCAATATAGTTCACTCATAAACAGGGGCACTAATCACTCAATTCTCACCAGTTCATCACTAAGTTTTGCTCAACTTAACAACTGAAATTAACAACTTTCATTCAACTAACTAGGCATGCAGATATATTACAATGACCATAGGTCCCCCCCCCCCCCCCCCCCACTTAAGACCTTGCAGTGTCCCCACTGCTCATGGAATATAAGGGAGAGACCTATTTTAAAACAAAACAGGAATAAAAACAAGCAAACACAGCTATTGAATGCAAACATGAACACGACACTTTCAACAAATTTATTTAACTTTAAAGACTAACAAAATAAAGACAGAAATTTAAAGACAGAATTTAAAAGATAAGGGTGCAGGGGCTCCTCATTTGTTCCTTGGGCTTTGCCTTGTTGCAGTGCCTCTTCTGACTGGCTTTTTCACTCTTGGAGATTTGATCACAGGGGCATCAGGTGCCTTTGGGGTTTCTGTTGCTGCAGCATTGGATTGCTGCAGCACTGGTCCTGCATCTGCAACAGCAGGACCAGCAGCAGAAACACTTGCCTTCTTTTGGGCAATCACCAAGTCCAGAGCAGCCTTTGATCTCTTTTCATAATCAACCATCTTCGCAGCTTCCATTGCTGCAGCATCAGCTGCTGCAGCATCATCAACACTTTTGCAGACAGATTCCACAGTGGCATTGACAGCAGCTTCTTCCTCAGCAGTTATCTCTTCAATATTCAGCTCAACATCTTTAGGCACGGCAGACATCTTCCTCCTTTTGGGGGCATGCTTGGTTCTCATTCTCTTAGAGGGTGAGAACACTGGGCCTTCAGCATCAGCATCAGCAACACCAGTTGCTGCAGCAACAGATACATCAGCAGCTTCAGGCACTTTTTCTTGTTGGCTTTCTTTGGGTGGATTTGTGGGTTGTGGTGGTTGAATTTCTGGGATTGGAGAGGTGATGGGGGTTGATGGTGGTGGTATGGTAGATGTGGGGGCTAGTTTGGCAGTTTTGGTGGTATGAGATGGGGATGGTGGTGGATTCATTTCAATATCAGTGGTATCTTTGGATTCATCTTCACTGTTAGTCTCAGAACCTTCTCCTTCAATTGATTCATCATCCTCACTGTCATCCTTCCTATTCAATTCCTTCATTATCTCTCTGTTTTCTTCCTTTTCCCCTTCACTTAATGTTTCATCAGACTCAGAAATTAGAAGCTCTTCTTCTTCTTCACCCACCTTCTTCTTTCCCCTTTTTATGTCCTTCCTCTTCCTCTTTTTCTCAACAACTTCCTCTGGCATATCCTCCTCAACACCAGCATCTTCAAATAAATCTTTATCAATCACCTCTTCATCAAGCACCCACTCAGGAAAAGAAGGTGCTTCAACTCCAATGTCAACTTGCAAATTTGCAGCAACCAAGGTATTCATCCACTCCTGCTGCTTCCTCATAAACTCCCAGACAGAGCGTTGCTGCAGCATGAACTGTGGCATCTTGGTGGGATCACCAGATGCTGCAGCAACCTTAGGCTTTGATTTCAGAATAGTAGGGAAAGCAGCAAGAGGGAAGCCTTTCTTTTCCCCCTTTATTTCCACACCAGCTTTAATGCAGAGATCAGTAATTAAGCAAGGAAAGAAAAGATACCCAGCATTTTTGGAATAGCAAATTAGGATTTCCCTTGAAATTAATCTTCCAATATCAACATCCTTTGCTCCCAAAATTGCATCCAGCAGCATCATTCTTTCCTTTTCAACATTTGTGGTGTGAGAAGTTGGCAGTAGAGTGTGCTTGACAAAGTTAAACCAGACCATTGCTTCATGGTTGAGGTTGCTTCTCTTAACCTTGAATTCGTTGGCACTGCAGGGTTCCCATGGAGTACCAGGAATTGTGATGTTCTTCTTGACTGCTTCCATCTCCTTCTTGCCCCATTTTTCAAGATTCTTTGCAAACGTAAGGCCATGGTAACTCAGACCTAGACATTCATTGATCATCATTGAGTCGAACTTGATGATTACTCCTCTGACTTCTGAAAAGAATTGGGGCTTTCCATCTTTTTCTGGTGCAATCCCCGCATAAAACTCACGAACCACAGCGGGGTAGAAGTATTTTGGTTGCTGCACCAACTGCTCCCAACCTAATGCCTTCATGACAGATGCGAACGCATCAGATGCATTTGTCAGCAAGAATCCCCTCTCTGCCCAGAAATTCATAGCAGAGAACTTTTCCATAGCAGATACTTCCTGATTTTTCATGCTTCTTCGCCTTGCATGACTTGATTCACCACGGCCAAAGGATGATTGGCCCTTTCCAGAAGATTTGTTAGCACTGACCTTAGTTCTCACCATTGTTGATCAAAGATTGAAGTTAAAAACGTAAAGGTGAGTGCGGGATTTGGGTGATTTGGGAACAAGGGTTTGCTGTTTAGAGGGTTACAACTTCTTGATCGCAATTGAAGAGGAAATTGTGGGAATATTGGAGAGAGAGTGGGTGGTTATAAAGCTGAGGGGATGGGACGATTTTGGTAAGGGCGTAATACATAAATGCACTAGCCGTTGGATTAAGGGCTATGTGTATGGTGGATAATGAGTGATTGGACGGTTATGCGACTGATTGGACAACACACTGCTATGCACAGGCCTTGGGTGACTAACTGCCATTATTTTATTTTATTTTTTTTCTTAACTGCTCTCTATTGCTGCGGCAACGTTGCTGGAAACAATGCTGCAGCATCAACTACTGTCACACCCTCAAACTTCAACTTGCTGAAATTTTAATTCCTGCAACAAACATCAAACACACAAAACAACTAATTTATTAGATTAAAAACCCTGGGCTGCCTCCCAGTAGCGCTTGGTTTAAGAGTCCTCAGCCTGACTTCCTTCAAAAGGTCATGGATCTTTAATCATAGTGGTGAATTTACTCCTCACCACTGATTCACCATAGTACTTCTTCACTCTTTGACCATTAACCTTGAAGGTTTTGTTACTTGCATCGTCATACAAATCCACAGCTCCATGAGGGTACACCTTTGCCAATTTGAATGGCCCAGACCACCTAGACTTGAGTTTTCCAGGGAATAGTTTAAGTCTTGAGTTAAACAATAACACTTGGTCACCTTCCACTAATTCCCTTTTTTGAATCTTTTTATCATGCCATGCCTTGGTCTTGGCCTTGTACAATTCTGAGTTCTCATAGGCAAAGTGTCTCATCTCTTCCAATTCATTCAATTGTAATAGCCTAGCTTCCCCTGCCCTTGTGTGATCAAAATTTAGCTTTTTGATAGCCCAATGCGATTTGTATTGAAGCTCCAAAGGCAGATGGCATGCCTTGCCATACACAAGTCTGTAGGGGGACATTCCCAAAGGAGTTTTGTAAGCAGTCCTATAAGCCCATAAAGCGTCATCAAGATGATTTGACCATTCCTTTCTGGTAGGTCCTACCATTTTCTCCAACATTCTCTTGATCTCTCTATTAGACAACTCTGCTTGACCACTTGTTTGAGGATGATATGCTGTTGCAATCTTGTGCTTAACCCCATATTTGGCCAAGAGATTTTCAATCAAATTGTTGCAAAAATGAGAACCTTCATCACTGATTATCGCTCTTGGAGTTCCAAACCTTGTAAAAATGTTTCTTAATAAGAACTTGCTAACAGACTTTGCATCATTGTTAGGTAAAGCAACTGCTTCAACCCACTTTGATACATAATCTACAGCAACAAGGATGTAAGAGTTGCCAAAAGAGGGAGGAAAAGGTCCCATGAAGTCCATACCCCAAACATCAAAGAGTTCAACTTCTAAGATGTTTGACAATGGCATTTCATTTTTGTGTGATATATTTCCACTCCTCTGGCATCTATCACATTTCTTAACAAACTCATGAGCATCCTTGAAAATTGTAGGCCAAAAATAACCAGATTGAAACACCTTTGCTGCTGTCTTTAAACCTCCAAAGTGTCCTCCATATGTTGCAGCATGGCATTGCTGCAGCACTCCTTGTTGTTCTTCATCAGCCACACATCTTCTTAGTAACTGATCAGGGCACTTCTTATACAGATAAGGTTCATCCCAGAAATACTGCTTGATTGTGTGGAAGAACCTCTTCTTTTGCTGATAATTTAAATTACATGGCACCACTTTGCTCACTAGGAAGTTAACAATGTCTGCATACCAAGGTACTGCAGCATCAGGTACTGCAGCAGCAATGGCTAACAACTGCTCATCAGGGAAGTTTTCCTTGATTTCTCCAAATTGATTACCTGCACTATCACCTTCCAATCTAGACAAATGATCAGCAACTTGGTTCTCCACCCCTTTTTTATCTTTAATTTCAAGATCAAATTCTTGGAGGAGGAGAACCCATCTTATTAGCCTAGGTTTTGCATCTTTCTTAGCAATCAAATACTTGATGGCAGAATGATCAGTGAAAACAATTACTTTTGTGCCAACTAAGTATGATCTAAATTTATCAAATGCAAAAACCACAGCTAATAATTCTTTTTCAGTGGTAGTGTAATTTAATTGAGCTTCAACAAGTGTTTTGCTAGCATAATAAATAGAATGAAAGACTTTACCATACCTTTGGCCAAGGACAGCACCTATGGCATAATCACTAGCGTCACACATGAGCTCAAAAGGCTTGTTCCAATCAGGAGTCACTATCACTGGGGCAGTAACCAGAGCATTTTGAAGTTTCTGGAATGCTACAGCACATGAGTCATCAAACACGAATGGAGTGTCATGCTGCAGCAATTGACATAAGGGCTTTGAAATTTTAGAGAAGTCCTTGATGAACCTCCTATAGAATCCAGCATGTCCTAAGAAACTTCTAACACCTTTGACATTTGTTGGAGGATGCATCTTCTCAATCACCTCAACTTTAGCTTTGTCAACCTCAATTCCCTTCTTTGAGATTTTGTGCCCCAACACAATACCCTCTTGGACCATGAAGTGGCATTTCTCCCAATTCAAGACCAAGTTGGTTTCTTCACATCTATCCAGAATCTCTTCTAAGTTGTCAAGGCACAATTGGAATGTTTCTCCAAAGACAGAGAAATCATCCATAAACACCTCCATAGATTTTTCAATGAATTCAGAAAAGATTGACATCATACACCTTTGAAATGTTGCTGGGGCATTGCACAACCCAAATGGCATTCTCCTGAAAGCAAAAGTACCATAAGGACAAGTGAAAGTAGTCTTTTGTTGATCTTCAGGCACTATAGCTATTTGATTGTAGCCAGAGTAACCATCCAAAAAGCAATAGAACTCCTTGCCAGCAAGTCTATCAAGCATTTGGTCTATGAATGGTAGAGGGAAATGATCTTTTCTTGTAGCCTTGTTGAGTTTCCTATAATCCATACAAATCCTCCAACCAGTAACTGTTCTTGTGGGGATAAGTTCATTCTTCTCATTGGCTACCACTGTGACCCCTCCTTTCTTTGGAACACATTGCACAGGACTCACCCATGCACTATCAGTGATAAGATACACAATGCCAGCATCTAACCATTTGATGATCTCCTTTTTCACCACTTCTTTCATGATAGGATTTAGTCTCCTCTGCCCTTCAATGCTATTCTTAGCATTTTCATCAAGAATGATCCTATGCATGCAGATGGTAGGACTAATCCCCTTTATGTCAGCCATTTGCCACCCAATTGCCTTCTTATGCCTCTTTAGGGTAGTAATGAGATCATGCTCTTGACTATTGGATAGGTCAGAAGCAATGATCACAGGCAATGTATCATTTTCCCCCAAATAGGCATATTTCAGGTGATTGGGTAACTCTTTTAATTCAAGCACAGGAGGTTTTTCAATAGAAGGCAGATTCTGCTTGAGGTTAGAATCCCCTAGATCAAGAGATTCATAATGCCTACTCCATAATTCTTTCACCTCAGCCTCCTTGTGCACAATACCTTCTTCCACAAGTTCACTCTTATCAATGTCAGCAAGAGCTTTCACTAGATGATCACTTTGCTTGTAGAAGTGCTGTTGAACCACAGAATCAAGAGACATCACAAAAGAGCACTCCTCAGTTCCTTGGTCAGGGAGCTTGAGAGCATTCAACACATTAAACTTAATCTCTTGATCATTAACTCTCATAGTCAATTCTCCTTTTTGCACATCAATTAGAGTTTTTCCAGTAGCCAAGAAAGGTCTTCCAAGAATAATAGGTACCTTCTTATCTGCAACAAAATCTAAAATTACAAAGTCAGCAGGAAATACAAATTTATCAACCTTTATCAGAACATCCTCAATAATTCCTTCTGGATGAGCAACAGATCTATCAGCAAGCTGTAAGGTAACAGTTGTAGGTCTGGCAACACCTATACCAAGCTGATCAAAAATAGACTTAGGCATCAAATTGATGCTTGCACCTAAGTCACAAAGAGCTCTGCCAGTATAAGTTTCACCAATTGAGAATGGAATAGTAAAACTGCCTGGATCCTTCAACTTGCTTGGAAGCTTGTTCTGCATGATCATACTACACTCTTCTGACATAGCTACTGTTTCAAACTCCCCAAGTCTCTTCCTTTTGGAAAGCACATCTTTCATAAACTTTGCATAATTGGGCATTTGTTGAAGTGCTTCTACCAAAGGAACATTGATGTGAAGTTGTTTTAGCACCTCCAAAAATTTTCCAAATTGCTTATCTTGTTGAGCCTTTTTCAACCTTTGAGGATAAGTTGGATCAGGCAAAACTTGATCAGCAATCTTTGATGGAATTGCTGCAGCATCAAATGCTGCAGCATCAATTGTAACAGAATTTGGTGCTTTTTGTTTCTCTTTTTTATCTTTTTGTTTTATTGCATTTCCATCACTAGAATCAGTTGATGGTCCTTTCAAGTCCTTCCCACTCCTTAAAGATATAGCCTTGACTTGTTCCTTTCCCTTAGAAGATGTTGGTTCAGTAGTGGAAGGTAATGCTCCACTAGGTCTTTGGGTCAGGGCAGTGGCTATTTGACCAAGTTGATTCTCCAAGTTCTTGATTGCAGCTCCTTGGGTTTGATACTGAGTTTTAGTTTCATTCATGAAAGCCTTCAACATAAGTTCCATAGAGCTCTCTTCTTTTGCCTTGGATGGAGCAGGTGTTCCTGGTGGTGTTGCAGGAGCTGTAACAGGTGTTGCATTGTTGCTCCATTTAAAATTGGGATGGTTCTTCCACCCAGGATTGTAGGTACGAGAATAAGGATTATTGTTCTTGTCATACCCAACATAGTTGACTGAAATAGGGTTTGCAGGGCATTCTTCATACAAATGGCCTCCTCCACAGTACACACAACTAGCAGAACCAACTGGTACTTGTTCAATTGCTGCCACTTTAGTTTCTGGTACAGATTCAATTGCTGCAGCAGGTGTTGCTGCAGCAGGTGTTGCACTCATATTTTTGATCATGTTGGACAAGGATGCAACTTGAGCAGATAAAGCAGTAACTTCACTCACTTCATGCATACCAGCAACTTTCTTCTGAGCACTAACCCTGGCTGTTGGCCATTGATAGCTATTTGCAGCAATAGTTTCAATAAGATCATAAGCATCTTGGTATGAGCCATTCAGCAGGACTCCACCAGAAGAAGCATCAAGCATCAGTCTAGTTTGAGGTTCCAACCCATTGTAAAAAGTTTCCATTTGAACAACCACCGGCAACCCATTATGTGGACATTTTCTTAACAATTCTTTGAATCTTTCCCATGCTTCAAACAATGTTTCAAATTCAGTTTGTCTAAAAGATGTAATTTCAGTTCTTAGCCTGGCATTCTTGATAGGTGGAAAATATTTTGTCATAAATTTTTCAGCCATCTCATTCCAAGTAGTGATAGAATTAGGTTCCAAGGAATTTAACCAAACCTTAGCTCTATCCTTCAAGGAATAAGGAAAAAGTTTAAGTTTAAAAGCATCATCACTTACACCAGGGAGAATGAAATTACTACAAACTTCTACAAATTGTTTTAAATGCAAATGTGGGTCCTCAGTAGGTCCTCCACCAAATTGCCCTATTGTTTGAAGCATTTGAAACATCATAGGCTTAAATTCAAAATGAGTTGTGGCAAGTGCAGGCCTCACTATGCTAGTTTGCATAGTGTGAGGGTCAAAAATTGCATAATCCCTCATAGGTCTGTCCCTGTCATTAGCCATGCCTATAACTGTTTCATTCAAAACTTGTCTCACATGTTCAGGTTGCTCAGTGGCAGCTAAAGTATGTCTGTCAGAACCATGGTTGCTAGGAGGTGGTGTGTCTCCATGATGAGAAGGTGGTGGTGTAGCCATATTGACAGCTCTTCCCAAAGAAATCAGACCAGAATGGTCGTGCCCCCTTCTCAAAGCTCTAAACAGTCTTTCTATCTCAGGATGAAGTTGATATTCTGGTGATCTGCGTCTGTACATATGCTGCAGCAACAGTTGCTGCAGCAATTACTTACTGAAACAACCAAAAACAGAGCACCAGAATTAGCAACAAAAGAAATCACTAAATTGCCAATTAATTATACAGTGTTTAATCAATTTAATCCCCGGCAACGGCGCCAAAAACTTGTTGCTTGAAAACGTGAACGTTCTTTTGTGCAAGTGTACACAATCGTAACAAGTAATATAATGAAAGTAGAGATCGTTCCCACGAGGATTAATTTGCCAAACAAGAGTTTAATCAAAGTAACAATTAGTGATTTTAGTAACAAAAGTAAATGACACACAATTGGTTGGGTAACAAGTAACAAACAACTAAAAAGGTATTAGGGTAGTGGAAATCAGATTTGGGACAAGTTGAGATGCAATACTTCAATAAATCCATTAAAATGCTCAAAATGCTATGTTAAGTGCTGCAGCACTAGGTGCTGCCGCAATTGTGCATTATGTCTAATGCTTAACACTAGGCTTTAGTCGTCCCAAATTATGTCTAATTCGGAAGAGATTATTTCCCTAGGCTACTGGAGAACAAGCAGCATTACACCTAAGTGTTTTACCTCATGGCTTATGCCTCTCCTATGTCTAGGACTCAAGCAAGGAACAACTATATGTCTATAGTGCAACATACCATGTTATCTTGTGAGATATATATACAAACCATGTCTGTGAATGTATATCTACTTAGATTAGACGGCCAATCCTAATCTAAGATGGAAATAGTAAAAACACACAAGATAAAGTGCTCAACACAATAACACAAGCATTAAGAACAAATTAACTTCATTAAATTCATAATAGCATCCCAACTACAGAGGTTTAGCTCATATTGAGCTTACACAACATTACAACTAAACTAAACATCAAGGGAAGTAGGAATTTCATACTAAAACCCGAGAAGAGAAGTTCAGCTACAAGTCTTGCTACTGAGACAGCTTCAATGGTGATCCACCAAGCAATTCCAGCTCTCAAAATGTAGCTCCTTCGAAGATGAAGTAGATCTAATGTTGCTGCAGCAATCAATATCCCAGCAATTGACTTTAAGTAACAATGGAGGCACAAAAACTTGAGGCTATGTCTATACCTCAGGAATTCGGCTTAACCTAATTCTGGGGGTGAGTGCCTTTATATAGGGAAGGCCTTGGGATGAGAGAAACCCTAAATGGTGGAGGCACATTTTGTCCTTTTCAAGGCACAATGTCCTTTTTGCCCAAAACCCTAGGTCATTCACGCATCACCAATGATTGGCACGCACACCCACGCATGACACACGCTGACAGCTGTCCTTGCCTTGATTTCCGTGTTTCTTGCTACATTCTCTCTCATGTTGCGTAAAATGGCAATGCTGCCACACAGGTGCTGCAGCAATTAAACACACATATTAAACCACAATTGGGCACAAAAGTGCCCATTAATAACATAATTAAGCTTGCACCTTTAATTATTCTAAACTAACATATTTACAACATTAATCACTAAATTGCTTGAGAATTAACAATGATTTAAGCTTGAAATAAGAGGTAATAACAATCATATTTGATTGTTATCACGTATCCGTACTTTGATTTGTTGAAAAACCACGTATCCCGTACTAGTACCCGCACCCGGTACCAGTACGTACCCATACCCATGCTGTTGAATTTTCAACCCTTTAATTTCATGGGTGTGCACAACAAAATTGGTGGTGTGAATAACAATTCACAGCCCAACAACACAACTGACCCAAGCCCACTATTGCACTCGGTTCAATTAAAAAATACTTCACGGGTTCCTTCTCTTCTTCACTTTCACTACTTCCCTTCCTTTTCTTGCGTATCTCTTCTTCTTCACCGTGAGTTCTTCTTCTTGTTTTCTCTCCTTCACCGAAAACCAGAGACAACAACTCAGCAATTCCACACGATTTCTTTTCGTTTTTTGCTGCAGATTGCTCGCGTGAAGCCAACGATCAAAAGCCTCTTGGTTTTGATCTTCAATTTTGAGCGAATCTTCTCACCCTTTCTTCTAGGGTTTTTCAATTTCACCACCAAACTTAGTTTTGACGCTAAGGCAATGCTTCAATCACTCACAAATGGCGAATAGAGTAATGTTCTAGCAAAACCCCTTTGGTTTTGCTCACAGAACACCACAGAGGCACACTTCTCCCTCGAACAGCTTCTCTGTTCTTCGATGGTGAGTTTTTGGAACAATAACCACGAAGGTCTTCAGAAACGATTTCAACGAAGGTATAGTGCTGTACTTCAATTTCTTTCTTTCTTTGTGTAACAGAAACTCACTTAGCTTTGTTTCTCTCTTGTTTGCAAGGTACAACTTTACCTTACACAGCTCTCAGAAGATCACACACAGAAGACTTGAAGAAGAAAGGGAAAAGCAGAAGGAAGAAGAGAATACTTAGAATTTTTTAAAACTGAAAACTTGTATATTGAATGTAAGGAACAAATTACACTACATACGTACATTTATAGCTTTCTCTGGATGTGGCTATCAGCCACAAATACTAAACTGTTTGTTGAAACAACTATAGCAACTACTTGTAACTACCCTATTTAAAATAAACCACAAAATTATAACCGTTTGAACTAAAACAGTTTTTTTAGTTACTGTTTTAATTTTAGCTTATAAGCCCAATACCCTTCCTTAAGTTAAAACAAAACTACATGAAACATGACCCTTCCTTAAGCATAGGAAGGCAGAAACTAAGCAAAGGCAAAACTAAAACAGGACAACCCCTGTAAAGTATTAGAAAAAGACTTTCCGGGACAAGCCCCCAGAATATAGCTTTAAGTCATTACCTTTAAGACTCAAAAGTAATGACACCTAGTTGCCTTCTTAGTTTGGTAAATACCTCACCCTTGAGCGCTTTAGTGAAGATATCGGCCACTTGCTCCTTAGTTGAGCAAATATCTAGCAATAGCTTTCCTTTTAAGACTTGATCCCTAAGATAGTGGTATCTCGTCTCGATATGCTTTGTCCTTCCATGTGAAATAGGGTTCTTAGCTAAGTTAATAGTCGACTTGTTATCCATATAGAGCTTAGGTGCCTCTGTTAGCCCTATGTTAAGTTCCTTTAGCAAAGTTTCAAGCCAAGCTACTTGTGTGGCAGCATGGCAGGCAGATACATATTCTGCCTCACATGAAGATAGGGCAACAATTGCTTGCTTCTTAGAACTCAATGAGATAGGTGCTCCTTGAAATAGAAATAAGTATCCGGAAGTGCTCCTCCTATCAATCTTATCTCCACACCAATCCGAGTCGCAAAAACCAAGCAAAACAGATTTACCAATAGGAAAATTGTTAGGAAATAGTAAACCAAAGTTTAAAGTACCCTTAATATATCTAAGGATCCTTTTAGCAGCATTTAGATGAATTTGTTTAGGAGAATTCATAAATCTGCTTGCCATTCCGGTGGCAAATAAGATATCCGGCCTACTATGTCATAGATATCTTAAGGAGCCAATTATTTGTCTATAATAGGTGGGGTCAGTGTCACCGCCCTCACTCTCCTCCTTTCTACTTAAGTTCCCCTCAGCAGGATTGGAGGCTGAGTTACAGTTTGCAAAGTCAAACCTAGCCAACACTTCCTTGGCATACTTCCTTTGGTGAAGTATGACCCCTTCCTCAACTCTTAGAAATTCTAAACCCAAAAAATAGGTTAGTTTTCCTAAGTCAGTCATCTCAAACTCATCCTTCATGGATAGTTTGAACTTCTCAAGTTCATTGGAACAACTCCCTGTGAGCAACAAATCATCCACATAGAGGCACACAATCAAGAGGTAGGAGTGTATGTCACCTTTGATATACACACCATACTCTGATGTGCATCTAGTGAAACCATTCTCAATAAAAAAATGCATCAATTCTTTTATTCCAAGCCCTTGGTGTCTGCTTTAAACCATACAAAGCCTTATGTAAGTGGTATACATAAGACTCCTTGCCTTTCTTAATGAACCCAAGAGGTTGTGCTATGTACACAGTTTCCTCTAATGGCCCATTTAAGAAAGCTGATTTCACATCCATGTGAAACAACTCCCATTTTCTGCTGCAAGCTAAGGCAGTGACCAATCTAATGGTTTCATGCCTAGCTACAGGAGAAAAAACTTCTGTATAGTCAATCCCTTCCTTTTGTTGGAAGCCTCTTGCAACAAGCCTAGCCTTATACTTCACAACCTTTCCATTAGGATCCAACTTGACCTTAAACACCCATTTTACACTAGTGGCTTTCTTGCCTTTAGGTAAAGTGGTTAAGGACCAAGTATTATTTTTCTCAATCGATTGCAATTCCTCAATCATTGCATCTTTCCAATGTTTCTTACTTAGAGCCTCTAAGTAATCAATTGGTTCTGAGTCAGCAATCATTGCAAAGTGTATGATGTCACCATCATCATCCTGAATCACATCATAGTCAACCAATCTCCTTGGAGGTTGCCTTAACCTTGCTTGCCTGGGTAGGGTTTCTTGTACAGGTTGCTCATGAACTGATTCAGGTGAATCTGGTTCATTTTCAGGCTGTACAAGTTCCGCCTCAGGTAGTTCAGGCCCTCCAACTTCATTTTCTTCATCACTCTCATAGTGATGACCAACCAAAGTATCTGTTGTTTCGTCATCTAGGATAATAGGATCATTTGAACCCACTGGTTCACTTTTGTCCCAATCCCACTTCTCATCTTCAAGTATAGTCACATCTCTTGACACTTCTAACTTGCTAGTTATAGGATTAAACAACCTATAAGCACCAGTAGGGTGATATCCCACTAGTATCAAAGGCTTGCTTTTGTCCTCTAACTTCTTCCTCTTAGCATCAGGAATGTGACCATAACATAGAGATCCAAAGACCCTTAGGTGACTCACACTAGGCTTCTCCCCAGTCCACACCTCCTCAGGTACTTTGTTCTCTAACTTTTTAGTGGGGCATCTATTGAGTAGATAAGTAGCAGTCATGACTGCCTCACCCCATAAACATTCAAGCACACTTTTCAATTTTATCATGCTCCTTGCCATGTCTAAAACTGTCCTGTTTCTTCTCTCTGCTACCCCATTGTGTTGTGGGGTATAGGGAGAAGTAACTTCATGAATTATGCCTTGTGTAGTACAATAGGTTTCAAAATCATTTGAGGTGTACTCACCTCCACCATCAGATCTTAAAACTTTTAAAACCTTACCACTTTGCTTCTCTGCCATAACCTTGAATTCTTTGAATTTTGCTAAGGCTTCATCCTTAGTCTTAATTAGATAGATCCACATATTCCTTGAGAACTCATCAATGAATGACATAAAGTATTTGTTTCCTCCATTTGAAATCACATCAAAAGGACCATAAATATAAGTGTAAACAACTTGAAGAAGATGTTTAGACCTTTGTGGTAATTTTGTCTTAAACATCTTCTTAGGTTGTTTACCAACCAAACATGTAGTACAAGTAGTCTTAGGTATTTCAATCTTAGGTAGTCCAACTACTAGATTTTTAGAACTTAGATTGCTTAGGCTTTTGTAGTTCAAATGCCCCAATCTCTTGTGCCAAATGGAACTATCAAAATCAGTGATGGCACTTAAGCATTCTGCTTGAGTAGTGCTAATACTGGTTTTGAAGGTTCTATTCTTAGACAAAACAGATGTTAGAATCAACCTATCTTTAGTGTCAAAAACTTTCAGTTTAAGGTCCTTCATTTCAATTGAAAACCCTTTTTCAACTAATTTCCTTAGACTGATTAAATTGCACCTAAGACCAGGAACATAGTATACTTCATGGATTACCACAACCTGGCCATCCTCTTTAGTGAAAACAATGTTTCCCATACCTGCTGCCTTTAAAGATTCATCACTAGCACATCTGATTGTTGTTCTTTTAGTTGGATCAAAGTCAACCAACCAGTCCTTATTACCTGTAAGATGGTTAGAACAAGCAGAATCCAAATACCATAATTATGTGATAGTATTACCATTACTATCAACTACAACCAAAGCAACATAGTCTAGGTTTTCCTCAATTCTAATACTAGATATAGTAGGTTCAAGTTTAGGTTCATCTAATTCATCCAATTCAGTAATCATACTAAAAGCAACAAGATCATCAGAATCTGAGTCTTCCTTGGCCACATTGGCCTCAGGCTCGGAATCCTTAGACTTAGTAGTCTTCCTTGTTGGACATTCAATTGCATAGTGTCCAAAATGATCACACCTATAACACTGAACTTTTGACTTATCTTTCTTTGAGTTATTTTTCTTAGAATTATCACCTTTATGTTTAGGCTTACCTCCCTTACCCTTTGACCAATCTTTGGCTGGTTGTTTGTTGCCCTTCTTTCCTTTGGACTTGGCCGCAAACATAGCTTGATCTTCTTCCTCTTCTTCACCATCTAGGAGACCAATTCTTACCTCCTTAGCTTCAAGTTTTGCTTGAAGTTCTTCAATCTTCAAGTCATCAACTTGAGTTGTTTCTTCTATGGTGTTAGTTACAACAAAGAAATTTTTTGTCATGCTTCTTAAGATCTTTTTGCACACCCACTTCTCCTCAAGTGTTTCACCAAGAAGTGCCATTTCATTAATGATTTTCTTCACTCTGATGAAGTAGTCAGTAACTGTTTTCCCTTGTTTCATTTTGAGACTTTCATATTGTGCCCTTAAGGCCTGCAGCTTCTCTTCTTTGATGGGGGCTGCGCCACAATAGTACTTGTCTAAGGCATCCCATGCCTGTTTGGAAGTCTCACACTTCCTAATTCTATCGAAATTTGCTTCATCACAGCCCTTGTGAATTAGCATCAATGCTTTGAAATCTTTTTGTTCATTTTCGTTGAACAAATTTGTTTGGGCAACAGTGGCATCTTCTGGTAGTGGTTTAAGACCATTCTTGACCATTCTTACAACACCGTGACATCCAAGAACAGCTTTCATTTGTAGTGCCCATGTATCATAATTCTTCCCATTTAATTTGGGAACATGTGCGTCTAGATTTCCAGTAATTGACATCTTTTACCTGTAAACACTTACACACACAGATTAGAACACAACTGTATAGTTTCACACTGTACAGAATTTTAAACGGTAAAAATAAATTTAAAGAAACTAAAGAAAACGAGAAGAGAATAGAAATAGGCCCCTAGGATTTTAAGCTCTAAGATACCATGTTGAATTTTCAACCCTTTAATTTCATGGGTGTGCACAACAAAATTGGTGGTGTGAATAACAATTCACAGCCCAACAACACAACTGACCCAAGCCCACTATTGCACCCGGTTCAATTAAAAAATACTTCACGGGTTCCTTCTCTTCTTCACTTTCACTGTTTCCCTTCTTTTTCTCGCGTATCTCTTCTTCTTCACCGTGAGTTCTTCTTCTTGTTTTCTCTCCTTCACCGAAAACCAGAGACAACAACTCGGCAATTCCACACGATTTCTTTTCGTTTGTTGCTGCAGATTGCTCGCGTGAAGCCAACGATCAAAAGCCCCTTGTTTTTGATCTTCAATTTTGAGCGAATCTTCTCACCATTTCTTCTAGGGTTTTTCAATTTCACCACCAAACTCGGTTTTGACGCTAAGGCAATGCTTCAATCACTCACACTCACAAATGGCGAATAGAGTAATGTTCCAGCAAAACCCCTTTGGTTTTGCTCACAGAACACCACAGAGGCACACTTCTCCCTCGAACAGCTTCTCTGTTCTTCGATCGTGAGTTTTTGGATCAATAACCACGAAGGTTTTCAGAAACGATTTCAACGAAGGTATAGTGCTGGACTTCAATTTCTTTCTTTCTTTGTGTAACAGAAACAGAAACTCACTTAGCTTTGTTTCTCTCTTGTTTGCAAGGTACAACTTTACCTTACAAAGCTCTCAGAAGATCACACACAGAAGACTTGAAGAAGAAAGCGAAAAGCAGAAGGAAGAAGAGAATACTCAGAATTTTTTAAAACTGAAAACTTGTATATTGAATGTAAGGAACAAATTACACTACATATGTACATTTATAGCTTTCTCTGGATGTGGCTACTGTTTGTTGAAACAACTATAGCAGCTACTTGTAACTACCCTATTTAATATAAACCACAAAATTATAACCATTTGAACTAAAACAGTTTTTTAGTTACTGTTTTAATTTTAGCTTATAAGCCCAATACATGCAAATATAAACCACAAAATTATAACCGTTTGAACTAAAACAGTTTTTTAGTTACTGTTTTAATTTTAGCTTATAAGCCCAATACATGCAACATAGGTTAAGAATAACTGAGTTAGTGTAGTCTGAATTATCTACAAGTGAAAATTG
Organism: Astragalus glycyphyllos; assembly: GCA_963573325.1. Classification (NCBI taxonomy): domain Eukaryota; kingdom Viridiplantae; phylum Streptophyta; class Magnoliopsida; order Fabales; family Fabaceae; genus Astragalus; species Astragalus glycyphyllos. The sequence goes on along the minus strand of OY754313.1, from coordinate 5,346,671 downwards.
AGTTGTGAACCAATATTTCAGACAAATTGGTTAATTTTTTAATAGGAATCTGTCAACCAGATTGGTTACTTTGACTAAATACTAGGTTGTAACTTCAGAAAAGAAAATTTATAGATAATATAAACTCTCAAGTATCAAGTGTTGTGGATATCCTCTTGAAAATAGAATAATGTCATTCAGTAAACATATTTATGTTTATACAAATCGAGAGTAAAAAGGTAAAGGATTTCATAAGGAAAAAAAAACACTTAAAAAAAGGAAATGTCTCATTCTTTGTTTCCCATTTATGTTGCTTTAGTGTGGATGCCAAGCCATAGGTCTCCTAAGGGTATATCAACTCAAATTCTCAGTTTGTACTTGCTAATTTAAGATAAGTTATAAGTGTACTCTTTTGTTGCTTCTGTAGATTTTATTAGCTAATCTTTTGGCAACATTCATTTTGTTGCTCGGAATGTAGCCGGTGCTTTTAAGGTAGCATTGTATAAGAAAAGATCAATTCTAATTTTGGTATTCTTATTTTTCAAGTTCAATTTTAGTGAGGCCAATGTGTGGTGCTTACAGATTCTTGGCGATTTGGATGTTCCAGAGGAACTAAAGGATATGTAGGAGGTATAGTTTTCTGATCCAAGGTTTTATATTCATTGAACTATCTTTTTGATGGTAGTTTATTATATATGAATTTTTCTATGAAAAGAACTGCAGAGCATCTTGACTCATTGAATACGCAAGCACAAATTTCATTAGAGGTTAAGATTTGAACAGGGCCTCCAAATTGTTTGAGATGGCCCTGCCTTTTGAACGACATCGTCGAACCTGTGCCATTCACAACACCGCCCTCATGAGTGAGAAGAGGTTGAAACGAAGTGAGGTGAGGTGAAATTCCCGTTCCGTTTATCGTTTCCGAGGGTTTCTGAATTCGAATAAAACCGTTTCGCTTCGCAGGTACTCGCAAAGAAGAAAGCGGTTGAAGAACCCATCAAAGCAGCACGTGCCGAAAAGGATCACCTTGCACATTTCCCCGCCTATCGCCAATTCCACATTAACGGTAACCGTTTTGAGTTTTTTAATTACAGTTAGATAAGTTACAATATCGGTTAGGTTAGTTTTCTCACTGCTGTCTCTGCAAACCAATTTTCTAACTAATCTGAATCTGTGAATAGCTTATAAATTATAATCACTTTTTCCATAAAATGTGGATAGAATTACATTTCTCCGAGTCCAGATGTCAATATAGGAATGCGAAAATGTTGATGTTTATGTTTGGATTTTTGTAGCGCTTCTAAGTGCTTCTTTTTAATCTGATTTCTAGGTCTCTCAGTGTGTTTGAAGTCAGGACATGGCAATAAACTTTCCTCTCCCGTTAAACATTATATTCAAAGTCTCCTCAAGGTAGAAAGAATGCTAGAATTACCTGACTTAAAATTTTGTTCTGATTCCAAAATACACCATTGAAAGAGAAAGAAGAATTAGTTTATCAAAGCTTTGAATTTTTTCTATTTCTTGTTCTTGTTCTGCGATTCAGGATATACTCATCAGCATTGTCAAATAGCAGCTGTAGTGGCGATATAGCATAACGGAATTTGAGCAAACTGCTATTTTCCACAGTTTGCGATTGACAATACTAGTCTTCTTATTTGTTTATAGTTTATATCATCAAAAATTGGAAAGATTTTGTTCATGACTAAATTTTGTTAGCTTATGCACAGAAATTGATAGGCTAACAAAAATGTTTAACTTGTCTAAAATTGCAGCTTAACATGGAAGGACCATATGGATCTGAGTGGCGAGAGGAAGAAAAGGTGAAGCGCAGAGAAATGGTTGATCCGGAAGCATGTTATATATTCGTGCATGGGGTTGCTAATTCAAATGCTGGTGAGATAACTGGGGAAGATACTTCAACTAGTTGTCAAGAAGATAGCGGCTCCTTGGTTGGATTTGTACATTACCGCTTTGTTTTGGAAGAAGAGGTGCCAGTGCTTTACGTGTACGAATTACAGCTTGAGCCCCGAGTCCAGGGAAAAGGACTTGGAAAGCGTCTAATGGAACTAATTGAGCTTATGGCCAAAAAGGTGCTGAATTATTTTTCAAAGCTTATTCTGACATTCATGACAACATATAAATGTAGGAATAGATAATGGATTGTTCACCTTTATGATTTTTGAAGAAATTAAGTTTACTTATTCATTAAATTATAGTGTTCAATTTATGAAAACTATTGTGTCCCACTTTTTTACTGGCTTATGAGTTATTTGATGCATTGAGTATGGTATTGATCTTTTTTTTAACATCTTTTGTAGAACTGCATGGGTGCTGTCATACTAACTGTTCAAAAGGAAAACATATTAGCTATGAATTTGTATATAAGTAAGCTGAGGTAACATTTTCACTGATGTGTGCCATCATTATTTTTTTTTGCTTTCAAAGAATACATGTCAAGTTTTATAAATGAAAGGGAAGAAAGAACTTCCTAACCACAATTTCTCCTATGGTTGACATTATTTGATTTTAACCCATGTTATCAATCTAGATGTCATCCCAAGTACTTTTTAAATTTTACTATCATACTATCTGTGCTTTGTTGGATGATAAAATATTGCTGTTACAGATATATCATATCAACCATGTCACCTTCAAAAGTTAATCCAACGGTATGTACTGTGTAGGATGTTACCTCTTTCATCATGATTAAGAATTGTGAATTTCTTACACAAATTTGATTTTTTAATCTCAAATGCAGATGAAGAAGAGTTATGAAATTCTTTGCAAAACATTTACAGATGAAGCAAAAACTATTTTGGAGGTAAAGCATTGAAAACACCATATTTTTTATTTTTTTCTTAATTCTCCTCACTTATGAGCAGATTTTCTAAATCAATTAGCTTTTAAGGTTTTTATTATCACACATTATTCATTCAATTACATAACATATATTCCCTTACGAGCTACTTTACTAGATCATTTAGGTTAAGTTTTTTTTTTTTCACCTCCCTTTACCTCTAGCTATTAGACTATCATCTTTCTTGTTGACCCTTCTTATCAAAACTTTACAATCCTTTCTAAATAGTAATCTTCATATGTTAATACATACTCCCTCCGTCTCATATTATATGACTTCCTAGGCAAAAAAAATTGTCCCATAATACATGACTTTTTAGAATACTAATGCAACATCAATTTTCTTTTCCAGTCATATCCTTCATTATTTAATATATCTCTTCTTACAATTCTACTTTTTATATTTCCAATGTCATTAATGAGGGACAATTTGGTAAACTAACTCAATCTCTCTTTCCCATACAAAATTAACTATTTTTTTTAATTCCTGTGTCACAACCTTAAATGGCATATAATATGGGACGGAGGGAGTAGTATGTTGTTCTTCCTCCGTAAAAGAAAATAATTTAAGACTTGTTCTCCATTTGTCTGTTTTTCCATAGCCATTTTCTGTCCTTCACTTTGTGAAAACTCAAATAACACAAGCATTAACCACGTCAACATGAATGTTCAGTAAAACATCAGCATGTTAAGTGAGGGTGAACTAAAAGTAATGTAAATTGAAAATTTTAGCTTATAGAAATTTCTAACTCATCGGTTTTCCCCTCACAACTTTTGTCTTCGCAGGATAGTGGATGAGTTGGAGAAAGCCTACGTGTGTGGTTGGAAAACAAACTTTTTACGGTGACTTGGTCGTGGCCATGAAAGCTACACTCTATAGCTTCGTTGTACTTTCGTTTATAATATTTCCAACACAGTTCAAACAAGTTATACCTAACTCATTGGTCTTATTTTATGGCTTCTTTGTCGCACTAATTGAGGTCCCCTTCTTTCTCTCACATTTGGTTCTATACATTGAGGTTTTTTTGTTGTTGAGTAATTCTTCTCCTACTTTGTTCTTTCTTGTTATAAGCGCCAGCTGCTCAAGATTAAGCACTTCTAACTCTTTTGTACCCTAAATGTTAACTATAAAGATGATGGAATACATATATGCATCATTCCAATTTTGTGTAATATCATGGTTCCCTTTCGAATTATGCTTACAAGAATTATCTCGAATAGCAAAGATATGATGGTGCTTATGCTTTAAGAAAGATATAATTGGTGTTATTTTTGTTAGCTACTTCTTACTATCTTTTTTGATTGTGTTAATGCTTCAATGCTTTGGCCTTGCTTGTGGAGGATTATCGAAGCAAGTGGAGGTCTGTGTATTCGTATTGGGCTATTTTCCACCTTGGAAATCATGTTCCATACGAAACATGTGGAGGTTTTTTCTCGATGAAAGCCCTTTTTGTCACCCTGGGTTGGTGTGGAGAAGCTTTCACATTTATAGTAATCCTTGGCAGAGAGGTTAGCCTTAGAATCTAAACATTTGTCTTTGTATTTTGTTGATGTAAATATCTTTAATGAGTGAAGATATTGAGCATTCATTATGATTTGTCTTGCATTCTCTATTTTCATGACATGGATATTTCTAGCACCAAGATGTACTCTTAATATATGTTAGTTTAGTTAATTTTTTTAAAATAATTATATTAAGATGTTTTTATGTGCATAAAATCCAACTAAAGTTCCGGATTTAAAGTTATTTATTATTAAAAATTTCTTACAACATTGGATTTTTAGCACAAAAAACTAAAGTAGTTTAATTATTCAAATTTTCATACAACATTCATATTTTGATGTAATTTAATAAATGATTTTTCATCAAAAAAAGCTCAAAAATTTAGTTAAAATTGTGATATTTTTAAAAAATATTAGTATTAAAATATAAAAGGGCCTCATTTTGGAGCTCGCTTTAGGCCTCATTTAGTGTTGGGCAAGAAAGCGACAGGATGACACTGCACCTCCACGACGGCGTGTTCATGATATTGTTCCTCACTGTGTTTAATTTTTGCTTTGCCGTATTTTTTGTATATGGGATTCTTTATTGATTGCTATTTGGAATTTATTTTTACTTAACTCGCTTATAGTCTTTTCCACAAAGATACGTACTTCTTTACAATGAGATTGACGTGTACCATTGTGTGCTATCAAGGTTAGCATCTTCCGGAACATTTCTTTTATGTGTATCTTCCACACATGTATATCTTCCACACATCCAATCTTTACTTCCCTTATCCATCTTTTCAAAATATATTTATTGATTAGGTATTGATTTCATATCTTTCTCCTTAAGAACTTTGATTGCATGGCAACACAAAATGTCAAAAGTCTCAAACTTTCTACAACTACAACTACCTTGCATTTTCACTTAACGCCCGTGTAATTAAAATCTATGACTATTTCTGAGAACCATAAAAGTTTTGGAAGAATATGTATCTATGTTTTCAAGTATTAAACCAAGAAACCAGTAAAAGCAATTTAAATAAATGAGTGTTGTCACTGAATTTCATATACATGAGAAAGTGTTGAAAAGTTGTTACCTATAAGCATCAACATATCTTCCAACCATGGACGACAGATAGAATCATTCACCCTATTCATATTGATACGTGACGCCGCAAACATATACAGAAGTGACGTCGCAAACAGCGGTGAATGTAACAGATACGTGACGCCGCTACAACGACAACTACTAGAGTTTATCATACAATATAGAGATGGCATAATAGTGATGATGATGTCTTTGGTGAGTGTTGATTGAAAAAGATGAAGAGGTTTCAACCTCTAATAGTGATGGTGTTTGGAGGATTACTTTGCCAAATGTGGTGGTTAGGGTGCTACCTAGAATGGACTTTTCTGATCTTCATTCTGTCGTGTAAGAATAGAGGAAATATTTGTGTCTTTTAAATAAAACTTAGGGGCAGTGTTATTAAACTGTGACGGACTATCAACTAGGTCAAGTCACTGGGCCACACTGGTCGGACTAGTGAATCGCTAACTAAACCGCATGACCCATATACAGTTAAAAAATAAAATAAATATAATATGTATCTATTCCATACCTGAAAAAAAACTATAATTTTTTTTACCAAATTAAAACACCTTCTCAACGAAAAAAGACGTCGTTTTAATTTAGTTTTATGTAAGCATCCTCCAAAGGCCCACATGGGCCCAAATCCCATTAAGCCATGTGGGTCAGCCCATGGACCTTTAATTTCAACTTTTTTGCAAAAAATTGAAAACTAGTCAACCCACCCTTGTGGGCCTAGACCCCTAGGCCAGCCCCTGAAGGTGTTTTTTATTATCATTTGATAGATATGCCAAACAAATAAAAATACATGGTCAATATGAAGAACATCAAATTCTTCAGGGTGTTCTTCATCAAGACCAATATTTGGTTCTTTCAAATATACATCTATTTCACTCTTACTAATGGAGGGACTAGTTTCATTTAAAAATTGATTGAAACCCTGTATGTATAATATATCTATATCAATAATCTGAACATGGTTCTATATAAAAAAGAATCAAATATACTACATAGGCCTAAATAACAATAATAACAGATACATGGTTCTATCTTCATTATAAAATATTTCTACAAATGCCCAATAAAATCACACTGATAAAAATAGAACCATGTATAAACCCGTGACAGTACTAAAGATTGATAAAAATAGGCATGTTATGTATAAAATCACACTGACACATAGCAATGATTTTTTTCCATACCTTAAAAATGCCCAACAAATTAACGCGAATCAAAATATCATTTGAGAGACACGATCGAAATAGAGAGGGATCATGAAACAGAGATGGAGATCGCGAATCAAATTGAAACGGACGTAGCGATTCACGATCTGTTGAAGAATCACGCAGCGGTTGAAGAATAACACCACATTTGAAGAATTTGAGAGAAGAATCGAATAAATTTTAGGAAAAAAATTTAGGGTTTCAAAAGGGGACGAATTCGGGAATCAGGAGGAGAACGAAAAGTTTGGTCTACTGTGTCTGTAACTGGGAATCGAGTAATGTAAGTGGGTTAGTGGGCTGACCCACTCAACTATGACCCTAACCCACAATAAGTTTTAAAATATGGGTTGGGGTTTAAAAAGGTCCATGTAATTAGGGGATTAAATTTAGGGGCTTAAACAAGTGGACTAGTGGGGTGGGCTAGCGAATCTGGCAGAGGACCGTTCGGATCCACTGGTGAGAAAGTAGCCAACTATTTATAAGGACATGGGCGGGACAGATCCGCTGTAAAGGACAGATCTAACGGCTCGAGATGCACAACGTGGACACAGTTATGTAGGGCTGATTAACGGTGGTGTGTTGGTTCAATATCAAACTCAAATAAAATTTTGACTCAAGAAGCTTCAATATTTAGACCTTTTCAAGGAATAGTAAGCTTTCAGGTTCAAATTATGGTTTAACATATTTGAGTTTATCAAATATTTAGACTTTTCAAGAAGCTAAACAAATTTAAGCTAAATAGTTTGTCTACTATTTAGACGTTTTTTTGTGTCTCTTCATACAAATAAAGCATATTTAATTTATCATTATTGTGACCTAGTAAAAAAAATAGTCTTGAACTTAAGAATTTTAGTTTTTTTTTTGGCTTGTGTAGTTAATAGAAATAGAATAGATTGGTCAAGAACCAAACAAATATTCTATATTTTTGTTTAGTGTAACAAGTTACTTTAATAAAAAAATTGGAATCCACCAATTGTAGCCATCCACGAACCACTGTTCACTGCGTATGTTCTCTGTCCTTATAACAACGACCTATACTTTTACAACTCCATAAAAATAAACTCCCTATCACACTCTCTTCGTTTCTCTCTCTCTTTCAAAAACACATTGTTCACCCTAATTTTGTCCGACTGATTCAAAATGTCTTAGAGAAAACTAAAAATTTGCATCTTTGATTCTTGTTTTTATCACTTATTTAACGCTTATTTTCATCTTATAAAAAACAAAATAGAGTATTTTCATTATTTCTTTTATGTTGCAAATTATTCAATAAAAAGTACAAGCAAATAGATACAAAAGTTATAAAAACCAAAATCACAAAAACGAATTAAAAAATTGATTTCAATCACAAAAAACAAAATTATTACAAAAGAAAGAGAACTGCAACATGCTCTCTTTTTGCCGTTGCTGGTGGAGGTATTTTAAGCATTAAACAAAATCACTTTATTCTTGTTCGTATGACGTTTTTCTCAAAAAGACAAAAAAATACAAATAAAGTTAAAAAAATCAAAAACTAAAAAGAAATGGAAACGGTATGCACATGGTATAGATAGTGGGAGACATTTTAAGCCTTAAGCCAAGTTTACCTTTCTCTTGTTCTTTTGCTTTTTTTCCCAAATTGTTAAACAGCTTTGCAGAGCTATTCTGATTTTTCCTGCAAAAATACAACAACCAATTTGTCTCAATATACACCTTGACTCTATAAAAAGCTTTCAATCCTCAACACCACAACACCACCTCACCACCAAAAACTCATCTCTCTCACCACAACCACCTCTCTCACCAACAGACTCTTTCTCTCTCCACCAAAACCCCTCTTTTTCCTCACCGATCTTCTCTCTCTCTCTCTCTGTACGTTTCTCTCTCTCCTTCGATTTTTCTCCCTTCTCTTTTTTATCTTTCTCTGCACATCTCTCTCTCAACTCTTTTGTTTATTTCTTTATCTCATTAAATTAAGTAGTTTTTATTTCTTTTTTAAAATGAAAGGTTAAAAAAACGATGATGTTCCACTTGCTTTATGAATCGTGAGACGAGACTATTCCACCCTTAGTTTCGTTCTTTATTTATTATTATATATTGTTTATTGTTTTACTCTTTAAAGAATCGGTAGTTACAATTGGTGACTCAAATGACTCACTTCAAGGAGGCACGCTCTTATCTGGGTAGAATCTTACATGAGTGCAACTGTTTATCTAAGTCTTTTAGAACTTTTCTTTCTTCACATGTTAGACGGGAGGGCAATGTTGTCGCTCACCAATTAGCAAAATTTGCACTTTCTACCTCTGACACTGTTTGGTTAGAGGAAATACCTCCGTGTATATCTTTTGTTTTGGCCTCTGATTTAAGAGGTTCTTAATGAAATTTGGTTACACGTCAAAAAAAAAAGTTATAAGCACTGCTACTTACACCCTTATATTTGCTGTCTCACACCCTACCTCTTTATTTTTTAAACCACTACTGACTACACCCCTTGTATTTTTTGATACAACCACTGTGTTTTAATCTCGGATTTATAATTCCCTTGTACCTTATCGATACAACCCTATGAATTATAATTGCATCCCCGAAAGTATCTTAGGAAGTTACGATACTTTCTTGGCATTGAGTTAGCTCATTCTAAGGCAGACGTTGCTATTTCTCAGAGAAAGTATGCTTTGGATATCTTAGAAGAAACAGGCATGCTAGATTGCAAGCCAATTGACTCTCCTATGGATCCTAATGTCAAGATGCTACCGGATCAGGGGGAGTCCTTTTCGGATCCAGGAAGGTATAGGAGGCTAGTTGGGAAGTTGAATTACTTGACCATAACGAGGCCAGATATTTCATACGCTGTTAGTGTGGTGAGTCAATTCCTAAATTCCCCTTGTGACAGTCATTGGGATGCCGTGGTTAGAATCCTGAGGTACATCAAAGGAGCTCCTGGAAAAGGTCTTGTTTACACAGATAGAGGTGATTCAAATGTCGTCGCTTACACAGATGCTGATTGGGCTGGTTGTCCCTTTGATAGAAGGTCCACATCTGGGTACTGTGTTCTTATTGGTGGAAATCTAATTTCATGGAAAAGTAAAAAGCAAAATGTTGTTGCCAAATCCAGCGCTGAGGCTGAATATCGAGCTATGGCACTTACCACTCATGAGCTTATATGGCTGAAACATCTTCTCCAAGAGTTGCGCTTTTGTAAAATAGGCACTATGAGTATCATCTGTAATAATCAAGCAGCCCTACATATTGCGTCCAATCCAGTCTTTCATGAGCGAACCAAACACATTGAAATTGATTGTCACTTTGTTCGTGAGAAGATTGTGTCCGGTGACATTGCTACTTCATTTGTTGGTTCTAATGATCAATTGGCAGACATCTTCACAAAAGCTCTTCGGGGACCAAGGATAACTTACATATGTGCCAAGCTGGATGCCTACAATCTATACGCTCTAGCTTGAGGGGGAGTGTTAAGATATGTTGTAAATAGTAGTTTTATATGTATTCGGCCCAGGCCCGTTAGGTTTTCTCTATTTAAACTCATTAGTGCTTGTACTCATTACACAGAAATATACAATCAATAATACAGAACTACAGCTGCTCTGTAGTCGCAGACGTAGGCAAAGATTGGCCGAACTGCGTAACCAATGTCCTGTCTCTTATTTCAACAAGTACCAAAAATTAGGAACCGAGGGAGTACAAAAGAAAGAGAACTGCAACATGCTCTCTTTTTGCCGTTGGTGGTGGAGGTATTTTAAGCATCAAACAAAATTACTTTATTCTTTATCATATGAAATTTTTCTCAAAAAGACAAAAAATACAAAAAATAATTAAAAAAATCAAAAACTAAAAGAAATGGAAACGGTATGCACATGGTATAGATAGTGGGCGACATTTTAAGCCTTGAGCCAAGTTTAGCTTTCTCTTGTTCTTTTTCTTTTTTTCCCAAATTGTTGAAACAGCTTTGTAGAGCTATTCTGATTTTTCCTGCAAAAATACAACAACCAATTTGTCTCAATATGCACCTTGACTCTATAAAAAGCTCAAACCAGAAAAGACAAAGGGGAAACAACTTTGAAACTTATCTTCCTCAACACCACCTCACCACCAAAAACTCATCTCTCTCACGACCACTACAACCACAACCACCTCTCTCACCAACACACTCTTTCTCTCTCCACCAAAACCCCTCTTTTTCCTCATCGATCTTCTCTCTCTGTACGTTTCTCTCTCCTTTGATTTTTCTGCCTTCTCTTTTTTATCTTTCTCTGCACATCTCTCTCAACTCTTTTGTTTATTTCTTTATCTCATTAAATTAAATAGTTTTTATTTCATTTTTTAAATAAAAGATTAAAAAAACGACGATGCTCCACTTGCTTTATGAATCGTGACACGAGACCATTCCACCCTTAGTTTGGTTCTTTACTTATTATTATATATTGTTTATTGTTTTACTCTTTAAAGAATCGGTAGTTATAAGCACCACTACTTACACCCCTATATCTGCTGTCTCTCACCCTACCTCTTTATTTTTTAAACCACTACTGATTACACCCCTTGTATTTTTTGATACAACCCCTGTGTTTTAATCTCGGATTTATAATTGCGCCCTTTTACCTTATTGATACAACCCCTGTGAATTATAATTGCACCCCTTATTTTTATTTTTGCCATTTTTTTCCTTATCTTTTAAAACATTTTTTTATGAAATAAAATTTCCTTGTGACTAACTTTTCTTCTCAAATAGGGGATTAAGTCGATTGTATAATCGAAATAATCTATGTTCAAGGATAAATGAGTTGTACAACTCAAGAGTTCTAAAACCCCTATAAAAACAAAAAAAAGTAATTTATTTTGAAAAACAAAGAAAACATACAAGTTGTTTTCCCTTTGAACAATAACTCAATTTTTAAAAATAAAGGATTAAGTGGACTGTACTGACGGATTAATCTCCATTGAGTTGTACGATTTAAGAGTCTTAAAATCCCTATAACCACATTAATAAAAAATACGAACAAACAAATATTTTCTATCAAGAACTACGCAGTCTTTGAAACTCCGCCGCACTGGGAGATACTTAGGAGAGGGGGCACATTCCCGTCAAGTGCAAAAATAAATAAATTTTATTTAGTCTTTTTTTTTTAGTTCAATTGCAGAAATGGTATTCAATACTTTTGGTGTCCAAATTTGTTCGTCTTTTAGTGTCTTGCTTTTACTGTATTTTTTAGCTTTTGATCGGTCAGAGTTGTGGTCTTTATTTTTAATTTAATTTTTTCCAAGGAGTTTCATTTGGTGGAAGACAATAAAAACCAACAGCTTCATATAGATATAGTGAGAATAATTTGAAACAAGCTTTGGTGTAGATAATTTATCAAATACTTTTTCTATGGGTTGGATAATTTTTCTATATATCACCTTTACTTTGGTGATACTTTTTCTATGGGTTGGATAATTTTTCTATATATAATTTGAAACAAGCTTTGGTGTAGATAATTTGAAGTTGGATTTGAATCTTCCAGCAGGAACTGAAAACGATGATGATGATGATACGGAGAGAGGTTGATGCATCCAAGTTTGGGTTTTTACTTTAAAATTAATTAGATTAAATATTATAACACAAATAAAGCTATTACTATTAATTGAGAGGATCCGGACCCCTTAATCTCATAAACAACAATAAATCAAGAAAGGAAGATCCCTCTAAGTACACTTCTTTTTTCTATGTTTGTTATTGTCGTTTCTTTTTTGAGGTTCTAAAATTAACTTTCGTTTAGAGTTTCTAAAATTAACTTTTATCCCTTTTAATTAGTCTCTTTCTCTCACTCAAAATTTGATTCTAATTACACTTTTGTTATTTTTGGACAGGGTTGTTTTGTGACGGAGGGAACTTTGAAGGTGTACTCTATGAGGGGATATATGTGTTGGATGATTGCTTGGAGGAAATAGAAATCATGTTAGGATTGGACGGAATTGGAAAAAGGTATTATCAAAACTTTTTCCTCATTATAAAATCTTCTCTCAATTTTTTGGTCTTCAAAGTTGTTCCCCCTTTGTTTTTTCTGGTTTGAGCTTTTGATAGAGTCAAGGTGAATATTGAGACAAATTCGTTGTTGTGTTTTTGCAGGAAAAATCAGAATAATCATGATGAAACACATTAAAATATATATTTTTCAGTTAGTATTATTACTATTTACAATTGATGTACCTAATTTTATTTCCAAATATGTTTAGGAAAAAGTTTTACTTAATGATTGGAAGCAACAGTTACAACATGAGTCTCATGCTTTGAGAGCTCAGTCCTATGTTTCAAGAATTCGATGAAGTGAGCTTTTGTAACATTATGTTATTCTAAGCTGTTGATTGTAGATTTATTTACTTTTAATGTACAAATTATTGTTACGTGGAGTAGCAGCACGCGCAAAGTTTTGGGTTTCAACAATTTAGGAGAGAAAGGCAAACTTGGCTCAACTCCTAAAACGTCTCTCACTATCTAGAGATTCGGTTCCTGTCTACTTCATATATTTCAGGTGTTGGATGAATTGAATGGTTTTTTTTGTTGGTAAATGGATGAATTGAATGGTTGGCATCCCATGTTATTATAAATAACTATTATTTTGCAATTCCTTCACAAATGCCAGCCACACGATCTATTGCACAAATGCCACTGTCAGTTTTATAAAAACCACGCCAATCATGACCTTGCTAAATGGAGCTTCACCGAAATAGTTGAGTGTGTCAAAATAATCAAATAAAATATTTAAAAATGCTACATTTATAAAAAAAACTAAACTTTAAAAAAATATATTTTTTTTGGTTTAGGACCATTGTTGGCTACCCACGCAGTGTCCTAATGCTGTCAACGAAGGACTAATCTGCGCTCGCGCGTAGAGACTCTTAACAATTGCGCTGGCCAACACCCTATTTTGACGTGGGCGGGAATCGAACCCGGGAGCAAACCGGATCGACCCCCACTATTTTTTTAAACCATCATTCGCTAATCACAGAGTGCTTTCAACAAAAACTAATCTCTACTTATACTTAGGAGCAAATTTTGGACCGACAAACAACGAGTTTGTTCACCGTAAAAATCTAACTCGAGAGCACCGAATCAACCCCCTGTTTCCTAAAATAGCTTATGGCACTGGGTTAACAGTGTTAGTAAGAAAATTGATTTGACAATAAAGACTCAATTTTTTTGACAAAAATTTAGAAACTTGATTAAGAAGTTAAAATCTTGGAGTTCTGAAAAAGTAATTTTGATTTCTTGTCAAAAATAAGACTAAAATTGTTTTATATAACAATAAAAAACTTTTGATAAAATAAATATAACAATAACAAACATTTTTCATGAATTCTAATCCTACGTGAATTTTTTTTGATAAAAAAATATTTAATTCTAATCATACGTAGTACGAAGTTGCAATATAGTTACAGTTATTTATAATTGCAATATAGTTATAGTTATTTATTTGGTTATTATTGTTACGTAATAATAACATGGGATACCAGCGTTTAATTCATTTAACGCTTGAAATTTATGCAGCAGACAATTGTCGCAGGCAAATGCGGCTGAGGAAAATACCACAATGTTGTTTCCATTTCTTTAGTTTTGATTTTTTTAAATTTTATTTGTATTATTTTTTTTCTTTTTAAGAAAAAGGCCATAGGAACAAGAATAAAGTGAATTTGTTTGATGCTTAAAATACCTCCACCAACAGCAAAAAGAGAGCATGTTGCCCGTGTTCTCTTTCTTTTTTGAATAATTTTGTTTTTGAAATCAATTTTTTAATTCATTTTTTTTATTTTGGTTTTATCACTTTTGTATCTATTTGCTTGTACTTTTATTGAATGATTTGCAACATAAAATAAATAATAATGAAAATACTCTATTTTTTTATAAGATGAAAATAAGTGTTAAATAAGTGATAAAAACAAGAGTTAAAGATGCAATATTTTATTTTTCTCTAGAAATTACGAATTAGTTGGACAAAATTAGGGCGCAACTATGTGTTTTTGAAAGAGAGAGAAACGGAGAGAGTGGTAGGCAGTTTATTTGTATGGAATTGTAAAAGCGCGGGTCGTTGTTATAAGGACAAAAAACATACTCAGTGAATTCCAATTCTTATTAAAAGTATGATGTCAAAAAAAAAATTCTTATTAAAAGTAACTTGTTACACTAAACTAAAATATAGAATATTTGTTTGGTTCTTGACGAATCTATTCTATTTCTATTAACAACACAAGCCAAAAAAACTGAAATTCTTAAGTTCAAGACAATTTTTTTACTAGGTCACGATAATGATAAATTAAATATGCTTTATTTGTATGAAGAGACACAAACTATTTAGCTTAAATATGCTTATCTTCTTGAAAAGTCTAAATATTTGATAAACTCAAATATGTTAAACCATTATTTAAACCTGAAAGCCAGCGCATTTGAGGTGCTTTTTTAGAAGTCAGTCCTTTACTACATCCCATGTCCTTATAATTAGCTGGCTGCTTTCTCACCACTGGATCCGAACGGTCCTCTGCCAGATCAATATGGGCCGTTCACTTTTCCCTCTATTGGTTGAACACATCTTTGTACTATTTTATCTTTTAGGATTTTGTTTCCTGAAAAGGAAGATAGTCCAAATTACTATAGTCAACTTACTGGACGAAAATCTTTATATTTTTTTGCATGAGGATTCTTTATAATTAATGATTTTCTTGAAATGTTTATTTTTTGTTGAAGAATTATGAATATGTGGCTTTATGGTTAGGACCTATACTAGTCACCTTTGTATAACTGATTTCGATTTTTTTTTCATACATTTTCATATGAAAAATATTAGGCTAAATTATACCAGAGGTCCTTTAAGTTATTTAATTGTAACAATTTGGTCCTGTACGTTTTTTCGTACCACTTAGGTCCTTTAAGTTTTTTAATGTAACAAGTTGGTCCTTTAAGTTTTTTTTGTACCAATTAGGTCCTCCAAGTTATTTAATAGTAACAATTTGGGGCTAAATGTAAGTTTTTTGGCCTTTAAAAGTCACAATTAAATAACTTAAAGGACCAACTTGTTACAATTTAATAACTTAAAAGACCTAAGTGGTACGGAAAAAACTTAAAGGACAAACTTGTTATAATTAAGTAACTTAAAGGATCTAAGTGGTACAAAAAAACTTAAAAAACCAACTTGTTACAGTTAAATAACTTAAAGGATCTTTGGTGTAATTTAGCAAAACTTTTATTATAATCACCACATCTATATTGCAATTATTGTTGTATTTTTATCAGTAGTAAGTTCGGTTCGATTGGCCAATTCTCTTTCATCAATTTCTTAAGAGTAATATTTTGGTTTAATTACTTTGTAGATCCCTGAATTGTTTGGGAATTTTGAAATAGGTCCCTAAACTAAAAAAGGTCGTAATCAAGTCCTGAAATATTATAGTTTTTTCAATTAGCTAATGTGGTATTCACAATTTGTAAAGAGGTCCATGAATTAATTAAAATTTGTAAAAAAGTTCCTAAACTATTTAAACATGTTTATCTTTGTTCATGTGCATTTCAATAGGCTGTGGGTCACTTGATTGTATGCGTATATAAGTTATAGTGTTTTATTAACCAACAAGATCTATGATTCATACTAATAAAATTTGTCAGTAATGTTCAAACTAATTAAATTTGTCTTGATTTTCACGAGTTAATGCACGAGTATACCGCTAGTTCATTATGATAATTTTGCATTCTTTATTTTCACGACATTGATATTTCTAGCGCGAAGTTGCCTTCTTCATTTCTCATGCGTAGCCTCTAGGTATCCCTCTTTCTCGGGGGTGGGAGGTTTATGGTATTCCTCCAATGTGGGTTTAAATATCTTCCTTTTTTCTTCTTCATTTTGAGATTGATTTTTTTCCTTTTTCCAAATATATTCTTCACGGTTCCTTGCCATATCCTTTCTTCCTCCTTTTTTTGTCTTATTGGGGTTAGGGTTTTCACTCGTCATGGTCTGCCTTCGTCTATGCGGTATTTTATCCCTCGATTTCCTTTTTCCTTGCAAAGTGAAATCTTTTTACCCCTAGATTAAGGGGGTGTTTGGGAGGAGGGAAGAGAAAGGAAAAGTGCAAGAAAGGAAAGAAAACACACAGACCAAGAATTTTTCCTTCCTTTGGTTGCAAAATATTAAGGGGAGAAGGGAAAAAAAACATATGCGACCCACATAAAAAACTTTTCTTCCAAAATTGGGAAGAAAATGAGAGGGTTTTTAAGGGAAATGACTGAAATACCCTTATAGATTTACTTTCTTTTATTTATTAATAAATATTTTCAAAAAACAATAATACTAGTTCAAAATTTACTATTTATTTAAAAATAATCATTTATAATTTTAGTAAATGTTTATTTCTTTTTATATTATGATATTATTTGTGTTTTACAAAATAAAATAAAGGCTTTTGTTTCTTGGTTCTACAAAATAAAATATATGTTTTTAAAATTATTAATGTAATTTATTTTTAGTTCTCACTAAATAATTGTTTTCTTTTTGTTACATTGATAAGACTATATTTTACATTTTTAATTTATATTCTCTTTATCTATTCATTTTTATTTAAGGGTACTTTTGTCATTTCACAAACACATTGCTTTCTTTTCCTTACACTTTTTTTCTACTTTCTCTCAAACGAAACAACTAAACAATCATTTCATTTTCAGCTCCTCTTCTCTTCTTTTCTCATCCTATCCTTTCTCTTCTTTTCCACTACTTTTCTTTCACTAACCAAACATACCCTAAGGGATCCATCCTTTACGATTGTGTTCCTTACCATAGGTATGTTCCTAATAATATTGTGGTTGCATGTGTTCCTAGTCTGGGTCTCATTTAGTGACTTTGAGACTAATTGTGCCTCACATATAGATAGGGTTGTTCATAGTTCAGTTAAAGAGGAGAACTGAACTGAACCGAACCAAACTGGATGAAATAGTTCGGAGAACCGAACCGAACTGGTTGAAACAGTTCGTGAACCAAACTGAATTACATTGGCAGTTCAGTTCAGTTCAGTTCACAGTTTTTTATTTCCGAACTGTATAAGTTAAAAACTGAACAAATTATTAATAGTTTTTGCGAACTTATGGGCCCGAACCGAACCGAACTGTTAACCAATTACATAGTTTTTTATTGAACATTTAAAGTTACATAGTTTCTGAGCTTATAAAATTAGTTTTTTTTTTTTGCAATTCTTCACGAACCGTCAATTGGATTAATAGTTTTACCGAACTGTCAAAAGGTAATAACTAAGTCTAGAGCTATTACGGCATTTAAAATCAAAATGAACCAAATGCAGTCAAACTTTAAAGCCCAACATTGCTGAATCAATTCCCTATTTGCAAAAGAAACTATTCCCTATTTCCTCTATCTCCTTGGGTTCCCTTAACCATTGTTTCATGAGCAGATCTGTCTACCTTATAGGCTTCATGCTCTTCCCCAAAATCCTACAAGCAGCAAATAGTTGAATAATATTAATAAGGCTTAAATACAGTTTTGGTCCCCCAAGTTTCACCAACTCACGATTTTGATCCCCCAAGTTTTAATTTCACGAATTTGATCCCCCAAGTTTCCCAATTTGTAAATCAGGGTCCCCCACTAATCTGGTCAAAATTGATGCTGACCTGTCCGCCACTTAAACTACGTGGCAGCCACGCTGGCATGCCAAAGTGGCTTTTTTATATTAAAAATTGTTATTTTTATTTTAACATATTGTTTATATATATTTATATTATATTTAAGAAATTAAAAATTAAAAAAAAAAGTGAATCAAAATGGATATAAAATGTTAAAATGTTAAAATGTTAAAATATAATATAAAAAAACCATTTTGGCATGCCAGCGTGGCTGCCACGTAGTTTAAGTGGTGGACAGGTCAGCATCAATTTTGACCAGATTAGTGGGGGACCCTGATTTTACAAATTGGGAAACTTGGGGGATCAAATTCGTGAAATTAAAACTTGGGGGATCAAATTCGTGAGTTGGTGAAACTTGGGGGACCAAAACTGTATTTAAGCCTATTAATAAAGCACTGTAAAAGGCAATTGGATATTTGAAATCAATTTGGGGAGATACTCAAGAGCTACATGTGTAATGACTAGTTTCTTAACAGCATTACTTTCTTTATACTAACTTTCTTAACAGCATTGATTTGGGGAGATACTCAAGAGCTACATGTGTAATTGAATAATATTACTTTCTCAAGAGCTACATGTGTAACAGATCAGTATACTAACTTTCTTTCAGCCATGATTTTACAAAATGTTTGAGGCATTTGTAATCACAGTATTAATAGCATAGATTAGAATGAAAACCAGATGAAAATGATATGGCAGCAATAGCATATGATAAGACATATTACATTACCACACAATAATTCTAAACAGAAGCAAAAATTTCCTATTCTATATAAATTCAGTTAAACAGAAACACATCCCAGATCAAGAAAATAAGATTTCCACAATAAGAAGCTCCCACATTCAGATTCTAATATTCTATATATCAAATCAGAAAAATCCTAAGCGTGTGAACTTAAAAACTGAAGCTACAGCAGAATCAGTTGCACAAACCTAATAAATAGAGTATATTTCTGCACAACGAAGTCCTCAATCATAAAGGTTAACACCACGATCTTGAGAGCATATTTCTGCACAACGAAAATTATTTCATCCGTAAAACGACAATATGAACCAATTTTTGAGCCGAAGTCCATGTGTCTGTGGTGAGACAAACCCTCCCACAATGTTTTGAGAAAATAGCTTTTAACTTATCCTTCTCTTCGAGGTAAAGAGCCCAAATGTCACGTCTCACCGTAGATCGTGATGGAATGTCAAAACGGGGCTGCAAGAGATTCAAGAACTTCTGAAAATCTTCGTTCTCCACAAAACGAAATGGGAGCTCCGCACTCACAATTGTCTTGGCAAGCTGAAGTCGGCATGCTGCTTGGTCAAATTTCGAGTAGCTTGGCGAAGATGCTACTTGTCCTTCTGTAGCATTTGGCGGTGCTTTCCTTTGCCTTTTGTTTGATGCATTTGTAGGATTCTTGTTGCATCTAGTCAAATGAGTCCACATTGCAGTTGTCCCACTTGCATACTTAATTAAATCTCCGCAGTAGTTGCATTCGGCGTGCTTACTATCACCGGGTTGCTTTGTAAAGTGATTCCACACTTCGGACCAATGTTTACGCTTGGGACGAGGCGGTAATGCAGCTCCCGAGTCAACTGGTGTGGTGTAGACATTGTCTGGCTCTTCGACATTGTCTGGCACTGTAAAGTCCATGATATAATCGTGTGCCGACATGGGTCCCCGAAGTAGCTTACCATTCATACAAACCATTTATTAACTTCACTACACATCAATTTACCTGATAAATTAAGACTTTATGCTATGACATGCAAAAGAAACAAAACATCAAAATCTGATAAATTCTTCAAAAGCCAAATAAATAAGAATGACCAAAAACCCAAATCCCAAATCCCATAAGAATAACATAGAAGTAAGAATGACCCAGAAGCCAGAATGAAGAATAAGAAACTGAAATAGTGAAATGGTGTTTACCTGATTGAAGACAACTGCAGTGTGTTAGAAATCGAAAACCCTTGAGAAGCCAGAATGAAGAATATGAAGTTTTCCACTCCTCTTCTAAACGAAATCGAAAACCCTTGAGAAGAAAACGAAAACAATGCCCAAATCACAGAAAGAAAATGAAAGCCCAAATCACAGAAAGAAAACGAAAGCCAGAATGAGTAAGGGTGAAGAAGCTAACCTGAATATGGTCGATTCTGCCGTTGCAATCTTCGATTAGGGTTCTGCCATGGAAATCCTGATAGTTTCGCATTTTGAGAGGAAGAATTTAGGGATTAGGGCTCGCCTGCCATGGAAATCTTCGATTAGGGTTTTTGGTTTGGAGATCTTCGATTAGAGTTTGGAGGCGCTGAGTTTCAGTTTGGAGAATGGAGAGGAAGGGTTTTGGACTTTTGGTTCGCATATTTCAAACTGAAATTAAAAATTAAGTCTAACAGTTCAGTTACTGAACTGAACTAAAAATAACAGTTCGGTTCTGAACTGTTTGAAACAGTTCGGTTAGTTTTGGTTCAGTTCAGTTCGGTTCATCAGTTCAGTTCAGTTTTTTCCTAACTATGAACAGCCCTACATATAGACTCTCCATCAGGACAAGGATAAGTGTCACATTAAAAAAGGTATTATTGATATTAACTGAAAAATTTGACGAGGGTTTGCTATTAACTGAAAAATCAATAAACCAAAACTAAACGATGAGAATTACAATCATAAGCTCACATTGAAAAGGGTATTATTGATAATTGCAGTCATTAAGTTATGAAATTTACATCCACTTTAAAATTGGGTGTAAGTGGAGATAGTAATCGCTCTCACAGCATCATGCATAAAAGACATAAGCGGAGAGTCCAATGTATACACTTACAAGAGTGTAAAAATCAGGAACAAAACTTTATAAATATGTACAAACATTACTTTTAACTCTTTTTTATAAGCAAACTTTTCCTTTAAATAAGAGAGCGAGATTTGAACCGGTGTCACAAAGGTTATGACAGCCATGCATTCGGACCCTCTGTGACGACGATTATTAACTCTTGTATTTTTCCATGACGACTTTGGCTGCAGCTCTGTACCATGATGCGGCGGCCATAGCACCTGGATCAGGAACTGATGAAAGAATCTCTTGAGACACGTAAGTTGAACGCCCAGCCTGCATTAGCTTCCTTATCAGATCCACTAATAATGTCAATAAGTAAAAACATAAAAGTGGTCTTTTGGAATGAATAAATGTTGCAATTTTCCTACCATTTAAGACTTCAATCATCTAATAGCAAGAATTGTTACTATTCAAACAAATTTCTGATAGGATCCAAAGACATCAGACACACAATGGCTAAAATATAGGGACTAGAAAAGGTTGTAAGCCATGAAACACAAAAGCCTCTATATTTACAGGGACGAAAAGCATTTTTAAGCCTAAATTACAGTATTTCAACTTAAATACAAATGTGGAACTTTATTTAGTGAATGCAAAAATTTCAGTAGTGGATTAAATTCAAACTTTTATCTAAAAAGAAGTATTTACACCAAAAATTTCCCCCACTTAACAAAGAAAAAGTAATACTCCATGTCACCTGTGCTTGCATGTGCTTAGTTGACTCGGCTCCAGCTATTGCAGCTTCAGAGGAAAGACCAAAAGCAGTGGAAGGATCATCACCAGAATTTAATCTCTGTAAAGCCAAATCGAAGTAAATAACAGTGATAAATAATGTCGTGAGGCTAATAAAACAAATGTACACATCTATTGCCAACACCTCTTCAAGTACTGACGATGCTGGAATAAGAGCATCTAGCAATGTTCTATAACCAGCCCTAGCTCCCCCATATTTACTAACAGCAGCAATAGCAGCCGCAAGTGCTTCAGCCCCTGAATCAAAAAGACTCGTAAGGGATAGACAGTCCAACTGAAACTATAGATAAAACAAATTGAAACATTCTAATTGAATGTTGCTAGGTTTGGAAATATTCTCACATTGTTTTGATGTGACACCAGAATGGGAGCTTGTTTTCAGCTGTGTAAATGCTGCCTTGCAAAAAATTGAATAGCTAAAAAAACAATCTAGTGAGAAATTGATAATCATAGCAGGATAATAATAATAATAATAATAATTTGACTTTAAAGAAGGCATGAAATAATACATGATCCCACTTGTTCCTCCCATTGCTCTTCCAATTGTCGATCCAACTTCGCCAACAGTTTCTGCAGCATCATTCAGAGGGTAACTGTGTATAAATAATAGTAGTTCAGGTCAGACTGCTATAACAAATTCAAATTGATAATGCTATTGCAGCAATCACCTTTGCAGTTCTTCAAGAACCCATTATTCAATACATGAACAAATAACTGGTCATATGTGAACTCGACATATTTGCGATAATGATTCGTGGTTACATATATCTAAGCAAGAAACCAAAAAAAAATTCTAAGGCTAAGCAGCATAGACAACAAACTTACTTTTTGAGGTCCTCGAGGATTGCTTTTGCACCTCTAGACATCTATAGAAGATAAACGAGATACAAGTAATGTGCATGATAGATCAATAATACGTAATAAATTGTATAATATAATCGATAAGCAGGCAATAGGACTCACGGTTGATCCACAGTCACCATCACCAACTTTACCATCCCATTCATTTAGCAAGTTCTTAAGATTTATAATTTCATGCGCAGCCGCTTCAATGGCTGCCTCAAGAAGTTGGCCGTGCTCAGTTAGTTGTAGAGGCTGACTTTGTGGCTTCCATAAAGCAAATATGGAACAAGTTTCACAAATAATATTAATACAAAAAGGGAAAAAATCTGACAACAAAGTATTTATTTCCATGTAGATATGTTGCATCAAATATCAAGAAAATCTGAAAATGAAATTTATTGCAGGTTTGAATTGTTGTTAGACATGATCTACAAATGAAAATAGGTAAACCCTGTGAACCAAGTGAA
Source organism: Astragalus glycyphyllos (assembly GCA_963573325.1). Lineage (NCBI taxonomy): Eukaryota > Viridiplantae > Streptophyta > Magnoliopsida > Fabales > Fabaceae > Astragalus > Astragalus glycyphyllos. The sequence goes on along the minus strand of OY754313.1, from coordinate 5,323,515 downwards.
TCCCCAAGGTAACAAGAAACCGATATTTGTTAAACATAATTAAGATATTAAGTACACGTGAAATATGCTTATCCTTATGATTTTTCAAATGTTTGATTTGAAATGTACTATTATGCGAGTTAAACTGCAAAAGCACGCACTTAGGAATAATGCAAGGTATGTATAGAATTGACTAATTTATTTCTAAGAATTCTAATGAAATATATTACTAAACCAAAAAGATGTCAAATTGCATCTAAAAGATGTCAACATAGTTTAATCTCAAACATAGAACAATCAAATGCTGGTCAGATTTCAACAATTAACACAAAAATCACCGGATAACCCAGTTGGATAAGGACTACATAATTTGATTAATAATTTGCATGAACATCTTCATACAGTTGTTATCAAACGTGATTAGTCCTTAACAAGTTTCTTAGATTACAGGTCTTAGAAGAGAAATTACAATTTCCATGGATATACCTCAACAATCTTTGCTGATTGAGACGGTGGAATTGGAACCGGAATCTTAGTAGGTACCCGATTACCTTCAAAGAAAGAACAACTTCAAAATCTCAGTGAATGAGTATTATTTTGCTCACACTAATATTACACTTGAACTTTAATGTACATTTTAATGGGGCAAAACCCATTCTGTTACAAGAACAACGCATATAACAAATAATAACAGGAAATAGTAAAATCCCTTATAGAATTTGGATTAAATACTAGTTTGTCGGAGGAGGGTTGCCCCCACTTATAACCAATATTGATGCCATATCACTATCCAATGTGGGACTGCACACACACTCCCAAGGGCCAAGACTGGACATTTGGAGCGCGAAGTTTGCAGGACTGAACATCTATAGGTGGCCCGACAATCTCAATTGGCTTTTATACCATATTAGAATTTGGGATTGGGCTTCATTCAACCCCAAAAGCTAACTTGTGGGATGAGGGTCACCCCCTACTTATAACCACTACTGATGTCATATCACTATCCAATGCGGGACTTCAACAATCTCCATGTAATAAATTTGATTGATGAAAACAATTTCAATAAATTACCTACCACCAACACCAACAGGCCAATAAGGAGCTTTAGTTTCAGCATCCAATCGTTGAAGAATAGTCGGGTCAGCCCTCAAGATAGAAATTGAGAAACCTGAGGAAAAATGAAATATGGTAATCAGAACTGCTAAATGAAATACAAAGAAAAATGAATTGCCTGGCCAGTATCTGTGGCAACAAACCTTCCATATCAAGAGATGTCATGAATGACCCCGTATATACTCTATCAACCGCCAATCCATGCTCCACCTGTAATTTAGGAACTGCTTTTCCAGCTGCAATCATTAGTTCCATTAAAGAAGTTGCACCTAACCTGCATTTGAATAATCTTGTAGATAAATAAACCATCTCCTTAAAGACAAATTTTGTGCTCAAAAAGCAATCTTACATCAAAAGAATAATAGAAAGTATTTTTCCATTGTAATATTTGAAATATTGAATATTGGGATTCATTTCATTGAGTTTGGAAAATCTGAAAAGCTATCTTAAAAGTAACATGTGTGCCAAAAATGCGTTTTTTTTTAAACTTTAAAAGAAATCTATATTATAGAAGAAAAGCTTGAAGGAAGATTAAAAAACTTAAAGAATCCAAAAGCTATCTAAAAAACAGCCAATATATTTTCATATATAAATATAAAATAGTCAAAGCAGACAATTTTTAATGAAATATCGCTTGTTGTAGACAACATTGACGTAATCGTTACCCAATATTCTGTAATGAAAAGAACTACCAGACTCAGATACACGCATAAACTTACATGAACGCTTTTAGAAAATGGTGCTTATGTTATGTGCCAAAAATAATATACATATAATTTACATCTAAAACATTTTAAAGATTGAGTTCTCAAGCAAAGATATTATTTGGGAACCTACCCATTGACCATGAGGACCACTCTACCACCTGGAGTTATTGGAAGATAGTTTGTTTCCTGCAAACATTTACAAAAGAAAAATGTTGCAACCCACTCACAAGAATAATAATTTCATTGCATTTCAGGGAAACAAAATCAATCAAAAAACTTCCATTAAAGCAAGGTAATGTCAACAAGCATATGCAATTTTTTGGGCCAGACTATGCACATCACCACCCTCCCTTTGTAAGAAACTGTGGAATCTTTATGTAGCCAAGAGAATGACTGGCTTATTTCATGTGTTTTCTTTGTGAAATATTAAGTTGTGGATGACTCTATCATTTGAATATTTTACAAATTTAATTGTTCGATATTTCATGAATATTGAATTCAGAGTATAATGTGTCATATATGTGTTTTCCTGTCCCTTATTTAATCCTATACTGATATGATCTATTTTTTGACCAAATATATATACCTACCTACATACATACAAACATATATGTGTGTGTGTGTACTGAATCACTGATATGATCTTGCAAAACTTCGTTTGGTTTTCTCCAATATATAAATTAACCTTACACAAACAAAAAATTTGGATGCTTTCCTTACACTAAAAATTAGTCCCTGGTTACTGGTTAGGTAGTTATAAAATAAAACTTTCTTCAATCTCTCTATTCGCTAAAGAAAAACAGACCATCCAGTGTCAATATGCTTGTGCATGTAGTGTACTATGTATATGTAATGCCCAAACCTGCATGACTAATATAAAATGTCATACATACAGACAACAAAAAGATAAATAAAGACACAGACACGTGTTCATATAAGAAAAAATCGTAGAAAAAAAAGTTTTAATGGCAAATACAGAGGAGGAAAAAGTAGAAATAGAACTTAATAATACACTAAAATTTCAGTCTCTCTGAATATCATAAATAAATAAAATACCCTTATACAGTCATGAAAGTTCATTCATCGCAAAATGCCTGTAATTTATTTTATTATTTGATGTGGTTGCATTATGTTTCAAGATCACCAATAATTAGTATGCTCTAACCAGGAGCTTTCCATACAATATTGTGACATACCTTGGACAATATTTGCTTCAGAACATGAGAAACCACCACATCTACAGGCTGTACATCAGCCACAGTTGCACCAGGTTCCCCGTGCTGTATGAAAGTAGCATTTGTTATCATTATATTTATATTTTGAAATTTGAATGAGAAATAAAAACGGGGAATACAGACTTCAATAGCTTGGAACATAAATGTGGTTAAATTACTCTGTAGTCCATGTAGTTTTATTAAATCTTTAGATAAGTCCCAATAATTCAAATGTTTTAATACAGTCCCTTGTAGTTTTAATTTATTCTTGAAGTAGCTGTTACTAATAATGCATTGACCTTTTCCTAAATTGTAGAGACCTACTTAAAATTTTAAATAACATACTAATCAATTGTAAAATATTAATATTGCTATTTGTTTATGTAATATATCCAAGCTTTCAAAAAGTTTACATAATTTAAAATATAATGATTGAAAAGATCTAATTGAAATTCAATAATAACTCCAACATAACTTTTTCCAGAATCTGTCTTATTTAACCCCCACGATATCAAATAACTCCGACATAAATTTTTCTAGAATAATTTTTTGTATCTTGAGAAGATGGCTAACTAAATTAAACTTACAATTCCAAGACCCAGTTCCATCTTTCCTGGCCCCAAACGATCTGCCAAAACCATACCAGGGAGTGTGCACGCACTTAAAGCAACACCCATTGTCCCCACATTTTCAGATGCAAATCTTGCTTCGGCAGCAACATCAGCAAGAGAAAGACCAGCAGCTGCAGCAGCTCCAGCAACCTGCCTCACCCAAAACAAAAATATCAGTAAAATAAATGTGTAAATACAACTTGGAGCATAATTTCACAATGATAAATGTTAATTCCAAGAAAATAATACGTTGACACAATGATAAATGTTAATTCCAAGAAAATAATTTCACATTAACTTAATGGCCAGCCAGCAATGTCTCTTGATATGTATCGTGAGAAGAAGTGATTTAAAGCGCATATATATACATATATATATATACATATGGATAAAAAAAGTGTAAAAAATAGGAGGGGCTTTGTGGATGAACCTTATGAACCAGAAGAGTCCCTGCCAATCCTCTTCTTCCAGCAATCCCAAGAGGTGGAGGTAGAGCACAATCATCCCCAACAATAACAGTCTGCATTGAAGGAGAAAAATAAATATCATGCTTACAAATTAACTATTTTGAAAGGTGAAAAACATTGCCAACTAAACATACCTCTACTTTATAACCTTCAGATTTTGCTTGCTCAGCAGCCAAACCAAAGTTCAAACGATCACCGGTATAGTTCTATCAACACCCAAATTCGGACATTATGAATCCATAAACAAAAGCAAATTCTCTACTAACAACTCCTCATAAACTGACCATACTTGTGCTAAAACCACAATCACTATCTAATAGATCATTCACACTTCACAGCTCAAAGCTGATGTGGCACAGTTTCATTGCATTTTCATTTGGGTACATCTTGTCAAATATTACTTTAATAAAAAGAAACTGTTAATTCTTTTCACTATCTCATTACAGCAGACACCAAATTAAAGTGATAGTACATTTATCTAACATATGTAATTGGGATGACAAAGTGCTAATGCATTACACATGAAAAAAAACAAACAATACCTTCACAATCAGAAGACATCCCATAGGACCAGTTACAGCTCGTATCCCCTAAATTTGGATTATAAAAAAAAAAGGCGCATCAGAATCATAAAGGAGACAAACTAGAAGTATGATATTCATCTCTCTTCCAATAATAAGAAATAACCATACAGCAAGAATTGCGTCAACGGTTGGACTAGCAAAGACATTGCCACATATGGCTGCCGTTAGCATTCCTTCTCCCACAAACCCAGCGTGAGCAGGCTCATGGCCACTTCCACCTCCTGTAACATGAAATGCAAAAGTACCTAATGAAACCTATGTGATTAAATAAACTAGCTTGTAAGGTGAGAGATGTATCCCATTAATAAATACTTTTTCATGTCACATCATATGATATGGGACTCTCAACACACACCTCGCATCCGGGACTAGACAACTTAAGTGTGACCCAAGTGGTCCGGTAGTGGGTGGTCCATTGATTTTTGGATAGGCTCCAATACCATCTTAGAATTTCAGTTGGGACTGACTCAACCCTACAAAACTCGGTGAGAGTTTATTAACACTTTTTCATCTTAAGATATGGGACTCTCGATATCATATTTCCGGTCCTTTTTTGTTAGTTCAGAATCCTAACGATGCAGCTCCTAATAAAAACAGAAAAACAATATAAAATCTCTGACCTGATATTAGTGCAACTTTATTGTATGGTGGACCAGGATAAACATCTGCACGTAACACAACTTTCACCTAACAAAATATTGAAAAAAAACATAACTTCATAAACTCTCAATCTCATACATATTATACCATACAGTCATATGCTATGTCTATATGGGTAATCAATTAATCATACTTCAGGAAAGCCATCTAAGTATTGCAATCCAGGATATGTCTCCATAAGACCATCAATGAATTCAGTCTCAACATCTGCAATCAGATTAAAAGAAAAATTCCAATGAGATTATTGATACTCTATTTTTGATATCTTCTTTTATTTACATTACAATTACAAAAGCAATTAATAAAAAACAATACAACTTTCAGTCCAGAATCGCTATCTTCAAAAATTAAAGTATCAGAACAGGGTTTAGTCAAAGAGGAATGGCAACGCATTTCATCAACACTGAGAAATTGAATTGAATTAGAGAGAGAAGACGACAGATTACAGGTGATTTTCATCAAGAGTGAGAAATTGAATAGAACAAAGAGAGAGAAAAGCGATAGAGGAGAAAGTGAATTAATGGCATACCATTGGGATCGTTTATGAGCTTCTTGGCCAATGCCATGACGACGAGTTATCGGATTGTTGAATCGAAAAAACCAATGTTGGAAACTGAATAAGAGAGAGAGGGAGAGGGAGAGGGAGAGAGAGGGAAGAAGAGTAGTTTGGTTTGGTTTGGTTTGGTGGTTGGATTGGGATTGACTGCATTCGGATTTCGTGAATCCGGATAGTCTATCGTGTATTCGTGCAAGAAGATGGTATAGAGATGTTAGTTTTTGAGCACTGCTAATTATTACGCGACTTTGTAATACGAAAAGAGAAGAATTGAGTCTAAATTAATTAGGGCCCTTGATAACCATACAGGGTAGTTGACAAAGTGAGGAAAAAACTGATCATCATCAGCCACATTATTCTTGCCTCTTTTCGGGCACAATATTTCGTGACATTCAGCATAATCCTAGTTTCATGTGTCGGTGGGTTGGTGTGTTAGTGAGTGGTTATTATTATTAGAATTAGAAATGTGTTGGTGCGTTAGTGGGTAGTTATCATTACAATAAGGGCATTTTTGTCAAAAAAATCTGACACAAAAATGACAGTTTTTTTTTAGAATCCCTTTTATTAATAGTTATAGATCTATAACTATTAATAAAAGGGATTCTAAAAAAAGCTGTCATTTTTGTGTCAGATTTTTCTGACAAAAATGCCCTTATTGTAAGTACAAATTTCTAATAAACGATAACCACCCATTAACACACTCACGTGCCCGTCTTTCCCCACTAGTGAATAATAACGAGAGTTTCTAAGTGAGGGGTAAATCAAATCCCTCACCGTGAACCACTAAGAGCCCGTATACACAATACATTGAAATGTCTAACAGTTAGATGGTACCATTTGTCATTTTTTTACCAAGTAAAGATGTTTGATTTAGAGAGAAATTTTATTTATGTAACTTTTTTGGGTTGTGTTATTTATGTAGATCTAACTATTCTAAAGTCGAGTATGGACTCGTTTGGAACCATGGTTGCACTTGTGTAGACATGCAATCACGTAAAAGGCTCCCGATTGTAGCTTTGGTTTGGGCATGAGTTTGGAGTCAATTCACTAACACGCACTACATGTTGAGGTGGTAAAATATGATTCGTGAGGGTTTGGGTATCTCAACGGCTCAACGTGACGTTGTGCTAAACATTTTTCCCCATTCCTCTATTACTTTCACATTCCATAAATTAACTAAAAACAGTAAAATACCCTTACTTCCACTCTTTCACTTCTCCTCTCACTCCCCCTTACTATCGTTTGATACCTTGATATCGAAAGGATCCCGTACTTTGGTACTGAAATCCCTCAATATTTTTTATACACAAGTATACAACGAAAGTGCCAAGTATCATGAAATTCAAAAATACATGTTTGGTACCAAAGTATCGAATATGGTTGGTACCAAAATATCGAGTGTGTAAAACAAAATTTCTCCCAAAAATTCAAATTTTTTCACATTCGATACTTTGGAATCAAGAAAATTCGGTACTAAGGTACTAATTGAAGGAAAACACATAAAAAAAAAGAATGAACATAGAGGGAAGAAGAAGGTTAATTAATGTGACAGACATTTTAGTAATTTCATAGGATAAGTTGGAAGCGTAAAAATATAGAAGGGAGTGTGAAAAATTAGCCCTGCTAAACACATTGACGTGTTGAACAACACACTAGATAGCGCGGGCTGATCTCTTGACCCAATTCTTTTATAAAAAAAAGAGTAACAAATTCTTTTTTAAAAAAATATTATTACTTAAGGGTTGGCCCAATGACCTCATTGCTTAAATAGTTTATTTTTCTTAATATAGATGAACCTTTTCAAAATTACTTTTTATATATAATCAAAAAATGAACAGCTTCCAAACATTTTTGCTCAAATAAATTTGGCGAGCTAGTCCGCCTACCAACTAGAAGGCAATGTGGGTTGGAAACATGAGCTTATCATCCAATGTCGAGTTAGCCCATCTTGCTCAATTTTTTATAGGCAAACACTTAAACGATGCAAACTCAGTTCGCTTTGCCACCTCTAGTTATATCATGCATCATTTTTTCCCTGATCTAACGAGCTTATAACTTATTGCATTATATAGTTGATGCAGCATGTTGTAGAGAATTTGTGGGTTTGGTGCGTTTAATGCAACACATCTACATTGAATTTTATTCGCACACAACCATTGTCTTTAGTGGCGTATTCATAACCCTAGTCCAGAGTGGTCAAACTATTCACCTTAGATTGTGTTAAATATATGATGTTTCTAAGGTGAGGAAGCAAATCAGATCCCTCATTGGTGAACCATTAAATATGACCGTAGAATGTAGTATAAAAAATCATCAACAATTGAGATTTAATACTAATTAATTCATTTTAACCACTCATATTATTTTACTCAATATTTTACGATCAATTTTGGCATGGTGAGATATTCGATTTACTCTCACCCTAGAAGCGTGTTCAGCTGTATATAAATTTTGCTTTTTAAACTTGATAACGCGCGTGGCGCAAATCTAGAAACCAAATCCAAGTTAGGCTTTAGTTGCCGAGGTGGTAACTTCGTGTTTCTCATTCTCTGTTTTCTTTTTCATTTCAAAAAAAAAAATCCACAACCTATTTCGACTACCTTACAGCTTTCTCCGCCGCCACCGCCGCCGTCTCTCTTCGTGTTCACCAACGAACTCCTCTGTGCTTCCGCCGCACACAGGGAAGTATAGGTTTCCGTGTGGCGGTGAACGGCAGTAACGACGGCGTCACGAAGGAAACGATGATGATCAGTGCATAGAAACCGCAAACGCACGAGTTGTGTTTGAAACTTGTTTTAGTTAGAAAATAATAAAATGAGAGTGAAGAGGATTTTATCTTACACCAAAACCACAAGGTATAGCTATCTCCATGGTATTCCAAAATTATACAGTTTCCTCACCATTGTTCTTTCATTCCCTTCTTATCCTCAACATTCCTCTCGTCAATTTTCCACGCTCAACAAAAACCCTGAACACGAATCCCTTTCATCATTCCACACTATGCTTAACACATACCCTCCGCCACATGTTTCTGAATTCAACAAACTTCTAACTTTCTTTATGAAGAAGAAGCAATATGCAGCTGCAATTTCACTTTACACCGGAATGGAGTTTAAAGGAATCACTCCTTGTCTTATTACTCTCACAATTTTGATCACTTGTTACTGTAATGTGGGTTGTGTTGGTTATGCCTTCTCAGTGCTTGGTAAAATGCTTAAACTAAGTTACTCTTTAAATACTGTAACTTTTAATGCACTTATTAAAGGTATGTGTGTGAATGGTCAGGTTTTGAAAGCAGTTGAATTTCATGGTGAAATTGTTGGTAATGGGTTTAAGTTGAATGAGGTTAGTTATGGGATTTTGATTAATGGGTTGTGTGAAATTGGGAAAATAAATGCAGCTATTAGTATGTTGAGAATTTTAGGGAAAGAAGGTTGTTTTGTGAATGTGAAGGCTAATGTTGTTATGTATAGTACGGTTATTAATTTTTTGTGTAAAGATGGACTTTTGAATGAAGCTTGTGATTTGTATTCAGAAATGGTGGGTAATGGTGTTTCTCCTAATAGTTTTACTTATGGTTCGTTAATTCGTGGATTGTGTGTTGTTGGGAGGTTGGAGGAGGCTTTTGGATTGCTGGATGAGATGGTTAAAGAGGGTATTTATGTAAATGTTTATTTGTTTACTGTTTTGATTGATGCTTTGTGTAAGAAGGGAATGATGTTAGAAGCTCGAGAGATGTTTGATGAAATGATTCAGAGAGGATATGAACCTAATATTGTTACTTGTACTGCTTTGATGGGTGGGTATTGTTTGAACAATAATGTGGATGAGGCTAGGAAGTTATTTGATAAGGTTGTTCGGGGGTGTTTCGTGCCTGATGTTTGGACTTATACCATCTTGATTGATGGATATTGTAAGGTTAGGAGGATCCATGATGTCGTGAAGGTCTTTAATGAAATGCGTCGTGAGAACTTGGTTCCGAATCTTGTTACTTATAATTGTATAATTTATTCCCTTTGCAAATCTGGTAGGGTGCCGCGTGCTTGGAAGATTATTAAGACAATGCATGCTAGTGGTGTGGCACCTGATAATTTCACTTATTGTATCTTGTTGGATGCATTGTGCAAAAGCCAACGTCTTGACCAGGCAATTGCTTTGTTTAATCAACTGATTAAAAAGGGTTTGGTACTTGATGTATGGTGTTATACCATATTGATTAATGAGTGTTGCAAGCATCAATGGATGGGTGATGCCGTGAGTCTCTTGAAAGAAATGTATCTAAAGAATTTGGTTCCCCATACTGTAACCTACACTTCTGTTATTGATGGCTTGTGCAGATCTGGGAGAATCTCGCTTGCATGGAAGTTTCTTAATGAGATGCATGATAATGGTCCACCCCCAGATAATATCACTTACAGTATATTGTTAGATGCTTTATGCAAAAACCAACAACTTGACCATGCAATTTTATTATTTAATCAAATGATTGAAAGGGGTTCGGAACCTGACGTTCAGTGTCATACCATCATGATTCACGGATATTGCAAGGGTGAAAGGATAGACGAAGCAATAAATCTTTTTAAAGAAATGCTTCTAAAAAAACTGGTTCCGGATGCTATAACTTATATTACCCTTTTTGATGGCTTGTTCAAATCTGGGAGAATCTCATATGTGTGGCAGTTTGTTAATGTGAAGCGTGATGATGGTCTACCTCCTGATGTTCTCAATTACCTCGATGCACTTTGCACAAGTGAGCATCTTTACAACGAGCGCCTTGTGTCAGCCTATTGTTAGCAGAGAAATTTGTTATTGTGAGTACATACAACTATACTTTCTGATGATTTAAATGAAGTTGGAACACTAAATACTGCTTAAGATTTTCCAAGCATCTTTTGATTAAATGTTTTGTCAGTAACAATGATTACTAATGGTTTGAATGAAGTTGGAAAACTAAATGTCTATATGTATGTAGTTAATAAACAGCTATCTCCGTACACAAAGTTTGGCGCCATTCACAAAATAAAGTTTGGCTGTATATGTAATGTAATTGTCAGACTTGCCACACATTTTCTGAAATGAATTGTTTTGATAGGAAAACTGTGAACTTTTTCAATTGCAGGTTTAAAATTATAAGGCTCCTATTCGCATTTGATTTATCTTTTGCACATATATACATATCTTTTTTTTGGGCAAATGTTAGTGGTTAGTAGTTAGGGGGAGGGGGAAATGTTCGCATTTGATTTATCTTTTTTATGATGTTAAGGATATATGCTATATGCCTTGTATGTGCTTCCTTCCTAGTTTCTCAAAACATTGTTTTATAAATTTTGCTCTATAATTCCTGCTTTTCTTACACATTCAAACATCCTTCTTTTCTGCTATGTTCAATTCTAGTAACAATTGTTCTCGAATGTAGGTCATTTTTCCAGCTCTTGATAAACTTGTGAAGAATGTCGCACAAGCATATTCTTCTCTTGAATGCAAGGGTGAAAGTAATCTTTTTGATAATCTATTTGAGCTGTTAAACTCTTCAATTTGTAATGATGAAAGTCTTCCAAAAGAGTCAGCATCCTGCACGGGAGCTCTGCAGACGTCAATTTGTCAACACATGGCTTAGGAGAAGGTATTTTATAACTATTCCCTTGATTTCCATCCACTTGAGCTCTTACGATGAGACAAATGCGAAGCTTGAAATAATAAAAAGCTGATTTTTGTTTTTTCCACTGCCTATAAGTTAAAATAAGTTCTATTATTTACTATTTGCTATTGCAGGTTAGGTGCTAAGTTCTCTGTGCGATAAATGTGGATATTATATTTCCTTTGTTGATGACTTGATGTATACTTTGCTTACTCGATGGGTTGAATATTTTTTGTTGTGATTATTTCCCTCGACCCAATATGTGGTCTTCAATTGTGGTTCTGCAACAGTAACCAATACTATAACATTTATTAGCATTACGCTGACCAGGCGCTGCCTTTAAATCAAAAAATTATTGATTTTTATTGTACAGCATTTTTCTCCTAGTACGAAATGGATAACAGACACAACCATCAAAGAGGATCAACCAGAAGTTCTACTACCATATAGAAACTTCAGAGAGAGAAAGAGAGAGGGGGGGGGGGGGGGGGGCTTTAGAGACATACCCAAGTTTACTTGGGCAGTCCACGATCATAACAGAATATAACTAATTCCTAACTGAAAGCTAGATCTGTTACAATTCAGACAACCAAGAGTTTTCTTGTTTCATAGAAACTATTCAGAAACTACATTTAGAACCCGTAGTGTTTAACATAGTTGCCGAACTTTTGAGTTAACTCATAACTGTATGAGTTATTGACCCCAGGTTTCAAATTGAGTTAACATGCTTATAAAGTTGTTTCTACTTTCTGTAAGCTAGAGTATTTGTCGCATACTCTCACATAAACTTGCATAGAATCCCGAGTTTGAGGATGATTGAATGAGTCTATAATGTAATGATTATTTTCCCCCAGACATGCCAAAAGTGACACTGGTTCAGTATTTTTAAAAAACCCAAAATGCAGTGGCTAAATGATAAGGCTCTGTACAAAACATTTATATTGCTCGAGTCAACAGATGCATCGAACATCCCAAAATGAGACGAATCCATCTACAAAGGAGGTGAACAAAGTTGTATATAGTCTAAACTCTAAACCCCATATTTCCTAGCATAAACAAAGTCGTAACCCAGAAAATATGAACAAGCCATTATTGCAAGTTTGCACTGAACCCAATAGGCCAATGGGTGAATGAACCCAACCCCGATGAGCTGAAACCTAGCCCTAGCAAGCTGAATCTAACTCCAATAAAGGAACCCAGTCCAACCATCCTTCACTCTTCAGTAACTTTGAATCTTGTGATTTGTTGATTTGCCCATAAATTTTGAATTGTGATGCTATTTGGATTTATTGGTTGGTAACAAAATGTTAAACTTATTGTGATTTGCATTATTGTTGAATACTTACTATGCACATAGTATTAAATTGTGTTTAGATGCTATGATAGATGTTTTATACATTATATTTGTATTATATTTACGAGTCGAGCCTATAGGCATTTTACAAGTTTACGTATACCCTCGGGTTTGACAACTTTGTGGTTCAATATACTGTATCTAAAATGGATAGGCTTTTTTTTTTTGTTGAGATTTCTTAATATTTTATACTGGTATGTATTTCTAATGATCTGTTTGTCAATTGCAGGAAAACAACAATGGAAATAGTGTATGAAATGCTTTGCTATACAGCCAGCTGGACCTATATGCACATCACCCTAATGTAATGGACTTTCGATGGTGCAGCACTAGTGCAGCATCAAATTTTTGAGGATGAAAGGTACTTTTTGGTTCTTAATTTTAGAGTTCAAAATATTTAGTGTTATAACTTTTTTTTGACCAAAAGTGTTATAAATTATAATTATTGTTTCGTTTTACTTTTGTTATATAAAAGGCCCAGGCCTGTGTAACACCCTAAGTTTCATAAGGCATTATTACCAACTATTCAGCATAACACGAGTTTTTAAAGATGCATTTAGAAAAAAAATTAATTTACTTTCAACTTATACATGTAAAATAAAAATCTAGCCCTACATAACTATCTTAGCCAATAATAAAATCCCTTAAATCTAGGACTCTGATTGTGATCCGGCTAATGATACTCTACAATGGACTATCCGGATGTACTCTTCACTTTTCTAATGTTATCTGTTACCTGGAAACATCACCCCAAACATAGTGAGTTCTATAACTCAGTAACAAAGAATATATAAATAAAACAATTTTATTTAATGTTTCCAGCCATATCCGTGTGTGAGATATGGAAAGTCCTCTCTACAACATAGAAAATATAGATCTTACGCAAGTGTTCTTCCATTCAAATACCTTTTTAGGATAACAACAAAAGAAGTACAACAAATATATATAAATCACTTTGCACAAAAGGTTCATAATAAAATTTCATGCACGTATCACGGATATCATAAGCAGGACAACTTATTATACTATGTGCACATAGACCACATTATCTGTTTGTTGTGGCAAACGGGGGCCGTATTATCTCTTCGTTACGCAAACAACAATCTAAAAGGGCTATGAGCATTTTACTCATAGGCTGCATTATCTCTTTGTTGCAGCGAACAGTAAGTACTAAGACTATGAACATTTAGCTCATAGGCTGCATTATCTATTCGTTGCAGCAGACGACATACACAGGGACTATAAACATTTAACCCATAGGCTGCATTATCTCTTCGTTACAGCAAACAGTATTCCACAACAACAACAAATCAAATACATGAAAGTAAAAATTCTCGCTTCATAGATTAGCTCATCACATAGTACCCTATACCAAAGGTAATTCATGTAACAATCATGCCTGGTCATAATTGAAAACACATAGGAATCCATTCGACACAATTCAAGTGTCAATATGCTCACAATTTCCTATGCAGAGTTTTCATTAGCAATACATCAACTTCGGTGATTTTACTAAAATATCAAATGGTGTTGGATTTGAGCCAAGAGTAAGCTGTTGGAAAACTTAAGATGTCTATATTATTAATATGATTTTTATTTTGCAAGATAACCAACCAAGTAGTGCAGTTTATTTAAAGATGTATAGGTGCAGAAACAAGACAAAACATCTTGCTCAACTTATAACCTGATTTTCTCTACCAATTCTTAATCAAATGCAGCAAAATAGGTGTTCAAATTGAAGGTAATTTAGTCTAGTTTCTAAAGAAACAAAAATCATTTTGAAATGACTTGTGTGGAAGTCACAGTGAGCCAAAAACTAGATATATGTCTATACGGGTTTAAGGACAACACCCAACTGAATCCTCTTTCAGTTCATTTTCCACAACTTCTACTAAATCACACCATCAGTCATCAGCCAAACAGGTTATAAAACACTTAATTCCAAACAATTAAAAGGGATTCAAAGAGTTTCTAAGAGAATCTTAACAAAACAACTCATTTCCTCAGTGACAACAGTCATATCTCAAGATTGACATGCATAACTTCCAATTTCGTTTAACTTGACTAACCCAATTTTAAATATGTAAATATGGTCTTTCTTCTTACTAAAACAATAAATAACATAGACATTGCCCTTTCACTTGAATTATGTAGAATGGATTTCTATGTGTTTTCAATTATGACTGAACATGATTGTTACATGAATTACCTTTAGTATAGGGTACTATGTGATGAGCTAGTCTATGAGTGGGAATTTTTATTTTCATGTATTTGATTTGTTGTTGTGGAATACCGTTTGTTGCAACGAAGAGATAATGCAGCCTATGGATTAAATGCTCATCGTCCCTGTGCACGTGATAGGATCTTAAATAAATGTAATGTAGAGAGGGAAATTAGATATATGAGATGTAGGGGATTATGGCTTAGGGAGGGAATTGGTTGTAACCAACTTGCTTATGTGGCAAATTGGAGGGAAAGTGGATGAGTTAGTTGAGGTTATAAATAGTAGTGGGAGGGAATTAGAAGGTAAGCAAGAATTAAGAATAGACTTAGAGTCTTTAGGGAGAGTTAGGCCTCTCGAAGTGCCTATTATCATTTGCTTCCTCCGTAATTTTCTGTTTTACACCATGAATACATATTTTCATAGTTCTCATTACTCAATGAAGAATTCTGATTTTCCTGGTACCTATCAATTGGTATCAGAGCACTCGATCCTGAGTGCTCAAAGGAATAACAGAATCGCTGCCTTGGAGAAATTTTTGGAAAGAGAAGCAAGGCACAGCATCAGAATGGAAGGAGCAGTTTGATGAAATCAAGCTATACTGGGAAAGAAGGACGAAAGAAGATTGTGGACATCAATCACGGTGTAATCATGCTCCGTGTAGAAGGAGAAGAAACGATGAAGTTTCAGAGAAGAATTATGAGATCTATTTAGATATGAAATTGATGTGGTTACATCAATTTTATGTTACTGCAAAATTAAGTAAACCAGACAAGACGACCAAAGAATCAAGAGATGATGGATGGAGTGAAAATAACGAAGAAGATTGGAAGTTACAGAAGCTAGATGTGTTTGCGAAATCAGAAGTCACGAAGGAAGAAGAAGGAGGCAAATCGGAAACAGAGCACGACAAGAGCGACGGTGGCCGTGGAGATGAAATCGGTGGTGACCTAGACCCACCGTGGAAGCCAACGCTGGTGGAAGCACAAAGGGAAGGGAATTCGCCGGAAGAGACGACGCTGGAGAAATCACTGTCGGAGACGACAAACGATGACGAAGTCGTGGCTGAGGCGTCGTCGTTGAACGCATTGAGGGAAATCTCTTGCGTGACAGATGTGTGCGATAGGGAGAAGAAAGAAGAAAGGTCGAGGAGGAGCGATGAGAACGTGGAGACTTTCGGTGACGTTGATGAATGCGGTCGACCATCGGAGGAGGAAGACGACGGAGTCACCGTGAGAATGAAGGGAGCTGTTTGCGACAGAGAAGTTTTTCTTTCTCTCTGGAACGTGAAGCGCGATGGGTTTGGGAAAGAGAAGGAAACTAGCGTGGAATGGAGCTCCATGAAATTGGATCCTGCTGTCATCTCTTTGGGCCAGGCCCAAGTCAAGGTTAGTAGGTCTGATTCTTTTGATATAAAGGAGGTGTTAAAAGAAGAGGGGGAGGTGTTAAAAGAAAAGGCTGCAAAGGAAAATGAGTTGTTTGGGTTTAGTTGGTCCCAAAGGAAAGTGGATCTCACTTTTAATCCAATGGGCCAGGCCCACAATTTTATTACTACACCTACCATATTTACTAATACTGGAGGGGTGTTTCAAGTAGAAAAGGAAAGGGACCAAAAGAAGCTTGTTGGGTCCGATTGGGCTCAAAATCCAGATTTGTCCATGAATTTTCAAGCTGATGCAAGTGTATTTGGGTTTGTTGGTGCTCCTAAAATGGAAGTGGATGTCTTGGCTACTGTTGTTTCATTTAGCAAAAATGGAGAAGCAACAATACTTTATGTTTTGCTAAAAAAATATAGCTGAATGGAGAGTGTTTGATCAAGGAGGCCGCTTTTCAAGTTCATGCATTACTTGGTCATCATGCTTCAAGCTTTGGGATCTCGGCGGAAGACTCTTAGCGATTTGCTTTGGGTATCTTCACCTTGAGGACAAGGTGAATGTTTAGGGGGGGAGTATTGATAGGATCTTAAATAAATGTAATGTAGAGAGGGAAATTAAATATATGAGATGTAGGGGATTATGGCTTAGGGAGGGAATTGGTTGTAACCAACTTGCTTATGTGGCAAATTGGAGGGAAAGTGGATGAGTTAGTTGAGGTTATAAATAGTAGTGGGAGGGAATTAGAAGGTAAGCAAGAATTAAGAATAGACTTAGAGTCTTTAAGGAGAGTTAGGCCTCTCGAAGTGCCTATTATCATTTGCTTCCTCCGTAATTTTCTGTTTTACACCATGAATACACATTTTCGTAGTTCTCATTACTCAATGAAGAATTCTGATTTTCTTGGTACCTATCAGCATGCCGTTTGCAACGAAGAGATAATGCAGCCTATGAGCTAAATTTTCATAGTCTTTGAGCTTGTCGTTCGCTGCGACGAAGAGAGAATGCAGCATATGAGTGAAATGCTCATAGCCCTTTTAGATTGTCGTTTGCCGTAACAAAGAGATAATACAGACTGTGATTACCGTTTGCCACAACGAAGCGATAATGTGGTCTATGTGCACACAGTATAATAAGTTGTCCCGCTTATGATATCCGTGATGCGTGCATGAAATTTTATTTTGAACCTCTTGTGCAAAGTGATTTGTGTCCTATTTGTTGTTATCCTAGAATTGTATTTGAATGGAAAGACACTTGTGTATGATCTATATTTTCTATGTTTTAAAGAGGATTTTCCACATCTCGCACACAGATATGGCTGGAAACATCAAATAAAATTGTTTTATTTATATATTCTTTGTTACTGAGTTATAAAACTCACTATGTTACTGAGTAATCCGCAAATCTTGTGATTCCACTACGTCAAGTGCGAATGTTAGTTCGGAATGATCATCCTGATAAAATGAACATTTCCACGCAACCAATCAATCTTTCCATTTCAAATTCATGCAACCATTGAAGCGTAAGAGCATCTCTACCATGAACAGTAAAAATGTTTCCAGGTAAAAGAGGACATTGGAAAACTGAAGAGTATATCCGTATTGCTCGTCAACAGTCCAATGTAGAGTATCATTATACGGATCACAATCAGAGTCCTAGATTTAAGGGATTTTATTATTGACTAAGTTAGTTATGTAGGACTAGATTTTTATTTTACATGTATAAGTTGAAAGTAAATTAAATATTTTTCTAAATGCATCCTTAAAAACACGTGTTATGTTGAATAGTTGGTAGTAATGCCTTATGAAATTTAGGGTGTTACAACCTGGGAAAAGGGAAAGGGAAGGGACAAAATCTACGGTATCAAGCATACCATGGTTTCTTTTCCTTTTGTTATACTACTGTGTGAGATATCATCCCCTTGGCTTCTGTTTTCTTCTTTCTATTATAACAGAATGCAAATGAAAGGTTATGATAGATTTCAGTTTCTTCTTACTACTCTCATATACTTGCATATAAAATTATGAGTATCAGTTTACACTTATGGGTGATGTATAGTGGTGACCCACCATTCAAATGGAGATAGTTACTTTTGAAACAAAACATAGTTATTGAGGTTTTAAAGAAAAGAGAAAGGACATTGGGGAATGTTAGAATAACATTTAAAAGGTGTTAAATGTGTTTGGTGTGTGAATAGTGAGCACCGACTAGATGCTGATTATTAGAGTAATAATCCATTCATAATTATTATAAAGATACTCCTGGTATTATAAGTAGAGCTCATGTGTGCTCATTAGGTATACAACATTCCAATTAGAACTGTCAATTTGGCCCCAAGCCCACCCCCATTGGCCCCCTATTAAGCCCCATAAAATTTCAGCCCCCTATTAATGGGGCTTTTTATAGCCCCAGCCCCCACTTTTAATTTTTGTGTGTTAGGGCCAGGGCTTGTTGGATGGCCCCAAATTTTTTTTGGCTCATTCTTTTCCCACAACCACTTTCATTCTTTCACCTCCCCTCCCTCTTCACTCTCACTATCACCACCACCTCCTTCTCCCTCTCACCACCACCACCACCACCTCCTTCTCCCTTTCACCACCACCACCACCGCCACCGCCACCGCCACCGCCACCGCCACCACCACCACAACCTTATTTTCTCTTTCACAACTATCACCAAAATCACCTACTCACCACTATCACCCATTCACCACCACCACCTTAATTTGACCTCTCACCACCATCACCACCACCACCACCACCACCTCCCACTCACCACCACTACCTCTTTCCCCCTCTCACCACCATTCAAACATTAATTTAATAGCGAATATATTTATTTATTTTCTTGTGTTATTAATGCATTTTTATTCATGCACAAGTGACACTTTCACACTCCAGTATTTTTTTAATAAGTTAATTAAAGTTATCTTCAATAATCTTGGTTTATTGTGATTGTTCAGCGTTCTTTTTGGGTACCATGTGAATGTGATTGTTCAATGTAAGTTCACAAACAATCACAAACAGGGACGAAAATTCTGGCTTGGCTGGGCCAAGATAAAACAACTTAGTAAAATAAATGTCAATTTTCACATAACATGTTAAAATCTTTAATATAAAGAAAAAAAATACTATTTTTATAATTAAAATAAATGCTGTAAATAAATATATTGAGTTACCACCTCCTTTTTTCTTTCATTGAAAAAATGAAAAACTGATTCAACTTTTTTACTTTCCATTATATTATATACTAACCAATATAATACATGTATTTTATATATTATATTCAGTAAAAAAATAACTAAATAATGTTCCAGTTTTTTGTAAATAAATAAATTTTTAGGGCTCATGGGCTGGCCTAGGCTGAAGCCCACACAAGTCCGTGGGTCATTTTTCAGTTTCGTTGCAAAAACAAAAAATTAAGGGCCTTGGGCTGGCCCTGGCCCACTGGGGCTTTATGGGGCTTGGGGCCATGTGGGCTTTTGAAATGTGGGCTTTTGGACCCATGGGCCTTTTGGCCCTAGGGTCACGTGGGGCTGGGCTGGCCCATATGGGCTAAATTGACAGCCCTAATTCCAATACAACATTTTACATGGTATCAAAGCAAGTTTTGATTTTGTCACCTTCCTTTGTGATTCACCATAAATATTGGTGGCATCGCCATCTTTCCACTTTTTCTGTCTACTCTTTCCATTCTCCAGTAAGCACTTTTTTGGCGCCCATTTATTCTCGCCTTCATCACCACTGCGTTAGCACCATCAGGCCGACCATACCTCCAGCTGGCGCCCTGAACATAGCTGCCATTTGTTGTCACAAGCTCCAACATCCGGTTCAGCTTTTCGTAGATTTCTCCATTTTTTGTGCTCATTTTCTGCTTTCCCCACCACCGTTGAACTTATGTTGTCACTGTGAGCCTGACCCAGTGGTCTGCTGCCACAGGCAGCAGCTGCAGGCGGCCACCATGAGCAGCTGAGTCGGAAAAATTCCAGCGAGGAATCTCACTATCTAAACTGCCTACTCCAGTACTCTGGTTCTACTTGCTTCCAAAGTTTCAGTTGGCCCCCCCTATTTTGAGGGGCGTTCCATGAACTAATTTTTCGTTGTTACTATCACCTGTTTTTGTTGCTCACTGTTTGGTTACCGTTCACAACCATCCTCTTGTCGTTTTGTTCTCTTAGGTGCTTATTGTGTACTACTGGGTGTTGTTCCAGCATCAGTAGTCATTGTTCGGTCACTATTCTAGGGTCCCGTCGCCGTTTCCATCATGTTGTGCGTTCACTGTTCTTTATCTAATGTCTGTCAGCGTGTTTGCTGTCTACTTCCAACAGTGATTCAACCAGCTATTCAAGCTATCAAAATCTCTGTTCTTCTATAATAATTTGTCGGATTATTAAAACCTCTTTCACTCTAAAAAATATCATTTCAGATTTTGATCCAATTCCTGTGTGGTTTTGAACAAATTTAGGTCCATTTTGTAGGTACTGATCAAGAAGAAAGCTATTAAAAAACTCATCAAAGCAGCATCTGCTGACAAAGACCATCGGACTTCTCTCTCCATCATCCAATTCTACAAAAATGGTTAGTGTTTTAGTGTGGAAGAGACTTCAATAATCCGACAGCGCATTATATTTCTCAACATGTCTACTTTGGAATGTAAGAATCATGTTTGTGTTTAAAAGATTTGGCTCTTTTTGTTGCTTCTAAGTAGTTAATTTTAACATGATTTCTAGGTCTTTTCACTTTTGTGCACATTTGAAGTAAGGATGTGGCAACTGGCAAAATATGATCAAAAGAGCAAGTTTTTTGTCTTCATATTATAGTCAAATGACTGAACCATTCCATAAATAGCTAAAGCAGGGAGGTAAAAAAGGAAACAAAAAATAGGCTATTCCGTGTCTTGCAATGCTTACGCCACTGCCCACAAATGATAATGGAAACAAAATGAAGCTTATGTTGTTTTTATGGCAAAGAAAGGTACGGGGCTCGTTAAAGTCTTCTAATGCAAACCCTCTTTGGGTGTTGCCTACTGTTAGTCCATAAGATTTTTACTGCATAGATGATAGATCGATTAACTTTGTTCTCTATTTAATTGATCATGTACCAATTATTTTTGGTTTAGGGTAATAGTGATAGTGATATACTCTTAAACTGCAGTCTTGATATGTATAAGAAATATAACGAATAATTTACAAGTTACTTGACTCCCTCAATATAATATAATCAACTACATATACAAAGTATAGAAAACTACATAAATAAGGAAACTAAAGAAACTAGGAACTGAGATGTATACAACACTAAGTAGATGATAATCTACCTACTTAGATGATACTACATAGATGATTCTGTCCCCCCCAAGTTAGTGCATACATATCATATGCAACAAGCTTGTTTCAGGTGAATTGATTCCAAGGACCTCGGAGTGACTTTTTAAAATACATACAAACTGGTTACCCGAGGTAATAAACTCAATGGCATTCTCCTCAGAAAGAACCTTTTCTATGATAACTAACTACCAATCTCTATTTCTGAATAAAGGTATAAAGATAAGTTATTATTGATCTTTTTATTTTTTATTCTTTTATCTTATAAAATACAAAATGGAACAATTTTATGTTAATTTAAAATTTAATTTGTCTTAATCTATTAATATTAAATATATTAAACCATTACCCAATATATTGGCATGTTTTTTGTTTCTTTGTTCTCTTTGTTGTAAAAGAATAAAATTGCCTTCCCTCTGATGTAGACGGCAGTTGTTCATGAAGTATGTCTAAATCTTTAGTGCTCATGTGTAAACGATGAAAATAAGTATGAAGGAATAGCATATTTTTCAAAGTTTGTCTAAAATCAACTCTTTTCCATTGAAGTAAACCTGTACAAATAGGAATTATAGTGGTACAAAAAGCTAAATGGCGCTCTTAATTATACGCTATTTGTTGGGAGGAGGGTCCCCTAACTTTAGTGCACGAAAGTCACATGACTTTCTTCCTATTTCTTTCATTCATCATTTCTCTCTTATCTCTGTCCCTCCATTCACTATCCTCTCTCCTTAATGCTCAAGTTACAGTGCCTTTCTCCACCTTTAAGGTGGTGAATGTGAATCCGTTTCGCATTTTTTGCCTGTGTTTATAACAAGCCCCCTTTAGTGTGCCAGACATTTACGCATCTCATATTTATAATGAATTCTAAAATCATATATCAGGATATTGAATGTCATGTTCTGATACTAGAACTTCTTACCTTTGTGTATAACATAGGGATATTGAATTTTATGTTCTGATACCAGAACTTACATTTGAATGAAAAACAAACATACCAAACTCCCTAAAACAACTGAGCCTATCTTTCTTTCTCCAGCTTCCCTATACTAAAGTACAGAAAGTGGGGAAAAATACTAGTGTTTATCCTGATTGGAAAACTAATCACGTCTCTCAAAGATTTCAGCTACCTTATGCATGCCTTCTTTCTATGAGTCTTAAACCACGTCCGAGAATGGCACAGTGGGAACTAAAATCTCTTGGACGAAATGCCTCTGTAACATTTTGAATCATCTACAATCTGCTGCTACCTTGATGTCAGCTGTGAATATTGCTCGTACCGGTCTATGATCAGAAAGTTTTGACTCGCTCCTGTTGTATTGAGTTTGCCTCATTCCCTTTCCAAACCAGATTATTCGATCACACCTGCAGTACCTTCTTGTGGTTAGAGTTTCCCCTTGTGTACTAATAGTTTAAATGAAGGCATTTGAAGTAGGAATTTGATCATTATATGTGTTTGGTTTCATGGTAGAGGGGCTCTATAATTGATTTTCCCCCCTGTGAAATGTGAGTTTAGTAAAAATTCATGTCTTCGATTACTGTTAGGTACAGTTGATTTTGTATTCAAACCCCGGTTTGTCCAAAAGTGATAAAAAGTAACTTTTGCTTTGGATTGAAAAACATCCAAACATGAATAAATTTACTTTTAACTTAATTGTCACAGAATTGATTTCAAAAGTTTCAAAATCACATTTATCAAAGAGCTCGTCCAAACAAACAGTGTTATAACAGAAAAACCAGTGGACTAATGTAATGCACAAGTAAAGAAAGGTACCAACAAAATGAAGTTTATTCTTAAGGAATACATTACAAATTTCTTGGAAAAATGTTAGTATGATTACCATGCCGGGACACGCCTCTTTTTGCTCGTGTGCTGTTGATCACAACATATGTATTCTTCAGAATTCGGGAGGTATTTGTATGTAGGTGGAAACTCTATAGCTCCTTCTTGCCAACCTTGGAATACATGACCCTCTGTGAACTCCTTCTTGAGCTATATAATTTGCATGAAGTTTTAAATCTTGAACTAGAAAATTGTGGTCACTAAATAATAACAAAGTTTAATTACACTTATAGACCCTCTACATTAACTTATTGTCTGATTTTGGCCCCAAATTAATTTTTTTTAGTGAATTTAGTATCAATTTTGGTTGTTTGTTATGATTAAGCCCTTCCATTATCTTCTCCTATTTAAAACTCTTAAATTCTCTTTTTCTACTGAAACTTAACAAATTGAATCAATTTAAACCTTCTAGTGCTCAAATCTCATCAATAAAAAACTCCAATTTTACACAAAATAAAAAATATCAAAATTCTCCCTTCTAATCTCCAGATCCTACAGAATCTTTCAAATTTCATCAAATTTTCACTAATTTTCTAAATTCTAAAATAATTTCATGTCCTAAATCCATCATAAACTTGTAAATATTTGAATAGAAAATAAGAATTCAAGTGGTTTAGAAGGAAGAAAACCTATATGACCATTTTGTTTAATTTTGAAAATAGAGACTTAATTGGTTCAAAAAAACTTGATAGACCATAATCATATGCAATTTAAATTTAAGGGAATATAAGTGTAATTAATCCTTAAAAGTATTTCTATGCAAGAACTAAACTGATAACTCTAACCTGATCATGTTTCAACAAGGTTCCCCAATCTCCTCTCTTGATCAAGGACTGCGTTGCAGAGCGTGGCAAATAGATCCTGTAGTTCAAGTCACCTAGCCAGACAACCCGGCTGCATGTGATGATATAGTCGTCAGTCAGGTACCCATTTTTGATGAAGTTTTATGAAATATATTAACTTGTATAGTGGTTCAATCAAGTGATTAGAGCAGATAGTATGGAAGTCTCAATCTCAAAAATCTCACATCACAGCTTTTAAGGATTTGTTATTACAAAAGATACTTTGAAATCATCATATCTTTGAATCCAAGAAACTGGATAGATTAAAGAAATTGGAAATCTCACTGCAATCAAACAAAGGCCTTCTAGTTGGCGGTTTATTCCTTCGATATAAATTATAGTTTCCAATTATGGACAGTTCGATACTTACTCATGGTCAATAATTTTTTGAGGCATATCATGCAGAGGACCAGCAGGGAAACTTGTTTGGGACAAAATATCAGTTGCATTAACGTTTCTTTGTCTTTGATCTTCTTCTTTCCCACCAGAAGCCAAATGGCTACATATAAAGCAGAAGCTTGTTTCATGCAAGCAAAATCTAATTGATATTGAACCCTGCATTTTAAGACCAACCAAAGATCTGAAATTTCATTTCAAATTTCAAATATAACATCGAATTCTCAAACATCTATTTATTCTAGTTACAAAAAAATTTAAAATATGTTTTGTCTTTCTCTATAATATGTCAAAACAGACCTTGTTTCCCAAGCATCCCATAATTCCACAGCCAACAGTTGAGACACTCAAGTGCTGGATAGATTGATAGAGGTCACATCGGACCCAAATGGTAATGAACATTCCCACCATTTGCCTACTTATGATGCATTGGAAATCTTGTTCATTCTCACTCTCCCCACAATTTTGTTCCTTTAAAGGATATATCTTCTGAGGTTCTGCCCTTTTATCTTCTTCAAGTATCTTTATTGGTCTTTTATTGTTAAGGGTTGCCCCAATAAGAGAATTCCATTTCATGGAAGTTTTTCTGTTCTTGGGTCCTAATACATTTGCTGCATTTAAAGGTACAATTTCTTGGAACCTGGTGCAACACAAATGTTTATCACATTAAAAATATTCATTGACTGAAGTAAAAGGAGTCCAATTTCAACAATTTAATTTAATGTAATTAAAAGAAGAGGATTACCCCAAAACATAAATATCTGCAGAACTATTTTGTGTGTCAAGCCAATCTTCCATGTCCAAATTCTGGGGTGGTGTGACGCCTCCAATATTCCATGAACCAACAAATATCCTTTACATATCCAAATCAGATTTGCTTTTGAGTTTTGAGATAGTAAAAATATATTAGATACAGCAAGATCAGATAAAAGCTACATAAAAGAATTATATAAGAATGTAAACTGTTATGGTCTCATTATCTCATACTTTTTGGTTTGATGATAGAATTGTCTTCTTGAGTTTGCAGATGATTGATTCAAATTAGTAGTTTCCTGCTTGGCCTCTGATGAATTCGTGCTTAATATCTTTCTTAGGATCTTACTCTCGTTCATCTTGAAGCCCTGCATGATCTTTGGAATTGGACAAAATCTCATGAGGCATATAGAAAGAGGGAGAGGCACTGAAGAGACATGGACTTTATTAGACTACTAAGAGAAAGAGATACCTACTTGTTGCAATATTTACTTCCTCTCCAATGGTTTTCTACTACAGTACTAACAAAGTATATAGAAGTTCATTCCAAAACAGAGAAAAGGCAGAGAAGAAAAAGACTGCAACAGATAGATATCAAGAGAATGCATCAGGGGAGGAGGGATGGCATTTATAGGCGTGCAAACTGGGTACCATGATTGAATTGATTGACAATTGGTTGAGGACAAGTCCTAGTTTCTAGCCAGATAGGGGCAACAGAAAAGATATGGGGTCTCTCTCATGTGCATGTTTTGTCTGATTATGATTTTTTCACACCTCCAAATAGGACATTAGTCTTTCTTACTATTGTGTGTAAATTACTTTATACCTACCTGTCACTCTATCAGTGCATAGTTATCTGTAAACTTTTATTTAAAGGAATATTCAATCATAAGAAAGATTCAAGTGTAACTACTAACTAGTATGTGCTTAAGTTCCTTAAATAATTTCTCCAACTATTTATATCCTCATATATAAGTACATCTTCTTTTCATTTTCTGGTTACCATGTTATAGGTGTGAAGTATATATCGGCTTCGGTGATAGTTAATCTTCATTGGAAACTTGGTTGGCCACCTTTAGTGAAATATTCCCTTCCAATAGCATCTTGTCCATTCATAAAGCTCAAATTTGAGACTTTGCTTAAAGGATTTGAGCTAAGCACAACTCGAACCAACAAATGCTTATGGATATATTATAAGTCTTTTTCATAAGCTCTTCAAAAGAACCTCACAAATGCTTAGCACTAGGTAATTCAAATAAATTGATCCAAACAGACCCCTAATCTATGTCACTTTCAAGTTCCAGCAAAGTTTCTATATATTTACAATCAACCATATGAAAACATCCCTTATCTGGACAAGAAGCCAAACCAATAATTTTATTGTCTCATCACTAGTCCTATTTTCAAGTTCATTCACGTCACTATGTCAACTTACATTTTTGACATATAACTAAATATAGTGGCAAGTACTTCTCTAACTAGCTATACAGACAAGTTGTTACATAAAGTCATTCAGATTCAGACTCACTTAGTTGCTAATAACATGAACCTAAAACTGAGTGCATGGAGCCACACCTAGTGGAACTAGAATCTAGTGATTTTGAAATGCTAAATTACTAATATATTTAGCCTGCAAATTAGATGGCGTTTATATTGATTTGTTAGTCATTTTCATTAAACTACTTTTGACTTTGCCCATGTGCATGCATAAATATCCTATCCCTTAAAGTGATCAAATTCATCCCTATATAATAATCCTATTTGAATGGTAGCCAGCCAACATAGGTTCAGCTAAAGCTATGATTATGCCCAAAATTACTATAGATTAAGCATATTTATTTTGGTAAATTCTAGATTATCCTTAGAAAAATGTGTGTAATTTACCTAATTTGATGTGGCACCAACAAAATTAGCCACTTTCTTTTAATATTTTGGTGGGATCCATTATCTCTGTCAACTAAAATGTATTTGTATGTTTAGATCACATTGATATTAAATTATTGTGACCTGTGTTAGATTTTGAATGAATACAAATGAGATTGAGTAATTACCAATATATTTTTCAAAAGCAAGTTAGGAATCATCTAAAAGGTAAATTCCACTAAGGCACCTAATTGTACGTTTAAATCACGTTGATATTAAATTAATGGAATACATTTGTAAAAAATTGAGGAATATAAGTGAGATAGGGTAATTTAGCTACATTTTTTCAAAGATAACCTAAGTCTCACCATTTATTTTACATTTGCATAACAATGACAAAGCGTTTCATGTATCATAATGATTAATAACGTATTTGGTTTTATATGTAAAAATCCTCTAATCATTCACTTAAAAAAAACCTCAAGCATAATTTGTTCGAAAAACATGCAAAAAAAAAAGTTTCTTCTCAACTTCATTGAATGGAAGGACGAATTCATTTCTTAAACACTTGTATTTAGGAAAATGCTAATCAAACATACAATTAATGACTGAGCAAAAGAAATAGCTCGTAGTAGGTATCTTACATTTTCTAATCCATACCTCTAAACCAAATCGCTTAAGAAAATGTTACCTCAAATATAATCACATGTTAAACATTTGAAATTTTAATTTTAATTATCAAAATTAACCGGATTCCGAAACCCTAATAATATGATGTGGCATCAATAAAATCATCCTCTTTCTCTTAATATTTTTTTGGTGGAATCCACTATCTCTGTCAACTAAAATGTATTTATACGTTTACATCATATTAATATTAATTTATTGTGACATATGTGTTAGATTTTGAGTGAATACAGGGGAGATTGAGTTGTTTACCTATATTTTTTCAAAAACAACTTTTTTTGACGCATTCAAAAACAACTTAGGAATCATCTAGAAGGTAAATTCCACTAAGACACCTGATTAACTTATATATTTGTACGTTTAGATCACGTTGATATTAAATTAGTGGGATACATATGTCAAAACTTGAGGAATATAAGTGAGATAGGGTAATTTAGGTACACTTTTTCAAAGGCCACCTACGTCTCACCATTTATTTACATTTGCATAAAGCGTTGCATGTATCATAATGATTAATAACATAGTTGATTTTATATTTAAAAATCCTCTAATCATTCATTTAAAAAATCCTAAATCATAATTTGTTCAAAAAACATGCAAAATAAAGTTTCTTCTCAAATTCATTGAATGGACTTATTAATTTTGACACCCCTCCATCTAATGTTAAATGTTAGTAGATGCTGATGTATTTGGAGTTCTTACTCTTAAATTGATTCTCGTGTAATCCTTCCGGGTTTTTTTAGCCCCGATTAGTCCAAAAAAAAGTGCTAAACAAACATACAATTAATTAATGACTGAGCAAAAGAAATAGCTGGTAGTAGGTATCTTTCATTTTCTAATCCATACCTTTAATATAATCACATGTTAAACTTTTGAAATTTTAATAAATAAATAGTTTTAATCATCAAAATTAACCGCGTTCCGAAACCCTAATCATTTCTATGGATTGTGTGTCTAATTAAGTATGATCAAGTGTTTATGGTAATTACTATGTGTGATTAGATCTTAGATTAGGGTTTGTAATGGACCTACTATTACTGCTCAATCGATTAGTTATGAAATACCATTAACTCTATGTGTCTTATCGATATCTTTAAAAGGAAGCAAAAACAAAAATATGAGTTGTGACACTTTCGCAAAGAAATGAATTGTGACAAAAACATGTTCTCCGTGGTTGCGAATTTTTGCATAATTCATGATGCAAATATTATTCTTCGCAATGCGAAGCATGAAGCCTTATTTCGCATGTTTGCGTCTCTACTGACACGCCACATACATGTGTCCCCATTTGGGCGGTGCGAACCTAAGGACCTCGATCGTGACACAAAACTCACTTTTTGGAGGCCATAAATAGCCATCCCATTTCCGTGGTTTTCCACATAAAAGTCCCATTTTTCATCTTTCTCTATTTAATTTCTTCAATTCAGAAATGTTGAGTTCTATATCTTTAATTCTTGGCACCAAATTTCTTTAGAATATCTTCAGCCCGTGTCTCAAAGAAATCTTGACGATCTTGCAATGATTTCCAAATAACAATTTGACAGTAAAAATTAATATATGTCAACAATATGAAATATCTAAAAAAGTAATTTTGATAGCCTATTACTTATGTAAATAGATAGATAGTAGGTTTGACACCATATTGTTTGTGTTAATGTGTTTATCCTATTTATAAAAATCCTTCCATGTTTTTTGTTTGACAATCTTCCATGTTAGGAGTACATTATTGGTTCCATTTTAGTGGTAAATTATTACTCACAAGAAATAATTGCTTGCAATCTCTTTGTCCCATCAAATGTCATGAGTACAAGTGTCAAGTCAAGAGTCTCATTCTAATATTAAATAAATAGATGATAGAATTGAAATAAGGACGAACCATATCTTCTTCTTCATACAAGACAAAGAGGGGAAGTCTTGATTATGGGCAATGACACAATCATGCAAATACTTTCCAAGTTTGACAAGGCCATTTATCCATGTTAGCTTCAATATAGGTACTATATATAGACTTTCTTCATTATTTTATTATTTGTCTTTGGAAAACGACTTTGTAATGATAAGTTTCATTTTCATATCATATTTCATCAGGAACGTTGCTGGCTACTCACAGAGTCCCAACATTTTCAACGAAAGATTAATGTCTGCTTTTGCTTAGGATCAAATTTAATACTAGTCAACTCTGAATTTGTCCACTACGAAATCCAACTCGGGAGCATGGGTCGACTCCCGTGTCCTATGGTAGATTAAGCTACTGAGCTAGCATTGTTGGTTGCATTTTCATATCATATATCCATACCTATTTCACTATCTGGTTTTTTTAAAAACATGTTTTCGTTTTTCCTAATTTGGTGAAAGAGGGGATTTATAATTCGAAGTACCACAAGTTGTTGAACTACTCAATAGAGAAAATTACGAACGCAACATTGTCGATTGCAACTGATTGTTCCATCAATACATGCATACGTAGGGATGCCAACACTTTCTACAAAATTGTGGTATATGATTTCACGGGTAAGAATATTAAAAGAGTTAAATTCTCTTTTTTTGGTAAGTAAAAGAGTGAAATTCTAGTTTTGGTGTATATTGTGGCCGCGTGTAATGAGATTAATTATAGCACAAGTCAAAAGGGTGTCATGGTGTTAGGGGTATAAAGTTTTTGCTCGCTTGGTCGGTCTTTTAATCTTTTGGGATGTATCTTTTGCTAATTGCTATTTAACTCTTCTTTGTATGTATGGGCTTGGAGATCTCTAGTATTCCTTTTGAATAAAATTCTTTCTTATATAGGGAGCATATCTAGTAAGATAGGGGATTAGGGTTTAGGGTTCCTTATATGAGAGTGAGAGGAAGCTTTATTAACCATTGGATTAAAATCAATAGATGAGATTATAACACCCAACTAAATGACTTATAAACTGGTCCAAGGGTTCAACTGTGCATGGGACCAGATCAGTCATTAAATCGGTAAAGACATTGATTATATGATATATTAAAGTGATAAATTTTATATATAACTAAATTATAAACAAGATAAATAATTATTATATATATTTCATATGACTAAATATTAATCAAAAAGATAAATAATAAAAAAACTATTTATATGTAATTTTATAACTTGCTATTGGCCTTTTATTTAACTAAAAAGTAATTTTGTTAATTTTAGAACAGAGATTTTTATTTTTCTAAAAACTAATCGGCTCTGAGTCGATTTGGCTGGTTCTCACGGTCCTGAAACAAGTCGTTTTTATGATGAATTGGATCGGCAGCTTGACCGGCTCATGGTCTAAACCATGGTCTAATCAAAAACTCCTATGGTGTTTTCCATTTCAAGCCAAGACACCATAATTTCAGGACTCGAGGGATTAGTCTCCACAGTTGCGCGAAGAGGATACTCGGTTTATAAAAAAAGTCCATATTTGGTCATGTCTAATTATTATCATATTTATTAACAATCATAACGTCTAACGTTTTAAATTGAACCAACTCTTAGTGTAACACCCTGGGCAGAGCTTTTCTTTCTAGTAGGATACCCAGCTGTGCACTCATGATCTTCTCTCCCTCCCATTGAGAGTTTTTGCCTTCCGTGGGAATCGAACATGTACCCTAGGGGCTTAAGTACAAGTTCAATGCATTCCCACTACCAATTGAGCTATTAGTTCAATTGGTAGTGGGAATGCATTGAACTTGTACTTAAGCCCCTAGGGTACATGTTCGATTCCCACGGAAGGCAAAAACTCTCAATGGGGGGGAGAGAAGATCATGAGTGCACAGCTGGGTATCCTACTAGAAAGAAAAAGGCTCTGCCCAGGGTGTTACAAAAAAAGGCGCCTTTTTTTGTAACACCCTGGGCAGAGCCTTTTCTTTCTAGTAGGATACCCAGCTGTGTACTCATGATCTTCTCTCCCCCCCATTGAGAGTTTTTGCCTTCCGTGGGAATCGAACATGTACCCTAGGGGCTTAAGTACAAGTTCAATGCATTCCCACTACCAATTGAACTTAGACCAATTGAACTTACATAGTGGGAATGCATTCCCACTATGTAAGTTCAATTGGTAGTGGGAATGCATTGAACTTGTACTTAAGCCCCTAGGGTACATGTTCGATTCCCACGGAGGGCAAAAACTCTCAATGGGGGGGAGAGAAGATCATGAGTGCACAGCTGGGTATCCTACTAGAAAGAAAAGGCTCTGCCCAGGGTGTTACACTTAGAATGTGGTTTGGGCCTAACTCAACCCCACATAACCGACTTGTAAGGTGGGGGATGCTCCCCTTATAAACTCTTTTTCTGGTCATATCACATCCGATGTGGGACTCTTAACACCAACGATATCAATATGGCAATACCAAACCTAGACCTAGCAGTAAATATATGTCACATTTTTATAAGATGCACTGATTTCACTCCATCTTAGTTTTTTTTGTAATCTATAGCCGTAGCTAGGTTTCATCGTATTTTGAAAGATTCTTCTTCAACGGTAACCCACAAACGTCGACTCATCTAGGAAATAAACAACACCACAAATCGGATTTGTTAACAACTCTAAATTGAGTTCAGAAAGCATTGATGCAATTCAAAATACTTTGGTACACTTCTTTTATCAGCTAAACTTTTACAGCTTTTGACAAATTTAATTAGGGTAAATAATGATTTTGATATGTGTAAGATGTCGTCATTTGTCATTATAGTTTTTAAGTGTATCAAAATTGTAAAAATATCTTCAAATGTACATTTTTTTCACTCATTTTTTGTCCTTAAGTGTACTTTCGGTTGTTAGTTTTGTCCTCTAACATGTCTTTTATAGTAATTTAGTCCCAAAAATTATTATCATATGTCACACTAAGAAAGCAATTAAGAACTTATGAACTTTTTGGTTTCACATATGTCATGTGGCGATTCGAAAAGCCTGCGTTCCACATAGGGTTGAGCTTGGGCTGTGAATTTGAAACTCATATTTTGTTTGAGTTTCTTTTCATTCCAATAAAGCATGTTGCCCAATGTGGCCATGTAGCCCGTTTTTCCACCTCTATTAATTCACTACAAAAAAAACAGGGATTAGCGAGGGAAATTTCCCTCGCAAACTGACCAAAATCCCTCGCTAATGGTCATTTGCGAGGGAATTAGCGAGGGACAGGTTCCCTCGCTAAATCCCTCCTCGCTAATCGGATTAGCGAGGGAATTTAAATCCCTCGCTAATTAGCGAGGGAATTTTCCCTCGCTAATTCCCTCGCTAATTAGCGAGGGATTTTAATCCGTCGCTAATATTGAGGGACACGTGGCCAAGTTTTGACAGCCACGCGTCCACTATTCCCTCGCTAATTCCCTCGCTAATTCCCTCGCTAAATCCCTCGCTAATTCCCTCGCTAATCCCAAATTTTTTTAAATTTTTTTTTTCTGCTACACCTATTTTTATTTTTTTATTGATAGACCTGATTTTATACCTGATTGAAATAGCTAAAACAGTTTTAATTCCATCCAAATCAACATAATATAAATCCAAATCAACATAAAATCCGAATTAAAACAACATAATATCCGAATCAAAAAGTACTGAAATGTCAAACTATCCTAATAGCTGCCTTCAGACTCCTCTGACTCCTCTGACTGCTGAGCTTGCTCCTGATCTTCCTCCTCATCTGGAAAAATATTCTTGCTCTTAAAATAGTTATACATCAGCTCCTGTCTCCTTAGCACCTTCGCATGGTCTGCCCTCCAGCCCCTAACCTCCGCTTGAGTATCCTCCAGCTGCTGTTTAGTAGATTGCAGCTCCTGCCTTTCATTCCTAACGAGCACAAGACCAAACATTTATTTTTGTGTGCAACAACTTAGCTACACATGTTTGTTCCCCGCATTTCTCATCACACTACTATCATTCGCATTCTTGGGTACATCAAATGTTCTTCGAGTTAATTTTTATTCTTTAACATTAATTCATGTCTACTTCTCAAGTTCTTCAGCAACTAGGAGATGGCCAACTGCTAGAAAACACAGAGCTATGTATGTGATTCGATATCATATCTTTTTGGACGATTCTATGATTTTGTGGCATTCTAGGAACAAATTGCCAGTCCAACATCGATTGAGGCTTAAAACAAATTTTAAAGTTTGATAAAAAAAAAGCAAATGTTAAAACTAGCCCACGGAATTTGGCGTTTTTACCAACACATGAAAAAAAATGCTCAAAGAATCACCTAAAGCAAGACTTGAACCCACATTCATAATAATAAGAGTATTGCTCTATCATGTGAGCTAAACAAATTTGTTGTATAAAAAGGAATTTGTTTAAAGTCTGAAT
Source organism: Astragalus glycyphyllos (assembly GCA_963573325.1). Lineage (NCBI taxonomy): Eukaryota > Viridiplantae > Streptophyta > Magnoliopsida > Fabales > Fabaceae > Astragalus > Astragalus glycyphyllos. The sequence continues at coordinate 5,289,041 of OY754313.1, read as the reverse complement.
TCTATTAGCTGCAATTCCCTAGATCAGATTTGTTGCTGGTCTCGTCCGCCGGTTTAGTTTATATCAGTTTGCTGGGATGGTTCAGTGGTTGGTGGGGGAACTTTAGCGGGCTGTGGTAGTGTTGCCAGAGACTCAAATGACGTGTTCCTATTCGCTTTCTCTCATAAACTTGATAGGTGTAACGTGTTAGAAGCCGAATTATGGGGGATATACCATGGTGTTTGCATAGCATTGAGCAAGGGTCACAACAAGATTATAATTGAAGTCGATTCAGCTAACGCTATCACGCTCTTACAAGCCCTGGAATCCCGTTTGCATCCTTATTTTGAGCTCATCCACGGAATTAAAGAAGCAATTCAAAACAAGGTTACCACGGTTTGGAAGTTTATTCCTTGAGAAGAAAACATCCCAGCAGACATCTTAGCTAGACATAGTGGACCTATGAATACTATATGTACTATATTTGAAAGGGTCCCCTCCTTCCATGAGGACGCCCTTGTTGTTGACTTGTTCGGCCTTTTAGTGCTTAGTAATTAATTTTCGGTTGGGGGTTCTTCCCCCTTCCCTTCACCAAAAAAAAGGAATTTGTTTAATAATATTAAATAAAATGAAAATTTTGAAACTTACGAGGCCCAAAGTCTTGGCTTAGTTGCTTGGGCCTTGGGCACACCCTATTTCAAACACTAGCGACCCTCTACTACAATAGCAAATTTGCGCGCCACAATGTTGCGAATACTAACTCTTATGAATGCAACACTAGATTAACTGTCACTTGGTGCGTGAGACGCTCTAGGCTTTGACATCTTATATCGTCTCCACTATGGACCAAACCGTATTCTTCTCTCCTAGCTTAGAGTGATTGAGATACACCAGCTTGTGCGGGTATTGGAGATTAGCCAATGTATTTTACTTCATTAGTCTGTTATTTTATTTAGTTGATCAGTATTTACTATAGTGATTAGTCAATCAAAAGGTTAGTACAGTTCCTTGGAATGCTAATTTTGGCATATTATCAAACAGCTTGTGTTCTACTTATATATAACAAGTATTGTGCTCAATCAATGAAACAAGTTAATCATTGCCATATTCATTTTACATATACTTCTTACAGAAACTATAAAAGGAAGGCTTAGACTGAAAGATCCTATGTATCATATTCTTCTGCCAATTTACTTGTCCATTCTATCTGTTTGTTATGTTGCTTCTGAGAACAATGTGCTTGATATTATAATAGACTTAGTCCTACATTTGTTTTATTCTTATTAATATATATATATATATATATATATATATATATGTGTGTGTGTGTGTGTGAGAGAGAGAGAGTGTGTGTCTTAAAGTCGGACCTAAAGTCGTCGACGTGCCCTCCGGGTTGCAGCCCAACGTGATAGACCAATGTGGGTAGGGTACCTACACACACTCTGACGCTCAAGTCTATGTATCAAAGTTTGGTGTGAGGTATGAGTTATGAGAAACGTACTTGAGTCGTAGGGATCTGCTGATATTTATAGGGCGAGGTCGTGCTCATCTGCACCGTTGGGTGCAAAGGGGTGATCGTAGCCCTCGATGTCTACGCAGGACAGATCGCGATCCGTGCCATAAGCCGAAAGTACTGATCACACCAATCAGGGCCATATGTTGGCTTCACTAGTGGATCCTAGTCGTCCATTCGTTGAAGACTGGGTGATGTCGAGTCGGGCTATAGAGACTAGCTGACGTCGAGCTGGGCTATGGAGTAGTTGCTGCTAAGTCGGATCAAGAGCACGCTCGGTCCGGAACAATATATTTATATTTAAGTTGGACTAAGATCTTACATTTGCTATTAGAGTTATCTCTAGTCTTGTTATTCAACAATGTTTTACTCTTGTGCTCTTCGAGTTTTGCATGCTAATGAGATTATATATTGTTGTCTGAATTGCATCAGTAATTGACTTCTTATTGTATGTCTTGCTTTAGAATTAAGATAAGACGGTTGAAAACTTATTATAATCTTGGTTGTATTTGTTATTTAATTCATCTATTATCCAATCAATAATTATTATATAATACAGGTTCAAGGTAGAAAACTTCATATACCAATAAATAGAAGTTAAAATTTTCAAATTCAGAAAATTCTAACAATTCATATATATACAGGTTCAAGTAATGCATTCAAGAACTAGTGACTAGAATTTGAAATTCAATCAACCAGTTCCCCCCTCAAACCTTGTTAATCTCATTTTCTCTCAATCTAATACATTGTCTAATCTTAATTACATGGAAGAATATAGCTGCTTTGGTGAGATGATTCTGTGCAAAACTTTGCCAGAAACATCATAGAATTCAAATTTTGCATCTGTTTGAGTCAATTGCACAGACATGAAACCTTGTCCATCATAGAAGAAATTTACATCTCTTCTGTTAATTTCTTTGAAATCTCCTCTCCATGCCTTTGATCCTGCTCCACTAGTCAGAAATTGAATAGGACTGCAATTTCAAACAAATTTGCCTATCAGGTAAATATATGATTATTTTTTGTGTAAATATATTTTATAGGATTTTATTTAGTTTTTTTACCTTTCTGTATCACTGATGTGTTCAAGACAGTGATCATGTCCATTCATGTAAAAATCAATGTTATTTTCTTGAAGAATTGGTAGAAGCTGGCTTATAAGTTCTTCTGTATCACCATGATGGCCAACACTTCTAATTGCATGGTGACCAACAACAATCTTCCATTTTGCTGTTGATTCCTTCAGTGCCATATCTACATCCTGGAACATAATAATCCATAACATTGTTATCTATCTGATTTAAGTACAATATTAAACTACTAGCAACTATGAAACACTGGCCCAGACACAAACACCAGACATGACACTAACACATAGACATCGATAACAATTTAAGAAAATAGAAGTGATTGAAATGTCGGTGTCCGACACGACACATGCCGAACACCGAAATGCCTTCAATCTGAAGTGTCGATAGAGCCATCAAACAGGGCCGCCCGACTTGGCTCACTAGGCCAAAATGTAAAAATGGGCTAAGCTGGGCCAGCCTAGTTGTCTACTGGACTATGTCTTCCATAACCTAGCACAACCCAAATCACTGGCCCAACAAATAGGCCCGACCCACTCTAACTTTTAACAAAGGAAACCTCAAATAGATATTAAAAGGGAGCCCAACTCGGTGATGTGCCAACTGGCCTAGGCCAAAACAGATCTGTTATTTTCTGGACCCCTATTTAATGAGCCCAATCCAGGCCAGAACACTAAGTAATTGGACCGGCCCATTGGGCTAGGCCCAAATTGAGAATTCTGTCTGTGCTATAAACACTAGCATTTCAAAGTAAACTAGAAACAAAATTTGTTTGCTTGAACCCAATTGAAAATTTTAAACTTGCTCTATTAATACCTTGAGTAAGTTGCTGATATAAGATTTTGGAGGGTTAATTCCATGCCAATCATACTTATGTCCTTCTGGTTTAATATAGTACTCTTCAACAAAAGGGGTAGTGTCCACTAAGAAAATCTCTGCCACCTCTGTACAAAGAAGAAAACAAGACATTAGAAAACTATATAGACATGATTTTCAAACATCTCAGTAGCAAGATGAATACCTGTAACAAAGAAAATAATATTCACTAAAATCATGCAAATACCTGTATCAACAATGAAAGACCTTAAGCAAATCCATCTGCTATCAATTTGTCTAAGAACTGGACTCAATTGAGCCTCTGCATCACCTCTGTAGTCATGGTTTCCCAACACTGCATACCAATTTTATTATAAGAAAATGTTATTACATGTATAAACTATGGTCAAAGATACAAATTATAAAACTCTATTATCATTTATTATCATTAATGAGTTTAGATTAAGAATTTACTTACCACTGTACCACTGAGTTTGCAGGCTTTTTGCTGTGTAAATTTTAGTGAATGATTCCTCAAAAGCTGGATCATTTTCACTAGTTAATCCATTGTCATAGAAATTGTCTCCAGTAGAAATCACAAAATCAATGTCTAGCTTCTCTCCAACCTCCCCCATCTGCATACAAAAAGCTCATTTTATCACACTATCACAAAATATATCATATTTTGCGGTTTTCTTATCACGCGATTATAAAATTTAAATTTTATTGAATATTTCTTTCCTAGTAAATAAAATTTCTGGATGCGCCATTGCACATACGGTAGCATGAACACGACCATGACAGCAATTTAAAACCTTTGTCATAAGACAGAAACCTTGCGACTTGGAGGTCACGGGTTCAAAACATGGAAACACAAGCAATTGCAGCCCCTCAATGAATGATCATATATCATACATTTGTCAAATAATCATATAATTCAAATTTTCACACATGCATATAGCAAATCATAAAAGAGACACATAAATAAATAAATCAAACCTGAAAAGCAACTTCAGATTGATTGTATTCACCTCTCCTTCCCCAATCACCAATAACCAAGAAACTAAGAGAACCATCACTTTTAGGAGTGTGTTCAAATTTCTGCAATTCTGCAGATGCATGAAGAATCACCAAACCAAAGAGAAAGCATATCAACATGGAGTTTCCACTAAGACCTTCCATTGCTCTAGTGGATTCTCAAAACACTAGCTTCACAAATTCTTGATGTGTCTCCTAACCAATAAGCCAATATATATACAACAAAAAACATATGTTTATCTGTTTATAACAAAAAACATAGCATGAGCATGAGGGATGGGAAAGTAATAATGATTAAAAAACAAAATAATAGAATAATAAAAAAGGAATTAGTGTATTATTGATAGAATTTTTAAAATTCAAATATTTTTATTAATTAAAAAATCAATATTGAAATAGGGTTTGTGGATAAGATATTATAAGATGGTAACTTATAAATATGTTACCATTTCAAAATTAAGGAAGAAAACGCATTTGATAGAACATTATATTTTTTTCCTTTTTATTAAAAAGGAAATAATTTGAATAATTGTTGCAATTTGATGTGTGTCAGTAAGAATAATATTGAGAATTTTTGAGATTGGGTGAATTTGTCAGAAAGGGTAGTGATGGGTTACGTAATATGAAGAATAACATGGCTAGAACCAAATAACTAGTGGCTAGTAATAAGGTTGCTGTTGAATAGGTTAACAATAACATGGTTTCTTTTTAAATGGCATATGCGAATATTCTTAGGTAGGAAAATTTGAAAGGAAGGATATATAATAGAATATTCGGATTCTTTTGTTAAATGCAATCATGGTGTCTATTGCATTAATGTAGTTTATTATGTTACATCATGTAGTTGTTTCAATGTAATTTGGTTTATTCTCACTAAAACTATAAAATAAAATGAAAATTAAATAGTTGCCTTCCCTTTGTTCTTGCCTCTTCTTGATCTTTCCCTATTGGGATGGATATGATAAAAGGCAACACATTATTGAGTCGAATTTTAATAATTCTGATCTAATGTGTTGAAGGCTATGTGACAATTGCAGCACAGTGAACAGTTATATGTGTACTTAATTGGTTCAATTTTCAATATATGATATTTTTAATACAAGTAATTTATAATCTAGCGAAAAATTGGTGAATAATGGATACAAGGATATTGATACTGGATAACGAATATGCTAACAGACAAGACGTGTTCATTAAACTAACCGATAAATATAAAACGACATAAAATAACATTTTTAATCAATATAAAATATGAAATATATTTAAAAATTATTATTGCTATAATTTTTTAATTAAAATAGATATTAAGATATTTACAAACTACAATTTTAAAATTTGTATTTTATTACTTTATTTACTTATTTCAACAAAAACATTTTTTATTAATTAAAATATTTTATATATATATATATATATATATATGTATATAAAAATAAGTTAAATAAGCATACCATAACTTAGGTATTGCGATGCAATAATCGACATATAATAATAGTACAAAATACTGCGATGCGCAAATGCCTGCAAAATTAGGGATTCAATTTTTTTAGTTTAGTATATTGAGGATAGAGCAGGAATTTAATACAAATTTATGACAGTAAAAATGACAAAAATTTGATATGCTATAAGCTAAAATACTACCCAAAAATGCTTAAACGCTATTGCTTGCCAAACATGCCCAAACTTTTTAATCTGTCATTCGCTAGTCAAATTTGATATCTGGGAAATGAGAATTGTCAAATAGAGCCCCAAGCTAAAACTTTCGATAATTATATCTTCCTTTCGTACCAACTCATAAGCAAAAATAAAAAAAATGATATTCCCCCTTCATAATCTTTGATACTTTTCGCTTTTTATTTTGTCACAAAACAATAGTACTTTTAAAAATTCAATGTACAAATCACCAAACTTTTCCAAATATTCATATTTATTGGATCTTCTAGAGACCCAAGACAACTATTAACTCTTTTATTTTGATTTTAAGGCTAAAATACTCCTGGGATCCCTTAATTTAATTAAAGATAACGATTTAGTCATTTAACGTTTTTTTGTCCCGAATAAATCCTCTAGCTTTCAAATTTTAAGCATAGTTAACCTTTTTCACAGTTTATTTTCAACTTCGTTAAAAAAAGGTTTACGTGGCAGTGATGGTAGCTAAGTATCCGTTCTTTATGCTCAGGTGGCACTATATATTTGATTAAGAAACTAAAGTACCAAAAATTAAGATCAGAGAGAGTACTTATTAAGAAAGTCAATTTTTCTCAAATTTAACCTTCCTTGGAATCCTTGGAAGTAAACAACTGCAAAAGAAGTAGCAAAAACAATTTTTGGTAAAGAAAACTCAATATACTCTAAGAGGGTGTTTCGATGCGGCAATTTTTTTAAGGTACTGTAATCTTTTGGAGAAACTAAAATACCGTGTATTAAAATACTTTGTTTAATAATAAAATTTAAGAATTTGTAAAATGAAGGGATTTCATGAGGTATTTTATTTGAAATTTTCTCTTTGCCGTAGAAAATATAAATCTTAAAACAGTCCTATAAATATTTCAATTTGTCCCTATAGTTTTCAAAATATGCACATGAGTCCCTAAATATTTTCAAAAATTCTGGTGTTGTCCCTATACTTATTCAATTCAACACTTTTGTAAATTGATCGCTCTAAATTTTCAAAATTTCATATTGCTCTCTAAAAAATTCCAGACTTTGTAGATTGGTCCCTGTTAATTTTACCTCTTTTTTTTTTAAACTTATGAAATTGCCCAACTTTATCCAAACAAAAAATATATAAATGAAGGGAATTCATTTGAAGAATTAGAATTACTTAGAATTTCAAATTCCCTAAAATTGCTAAATCACTTCATCCAAACACAATATAAGGGATTTTTTTTTGGAACAACACAAGTGAATAGGGAAAAAGTAGTTAACTATTTTTAGAAAAAAAAAGTGAAATGTAGTGCTTAAAATTTGGGATAGAGGGAGTATATATCACAGAAACTATTCTTTTTTTAGTTCGCAACTACAGGGACTAATCTATCAAGATACTGAGATTCATTGAAATTTGATGGAGTTGACCTCTCCCACCAGGTATTTTTCCATACGCACCGACTAGAGATCGTATCCTTGACCAAATGGTTAAGGAGTCTAAGTATCTACCATTTGTGCTATACCATATTGGTTTTCAGAAACTATTCTAGTAGTTAGGTTTTTTGCTCAGTAGCCATCTATGTGTTAGCCTGTAATTTCGACAGGCTTCATTAAAGATGGTCAACATGGCCTGACTTATATTTCGACGAAGACCAAATTATTTCGACAGAGAAGATGGTCATACGCAAGGTAAACTCGACAAGTTTCCAGGGAAGCAAAAGCAAGAGAGAGGAAAATCGACACAAGCTTTCGACAGACAGAAAACAGAGCAGTTATACGCTGAAGGCTAGCAGTTGGTCGAAGCATGACAGAGCGGTTCTGGTCGAAAGTAGGAGTAGCAGTTACTTATTTTCAAATTTCTAGGCAGTTACTTAGTCAGTTTTTCCCCCTCTTTTCCTTTGTATAAATAGCTGTTTCTGAGAAGAAACAGAGGTCGCAAATCACAATACACACCCGATTCCTGAAACTCTAACTTCCAAGCCAGAGCGAAAAACGAGTGGAAGAATCGCTGTACGTGATCGTGTACCACTTTTATGATTCAATGCAATTTGTTTTTCTGTTCTTTACAATTCACGCACCATTTACTGCTTCTTTTCTTTTCCATTCTGTTAAATCATTGCAAACCGTCCCCTTTTTCTACGTTTTCTTCAACAAAAACTTTTGCAATTCAAAGGCAATTGCTTTGAGATTTTTCTAGTTTGATCTCACAAACCTTCTAATAAAACTAGTGATTGTTTGCTAAAAACACCAGCAAACAAATTGGCACGCCCAGTGGGACTTTGCCTTTGATTTTGTTCTATTCGCTGTTGTATGCACTTAAGAAGTGGTAAAATGGTTCGTTCTGGTACGAATAATGCATCTAGTTCCAACCCTGTGGTTTCACAAGGGCAAGGAACAACAATGGATTCTGCGAGCGTTAGTGCAGGACCATCATCGTCGGTAACCGTTCCTTCATTATCAATGACTAATGTTGGTTCAACACAGTCAGAAATGGCATCTTTGCCTATGTCTTTGCCGTTAAGTGCAGGGCTTCATAGCCCTTACATGGCAATGGGAAACGGTTTAGACCCACGTTTGAATAACGTGCATCTACCCCCATTTTCTTTGGGAATGTATGGCATGCCTACTGGAATGCCACATAGTTCGACCTTTTCCCCTACACATGTCTCTTCTGAGAGCGTATTTGGTCGAAATCCCCCAGCATTAACCAATACGTCTTTGTTGGCCTTAAGACAGCAAGTAGACGAGAGTAATCACGATATGGTTAATATGCTTACCCAACAAATTGGTACAGTTTTCAATCCATTGATTCAAAATACCAATAACAGTTACCAAATGTTGGCAAATCAGATGAGTAGGATTGTAGACTTTTTTGGGGTTCCAGCGGTTAATAATAGGCACGTTCCTATTATTGCGGGTAATGCGTCGCCAGTTAACCCCCAAGAAGCAGTTGCAGTCGAAGCGTCGACAGTTGTAGGCGAACTACAAGGGGTAGTAAACCACGTCCCTGAAGTAGTTTTGGTAAATAGACACCAGAACGCTGACGAAGTTGTTCGACAAGTGCAACAACACAATGTTGGCGCAGAAAACAATATAGCTACTTTAGTCGAAACTATTTTGGCGCAAAATGGCCTTAACATAGGTTTACAAAGGCCTAACTTTGTATCACCATTATGTGAATACGTGTTACAAACTGAGTTACCAAGGGGATGGAAAGTTCCCAAGTTTACTAAGTTTGGTGGTGAAACAAATGAGTCCACAGTCGAACACATTGCTCGTTTCTTGACTGAGGCTGGGGACTTAGCACAAAATGAGAATTTGAAGATGAAATATTTTCCAAATTCTCTAACTAAAAATGCTTTCACTTGGTTCACGACCTTACCCCCTGGTTCTATGTTCACATGGGGGCAATTAGAAAAGGCATTCCATGCACAGTTTTACATGGGCCAGTCGAAAATTAGTCTTAAAGAATTGGCTAGTGTTCGGCGCAAAATGCCTGAAACTATTGATGATTACTTAAACAGATTTAGGCTGTTGAAATCTCGTTGCTTCACACAAGTCCCTGAACATGAGCTTGTCGAAATGGCTGCTGGTGGCCTTGATTACTCAATTAGAAAGAAATTAGACACATCTCATTTGCGAGATATGGCTCATTTGGCTGATAGAGTTCGACAAGTTGAAAGGCTTAGAGAGGAAAAATCTAGGTCGAATAGGTATCATAAAAAAGAAAAAGTGGCATATGTTGAAGAAGAATTCGACGTTTCATCTGGTAATGTCGAAGAAGAGGAGATAGACGTGGCTGAACTTAAGCCTGGTCCTCCTTATACCTGTAAATTATTAAGGCCTGCGAATGGGAATAACCCTGTAGAGCCTAAGAATGATAGATTTATGCCTAAGACTTATACTTTTGATGTTACTAAATGTGATGAAATTTTTGATCTTTTAGTAACTGATGGTCAAATATTAGTGCCTAAAGGCCTTAAAATACCAACTCTTGACCAAAGAAAGAAAAAGGGTTATTGTAAGTTCCATAATTTTTTGGGACATAACACTGACCGTTGTGTGCTCTTCAGGGATATTGTGCAAAAAGCAATTGACGAAGGAAGACTCAAATTTGCTGATAAGAAAATGAAAGCTCCTATGCAGATTGATGTTGATCCATTGCCTAAGGCTGAAGCTATGTACTCTGAACCTGTCGAAGCTGATGTAGGCATGGTGGATGCTCAAATGGCAGACCCTCCTAAGTGTGTCAAGATTGCCACCGAAAAATTAAAAGGTTTTATGTATGCTGAAGGTAAAAAACAGGAAGTGACCCTAAAAGAATATGATGGGAAGATACATGCTGTGTATCCAAAGGCTGAGGAAGAATTGATAGATTTCCTCAATCGGTGTAAGTGGAATAATTCTGAAGTTATGCTTTGCCCAAGGTGCAGTGCTGTCTTCGATAAAGAAGCAGCTAAAGCTGTCGAAGGTTATCAGGATCAACAACAACGCAAAAGAAAATGGCTTGATAACAGGCCAAAATTTGACTTTGCAAAAGGAGATCTTCCTGGCTATGAGGCTAATGTGTCAGCAAAGCCTTCAACAAGTAAACGACAATTTGCTAAGGAGAAGTCCTTAGCAAAAGGGTATTTGAAGCTGTCAACAGGTAAATCCTTTGTCCCAAGTGCTAGTGCTCCTGTCGAAGAGTGGGTGCCCAATAATCAACGTGCTAAAGCTGTCAAGCCAGGTACTGATGCTATCAAGTTTAATTATAAGAATAACTATAAGGGTAAGAACCCCATGACTAGAACACAGTGGCGTCGTTACCAAAGACAACAGAAGAAGAAGACACACTTTGACATTAACAAGGTTCCAAGTCATTTGGCTAATAATCAAGTTCCACGCAGCATGATAGTGGCGAAGAGTGAGGTTCACAAAGCTGAAGTTGCCACAAAGAGGAACGCTGATGTTGCTAATCATGTGTGTGCAGCAAATAAGGCCAAAGGCAAGGCTGTAGTAACAGAAAAGCCAAGAAGGCCTGCTCTTGAAAGGATATTTCCTCCATTGTCAACAGTGAAAGAAAGAAATGCTGATTTCGACATGGATGAAGACATGGAGTCTGATTTCAATGATTCTGAAGATGACCTCGACGTTGTTTGCAATGTGGTATCAATACTGCCTCTTGAGTACGATGTTATCACAGTACCAAATGACGTTGAAGAAGATTTCACAGAGGACATGGCTCATCATAAGCCAATGTGTTACTATGTGATGAACGATGGTTGTGTCGAAGACCAAATGGCTACCTTCGAGAAGCCAGATATGAGTATGCAAAACCATTTGAAACCCCTGTATGTCCAAGCCAAAGTCAATGGTGTTGGAATTAACAAAGTGTTAGTGGATGGTGGAGCCGCAGTGAATTTAATGCCACATGGTCTTTTGAAGAAGATTGGTAAGTTCGATACTGACCTCAGGCCACATAACATTGTCTTAAGCAACTATGAAGGCAAAACTGGCCATTCTTTGGGGGCCATTGAGGTGGACTTAATTGTTGGTTCCATAAAGAGGACTACATTGTTCTTAGTGATAGCCTCTAAAGCGAATTTTAATTTACTCCTTGGTAGAGAGTGGATCCATGGAGTTGGTGCTGTCCCTTCAACTTTGCATCAACGTTTAGTAATGTGGAAGGAAGATGGTTTGGTAGAGTATGTTGAAGCCGATCAGAGCTACTTCCGTGCTGATGTGAACCAAGTTACCAAGGAAAATTTTGAGAAACAAATGGCGAAGATTGCGCCATGTTCATCTTCTAATGAGGCATATGTCCCTGCGGATAATGTTTTTGCCTCAGTTCATCTTGACCCAAATTATGGTTTTGTTTGGGAAAGAGAAATAATGGGAGATGATAGTGTCTATCCTGATGGTGTTTTTCGACCAACAGGGTGGAACACTCGTTCTTGAAAGTGTTCTTATGTCAGTGCCCAATGCATGGGACAAAATTACGGCTTATATGGCCGAAAACAAGTTTAAAGCGGCTATAGAGGCCGAAATTATTCAACAAACAATGGCTGTCGAAGCCAGTGAGTTACATGAAGAAAATGGCATAGTCATAGATGAAAGACTTGACTGTATCTATGATGATGATCCATTAGGTTTTGAAAAGGATCCTAGAGATTTGACAAAGCATATGCAAGCTCAAGACCCGTTAGAAGAAGTTGATTTGGGAAATGGCTCAATAAAAAGGCCAACTTATATTAGTGCAAATATTGATGCTTCTCTAAAAACCCAAGTCATTACATTGCTAAGGGAGTTCAAAGACTGTTTTGCTTGGGATTACGACGAGATGCCCGGGTTAAGTCGAGAAGTAGTGGAAATGCAATTACCAATTCGACCAGGGAAGAAACCAGTGAAGCAAGTGCCGAGAAGATTTGCTCCTCAAGTGTTGGCTAAGATCAAAGAGGAAATCGAAAGGCTATTCAGAAACAAATTCATCAGAACTGCCAGGTATGTCGAATGGTTAGCCAATATAGTTCCTGTAATAAAGAAAAATGGGACTCTTAGAGTTTGCATAGACTTTAGGGATTTAAATAATGCAACTCCTAAGGATGAATACGCAATGCCTGTGGCAGAAATGCTAATAGATTCAGCAGCAGGATTTGATTATCTTAGTATGCTCGATGGTTATTCTGGGTATAATCAAATCTTCATTGCTGAAGAGGATGTGTCGAAAACTGCTTTTAGATGTCCAGGGGCATTGGGTGTTTATGAATGGATAGTAATGCCCTTTGGATTAAAGAATGCTGGTGCTACATATCAGAGGGCCATGAATTCTATGTTTCATGATTTTATTGATGATTTTATGCAAGTATACATAGATGATGTGGTGGTTAAATCTTCCTCAGAAAGTGGTCATTTAGACCATCTTCGCCGTTCTTTTGAAAGAATGAGGAAATATGGATTGAAATTAAATCCATTAAAATGTGCCTTTTGTGTACGTGCAGGTGATTTCTTGGGTTTTATAGTGCACAAAAAAGGCATTGAAATCAATCAAAATAAGACTAAGGCAATTATGGAAACGAAGGCCCCTTCGACCAAAAAAGAGCTTCAGTCGTTGCTGGGAAAAATCAATTTCCTTCGAAGATTTATATCAAATCTAAGTGGCAAAACACAAGTTTTTTCGCCATTGTTAAGACTGAAGAAGGAAGAAGAGTTCAAATGGGAACCAATGCATCAAGCAGCCTTCGACGAAATCAAGTCTTATTTGATGAAACCACCAATTTTGTTGCCTGTTATTAAACATAAAGTGCTCAAATTGTATATAGCAGCTTCTGATAGAACAATAGGTAGCATGTTAGCACAAGAGGATGATAGTGGTATCGAAAGAGCCATTTATTACCTCAGTAGGGTCCTAAATGATGCCGAAACGAGGTACACTCCTATAGAAAAGTTGTGCCTTTGTTTGTATTTTTCGTGTACAAAGTTAAAGCAATATATAAAACCAGCTGATGTTTCTGTTTATTCGCATTTTGATGTTATTAAGCATATGCTGTCGAAACCAATAATGCATAGCCGAATTGGTAAATGGGCTTTGGCTTTGTCAGAATACAACTTAACTTATCAACCTCTAAAATCAATTAAAGGACAAGTGGTTGCTGATTTTATAGTAGACCATTCTGTTGTCGAAGAAACATCAAGTTTTGTAGACGTATATCCTTGGAGGTTGTACTTTGATGGTTCAAGCCATAGACATGGAGTTGGGATTGGTATTTTAATAATATCTCCTACTAACATTCCAACGAAGTATAAGTTTAAAATTTGGGATGTTTGCTCCAATAATGAGGCTGAGTATGAGGCTTTAATAGTAGGCCTTGAAATTTTACTTGAGCTGGGGGCAAGTCATGTCGAAATAAAAGGTGACTCTGAATTGGTTGTCAAACAATTGACAAGAGAGTACAAATGCATTAAAGAGCACCTTATCAGATACTTTGTTGTTGCCAATGCTTTGTTAAAAAGATTTGAGTCTGTTCACTTAAAACATTTACCACGAATTGATAATCAAGTGGCAAATGAATTGGCACAAATTGCTTCAGGCTATAAAGTTTCGAAACAAAGCCTGGAAGAGTTAATCGAAATAAAGGATAAAATCATTTCTAATGACTATTCTTCGTCACTATTGTCAACACCAAGAATTGGGGGGGCAACAAACGCAAACGAGGAACTAGTCGTTGTCGAAAAACGTCAATTTTTTGGTGACTTTGACTTAGCAGAAATTTTTGCTCTTGACAATATGACCAATAATGATTGGCGAAGGCCTATTGCGGAATATTTGCAAAATCCCACAAGAAATACCAATAAAAAGGTAAAATACAGAGCTTTGAGCTATGTGATAATTGGAAACGAATTGTTTAAAAAGACTCCTGAAGGAGTATTATTAAAATGTCTTAGTGAAAATGAGGCATATATAGCAGTTTCTGATACACATAGTGGAGCATGTGGTTCACACCAAGTAGGCCATAAAATGAAGTGGTTATTATTCCGACAAGGAATGTATTGGCCAACTATGCTGAAAGATTGCATAGAATTTGCTAAGGGATGCCAAGAGTGTCAAAAGCATGCTGGGATACAACATGTACCTGCAAATGAATTGCATGCCATAGTCAAACCTTGCCATTTAGAGGTTGGGCTCTAGATGTGATTGGAGAGATAAAGCCAACTTCGTCGAAGGGCCATAGATATATCCTTGTGGGAATTGATTACTTCACCAAATGGGTTGAAGCTATACCTTTAGCCAATGTTGATCAAGAAGCAGTGATAAGGTTTATTCAAAATCATATCATTTATAGGTTTGGAATTCCAGAAACCATTACTACAGATCAAGGAACAGTTTTCACTGGTAGAAAAATGGTAGAGTTTGCTTCTGAAATTGGTTTTAAGTTATTAACTTCAACACCATATTATGCGCAAGCCAATGGCCAAGTAGAAGCTGCCAATAAAGTTATTATTAATTTAATTAAAAAGCATGTTGGGCAGAAACCCAAAAATTTGCATAATACCCTTGATCAAGCATTATGGGCTTGTCGAAATTCACCCAAAGAATCTATCAACACTACTCCTTATAGGCTAACATTTGGACACGATGCAGTGTTGCCTGCTGAAATTTGTCTACAATCAACAAGAATTCAAAGACAGTGGGAGATTCCCTCTGATTATTATTGGAATATGATGCTTGATGAATTGGTTGATTTAGACGAAGAAAGGTTATTAGCTTTAGATATGCTTATTCGACAGAAAGAGAGGGTAGCTAAAACTTATAACAAAAAGGTTAAGTCTAAAACCTTTGATTCAGGTGATCTAGTGTGGAAGGTCTTATTGCCTATGGATAAAAAAGATAGAGTCTTTGGTAAGTGGTCCCCAAGTTGGGAAGGACCATTTAAAATTTTACAAGCTTATTCAAACGGCGCATATGAGGTCGAAGAGATTGGCGCTGATGGAAGAATTTTGCGTATAAATGGCAAATACTTGAAAAAATATAAGCCAACGTTGCAAGAAGTTAAAATAACGCTGGAATAAATATAAAGAAAGCGTAAAAACATGGCATTTAAGTTGCCAAAACACTGCCGAAATTACAGGTTGTTCAAGCTCAAGGTTTGAATATCGAAACAACACTTAACAGTGGTGACATCAGGTATACAGCTATGTTACTCAAGTGCAAAGTTATTTCGATGATGAATTCAAAAATGTCTTTCTCTTCTTCCTCTTCAAGTTCAGTCGAAAAAGACATTTTTGGGGGGCAACTTGTTAGCCTGTAATTTCGACAGGCTTCATTAAAGATGGTCAACATGGCCTGACTTATATTTCGACGAAGACCAAATTATTTCGACAGAGAAGATGGTCATACGCAAGGTAAACTCGACAAGTTTCCAGGGAAGCAAAAGCAAGAGAGAGGAAAATCGACACAAGCTTTCGACAGACAGAAAACAGAGCAGTTATACGCTGAAGGCTAGCAGTTGGTCGAAGCATGACAGAGCGGTTCTGGTCGAAAGTAGGAGTAGCAGTTACTTATTTTCAAATTTCTAGGCAGTTACTTAGTCAGTTTTTCCCCCTCTTTTCCTTTGTATAAATAGCTGTTTCTGAGAAGAAACAGAGGTCGCAAATCACAATACACACCCGATTCCTGAAACTCTAACTTCCAAGCCAGAGCGAAAAACGAGTGGAAGAATCGCTGTACGTGATCGTGTACCACTTTTATGATTCAATGCAATTTGTTTTTCTGTTCTTTACAATTCACGCACCATTTACTGCTTCTTTTCTTTTCCATTCTGTTAAATCATTGCAAACCGTCCCCTTTTTCTACGTTTTCTTCAACAAAAACTTTTGCAATTCAAAGGCAATTGCTTTGAGATTTTTCTAGTTTGATCTCACAAACCTTCTAATAAAACTAGTGATTGTTTGCTAAAAACACCAGCAAACACTATGTATGTCCAAAATCAAAATGACTAAGTCACTAATTAAAAGTCTTTACGACCTTTAACTTTTGGGTTTTGTTAACGCCACCTTATCAAGTTATACCCCCACAAAATATGATAATCCGAAAATACCTATATAAATCTGTTTTATTATATTGAATTAGATAAATCTTAGAATATTGAATTAGATAAATCCATTAAGTGGATTTATATTGAATTAAATAAATCCGTTTCTAATATATATTTATACAACTACTACTCCACTAAAATGACCTATTTAGTCATTTGAGAAAAGTGACACCTATACTAATTAAGGACAAAAATGTAATTGACTCACTAAATAACAAAAACAACTTTTCACTTTCTCTTTCTTCTTACACTCTTTCTTCTCCTTTTCACTTTTCTTTTTTTGACCATTCATTTTCACTTCTCTCTTACACTCTCTTTCTTCCTTTTTTCTTTTCACTTTACTTTACTTTTACTTTTCCTATAAACAATTATTCTCTTTCTCTTATCACATCACTTTAGTTTTTTAACCAAATTTCTAAATTTATACAAACACTACTCTACTAAAATTTTAACTAAAATAATCAATTAAAAATTTAACCAAATTTCTATCTTTTACTATCTACTAATCAACTAAAATAATCAATTGAAACTACGAGGTAACTGCAATGATATATATAAAAAAATACAGGATTAATATTTGTCTTTAATAATTAAAAATTTTGAAGACTATTATAAACCTACTATCTAAAAAACAAGAAGATTTAATGACTATTAAAGCTACTGATTAATATTTAAAACAAATATTTCTTATTGATTATTTACTATCTCTCTTTTACTATATATCTACTATAATCTACTAATCAACTAGAAAATCAATTGAAACTATGAGATAACCGCTCCGATATATATAAAACACGAGATTTATATTTGTCATTGATAATTAAATTTTTTGAAGACTACTACTACAAACCTACTATCTAAAAAACAAGAAGATTTAATGACTATTTAAACTACTAATTAATATTTAAAACAAATTTTTCTTATTGATAATCTACTATATATGTTTGACTATCTACTATAATCTACTAATCAACTAAAATAATCAATTCAAACTACGAGATAACTGCACTGATATATAAAAAACACGAGATTAATATTTGTCATTGATAATTATAATTTTTGAAAACATAAACTTACTATCGAAAAAAATAAGAAGACTTAGTGATTATTTAAACTGATTAATATTTAAAACACACAATACAAATATATGTTACTAATACTAAAAATGACAAATAATTGTCACTAATATATAAAAAACACGGGATGAATATTTTTTATTGATAATCTACTATCTATTATAATCTACATTAACTCAAATAGTCAATTGAAACTATGAGATAACTGCAATGATATATAAAAAACACGGGATAACTGCACTGATATATAAAAAAACATTTCTTATTGATAATCTACTATCTAACTTTTACTATCTACTATAACATACTAATCAACTCAAATAATCAATTGAAACTATGAGATAACTGCACTGATACTTAAAACAACACGGGATAACTCCACTGATATATAAAAAATACAGGGATAACTACAATGATATATATAAAAAAACGAGATAGCTGCACTGATATATAAATGGCTTAAATACAGTTTTGGTCCCCTAAGTTTCACCAACTCACGATTTTGATCCCCTAAGTTTTAATTTCACGAATTTGATCCCCAAGTTTCCCAATTTATAAAATCAGGGTCCCCTACTAATCTGGTCAAAATTGATGCTAACCTGTCCGTCACTTAAACTGCGTGGCAGCCATGCTGGCATGCCAAAGTGACTTTTTTATATTAAAAATTGTTATTTTTATTTTAACATTTGTTTATATATATATATATATATATTTAAATTATATTTAAGAAATTAGAAATTAAAAAAAATCGGATGCCAGCATTATTTATATTATATTTAATATAGATATAACATAAATATATAAAAATAACAATTTTTAATATAAAAAAACCACTTTGGCATGCCAGCGTGGCTGCCACATAGTTTAAGTGACGAACAGGTCAGCATCAATTTTGATCAGATTAGTGAGGGACCCTGATTTTACAAATTGGGAAACTTGGGGGATCAAATTCGTGAAATTAAAACTTGGATGATCAAAATCATGAGTTGGTAAAACTTTAGGGACCAAAACTGTATTTAAGCCTATATAAAAAGACACGGAATAACAACACTGATATATAAAAAACACGGGATAAATGCACAGATTTTTTAAATGATACTTTTACATTTTTATATTTTTATATTTATCTATTTTTTATTTGAAACTAATTTTTTATCTACTTTAAATTTGTGTTCATATTCACGTGGTAATGTTCAGACTATTTCAATATTGTCTAGGTTCCTTTATAAAAAGAACACGATACCACCCGTGCGTATGCACGGGTATCCTACTAGTTTGGATAAAAACCAAAAACAAATTTATCTTTTATTAGATAAATCTAAGCGACAAATTTTATAGAAGTATTTTCGATTTATCATAATTTGTGGGGTATAAAAAAAACCCTTAACTTTTATGTACTTTTTTCCATGCCTTCAACCTTTCATCCTCTGATAATTTTCTGATAATTAAAAATAATATATTGTTGGTAATATTAATATTAGTTTGTTTATTTAATTAGTATTTTAATGATTTTTTACACTTTCAACCAATTACATCATATAAATATTTGATTTTTAATCCTCAAAAACTAGGATTTTTAATTGGTTGACAGTGTCAATAGATTTTTCAATTGACAGTGCATACTAACTAAACTCGTAAATATTTTATTGCAGCTGAAAATTGTAATGGAATAAGGGTTGGAGACTCAGTCATCTGGACATCTTTTTTGTACCTGCAGATTTGCCTCGACGTTATGGCGTGGTACCGTCAACTGGTTGGGTTTCGATTTTGTGATGCAGTGGGGGATTTCCTTCTTGTTCACTCAGTTTATTCATATTGGGGGTCCGACTAGATGCAGACACGAATTGATGCTTTGGCATACGGTTCTTTAGGTCATTTGGGATTCAAGGAACAACTGCATCTTCTCTAGTGGTACTCCTGATATTGAGAGGCCCTTTGACAGGATTGCTTCCCTCTCCTGATGTTGGTTCCAGGATAGGGGAGATCCTTCTCTTGTTTATATTACGAGTGGTTTGTCGATCCTACTGATTGTATATCTAGGACATAGTTTAGATTGTAGAGATCTTCCCAGGTTCGGGGTTGATTCTTCCTCATTTGTATATTTGAGTACCTCTCTCTCTCTCTCTCTCTCTCTCTCTCTCTCTCTCTCTCTCTCTATATATATATATATATATATATATATATATATATATATATATATATATATATATATACTCACATGCTTTTTCCTTTCAAAAAAAGGATTGGAGACTTGTGAGCCAAACTATAACAATGCTCCTGTTTTCCCATTTCAACTATTAAAAGACTTATTAGTTGATATTTTCGATACCCCTCTGCCGCACAATATATTTATTTTTAAAATGTAATAAAAGTATAGTCGGAACAAAAATAAAATAAAATTTAGTAATAAATATGAAAAATGTATAAACAATCTAAATTTGTTCATTGTCTCAACAACACAAAATTTCAATAAATAAATAAATTGTAAACAAAACATTATAATGACATCCCAAAAAGTCAGAAGGCTCACTCATTTACGTTTTACAACATTGTTAGCTAAATTCACATTGACTTTTTCCCATATCCCCAATATTATTACTTTAAGGTGAATGTTCATCTTGTCAAAAAAAAAAAGGTGAATGTTCATAAATTATTTTTGATAAAATGTCTTCAATTTTTTTGAAAATAAAGTGTAAACAGCCAAAGATATTAGTGGAGAGTATTTTTATTTGAAAAAAAAGTGTAAACAGCCAAAGATATAAGTGGAGGAGAAATAGAGATATAAATGAAGAGAAAGAAAGAATAGTGAGTGAGGTGGACGCAAAGAGCATGTGGCATTTTTTTATTACAAATCTAATACATTATTTACATGATTAGACACGTTTAGGTGTACGTGGACCATTTTGTATAAAAAAAGAGGTGTATGTGGAGCAAAAATGGATAGAAAATCTGGAATTTAGATATAGAGATAAGACCAAACTAGTTTAATATAGAAATTATTTTTTGGCTTTTCTTGATCATTGATGTGTGCTTTTCAAGGAAACTACACATTGTAGTAAAAAAAACTATCCAAAAAAACAATCCAAAGAGGAAAAGTTAATTTAACAATTGCATTATTTAAATAAAAAAAACATCTTGAAACTTTGCTTTGTTATGTCAAACAAGATCCATGACATTCACAATATCTTGATCACCCTTTTGTAATGCTTGAGACAAATCATTTGTAACCGATAACACATCAACTATTAGATGCAACGTAAAAATGAAACCAAAAGTTTGCATTGCGAACAACAAAATTTTTGATTCACCTTTACACGATCTATCACTTTTGAGGTCTTCAAGCATTTCAACGATGGGATTAAACACGCCATGCAACCTATTAAGAGTCCTACGATAGGATTAATAGGTTATGTGAAAAAAAAGATATAATTAAAATAGGGAAAATCACTTTTGTTAGTAATAATAAAATAGAATGGGTTAAGTAGTATATATATTATACAATAGAATCGAAAAAATGAATGGCATAGTTGGTTAGTATGTGTGTTTGTCTCAAGGAGGGGAGTGTATTCTCTTGATTCGAACCCAAGACCTGTTGTGTAAAATTTAGGGGGTATTACCAAGAACACCATGTAAATCCGCCTCTGATAAGGACTACTTATTATTTTATATAATTTATGGATCTAGAAAAAGAGATGGTATAAGTTGGGAAACTAAAATAAGAATTTAATCTTTATTTAATTGTCAAAGCTAAAAGAATGGAGAGGTTAATTTAGGTGCAAAATTTAAAATTTAGAGATATCAATATAAAAATGATATAGAATGATAAGCTAAAACTTTTATTTTTCAAGGTGCGCACACCCTGATATCACTACAACAGATTTGGGGATAGGCAATGTTTTTTTTAGCCATGGGCAGCGCTTCTGAACGCTGCTAAACTTGGCGCTGCTGATTCCACTCCTACAATGGGCAGCGTTTAAGAAGCGCTGCTCATTGGTAGCCATGGGCAGTGCTTCCCAGTCTGAAGCGCTGCTCATTCCTAAAAGTGCTAGGTGAATGAGCAGCGCTGCCCATTGTATATATTTTTTAAAATTTTTTTTTGTTTATTTTCCTTTTTACATTTGATATTTTCCTTTTTTTTTTATTTTTTTTGTTTTTGTTTATGTGAGAAACCTACTTCCAAAATTTACATTTGCTACAAATTTACTTCAACCCTCTCAATCATCACCACCCTTCCAAGTCAAGACTCCATTAATGCACCCTTTACAATTACTTGTTCCAATAATATTTTTTAACATTTTCTTGTATACCTCTTGATGCTTAGAATTTATTTTATCATTGTAGCAATTCTACAAATACCTGCATAACATAAGAGGAAAAAAAGATAGGTTATGACTTATGAGATCTAACAAGTATAAGTAGCAAAATCAAGGCAGATCTAACAAGTATTTATAAATTTGTTGCAAGAGATATTCCAAAATTGAGTACATTTGATGAATCTTGGTAATTTTTGAACCAAAAAAAAATACATAGTTGACAGATGGCAAATCAGTCATTAAAGCTAGAACTTGAAAGAATTCATGTTGAAAAAATCTGAAAACAAATAAAAAAGAAAAAAGATAAATGAAACAAAAAACAAATAAAGAAGCAAAAAAGAGAAATGAAGCAAGTTGAAAATAGGAAGACCACCAAAATTAGTATGTTTAAGAAGAAGAGTTGATTTGAGAGAGAGAGAGAGAGAGAGAGAGGAACCTGATTTCTGTGATAGAGAAAAGAAAAGGGAGTTAAGAGAAAGAAAGCGAGTTAGAGAAAGAAGAAGAGGAGAGAGTGAGTGAAGATGGATCCATGAATGAATAAGAGAGAGGGGAACGCTAGAAAGGAAAAAAAAATTAAAGCAATAGGCAGCGCTTATGCCTGGAAGCGCTGCTCATCAGTGTTCCGTGTTTTGGCAATGGACAACGCTTAAACCCAAAGCGCTACCTATCCCTATTCCGTGTTTTGGCAATGGGCAGCGCTTAAACCGAAAGCGCTACTTATCCCTATTCCGTGTTTATTAAAATGTAGTAAACATATAGTTTGAAAAAAATAATTATGGATATGATAAAGATACAAACAATTTGAATTTGTTCGCTTTTTCAACAACGCAAAATTTCAAAAAAAATAATGTTGTAACCAGAACACTATAATGACATTCCAAAAAAGTAAAAAAAAAAAAACTCAATCAATAACACTTTAACAATAGTGCTAGCTTTGAGTCAAAAAAGAACAATAGTGCTAGCTAAATCTAGATAATCACATTGGTTTTTGTTTCCCACATCTCCAATACTACTATCTTAAGTTTTGATAAAATATTTTTTTTTTTTTGAAAACAAAGTGTATACACAAAATATATTATAAGTGAAGAGGTTTTTATTGTAATAATATTAAATTGGAGGAGAAATTGAGAGAGATAGAGAGGGAAAGAATGAAGAGTGAAATAGACATAAAAAAAGGGAATTAAAAAGTTAGATGAAGAGCATGCTTATTTTTTGACTCTAATACATTATTTACATGATTTGACATTTTAAGGTGCATGGGATAACAAAATGGATAGAAAATCTGAGATTTAGATATAGAGAGATAAGACCAAACAAATTTAATATAGAAATTATTTTCTGGCTTTTCCTAAAAAGAGAAATATATAATATCTATTAAGTTTTATTGGTTTTGATAAAAAAAAATCTATTAAGTTTTATTGGTATGATCGATATTCTGTACGCAAAAATAATACAATCAAATTTCTTTTAAAATATTTAAATAAAAAATGACATGTCATTAATTTTGAAAATTAACTATACTTGTATTCAAAGTAATCAAAGCTGAAACGTGCAATGAAACCATTACATGTGGGGACCCACCCAAATCCGTCCCGATTTGACGGGTTTTCCCCGCTTTGACTGGGTTTTGGGTTTGGGTTTGGGTCTTCCCCAAAATCAAAATATGGAGACGGGGTGGGGAATGGGGACATAGGTCCCCGCCTCGAATGTATAAAATTACATTATTACCCATATTAAATTAGAAACCCTCAAAGAGCTAACCCTAATTTGTACTTAGTTATGTTGTTGTTTTAATAATTTGAATTATCAGTTAATTTAGAACATTGATATTTTAGCTATATGTTGTCTCGCATTAGTTTTATGTAGTTATGTTAAATTTTGGGTTCGGTATGAGTTTCGGGGTGGGTTCGGATATGAGATAATTTGTGGGTTTCAGGTTTGTTCGAGTTTGGGACAAGTAAAAACTATTTTTTTATTTAATAAATTGATTTCACCGCGAGGAGGGGTTGGGGCGGGGATCCCCGAACCTATTGGGTATGGGGGTGGGGATCAATAATTCATCCCTGTTGGATTTGGGTAGGTGAAGGGGGAACTATATAGAATTCAGGGATGGAGATGGAGAATGTAAAACCAGTCCCCGCTCTGCCCCATTGCCATGCCTAGCAATAAACCATAACAAGCATTGGTTCAAGGTTCCAAAGGTTTGACCAAGGTCGACTCAGAGTTAGACCAATACTAACAAAAATATATGTTGCTAATTAATTATTTAATATAATTTAGAAAGCAACAATAAACAATAGTTACATAATATCATGACTTTATACTAATCAAAAATTAAGCTTCACTTATCCACAGTTTTCAGTAATTCCTCTACATCCCTCTTTATCCAATAATATACTGAAGAAATGGCTACATGATTCCTTAACAATCCACCTTATTAGCATAAGCATTAGTTGCCAATCTATCTTGTATAGATTATTATTTGTATCGTGACTTCAATCGTATTTTAAATTTATGTCTCGGACATCATTATGTTATAAATACCTTAGAATAGATGGTTAATTCATTAGAACAAGTGTGACTTGAACGTGAAACCCTATTGAACAATCAGAACAAGTATCTTATATAAAGTATCTTTAGTCACATTATTATTGTTAACTAGGACGACAATAATATATATATAGAGATTATTATGAGTTGAATGATGTGACTCACAGGTCAATGTTATGAGTGAATTTGTACTAGAACAATATTCTTAAAATATTAATAGTATTATTTGTCCTAAATTTATTTGCAATGAGAATGCTACATATATAATAGTTATGCAAGTATCATTAGTGATTCTCATGGGACAAATGTCAATAGTCCTTTGACTTAAAGTCACCATGATTCCTACACGGCGAGTTGTAGGCTTTAAGGCCATCAAACATTGTCAATAATGGGATAATCATGACGTTGGTTACTATCTTAGGTCTCTCAATGGAGTCTATGCGTGAAATTAGTGTGCTCATGCTAAATGGACCAATATAAGAAATTGGGCACATTAGTGTTTGGACATATACTAGAGAATTGATAAACAAATAATTGAGCCTAACGAAAATGACATAAATAACGTCTTGTGTTTAGTTAAGACATTTTAATGAAGAGACAATGAATCCACAGTAAATTGTGATTACAACAAGGTTAAAAGTGATCACCAATGTTTCTCATTAATTAGGTAACAATGAGCTAGTGCTAGATGTCGCTAAATGTTTATACTACCTTTGGTCCACCACAACCACTTACTTAACAAGGCTAATTTGAATGCTCAAACATTCTTAATTCACTCCCCCTCCACACACAAAATGTTTAATTAATGACTCGAGTAAGGAGATAGTACCTTACAAGGCTAATTCAGAGGCGGATTTATATGGTGTTCCTGATATTCCCAAGAACACCCAAATATCATGGCCTTAGTGGTAATATCCCCAAATTTTACATAAGAAGTCTAGGATTCGAATCTTAGAGAATACACCAGCAGAGTTTTTTTTCCTTCTTAAACTGTAAATACCAAACGACATCGGGGCTAATTTGCGTCTTGATGTCGAGAGCAAACAAAGTTGCAAGTATAACACATTCACTCTTGGATTGATAAAAAAATACATATTCGCTCTTGGCTAGTTGGAGAAGGGGAATACCAATGTGTAGTAGAGAATAACTAATTTTGGTACTAGTTGTCATGTTTTTTAGGTTGATATAGCATGGAAATGTATAATCATGAATCAAATGAGACAACAAAATTGTTACTTCCAATAATAGGAAATGGATTATTAAGATATATAGTTGAAGCACCCACACTTAACTTTTGCTTGTCCTCAAGCAAATTTCCTGGCTCAATAAAATTTTCAAAGAAGTAATAGAGACAGCCAAATAAGGGACTCAAAATTAGAAGTACAATGACAGACAATAGATAATATAGCACATATGAGGTGTCAAGAGGTTGCCCAATTAGAGGCTCATGTCGCTGAAGAATACATTTCTGTGAATAAGGGCACTCGCTCACAGTCTCTCTAAGTGTTTAGGGACTAGGGATATATACGCTCAAGTTTCCACAAAATGCACATTACCATAAGCTTGTAATTTGACCAAATCTCCACTAAATAGTTCACATGCATGCAAAAGATGGGGTTTCATGGGTTGTAATGGGGCCAAGGGTGAAATCATGCAAGGTAGGAAACAAGAAGAAATGGATAATCAAAGGGCTAAAAACAAGAAGCAAGTAGTAACCTTTGAAACCAAATATAGAGCTTCTATCTATTTTACAATTTTTGTCCAAACTCCAAATTAATTTCACTTTCATTATTCATTCTTCTTTTTCTATTGAGTCAACTCTTTTTGATTTGCTTTTTTTCCTTAAGTAGACTCTTTTTTTTTTTGGAATTGCCCTTTGGCTCTTTCATTCTTTTGACGTGCCTTTTCCGCCTTCTTGCATTTTTTTTTGTAGGAGGAAAAGGTAAGTACATGGAAACCAAAGTATAGGACGAAATTTCAGTCCTGATAATATAGACAAGTAAAATATAGGACGAAATTGTAATTTTCAATAGGTGCTCCACATTCAATTTCAAATGGTTACCATAAACAAAAAAGAAAAAAATTATATCTGGGTACCAAAGAAAAAATATAACAAATAGGCTCAAAGGGGGCAACTAATGGATAATTTCAACAAATAACTCTTAGGCCAGAAAAATCCTAAATCCCCAAATCTTTTTACATGATGCAAATCAATTTTCACCTTGCAACGGTCAAAAGACAAATTCTAGAATGTAGCAAATTGGGAAACACACTCATAGAAAGAAAAAGGGTAAAAATTTATGATTTAGTATCAATCCCCTTATGAAGGCTCAGATCTCACATTTAGAAGCTAGTTCACAAAAAGTACTCAAGAGGGTCAAATGCTAATTATCAGCATCCTAAGGACAACCTCACAGTTACAATTAAGTACAAGTCTGTCAAGTAAATTAATTATGGGATCTCCTAAAGGCATAATCTCTATTTTTTTTAAAATTTAAACACTATTCATTCAAAAACAAGCCAGAAAAAATGCTATCAACATATATAGTGGGTATGTGCATTAATAGAGATATAGTGACAATATAAACTATCTTCCCCCACACTAGCATGAAACATGGTCCTCAATGCAAAATAATCAAATAGAAACAAAAATAACTAAATAGAGAGAGTAAGAGAGACTTCCCTGAGAGAGCTTGTAGTTGGAGCTTATTCCTAAATTCAAAACAAAACAAAAACAAAATAAAAATAACTGAAAATAAAACACAGGTTGCCTCCTGCGAAGCGCTTCTTTAACGTCATGAGCCTGACGATAGTTGGTGCTCAATCAGGTGGCTCTCCAAGAGCAAATTTTACATCTAACGCAGTGCACCTTCTTAGCTGTCTAACCATGTGGTTCACATTATTCTTTCTTTTTCTACGTGGTGGTTGAACTTCAAAGGATGGTGAAATTTTTATTTTATCTTCATCCACCACTATGCTAGGATCCTGCAAAATAAGAATTTTTTTCAAAAGGTCTTGCATCTTTAAATCACTAAAATTTTTAGTTTCAACCACATCATCAAAAGAAGGAAAAGTAAAAGAAGAGAAAATTTCATTGGAATTTAAAGCTTTAATAACATCATCTTCTTTACCACTCCTTAAAGTTACATTTCCTTTATGAACCTCAATCACAACATCACCAATGGTTAAAACAATTTGCCCAAAAATTGGGGCTTTCTCCTCTTTCTCCAACTCATGAACCAATTGATCTTTCTCTTTATCCTCACAATTGCTCCCGTCAGTAGGATCTTTTGTTTCAATATGACTCTCTTCAGTTGGAGCTATTATTTTGATTTGACTCCCTTCAGTAGGAATCTTTTCATCTTTCTTGAGAACTTCTTCCTCTAGATTATATTCCATGGAGACACCTTCATCCCTCGTAGGAAAACTTTCTTTGTATTGCTCAACTTCTTCATTTTGGGTAGACTTAGTTTGTAAATAAAGAGTTTCTTGAGCCAACTGAGTTGCTACCATATCAATAATATTTGACAAGTTTTTCTCCAAGTTATCAAATTTGTCAATCATATTTTTCTCAAATCTATCAAATCTTTCATTTGGTTGCTCCATAAATTTAACCAAGACCTCATCGATATCAGATTCCTCCTCTTTCCTCTGCACTTGTAGTGGCTCATAATTATCCCAGTTGGAGGAATAAGGAGGTGGCTCATAGTCATCCCAATAGTTTGAATAAGGCTCATAAGGAGGAGGAGAAAATAGGATTTGACATTGAGGCATATACCAAGATGACTTCTCTAAATTCCTTTTTGCCTCTGCCTCTCTAATATAATCTCCAAGAGTCTTAACCATGATTTCAACTTTTCTCTGCAAAACAGGGTGAACTGCAGTGGTTTCTTGGAAAAGAATTAGCAACTTTTTTTTTTGTATTTTTTCAATAAGATAAAAAAAAACAAAATTAAAACTAAAGCATAAAAAAAATGTCTAAAGCAATAAAAATCTTTTTCGTTTAATATTGCGAATTAATCCCCGGCAACGGCGCCAAAAACTTGTTGCGTTAAAAACACACTTGAGAGCAAGTGTACTCTCTCGCAGAAGTAGTATAAAAGATATCGTATCCACAGGGATTAATTAGCAAGTACCAAACTAATCGAGATTATTTAATGTTTAGACGAAGAAATAATTTGGATGTTGTAGAAACAAAATAAAAAGAAATAAATGGCAACAATTAATAAAAGATATAATAATTTGAAGAGAGGTCTAGGGTCGCGGTTTCACTTGCAAGCTTCGATTCCCCTATGTCTAATTCTACCTGAATTCCCTTATTTTATTTAATTACCAATCCCTTTACTAAAGCTATTAATCCGTTTGGTCATTCGCGATTAATATTCTTTTTCCTAAATTAACCCTAGTTTGGTCATGCTAGAATTTAAATTCAGGAAAAGCATAAAGTACAAAAAGGTTGAATGATTGGAAGACTAAATTAGAGTTTGGTCATGCATTAATTATAGCCCCAATTATCCTATAGGTCCACCAACTAATTGCAGTACGGTCGCTGATCAACTAATTGACTATGAACATTCAAAGGGTTGTCAATCCTAATTATGTGATTAAAGCAATAGGACATTATTAATTGAAATAAAAACAGGAATTCAAATAAGAAATTAGAACATAAAGAGGTTTCTAAACATGCAAGATCCACCTAAGACCCTAGAAGAGGACTTAGGTGTCCATAATAATAAAGAACAATAAAAGAAAAAGAATGTTCATGAATTACAGAAATAAGAATAACCCGGAAATAAAGAAAGTCTTAGTCTATGTCTTCAATCTCCTTCTTTTGCTCCAAAGCTCTTTCACGGTGCCAAATAACTTTTCTCTCCCTCCGTAGCGTTTCCGTAGCTCTCGTTTGTGTATGTGGTGTCTAGCCCCCTTTCACAAGTGAAGCTCTCCTTTTATATTAGTTCATTTTCTTTCTCTCCAAGCAAAGGATCAAGTCAAGATTGCTTCCACTTTTAATTGCAAGATATGCCAATCTCTAAATATTAGGATTTAGATCCTTCCTAAATATGTGTTGCTTGCTCTCCACTCCATGCCTCTTTTTTTCTCTCCAAGTCACATGTGCATCACTTTTAATTGAAATCTTCAAGAGGATCTTCTTTTTATTACTGTGGGACTTCTTGCATTAATGGGCTTGCGCTTGCTTTCTTTTATTCTAACATTTCTTCTAATTTCAGCCCACATTTATATTATTTTCTTTTTCTACCTTCCTGCAAATATAGAGTAATTTAAGTCAGTTATTTATTTAATCAGTAATAATTACTCTAAAAACAACTCAAAATATCTCTAATAAATGCACTAAATTAGAGTTTATCATTGAAGCAATTAGAATTTATTGGAAGCTTTGTTTAATGCCTTCAACTTTTTAACTCCTTTGTAATCCTCTCTTATAAACACACATTTTCCCTTTTTTGCAGAAGCAATTTTTTTTATCTACGAAAAACTTGTTTCCGAAATAAAAAAGTTTCGAAAACTAATTTCGAATAAGCTAAAAAAATTGTATTTATATTTTGTATTCGATAAACTTTTTTGAAAGCAATTTTTATTCCATGAACAAGTTATAGGTAAGCAATTTTTTTTAAAAAAAAAAAATGAAGTTTCAAGGTTGGGGTGCAGGAGTGATAGGGGAGAGAGAAAAATAAAAAGGGTGGCGTTGGAGTGAGAGAAAGAGATATGAGGTTGTCTCCAAGAAAAAAGGGAGGTGTTGGAAGTAAGAAGGGCAAAAGGGGGCTAGAAGCCCAAAACTAAATACCTAGGGATAAGACAACCGAACTCTAGAACTAATAAGGCTGAAGATTTTTCTACCCCTTGTTGGCCTATATACCCCCCAAATTACCAAAATTTTCAATTTTACCTTTAATTGTAACACATACCCCCCTCCCCTGCCCCCATATTTTTGTCCTTTCCGGAGTTATGGTTTTGACATAAATGCGGAATTTATTTTTGACTTCCGAATATATGTTTTTGACATAAATCTGAAATTAAAAAAATACATACCGGATTTATGCCAAAAACATAAATCCAGACTGTATTTTTTAATTTCGGGTCTACGTCAAAAACATAAATCCGGAAGTAAAAAAAAATTCACAATTCGGAATTTTGTTTTGCAACATAAATCTGGAAGCCAAATACAGTCTAGGAATAGTGTGAATTTTGAGGGGTAATTTGGGATTAAAATAAAATTGGGGGGTACGTGGGCCTAAAAGGGGGGTAGAACAACACATTTTCAATTAATATCACTTCTACCCTTACTAATTTTACATCATATACCAATTTTTTTGGTAATTTCCGAATTCACCATTATAAAGTTAATTCGAAATTGTATTTTTTAAAAGTTGCACTATGACTTTGTGTTTGAAAAGGTAACTCCGAAATGTATGTTTAAAAAAGCTGCACTCCGGATTTATGTTTGAAAAGGTAATTCCAAAAAATAAATTACATTCCGTAATTACCTTTTCAAATATAAATTCATAGTGCAACTATTTAAAAAATACATTCCGGAATTACCTTTTCAAATATATATTTATAGTGTAACTTTTAAAAAATACATTCCGAAATTAACTTAAAAATGGTGAATTTGAAAATTAATTACCAAAAAATTTTGTATCTGATGTAAAATTTGTGTGTTTAAATAAGTGTAAAAATAGTATTAAATAAAATTTGGGGTATGGATTTAGGTGTGGGTAAAAGAATATCAGCCTAATTACTAATACTCTCACCAATTTAAGGCCCATGATTCCGGCACCACTTGATTTTGATTTCCACACCCCTAATCTTGTAAGGACGTCTATACTATTGTTCTAGAGTCGAACTCGGTGAAGGCCGGCTTGGGAAATCGAGCTCGCCCTTGATGTGTGAATGTCATGCGTTGATCCGGCGTGGGGGGTGTATTTGCACACACTGTGAGGCTTAAGTCATCTGAGAGTATTTGGGTGAGAGGTAGAGAGAGAATGTGCACCTGATTTGATAAATGTGTATTTATAGGTGTCTAGATGTCAGGCGCACTTGGCGCGTGTAAGGCTGAGAGGCGAGATCCGAGTCGTTGGATACAGTGGTGCATTTTGCGCCGCCCATGACCCAAGTTGCAAGGGTTGTTGGGTAGTGGTGCCTAGCGTGCTGGGTTACTGTGATCTGGGCCTTAAACATTGCAGATTAGATCTTGGTCGTTCCTTACCATGCGCTGGGATCCTCAGGGACGTCGGTCCTACGACTGACCTCAATCCAGGTTGAAACACTATCCATACCGGAACAGTTGCCCCTAAGTCGAGGTCGGCCTAGTGGGAGTGGCCTACAAAGAAGAAATTCGTTATGAATGAAGAAGATGACTACTAACACTAGTGAGGATAGGAGATAGTCCCTAAAATTGAAGTTAGGATGTCAATGGGTATCCGCGAGCACATATGGTACTCATCCGCTACTCGCCTCGATGGATAAAAATGACATTCGTTCCGCCTCATATTTTTGTGGGTATCTGCTATGCGGGTATTAGGAAGTATATTCATGGATATCAAAAATGTTTTTAAAAAAGTGCATTTATGTACCAAAAATTATTGTTATTAATTATATAGACTTGTCAATATTCTCCAATAACAAACAAAATTATTACAATAGTCTTCCATCAAATGTCTAGGGAATATTTAAGTAATAAGGTATTTTAATAATTTTGGTAAATTATTAATGGATACAGATACCTGCAGGTATCGATATCATTACATTTGTTCTGTAACCCTTAACTAACTTGTAGTCGAAATACCCATTTATTTTATCTGCTGGTTCCCGTTAAGTTACCATCTGTGCCCGTCGCGAATTTTATCTGCGGATATTTGCATGTGTGGATTTTTTTGACACAACAAAGATTGAAGATGGTTGCTTATAAAAATGATGGAAGATGGCTAAAGGCTTAGTCATTTTCAAGCATGACCATTATTCGGAAATGATGGGAACCTTGAGGGAATTATGTTTAACTTGTACTAGTATTGCAATAACTTACACGCTAGAATTTCTAATCTTGTAAAAGGTGATTGAGCCAGATTGATTACACAAGATGCCTTATATAGATTGTGAACTTGTCATAGCATTCAAATTCTACAATTCCATAATTTAAGAGATAAGTGTTGGAATATTTTATTCCAATATCATAAATAATGGGCATATATTCTTTATTAATTATATTAGCTATTTATCAATTAGGAGCCTTGATTGATATGTGGTCAAAATAAGTAAAAGGCTATATTGGATTTCTAATTACATAATTAATTAATTATTATTGATATGGGCCCAATATGAGTGGATGTCAGTGATAGCCCATTAGAGGGATATTGGGAACCCTAATAGACTGTCACACTATAAGTAGGCTATGGTCCCCAATATACCGGACGAACCGCAACACACACGTTTACTCTCCTCTCCCCATCTGAAGAGAGTCTAAGGCATTAGGAGTCCCGGTTGAGGAAGAACCATAAAGCCGACGAGTAGCTGTTGCTCGCTTATCACTCACTCTTTCTTCTCAGGATCCGTTCTCCACTTCTTTGCTATGGATCCAGGTATTTATCTAATCCTTGATATATCAACATGTCGTAGATCCTAAGGTCGTCGAGATCATGGTTTTGTTCTTGATTATATAGAAGCATGCTCCTATGTTTTTTTTGTCTTCCGCAATAGTGTATTCATGCTTGTATTATTAATTTTCCAACAATTGGTATCAGAGCTTTCTTCTATGTTGATTTATTGGGATTTATTTTGGTGATGAGAACCTTTATTATGTATTTTTTCTTTTGGTGTGTTTCTTTTGGTTTCACAAATTTTCCAATATCAATATCGTGTTTGTGAATCAGTACATTTTTGCTTCACAAATTTTTCCAACATCAGTATCATGTGAATAGGTGAAAAGATATTTTCTTTTATATATATACTTGTGTCATGTGAACATTACATAGAATGATTGTTCAATTTTTTTAAGGTTACTGAGAAAAATATATTGCAAGGATCGATAGCGTTGAAGTTCATAATCTATATAATGTGATATTTGGTTTTAATTGATTCTTTCTTGTTTTACTGATTACATGTATATATATAATATTTATTGTTATACATAATGGTTATTATGGATTCGGATATCGGTTTTTTTTAATGACCATAAATTATAATATCATGATCATATCTTTTATATATGGTAATAGAGATTCTATCTCGCTCTTGAATCACGATCTTTTACTTGATTCGTAAAGCATAAATAATTATTTTTTTTTCAATAATATTCCAGCAACCTTATTATTGAATAATTTGCGTTGTGGTGTATGGTTATGGCCTTAGTACTTCGATGTTGTTTATGCGTTTATTTATTTCGGGTCGACCTGCGTGTCGTGATTTTAATTTAAATACGGTCTGCGCACCGTGACTTTCTCTTTATTTATTTTATTTTATTTCAAATATTGTAATTGATCGAGAATGGCAAAAGAGGACAACACCATAGAGGACGCCACTTGGAGAGGCCATTTTTGCGCTGAAGAATTGTAATTTTTGTAATTTTATTCTTTTGCGTTTAGGAGGCCATAACCGTACATTCAGTTTTTTTTTCTACGCTTATGTGTAGGATATATGTGAATTAAGACCCTTTCCCATATTTTATTATTATAATAAAATTGTCTAGTATATTTTAATTGAGTTGATTGAAACAACACGTTGCCAAAGTAACCTCTGTTACGTAGGTCAATTTGATTAAATTTACAGAAGATGTAGCGTGAAATTATTCATGCGAGTTGTTGTCGGCCCAAAGGAAGGCGCAACTTGGCCGAATAATAACATGCATGTGATGGTAAATGTGTGGTGATTATAAAGTTATTTATCCATGTGAGCAATTGGGGTGCCCAAAGGCAACCATTGTTTGACAGGACTTATCACCAATATTTGATCATTACGTTGAGAGTACTGCTTGCAGTTAGTCTTTGCAATCCAAAGATTGGGGACTAATGGTGCGCTTAGTATCTTGTTTGGGTCTTTTAATTCACAATTAAAGTTATTTTGCACATCTAATAATTATTTATAATTTGATGTGCTACTAATGTTGATTGTATGTTTATTTGTTCTTTTTTTTTTAGTTGCTGTTGCTAGCTCTCCAATTTTGTTACTCAAATTAACCAAATCCCTATGCTGAATGGGATGAATTTCAAGTCTTGGAAGGAATCCGTTGAAATCGTTCTCGGATGTATGGACTTAGACCAAGCACTAAGGGAGGAATGACCCATTCCCACTCCGGAGAACTCTTATGAGCTCAAAACTGAGAAATGGGATCGGTCCAACCGAATGTGCCTCATGATCATCAAGAAATCAATTTCAGAAGTTTTCCGGGGCTCAATTACTGAAAATGAGAATGCTAAGAAGTTCCTGGAATCAATAGAGAAATCATTTTAAAAAAAAGTGACAAGGCTGAGATAAGTAGCCATTTGGCCAAACTTACCTCTATGAAGTATAATGGTAAAGGGAACGTAAGGGAGTACATTATGGAGATGTCCAACCTTGCATCAAAACTCAAGGCACTAAAGATGCACATCCCTGATGATGTGATTGTGCATTTGGTTTTGATCTCTCTTCCTGCACAATTTGGACAATTTGTGGTGACATATAACACTCAGAAGGACAAATGGTCCCTTAATGAGCTTATGTCTCACTGTGTGCAAGAGGAAGAGAGACTGCGGAGGGGAAGGACTGAAATTGCTCATTTGGCTTCAAATTCTCAACACAAGAAGAGGAAAAAAAGCCCAGCATTAGGCACATACACATTTGGGGGTGTCCAGCTGAAGCCAAGCCTTACAGGCCGCATGAAGGTAAGTTGGACCCTAAGACAGTTAGTTGTTATTTTGTTGGGTACGCAAAACACTCTCGCGGGTATAAGTTTTACAACCCCACTACAAGAACATTTTTTGAAACGGGAAATGCAAGATTTCTTGAGGATGTTGAGTTTGGAGGGGAAGGAAACATAAGGAGTGTTGCTTTTGATGAAGAAACTGTTACTGACAGTGGTCAAGTCTTAGTACCTATCATTGTTCAAGCAACAGATCCAGAAATGAATGAGAATGTTATTCCTAACATTGCTCAAGAAGAAGTCAACACTGAGTTTCCTCCTCAAGCACCACAAGAAGTTCAAACTCAACAACCTCAAGAGGTGCCAGTAAGAAGATCCACTAGAGAGAGGAGAAGTGCAATTTCGGATGATTATGTTGTATTTCTCCAAGAACATGAGGAAGGTATTGGCTTGACTGAGGAAGATCCAGTCAACTTTAGTCAGGCCATGAATAGTTCTAACTCTCTTAAGTGGATTGATGCCATGAAGGATGAGATGAAGTCAATGGCTGACAATGGCGTTTGGGATCTTGTCAAGTTACCTGAAGGTAAGAAACCCATTGGTTGCAAATGGATATTTAAAACCAAGAGGGATTCCAAGGGTAACATTGAAAGATATAAGGCTCGTCTTGTCGCCAAAGGCTTTACTCAAAAGGAAGGCATTGATTACAAAGAGACTTTCTCATTTTGAAAGACTCGTTTTGAAAGACTCTCTCGGGATTATTATGGCACTAGTGGCTCATTTTGACTTAGAGCTGCATCAGATGGATGTGAAGACTACGTTTCTAAATGGAAACATTGACGAAACAATTTATATGTTGCAACCAGAAAACTTTGTTTCAGGTGATCCAAAGTCTATGGTATGCAAACTAAAGAAATCCATTTATGGCCTTAAACAGGCTTCCCGTCGGTGGTATTACAAATTTCATTAAGTTATTACCTCTTATGGTTTTCAGACTAATGCGGTTGATGATTGTGTATACCAAAAGTTCAGTGGGAGTAAATTTATCTTTTTGATGTTAGATGTCGATGATATCCTATTAGCAAGTAATGATATAGGCTTATTGCACGAAACTAAGAGATTTCTCACGAAGAATTTCGAGATGAAAGATCTTGGGGACGCCTCCTTTGTCTTGGGTATCCAAATACTTAGAGATCGCTCTCGGGGTATCTTGGGATTGTCACAAAGGAGCTATATCGATACAGTTTTGGATAGATTCTTCATGAAAGATAGTAAACCGGGAGATACATCCGTGGCTAAAGGAGACAAGTTCAGTCTCAATCAGTGCCCCGCTACAGATCTTGAAAAGGTAGAGATGCAAAAGGTTCCTTATGCTTCGGCTGTGGGAAGTCTTATGTACGCTCAAGTTTGTACTCGTCCTGACATAGCATTTATAGTGGGAGTTCTTGCTAGATATTTGAGTAATCCTGGTATGCAACATTGGACAGCGGTGAAGCGCGTGATGTGCTACTTGAAGAGAACAAGAAACTACATGTTTACCTATCGGAAGTCAGATAACTTAGAGGTCATTGGGTATTCTGACTCTGATTTTGCGGGATGCCTGGATAGCAGACGTTCCACATCTGGTTACATTTTCCTTTTGGCTGGAGGGGCTATTTCTTGGAAGTCTGCCAAGCAGACTTTAGTGGCTCCTTCAACCATGGCAGGAGAGTTTGTGGCCTGTTTTGAGGCATCAAATCATGCTTTGTGGCTGCGAAATTTTGTCTCAGGCCTAAGCATCATTGGAAGCATTAAGAGGCCATTGAAGATTTATTGTGACAATAGTGCAGCCGTCCTATACTCTAACAACAACATGAGTTCCACAAAGTCGAAATTCATCGACATCAAGTATCTTGTTGTGAAGGAAAGAGTTCAAGAGAAACAAATTTTGATAGAATATATAGGGACCAACTTTATGCTAGCGGACCCACTAACCAAAGGCTTGACACCTAAAGTTTACCATGAGCACATTGCTCATATGGGTGTTGGTTTTGAGATTGCCTTAGATTAGTGGGAGTCTTTTCTTGTTTTCCCTTGTGTTCTAGAATTTTGGTATTGATACAGACTTTATGTTATTTTTACTTTCTGCAGAAATTAAGTTGAGTTATTATTAAATATGTTTGTATCATATTGTATGCAAAATATATTTTGCATTTTCAGCAACTTCAGTTTGATCTCACTAAAGATTTAAGTTGGACCAGTTGGAAATAGGCATGACATGAGATCACATTGCATGAAATTTCCACGCCACTCATCCATATTGATCTATGTCATCGAGTATGTTAATATGATGGTCATCGGGGTACAGTCACAAAAGACGTTAGTGACGACAGCCGCGTTGGTCTCATTGTTGATATATGAGGTGGACCAGATTGTATAGGGAAATCTAAAGATAAATAGCATTCGGATGCCGGCCTAAAGAATTATGATATAATTAGTGTAATATATTGCCCAAGTGGGAGATTGTTGGAATATTTTATTCCAATATCATAAATAATGGGCATATATTCTTTATTAATTATATTAGCTATTTATCAATTAGGAGCCTTGATTGATATGTGGTCAAAATAAGTAAAAGGCTATATTGGATTTCTAATTACATAATTAATTAATTATTATTGATATGGGCCCAATATGAGTGGATGTCAGTGATAGCCCATTAGAGGGATAATGGGAACCCTAATAGACTGTCACACTATAAGTAGGCTATGGTCCCCAATATACCGGACGAACCGCAACACACACGTTTACTCTCCTCTCCCCATCTGAAGAGAGTCTAAGGCATTAGGAGTCCCGGTTGAGGAAGAACCATAAAGCCGACGAGTAGCTGTTGCTCGCTTATCACTCACTCTTTCTTCTCAGGATCCGTTCTCCACTTCTTTGCTATGGATCCAGGTATTTATCTAATCCTTGATATATCAACTTGTCGTAGATCCTAAGGTCGTCGAGATCATGGTTTTGTTCTTGATTATATAGAAGCATGCTCCTATGTTTTTTTTGTCTTCCGCAATAGTGTATTCATGCTTGTATTATTAATTCCAACAATAAGTGCTTTTAGACTCAGACCTGCATTACATCAGAATCTAAGAAATCCAAGGGATCAAGTCATACTATGTGTGTGTTTGTAATTTGATTACACTATTACAGGTTATTCCTATCATAAATTTCTTGAAGCAATTGTGATGTTTTTTAATGACCTTTTGGTGATCCAAAAAAGGGTTGAGTGGCATAATCTCCTTGTTGTTTGCTAAACATGAGACATTGCTTTTTTACTTTTTGACTTTAATAAGATGCCCTGTTATTTCAGTAATATATAGGCCATGTCTAATGTATACTCCTTTTTGGTTCGAACTAATCAATTAATCCTACTCTCTTGATTGTCTCTAGATTCAATTAAAAAAAATATCTTCAGAATGATGGGTGTGTGGGTGTGACAGATCTTGAGGCAAACCTCTAATTCCAATCTAATAGTTCCCTATGTCTACTAAATTCACCCCATAAATTAATAAGGCACATGCAACTTTCATTGAAATATATAGTCACATTGAAAGTCCTATTATCATAACTTAATTGTAAAACATACATAAGTGTTGTGTGAATACTGAGAGTGCATATTTGAACATGCAATGCTCCACTTCGAGAAAGGTAAGAGCGTGATTCATAAGCAGTTGGTATTTCACCTTGTCAAGTCTTCATATGTAGGGTTGTTCAACAAACTAAAGTAAACCAAACTACATTGTTGGGGTGATCCCAAATCTTTCTACACTTAAACACAAAATTTTGTCAAAACAATCCTTAACATGTTAGGATTCACACAACTAATAAAAAATATAGATTGGAATACTTTCCTCAACTTCTAAGGAGTTTCTATGTTCTGTCCACTCTGCATTTGGATCCTCTCCCTCGTTAGTTCTATTTGATGTTGTACGGTCATTGCTTGATGGGCATATAGGGATGGGTGTATGTAAAACACCCCTGATTTCAATGTTTCCAGGTTTGTCATCATATTTTCTGTGAAGTTGTGCGGACTACCTAGCTAAATATACTAATAGGCATCTACAGGGTATTAGCTTTTGCAAAAGCTAAGCGCTTCATGCTGAAATCATTAGGGTTATATTGGCTATAGAGATTGCTTTTGAAAAATGTTAAAAGTTTTTTGTGGTTATAATGTGATTCTCAATTAGTGGTTTTTGCTTTCAAGAATTGCAAAAGTGTTCCTTGGAAGCTCAGAAATAGATGGAGTAATTATTTACACTTGACTAGACAAATGAATTTCGTCTGCAGTCACATTTATAGACAGGGTAATGCATGTGCTGATAAACTTGCAACTCATGTAACTAACTGAAGTGGTTTTGTTTGGTGGGATCTTATTCCTAGTTTCATTGCCTAAGATTTTTTCAGGAATAAGTTAGGTTTGCCTAACTACAGGTTTTGCTAATCTCTTTCTTGGGCTTAGTGTCCTTCCTTTCAATGGATTGGGTTTACGTTTTGCTTCCTATTTTTGGTTTGCTGCAATTGATTGTTAATTGCTTTGGTGCCAACCTAGTTGGGATGAAGATCATTATAGTGATGTTTTTGCACACTTATAGGATTGTTTTTATTTCCTTTCAGTTGTACTATTGTTTATGCTCATGGGTATTGGTCTAGTCCCCCATGTTTTTGTTTATTTTCGCTTTTTTATCAATAAAATTTATGGGGAGTACTCTTTTTCCTTCTTGATCTTTTTACCTTAAGGAGGGTTTTGCATTAAAAGGTTTTTACGAGACTCTATATCGATTTTTTAGGCTAAAAAATGGGTACTAGCTTTTGGAACTCACCTCCCTCCGAGGTTCAGAGTCTGCTCTCAATTGATACTAAGTTTTCTTAGTTTTCTTCTTTTTTTCTCAGCAGAATCCGAAGTTGCCAATTTTTTTGTAAGCCCAAAGTTACCATTGATAATACTTTGTAGGGGTGTTGATTTCCAATAAAATTGGATTAATTATAAAACTTGAATCGAATGTAATTCAACAAATAAGGCAAATAATTGATTTGATTAAAATGTGAATAAGTTTGGTTTACACTCTAGAGAGAATTTCCATCTACCTTAAAGAGAAAAATAAGACAAATAAGACAAATAATTGATTTGATTAATTATGGGGAGTACTCTTTTTCCTTCTTGATATTTTTTCCTTAATGAGGGTTTTGCATTAGAAGGTTTTAACGAAGCTCTATATCGATTTTTTAGGCTAAAAAATGGGTACTAGCTTTTGGAACTCACCTCCCTCCGAGGTTGAGAGTCTACTCTCAATTGATACTAAGTTTTCTTAGTTTTCTTCTTTTTTTTCTCTGCAGAATCCGAAGTTGCCAATTTTTTTAAGCCCAAAGTTACCATTGATAACACCTTGTAGGGGTGTTGATTTCCAATAAAATTGGATTAATTATAAAACTTGAAAGGAATGTAATTCAACAAATAAGACAAATAATTGATTTGATTAAAATGTGAATAAGTTTGGTTTACACACTAGAGAGGATTTCCATCTACCTTAAGAGAAAAAAAAGGATAAAAGAATAAAATGTTACAATGGTTTAGAAAAGGAAGGAAAAAAGAACAGTGGATTTAAATGGTTTAGAAATTAAAAAAAGGACAAAAGGGTGAAAATCTAGAAAAAATTTAGATACAATACTCTAGGTAATGGTGGTGTTGTTCTTCACGTAATAAACAAGTTAATTACTACAAACTAATTAGGGGGTGTACTTTTATTAATTCTTATTTTGTAAAACAAGATATCTCTTGTGCGCAATTGAAGAGGTTAATCTCTCGAGATACTGAGATCCATTTAAGGAGTTAATCTCTTTCAGCAAATATTTTTCTATACGCACCGCTCAGTGATCAAACCCTTAGATGTGAAAAAATTCAATTCACTAGATATTTTTCTAGCTTAGACTGCATCGTCTTATATGAAGAGCTAAAGCCATGCAAATTCAATGCAAAGTCTCCATCCAATCCCAAAAAAATTCAAGAGATGTGAAAGGTGAGTGACAACTAGTTTATGCATCTTTATTAATTCTCTTTCTTTCACACACTTTATTTTCTGTCTCCTACAATAGCATCCCTCAAGCTATATCGAAGCTAAATTATATGCAACCATAAAAGTCAAAAATGGAATAAAAAGAAAGAAAAGTTTAACAAAAAAAGTGAAAAAACTCAATTGCAAATGCTTGATGTATTGGCAGAAGGACAAAGCAAAACCTCTTATCTATTTTTTTCTATTAAAAAGGAAGAAAGATTGGTTCTGATGCCCTACCCTACTCCACTTTTTTTATTGGTGTCAAAAGGTTGTTGGAATTGAACAAAAGATTTTGCTTTTTTTATTACTTTTTGATATCTTTTTCTAGTCTTCAATCATAAAGCAATTGATTGCCAAATCATTTTTTTTTATCACTACACTACTAACGTTGTGCGTTTCCTCCATATATTGCTTTGGAATTTGAACCATTTTTCAACTCTGGCCCCTCTCCAAGGCTGTTCCAGCAGTAGTATGACACAAGGATGAACAAGGAAACTGTTCTAGTTCATTGGAATCATGTGTCTTGGCTGGAAATGTTTTCTTCAAAGAATAGAGCAATAAATTTGTTTGGATTCACTTTTCTAAGGTAAAAAGTGATTTTAACTTAAAATTAATTAGTATTGTCAAGAATCAAGAGTATTGAACCATTCACTTGGCTCACACTCTGCGTAAAGGCAATTCGTGTACGACTTCTTAGTTAAACTTGGAGCTAATAATAAGAGAAATTGGACCGGCTATGAGAGGCCACTGCCTGGAATGGAGTATCTATTGATGGCTGACGCGAGTGGAGTCTCCTTTATGAGGTACTGTAACAACTCGCATCTAAATATGACATGCTTATAAGTTGTAATATGTAAGACTGTTTGAGAGAGATTATGGAAACAACTTATGACATGCTTATGAGTTGTTTTCAACTTTCATAAGCTCTCCATGATATCTTATAAAAATAGCTTGTAGTTTATATTAAAATAAAATAGTTCGATTTTTTTTTGTATTTTCTATTATTGAAACATATAACTTGTACACTTATATGATAATCGATTACTATAACTACTTAATTAAGTTGTTTATCCAAACAAGACCTTGCTTGAGTATAGTGTTTTTCTAAATAATATCTCAGACACTTAGTCTTATACTCCCTCGTCAACAGTGGCGGACCCAGGACCCTAGATTAGGGGGTGCAAAAATATTCTTTACCAAAAACATTGGTTCATCGGATAGTTTAAATTTTTTTTCTTCAAAATATCCTCACTTAATTTACTAAAATTAAGGAACTAAGTTATCTAACTCCAAATTTATTTAAGAGTAAAACGCCAAATTAGTCTTTAAGTTTACCCACCATTACCTATTTAAATCCTATAGTATAGGAAAATAAGAATTAGTCCGAAAAATTACTTCAGAAAATTTTATAAATAGTCTCTAACGGAGACTAATAAGATAAGTTTATTAAAATTTGGGTGCAAATATAAGAATATTAGTGCAAATTTAAAATTTC
Organism: Astragalus glycyphyllos; assembly: GCA_963573325.1. Lineage (NCBI taxonomy): Eukaryota > Viridiplantae > Streptophyta > Magnoliopsida > Fabales > Fabaceae > Astragalus > Astragalus glycyphyllos. Next base: position 5,246,014 of record OY754313.1, on the reverse strand, counting down.
TAGAGATTCAAAATAATTTTATATAATGATATTAATACTAATATTTTTTGTCCGGTGGTCCAGCTGAACCCCGGACATAATGTAGGTCCGCCACCACTCGTCAAGTTATCACTTTTACTTAGCAGTTGAGACCCTTATTGGGGAAATCTGCTTAGGACTCAAACTTTTGTTTTGTGTTTTGTTTAAATGTACAAGAAACCTCTTTGCACTTATTCCTTCACTGCAACTTCTCTTTTTTGTTTGGTATGATATTTTTAGATAGTTAGTCGTTTCAAACAATTTGGAGGCCCTGTTCCAATCTAAAAATAATTATACTTTTATCAAATGAAATACTAAAAACTCAAACTATTTTATTTAAGTTGTAAATAACATCCAATACAACTTCAAACGACGTGAATGCACCGTCGTGGCAGTGCAGTGTTGTTTCGTGAACGTCGTAAACGCGCATTCCCCCTTGCCTTCGCCTTTCCGCGAACATCGTGCATTGTGCTCCATGAATGTCGCTCTTTGAACGTTGTGCCCTTCGCACCACTCCTTCTTCCACCGTTTGGGAAGAACATCGTGTGGAGCTGGAGATCTATCTGTTGTGGCGAACTGGAAGACTCGATGTGGAGCTGGAGAGTGGTTTGGAAAAAGGAGTTGGAAATGAGAAGGAGAGTGTTCATTCAAAAGGAGGTTGATTTGTGTGTTTTCATTTCTAGCCACTGATCTTTGATTAAACCAAATTATCTCATGCGTGCAACTGGAGAGACCAACCCTTCGAGGTACTGAAATCCTTTTAAGGAATTGACCTCTCCCCCACCAAATATTTTTACTTACACCCCGACCAAGAATCAAATCCTTGACCAAATTAATAGTTAAAGAGTCCAAATATACCAGTTATACACTATACTCCCTCCGTTCCAAAACTTTAGTCCTTTTGGAGTGTTTCACACAAATTAAGAAACCATAAATTTTCAATACCTAATGACTAAAGCACCCTTTGTAGCATTAAATGAGTTAATATTGTAAAGAGTGACAATTAATTAAAGATAAAGGGTACACTTGAAAATATTAGGTAAATTGTACATTGGTATCTTAAAAGTACCAAAATTTTGGAACAAAAAAGAGAGGCCAAAAGGACCAAAGTTTAGGAACGGAGGGAGTATCATATCGGTAAGAATTCATAAATGTTACTTCAAGCTTGAGTATAATACCCAATTAAGGTTAATCCAATGGAACGAATGTGTCAAATCTAATTAAGTACGGCCTTCAAACCAAAAGGAAGATTCTCATAGAAAAAAAAAATCAAAGTTGGTCCTAACCATTTATTGTGTCCTTCAATAGAATTTAAGCACAAGTCTCATCAAGTTAATGGCCCCTGGCTTTTGCTTTGGCGTGATGTCCTAATAGTACTGATGAGCATATAATTTTAGTAGCTACTAGTAGCTAGGTTGTTAAATTTCTTCATTCAAATAATGTGACTCGATCGATTTCTTTTTTAAATAAAAGCTTTAATAGTGCATATATCACCAACAAAAAGTTAACTGTATGTTTGGTTCTTGATTCTTATTTTTGCCCAAACATTTTGTTGAAACTTATAAAAAAACATATTGTTGTACTTTTAAAGGAAGCAAATATTTTGTCAAATATTCTTTCTAGTTTATTTGGGTGTGGTACATATATATTTTCCTTTGTAAATGTTTAAAGAATCTGAACGTTTTTCTTGCATTGGACTGAGACGCAATTTTTTCATTGATGATATATATATATATATATATATATATATATATATATATATATAGAGAGAGAGAGAGAGAGAGAGAGAGAGAGAGAGAGAGAATATTTTGATAACATACAACCAAAAATACAAAGTTTTGTTACAAGAACGATCTAATTGTAGCACTCTAGAAGCTGAAAATATGAAGAAATTTTTATTTTCAAAGGATGGACATTCGGAGTATTTTTCAAATACTTTCTGAAGGGTTTTTGGAGATTGAAACCCTAATTTTGGATATTCATAGAAAAAACAAAAAGAGTGGAAGCTTGTATTGTATTACCTTTGTTACTTATCTTCTTTGTTTAGTAAACCCTAATTTTCGATTTCCATGTCTAGTAAACCCACCATTTTGAGAAAAGACGGATTTAGTTGAAACTTTATTTGGAATTAAATTAAGCAAAAATTGGGATATTTTACGTTTAATTCCTACAAAACATAAATTGTTATTTTAGTCCCTCAGTTATTTTTCTGTTTGTAATAATAATCCTTGATGTCAATTGCTGCTGAGTGGACAAACATTTTTCTAATGTGACATTCACATGTGGCATTTTTTATTGACGGGACTTTCTTAGGTTGCATTTGCTAACTGATGTGGACCCTCCCTCTCTCACTCACTTCATCTTCTTCACCTTCACTTTTACGGTTTTAATTATTTTAAAATTATTTTAAATCCCTTGAAATTTTAAATTTGCACCCAATTTGCACTCAATTTTTAATAAGTCTATTTTATTAATCTCCGTAAGAGACTATTTATAAAACTTTAGAAAGTAATTTTACCGACATCACATATTTTTACGGACTACTTCTTATTTTCCTATAGTTTAGGACTTAAATATGTAATGAGAGGTAACTTAGAGACTAATTTGGCGATTTACTCTTAAATTAATTTGGAGTAAGATAACTTGATTACTTAATTTTAGTAAATTAAGTGAGGATATTCGGAAAAAAATTAAACAACTCAATGAACCGATATTTTTTATAATGAATTTCTTTGCACCCCCGACCTAGGGTCCTGGGTTCGCCACTGATCCCCCCACTTTAACTCGTTCCTCCAAGTCTCAGATTTGATGGATACTGAGACCAAGATTTTTTGGAGCTTATGGAAAACTCAAAATGAGTGTGTGTGGGAGAATAAGAATGCTGACACAACTACTATAATTTGGGCTGGGAACAAGGTTTTTATAGAGTGGACTAATGCTCGTGAACCGAGCAATCAAGCTACGACTTCTACTAGGGGTGCAACGCCTGATGCTTGGGTTAAGCTGTAGACGGGATGGGTGAAGTGTAATGTTCACGAGTTCGATTAAGGTTGGCATTGATATGTGTGTATTCGAGATGATGGTGGTAATTTCATTCGAGCCAAACCTCATTCGTATTCCCCCATTACGAATGTGATTCTTGATGAAGAAATGGGTTTGTTCTTGGCTATCAATTGGGCCTCCGAGCTAAGCTATAAGGATGTCACTTGAGTTAGATGTGAAATATGTAGTTAATACTTTTAATTCCAAGAATGTTCTTATTTGAGTTTGAGTCTTTACACAAAGTTTGTAAAACCAATTTTCTTTTTTCAATTGTAACTCTCGTGTTGAGTTTGCCATGAGAAACGCTAGCATGGTTTCCCATTCCCTTGGGAGGGTGTCCTTGTTGACAGCTAGTCCACAAGATTCAAGAGTACTCTGATATTTTCTTATGTATTTTCGATTTTTTTGTTACAAAAGAGAAAAAGAGCAACAAAAAAGAAAAACAAAGAAACTACATCCTCATAATTAGACTACGACTAGCTTCCGCAACGAGAGTTGCTTCTAGCCCCAGTGGGGGACCTTCAAAAGTACTCCAAGGGCATTGAAATTGCGCTCCAAGTTTCGCGATGAAATCAACTGCCAAATTTCCCTCTCTAAGACAGTGAACCAACTGTACGTGTATTTTCGATTTAATCATAAATGAAATGCACTAAGTGCTTTTTGTCAAAAGAAAACTTGTAATATAAACTTCTATCAATCCGTTATTAATTTTTTTAAAGTTAGAAGAATTATATTTTTTTATATACACTTGAAGAACTATTTTTCATATTTAATTTATTTTCTATGTAATAACTTTTTATTTTAATAACAAATTGATTAACTAGATATACACTAAAAAAGTTTAAGTAGAAGATTCACGATTTGTCGGTGAAGACTCATCTCAACAATTAAGATTGTGTTTAGTCTAGAGGGTATGAATGCATTGAACTTGAACCAAAGATAAAAGCCATTTAGGATATTATTTGTCTCTTGACAATTATTTTGAAAATCTATGTTGGGGTGAGGGAGAATTCTTGGCAAGTTGTTTGGGGAGGATTAGAAAGGGAATATTTGGGAGAATGAAAAGGAATTAAGAAACTAACAAAGGAATTTGAAATTATAAGGCTTACAATGACAAATATATGGAAGCAAACAAACAACCCTTTAGGCCCTCATTCTCCATCTCTATTATGTGTCTTCGTATCTCTTCACACATTTAGGTCAATGGGGTCCACGATACGAATCAACATTTCTTTGTTCTACTGTTGCAACCACCGTTTCAAGAACATTGACACGTGCATGTTAGCGATATAATTAACTATTCTCTCCAACTTATAATTCATAAACTATGAATATATACTAAATATTATATTATTGTTTGAGAAAAAGTAGTGGACTACAGATAAATTAGCTAGCGTATAGGAGATGAGTTTATAGTGGACAACAGACAAGTTAATGGAAATGAACTTATTGCTGACATGCAACAGATACGCTAGTGATGTGTTTGGTAGAATTAATGGCTAAACAAATGTTAAATTGCACTTTTTGTCATTTACCTTTGACCAAAATTTCATGTTGGTCATTTATCTTTTTTTCTTACTTTGGTTTTTTATCTTTCATATTTGTTTCAGTTTGGTCCTTCATTTTTGTGTTTTAAAGGACCAAATGAAAACTTATATGAAAAACAAAAGACCAAAGTGAGGAAAAACATCGGTTTAAATTGCGGCTCATTTTTCAACGTATACGATCTATACTTTGCAAAAAAAAAACGCACAAACACTCAATATTTTAAAACCATTCAATGCAATCATAATTGACATTCAAATATTTCTAAACAATCCCGTTTATTAAGGGATTCAATCGGTGCCAACTAATATACAAAATTTCTACAAAGATCAAACTTTCAAGTGGAATTTCTACAAAGATCAAACTTTCTACAAATTTTATGTTACAGAAAAATTTCTTGAGGTGCTGTAGATCCTATTACCATATAGTACAATGCAACCCTGTTTTTGGTAGTGATTGCGTTTCCCAAATATTCGTGACATGAGTTTCTACTTATATTAAGAAATACAAACAATGAGGCCTGATTTTTGTACTTCTATATCATGACTTTCTACTTATCAGAAGAAATACAAGCAATGACGCCTGATTCAATTGATTTCCTTTTTGATTCCACTAGAGGGTCAACTACTTACTAATGTCACCAATCACAATTTTATTTGTTTTCCAAAATAGTCAGCTTACACTGAATGCAGTGACAAAAGAAAAGGAAATCAATTAAATGCTGTTAGAAATTTTGAATTTGGAAATAGCAATTCATAGGGAAAAGCCATTTATATTTGGGATTACAAATCAGAAATTTCCACATATCACTAGGTAAATCACTCTTCTATATAATAACGTATAAGACCTATTTTTTAGAAACCTAACTTACACTGTTGCGGCCGTCTCTGAAACAGCAATGGCTTCCTCCTCCAAGGCACTTGCTATCACGTCAAGGAAAACTCAACCTTTGGCTCTCATCGATCCAAACTGTGGATCCTCACTAGTTATTGTGAAGCTACTGCGAAGATGGTTCGTGTAGATACCATATGGAGGAACGAAACCAACGTCACTAGAGATGGTTCTCGCAGATGCTGAGGTATGTTCTATACTCTTTTGCATAACATCAATATCTGTATAGTGATAGCTTGAATTAATAACACATCACGTGTAAATGTAAATGCACAATCCAAAAGGTTATCATATATGAATGGTATAATCCACATCTAAGTACTATATAGATCACACATATGTGTTGGGCATATGAAATCAGATGCGTTTCTCTCCCTCATTACTACTCTTCCCAGTGTCATTGATTTTTTACCAAAAACAAATATGAAACTTAATATTGAATCCAATATCTGTCTATACAAAAATCTACCTGATGTATGTTGTGCACATGTCCTACTATGAATAAATGACAACACATTATAATCCACTCATGTATATCACGCTGTAAAAATGACACAAAATAAAGGTTTAAACCAAAGGTTGGCCTACATTGATTTCGGTACTTAAGGTTCTCAATTAATCAAACAATATCATAAACAACCAACTATTTGGAATAAATAGGAAAACAATAAAAATTGAACCATTGCTTTGTCCTAATCATCTTATATAAATACTTTTATAATCGAATAAGTGTTACTAATAATGCATACATGAGGCCTTAGTAGCATCGAAACACAACCACAGGTTAGTGCCCTTCATTTCCATGATTTGTTTAATTCATATTATTTTGAAATTCCACCAGAAGATTACGTTGTTTAACAACTTTGAAAATTTGCACTATAACTTATTTTTCTCTATTAGGGTACAACAATTCAGAGCCACATTGACAGGAAACATATTTACAAGCACGATGGACAGTTTCATGAAGGACAAGTGTATCTGATTTCAAAGTATGACGTCATGCTGAAACTTGGGAAATTTCGTGCGACCAGGCACGAATATAAGCTGGGTATCCACCTACATACCGTGGTTCGACCTGCTGCCCGCAGCGATTCGATCCAAGATCCCGAAATCATCTTCACTCCTCTGTCCGAGTGCTTTGAAGAGCATTTTAACATGAATTACTTTGTTGGTGAGTTTACCGTTTGTTTTTAAAATCCTTATTTAACAAACTACATTCCACATATGCTTCATTTACCATGTCTCCCAAAAGCTAAAATTTTATGTCACAGACATTGCTGGGGTCTTGGTCGGAGTAGAAGCGGAGCATGAATTCGATCGACCCACCGGTGGAAAGTCAACAAGGATGAAAGTCGATCTTGAAAATAGAGGGTAACTTACTTTAGTAGCTTGGAATTATGATTGCATCCAAAACTATTATTTTAACATCTTCAACGTCTTCCATTCTCATTATCTTATTAAACGCTGATTCAGCTATCGATTCTCCGTTACATTGTTTGGAGAGTATGTTACTCAAGTGAAGGAGTTGATCTCTTCGTCCGACGCAACCAATGCAGTGTTTGTATTTCAGTGGGACAAGGTTGACCTTTGGATAGGTATACACCCTCTCTTTCGTTACGGTTTCATTAAACAACTATAACTCATTCCTATATGGTTGTTTTTTAACAAAAACAATAAGTTGGACCTTAAAATGTACAGGTGGAAGATCACTACAAACATGTGGGCATACAACAAGGCTACTAATTAACCCTAACATTCCGGAGGCTGCCGCAGTAAGGGAGACGTGTGTATTTTATTCGTTACACAAACTTAATCATTCCATTGTATGCATTATTCCATTATTTAAGGTGTAGTCAAATTATAAAAGACTCTGACCCTATTCCACTGTTTAACAATCTCTGTTCAAAACCAACCAGCATGACACAAGACATTCTGACCCCAACCTTGACACTAACTAAGCAAAGCAAGGGGAGTGGGTCCAGTGATACCTTCCTACAAGTCAAAGAAAAGCATGAGATTTTTGATGCCATCCAGTTGCTACATGTATGGTAGACGATACTATTTAATCAGTATAAGTTGCATTATGAAATATTTTAGTTATACTTAACTAACTTTACAGACCTGTGTATATGGAACATTTTACCTTTGGAACAATTCAGGTTAGGGAGTTCGTTGTCCTGGAGACCATTGATGGATTTAACTTGGCGAAGCCGTGGTGGTATTGGGGTCATATAACTTGCTTTAAGAAAGTGGAAGAAGATTCAGGGATGTACTATTGCGACAAATGTAACACACATGTCACAAATGTCAACAAAAGGTAATCATACTCGAATAACTTTCTGAGTTAAAAGTTTCAATATTTGTTTGCTAGCTAACGCGACACGTTGGCATTGCTGTTAGATATTGGAAACAAAGTTTTGTTAACCCTTTTGAAAATTCACCGTTGCTATACAGGTTTCTCCTCCAAATGATCGTCAGCGACGCTTTAGACTCTTTGGAAGTTGTCGTGTTCGACTAGAATGTCCGTGCATAGGTTGATAAATCATGCGATGATATATATGAAATATGGGAAAAGGTTAGTATGCCTTAATCCCAATTATATCCTGCATAATAGAAGGTTTGCTCTGCCGACGGCACAATATTATGTTTGTAAATTATTGCATAACCATTTATGAGTAATGCAAACCTTTTTCTGGTAGGATGCTGAAAGGGGTGAACTTCCAAGGGAGGTTATAGGATTGGTTGGTAAACAGGTTTTAATCAAGATCAATGCACAAGGTGATGTGGGAAGTCGTTTCGGGCGACAATACAAGGCAGTAAACATCTCAGCTGACCTTGACATTATAGCCCGGTACGAACAAAAATGGTGCAAAGAAGAGGTAAGCAATACACACGGCTCAGACATGTTCCAGTATATTACACAATACTGACGTAATGGCTCAGCTTGCTTACATTTAATTGAATAATCATTTGTTGTAGCTGAAAATTGAAGCTCCTGACAAAGTCCTTCTTCTTGAGAATACACCCTCAAGTACTGACTCCATAAAAGAAGGTGTCTCAGCCGTTGCTCAGGCAAGTTTTCCATCTTCTATGTTGTTTACGAACATTCAACATGTACTCTAAGATATTAGATCATAACCTGCTTTATTTTAATAATTATAAATATATAAAGTTACTCATTGAACAAATTTGGGTTGAAGGACTTGAGTTCGAAGTTTGACCAGTCAACATTGGCTTCTGGAGGTAAGGACAAGGAGAAACAAGTGATTGACATCACCAAAGACAGCGATGACTCACCGCCATTGAAACGCAAGAGCCCTGATGAAAAGGCTCCTAAGTCCGTTGCTGTCCCACTCAAGACGGTTAAGGTTGAGAAGAACAAGTAGAGTGTTTGGCTATTAAAGTTTTTTTAGGTTTGTTACTTCATTTCCTACCTGCGATGGTTTTTAGATTTGAAATTGTTTTTTAAGCACGAAGACTTATGTCTACTCCCCCGCTGAATACTATGATTTGTCTTACATAGTGGTACACAACCACTACATTTTGAATTTATGTTAAACCGACGAACGGATCGTCCCTTCCTTTAGTAATCAATTTTCTGCCCATATAACTTATTTAACTACACCTGATGTGCTAAACGGACCGCCTAAAATAGTGTGACAGGCAGACGTGGTATGTAAGTTAGGTGATACTTACAACAGTTGTAGATGTATAAGGTTGCATCCACCAAAAGATAACTTCGTGCCAATCTTTAGCAATAACCACATCCAATCATCGTCGTATGAAGGTTTCCAATTGATGTGGAAAAAATGAACTACGTCTCCTGCACAACAAATAGTACATTGTGACGAGTTTAGATAATGCGCATTATATGATTCTAAATTTTATATTCAACTGATTTCATGGTATCATTGTAAAACTCACCGTTAAGAAGTAATAACTTATTTATCAAATTCAAAATAGCGGATTCCGTCACGAATTTTCATATTAAAGTCAGTGTAACCAATTGTACACCTACTTGTAACTATGACTACAGCTTTGGTAATTTTGAACCTGTGATACAAAAACAATTACACATTTAGGAATAAGACTTTCAGTTTTAACTATTAGAAAATGGGGTTTTGAACCTTTGAAGCATATTATAACTATTTAGATACATGAGTAACTATTTAGAGTGAGTACCATAGTGTACAACACAATGAAGAATTATGAATTCCTTAATGGTGAGAAGAACAGTACATGGACCATAATATGAGAAGAAATATAAGAAACAAATGTCTTTAATTAGGTATTAGTCACAATTATAACTCATCTACTTTCTGCTAAAATCATGGAGAGACTACCAAAAACAGAATTATAATGATTAATATCAATAATTACATGCCTTAAATGACTGGAGAGTGATCATTGTCAATCAGCAACTATGATTCGTATCTCCCAAAGGAATGGTAAGAACTAAAACACGTTTCACAACCCAAACAAGCACCTCCAACTGAAATTTTCGAAGCACTGAATAGGGTCAGCGCCGTCATTGGTTTCATCTTGGAACTAGGTAAGTTTCTGAAAGCCTTCTCAATTGAAATGCTTTCTTAGTACGATTAATATGCATATACTTACAAAGGTTTCTGGGGAATAATGTTCGTGAACAACAGCTCAATAATACGACGCCGATGAAGCGTCTATCTGAAAATGAAGGCGCTAGCAAGAACGGAGATGCCATTCAAAAGAAAGCTAAAAAGATTAGGAGCTACTGCAACATAGGTAAGTTTAGCAGTATGATTATGCTAAGTTCTCCTAAATATAAATTATTTATATGACCCGAAATACAAATACATACAGCAGGCTCTTCTACTCAATTCTCAGGAGCAACGCTATCGCAATTGCCACCCAATATACCTATTTTAGATTCAACTATAGGTACGTACCCCCTCAAATCCCATTTCGTAAACGTGCAACCAAAACAAAAATTGTAACCTCATAATGAATAAATTCAACTTTTTGGTTTCACTACATTTTGTAATCATTGAAATGAGTCGTATAAAACTTATTCAGGTGTTTCCAACCCAACCACTGGGGTTCAGCAAACACAATCTACATCAAAGGAAGGTAAATGTGTCAACAAATGTTCCCTAATCAGTTAATTTTTGTGTCTAAAATTGCAAAAGTATATCTGGTATTAATAGGATTTAACTATCAACAAACCTACCTTTCATTGCAGATATGGGAATACAAAGGAGGGGCAGACGGAGACACACGGCTGGACATGGTATACTACGAATGGGAGAATAATAGATTAACTGTGAATGAAAAGCATATGTTTACTTTATCACGTGTTAGTTTTTCTAATTTTAAGATAGTACTAACCTGTGGTTTAAAACCAGTTGAAAGCCCGGAAGTACCGGTTAACTTGCGCCTGAGTTCTTCACGGTCCAAGATTCGTAGACTTCTTGGAGATTTACGTACCAACCAAAATACGATGCCACCGTGTACCCCTACAGCCAAAAAACCCACCAACTGCAATTTTAGTGGTGCAAGAACCTTTCAATCCACACAACGTCTTCCATTGTCTGAGATTCAAAATTGTAATATTATAAAATTGTTAGTTTCTTACAACAAACGATATGTTTTAGTATATGCAACCTATTACATTTTTTTTCTTACGTAGTTTAATCCGTGTGTCACGCAACAGTAACCATGCAACAAGACTCTGGAACGCCTGCTAACATAGTGCAACCGGTTTCAAAATATTTGCCTCACACACCTCAAGGTCCTTCAAATTTCTCTTTCCTACATGTAAAATTTTAGACATTGGGATGTCAATATACCTACATACATATGTAGTAGTATATGCATCTACACCGTTGTCATTCAACTAACAATACGAAGTTCTTTTCAATTAGTGACCCTCCAAAGAGCACGTGGGAGACCAAGAAAGGCGCAAAGTCATCCACCTAACTCAGCCGCACCATGTTCTGAAGGTATGTATTAATGTCGACATTAATACATAGCATTTATTTGTATTCTAAGTTGCAACTAATATGAATATGACGCCACCTTCCACGTCTTGCAATGAAATATATTTTTCCTAATGGCTTAAGTACGAAAATTCAAAGTCAATTCTCACCATCTACGTAGTTCCTTTATTATTAACTTCCACACTTCGCCAAAAACAGGTGTAGTTGTAAATTCTACGCATCAAACTCCAATGCCAACACCAACCACGAACAATAATATGAGAAGCACAGGTGGAGACAGTGCCGCCACTGCGCAATCCGGAGGTAAATTTCTCGCCCGTTTTACAAATGACCATGCTACATGTGTACTTCACTGTTTGTCAACAATTTAATGTTTTTCTAATGATTATATTTCTGGGATGCCACATGCAGTTACACAACAACGAAACACAACGCCAGTCAATCTAACACTAAATTCAGAATTTACTGCATCCAGAACACGCAAGCGTAGAAACCAACTGCAGTCAAATCCACCTTCTAATCTACAGCAACCCACACAAGGTTCGTCATTGTTTTCAACTAACTTTATAAAGCTACACAAAACTAATCTCACCATGAATGTACTTTACTGTAAACAGGTTCTTATTGCATATTTGCCCAATAAGAACATTGGTAACCAGTTAATTATTCATATACAACCGAATTAACACCTTAAAAAAATGTACTGTAAAATTTAAGATATCTAATTCGATCATTGGTGTTTCAATGACAGCCCACAGGTTCAGTCATCACCTACGATCAAACAAGGCTTTCCAGTCATACTCAGTCAGCTGATAACCAGAACGATATTCCCGTAAATCTCCCTATAATAAGACTTGATTTTGACAATCATGAGGAAGAATACACGGCAAACACAGCACATGCAATGCCAGGTATGCTTATTGTACGGACTTTATTTTAAATTTAAGACTTTAAACTCATATACATATAGATGTGTATGGAGTTATAACCAGATACTACCCAACCTAGATGCTAATACAGGAAAAAACAGTAGTCATCAGAGACAACCTGATAATCGCACAACCCTCTATGACAACAATGAGGATCGACGTAAGTGACTAATTTATTTGCCGTGATTTATTTGACAACTATCTCAATGTAGTTGGAAGCAAATAACAATATATATATATATATATATATATATTAAATTGCAATCACTATGTTCAATTGTTTGTATACGTGAAAATTATGAATTAACCCATGCTGTTCATAATTTACAGCACCTCTTGATTTGGGACTTCCTACACACAAATGTCAGGATTGTCAAGCACTTTTTTGGTTTGAAGAAAGGGCTGTTAAGAGCAAACTATCAAGTACGCCTGAGTGTTCAATGTGTTGCATGAAAGGGCAAGTGGACCTGCCATTACTACAACAGCCACCTCAGTTGTTACTTAATTTAATTCGAGGCATCGACCGTAGAAGCAAACATTTTCGGGACAATATACGATTGTATAACAGCATATTTGCGTTCACTTCTATGGGGGGTAAAGTGGTCTCAAGACATAATGACGGGAACTGTCCACCAAATTTCATTATAAATGGCCAAAACTACCATCGGATTGGAAGCCTATTGCCTACTGAAGGTGAAACACCAAAGTACGCACAGCTATACATATGGGGCACCCAAAATGAGGTTGCAAATCGAATGAGCCATTTCAGGTACGCTGCCTTAACATGTCTTTTACGTAAATCATCAACAAACCGTGCAACTAATATTGATTACAACAGGCTTTTGTACAGAGTAAAGCTATTAGCTGAGTAAAGCTGAAATCTTTTCATGACTAATGCAATAATTTGAATTCTAACATTCAATCTGTGACCAAAGTATTTTGTACAGGTCAGACAAAAATCCACGTGCCTTGGATGAATCCTTAGTTCAAGACCTCAAAGAGATGATTGACCAACAGAATGTCATCGCACAAAAGTACAGAGAAGTTCGTGACCTACAGGAACAAAACCCACGCCAAAGGTTCAGCTTAAGATTGATTCGTGACAGATCAACAGACCCAAGGACCCATAATACTCCAACGTGTGACGAAGTTGCTGCATTGATAATTGGTGATGATACGAACCTTGAATGTGGAAGGGACATCATCGTTAAACACATGTCTGGTGAACTTGAAAGAGTACATGAGACTCACACAGCTCTATTGATTTTTGCACACCATTAAGAGAAAGGCCAGGGATTATTAGATCAGCCAGCAGACAAAAAGTCACATTGAGGGAGTTCATATCATTCAGGATTCAGGAAAAGGAAGTCGAGTTTGGTCAGATTGTCAACTCACGTAGATTGTTCCAGCAATTTGTTGTTGACTGTTATACGATGGTTGAGACTGCAAGATTGAGGTATATCCGTAACAACCAGCAGGTCATACGGTCGAAAGTCTTGACTGGTTTACAAGATGCAGTGACCAGAGGTGAGACAGATGCTTTAGCCATAGGAAGACGTGTCATACTACCACCATCATTCACAGGGGGTGCTCGGTACATGTTTAACAACTGCCAAGATGCGGTGGCAATATGTAAGAGATTCGGGTACCCGGATTTGTTCATTACAATAACATGTAACTCAAACTGGCCTGAGATTGTTGGTTTTGTTAAACCACGTGGATTGACCGCTAGCGACAGACCCGACATTATTTCTCGTGTCTTTAAGATGAAGCTCGACCAGCTTATTATTGATCTAAAGAAGGATGAGATGTTTCGTAAAGTTGACGCAGGTATGACGTCTTTCAGTTGATCTTATTTTACGGCAATTCATTCCACACTGTCAAACTCCTATTTGTATTTCAAATTTTATTTACAAAAATTATTCAAATATTAATACTAACATAGCATAGTTGTTGTCTTCTACCCAGCAATGTACATTGTTGAATGGCAAAAGCGGGGTCTCCCACATGCCCACATGTTGTTATGGTTGTCTGCTGCGAACAAGCTTATAACTACAGGTGACATTGACCGTGTAATTTCAGCAGAGTTGCCAGATCCTGGTCTCTATCCAAATTTATATCAAGTTGTATCTACATATATGTTGCATGGACCATGTGGTAGGGCAAATCCAAAATCTGCGTGCACAAAGGGAGACCATTGCACAAAGTTCTATCCTAAACCCTTTTTGCAATCAACAAAGATTGACGAAGACGGCTACCCATGCTATAAAAGACATGACAATGGAATCACAGTTGAAAAGCGGGGAACATTGTTTGATAATAGGCACGTCGTTCCGTACAATCCACAGCTTCTTATGAGGTACCGCGGACATGTTAATGTGGAGTACTGTAACAAATCGAATGCCATAAAATATCTGTTCAAATATGTGAACAAAGGCCCAGACCATGCAATGCTTCAAGTCCTCCGAAGTGCAGTCAACCAAGATAGACCAGTTGATGAAATAAGAAACTTCTATGATTGCAGGTATGTCTCCCTATCGGAGGCTTCGTGGCGATTGTTTGCATTTGACATCCATCAAAAGTGGCCTCCAGTTCAGAGACTCTCATTCCATTTACCAAATGAGCAAACCGTCTTCTTTGACGATGACGATGATATCGAAAATGTCGTATGGAAGGCACAGCACTATGACACAATGTTTCTGGCATGGTTTGCGGCAAACAGAACATATCCTGAAGGCAAGGATTTAACCTACGCCGAGTTCCCAACCAGATTTGTGTATAACTATCAAGATAGAATATGGGTCCCAAGGAAAAAGGGTACAAGTGTGGGGAGAATTGCATATGTCCCTCCAGGTATTGGTGAGAAGTATTACCTTCGGATTTTGCTTAACATACAGAAGGGGTGTACTAGCTACAAGTCTCTCAGGAAGGTTAATGGCAAAGTAGAAAAGACATTTGAAGAAGCTTGCTTTCAACTAGGGTTATTAGATGGGGACAGAGAGTTTGTTGATGCTATAACTGAGGCAAGCAAAATTTGTTCTGGAGCACAACTGCGAAGGTTGTTTGTGACGTTACTATCCATGTTCACTATGCACAAACCTGATTTCGTTTGGGATTCCACTTGGAAACTTCTAGCAGATGGCATTGTCTATAACACTCGAAGACAGATGCGTACCCCAGGTATTGTATTCAATCATTTCTGTAAGCATTATATAATATTATTAATTCCTGCATCTTTTCCTTCCAGATTTTTAAAATGCAACTCACAATATCCATAATATTTTTCTACAACTTGAAATCAAACTTAGCATAATCTCCTGTTTTCCGTTCATTGATTAGGTTAAATTTGGAACATTCCACCCTGACTTTTTTAACGAATAAACTACTAAATAATTATTTGCTCACATTCCATGAACACACGGACTTAATAAGTGATAAGTTCCTAAGTTATAAAACTATTACAAAATGCATTTACCGAATGTCACATTGTGTCACTAATATTTTAATGATTACAATCTGTCATGAAAACAATTGTACTCAAATTCAATCACTGTCCATGTTGGGTTTCCTAACATTTTTATGTTTGTTTGATCAATGCAGGGCTTAATATCAGTGACGATGTTCTAAAGAATGCATGTCTACTGGAAATTGAGAAACTGCTTAATCTAAATGGTCGTTCTCTATCAGACTTCTCTATGCCATTCCCAAATGTATCTGAAGGTTTTGATTTACAGAACAAGCTAATAGCAGATGAACTAAATTATGACAGGGATGAAATGGCATGACAACATAGTGCGTTGTATAAGAACCTAAATGTTGATCAGAAAATAGCGCACGGCATAATTAGGGAATCAGTGGTTTCCGGAAAAGGTGGTTGTTATTTTGTCAATGGATATGGTGGTACGGGGAAGACATACCTATACAGTACTGAGACTACAGGTTTACGCTCTCTGGGTTACATTGTACTCAACACAGCATCAAGTGGAATTGCTGGAGGTAAAACTGCACACTCTACTTTTTCAATTCCACTTGTGCCCTGTGATAATGCAACATGCAGTATAAGTAAAGGTAGTCCAAGAGCACAGCTTTTAATGCAAGCCCGACTTATAATATAGGACGAGGCACCTATGTTACATAGGAATTGTTTTGAAGCACTCGATAAAACTTTAAGGGATATTATGTCGACTGTAGACCCATCCAACAACGACAAACCTTTTGGTGGGAAGACAGTTGTGCTGGGCGGTGAATTCAGACAGATTCTACCTGTAATAAGGAAGGGTTCTAGACAGGATGTGCTTGGTGCGACTATCAATGCATCTGAACTGTGGTCAAACTCCAAAGTCCTTAACCTCTTTGTCAACATGAGGTTGGGTTGTGCAGTAAATGGTCCCGAGAGAAATGATATCAAAGAGTTTGCAGATTGGTTGCTCCGAATTGGAGACGGTGATTCTCAATCAAATGAGCATGGAGACGGTGATTCTCATTGAGTTTACTTATCCACAACTGTTGGATAATATTAACACAGAGCATTTTTTCGAGGAGCGTGCAATTTTGGCTCCAACTCTAGAGTCTGTGGAGCAAGTAAATGAATATGTTCTGTCAAAAATTCCATGCGAAGTTGTTGAGTATCTAAGTTCTGACACCGTTTGCCAGTCAGATGAGGACAGTGAGTGCCAGAGTGAATGGTTCACACCAGAGTTTCTTAACGATGTTAAGTGTTCAGGTATACCCAACCACAAATTACAACTCAAAGTTGGCGTACCTATTATGCTTATGAGAAACATTGACCAATCTGCAGGCCTATGTAACGGTACGCGTCTAATGGTCAATCATTTGGGGAAGACAATGATTACAGCTACAGTTCTCACAGGGAAAAACATAGGGGACAGAATCGTTATACCAAGGATGAATTTAATTCCAAGTGATGCTGGGCTTCCTTTTAAATTTAGGCGCCGCCAGTACCCTATTACAGTCTGCTTTGCTATGACGATCAATAAAAGTCAGGGGCAGTCACTATCACATGTGGGTATCTACTTGCCTAAACCAGTCTTCACACATGGCCAGTTGTACGTTGCTCTATCACGTGTGAAGTCACGGAAGGGTCTGAAACTCCTTATACTAGATGAGGATAAAAATCTTTTGTCGTCTACAAAAAATGTTGTCTACCGAGAAGTGTTTGAAAATCTTTTATTTATCAATGATATTTTTACATATTATGGCTACTCTCTAATGATTATGGAAACATATGTTGGGGATATGGATTTGTTATTTGGTTTGTTTCTTAAAATTATGTTCAAATTACATTCGTTTTTAATATTCTGCAATTTTTTGACAATTTTTTTTCGCTGGCCAAATTACAGGTACATTCAATTTCAATACAAACAGTAATGAAGAATAACAAGAACTACTCAACTACTCATCAACCAAGTTGCGGAAAAAAACCTGGTTCAACACATATGAAGTTATAAAGTTTTTTCAATAGCTTACATTATTAACATTTGAGAGACGTCAAGGAAAATGAATGAAAACAATTTCATTATTGAAGAAGAAAAGTTAATTGATTACAATGAGTTTGACCTTATATATAGATCCAATCTCACCTAACTAATTTATAACAAACTAGTAACTAATAAAACTAACTCTAACCGAATTATAACTACTAACAACTTTTGTTAACTACTTAACAAACTAAGTACAATATTTCTAATAGTCCCCCGCAAGCTAGAAGTTATTCACAATACTTCTAGCTTGGAATGAACAATACAAAGTTACATCAAATCAAAAGAAAATTACATCGAGAGATGTCGGAAATACATCGGTAGAAATCAAAGCTACAAGAACAAAATGAAATCGAATCCAAGAAAAAAATCTGAATTGTTGTGTTGGAAGACCTATGTAACATTGAGAAAGAGATGAAAAATTCAGTTGCTGAGGATATAATAAACGATGCCCAAAATCAAATTAAGTACTCCAAACTCCAAGATAATTGCAATAAGTGACAATAACTTGTTATGATGAATAAGTGCACAAAACAAGGCAATTATCATGCTGGCAATGTATGTGGATGAAATTGTCAACAACAAAGGCCCTGGAAAAGAAATGCACTCAGGAGATGAAACACTTGAATGGAGTTGTAGGAGGTGATATCACATTTTGAATCTGAATGTAGCAAGATTTCCAAGCGAGGCAATTCAGCAAACAACTTGAATGCTTCTTGGAAAATAACTTCATGAACACATCACAACAATATGAAGCTGAATCACAAAATTGAACTGGTGCAATGATAGAAGCAACGTTAACCAAAATGAAAGGTCGCAAGAAAAGAGTGAAGATTGTGATATGAATCACAAATCTTCAAAACTGGATTAAAAAGGAATCTGAACTCCGCTTCAGATCACAATCATCGGAAATCAAGATGAAAGGAGGACAATAAAGCGAAATCGCAAAACTAAATTGCAAGAATCGCAAAACGAGTTGAAGGAAATTTAGAAACTTCAAGAATCGAATTGGAGAAGGCAAATTGCAGAAATAGAGACACTTTCAAAGAAGCGACAGGAAGGAGAAAACGATCAAGGGAAGATTAACCGAAACCCTAACAGACGAATTTGCGAAAATAAAGAGATTTTGAACATGAATTGAAAATCAAAACCAAAGATTGCAACAGAAATAGGAGGAGTTTCGAACAAGAATTGAAGAACGAAACTGAGATGAAATCGATGTCAAGAACCAGAAAAACAAATGGTCCAAAGACAAAATCGAATAGACGATAAACGAGAAAATGAGGATAAGAAACAAATAAGATGAAGATAAAATTAAGAAATCTCTTTTGATATATACCGCAATGAGCCCCATTGTTTATGAATCGCAAAATAGAATAAGAAATTTGCGAGAAGGCGATGGAGGAATCATTGAGGAGAAAGGAATGCGGAAGCTACATAATTGCTCTGATACCATATTAACATTTGAGAGACTTCAAGGAAAATGAATGAAAACAATTTCATTATTGAAGAAGAAAAGTTAATTGATTACAATGAGTTTGACCTTATATATAGATCCAATCTCACCAAACTAATTTATAACAAACTAGTAACTAATAAAACTAACTCTAACCGAATTATAACTACTAACAACTTTTGTTAACTACTTAACAAACTAAGTACAATATTTCTAATATACATAACTATCTAATTACAATCACATACCTGAATTAATATTCCCCCCATGGAACCTTGCATGAAGCGTATCGTTGTTAACAACCTCATCCATCAACACAGTCACTACCCATCAATACATGTTGCTGACATGCGAACTGGACTCCATTAATGTATCAAAGATTATATAGTTACCTGCAGTTTTGAAAAGTGAATAACTTAAAGTTTCGTGCGACTAACTTTACAGACAACATATATATAACTGTGTACATATAATAGTCAATGTATTTATACATAACTTTATATCTATCTATTTATCTATATATGTATATAAACACATACAATTCAAAAATCTAATTATGTGTAGCAATAGTTATACAAGCATATAGTATTTTCAAATTTAGCAACGAACAATATATAAATATATACTTACCAAGGAACATGGTGATTTGCAGGGGTTGTAGTTGAAGCAGGTGAATGCAGTTGCGTCAATGTCTATCAGCGAGACCACAGTTGGGTTTTATCTGTCTTAAACAAACAATTCATTTCCAAGGGTTGACTTTTCATGACATATACACTTCATTGTTATATTTTGCAATGGTCAATGCTGTAAAGAACGTAACTTCCCATGGTATTTACAGACAACACTTCCCTTTGTTATTTAATTAATAAATTAATAGGAAAATGCAAGAGCATCCTAAACACCAAACTACAAACTTTTTGGCAATCTCCTTCGTTCACCAGAAAAAGCGATTTTAGGCCTCATAGTGCGAGAAATAACAACGAACATATTTTTGTGTATTCAATCAGTTGATTTTAAGACTAATCGATTTAGAAAAAATATGATGGAATAGATGACTTTGAGGACTGATATACTTTTCCTAAATAGTGTGTATTAGAATTTATGTAAATAAAATGACTACAATTTATTTAGAATAGAAAGTTTTTTCAGAATTTGCAGGAGCCGTTGGAAATTAAGGAATGAACAGTACTTGCATTTAGGTAAAGCGGAAAAAGAAAAAGAGAGCACCGTGTAATTGTAGATTTTTGTTTCGGCGATGCACGGGTATAGAAATAGATCATGGGAAGGTTCTACATTGAGATTCGCTGATTTGATATTCATCCGTATTGTTTGCTAATGATTCATTCATAGATGAGATCAATATTGCAATCAAACAGCCAGTGTGGAAATAGTCATTACCAGAATTAAAAACAATGAGAATTGGGAACGAAAACAAAATCAATTGAAAGGTAATTTCTCACAACATCAGAACCCCTAACAATGAAAATTGGGAACAAAAACTAAATCAATTGAAAAACTTGTGGATGACACTATATCAATTCCCCCATGTAGTTTGCAAATATCTAAGGTAAAAAGTACGTGATGAAACCACCACTGAAGATAGAGAAATGTGGAATTGAAATATTCACAAAATTGAGGAGTAGGCGCAGGCTCCCAGCGATCTGGAGAATGGACGCTGTGCCGATTTGAAAACCTTCGGCCATGGCACTGAAGGGGATTTGGTGGTGGTGGCTTCGCAGGGACGTAGTGGCGATGGCTTGGCAGCGACGTAGTAGCGACGGGATAGGCGGGTGGCGCTTTATCTCCAATGAGGTGTGGCGTCTGACTGAGAGTCACGGTCCCGTGTCAATGATTGCGTAGTGGAAAACCTAATTTTGGAAAGTAATATTAAATTAACCTTCACTTACCTTTTGGAAACTGATTCTGAAACGTCAATATTAACAATATCCGATTTCTTTTACAAGCAATATATCTGATAAATAGTGTTAATATATATATATATATATATAAATAATGTCAAATACCATTTAAACCCTGCTTCCTAAACCTCTTTCTACTTTTTTTTAGATATGTTAATTAGTAGGTATTCATTTTATACATGCTTAGTCCTATCTTAAAGAAGGACAAACTCATGACCATTGTTAACTTTGTGACATGCTCTCTATTTGTCATTCTATTATTTTCTATTAAATCCATATGCGTAATTTTTTTTGGAAAAAGGATGATTGGTTTTTAATTATTATTTTTAATTATATATGTATTTCTAATTATCATGTATTTGTAACCACATCCTCTCACTACCCAATTTCTTTCTAAAACATATTTTGATTATTATTTCAATTTTATTAGTAAGTATTGATTTTAAACATGTTTAGTCCTATCTTCAAGAAGGAGAAACTCATGACCATTGTTAATTTTATGAAGGGCTCTCTGTACGTACATCCATATAAAGACTCAGTATGTTGCATTTTAAATTTGGAGATCAGCAGCTTAATTGATATAATTTGTCGTTAATTACATGCCAGCTTGGCAGCAATGTCAGTTATAAGCTACGAGGTAATGGACCATCAATTTTAATGGCAGTTAAAAGAAAAAGTCATGCTTAAACAGAGAAAATCAATTATCGCACATAACAACAGAATCAAAGCGCTTATGAAAACAGCGTTAGGAAAATAGAGTAATTGGAAAATTTTCGATATAATCGCACAAATATGTGTCTGCTAAAAATGATGTAGTTTGCTTAAAATCGTATCTGGCCAAAATGAAACTTTGGGATATACCAAATAAAAATCATCTACATTAATGACAACTAATGCTTTGATTCATATGTTTTAGAACAAAGGAAACAAAGGAGGTCACTCAATTACTTCTAATTGGATCCAGCTCTCATAGACCCTTTTAGTGAACCTCATTTTCATACCCACTTGCAGATTTGTGCTTAAAACAAATTCATACCATCCTTTACCAAAATACCCCTTAAGTCGCCCATTATCCTCTTTCCCAGTAGAAGCACACCATATGAATGACCATTCCTTCAACTCACCATTTGGCAGAACAAGATCAACTGTCTCTGGTTTTTTTGGAAAATTCGCCGCTACCACAGATGCAAGTATAAACTAACATGCGAAGAAAACATATTATCAACATCAACAAGCATGTCAGGAAGTTTAATTAATGAATATATTAAGCTTATTCATATTATTTGATAAATTCCAACTTATACAAAGTTATAAATCAAGAGGCGTACCAGGGGATTATTAGGCAACATCATTGAATCTGTTATTACCGTTTTCCAAATCTCCTCAGCCACATCAGTCTTTTCAACAGATGTACCGAAGTGGAACTGATTTGCATCGTCCCCCTCATCACCACAAACTCCTACATGTTTGTTGACAAACCCCCTGTGTGAATCAAAAACACTCCTTATATATTTCTTAGCTTTTGCTAATTTGTTTGCCGCCCTACGAACGACCCTAATACTGATTTCAGAATTATTTGTCACAACCATAAACAGGATGTCCTCATATTTAAAATCACAGTGTCGTGACACATCTTTCCATCCTCCCTGCAGCCAAATATTTATTTCGATTCTATTCCAATTGACTACCCAATCTCCTCCATCATCAAGTCTAACTTTAACAGGATTTTCCATTGTGCGCCTAAAACTCTGTGTAATCCACGAAGGCAACATCTACACATTAGAAAAAAAACAAATTTACTTAAGCATCTCTAGGGAATACGGATTTTAAATACTAATGCCGTTATAAAAATTTCTGGTGTCTACTAACCAAAGTTAATTGACTGTAAACTGAAAATTAACATTCATATCTTAGTAACTATATAAGATTTGTACTTGACATACTTACCAATGTATCTTTATAGCAATCCAAGTTAAACATGGTGAACATTTTTACATTGTTTAATGGATACCAGAGTGGATCCGGTCTTTTCTCTTGATAGTTTGAGTTGAAACACAAGAGGTCAAAACACGATTTCCCGTAGTACTCAAATAGTAGGACATCACCACACCCCAAATTGAAATTGTTTGCAATTGTGCTCCAGCCATCAAGCAGCCAAACTTCTTCTTGGTATTTCCCAAAGTGGACTACCGTCAAAATGCCATCGGCAGTTCTTACAATCAAAGGACTCTCCATCGATGAGCCCCATTTCCCCACAAATCCAGACGGTAGTTTCTTTGCAAATCAATCATAAAATATATTATCAACCACACACAGATATATCTATATATATATATATATATATATATATATATATATATATATATATACTATTTCTGATACCAAGAGGGGGTCGGAACCAGGAGAGGGGGATTAAATTAAAGAGACAGAGGGGAAGTAGGTAGCATACGGAATGCAACAAATAAATAAATTAAACACAGATAAAACTCACGAGATAGTTTAGGAGGTAAAACCTTCCATGTACTATCTATGAGTTACTTAGATTGATTGAGATAGTTAAGAACTATCTATGATTTACAATATTGAAGATTGAAGAAGAGAAGAAGAAGATTACAAGAGCTCTGGCTTCTCACTAGAACTTAGGGAGAGAAGTAGAGAATTGTGTGTCGAAGTCCGTCCCTAATACAAGGCTAAGACATGATTAAATAGATTGAAAATTGAATAGTAACCGGTTACTAAACCGGCACTGTGCACTAAGTGACCTGCACTGTAGAGGATCCAAGAGAATCTGACTTGAACTGTGCAGCAACAGGGATAAGTACACGTGGTCTGAGCAAAAGGAGCCTTGGATTCCAAAAGCCAGAAGATAGTGGGAGACAAGGGGTCCCCATGGATTGACCACATCGATTTGTGGGAAAGCAAGAATCTTTGATTACGAAGACAAAGAATTGGGTGGGACGTCCACTAAGTCTTGCAAAGATGAACCTTATCGTGTTCCTGCAAAAAGGAAACAACAGTGCTTGTCGAAAAACAACAAATTTGTCGAAAGACAACAGAGCATGTCGAAAGGTTAGATTTGGAGTTTGAACAGTTTTTCATGTCCATAAGGACACTACAATCACCATGTTCAAGGGTGGTTCAACAGAGTTCGTCGAAAGACAATCAGAGCTTGTCGAAAGATTTGAAATTTGAACAGTTTTTCATGTCCATAAGGACATTACAATCACCATATTCAAGGGTGGTTCAACAGAGCTTGTCGAAAGACAACAGAGCTTGTCGAAAGGTTTGGATTTTGAAAAATTGGACAGTTTTTCGTGCCTGATGTAGACACTACGATCACCATGTTCAGGGTGTTTTAAGCAGTTTTTCCCACAAAGAGTGGTACAATTATCATGCTTAAGGATAACTTGATAATAAAATTGAAGCTTTCAAGAGTGATCAAAAGAGATCATCAAGAAAGGAATTTTGTAAAATAAGATAAAAAATCCCAAGGGGATCAGCAGAGATTATCAGAATAATAATCAAAGCCATCATCCTCAGAGAATTCTTTTGGGGAGGAGGAAGAAGATGAGACAAGGATCTGTTTCATCTTATTGTCCTTTCCAGAGGATGAAGGGACATCTTTGGCCTCAGATTGGTTTTGAAGAAGTTTCATGACATTCTGAAGCTTTTCCAGAATATCATCTTCAGAGGTAGAAGCTGCAAGAGCTGCAGAAATTCTAGCCTTTTGATTTAAAAATTTACAAGTTTCTGGGTCAGCAACTTGCAAAGCTTTTGGGTTGGTCTTAAACCAATTGGTCACACCCGCAGGAGATGCAGCAGAGGCATCAAAACGAGGCCACCATTTGATAGACCCTTGTTTGTAAAAAGACAACAAGGTCTTTGGGTGATGGAAATGCCCAGTTTTATATTGCCATGAAAAAATCCATGATAATGAAAAAATGGCATAAAAATTTAAAATGATTGGATAATTGGTAAGATCTTTGTTGAATCTTTTTGAAAACATTTGAAATCCTTCTTGGACTTCAGTGGGAAAGATTTCTGGGCAAGGGCCAAAGAAATCCCACCATTGAAGGAACCAGTTGGGGAAGGAATACTTGGTTTTCTTTTTGAAGTAGATCAACCAAGAATGTTTGAAAATTTTGTTTTGTAAGCCTAGGATAACATAATCCCAAGCTTTGATATAATCCCAATAATTATAACCCATAGGGTCAAAGAGCTGGGAAAATTTCTTTGCTTTGTTTGGATTTGGTCCAAATGCTGAGGGTGTCAGAACATTTAGAATTTGAAGGGTTGAATGGGTGATGACAGCATCATCCTTAGGATCCCTATAGTGTTTGAGGGATATAGACTCAGTATCTATGAGAATAAACTCATAAAATTTCTGGGTTTTGTTTGGAGTAAGAGGTAAGAAATGGGATTGAGGTGGAAAGATCTTTGGAGGGATCTTGTTGGGATTTTCATCCCAGAATTCTGGTTCAATATGAGCCACAAAGAAATAACTTTCCTTTGGGACATACTGGGTTTGAACAGGGGCAATTGGGTTGGTTCTAATTGCCAAGTTTGACTGGTTTTGGGCAGAGGTAACCTGGGGTTTTGGGTTAATCTGCAATTGTTGGGATTTTTGGGTTTGAATGGCTAGGTCCAAGGAAGGGAGATCTTGGTCACTATCCTCAGCTATACTAGCCCAAGTTCTGGAGGGGAGATTGGTTAACCCTTGTTCCTGGAAAGTCAGGAGGGTTTGGATTGGAAAGGCATAGTCAGACTTTGCCTGTTTGATTTGGCTTTGGGTATTCTGAGAGGAATGCCCAGATTGGTTTCCAGATTGGTTTAGGGTGGAAGGCCCTGTAGAGATTATTACATTTTTACCTTTTCCTCTACCTCTTCCTCTCGAGGAGGAAGCCCTGGTGGACATCTTGATAGAAGCCCTGAGAGTCAAAGATGATTCAGTTAGTAAAACTTTGATTGTAAAGACATAGTTAATATGATTATAAAATAAATTGCCTAAAATTCCCACCATTTGGTTTTTAGACATAAAAAGATTAAAGACAATAATGGAAGCAAGAGGGTTTCGACCATAGTCGAAATTTCCAAGGGGTGGGGGTCCCCAATCTTGCGTAAAATATGGCCATAAGAGGAGTTCGACCATGGTCGAAATTACCAAGAGGTAAGGCCACAAAGATATGGTCGAAACTATCATATCGACAATCAAATCCTCCTGGGTTTTTGTTCTGACGCTTATACCAGAATTAAGATTGGTGTTGGAGCAAATATTTTGAACATTGTCAAAAGATTTGCCTGGATGATTAATCATAAAGGGTTGCCCCAGATAATAAACATTAATACCAGAATTATTGATATGAAAAGAAAAAAGTAGAGCTGGGGATTCCCAGATGACTCTATTTTCAAAGTTGGTAATAATGGATAAAATGGAGATATTGAATCTGCAAATGGAGGAAGCTAGGTCAATAAACCTAGATTCAGGTTTATCGAAATAATAACCTAACCAATTGTAGATTCTAGATTTAATCTTAGGTTTGAGCTCAAGGTTCTTAAGCTCAGACAAAATCCTGTTGTACCTATGGGGTTTTTCATCTCTGCAGATGAGCTTAATATTCCTTTTGGTACTAGGATCAATTTTGAAAGTACTGAGTTTTCTAATAACCCAGCAGCTCTTGGTTTTGTGACCTGTTCTACTGCAAACAGAGCAGGTAACCTGCTTACTAGGTCTATTATGAACCTCCTTAGCAGGTTGGTTGATGGGAGAAACCTCAGGATTTCTTTTATTGCAAGTGCAACAAATATCTGTGATTTGAGATTTATCCTTGGGTTTTTTGTCCTTTTTCCTAATGTATGGTTTTGGTATATAACCAGGTTTGGGTTGGTTAGGACATTTTCTGGCAATATGGCCAAAATTGTCACATTTGAAGCAGATAACCTTTCTTTCATTAAAAGGAACTTTGGTTATCGTGTTTATAGAGCCATTGGTTTTAGGATTAAGAGCCATACCTTTAAGAAGGTTTAATTGCTCATTGACTCTGGCTAAAAGTCTTTCATAATTGGTTTGTCGAAGAACTGGCTTGGTAATAGGTTTCTCTAACTGGGTAGGGATACCTAAAACATTGTTAGTTTGTTCTAAGACATCTTGTTTCCTATCAGATAAAATGGACTGAAAAGGATAATTGATACCTTTCTTAGAAGCATACTTTCTAAACCATTTAAAGAAAGGGATATTATGTTTGGTCTTTCTGAGAAATTCATAGAATTCCTCTTGGATTGCTTTACGATTGTGTCCCTGATACTGAGAAAAGAACCACTTCCTATGAGGAGACCAATCCTCAGAATAAAAATCTTTTCTTAGGGTTTCCTTATCTATGAAGAACTTAGACTTCATCATAAGGATTGTTAAGGGAGGAATAGGTTGGAGATTGAATAGACCTAAGGTCTTCCTCCTCTTTCTGATAGGAGGTTTTTACAGGGGTTGTGGTCTCAAAACCCTGTAAATGGATAGTGGAACCATCATGGGAGGCTCCTATCTGAGGTTTGGAGGGCTCTCTAGCTACAGAGAAGGATCTCCTAGAGAAAGATCCTCTGGACATAGCCGTTCTGAAGTCTTCTTCAGACCTGAGGGACCTAGGGATAGTGAAGGAGTTGCTTCTGTTGAAAACAAGATCAACTCTTCCAGATTGATGCTGAATAACATCCTGGAATTCTGGTGTTATCCTAGGTGCTGTAGGGGCAGCTTTATCTAGGGTCCAGGTTTCAGGAAGTGTAATATCACTCCATTGTATGGTTTTAGGTACCATAATATTGGCCTTAGATTGGTCAGTAAGAAACAAAGTTGTTTCTCCTGATTTGTGGCATTTGGTTTTAAGGAAA
Organism: Astragalus glycyphyllos; assembly: GCA_963573325.1. NCBI lineage: Eukaryota > Viridiplantae > Streptophyta > Magnoliopsida > Fabales > Fabaceae > Astragalus > Astragalus glycyphyllos. Next base: position 5,217,862 of record OY754313.1, on the reverse strand, counting down.
TTGGATCTGATAGAGTTCATTACTTTGTAATGAATTCTGTATATCAAAGTGATAGGGACAGATCCTTCTTTCATGTCATAGCCATGACACTTGACATTAAGGTAAAGAACATCAAGGATGTTCTTATCATCCAGACTGACAGTTAAATCTGGGAAACAATTGAAAAAGATTGGCCCATGAATAAGGCTAGTTTCAACAGTTCCTAATAAGGAGTCGTGAAACTGATTATGGCGAGCATCTCTTAAACAGAGCAAGACTGCAACGTTAAGAGATTCTCTGGTAAGAGGCTTCATACCTACCTGAACACTTCCAATGTGTAGGTAGTTGAAGTTCTTAGCCTTATGATCTTTCATACTCTTTTCGGAGAGAAGATGAAATTCTTCATCATCTTTGCGGAGTATGATTTTCTGTTCAACTGTTCTGACAATAAAATCAGTTTTTGAAAAGAAAGATTTTTGATTTTGATAAAGATCTTTATGAGATATTTTTGGGATATCCCAATTATCAAGATCTTGATTGATATCTTCAAAACGTATTTCTTCTTTGAAGATTTTGTTTGATAAAGATTGATTGGAAGATGAGGATGAGGATGAGGGGCTGCAAGAGAAACGAGAAGAAAAGCTTTTAAACATGTTTTAGAAAAATTTCTTCCTCACCCGTAAGCATCATAGCCTTCACTTGGGTTCATTAGAAATATAAATATTAAAATATGAACTAGTAACTACTTTCTAGATTATGCTGGGGATTTAAACATGTTTTGTTTAAAGATCATAACAAGGCCAAGTGCAGGATATTAAAACTTGGATAAAAGAATTATTTTCTAATTTATACTTCAGAGAGAAATCCTTTTACTCAGAAAACAACAAGTAAAGTAAATACTGAAATACATTTAATTTAAACCATTTGAATTATATCTTGAGTTTGATTCTGACATGCAAGTGATCAATAAACAAACTGTTTTCTATTTTACTTTCTTTCAAACACCAAGATGTTTCCAGAATACAACATCTCTCTGGGCGGCAAGGTAGCTGCTCTATCACTCGCGAGTCTTACGCATTCGTTATGCCGTTCGTCGTTAGCGAGATTCCCAAGTACTCTTTCAAAATCCTATAATGTCGAAAGAAAGTAGAACATGGTTTTGAAAATGTTATAGATGTTCTTGATCAAAAGCAGAGAATACGTTTACAAAATATAACTCAGGGAAAGTCCAATTTAAACATATGACAACACACTTTAACAAACTGTTTTAAGATCAAAAGTGAATCTTTGTAAAATATAAACACAGATGAATAATTTTCTTATTCAATCACCTTTTATGTTTATGTGTTATAAAATAGTAAGCTGATTGACTATGGGATTTCTCAGACATCTGGTACTGCTCACAACAGACATTGGCCACAACTAATACTCACAATTAAGGATGATTAATTTATATATATATACTATTGTATTTGATATGTATATAAATATATATATATATATATATATATATATATATATATCACTATGACATACTTAATACTCACAATATACTTATCTGTTGATCTGTTGTAAACAACAACTATGTAGTCTATCGCATTGAATAGGCGCATGTTTCCACCATGGGAAATTTGTTCATAGTAATTTTCCTCTTCATTCAAACTTGACCTCTGTATATGCCCTATAGTCATACCAAGTCTAAAATGTCGTTGTGTGTTCACGATGTTATCCGGAAGCATTTTAACGACCTTCATCATAAGTTTTCTTCCGTTTCGGATTTTAACAAACACAAAATCATTCATAGATAGTGCAATTTGTTGTGCTACCTTTCTCCAACCATATGTGAAGCAAATTGTCCCATTCTTCATTATCCAGTGCACAGGTATTGCAGACCGATCTTCAGTCATCACCAAGACAGGATTTGACAGACCGAATTGAATTTGTTGACAAAACTGTTTCGGCATCAGCAGTGTACGAATCATGTCATTAAATAGTAAAAGTTTGTGTTCATTAAAGTCGATTTATTAGAAAAATTCAGGAAAATTAGTTAAACTCATCACTTTTAATCAAAGAAATTGAGCATTACAGAATTACCATTCTTTGGAGGTAGTCATCTCTATGGATGATGATGACGGTTTTGGCCGTGTTGGTTAATGGTTGTACATCAATAGGTACTTTTCTAATTCCATTGTCATCAAAAAAACTCACTCTAAATGATGATCTACCATTGTAGCTGAATACCCAAAAATCGTGTTGGGAGAAGTTGAACCAATCCGCTACGTTGCTCCAGCCGGTTGTCAACCACAATTCGTTGACATACGTTGCAAATTCGACGTTCCACACCACACCATTAGAAGTAATCATCTTCGATGGATTTTCGAGACTGTCAGCAAACATGGATGTAAAAACTTTTGGAAGTCGCTGTGATGAATCCAAATAAATTGGAATCAATTAAAAAATTCATACTAGGTATGCATCAAGAAAAATAGGAATCAATATAATTTTCGACAGGTCTTATGTAATTATAACTAATACGGTTTATTCGTATCTGAAATAGGGACTCACAACTTTCGTAGATCTCTCTTTGTAATACCGAACAACAATGTTATCCATTGAAATCTCAACAAAGGAGACATGCAGTAGCATAATAATATCATCTAACAATAGGTTAGTTTAAAATAACACATAATACATTACCACAATAGAACTACATAGTAAAAAGCGTTGTAATCTTCTTAAAAATCTGAAGGCGTCTAATACTTTCACGTAACCATGTTTAAGAGAAGATGTCTGACACGTTTATGAATTAGTCTATAATCCTATTCTCTTAATATTGAAACGATGTAATGATGCAAATCACAGACTTAGCAAAAGCTTAAAATCAATGTCTACTTCATAATGGTTACAACAAACAACTCTATAGGATGAAGTAATTTAAAAAACAACCTAACTGAAAGTTCTTTTTAAAATCATATTCTCTTAACACCAACAAACACTTTTTAATTTCAAAAACAATAAATAAAAGAAATTCATTTATATGTTCATATATACGACGCCTTCGATTTCCGCGGATGATTGAAAACCGGCAATCTATTCACAATCGTTCAGTGATGTAAAAGAGAACATTTTCATGAAAGCGTGTGGTTTGATAATTTGAATTCGAAGATTAGCGATTAACATATAAAGATTGGTTACCAATTTGATCGTTCGGCGAATATACATTAACGGTTAACCGTATTTCATGTTGGAGGCGATCAAAAGTGAAAAACATACTAACCTGATTACAATCGTGGCTTCTGTTGATTAACCCCAAATCTCACAAATTGATTCTCTGAGGTGCCAACTAATGACAACTCCGACACTTCATAGGTGACCCATGTTGAACCGCTTTTCGTTTTAACTGAGAGAATTTTGGAAACGTGCCATCAATTTGTGTGTAATGAGGAAGGGAAGTAGATTTGTTAACCCTATTAACATTTATGCTGAAATTACACAATTGACCCTTCCATTAAATACAATTTTAGTTACTCAATTTTTTCTTTTACATTTCTCTTTATTACTTTTTTTTATGTAATTTGTCGCATTCCTTCATCTGATATCTAAGATAATAGCATTTTCGCACAAAAACAGTAATTTTGCAAATATATGTTAACACTATTTCGATTGATACAGTACAAAAGAAAAGATTCACGCATAGAGAAGCGATTGAGCTTCTTTTAAGATCTATGCCTCACAATCCATCTGATGATAATAATGTACATATATAGATATACATATATATATATATACATATATATATATACATATATATATATACAGGTACGTATGTATATGTTATAATATAATTTAATGAGTAATAGGTATATTCGCCGTCATATGCAAACTTTTTAAATGGTCAAACGAAACTTATAATTTTATACCTCTACCATTTTCCTTACTAAATTGCTAATGTAGATAGCTCTAAAAATACATTTAAAATTACAAATAAATCTGACAATTGAACTTTAGATTCTTCCGTGATACAATTTCAAATTTAGCCTAATATCTATAATTGAATATTATTATTCTTTACACAATGAAATCACATATTTTACTTTACCAAATAATTTTTCATTTTATACAAATTACTAATTACTAATATAATATATCTACAAACATCTATCAACTTTAAGTTCCTTAAATTTTATTTGACTACTATGAAATTGTTTATATACATATATACCATCACCTCTAATTTTTCAAATATTTTCAAAAAGAAAATATATACCCGTGCATCGCACGGGTCCACCATACTAGTAGATATGATCGAGATACCTAAAAACTAAAATTCGTATTTTATCATTCTAATTTTTTTTACCCATCTTTACGAAAATATTTAGTATTCAATAAAATAAGTTCAAATTATAAAGATTAAAAGTTTGATAAAAATTATAAAGACTAAATAAAGCTTTTAGTTTTTTTTAGATAAGTCAAATTCATTCAAGGGGTACCACAAACCCATTTACAATCAACAAAGTTGCATAATACAATCCATTGGGTTGTTTTCCCAATTTTCAAATTGAATTGACAGATTTTTCCCCACCTTGTTTATAAACCATCCCCATGAAATTCTTACAACATGAGCAAACATTCTGTTAAGACTAGTTGTACCTCCTCTAAACACAACATTATTCCTATTAATCCAAATTACCCATACCAAGGCCATCCAAACCAAGTGTCTAACATCCCTTAATTTTTTCCCAGTCAATTCTTCTGCAAAAGTCATGAAGTGCTCCAAAATCGAGCTGCTGTTAGGGACCGAAAAACGCAACCAGTTGCTGACTCGCAGCCACAGCTACTGCGCGATACAGCAGGAAAAAAAGTAAATGTTCTGCTGTTTCTACATCACTGCCACAGTGCACGCAATCAGCTCCTCCGCTCTGTATAGTAATTCCCCTATGAATTAATGCCTCTTTTGTAGGAATCCGATTCTGCAGCGTTCTCCAAGCACGAACCAGAATTTTTGACGGAACCTTCGCTCTCCATACCTGTTTCAGTGCCTGTAGCAAATCATTTTCCGCTTCAGTTTCTCCACTCTTCAGCAACAGCATCTTGTACACCGTTTTAAATTTATATATTGAGTTATCTAGCTGCCATACTAAACGGTCACATCCATTTATCGCAGGAGATAATGGCAGCAGCGTATTGTACAACAAATCTTCTTCTTGCCGTTCTTTTAGAGATAATTCTCTTCGCCACCTAAGACTCCAGCTCCACCGTCCTTGCTGCCACTGACCGAAATCTGCAACACAACCATTAAGGCTGACTGATGCCGCGAATAATTGTGGAAATAATTCTGCTAAAGACCATTGACAGCACCATGAATCTATCCAAAATCTCAGTCTCCTTCCATCTCCTAGTTTACATTTAACGCAATCAAGGAACCAGCGCTGCGCAAAACTTAAGCAACTATCCAGCGAGGTTAAGTCCTTCCACCACGTAGATCGCTGCTTGGTGCTGAGGATCCCATTAACTCCATATAAGTCATTCAAGAGATCCCTCCACACACTTGTCTCTTCGCCCATTAACCTCTACCTCCATTTTCCCAACAACGCTACATTGAAGATTTCCAAATTTCTCACCCCTAAATCCCCTAAATTCTTTGGTAGGCACACTTTATTCCAACTCACCCATGCTATCTTTCTTTCAACTTCATTACCTCCCCAAAGAAAATTACGTCGTATTTGAACCAATGTCTTGAGAACACATTTTGGTGCTTTGAAAAAAGAGAAATAATATAGGGGAAGGCTTGCCAAAACTGAATTTATCATTGTGATTCAGCCCCTAATAGAAAGTTGCTTACTCCTCCAATTTGATAATCTATTCTTCATTTTTGTGATCACCGGATTCCATGTAGAAGCACGTCTTGGGTTGGCACCAACCGGAATACCCAAGAAATTGAAAGGGAGCTCCCCTACCCGACAATATAAAAATTGCGATGCCACTCTAAAATCCTCTTCTACCACATTTATTCCCACAACACCACTTTTGTTGAAATTTACCTTTAGCCCCGATACTAGCTCGAACACCCTCAACACAACATTAAACAATATTAACTTCAATATTATTTGGCTTAATTGTCAAGAATATATTGGCTTATACTTTATTTAATTTATCTATATTAAATTTATCAAGTTTAGTTCATCAATGGTATAAAATATAAGTATGCAGACAACATCTCATATTTTCTTATTGCACTAGTAACGAAACAACTTATACTTTTTGAATTAACACTAGTTTTTTTGTAAGTCAAATAATTATTATTGAGGGGAGTACAAGGGGTACTCCAACCATTACAAAAATACAGGGCCTCATTAAAACCTCATAAGGCCAAACTCATATGGAAAAAGACCCAAGGAGGAAAAATAATACCCAAAAAAAGTGATACAATTAACACCAGTTTAATGAAACAGTTGGTGTTAAACACAAACATAGTGGCATTTTTGTAAATAAAATATAATATCTCATTTTATCGCATTACATGCATCAAATACAATGTCAGATGTTAGTAAATGCTCGACGTGAAAATGTTACAGATTTCAAACGTGTAAAACAGTTACCTTTCCATGCCGATTATTTACTAATAACCGCCATGGATTCTTTCAGCGAATTTTAAACATATAAATGCTGACAAAAATAACTGCCTTCAGAAATCTTAAAACTGAGACATTTCCAGGCCGATTGTGTGTTAATATTTGTTAATCTTTACACAGATATTAACGTCAGTCCATCCTTTATTTAGTCCCTTCCCTCTCTTTTTCAAACTCAAACCCTAGCCTGCATTCTCTCTCCCTCATGCTCTTCATTCTTGTTGTCGCTCTCTGTCGTCATCGTGCCGTTCTCGAAGGAGCTTGCTGTCTCTGGTAGCACCTCGATGGATTTGTGTTGGACTTTTCTTTGTAATGGTAGTTTGCATGGTTCATCTTCTCTATACATACAATTCTTTTCTAGTTGTGTTTATATCAACATAGATAACTATACATGTTTTAATATTTATGGATCTATACGTTTTTTATATTTTCACCAATTTTTTGTTATGTTTTATTCTTGTTTTTAATCTATTCGATTTATGTTTTATGTTTTATCTATTTGATTTATGTTTTAACTTCAACTGTTATTGCGATTGCAGTGCAATTATATTGTTATCGAATATTTTTTGCTCTGCTTGTTGTATTAAATTGGAACAAGTAGCCCAACCCGACTCAAGGGGTGTTGGAAATTCAAGTGTGAGTGGTTAGTCCCACATCGACTATGAATGAGCTATATGAAGGACATATAAGAGAAGGGACCCATATACCTAATACCTTAAGGTTTTGGGTGGAGATGTGGTGTCCAAATCTCTTGGTGGTCCAGTTCATTGGATAGCTCGGTGTTTCTCCCGGTGCTCCCCCGGACTCCCCAACAAGGGGCGCATGGTACAAAATGCATTCTTTTTTATGCTTCGTGTTGTGCAGAAAAGAGTATGTGCAAGTATACACAATCGCAACAAGTAGTAAAGTGAAAATGTAAGAGATCGTACTACCCACAGGGATTGACGTTAATTTTAGAGTTTAATTAGAATGCAAATTAATGAAAGAGTAAAATAAAATAACAATTTTTGTGGAACCAAAGTTGTCAACAACAGAAATTAAATAGGCAAGTAAGGATCAAGTAGAAATTCAGGTTCAAGATAGTTGGAATGTCTTTCACTAAGTAAATCCTTTGAAACAATTCAATGTAACGTCTGACGCTATAGCATTGGGTGCTGTAGCGTTTGATGTGTGCCTTTCGGTCACTAACGTCAGGGTTTTGTTACAAGACTCTTATTTCTAAGTTCTAAATAAGTCCACCCCTGTATATTAAGTTCCCACAATATTCACCCTATGAACTATGCTTTCCTATGTCTAGGTTTAAGCATGGGTTGTTCTAAGTGTCCTTAAAACAACCACTTACTCATATTAATCCTTGAGCTCGAATTGTAAACCATTTCTGAATTTACAAATGTACTTATAATTAGTTGATCAGTTCTAAAATAAGTTGAAAGAAGTTTCACACAAGGATTAAAATGCAAACATCAAAACGTTACATTTGAACCACTAAAAAGTCATTACAAAGCTACAAGCATCCAACTACAAAAGGCTTAGCTCATGATAAGCATCAACAAGGAAATACAAACTATGATGGAAACCATGTTCATATAACCGAAAACACAAAAGAAGAAGAATAGGATATTGCGCAAATCTGTCCAGTGATGCTATAGCACTGCTTCGCAGCATTGAAGTGCAGAATTTTTACTTTGAGTTTTTGTGAATAAGCTTGAACGAAAATGGAGAGGAGAATGTGTCAAAAACTCCTTCCAACTGAACCAGCAAATATCAAGTGTGTTGGAGAAGAAGACCCTTTGCAAAATATAAAGCCAACTTGCTCCAAAAAGGTGATTTGACAAGCCACCAACCAAAAAGTAGTCTCCACACACAAGTGGACAAGTGTCCCTATAAAGCCTTTTGGTTGGTGACTTTAGTAGCAAAAATATCCTTTAAATATGGGCTGATATGACATAAAATCTGATCTCCAAAATTGTGCTTTTTTTGCTTTTCTCTCTCTTGCTCACGCAGGACGTAAACGCTATAGCGTCAAAATGCTGCAGCACTGAACAAACACGTTAAAAATAACAAGAGGGCACCAAAGGTGCCAATTTGTCACATTATCAGTTTCTAACCCTCTTTTACACTTCTTGACACATATTTACATATTTAACAACATTATTACTTAATAACTCACATTAATTTAAGCCTAAATAATATAAATAACTCCTATGAATGTAAGTCGTTTGACATTGTTAATAACAAAATTCATGCCAAAATATACACATTTATGGTTTAAAATTTCTTCAACTAGGATCTCACACACACACACACACACACACACACACACATATAGTTAGCTTACATGCTTTTCGATGGCTAATATGTTATTTAAAATATAAGTAAATGTGTTGTTAGATAACATACCTATGGGCATCCAAATTTTTTAAAATTTGATATATATACATGATCCCAGAGATAATATGATGATATTTAATTAACGGTCGGATTGATAAATTCATTTTCTTTATCAAGATATTAATTGGTGTAAGTCGCTAAGTTTGACACTTAGTGTCAATATATCCTAACTCATATATATATATATATATATATATATATATATTCCATTGTGATTTTTAATTTGATACTTTTATATTTTTAACCGACATATCCTATGTTATGAGAATTACTGAAAATAAATTTGTTTCTTACTATTGTGTTCTACTTTTTTTTTCCATGTTCTTATTTTTATAATTTGTGTGCTTGGTTAATTGATTCCAAAACTGTTGAATTGGAAATAGAAAAAATGTATTGATTATAAATAAAGGTTTAACGCCGACTTTTCGCTAATAACCAACTCACAAATCACATTATTGTATGTTTTTTAAGCGTTTAATCCGATAGTTTTACGACGGTTGTTAAACAAACCAAAGTGAAAAGTCCAAGTTACTACACCCGTGGGAACCACTCCGCTCAATTATCGATGTGGAAAGTCCTATTTAACTGGTGTTGTATTCCTTTCCTGTACTAGTGTTGGGAGTAAGAAGATTGAAATTTATTTAGAAAAAAAACTATTTACAAAAACAAAATGTAAAGTATATAATTATATGGGCAACATAAGTAAATGCGTTTTGGTCGAGACAACTTATATGGAATGTTTTCTCGTCTGGACTCAAAGCAAAATGTTCATTTATATAAATAAAAAAGGCAAAATTACACCAGAGGAACTTTAAGTTATTTATTTGTAACAAGTTGCCCTTTAAGTTTCTTTTGTAACAAATAGGCCCTTTTAGTGATTACTCTAGCTTATATATTTTGATGTAATGCTACTTTATATATATTGTGATTACTCTAGCTTATGTATTTTGATGCAAACAAACATATTTTGGTGTATTTTGATGTAATGAACGATATTACATTTTACTAAAAGAGCCAAAGGTGTCAACGTTAGGTAACTTAAATGGCCTATTTGTTACAAAAAAACTTAAAGGGCCAACTTGTTACAAATAAATAACTTAAATATCCTCTGGTGTAATTTTACCTAAAAAAATTATGAAGACTTAATGTAAAAGAATTATTCCAACAACCTGTTAGGTTTTCTTGTTTGAGCACAAAATTAAAACAATCATTTATCAAAAATATAGACATTCATGAGACAATAAAAACAATGTTCAAAAATAAAATAATCGACAATAAAAATATTTTTGCGCGAGACTCATCAAAAACAAAATTTTCATTAGTAAAAAAGGACTTTATACAGACAAAATATAAAAACATTATTCTAATCCTCCATCAGAATCAAAAGTAATGAATTATACAAACAATATGTATTATTTCCGCGTTGAACTCTAAAGAAAAATATACCTCTATAAAGACAAAATATAAATAAAAAAATTGGATAACAAGAAATATTTGCTCACCGGGTCTTTAAAAAAAATATCGATATATAAAGAAAAAATATAAAAACTATTTATCTTAAGAACATGCATTGTTTCCTCACCGGAGTTGTTAATGACGATGAAATTATATTAAATGTAATATTTTTTTAGAAAACTGCTTAAAGACAATATACTGACAAACAAAAATAAAACAAAGAATAGTAGAAAAAGAAAATGAACAAATAAAAAATGATATACACAATTCCCGTGATCGAAGTTGGAGAATGGATTACCTTGAAATGAAAAACTTTAAAATGATAATGTGACGAAAAGAAAAAACAATTTGTATACAAAAAAAATTGTGAGGGAAGAGTTGGTTTTAGAGAGGGAGTGAGGGAGAGAGAAAGGAAAGAGGAAGGTGAGAAAAAAAGAACCCTTGAGTAGAGAGAATAAAAAGGTTTTTAAAATTTAAGGAAGAGAGATTTTGAAAGAGATATTTGCCCACAAAACTATGATGTGTTTGTACATAGAATGTCTAAATTAGAGATTTTACCCGCCAAATTGTTTCTTATAGAGAGAATGGATAAAAAAGAATAAAAGAATAAAGGGGAGTTTCAAGAATTTTTAAAATGGAAGATGAGAAGAAGAAAGATAAGAAGATTGAAAAATATGAGAGAGAGAGAGGATTAAATAACGAGAAAGTATGAGAAATTAATAGTTTATCTGTTCCATATTATAAGAAACAAATATCTACATTGCACAAACTAAAGATTGATATTGAAATCAACTATTATTAATTAATTAATAATGTTAAAAGGTTAACTTATTTCTAAAATTGTGTTCTTTATTAAGTGATGGTTTATACACCGAATTAATTAATTAATTAATGACTATACATTTAATACCACAATCCTAATTATAGGAGTAAAAATGGAACTCATCATTTAATGTACCTAAATAATAGTGCTTGTTTTTTTTTATAATTTGGACCCGCAAAAAACACTTTTTATTTATTATATTATGTACCGGAGGTAGTAAAATATTATATGGAGAGAGAAAAATGTGGGAATCGAGAAGATTTGAAAGATAGAAGAGAGAAAGTGAGAAAAAGTGGTATTAAAAAATTAGGGGAAAAATTAAAAGACATCTTTTTCCTCAAAATAATGATGTGTTAGAAACTTAATATTAGACTTTTTCCCTTTTCTTCTTAGATAGATAGATAGTAGATAGCATGCGTAAAATAATAGTCAAGAAAAAGTTGTATTAAAAAATTAGGGGAAAAATTAAAAGACATATTTTTCCTCAAAATAATGATGTGTTAGAAACTTAATATTAGACTTTTCCCCTTTTCTTCTTAGATAGATAGATAGTATATAGCATGCGTAAAACAATGGTCAATGCCATACTTAAGAAAAGCTAGACAATGAACTCAAATAAACCATAGCCATTTTTAGTTAAGAAATGTGAGAATTTTACCATAGCTCAAATGAACCATATAGTTATACCTTTGTGTTAACTCATATGGACCCTGGTTAATTAGTGTCATATATAGTTGAGAAAGGCGAGACTTTCCTCAACTCAAGTGAGCCATGATGTTAGTTAAGAAATGCGACTCCAATCACTCATGAGCAATGATTAGTTATGTAGTTAAGAAGGGTGATACATTTGCACTATCCACAGTCATTAAGAATAACTCGTTTTACCACTATGCTCTCCAATTTCAAGTGCTAATCATAAACACCATTTCCTATTCATACTGTAAACATCGCGCTTACCCGAGTTAGTGAGAACCTACAAATGCACGATCGCGCTTACCCCTTGCTCAGGCTTTTAGGTAATTTAAGAAGCGATCGCAGCAGTTTTTTTTTTGATAAGTCAAAGAGTATATTAAGGGGGTACAAGGGGTACCTCAACCCATTTACATCTCAAGATATCATAGAAATACAATCTAATGGTGCATTGCAGCAGTTGAAGTGCGATGTGTCTGCAGCCATTGTAGGAGCATTCTGAAGAAAAAGGAAAGTTCACGATGTTGAAGCTATTCACACGCAGGGTAGTAGATGTTATAATGTTAGAAAATCGAGGCTTGGAATTTTAATTGAGGTGGCAAAATTTGATAGGTGGGACCGGCTTGAGATAGGGAATTTGGAGACAGGATTTTTATCTATTTAGGTGAGCGTCATGCCTCGAGTAACAATAATTTCGAAATGAACATGATCACATTTCACCCACGTAGCCAAAACAAACATTCACTAAGTTTTGGAGGCCAATGTGAACCTAAAGAAATTATTTTTGGTGAAGAACATATGCCATTAAATTAGAATATTTGTGCTAATCATAGATCTCATGGTGTTAGGAAATGTGTAAAATGACTTCTATCCATTCATTAATGAATAAATCAGGGTATATATACATTCTGCGCACTAGGCAAGTTATGAGGCTAATAGCTATGCTAAGTTTACTTAACATTTACATTTGTAGTAGAACAAAAACTAATTAACTAAAATTAAAATACATTTAATTTAATAATCTAACAGCCCCCCTCAAGCTGCACATGGATGTCCTTCATGTGAAGCTTGGATACAAGAATCTTGAACTGAGATGGATGAAGAGGCTTGGTGTAAATGTCTGCTATCTGTGCAGCAGAAGGAATAGGCATCAAGTGAATCACTTTGGCTTGAACCTTGTCTCTGACTAGATGACAGTCCAATTCTATATGTTTTGTTCTTTCATGAAAAATGGGATTTTGAGCAATGTGAATTGCTGACTTGCTATCGCAAAACAAGGATACAGCTGTAGAATGAGAGTGATGCGGATCCTGCAACAGATATAGAATCCACTGAATTTCTGATGTAGTTAGGGCTAATGCCCGATATTCTGCCTGAGAGGATGACCTAGAGACTGTGCTTTGCTTCTTGGACTTCCAACAAATCAATGAAGAACCATAAAACACACAAAAACCAGTAGTAGATCTTCTACTATCAGGGCAAGAAGCCCAGTCAGCATCACTGAACGCAGATACAGTGGGGATGGAATCAACAGCCAAAAACAACCCCTTACCAGGACAGGACTTGATGTATTTTAAGATATGAAGTGCAGCCTCCATATGAGTGGAAAGGGGGTTAGCCAAAAACTGACTTAACCTATTGACTGCATAGCATAAATCAGGTCTTGTATTCGTTAGATAGATGAGTCTACCTAGTAGGCGCCTGTAGGAAGTAGGATCATCAAGAGGAACACCATCTTGTAAACTCAACTTCAAGCCATGAAGCATGGGAATGGAAACTGGTTTACAAGCAAGAAGGCCAGCTTCCTGAATAAGCTCAAGGGCATATTTCCTTTGAGATAGGACAATGCCAGACTTTGATCTAGCAACTTCAATGCCTAGAAAAAATTTTAAATCACCTAAGTCTTTTATCTTGAACTGATTGTCAAGAAGTGTTTTAACCTTGTGAATCTCATGAATATCATTCCCTGCCAACACTATATCATCAACATAGATTAGAAGAACAGTAAGAGAGGAGTCAGTTCTTTTAACTAGTAAGGAATAGTCATGCTTGGACTGAGAGTAACCAAGAGGAAGTAAGAATGAGATTAACTTGGAATTCCATTGTCTACTAGCTTGTTTTAAGCCATAGAGAGATTTTTGCAACTTGCAAACCTGAGTAGGAGAAGAAACCTTGTAACCAGGGGGAACCTTCATGTATACCTCCTCTTGTAAGTCACCATGCAGAAATGCATTGTTGACATCAAGTTGCTGCAAATGCCAGTTATTAGAAGCAGCTAAGGCAAGCACCAATCTTACAGTTGTCATCTTGACAACAGGAGAGAAAGTCTCTGAATAATCCACTCCCTCTGTTTGAGTGAAACCTTTTGCGACAAGCCTAGCCTTGTATCTCTCAAGAGACCCATCTGACTTAAGCTTGACCTTGTAAACCCATTTGCAACCAATTGGTTGCTTACCAGGAGGTAACTCAGTCAAGACCCAAGTAGAATTCATATCAAGGGCTTTAATCTCTTGAGCCATAGCATCAAGCCAACATTGATGCTTCGATGCTTGGAGAAAAGTCTTAGGTTCATCAATGATACTAACAGAAGCAATGAATGATTGATGTGTAGTAGATAAATGGCTGTATGAAATGTAATCAGATAATGGATAAGGGGTACCTGAGATAGATTCACCAGTAGGAGGAATAGAAAGCATTGCACAATGAAAATCTTTTAGGTAACTAGGTTTTTGTTTTATTCTGGTAGAAACTCTCAAGGGGACAGGGAGGGTGAGGAATGGGCCATATCTGGTGAATTTTGAGAAATAGGACTAGTGGTGGATGGCATATCAGTAGCTAAAGGTGAAGAATGAGGTGTAGGAGTAGTGGTGGAAGGCATATGAGTAGTTAATGGTATACTAGCAGTTAGGTCAATAGCATGTTCACATGAGGGAAAGAATTCAGTGATAGCAACCCTTGAAGGGGTAGAGAGAATTGAAGTGTAGGTAGTGGAAGGTTGAGAAAAGGGAAATATGTTCTCATAAAAGGAAACATTTCTAGAAAGAAATATCTCATGAGATTGCAAATCAAACAAGTATCCTTTCACACCTTGAGAATGTCCAATGTGGACATATTTCCTAGCTCTAAGAAGGAATTTGGTTCTATGAGAAGTTAGAGTAGTAGCATAACACAAGGAGCCAAAAACTCTAAGTGTAGACAAGTTAGGATGCTTGCCATACAGTAAGAAATAAGATGAGACAGAGTTTAGGTTAGGGGAGGGTAATTGATTAATGAGGTGAATTGCATGACAAATTGAAAAATCCCACAGCTGGATAGGAATATTTGATTGAAACATAAGAGACCTAGCTATATTAAGGATGTGTTGGTGTTTCCTCTCAACAACTCCATTTTGTTGAGGGGTTTCAACACAAGACTTTTGATGAATTATACCTTTGGAGAGGTAAAATTCCGGCATAAGGAATTCAATGCCATTATCAGAACGTATAGACTTAATGGTGTGACCGAATTTTGTTTGAATGAAAGAAACAAATTGAACAATATGTTTCTAGTCTCAGATTTAGCTCTCATTAGTTTAATCCAAGTAAACCTAGATTTATCATCAACAATAGTCAAAAAATACTTGTTTCCATTAACAGAAGGGGTAGCAAAGGGACCCCAAATATCCATATGGACAAGATTAAAATTAGAAACAGTAGGTAAGGAATGAATAGGAAAGGGAAGTATTTTTTGTTTTGCAAAATGGCATGCATCACAATTTGCTATTGAAGTATTAGGTATATTACAATGGAGTTTTAGTATGAGATTATAACAAGTGGGGGAGGGGTGACCTAAACGATTATGCCAAATGTCTATATTGACATTGCTAACACTTACATTGTTACAATGAATGGGATTAGATTTAGAAGAGGGAACTAAAGGACAAATCTTCATTGTATAGAGCTTTCCATCCCTTTTAGCATGGCCAATCACTCTCTTGGAGGGGATATCCTGTAAAACAACACAAGAACCATCAAATAGAGTTTGGCAATTGATGGTGTCAGCCAATTGCTCAACTGAGATGATATTAGATGACCAATCAGGAATGTAATATACATCATAAAGGGTAATTGTTGGAGTTAAAACAATAGTGCCTTTGAAACTTGAGTATCTGGTATCACCAGAAGGTAAGGTGATGCGAACCAGTTTAATGGCATAATATGAATTGAAAAATTCAAGGGAGCAGGCTATATGATCTGTGGCACCTGTATCAACAAGCCATGTAACAAGGAATTTACCTGCAGGAGTAGATACAATACTATTGACGGTCACCATGTTTGCAGATGCAGAAGCGCGCTGTAGCAGGAGTAGCAGGCAATAAGGAGAGAAGGCTTTGCAATTGTTCAGTAGTGAGTTGCATAGGAGGTGCAGGAGTGGAAGATGAGGCAGAGTTGTCTTCAGCAGAGACATTATTGACAGATTTCTTGTTCCCTTTGGAAGAAAATCCAGGAGGAAACCCGTGCTTCATGAAGCACGTCTCAACGGTGTGGTTTGTGCGATTACAGAAAGTGCAGAAACGGTTGTTGCGTGAGGAAGAAAATTTTCCACGACCACGGCCAGCAGAGGGAAGAGAAGCAGCTTGCACGTTCGCAATTGAAGGTTCAATAGCAATAGGAGCTCCAATTTGGCGTTCTTGCTGTATGACCATAGAGTAAACCCTAGAAAGGGAGGGAAGAGGCTCCATGAGAAGAATTTGGGAACGCGTGGCAGCATAGTTGTCATTCAATCCTTGAAGAAAGCTCATGACGATGTCACGGTTGCGGTAACCGTGAATGGTGGTCGCAACGTGACAACCACAGGAACCAGTAGGCGATGCACATTGAGGAATTGGAGTGAAATTGCAGAGTTCATCCCAAAGAATTCATATCTTAGTGAAATACGAAGTAACTGTGGTCTCGCCTTGCTTCAACGAGAAAATTTCTTGATGAAGGTGAGCGATTCGAGTATTATCACCCTGAGAAAAGCGATTCCGAAGTTCCTTCCACACGGCGTAAGCATCTGTAATCCAAAGGATGTTGGAGGAGATCTCGGTGGACACAGCGCGATTGATCCATGCAAGAGTGACCATATTGCAGCATTTCCACTGCGGAAAAAGAGGATCAGAGATCGCTGGGCGAGTGATAGATCCGTCCACGAACACAAATTTGTTCTTCATCTCGAGCGCCATAGTCATGGCTTGAATCCAACAATGATAGTTTGCACCGTCAAGCACCGGAGAAACAAGAACTAGTGATGGATTCTCATTCGGATGGATATAGTAGGGATTCGAGTAATCCTTTGGTTGAGAGTGTTGCTTTTCCGTGGAACGATGCGAAGAGTGCACCGAAGGTTCAGAATCAACGGAAGAGGACGATGAAGACGAAGAAGAAGGAGATGAAGCCATGGATCGCCGGTGAGAAAACAGAATTCAGTTATGGTGGCGAATGGAGGTCGTTACGCCAGTAACAGAAAGAAGAGAGAAAAGAAATGTGCAACACGCACAAGGAGAGAGAGAAGTCAAGGCGCGGAAAAAATCAAACTGATACCATGTTAGGAAATGTGTAAAATGACTTCTATCTATTCATTAATGAATAAATCAAGGTATATATACATTCTGCGCACTAGGCAAGTTATGAGGCTAATAGCTATGCTAAGTTTACTTAACATTTACATTTGTAGTAGAACAAAAACTAATTAACTGAAATTAAAATACATTTAATTTAATAATCTAACACATGGAAAACATGTTCTTCTTTTGGATGGTATCAAAAATTGCCCACATAATTATTTAAATGGTTAATTATTGTGCAAGAGAATTATTAAGAGAAATCAAAAGAGTTAATTAGAAAGAGTTTTTTTTTTGTCAACTTAGACGAAATGACAAATAAACACCACACACATATACCATTCAACAGAGACATCTGAGTTCGAACTCAAAAGTCTAGATCTCAAATCGCTAAAATTGTCAATACAATCAGCAGTTAGAAACTAACTAGGCCCCGTTTGGATAAACAACTTGATTAACAACTTATGGCATAAGCGCTTATCGTATAAGTGTTTATGCATAAGCTGTTTATATAATAAACAATAAAATAATGTTAAAACTATTTTTCTATAAACCATAAGCTGTTTTCATAAGCTATCTCGAGGAGCTTATGGAAATTAGCTGAAAACAGCTTATGAACAAGTCGTAAGCTATTTCCATAAGCTCTCCCAAACAGTTTCATAAGTGCTTATAGCAGTAGATAAACTCAAATAAGCCGATCCAAACGGGAGTTGAAAGAACAGTACGGTCCCTGTGTCATTATTTCACCCGTCCTCTTCGGGGAATAATGCAAATAAAAAAATTATTCACATTCACAGAACAGCAGTTAAGTTTGCAGTGTGTTTGCTTTGCGTGTATTGACTATATATACAGCAAAGAAAAGGAGAGTTATTATTATTATTATGATATGAATATGATACAAAAAAGAAAGAAAGGAATTGTTGGACTGTCACTTTCCTATATATACTCTCAGCTCAACTTAATTACCCTCAACAGCAAACCTCTTCTCTCTCTCTCTCTCTCTCTCTCTCTCTCTCTCTCTCTCTCTCTCTCTCTCTCTCTCCCCTTTATATTTTTGTTTATTTATCCACCACCACCACACATCTCTCTCTCTCTCTGAATGAAAGGATGTCTATTTTGTGAAGCTGATGAGAAAGGGTCCTCCTTTTAGTGTGTTTTTTACAAGTAACACTAATTATTTCATCTTCTACAATTAATAAATTCTTGTTTCTTCTTCTTCTTTGTTTATTCCTTCAAGGGTTTCTTTCTCTTCCTATATAATCAATCAATATTATAGCTAGAGGAATATAAATAAACAAACAGCCACCCACTTGAGTCCTTTTGTTGTGTCTGGGAATTTTTTCTATCTTTTTTTTCTATCACTGCTATTCTCTTACTATATACTATACTATACTATACTAAATATGCATCAGAATTATAAGATTCCTGATCTTTCTCTTAACATTAGTCTCCCAAATAGTGCTCCATCTTCAATCTGTACTACAAATGAAGGTGATTCATCATTTGATATATGGAGAAATGATGCTGCTGATGTTCTTCTCAAATCACATAGTGATGGTTCAATCACAGATACACAACTTTCCTTAGCCAACAATCTCACAAAAACAACAACTCCTTCAGAAGCTGAAAGCCCTTGGAGAAGAAACTTTGTTAGAGTAAAAGAAAGAGAAACAAATCATTGGGTTTCTGAGGGTATAAGAGTAATTACACCCTTTAATGGAATCCCTCTCTATTTTTCTTCTTCAGCTCCTTGTAATAGTAATAATGGTATTGAGGGTGTAAATGTAATAAAGCAAAATTCAAGGTTTAATGGTATAACTATGGAGGGTTTAAGATCTCAGCAACTTCACTACTTGAACAATCATCTTCA
The DNA here is from genome assembly GCA_963573325.1 of Astragalus glycyphyllos. NCBI lineage: Eukaryota > Viridiplantae > Streptophyta > Magnoliopsida > Fabales > Fabaceae > Astragalus > Astragalus glycyphyllos. The sequence continues at coordinate 5,198,444 of OY754313.1, read as the reverse complement.
TCATCATCATCTTCTTCAGCAGCAACAACAGCAGAATCAGTTTGGGAGTATTGGAAGTTCTGATCAATGTTCAAATGGATTTATGAGTTCAAGAATGATGCCCGCAAGACAACAAAGTAAGAGAAATTTGAGGGCTCCAAGAATGAGATGGACTAGTTCTCTTCATAATCGTTTTGTTCATGCTGTTGAACTTCTTGGCGGCCATGAAAGTGATTTTCTTCTCTTTAATTAGTTCTCTATAGTTTTTATTTATAGTGTTTTTTATTATACTAGCTAGTTCTGAAGTTGTTACTATTTTTTTTGAACTTTTTTGATTATTAATCTTTGTTTTTTTTTTTGGTATGGATTGTATAGGGGCTACTCCTAAGTCAGTTCTTGAGCTTATGGATGTTAAAGATCTAACACTTGCTCATGTCAAAAGCCATTTGCAGGTAAATGACTCACAATTTGTTCATTTCATACACTAGTCTTTTAAAAAAGGTCTGCAACCGCGATCTGAATCGTAACATCATGGTTTTTTTATGTGTTTTGTGTCATAAAGTGACCGCTATTATGATTGAGTAGATTATATTTGACCGTGATTCTTTGCAATATTATGGATCTCTATGCGCGATTGAGATTTAAAACTCTGGATCTTATCCATATGCCTTCACATGTAAAACCAAATTACAAAAACATATACACTTACATACTCTTTCTCTAGGTGGTTTCAAGGTGAGGAATCAAGTAAGTCTTGCACCGATATATTAGTCAAATTGACAATAAAATATAGTATAAAATATTATAATTGAGATTTTATTTTAGTTGATACAATTTCAATCATTCATATTGACGGTTAATTTGAGTGGTATACAGACTTAGTTGATCTCTCTTCTGGACCCTCTCTTCTCTTTATGTTTATGGTTGAGTATGTGTGTGTGGACTTTGTCCAAGGTCTATCTATCTATAAATGGCACAAGAGCCAAGGCAATGCAGTGAATGAATGAATGAATGAATGAACAGTTGAAGGTGTTTGTTTTCATACACAGAACCAGACAATTTCTACTTTTCATGAGAGAGATAAAGAAAGAAAGATAGAAAGAGAAAAGTAGGAAAAGTAGCCATCATTTCTCAATAATAGAAGCAATTACTTACCTTACCAAACATCAACCTCGTGGCCACTAAACAAACCCTTAGAAAAAAAAAAAGAAGCATCTGATTTGAATATATTTTACCCTTTTTACTATTCTTCAATCTTCATAGACAACTCAGATTTTTTCTTTCTATTATTTATTATATACTCATTTTTTTTGTCCTTTTTTGGCTTCTGCAGATGTATAGGACTGTTAAGAACACTGACAAGCCAGCAGCTTCTTCAGGTAGTAATTCATATTGAAATCACCAAAGGAAAAGCTTCTTTATATTACTAGTATTTTATCTAATAGTACAATATTTATACTAATTAATTAAATAATTCCTTTGGTCAAAAAAAATAATTCCTCGATCTTTGTTACATATTTTAGTCCACTTTTACTCAATTCCTGTGAAGATTCCCTCACAAGACTTTATGACTATTAATTCATCCATATTTAAATAATGTTTTCTTTGATTATGTGTGTAAATTTAATATTTTATTAATGGTTGTTTTATGCAACATAACATAACAGATGGAGATGAGAATTTCATTTCCCTAACATCAACACATAATCAAAATAAGAACAGCAGTGCATCCCTAGATCATGATATGGGTTACACTACCAGCAATCTATGGGCTAATTCTTCTTCCAGGTAACCCTATTTTGTTTTTCTTAGTGTTTTTGTCAATGTTTTAAGAACGAAACCAAATATGCAATAGTTTCGACCTCTAAATCATGGTTCAATTGTTATAAATCAATTAAACAAATATTAATTAGAAGTCTACCACCAATATAAATGTACTATTAATATAGTTAATTTCGAGTTCAACCGGTTCAACCGGACGGTTTGGCCCAATTCTCAACTCATATATAGTTAGATTGGCCCTTATAAATTTGGAGTATTTTATTTGAGCAAATTTTGGTGTATTTGGTGTTTATATTTTTGAGATGAGCTTCATTTGTTTTGGCTGTATTGTTAGTTTTCAGGGATGTTTTTGTTTGCAGGACTAAGTACATTTTTTTACTTAACATAAAACTATTACTAACGTATGGAAAAAAACATCTGGTGGGAAATGTCAACTTCTTATATGAATCTCGATACCTCAAGTAATTAGTTTCTGTAGTTGCGCACATGATGAGATATCTTGGTTTATAAAAATATTAGTAAAATTTTTGCATTTTTTTTTAAAAAAAGATAGATTGGTTGAGTTTAATAAATTAGGTTAGTAAATCAGATATAAGCCCAAGCCAAGTCCATCCTTTTCATAAACACAAAAGTGCTTTTTTTCTGACAACTTTTACTTTTTCCTTCATTTTCTCCACTTATGCTTTTTTCTGATGATCAAAGTATAGCAATTCCTCATATGGCTGATACCCCTTTTTGGTACAATGTCATTCACCTTCTTTAATTGTATAAAAAGTTAATTTTTCTGAAACTAGGTGAAATTTCAGTGATTATTTGCAAATAAGCATAAAAGAGTTGCTATAGCTTTCATTGTTCAATACTTTTAGAACAACAGGTTTTCTTCTCTATATTGACTTCTTTATTTTTTTACTTTCTTTGGCTATCTATTATATATCTATATCATTGCATGTTTTAGTAACTAGCTAGCATTATTTCACAATATGTTGCCGTTACAAAGTACTCAATCAAAGAACTTTCAATTTCATTTTTTTTCCTGTGAAATTGTACTTTTTGTATTCTAGCTTCATCATCATAGATTAATGCTTCGTACTAGTTTTTGTTTTCTAATTTAAATATTTGAGTCAACTAATAGGACAAAAGTGTGTAGGATCTTTAGGTAGAAAACTCTAATTACAATGATTAATAACAACTATTAGAACATTTCTACACAAAATTGGAATAGGTAATGCAACAATATATCTAGTGGAAATTCAAGGTGTAAATTAAATTTACATTCCTGAAAAATTAATTTCATATTATGATATTATGATTTGGAACATTCTCATATATATTTTGGTTTCACTAAATCTTAATAATGCAAGTCCATAATTGAGTTGGCCTTTGTCAGCTTTGACTCACATGCAAAAATATCTAAGTGTTCACATTTGTACTGCAATAATAGGGTTTCTTCAAAGTCAGAAAGACAGGTAGTAAACTTCAATTTACTGTCTCTCTTTCAGACATCCATTATTTCTATGAGGCTATGAGCAGAAAAAATTATACTAACATAAAAGAATCAATACAAAATAAGAGTGGAGGGGATGGGGATCAGTTATATGTGCATGAAAATTTGATTTATCAAATAAAATGCCTAAGGAGAAAAAAATTAAATAAAGTGAAAAAAAGGAGAGAGAAAATTGGGTGATAATAAGGAATTAATAAAATTAGAAAGGGATGCATATTATGCAATTATAATAAATTAAAACTTGTAAAAAGAATAAAAAAGTCAAAATGAGATATATGTTTTTTTTGAACAAGAAAATATAATATGTAATATATAATTTTGTGTAAAAGGCTACCCAAAAAAACCATTTACGTAGCAAATAACCCCAAAAATCAGACACGAAAAACATACATTGAGTCCTCCACAACTATAATACCAATGTCCACCATAGACCACTGGGTTGCCCCTAGGTTGTAGAAGTAGTATCGCAAACCAAATCACTCCTATTTTCTATAGAGACACTCCAAACGTAGACACACCATTTATAAAAAAAAAGGTTATGATCTGACTTAGCCAGAAGCCAAACTCACGAATAGTGTTTAATTTAAAATTTAAAATAGCATCTCTGAGAAATTAATGATTTTTGTAGAGAAGATATATTATCCCATTTCAAGTTTTTCAGATTGCTCAAAGGACGACATGCCAAATCATAACAAGGTCTTTTTATTTCTTGGTCGGAAGGTCTCCACTATAAAAATAGAATAGAGTAGAGGTTCGAGAAACAATATGCGACATAAGTGAGTACACATGTTAAGATTACATGCATTAAGTTAAAATAAAATTAGGCACATTTCTTTTAACTAATTAACTTCAGCACAATATTTTCTTACAAATTGGAAAATAGTAAAAACTATTGGCTTATTTAAGATTTTTCCCTCACAAGATAAGTATTTTTTTATAAGTGACTTTTCCTTTCTTTTTATTTTACACTCCTCCTCACAGAGCCAATTTTACAATTTCCCCCTTCTCTTTCCCAATATTCTATCTTTTTTCTCTTGATAACATATATGAATGTAAAAAAGATAGTGAGATCTTTAATATATTAACATTCACCTCATAAAACACAATTCTTTAGTTATTCACCCCCACAGGAAAAGAGTCCATCCATATAAAGATTATAACAATCATAACAAAGATGATGAGAGGTGAGTAATAGATACTAATATGAAGATAGACGCTTTTGGGGGGAAAAAGAAGTTTTAGAGAGTGTGTTGGTAGCACCTATTTCTGGATTTGGGTTCTGGATAAGTCAAATCATAGCCTTTTTTATAAATGGTATGTCGACATTGTAGACAGTGGCGAACTCAAGACCTTGAGTCATGGGTGCAAAAAATTTCAAACACACATATCACTAAAAATATAATAAAAATAATACTTTAACAGGTTCACAACTTATGTTGCACTAGACCAACACAAATTAAATAGCACTAACAAGTTCTTAAATACAAATTAAATAGCACTAAAAAAATCAACATACAAAATACAAAACAAATTCAAATTAAATAGACTAACATAATCAAAATAAATTAAATAGCACTAACACAAAATACAAATTAATTAAATAGTACTAACAAAATTACCAATTAAATAGCATTAACAGAATCAAAATAAGGATATAAGAACAAGAACCGATTCAAGGAAATATAAAAACTTTTTTAAAATAAAATATGTGAGAGTGTGGTGTATCATAGTGGTGCAAAACTAGAAATTTTGGTGCACAATTAAAAACTTGGGTGTAAAAAATATTTTTCAGGAGGTGCAAAAATATTTTTCAGGGGGTTCCGATGATAATTTTATTTCTCCAGGGGGTTTGCTTGAACCCCTTGGATTACATATAGTTCCGCCTCTGCTTGTAGAGTGTCTCTCTAGAAAATAGGAGTAATTTGGTTTGTGATACTACTTCTACAACCTAGGGGCAATCAAGTGCTCTATGGTGGACATTATAGTTGTGGAGGACTCGATCGACGTATGTTGATTTTTCATGTCTGATTTTGAGATTATTTGCTATGTAAATGGTTTTTTTGGGTAGCCTCTTACTCAAAATTATATATTATATTTCGATTAGTACCGGTTTTCCCGGTACTCTTTTTGCTATGTAAATGGTTTTCTACTCTTTTTTCTTCTGGATTTTGACCTTTGGAAATTTTAACGAGGTCCTGTGTAGATAAAAGGGTTGAAGTACTCCCATACTCCATTTATTAATAATATCTTTTGACTCATAAATTATAATAAAAACATTTTTTTATTACTTGAAATTTATTCAAGATCCTACCAAACTTAAATGTGACCCATGTGACTTAATTGGATCATCTGAATTTTAACCAATAAAACATCCATTTAGGTTATAAAATTTATAGTATGATAAAGAAAAATTTCTGAATAACTTAATTATTGTTATCATATAACAATGATGAAGATTATTAGAATTACATATAATTAAAATAATGTGAGCTATTCATATAACTAGAGAGAGATAGAGAGAGGGCATTTTAAAATGAGATTTTAAAAATAAAGGGTTGGTAATTCAAATGAATTAATTTGAATTATCAACCCTTGTATTCTTAAAACAAAATATATTGAAAAATATAATAGTTTTTTTTACTGGGAAACAAGAAAAATTACATTAGTTAAAGTGACACTAATAGTCATTTTATAATTATTTTTATTGGGTTCAAACTTTGTCTCTTGAAATTATAATGCCAAACTCTTACTACCGATCTGACATAAAAAATATTAATTTAAATATTATGTAGTGTCAAATAATGACAAATTAACTATATCAAAATGACTCTTATACCAGCTCCCATAAAGTGAAAGCTAAGCTAGATTATTAACACATCAACTCTGGGGCACCTAACACTAACTAAAGACTTTTGTGCCCTATTTCATTAAGGTGGTTATGATTTTTGATAAGCACCTAAATCATTTTTTTTTGGGTGAAGAAATAATAGACCTATTAAGTCATATTGAATATTCAAGACTTTTGAAAATTATAACTAATAGACCTAATAAATCTAATATCAATGGATATAATGTGAAATGTGAGAAGTGAAGTGGGAACAAAAATGGACCTATTAAAATCATAACTAAATAGACCTATTGAATCTAATAACCGGGTGTGGACCGTGATTTCCAATTTGCAGTATGTAGATGATACTATTAGGCGAGAAAACAATGGAAGTTTTTTGGGCTATGAAGTCGGCGTTAAGGTACTTTGAGTTGATATTTAGGTTAGAGGTGAAGTTCTGTAAAAGTAATCATATGGGGATTAATGCGGTTGTATCAAAAAAAAATGGGGATTAATGCGGTCGGTCCCTTCCTTCATATGGTATCGGGTTTTTAAAATTGCAATTGTATATCAGTTTAGTGGGAAGGATGGTTCATATTAACTCGATGTTAAGTAGTATTCCTATTTTCTACCTGTCATTCCTCAAAATGATGGTTAGAGTGTGGAAAGTGGTCCTATTACAAAGGGTTTTTTAATTTGTTGTGAGGGGGCTAAAAGGGATACTAAGATCTCTAGGTTAATTTACTAGAGGTGTGTAAACCCAAAAAAGTGAAGGTGAGATAGGGTTAATGATCTTAGCATCCCAAACCTTAGCTTAATAGCCAACTGGAGATGGTGAGTCTTGGTGGGTAAAGATCCCTTATATGGTTGAGGTCCTAGTGGTGAAGTACGGGTTGAGACGTTGTTGGGGGAGATTAAGGAACCCTACTATATATGCATTGAGGTGGTGGAAGGATGTGTGTATGTGGTGGGATTTTGTCAGGGAAAAAGAAGTGAATTAAATCAAAGGAGTACTTAAACCCATTACGTAAAAAATGTGAGAAGATGGGGGGAAAACAGTGAGATAAATCCCCACTACTCCAATACAACATCAAAATTTAAATGGAGATGGAAAGGTTTTGAAAGCTCACACCTACAAGGCACATGGCCTTTTTGGAAGAATTAAGGGGTGACCATCGATTTTTTCAAATATAACATATGGTTATTTGAATGTTCATTTGTTTATACTATTTCATAAAGCTCTTGTAAAAGAATATTATTAACTCAACTCTTTATGTGATTGAAAAGAGTAATACATGAATATAAAAATAAAGCTTTAAATGTATATATATCTTTTCACTGTTAAAGATTTTAACATATATAATGAATTTGTAAGCACTTCCACTCCACCAATGAACAACGTAGTTATGTAGAAAAAGGGACTCAAGTTATTGTTTGGACACTTGGGCAAGCATGAGATGGAAGGGACTTGTCATCCTTGACATGCACCCAAGTGGCGTGGGGTGAGGTCACGTGGCATCTGAGCCTAGGGCACATAGCATCCCTACCCAATGTCTAAGGCACGGGGGAACATGGAATACGTGTGAGCACCCAACGCCCCAGTATAGTGAACGACACTCATGACCAACGCACAAGAGTGTTGGCACATGCCATAGCGCACATGGCACAGGGGCAAGGTACAAAGATGAGGGTATATGCCCTTTTGTAGTAAGTTTATTGTATTTGTGATTACTTTCTGTAAATCTTCCACTAAATTAGAGTCTTCTGCTAGCCTAGAAAATCAGTAATATTTCTTGATATATTCATAGCAATGCACTCCCTCCGATTTTAAATATTAGCAAAAAAAGTTATGTTTAGTGGACAAATGTCTTAACAACTTTTTTTATGTTTACCATATTTAAATGTTAATACTCCTAAATTACCCTTCACTTAACTTAGATTTTATTTTTGAATAACCATTTTATTCTCATTGAACAAGTCCCCATGAGGAGCAATTTAGAAAACACAATTACATTTTTTATTATTTGAGAAAATTAAATAAGACTAACTACTTTACTTAAGTACTCTTTAGTAGTTTTTTTTTGTTCTTATATATGAAACCGGATGTAGTATATATGATTGTTCATCTTCATTTACTTCTTTTGTTCCCTGAAATGATTGGCATGCAGTAAAGGAACGTGGACACAACCTAGTTCCCAAGAGTTAGATGAGCTCAATACAGAAGAAATCCTATCAACTCAGCATATTGGAAAGCTTCCCGAGGTTGAAACCCTAATTCCCACTCCTACTTTATATACTAATAGCTTGGAAACTTACTTTAAAAAAAATGTATCATATGCATATATACAAATTCTCTCATTACACAATTCTTCTTTCACTCGATATCTATGATGATCAAAATGATTACTTTTGTGCAGGGAATTAGCACATGCATGCAATCAAGAAGCTTCAAGGATCAAAATTTAGACAATATTCCAAGCTTGGAGTTCACCTTAGGGAGATCAAATTGGCAAAACCAATGAACATGTCTAACTTTAATTACTTAATTTTTACATGATTCATGGTTCACATTACTAGCCAAAAGACTAAAAAGATCAATTAATGCACATATATATAAATAGCTAGCTAGGTAGTGCTTTTAATTATCAAGAGGAAGATGTCACTTTCCACAAATCTAAGCAATTTTGTATATTCTTTTTTGAGCCAAAGTTTATTAGGTGGTGTTAGTCAGTATATAAAATGTTATAGATAAAAGTAAAAGTTGATGAAAAGCAGGAATCAAGTGTATTATAAGGCTTTTGTTATGGCCCTTTTTTCCCCTTCCTTTTCTCCCTAGGTTTCCTGCTGATTTATCATGTGGCTCAGCTTGATCCTTGATAGCTGTTATCTATGATTAGTATTCTGTTAGTGTAGTTCACGTGGTGGTGAGTTAAGGAACACGAAGGAATCAAAGTAAGGAGTTTGGGGTTCGATCTCTGGCCACCCTACTAACATTTGTCACACAAAAAATTAGTATTTTGTTCCGTCATTAATTTACAGATTGAGATACCCAACAATCGAGAAAATTCGTAGTTCAATACCATCCAATCAAGGATTAGACGACCCACGTCCTAATTTGGTATTTTGAAACCAGTTTACAAAGTGGAATATGAGTCATCTAATCTTGATCTGACAGTTTGAATTACATACACGATAAATTCCAGTGTGTGATTCGCTTTCACACTTTAATTTAGCCATGGCTTGTGCACACAAGGGATCATCAAAAGCAAAAAAGCAGTGATGGCTGTGAAAGATATGAAGAATATATTATTGAGCTTTCTTTGATAAGTAAACTAACAACTTTTGACAAAATCATTCATGCAAAAGCTTTTTTTGTGCCTGAAAAATTCCAAAAAAATAAGATATATGATTGGAAAATATCCACGTTGCTTGATACAGTGATTAACATGTTGATGTTGTGATTGTGGGTTGCATTATGCCCTACAAATTAATGGACACTTTTTAGTTAATAGAAGATATGCCTAATCCACTGACATGATGTTTGATGGAAAAATAAATTGCAACAGCTGTAACCTTAAGTGAAGCATATTCAAAAGCTATAAGCTAGGAACCCACGTTAACAAACATTTAGGTATATTGAAAATCGAATATCGTTCTTTTAGTGTCTCAGTCTCATTTTGTGGATGAAATTGAAATGTGATATTGGCCAAATTTGACATAAAAGGAGTACTATGGCGGTATGGCCCCCACAAACATTCCAGTAGTAGTGACTGCTACAGTTATTTCAGATCATTGTACATAGCATCGGGTGCAATTATATATATATATATATATATATATATATATATATATATATATATATACACACATATATATTAATTTTTGGGTGAGCTCGCTATTTTTGTAGTAAGATAGAGACTAATCTCTCTTGAAGTATTAAGATCTGTTAAAGGGTTGCTCTCTTTTTTTATAAGGCGAATATATTATATTAATAGCACATAAGATTGAGTGAGAAGCACCCAAAAAACAATTACATAAATGTACGTATATATAAATCAAAAACCAAATGAAAAAAACATCCAAATCACCATAAGTGGATCATCCCAAAAAACCAGGGATGGCAAGCACCACACCACCAAAGAATTCTAATTCTTGGATAGACACTCCAGAGGATCAACTAGCTGTTGAGACCTAAAATAGGCCTCTAGCATAACAGCTGATTTAAAATTATAGGACTTATCCATTGTTGTAATTAATTCATGGTTAAATAAGTCCCTTTTCTTTGTTACTTGTAATCTGGTTTGTGTTGAATTCCTTTCTTCTAATTTTGTATACAACAACAACTGCCAAGTGTTGTAATAAAGCACACTATATATAGTGCTTCCTTTGTAATTTAGTTACGATAAGAATAATAAAAGGCAAAATTGCACTTTTGGCCCTTTATGTTTGGAGTTTGTGTCAATTTTGCCCTTTATATTTTTTTTTCTCGTTTTAGCCCCTCATGTTTTTTTGTGTGTGTCATTTTGGCCCCAGCCATTAGTTTTTTCTAACGGACGCCACGCTAGCAGTTAACTGCTGACGTAGCGTCTTAAATGTGAGGGCTGACTTTAACCTGAGTTGGTGATGTGACACATAAGGGACCAAATTGAAACTTAAAATGAACATAGGGGGCCAAATTGAAACTGAAAAATAAAATTAACAAAAACAAAAAACACCTTCATCTTCTTCCTCCAAACACCACCTCCATCTTCATCTTCTCCGGCGAGCCACCACCACCACCTAAAATCAATAACTCTTCCACTCTTAATCCCTAACATCTCTCCCTCAAACCCAAAACCCCCAATTTCTCAAACTTAATCCCTAACCTCTCATCCACCACCACCACCACCACCCCTAACCTCTCATCCACAACCACCACCTCTCATCCACCCCCACCACCTCTCACCACCAACCACCATTCTAAAATTCATAATATATGTCACTAATTAATTATTTTTATGATGGGTTAATTTCTAAGCTTTTAGTGTAAAAATTACACGGGTGATTACGAATTGAATCAAAAATAAAAATAGTTTAGGGTTATCTGATTTAAGTGAACTTTTGGGTTGTAAATGCATACTGCATAAAACGTTGGTGGAAAGAATTCTATTACATTAAAAAGATTGGTACTGATGATAAAAACCAAGTGGGTAGTTTATGCTCTTTTTGTTTAACAATATTTTTACTCCAATTCATATATTGAATAATCTAATAGATTCCGTGCGTTTGTGTTAGTACAATGGAGGATGGTGGTTGGTGGTGAGAGGTAGTGGTGGTGGATTAGAGGTTAGGGATTAAGTTTGAGAAATTGCATGGGGGTTTTGGGTTTGAGGGAGAGAGGTTAGGGATTAAGAGTGGAAGAGTTATTGATTTTTGGTGGTGGCGGTGGTGGCTCGCCGGAGAAGATGAAGATGGAGGTGGTGTTTGGAGGAAGAAGATGAAGGTGTTTTTTGTTTTTGTTAATTTTATTTTTCAGTTTCAATTTGGCCCCCTATGTTCATTTTAAGTTTCAATTTGGTCCCTTATGTGCCACATCACCAAGTCAGGTCAAAGTCAGCCCTCACATTTAAGACGCCACGTCAGCAGTTAACTGCCAGCGTGGCGTCCGCTAGAAAAATCTAACGGCTGGGGCCAAAATGACACAAAAAAAAACATGATGGGCTAAAACGAGAAAAAAAAACATAAAGGGCCAAATTGACACAAACCTTAAACATAAATGGCCAAAAGTGCAATTTTGCCATAATAAAATAACAGAAACTGTATTCATCTTCCTTGAGTCCTCTCCTTCTCTCTTTTTTTTTGTGTGTGTGATGAGTTTAGAGAGAATTTCTCTGCAACTCTAACAAATTGGTATAGCGATAGATTCTGAGTATCCGTGAGAGATTCTTGTGCGAAACACGAGCAATTGTGAGCAACAAACACTAGTGAAGTGAGATGAAGAACGACAACAGACCTTTCCTACGCATCTTCCAACTCTTCATGGAAAGAATTGGGACAGGTGGTGCATTCAAATGTGAGTTCTCTTTGGTGCTCAAAAGGTGCTTGATATCGTCAATGGAGGCTACGATGCTTTGGTTGCTAACCCAACTGATGCATAGAGGAATGTGCACAGAGAGGCGAGGAAGAAAGATCAGAAAGCTTTGTTCTACATTCTCCAATGTGTTGATGCGAAGGTGTTCGAGAAGATTGTTGAAGCCACTACTTCCAAGGATGTGTGGAACACTCTGGTGCGATGTTATGGTGGTGATGCAAAGGTGAATAAAGTTTGATTGCAATTCGATTGCAATCGTTGAGAAGGCAACACGAACTTCAACAGATGAAGAACAGAGAAGATCACGATTACTTCTTTAGGTTAATTACGGTGACGAACCTAGTAAAGTTGTGTGGAGAGGAAATCACTGAACAAATCATTGTTGACAAGGTGCTCTGAACCCTAAATCCTCAATTTGATTTCATTGTTGTGACAATTGAAGAATCGAAGGACCTAAGCACTTTAAAAATTGAATTGGAAAGTAGTTTAGAGGAACATGAACTCAGGGTTAAGGAAAGAAGAATTGAGAGAGAATTAGAACAAGCCTTGCAAGCAAAAACCTCTAAGAAGAAAGAATTTGATAAAAATAGGTGGAAGAAAAATAAGAAGTATGAGAGGAAGGAGAGAAAAATAAGAAGTATGAGAAGAAGAAAAGTGATAAGCCAGAATCTTATAATTCCAAAAACGGCAGGGGTAAAAATTATTATGAGAATAGGAGAGGATTTGATAAGAGTAAATAAAATTTCTATAATTGTGAAAATTTGGCCATTCTGCTGATTAATCTTGGTCAAACAAAGGAAAGAAAAATGAAGAAGCTAATGTAGCTCATGAAGCTTCTGATGATGATCTAGTTCTGCTAATGGTTACGACAACTGATGAGAACTTTGTTTCTGATATGCGCCATGCAGTACTAGCTAATGCATGAAGTGCAACTTAAAGAATTGGGGCACTAGCTGCCTCCCAAGAAATTTGGTTGGAAAGTGTGTTGAAAGAGTTGAAGATTGATAGTGTGAAGCCTATATGAAGCTAATGATTGACAACAAGCCATCTATTGGTCTTGCGAAGAGCCCAATTCTACATTGGAGAAGCTAACATATAGAAATAAAATTCCATTTTCTGAGGAATCAAGTGCAGAATAGTGTCCTTGAGCTATTTCACTACAGAACTCAGTTGCAAGAGTAGCTAATATTGACCAAGGCATTGAAGGCAGGTCAGTTTGTTATGTTGAGGAATGATCTAGGAGTTGTATTGTGTTTTATTAAAACCTATAATACTCCATTTATCCCTAAATATAGGGCTTCATTGACCAAATTGCGAGAATTACAAAAATTGGTAATAGTATTAAATTTGTTGACTATTAATATTATTTTACAAGTTTACCCTTCAGGGGGGGAGGGGGAGGGAGAGAGAGAGAGAGAGAGAGTTTATATTTCTGACAAGAAATTTATCGTAGGTTGAAAAAATTTATGTAACATAATTATGGTATGTTGGTAAAGAAATAACTAACCCAGTTGAATATTTGTGAGAACTCTTATAATTGATCTATCCCTGTGGGGAAAAGAAATAATTTATGATCACATATCGGGGAACATTTGAGTAGTTGATTGGGCCATATGACAATCAAATGTTGTTTTGCTCTTGTTTCATCATGATTTTTATTTTATTTACATTTTTTCAAGTTTAGTCACTAACCTGTCAAAAAAAATAGGTTTAGATTATTTGCTTTTAGTTCCTAGAGCAACTTTATTGCAAGTTGCTTAATAGAGAAAACATTTATAAGCATCAGCAATTATAAGATTCTTGCATTGTAGTTATCCTACGTGGATATGAGGTTGCAAAATAACTAGTCACCGATGTCTATATAGGAATCAGTGCTATTTGCTTTTTTTTTACAAATTGCATTAAAAAATTACATTTTTTTCAATTCTCTCTCTCCCACCAGTGTTTTATACCAGACTTGGCAAAAATGAATTGGTTCCAGACTAGTGTTTTAAAAACCGAACCATCGAACAATTGAACCGGTTAAACTATGACCCAAAACCTTCTTCAGTTCAGTTATTTCAGCGGTTCAACACAATTTTGTATATCTGAGTTTAAGCAGTTTTAAGCAGTTGAATCATGACCTGAAAGTCTCACCAATTTGATATCTGATTTGGTTTTCAAAACATTGGTCAAACTACGGTTGAATTGAGATATTTGCGATGAATTTAAACTTAGACTTCCCACTTTGTCTATACGAATGTTAATTATTTGATTCTCTGGATTTTTTCAGCAATTCCACATTAATGACGTTATGTGTTTTGGCTAAACAATTTTCAATCTCATTGTTCTTTTTCAGGTTTTTTACACACCTCTTCCCTCTCATTGAAGCTAATCATGTTCCAAATAAGAGCAATTTTTTGGGATTTGGAGTTTTTTTTCAGTTAATAGTAAAATTATTTTTTCCTTTCCAAACTCCAAAAATTCCATGTTTTAAAGGTAATTTTGATTAATATCATCCTAACAAATTTTAGTTTGTCAAATGTACTTTTACAACACTTTAACCTATCCACCCACTCCAATCCATACCGATATGTCATTATGTTCCCACTTTTCTAACAAACTGCTTCTTCAACTTTTAAAGTGGGCAAGTTGTTTTAAAGTGTAAAGTAAGTAATTTCAATCATGAGAAAATCGATAGATAAGATTACATGTATATGCATATCAAATCATAATTGATGGTTGAGATTAGGGTTTTGAAAACTAAATCAATCGGTTCAACAAGTTTAATAGTGGATCGACCAGTACAGCAATTTAGTTCGCCTCATTTGAACCACAATTTAGTTGAACTGCCAAAAACTAGGTCGAACAGAATCAAACCTAAGTTGATCCACTATAAATAGCTATTTGACATGGATTGAGCCGTTCAAAATGCCAACTTTTTTTAGTTTTTCTTCAAAGTTTAGTATTATTTATTTGTCAACTAGTTCACTCATAGGATTAACCGAGTGAACCAATTGAACTGTAACCCAAAAGTCTCAAGCTTATCTCCGGTTTAGTTCTTAAAATGTTCGTTAAAATTACTTTACTCTTCACTCAGTTTAGAGGAGCCAAATCTCTTCAATAAAGACTATCCCTAAACTGGCATCTGCCACTTCCATTTCCTCTTATACTCACCCAAGCAAATTATAATGAAGCAAATTATATAGTCATAGCAAGCTTTACTGATGTGTTTTATTTTTTTTATGGTGGAACCAATGTTTTGAAAACCGAACCAGACATTGAACCGACGAGACCTCCGAGTCAAGGTTCAACCGCTCAAACTCGAATAAACTGCGTTGAACTGCTGATATAATCGAATTGTTGAAGGTGCTGGGTCACGGTTTAACCGATTTAACCATTCGGTTGGTTCAGTTTTTAAAACAATGATGGAACAAGAAAGGAGACAACAATTGATTGTATTCATACACAACAAATAACAATCCTTCAATTGTGAAATGTGAATTATGCTGACAATACACGAGTCCTCAACTGAAATTAGATTGTATATTCATGAGAATACTTACAAAGCACAACAACTTACCCAATTTAAAACCTCACCATAATTAACAAAACATCAGTGACTTTTTTCACCAAATGGGACATGATTGAACATCTTGACTAATGATTGGGACCCAAAAGTGCAAGAAGAAAAGCCCGATAGTGACCGGAAGTTTCCGAGTGAACAGCATCATTCAGCGTCTTCCTATATTTCTTTGAATATTCAGCTTTGATATACTGCATATCAATCTCAGTCCTTGTTACAATCACCCTTATGAGTGTAGTGTCATTAGTCCCCAAACCTTTCATTGCCTTGTACAACACCTAAAATGGTGACCAAATTATAAATATACAAATTTTGTACATTGGAAATAAAGAATACCTAAAGTTGAAGTTCAATGGTATACCTTTGCGAAATACTTTCCCGGGTTTGTAGCGCATCGGATTATTGTCAAAAGTGCATGGCCGAAACTCCCTGATGCTTCATTCTTTACAGCCTGATATAGATTCAGCTTGAATAATACATCAAGGAAGAAATAAAGTTGAAGTGATAAGATTGAAGTGAGCATGATACCTTCTCTAACGATTGACCATACATGTCGTGGTAGTAAGCACTAACAGCAGCCAAATGTACCCCACTCCGTTCGCTGAAGATGTGGATAAAAGTTTTTTCATCAGTTCCCAATTTCTTCTCCCCTGCTTTGTAGAGAACCTTTGCATCCTTTTGAGCAATTTCTCTATTAACCTCAGGGCCTTCAAGGCGAGGGGTGCTTATATACGCAAGCAAAATCTGAAGCAAATTTTTTTACATATAGGTTTTAGATTTCTGTGAAGCTCCAGCACTGACACGAACACAAACATGTAGATACCGATAATAATTTGAGAAGGATAAATGATTAAAATTACGAAACGAAATGTATGGTTAATCAAAAAGACATGTTGTGTTATTATTAAAACTAATTTTATGCTTTGATTTTCTTACATTTTGTACAACTCAATTCGTACTAACTATCACTGCTCTATGAGAAAATGGAAGTGATTGAAGTGTCGGTGTTGGACACCAGACACATATTCAATCTGAAGTGTCGGTGCTTCTTTCAATATCCTGCTTAAGATAAATGGCAACGGCAGGCACTTAGAATGATAGCTTAGGTTCTTTTCATAGAAGTTACAAATGGAAACCTCACCTTTTGATGATCACCAGAGGTGTTTAATTGAATTTCGTGCTCAAGATAAACACCAAATTTGGAATAGTAGAGCTGTTTCAAATATTGTAGCTGGGATGGTGTGCGTGAGCATATTACTTCAGTAGCAGCTTCAAGGTTTCAGTTCACAGTTAGAGCCTGCCTAATGATTGTTGCGTCGCGTCCTGCAGGGTCATGCATCCAAAGAAGAACTGCAGTCTGATAAACAGAAAAATATAAGACAAACTAGGAAATATTGCATGTAATTTGATTAATCTATGTAAATGTGTGCCTAAATGGACTTGAATTTCTCTTGTAAGAGAGATAAACACACAAATTTCAAGGGATATATGGCAATGTGAAATTTTATCAGCAGAGACTAACTAGAGAATGATTAACACAACCATGATGACTGACTATAAACTTCATAGCCATGACCTAAATAGGAGTTCATAACTTATATTAGTAATTCAATACCTCTAACTTTCCACTAAGCTCAGAAGCTAAACGTTTGGAAAGCTCCTCTGCATATGTTGTTTTATATTCTTGTTGGAGGTAAGCACGCTGCGTAGCATCTCGATGAGCAAGAATATTTATCACAGTACTAGTGTCACAACCAAATCCTGTGAAACTAAAGAATTAGAATGAAATTAAGGTATCAAGGAGGGGCACAAATTAAACAAAGAACAACTTCTAAAGAATATTTGTAGACTCTTTACAATGTATCGATCTTTTGTACAAAGAATCATTCAGACAATACTCTAGGATTTAGGAAGCAGCTACAGTCACAGTACAGTGTCTTTTTTCTGAAGAAAAAGTGAAAAACCATGAAAATTTCCTCCAAAATATAGAAAGCTAGGTAAATATCTAGTAGTTGTAAACATTTAACATAATGAACTTGTCTTAAGGCTTTTTGTCCAAACATCTTGTTACAGCCCAGAGAATGTAAACATATAACATCTCAGTTACTTTGTTTTTATCTCAATTACTAGTGTCACCAAATCCTTAATATTATATGTATATATCTGGAAATAGTTCTTACTCCTTATCAAAATGGTATATAATTTTATGGACTAGGACTATAACCGATCATGAAAATACTCCCTCCGGTCCATGATATAAGAGAAAAAATGTGTGTTTTGATGATCCACGATATAAGAAACAGTCATTGTTTTCAAAGTGTGTTAAATGTACAATTCCAATACTACCCTTATTTACTTAAGTGGTGCCATTAAAAATTAAATGTGGTCTAGTTAATTAGGAGAATAAATTTAAGTTTTATAAAAGTGTAGTTTTAAAAAGAAAGTTAAAATTTCAGCTTTATTAATTGAAAATAACAGGTTCCAATGTTATTTTTTGATTTGTGAGATGTCTGGTTTTTTCTTATATTGTGTACGGTTATATTTTAGGGACTTAGGGATCGGGAAAAAACATAAATCTCTATTTACATGCGCAAATGTCTTATTTAACCTAAAAAAGTTAACAATTAAGGTAGACAGACAATGTTGTAATTATAGAGGGGCAACAAAATTTAGGGGTGTCAAAATGGATGGATTGGATGGATATGGATTTGGATTACGATGGATGAATCGGAGAAATCTATTCAACCCTTTTGTATCCATTAAAATTTTCCAAACAAATCCAATCCAAGATTTATTTTTACATTAGATTTACATAAATAATAAATCATTTATTTTTAAAATAAAATTCTAATTCTTCTGGCTGTTACACTATATTTACCTTAGAGAGACAAAAACAAGATTGTTGATTTCAATTTTTAACCCTAAGGATGGAAGCAGTAATAAAGCAGTAGATTAGGGGTACAATTCACAAGCATGCACACTGCAACAACAATAACAACAAATTTAGAGAGAGAGAGAGAGAGTACCCTTAAAAGCACGGTAAAGTTGAGCGGCATCATCTCTGGGGGAAGGAGGAACTGGAGGTACGGTCAGTGTAGCCATCTTGATCTATGGAAGAATTAGAAACAGAGAAAACGGAGATAAGAGAAATTTGAAAGCAGAGAGATAGAAAGAAAGAAGAGAGAAAACGTGTCAACGGGAAAATGAAATTAATTACTATAAGCAACTGTTTTCTTTTCTTTTTGAAGCACTATAAGCAACTGTTATTCAATTCAGGTTTATATATTTCATCCCCACCAAATATTCCATTTTTCCATTTACCCCTGTAAAAAAATTTAAGGTTACCCCATGCAAATATAAACAGTTTTCGGTCACCCCTCTGTTAGATTATGTAGTATATAATGGGTAAAAACCATGTACGGTTACCTCCTGCAAAATATAAAAAGTTTACGGTTACCTCCAGTAGGGGTAAATAGAAACACTTATTATTTGCAGGGTTGATTTTAAAATTTTTTTTACGGGGGTAAATGAAAAAATGGAATATTTGCAGGTGATCAAATATTTAATCCTTCAATTCAATTAGTTTGACTTTAGCACCAAAAAATCCTAAAACATCAACACAAAGTAAACGAGTTATTAAAAACTACTCTCGCTCAAAGAAAGACATGTAAATCCAGCAATCACAATTCATGGTATCGTTGGTAGCAATTGACTAATTAGTGGTTATCAGACTAATTTCTTTTTAATGATTTGTCAACATGTAATTGGTAGATAGTGTAAAACATGTATCCACATAGAAATTAAATCTTTATTTTTAAGTTTAAAAATGTTTTCAGTTACTATAAAATTTTAAAAATTGTTTTTAATCTTTATAAAATAAAATTCACTCACTTTTAATTTTTAAATTTTTCTCTATTAATTTTTTAATCTTTCATGACTTTTAATTGCACTTAGAAGCATTATAAAAGACTCTTAAAAAAGTGCTATTAAAAGCGATTATTAGGGACTATAAGCATTGACCCTAAAAAAGTACAATTGTTGTCAAAAAAAAGTGAGTACAATTTTTAGAAGGATTAAAAACAAAATTTACAAATTTTATAAAGACAAAAAACATATTTAACCCTTTATTTTAGAATGTGTTTTTTTTTATCTAAGTAAGACATATTTACTTCAACTATAGTAATTGTACATACTTGTATAAACATCAAAAGCTCAAAATCCTCAAAATTTCCTCTTCTCTCCATTTCTCCGGTTCCTTTTTAATATCTGCCTAACATGTGGCACATGATTAATTCAATAGCTAAGTAATTTGTAGAAAAAGATTGCTAAATATTATTAGTATTGTAATTAGAGTAGAAGTGCTACTCTATTTAAATAGGCTATTCTAAACTTAAACCTAACGTGTCTGATAAATAGGTCACATAAATAATTAAAGTGATTAACTATACACTATTTACAACACTCCTCCTAAGCTGATGAAGGGATATCCATCATTCTCAGCTTGCAAGTAAGTTAGTCAAAACATTCAGTTGGCAAATCTTCTATGAGCACATCTGCTAAATGATGCCTAGAAGGAATATAGGATGTAGTTATTAACCCACTGTCCAGCTTCTCCTTGATGAAGTAACAGTCTATTTCTATGTGTTTGGTCATGTCATGTTGAATGGGATTATGAGCAATGCTGATAGCCGATTTATTATCACAAAATAATTTCATAGGCTATTCACATTGTATTTTCAAATCATTTAGACAATTTTCATCCATAGTAATTCACAAATTCCTTGTGCTAAAGCTCTAAATTTAGCCACAACGCTTGATCAAGCGACTACACTTTGCTTCTTACTCCTCCAGGCAACTAGGTTCCCACATAGGAAGGTGCAATAGCCTGAAGTGGATCTTCTATCCCTAACTAAACCTGCATAGTCAGTATCAGTATAAGTTTTCATAGTTAGGCTTTCACATCTTTTGAATAAGAGTCCTCTCCCCAGGGTGGCTTTAAAATACTGCAGAACACGGTCAACAGCCTACAAGTGTCTCACCCTTGGGTCATGCATGAACTAGCTCACCACACTGATTGCATAAGCCAAATCAAGTCTAGTGTGTGCCAAACAAATCAACTTTCCCACTAGCCGTTGATATTGGGCCTTGTCAACTTTAGCACCTTTTTCTTTGAAACCATCTTGAGATTTGCTCTATAGGAACATTTGCATTTTTGCATCCCAGTTTTTCTGTTTCCTACAAAAGGTCAAGTACATAATTCTTCTGAGATATAAAAATGTCTTGCTTGGAGTAGGTCACCTCAATTCCCAAGAAATATTTTAGATGTCTAAGGTCCTTCATTTCAAACTATGCTGATAATTTCTCCTTGAGTATAATGGATCCTACTAGATCATTTGGGAATCATGTAAATTTGATGGGATTTATATGAATTTCAACAAACATAAAAGAGTGTGTTCTAATGAGTGTTATGCTAGCATTTTTCTTTCCAGAATAGAATATGGCCAATATATGAGTCATACAGTCATGCTCCCAGGTACATGGCTAGCTCTAAGGATTCTCTGCTAGACTAGGTCTTTCGACTAAATCAAATACCTTTTCCTCACAGGCTAGCCTACACATGGTGGACGGGCGGGTGTGCTAGAGTAGTGGCTAGTATATGGGTCATACTCACAATTATAGGGCTTTAAGAAAAATACAAGGAATAGATAGGCCAATACTACTTGTCAATAAAACAAAATGCAAGCATTAATATAAGTCACGTTTGATGGTTAGAATAAGATAGAAACATGATAGAATATTAAACAGGATAGAAATAGAATATGATAAAGACATGATATCACTATCATATCATGTGTTTGATGTGCAACACTTGATAAGAAATAAAATAATATATATTATTCATTTTTTAGGTACAAAAATAACATATGTTACTCTACTATAAATTTAAGATAAACTAATAAGTAATAATATATATATATATATATATATATATATATATATATATATCAAATACAAAAATACCTTTTGTGATAACTATTTCATTTGTTAAAAAGTTAAATTAATTTTCTATTGTTATGTATTTTAATAATAATTTTATCTTTTTATCACTTATTTTAATATTTATTTTCAATATATTTTTAATTCTTAGATTATACAAAATGAACAAATTACCCTTATACATTGTTTTTTATATTAAGTACCAGTAATACTTTTAATTTTTAAATTTAACTATAAATTTTATTTTTGTCTTGTTTTTAAAGATACTTATATTTATTTTTTATTAGATTTCATATTTGTATATTTAAAAATATATTTTATGAGGGTAAATGAGTAAATTACTTTCTTATCCTATCTTGCTAGTTTCTAACACAGCTCAAATTCAGGATAAGATTTTAACCACAGCGACAGGATATGATAAGTTACAGGATTAAGTTAATTATCATATCATGCTGGTTCAACGAACACTGGACTGACACAGGATACGATAGGCTTATCATATTCTATCTTCTTATCCTGTCCATCAAACGGGCCCTAAATGCGTAACAACACTATAATGTACAAAACAAAAGACTTGGGTTACTGGGTAACATAAATCGGAGCCCCAACAAACAATTATTTAAATCAAAAATAGGAAAGACATCGTTTATTACGGGGGAAAATTCCACCTAATAAAATTTGGAATAGTATCCTATATCAAAGCAACCTTAAATAGAAGTTTTATAAAGGAAAAGTTTATCCGCACACAAATTGCATTCTATAAATATATGAGTTACATGAAAGTATTATATTTATTTTAAAGAATGGCAAATAATTAGTATCATAATTAACAAAATTGAATTTTTAATGCTATTATTTTTTGTTTAACGGTTGTTATTTAATAAATCTATGTGTTTTGAATTATACTCATGAATTATTTCTTAAGTTAGTAGTAATGAAAGATGGTGTCATAAATTTTATATATTTGATATATTTTTTTTTACACTGTTATTGGTGCGCATTATTAATCAGCTTTGCATTGAATAATTTACGTTAGGGAACCTGGCTAGCCGCATGTATACTCGTCTTTGTCGGTTTGTGTGGTTCTCGCCTCCCGACAGAGTTTTTTTGACAAGATTAGTCTACTTAGATGAAATGAAATGGTAACTGATCAAAAATAAAGATGAAATGAAATGGTAAAGAAACACACGCACTACCACCGCCTACACCCGAATTCGAACTCGGGAACCGACATTCTCATATTGTTGAAATTGTCAATGCAACTAATAGCGAGGAACATTTTTGATTGAAAGTGGGGATCATGTCAATTCTAGATCTCCTTTTTTTTATATATATAAGCTTGCTTGCATGCTTAACTATTTATCACTTAGGAAATCCTGCCTAGTGTTTTCAAGAACGACACCATGGTAATGGGTACGGCACTAGCATTTCTGTTGGTCCTTTTGATTTGTATAATTGGTTCGATCTCTCGCCCTTTCCCCCCGTATCTCTTTTGTTCAATTTTATATTTTTCATGATTTGATGATTTTGTTCATTAAACATTAATGGATAGCAAGTAATCCATTATCAGTTGAAGGAAGGAAACTCTCGATATGCCCTCCCTTTTGTGAAGAATTCTGTAAAGGAGTATGGCTCTGCTCTTGCTTTAAGGGGTCAAAGATTTGAATCCCTCAACCTCCTTGTTGTGGTTATGATGTGCCATTAGTTGAGCAAGTTATCAATTAAATTAGCATGATACTATACCTAATGTACTATAGTCCATGCAATAAGAAAAATTAACTTATATGGGTCTAGACTAAACTTTTTATTCAAGTTTTTAGTTTAAATTCTTAAAAGAAATAATCTATCCAAACATTATGATTGGTAATTGTTGGAAATAATTTATCCTAACAACAATCATTCAACTGTGAATTGTGCTGACAATACACAAGTCCCTCACTGAAATTAGATTGCATATTCATTAAAACACTTACAAAGCACAACAAATTACCAAATTTAAAACCTCACAATAATTAACAAAACATCACATTGTGACTTTTTTTTTAACCAAATTACACATGATTGAACGTCTTCACTAATGATTGGGACCCAAAAGTGCGAGAAGAAAAGTCCGGTAGTCACCGGAAGTTTCCGAGTGAACAGCATCATTCAGTGTCTTCCTGTATTTCTTTAAATATTCAGCTTTGATATACTGCATATCAATCTCAGTCCTTGTTACAATCACCCTTATGAGTGTTGTATCATTGGTCCCTAAGCCTTTCATTGCCTTGTACAACACCTGAAATGGTGGGAAATTTTGAATTTACAAACTTGTATGTTGGAATTAAGACATTTAAAAAGTTCCCTCATGCTTGGTAAACCATTTCCCTCAAAATCAGTAATCCTAATCTTGGAAATTTCAAACATTGGTAGATAATACTAAAAGTTACACAAATCCAAATGAATAAGCTGATACCAAAAGTTCCATGCACATCAGAAAGTGCTGAAATATTGAGAAAAGTTGCAGAATTTTAGGTTAATTCATAGTATTTTCACTTCAGAGGATACTTCAGTTCCTCTTACTACAAACTTTAAAGGAAAATCTATTGATATGTTGTATCTCACATTTTCCACTACATGTGCCCATTTTGGATTAGCTTCTAGCTAATGAGAGCTTCTCAAATAAAATAAGTTTTTAGTTCTTAACTAGTGGAAAATTCTTATAAATCTATAGATACTTATGGAGAAGTTAAATCAGAGAGCTTCTTATTAAGAATATAAAATTAGTTTACAAGTTTGTTAGGAAATTGTTAGCTAGTTAGACTTCTCTGGAGCTCTATATATAGAGCACAATGTATTCATTTTAATCATCTTTTTCAACCAATATCATTCCCTTTGAAATTTTACCCCATTAATATACCTATGCTCATTTATAAATGGGAGGCATCCCTCACCTTATAAGCCGGTTTTGTAAGGTTGAGTTAGGCTCAACCAATTCTAAGATGGATGAGATGTAAAAGCTAACTTCAACTTATAAGAAAAGTTATTGTTTTGAAAACTCAATAATTGCAGGATTTTTTAATATCTCTTTTTCTATAACTACTCTTTGAAAAGTCTAATCCAAATCCGTACATAAGATCATTTGTTTCTGAAAGTACAAGCTCAAATACTAGTCTACAACATGATGGAGTGTCCAATTATCAAATGCAGTCAAGCAAACTAAAAATCGGAAACAACTCAAAAGCTTAGAGTAAGACGAAAAGTGCAAACTGGTTTTTGAAAATATTAACCCTTTCATAATAGTTTCCTGCCTTGAAAACACTAACACACTGATATTGAACACAAAAACTGTGGCCACCGTATTAAAACTTGAAAGGAATACCTTTGCGAAATATTTTCCTGGGTTTGTAGCACATCGAATTATTGTCAAAAGTGCATGGCCGAAACTCCCCGATGCTTCATTCTTTACAGCCTGATATAGATTCGGCATGAATAATGAATATCTCAAGGAAGAAATAAAGTTAAAGTGATAAGATTGAAATGATCAAGATACCTTCTCCAACGAGTGACCATACATATCGTGGTAGTAAGCACTAACGGCAGCCAAATGTGCCCCACTCCGTTCACTGAATATATGGACAAAAGTTTTCTCATCAGTTCCTAATTTCTTCTCCCCTGCTTTGTAGAGAACCTTTGCATCCTTCTGAGCAATTTCTCTATTAACCTCAGGGCCTTCGAGTCGAGGAGTGCTTATATAAGCAAGCAAAATCTGAAACAAGTTTTTGACATATAGGTATTAGTATTCTGTGAAGTGTGAAGTTCCAGCACAGACACACAAACATGTAAACACCGATAATAATTTGAGAAACTCTAAACTTCATAACATGTGTAAGATAAATGGCAATGGCACATAGAATTATAGTTTAGGATAATTTCGTATATGATAAAAGTAGAAACCTTACCTTTTGAGTATCTCCAGAGGTGTTTAATTGAATTTCATGCTCAAGATAAACACCAAATTTGGAATGGTAGAGCTGTTTTAAATACTGTAGTTGGGATGGTGTGCGTGAGCATATTACTTCGGTAACAGCTTCAAGGTTTCTGTCAACAGTTAAAGCCTCCCTAATGATTGTTGCGTCACGTCCTGCCGGGTCATGCATCCAAAGAAGAACTGCAGTCTGATAAACAGAAAAATATAAGACAAACCAAACCAGGAAATATAACCACTACTCTAAATTTGAAGTGAACAATTTTAGCAACTCATTCTTTTTTATGTATGTTAACTTATTCTTTAACAGGATTGCATCAATCAATTGACACTAAGTATCAAAGTCTTACATTCACACCTTTCAATAACATCTTGTAGCATAACCAACTAATTCGTTCAATCATCTGATATAATCTTCACGGTCGTGCATATCAAATTTTACATAATTTTAAATACCATATTATTATATGCTAAAATGAAATAGCGCGATGAAGTATCAATTAGTTACTGAGATCAATGAAATTTCGTAAACTTGATCTGTTTCATAAAAACTTTCAATCCAGTGATTGGCTCGACTAATTTCCCATTCCACAAAAAAATTATCATATGACGTACAAGTAAAAGTTCATATCCTTTCTTTAACACGGTTTCTATTATTGGTCCATTTTCTTAGCAATCAGCACACTCTTCAAAAAGTTTTCAATTAATAAGGCAACTAAATTGACCATTTAGAAGATAAACAAAGAATACAGCAGGTACTTAAAGTGTGTTAATAGCATTTCTCATTTAAAAATACATGTAATTGGATTAATCTATGTAAATGTGTGCCTAAATAGATTTGAATTTCTTATGTTAGATAGATAAACATAAGAATTTTAAGGGATGTGCAATGTGAAATTTTATCAGCAGAGAATAGTGACTATACACTTCATGACCATAACCTACAAAGGAGTTCATAATGTATATTAGTTATTCAAATACCTCTAACTTTCCCTTAAGCTCGGAAGCTAAGCGTTTGGAAAGTTCCTCGGCATATGTTGTTTTGTATTCTTGTTGAAGGTAAGCACGCTGCGTAGCATCTCGATGAGCAAGAATATTGATCACAGCTTTAGTGTCACACCCAAATCCTGTGAAACCACAGAATTAGAATCAAATAAAGGTCTCAAAGAGGGGCACAAATTAAAGTAAGAACAAGTCCTAAAGAGTATCTATAGATTCTTCACAATCAATCTCTTCTAACAAAGAATCATTCAGAAAATACTCTAGAAAGCAACCACAAATCACAGTACAATTTTTTTCTGAAGAGAAATCATGAAAAAAATCCTCCAAAATATCTAGCTAACAACATACATGATTAGATCTTGTCTCAAGGCTTTTTGTTCAAAGATCTTTTTACAGCCCAGAGAATGTAAATGTTAAGAATATGGAACCTAAAAAACCTCTTCTACTTTTTTTTCTGGTATAGGGTCTTTGACCCCGCTCCGGTGTCCAGGGGAAAGGGACCCTGAATAATTCGAAGTTCGGCCCGGAGGCAAGTAAAGTCTGGCTCCAATTTGGTCCATCGTCGAGGATTTCAATTTGTTCCATCATCGGGGAATCGAACCCGAGTACTAGTCGAGTCCTTCCCTTTAGAGTGCATTAACCACTTTATTCTCTCTTTTCAAGTCCTCCAATTAAAAAAATATAACATCTCAATTATTTTATTTTTATCTCATCTTTCTCTCTCTAAAATAGCCTAAAGTCAACAAAGTCACAACCTCTGAAAGTCACCAAATCCATATCCATAATATTATATTATATGTATATATATTTAAAAACAGTCCTTACTCCTTATAACAAAAATCATAATTAGCCTTAAAAAGTTAACAATTAAGGTAGAAAATGTTGCAATTAAAGAGGGACAACAAAATTTACTAGGCTATTATAGTTAAATTAGAGTTACAAACATGAATAATTGATCCCAAATTTGAACCCTAATAATGGATGCAGTAACAAAACAGTAGATTAAGAACAATTCACAATCACAAGCATGCAAACTACATAATCATCATCAACAAATTTAGAGAGAGAGAGAGAACCCTTAAAAGCACGGTAAAGTTGAGTAGCATCATCTCTGGGAGAAGGAGGAACTGGAGGTAATGTCAGTGTAGACATCTTGCTCTATGAAATTGGAAACAGAGAAACTTGAGAGAAAAGGAAATGGAAAGGAAAGATAAAAAAGAAGAGAGAGAAAACGTGAAAACGCGTACACTGAAATTAATAAAGGAAAAGCAACTGTTGTTGAATTCAATTAATTTGGCTGCCTACTCTGTGGGCAACGTCATTCCAATTTCCAATTCAATAATGAAAGCTGCTTCTAACGTATCCGTAATATACACTCCTAGATCTGACGGTTTAGATTAAATCTTGATGTTTTGCCGGTCAATCTCAATTGGATAGTTGAAATCGTGTGACCGCGTTAATGCATGAAATCGTCCCTAATTGTTTTAAAGGATTAATTTAACGGATATTTAACAACCAAATTAATATTTTTCAATTTTTACAATATGTGTTTTTTCTGATTAATAACACACACTTACTTCAACTATAGTCACCGGCATCAATAAATTTGAAGAGATGGTAATTAAATATTCTTATAAGTTGAGTAAAGTGACCAATAACCAAACCTTTATTTGTTCTGTTTTTCTATGCAATAGTTGAAGCTTCTTTGATGATACTCAATTTATGCTTTCAATTTAATTAATAAACTACTTACTTTTGTAATTATATGGCATACTCTCCATAAGAATAAGCAAGAGAATAAAATACTTCCGGCAATGCTGCATCAGAACCAAGCAATAAAAGAAAGGAGAGTTGTTTGTATTTATTCATTAGGTGTAACTCAAATGAGCAAATAAGGCACTATGTAATGCCAACAATGCACTAATTTTATTTTTCAACAACTTCAACTTCTCATTCCTATTAAATAAATATCACTAACAACATAGTGCCACCCGTACAAATGCACGAGTATAACACTAGTTTATTAGGAAAATAAAAAATGTTTATTTTTGAAAATTGTGCAAGATCAATTGTTGAAATTGTTTGGCTGCGTGAATGAATGAATTCTCCGATCGTAGTGAATCTGATTCCCTCAATGCATTCGCCAAAAAAATGCATTAGAGATGTACTTTTTGACGAAGTTTCTTGTTTTTGCTTAGTTTGGTTTTAGTCCCCAAAATATGTTAACGTTTGATATTGGTCCAAAAAATTCCTAAAACATCAACATAAAGTAAAAGAGTTACTAAAAAGTAAAAACTTCTCATGCAAAGGAACCCTTATAAATAAGAAATATTTGATTCAAAATAAAAATCTAGTCAACATAAAGCAAAAGTATCACTAAAATTTACCGAAGGCAAAGAAAGACTCGTAGAAATCAAAATTTAACCCCAAAACTTCTTAAGTAACGTAATTTTATCATTTATTCACATAAAATGTCAAACTCTGACAGTAACTTAACGGTTGTCCTAGAGAACAGAAACGCTAAGGGCCCACAGATGAATTCGCAAAGGAATATATTACTATCATCTTGAAGTCACACCCAGTCTTAAGGTTTGTCCAACCACAATAATTAGCTATTTAAAAGCAACTTGGAAGGCTTTATTTATCCTAAAATCCATAGAAAAACAATGCACTTCTGCCTTTGAAAATGCCTCCCCCCACGAAACTTTCCAACCCTTCCCAGCCATGTAGGGGGGAAGTCATAAAACTTTGTTGGGGGAGTCCCGGACTCCCCAACAAACTTCTTTAATTTTAGGACCCTAAGGATGTATAGTTCTCCTAAAATTCCTCAATACCAAAAAGTCGGAGATAGATGAAGACATCTCGCCATTACTAACGGTACCCACCAATGAGGGTTTATAAATGTTTCTTTATGCATTTTGACAAAGTATTCTTTTTTTCATCATTACATTTTTTCTATTAAGAGTGAAAACATAATTAAAATTGTTAGAAAACATGATATGTTCATAGTTTAATTAAGAATGTTTAAAATAATTTTTGACAAAGAAAGATAGGAGTCTCGTTAAAATCTTCTAATGCAAAACTGTCCATAAGGGAAAACATCAGTAGGAAAAAGTACTCCCTTCAACACTACAATGCACAAAACATGAGACCAAGGCAAAACAGAACCCCAAAAAACAATTATTTAAATATAAAATAGGGAATACTCCATCTATGACAGAAGAAAAAAACCCTAATAAAAATTAGAATAGTGTACTAACAAAGCAAACCTTGAATAGAAATTCCATGAGAAACAAGTTTATTCGCACACAATTTCTCTTCTATAAATATGAGTAACGACATAAAAGTTCATACTTTTATTCTTGAGTAAATAAACTCTTCATCTGGTTCTACGTCTTTATATAACAACATTAGGAGTTTTTGTAGCTAGCACCACTAATTTAGAATCAAATTCAAGTCAAACTTGGTGTTAGTCACTGTGAAATTTGATCCTAAGCACGAGCAGAGATTATTAGTCTTTCATTGAAAGTATTGAGACAATCCTTGGGCAACGAGTAACAGTCAAACTCATTGTGTCATTAAATTATCCTCGTGAGTTATTTCATAAGTTTTTTTTTTGGTGACTATTTCTTAAGTTATTATATGAAAGGTGGAGTCATAAATTTTATATATTTGATCTTTTAATAACATGAGTAAGTATAATTTTTGATAAACCAACATTGTTGGCCTAGTGGCATAAGCTACTCTGAGACAAGGTTCGATTTTCGCGGTGTACAAACTCGGTGTTGACAGCGTAGGGCACTCTGTCGATCGATAGTCAACAAAGGTTGAAACAAAAAAAAAGTATAATTTTAATATATTTTTGAAAATTAGTTGTTAATATAGTTTTCTTGGCGTGTTAATTGTAAATATTTCTAGTATATAGAAAAAGTGGCAAACACTATTCGTAAACTCACGTAAAAGTAGCCATCTCAGATTCAAACTCGGGTAACTACAGAAAATGTCGAGTTTAACAATGTCAGCATTGCAAATCGTAATAGGACTTTCAGACGAGTTAGTTGTCAATACAGTCAATACTACTATAAAAACAACATTAAATGCATTTATGGTTTTTTAATAAAAGTAAACTTCAATTAATGCTTATATTTTTTCATGTGAATTATTGTTATTTTTGATTGAAAATGGGGATTATGTGAACTCTACATCTCTTTTTTTATATATAAAAGCTTGCTTGCATACTTATTTATCACATCTTACCAAAAAAAAAAAACTTATTTATCACTTAGGAAATTTTGCTTAGTGTTGTGAAGAACGACACCCTGCTAAAGGACATGATGGTAGCATTTCTGTTGGTCCTTTTGATTTGTATAATTGGTTAGATCCCTCACTCTTTCTCTCTATATATCACTTTCACTTAATTTTAATATTTTCTTTATTTAATTTAATTTAATGATTTTGTTCGTTAAACATTTAATGGATGGCAGGTAATCCATTACCAGTTGAAGGAATATGCCCTCCCTCTTGTGAAGAATTCTGTAAAGGAGATGGATTTTGCTTTAGGGGTGAATATTGTGTTTGTCTCCCTCAAGGGCCTCAACCTCCTCCTCCTCCTTGTTGTGGTGGTGATAATGTGCCGTTTGTTGAGCCAATTATCAAATAAATTAGCATATTGTTACATAATGTAATGTAGTCCATGCAATAAGAAAAATTAGCTTAATATGGATCGATCAGACTTAACTTTTTCTTCTAGCTTTTCACTTAATTTTTTGAAGAAATAATTTATCCTAACTTAATGATTAGTCGGAGAAAAGCCTCAAGGCTCTTAAAGCGCGTACAGAGGTATTTACATATTACCCACCGATGAGGCGGTCATGAGATTCCATCCCACGTCATTATGGAATGTGAGCTGAATTCTTACCAACTTGACCAACCTTCGTTGGCAACTCACCTGAACTTTTAATAACAAAAAAAAAAGATAATGGTAGCCTTTAGTTCAATCAATTTCGATGCTTACATGAGAATCCTCATTTTGCTTATACTATGAGTGGTTTGTGAATCTGATAGTAGTCTGTATGGCTAAAAGGTAGCTATGGATTAACTTTCTTTAGGGTGATCAAGCTACCTTTTTCGTCTCTCATATGATCTTTATTAACCTTATTGTCTCGTATATTTTTTGAGAAAGAACCCGTTGCGCTGATAAATTAGCTGCTTTTCGTCTAGTTAGTTGAACTTATAATTGGTGGGGTTTGCCTTCGAGCTTCATTCTAGATGATTTTTGTCGTAATAGGCAAGGTCTTTCTTTTTTCAGATATAGATGATTTATCTTTGGGGTTTGGTCTCGTTGGCTTTCTTCTTTTACGCTGTAGTGCTGCTTCTTTTGCTTGTTTGTTTTCTTGCAAGGGTTTCGGTCTAGTCCTCCCTTGGGGTTTTGTTTGCACTACTTTTTATTTTTTTTATTTAAGATAGAGTGATCTTTTTCCTTCTGATAATTTATCCCTAAAGAGGATTTGCATGAGAAGGTTTTAGCGATACTCTTTTTAAAAAAAAATCACCTTTTTTGTAACACCTTGATTTTCGAAGCATTTTTTTTAGATAGGCAAAGTGGTTAGTAATTAGTGTGTTAATTGTTAGAGGGGAGGGGGGAGCGGGGTTCGAACCCCGTACGTCTTCATTTTAGGCAGTGGCTGAGCCTTCTTTTGCTTGTGGCCTTTTCTGGCCTCTTTGAAACTTTTTTTGACCCCAAAAAAAGCACTATATTTCAAATATCAACCTTTAACTGTATATTCATCTTGATATACTACTTTTCTTGTCTTATGAGGAAATTGGTTATTTTTATTATTAAAAAAAACATCTTTTTCAAAACATGAAAATACCCGATTAACAAAAGCAAGGTCATCATCGACAGGATATAATAGCAACTAGCCTCATTACCCGTGCGATGCACGGGGTGAGCTAGTATCGATGGATGTTCCTTAGCTTGTCAACTGAGCTAAGGGACATGAATGAGTTGCAAGAAGGAAGTTCAGAGTTTAATACCTGAAAACTAACATTTCCCCACCCACTAACATTTGTCTATAAAAACTCCTTTTTTTTAACAAAAAACTCATTAATTTGTGAGAAGGTGACTATTAATCAAAGATAGTTTAGTAATTCTATTTATTTTTTTAGGAATCCAAGAAAATTTAATGTATAACATTATTATCCTTAATAGTTTTAACGGTAGTTATTTTTGCTTAAAATTAAACACCAATTTAAGTATGTTACTAAATAGCAGGTGTTGTTTTTGCTGCTGCCACTGGTCAATTAAAGGTCCCCCGGATCCTTTCTTAGCCGAGGTAATTGGAATGCGCTATGCTCTTAATTTTGCACTTGATATGGGTTTTTTTTATTTACAGGCTGAATCGGATTGCTTGCAATTGGTGAAGGAAATGAAAAATTTGAGAGACTTATTTTCTTACTCTGATAGAATCTTATTTTGATTGTACCAACTTATCTAAGAAGTTTAGATATTTTGATTTATTATATGTTTGACGTGAGGGCAATGTTGTAGCTCACACTTTAGCTAAATTTACTTTGGTAAACACTCCTACCATTTGGATAGAGGAAATTCCTCCTTGTATTGCTTTAGCTTTGGCCTCTGATTTAATAGGGTTTTAATGAAATCATTTTCATGGAAAAAAAACTTGTCGGTGCGAAATAATCAAAATAAAGAATACACCAATTTGGACATGTAAAATTTTTTTGGACCCTAAAACACACTGTTTGTCCCGAATATTTTTTGTTTTTCATCAAACAGGTTATTGATTAATGAACTTCGCGTATTTGAACACCTTAAAGTACCCCAAAATTCATTGTTAGCATCGCACTTTACGTTTTTGTCACAAACTTTATATTGTTTTTTTACCAAACCGGTTATTTACGAAAGTAATTCTGTTATTTGAAAAGTTAATTTTTTTTTGAATCATAAAGTACCTTAAAACATATTGCTTAACATTAAACTTTACACATTTTGTTAAAAAATAATTTTTTTTCTCCATCAAGTACACTAAAGCACATTGTTTAGCATCTCACTTTAAGTATTTTGTCATGACATTAAATCTTTTTTCACCGAGTCTATTATTGAAGAACAAAATTTACATATTTAAACATCTAAATTTTTCGAAACCGTAAAATACGCCTTAAAATATGAAAAGAAAAAATATAAAACTTTAAAATATAAAAGAAGAAAAAAGCAAAACAAAAAACATAAAAAAACTGAAGCCAAGAACTAAAAAAAAGGGGGGAAGAAATGAAGGAATGGCATTTGGGTAAATATAGTTAGAGTTTGAAGGTAAAGAATTGTTGCAGCATTGACGCCTTATTGCCAAGCCGCTTATAAGATAGAGATATACATCCAAATCATAATATACGAACAATTGATAATTAAATGCGAGAAAACATGGTATAAGAAACATTCACATTAATCAGCACAATAAGAATGCACCTTAAACTTTTACTGGTTAGTCTACATTCCAATGCAGATGATTACGGAATATAACAACATCACCAACGCATAGGAGTTAGCAGGAGCCTACAAAATCAATTTGATTGCTTGATCACCACTAGGAGCCTACAAAATTTTATATGCTTCAAAAGCAGTGAGTGATGGAGAACCCAATCCTTATGGAAATCGCTTGTGCAAGACAAACGAGCCTTACTTTGGTTTCTTGAAAGAATGGTTTTTAATAAGGACTTTTTAAAACTGACTTCAGTTAAATGTCCCATTTTGTCAGCATCTTCAAAGAAGCTAATCGTTGTTCGGACGCATTGGCAAATATTGGGCGTTGTCAATCTGACGATTTAATTTTTTATAAGCAGTATTCTATTTTTGTAGGACTGTTATTACTTTCTAATGTTGTAAAAAAAAATAATTTGGAATGAAGAAATCCTTTTTTGGAAATTTTATTCTAAAATAAAAATTGAAGTAAAATTCTATAAAATATCCAAGTTCCAACATAACACAAAACTTACAGTTTATTACTTCAGGTCAAATTTGCATAGAGCAAAAACATTTTTGATTTATGATAACCAAATGTCGGCAAACTAAATCAACCAAAATACATGCATCATTTTACCACCGTCTCCATTTCATGAAAGACTTAGGATCTGTTTGGTAAAAACTGAAAGTGAATAAGCTAATAATGGATAGCTAATAGCGAATGAACTGATAATGGATAGCTAATAGCGGATAAGCTAGCTGATTGAATTTAAAGTGTTTGGTAAAATTAGTAGTTGAACTAACTTATAAATATAAAACGACATAGAAATTTGTAATTAATACTTAAAATGAGAGAAAAATGAAACATTGTAAATTATAAGCTCAAATGTTACTTCGAGTAACATTTCAAAAAATACTATAAACTAGTCATGTCAAACATCTATAATAAGTTTATCGACTACAAGTTACCCACTGTAAACTAGCAGAATGACAATACAATCTTGTATTTTTGCTTACTTATTAAATTTTGTTTGGATAACAATTAAGAATAGGGTTTTTTTTTACCCCCTCATTGTCACTCATACCCCCATAAATCGCTTTTGGACCAAAATGCCCCTGATTTTTTTTAAAAAAAACCGTTTTTTTAAAATTTTCCGAATTTACACATAAATTCGGAATTTAAAACTAAAATTTTCGGATATACAAGTAAATTTGGAATGCATTTTTTTAAAATGTATTCAGAAAATATGTGTAAATTCGGAATATATAAAAAAATGTATTCCGAATTTACTAATTAAAAAAAGTTTTTTTTAAAAAAAATCAGTTTCTTTTAATTAAAAAATCATGATTATTACGATAAATAACAGTAAATTATGAAACTCGCTAAATTACGATAACGATAACAAACGAAAGAACGAATACGATTCAAAAATACGGTAACCATAATATAATAAAGTCGATAAAATACGAGTACAAATACAACAAAAAATATGAAAATAAATACAACTATGGATCGAAGTCAGTCTCCCAAAGCCTGAAGGAGACTGTCATATACACTAGCTAGAAGGCCCTCATGTCCCATGGTATCAAGGATATGTCCAGCGGCAAAATCGAGCTTATCCTCCATGGTCCGTGGACCAACATCCTCAGTTGCTGGCTCCTGATCTGGTACATGATGCTCTGGGGGCGGAACCTGAGTCAAACGGGGAATGGACACTGACTCATACCAATGTAGGTAATCATTAGTGCACTCCCCCGCCACGCGTGACTGTCTACCAGAATGACAAAAAGTCCGCGCTAGGCCTGGATAGAACGACAAACTCAGTAAAATGGCGATCGTAGATGGACGTGGTCCCTGAATGGGTGCAGGAGGGATCTGCTGGACGTACTCAAACTGCCAGCACACCCTGTCTGCCATATACGGCACAACAATATCGCCCCAGAGCAGCCAACCTCTGAAATGGGACATGTTGTGGAAAGAAGCGTACTATCTGTGGGTTATCGATCCGCTCCCGAAAATCTTTAAGCTTGATATGATCACACTTAAAGTTCTTCCACCTGCTGCAACGTGAAAGCGGAGTAACAGGGAAGGTTCTTCGCTCGCTGTCAGACACGCCTCTGACTCTTAGAAGCGTGACCAGCCTGTCTGGTCCTCAACCTGAACCTCGTCCTAGTGCTAAGATCATCTCGTGGTGTTGCTCCAGACGACTCGCCTCGCTCAAAGTTTCCTCCCGATCTAGTTGCCACTGAAAAAACAAAACAAAAAAGGTTAAAATGAAATTTAAAAAAAAACAAAAGAATTCCGAATTTACAGCGTAAATTCGGAGCCAAAATTTTTGAAATTTTCGGATAAATAGCCTAAATTCGGAAAAAATTTCCGGAAATAGGGCGTAAATTCGGAATATAAATTTCGGGTTTACATTCCGAATTTACACCTAAATCCGGAAATTTTATAAAAATTTGTCAAAATCCATTCCGAATTTAGGTCTAAATTCGGAAAAATTATGAAAAAAATTCCCGAAATACGTCTTAAATTCAGAAAATTTAGAGGTTTAGACTTACTTGATTTCGGAAATATACGTAAATGAGCAGAGTTTTCCTTTTTTTAAGTTTTCTTAGGGGCATTTTGGTCCAAATGGCAAATATAGGGTATAAGTGACAATGAGGGGGTAAAAAAAAGCCTTAAGAATATTAGCCTATAAAAAGGCAACCCATGTACCTGTTAAGGAATCATTGGAGTTTAGAAATATTGAAAGCAAGAAATTCCCCTCTTCCTTAGTCTCTTGTTGCACAATTGTGTGTAGAAAAATTACGTGTGATTCGGATATCAAATTGGTATCAGAGCAACAAGATCGTGCTAGTGCCAAAAAAATTTGAGTGTGTGAAAGAATAAGACAGTTCTCACACCTTATTTTAGAGAGAGAGAGAGAGAGGACAACTAATTTCAAATATTGTTTGGTTTGGTTACAAATAAGATGGGAAAATTGATTACATTTATTGGGAGATTTTGATGTACACTCATTTAAAAGCTCAAAGTATTTGGAACTTTGTTGAATGTGGAGTACAACAAGTTCACCATAGGTTGGTTGCAAGATTAGATAAAATTTGAAAGGAAATTTCTCTCCCATCTCAAAATATTGGAAAATATATGGAATGAAAGTTAAGTCTACTTTCTTCTTATACGTTGCAAAGCGTGTATGATATATAGTCAAAGAAAAAGAAGATAAAGTTTATAGATTGAAGAAAACATTACATCACTTGAAGTAGCTAGGAACCAAGAACAAAGTATAAGAAGATTGATTCCTGTATGCGGCCTGGTTTTCAAAGATGTTCCTTTGAGCACAAACTATATATAAAATTTGTTGATGAGGATATAATCTTCACTAGCAATAATTTGAAGGTAATTTAATCCGAGATGACTGATTTAGGTAATCAATTTGGTATGATTGGAATGTGAAGAATGAAGTGGTAACCACTTTAAGTTTTTTTTTCTCATTTTCTCACTCTATCTACCAGCGTGTTTTTATTAAACTACAAGTGTTTTCATACATTTCTTTGAACTCATACTACATATCACTTCGCATACAATAAAACATTGTTTTTTTCTCTTTTTTTTTTCCCATCTAAATGAGTAAGAAAGAAAGGAGTGATGAAGCTCAAATTATAAACAAAATAGTGTGGTATATAGAAGAGAAAAGAAAGACTTACAAATATTGTCTCCAACCCTAAAGACCATGTTGGAAGACCAAGATACCATGTCCGATGTCGGATCCCAGCCACGATTGCGTCCGACCACATGATGCACCTCAGCCTCAACTGCCACAGCCACCCTCATACACATAATACCCACCACCACCACAATCATCCCTCCCATTTTCATTTTTCCCTCTACACACTAGTACAAAAATTGGAAAAGAATAGAGGTGTTTAAGTCGGTTGGCAAAATATCCGACTTTAAAAGTGGACGCAGTGGCAATTTTGTAGTAAACACGAAAAAAGATTCTGGCGCTAACATTCAAAGTCGGACAAAAACTACGTCCGACGTTAAATGTGTAATCTTTTTTTGCGCAAAAAAAACATAATTCCACACACGAGTTTTTTCCTAGTCTCTCAGTCAAAACTCCAACTTCCATCTCAACTGAACCAGAAAAATAAAGAATATTATTATTATTATTATTATTATTATTATTTTATTATTATTATTATACAAATAAAATAATGTAAATATAATATGATATAATATGATAATATTATAATCCTAAAATAAAATAGAAGAATAGAATCAAATCCCTGAAAATAATAATGTTCCTATTCTGTGTATGTAGCTGTTAAGCCAAGAACGAATTTCTCGTAATTAACTTCATATTAGTAACAAAAAAAGCTTCACCGTTTCGGCGTTGTTCCTCGCTTCTTCTTCATTTCGCAGAGCCAAACCAGGTTTCGTTCGTTTTTCCATCTCACTCTCCCTTATGTATATGTGTATTTCTATTTATTTGCAGTTTCTTAGCTTTGAAGTGTTTGTTATTTTGCTATGTAATGGATTTAACTTGATTGAACTGTTTTTGATTTTGATTTTTGAATCTGAAAGTCATTTAATCTTCGAGATTCGTTACGGTAAAGTTTTACTTTCTTTGATAACTCCGTTTGGATTATTTTTCGATAAAAAAGAGAGGAAATCTCACTTGTGTGCATTTGTATTTTTTTGGAGAACCTTTTAGCGTGTTTTTAGCTTTAAGTAATTTGTGATTGTGTGGAGTGAAGAGGAGGTGCGAATTGGAATGGGAATATGTTGTGGAAATTTTGTGCTTGTGGACTGTAGAGTAGTAATGAAACTATGCAAGGGTATTGTAGATATCTGTTTGTTTATTGTGATTGAAGATTGTGAGTTTTGTTGAATGACAGTGGAGTATCTGGTTAGGGTATTAGGGATGAATAGTTGTTGAAAATGTAGCATTCCTCAAAATTAGGAAGTTATAGAAACAGTTGAAGATGAAATTTGGGGGTTGCCTGAGGTTGGGATATGGAATTGATTTTCTGATTTTATTGTTGTAACATTTGATGGATGTGTTTATGGATAATCAATGAGGAGTGCTCTAGGGTGAGAACAATAGCTACTGCTACTGCTACTTTCTTCATTTGTATTTAGTCATGACTCATTCATTAATAGATTTAAGTGATGTAGTCGATTGGTTATGAGATTTGGCGCTTATTCCTCGTCGAAGTTAATCTTATTTGGCTTTTGCGGTTTGAGCTTACAGATGTTTGGTTATTATTTCTTTTAGACAAAAATGTGAGACATAAGACAATTTTGCTTACTGAGCTAGGGTGAGTGAAACAAATTTTTTTTGCCTATATTATAACAAAATAAAAAACATATTAGAATCTATTATATGCTCTATGTTTTATATTCAAGAAGTACGATATGGGATATTTGGTCAATAAAGCAGATAGCTAATCATATTTAGAAATTTGAACTAAATAAAACTCAACATATGTACTTCTTCATAACAACTAATGTTGTTGTTCAAAGTTAGGGAATAGGGGATAGTGTTGGTAATTGGCTAAAAAATGTGAAGTAATTGACATTTTTGGCTGTGTCTGAAGATCATGTAGGTTTCCTAGTGTAGAAGATAGTGATGATTGGGGAATGAGACTCATTGGTATGACTAAACAGAAGAGTGGATGCGGATACTATGGCTGTAGTGAAGGATACAGATCTCTATTGGATTGAATTAAAAAAGATTGCTCACTTGCATGATTCACTTAGCTAACCTTCAACACTTACTTGGCTATATGATTTGATTTTTTATCCTGAGTTTGGGCTACCTAATGGAAACTAATTTCACTGGTTTCTTGCCGTAAAGGTTTACAGAGA
Organism: Astragalus glycyphyllos; assembly: GCA_963573325.1. Taxonomy (NCBI): domain Eukaryota; kingdom Viridiplantae; phylum Streptophyta; class Magnoliopsida; order Fabales; family Fabaceae; genus Astragalus; species Astragalus glycyphyllos. Next base: position 5,158,399 of record OY754313.1, on the reverse strand, counting down.
TCTTATGTAGTAAGTTATTGATATTGCTTGAAGTATTGTTTGTATCATTTACTTTGCAGGTGTCTAATTTCTGGCTGCATATGTGCTTTTACACTGTCTACCAATTGGGTGAAATCTGATTGAAGAGCTATGCAAAAAGATACTCACACCAATGCTCCGTCTACTACAAGTGGACGGATTAGGCACCGAAAGCGCTCAACTGAGGTTAGTTGTTTCAACTTTAATTTCTCACTTTCAATCATCATTTGTTGTTGTCTGTCAACAAAAAATTTGTATTAGTCCTTTTCATGTTGAAAATGATTCAGCCTACACTGTGGATGATCCTAAAATTTGAAGAGAATGTTAAAAGTTGCCAAATGTATCTAATTATGGAAAACATATATTTGGAAGCAAGGGCAAATTCTCTCTTTCTTTTTTAAATCAAGTTTATCATTTGCATTAGGTTTCTTCTTGCTAATGTTGCCTCCATAAAGGAATTAGATGTGATAAGTTCAATGATATAGGAATTTTCTCCCTGGCGTTTCTGTATACTATTTGGAGATGATTTATTTACGGTCTTTATCACAGGTTATTCCAGAAGATAGCAAAGCAAATGGAAGCAAGTTACTTGTTAATGACAGAAGCAAATACAAGTCCATGTTAATTCGTGCGTATTCATCCATTTGGATGATTGGGGGATTTGCACTGATCATCTATATGGGTCACCTCTATATTACTGCAATGATTATTGTTATCCAAATCTTCATGGCAAAAGAGCTTTTCAATCTACTCCGGAGAGCTCACGAAGATAGGCAACTTCCCGGATTCAGGCTATTAAATTGGTAACTTACAGACTAATTACCCTCTCAGCAAGGATATTTATTGTTTTCAAGACAAGCTAGTTACTAAATGGCCAGAAGAGTTTACTTTTATAAACGAATATAAAATTGTGTAATAACTTATTTCTTTTTTCATTGACATATACCATTTCAGGCATTTTTTCTTCACTGCAATGCTATTTGTCTATGGGCGTATTCTGAGTCAACGCCTGGTTAACACAGTAACTTCTGACACGGTTTTATATCGGCTAATAAGCAGTCTTATTAAGTATCATATGGTTATCTGCTACTCCCTGTACATTACAGGTAACCTATGCATGAGTTTTGTCCTTTGAATGTGCATGAGTCGGTTCTTGTGCAATGTCTCCATCAGATGCTTGTCAAGATTCATTGCGAATATTTTTACAGTTGCAGTTTTGCTGGTTATTTTTTCACCATTATAAGGACTATTATAACTTAATTGTCTTCCTTTTTATTGACTGGTCTCAGGATTTATATGGTTCATTGTCACACTGAAGAAGAAGATGTATAAGTACCAATTTGGCCAGTATGCTTGGACACACATGATTCTGATTGTTGTATTTGGGCAGTCCTCCTTCACAGTGCCAAGCATTTTCGAGGGGATTTTCTGGTAATATAACCAATAAAAGAAAATAATGATTATTTAACAATTATGCCAAAACAAAGTTGTTGACTAGTTTTTGATGGTTATAATTATACCATACTTCATGTTGCTGTTCTTAAGCCACGCAGACACCGCTTTATGGTTTTTTGAATGGTATTTGGTAGGTCTTTGATCCATAATGATCACCTTAAAGGTTGGTTGAATGAATGAATTGCTTATTTGGTGTAAGGCTGAATCACACGGGCTATTTTCAGGTCTTACCCAAAAGTTGGAACTTAGGCCTTAGGATAGGAAAAAAGACAATGGATAGAAGATTAGGGATTGAGCAACGAGTGAAAACTTTCTATCACATGGGAGGTGGCCAAACAATTATATTCTCCTCACAGATTACTATTGAAGAGCCAATTAAGTCGTAAAATAGGACTATTTGCCAACTTATCAGAATGACGGGACTGAGTTTTATAATGTATCACACTATTACTCTATATACTATGCAAATCTTGAATTAAGTAGTCTGTGAAAGGCTGTTGAGTTACCATTTACATTCGTAAGCGTAAGCTAAATTGTTGATGTGAACAATCAAACAAATGAGATTGGAGATATGAGTTCATATCTTTATGTCTAGACTTCTCATTGTTGTTGTTATGTGAGTGATGTTCTATCTTAAGCCCCTTTCTAGTATTTTAAATACTGTCAGTCTGTCACAAGTTTGTTTGAAGAGCTGATCTATGAGCATATTGGAATTGGAGGTTAAATGCTTGTCCATTTAAATAGGTAAATCATTGCATAAACATAGGAACCATATGCAGGTTTCGGGTTGCAGTTGTATATTATAAATGCTTCTATCATTTGTACTAAAAGTTATATGCTGTGTATCAATCATTTTAATCGTTTAGGTGGCAACTGTGTGAGTGATCATATTACCATATTTCTTGTTTCGGTAGTCAAATATCTCAAGTTATCCTCAAGTCCTACAGCTTATGTGTATTTATTGCAGAGAGAGAGGGAGGGACTGGGGAGAGAGAATGAATTTGTATCCAACATAAACCAATTGAACTTTTGAAGTTAAAGACTCTTGTAAAGTTGTAATACGTCCAAGCTTATATTTGGATAGCTATTTGTTAATTTTATATTTTTTTAACCTATTGTTTGCATGGAATTTTTTATTTGATATTACTCAAACACGACCTCTATTATTTCTCCATAAGGGTCTTATTAAATTCATTTCCTCAATAAAAATTATATTTTTGCTTGTTACGATGGCATCATCTAAATGCTAAGATTTAAATTGATTTTAGGCATATGTATGTACTATGTAGCATTCCTTAGAATCATATTTTAAATTTAGTCTGCTACTATGTGAACAAGACATGTCACTGCACCATTGCTTTTTTATTGAATTAATGTTACTGTTTTGATCGTTTTCTTTAACACATGAATTTACTGTTCAGGTTTCTTCTTCCAGCAACACTTATTGTCATTAATGACATTGCTGCTTATATCTTTGGTTTCTTCTTTGGAAGAACCCCTTTGATTAAGTTATCTCCAAAGAAAACTTGGGAAGGGTTTATTGGGGCATCCGTTACAACCATCATATCTGCATTCATGGTGAGCACAGTTTCAATTTGTTAATGAAAACTACTGGAAAGGTCTTTTTTTTGGGTGGGTGGGGGGTGGTGGTGGGGTGGATTGGTGGGACTTATCATTGAACCAGGCTCACTCTTGATGTTTTCTATTCAGTATTCACTATTGTAACATTATTGCATATAGTAACAAGCTGAATTGTAATAAACTCTGATAATGCATAATCCAATTAATGAATTGACGTTCTTGCTTTATGTCTTTATGCTTCAATTAAGGTATTCTGAACCAAATGTTAATATCATTGTACAAATCTCATTTTGTAGCTTGCTAACATCTTGGGCCGTTCCCAGTGGCTGACATGTCCAAGGAAGGTAGCTCTCTGTCATATCCTATATTAAAAGATTATTCAACAACCAATTCAATTATGTTCTCACCACTGCCGGAATAACTTGCAGGATTTGTCAACTGGTTGGCTTGACTGTGATCCTGGTCTACTGTTTAAGCCAGAGTCTTGCTCCTTGTTGGGATGGATTCCTCACTGGGTAATCACTTGACTTGACATTTAGCTGAACTTTGAATCCTATAACCTACAACAATATATACTTTGCTGTGTATGGGTATATAAGGCCAAACTAATCCAATATTCACCAGATAACTTATCCCTATTTACCAAGAACACAAGTTGAATACCTCAAACAGCAAGAACATCAAATTTGATTAGGAGTCTAAAAATTTGGGGGGGAAAAACGTATACTGTGAAACTAAGCAAGCTAAACAAGGGTGTGGATTAGCTCTAAAACAGTTGGGGCATAGACTCTGGTAGCTCCATCAATGACTCAATCTCAATAGACCCTATCATTGACTTGATCAATTTTATCATGAGTGTAAATAAACTCATATTTGTACCAGTCATTCTAACTTGGATTCATAGATAAATTGCCATTAGAAAGCCATCTCATCTCCGACATAGGATTCGAAAGCCAAAATTTACCAACACTGAATGTTAAACATTTTTATTTTCCTCTAGAGTTCCACATCGACTAGAGATATGACCTCAATATTACCTAAGTCCTAAGCCCAGATTTCTAAGAATTCCATTATTTCATGCTTATATAAAATATGATCGGACTGTAATCATGAGATATCAATCGAAATTCGAAATACCTCAAATATCTGAGAATAATTATAACCTGTGGCCGCATACACTTTATGTTGTCTTGTGCAGTTTCCTTGGAAAGAGATATCAATCCTACCAGTTCAGTGGCATGCTTTATGTCTTGGCTTGTTTGCTTCAATTATTGCACCTTTTGGAGGCTTCTTTGCAAGTGGTTTCAAAAGGGCTTTTAAAATAAAGGTATGTTCTTGGCACTTTTGTTTTTCTGATCAAGATGCGAGCAAATATCATTCATTTAGGTCTGACGGCCAAGGTATAAATAGATTTTATGGGTGTTCCCATTTTTTGCAGGACTTTGGTGATAGTATTCCTGGACATGGTGGAATTACTGACAGAATGGACTGCCAGGTAGACTTGACGTTTCAATCTACTAATTTGTTATAAGTTGATATTATTTGACAACTTGGGAATTCTATAAACTATATACTTGTGTTATGTTTCCTTATAGAAAATTTTTTATCATCATAATACATAAACTAGATTCCAAAACCATGGTTCTAGAACATGGTTTGATTTAATATCATCAGTGATAGTGGTTAGAGGTATTTTGTGCTAATTTACGTTAATCCACTTGTATTTTTGGTGCTGTTATTTTCTATATAGATATTGACCTACTTTTGCTCTTCCTTCTCTCACTGCATTTTTAACTTCACCCCTCCTTTACATGCTGCTGCCTTGACAGTATTTGTATCTTCAGTCCTGTTCAATTCATTAAATGAGGACGGGACTGGAAGTGAAAACAATCCCAGTATCCTGCTTTGAGGTATAATTCAAGCAAGATTTATGACCAATTTTTCATTGTGTAGATGGTTATGGCCGTGTTTGCGTATATATATCATCAGTCATTTGTTGTGCCACAAACTTTGTCGGTTGAAATGATTCTGGATCAGGTATTGTATATATTTTAATATGTATATAACTTTATATATGTATATAATTTTATATTTTATATATTTACTAAATTACATTTTGTAAAATGTTGTGTTTATGGTGCTTCAGATAATGATGAACCTAACATTCAATGAACAAGAAGCTCTGTATAGGAGGCTTGGAGAAATGTTGCAACAAGGTATTCAAAAGATGTCTTAGATCCATTGCAAGGGTATTTGTCCTTTACCCTTCTATTTGATTCCTTAATTTACAAAGGAAAGGGAAAAGATGCTCTGTACATTTGTGCTCTCTCTTTGGAGTGAAACGAATCAAAGGTTCAGGAAGCTGACAAGATGTGTGTATAGTGTATCTGGACCGTTAATATTTCATTCATGGCTTTGCTTGAATAGCCAGCCACTGCTCACTCAATATCTTAGAATTTTTAAGCAGGCAAATCCAATGGCAGCTGAAAAGGAACACGACCGTAATTGTTATTCAGAGTGTTAGCATTTTTCATTTAGCTTTTACCTTCCCTGTAATTTGAATGACGTTGGATTATATACTCTACTGCAATAAACAATATATCTGTTTGATTCTTTCTACTATCACTTGTTGCAAATATTGTGAAAAGTAGAATCTAAGAGTGAAACTTCCACATTGTTACACCACTCGATGATAATATTTAAATAGATGTATAGTAATATCTACGGATGGACTTTTTCTAATTGTGATTGCCCTAAGAAGTCTTGTATTTTATTCAGATGTTTACCCCTAAACTGTTATGAAAAGAAATGATCCTAAAGAACTGTTGTAGGATTCATACAAAATATATGTTACAGGACCTATTTATTATATTTAGTTTTTTTTCCTAGTCAACTAAACAAGTAACAGTTATTTAATATAAGTTCTTACAAAAAACCTTGTCAAAAAAAAAGTTCTTACAAAAAATAGTTATATAAATCTAACTTTTTAAATGGAAGAGAGCACACTAGCCCATGCCCATGCCCATTCCCATTCCCATTCCCATGCCCATGCCCATGCCCATCCCCACCTGAATCCGTCTCTGACTGAATCATTCCTAAGCATAATTAATTTTTTCTTCTTGTCTTTTCACAAAGCAACAGCTCAAATGGGAACAATCTGTGAAGTACATATGTGAACCGCATCATTTTTTTTTGTTATTGGTGCGTAGTATCCACTAGCTTTGGCGGTGACTAATCTACGTCGGGGAACCTGGCTGATCAGGTGTATATCCAGCTTTGCCGGTCAGTGAGGTTCTCCCTTCCCAACAAAGTTTTTGCCATACCCAATATTCGAACCCAAGACTTTAAAGTGGGATCCGAGTCGGTTACCACTCAAACCAACTCTTAATTGGTTTTATTGTTCCATTCATGTAGAATATTAAAATCATAAAAACAGAACTGCAAAAAATGTGTATCTCCCTCACCATATTCGTACACGATAGTTCAGGAGTAAATTCCTTCCTGAGCAAATAGTTTTTTTTTTGACAAATGAAAAATAGAGAGTTAGATCCACAATAACTTATTGTTGTTTTTGAGTTTCAGAAAATAATTTCAGAAAATCAATCCACCGAAGATATTACTGGGTTGAGTCGCGGACTAGATCGCTCTCTTTAAGACATTTCGTGACACTGCTCAAAATTGTGCAGGCAGACTATCAACCACGACGTCCCCAGGATAAAACAGCCCAGTCAAAACTGTTACGAAATATCACTGCACAGTGAAATTTCGCTCAAGAAATACACCTCAATATGGTTAAAAACTGACCTAGTCTTAGAGGATAAGACCAGAGTGCTTGCACTCCAAGCTATAACGGATAAGAACAAACGCGGATAAGAACGGCTCTGTTCAACGAATCTGTACGCAACGGTTAGTTCATTGTATCCGGACGGTTCAACGAATCTGGACAAGCAACGCACCAAAAAATAAAATAATAATTAATTATTTTCGTAAAAATATATTTACACCTCACAAGCCAAGCCCAAGCCCGGCCCAGCCGAGCCGGTCGGACTGACGGCGGCGCGCGCGCGCGTGCGGTGGTCTGATGGTGTGTGTGCTTTCCCGTTTACAAAACTGGGTACCCTTTGGGCCCTAATCCAAAGGTGTGAAGTCTCCACTTATAAGCACTCTTCAAGTGCCTAGTCCAAGCAATGTGTGACTTTTTATTTCATCACCAATGTTCCAACAATCCCCCACTTGAATTTAAAAGGAAGTTTCAGAAGTAGCGTCAAACGCCTCCATAAGATTGTGCATAAGCATAGGTGTCATACGACTTGAACCTTTGCGTAGCGGTTAAGATTTAGATTCAACAAGAGTGACTCGTAGTCTTGAACTCTATCTCTAATCGTCAAAACCACACACAACCTTTTCCATAGGTGTATTCTCAAAAGCCCGTGCGTTTATGGCCCTGCACGTCTATCCCAGTTTAGTGAACGCTCTAGGAATTTCTGCCTACAATTCCATAGGAGGCGGCCCCACTTCCACAATCACAAAGGTGAGTCTATCAAGAGTACTCCTGTAGCTAGGTACTCCACTCCACATAGAATATAGATCTCATTAAGAGTTTCTATTGTCTCAACCTTGCATCGCTTCAGAACTCATGCTTCTTTACTTTCAATAGCATGTTCATCTCCTATCACTTCACAATTTGTTATTACCCATTGAACCTAATTCTTGGGATCTCCAGTCTTTTAGGTCGGGTTACCATCATGAGTGACTCATGGTTCTAATGGCAGTAGTCCCATCTTTTGAGATGTATTTTGGACTTTCTTTTTGGCTAATCCTTTCGTCAAAGGATCACCTAAATTCTAATCAGAGCGTATTTGATCCACTCTCACAGCTCCTTTTGAGAGAATTTCTCTAGCAATGCTGTTCCTACGACATATTTGTCGTCTTTTATCGTTGTAATAACGATTCCTTATTTTGCAATAGCCGCGGTACTATCGCAGTGAATCAACGCAACTGTCATCAGTTTTTCCCATAAGGGAATCTCTGCTAGTAGGCATCTTAACCAACTAGCTTCTTCACTGGCAGTGGCCAGTGCTATCATTTCAGACTCCATAGTAGACTGAGCCAATATGGCCTGTTTCTTTGATTTGCAGGAGACAGCATCACTGGCTATACTGAATATATAGCCGTTAGTAGCTTTGGAATCATTAGATAGAGTATTCCAATCAGCATCACTGTACCCTTCAAGTACAGCTGGAAATATCTGATAATGTAATCCAAGATTCATGGTCCTTTTCAGGTATCTCATGACTCTTTCAATAGCATGCCAATGCTCTATACTAGATCGACTAGTAAACCTGCACAACAATCCCACAACATAGGCAATGTCGGGTCTAGTACAATCAGTGGCATACCTTAGACTGCCAATGATGCTCGCGTATTCCGTTTGTCTTACACTGTCACCAGTGTTCTTAAAGAGCTTGACACTCGGATCATATGGTGTACATGCAGGTTTGCAATCAAAGTAATTGTATTTCTTTATGATCTTCTCAATGTAATGAGATTGATCTAAAGAAATTCCCTTCTCGGACCTAGTGATCTTAATACCAAGTATCACACAGGCTTCTCCGAGGTCTTTCATATCAAAGTTGTTGCACAACAATGATTTCACTTTATCAACAACATGAATGTTTGATCCAAATATGAGTAGGTCGTCTACATAGAGACATATGATAGTGCAAATGTCATTCTCGGTTTTGTAATAAATGCATTTGTCACTTTCATTCACTTTAAACCTATTCGATATGATCAAATTATCAAACTTATCGTGCCATTGTTTAGGAGCTTGTTTTAGACCATACAGAGACTTGTCCAACTTACAGACCTTGTGTTCCTGCCCATGGATCACAAAACCTTTAGGTTGCTCTATATAGATTTCTTCTTCTAAATCGCCATTTAAAAAGGCAGTTTTTACATCCATTTGGTGTACTTCTAAGTTATAAATAGCGGCCATCAAAATTAGTACCCTTATAAATGTAATTCTTGTAACAGGTGAATATGTGTCGAAGAAATCGATATTCTCTCTTTGTCTAAAACATTTGGCTACAAGGCGAGCCTTGTACTTATCAACAGTGCCATCAGATTTTAGTTTCTTTTTCAATATCCATTTACAACAAATGGGTTTGCAACCAGGAGGCAAGTCCACTAAGTGCCATGTCTTGTTAGACTGTAGAGAATCCATCTCATCATTTATGGCTTCTTGCCACAAATCAGCATCCAATGAAGACAGAGCTTCTTGAAGGCTAGTAGGATCCTCCTCTAATGTATAGACCGTATAGTCGAGTCCATAGTCTTTAGCAACACGTGCTCTCTTACCTCTTTGAGGTTCTATTCCCCTTTCTACGTTGTTTTCAACGCTCCTAAGCACAGAAACTTGAGCAGTTCCGGTGCCCCCACTATTTCTTGATTTAAAAGGGAATCTACTTTCATAGAAGTCAACATCGTTTGACTCTATGATCAATTTCGCATTAAGGTCATAAACCTGTATGTTTTGCTATTTACTGCATAACCAATGAATACACATTCATAGGCTCTACTGGCGAGTTTAACTCTTTTTGGGATTATGACATAAGCCAAGTTATCCCAAATTCAAAAATAAGACAAGATGGGCTGTCTTTTCTTCAAGATCTCCGAAGGAAATTTTTTTATTTCTTTAGATTCGGCGAATCTATTCATAACTTAACCAACAACTTATAAAAATTTTCCACAACAGAGATCAATTCCTAGAATTCAGCAAAATAGCAAATCAATAAAGATTTTATTTTTCTTTCTGCTTTACCATTCATTTCAGAAAAAATATGGTGCAGTCGTTTCATGTATAATTCCATTAAATTAATGAGAATCATACTCCGTTCCTTAATCGCAATAAAAACTCTTAACCTTTCTACTTAATTGATTTTCAAAAATCTGTAATGGAAAACTTTGAATATGTCAAGCACTTCAATTTTATTTTTCCCAAAGTATACTACAATGTAGTCAAAACAATTATAAATAAAAGTGATAAACTATCGTTTTCCATTTCTGGTTAACGTTCTATCTTATTCGCATATATCTAAGTGAGTCAAAACTAATACTCAGATTTCCTTACTGATTTATGCGAAGTCTTGAAAATTCTTGCTTAACTTCAAAAATCACAATCTTTTTCCTTAAGTCATTTGAAAAAAAAATAACTTTTGAAAAATGCTATTTGGCCCTTATTGAAAAGAATGCATCTGTTTACACGTCAAAGTCAACCATGTTTAATAAAATATCATTGTTTAAAATAAAGTTCCGATAGACGAAGTAAACAATACTTTTAAAAAAAATTATATAGTGTAGGAAACTTCCAATAGATGAAGTAAACAATGCTTTAAAAAAATATCATTGTTTAAAATAAAGTTTTAACCAGACTCAGCATCATTTCCTTATTTTCAGCAACCTGTATGTTCAAAACATACTCAATAACCATCCACCAATCTTCGCATTCACCAACAATGTTGATTTCAAAAATTATAGCAACAAATTGCTATTCAGTCAGGTTAGCCTGCGCGACAGAGCTTGGCCTGTTCATACACTTGCGTGTCGTATGATCAGGTCTCTCGCAATTGAAACAATTAAATGGAGGAGCAGTGTCATTTCTAGGTGGGGGGTCCCATTCCGGTTGCTGTTCCTTTGAGCCTGATTACTGTTTTAATTTTTGAAAGGTTTTCTCAGAATTATATTGCAATCAATATTGCAATATATCGTAAAAGGTATAACTTCTCAAAAATAATGTTATTGCTAAAAAACAATTCTATGATTTAAAATCATTAACAGTTAGCGTTAACCACTAACGGCAACAATATGAATTAAGAAAATTCATTCTTGTCGAGTAGGTTCCCAGGAAAGAGAGGTGGGTCACAACGGACACAAGTCTTTCCTAGACAGAACTTTTCCCATACAATATGAATTAAAATAATTCATTCTTATAGAGATGATTATTCTCTTTCCGTAGAATTAAGAATAATATAGAGATAATCATTCTCTTTCTATAAGACCGTATAGAGAAAATTATTCTCTTTCCACCGATAAATAGTATAGAGAAAATAATTCTCTTTCCAATGATAATAAATTATATAGAGAAAACAATTCTCTTTCTATAGTGAAAATAATTCTCTTTCCATTAATAAATTGTATAGAGAAAATAATTCTCTTTCTATTGGAATATTTCTTTAGCTATTTTATTTCTTCCTTTCTGATCAACTGTTTCAGTGAGCACATGAATGTCATCTTTTAAATGTTGGCAACATTTTTCATATTTAATAAAAAATTATTTTCTTGTCATTGACATTCTAGAAAATGAAATTTTTGTTGAAGTTAGAAATAGCAGAATCAGAGCCAGTAATGTCTTCGGTAGTCATGGCTAAATTTCGAAACGTCTTAAAATTGTTGTTTTTGAGTTTCAGAAAATCAATCCACCGAAGATATTACTGAGTTGAGTCGCGGACTAGGTCGCTCTCTTTAAGACATTTCGTGGCACTGCTCAAAATTGTGCAGGCAGACTATCAACCACGACGTCCCCAGGATAAAACAGCCCAGTCAAAACTGTTACGAAATATCATTGCACAGTGAAATTTCGCTCAAGAAATACACCTCAATATGGTTAAAAAACCAACCACTCTGAATATGGTTCGCAGACCACTCTTGAATATGGCTCGTAGGCCATTCTTTAAAGTAGAAGAGAATTAATGAGGAAGAGGAGAGAAAGCTTGAGGTATAATTTAACGTCAAGCGGTGTGTTGAGTCAAGTGAGGGAGGGGCCTATTTATAGACTTCAAAACTGACATGGTGCGCAAGTCTTAGAGGATAAGACAAGAGTGCTTGCACTCCAAGCTATAACGGATAAGAACAAACGCGGATAAGAACGGCTCTGTTCAACGAATCTGTACGCAACGGTTAGTTCATCGTATCCGGACGGTTCAACGAATCTGGACAAGCAATGCACCAAAAAATAAAATAATAATTAATTATTTTCGTAAAAATATATTTACACCTCACAAGCCAAGCCCAAGCCCGGCCCAGCCGGTCGGACTGACGGCGGCGCGCGCGTGTGGTGGTTTGATGGTATGCGTGCTTTCCCGTTTACAAAACTGGGTACCCTTTGGGCCCAAATGCAAAGGTGTGAAGTCTCCACTTATAAGCACTCTTCAAGTGCCTAGTCCAAGCAATGTGGGACTTTTTAATTCATCACCAATGTTCCAGCAGTTATCTATGACCTTTTTCCAGGCAAACTTGATGTCAAAGAGAATTTCGTTTAACCCTTCATGTAACATTTGAATTTGTCCAAGCTATCCAATGAAGTCACCCAGAAAAGTCTCGAAATAATCTCGCAGTATACCACCATAAGCAGCAACATTGGATTCAAAAGACAAAACACTGAAACAGCATCACATTTTCTTTCAACTTAACCCTAATTCTCAAAGATATGTGATCTAAAACTATTGAGATATTCATCTAATTTTCTCTTTCCTTCATAAGGATTGGTGAATCGAATATCCTCCATGCTAGTTTTATGCTTGAATACATGGATCCATTCATTTTTTAACAGTGTGTCGTCCAGTTTAGATTCGAGTCCCTTATACATGTCTTGTAATCGCGGATCAAATAGATATTCATAGCCATTGATGCTCAAATAGGCTCTTAATGAAAACCTATCGCCCTCACACATCACTTTACTATGAAAGAAGAGAGCAATGGAAGGGAGGCTGAGGGCTGAGGCTTTTACAAAACCAAAAAGAAATTGACATTCCCTTACTATGGAATTCGGACCACTGTGGAAACAAAAGCCTGTGCCTCCATCCTCGTGCAGTTCCTGTTAGTAATACAAAAAAGCATCATAAATTACATTCTCAATTGTGAAATATTAAGTCAAAAACTTATGCTAGGAAAAATTCAAAACCTGATTCATTAACATGCTTCTACACGAGGAGGAAGTCAACAATTTGCAGTTCATAGCATTCAAATATTTTAAATTTGGTGGAATCCCTCTTATTTCTTGAAGATATGGGCAATAAGAAAGATCAAGCTTGCTTAAAAAGCAACGTTGTTTGATGCATTCGGGAAGAATTGTGATATTATTCCCATCAAGATCTAATTCTTCCACATTGACAACCAACTTGAGAATCATCAAAGGTATTTCATCTGATAGATTCATGAATTGTATTTAAATCCTCACAATATGCAAATGAAAGTATTTCTAAATTTGGGAGACTAGAGATGTCTGGTGTATTTATTAAGTATTTACATCTCTGAAATTTCAGCACTATCATATTCACGAACTTCTGCATAGAGAAAACAGAAAAAATGAATAAATAAAAATCAAAAGAATAACCTCATAGGGAATTTATAAATGTACAGGAACGGAAAATTAGGTTCTTTCACTTACGTTCAAAAAAATAGGTGGTATCAACAGTAGTACAATATATCTCTTCCATTCCAATACTCTCAAACTACTTGGAAAATATTTGGGATCTTCAGAAAAACGACAATGACAACCATAATCACATTTAATAATAAGCGTCTTGAGATTTGTCATCTTCTTGAAGGCTTTTCCATTCCAATCTACTACTACATTAGTGGAGCCGCAATTCAAATATATGATTTCAATTTTACTAGTACCCTATGAATAGAAAAAGCACGAGTTAACCACGATACAGGTTAGATTAGACCCACATATAATAGAAAGTTGCATAATATCAAGAGTTATAAAACAAGTATGACATAAATCAACATTAAAGATAAAAATAAAACAAAAAACAAATCGACTATATCAATCTTACTGTATCTTCTTCCAAAACTGAAACTATATCTTTATGAAATCATAACCTACTGTGTGCCCCAAGGACTTTTGGTGATTCTTGTTGGACGATCTCTTTACCCATATTTTCTATCAAGTCATGTAATCTCCCGTAACCCCGCGGATCAATCTTTATGAGTGATTTTTCAACCAAAACTTCAATATGATCTTGGATGCAAAGACCATGATGAACACAAAGGATACGTTCCACATCTACCAATTTATATCATTTGAAGCAACAAGCAATATCGAGAGAAACACTCGTCTCATCTTTCTCCAAAGCATCAAAGCTTACTTGAAGTATATTTTGGATATCTTTATGAGGATTCCATTTATACCGAGCCAATGTAGATTCCCATTTTCCTTTATGCTTTCCACACAAGATGGAACCTAGTACTTCTAATGCCAATGGTAGCCCAGAAGCATAAGTTACTACACGGTTTAAAATGTCCTCATAAGTTGTATCAACTTTGTTATTTCTAAAAGATTTCCACCTCAACAACTCAAGCGCTTCATCATTATTTAATTCCTCTACTTTGTATGTTCTTTCAATCCTATGACTTGCTAGCAATTGTTTGTCTCGAGTGGTGATGATGACTATACTGCCAAGACAAACCAATCATGTCCTCCAGCCAAAATTTGTAGTTGCTTCAAGTCATCAACGTCATCTAGAATCAATAGAACCTTTTTTGTATGTAGCCTTTGCTTTATTATTGAAATTCCTTTGTTGACACTTCCAAATTTGACATCCTTCTCTCTAACTGTTTCATGAAGAATTGTCTCTTGTAGGTGTAGTAATCCGTGTTGATGCGTTTTTTTGTCTCATATCATCAAGAAAACATAACACTTCGAATTGACAAGCAATCAAATTATAAATTTCTCGTGCGAGTGTTGTTTTTCCTATTCCTCCCATGCCATGGATCCCTACCATGCAGACTCCATCATCAGATCCCACATTTAGTAGTGATTTCACTTGCAGTACTCGAGACTCCAGTCCAACGCGATAATCTGCAACTTCTAAAGGTGTATGATTGACCTTGTTGGAGACTAAATCTACTATCTTAGCAATAAACTCATATTCATATTCCTTCCTACCGAACCGAATAAGATTTGAGTAAATGCGTCAAAATCATATCCACATAATGATAATCTTGTTATCGCAATTCGAATTGTTTTGACATATAAATTGCATTGAATTAATAAAATAAAAAGTATAACATATATTTTCTTTACCATATAAGGTGGAATTGTTTGACTATCAGAAACTAAAAAGAGGTGGTCTTTAAGAAGGAAAAACAAAACAAGATAGGATACTAAAGTAGTGTACCCAGCAGGATTGAAATGATGGCCGGACAAGTTAGCAGCTTTATTAAGAGCCATTTTCCATTTTTGCAACCTCTCCATGTTATGGATGTACTCTTCCTTGTTATCTTGGAACTTCATTTCATGGTTAGCTATTGCTTCACCATAACTCCCAATCTGATGTCGCAAGTGAGTAGGTTCCACATCATAGAAAACTGGCAAAACGAGTCGATCCTTTGTCGTGGAGTACTCAATGATGTGGACAAGTTCGTCCAAACAAAAGGAAGAAGAAGCATAGTTTTTAGAGAATATGATGACGGCAATTTTGGAGTCTTCAATGTACTTGAAAAGTGCTGGTGTGATTTGTTCACCTCCTTGAAGCTCCCTATCGTCAATGAAGGTGCAAATTCCCCTATCCCTAAGAGCCTTGTAGAGATTGCCGGTAAAACCGACGCGAGTGTCAGAGCCTTTAAAAGTGAGGAAGACATCGTAGGTGACATCAGAGTGGCATCAGAGCTCCTCATAGGTTCTTGCAAGTTTGGGGAATTTATTTCCGCTGTATATTTCTCTGTTATTACATTTATGTATTGATTCCCTATCAGAGTGGCATCAGAGCTCTTGGTTAGGGGCTATTTTACTTGCTTGAATGATGGAGGCAAATATGAATATAAAGATGGTTTTTTTGAATGGTAGTAGTTATCATTTGTGGAAGGGCAAGATGAAAGATTTGTTGTTTGTGAAGAAAATGCATCTTCCTATTTTTGGTAAAAAAAAAAGTCAGATTCTACATCAACCGAAGAATGAGATTTTAAATATCAACAAGTATGTGGTTTCATTCGCCAATATGTAGAAGATAATGTTTATAATCATATTGCTAATGAGACAAATGCAAAAACCTTGTGGGAGAAGATAGAGTCCTTGTATGCCTCTAAATCAGGGAATAATAAATTGTTCTTGTTGAATAGCTTCATAAGTTTGAAGTATAAAGAGAGGACTTCTATTTCAGATCACTTGAGTAATTTTCAAGGGCTCATTGATCAAATGTCAGGAATTGATATCGAGTTTGGTGATGAGCTTTTGGGACTATTTTTATTATTATCTTTACCAGATTCTTGGGAGACATTTCGGGTTTCTATAACCAGTTCTGCTCCTAATGGTATTGTTTCTTTGGAAACGGTTAAGGGTGGTGTACTTAATGAGGAGATGAGAAGGAAGGCACAGGGTTCTTCATCTCATTCCGAGGTACTTGTCACTAAAAATAGTGGGAGAAGTACTCAGAGAAAGGAACCAAAGAGTGGTAGAGAGAAGAGCAGAAGCAAGTCCAAGTCCAAGTTTGAAAATGTGGAATGCAATTATTGTAATAAAAAAGGGCACATACGAAGAATTGTTTTCAGAGGAAGAGGAAAAATAAAGACAAGAAAGGTAAGCACAAACAAAGGGATCACGATGATAATTATGATGATCGTGTTACTGCTACTATTGGTGATGACCTTATCGTACTGGAAGCATAATCCTGCGGATATTTTAGCTAAGAAATGTTTAAGTAGTATGTTTGCAATATTTATGAGGTTTATCCTCGGTGTATTTTGAGGGCCTTATCCGTTGATCGGGAATACTCTGCGCTCGTGCAATAGTGTATATGTTGTGGGGTTATATCCCTTTGTTTTCACAACAACAAAAAAACATATCCAAAGATATTTTTGTAATTTGGATACCTTTAAAGAATACTAAGAAAACACCCCCAAGCATTTAGGTATGTTTGGATTGAGAGTTTTAGAGGGAAGGAGGAATTTATTTTTCAATTTTAAATTGAGGAAGTTATAAAATACTACTAAACATAAATGAAATCGTGTGATTAGCAATGTTATATTATGTATCATACTATATCTTTCAATTTTTGAAAATCTCTAATATATATTTAAATACAGAGTAAACCCTCCGATACTCTCTCAATCCCCTTCTCCCTGGGTCAAAAGATACTCTTAGGGACCATTATCTCAAACATTCTCCTTTATTATTATTATTATTATTATTAAAATTATTATTATTATTATTATGAAATATTTATCTTGTCTTTTACATATTTTTATTCTTCTAATCATATCTCATTTTTAAAGACAGGGATATATTATGTACTTACAAAAATTAATTTTTTTCCTTTTTTCTCAAACTAAACTACAAAACAACTATTTTATCTTATACTTATTTTCTCTTCCTCTTCTTTTCATTTCTTTCTTTCTCTTCCTCTTTTTTATTTCTTAATCCAAACATAATGTAAATGTTTCTTGAACATAGACTATTCAAATAATCTTCCACCACTAGTTGTTTTGGTAATTTCAGTGATAGGGAAGCGTCAATTTCCAAGTTTCAACTCAAGTATAATCGATCGTAGTGTGTGCGTGATATTTATTTACCATTTTATTTTAATAGAAAAAAAAAGACGATTCGAATAAGAGGGTAGATCGAAAGCTATATAAAAATTTGATAGGACACATAAATTTTCAACCAATAAAAAGGAATACAAGAGAAAGAAAGTGTTAGGAAATACTCCAATGCTAGTATTTTAAATTACACGATAATATTGTTTGTAGCCAAAAAAAATTACACGATAATGTTGTTGTGGCTGCCTATCAGCCTATCACATAAGATTTTGCATATACATATGACATGTGTCTATAACATTGTGGATTGTTCGAGATCTCATAGATTTGACCGATTCCTCTTCATCTAAATCTTAAAATCTCACCTTAAAATATTCTAGAATTCCACGTGTCATCCTTAACAACTTCCACTAAATTTTACGTTTCTCACATCTCATCACATGCATCCTCTTCAAACAATGTTATTTAGAGGAACTTTTCAAACCAAAAATAGCCAAAAGCTACGTTACAACACCAATTAAGTAAATTTTTTAAGTAAATAACCAGCCTACTTTTTCATGGTTTTTAGTCAATGTCTTAAAAATCTGTGAAAAATTAGTTGATTATTTACTTAAAAAACTTAGTTAATTCATATTATAATATAGCTTTTGACTATTTTTGGTTGGAAAAGTTTGGTTAAATAACATTACTCCTCTTTAAAATACAACCACAAACTTTGCTTCCCAACTCTCTCTCTCTCTCTCAAAACAGAAAACAGAGAAAAACAACAACATAGCAAGACAACATTTCCATTCTAATCATCATCCAATCCAACAATACCTTCAAACACAAAACATCTCATGTCATTCACGACTCAAAAGCTATAACCGACTTCTCTTGTGTTCTTCATTAATTCTCATTTCACACATCAAATACAAATATATTAGTTATATTCAGTTTTAGAACTTCTTCTATATTTAGCAAATACAACCTTAAAACTATTTTTACCTTAAACAACAAACAAAAACATCGATTTTTTCTCACCTTCTTTCTGTTCATTCTTTTTTCTTTTTCTTTTTCTTTTCTATTTCTTTTTTGTTTTATGAAAACTTTCAACAAAGAAGAACATCTTGAGAGGGAGTTTTCATCATCATTAGAGACTAAAAAGGTGTTTGAATTTGGAACAAAAAATGGCAACCGATGCGTTTATAATGAAGGAAAGTGCGGTATTATCATTAAGAGCATTGAAGAGTTTTTTCATGTTGGTATATGCTATTGTAATGGTGATTTTCTTACCATTTAGAGGGCGAATAAGGGTATCGCCGGTGGAAAAATCCGGTGGTGGTGGTGGTTGTGGAGGTGGTGGTTGTAAGGAGGAGAAGGTTCTTCATCACGAGTGTCACAGGAAAGGGGCGGTGGTACGTGTTCCGGCGAAGATGGTGCCATGGAAAAGTAGTATGAGTGTTAATAGTGGTGGTGTTGGTGGTGGTGGTGCGGTGGCGATGAAGGTGGTTGATCAAGTTATGAGGAGGAGGGAATTGGCTATAAGGAGAGTGGTTGAGGATTGTGATGAGAAATGTAAGAGGGAATATTGGCTTTTTGGAACCAAAAGAGGTGATACCATTTTTACTCAATGTTGGACACCACTTTCTGTTAATATCAGGTTAGTTTATATTTGGATTCTTCAATTTTTTTGTTTATATATAATCTTATTTGATTTCAATGATTTTATGTTAAAAATTGTTATGAATCATATTAATTGATCAAGGGTTCAAGGTACTAAATCATGGTAACAATTGCGGTCGCGACAACATCAAAAAATCATAAAATTATCGACCAAATCGCCAAATTGTGGTGATCAAATCCGATCAGTAGCTCGTGCAACCTCAATCATTTTTGTTTTGGTTGCAATGATATAAAAAGTTCAATTGTTATTATGTTGTGGTCACGATGACATCAAAAACTATAATGTTATCAAATCCGACCATTAGCTGGTGCAACCTCAATCATTTTTGTTTTGGTTGCAATGACAAAAAATTCAATTGCGATTATGTTGTGGTTGCGATGACATCAAAAACTATAATGTTATCAAATCCGACCAGTAGCGGGTGCAACCTCAATCATTTTTGTTTTGGTTGCAATGACATAAAAAATTCAATTGTGATTATGTTGTGGTTGTGATGGCATCAAAAACTATATTATCAAATCCGACCAGTAGCTGGTGCAACCTCAATCATTTTTGTTTTGGTTGCGATGACATAAAAAATTCAATTGTGATTATGTTGTGGTCGCGATGACATCAAAAACTTATAATAATCTCTTGATTGTTTTTTTGTTGGAATTTTTAAATTTCTGCTTTTTCTTTGATCTATTTTATTTTCTGTTGAGGTTTGCATATAGATTTTCATCTTAGTTATATATCAGTGGTATTTTAGATGTTTCATGTTGGTCACATCTTTAGCCAATCATTGTGATGTCAACTTTGTTTTCATTAAGGATGACAAAAAAAAACAATGCATAACATCATCAACAATAATTTCTGTTTTTCTTAAGGACCTTAAAGTTTGACCTTTCAAAAACAGAGCTTACCCTTTTATTCCTTTTGTTTTTTTCCTCTAATATAATTTGTATTCTTTGTGGTAGAATTTGAATAGCTGATAGGTTGTCTACTTTCTGCAGGGGACTTGTTCTTATTATGCATGGTCTTAATGAACACAGGTTTGTAATTTTAGGCAATTTCTAGTTCTGAAGCCATCCAATTATTCATCGAGCAAATAGTAATTTTGGTCTCTGGTGTGCGAGACGTTGTCATTATAGTTTGAGTGTATCGAAGTTGCAAACACGCCATTATACTCCTTGACAATAAAAAAATATTTGACGACCAAAACGACTAACAAAAAACATATTTGAGGACCAAAATAATTTACTAAAGAGACACTTGGAGATGTGTTTGCAATTTCAATACATTAAAAGACAGACAATAATGACAGCACTTTACACATTCAGAGACACAAATGACTGTTTACCCATTTCAAGATCACTTTTCTTGCTTTTCCTTAAGCCATCTCCTTTATTCTACGACAGTGGAAGATACAATAATTTTGCAAAGCAGCTGAATGCTAATGGCTACAAGGTTTATGGAATGGATTGGGTTGGTAAGTTTGAACCAATTTATAATTTATGAGCTTCCTTGTATGAACTTTGAGGAATGCTAGTAGTAGTAGCAGCTATTCAACTTATGCTTTGTGTATTTGTTAATTGATCATTCTGTTTATCTATTGGGCCAAGTAGTGCTATATATTTTAATGTCCTTGATTGTGTACTAATAAGTTTGTAGATAAGAATTTTCAATTTGTGTTTTTAGGGAGATTCCTCTTTTTCCGAATGGAAGTACCTATTTGGCTAAGTACATATTATAAGAAACAAAAGGAACTTTTCTTTAACCACCGTTTTATAAATCAGAATTCCATTTTCAGAAAGAAGCAACATTATAAGAAACATCAACAAATATTTAGATGCATTATGATGAATTTTATTTTTACCTCTATTTAGATGTTGTCATTAAAAGTGGTGTCTTTAATTCGGAGTATAAGTATTGTGAAGAGGGCATTTTTCGTTTCAATGTCCTTCTTTAGTTTGTATGATGTAGATTCCTTCAAGCGACTTTACTGTGTAGTGAAATCTCAGCCACCAATTGAATAAAACAAATATTGAGGGAACAATATTAAAAAAATTGAGAGGGGTTGAATGGTGGAGATTTAACACTCGACTAGGTCAAGTAAAAAGTCCACTCTTCCCAAGAACAAATACTTAGATGCATTAAATGATGAATTTCATTTTTACCTCTAAAAGGCAATGTCATTAACTAGGAGTATAAACATTATAAAGAGGGTATCCTTGGAAAGAAAGTTAAACTTCTAGCTTTACTAATTGAGAATAGCTAGTTTCAAAGTCATTCATTGGTCTGTGTGATGTAGTAGTTTGTTTCTTCTAATATAGGGAATATGTTTTAACACTAATTTACTTACTAATTATCCATAGAAGCAGTTTACCTTTTTGCCAATCCTTATGACACCGTGGTTCGATACTCCAACCTCATTATCCTAAATGTTCGTGCATATTCTCTTTTCAATAAGATACACATACTGGTTCATACATAATTAAGGTAATATCCAAAGTGCAGATTGTGGTGAAAGAAGCAATAACATATTTGGAAATGATGAAAAAGCTTAATCGCATTTTCACCATTTTCAAATTTACTACTTTTGACTATGTTTATCATCTCACTTTGTATATCGTCTCCTTGACTATCTGTGTACTAATATGTGTATATTATTGAAAACAGAAAATGAAAATTTAAAAACAAAGTAAATGGGTCCTTATGTTGCCAAATTCTATGTCATCCTTTGTATGGCACTTCCATTTGAATTATAAAACAAAGTCATAATTTCTTCCTTTTTTTTTTTTGTTTTAATAGTTTAGTGATCATTTTTTCAACATGCATCTATATTTGGATGTTGCAGGAAGTTAATTGGATGCCTAATTGTGCGATAAAGTAACATGTGAAGCTCCTATTAATAAGTAAGCTTATCATTTGTGTGTATTAATGTGTCTAACTTGTATGTTTAACATTGGTATACCTCATAGGTTCTGTCTCTGAAGTCCCAAAAAACAAATAGATATATAGGTTGACAAATATACATTACTAAAAATCCATATTAGTCACATACAAATCAGTGTTCTTTGACCACCTTTTATTTGAAATTTTGGGTTTTAATTAGATAAGGTTCTGATTTTATATTTAGATAAAATACTTGCTTATTCATGCATTCAATCATATTTAGGTTCCAAAAAATAACAATTTATTCAGAAGATGAGAATAATTTCAAGCACATTGGATGTTTGTTCCTCATAAGGCCATGTGCTTCCTATAAATCTGTTCTGATTCTGAAATCTTGTATGCTTTATTTTCTTGTTTGGTAGATTGTGTTTTTCTCTCTCTTGTATTTTCAGTATTAGCTCAAAGCTGATTTTTTTATTTTGTTGTGTAATAATCTTTAGGCCATGGTGGGAGTGATGGGCTGCATGGATATGTTCATTCTCTTGATGATGCAGTTTCTGACATGGTAAGTGTATATCATCTCATGCTTTGATATCAATACTGACAGTGTAAGTAAAGTTTTACATAGACGTCGAGTCATATTTCATTATAGTGGCACATTTTTATATTAGAGTAATTGTTATATATTGTTGGTGTAAAAAGTTTTACAGTGTCAGTGTTGGTCTTCACTTAACCTTTAAAAGCTAGTTGTTAAATACGAATAATTAGAGCGGTCAATTTTGGCTTAGCCAAACAGTCTGGCTTGATGGCTCAAAAAACAGAGGCTCAAAAAGAGTCGGACCATTTTGGCCCAATCCAGTTGGCCAATTGGCCGAACTTGGTGTTCATTTTTATACTTTTTTGAGCACTTTGTGTGTTTTCATTTGTTAAAATGTGAAGTGAGCCGGATCAATCCGTTAGACCCAGTATTTTGGGTTGGGCCGAACTACAAAAAATACAGTCCATTTGATAACTGAGCTGGCCCATCTTGCTTTTATACTTTTGCCCATTGGACTAGACCGGCCAACCTAGTTTGACAGTTCTAAGAATAACCCAAGCTACTTAAACACTCTACTGATCGTTTCATGCTACTCGATGTGGGACTTAGGCACCAGTAATACCCAAATCCCTATCAGATGTAGTGAGTGGAAACTCTAGAAATAGTAATGTTTCTAGATTTTGCTGCTAGTATTATCTTTGTTCTAATAAATACTACTTAATTTTTTTTTATAAACAGAAAGTATTTCTTGAGAAGATTCTAAATGAAAATCCAGGGCTTCCATGTTTTTGCTTTGGACACTCAACAGGTGCAGCAATTACTCTTAAGGTATAAAATTCTTGAAACTCAAGATTATGAACAAAAAAAGGTGAAGAAACTAATATACAGATATTGTAGGCACTGCTTGACCCCAAAGTTGAAGCTAGCATAGCTGGTGCTACATTCACATCACCTGCTGTTGGAGTTGAGACTTCTCATCCTATTTTGGTGGTAAGCATACCCTCCTTCTTGCATCTTTTTTTTTTTTTTGATCATGTGATTACAATACATATATTGGTACAAATGAGAATGTATATGGTGCACACTGTTATAAGAGGTTAAGGATTTAATTTATATACATTGTTGTTGTACAAGCTTTTTACGACATCAGTCAGTCAATCACGACACGATATGTCATATAAATAGTTTGACTTTATCTCAACTACCTTAAAAGTCATTCATACCATAACTTTTATTGGTTGATGGTATAAAAAACTTACAGCGATTGTATAAACTAATTAACGGGAGGGATCGGGCGCCTTTAGGGCGGGAAAAACACTCATACCTTTAGCTATTTGTGTCTACCTTTCTCCTCAATTATTTTCTCTCTTATATTATTTTCTCCAAAATAAGCCTAAAGTCATAAAAAAAAAAAAGTACCTACAGTTAAAGGCACTCAATCCAAATCCACTAAATAAACCCTAATTGTATTTTACGTCGTCAACAAATCATAATGAACCATATATAGGACTTCAGGAATACTTATGATGAATGTCAAACGTTTTTAAAGACCTAATGGTTATGATTGAGTGACAATGTAAAAAATCTTTACACAAACAGTGTAATGACTTAAATTCTTGTTATGTTACGGCCTAAACTATCTGCACAAATATCTATATAGTGAGATATGACTAAACATTTCTGTAAAATCTTTTTACACTGTCAATGTATATAGTTGTTAACTTCATGTATATGACCTTGCTTATTTCTTCAATACAGGTACTTGCTCCTATAGTTTCATTTTTGCTGCCAAGATATCCATGCAACTCAGCATACAAGAAAGGGTTGCCGGTTTCCCGGGACCCAAAAGCTGTAATTGCAAAGTATTCAGATCCATTAGTATGCACAGGATCACTAAGAGTACGTACTGGTTATGAGATTCTTAGAATCACAAGCTACTTGCAACAGAATCTAAGAAAATTAAGAGTTCCATTTCTTGTTCTACATGGAACTGCTGATTCAGTAACTGATCCTTTTGCTTCACAAAGACTTCATGAAGAAGCTTCTTCAACTGATAAAAGTATCAAATTGTATGAAGGGTATTCACATGACTTGCTTTTTGAACCTGAGAAAGAGGCTATTACTCAGGATATTATTCAATGGCTGAATACTAGAGTATGAACAGTGAGGAAAATTATCATGGAACTTTAAATCGAAGGAAGCCAGTACTTTAGAGATCAATTTTAATTTTGGCTTTTAGAGACAAAATACTTGAAGCAATATGCAATATACATTTATCTGAGACATACTTTTGTTTTGGATTGTTCAAAACCATGTAATCTGTTTCTTTTATTTTAAAAAAATAATAGTTAGGCTACACTTTTCGGTTATCATGATTTTTTGGAACCCTTATTTTTGGGGAGAAGCCATTTTATAAGTTATGACTAATTTCATAAGAAATTTTTGAAGAACTTATTAAAATAAGTCCAAAATACTTTATTAACATGTTATATTTTTATAAGTTCTCTCAAATAGTATCACAATTACTAGTCTCACAATAAGTAAGCTCAAATAAATAATATGGTGTTGGGAGACAAGATTTTGAGTGCGACGATAATTATCTATAACATTATCTACATGCACGATGATATGAAAAAAATACACCGATACACAAAAATAGGTTGGAACATGTACATACAAAATTGGAACACTTACATTCAAAACTAGTTTTTATAAGAAATAAAATAAATATTTTATATTTTATTATTCATTTTAATTAATGTTGAATTCTCTTTTTTGGTACAAATGAAGAAAAAAAACCCAACTTTTTTACGCTAGCAATCGATCACAAGTTACAATATAAATGACTCTATATGTAATAGAGAGAAGACTCAACCATTTTTAATGACATGACAAATTATGATAAATGACGGTGTAAAAACTCGTTAACTGACCATGAATATAATTTAAATTCTTAAAAAATAATTTCATCTACAAAAATAGGTTTTCGTACTTGACCCGAATAACAGATTCTTCATTGTACTTGCTACAAATCTGTTGTACACGGTAGTTAATGTTTCCAATGGTTAAAAAAAAGGCTAAATACCACTTTTGGTACTTTATCTTTGCTCTAAGTTTCACTTTTGTCCTTTATCTTTTTTTTGGTCCGTTGTGGTCCTTTATCTTTTACTTTCGTTTCATTTTGGTCTCTGCCGTCAGTTTAAGCTAACGGACGCCACGCTGGCAGTTAACTGCTGACGTGGCGTCTTAAGTGTCATATATGATGTGTCATTCATTAATTGAGGTGGCAAATAAATATATTATTTAAGTCAAAATTATTTTACACATATGCATTTTAATTGAATGAAAATAGAAAAATGAAATTAACTAAAAACTAAAGAAGAAATTCTGGAAACAGAAAAAAAAAAATGAATTAACTACAAACAGAATCACAAATCTTCTTCAATTAAACCATTTATCAATTAACTACAAACAAACTTCAATTTCTTAGAACTTCAATTTATCAATTAACTACAAAAAAAAACTTCAATTTCTTGAAAAACGAATTCTTCAACCAGAACTAACATATCTTCTCCAATCTTAGAACATTTCTTCTCCATTCTTCATTAAAACACTTTGTCAAGAAGAAAAACGAACAACGAGAAGAGGAACGAAGTGAAACCCTAAACGAAACGAGATCGAAGATAAATTGGAGGTGAGTTAGAGGAGAAGATGAAGATTTGTTTATGAAATTTCAGAATCTCCCCTTCCTCTTTCAGAGATCTGGGTTTGATGTTGTAGAGATCTGGGTTTTTTCTTCCATTTTTCTTCTCTCATTTTGCGATTTTGACTTTGAGGTTGTAGATATCACAATCTAAACTTGCGATTCTAACTCGGGCGAAGAATCAAAACACAAAAACCCTAAATCTCACAATCTCCCCTTCTTCTACCACTCGAGATCAAAACAACGAAGAAAATTGATGAAGATTAGAGATGAATATGTGTTTCTGATGAAGATTGATGGTTCCATAGAATCATTGTTGTTGTTGATGGAAGAAGAAGAGGATGATGATGGAATCGTTGTTGTTGAATGTTGTTGAATCATTGTAAGTGTTGTTGCTAAATCTTGAACGTGTTCTGGAGTTGAAATTTTAGTTTATGTTATTGTTGTTGAATGTTGAAGAAGAGTGTTCCTGGAATCTGATTTTCCCTTTCTTATTTCAGCTTTTGTTTTTATATTAATGTGTTAATTTAGTTGTTATTTTAATGTGTTAATTTAGTTGTTAATTTAAAAAAAGATAAATGCTTGTGTAAAATAATTTTGACTTAAATAATATATTTATTTGCCACCTCAATTAATGAATGACGCGTCATACATGACACTTAAGACGCCACGTCAGCGGTTAACTGCCAGCGTGGCGTCCGTTAGCTTAAACTGACAGCAGGGACTAAAATGAAACGAAAATAAAAGATAAAGGACCAAAACGGACCAAAAAAAAGATAAAGGACCAAAGTGAAACTTAGAGCAAAGATAAAGGACCAAAAGTGGTATTTAGCCTAAAAAAAATAAGAATGGACAATAATATCTCTTTCCATGCTAAACTTGATTTTAAATATTGTTTGAGAAATGGACAAGATTTAGTCCAATGGCAGGTTCATTCAATCTTGGTGACTCCAATATTAACATCAACACTAACATGGTACATAAATGTCAAGCTCCCATAAAATAAAGATTAAACAAATCAATAAGAGCATATATCTGACTAGTAGACAACCTTTTATTTGCAATGAAAGCTAGATTCAGTGTTCCTATACACAATGATCAAACAATGAATGATATTTGGACTTGTCGTACCAATAAATCGGTCAGTACCGTCGCCATAAGAAATTTTCCTCTAGGAATGCATGGAGTGAGTAGATCTCAGTTTAGGACAAAATGGTACCTTGAGTCAATGTAGCTCTCAACATCCCAGAGAAATGAACCAAAAGTAACAGCTTCTAAAATAAGTCTTTTCAAACCACCAATGCTAATTTTGATGATCTCATCTTTTGAAGAATTGATTTTCCCTTCTGGTGTAATAACAATTTCTGGTCTTCCAAACAATGCTTCTGTATGCTTCTCAATGATGCTGACAGCCTCATTGGATCTGATTGTTGCATATCTTTGTAACGTCTCACCATCAAAAGACATCATATAGGAACGTAGCCTTGACACTGTTGTCCCACGACTGAATTCGCCGGAACTGATGCCACCACCAGGCCAAGAAGAGACTTCAGGGTGAGACGTAGCTTGTGAAGGGACCTCCACACCGTTGATTCTTGTTTCATCTGCAACAGTTAGGTTAATGCTATTCTCCTCTTCTGCATTAGGCAGAACTTTCATTGCCTTCTCTAGCTGGAACCTTTGGACAACCCGCTTAAGAAAGTACCCATACATTACTGACGCGGCATAGACCTGCCCTACCCTGAGTTTGCTGATCTGAGCTACAGATGTTGAATCCCCTAAACGGTTACCGAGAAGGACAGCCAAATGGCTTTGGATCATCTCATAAGCTTCGGGCAAGTGAAGCTCTTCAAGTTTTTCATCTTCGGTTGGCCATGAATCAACTCGACCAGAAGGATTTGGGGTTATGGAGGGTATTAAAGAAACTTTGGCATCCATGAATTTCTGCACCACCAATGCGTATAATATCTCTTCAATAGCTTTTGTCCTCTCTTTAGCCTTAACCTCAGCAATTCTTCTGGAAAAATTGTAACCAACAAATAGGTCAATGCCCCACTTATTTATTTTTTTGATAAAGCACATCTATCTATTGTTTTACAATTACAAAACATTGATTATTGATTGCTCAATGAGAAGATGGATAGTATTTCCCCACCAAACAGTTACTTAATTATTTGAAATGTACGTGAAATGTAAACTTTAAACAGGGCATAAAATCGGAATTAGGATTCCCTAAAGTCAAATTCCCTATATTCACCTACATTCACTTGCATTTATTTAGGTTAAAAGGTGATAAGAGAGAACATGGAGAAAAAGTTAGTGAGTTAGAAAAGACATAGATACCCTTCAATTTAGCTTAAATACAAGTGAATGTAGGTGAATGTAGGTGAATGTAGAGAACTGTGATGTGACTTTAGAGAATCATGGTCCCTTCTTTATGCAATCTTTGATTTCAAAAATTATTCATTGCATAATATTTAAAACTTCAAAATATTTAATACTTCATAAAAAACACCCACCCTCCACCGAAATTATTTTGAGCATACAAAAAAAAGCAAGTCTATCCATCTTCAACTTGGTCAAAAATTAAAATCCAGGAGAGTTCTTAAATTACAAGGAGAAGGCACACATATTTTAAAACTTGTATTATAGATTAAAGCAAGGATTGCACAATTTTTGACTAAAAACAAACCATTACTTTTCACAATATTTACCATGTGACACAAGTTAAATATTCATTTTAATTGAAACCAATCTCCCTATAGCAAATATTCCTCCTTATAACTCCTACCACAAATCATTTACAAAACTAAGCATACTTTGAAATATATATATATATATATATATATATATATAAACAAGGACCAGTTTTCTAAATTTTACAAATAAGCAAGAAACTAATTTCCTAAATCTATCAATAAACAAGGTGATAAAGTGAAATATCAGATGTCAAACCTGTACAGTACTAAGTCAGTGCCTGAAGCAGAAGGCTTTTCCATTTTTTTATCACCATCACGGTCAGTTTGGAATTGCTCAAGTTGCCGCTCTACTGCAGCAGACATGAGATGAGGATGACTAACCAAAATCTGAGAGAGAAACTGCCCAATTGGAGACTCCAACTTCAGTGGGGCAATATTGGAGCTTGATCCAGATGACTCGGTAGAAGATGATGCAGCTTTAACCACAAATGCCCTTTTACTTCTAACAGAGAGTCTCCCGTGATCTTGTTTGGAGTTCAGAACAGAAATGTGCATCTACCAACAACCAACAACCGTCAGCAAGCATACAAATAATCCCTAAATGTATTAAAATAGATAAGCTAATATAGTGAAAGAAGAATGAACACCATAGAAGCCAGCAACTCCAAACAAATAAAAATACAATATCAAATGTTCACATGCAAATATACAAATTAAACACCAATAATAACTTATTTAAAAAATAAATATATAGAGGTGCACCATAAAACAAAAGTATGGTAAAACAAGTTATTAGATAGCATATTCACAACAAATGGTATACCTCCAAAAGAAATTACGAATAACTTATACTTCCTGTTCTCATATACTATTCATGATAGAACAAGAAATCAAGCAAAATGAGTGTCACTAACAAGTAGCAACTGAATCAAATCAAATTCCAAGCTCATCTTCAACCAATACACCATCATTAAGGCCAAGTTTGGATTAGCTTCATACTTATAAGAAGCATTTGATTCTTAACTAACAAAAAGAGCCCTTAAAAGTTCATGGTTCCAAAAAACTTAGATAAGATAAGATAAGAGACATATCATATACATACATCAGTTCATTTCCACAAATACAATTAAACAAGCATTTCAGTAACAAAATAATTTCAATACAGGTTTATCAAACTCTCTATTTTCATCAACCACAACACAACAAACAGAAAATGCAATCCTAATCCTAGCAACTACATCAAAATCAAAATCTCAACAAAAATATGGAAGCAAAAATTCGATACCTTACTGAAGAACGGAGAATTGGAACGGAAGACCGATACGGTGGATCTTCCGACGAACATTGACGGCTTACATGAATTGGCGGGTGATGGAAGAAGAGTTGTTGTTAACGCTGCACGTGCTGCTTCCATTTTCCGCTCTGCAAAAGCAATGAGCGTTGTATGAACAGAGAAAAAGGAAGAAATGCACAATGAAATATGAATGAAGATGAAGTATGAAACATACCTGCGGGAAATTGCAGAGATATGTCGATGAAACCCTAGAGATAGAAAGAAAGGGATTTTAAGAGAGAGAGAGAGAGAGAGAGAGAGAAAACAGAGACCGTGTTGGAGTAACGGTCAAAGGAACAAAAAATGTAAGAGAACTAGTATGTAATTTCATGAAATAATAACGTTAACAATTGTAAATAATAAATAATTGCTTCAAAAAAAACAATTGTAACTAATAATTTTTTCAGTAATTGTGTAAAAAAATGGTGTTTCTAGGGCGAGGGAGCAAATCAACTTCGTCACCTATGAACCACTGAAATTGAGCGTAGGATATTGTATAAAATGCTATGAGTGGTTAAGATTGAATCAAATAGTATTGAATCTCAATTGTTGATAAATTTTATACTACATTCTATAGTAGCATTTAATGATTCACCATTGAGGGATTTATTTTTTCCCCCTCACTAGAAGCACCCTTAAAAATATCTGAAATAATATTTTTAAATAATAATTGTAATTAATATTAATAATAATTTGCAATTTCCAATCTTGTGCTAATAATAATAATAATAATAATAATAATAGTTTAAAAGATGGGCGCTTATAGGACAAGAGATCAACTAAGTCCCTCACTAGTGAACCATTAAAATTGACTATAAATATAGTATAAAACTCTATCAATAATTGAGAATTAATACTGGTTGATTCAATCTTAATCACTCGTATATATATTAGAGAATATCATACGGTCAATTTTAGTGATAACTGGTAAGGGACTTAGTTGATCTATCGCCCTAAAAGCACCCTTAAAAGAAATGTACTTTTCCCGTAAAAAAAAGGACAAAACTTATGTGCGATTTCATTAGTGTGGTTGGTACTATTTTTCAATCACATCATGTCGCGTAGATTAATTATTTAAATCATCCATTTTCTTTTATTTAGTTTTTAGAAAACTATCACACGTGCATTGGTGTGATTGAAAAACAAAATAAACCACACCTAAGTTTTGCTCAAAAAATAATAGTCTCATGTTCCAAATCTTTTTTTTTTGGGAGAAAACGGGGGTTGAGCCCCAATCAGAAGATCAATTAACTAGGAATTAGTCAAGGAATCGAAATTCCCATATAGTCAGCGAGCACAAGAGCTTCCACACTAGGTGGACTCTGCTCATAAACAATCAAAGTATCACTTTGAGAATATGTAATCTTGGCTAAAGCATCGGCACATCTATTTGCTTCCCGGAAAATATGGATAATCTTAACTTCCCACGTCGCCTTCATTAGCTTGCGAATCTCTCGAACAAGACCACTTCCCGCAACCCGATGAACATTAGAGCCGAGCATAACACTAACTGCTGCCTCGGAATCCACTTGAACTAGAACCTAAGTAAAATTTCTGAATTTACAAATTCTCAAACCTTCTAGAATGCCCTAGAGCTCCACTTCCAAAACCGAGCACGAACCAATAAAATTGAAGAAACCGCACAACCACTTACCCAACGAATCTCTAACAAGACCCTCCGCTTCCAAATCTTTGTTACTTTTGGGTTGTTTCACAAAAATTACGGTACAATTAATTTGTGTTAATTAGGTACTAAATCCATTTGTAGTTGTCTTGAGATAATTAAAATCAAAATAAAAGAGTTAATAGTTATTTTGGGTGTTTAAAAGACTCAATTAATTTTTGTAAAAAAAAAAAGACTCAATTAATATAAAAGATGTATTTGAAAAAAATTGTTAAATTATACATTGCATTTTTAAAAATACCATATTATTTTGAGACAAAACTAAAAGTTCAAAAATACCACAAAGTTATGAAAGGAAGGGAGTATGTACTATTGGTGTAACATAAACCAATTTTATATTGACATCAAACAAGAGTTTTGTTGAAATATGGCAGACACTAGGTGCTGACGAGGACAAGTTTTAATGACGTGGCAAGTCTCAATTGGTTCCCTCGGTTGCTTCAGTTCAAAAGTTAGTTAAGTTAGTTTTTCTCACTATTGTTGGATTTGATTAGGCGCCAAAAATCCCGCTTTTGTGTAAGGCTTGATGATGAGCCATATAAATACATCATCAAGCACAGAATTGGAATAACGAATCATTGGGCATTGAGTGAGTGAACAAACACGGGAACTTTGGGGATTGGGAAGTGAGGGGGATTCAAGAATTGGGGATTCCACATTGTAATTCAATTCGCAAAGACAGATTCAATGCAAATGGACTCAAGCAATTGCTTGATCCCGCAGATGTAGGTTACCATTTTGGTGCTGAACTGCGTAACCAAATCGTGTGTCAATTTTGTTAATTTCGCTTAATTTCGCTTCCGCAAGATTAGGGTTCATTTTGGGAATTATCAGAATTTGGTTCAATTCGGGTTAATTCTGTCAAATTGATCATTGTTGTTGCTGTAATTCTCAACAACTGGTATCAAGAGCGTCAGTTGAGAAGATAGAAGCATCAATGGAGATGGCGAAGTTTAACATTGAGAAGTTCAACGGCAATAACGATTTCGGCTTATGGAGAATGAAGATGAGAGCCATTCTTGTTCAACAGGGACTCGAAGAAGCTCTTGAAGGGGAAAGCAAATTGCCAGAATCTTTATCAAAGAAAGAGAAGAAGGAAATCATGAATAAGGCCTTCAGTGCGATAATCCTATGTTTGAGTGACAAGGTACTTCGCGAGATCTCTAAGGAAAAGACTGCTGCTGCAATTTGGTTAAAACTTGAAAACCTGTACATGACTAAAAGCTTAGCTAACAGGCTTTACCTAAAACAAAAACTGTATACCTTCAAGATGAGCCAAGGAACTCAGATAGGGGATCATATAGATGAGTTTAATAGGTTAATCCTAGATCTTGAAAATATAGATATAAAGATCGATGATGAGGATCAAGCTATATTGTTGATTAGGTCATTAACTAGCTCATATGACACTATTGTTGATACACTGATATATGGTAGAGAGACACTTAGTCTTGAAGAAGTGCAAAGTGCCTTCATGTCTAAGGAATTATCAAAGAAAGGTAATCAAAAGGATTCTGATCATGGAGAGAGTTTGATGATCAGAGGAAGGTCTGAAAAGAAAGACACAGGCAAAGGCAAGAATAAAAGCAGGTCCAAATCTAGACCTAAACATAATAGGTGCTATATTTGTGACAAAGAAGGGCACTTTAAGAAAAATTGCCCTGAGAAAAATAACAAAAAGAAGACTCAGAACAAAGAAGACACTAGTAGTGCTTCTGTGGCATCAGATGGGTATGATAGCTGTGAGCTATTGTTAATGGATGGTGAAGACAACTGTCAAGACAGATTTGACACTATTGAATCAGATGAGGCTCTGAGCACTGATCATGAAGATGACTGTGAAACTCTTGGAGAGTATGATGAGCTTCAATGCACAGGTCATGAAGATGATTGTGAGATTCTTGTTACTGCAGATTATGACAGAATTGAATCCAATTCCACTGCAACAACTTCTGGAGATAATGATTGGGTATTAGATTCAGGATGTTCATACCATATGTGTCCAATAAGGGAATGGTTTGTTGAGTATAAATCATTCAATGGTGGCCAAGTCATTATGGGGAACAATAAAGCATGCAAGGTAATTGGTATTGGAACTGTAAAGCTACTATTAGCTGATGGTACAGTGAAGAAGCTCACCAATGTAAGGCATGTGCCTGATCTGAAGAGATCCCTCATATCTCTAGGCACTTTGGAAGCTGCTGGTTTCAGTTTCAAGGGGGAAGATGGATTGGTAAAGGTCATGAAAGGTTCAAGGATAGTTCTAAAGGGTGAGAGAAGGAAGAACAACTTGTATGTGCTACAAGGCAGCACTATGACTGGTGAAGTAAATGTGGTCAATTCCTCAGACGACAAGACACTCATGTGGTATCAAAGACTAGGCCACATGAGTGAGAAAGGCTTGAAGGAATTGGACAAACAAGGGCTTCTTTGTGGAGACAAAATCACTGAATTAGGATTTTGTGAACATTGTGTAATGGGCAAGCAGACAAGAGTCAGATTCACTACTGCAGTTCACAAGACACAAGAGAAGTTGGGCTATGTAACACCCCCCTTTTACTATTACAATTAAATAGACAATTATCAGAGTCACCTCGAAGGGCGCTACATTTTTCACCATTTTAAAAAAAAGAAAAGGAAAATCTCCAAAATAATTTATATAAAAGAAATCACCAAGCAGCGGAAATATTAACCAGTTTAAACATCTCCAGAATTAACAATTAAAGACATCTCCAAAATAAATTAAAACAATTTCCAATAACTAAAATAATAGTTCAAAACGATAACTAACGACTCCTCGGTGCTACATATCAGAGCTGACACAGACCCAAAAGAGAGAGGAAGCAAAACCTAGCAATTCCTCCACGAGCACTAGCGATCACCTGCAGCGTTGCCGCATGAGAGCAACATTCCAAGCAGAAGGGGTGAGTCTAACAGAGATAATAAGCAGATGATAAAAATATGCTAGCATCAGGTAACTACAGCAACACAATACAATTACACCATATCACAGCACCAGATACCAAAGGAAAAATCCATTTGACAGTGAACCACCAAAATTATAACATTCATAGACAATGGGATGATATGCAACCCCTCCAGTGGGCATATGCATGCGGTACCGATCACCAAAATGAGCCACGACGGGCATATCACCAATAAACACCAGAGGCAGAGCCTATATCACCAAAACATGCATATGACAATGCGACACCATGATTATGCACCAACTCACCATAACAAGTATTTAAAATAAATACTATATCACCAGAATCAAAACAAATGATTTCACCAAAAATAGCACCAAGTTGTAGCATCACAGCTACCACTAAACTCTCCTGAGCATACCAGCACCGCACCTGAAATATTAACACCAGACGACTCCACAACGCGGACATAACGCACGCACACCACGCACAAGACTGGCGCACAGCGCCTAGGCACATCGCACCTACTTCAGCGAATTAATTAAAATAGCAAACGACATCGGATTTCAACAAATAAATACTTGTTGGAAAGCCCTATGGGTCTGGTTATCATCCCTAAGTTCAGTTTTTGAAGGAGAGTGTCCAATAGGTACAGTTTTCGAAAAGCACACAGGCTAGTTGCAAAAGAGGACAGTTTCTGTCCTTCAAATTCAAGCAATTCCAAAGTGACCAAAACTCAATCAAATTGCATGAGACTTGTGCATAAACTGGGGCAAATTTTGTCTAGTTTTCAAAGAAATTGGATTCGTTCGAAAAGGAGTTCTTTTGAAAACGTGGTAACCAAAACACTGACCCTGTGTCCAGATTGTTTCCAGAATCTTACTCTAACTTGTGGAATTCATATCTCGAGCTACACAGCTCTAAACGCAACCAAACCAGTGCCAAATTAACAAGCATTAAGTCTATTTTCCAGAAAAATAAACCACATAATTTTTCGGTCAATACAACGTTCCCAGTCACCGAAATACCGAATCTATACCCAAATCGTTTCCAGAATTTTAACCTAACTTGTATCGCCTATAACTCGAGCTATACAACTCCGAATTTAACGAAACCAGTGCCAAAACGACCGGAGTTAAGTCTATTTTCAAAAACAATCAACCTCATAATTTTTGGATCAACCAAACAGCGCCAGTTTTAGAAAAACCGAACCTGTGTCCAGAATCGCTAAATTGCCAAACACCAAACCCTAACGGCAACGATACCGCAACCACCACAACAAAAACGACAATTCGACAACGCGACAACAACAATCAACCACGCACAGCAACAAAAAAAACACGAACAATAACAACACCATCATCGTGATACAACAATCACGCAACAACAAATAACGAAACAAATCACAATAACGTGCAATAATCATCAAAGCACCAATCTCAACGAAAACACGATATGCAACAACACGAACAATTCAACAAAACCCTAGACTACCCACACATAATTATCATCAACCCATTATCAAGGTTAAGCCCACCCTTACCTCAACTATGGTGGCGCAAACTCCCTCCTAGCCTCGTTCCTCGATCTCCGAATACGGCGACTCCCCCAAACTGCAGCTTCAGTGCGAAGCCAATATCTCTCTCCTCAGAACTCGTTTCGAAGATCCGAACGGTGAAAGTGTAGAACTATATCTTACGAACCTGCTTCCCAAAAACGAAGACGATCCAACGGTTAACGAAACCGGAATCGCAATTTTACGGTGACAGGTTTGAGAAAAACGGGAATTGTTTTCTCTCTTCTTTTCTCTCTCTTTGGTGGCTGCTCTAATCCGAAATTCCTCTCTCTCTCAACCCTAAATTAATCCTCTCCACTTATAATAAGTGAGAAACATAATGGGCTAAATTATTTGGGACTTTATCCACATAGGAAGGGAGCCCAATGCTATTTTTAACTAGCCCACAACACGTGATTATCATCTAACTCGTTTTCAACATAGCTACTACGCCCATAATTTCAATTCTTACAATCATCCTACGGCAATCCAACTTCGAAATAATTTGATTAAAATTTAGGGCGTTACAGGCTACATTCACTCTGATCTATGGGGACCTTCTCAGACACCAACACATGGAGGAAAAAGGTATTTCATAACCTTCACTGATGATTTTAGTAGAAAGGTTTGGATATATCTAATAAAAACAAAAGATGAAGCTTTTAAGACATTTGTAGAATGGAAAAAGAGAGTTGAAACACAAAGTGGCTTGAAGGTGAAAGCACTTAGAACAGACAATGGTCTAGAATTTTGCAATGAGGAATTTAATAACTTTTGTAAAGAGCATGGGATATACAGAAATCTAACTGTGAGAGGCACTCCACAACAAAATGGATTGGCTGAGAGGTTAATAAAACTTTGTTGGAGAAGGTGAGATGCATGCTGTCATGTGCCAAGCTACCAAAGTCCTTTTGGGGAGAGGCAGTTCACACAGCATGCTACCTTATCAACAGAAGCCCTTCTACAGCTCTACATTTTAAAACACCACAAGAGATATGGACAGGCAAGGCACCAAATTTCAAAAATTTGAGAATTTTTGGCTGTCCTGCATCCTTCCATGTTAGTGAAGGAAAATTAGAGCCAAGGTCAAGGAAAGGATTGTTCATGGGGTATCCTGATGGTGTCAAAGGCTATAGAATTTGGTCAAGTGATGAGAGGAAATGCATAATCAGCAGAGATGTCATATTCCAAGAAGACAAGTTGACTGAAACTAGTAACAACAATGAGACACTTGAAAAGCAAGACAAAAGTGAGGAATTCCAACTTGAGGTGGAGTTGACAAAGGCTCAAACAGAACCTGATATTGCAGAAGCAGGTTATGAGAATCATGAGAATCAATTGGAAGAAGTTGATCATGAATCTGAGACTGATGAAGAACCTGATGAAGACTATCTGTTGTGCAGAGACAGAGAAAAAAGAGAAACTAGACCACCAACGAGGTTTGGGTATGAATCAAACATTGCATATGCACTTAACACTGTTGAAAGCCTGATAAATGATGAACCAGAAACTTATCAGGAGGCTATAACCAGCAAGGAGAAAAGTAAGTGGCATGCTGCTATGGTTGAAGAAATGAATGCCTTGCATAAGAACAAGACTTGGAGATTGGTGAAGAAGCCAACTGGAGCTAAACTAGTTGGATGCAAATGGATATTCAAAAAGAAAGAAGGGAACTCAAACTCTGATCCACCAAGATTCAAGGCAAGGCTAGTGGTCAAAGGGTACACTCAAAGAGAAGGAGTGGATTATAACGAGTTTTTCTCACCAGTGGTCAAGCATACCTCAATAAGAATCCTACTTGCTCTAGTTGCTCATCATCAACTACACCTTGAGCAAATGGATGTTAAGACTGCCTTTCTACATGGAGTCCTAGAAGAGAAAATCTATATGTCTCAACCTAAAGGGTTTGAGGAAAAGGGAAATGAGAACCTTGTATGCCTACTGCAAAGATCCTTGTATGGATTAAAACAATCTCCAAGGCAGTGGTATAAGAGGTTTGATAGCTACATGATTGACATTAAGTTCAAGAGAAGTAACTATGACAGTTGTGTTTACTACAAACAACTGAAGGATCAAAGTTACATCTACTTACTCTTGTATGTTGATGACATGCTCATAGCAAGCAAGAGTCATCATGAGATTGCTAAACTCAAGGAGCTGTTAAAGCAGGAATTTGAAATGAAAGACATGGGGAGAGCCAAGAAAATTCTTGGAATGGAAATCAAAGTGAGACCTGATGCACAAGGGCTTTGTGTGACTCAGGAAGGATACTCAAAAAGGGTTCTGGATAGATTCAATATGACTAAGGCTAAGCCCTCAAATATACCAATTGGTACTCAGTTTAAACTGTCACAAAGTGACTGCCCAGAAACTGAAGAGGAGCAGAAGCAAATGGATAACATTCCCTATGCTAGTGCTGTTGGTAGCCTCATGTATGCAATGGTATGCACTAGGCCAGATCTTGCCTATGCATTGAGCCTTGTGAGCAGGTATTTAGCAAAGCCAGGACAGCAACATTGGCTTGCTGTCAAACACATCTTGAGGTATCTGAAAGGAAGTGTGAAGATGGGGATCAACTACAGTAAAGGTAACCTAAACTCAGGTGCAGTAATTGGGTACGTGGACTCTGATTTTGCTGGTGATAGAGACAAAAGAAGATCCCTCACAGGCTATGTTTTCACACTTTATGGCAATACAGTCAGTTGGAAAGCTTCACTGCAACATGTTGTGGCCCTATCCACAACAGAAGCAGAATACATAGGTATCACAGAAGCCATGAAGGAAGCCTTGTGGTTAAGAGGAAATGTGAATGAACTTGGGGAAAAACAAGAGCATGTCAAGCTATTTTGTGACAATCAAAGTGCAATACACCTATGTAGGAATCAATCCTTTCACGAAAGGACCAAACATATAGATACTAAATTGCATTGGATTAAAGACATTGTGGCTGAGGGAAAGGTGCAAGTTCATAAGGTGCATACTGCTCACAATGCAGCTGACTTCATCACGAAGGTTGTGCCACTCTCCAAGTTCAAGCATTGCTTGAACTTGTTGAATGTTAGTAATGGTTAGTGACTTGATTGGATCAGGTAATTGCTGCTGAGTTCAAGGTGGAGAATCTGTTTTGATGTGTATGCCAAGGTGGAGAATTGTTGAAATATGGCATACACTAGGTGCTGACGTGGACAAGTTTTAATGACGTTGCAAGTCTCAATTGGTTCCCTAGGTTGCTTCAGTTCAAAAGTTAGTTAAGTTAGTTTTTCTCACTATTGTTGGATTTGATTAGGCACCAAAAATCCCGCTTTTGTGTAAGGCTTGATGATGAGCCATATAAATACATCATCAAGCACAGAATTGGAATAACGAATCATTGGGCATTGAGTGAGTGAACAAACACGGGAACTTTGGGGATTGGGAAGTGAGGGGGATTCAAGAATTGGGGATTCCACATTGTAATTCAATTCGCAAAGACAGATTCAATGCAAATGGACTCAAGCAATTGCTTGATCCCGCAAATGTAGGTTACCATTTTGGTGCTGAACTGCGTAACCAAATCGTGTGTCAATTTTGTTAATTTCGCTTAATTTCGCTTCCGCAAGATTAGGGTTCATTTTGGGAATTATCAGAATTTGGTTCAATTCGGGTTAATTCTGTCAAATTGATCATTGTTGTTGCTGTAATTCTCAACAAGTTTATTATTTTATCAGCAGTTATTAGAGGCGGCTGCTCTACTGATAAAAAAAGAGGCGGCTTCTACCCCAAATTAAAAATAAATACAATGACCCATGTCTTAGTCAATTTTGCCACACTAGAAAAATATAATTTAGGATTATTAATTGATAGTGTTAAATCTCTTGAGAAAGAATTTTGCTGCCATTCTGGTCTTACCAGACTCGAGGAGTTAATTTCTCCAGTTGCGCGCAGAGAATGCCCAATTTATATTAAAAAAATAGCTGCACCAATGCACAATACAAAATGAAGAAACAAACGGAGAAAAGATATGGTGCAAACAAACTGAGATATAACATGTTTTGAAAGATAATTACTTAATTTAACTTTATTTTTAAAAACAAGATTTTCAACATATAATAATAATAATATGTTGTAAAGCTTGTTGTTAAAGATAAGGTTAAATTCAAAAAAATGTTACTAGAGCTGGCTTCGCCGGATTGGTCTGTGATTATTGTGGTATAATAACTTTATTTGTTGGTTCCATGGTTCTCTTGCAACAATGAGTGTCACACACACGGAGGTGATGGGGATGCCCCATGGCATCTCTATTTGTTGGGTTATGGGATTTAGAAAACTTATTTGCTACTTTGATTCACAATTTGTGATAGATTTGATTAAGGAGGAAACCAAGACTTTCATAAGTATGGCAATTAGGTGGCTATTATTAGGAGCTATATCAAGAGCGTTTGAGAGTTTCAATTGTTGCGTACTTGGAGAGAAGACAATCATTGTGTAGATTTCATGGCTAAGATGGGAGCTCGAGAAAAAAATAGTTTGTGTATTTTAGATTCTCCCCCTAGTAATCTTAGCCCTTTGTTAGAGGCGGATGCTAGAGGTGAGGTTTTGTAAGACTTTAGGTCTGTTTTTTCTTCTTTTTTTTTTCTTCTCATTTTTAGCCTTTGTAACCAAAAAATTATACATACCTCAGACATCGAGGTTTCTAACATATAACAATAACAACACTTTGAGTTGCACCATAAATTAGAATAAAAAGGAAAGCAAAAAGTTATTACTTAATTGGTAGATTGATTCGTCTTGTTTTGACAGTTTCAGTCTTCACAACAACTATTGATAAATCTTTTTCTGCAATAAAAATTGTCAAAGACAAGACTTTGAAAGGAAATGAATAAAAGTTTCTTGCACTTGGCTTAGTTATTTATATTAAGAAAAGACATTGCAAGTTTGTTTATGACAAAGACAATTATTGTCATTGATGAAGCGACGATGAGAGGCAAGATATTTGACGTCAATGGGATGACCAGGTACTAATATCTAGAATCCCATCGTTGTTTCTGAAACAATACCTTAGAAAATTATAAATCGAAAATGTTCAAATAAAATGGGATGAAATCTTTCGTTAATTTTTTTTTCGATAAGAAAAAGATGTATTAAAAGGGAATACTAAGGGTGCACCAACCCAATACATAGAGAAAACAGTTCTATAACAATGTTAAACACTCCAATAGGGAATTCAGCCATTGAATTACAGAAAGTAACATTCTTTCCTACATTTCCAACAAACCAACTCTAAGAGGTGTGTTTTATATTGTTTGTCACTAATTCGGACTATGTGACTTCTCTTGAAATACTCTATGATTCATTTCTAGCCAAATTACCCACATTGTTACTAACCAAATCATATATTTGAATTTCCTGTAATATCTGCATGTGCCAACTTGTCCATACCACAAGAAATGATCCAAACCTGCTAAAATCATATCCGATTGCTCTCCAATCCAAACATCCACACAATGCCAAACTATTCTTGAGAAAGAGCATTCGAAAAATAAATGTAAAATTGTTTCTACTTGATCATTACTCATAGAACAAAACTGATTAGGAACAATCACACCTCTAAAAGATTAATTTTCTCTAGTTGGAAGTTTTCTAAACAGTAATCTCCACCCAAAAATGCGAACTTTGGATGGTACCTGTGTTTTCCACAATCATTTCAAGCCACTAGTCAGCTCCTCTCTTAGATTATTCCCCTGCATAACAAACATTAAATAAAAATAGCAAAATTTAACTGAAAAACAATTCCCTATAGTTCCTTTCCATTTCCACCCATTAGTGACATCTTTTGATACTTGGATATCATGAA
Source organism: Astragalus glycyphyllos (assembly GCA_963573325.1). Lineage (NCBI taxonomy): Eukaryota > Viridiplantae > Streptophyta > Magnoliopsida > Fabales > Fabaceae > Astragalus > Astragalus glycyphyllos. The sequence continues at coordinate 5,115,992 of OY754313.1, read as the reverse complement.
GAATTTGAATTAAGATATCTACATCAGCAACTCCTCCAACATATAAGTCTTTGCTCCAAGTTAAGCGCCAACTCCCATGACCATCGTCCCATACAATGGCATGTGGATTGGCAACAATCACATACAACCTCGGAAAAATCGCATCCAACTCTGAGTTAGGTCTTAAAACATACACACCCTTCGTCACAAATCTTTTAGTGCTTTAGCTTTCAAATTTTGTCTCAAAACTTTTTGATGTTTTACAAACCTAATGCTAATTTAATTATTTTTCCAACTATACCCTTAATAAATCAAGAGACAGTTATAATCGAGTTTTTAAAAAGCACCAATGCGAAAACTAATTACGCCACTAGGCTTTGGCTTATGTTACTAAGTCTTTTACTTAGTAACTATTACTAAATTAATATTAATATTAGCCATTGGATTCTCAAAATTTTAAGAAAATTGAATCTAATGGATAGTATTGAATAAGGACATTGTTGTCATAGTTATTTTTTATTTTAATTAAATTAACTAATTAAATTAAATAAACATTAAATTATCCCTATTTTTTAGGGACGGTTACAAAACTAAATCAATATTTGTTTCCACGTTCTTCTCTTTCACTTTTGTTATTTTTTTACATTCTTCTTCTATTTTTTTCCACGTTCTTTTTTTTTTTCCATGTTCTTCTTCTCTATTCCACGCTCTTCTTCTTCGCACGCCATTGCCGATCAGATTTAATAGATGCTTCTTCCTATAACCAATATGTTGAAAATTTTGGTTAGTTCAATAATAACCAGAAAATTACTGTAGTTTTTTTTTGGTATCGGACCCTTGCGGGTGACCCACGTAGCGTCCCAACGCTGTCAACGAAGGACTAATCTGCGCTCGCTACTTGGGGCTCTTAATCATTTCGCTGGCCAACACCCTATTTGACGTAGGCGGGAATCGAACCCGGGAGCAAACCGGATCGATCCCCACCACGTCCCAGTAGGAGCCTAAACCACTGGGCTAGGAGTGTTGGTTTAAAATTACTAACCGAACTATTGAAAAGTTTGGTTAGTGCAATAATAACCAGAGAAATACTTATACTTTGGTTAGGTGTCATTACATACAATTTCGAAAAGCATTCTCATGGATATCAACATGAACAAAAGAAACCAGACTCTAACACCATATTAAAGATACACAATAAATAGTCTAGTTCAAGCAGATATAACATATTCGATTACCACATGAACACATTCTCATGGATATCAATGATCCAACACAGATAATAGATGCTTCTTCCTCTAACCAATATGCTGAGAATTTTGGTTAGTGCAACAATAACTAGAAAAATACTGTAGTTTGGTTATTATTGTACTAACCGAACTATTGAAAAGTTTGGATACTGCAATAATAACCAGAGAAATATTGTACTTTGGTTAGGTGTCGTTACATACAATTTCGAAAAGCATAAAGCAAGAAAATCACCATCACTGAAGCAGTCATTATTCAATCGAACATTTACAACACAAAACGAACAAAAATTAGAGATTATAATGTATCATCAAGGAAAAAGTGAGAATATGAAACCTACCGCTTCTATATTACACTGTAGCGCTCCGCGATGGTGACGACAACAGCCTCTTTTAAGTGATGCGAGCAGTTTCGGCGACGGTAACAGACACTTTGTGAGACGACAATGACCTATCTGTGCGATGGCAACTATGGCAGTGTCTATGTGCGATGGTGACAGTGGTTGCTTACCTGTGTGACGGCGTAGTCGACGGATATGGGAACTTCTGATTTGTTCGAATGAAACGTTGATGAAGAGAAAGAGATATGAAAGCACTTGCAAAAATACGAGAGAATGCTGTTTCAAAAATGCCATGAAACGATTCCAACTAAAACAGTTCCAATTAAAGCGGTTCCAATATTTAAGGAACAGTTCCACGATTTTTGAGTTTCTTTAATTTAGATTTTCTTTTTTGTTTTGGCTTTTTTTATTAATATGGAAGTTACATCTATAGCCATTTAGTAAAAGTTACTAAACAAATGTTTAGTACCATAAGTCATACTCCACCTCACCAATATGCGGTGAGATAATTATAGTAATACTAATATAGTAATATTAACTATGGAGCAGACCACGAAAACTAAATTAGAAGAGTATCAAATACTTTTGCTAAATGTTTTGAAAAGTACATTTTTCGTCCACTTTTAGAGTCAGTGTGGATTTAGCAATTTTTAAGGGTAATGAAATTTTTGAGAGGAATTAAAATACTTTATCTTAAAATACTTCATTAATTTTGATATTAAATTGGACAATTGTAAAATGAAGGGATTTCATGAGGTATTTTGTTAAAGCTAATTTTAGAGTATTTCAAAAAGTCTCTTAAACCTAATTAGTTGAAATTTTCTCAAAATATGAATCTTACGGCGGTTCTTAATTTTTTCCAAAATTTACAAAAAAATTTGTTATATGTTTTAAATCTTGCACATAAGTCCTTATAAATTTTCAAATTTTGCAATTTGGTTTCTCAAAGTAATGTATAATTGCAGGTTGGGCCCTTAAAATTTTCAAATTTTACAAATTTATCCCTATAAAATTCCAAAATATGTAAATTGTTCCCTGTAAATTATCAAAATTTGAAAATTGCGCAACTTTTTTTAAACTTCATTTTAAACCACGTTTTTTTGGATACATATATTTTTACCCTAAGATTTTTAAAACTAATAAGCGAAGGGAATTTTTTATGGGAGTTCAATTAAAGCATTTGATTTACTTAGAATTTTGATTTTACTAGAATTTTAGGTTATTTCATCCAATCTCACTCTTAAAATATTTTAATCTAGCACAACATTTTTTTTGAGGTAAAGCACAACATAACATATATATACCATAGTCCCGAATCTATATATAAAAACATGGCACTAAAACAGAAAAAATATCTCTAACATGTAAATAATTTATAAAATAATGTGAGCATAACTTCTTGAACACAGGTGACTTGCAGCATCATAGAATCATTCGAATAGATATGCAAAATTCACAAAAAAGAAATTAAAGGAAAACAACTTCTAGAAAGAGACACACAGTACAAGGCTTAATTACTTGATTATCCTCATGATAATCATGTAATAAAAGATCCAACAAAACTACAATTTCTTCTCAATCATATTAAAATGAAAAGCAGTGATAGCAAAGTTTGAGTAGCTGCTATGAATAATATGCTTAGCTTATTATTTTTCACATTCCCATCTCCATTAGGTTCATCCCCTGAACGAAGTTCTGGCAATGGTGGTGAATCATTTGGTAAATCTCCTAAAAATAGTTGAGGTGGTGGTGGTGCTTCCTTACTTGGAGAATCATTAATGAGAGCTTCACACTTCATTCCAGAGAGACAATTATTTGATGTCCTAAAATAAGCAAATGAATGAAAGTTAGAAACTGCTTATGAGTTATGATACAATATTTATATATTTTCGTCTTTAGATAGGGAGACAATTTTTTTGTCCGCTGATAGAGTGGTAAACACCACCTGTAAACTCATACACGCTATAGTTTTTTCCTTTCATTTGATTTACTGTTACATTTCTATCAACTAAACTTCTCTCCGATTCTCCCAATTTCTACTGAAAATAAAAAAGGGGTAGAAAATTTCAACTTACTCAATGTCAATATTCTTATTCCCCAGAGATGCAGGTATGGAACCGTTGAACCTATTGTAAGACAAATTCCTGCATGAAGCATAGAGAAAAGTTTTCAATGTATAGAACTCAACTGAAATCATGTGTTACATTTATTAAAAAATATTGTATTTAAGAATGAAACTTACAATGTCTTGAGATTAGGCAAAAGACCAAGAAAATTAGGAATAGGACCCTCTATAGTATTGTTGTGCAAATCACTGCAAAAGCTCAAAAAAAATTAATTCATGAATCGCATAGAAAACTATTAGCTGATCATTTCAGAATAGATAGATCATAATGTGTGTTTTGTAAGAATATCTCACATGGTTTCAAGTGCAGTCATTGAGCTGAAATCTGGAAGTGTGCCTCTCAGCTTATAACCACTAAGATTCCTATGTTTTTCCAATCACATAAGTCACAAAATTAGTAGCTATATATACATAATTTCATAGGTGTATTTGGAAAAAATGATATTAATCAACTTACAATGCTGTTACACGAGGTTTGGCATCAGTGGTACATTGAATCCAATCCCAGTTATAAGGAAATGGTAGACAAGGGTCTCCACTCCAATCCACAAGAACTTCAAATGCCAACCTCAGTCTTAACAAACCTTCCACTATTTTTTGACAAAACAAAAACACAAAGTCAAAATTGATACACAAGTTAATATAGAAATTGTAAGTTAGTTACATTTCTACATAGGAATTTTTTTCTAGTAGCATGCCCTTTGGGACAAATGGGAGTAGAACTGTCAAACTAGGTTGCCCGACCCAATCGACCATAACACAAAAGCGGGTTGGGCTAGGTCAACCCTATTATCTACTAGCTGTGTTTTTTGTAGTCCAACACAACCCAAAACACTGGCTCAACAGCCCAACCCAGATCAATTTTTGACAAAAGAAACTACAAAGGGTATTCAGAAAAACATAAAAGAGTGGGCCTAATCTGACCCATTGGCCAACTGGGCTAGGCCAAAACGGCCTTTTTGGGCCTCTCTTTAGCAAGCCTACCCTAGCCCAAAATGCTAGGTCATCCAGGTCGACCGTTGGGTTGTGCCAAAATTGACACCTCTAATTGGGAGGTAGCTAAAGTCTAACCACAAACTATTCCATTGTCTAAGATAGAACTCGAGTATTAGTCAAATTTGTCCCTTTTAAAGGTATTTCTCACCCTTATAGAACATTTAAAGATATAAGTATATCAAACTCAGTGTTAGCAAGTGCGAAATTTGATCCTAAGCACGAGTAGAGATTAGTCTTTCGTGGAAAACATTGAGACACTCCGTGAGTAGCCAACAATGATCCGAACCAAAAAATATGTCAGAGAGAGAAATATCAATATTTTGATAGGAAAACAGCAAAATTACCATCTCTACTATCTGTTCCAGCATTTAATGCATCACTTATTGTATAAACTTCAAGAGCATTAAGTATAGGAGGTAAGGTTGAAGTATCAGAAGCCTGTAGAGTAAAACTGGTATTTGCTGAAGCTGTCACATTAGTGATGTAAACTTCTTTTACACTTCCAAGAGGAGGAACTATTGGACTTGAAAATGGCACATCGTCTATGTACATTTGGATAGATCTTTGGCCAGCTGCGCTTTCATTTATTTCTGAGAAGTAAGTATTAATGTAAATAGGAAGTTCCTCTGATGGAAGTCTATTTATAAATTGAATGTATTCTCTAGTGCTTGAGGAAATAACAGCATTTTGTAGTGCTTGTTTTGGTGGAAGATCTTCTGCTGTTCTTGTGTTAATGCTTAATACCTCACTCTTTACTTCATCAAGTAAGATACCATATGCTGGTGTCCATATTCTATCATACACATCATCTGGGTACCTAGCATATTCCAATTATGCAACAACAATATTAAGCACTAAATTTTAGATAAATTTACATTCATATATTCGTTTTTTAGGTATAAGGCTACTAGCCCTAACCCCTATGCTCAAATGTGAATATTGATCCCTCGAATCAGTTAGGGCCATATGGTCGAGAAAACTTTCCATTGAGAGTTTTAAGTCAGGTCACTCAGGTGCATTCTAATGCTTTGAGTTAGAACTCTATTTAATTGATTAAGTTGGAAGAGATTTGTACTATCTTATCTAAGCACTCTTGGATAATGAACATTCATGTTTAATATATCTACTAGTAGTTATACATTAAGTTGGAACAAATTTGTACTATCTTATCTAAGGGATCTAGGGCTGGAAATGAATCGAGCTGAGTGAAACTTGGTTCAGCTCAACTCGACTTGATAAATATTGGATAAGGTCATAGCTGGACACGAGTTTGACATGAACCTTTTTTGTCAATTCGAACTCGACTCGACTCAAGCTGACAAACAGCTCAGTTCAACTTGTTAGCTCGACTCGCATGAATACAAAGTATATATAATCTCATTTGGTTCATGAACCAAGTTCAATAAACTATTTATCGAGTAGAGTTTTGAACTTTTTCGAGTTGATTCGGTTGATTGTCAGTCCTAGGGATTGGGTATTTACAACACATTTCTTATTGTGAGGAATATTTAGAACACATAATTAGCAACAAAAAATAAAATGAGATTTTTGTAACTAAAAATGAAGATAATAAGTAAGAACATAAAAATAACTTGGCCCTCACTATTTATAGTAATTTGGAATACCTGATAGTTAGATTTCCACCAAAAGCATATCTCCATTGCAAAATCAATGCATGATTAGAATCAAAATGACTATACATTGTAGGGTCCAAACTTCTTATTTCAAGTGATGATATGAAGGGAAATTGATTAGGCTTTGTTTGAGCAACACATATGCTAGTAAAATTTGCCTTAGTCACATATATTGCTTCAAAATTTTCATAGTAAGTACTTGAGGTATTAATAGTGGCCCAATAATTACCATCAAATTGAAGATCAAAAACAGGTGGAGATAATTTGCCATCGTAATTCCCATAGTAAAAACTTGCTCTAGCAAGAATTTTTTCTCCTTTTGGAACTTTGATAGAATAGCAATTTTTCTTTCTAGTTGGAAATACCCTTAGAGTGCTTAATGGACTAGAAGAACCTGAATAGACTACTTCAGATTCTCCATGTTGAATATAAGCATCATCACCTGTCCATCTTATGTTGTTATCATCAGTGAATGATTTAGATGATCCACAATTGATGCTCACAAAGATTGTGAGAGAAGGCTTTGAGAATAATAGCACCAAAAGTGCTAAGAGTAATAGAAAACTTAAGGGGCTTGTCATGGATATATATGGTTGTGAAGAGTTTTATGGAAGGAGATGGTGATTAACTAGCTTGAGTTTTGTGTTTAGGATAAGCATGATTTGGTTATATATATAACAATCCTATCATATATAGTTTCATTAATGATGTGATATGAATATAGTTGACTAGCTAGCAAAGTTGTTTTAACATTATTTAAATGTTGTTTGGGTTTGCACTCAAGGTTATTTTGGTTGTTTAATGATATGCTATGTCTTCAATCTTCATATTTGACTTGGGATTTATTTTAGATATTATTTGTTGTCATTTAGTTGTGAAAACTTCTAAAAGTTATATTAGACCTACAACTAAGGGACAAAAAATTAAACTCCAAATAGTTATATCTAAAGGAGTTGCCAAGGTGAGGTGACTGGGATGACAAAGTTCTTTTGTAATGCGGCGGAGCACAATGGTGGGGGTATCTGCAAATATTTTGATATCAAAGTCAGCAAGAGAGATAGTGAGAGACAATTAATGAGCAAACATACCTCATGTTAGAGTGGGGTCACTTAATTATAGTAATTGGTGGTGTCTAACACATGGATCCCGAGGTGCGTGGAAGGGTGCATGAGGAGCTGACTTGACAGAGTTTGTTGTGCTGTTTTGGCTGAGTTGAGGTGAAATCTCGACTGTTTGATCTATGAATGGTGTGCATGGTGAGTGAACTACTTAATGGGTCTTTGGAGTGAAGCCCATTCTAGATTAGAGATGGCCTGGTTCGGAACCCCACTTATTTTTTAATTACATGACTCAAACTACCAACTCATTACTTAAACGGTTTGTCAAAAAAAAAAACTCATTACTTAAACGGAACTAAATTTCTTGTCATAGTAATCATAGTAAATATCCAGTTTAACAACCCGTTGTATTAGACCTTATATATTAAACTAGGAAGAGAATAACATACATTAATAAACTAAATCATTCAATGCTTATGCTCACCAAATAGTTGACTTTAAACAAAATATATAGTGGTCCTAATTTAAGGCATCATTTACTTATAAACATTCCTAGTACAAGAATCGAACTATTTCTATATTGTTTCCTTTTTGTTATTCAATCTTAACATGAAGGCAACGTTGTGTAAGTCAGTTATGAGTTAACTACCTAATCATAGTTAACAAAGATATAATTATTACAACACAAAATATCTGTAAACAGGCATAGAATGTAATACCCTTAGTTGACTTGTCTAAATAAAATCTAGTTAGACGGCTGACAGAATAACAAGTAGTAGAAAGAGTCATTGAAATTAGAAATTCATAGAAGGGATTATAGAAAAATGGTGGTCAAATTATATGTTGCCTCCAAATACGGGAATGCTACAGTTTTGTTAGCTGGCAATGTCAATGCATGTCACAATTATTACATTAAATTGTTTCTCTTCAACATTCTTATGATCTTAATTATATCAGTATCATGGTTTTTGCAAACATGGTAGTCACTTTCTCCGTATCTTCCTTGGAGATATTCGTAGGCAGTCGTGCATGTTGCAATAATTTGACTATAAATTATATAAGTAAACCTATTTTGAAAACTAGAGAGAAGTTTTAACATATGACATCTAAACAAACATTTATTCAATGTCTGGTCTTGAGAATTTTCCAATACATGCTTAATATTGAATGGAAATTTATGGTAGCTAGGTCATGTCTAATTGTCTAGCTATCTAAGAATTTTTTTCCAGAGTCATTTGTTAAATGCCTTGTTCTGAACAAAATTTATTTAAAGTATTAAATATTTTGAGGGAGAGCTTTGCCGCCCACTGTGGTTCTACTCGGTTCGAGGGATTAGTCACCAGTTGCATGCAGATACTTGGATTATACCAAAAAGAAAAAATTTGTTTGGGGAAATAGAGCGGTTGGTAGTCAATTTAAATAACCAGGAGGAATTCTGCTAACTGATGTTTTTCTTCTTAAGGAATTTTCATTTTTGTTAATCAAACGGACACCATGCCTTGGATTTGTTTTAAAAAAGAGAAAAAATGATAACAGAAAATAGCTCAATGGGGGACTCAACCAAAACCCTAAGGGTATGTTAATTTGGGAGGGGGTTTTGCGAGGGGAAGGGAGGGGATGGCTTGAAAAAGTTTTGTCTATATTTTAATATGTGTTTGAGATTTTAAAAAATCAAACGAACAAGTTGATAGATATCAATATAACATTTTTAATCACATTTGATTTATGTTTAGAGACATTTTATAGCATCCTCAATTTATAATTGAAAAATATGTCTTTCCCTCCTTCCCCTCCCAAACATACCCTAAGCAAAAAGGAGATACAAACAACACAATAGTAGGTAGACCCTAACCAAGCCTCTTAAAACACTCCAACCTAGGAACTAGGACTAGCAACCAATAGGCAAATCAAAAAGATACAGATACGGAATTTATCTTTGAACGGTGTTATAGCCTAGAGAATTTTGGACCAAATTCTTTTTTTTAATGAGATTTCTTCTTTGGGTCTTGGAAACAACCGGTTCAGACTTATCATAATGTGCATTAAAATCTTCTAACTAATTTTAGAAGATTTTAAAAAAAGCAATTTACACTTAAGGCTCTATTTGGTAAGGCTGATCCGCCAGCTTATAGCTCATCAACTCGTTGTAATTGTTTGGGACTAAGTATTAATTACAAACGTCTATTTACGTAATATTATATTTATAATCTACCTCAACAACTAATTGTACCAAACACGTTAAATTTTATCCGCTATAAGTTACCTTATCCGTTATCCGCTAACTTATCTGCTATTCGCTACTTTTTTGGTGTAAATGTTATTTAGAAGCTGGCTCCGCGCTTTTCCCCATTGATAACCAAAATCCTAGAGCTGTGATCAGGAGAAGGAGTACTTGACTAGTTAATTTCAAGAGTTCTACTAGACAAAGGAAATTCCTGATAACTCTAATAATTTCTTTAACAAGTGAGTCGTAATTCCTGATAACTCTTATTTCACATAATTAATTGTGTTTTGTGCTTACATGTGGTGTGAGTCATCCCATTTTGTTCCAATATTTGTGGATTTCAATTTGGATAGATTAATTTAGGCCTTGGAGCTAGATATATATAACTTGTATATCTTTGCCTTAGTTTTACAACACCTCTAAGAAAGACTTAATCGAACAAATGTAAACCATGTAAGACTTATGAATGTGCCAAGATAGCGAAACGAACTTTTTGAGTCTTGGGCACTATTAATAGAATCAAGAGACTATGAATGGTACCATTAGGAATGAGTACTAGAAACTAGTTTATAATGATAGATACAATCGAAGGATGAGGGGAAAAGTACCAAATTTGTGACTTCAATTCGTACAATATAAAATTGAAGCATAGCACGAATTGATTCATGAAGGATTCATGTCCTTCATGAATCGATTCATAGCCTTGAGAGAGCATAGATCGCCTTAATTTGACGAGTCTGATTCCTTCTTCAACCTAAAAAGGTTAGTAGTCATGCATGAACTATAACTCTAGTCTTATCTCCAAAATATCTACCACCCCAAAGTCCTCAAAGCGTCTATTTTTTTTTTTACTATTTGCAACTGATACTTCCTCTATTTCGTCACAAACCATAACATCATATCCTCATATACCCTGATCAGAAGAAGTAACATACACATTCATTTTGAAAGCTCCCAATCTCTGTGGTTTCTGGTTCTTTCTCTTGTTGACACATTCATAATAATATTAAGTTATATTTATCCCATCTTATTTACATTTTAAAAACAAAATTAGTTTAATCTCCATATTAATTTAGGAAATTTCTTTTTTGACAATATTTAGGAAATTATTATATTGTATTATTGTATTAATTTAATTTCTAAATTAAAAGAATTTTTTATAACAAAAAAAGTTGAATACATAAATAAAAATATTATGAGGATTAATTTTAAAAATAATGTATAAATTTCTTTGAAAGTATTAATGGTCTATATAATCTACGATATACAATAAATACATAAAAATCGCATAAAATATAAACAGTTAAATATTTTACTGCAATTAAGAAATAATACACTTTAAATTAATTTCTATTTAACTTAAATAACACAAATATCTCTCTCTCTCTCTCTCGTATTTCTCTCTCGTCTATTTCACTAAAAACAAACGCATCGTTAAAGAGTGAGAGTAAGGGACGCTCACGTGTATAAAGTGAGAAGGTGAGGTGAGGTGAAGGCGTGAACGGTGTTTTGGTATTTTGAAGTGGAGAGAGAGTTTAGAGTTAGGACATAAAAGTATTACAACTATACACAACCAAATCCAAATAACCCATAAAGGGTTAACAACCTTGAAAAGCATAGATCGCCTCCGACGAGTCTGGTTGCTCCTCCTCCCTAAAGAAGGAGCAACCAATCGCAAATTATAACCCTAACTTTATGCCCAAAATCTCTGCAACCCACCGTCCTTAAATTCGTTGAAATTTCCTACCATTGCAGAAGAATCAAATGTTAAAAGTTCCTCTATTTCGTCACAAACCACAACACCATCTCGTTAAATACCCCTATCAGAAAAAATCCCAAGCTCAATGAGTTCTGGTTCTTTCTCTTGTCGACACATTCATCATATTATTAACTTATATTTATACTATACCATCTCATTTAATCGCTATAACAATCTTCCTTGCTTTAGGCTAGGGCGTAAAATTTTGTAATAAAAAAATTCTTTAATTTCATTTCCCCCAACGCCATCATGGGTAGGGGTGTTCAAAACCGAATCAACCAATAGACAAACCGCAAACCGAACCAAACCAAACCGAAAACCGCAAAAAACTGCTTTTAATCGGTTTAGTTCGGTTCTTTTTTTCGTTGGACCGCGCGGTTCGGTTCGGTTCGCGGTTTGATTTCAGAAACCAAACCAAACCAAACCAAACCAAACCGCAAGTAACACTAAGGCTTGTTGAATTACAACCTTCCTCACTAACTTACTAACCCAAATGCAACTAAAACTCAACTCTCACTCACTTACTAGCCCAAATCCAGTTAATTCTTTGACTCACTTACAAACAATCCATATTGCTATGATATATTTAAAAATTACAATAAAATATTTAATTCAAATTCTTTTAAACATTGTCTTAGGTATCTTAAAAGTATTAAAAAAGAGTAATTTATATACTATATATATTTGAGTAGACTTTTTCTTAAAGATTTATGTTAGCCATTTCTTATGTTAGTTAATTTAACTTAATTTTAAATTATGTTTTGTCTTGGAAAAAAACGAACCAACCGAACCAATCGAAATCGCATTGGTTTGGTTCGGTTTTATTTTAGGAAGCCAACCGAACCAAACCACACCGCATGTAATTTTACCTTGCGGTTCGGTTCACTTTTTGTCTCAAAGCCGAACCAAACCGCACCGCGAACACCCCTAATCATGGGTGGTGTCTCTTGTGCTGATTTTTTGGTTTGTCTTTTTGCTTTGGTAAAAAAAAGTGCTATTTATTTCATTGCCGCAAATTTTCTCATGCCCTAATTTCAATTTTCAATCACTTCATCGTTCTCCAACTCAGTTCAGATCATCAACGTCTCAAAATTTCAATTTCACACAACAAGAAACAAAAACGAATTTCTTGTTATTGGCGACAATGAAGTTTCGCTATGCAATGGTGTGTTCTTCGAATCAGAACAGAAGCATGGAAGCGCACTTCCTTCTCAAGAGACAGGGTTTCGATGTGTCTTCTTATGGCACAGGTGCCCATGTTAAGCTTCCTGGTCCTTCCCTCAGAGAACCAAATGTCTACGAGTTTGGAACTCCCTATAAGCAGATGCTTGATGAGCTTCGCAGAAAAGACCCTGAACTGTATCCTCTTATATCTCTCTTTCTTTGGCTTAATTTTCTTGCCCCTTTTGATTTTTCTAGCAAATAATGAAATTTAAGCTTCTGGGGTTGCTTCAGTTACACAAAGTTGTGATTTTTGTTAGCTCAAACTATGACTTGTCGAGTTACTTCAATTTCAATTTTTGTTTGCTAAATTCATTTAGTTTTATTGGACATGTATTTTTCTTTTCAGCTTGAATGAGGGAATGTAAGGATTGAATGAATAGTGTCTTCTTTGAGTGAAAATAATGGGTTTGATGTTATGCACTTGATGTGTTTGTATGAATGTCAAATAAATATATGCAAAATAAAAGTAACTGGGTTTTAATTTTTTACGGCTAATTTGCTTATTTAGTTTTTCTGTTCTGACTTTGTTGTGCTACGCATGAAACCATGAACTCCTTGTGAGACTAAGAAGTATGTGGATTTTGTATAAGAATTAAAGAACAGTGTTAGGATTAGGATTATGTTGCTGTTGGACTTGTTGGTAATGCGATTTTGAATTCTACTGTTATTCTATGGAACCTTGACAAGAGTGGAGTTACAAGCGAAATGGAATCCTGCCTATGCTGAAAAGAAACGCAGCAACCAAATTGGCACCTCAGCGATGGCAAGATAATGCTGCTGATGGATGCTTTGATATTGTATTTACATTTGAAGAAAAAGTATTTGACATGGTTGTTGAAGGTTAATATTCTTTCTCGTCCCTTTCACTTTTGTTGATATGTGTTAGTATAGGATGTTTAAAGTTGAGTTATCTTTTTGACATAGTTTTGCTTTGCGAGCAATTGCATACCTTTTATTCAGTTTCACCTTGTATTGTAGATTGAATCAGTGAGTAGGGTGCTATAGTTTTAAGTTGAGATGTTTAAACGGAGTTTGAAAGGATGTTTATTAACAAAACAAGAATTTCAAGTATTTAGAGTTCCAAATTTGCAGGGAGTTGCAGATATCGTTTTTATTTATCTCTGTTTGATCTTATTAACAACAGAGCTCCAAATGTAGTGAAGTGTGGGAATTTTGTGTTTCACATAACAATAGATTATCTTAGGAAGCGTGCGAGTGAGGTACAAACCACGATGAAAAGACTCGTCATGGTTTGTTGAGACACTTGTTAATCCTGAAAGCTGTATGAGACAGTACTGACTATATTTTCTATTTTTTGCTGAAATTGTTTTATTTTAGTACTTTGTTGTAAAGCTGTCAAATTATTTTCAAAGTCCTTATAGTTCTATGGATGTTGTTGTGGCTATCTATCTAGTCATAATGTTGAGTCTAATGCCTCTATAGTTATATCTATCCTTGACCACCATTTAATTTCAATAATATGTAGATCTCCACAATAGAGAACATGTTTTGATGAAAACGGTGTTGATAGTCAACTTGGAGGTGAAAGATAACCATGAAGAAGCTGCTATAGGAGCAAGGCTTACTGCGGATCTATGTCAGGAGGTTTGTCTCTCATGCACCATATATTTCCTTTGTATTCATTTTATATGACACTACTTGTTGACTTACTAAGAAGATTTGGATATGGGAGACCAATACAACAGCATGGCAAAAAATAAACCAATTTGGTCCCTGAAATTTCACAAAAATTCAATTTAGTCATTGACATTTATAATATATCAACTTAGACCTTGACTTTTGCAAGTGTTTTAATTTAGTCTTTTTTTTTGCAAAATAGAGGGACTAAATTTAAACACTTTCGCAAAAGTTATGGATTATGTTGATATATTGTAAATTTCAGGGACAAATTGAACTTTTATTAAATTTCTGGGACCAAATTAGCTAATAACTTTAAAATTACACATGTTCTGTTTTCTAGAAGACTCCTTTTTTTAGTGTTTTCATGTTTCATGGCTTACTAAGGTATATTTTATGCATAGATTGAAGCTACTGAATCATGGGAGGAGTCCATTGATGATATTATTGCGGGTTTTGAGAAGCAACAGCGGCGGAAGATTATGTACACCATATCCTTCTACTAAAATCTTCCTTTTTTTCCTAAGAAAATTTTGGGTGAAGCTTCTGTATAAGTTTGGCTTGTACATTGCATCTCAAATGAAAACTAGTATATTGGCTGTTGTGAATTGAAATTTAGACGGTTTAAACTGCCAAAAGGAAAAAGGGTTATGTTGTCTATTTGACGCATGTTATGTTTTTATCTTTTTTCCTGAATGACAAATGTTAGTGTCATGGTTGGTATGTTAGTTTGCCGGGTTTCAAATCCTAGACCCCCGGTCAAATTCTTTAAGCATCTCTTAACTCACCAATTGAACAACCTCGTTAGAACATATTGTGTTATTATCTGTTTATTCAATTATGTAAACATTGAATAGAATTTGTGGTAAGATATCAAGTGCACTGTGACTTTATTGATTTAGAGTTTAGTTTGAATGGTTGCTAGTGTTTTAAGTTTGAGGATAGCGTATTGTGTTTAATTAGACTTTTCCCCCAACTGTTAAGGAGGTTAGACATGAATGAAGAATAAAGTATAGAATGATTTTTAGGTAGGAATGAATTAATTAGCCAAAGTCAGGTTGTCTTGCCTGACACAAAACTCTCCAAAGCTATTGTGAGTATTGAAAATTGTCCCCGATTAATTAGCCTTCAGAGTGCATTAATAAAATATAATGCATTTTGCAAAAATAAATATAGCTACTGAAATTAGGATATGTTTTACTGGTGTTAATTTTCATTTTGTTTGGTTCTGATAGTTGGCTACTAATAGAGTGTTGGAGAATTTTACTTTCAGGTCACTAGTTCTTCATGCGATTATGGTGGATTCTTGAAGAGAATTAACAGAAAAGCTTGAAAGTTAGTTAGAGAGAGGGAAGAGCAACAGAATGAATGAAAAATACTGGCTCAATTTCATTTTAATTGCTAATTGAGTTTTTACCATGTGTATTAATACAACACATATCAAGAGTTTACCATGGTAACAACTATTTACCAATGTAACAATAAAACTAGTAAAAACAGTTAATGGGACTTAACTGAAATTACAATTAATACATAGTAAAACACTTATTTGCCAAATGGCCCTTATACAAGTTTGAATTACTCCTTCTACAATACTCTCCCTTGATTCAAGCTTGTAAGACTTTGCATTCCTATCTTGCATCTCATTGCTTCAAATTTGCTGGTTTTTAATGCCTTGGTTAGCATATTAGCTAACTGATCTTTTGTATTGCAATGCTCTACTGCTAGCTTTCCTCTAGCCACTTGATCACGCAAGAAGTGGTATCTTATTTCAATGTGCTTGCTCCTTCCATGAGCAATTGGGTGTTTGGCTAGGTCTATTGCTGACTTGTTGTCCACCTTCAACCTCATAGCACCTTCAGACTTCAATTTTAACTCAGATAACAACATTTGCAGCCACTGTGCTTGACTTGCCCCAAAAGCAGCAGCAATATACTCTGCCTCGCAACTTGACAGTGCCACCACATTTTGCTTCTTAGAACACCATGCTATTGGAGCATCACCCAACATGAAGATATATCTAGAAGTACTCTTTCTATCTTCTGCATCACCACTCCAATCAGCAACTGTGAAACCAACCATTTCAGTAGTAACATGTTCTTCTGCAGTAGGGAATAAAATTCCCCAATCACTGGTACCCCTAAGATACCTCAGTATCCTTTTTGCAGCAACCAAATGAGATCTCTTAGGCTCCTCCATGTACCTGCTGGCCACTCCAACACTGTAAACTATGTCTGGTATAGAGTGACAGACATATCTAAGTGAGCCAATTAGTTGTCTAAATAGTGTTGGATCCACTGCTTCATCAGTGGAGCTCTTCTGCAGTTTCACAGTGACATCTGCATGTGTTGTGACAGGGTTGCAATCCAACATCCTGAACCTTTTAAGTACATCTGTGATGTATTTCTTCTGGTGGAGAAAGATTCCTTTGTCACATGGTACAAATTCCATGCCAAGGAAGTAGGAGAGTTTTCCCAAATCAGTCATCTCATACTCAGTCATCATTTGCTTCTTAAGTTTCACAATTTCTTGCTCATTTTCACCTGTCACGAGCAAGTCATCAACATATAGGCAGATGATCATCAGACCAGTATCTGAGTTTGATCTCACATACACACCATGCTCTGTTGAGCATTAGTGAAATTCAAACTTTGTAGTGAGGCATCAATCTTCTTGTTCCAGGCACGTGGTGCTTGTTTAAGGCCATATAATGCTTTCTTCAACTTCATTACTTTGTCCTCCATCCCTTTCTTCTCAAAACCAGTTGCTTGTTTCACATAAACTTCTTCCTCTAATGGCCCATTGAGGAAGGCAGACTTGACATCAAGTTGATTCAAAGTCCACTTCCTCAAACTAGCTAAAGCAACAATTAGCCTTACAGTTTCAATCCTTGCAACTGGAGCATAAATTTCATTAAAGTCAAGTCCAGGTTGTTGTAGGAAACCCTTTGCAACCAACCTGGCCTTGTACTTTGCAACCTCACCATTGGGCTTCATTTTGGTTTTGTAAACCCATTTCACATCAATTGCCCTCTTCTTGCTTGGTAGACTCACCATTTCTCAAGTATCATTTTTGTTGATAGATTTCAGTTCATCCTTCATTGCTTCTTTCCAATTTGAGTTTGCAAGGGCTTGTTCAAGTGAGAGTGGTTCAGATTCTGCCATGAGAACCAAGGGCATCATATCAGTTACATCTTCACTCAAGGCAGCAGGGAATACTTCATAATCCTGCAATCTTGCAGGAGGGTGTCTCACCCTTTCTGATCTTCTCAATGTCTCTGCATTGCCATCATCATTATTCTCAGTAGCAGGTTGCTGCTCATTCTCCTCTCCCTCACTTTCAACCTGATCACCATCAAGTTGAACTTCAATTGTTTCATCAGTAGGCTTCTCAGTTGATTCTGCCCAGTTCCATTCTTTAGTCTTATCTACTATCACATCATTGCTTATCACTACCTTCTTGTGAATTGGATCATACAACTTGTATGCACCAGTGCTATGATAGCCAACTAGAATCATTGCTTGTGATCTAGAATCAAGTTTCCTTCTGTTTTGCTCAGGAACATGTCTGTAACAGAGTGAACCAAATATCCTGAAGTGTCTCACACTAGGTCTCACACCACTCCATGCCTCTTCTGGTGTGACACCTTCAAGTCTTTTGGTTGGGCACCTATTCAATATGTGAGTGGTTGTGTGCACTGCTTCTGCCCAGAATTCATGTGGGAGATGCTTCTCTCTTAACATACATCTCACCATGTTTAACACAGTCCTATTCCTCCTCTCAGCTGTGCCATTGTGTTGTGGAGTATAAGGAGCCATTATTTCATGTATTATACCTTCAATTTTGCAGAAGTTTTCAAACTCATGTGATGTATATTCACCACCACCACCAGTTCTAAGCAATTTAATGGTACAGTCACACTGTTTTTCTACTAACAGTTTAAATTGCTTGAAAATATTAAACACTTCACTCTTCTTTTGTATTATGTAAATCCACATTTTCTTAGTGAAGTCATCAATGAAAGATACAAAATAGAGATTACCTCCATGAGACTTGACCTCAAAAGGTCCACACACATCTGAATGGACAACTGCAAGTTTCCTTGTGGCTCTGGTTGGCACTACTGACTTGTAGGACTTCCTAGGTTGCTTACCTTCACAGCACTTTCCACATATTTCCTTTGGTTCTTCAAATTGAGGTAAGCTAATCACCATACTCCTCTTCTGCAACATGTTCAAATTGGTGAAATTTAAATGACCCATTCTCTTGTGCCATTTCCACACAGCTTTATCTACTTGTGCAATAAGGCAGTTCTGATCAATGGAGTTCACACCAACTTTGAAAGTCCTGTTACTTGACATTAGTACTTTCAAAACTTCTTTCTCTTCACTGTCAAATACTTCCATGTAATTGTCCCTCATGCTCATTGAATAGTCCTTTTCAAGCAATTGACCTAGGCTCAATAAGTTGCTCTTCATTTGAGG
This sequence comes from Astragalus glycyphyllos, assembly GCA_963573325.1. NCBI lineage: Eukaryota > Viridiplantae > Streptophyta > Magnoliopsida > Fabales > Fabaceae > Astragalus > Astragalus glycyphyllos. The sequence continues at coordinate 5,097,286 of OY754313.1, read as the reverse complement.
AACATAGAGTACATCACTGACAATCACTTTCCTACCATCTTCTCTTCTAATGTCCACCTTGCCAATACCTTCAGCTATCACATAACTTCCATCTCCAAACCTGATTTTTCTCCTTATGCTTCTGTCAATTTCAGAAAACCACTCTAGGTGCCCTATCATATGATTTGAGCAGCCTGTATCCAAATACCACCATTTCACTGCTCCTGATTCAGACACAGTCATCAACATCATCACTTCCTCACCAATTGTGGCCATCAGTGCCACCACTTTTTCATCAGAGTCATGCGCAAGTTGTGCCTCTTCATTCTTCTTTCTAGGCACCTTAGGATTTACACACTCATCAGCAAAATGTCCCCACCTTTGACAGTTGTAACACTAAATATGTTCCTTGGATTTCTTTTTACTCTTACTATCATTTTCACTCCCTTTCTTTTGATTATCTTGCTTAGAGTTTCCACCCTCACTCTTGTTATTCTTCCACTTTCCCTTTCCCTTCTTCTTCCAAGATTCATTCCCACCACCTCCTTTCTTTTGAGATTGGGCAAACAATGCCTTCTCAGTTTCTTTCTCTTCTTTCTTGATACCTTCTCTATTTTTCAATTTTAGTTCATGTGCTTCTAAAGAACATAATAACCGTTCTAATTTCAGGTTATCTAGGTCTTTAGACTGTTCAATTGCAGCAACCACATTATCAAATTTTGGTGTCAACCCCGTGAGCACTTTTTCTACCTTTATTGAATCAGTCACTACTTCACCACAACTTTTCATTTGATTAGTCAAGATTACTAACCTGTTCACGAATTGCGCAACCGTCTCATTTGATTCCATCTGAAGCAGACCTAATTGACGCCTTAGGGACATCAATTTCACCTTCTTAGTTTGATTGTCACTGGCGTAAGTGGTTGCAAGAACGTCCCCCGCTTCTTTGGCCGTTTCATATTCGATGATCTTCTCCAAGACATTCGCATCAACGCACTGATGGATGAGAATATTGCCTTGTCGTCCTTCTTCATTTGATCACGGTGAGTTGTCCTCGCCGCCTCTGTTGGTGTTGCTCCAAGAGGTGTCACCCCACTTCGAATGACCTCAAGAACACCCTGATATCTGAAGAGGACCTCCATCTGTGCCGTCCATCGTTCATAGTTGTTGTCGTCGAAGACTGGTAATTTCGCCGGAATGTGGTCGTTGGAAGATTTCGTTTGTTGCGTCGCCGCCATGCTTCACCGTCGTAGCGTGGCCGTGGATCTCACTTGCTCTGGATGCAAGTTGTTGGAGAATTTTACTCTCAGGTCACTAGTTCTTCATGCGATTATGGTGGATTCTTGAAGAGAATTAACAGGAAAGCTTGAAAGTTAGTTAGAGAGAGGGAAGAGCAACAGAATGAATGAAAAATACTGGCTCAATTTCATTTTAATTGCTAATTGAGTTTTTACACTGTGTATTAATACAACACATATCAAGAGTTTACCATGGTAACAACTATTTACCAATGTAACAGTAAAACTAGTAAAAACAGTTAATGGGACTTAATTGAAATTACAATTAATGCACAGTAAAACACTTATTTGCCAAATGGCCCATATACAAGTTTGAATTACTCCTTCTACAATATAGAGTTTCTCAATACTTTCAATGAAAGATTATTCTTCACTTGTGCTTAGACGCAAATTTTGCACGAGCTAACACAAAATTTGTCACTGAAAAATCAAACCTGAGATTACCAAGTCGACCCTCTATGTCCTAGGGAAGGTTTGTCACTAAGCTAATTGTGTTGGATGTGTTAGCTTTTGTTTCTGTTACTGTTTGTGCTTCACAAGGGGCGCATTGCAGTCTTATTATGAATTGGTTTGGTTCTATCAACATCTGTTCTTGTTTTTTGCAGATTCTGTCAAAATTTCTTATGGGGTGTTGTTTTATGTTTGGTCTAATTTTGTTGCACTAGAAAGTTATTCTAAAGTTAAAAGTTAAAAATAAAAACTTCAGGTGAATGGCAGAGCATGTAATACATGGGTTTTAGTTTTTGTAACAAAAATAAAGGAATGCATGGGTAAAACATGAAAAAGGATTAGTTTGACTTTGATCCTCTCCATTCACGTCTCTAACTTCAATATTATTCCTCTTCATCAACACCTATCTCAATCTCTCAATTAAATTTCCTTACTCTTTGTTATTGTTTTATTTTTTATTCATCTTCCCTTTCCTACACTTACTTTTTTTTTGTAAGTAAATATTTTGATTTTTTAGTCTCACGAAGTATTACATGTTTTTGAAATGAATATCTTCTATAAGATAAAAAAGGCTGATCTAATTATAACTATAGTCATCTTATATTTTTCATATATCACCAATGGGTGGGGTATTTTCCTAATCCTCTTTTGTCTTTTTCTAACATCTTTTATTTTTGACAAAATTGCACTTTTGGCCCTTTATGTTTGGGGTTTGTGTCAATTTGCCCCTTTATGTTTTTTTTCCTCGTTTTAGCCCCTCATATTTTTTTTTGTGTCATTTTGACCCCTGTCGTTAGTTTTTCCAACGGACGCCACACTGGCAATTAACTGCTGACGTGGCATCCTAATTGTCCAATCTGACGTGTCTTCATTAAATGACATGGCCAGTGAGGGGCCAAATTGACACAAATAAAAAACATAGGGGACCAAATTAACACAAACACAAAACATAATCGATCACTCTCCATCTTTTTCCTTCATCTTCTTCTTCTCCAGCGAGCCACCACCATCTCCGGCGAGCCACCACCACCCTCTCCTCCTCACATCTACTACCGCCACACCACCACCACAACACCAAAATAGAATCCTAAATCCCAATAGCAATCCTAAATCCCTAAATCACAAATCCTAAATTCCTAAATTCCACTTCTTCAAACCTTCTGCAGAAAAGCTTCTCTGCACTCTCAAGCGAAAAAAAAATCCAGATTTGAAATTAATTTCTAAAAGAATCGAAAAGTTCAGCTTCTCTTCAAACCTTCATACTTAGCAAATTACTTTCTAATTATAACTGAAGGAGGCGAGGGTAATTAGAAATCTGAATTTATAGATAGCATAACAACCATTCAAATTTATGTGTTTTGTTAAAGTGGTGATAATAATATGTTAAAGTGACTGAATCAAAAATTTCAATTTTTTCTTCAAACCTTCAAACGCAGCAAACTCTGCAAGAGTAAAGATAATGATATTGTTCATATGAAACATTTATTTTTGTTTGATTTTATTTTCTTCCTTCTTGTTCATTCGTTATTTATTGTTGTTGTTGATAATTATTTGATCTGAAGGTTGAAATTTCAGAAAGGTTTTTGAGATGTTTTATCTCTGGATTGTGATTTGAGATTTGGGATTTAGGGTTGGTATTGTGATTTAGGGATTTAGGATTTCGGATTTAGGTATTTAGTTTAAGAGTTGAGATTTATGGTTCGGTGGTGGTGGTGGCGGCTCTCGCCGGAGTTGGTGGTGGTGGCTCGCCGGAGAAGAAGATGAAAATGGAGGAAGAAGATGGAGAGTGATTGATTATGTTTGTGTCAATTTGGTCCCCTATGTTTTTTATTTGTGTCAATTTGGCCCCTCATTGGCCATATCATTTAATGAAGACACGTCAAATTGGACAATTAGGATGCCACGTCAGCAGTTAACTGCTAGCGTGGCGTCCGTTAGAAAAAACTAACGGGAGGGGCCAAAATGACCCACAAAAAAAACATGAGGGGCTAAAACGAGAAAAAAAAAATATAAAGGACCAAATTAACACAAATCCCAAACATAAAAGGCCAAAAGTGCAATTTTGCCTTTATTTTTTCACTTTTTTCTAAGATCTTACTTTTCAAACAATCATGTCATCTGATAACCTAAAAAACAATCACACTCCACCCTCCTTTCATTCAAACTTTTTCCTTCTCTTAATCCTCTTGTTTTATCTGATAACCTCATTGCTGTAGTTTTCACAATTTATCTACTTGAATCATCTACAAGTCTCTTAGTACATTGTAGTTGTAGTTTTAATGTTTTTGAACACATTAATTTTATTTTTTATTTTTTATAAATCATTATTTTGCTTTGGAGTTCGGACAAGAAAATATTATGTATTTCCTAAGGGGTGTGGTTGAGCGATTGGGGCTCATCCTCCCATAAATAAATGTCGAGGGTTTGATCCTCGCATTGAGTATGAAGCAACTTTGGGTCAAATGTCCCACCCTTCGAGGTGCCTCTAATCCAATGAGAGAATTAGTCACTGCGTTCAGTGGTAGATACTCTGATCTCGACAAAAAAAAAGAATACTTATTATTTTATTATTTTGCTAGAGTTTCAACGGGTAAACATTTCATGTTATTGTATAATTTCGTTATTTTTTATTCCCTACAGAAAAATGTTTTACAATATTGGGGTAATTATTTTTTATATTTTATTGTCATAAATGCCTTTTTTTATAAATGATTATTTATTTTATTCTCGACGAGAAAACATTAAACACCGTAGTAATAATTATTTTTTCTACTTTGTTTGAGTTCGAACTAGAAAACATCTAAAATATTTGGAGGGTAGCTCACATGGTTGAGTGAAAGGGACATCGTTGGTGGAAAAACGTAGGCGTACGGGGTTCGAACCTCGCTTCCCCCTCCCCTCTAACAATTAACACACTAATTTCTAACCACTTTTGCCTATAAAAAAGACATCTAAACTAAACTTGTAAAAATGAAAAATATTTACAAGGACTAAACTAGAAAAATGTCATATTTGCAGCGAAAAAATTTCAAAGACTAAAAACATGAAAAATATTTGGAGGGTAGAGAATTTAGCTCTATGACCATATTTTAATACAACGAATCGTGGTCGTTGAATAAATAAACCATCATTCATTACCACAAATATACATTTCTCAGTTTCTGTTATTACGATCTAATAAGAAACCAAAAAAGGAAAAAAAAACACAAACTCGCCGGAAAATTGCTTCCCCAAAACCGAAAGCATTTCTATTTTCCGGCAATGTGTTCCGGCACCGGTTGTCTCCTCCTTCTGTTCCTATCATCGATCCGTCACATTCATTCGGAACAGATCATCAAACTCCCTTCAGAAAACGACATCTCCGGCGAGTATTGCGATAGCTGGAGGCTAGCGGTGGAGGTGAACAACGTAGGGGCATGGAATCGGATTCCGGCGAGTTGTGTAGATTTTGTTGGGGAATACATGGTGGGAGAACGGTATAAGAAGGATTGCGATGTGGCGGGGAAATATTCGTCGGAGTTTGTGAAGAGCGTGACGGTTACCGGTGACGGAAGAGACGCGTGGGTTTTTGATATTGATGAGACGCTGCTTTCCAATGTGCCTTATTATCAAGCCGTTGGATTTGGGTAAGTGGTTTTCGGTTTTTGTTTTTTGGATTTTTTCAGCCGTTGGATTTTGATTCGCTTATTCACTATACATGGTCCCTATGGGGTCCCACAAATGGAAGGTCACTAATTTTTTATTTATATAGTTTTATTTATATTGAGTAATAATTCAATTAATCCAATCTTTTAGGGTAGGGTGTGTATGAGTAAACTTTATTCAATAATAATAAAGTTATTCCAAAAGGGTTGAGGTTAGGTAAACACTAATTATTGATCTTTATTACTAGCTAACATAGGTATTTATGTTATTTGTTGCTTTTAGTGGGACGGATCAATTAAGTCTCTCATTGGTGTAGAACTAAAATTAACTAAAATTGACGGTAGAATATTGATTTTAGTGGTTCATCGAGAGATTTAGTTGATCCCTCACCCTAGAAGTATCCTATGTTTAGGTAATTTAAATAAGCTTTCAATTACTAAATAATTCCTTTTTTTTTGACAAAACTAAATAATTCCTTCTGAATGCGCCTCCTTAGAGGATACAATTAGGGTCTGTTTGGATTCACTTATTTGAGCTTATTTAATATATAAATAGTTATAAGATTATTTAAGAGAACTTACGAAAACTGCTCATGCGAATAAACTATTTTCAGCTTATTTCCATACACCATCCAAGATAACTTTATATGAAAACAGTTTGTAAGACTATTTGGGAGAGCTTATAAAAACAGCTTACGATGTCAATAAACTATTTTCAACTTATTTCCATACACTGTCTAAGATAGCTTATATGAAAACAATTTGATTTGATTTTATGTTTTATTATACATCTAGCTTATACATAAGAACTTAATTAAGTTGTTTACCCAATCAAAGCCTTAGTCCTTAAGTCAAATAGTAATTTGAAACTAATTTGGTTTAGTTTTACCAAAATACAGCTTTAATATTGTGATCCGAACAAGATCTTAAATGAGATCATTGATGAAACTAACCCTTGTTGTAACCAGCCATTAAGAAAAGAAGAATCTTTTAAGAGATTGGGTTTCTTTAGCTGTACTTGTCCTTAAGGGTTATGTTGTCTTGGCAGATTTGTTTGGTTGGCCAATGGAGGGCTGAATAGCTGAACTAAGATTGTATAGAAAAAAGGAGTTTACCAAATACTAAGGCTCACACATATCTATGGAATTTGGGTACTTGCTTTCAGTTACCAAAATGAATGAAAGCTTTTTTTTTTTTTTGGTATCGGACCCTCGCGGGCGACCCACGCAGTGGCCCAACGCTGTCAACGAAGGACTAATCTGCGCTCGCTACTTGGGGCTCTTAATCATTTCGCTGGCCAACAAAATGAATGAAAGTATGAAACAACTAATTAAAAGAGATTCCATTGAAAAATACAAGTAAAAGAGTAACTATATTAGCATTTAAGATTGGAGCTAATTGAGGGAGTGGATTGACTTGCTTGACCCATAGAGATTGTTTGTATGAGTTTCTTTGATTAGTTCATAATGTGTTTATCTTGATGAAACTTTGGTGCTTGGACCACAGGTCAGAGATCTTCAATGAGACATCCTTCAATGATTGGGTGAACTTAGCTGATGCCCCAGCAATTCCATCTAGTTTGAGTTTATATGAAGAGCTTCAGAAACTAGGCTTCAAGATATTTCTCTTAACTGGAAGGAGTGAGTATCAAAGAAATGCCACCGAGGCAAACCTTCTATTTTCAGGGTACAAAAACTGGGAGAGACTCATCTTAAGGTGCATAAATTGTTGACTTTGTTGTTTAGAAGATATATGTATTTTCTGTTCTGTTCTGTTGTAAATAAACTTTACCTGAATTTCCTTGTTAATATTATGAAACAGAGGCTTTTCTGATCAAGGCAAACCAGCTACTATTTACAAATCTGAGAAGAGAGCAGAATTGGTGAATGTAGGGTACAGGATCCATGGTAACTCTGGAGATCAGTGGAGTGATTTGTTGGGTTATGCAGTCGCCTCGCGCTCTTTTAAACTCCCAAACCCAATGTATTATATTTCTTGACATACAAATGGCTTCTCCAATCTGTGTATTCATTATTCGCGATTGTTTGTTGTAACCAAAGTTTTAGGTCACTGCCACGCCTTTGTTGTGGAGAAGCACAGTAAACATAGCTTATGTCACTGCAATTGCAGTCGCTTCGTGGTCGCGTAGACTAAAAAACTTTGATGTCGCAACCTACATTGCGGTCGCAGATCCTTTTTCCTGGTTGTAATATCTGTTAATGATTTTTTCATGGTAAAATGATGCTTGTTACAACAACAGGAATTGTGAATTGTACTAGTTTCTACTTTCTAATGTGATTCATGTTGCAGATAAGACTTATTTTGATCTTTCACATGTTTTTAGTTCTCACCAAATAGTACAAAACAACTTGTGTTATTATGCTTTTTGATTAACAACTCTTCTGATGTGAAAATCTATGCCCAATTTTTTGACTTTCACTGTTCAGTAGCAATCAAAAGGTTGAAGAATCCGTGATGAACTAGTGCATATTAAGGTAATCAAATCAAACATGTCACGTGAAACATAAATTATCTATCTTTCATAGGGGTCCAAGATATAGATAATAGACTAATCACAAATTGCAAATATTTTTACTCCAAAATATAGACATATCTTATCAATGCAAGTTCAAGTATAATTACAAATATGCTTACAGAATCTATAAAAAATTAAATTAACAGATTCTTACATTAAGATTGGTATCCCTAATTAATGTAACAGCCAAGTACAAATTGTAATCTATCTAGCACTGACACTTCAGGTTGAAGACGTATTTGGTATCCGATACCAACACCGACACTTTAATTACTTACATTTTTCAAACTAAATCCAACTTCTAGGTGTTCGTGTCAGTGTTGTGTCTGGTGTCCGTACTTTGTAGGCTGTAATTAACTATCAAGGAGATTGTGATTGTGAAGTAGTGGGATTAGTGTGCTTAGAGCTACTTACAGTGAGAGAACCACAAACAAGAGGCTTTGGTGTTGGAATTCTGAGACAACTTAAGCTACCACCTGGGATAATAGAACATTCTGGTTGAGGTCTCTGCATATTCCTCCCAGGAATACAATTAACTGAGAAATCAAACCCAACATTCTTAAAAAAAAGCCTTGAACATTCTTGACTAAACCCAGAAAAGAAATTATAAGCAACTGTTAAATTAGCCAAACTTCTAATAGAACATACTATATCAGATAACTCCCCAGAAAGCTGATTATGAGCCAAATTCAATACTTCAATATTTTCCAAACAAGATAAAGTATCTGGTAAATGACCCATAAGTGAGTTAAAACTCACATCCAAAACTTGCATCTCAGTAAAAAGTCCAACTCCTTCAGGAATACAACCACTTAACTGGTTATTAAGAAACAAAATCTCCTTAATTTTTGAACCCATGAAACCAAAACTAAGTGGAATATTCCCACTTAATTTATTATTAGCTAAATTTATCACTGATGCTGGTGAACTCCCTAAATTAGAAGGAATTTCACCTTCAAAATTATTGTTGTTAACAAATATAGCATCAAGATTCTTGTTAAATAGTTCTTGAGGAAGTGAACCTGAGAAGAAGTTGAATCTGATATCTAAATAAATGAGACTTGGCATATATAAAGTAACCAAAGGAAAAGAACCTGAAAACTGATTATTGCTGATATCTAATTCTTCCAAAGATATAAGATCTTTAAATGTTTCAGGAATAGTGCCACTGAATCTATTACTATTGAGATGAAGAAGAGATAAATCAGTGAGTAATGAAAGTTCTTTAACAAGAGTTCCTTGAAGATTTGCATGGTTGAGATCTATACCAGCAACAACATTATTTTCACAGAAAGTTCCTTTGTAAGAACAAACATTTGAACCAACCCAAGTATCTAGAATCTTTAAAGGGTCATCAAAAATTGAAGATTTCCAAGCTTGAAGTGCTGTATAAGCTGCTGCATTATTAACATTTGTTGTTGGTACTTGAGATCCATAGGATTTTGGATTTGGACTGTTGATTGTTCCTCCACCAACCCAAACAACTCCTCCACCATTTTCACCATTATTTCCAATGCCAACACCTATACCAACACCTCCACCAACACCAAAAGCAGATTTTGTTGTATTTAAATGAGAAATAATGAGGAGAAATGATAGAATGTAGCTTTTCTTCATTTTTAGCTTAAGATGGTAAGAGGGTTACTGGTGAGTGTGGTTTCTACAATCTAAATAAGGTTGCTGCATTGAAGAGGGTGAGAGAGTGAGTGTGAGTGGTGAGTGGCGAGTGATGAGTTTTATTCAGCATTTACCATTTTTCTCTTTTTTAGTTAATACTTTATGTGATGAGTTTTTGGGCCATACTTTTTTGTACATCTTTTTTTGTGTATAGATGTTGACCTCTGTTGAATGAAACTTTGTGTCAGAATAGGGTAGTGTAGTGAGAGTGAGTGAGAAGGGAGAAGTAATGAGTAATTACTACCACTTTTTGGTGATTATTATTAGGAGCCACTCAGAGGTCAGGGCATCACAATGAGAAAAAATGAGTACTAGTCTCAGATGTATACTCCCTCCGGATTCTTCTACAAGAAACGAACAACTTTTTAAATATATTGAAAAAGTGATGTATCTAGACTATATATAATTCAGATACATCAATTTTTCAATGTATCTAACAGTTGTTTGTTGCTTATAAATGAGTCAGCAGTAGTACTATTCTACTAGTTTTTTAATAACAGTACTTAATAAGCATTTTATCTTTCCAACCCAGAACTACATCAAAATTTACTAGATAAGTCTTACTAATAACTTTTTATCATTATATTGTAACAATAAAGCTGTGGAGGATTTCTTATCATTATATTGTATCATTATCATTATATTTTAATTTTAAATACACGTAGCCGATTGGCGGCGTGCCAACAGAGTAAAAAAAAACAAGTCCGGCCCAAAGCTAAGATTACTAAAGCTTTAGCTTTAAGACTCATATTTTGTTATTATTTTGTTATGAATAATAAATGCCTCCTAAGACATAACTTTAAGAAAAAAAAACAACTCAACTAAAAACTTGCTCGAAACCTCACTTAATAAAAAGATTATTGAGTCGACCTTGGAAAAACCAAAGGATCATAGTAAGAGCATCTCTTTTTACATAACTCGTATTTTTGAAATGTGGGCATACACTAGCAGAGTGGAGAATACAATTTATATGCTAACCAAGTTGATCATCACTGACAACTTCAAGCATTGCATGGACTTGTTATATATTTCTTGGTGTTAAGTTGCATTATTCCTCAACTCGCCGGGAGGTGCGAGACATGCAATTATCTACTAAGGGGATTGATATATCGCAAAGGTGAAGATTGTTGTATATGGCTCATATTACTAAAAGGTGGGTAGTTGCTCGAGCAGAGCGATATAGTACATGATTATTTGTGTCATTTGTATCATAGTATAAAACATTACATTGTAACTATATTTTGGTGATTTTAATCAATAATAAAAACAGTCTATTTAGCTATGGAGAACGTAGGAGCCACTTGCAGAACCTCTTTAATGATGTTTGTATGTTGATCTCTATTATGTCTTATAACTTTTCTTTAGAATTCAATCACATTGTTACAATGATATAAGAGTCAAATTAACTCATTGAGTTTGAGATTTTTTATTCTCTTTTTTTTTTGACAAGATTCTCTTTTTTAAAAGAGACTACAATTCTACTTTTCCCATAGCCAACTATACTCTTTTAGGGATTCTTACCATTTTCGTCACGGGATGATTCTTGCATGAGGTATCTTGTCTTGTAAATAAAATAAATTCCCTAGCTACTACTACCTAGTAAAGTTTAGTGTTACCTAGAGTGCTTAATTAATTATTTTCACACATGTTGTGGCCACACAAAAATTGCCTCTCACTCACATTTCCATTTTCCATATTCACATGCTCACAGTGTATCCTTTCTTATACACAGCAGCGCAGCTACTAGTAATTCTGTCAATATTATATGTTGGGATAGTTTTAAAGGAAAAAAGAAAATCCACAAAAGATAATTTTAAAAAGGGAAAGATTTCTCTTATTTAGCTCTTCTACAACATAAATGGAAATACTTGTAAGTAGTTGCATTTTCAAAGCATGGCCAGAGAGAGATAACAAGTCTACCACATGTAGTATAAATCAATTAGGTACTCGTCACTTCAATTCTTCTTCTACTTGAACATAATTCATAAACAACACATTCTTTCCTCTTCATCACAAACATTAAACAAAGATAGTGACAGTTCAGTATATATATATATATATATATATATATATATATATATATATATATGAAATAGATCTGATTCATTTCATTAAAAAGTGCTCAATATAACGAGGACATCTAGAAAATAATGAGACGATACATTGTAAATGGCCGTCTTAGCTAGACAATAAACAATTATATTCACTTCTCTCCTAGAGAACTCTATACGAGAGAAGAGGTTTTAGAGAAAAAGAATCACAAACGCCTATAATCTTCTATGATATCTCCCAACTCAGTGACATATGCTTGTTGGAATGAAAGCTATCTATCACAACTTTTGAGTCTAACTCAAAAATTGTATCTTTCAACTGAAGCCCGTGAGCCCACTCTAACGCCTTCAACAAACTAAGAACCTCCCCAAAAGAATTCATCAAGCAAAAGTTGAATCCAAAATGTCTTGGCCCCCACGAAAAGACCAAACTCGTCTTTAAAGACAAATACGAATACCTACTTAATTTGTTGTGCTCGACTAAAAAGGAAGCATCGACGTTACACCATGTGAAGCCTCTTGGAGGTTTTTCTCAAGTATATCTCACGTGATCGGTTTCAGCCCCAAATTACCACCCCTTTCATGAACCTCTGGCAACTCCTGCCTTATAACTGTTAAGCAATTACTAAATTTTGTTAAACTAAATAATTATTACAATGCTATCTAAATAATTATGGAGATGAATTATAGGTTTAGTTTTTGGGTAGGAGTTTTCGATTTTTTTAATAAAAAGAACTAAATTGTTACATACAATAGTTTTAAAAGACCAAATCGTAATAAGATACAAAACACATAAGCAGCGTAACTGACACATCAGCGGCGTTAACGCCAACTAGGTACTTTTGTAACGGAAATATTAAAAAGGACTAACGGTGAATATGTTATCTAATCTAAAAGACTTAGTTAGTAAGAAAAAACATAAAGAACCAAATCTGTTTAAAAAAAATAACTTAAATTACCTCTGGTGGAATTTTACCAATATTATTCATACTATTTAGCTATTTGCTGTGGACATTCTTCATCCTTCAAGATCAATTTTAGAACATGTTGCCACCAATATCAATATGGTTAGCTGGTTAGGTGTGGTGTGGTCACGTGTCATTATTGCAATAGGGTTTGATTTAGGTCCCATATTTCATCCTCTCAGGCCGTTGTTGCTTCATACCATAAATGTTATGTTCCTTGCCCTTTACTTTTCTATCTATTCTCATAATCAACATTCAACATATATAGGTGTCCACCATGCGAATATCATTGTTGGATTAGGACTCGGCAGGGCAAATGGTACATATTAATGTCTTTTGTGATAATGGTGTTGCAAAAATTTATAAGTTTAGGCTCTATTTGGTAATGTCAAACCGCTAGCTTATATCAGATAATTTATGGAAGATTAGCCTTTTGTAAGTGTTTGGCAACAGTAGCTTATAACGTTTTTTTAGTAGCTTGTAGCCTTTTGAAATATTCAAATATGTGAGAGAATGTTAATTTACCGTGTTTCATTTTTCTCATTTTTACCGCTGTTTCTTTAATTATATTCCTCGTTTATCTCCCATTAAATGAACATTCTCTCACATATTTGAATATTAATTACAAATGTCTATTTATGCAATTATATATATATATATATATATAAGTTAGTTCAACCGTTAATTTTACTAAACACTTTAAATTCAATCCGCTAGTTTATTCAATATCAGCCCATCAGTTATAAGCTAACTTATCCTCTATCCGCTACTTTTTCCAAAACAGAGACTTAGTATTAAAAGGAGGAGAAAGAACAAATCGTGTTTGTGTCTATGACGAATCATTAATTATGAAAAATTCAACATTCCCAATTATTACTACTTTCATTCCTTTTTAGCCCGTTTGTTACAGATTAAAAAATTAGTAATTTTGTAGTTAAATAATTTAGGGCCTATTTGTTAAGGATTAAAAAAGTAAGTAATTTTATTGTTAAATAATTTAAAGTTTTTTAAGAAAATGAGAACTTCTTTTGTGTAACATAATGAAAATCACTTATTTAAATAATTTAGAGTCTTTTAAGAAAAGGATAAGTTATTTTGATAAAAAAGTGACTTTTATGAGAAGTTACTCAAAATATATTCTCATTTGAAGCGGATTTTAGATAATTTTTAGATTCACATTTTTTAAAACGCTGTAACAAACGGATGGAAAAGTTCTAAAATAGACTATTTTGCTGAAAAAGTGATTATTCTTTAAAATAAGCTGTAACAAATGAGATCATAGAGTTTAGTTTTTTAGAAACTTTTAAGAAACCTAGAAATTGCTTTTGCGTTTGTGTAACATAAAAAAATCATTATTTAAAGAATTTTTTTTGTCAATTGCACAAAATGTCATTCATCAATGGCAAAAGCCACAAAACATTACACTGAATGCATCTTAAACAACCTACTATTAAGATACCGTACAAGACAAATGCAATCTCAACATTTGGACCCATACCCCACAATCAAGGAAACTACCCATTTTGCCCCTCAAAACCATCAAAAGCCAAAAACAATTTTCATTCCTCTCATAATTCCGAATTTAAGTTTAAAATGGTAAATCTGGAAAATAAAAAAAATCTAAATTTAAATTTATTTATTTTAGTAAGGGTAAAAGTGGAATAACACAAAAAAGTGGGGGTATGAAAAATACCAGCCCAACCTTTTATGACAATTTTCATATTTGGAGTTGGGTTGAAAAAAGCAGGGCTATGTTAAAACTTTACCTCAAAATACATGTGGCTTTCTGTTACGGGATTATTAAATACACCACTCAGATTTAGTAGTATACACCACCACGGATCCATAAATATGTTTTTGTAGATATATATATTTTTTTCCAAAAAATATATTTACGGGCAAATTATGTTGTTTTGAAATATACTAGTTTTATACCCGTGCATCCGCACGGGTGATACCATAGTTGTTATAAATTGCTATGAAGTCATAAATACTTTAAAAATTGTAAAATTAGATAAAAGAGTTGATATGTACATGCAAGATGAATTATGTGATAAGAAACTAATTGATAAAATATGTACATTATTTGGAGAAGATATCTATGTAGCTTTTGAATTTGTAAAATTTGGAGTATTTTGATCATATAATATACAATAAAACAATTTATCCCTTGAGGTTGGATCCAAAGTTTGTGTTCATTGCATACCCGTGCCTTCACACGAGTCACGCCTCTTTGATCCCCATGCCAGTATTGGTGACTAAAACTTGATATACGGATTCCTTTACTTTTTTCCAACATGATGGAAAAGCCATGTCTAAACATTATTTGTTAACTTTCAACATAACAATCCAAGCACTGGTTAAAGATACCACATCCACATACTAACAGCTGAGGAGGATCTTGAGCATGCTGAAATCGGTCACCCGCATTAATTAGTAAGTGAACCACAGTGATGTTGTCTTTGGTAATTAAGTGTGGAGTTCTACAACCTTCGGCTTCAAGCTGGCCACATATGCTTCTGCACTAAACTAGAAATCTGTCCTAAAGACATACTCAAACCATCTTCCAATGCATCTCTAAGATCCCTCTCAACTTCCAACTGCTCTTGCAATCTTGAAACCTATGGGGAAAATTCAGTTAGACATTGTTTATGGAGGAATAGACTATTATGTAAACAAATCCCACTTCTAATTAGAAAATAACTGTCATATTTCTGCTTAAGTAAACAAATCTTTTGATTGTATTTTATGCAAATGACTACATATTTCTAATTAGAAAAATATCTGCCACCAGAAAAAGAACATAAACAGAGTCTGTTAAGACTATAAAGACAGGTCAGGAGCTTCGTGCATATAAGTCTGTTTACACAATAAACAAAAGGGTCAGGAGTTTCTTGCACTTGGTCATTGGATTAAATCATGAGGATTTCAACAAATTTATGACAATATGTTGAAAACCACATACAGAGCAACAATAGCATAATAGTGAAACAATGATGGTGAAATTTGGAAAATGAACAATCATGAAGCACATAAAACCAAATATCATAAAAGCTTATATAAATTGTATCAGACATGAACTGAAACATAAGAGAAATACCTGCAAACTATAAGTATCTCAGAAAGATATAACTCATTTAAATTATGTATATCAGTATAAAATAATTTAAAGGTTCAAATTGAGGGAAATTCAATCCATGACTTTAGCCATGTGGACCATGTGGTCATTGTAATTTTCTCAAAGAACTAAAATCTATAAATGTAACAGAAGAAACATCATAAACAAAAGTTTAAGCATTTGATACTTTATCAGTTATCATCACCAAATCTGTAACAATCGATAGTTTTTCCCTCTTGGCAAATAAAGTATATCCACTCATATGAAGAAAATAACTATAACCGAGAGCAATGACCACAATTTAAGAAAATGGAACGCACTTGATACAATGATGTTGTTATAATGTACCAAATTATTACATGTTATCATGGTCTAACTGCTTTGCTCCTGCATATTGATTGCATGAAAATATGATAAACAACTTGTCTATTGCTAACTAAATACATAAAGTCCCTGTTAAGTTTAGCAGATAAACAAAACTTGACAGATTTTTAAAGGGGCTGCCAGAAATAAGGCATGTGCAAAACCAAAAAAAAAACTCTCCTAAGAGTCTAAATAGTTATCATCAAAAAGTTGAGAACGAAAAGGAAATGTCACATTAGAATTACCTATAAAGCTTAATTAGTTGACAATAGAATTACATTTTTTTTTCCAGTTTAAGAATATTAATAGTCTCTCCCCTTGATAATCTCCTTATAAAAGCATCAGTTTACTGTAAAGACTAATTCACACTAAAATACAACCTCCTTCATAGCAGAATTTGTTTAGCAGCTTTCCACCTTTCCCTTTTAGCAGCATAGAAGTTGATTAAATAGATATTTTAATCTTGAAACCAATTAAGCTTTATGTACAGATGTATATGTTCGAAACTGCAGCCACACATTTGTAAACCATGCAAGAATGTTCTTGAAAACAAAAACAAAAACAAAATAACAAAACTGAGCACGATCTATAAAGAGAGTACCGCAAGTTGACATTTCATGTAAAAGAAACTGATATTATAAAGAGAGTACCGCATTGAAATTAATTTATTTGTACATTGAAGTACACCTTGAAAAGTATATATATGCATATGAGACATGACTTATCATAAGGACAATATCAATTGATTATCTTTTTTTTTTGAATATTATTTTTTATCCAGCTTGGTATGCTTACTTGTTTTGTGCAATATTGCTGCAGCATGTTCAGTCAAAAACAGCCTTCCATTTAATGGTTTCTTCATTTGTAAAATCAACTCTGGGGTCCGGTTTGCTTGCAACTACTGCAGTTACACCAAAATATGGAAACCTATTCTGGTTTGACACGCTAGCAGCTACTTATTTACCGAAGATGGCGCCTATTATACTACACCTGTTTTAGTTTTTAAGACAGCAACAAATAAACCAATTGACATTAATCACTTGAATCAATCACTTGAAATAAAAAAGGGAAATGCAAACCCCTACCCGACTTTGACGCATAATTTTAGTTTCAAGTGAATCAATCACTTGAACTGTCACATTAATCGACTTCTGATCTGTTTCTACGCCAACAATGGTGGCACCTTTGCCGCTCACCTTGCTGATGTGAGAACTCCTAAGCTGCAGCCTGCAGGGCCAAGCTAAATCAGAAGCAAATTAAGGACTAAAAATATAAGCCACCACTATCAAAATAGGTTCGCTTTTTAAATTGGGATATGTGACAGTAGCATGTCAACAACTAACAAAATCATATTGTAAATTACCTTTTAAGTTTTTGACAAGACCTTTTAAGTTAAACCAACAAAATCTAGATCTTTAGTTATAACTTTCTTATAGCTTCTATGCAAACAAATTGGCTGATGTCAGATTTCACTTGGAATCATGCAGATAGACAAATGGATACTTAGGTAATTTAAGCTTGACATATCAGTTCTTGCAAAGGAGAAGATGCAAACAAAATGTATGTAATGTTTAGGGCTCGTCGTTGATATCCCCTCTCGACGTTTCCCGTTGTTGAGCCCGTTGACACTACGCCAGAATTAGGAAAAATAGGCGCTACCTTAAGCAGCGTTTATTAAAAAGCGCTAGGTAAGGTGAAACGGTCAAAGAAATAGGCAGTGCTTATTTGGAAAGCGCAGGTTATTGATAAAATGCGCAAGGCAAAAGGCAGCGCTTATATAGAAAGCGCTGGGTATTCGTAAAAACACGCAAGGCAAAAGGCAGCGTTTATATGGAAGCGCTGGGTATTGGTAAAACACGCCAGGCAATGGGCAGCGTTTATATGGAAGCGCTGGGTATTGGTAAAACACGCTAGGAAATGGGCAGCGTTTATGTGGAAGCGCTGGGTGTTGGTATAGGCAATGGGCAGCGTTTATTTGGAAGCGCTGGGTATTGGTAAACCACGCTAGGCAATGGGCAGCGTTTATTTGACAAGCGCTAGGCAAAGGGTAGCACTTCTAAAGAAAATGCTGCCCATTGCTATTGTTTTTATCATGATATCCCCTGTCGCCGCTTCCCGTTGCGGCTCTCATCGTCCCGTTGTCGTTTCTGTTTTGAAAAATGAAATGCAAACAGATCACATATTTTTCCCGTGTTCCCTCTCATTCTCTCATCCTTCGTAGCTCTCTCTGTTCTCTCTATTACCTCATTCAGAAAGAAAAAAAATTGAAAAATGTAAAGGGAAATCAACAACAAACAGAAAGGGGTTACATACATTATGGGAGTCAGCACCCAACCAAACCCTAACATACGAAACCTTAAATTGCAGATTGAAAGTAAAAAAATTGAAGAAGAGGAACGAATAGGAAGACTAAAAACCAAAAATGAAAAGGAAAAATGAAATCTTACTTGTCGAGAAGATGGAGACAGTAGTGAAGAGGTGAGGAAGTGGAAGGAAAAACGAAAACTTTTGTCGTCGTCGTCAACACGTTTCCCGCCGCGTCTGAAATCTGCAGAAGAAGAAAGAAAGTTGGAAGGTTGAAGAAGAAGGAGAAGAAGAAGGAGAAGAAGAAGAAGAAGAAGAAGAAGAAGAAGAAGAAGAAGAAAGTGAAGAGAGAAAGATCAGAACTTTCCCGTCGTCTCTCCCCTCTTTCCCGTTTGCGTTTTCTGCCTTTTTCTTTCCTTTCTCGTCTTCGCTTCTCCCTTTTTCTTTGATATTTGAAATCTAAATGGCGTCGGTTTCAAAATTCTGAGGAAGATTAGCATGTGTTAAGATTGAAGGTGAGAAGAAACCTGAGAAAGATTGAAGATAAAGAGATGAGAAAGAGAGATGAAGAGGAAGAGATGAGAATGAGAGATTGTCGAGTGAGAGAGCTGAGGAGAAGTGTTGAAGACTGGAAAAATTGAAAAATTAGAAAAGTTTTGAAGTTCAAAATGTTGCAAATTGACCAAAAAGGTTTAGTGCTCTAACTAATGGAAGGAGGGTAGGATAGTAATTTTGGTGGAGGGTTAATGGCAACTTTTTATAGTAGATTTCTGGATCTCTAGTATATACTACTAAAATATGGGGTGTTTATATATAACTAATATAGACCAATATTTTTTACAGTGTTATTGGTGTGTAGCTTTATCAGTGACTAATGTATATTAGGGAATTGACCTGTCTATCCGACTTTGTCTTTTCTTGCGGTTTGTCCCCAATAAAGTTTTTACCACACCATAGACTAGAACTCGAGATCTTGGGGTGAGATCCGAATCCAGTTACCGCTAGTCTAGTGTGGTCAATAAAAAGTGAAATTTAGTTGAAGAAAATAATAAAAAAGATAAAAATTAATAGAGAGTTTACAAACTCGCGGAATATTGCAATTGGCATCTAATGATGAACATAAGAATGATTTCAAGATAACTTTCCCAAATCTTTGTACACAGTACAACTATTATATGAGAAACAATGGTTGGAGGGAAATTTGCCATGAAATTAAAAGGTAAGGATAGTTTTTTTTTACCCATATCCCCACATATTTCAATTATCTCCATATTACGCCTTACAAAATGCAAAATGGATTTATCTATTAAAAGGATAAGTTTGTAGCTAAAAAAGCTGGAAAACATATTTATCTATTTTAATTAATAAATCCATAGTTGAAGAATGCAAAATGGATTTATCTATTTAATAGATAAATCTGTTTTGCATTTTTCAAATACGGAAGATTTATCTATTAAATAGATAAATCCGTTTTCTAAATTTTTTCAAAACTACGGATTTATCCTATTAATAGAGATAAATCCGTTTTGCATTTTTTAAATACGAATTTATCTACTAAATAGATAAATCCGTGATACATTTTTTAACACTACCAAATTTATCAATTATGACAATGAATCCGTATGAGTAAAGGGTTAGCTTATAACAATGAATCCGTTGGTAAAAAAATGAATCCGTTTGAGATTTAGCATAAAGCAAACAGATTCGCCACGTAAAAAATTCTTAGTTATCTCAAAGCAAATGATTTTAGCAAAAAGCAAACAGATTCATCACAATTCAAATGGATTTATCACAAAGCATGTGTACACAACCGGATTTATCTATTAAATAGATAATTTCAGTTTGCAATTTTCAAAACCGGATTTATATATTTAATTGATAATTCTGTTTTCCATCTTTTTTTAATAGTATCCTAAAATTAGATAAATCTGTTTTTCATTCTTTTAATTGTTAATATGAAGATAATTGAAATATGTGCGGGTATGGTATCGAAGTGTAGGGTATAAAAAAATTATCCAAATAAAACCATGAAGAGGCAGGGTCTTGAAAATGGAAACAGGCCCAAAGATGGGCCCGTGAAATCCAAAAAGTTTGGTAACAAACCAAGTTGTTATATTCCTCTTTTACCACCATTCTTCCTGCAAGATTGACACTATAATGACTCTCATTCAAACCAAGTTGACACTAAATTCACTAATAATAATTTGTAGCACACAAAAAACCAAAGGTCAAAAGGAGTCTGAAACTATCAAAAAGAAAATCAACAAAACCTATAGCTAGGCAAACCTAGCCTTTCTGGAGGAAGGTCCCACCAGACAAAACCACTCATGTAATATGGCCATTAGTGCCACTTTAATTAATAAAATTTCCCCATTCCCCAAGTTTTTTTAAAAAATCATATCACCAACCCACGATCTTTTTTTCTTTCTATTCTTGTTTATTTAAATTATAACATGCACACAACCTAATTACTTAATCCTATATATCAATCTAAGAAGCAATGTGCGGCAAGGTTCTCTAGCTTTTTTTTACTAAAAAGATATTCATTGATTCAAATATAGAGAATACATAAAAAATGATACAAATTCAATATCGATAAAAACAAAAAGGATGAATTCCTGAACAAACTCATAGCGCCCATATGTTAATAGCGTAAAACCGTGAAATACCTACAAATATGACAATATCAAAATGACCGAAATACCCATACTTTTGGATCTGCAACGTTAAATTCCCAAATTATTGATTGAATTTGTAATTGATATGTAAATCAATAGAAACTTGAGAGATAAAGAGCATTACCATTGTTGAAATATGAGGTAAGAATAGAAAGAAAACGATGTGGAAGGGTGATTCCAAGCAAAAAAATTCCATCTTCCGTAAATGAGTAGGCAAAAAGAGAAGGAAGAAACTTGAGAGAGAGAGAGAGAGAGAGAGAGAGAGAGAGAGAGAGAGAGAGAGAGAGAGAGAGAGAGAGAGAGAGAGGTGGCTAGAGTAAGAGCCTTTCCTCTAACCATTTGTTTATAAAATATCATGTATAAGTATATATAACATACTTTCTTTCAAATTATACGCCGCATATAATTAATAAGTTTTAAAAGAAAAACAAAAATGTATATTAGTTTTATTAATATTGATTTTGAGTTTTTGCAAAACTCATTACACCGGTATTTTTTTAGTTAGATTAGACGGAATGATAAATAAACACCACATCCACACGCACTCTTATATCCTTACATACATGTATATAAATAGTAGTCTCTTTTCTCACTCATATGCGATATGCCACCAATTGTTGGTGAGGGATGGTACAAATTAATTTAAGAAAAGGCGCAGCACAGAAATAAAATAATATATATAAAAAGTTTATTCTTGTCTTCTTATATATTCTCTGCTGAATTCCTTCTTTATATATTCGATTCAGAAATTACAATGAAGTTGCCCCCCTATTCCATCTTGATTTTAGCTTTATCATGCATGTCCCATGAAGGAAAAAGATAGCATTCACAATAACATGCACGTTATGTTGGAATATTTTATTCCAATATCATAAATAATGGGCATATATTCTTTTGTTAATTATATTAGCTATTTATCAATTAGGAGCTTTGATTGATATGTGATCAAAATAAGTAAAAGGCTATATTGGATTTCTAATTATATAATTAATTAATTAATTATTATTGATATGGGCCCAATATGAGTGGATGTCAGTGATAGCCCATTAGAGGGATAATGGGAACCCTAATAGACTGTCACACTATAAGTAGGCTATGGTCCCCAATATACCGGACTAACCGCACTATACACACGTTTACTCTCTTCTCCCCATCTGAAGAGAATCTAAGGCATTAGGAGTCCCGGTTGAGGAAGAACCATAAAGCCGACGAGTAACTGTTGCTCGTTTCACTCACTCCTTTTCTTGTAAGGATCCCTTCTCCGCTTCTTTGCTATGGATCCAGGTATATATCTAATCCTTGATATATCAACATGTCGTAGATCCTAAGGTTATCAAAGTCATGGCTTTGTTCTTGATTATATAGAAGCATGCTTGTATGTCTTTGTTTTCCGCTATAGTATATTCATGATTATAAGCATGTCTTGTAGATAGATTAATTCCTACAAGTGGTATCAGAGCCCTCTTCTATGTTGATTTATTGGGATTTCGGTGAAAGATGATTTTTTTTTCTTTCCTATAGTTGTATCACGTGAACAACTTTTTTTTAAGAGTGATTGTTCAAAATTATTTCTTTTTTTTAACGCTAAAGTTTTTTTGACCGGAGCTAATGCTTCACCTGGATAATACTCATCCTTGGTATAAGTGCTATTTGTTTTCTTGTCAAAATCGTATTGTTAAAGTTGTACCTTCAATGGATTATTTCCTATGTGACCATTATTTGTATATAATATTTATTGTTATAGATGATGGTTGTTTATGGTTCCAGATGTGCAACATGATTTTGTATCATATCACTATTTGCTTTATTTGATCCGTATATTACGCATTAGCTTTTTTGTTTAGTATCATGACCATATCTCTTCATATATGGTAATAAAGATTATATCTCGCTAATATTTGATTTTTTTTTATATATTCAATAATATTTCGGTGTTCTCATTATTGAATAATTTGCGTGGTGTATGGTTATGGCCTTAGTATTTCGGTGTTGTTTATGTGTTTATTTATTTCGGGCCGACCTGCGTGTCGTGATTTTAATTTAAATACGGTCTGCGCACCGTGACTTTCTCTTTATTTATTTTATCTTCACTTTAATATTGTAATTGATCGAGAAAGGCAAAAGGGGACAACACCATAGAGAACGCCACTTGGAGAGGCCGTTTTTTCCGCTAAAGAATTGTAATTTTTGTAATTTTATTCTTTTGCGTTTAGGAGGCCATAACCGTACATTCAGTTTTTTTTTCTACGCTTATGTGTAGGATATATGTGAATTAAGACCCTTTCCCATATTTTATTATTAGCATAAAATTGTCTAGTATATTTTAATTGAGTTGGTTGAAATAACACGTTGCCAAAGTAACCTCTGTTACGTAGGTCAATTTGATTAAATTTACAAAAGATGTAGTGTGAAATTATTCATGCGAGTTGTTGTCGGCCCAAAGGAAGGCGCAACTTGGCCGAATAATAACATGCATGTGATGGTAAATGTGTGGTGATTATAAAGTTATTTATCCATGTGAGCAATTGCGGTGCCCAAAGGCAACCATTGTTTGACAGGACTTATCACCAATATTTGATCATTGCGTTGAGAGTACTGCTTGCAGTTAGTCTTTGCAATCCAAAGATTGGGGACTAATGGTGCGCTTAGTATCTTGTTTGGGTCTTTAAATTCACAATTAAAGTTATTTTTGCACATCTAATAATTATTTATAATTTGATGTGCTACTAATGTTGATTGTATGTTTATTTGTTCTTTTTTTTTAGTTGCTGTTGCTAGCTCTCCAAATTTTGTTACTCAAATTAACCAAATCCCTATGCTGAATGGGATGAATTTCAAGTCTTGGAAGGAATCCGTTGACATCGTTCTCGGATGTATGGACTTAGACCAAGCACTGAGGGAGGAACGACCCATTCCCACTCCGGAGAACTCTTATGAGCTCAAAATTGAGAAATGGGATCGGTCCAACCGAATGTGCCTCATGATCATCAAGAAATCAATTCCGGAAGTTTTCCGGGGCTCAATTACTGAGAATGAGAATGCTAAAAAGTTCCTGGAATCAATAGAGAAATCATTTGAAAAAAGTGATAAGGCTGAGATAAGTAGCCATTTGGCCAAACTTACCTCTATGAAGTATAATGGTAAAGGGAACGTAAGGGAGTACATTATGGAGATGTCCAACCTTGCATCAAAACTCAAGGCACTAAAGATGCACATCCCTGATGATGTGATTGTGCATTTGGTTTTGATCTCTCTTCCTGCACAATTTGGACAATTTGTGGTGACATATAACACTCAGAAGGACAAATGGTCCCTCAATGAGCTTATGTCTCACTGTGTGCAAGAGGAAGAGAGACTGCGGAGGGGAAGGACTGAAAGTGCTCATTTGGCTTCAAATTCTCAACACAAGAAGAGGAAGAAAAATAATGTTACTGCAGAAGGTTCTTCTAAGAAGAAGCAGCAGAAAAACCAAGATAAGGGCTCAGCTTGTTTTTTCTGCAAGAAGGAAGGACACATGAAGAAGGATTGTCCTAAATACGCCGCATGGCGTGTAAAGAAGGGTAAACCTCTCACTTTTGTTTGTTCTGAAGTTAATTTAGTTTCAGTACCTAAAGATACTTGGTGGGTAGATTCTGGTGCTACTACTCACATTAGTATGTCCATGCAGGGCTGCCTGTGGAGCCGACCGCCGAGTGATGCTGAAAGATTCATCTATGTGGGCGATGGCACTAAAGTTGCAGTTGAGGCTATAGGAACTTTTAGACTATTTTTAAAGACTGGTTATTATTTGGATTTGTTTGAGACATATGTTTGCCCGTCAATTAGACGGAATTTAATTTCAGTTTCGGTTTTGGACAAATCTGGTTATGACTGTTCATTTAAAGATGCCAAAGCTAGTCTCTCTTATGGTCCAAATATTATTGGTTACGGGTCTTTAATTGATAATCTTTATATGCTTGATGTTAAGCATTCCTATAACCAAATATTGCAAATAAGTTCACATGGTACGAAACGAAAATTAAATGAGAATTCCGCCACTTTATGGCATAAGCGCTTAGGTCACATCTCTAAACATAGAATTCAGAGGCTTGTGTCGGAGGATATTCTTGGACCCTTAGATTTGTCTGACTTTCAAGTCTGCATAGAGTGTATTAAGGGCAAACAAACGAACAAAAGGAATTTAGGTGCCGAAAGAGCTAAAGACGTCTTAGAACTAATACATACAGATATTTGTGGTCCTTTCCCTACAAATTCTTGGAATGGGCAAAGGTACTTTATTACGTTCATAGACGATTACTCGAGATATGGTTACCTATATTTAATTCATGAGAAGTCTCAATCTCTAGACGTTTTCAAGTCTTTCAAAGCTGAAGTAGAACTTCAATTAGGAAAGAAAATTAAAGCTGTCAAATCGGACCGTGGTGGTGAATACTATGGTAGATATGACGGATCAGGTGAGCAACGTCCAGGGCCCTTTGCACTTTTCCTCAATGAGTGTGGAATCGTTCCGCAATACACAATGCCGGGTAAACCCAGCATGAATGGAGTTGCAGAACGACGAAATCGGACTCTTAAGGATATGGTGAGGAGTATGATTAGTCATTCTTCATTACCAGAGTCACTTTGGGGAGAAGCATTGAAAACAGCAGTTTATATCCTCAATAGAGTACCAAGCAAAGTAGTCGCTAAGACCCCTTATGAGTTATGGACTGGAAAAAAGCCCAGCATTAGGCACATACACATTTGGGGGTGTCCAGCTGAAGCCAAGCCTTACAGGCCGCATGAAGGTAAGTTGGACCCTAAGACAGTTAGTTGTTATTTTGTTGGGTACTCAGAACACTCTCGCGGGTATAAGTTTTACAACCCCACTACAAGAACATTTTTTGAAACGGGAAATGCAAGATTTCTTGAGGATGTTGAGTTTGGAGGGGAAGGAAACATAAGGAGTGTTGCTTTTGATGAAGAAACTGTTACTGACAGTGGTCAAGTCTTAGTACCTGTCATTGTTCAAGCAACAGATCCAGAAATGAATGAGAATGTTATTCCTAACATTGCTCAAGAAGAAGTCAACACTGAGTTTCCTCCTCAAGCACCACCAGAAGTTCAAACTCAACAACCTCAAGAGGTGCCAGTAAGAAGATCCACTAGAGAGAGGAGAAGTGCAATTTCGGATGATTATGTTGTATTTCTCCAAGAACATGAGGAAGGTCTTGGCTTGACTGAGGAAGATCCAGTCAACTTTAGTCAGGCCATGAATAGTTCTAACTCTCTCAAGTGGATTGATGCCATGAAGGATGAGATGAAGTCAATGGCTGACAATGGCGTTTGGGATCTTGTCAAGTTACCTGAAGGTAAGAAACCCATTGGTTGCAAATGGATATTTAAAACCAAGAGGGATTCCAAGGGTAACATTGAAAGATATAAGGCTCGTCTTGTCGCCAAAGGCTTCACTCAAAAGGAAGGCATTGATTACAAAGAGACTTTCTCTCCAGTTTCTTCGAAAGACTCTCTCAGGATTATTATGGCACTAGTGGCTCATTTTGACTTAGAGCTGCATCAGATGGATGTGAAGACTGCGTTTCTAAATGGAAACATTGACGAAACAATTTATATGGTGCAACCAGAAAACTTTGTTTCAGGTGATCCAAAGTCTATGGTATGCAAACTAAAGAAATCCATTTATGGCCTTAAACAGGCTTCCCGTCAGTGGTATTACAAATTTCATCAAGTTATTACCTCTTATGGTTTTCAGACTAATGCGGTTGATGATTGTGTATACCAAAAGTTCAGTGGGAGTAAATTTATCTTTTTGGTGTTATATGTCGATGATATCCTATTAGCAAGTAATGATATAGGCTTATTGCACGAAACTAAGAGATTTCTCACGAAGAATTTCGAGATGAAAGATCTTGGGGACGCCTCCTTTGTCTTGGGTATCCAAATACTTAGAGATCGCTCTCAGGGTATCTTGGGATTGTCACAAAGGAGCTATATCGATACAGTTTTGGATAGATTCTTCATGAAAGATAGTAAACCGGGAGATACACCCGTGGCTAAAGGAGACAAGTTCAGTCTCAATCAGTGCCCCGCTACAGATCTTGAAAAGGTAGAGATGCAAAAGGTTCCTTATGCTTCGGCTGTGGGAAGTCTTATGTATGCTCAAGTTTGTACTCGTCCTGACATAGCATTTATAGTGGGAGTTCTTGGTAGATATTTGAGTAATCCTGGTATGCAACATTGGACAGCGGTGAAGCGCGTGATGCGCTACTTGAAGAGAACAAGAAACTACATGCTTACCTATCGGAAGTTAGATAACTTAGAGGTCATTGGGTATTCTGACTCTGATTTTGCGGGATGCCCGGATAGCAGACGTTCCACATCTGGTTACATTTTCCTTTTGGCTGGAGGGGCTATTTCCTGGAAGTCTGCCAAGCAGACTTTAGTGGCTCCTTCAACCATGGCAGCAGAGTCTGTGGCCTGTTTTGAGGCATCAAATCATGCTTTGTGGCTGCGAAATTTTGTCTCAGGCCTAAGCATCATTGGAAGCATTAAGAGGCCATTGAAGATTTATTGTGACAATAGTGCAGCCGTCCTATACTCTAACAACAACATGAGTTCCACAAAGTCGAAATTCATCGACATCAAGTATCTTGTTGTGAAGGAAAGAGTTCAAGAGAAACAAATTTTGATAGAATATATAGGGACCAACTTTATGCTAGCAGACCCACTAACCAAAGGCTTGACACCTAAAGTTTACCACGAGCACATTGCTCATATGGGTATTGGTTTTGAGATTGCCTTAGATTAGTGGGAGTCTTTTTCTTGTTTTCCCTTATGTTCTAGAATTTTGGCATTGATACAGACTTTATGTTATTTTTGACTTTCTGCAGAATTAAGTTGTTATTATTAAATGTGTTTGTATCATATTATATGCAAAACAAATTTTGCATTTTCAGCAACTTCAGTTTGATCTCACTAAAGATTTAAGTTGGACCAGTTGGAAATAGGCATGACATGAGATCACATTGCATGAAATTTCCACGCCACTCATCCATATTGATCTATGTCATCGAGTATGTTAATATGATGGTCATCGGGGTACAGTCACAAAAGACGTTAGTGACGACAGCCGCGTTGGTCTCATTGTTGATATATGAGGTGGACCAGATTGTATAGGGAAATCTAAAGATAAATAGCATTCGGATGCCGGCCTAAAGAATTATGATATAATTAGTGTAATATATTGCCCAAGTGGGAGATTGTTGGAATATTTTATTCCAATATCATAAATAATGGGCATATATTCTTTTGTTAATTATATTAGCTATTTATCAATTAGGAGCTTTGATTGATATGTGATCAAAATAAGTAAAAGGCTATATTGGATTTCTAATTATATAATTAATTAATTAATTATTATTGATATGGGCCCAATATGAGTGGATGTCAGTGATAGCCCATTAGAGGGATAATGGGAACCCTAATAGACTGTCACACTATAAGTAGGCTATGGTCCCCAATATACCGGACTAACCGCACTATACACACGTTTACTCTCTTCTCCCCATCTGAAGAGAATCTAAGGCATTAGGAGTCCCGGTTGAGGAAGAACCATAAAGCCGACGAGTAACTGTTGCTCGTTTCACTCACTCCTTTTCTTGTAAGGATCCCTTCTCCGCTTCTTTGCTATGGATCCAGGTATATATCTAATCCTTGATATATCAACATGTCGTAGATCCTAAGGTTATCAAAGTCATGGCTTTGTTCTTGATTATATAGAAGCATGCTTGTATGTCTTTGTTTTCCGCTATAGTATATTCATGATTATAAGCATGTCTTGTAGATAGATTAATTCCTACACGTTACTCTCTTTCCCTTGGATGTGATAAGTACATCTTTACTCTTACAATACTGAAGGAAAAAGCTCGAATCAAATGAAGAATAAAGCAAAAATGAAGTGTTTGTCTCCTAGCTAGTATATCGCCCTCTTTCTAACTCAAAATTTACAATCAGAAAATTTGAACTACGCTTCCCTCGTTCTCTATTGATAGACACAAATTTGTCCATAAATGCCTTTAGAGTAGTAATTAAAGTCAAATTTCCAAAAATTAATATTAATTAAAGTGAATAATATATATGTATGGTCGTAATAAAAAATTCAAATAATAGTCATGTTCATTTTAAGAGACCCATCCAAATAATAAAGATCTTCTTGAACTTCATCCTTTAAAGTAAGCTTTTTTTTTTGTTGGTGAAATCCTTTAAAGTAAGCATTTAATAGAAAGAAAGACTGCGGAGTCAAAGATATCATCCGTAGCTTTAAAGACTGCGGAGTCTCAATCCTTTAAAGTACACAAGTCAGAGATATCATCCGTAGCTGAATTGAGAGAAAGACTGCGGAGTCTCAATCACTGATTACCTCAACTTGGGAGCTGAAGCTACTAAGAATCTGGATGTTAGGTCGTTGTGTTTGGGTTGGTTATGCCCCATTGGCCTCTAAACTGTCTAAATGTAATGGTTTCAATGTTCATCATATTCCCTGTGTAGTAGTTTCTTTTAAAGATGTTGATCTATAAGTTTTCGACCCAGCCCAGCCCAACGGGCCAAATGTTGGGGCTGGGATAGCCCATTAGTTCCTCATGTCAGCCTGGTCCAATACAATTTTTTAACAAAGAAAAATATTAAAAGTATCTAAAACATTAAAAATAGGTCTAAGTTAGCACATGGGCCAACTAGATTGGTCCAAAATGACCGGATTGTTTTCTGGATGTCCTATTGGTCCAAAATTGACAACTCTACATCTCATATAGACCGAAGGCATGAGAGTTTTTTTATAAACAAAATTATTTATATAGAGTACTAGCTCTTACCTGAAAATTATGGCACCGCCTGAGATTCCTGGAAAGTTCTTGACAATAATATTTCTGAAAGAGAAAGTAAAGCTACACGATTCCTCTCGTAGCCTTTCAAAAGTGTGAAAAGAAGTAGAAAGTGAAGAGTTAATTGCAAATTCTTTTGGATATTTTTTAATTTTATAACTTAACAACACAACTATTGTATATAAATATATAAATATAAAGAAACTGATAGTAGTAATATTTTACTATAATAAGAAAGCGACTAACGACAGCAAAAGTAACAAGGTGGTTTGCAGTTTGCACAAACACATACTCATTGGTATATTTTGGGTGTTATAATAATAAAAAATAAAGAGTAAAATTATACAAACATTTCAAAATAATAAAATAATAAAAATAGTGATGATTTTGATGTAACCAGAACGATAAATTTTGAGTCTTTGGTTCTCCCTCACTCAAATGTATCACAAGTGACAGCATCCTTTTCTTGTGTTTCTTTTTCTTTCTTGTTTCTATCTTTCTTTCTTTCCAGCAAGAGAGAGAGTCTCCATAGAAAAAGAAAAGAAAAGAGGAAAATATATATGGAAATTGGTTTCTTGGCCTTTTGTTGTAAGGAAGCTTGATGTGGATGTTTCAAGCACTAATGATGTTGTCTCTATATATGTTTTTTTGTTTTATTCTCTACTATATTGTTTTCTCTTCTCTTTTCTCACACACAAAATCTATGTTGGGGTTCTCCTTCTTTACTCCCATGGGGTTCTCCTATCCATGGTGGTCAGGGTGGTCAGGATCTGGCCAATAAGAAGAGTACTTCAACCATTCAGCTTCTTGAAGATTTTTCATGGATGACTCCTGTAAGAGAAACATGGAAAATGAAAATATTATATTATAATTTATTTTGGAAGGCCAAACTTTATTTAATTAAGTCACCTAAAAGACATGCCGTTGGTTTGTATCGACAGTTTTAATGACAATGGGAGTCGTCTAAACTGACAAAAAATCATCTAAAAGATATTAGGGGTATCGAAATTCAGTCAAAGATAATTTCGAACCAATATGGTGTAATAGAAAATGATCAGAATAGATTACACCATATACAACTACATTCCTAATAGGCAGATCCTAGTAAATTTGTGAATTGTAATTTAAGAAATTATGTTTTGTAAAAATTTAAATCGTATAAATGAAAAAAAAAATGAAAGAGTTAGCCTTTTAGAGAGCATATTCAAATTCTTATAGCTTTTTAGTATAGTTGGGTATCAAAAGTACAATCTAATAATAAAATACAAAGAGTACAGTTTAGTGATTAAATACAAATAAGTTTGTGCGGACATTAGGAGTACCGAGTACAAGTTTGAACTTGCAACGCTCTACTTTCTATTAGATATATAGTTAGTTAGAAGTTAGAGAGATAGTTAGTTGGTAGTTACAAATGAGTTTGTTAGATAGTTGTTACTAATTTTTGAATAATATGGCATCCATTGAAGATAAAAGAGAAAAGATTAAGAGATCAAATATTCATCAAATAGAATTGATATAAAATGAGAAGAGTTGTGTGAAATGATTACATGAAGCCTCTTTATATAGGCATAAAACTAACTACTAACTAACTCACTAATTAGTAACAACTATCTAACAAACTCATTTGTAACTACCAACTAACTATCTCTCTAACTTCTAACTAAATATATATCTAATACTTTCCCCTCTTCATCTTCAGTCAATCGCTTATATTAATAACTAAAAAAATACAATGTTTTTTCCACTTAGTGTCTAGTGTAGGATTTGTGTTTGTTTTCCAAGGGAAAAGAGCTAAAGGGAGTGTCCAAAATCCAAATCCTTCAAAACAATTTTTTTAATATCGTACACTAATCAACATTCTTGTGTTATGTGCTCTCTTTTTTGTTCTCTTTATTGCATAAAGTTCATTCATATAATTCAGAGTCAAAAAGTTATTTCTTACCTCTTTGATATTATTATCAATTGAAGTGCAGCCCATGATAAGTTCTTCTAAACCAGATGCAGAACTTCCTCCTAGCTTATGCTGCTGTTGCTGATGCCATGTGTATAAACATTACAGATCCATTAATTAATTTCCAAAGTCAACAATCAAATTCAAAACATCATTCTTAATCATCATCACGTTGAACAACATTAAAAAAAGTGAAAAGACAGTTTCATGCTTGGTTTTCATCAAGCACTTACAAAAGTTGGCCTAGAGTTAATAATCAGTTTGACTCATGCACAATCCCATGCAAATTCACTCTATGTTGGATTCACATGCTGAATGAGTCACTTTTTTTGCTCTACTCAACCTAACTTTTCTTTATTATTATTATTATTATTATTATTATTATTATTATTATTATTATTATTATTATTATTATTATTATTATTATTATTGGTTACCTAACAGAAACTTCTCTTTTTTTCCTAAAATTCTCCACCTCCAACTTGACTTTTTACTCTTTCTTTGAAGCAATTATTGCCTGGACATAGTATTCATAGCTATAGGTATGATCAATCAGAAGTTTCTATATTAAAATTTAATAGCAAAAAATGAAAATTATATTAAAATTATTTTTTATTATTCCCTATAAAAGTTCTTCTACCAAAGTTCAATCTCTACAATAAAAAATTATCTACGTTTAGTCACCAAACTGGGAACTAAATATTGATGAAAACTTTTATAAGGACTAAACTTGGTAAGAGTATTTTATGGTGTTAAAATATATTTAATCCAATATTATAATATTAAAATTTTGATTAGTAATGCTTAGTAAACACATTATTCATCCCTATTATTAAGGCAGAGAGGAAATTATAATGATGTAGTGATATATGTGTAAAATGGGAATTACCTGAAAATTTTCATTTTGGAGCATTATTCTAGATACTTGGTAGGAGTTGTCATCAAGGATGATGGAAGTGTGGTGGAGGGGAGGTGGTGAGATAAGGGTAGAGATTGGATGTGAAGGCCTACTTATATGAAAAGCTGAGGTTGTAATCTGATGATGTTGTTGTTGTTGCTGCTGTTGATGATTATCATGAGTTATATGTTGATGATGTCGTGGTTGCTGTTGTTCATGTATTTCTTCACATGACCCTGTTGGTTGCACTTCCCTTGCCATGGAAGTCTCACCTATTCCAACCTGCAACATGTATCAATCAAGATACTATATATTAAAATAATTTGAAGAAAAAAACTGTTATATTTTTTATTATTGTTTTTAATGTATATATATATATATATATATATATATATATATATATATATATATATATATTATATAAAGGGGATTCATTTTGTAACTGATTTTTTTGGTGTCAGATTTTTCTGACCAAAATACCCTTATAACTACCCACTCACACTATTATATTATTATTTACTATTTATATATTATTTATCTATTACTTCTATAACCACCCATCAACCCACCAACACATGAAAGACGGGCCGAAAGAGCCTGTCTTTCCCCCTAGTATATATAAAGACAGTGTGTTCAAAAATTACTCTTAATTGATTAATCCTAGTTACCTTGAGTGTTAGGTAAAATAGGTAGTATGGTTGGCTGACACTGATTTAGGATCAAGTCATGTCCATACAATTTCATGCTGTGTGTGCAAGCAAAATCTATGCTTTGTTCATGTCAGCAGCTAGCTTAACCGTTTCATGTTTTTCACCTTTTGATGCATAGCATTTTTTTTTTTAGAAAAAAATGTTGAGATCCATTGAATTTATATATGTTTGGTTGGATATACACCACTAGAAAAAGCTGAAATAAGAGACGGAAAAATTAAAATTGATCTCGAAATTTAGCCACTAACACTTAGAGACGGAATTATAGACAATTTTTGTCATTTTCCATCTCTAAATTTCCGTCGCTATTTTATCTTTTTCTAAAGTGATATATAAAAGTGTACGGTATATATACATTATAAGTAAAACATCATAGTCCTTCCTACTTCCTTTCAAGAAAGGTGCCTACAAAATGCGACGCTCTTTAGCACCATTTAAAGACAAAAAAATAAAATTGATTTCCAAATGTTACATCGCTAACATTTTGCGACAGAATCAGAAACAGTTTTTTTTTCGCATATAATTTTTGTTAGTAATTCAATATTTTAGTAGGAATAGTGTAATAGTACCTCATTGAAGCTTTTCCTGAAAGGGATGAAGCTGAAATGATCATTTTTTAGTTGTTGAATATCCATGACATGAGAATGAGAAGGAGCATGAGTGAAATTTGTTATTGAAGGTACACCAACAACATTAGACATTTCATCTCTATGTATAGAAGAACAACTTCCACTTCCACTATTATCCCTTCTATTACTATTATTAAGTTCACCACTTCCTTCACAATTTGTTGCACTTCTATCTAACAAACTACATTGTCTTGGTTGTGTCTGAAAAAATATCTTTGACACAACAAGTTCACCTTCTCTCTCTTCTTCATGTTGTCCCAAATGATATTGATGCATAACCCAATTGGTTTTCTCTGGTTTTCTATTCTTACCAAAGTTGGTGTAAAGTACTAGAATTTTCTTACAACCCTTTTGTTTTCCATTCACCATCACTGGCCTTGTTTTACCTGTTTTTATTTTTTAACGGCAAAATATTAGTATTATATTTAATGTATATTTAGAAATACAAAAAACATATGTATACAATAGGAACCTGTTTTGTGCCATCTTGTTTCTCCTCCTTGTAAGTCACATTCATTTTGAATCTTTCTTCTCTTTCTAGTTCCTGTTGTATATGCTTTTGATGGTCTATGGAAGAAGTGTTTGCTTAACCCATCTTTTGTTACTCCTGTAATAAGTTACACACCGGCCCCAAAATCTAAGTTAGGTGAACTACAAGATAAAAATAGTATTTCTCATTAAGTATTAGATTTAGAATTAGAAGTTTCTTTTCTCAATAAAGGGTTTTTAGTAGTTTATTTATATTTATACATTCTTATAAAGTAAAACCTAACTTGGAATAATTAAGTAATAATTAATATGGATAGGATATATTGGTTAGAAAATCACAAACATCAAAGAGGTGACTTGTATTTTCTAGGATATCTCGGAAAATTGGTTTGGTTTCAGGGATTTGGGTTGAGTGCAATCAGTAAAAGACGCACTTAGTGTATTGGAGAATATTTTTTAGTTAAAAATAAAAAAATCAAGCTGACATGGCAGCTTGATGATTTTATCCAACATATGTTTAGTACTTAACTATACTAACTGCACCAAAATTTGACCGGGTTACAAGTGTATGTAAGAGTTGGTGTGTCCCTTGTACCTCGTTAGATTACACCAATATTTGTTTGTTATTCAAATAAAAAAAAATTGAAATATATGTCATACCTGGAAGTTTCTCTGGATGGGTATAACAAATCCCATCTTCACCATCAATAGTGGGAATGAACTCATCTATCAAAGGGTGTGATTTCATATTCTTTGATTCAACTTTAGCTTCAAGATGTTCAATTAATTCTTGATCTGTTGGATCAAACTTCACTCCTGCTGGAAGACCTAGCCAATCCTAAAGTCTCCATAGAATTTAATTCAAGTAAATCAAATCAATAACAAAAAGATAAAGATCAAAGGCAGAGATAAGAGAAGAAAAAAGAATAAGAACACATGGGAAGAAAAGAGAAAAAATAAAGAGATATAAAGAGGGTGAACATAGCCTTTAACAAATTAAATTAATTAATACTTCAAACTTTATAAGCAACTAAATAAA
Organism: Astragalus glycyphyllos; assembly: GCA_963573325.1. Lineage (NCBI taxonomy): Eukaryota > Viridiplantae > Streptophyta > Magnoliopsida > Fabales > Fabaceae > Astragalus > Astragalus glycyphyllos. Next base: position 5,061,628 of record OY754313.1, on the reverse strand, counting down.
GGAAAAGGCCATAAAAATAATTTCAAAAATAAAAAGTCCAAAAAGAACAATAGCAAAACAGCCATAAGGATATTAATATGGTAATGGTGTAATTTTATTATATATCATTCTTCTTCATATATATATATATATATTTTGTCAAAGGCTTTTCCTTGAAGGGAAGAATATTATTGTGATATATATATATATATATATATATATATTGCAAACCTGTTTGGCTTCAAACTTGTGTCCGCAACCAGGGCACTGCTTGGATCCAAACAACTGATGCTCTTCAAGCTTTGCATCTATGAGATCAGAACTGCTTACTGAACCAAAGTTGTTGATCTTATTCATGGTATCTTTTTTGATGAAACCAGATATTTCTGGAACTCTTTCTTTTATGGAATAGTCCACAATTAAGCATGTCCTTGTGATTTTTTATCTATAGGAAAACCCAAGAGCTTGGTTGAGATAATTTAATCATTTTTTTTTCCAAAGATCAAGAAGCAAAAATTAACTTGGATATTATGAAATGAATTATGATCATTTTTCTATGACTTGAAGGCTAAAATAAGAATAATATCACAAATAATTTTCACAAGTTTTATAAATGAACTATGCATATCAAGAGATATACAAAGAAAAACAGGATTGAATATAGAGAAGATTAAAAAGTGAAAGAAATCAATATATATCCTTAAACAAAACCACAGAATATGCAGGAAAGCAAGAAAAATGGAAAATATTTTGAGAGAGGAGAAAGAAGAAGAAATTGAGAGGAAGAAAAGAGGAAATTGTCACAGCAAGATTGAGCTATATAAACTTGCTTTAGTTAAGTTTCCTGTCTACTTTAACTGAAGACGGTGAGAAAAATAATAAAAGGAAAAGGTGGCTGCTTCAAACACACACAAATACATAGTATTATTTAGTACCTTTAGGTCTTTGCTAATAATTTATGAAGAGCATGTATTTAGGCGGTTTATGAGAGAGAGAGAGAAAGAGAAAGAGAAAGAGAGAGAGGAAAAAGAGAAACAAAGAAACAAGATAAAAGGCTCAAAGTCCAGCCTCTCTCTCCTCTCCCTAGATCTTACTATTGCTAGCTACAGCCTGCCTACACCTTTCCTTCATCCTTGACTACAAAAGCAACAGGCACAAAACAGCCACATAATATATATATACCTCCCATTCTAAAGAAAGACACATATATACATACCAAACAATTTGTGAATCACTATTCTTTTATACATATAATATAATATATAAGAATATCAATAATTAAACATTTTGACTATTAAAAAAAGCGTAATTCTATTTGGACCAAAAAGTGTACAAAAACACTATTATATGTGAGATACGGAGGAAATACGTGTATAATATATTTATTTTTTTATTTTAAATTAAATATGTTATACGCGTATAATCTGAACTTAATTTAAAACAAATGTGTTATATGCATATTCTCTCTGTATCTCATACGCATACGTATTTTGGTACACTTTTTGGTCCACTTTTTAGTCCAAATAGCATTACTCTTAAAAAAATAAAATTAAACTACCAAATATTTAAGGGTTAAGTATGTTTTTAACCCCAATAAAAATATCGGATTTTTGTTTTTAGTCTTAACAGTTGGCTCACGCTTATATTTTTGTTTGTACATTTGATCTATGGCGTTAAGATGGTGCTCAACTGGCTAATGGATTGTCACACACTTGCACCTATCACGTCCTACATAGAGTTAATTTTTAAAATTTAATGACCAATTATTTTTAATTATATTTCTATTTTAGTCTAATTTTTATTTAAATTATAATATTCATTATTAAAAAGTGCGATGTTGCAGGTAATTTCACTTTTTTTAGAAAGGCACGTGTATATTTTAATATTTATACGTAGTGTTGAGTCATACGTACACTCAAAGGTCAATACATCAGGTAATCAAAACATAACCAATAAAGAACACATCCTCGATAAACGTAGTGGGACACTCCAAAATCAAACAGTTGCATATACCACAAACCAAATACCACTAATTTTGGGAAATACACTCCAGAGGACAATACCCTCCATTCATAAAATAATAATAAAAAAAAGACAGTGACCTAACTTAGTCTTAGTTAGGAGCCCCTTCCATAAATGCAATTTCATTAGAAATGATGTCTCTAAGAGATCAATGACTATATATGAGAAAACACACTCATTTATGGTTTCCTAGATAGCCCAGAGAACAACATGTCAAACCAATATCTATCCCTTCTTATTCTTTGTTGGAAGACACCATGATAAAGTAAGGAAAAAAAAGATAGGGAAATCTAGTGGTAGTGCCAACAATGGCCCTAGCAATCTAAACACTGAAAACCTGATCCTCGTAGAGAAATCACACCTCAAGAATAGGTGGCTTTCAGTTTCGTGGTGTTCTCCACAGAAGACACAAAGTGTATCTTGTACATCAAGAATCATCCGTTTTCCTAAAAAGGTTAATCCCAGATGAGAGCCTATTTAAGAGGATACGTAATGCAAATGTGGCTACTTTCGTAGTGCACTGCTATGCCACCGATTATCCAAGAACATAGAGCTCACGCAATGTACACACTATTGAAGGAGGAGATTTTTGGAGTACTATATAAAGGCATATGTCGTTTTAATTTACGCTTTATGCATGTTCACACAACCATCCCATACCCAGTCAACTAAGAATAGTCTAGTAGATCTTATGAGATCATAGAGCTACCCAAAAGACCTTCCTCCCAGACAAAGAAACTTCTCCTCCACAAGCTGGACCATTCCCAAACCTGACCAACCCCAACCCCCCAAATCCCCAGCCATGCAATCCTTTTGGGTTGAAATAGCGAATATCCAGTAGAAAATCACATTGGAGGGAGCATTCCCCATCTACACATCCCGTTAAAAAGAACATATGCGCCATCACCCAACATTTTATACACCGAGTTAGCAAACCATCAACAAACCATATTTTTGTCCCGACAGAGTCCATTCCAAGTCAATTCTATTGATACCTTCCACCATAGAGAGGCATAAGAGAGATATCTGATAACCCTAAGTTACCACCTGATCATTAAAGAGTGTGACACGATAGTATTAGTGTGGCAGTCTGTTAGCCTGCTCAACAATACTAACTTAACATCAATCACCAAAAGTAGAAACAATCATATAAATGGGGAACAAAAGATATTAATAACCAAAAATAAAATTTATTATTAAGAATAACATAAATTACTATTGTATCATATTTTAACCCTTAAAATTTCGATCTCTAATTTTAATTTTTCCTTATATATATATATATATATATATATATATATAGACACACACATAAAGAAATTAAACATTTTACATTGGTTCCTATCTCTAGTTATTATTTAGTTCATTCAAAATCAAAAGCTTTTTTTTTTCTGACCGTCAAATCAAAAGCTAATGAGTATAGAACATATATGTTGCCAAAAAAAAGGTATAGAACATATATCATATATTTATATTTTATATTATAATACTAAATGTAAACAGTTACATATTTATAGAACATATATCATATATTTATATTTCATATATTTACATTTTTTTTCAGCGTGGAATTGAGTAATTACGACGACATCAGGTATGGGGTAATTACAGTTTCATTATTTTCAGATAACAGATTCTTAAGGGAGAGTGATAGAAAGACACCGTGAGACACTGAGATAAAAATACGGGAAAAGTATATGATAGAAATTCACATGGGTATATTAAGCTGGAGTGCTGATCATGATGCTTATAGCCATGAATGTTTTACTCACACTATGAGAGAGAGAGAGAGAGAGAGATGAGTGAGAAGTATTACAAAGTTGCTTGATAAGCAAGACAAAGCAGTGTACTTGATGGACCACCTTTTGTTACTATAATTAATGCTAAATCATATAATACTAGTATTAAAAAAACTACTCCTATGTAACTTGGACTAGAAGTCTAGAAGCACCAAATATTTTACAGCACAAAGTAATTAAGCTTTTTTTTTTTACCCCACATTCTCACCCATACCCCTATATTATGCAAATGGATCAAAATACCCCTCAAAAAACCTAAAAAAAGTACAATTCTCCTCATTTTCACGTATATCCGGAAATTAGTGAGTTTCTCTCCCTAAATTTTCCAGATTTATACGTATTTCCGAAGAAAAAAATTGTAAATTTTCCGGAAATACATATAAATTCGGAATGCAAATTCAAAATTTTTTAAAAAAATTCCGGAAATGCGCATAAATTCGGAATGTAAATCCGGAAATTACATTCCGAATTTACGCGTATTTCCGGAAATTTTTTAAAAAAAACCTTCCGAATTTACACTGTAAATTCGAAAGGTTTTTGTTTTTTTTTTTAAAATTTAGTTTTAACTCATTTTTTTTCCGTTTTTCAGTGGCTACCGGTCGAGGAGGAAACTTTGCACCAGGCGAGGCATCTGGACCTACACCGCGAGATGATCCTGCTCCTAGTACGAGGATCAGATTGGTTAGACAGATCGGTAACGCTTCTAAGCGTTGGAGGCATGTCCGACAGCGACAGGACTAGGAGCAGCATGCTCAGCAGCCAGAGATACAGCAAGCTGAGCAGCCAGAGATACCGCTGCCAGACATACCACAGGCTGAGCAGCCAGACATACCGCTGCCAGAGATACCACAGGCTGAGCAGCCAGATATACAGGAGCCTGCTGAGCATCAGGCTGAGGCTGCTGCTGAGCGGCCTTTGTTGCATCGCTTAGTGGATCACCGCGTCAGTCGGCTACTGGCCTGGGAGGTAATAATAAGAACTTTATTTATTTTTTACCAATAATTATTTAATTAGTTTAAATCATTTATTAATTACTTTTATTTTTTTACAGGACCGAGGTACGCAGAAGGTTGCATCTCACGGGGGAAGATATCCACTATTCGACCTGAGGTGCACCACCCTCATATTGCAGTATGGTTGGAGCAGGCGAAGCTATTTTAGTTGGACGCCACACCTCTCAACAACATCAACCATGAGCTTGTATCTGCTTTTGTTGAGAGGTGGCATTCTTAGACTAGCTCCTTTCACATGCCTTGGGGGGAGATGACCATCACATTGGACGACGTGGTTGCGTTGCTCCACTTGCCGCTCACCGGCAATCATTTGGCTGAGCCTCTACATCTTTCACATGCTGAGGCCGTTCAGGCTGGGGTGGATTATCTCGGAGTAGATGGGGCGGCCTGCTGGACCGAGTTTAATTCCTGCAGGACTCCGGCATTCAGATTCAGATTTTTAGAGGATGCCCACAGAGATAACATGCATCGAGGGCAGTTTGATCATGCAGCACAGTGCTATATTCTACACTTGTTGGGGGCACCATCTTCTCCGACAAGAGTCACACGTACGTGCCTGCTAAGTGGATTGTTCTCATTTGCAATTTTGACACATGTGGCCAGTGAAGGATGTTCCCTGATACTGGGCTTCCACGTTGCAGCAGGTGGAAGAACTTTAAGTGCTGTGATCTGAAGCTTATACATTTTCGGGAGCTGATCGATAACCTGCGGCTGGACCAGGTCATTCTGACGCATTGGGAGGACCACAGACTGCACGTTCCATTCCACAGCATGGCACATTTCAGAGGTTGGCTGCTCTGGGGCGACATTGCTGTGACATATATGGCTGACCAGGTCCGCTGGCAGTTTGGGCGCATCCAGCAGATCCCTCCAGCACCCATCTCAGGACCACGTCAATCTGTGATCTCCATTTTAGAGAGATTGTCGATGTATGCATCCCCAGCGCGACATTTTTTTCGTAGTAGCAGAGCTGCAGGCGTGCGGGTGAATGCACCGATGACTATCTACCATGGTATCAGGGGGTGTCCATTCCACGACTAACTGCAGCTGAGGATGTACCAGAGCAGCATGTACTAGAGTAGCTTGTACCTGATCAGCAGGCTGTAGCTGAGGATGTCGGTCCATGGACCTATCAGGATGCGATAGATGCTACCGCTGGACACATACTTGATGCTATGGGTTATGAGGGAGGCATTCCAACCGATGTATATGACAGCCTCCTTCGGGCTTTAGGACACTTAGACTTTCATCCGTAGATGTATTTATTTTGGTTTTCTTTTTGTATATGTACTCGTGGTTTATCGACTTTATTATATTACGGTTTTTTTTCCGTTTGTTTTCGTTATTGTACTTTATTAAATTACTGTCGTATCGTCTAATTTAAACTGATTTTTTAACTAATTTAAACTGATTTTTTTTAAAAAAAAAATTACATTTCCGAATTTACACATAAATTCGGAATACATTTTTTTATATATTCCGAATTTATACGTAAATTCGGAATGTATTTTAAAAAATTGCATTCCGAATTTACACATAAATTCGGAAATTTTCATACCCCCTTCCGAATTTATGTGTATTTTCAGAAAATTCAAAAAAAATGGTTTTTTTAAAAATGAGGGTGTTTTGGTCCAAAACATAAAAATGGGCGTATGGGAGAGAAGGTGGGGTAAAAAAAAACCCAGTAATTAAAATAATGCATTTGTTATAATTATTTCCCTGTCATGTGCCAATGTTTTAGAGGTGGAAAAAAACATTTTTGTTATGATGCTTTTATTTTTCCCTCTCTTTTATGTAAATGTAAGAAGAAAGTGTTGTACCAAAAAAAAAATGTAAGAAGAAAGTGGACCTATATCCATTATGTGGGTCCAGCATGGAAATCTTATAACCCCATATCCTAATTCAGATGATTGTTAGGCTTCACGTTTATAACAACATTATTTGGAGCAGTCAACAGATAAATGATGGAGTCCCTAATGATGTTCCAAGTGTAGTAGATAGATGGCTATGACTGTCTCTTTGTCTTGTGTCTTTTCCTTTTTTCCCATGTTTGATCTTTCTCTCTGTAAATTGCAAGTCTTGCCAATGGTGGATTTTACAGACTGACATTCGTTGCCATGGGCACTCCAAGAAAGAAAAAAAAAATAGATAGGGCAAGTTACAAAAAAGCCCTTGCTATAATTAATCTTAATCCAAATTTAATTATTTTTATAATCAACTTTGTGTTAACATTACAAAAGTGCAACTTAAATTTTTGATATGCAATGTGGTATAGAATATTTGATGGGTTTAGCCGTTTAGGGCTTGAGAGTCCCTTCCAGTTCTTAAGAAGATAACTTACTGTACCTTTTGCCCAACGTCTCCTCTTGCACATACTCCCACCATCTCGGGCTGACCTATATCGAAAAATGATTTTTCAAGAAGCCAAAATCAACAATTTTGTAGGTTCGATGTTGCAGCAAGGACCTACAGGTAAGTGGTTGGGGTAATGTTATACCTACCCTATTTTCGGTAGTGTGTCATACTAACTTAGAATAGGAAAGACTTGATTATGGCTTGACATGTCTCGTTCTCCGAATTATTTGGGAAACCAAAAATGGAATAATTTTCCCAAATAAAATCATTAACCCCTCAGAGACATGTAATTAAACTCTATTCATGGAAATGGCTCCTGGTGAGACTAAAGTGTTCATCTATTTTCTATGAATTTCAATTCTTTGGTGTGTATATGTCTAGGACATATGTGTATTTGGGTTGTGATGTATGCTATTACTTGGTTTTGGGATGACCCACTTACTTTTGCTCTCCAGTGTATTTTGTTGTTGGGCCTCCTTTGAATACTTCATGCCAGGAGTCAAGCCAACCCCGCCCTACACAAATCTTTCCACCACAAAGACTACAATATTAACGACTTGACACCCCATATTTCTCAATCAAGACATCCTTCCATAGGATACCATGATCCACCAACATCTATTCCACCTCCACTTCCCTAAAGCTAAGGTTAATTAGTCGGAGGTCCTTTACTCCTAAACACCTCTCCCCTCTTAGGTTTGTAAACTCCTTACCACTTAACTGATTCAATTTTATCTGTTGCTTTCCTCTTCCCATCTGAAGAGAGTCTAAGGCATTAGGAGTCTCTGTTGAGGAAGAACCATAAATCCGATGAGTAGCTCTTGCTCGTTTTTCACTCATTCATTCTAAGGATCCGTTATCCGCTTCTTTGCTACGGATCTAGGTATTTATCTAATCATTGATATATAAACATGTCGTAGATCCTAAGGTTATCAGGGTCATGGTTTTGTTCTAGATTATATAGAAGCATGTTTGTATGTCTTTTGTTTTCCGCTATAGTATTAAGATTATAAGCATGTCTTGTATATAGATTAATTCCTACAATTGGTATCAGAGCCATGGTTTGGCTTTGTAAGGGAGTGGGTAGGATATCCTGATTTGGATCAAGTATAGTGATGTGAGTGACTCACACTACACTTGGGGGAGATGTTGGAAATTCAAGTATGAGTGGTTAGTCTCACATCGGCTATGAATGAGTTATAAGAAGGATATATAAGAGAGGGGACTCATATACCTAACGCCTTAAGGTTTTGGGTGGAGATGTGCTGTTCAAAAATTTTGAAATTTTTTCTTAATAGGTAAATTCGGATTTATCTATTACCACGTTCACAACATTCACCACAAAAATTTTGAAATTTCGAATTTATCTATTAATAGGTAAATTCGTACTTGACAAATCAATTACGGATTTATCTATTGATAGGTATATCGGTAGTTGAAAAATCAATTACGGATTTATCTGTTAATAGGTAAATCCTTTAGTTGAAAAAATTTAATTACAAATTTATCTATTAATTACATAAATTGGTAATTAATTTTTCAATAATCAATTACGGATTTATGTAATAAATAGATCAATCCCTAATTGATTTTTCAACTACGGATTTATCTATCAATAGATAAATCAGAAATTCTAAAAATTAATTATTTCTAATTAGTTAAAAAATTATAATTAATTTTATTTTTTAAAACATAATAGATATGGATACCGGTAATCTCATGGTTCTGATCGGTGTGTAGATATTCCTTACACGTGATGATATGTACGCTGGGCAATATAATCTAGGCAAAAAATCGGTTTTCGGGCATTAATGTTTACTATTTTTTATTAATGTTTTGAAATTTTCATAATCTCTAAAACATCTAAAAAAAAATTGCGTAACCTTCTTTTGATATTATTAGATTTTTAGTTGTGTTTTTATAATTTTTAGATTAGTTTTGATTCTTTAACGGACATTTAGTGGTGTTTTTATAACCTTTTTTTTAATTTAGTTGTTGTTCTTCGTCCCTCTTTTATCGGTAGCTATATCTAATCTAAAAATGATTACGGCCACTCTGTTTGCTTTCCACGCCTATCTGCTTCATTTAAAAAAAATTAGTTTTAGTTATTTAACACATTAAAAATTAATTACAAACTTATCTATTAATAGGAAAATCCATAGTTGTAAAATAAAATACGGATTTATCTATTAATTACATAAATCGGTAATGTGATTTTTCGACTACAAATTTATCTATTAATAGATAAATCCGTAATCATAAATTTTTTTTGGGGGTATGCTGTGAACGTGGTAAAGTGACAAGGTGAAATGGGTATTTCACTATGTGTGGGGGGTATAATGGCTAAGTGTGGAGGTAGAAAAATCAATGATTGGCAAAAAAGTGTCTCATTAGGTGGCCTATACTTTTTTGATCCACTTGTCTTTTTTTTAGATTGGGCCTGAATATAACATTGCTCGTGAGGTGGAAATCTTTGGTGGGTGAGCTAATCATTCGATTAGTCTTCGCCCATACTTACAACTCCCTAACTACTCAGTGGACACCCCCCAAACACGTGAAAAGACACTAATACCTTTAATGAAAAGTGTGGTTTAATTTTTTTTTGAAGTTAATGACGGTTCGGAGCACGGTCAACCGAACCGATTCGGTTAGTCTGCCACCAAGTATATTATTTTCAGAGACACACCTCCTAAAAGTGTTTTTATTAGGTTCGGAGCACGGCCATCCGAACCAGTTCGGAGCACGACCCTCCGAACCTGTGTGAGAATAGCTTACATGGTCAGATTTCAACTTTTCCCTTTCTTTGTTTTCCCTTCAGTTTTCATTCCTTCTCTATGAACTTTCCATTATCCTTTGGAAATTGATGCTTGGCTCTATGGAAATAGGGCCCGTTTGGATGAACTTATTTTTGAGCTTATGCAAAACAACTTATGGAGATAAATAAGTTTTTATGGTGACCCATAAGTTCTCACTAACAAAAAGTATATCTCCGTAACTTGTTTTTCCATAAACTACATTGAAAAATTTATGAATAATACATAAAAGCTTATTTATTTGCATAAATTATTTTTCATAAGCTCAAAATAAGCTCTATCTAAACAGGCCCATAAAGCTCCGAACTTTGGCACATCCAGGTAGATTCCTCAAATGGGTTTATCTTTCTTCAAGCTGTATTGAAAATATTTCAGAGACAATTACAATTGTAAAACCCAAGGATTCATCTGAATTCGACCAAAATATCAACTTTTTAAGGAATAAGCTTGTACCAGATAACTTAATACGGCTTTTGAATCGTACCAGCGATTTAAACTCAGCAACAAAGATATTCAGATGGGCTTCTTTCCAAAAGAGTTTCCTCCAATTCGGACGTGGTGCTACCAAACCTGTTTGTTACTTAGCAATTTTCAGTTTTCATTTGCGTGGTTCGAAGCACGGTCTTTCGAACAAGTTCTTATAGACAACCTTCGAACCGTGCGAAACAGCAAAAAATAAAGGGGGTATTTTAGGATTTTTGAGTGTGAGGGGGTGTCTACTGAGTAGCCAAGGGCTTGTACGAAGTATTGGCTAATCTTCTTCATTTCAAGACATAGGTCCAAAAATATGTATTATCCAGATGCAGTGTCAACTTTCTGCTTAGAGAAAGAACTATCTACTGGTCTTGTGTATGACTACTGAAAATACGAGAATTACATATGAGTTGAGAATATTAGGATTTTGAATATGAAAATGGTATAACATTATTGCGAGGATCAAATACATGTTCGTTTCACACCACTAAGAAAACGAGACCTACTAATCACTATAGCTGATATGAATTTCATCCAATCATGAAAAAAGTGTTGAAGGGAGCAGTGGCGGATCCAGGACTCCGAGGTCAGGGGTGTCAAATTTTTTAAATACACTATTTGCTAAAAATTTATCCATTTGGTGACCTTGTTCAAACACACTATTAATATTAATTAAAATTAAGCTAATACTAATTGGAGACTAATACACACTATTAACTTAACTATTTTTTTCTTGAAAAGTTTTCTAAAACAAGCTAAAAAACTAAACAAAGAGCAAAACAGCTAGTTGTTCAAACATTGATCATATTAATGAAATACTAATATTTTAAACAGAATGTTGGTATTTAAAAAGACCATTGTCAACGACATGAAGAAATTAAAAATTAAAAAGGCCATATATCTTTCATCCTATCCTACTAGTAGAGAACATATTTTAAAATTAAAAATAAAAGTCACAAGGAAAAAATTAAGCAATTAAACAATTAGGGTTACCAATTTTCCCCAAATCAGAAATTAAACAATTAGAGTTTTCAATTTTCCCCAAATCAAAAATTAAACAATTAGGGTTTTTAATCAATGAATCAAACAATCACTTCAGTTGATTAGACTAGAAAAGAGAAGAAATCTAACTTGTTTTAGTGTTTTTTAGAGTTCAATGGAAAAGAGAAAGTTGCTGCTGTGAGAGAAGAACAGAGAAGCCATGAGATTGAGTGAGAGAGAGAACAGAGAAGTCTGGTCCGTGGAGAGACAAAGAGAGAACAGAGAAGCCACCCTCCACCGTGAGAAGAGAGCTGAGTGAGAGAGGTCGTAGAGAACGTGAGAGTCTGAGAGAGCTCGTAGAGAACGTGAGAGTCTGAGAGAGAGTTGTGCGTGCGTGAAATAGTGACTGTGTTGTGTTTTGGGTAAATTAAATTTGGGTCTTTGGTGCAAATGGGTGCAAAATTTAGGCTATTGGTGCAATTTAAAATATTTAGATGTGTCAAAAAAATATTTCTATAAGGTGGTAAGCCAAAAAAAAATTTGGGGGGGTTCAACTGAACCCCCTCAACTGTATGTGGCTCCGCCACCGGAAAGGAGAGTGTTAAAGAAATGTTGATAATGTAATACAAATTTGTTTGGTAAAAGATAGCGGGTAACGGATGAGTTAGCGGATAGCGGATGAACTAGTGGATACCATATATGCTAGCTGTACGTTATTAAATGATCTGTTTAGTAAAACTAGCGCTTAAACTAACAGATAAATATAAAATGACATAAAAATAAATATTTATTTAACTCATGATTAAATTGTTTGGTTTATTTTAATAAGGACAGGTAAGGAGTTTAAGAAAATAATAAAGGTAAAAATGCCTAAAATATGATATGCTATCCATTCAAACGCAACTTGAAATAGTGTTTGAAAAAAACGCTAAAAGCTATCCGAAAAATGCTAAACGCTAGTGCTTACCAAACATGTGTACTTGTCACACGCTAGTCAAATCCGCTATACGCTAGCGGATGGGACTTGCCAAGTACTAATCCATATTAAGGATCTATTTGGCTAGACCAATCCGTTAGTTTATAACGGATAAGAACATTTGTTGGGAGAGGTCACCCTCTTAAATGAATCTCTGGTACCTCAAATGATTAGTCTCCACAATCGCTGTGGAGGATACTTTGGTTTAAAAAAAATACATTAATTGCAAATGTCAATGTTCGTCTATGTTATTTAATATTTATAAGATGATGGAACAAAAATAGAGAGAATTTCGTTTAATAGAGGATAAACGGAGAATTTAATTAAAGTAATAGTAACACTATAAATGATAGTTCGGTTGGCGAGCTAAAAGACATAAAAGAGTTTGATAAACGAAGTCCAGGATTCAAATCACGGAAATTAATATTTCCCCCATCCCTAACTAATTACTAAGCGCTAGTATGTGTCTATAAAAAAAACACTAAAAATGATAAAAATAATAATAATAATAATAATAATAATAATAATGATGATGATGTTGGAACAAGTTAATAATTCCATATATGTAATTGCTCTACGCAGTCAAAAAGAAAAAATTGCTCTACACAATTTTTTTGGGTAAACAGTTATTTTGGTCCCTGAATGTGTGAAGCGCTGTTATTTTAGTCCCTGAATATATCGAAATTGCAAACACGTCTTCAAGTATTTCTTTAATGACTCATCTTAATCCTCAAATGTGTTTTTTGTTAGTCATTTTGGTCCTCGATCAAATATTTTTTTGTCAACTTAGTCCCTAAAATTATTAAAAAAAATGATGTAGTTGTAATTTTGATATATTTAGGAACAATAGTGATAGCGCCTTACACGTTAAGAGACCAAAATGACTATTTACCCAAAAAAAATTAAAATTAATATTTTGATTCTAGAATATCAAGATTCTAATATCTTTTTATCCCTTTAGACCTAATGCATATTTACAATTTATTTATTTTAATTAAAAAAAGTTTAAGCAAGTTGGTTCCTAAAGGCTTTTTAGGTTTAGGGATCTTAGAATGCGGATTGTACCTTACTCAAGCCCTACTCTTATGAGACTATATCTTTAGTCAATGTGAGACTTGAGTTTCTCCCAATAAACCCCCTCACGCCCAGCACTATTGGGCTTGGTGCGTGGATAATAATGGTGGGTGACCGAAAGGATCTAGGATAGGCTTTGATACCATCTCAGAACGTGAATCGAGCCTAACTCAACCCTACAAAACCAGCTTGCATAAGGTGAAGATTGCCTCATCAATATATATGAGATCATATCTCTAGTCAATGAAAGACTTGGGTTTCTCCCAATAAGAGAAAGTAGGCTCTTTAAACACTTAGAAGTAGTTACATTTATTAACAAAATCTCGCATCCACAGTAGAATTCGAACCAAGATTTTTATGAAATGTGAAATGAATTTTTATTAACTTGATCAGCCTCTGTATAATGTGCATATTATTGTGATTAGGTCATGTGAAAGATATAAAATTAAATTTTTTGACATGAGGTTTAATATTGATTATAAATTATTATAAATACTAATCCATAGTAAAAAGAAAATTGGTTGATGGGTGGGTGGCGAGCCTTAGACAGACGGTGACAAATTAAGGCATGTAACATAATTTAAAGGATAGCATTTTGGACTAGAAAAGAAAAAAGCTAGGTAGGGACCATTAGTAATAATGTGCTTTATTTAATTTGTAGGACCATCTTTAGAAAAAATAAAAGAGCCTATTGGTCCACGTAGTTTTTTGTCAACATCCATGAAAACGAACCCGGTTCTCAGGAATTCAATGACTTGGGACCTTCAAAGTTCAAACTTCAAAGTGTTCTCTTTCTATTATCTTTCCACATTACATGATTTTTGTTCATAAATTTTTCTCTGGACATCATATATTTCATGTGATTCATTACCTGTGTGCTGTCGATCAAGAATGCGACTTTGCACACGGCATTCCGGAAGCCTCTTGAAAATTTAAAAAATCACCCTCTACACATTCTGTAGTAATTTTTATGAATAAATAACTTTCTTCCTCTTTAAAACATTTTTGGTTCCAGTGGTAATGGGTTCGAATCTCATTATAGGGTTTGACATAAACTTTGTTGGAAGGAGAAATGCCACATGAATCGACAAAATGGGGTAAAAAACATGTGATCAGCCATAGTCTCCAGCTATAGGTTAGTTATTACTCCCTCCGTTCCTAAACTTTGGTCTTTTTGGCCTCTCTTTTTTGTTCCAAAACTTTGGTACTTTTAAGATACCAATGTACAATTTACCTAATATTTCCAAGTGTACCCTTTATCTTTAATTAATTGTCACTCTTTACAATATTAACTCATTTAATGCTACAAAGGGTGCTTTAGTCATTAGGTATTGAAAATTTATGGTTTCTTAATTTGTGTGAAACACTCCAAAAGGACCAAAGTTTTGGAACGGAGGGAGTAACAAAAGCGGTGGATATTGCGCACTAATAACACGATAAAAACTATTTTGTTCTCTTTATATTTAACTTTCTAGGTTCGAATCCAACATTTAGAATGCATCATAATCAAAAAATTTGAGAGAGACAATTTTGGCACCCATTGCAATCTTATTAGACTCGAGAGATCAATTTCTCCAATTGCACACAAAAATACTCAGTTTATAAATGAAAAAACTCTTTGTTTGACATAGCACTGAATCACGTAGGTATAGGTTCATAATCTCTACTAAGGGTTCATAACCAAAGTTGTGAGCATCCACCTCACAAATTACACTTCTGATTTTGTGGACTACAACTTATTGAACAATGTAGACATTTGGCGTAACTATATGCGCAACTATTATCAAGATATTCTTGGGAAGATCATTTATCTTGTTAAATGCGATCTTTCCTTCAGTTGAATAATGAAAGAAGAGAGAAAGAATTTGTTTCTAAAGATGGATTTGTTTTAAGGCAATGGAAAGTTGATCAAAGTATCATTGAGGTGTTTTCTTGAGGCTGTTATACACTAAATTTGGGTACAACTAGCTTGGGGAAGGGTGGTTCAGAGTTCGACATGGTGTCCGGTGGTAGGGTGTTTTTAACAATATTACTCGACGACGACGAGGGTTTAGTTTTCGCTACAACTATTTAGTAACTTGATTTGCTTAATCAATTCCTGTGTGGCTGAGAGGTGATGGTTTTTCATGCTTTTGAAAATCTTTCGAAAGAGTGAAATGTAGACAATCCCAATTATAAATCCCCTCTCCATTCAATTTTTTATATCTAATTCAATTGTATGAGATTTTTTTGATTAGAAAAACACGATCCTACAGTCCTACAACCAAGACTTGTATATGCTTGTAAAAAAAAACTTTTTCACAACTAAAGTAGTAAAATATTTAAATAAATACAAAAGTACTATAACAAGATATAGTAACCTTGTCAAAAAAGATGATTGTAGTAACGAGAATATTATTTGATCCCCAACCCGTGAAAGGAAACATGATATTGCAATTTTATATAAAAATATAGTGCTCCTAGCCAGTGTTCCAATCCAATACATTAAAGAAGAGTAAAAGAATTAGTAGATAACATCAATAAAATGATTTTTCTTATGGAAAAAAGGTATAAACGACTTGAATCTATATCTATATCTATATAAATTACTAAATGAAGCTTTTTTAGACCCTCCACAATGCTCCAAATCATTTTCATTTATTTTTTCAAATTAAATCTCAATATTCTTATTTTATTTATAACTAATATCCACTCAAGATTTATGACATCCAATTATGGGCATTAAATATCACATTATTATAATTATTAAATAACACTATATCCTTTCAAATTATTTTCCAAAACAACAAAATATTTATATTAATATTCAAATTGATATATTTACTGATTAAAAAAATTATAAAAGAAGTTAAATAAAATTTATAATTTTTTAAAAACAACATACTACATTTTCCATAGAATTCACTTTTTTACAATAAAAATTCGAGTTCCTTCATTATTGATTTTCACAAATTTTCTACTTTTTATTTTAACAAAATTTCCCCATTATATCTATATTTCTCCATTATATTCTATCTATATCTATATTTTTATCTCTCTCTCTTTTTATATATATATATATATATATATATATATATCTTATTATTATATTATATAAAGGAGACTTGAACTTTGATTTGTGAAACTTGAGTCATTCTTTTAATGCAAAGTTATATTATAACTCACCCAAAACCTTTCAAGATTCCTTCAGTTTTTTTACAATAAAGTCTAATACATTTTTTACCAATTATTAGTATTAGTATTGGTTTTAGACAATTAGATCAAGTGAAAATCAGTGGCGATTCTTGCTTTTTTTTTTATCAAATTATTATTAGTGTTCAATTTGTATATATATGAACTCATATTTCAATTTGTATATATCTTAATCGATCAGCTTCTTAACCCATGTGATGGTAATATTTATTATTAAATTTATTTGGATTCCTTAATTAATAATTGAGTTGAGACTTTTCATATAGCCTTTGTTGTCCATTCATTTTCTTTTCTCATACGGTTACTATCCTGAAATATATAAATGTGAATTGTGTATATGTGAAGTGAATATGTATTTTTATGGGAAGTGAATATATGGTATCATCACTTTGTCCCTTGCATTCCCATATCTAGCCATCTTGATTCTTGAAGCTTTGATTCTATGAAATTGGTTGTTTAACTTTATTTTATCTTTCTTTGACTTATAAGCCTCTCCTCTCGATGAATAGCACTGTGATCTATTTCGCATTTCTGACTACTCTGATAGCCATATTTTTTAGAACTATAAAAGGTAAGAATCAATTGATGCAGGGTAGAAAAGGGCCATTTGATTATTGATTTATTTGGCACTTAATTGTGTTTTCTCCTCTTCCTTAACTAATATTTTCATGATTTATTGTCCCTTCACTTTTTCTTTGTAATTTGTTCAATATGCTTCTCTCAATCTAATCTCAATTCGTGCTTTTGTGTTTCAGGTGATTAATCAATTGTATAAAACGTAGACTAATATATACACGACTTTAAAAGTGATTGACTTTATTCATTCAACTTTTGGTAACACTAAAATGAGATTCATGTGGTACTTTACTTAAAAGTGTTCCAATATTTTTTTTTTTTTGTAAATTTGTCCTTTAATTTATTCTAACTTTTTATTGATTGTTGATTAAGTATTGAATTGGTTATAAGTTTCAAATTGCAGGTAAAGAAAATGGAGTTTACATGGATAGAGAAGAAGTTGAAAAGACAAAGCAAATGATTCGAGCTTCATGTTCTAGACAATTCATGTAGTCAAAAAGACAAAAAAAAAATTTGGATTAGTTATTGTTCTGCAATTGAAAGATAATGTTTTTTATCATGCCATCCACATGTATGGACTATGTTTAAGGAATGGTTAATTTTAATAGCTTCCATGAAATTGGATAAGGTTTTATATCTAAGTTTTTTAAATATGTTCCTTGAACATTCACACACGCATGTTCAAGGTTTATAGAGTATAAACGATCTTACTAGAAAAGTGGATTTCTATCAAGTATGTATTATTTTTTTTTATTTTTAAATGCTAAACATAAATAATTAATTTAAATATCAAAATATGCAATAATTACAAAATATGGAATTAAATATATGATGAATTATTTAAAATTTTACATCCTCAACCCATATTGTGCTAACTCATGAGTTTATGGAAATTAAAGAAATAAATCATATTAATGTGAAATATTTCCCTTTCAATGCATACGAGAATTTCAATGGTTTACTAACTCATAAAATAATATTTATTATCTAAAATAAATTATTTTATCAAATTTTAAAACTCAATTTAAATTAAAATGTTTAGCATGAGACATCAACCACATCTCCTAGACACTAATAAAACATTACAAAGTTTTCATTAAAATATCTTATTTCTATTACTATTTATTATATTACACTAATGTATCTATACATTGGGTAACTTATTTATATATAGTTATATGTAAAGAAATTTAAAATCACTTGATATAAATAATATATCTTTTAATAAAAAATTAAAAAAATTGTTATTAAATTATAGATCATTATATTTAACCTATTTAAAACAATGTTTTTCAAAACACAATTTTTATATATATATATATATATATATATATATATATATATATATATATATATATATATATATATATATATATAAATAAGCCCTAATGAAGCCTCCACAATGCATCTCAAGAATGGAGCCTTTAGACTACTCATCCCATATATATAGTACTATTGGAATTGTGAGTTTTTAATGTACAATTAATCATCAATTTTTCTTTCTACAAATGAAACTCGCTATTTTTGAATACAATTGTAAATAAGACTTGAGTTCTATTTTAAATATATATATATATATATATATATATATATATATAAAATTTATAGTCATTTTTAATTTAGAATAAAGTTTTAATTTCCCCACTATTTGAAAAATAAACTACAATTGAAATTAATATGCCTTTCCAATTACCCAATATTATGTAAATTATGAACACTCATTTATAAATTATGTAAAACAATATTCTTAAAATATCTTTTAATGCACTCCTAATATAATATGTCTATTTATAGATTGCTATCCATCGTTTATGAGTCATTTTCTTTAGTAGATCGATAGACGAAAGGTTTTTCATATGTTAGAACAAATCAATCATATAAGTAATATACCCAAAAAAAGGATATAAACATCTAATATAGAAAAGTAATAGATAGACCATAATTTTTTGAAATGCATTATACAATATCTATGACCATATTATTATGAGACTTGATTCTAATCAATTCATAGTTCATCAGTTTTTTATTAATTACATATAAATAATAATTCAAAACCCACTAAATGAATATAACCATATTATTGTGAGATGAGACTTGATTATTACCGATTGATATTCCACCTGTTTTTCATTACATATATATATACTAGTCTTATGACCCGTGCGATGCACGGGTTGCGCACAAATTTCACTATAGTAAAATAAAGAAGACAACACAAATTAGAAAGTGATGAAGTTTCCGTGGGAGTAAATGTTGTAACACGGTACTTGGAAGTAATATATATATGTTCTGGAGTGGGCCGAAGCCCAAATCCAATACTCTAGCGCTAGATCGGCCCAACAATGAGGGGCACGAAAGCAAGGAACCACATCAACGGCTCTGATCTGTCCGTACGATCATCAGACGGCCGAGCGCGACTCACGCTCACTATATAAGCATTCATTGCGTCAGTTGTCAGGTACACACTGTTCACCAATACGTATATTTTGCTCGTCCGTTCCTGACTTAGGTGTCGGAGTGTTATCGCAGGTACACCCGCCCTCCGGAGCAGAGCTAGCAGAACGACCAAGGCATACAGAGATCTAAGACCTGGAAAACAGCAGTCAAGGACATCAAAGGTACAGATCAATTGGCGACCTCAGTGGGAGCCCGCGCGCTTTCCACCATTCGTACAGATGCCACCAAAGGCAGCTCGAGGCCGACCAAGGGCCACCGCTCGTCTACAAAGTGTGGCTGAAATCCCCGCTCGACTACCTCCAGCAGGTGTTGAAGGCACCAGCGCCACCCCCGCACAACAGGTTACGGTGGAACTCCCTGCCGACCTGGTCCAAGAGCTGCGAGAACTACTGCGCGACCGTAATCAGGCTCTGAATCGCAATGATGACCGCCTCACACACCTAGAAGATCAGATCGCCTCGAGGAGAGCGCACACAGCACTAGAGCAGCGACCTCACCATGAAGGCACTTCAACCGTGCGAGCACGCCCTTCAAGGGCCCATCGATCGCCTCCACGAAGGCAGCTGGTCCATCGATCTCCACCCCCGAGGAGGGGACGAGGAGGAGCGACCGCCCCACCAAGAAAGACCCCGTCCACGACTGATTATACTTACTGGCCCGAAGAATCATCGCACGAAGGTTCCTCCCTCGGTTCAACCGGTTCGCCCGCCCGTTCTCGAAGCCGATCTACCGAACGATACTCGTATCGATCAAAAGCTTACGCCAATCACTACGGTCAAGATAGAAGGGATACCAGACTTGGACCGTATACCAGAGAAATAGACGAATTCCGCATCCCGCGCTCTTTGCAGAAGCCTCCAACCGACCTTAAGATGTACAACGGCATGAAAGATCCGGATGCCCATTTAAAGCACTTTGATATTATGATGAAGTATCGTGGAGCGCCTGGGCCGGTCAAATGCAGGATCTTTCCCCTTACTTTAGAGGGGTCAGCGTTGGATTGGTTCACGGAACTAAAACCCAATACCATTTCATCCTGGGAACAGATGGCAAGGGTGTTCACCGCTCGGTTCACGACTTCTAGAATCAAGCCAAAATCCCAAGATGTTCTGATCGCCATCAGACAGGGTCCGGAGGAGTCTTTGAGGAGTTATGTGGAAAGGTTCAACCGAGAAGCCGACCAAGTCAGGAACTTAGACGACGACCAGAGGTTGTTCTTCCTAAGGACAGGACTCTTAAGAGGAACTCGTTTTGAAGTAGAAGTGGGACTCCACGTTCCCAGAGACCTAGAGACGTTCCTCAGGCGATCTCAAAGGTTCATGAATTACGAGGAAAGAACGACCGCCATAGAAGCCGCTGAGGCGGGCATGAGTCAACGCCCACGACCAGGAAAAGATCAAAGGATTAGGGAAGAGTATACCGGTAATCGCCTGAGCAAAGAAAATAAGGTCAAGAGGTTTGATGAGCGCACCAAGTTGAACACTTCGTACGCGAACATACTGGCGGAATGTGCAAACACTGAATTCAGGGATATTAAACCACCAGAACCTCTCGTGCTTAAAGACGGGCAGCGCCCATCCAAAAAATGCTGTAGATACCACAAGAGCAATGGGCATGACACAAACAATTGCATGGCTCTTAAAGATGATGTGGAGGCCCTGATCAGAAGAGGAAAGTTGACTCAATATGTGAAAAGAGATAACGGTGAAGCACGAGGAGAGAGGCAAGTGGCCCGTTCACCTAGAAAAGGGAAAGCAGAAGCAAATGAAACAATCAAAGTCGTAGAGGAGGACGACGCTGATGAGGACGCAGTAGACACGAGAAAGTCAAGAGGGAGGCCAGTCGCCATGGTAATCTCAGGAGGAGTCCCCACCAACGCCTCAACCAACAGATCGATCAAAAGAAGATGGGACGAAATCATGAGCGTTGCTTCAACCTCGGCTCCAAGACCACTTAGTGAGCGGCCCTCCATCTCCTTTGGAGACGAGGATCTCATTGATGGAACCCCCAACTACGAAGTTCCCTTAGTCATCGTAGCAGTAATGGCAAACATGGAGGTTAGGCGAATATTGGTAGACCAAGGGAGTTCAGCAGACATAATATTTGAAGACCTATTGGAAGTCCTAAAAATTTCAAAGGATGATTTGAGGCCATACAGAGGAACGGTCTTGACCGGGTTCAATGGAGCCTCGACAACTCCTATAGGGCGGATAGAGCTGATGGTAACTTTTGGGGACGATACGGTAGAGAATCCCCTCTGTAGAACGGTCAGAACAGATTTCATTGTGTTACCCTGTAAGTCCGTGTATCAATGTATCATTGGTCGACCAACCCTTGCCCGCTTGGAATCAGTGCCCTCCACCGTCCACTTGAAAATGAAATTCTACACTAAAGCTGGGGAAGTTTCCACCATCCAGGCAGACTTATTGTCTGCCAAGCGAGTTTTCCTTTTGGGGCTTAAAGAAAAAGGGAAAAACGTAGCGAGAGAAATAGAGAAAGAAATGAAAAGCGGCGAGCAAGTTAACCTGGCCGACTTAGATGCCTGCTACGACCCTGATAGCGAAGAGGAAGAAGGGGACGACCTTCTGACTAAAGAGCTAAAGAAACGAATTAAGCGACCTGAACCAGACGGGGAATTCTATCACATAAAGCTAGGGGACGAGCTCGTTCAATGTTTGAAGGAACATGCAGACCTGTTCGCCTGGAGTGCGGCCGACATGCCCGGTATCCCACCCCAAATAGCCTGCCACCACTTAGCTGTGGATCCAGGAGAAAAATGGGTGGCTCAAAAAAGAAGAGTTCAGAAGGAAGAAAAAGCACGAGCAGCGTGCAAGGCCGTTGAAGACCTGCTCGAAGTAGGGTTCATTAAAGAAATAAAATACACCACGTGGTTATCCAATGTCGTCTTGGTCAAAAAGGCGAATGGAAAGTAGAGGATGTGCGTGGACTATACCGACCTCAACCGAGCATGCCCGAAGGATGCTTTCCCCGTCCCAAGTGTCGATCGTCTAGTCGATAATGCAAGTGGATACAAGATCCTGTCCTTCTTAGACGCCTATTCCGGGTACAATCAGATTGCCATGCACCCACCATATCAGGAGAAGACCGCATTCATGACGGACAAGGGGAATTTCTGTTACACGGTCATGCCATTTGGGCTGAAGAACGCTGGAGCGACCTACCAGCGCATGATGAACCATGTCTTTCAGGGTCAAATAGGGAAAACGGTGGAAGTGTATTTGGACGATATGATTGTCAAAACCAAACAGGACCAAGCTCATGTAAACGACTTGAAAGAAGTATTCAAAGAAGCCAGAAAGAATTCCTTAAGGTTCAATCCAGAAAAATGCACTTTTGGGGTCAGAGCGGGCAAATTCCTTGGGTTCCATCTCACAGAAAGGGGAATTGAAGCCAACCCAGACAAATGTAGAGCAGTGACTGAGATGAGGCCACCAACGACCAAAAAAGAAATACATAAACACAATGGTATGGTGGCCGCTCTCTCTCGTTTCATCTCAAAAGCTTGCTCGTTACAAATCTGAGGAGGCTGGCCGCCAAGCAGGTATGCGCTTACTTCACAGAAACTTGTGGTTGGAGGGTGATCTTTTGAATAAAACTGACAAGTATAAGTCCGCTCTTGGACACATTACAGATTTGCGGGCAGAGCTCGAGAGTACCAAAAAGAAGCTCGAGGATGTTGAGGTCGGCCTCCAACCCACAAAGGACGCGCTTGGCTCAGTTACTGCCGAGCGTGATGCGGCCATGACAGCCAGAGTAGATGCTTAAGTCAAACTTGCCACCGCTACTGCCAGTTTGGCTGAGCGGTCTACCAAGGTTATACAGCTGGAGGAGCGGGTGGTCGGTCTTGAGGAGAACCTGAAGGCCGTTGAGGGCGAGCGTGATCAGGCGAGGGGCGAGTTGGAGGCCCTGGAAGACATGACCATCTCTATTGCTAGCGGGCGTTTTGACGAGGCTGTAGCTCAGATTCGGTATTGCTATCCATCGCTGGAGATTAATCCAGAGATTGTGAACAACGACCATTTCCTGAGAAACGGGCAAATCGTTCGTCTCGCGGAGAAAGACGAAAATGGGAATGTCATCCAAGAGGAGACGATTGTCTACAGTCGCCCTGAATGAGTTATTCCCTTCGTATTTGTCTGCTTGTTCTTTGTTTCTCTTCTCTCTTTTTGAAGAATGTATTGCTTTTTCTTGTAATCAACAAGGAGCCCGGCCTTCTCCGGGCTAATGTTTAATGTTTTAGGGGTCAGAGCGGGCAAATTCCTTGGGTTCCATCTCACAGAAAGGGGAATTGAAGCCAACCCAGACAAATGTAGAGCAGTGACTGAGATGAGGCCACCAACGACCAAAAAAGAAATACAGAAACTCAATGGTATGGTGGCCGCTCTCTCTCGTTTCATCTCAAAAGCAGCGAACAAATCTTTGCCCTTGTTTAAATTGTTGAAAAAGGAGACCACATTTGAATGGACGCCCGAGTGCGACCAGGCCCTCGAACAATTGAAAATGTCTCTGGCAGAACCTCCAATTTTGACGACCCCCGAGCTTGGAGAAACTCTTTATTTGTACTTGTCCATCACGGACGAGGCTTTGGCCGCCGTCTTGGTACGAGAAGAAGGAACGAAGCAAAATCCAGTCTACTTTGTCAGCAAAGCTATGCAAGGACCCGAGCTAAGATATTAGAGGATTGAGAAATTGGCTCTGGCATTGATTGTCTCAGCCCGAAGGTTGAGACCATACTTCGTGGCCCACCAGATCACCTTACGCACCGACCAACCCATTAGGCAGATCCTGCATAGCCCAGATCTAGCGAGCAGAATGATCAAATGGGCTGTAGAATTATCAGAATTCGGAATAAAGTATGAGCCTAGATCGTCTGCTAAAGCACAAGTCTTAGCCGATTTTATCGCAGAATTGACCCCAGGGTCAGAGAACCCAGTTCAGGATTCATGGACTTTGCACGTTGACGGATCGTCCAATGGTAAAGGCAGCGGAGCGGGCTTAATCCTTGAGAATGAAGAAGGGACGACCATTGAAGTCTCCTTGACTTTCTCGTTCCCCACTTCTAACAATCAGGCCGAATACGAGGCCTGCATCGCTGGGCTGTTGCTCGCTTTAGAGATGCAAGTAAAAAGGGTGGAGCTTCGATCAGACTCATTACTAGCGGTCTCCCAGATCAAAGACGTCTTTTTAGCCAAAGACGAGATACTCCAGAAATATTTAGCAAAGGTCAAAGAGTTGATGAAGAAATTCGAGCATGCTGAAGTCAAGCACGTCCCAAGGACCGAAAACGCTAGGGCGGACATCTTGTCCAAACTGGCAAGCACCAAGAAAAATGGTAACCATAGAAGCGTAATACAAAAAGTCCTATCTCAACCAAGTGTGAGGTTAGATACGGCCTTAGGAGCAGACGTATGTACGATCGACTCAACACCTTCCTAGATCGACCCCATCTTTAACTACATAAAGAACGGGGAGGAATCCAAGGATCCAAAAGAAGCTGCACTCGTTCGCAGGTGAGCAACGTCGTACTCGATAATTAACGAGCAATTCTACAGAAGAGGATTCACCATTCCCCTACTCAAGTGCCTCCTCCCAGCAGAAGCGGCCTATGTGTTGAAGGAGATTCATGAAGGAATCTGCGGGAACCACTTGGGTTCACGAGCTTTGGCAAAAAAGGCTTTAAGAGCGGGCTACTTCTGGCCCACTTTGGAGGCAGATGCAAAAGACCTAGTCAAGAAATGTGACAAGTGCCAGAGGCACGTAGATACCCACGTTGCACCTCCAACCGAGCTCAACTGTTTGACTTCTCCATGGCCGTTTTCATGGTGGGGTATCGACCTGTTAGGACCTTTTTCCCTCGCCCCTGGTCGGTTTAAATTTCTGATCGTCGCAGTGGACTACTTCACCAAATGGATTGAGGCCGAGCCCTTAGCCAAAATCACTTCGAAGAATTGCCTGAAGTTCGTCAAAAGAAACATTTGGGTACGGTTTCGGATTCCAGAAGTCATCGTGTCAGACAACGGCACACAGTTCACGGACCGACATTTCCAAGAAACTCTAGTCGAACTAGGCGTAAAACAGCGTTTTACGTCGGTCGAACACCCGCAAACAAACGGGCAGGCAGAGGCGGCCAACAGAGTCATCCTAAGGGGGCTAAAGAGAAGACTGGATGAAGCCAAGGGAAGGTGGGCAGAAGAGCTTCCCTCTGTACTATGGGCGTATAGAACCACACCAAACTCAACTACGGGAGAGTCCCCCTTCAGGATGGTCTATGGAACGGACGCACTAATCCCTGTGGAAATGGGAGAGTTGACTTGGAGAACGGCTAATCCTCTACAGCCGTCCGAGAACGAGCAGGCAACAAGGGAAAAGCTCGACCTAGTAGAAGAACTGCGGAACAAGGCAGCCCTCAAAGAGACATTGGTCAAACAGAATATGGCCACAAGACACAACGCCAAGGTCGTTCCTAGGTCGTTCGATGTAGGGCAGCTCGTCTTACGAAGGGCAGATATCGGCCAGAGAAATGCCGGCCAGGGCAAGCTAGCCCCAACTTGGGAAGGCCCCTACCAAGTAGCTGCCAAGACGAGCAAAGGAGCATATATCTTGAAGACCATGAGTGGAGGAATGATTGCGAACACTTGGAATGCAGCAAACCTCAAAAGATACTTTACTTGATGCCATGTAAAATATGAAAGAATGTCATGTTTCCAGTTAAATAATGAATGAAAATCAAAACGGGCGGGACACTCTTTTTCCCTACGGGGTTTTTTATTGAGGCCCGCTCGTCCGTCAACAGAACGACGGGGAATTTCTTAAATTCTTGATTCTAGTTATTAATCGATCCAATAACGAACAACCCCGAAGGCGAGTTAAATTCAAACCGAGTTTGATAAACTGCCAAGGGTCAAACTTAAGCGACCTTAAGTCTGAATATGCTTGCAAACGAGCTAAATCTAAAGTAGAAACTTGGTAAGCTGTTTGCAGGCAGCCTCGCGAAACTCAGACCGATCCATGCGGACATGAGAAATCAAATAGAACAAGCCTAGATAAAAGTCTAAAGAACGATTATGACAAAAGGCGTTTAAAACATTAAACATTAGCCCGGAGAAGGCCGGGCTCCTTGTTGATTACAAGAAAAAGCAATACATTCTTCAAAAAGAGAGAAGAGAAACAAAGAACAAGCAGACAAATACGAAGGGAATAACTCATTCAGGGCGACTGTAGACAACCGTCTCCTCTTGGATGACATTCCCATTTTCGTCTTTCTCCGCGAGACGAACGATTTGCCCGTTTCTCAGGAAATGGTCGTTGTTCACAATCTCTGGATTAATCTCCAGCGATGGATAGCAATACCGAATCTGAGCTACAGCCTCGTCAAAACGCCCGCTAGCAATAGAGATGGTCATGTCTTCCAGGGCCTCCAACTCGCCCCTCACCTGATCACGCTCGCCCTCAACGGCCTTCAGGTTCTCCTCAAGACCGACCACCCGCTCCTCCAGCCGTATAACCTTGGTAGACCGCTCAGCCAAACTGGCAGTAGCGGTGGCAAGTTTGACTTCAGCATCTACTCTGGCTGTCATGGCCGCATCACGCTCGGCAGTAACTGAGCCAAGTGCGTCTTTTGTGGGTTGGAGGGCGATCTCAGCATCCTCGAGCTTTTTTTTGGTACTCTCGAGCTCTGCCCGCAAATCTGTAATGTGTCCAAGAGCGGACTTATACTTGTCAGTTTTATCCAAAAGATCACCCTCCAACCACAAGTTTCTGTGAAGTAAGCGCATACCTGCTTGGCAGCCAGCCTCCTCAGATTTGTAACGAGCAAGCTTTTGAGATGAAACGAGAGAGAGCGGCCACCATACCATTGAGTTTATGTATTTCTTTTTTGGTCGTTGGTGGCCTCATCTCAGTCACTGCTCTACATTTGTCTGGGTTGGCTTCAATTCCCCTTTCTGTGAGATGGAACCCAAGGAATTTGCCCGCTCTTACCCCAAAAGTGCATTTTTCTGGATTGAACCTTAACGAATTCTTTCTGGCTTCTTTGAATACTTCTTTCAAGTCGTTTACATGAGCTTGGTCCTGTTTGGTTTTGACAATCATATCGTCCAAATACACTTCCACCGTTTTCCCTATTTGACCCTGAAAGACATGGTTCATCATGCGCTGGTAGGTCGCTCCAGCGTTCTTCAGCCCAAATGGCATGACCGTGTAACAGAATGTCTTGAAGAGTCTGATCGTGTTTTTCCGTCCCTTCAAAGAAACTTGTTCCCATCGCCTGGGTTCGCTCCTCATCTCCACTGTGCGATTAACATCAAACAATGAGAAGAAAAGACGGCAATTTACCTCCCGATCAAGAGCGGCCATTATTATCTCGAACGACTTAACCAGCGCCCAAGCATTAAAGTGAAGTTGAGAAGGGGCAACACCAAGAGTCCTTAAGACACGTCTCTGGAAAAATGTGAAGGGAGGTCGCACCCTCAAATCACGGAGGACGTTGGAGTACATGATAAATTTTAAAGATTTCGGGATTATGGCAGCATGCTCGTCAGGTGGTACGCCCTCCGCTCGCCATTCCTGATCACCGTAACCTATTAACTTGGTGAAAAGAGGCAGCACCTCATCACCGGGTGGGAAGACAGAGCGCTCGTTGATTATAGCGGAGGATATCCAAGAGCGGTCGACATCAAGCCTACCCCTCCAATCGTGCTCTTCCGGCAGTACCTCGTTGACTGGAACTGGAGGGGGCGTAGGATTCATTCGGGGAGACTGGACCGTGTCAACCGTGTTTGACGAGCGTCTAGAGGACGATGAAGAAGAAAGATCGGTAGAAGAGAAAGTCTCAGATGGGAACCCGCTCGTGCCGACATCTCCAGAGCGAGCATGCTCAGCCATACTCGCAGGTTGACGACCAGAAATTCTCGCAGTTTTCTTTGTTCGCGCCACTGCGTTGCCCTGCGAGGAGAAGGAAAGTCAGGCTCACCCTAAACGATGATTTGCTGAAGGGGGCGACAAGGTCGACCCCGAGCCTGACACCCCCTCCTTGCCCCATGCAAACAGAATTAGAGCTAAAATAAACGAGACAAAAAAAAGGGATACCTGGAGTGGGAGAGAAGTTCGGTCTAAGGGTAGTATACTCCTTGATGAATAAAATCAAACGACCAGAAGAATAAGACCGCCTGAATTGAAACTCGTGCACGGGTAGACACCTGGCCAGGATAAAGGAGCAAGCTTTTGATCGCAACAGGAGGAAAATTATGACCGCTTTTCGAGCTCCGAAAATTAAAGTAGAAACTGAGAAGGAGAGGGGGCAACATATTTATAAGGTTTGGAAAGCAAGCAAGCGAAACGACGCGACCCTTCACTTGCACACGCCTTGAAAACCAAACCGTCATCATGACCAAACGCCACCTTTTCAAAATTCGAGACACCATTAATGACCCCTGGGGAAAAACGAAACGTCACTTCCTGACAGGAGCCACGTGTCATGTGAACATAAGCGAAGCCCACCACGAATCAGAAACGATCAGCTGACCGGTCTCACGCTCGGGGACGCGAACATAGAAACTATCATAAAACAAGCCTGCGCCCGCCACATGAGCGACCTTAGCTTGGGCGGAAACTGTTCTGGAGTGGGCCGAAGCCGAAATCCAATACTCTAGCGCTAGATCGGCCCAACAACGAGGGGCACGAAAGCAAGGAACCACATCAATGGCTCTGATCTGTCCGTACGATCATCAGACGGCCGAGCGCGACTCACGCTCACTATATAAGCATTCATTGCGTCAGTTGTCAGGTACACACTGTTCACCAATACGTATATTTTGCTCGTCCGTTCCTGACTTGGGCGTCGGAGTGTTATCGCAGGTACACCCGCCCTCCGGAGCAGAGCTAGCAGAACGACCAAGGCATACAGAGATCTAAGACCTAGAAAACAGCAGTCAAGGACATCAAAGGTACAGATCAAAATATATATATATATATATATATATATATACTTTTAATACTTTTTTTATGGAAAAAATATACTTCTAATACGTGTTTGTGTGAAATGATCAAAACAAAGAGGAGAACACAAATAGAAAGTGAAACCCGTGGGTATCATATAGGGTTGGATGAAAACCACCAATAAAATAGATGCACCTATATAAAGTTCAAAGAAGATGATGTGGGGTTCGATTGTTAATGTTTTTGAAGTTCCCTGAATAAAAATTAAATTATAACTGTAAATTAAATAAGATTATAAAATTAAAAAATAACATAATAAAGTCATTGAGATTGAACATCCATATAAGAATAAAAAGTATAAATAATTGTAATAACATAATCGATATTCATCAAAACTTAATCCATAATTAGAAAGAAAAGAAGACAACACAAATAAAAAGTGAAACACGTGAGTATCATGCAGAGTTGGATGAAAACCACCAATGTAATAGAAGCAACGATACAAAAGTTGAAAGACAATGATGGGGTCCAACCAGTTATTGAGGAGGGAACTTCGCGTATTTGAACACTTAAATTTTTGTTCGGACTCTAAAGTAGTATTTGCAACATTTAAATTTTTTTTTCCGAACGCTAAAATATAAAG
Source organism: Astragalus glycyphyllos (assembly GCA_963573325.1). Taxonomy (NCBI): domain Eukaryota; kingdom Viridiplantae; phylum Streptophyta; class Magnoliopsida; order Fabales; family Fabaceae; genus Astragalus; species Astragalus glycyphyllos. The sequence continues at coordinate 5,031,317 of OY754313.1, read as the reverse complement.
AAAGATTAAAATATAAACCCTGATTTAAGTATGCTTCTAATAGTTGTTGGTGCGAAATGACAAAAATATAGAAGATAACACAAATAGAAAGTGAAACACGTGGTGGGTATAATGCAAGGCTGGATGAAAACCATAAATAAAATAGAACCAATTATACAAAGTCGAAAGAATATGAGGTTCTATTGTTGATGTGGGTAAAGTTCCTGTGAATAAAAATTAAATTATAACTATAAATTAAATAAGAAGATTATAAAGTTAAAAAAGAATATTAACAAAGACATTGAACTTTGCGTATTTGAACACCTAATTATTTTTCGAACGCTAATGTAGCTCAAAAGACACTACTTAGCATATCACTTTACATATTTTGACACGAAATTATTTTTTCCACCAAATCGATTATTGAGGAATAAACTCTATGTATTGGGACAACTAAATCATTTTCTGAACCATAAAGTACATCAAAAGACATTGCTTAGTATCTCACTTTATGTTTTTTGTAATCAAATTAAATTTTTTCCATCCAATCATTTATTGAGGGACGAACTTCATGAATTTGAACAGTTAAATTTTTTTACGAACGCTAAATTTGTATTTTGACAGTTTAATTTTTTTCCGAATGCCAAAGTAATTCCAAACACACTTTTTAACATCACACTTTACGTATTTTGTCACGAAACCATTATTTTTTCACACATTAAAATATGCCCAAAAAAAAAGCAAAAAGGTTTAATTTTAGAGTAAAACAATAAAAGAATGGCATGTGTTGTAAATATGATTGAAATGGATGGTCAATGCTTAAAAAATGAAAGAGTGACATTGTTGAAAATATTGCTGAAATTGGGGTTGTATTGTTGGCTGAAGGTTGGCGCCCTTCAATGCCAACTCGCATATTATATAAAGATATATATATATATATATATATATATAAATATATATAATTAAAAAAACACTAAAAGAATAAAACTTATTTAATATTAAATGGTACATTAAAAATTACATTTCATTTTGAAAAAAAAAACAAAATTAAAATCTACTTTTTATGTAAAAAAATTAAATAATTATTATGGGAACAAATGTTGGTCTAAAAGGCTCCTTATCACACCTGTAGGAGAATGTATAACAGTGGCTAAAATAATTACAGGACCAAATGTTGGTCTAAAAGTATTTATCCTGAGAATAGTTCTCACTGCTACCGACTCAAAGTGGCCTTTTGTCTTGCGTAGAAAGAAATTCCCAATAAAAGTACCTTATTCAATGACATTATGTAAAAGTCAAAGGCAATTGGTAAAATATGCGATATTATATTTTACAAAACCTGTATTTAGTCATAGGCAACTATATGTTGCGATATAAAAAGTGATTTCACCGAAGGGTTTAAAATTTCTCATCGTTGAAGAAGATGATAGAAATGTGGAGTGCACTAAAAATGCAGGCTACCATGAAATATTTTGTTGGCTACCTCAATGTGAATATATTTAAGTCATCTTCACAAATACTCAATATATTTGTCCTGTGTTTATTTTCTAAAACCATATATGCACCCGTGTTTAATTTGATCTATTATGCTCTATGCCCATTATTCAAAATTTTACACAATATATGATTGAATAAAGAAGACAATAAAAAAACTAACCACATTATCATAAATTGTATTGACACCTTAACACTTTTACCTTAAAATGTTCAAAATAATAGATAAAAGATATTATTTTTTGATCCCCAACTGGTCCACTTTATATTTAGCAAATCTATAACCCATTTTTAATTCAATATAAATGTTCCAAAACTTTAAGTTTTGTTTCATATTTTTAATCCAATGAACTACTCTTTTATATTATTAAAGGTTTTATAGATTTATCTATAAACAAAATAGATTTTGAGCAACACATAAAAACAGTACAATAATTCTAATAAACAACTTTCAAATCGAAATCTATATTAAAAATAAATTTTCTTCTTTTAAACTCAAATTCTAATAACACCTTACAATGTTGGATACTAAATACAACATTATCTATTCATTGATATGACATATTCTCAATTAATATATGTTATACAATGACAAAAGTTTTTAAATTTTACCAAACCATTATACAACATTCATCAAATTACATACAAAAAATTTAAAACAATGTATAATAAAAATATACAATTTTATAATAACTTAGAAAAAACATTTTAAACAAACCCGTGCAACGCACGGGCTTAACCCTAGTAAATTACTAAATGAAGCTTTTTTGGAGCTTCCACAATGCTCCACATCATTTTTATTCAAAATAATATATATTTATAATTTTAATAGAAGACTTTAATTGTAGCTCTTAATTAGATATAGTTAGAACACATAATTACACACTAACTTATTAAATGATAATTTAGTGGAATATTAATTCTATTATTATTATTATTATTGTTCTTATTAATATATATATATATATATCTTTATATTATATTATATATATATATATATTATATTTGTAAAGGAAGCTCCACAATGCTTCTCAATATTTTTTATGTATTAAAATATTTATTTATAATTTACACATATATAAAGAAGAAATTATTTTTAATGAAAACAAATAATTGCCACTAACTTACTAAATGATTCTCTTTGTGGAATATTAGTTAACTATTCTTGGTGGAAAATCTAAGAAAAGAAACCTCTAATGGAATCTTTAGAATGCTCCTCATTTTTATCTATATTATATTTATTTATAGTTTATAATTCTCGCGGACTCTATTTAGCTATCATTTTAGTATCAAATATCAATTTTGTCTTTGAGAAAATAAATTAAACCATATAACTTGAAGAAGAAATTGCAAATGTTTGTAGTAGCCAATCATAAAATTAACGTGCAATTGTAGAAAATAATGAAAAGGTTTTTAGAATGCAATGGTGGAGTATATAATAATTTAAATGTTAGAGAATTTTAAACAATTAAAACTACCAAATGGATTGCAATAACTGTTGTAAAAGAATGGATTACAATAATAAAATTCTATCGTTTCAAAATATTAAAAAATGATTAATGACATAGGGATTCAATCTATGTACCTTAACTTTCTCTTTTTGGATGGAATGTACCTTAACTTTCTAAAATATCAAAATGTAAGACAAGTTTCACCTACGGTTATTTTTTTTTTCTTTTAATGCTATACCGTTTTCATTTTCTTTAATGATGAATTTCAAAACCCTAACTACATTTAAGTTTTTTTAAAAAAAATTAGTCAATCACCATTTGGTATCCACAAGTGGTAGACAAGTTAGTAGACCATTTCAAAACAATAAATAAAAAATAGAATGTATAATTATCAATTTAAAAATAATATTAATTTTTAATATTAAAAGATAAGCAATCAAAATAATTGGTTTTGTCAAAAATCAAAATAATTGGTTGACTAACATATGTTTAGTTAGGGTGTGTTTGTTTTAGGTGAAAGAGGGAAGAGAGATCTAGTGAGGGAAGATAGAGTAAGGGAAGAGAGAGTGTTGTTGGCATGTTTGGTTAAGAAGAGAAATAGGAAGGAGAGAGAACGGAAAGATTAGTTTAGTGCTTTTTGTAATCTCTCCACAAATGGAGAGAAAGTGGAGAGAAATGGGCTCTTAAGTTTGACTTTTACCATTTTGCCATCAATTAAATGAATACCAATTATTATAATTTATAGGTTGGGACACTTTATAAATTTATATTAAATAGCTAAAATAAGTATGTAAGTAATTAAGTAAATGATTAAAATATTATTTAGCTAATAAAAATAAATATTTATCTAATTTAATTAAACAATTAAATAACTATTAAGTTAATTAAATTAAAAATTAAATCAAACACATAGGGGTGTTTTTTGTCCTTTCAAAACCAAAAGAACAACTCTCCCTTCCCTACTCCTCTTCTCTTTCCCTTAAACCAAGCAACCCTCCTAATCTACTCTATTTCTTCCCTCTTTCTCTCTTCCCTCTTTCTCTCCTAATCCAAACATACCCTTAGTCTCCAAAAAAGTTTAGTCGATTAACAATTTCATAAAAATCAAGCCACCAAAATAGTGCATGCAAAGCCTACGGATATGAGTAAAAGGTATCAACAATGAAATTTTCATATTACCCAATGAAGGCAAATGTTTAGTATTTAGAAATTGAACATGTAATTAATATCAGTTATGAAATTAAACATGTAATTAATATCAGTTATAGAAATTAAACATGTAATCAATCCCTTCATTTCGTCTCTTGGTTCATAGTGTTTATAACCACAACTAATTATGCACTTTTTTCATAGGTACACGTTTTACAATTTTTCCATTTTCACCTCCTTTTACACTATGGTTTACATACCTACTACTACCATGACTACTGCGTACTAAGAGCAATGATCGATAGCAAGTAAGTAGACTACTTTATCTCAATAATTTCATTGGATTTTTTATGATGTTGAATCACTTTTTAATTTAAATGACTTATACATTGTTAAACTTTTGTTATGTTCATAATGATTTAGAGAAAACCTGTTATCATATACCTGTATTGATACTCGATGTATCAATAAAAGAATGGCAACATATAAATATAAATGAATTTGTTTATGACTATTTCTTATGACTTTTATTGGTTTCTACATGTTTGCTAGAACAAATTTTACGTTATATAAATCAATTGCACTACATTGGGAGGCCACAAAAGAAAAATTAGGTAGCTTAGTTTTTTTATTTATCTTCTAATTCTTATTACTATTTCAATTTTCACTTTCTCTTATGTTAAATCCTAATTGTTTGTTTTACAGGATTTCATATTTTGGGTTTCCACTGCAAAAGATAGAAAGATATGTTAACCAAAATTCGACCAACAACCCAGACTTTTGATTTTTCAGAGATTTGTTCTTGAGGAAGTGAAACAAATCATTCATCGAATCTGTGCTTGAAGCCTTAATCTTAGATATCTCCAACTTTTTTATGTTGGAGAATGAACAGAATTCATTGTGATATATAAAGCATAGCAGTAAATTTTGGGATAATAAAAGAGTAGAAGACTAATTTATATTCTTCTTTTATGTGAAAAAAGTTATTATGAGCAATTGTTTTGTGTGACTTTCATTTGGATTTGTCCTAGAATAGTTCTTATTATTTTGTTTCGAGGGCAATGAAAATATACACAACCATCATATTTTCATTTCTATTGAAATATTTTCAACACTTTCATTTGGTTAGTTATCCAAATTTTGAAGTATTATTATGTAATTTATTATATTCATTTCATTGAAATGGTTTTAAAGCTATGTACAAACATTTCATTCAAAGCACTGTATTTGAGATATAGATATCTATTACTTTTTTGAAGTAGATAATCATTTGTCATTCATATTTGCTTCATTTTTTAAAATTCATGTTCATGAGACACTTCCCAAACTTAAGATAATAATAACATTTTGAGGGAATAACTGAAGTATAGAAGAAGAAGAAGAAAAGAAAAATAAAATTTCATTACAAAAGGAAAGAAAATGTGAGAGACACATTTTCTATGTAAGTCTCTTTCGAGCACGTTTTGTCAAGAGATTGTATTGGGCTTCTTCATGTAATAGAGTTATTTTGATTCTAATATTAAAAAATAGGTGCAAACTCTTTTTTAAGTTTATAGTGATTAATATGCATTTTCATTACATGTTTTGCTTCGTCATATTGATTTTGTAAACATTCAAGAAAATTAGTGGAATTGGAGATGATTTTACAAATGATATATTAACTTCTTACTTATACTTTTGTTGCAATCAAAATGTGTTTCTTTTCAACTTTCTTATATGTAATAACACTAACTTACTTCACTTTATTCTTAATATGTTTATCAAACAAACTCAATAGATCCTAGATTTCTAATTTTCGTTAGCTATAGAACGAATTTTGTAAAAAAAAAATCCAACTACTTAGAGTTCTCTTGATTTTGCGTTAACTTTTTATATTTTCCCATTACAATTATTAGAATAATCTCTCGACATACTACACAATTATTACAATTGAGTGACCTACACAAACAAAAACTCAAGCAAACTTTAAGATGAAAAAACATAAAAGACTAAATTATAATCCATAACAAACTTAAGGGTCGACAGTGTCAACATTAAGAAAAATTCAAGTTAGAAAGTTAATTGTCATGTAAAAAGATTAACGTTTTTTAATTTTAGAAGTTAAAGGAACAGTGTGGAGAAAAACTTAAAAGAGAAGATCAAAAATTGAAATTAGGTTAAGTGACCCCTGATCAATTTTGCCAATATTTTTACATCAAGAATTTACTCACACTTATGTGCCACCTCTAGAAAATCCGAAATCCATACCACATCATAGGCAACACATGAAAAACTTATTCTATTAAAATATACTTGAGCTCTAACATTAATATAAAATTTAAACTCTCTTCAATTTTATTATTTATATTCAATTATTATCACAATCAGTTTCATCCTTCAACTTCCATATGTTAAAACATTCTTTTTATTTCTAAACAAATAATTTGTTGCGTAAATACAATTCGTACAATATATCGTTCAACTTCCATATGTTAAAACATCCCTCGCATTATGATATTTTCTCCAATTGTATTTTTGTGGAAAATATATCATTTATTTGAGCTAAGATTTATTTGGACTATATAATATGATATAGATAAAAATAATCTGTTTAGTTTTATTTAGGCTAAATACCACTTTTGGTCCTTTATCTTTGCTCTAAGTTTCACTTTGGTCGACCTTTATCTTTTTTTTGGTCCGTTTTGGTCCTTTATCTTTGATTTTTGTGTCAGTTTGGTCCTTTATCTTTATTTTGTTTCACTTTGGTCATTTATCTTTTATTTATTGTTTCATTTTGGTCCTCTTAAACAAAATATTTTGGTCGCGTATTGCCTGAATTATTCAAGAAACAAGAAATCAAAGTGTTCTTGGTGTTCTTGAGCACATTCATAGTATTCTTCATTTTTTTGTATTTTTGTTTAAAAGGACCAAAATGAAACAATAAATGAAAGATTAAGGACCAAAGTGAAACAAAATAAAGATAAAGGACCAAACTGGCACAGAAGTGAAAGATAAAGGACCAAAACGGACCAAAAAAAAGATAAAGGACCAAAGTGAAAGTTAGAGCAAAGATAAAGGACCAAAAGTGGTATTTAGCCTTTTATTAATATTCAATTACTAGCTATCACTATCGATTTTATCTTTTAAACTTCTAGATGTTTAACCATCAATTTGGCTTCTAATTAAGTGAATCATGAGTGGTGACTTTTCATTTTATATGACTTATGTTTAATTTTACGCATTCATTTATCTCTATTATTAAAAGACACGCCAAACTTCAACATATTAAATAGTATTTTAATTCGTATTACTAAATATAATGGAAAATATTGCACTAATCTAAAAGAATAATATGTAAGTATATATATTTACAAACTTTTTAAATAATAAAGTATTCATTGAACGTTCTAAAATTCATTGAACGTTCTAAAACAGTACATATTGTCATAATGACACAAATAGTGCTTGAGGTGAGAAGAGGGCAATCTTGGAATAAGATAAAATTCATTGGACTTCGAACTTTTTTATGCTTCCGATTTATAAGTTCCAATTTTTTTTTGGTCCTGACCAGAGTATTCACCGCCGAACGCATGTTTACAAGTATTGTATATTTACTCTTATTTTAGCTTATTTCAATTATAAGTTGTATAAAAAAATCCATTATATTAAATAAACATTTTGTTTCGTACTGTGAACAATACTATATATTTTTTCATATCATTATAAACAATAAAAATAAAGAATTGTTTTTCATTGTATTCTCTTTTAAACTTTCATGTTAATCAATATTCTCTATTATCACTCTTATTTTGAATTTCAATTTATGTTTTAATTAATATTTAATAAATAATTTTAATTGTTGAAGAAATAAAGAAAAGTTGTGTCTTTCTAATTTCTCTGATTTATGTTTTATCATACACAATCATTAACTTATTTTCTTAAAGTTTATCCAAATGAAATGTAATAATAATATTATAGGATGTAACTGAAATTTGGAAGAAGAAAATAAAAATAGAATAAAACTATAAAAGAAAAGCAAATGTGAGAGGCACCTTATAGATGCAAGTCTCTTTTAAACTGTTGGACAAGATATTATGATCACTTTCTAAATATAACATAGTCATTTTATTCCAATATGATTTTATGTTAGATGTAAAATCTTATTAGTTTTATCCTTAAAATTTCACAAGTTAAACCATCTTTATTGTTTATAAACAAATAAAATACTATTTTTATTGACATAATGTTTTTAAACAAATAATATTTTCATTATTATTTATATCCAATCACTATCATTATGATTTTCTCCTCCAACTTCCACACGTTAAACAATATTTTACATTTATAAATAAATAATATTGGTTATTATTTTCAATGAGATATTTCTCTAGCATGAAAATATATTTAAAAAATATATTTACTCTTAAAACCATGCTTTGGATTTATATGTAAACAAAATATATTGAGCACTATTTTCATTTTACACATTCTCTTTAATTATTTTTTTAGAAGTAAAATATCATATTTTTTAGGTGATGGTTATTTAGAAAATTCTGAATAAATATAAATAAACAATTAATTAAATAAGAATACCAAGATTATATCCAAGTTACTCTAAATTAGAAAACATAAGTGTTGCCTAATTTGGACTTGCAAGTGAGAAGTGAATAATAATTTATCGTAATTCGAAAACAGTAATATGAAAATGCTGAATAATATAAGTTCCTTAACTTTTTGTCCTTCTACTAATATCATAACAATGTTTATAGTCCTTATAATATTTATAAACATCATATAATACTAAACTACATTATAAAAAATTCATTTTCATTTTTTCTATGTATGTTTAAAAATTAATATCTAAATAAATTTTATAAAATTGTTCTTCCTTTCTTTCTAATTATACATATTTAAATTATATCTTTAACATGTTTTTTTAACAAATATTTGTATAAATCCGTGCATCGCACGGGATTATCCCCTAGTATCCTCTAAGACGGTCTTCTAACTCTTAAATATAGCTTTTTTTTAATGAAGCTCTTAAATTATAGTTTAATCAACCAATACACTATTCATTGTACAAATAATGGTTTTTCCTATTATTTGAGTATAGTCTAGTAGTAAAACACACATATATGTGGACTCTAAGAGTAGGATTCGAATTCGATACAACTCCACTTTTCTTCTCTCGATCACCAACCGAGACCCGTTTTACTAAATACCAAAATACATTGTGCCAAAACAAAATTAGCTCTTAACCCTACCCAATAACCGAGCACAAGACCCAAAGTAAAAAATTACTTGTCTTGATTTCGATTTTTTTGTCTGTATATAGAGCGGTAAGCCAAGTGGAGATCTCGAGTTCAAACCTAGGTAACTTGAAAAATATCCAACCTAACAACCAGTTGTGCTAGGTGTTACAGATAACGTGATTTCGATTGATTATACTATCTATCCTAGCAAAAAACATTGTGTTTTTTTGACAAAAAAAATTGTTGTTTCTCATAATTATAAGAGATTTATATAAATAGAAAAACAAATGACTTATAATAGATTCTTGACAAAGTTGTTTATTTTTATTTGAGAAAAAGTATATTTTAAAAGTGACATGTAACATGCCTAACATAGTCTTACTTTTGTCATAAAAAAAAACATAGTCTTACTTTTTTCAATATTGTATTTTTGTGAGACCTTTAATTATAATATTGGTGAACATATGCTTTTAGACGTTACATCGTACATCCAATAATTTATATTTTTTGACTAATCAATAATTTCTATTTATTAAAGTAAATATGACTCTTTGGGAGGTCTATCATATAATTATGACGAGTAAAAAATGTTAAAACACTTGTCATGATATCATCGGCTCACAATTTCTGATAGCTATTTTAGTTTATTTTTTTATACAAGCTATTTAAAATTTTAAGTGTAAATTACACCTCCCTCCCTTAAGAGAAGCTTGAATTACACTTCCCTCACCTCTTATATTAAAATATACACTCCCCTCCCCTATTATCCAAAACATATTAGAAAAAATTACACTTCCCTCCCTTGAGAGAAGCTTGAGTTACATTCCCCCTCTTCTTATGTCAAAATCATCACTTTCCTCCCTTAATTATTTTCTAAATTTCTAATAATCTAACAATTAAAATCTAACAATACAAATTTAACATACTAAGTGCGAAAAAAAGAGTATTGCGAGTCCATTTTAAAATATTTAAAATTCTTACGCAATTTTTCTCTATTTTTTATTCACAAAATCATTATGATATAATTTAAAATCCTATTATAAAATATGAAACACTGCAAAATAATATTAAAATCTTCAAAATTCATTAAAACCGAAAAAATATGGCTATTTAAAATTTGAATTTTATATTCTAAATCATTAACTTAATCATAAAAAGTTAAAAGTTAATCATCATTGACATTAAAATTATAAAGAAATTGATTATTTTTTCTTAAATGGTGGCTTAAAGTTAGTAAATATCATAAAAATATTCATTTAAGTTAAAAAGGGTTAAAGTGTAGTACATATTTAATTATTAAGGGAAATTATTGTAATTCAAGCATCTCTTAGGGGAAGCGATTATAATTTACTCTAAGTTTTTATTTCTCAAGGGAGGAGAGTGTATATTTTAACAAGAGGGGAAGGAAGTGTAATTCAAGCTTCTCTCATGGGAGGGGAATGTAATTTACTCAAATTTTAAACTATTAACCATTTGGTCAAGGGTTCGATCCTTGGCCGGTGCGTATGGAAAAATACCTGGTGGGAGAGGTCAACCCCTTAAATGGATCTCAGTACCTCGGGGGATTAGTTTTGCAGTTGCGCGCACAGAGGATACCTTGGTTTAAAAAAAATTTAAACTATTAGTTTCATAATTAAATCATGTTTTACTAAATAAAAAATCTTGAAACCCAATAGATTAGCTTAGTATAGCAATATGTATCTAAGGCCAGACATTACTGGTTGTAATTAGACTGAATGTTTTTCATAGCTATCAATGTTTGAATTTGGATTTGTACTTTACGTGTATGAGTTTAGGATGGTAAATTCATTTCACTCTGTCTAGACAAAAAAAAAGTTTAGTAGAGCATGCCACCTTAACACATTTTTAAGTCAAATCAAACTAGGTTCCATGGTGGATATGTAGCCCTAATTGAGTCTTGTTTTGAATTGTTTTCTTTCATTCAAGTTATATATCAGAGAGTAACAGTTACAAATAACTTTTTTTGCATGGGATACACCTACAATAGGTGTATCCTATTGGGGAAAATCTCACACATCAAGTGATTAATCCACACGCCTAAGGATCTTAGAGGAAATATAGATGAACACACCGTAAGAATAAAGAAGAGAAGAACACACAATAATTTACGTGGTTCGGCACCTCTTGCCTACGTCCACCGGAAAACTGCAAACAGTTCATTCATTATCTCAAACAAGATTACAATACTAGTAACCCAAACTTAGTTGTGTATCACCCTACAATACTCTTCTCACTCTAAGAGTTACAAGAATTGATAACACTCACATCTTCCAAAAAATGATCACCAACACTTTTTTCTACCTAGGATATGGTTGATGATTCTTCAACTCTACATAATCACACAAGGAGGAATACTCACCTCTCAAAATGGGGATGTTTCACTCTCTATATATATGATCACCCAAAGGGTATGCCTCACATCTCCAATGGGAATGTCTCATCTCTGCACAAAGTCTCTCTATTTATAGGAGAGAACATGACTTCCATGCATGAATATGACTTAGTGGACATTTATTGTCTCACCTTTCCAATGAGCTCCACTTCTTGATTTTTCTTCAACATTCTAGATATATATCTTCAAAGGTGTCTCTAGAATTTTCCCCACTATTAATATTAATTCTTGAAAATTCTAATTGACTTTCCCAACGAATCTTCCCTAAATTAAAATTTCCAAACTTCTATATCATCTTCAATTTCTTTCTTTCTTTCTTTCTTTCTTTTGCAAGACTAAGCTCCTCCACATGTGTATCTTGCATACTCACTTCAAACCAACAAACTTGTGTGTGTTCCTCACCATAATTCTGATCTGAATGCTCCTCTACGAGTATTGAATGGTGACGCTTCACTCATATTTGCACTGCTGTTAGCAACAACCAACAGGACACGCCGTCTGACCTCCACATTGTCAGGAAGACTTTCAATACAATGATCCCACATGGATCCACCACCAAACTCGTTGAGATTCAATCTTGTTTACATCGATGACTTGGTCACACCAACGGCTTTGAGCCAGCCACCCCAAACCATTATCTCTGATACCACTGTTCAGGATAACTGTTTTGATACCGCTGTTGGGAAAACTGCTCTAATACCACTGTTGGGTAAAACCACACACATAAACTGATTAACCCACACGCCCAAGGGGATCTTTAAGGGAATATATATGAACACACTGCAAGAATAAAGAAGATAAGAACACACAATAATTTACGTCGTCCGACACCTCTTTCCTACGTCCACGGAAAACTTCAAACAATTCATTCATTATCTCAAACAAGGTTACAATACTAGTAACTCAAACTAAGTTGTGTATCACCCTATAATACTCTTCTCACTCTAAGAGTTACAAGGAATGATAACACTCATATCTCCCAAAAAATGATCACCAACACTTTCCTCTATCTAAGACATGGTTGTGATTCTTCAACTCTACATAATCACCCAAGAAGGAATACTCACCTCTCCAAATGGGGATGTTTCACTCTTCATATGATCACCCAGAGGGTATGCCTCACATCTCCAATAGGAATGTCTCATCTCTTCACAAGTCTCTCTATTTATAGGAGAGAACATGACTTCGATGCATGAATATGACTTAGCGGACATTTATTGTCTCACCTTTCCAAGGAGCTCCACTTCTTGATTTTTCTTCAACATTCTAAATACATCTCTTTATCTCTTCAAAGGTGTCTCTTGAATTTTCCCCACTATTAATATTAATTCTTGGAAATTCTAATTGACTTTCCCAACAAATCTTCCCTCAATTAAAATTTCCAAACTTCTATATCATCTTCATTTTTTTTTTCATTTTTTTTGCAAGACTAAGCTCCTCCACGACTTTGGCTTATGTTACTAAGTCTTTTCCTTAGTAAATCTTACTAAAAAATAATAGTCATTGGATTCTCAAACTTTTAATGAAATTTAATCTAATGGTTAATATTAATAAGGGCATTGTTGTAATCACATTTATTATTTGTTTTAATTAAATAAAATAAAATAAACCATTAAATCAGACCCTATTTTTTAGGGACAATTACAAAACTAAATCAGAATTTGTTTTCACGTTCCTCTCTTTCACGTTTCCTCTTTTTTCACGTTCTTCTTCTCTGTTTTTTTTCACGTTTTTCTTCTTCACGTTCTTCTTCTTTTTCACGTTCTTTTTTTTTCGTATTTGCAATTCCTGATCATCTTCTTCTTTTTGTTTCAAATCGTGTTTTGCGGGTTGGTTTCTTCTTCTTCTTCTTCTTCTTCTTCTTCTTCTTTCCAGACTGGTTTTGCTGCAATTAACCATTGTTATGCAAAACTGTGGTTAGTGGAATCTAGCCACAGTTATGCATATTTGTGGTTAGTGGCTACTAACCATTGTTATGCACATTTGTGGTTAGTGACATCTAACCACAGTTATGCATATTTATGGTCAGTGACCACTAACCATTGCTATGCACATTTGTAGTTAGTGATATCTAACCATTGACATCTAACCACAGTTATGCATATTTGTGGTTAGTGGCCACTAACCATTGTTATGCACGTTTGTGGTTAGTGGTCACTAACCATTGCTATGCACATTTGTAGTTAATGAACGAATTTTTTCTTTTTTGTAAAAAAAAAAAAGCGCTCAATTTTTTTTTAGGTAAATGACCGTTTTTGTGGTGAGTGATTTTGCCGTTGAGGGAGGAGTGGGTTGTTGCGGTGAGTGATTTTGTCCTTTCCATATTTAGTGGGTTTTTTCTTTCATGCGACTTTTTGGGAAGAATGAAATCACAAATAAAACGGCTCCATGATTTAGGAAACGGTTCCACAATATTTGGGTTTAATTAAGATTTTCCCTGATTTTGTTTTGGTTTTTTTCTTAATTATTATGGAAGATACCTCTATAGCCCTTTAGTAATAATTACTAAACAAATGTTTAGTACTATAATAAGTTATTCTCTTTCATACTTTTACAACTTGGGCCAATGTGAGGTATTCAAGGTCGAATCATCTTTTATAGCTGTAGTAAAACTAGTAAATATTATAAGGTGCGGTAAACCTTCTTGAATCATCTCTACCAAACATATGTGTATATATACACTTTTCAAAATCAAATAAAAATAACTAATAAAAACAAATCGAACGGTGCAAGTTGAATCAAAATCAAATATCTAAGATTAAATAAAAACTATTACTAATGCTATTGTTGTATAGTATTGTATTTCTATTAATATTATAAAAAATGTGTCAAAAAAGAATTAAATATTATAAAAGTCAAATTAGTATACTTGACTTGAGTTTTAGGTGAAATCTAAACATTTAATTGCACTTAACTGAATTTCTTAATCACCGTAAAAGCAATTATTTTTGTTTATAATAGAGACGGGAATGAGTATTCAATAACATCGATAGTGAGCTCATTATTCAACAAAGAAAATATCATATATAACAAAAACAAATTATTCGTAATCGTTACCCTCCGATGCATCCCATGTAAAAAAATTACTAATCCACCACTGTCTGTGATAAAAATATAATTAGAGGCCCCCTAACCTAGGATCCTATATGGAAGACTAACAATTACGAATAATAAATTTTAGATATATATATATATATATATATATATCATAAAAGTAGTTATTTAATTTAATAAAAATATATTAAAATTTTAATCTTATGACATTTTTACAATATTGACAATGAAATCATATAACAATTGTTCTGGACTGGGCCACGAGGCCCATTCAGCAATTGAACATGGATTGGCCCAATCACTTTGATCCATATCCACAATCTACAAGCCCAGTTATGACTCCCATATTTGGAGGGCTCAGATCAACTCGTTCAATCCAACGGCTCACAATGGGCACGCTTTCCTATAAATACTGGCCCACGTTGCCATAATGAGGTACACTCTCATTTCTTGCTAAATCACTCACCTACTCTCAATACTAAGGCGTCGGAGTGGCTTCGCAGGTCCCCTCCCGGGCGCTCGTTGACATCAAGCCATACCGCGAGAGACCACCGACGCAGTTAGCCCAGCACTGCTAGGTAAAGAACATTGGCGACCACAGTGGGAGGTCACTACCTTTCACACCATTCCTACTCTTAGAAACTTTTCTCTTGCACTTCCATGGCTCCAAGACGCAGACCCCGAGTTAAGAGTGTTGTCGTGCCTGCACCGCAGCTTGAAGGCACTCTTGAGGGCGACATCGCCACCCACGAAGACACCCCTGTTCAAGTTGCGCAAGAAGTTCCCTCGACAGGAGGGATTCATCCGCCGGATGTCAACCAACTGTTGGACCTTCTGGCCAACCGCACTCAGACTATGCTGCTACAAGAGGCACGTCTTAGGCAAATTGAGAGACGTGTGGCCTCTATGCCCGAGCAACCTCCTCCTTTTTGGGGAACTCCTCCTCAAATGACTGTGGTATCAAGACCCTGCCGTTCTCCCCCTCGGAGGCGTCATGCTCACCGTTCCCCACCTAGGCGAAAGCATGTGCATCGCTCTCCTCCTCGGCGTAGGAAGCCTCAGGGATCCGGCTCACCACCAAGGGCGTCCCCTTCCTCTCTAGATGGGACTTATCAGCCTGATGACACCCACTCCAAGGTTTCTTCGCGTGACTCCTCTGATTCGCGTGACAGGTCGAGGAGCAGGACTAAGATTCACAAGAGACGTCGCAGAAGATCGCCATCAAGGAGATCTCTCGACAAGCACAGATACCAAGACTTTGACTTCCAAGATGTCTCACCTTGCAATTCAAGGAGGTTTGCGGATGAAGGACCCTTCACTCGGAGGGTGGAGGAATGCCTGATTCCAAGGACTTTGGAAAAACTCCCAACACTCAAGATGTACGATGGGACCGGAGATCCAGACCGGCACTTGGCTCATTTCTCACTCATGATGCGCTATAGAGGCGCTCGAGAGCCTGTTCATTGTAAGATATTCCCTCTCACCCTCGAGGACACCGCATTAGAGTGGTTCCAAGAGCTGAAGCCAAACTCCATCTCTTCATGGGGGAAACTGGCATGACTATTCACGGCCCGTTTCACCGCCTCCCGACTGAAGCCAAAATCTGAGGAAGTGCTGAGGGCTGTCAAGCAGCGGGAAGGCGAAATACTTAGAGAGTATATTGAGTGTTTCAATAAGGAAGCTTCATGTGTTCGGAACTTGGAAGATAAGCAAAGACTATTTTGGACGAAAGATGGCCTCAGGCAAGGAAATCTTTTCGAAATTAATGTGGGAATCAACAAGCCAAGGGACTTAGCAGAATTCCTCCAAAAGTCTCAAAAGTACATAGACTACGAAGAGAATAAGTTGGCTTACCAAGAGGAAGCCAAGGTTAGCAACAAAGAGGACGGGCGGACCTATAAGACCACCGAAGAGCTGTGGCAGAAGCAAGGCCAAGCTGAGAGAGCTCCCTTTGAATCTCGACCCCGGCAAGGTCGTTTCTCAGAGTACACCCTGCTGAACACATCCCAGGCTGAGATCCTTGCTAAATGCGTCGACGCGGAGTTTTGAGATATCAAACAGCCCGAACCTCTCGTACAAAGGAAAGGCCGAACCTCTAAGAAGTATTGCCATTATCACAAAGGTTATGGGCACAGTACCAACAAATGCTACACCCTCAGGGATGACATTGAAGAGCTGATCCGCGAAGGGAAGCTCGCCCAGTACGTGAATGAAGAAGAGGAGGAGACCCATGACTCTGAATAGTGAACAAAGCATCAGAACCTGAACCTAGAGCTAGGACTAGTTAAGAATTTTGTTGTTTGGGCACAAAAGCATAATGTAAAAGCTCGATATGAATGATTAACAAAAGTTCATTTTGCAAGTACAGTTTTTGCTCTAGCTCACCAACATTAACACTGGTTCCAAAGAAAATCCATTAATATTAAGAAAGAAAAAGGTCCAACTCCATAGCTGGGGGCAGAACGAAACAAGTTTGAGACCCGACATACCCCGAAGGAAGGGACTGCCTGGCTCACAGAGGAAACCTCATCATTAGCTCTAAACTAAAATCATCTTCCCAAGACGGTCTTTTTAAACACACCCCTTCGAATCCTAGTAACGGAGTCAAGAGTGCCATGGCACGCCGAGACAAATAAAGATTGTCGGTAATAGAGTAATCAATGAGAGCCACCATGATCATTAGCATCTTCCCTACATATCGAGGCAGGAATCTCGTGATTCTTTCCATCAAGTGACCTTGGTGGTCACAACCCCTTGGACGAGTTGTATCCGGGCCGAGCCCTGGTAAACTGTGCCAAGGGTATACTTCAAGTGACCTTAGTGGTCACAACCCCTTGGACGAGTTATATCCGGGCCGAGTCCTGGTAAATTGTGTCATGGGTATACTTCAAGTGACCTTGGTGGTTACAACCCCTTGGACGAGTTATATTCGGGCCGAGTCCTGGTAAACTGTGCCAAGGGTATACTTCAAGTGACCTTGGTGGTCGCAACCCCTTGGGCGAGTTATATCCAGGCCGAGTCGTGGTAAACTGTGCCAAGGGTATACTTCAAGTGACCTTGGTGGTCACAACCCCTTGGACGAGTTATATCCGGGCCGAGTACTGGTAAACTGCGCCAAGGGTATAATTCAAGTTGACTTTGATGGCCATAACCCCTTGGGCGAATATACTTGACCATGAGGTGCCATGTCGAAACGAAGGCTGGCATCCTGCCGGGTTTTGGGTTTGAACCCCTGCACCAACGAAGGCCGGCACCCTGCCGGGTTTGACATATCGAACCCTGGCACTATGATTTCTATCCCGGCACCATGTAACCCGGCACCCTTGAGGGCTGTCTAGTCTGCAGACCATAACTTCGTCCATGGTTATCCTATGGGGGAGTGTGAGCATGCGTTGGAAAGCTAAGAAGCAGAGCTACAATTTTTCTGTTAAGCTCAAGATCTAATTTTGAAGTCTCCAACCCCGGTACCACGATTTGTAACACGACACCTTGTAACCCGGCACCTCGCCGGTTTCCGCGGCACCCTTGAGGGCTGTCTAGTCTGCAGACCATAACTTCGCCCATGGTTATCCTATGGGGCGTGTGAGCATGCGTTGGAAAGCTAAGAAGCAGAGCTACAATTTTTCTGTTAAGCTCAAGATCCAATTCTGAAGTCTCCAACCCCGGTACCATGATTTGTAACTCGGCACCTTGTAACCCGGCACCTTGCCGGTTTCCGTGGCACTCGGGAGGGCTGTCTAGTCTCCAAGCCATAACTTCGTCCACGGTAACCCGATTGGGGTGTGTGAGCATGCGTTGGAAAGATAAGAAGCAGAGCTACAATTTTTATGTTAAGCTCAAGATCCAATTCTGAAGTCTCCAACCCCGGTACCATGATTTGTTACCGGCACCTTGCCGGTTTCCGTGGCATTCGGGAGGGCTGTCTAGTCTCCAGGCCATAACTTCGTCCACGGTAACCCGATGGGGGTGTGTGAGCATGCGTTGGAAAACTAAGAAGCAGAGCTACAATTCTTCTGTTAATATCAAGATCCAATTATGACGTCTGCAACCCCGACACTACGATTTGTAACCCGGCACCTTGTAACCCAGCACCTTGCCGGTTTCCGCGGCACCTTTGAGGGCTGTCTAGTCTGCAGACCATAACTTCGTCCATGGTTATCCTATGGGGGGCGTGTGAACATCCGTTGGAAAGCTAAGAAGCAGAGCTAAAATTTTTCTGTTAAGCTCAAGATCCAATTCTGAAGTCTCCAACCCCGGTACCATGATTTGTAACCCGGCACCTTGTAACCCGGCACCTTGCCGGTTTCCGCGGCATCCGGGAGGGCTGTCTAGTTTCCAGGCCATAACTTCGTCCAATTTTATCCGATGGAGGCGTGTGAGCATGCGTTGGAAAGCTAAGAAGCAGGGCTACAATTCTTCTGTTAAGCTCAAGATCCAATTCTGACGTCTCCAACCCCGGCACCATGATTTGTACCCCGACACCCTGCTGGTGTCCGGGGCGCTCGCAAGAGTAGAATTTGAACCCCGGCACCCTGCCGGTGTCCGGAGCGATCACTGAAAAATTAAGGTGTCAAAGAGAAAGAATTTCATGAGCATTTATCTAAGTGTCAAAGACTAAAAATTCATGAGAATTTTACTAAGTGTCAAAGACTAAAAACATTCATGAGAATTTTACTAAGTGTCAAAGACTAAGTGCCAACGATGGGGCAACGAACCCCGGCACCCCACCGGGGTTGGAAACAGCACACGAAGGCAAAGGTCAAGCACATATGTCTTCAAAACACGTCAAGGAAATAATTGAACAAATAAAGATTCAAAGCCCAACACCATGAGGTGTTCACAACAGGGGAAAATGTCCACGAAGGCACGCAAACGCGCACAAGGGCGCGCAAGGGTGACGAAACCCAGCACCCTGCCGGGGTAGGCGCATCAGACGGCACCCTGCCGGTTTGGAGAAAGCGCATGAAGGCGCATAACCCGGCACCCTACCGGTTTACGTGGGGAACCCGGCACCCTACCGGTGTCCGGGGGCGCGCGAGCGCGAGGTGTGGAGCCCGGTACCCTGCCGGTTTGCAAGGGGGTGCGCGCAGGCATGAGTGGTATAACCCGGCACCCTGCCGGTTTACGAGGGGGGTGCATGCGGGAATTGGAGCCGGACACCCTGCCGGTTTGCGAGGAGGTGCGCCGGTGTCTGAGGGCTATCCCCCATATGGTTCCATTTTTCGCAAAAACTTATGAGTTTCGGGTGTGATTTTGATCAACACAAGGCCATGAGGCACCAACATTCCCTTCTCACTTATAACTTTTATGGAAGACCAATGCCATGAGGCATCAACATTCTTTTGTCACTAAGAGCTAACATTCTCATGAAGCATGCAATGGTAGCATATAATGTTAAAAATCTGACCAGGCGCCACGATGTGCCCACCAGCTGTTTGATAAATTGCCTGAAAGGCAGCGTCTGGATGCAACACAACTATGCACCCTACCAGGATTGCCTTGTAAGTTGTAGTTTTCTAGGGTTCACATGCAAAACTACATAAATAGGATCTTAGAATTCATGATTCTCACATAGTAAGAGGCACTAACCTTTGTCCATGGTAAATGCAATTCTTCAACACTTGGAATGACTTGAATAGTAATCTTTTCTATCTCCTTCCCTTACTTTCTTATGACTCTCTTTATTTGATGGGTGGTAGAATCATACTATCATAGGTAGAGATAGGGAATGTTTAATTCCTTCATTATATATATTGTTTCCATCAAACAATATATCTCTTCACCAAACAGTATGTACCCTTTCATAAATAACTTCTCTAACTGTCATATTTATTCATTTAAATATAAACCAATAAGTCCTTTCAGTTAATTATTAAACCACAATATAATTTATCACACATGAGACATACAATTTCTTACATTCTCCCACTTGGCTCGTGTGATAAAATGCCACTTTACGGTTTAATAAATTATCAATCATAATGCGCATAAAGAAGGACTTACATTGGCAATACCATAAGTCATAGTTAAGGACAAAACTAATAAGAGTCATGGCGGTTGTGTATTATTAAATCAATACACTTCCTTCCATGTACTACTATAATAGCATTATCCCTAACATGATCATAAAAGAGAAGTCCATAATGAGTTCAAACATAATGTCATTATTAATAACATAATTTGTTTTCAATATCACAAATTGCATGCATATACATAATTAGAAAACACAATTCAGAAACAAATACATCAATGAGCTCAAAGTGTCTAACATAAAATAAACATCATAAATTTAACATTCGCTAGCAGTCATAATGCCCATACTCTTTACATGGCCAGCAAATACTTTAGGCGGTAACCCTTTTGTCAAAGGGTCGGCAACCATAAGATTTGTGCTAATATGTTGAATAGACACTCTATGTTTCTGAACTTCTTCTTTAACGGCAAAGTATTTCAATTCCATATGTTTAGCACCTTTGGAATACTTGTCGTTCTTTGAGAAGAAAACTGCTGCAGAATTATCACAATAAATTTTCAGCGGCCTGACAATACTGTCGACTATTCCAAGTCCTGAAATAAAGTTCCGCAACCAATTACCCTGAACTGTGGCCTCAAAGCATGCCACAAATTCAGCCTCCATAGTGGATGCAGCAATGACCGATTGCTTCGCACTCTTCCATGATATCGCTCCTCCAGCTAATAGATACAAATACCCGAATGTGGATTTTCTTGTATCTACACAGCCAGCAAAATCTGAGTCTGAATATCCAATCACTTCAAGTTGATCCGTTCTTCTATAAGTAAGCATGTGATCCTTCGTCCCTTGCAAATATCTTAATACCTTCTTTGCAGCTTTCCAATGATCCATTCCTGGGTTACTCTGGTATCTACCCAACATTCCAACTGCAAAGCTAATATCTGGCCTCGTACATGTTTGAGCATACATCAAACTCCCAACAATAGATGCATAAGGAACACTTTCCATCTGTTTACGTTCCAATTCATTCTTTGGACATTGCATGAGACTAAATTTGTCTCCTTTCTGTATTGGAACAGGAGTTGCTGAACATTTCTCCATTTTGAATCTCTCTAAAACTTTGTTAATGTATGCTTTCTGAGACAAGCCTAACAGTCCTTGTGATCTGTCACGGAATATCTCTATTCCAATCACATAACCTGCCTCACCCATATCTTTCATTTCAAAGTTGTTAGAGAGAAATTTCTTAGTCTCACTTAATAGACCAAGATCATTAGTTGCAAGCAAGATATCGTCAACATACAGAACTAAAATAATAAACTTACTCCCACTGACCTTCATATATATACACCGATCAACAATGTTTTCCTTAAATCCAAAGGACACAATGATATCATTGAACTTGAGATACCATTGTCGGGAAGCCTGCTTAAGTCCGTATATTGATTTCTTAAGTTTACACACCATGTGTTCCTTTCCCTTTTCTACGAACCCTACTGGTTGATCCATATAGACATCTTCCTCTAAATTCCCATTCAGAAAAGCAGTCTTTACATCCATTTGATGTAACTCAAGGTCATAATGAGCTACAAGTGCCATGATAATTCTGAAGGAATCTTTCTTGGAAACTGGTGAAAAAGTTTCTTTATAGTCAATACCATCTTTCTGAGTAAAACCTTTTGCAACAAGTCGGGCCTTGTAACGTTCGATATTGCCATGAGAGTCACGCTTAGTCTTAAAGACCCATTTAGACCCAACTCTCTTACATCCTTCAGGCAATTCCACAAGGTCCCACACGCAATTCTGTTCCATAGATTTAAGCTCATCTTTCATGGCATCTAACCATTTATCAGAATTATCACCATTGACGGCTTCTGAATATGAAACTGGATCATTATCAATTCCTAAGTCATTTTCTGACTCTTGTAGATAAACCAAATAATCATCCGAAATAGCAGACCTCCGTTCTCTTTGGGATCTTCTTAATGCTATTTCTTGTGGTTGTTCTACTACGGGTTCATTGTCACTTTCGGGATCATTAAATTGTTGTTCTTCCTGATCATTGTGCAATTGAGCACAAGGAACAACAATTGATGAAGTAGAAGTACTACTTAAAGGAACTTGTACTCTAACTTCCTTAATTTCCACATTTTGTGGAGCTTCACTCCCACTACTTTCACCATTTTCAATGAACCTAGCATTCCCAGTTTCAACAATTCTTGTACTATGGGTAGGACAGTAAAATCTATACCCTTTGGATTTTTCTGGATAACCAATGAAATATCCACTGATTGTTCTTGCATCCAATTTCTTTTCTTGTGGGTTATATATCCTTATTTCCGCTTGACAACCCCAAACATGCAGGTGTCTTAAACTAGGTTTCCTTCCAGTCCACAATTCAAAAGGTGTTCTTTGAACTGCCTTACTAGGAACCCTGTTTAACAAATACATGGCAGTTTTCAAGGCATACATCCACAACGATACAGGTAAAGATGAATTACTTAACATACTCCTAACCATACCCATTAAGGTTCGATTACGCCTTTCCGACACACCATTTTGTTGTGGTGTTCCTGGCATTGTGTATTGAGCACAAATACCACGCTTTTCAAGGAATCTAGCAAATGGACCAGGGTGTTGTCCTGATTCGTCATATCTTCCATAATATTCACCACCTCTATCTGACCTAACGATTTTCACCTTTCTGTCTAATTGCCTTTCAACTTCATTTATGTAAATTTCCAAGGCATTTACTGCTTGAGATTTCTCATGAAGTAAATAGACATAACCATAACGTGAAAAATCATCAATAAAGGTGATAAAGTATTTTTCTTTATTGAAAGAATTGACATCGAAAGGTCCACAAATATCTGTGTGTATAATTTCAAGAAGCTGAGTACTTCTTGTAGCTCCTTTCTTTGTGTGTTTTGTTTGTTTCCCTTTAATACAATCCACACAAACATTTAAATCAGTAAAATCTAAATCCGGAAGGATTTCATTCTTTACCAATCGTTTCATTCTTTCTTGGGAGATGTGTCCCAATCGCTTATGCCACAAATAAGCAGAGCGTTCATTCACTAAACCACGTTTAGTACCAACATTATGATGCAGTGTCATAAGTGTTTCAGCATATAAATTATCAAGATTCAATTTATATAAACCATCACAAAGTATACCAGAACCAATCATAAAGGTATTCTTATACAAGCTGAAACAACCATTACCAAAACTATAAGTGTATCCAGCAACATCAAGTCTAGAAGTTGAAACTAAATTCCTAGAAATATTAGGTACATACAAAGTTTCAAATAAATCTAAATGATATCCAGTGTCCAAGATCAAACGGTAAGTCCCGACACCTTCCACTGGAACCTTCTGTCTATTCCCCACTAAGACAAATCTTTCATTTTGCTTTATAGTTTGGATCGTAAGGAATCCCTGCATCGTATTAGAAACATGAATTGTACATCCAGAATCAACCCACCAAGTATTATGGGGAGCTTCAGTTAAATTTGATTCAAAACATACATAAGCAACAATCTCACCTTTCTTTTCGAACCAAGCCTTACGCTTTGGGCAATCCTTCTGGAAATGACCAGATTTCCCACAGAAATGGCATTTGTTGCTTTTTGATTCTTTCTTCTGAATGTTGACAGAGGACTCAGCCATCTTTAATGGTCCTTTGCCCTTTCCATGCTTCTTTTGATATTTCTTTCCAGCTCCTTGATGATTCACTAGATGAATGGAGTGATTTCCCTGATTCTTGAGTCGGGTTTCCTCTTGAACTAGCATACCGTGCAGTTCATGCACATTCCACTTATCCTTTATAGTGTTATAGTTCATTTGGAAAGGCCCATACTCAAACGGTAATGAACTCAATATGAATTGCACAAGGAAACCATCATCAACTGCCATTCCTAGTGACCTAATTTTTGCTGCAATATTTGTCATTTCAGTGACATGTTCATGCATGGTACGAGAACCATCAAACTTCATGGTGGTTAAAGTACTCATTAATGTCCCTGCAAGAGACTTGTCAGCAGTTTGAGAGCATTCTTCCACAGATTTCATAAAATCCTTAGCACATTCAGTTTTGGGAAGACTTGACTTCATGTTATTTGCTATGCTCATTCGCATAAACATCAAACTTAGTCTGTTTGACTTTTCCCAAGCCTTATAATGGATTTTCTCTTCATTGCTACTATCATCATTAATAGCAGCGGGTTTTTCAACTTGAAGAGCGAGATCAAGATCCAATACACCAAGGTGAAATTGAATTTGTTCACTCCATTCAGAAAAATTCAATCCATTAAAGACTGGAACAGACATAGCTTGAGAATGCAAAGAAATAGGGACAGATACTGCAATTAATACATGCTCAACATTAATACTTTGAGTTATAAATAAACATAAGATTCAGACAAATACACATTCTATGTATACCAATGTTCTCCTTTGGGAGATACATCAATGCACAAAACAAACATAATGATGCTATTAACTTCAACATTTATTTGGCATGACATATGCACTAATCAGAAATATTTACTATCTTTGGATATATAAATAAAACTAATAATACACACACATTACCACTATAATGTCCATTAGTTATAAGAACAATTAATCAACCTTTGGGTGATCCAGAAATGCCTTATAACAATGAACTTCAATTTACCCATACATAAATAGTTATAAAATTTAGCATCCATACTATGAGTAATTGAAATAACATAATTTCATTAACTTGAAATTAAACAAACATACAAGTTTGACCACTTTGGTGATTAACAAACTTTCATAATATTTAATCCAAATTATTACAATAATGAACACAGGCTTGCTGTGTTCCATTCTGGAAAAAACATGCGTGCTGAAGTATAACTTCTTATTTCACAATTATCAGGAACATGGAATTTCATGTTAAAAATAATGAAAATCATCCCCATTATAATAATAATAATAATAATTATAATAATAATGATTGACAAAGCATGTGAATGTATCATAACCAATTGGCTTCAAATTGTAAAAAGCAAGACACGTTCATGTTCGTAAGAGAAAATGAACAGTTACAATTTCATTTCTTTACTTGACATGACAGTGGCATTCGTCAACCATTTAACGGCACATATGCAGTGATTAACAAATACTCATGCTTTATCGATGGCACGATAATCATTATGCATAGTAAGCATATATATGTAGCGGAAGGACGTAATTTTGAAGAAGAAAAGAAGATTTCACAATTAATTTTGAGAGATTAACATTCATGGAGAATCACCAAATTCCATAACCTAATGCTCTGATACCACATGTAAGTTGTAGTTTTCTAGGGTTCACATGCAAAACTACATAAATAGGATCTTAGAATTCATGATTCTCACATAGTAAGAGGCACTAACCTTTGTCCATGGTAAATGCAATTCTTCAACACTTGGAATGACTTGAATAGTAATCTTTTCTATCTCCTTCCCTTACTTTCTTATGACTCTCTTTATTTGATGGGTGGTAGAATCATACTATCATAGGTAGAGATAGGGAATGTTTAATTCCTTCATTATATATATTGTTTCCATCAAACAATATATCTCTTCACCAAACAGTATGTACCCTTTCATAAATAACTTCTCTAACTGTCATATTTATTCATTTAAATATAAACCAATAAGTCCTTTCAGTTAATTATTAAACCACAATATAATTTATCACACATGAGACATACAATTTCTTACATGCCTTGCCCATCAGGTGTTCAATAAATTTCCTGAATGGTAGTACATGGAATGGACACAACCCGGCATTCGACCGGTCGTGTGCAGACGCATTGTGGACCCGGCGCAATGCCTATGCACCAAATAAAAGAGAATGAAAATGCTTACCAAGGAGAGAAGTAAGAGAGGATGGATCCAAGTTGAAAATGAAGTGTGTGGTCACCAAGAGTCTTATTCTCCACCATGCACAAAATCATGCCCTTAAAACCATGGGGTGGCCAAAGCCTAGACACGACACCATAGAGGACGCCTAGCACACGGCACCATGGAGGTGCCAAGACACAATCACACAGCACCATGAGGATGCTTAGTCTCACGACACCATAGAGGTGCCAAGACATCATCAAGCCCAGTTATGACTCCCATATTCAGCAATTGAACATGGATTGACCCAATCACTTTTATCCATATCCACAATCTACAAACCCAGTTATGACTCCCATATTTGGAGGGCTCAGATCAACTCGTTCAATCCAACGGTTCACAATGGGCACGCTTTCCTATAAATACTGGCCCACATTGTCATAATGAGGTACACTCTTATTCCTTGTTAAATCACTCACCTACTCTCAATACTAACTTGGGCGTCGGAGTGGCTTCGCAGGTCCCCCTCCCGGGCGCTTGTTGACATCAAGCCATACCGCGAGAGACCACCGACGCAGTCAGCCCAGCACTGCTAGGTACAGAACAACAATTATAAAATATGAAAATGCATAGAGACTATCTACATTGTAATATAGCGAATATGAACAATTTTAAATTAATATATACCTTTTTGAATGATTTTCTTTTTGGGACAATTTTTTTTAATAATTATAGATATGTTTAATTAAGTAATTTTCACCAATGCCATGAAAAACACTAAAAAAAAAAGTTGACATATGAAGAACACTAATTAAGACTTTCTAATTTATTCTAATATATTCATTCATGTATTTTGTCAGTTACATTTGAGTGAAATGAATTAAATTTATTCTTTCTTGTAGACAAAGACTTTCTACTTTTAAAGCTTTATTTTATTTATTATTATTATTACATTGAAATATACAAAATATTTACTACACAATAATAAAAAAATAGACATGAAATTTGGAATCTCCAAAGTTTATTCTTGAACTAGCCACCACAAATAACTAGTCCACCACACTGTTTGTTCCATTCCACGCAGCCTCCTCTAGTTTTTGATGTCAACTTAGACGGACCTTCTTTTCCATTCCTCTCTCTATTTCTCAACAAACCCATAAAAGTTTCCATGCTGCTTTTCCTCTTTTATTTTTATTTTTATTTTATCATATGATCATCATCAAATAAATTTCATATCCTTGATTTCTTTAGGGTCAACTCCGTTTACTATATATATGACCTTCTTTTTCTTCTACTAAAGTATGAAACTATTCTTCATATAATCACTTGTTTATAAATTTGTATAGCTTTTCATTCACTGATCATTCAATTTACTTCTTCTTCAATTATCAATTATCCGAAGCTGGGTTCCGAAGCTGTGGTTATGGGTTCGACCGAGCCTAAGGTTGTCTCCGGTCCTGCTGGTTATGTACTTGAAGATGTTCCGCATTTGTCTGATTACATTCCTAATCTCCCAGTACGTCGTCGTTTTAGTTCCCTGCTTTTCTCTTACGCTATTCTTCCTCATCAAGAAAATAAAATCAATCATCTTCTGTCTTTTTTTATTATTTTTTCCGTTTTAAAAACTTACCCACACCGAAAAATTATTAAAATTGGTTATTTTATTTTTATTTTTATTTTTATTGAGTTTTTTGGTGGTTTACTATTTTTTTTTCTGGTAACAGATCAGAAATGAATAATTGGTTATACAAATTTTGTTTTTTTGAACTGTAAATTTGTATCTAATTTTTGGGAATTTCTTTTTCTTTTATTAATTTTAGTGAAATTTAAAGCTGAGATGAAAGTTTGCCTTTTTAATTTTCAACCTTTTTTGTTTTTTTTTTCAAAGTAATGTATGATTTTATTAATTTGTGGTGTTACTGCAGACATACCCTAATCCTTTGCAAGACAATCCTGCTTATTCAGTAGTCAAGTGAGTTGCACTTCTCATTTGTATGGTGATTTCCTTTGCTGAATTGCTTGATTGATAATTGATTGATGAATTGAATTGAATTTTACTTTGTCCTTTCTCAGGCAATATTTTGTGCATGTTGATGACACTGTTCCACAGAAGGTTGGTATTTGGGAGGGTTTTTGTTTTTAATGTAGTAACTTTTTAATTGGTTAAAAAATTGATTTTATGTGGCTTATAAATGTTACTTTGAGCATTGATGATCTTCCTAGAATTGAAAAACATTAGACATTAACTAATCTCTATATTAAGCTAGTATTGCAAGTACAGAATGAAAATTTAAGACAGTGATCCAGAATCTTAAGTTGTTGGAATGTTAGTTTTTTTGTCGGATTAGACGAAACAAAACAGCAAATAAACACCTCACACACTATCACATGGTTACACTCGAGAGCCAGCGTCTACGTATCGTTGAAATTGCCAATAGGGGACAATTGGTAGAATGTTGTTTGATATTAAGACACCAGTACGTACCTTAACTAACATGTCATTTATTTCCACTTTTGTTTTGACTCTTGACAGGTGGTTGTCCACAAAGATAGTCCAAGAGGGATACATTTTCGGCGTGCCGGACCACGTCAGAAGGTATGTTTCCATGCTGTTTACATTTATTTGTACAATTAATAATATGTTTGGTACCTTAATTTTTGCTTATGGACTTTTGAAATCGGATGTTCAGGTGTATTTTGATTCAGATGAAGTTCAAGCTGCTATTGTTACATGTGGGGGTCTATGTCCTGGACTCAACACTGTAATTAGAGAATTAGTCTGTGGCCTACATCATATGTATGGTGTTAAGAGAGTTCTGGGAATTGAGGTATGTCGATATGTTTCTGCATCTTTCTTTTTTCTCGTTTTGTGGGGCGGGCAGGAGAAATTAAAATGTATAAAAGGCTGTCTTAGTTTTTTACTGGTCTGCATAACTTAGAGAAAATGTTGTGATGTTGAAGGGAGGATACAAGGGTTTCTATGCTCCTCGCAATACAGACACAGTAAATCTCCAAATACAGATCAATTGATATATCATAGTTTTTTTATTGGTCTTCATAACTTAAGAACATGTTGTGATGTGAAGGGAGGATATCGAGGTTTCTATGCTCGCAATACAATCACTTTGACTCCTTCAAGTGTTAATAATATACATAAGCGCGGAGGAACTGTGCTCGGTACTTCACGAGGTGGACATGACACCAATAAGATAGTTGACAGTATTCAAGATCGTGGAATCAATCAGGTCTTTATTCCTTTCAATATACCTGTATATATTTTTGTATATGTACTTCAGATTAATATGTATCCCTCTAAATTTCAGGTTTATATCATTGGAGGAGATGGAACTCAGAGAGGTGCATCTGTAATTTTTGAGGTATTATAGATTAGATACATCATCAATTATTCAATGAACTTAAAACTGCAAATTTTTCTTACAAATAGGACCAGAGGGAGTATGATCTGTGAAAGTAATTGTTTTGAAGTAACAATTTATTAATGATTCAACCTGATTGATTATCGATGCAGGAAGTCAGAAGGCGTGGTCTGAAATGTTCAGTCGTAGGAATCCCCAAAACCATAGACAACGATATCCCGGTAAATTATTTTTCTTGCTGATATAATTTGAATCCATTTATTACTACCCTATAGCATCATTAATTTGGTAAATTTCTTCTACTGTCTCTTTCTTGCTTAATAGGTTATTGACAGATCCTTTGGCTTTGACACTGCTGTTGAGGAAGCTCAACGTGCTATAAATGCAGCACATGTTGAAGCTGAAAGTGTCGAGAATGGTATAGGTGTTGTCAAGTTGATGGGTCGACACTGCGGTAAGTTTCCTAGATTTTTTCAAGACCTCCACTAATTGTTGTAATGGTTCATCCCGAAGTTACCTTCAATGGACTAAAAATAATAAATAAGCTTATTATAGTGTTTGGATCCGCCGTGGATCCGTCCAAAACCGCGTCTAAATATTGTTTTAACACAAAAGCTACGTATTGTAGCTTTAAAATGATGTTCAAAATTTCATTTACTCCAGGTGGTAGCAAACTTGACATGCTTCTTATATGCCTTATTTTGGATGTATGATACAGGATTTATTGCAATGTATGCGACTCTTGCGAATCGAGACGTCGACTGTTGCTTAATTCCAGAATCACCCTTTTACCTAGAAGGTCCTGGTGGACTTTATGAATATATAGAGAAAAGACTCAAGGAAAATGGTCACATGGTTATTGTCGTTGCTGAAGGAGCGGGACAGGAAGTTTTTTCTGAGACTAAGCAAGCCACCACCCCAAAGGATGCTTCTGGAAACAAGGTTCTTCATGATGTTGGGCTATGGTTATCCCAAAATATTAAGGTTTGATTTTATTCGTTCTATTTTCTATATATGCCTTGTGCTCTTCAGTGAAATCTTTGACTGCTCTATGGACTATTTTATTCTGTGCCAATTTTCACTATATCTGATAAATGTTTGGGAAGATACTTTCTGTTGCTTAATTAAAGCATTTTGATTTTTCAGGATCACTTTGCCAAAGAGAAGACACTGAACATAACTCTCAAATACATAGGTTTGTAAAGATTAAGCTTTATAAAATTTTACGGGTACACACATGCAAGCGCGCGTGCACACACGCATACTAAAAGGAGTGATGTCTGAAAAAAATTTGCGATCTCTTTTCTGTATTACAGATCCAACATATATGATCCGAGCGGTTCCAAGCAATGCTTCTGATAATGTGTACTGCACACTTCTTGCTCAAAGTGCTGTTCATGGAGCAATGGCAGGTTATACTGGCTACACTAGTGGGCTTGTACATGGAAGACAAACTTATATACCTTTCTATGTAAGTTCATTGAACATGATATTTGTTGGTTCTAATAGACAGGATTTGTTTGTCAACACTTTTAAGAATGTTTTGTTCCAATGTTACGCAGAAAATCACTGAGAGACAGAACAGTGTAGTGATAACTGATAGAATGTGGGCTAGGCTTTTATCTTCGACAAATCAACCCAGCTTTATGGAAGTCAAGGATGTCAAGGGAGAAAAAGAAGTCAACCAGTTGACAGATGGACATTTTTCCGAAGAAAATTCAGTCGACGAAATCAGCCACATTTTCCCCACAGTTGCTTGCTAGTTGTTTTGTTACTGTCATCTGATCTTCCATTATCCTTTATCATACCTTATAAGCATAAATGAGTTATCCTTTTTGCCTTTCCATGTTCATAAGATGTGCTGTGAAAAATACAGTCTGACATGATCAATATATTAGTGTTAGTTATTTATATGATTAATAATTTGAGTGATGAAGTTTGTAAAGTTGGAAAAACATTTGGTTCAGGTAGACAGTTTCTCTACTTGAATAATGTAGGAAAGAATAATGAATTGCTTTTGTGTTGTGATACATGTGTATTTGTTTGGCATTGATTTTTTATTTACAAATTTCTAATGGTGTTATGGAAGGTTTTGACTTCTAGAAATTGCAAAACGTGTATGACCAATTGTCGATGTGTGCACTGCAAGGCACATGCTGCATCTTCAATTCAAGCATAGATAGTCTGCAACGTAATCTAACATGCACATGGACTAGAAAAAAAATGAAATATTATATTAAACAGAACAAAATATTTGACTATTAAATAATTCAAAATAATGGAGCTACTAATATGTAGAAAGAACCAAAACAACTAATGCAAAGGGTTACCTTCTCTTGTGAGACAACAACCTAAGTTCCAACTTGTTTTTGCTTATGAATGTATTGAAATTCCATACAATCGTGCATGAAGATAGTATTATGGATAACCGTAGTAACAGTCTAAACCGTGTCCCACAACACCATATTATTTCTCTAACGCCATAACCACCAAATGATGGCCAAGAAAAGCCTAACAGAGTTGCCACTTGTCGTCATCTTCCAAATCCAAGCTGAAGCACTCCTAGTAGTGGTAAACATCAGTACCTGCAAAAAAAAAATATGCTTCTAAATTTTCATAGCGTAAAGGCAGTCATGAGGACAGTATAAGATATCTTCCATCATCCCAGAATCACAACAGGAGGAATATGGGGAGTCCTTGAAGCTGAAATCGTTCGCAAATGCCTCGCTCGTAACCAACAACAGGTTCCTTTCTCTTCCTTCCACTTTCTCTCTCTATGTTTTTCTCTAATCAAATCACCTTTCAATTTTGTAGCTGATTTCCATTTTCACAGTGTTCGTTTGTTGAGCATCGTAACTACAAAATTGTGTATAGACGTTATGCTTCTTTGTTTTTCCTAGTTGGAGTTGATGATGATGAGGTAAATCATTTTCCTTGTTCTTCTTCTTTGAATTGATTCATGCAAACAAATGAATTATTTGAAGCTATATCTCAATTATAATAGCTCTGTCTGATGGTCGAATTAGCGATGAATTTATAGATAGATTAAGAACTATATACTTAGTGTAAATAAAATTAAGTAAACATGTTTAAGAGTACATTAATGTAGACAAAGTAATAATCAGTAATGTTTTTTTCCCTTGATGGTAAGCAACTTTATGCAATAGCTAAAGCAAATATCAGTACAATCAGATTGAGCCAAGCAAGTTCTGAGGAAAAAAAAATACACATAGAATGATTAGAAACTAAAAGGGCATTTCTTAACCAAAATCTAGATCTAACTTCCAACTTACTAATTTCTTCCACACTTGGTTAATGGCTAGGAAGAATTCTGGATTCACGATCTTTAACTATATCTAGATATGAGGCACCGACACACACACACACACACCATGTAGACCTTGATAATAGTTTGAGAAAATGAAAGTAATTAAAGTGTACGACATGACATGTGCCGTACATCGAATGTGTCTTTGATTTGAAGTGTCAGTGCTACATAGATATCTAGTGATGGATAATTTCTTTGGCTTCTCGAAGCACAATTCGACTATAAGTGTTATTGGGTTTGTCAAAAATAACCTCTTGCTCGGAGGACAATTGAAAAGTAGGGGGGACAATTGTTATATTAAACAGCACAAAATATTTGACTATTAAATAATTCAAAATAATGGAGCTACTAATCTGTAGAAAGAACCAAAACAACTAATGCAAAGGGTTGCCTTCTCTTATGAGACAACAACCTAAGTTCCAACTTGTTTTTGCTTATGAATGTATTGAAATTCCATACCATCGTGCATGAAGATAGTATTATGGATAACCGTAGTAACAATCTAAACCGTGTCCCACAACACTATATTATTTCTCCAACGCCATAACCACCAAATATGATAGCTGAGAAAAAGCCCAACAGAGTTGCCACTTGTCATGTTCCTAATCCAAGCTGAAGCACTCCTAATAGTGGTAAACATCAGTACCTGCGAAAAAAAGATGCTTCTAAATTTTCATAGTGTAAAGACAGTCACGAGGACAATATAAGATATCTTCCATCATCCCAGAATCACAACGGGAAGAATATGGGGAGTCCCCGATTACACTTGTGTCTAGTTTGATTAGGAGGCAAAGCATTATGCAAGTACAACCAAACAAAGTGTTGTATTTTCGTAGGTGCTCTGAGTTTTCAAACTCAACTCTAATTATAATCACGTTCAGTTCTATGCTTAATTATAAACCAATGATAGGCCGAGTTAGTTGAGCAAAACCCAAAGGTAGCAGCACCCCAAACCCATTTATCTTGAACATGTGTGTCAAGATTAGAGGGAGGAAGATACATATCAACCATATGTTTGGCATCGGGAGAAAAAGAAATGTTTGAAATCTTTAGATCGATTTCATAACATAATTTTGAGGACTAAAATCTTATTTAAGTAGCTGATTTATGTTTATTTGTATTTGTTTTTAGGATTTTTATGTATTAAAAAAATAATCTTAACACTCAATAATGTAGGAAGATAATAATAAGGAGAGAGTGAGATTAAGAGAGGAATGGAGAGATAAAATGAAAGAGTGAATCCAAATAATAAACATAAACACCACACATACACTATGACGCAGACTAGTAGAGATCTGAACCTGAGACCTCTTGAATATAAATTCTGTCATGCTCTACTAGGCCAACCCATTGGGTTATATGAAGACAGTATTATTACAAATTTAGGAGTAACTTCTTATTTCAGATGAAAAAAACATCTATTTTTCTAAAATAGTTTACCCAAAGACAATAAAAATTATTTAAAACGAATTTTTAACTAAAAAAGTGATTTTTTTCTGAAAAGCCTGTTTGTTACGACTTATTTTTAAAAAAACTCAATTTTTTTTAAAAATAATTAGTTATGACGACATGTTATCTGTTTGTTACAGATTCTTAAAAAAAAATGAAAAGCTGAAAATAATCTAAAAATTGATTCGTATGAGAAGTTGTTTTGAGTAGTTTCTCATGAAAATCAATTTTTTTTAAAAAAAGACATTCTTAAAAAAGGCTTCAAAAAAGCTTTTTTTTAAGAATGTTTTTTTTAAAAGGCTTAAATATCGTTTACCCTCTGCAAATATCACGAAAATCCATTTACCCTCCTACAAAAAAATTTTTTTTAAAATGAACCTCGCAATTACGATGTGTTTTTAGTTAGGTCCCTGCTGTTTATTTTTGTTAACAGCGTTAACTTAAGCTGACATGGATTGACGCGTGGCAGTACACGTGGATAACAGGTCCAAATTAGGTCAAAATTAGATCCTCATCATCATCAACATCCATCATTCTGAATCTGGCCTCTTCTCCTCTTCTTCTTCGCAAAAAATTGAGTTTCACCAGCGCCTCTCTTCTTCTTCTTCTTCTTCTTCTTCTTCTTCCAGTGCTGCATCAAGGCAAAGGTTACTCCCTATGTGTGGGTGTGGAGTAGCCATGCGTATATGGATTGCGAACACTGTTGTAAACCGTGGAAGAAGTTTCTGGAAGTGTAAAAATTCCGGGGTATGTAACATTGTTGATTTTCATTTTTCTCTTGTCTTCGCTGTACGGGATTTGTTTATGTTTAGGGTTTTTTTCTTTGCAGAAGGCAGCAAGCTGTGATTTGTTTGTCTGGGATGATGAGGCAGGATGCCCAGTGAATGTTTGTTTGTATTATTAGTCTCATTAACTTCACATCCTGTGTGTTTTTGTCTCTCCCATGTATGAAAGTTTATGAAACAGCAGCAATTTCCTTTGAATGAAATTGGGTTCTAAACTAAATGCCTACAATGTCCATGCAATTTACCTTTTATAGTAGCACAGTTGATAGCAAGTCTAATTGTTCATGCTTTTTTTTTTGCATGAACCTATAGAAGGAGCTGCAATTTCCTTCAAATGAAATTGGGTTGGCAACTAAATCCGAAAGTTCTAAGTGATTTTAATAGTCACGTATTTAATAATGTACAAAGAAACTTGATATCATTACTCATATATTCAACAATTTACAAATGTACTTCATATCAATATACATGAATATGGTACACAAACAGGAGAAACAGTTGATGACCTCTCTCTTTCAAGAAAAGCCTACTCTCTTCTGAAAGCTCAATGCCGGAGACGACGCACACAGTTGATGACCATCATACGCGGTTAAGTTCTCCAAGATCCAAATTAGATAGTAGTTAGGATTATCATATATAGATAAACTATTTGACATAAATTCTTGGCCTCAAAACTGCATCCAAAAGTTTCATTCCCAAGATGTAGTGGAATTATTTGATGGAAGATGAGAAAACTGAGAAGAGGTTTTATGGGGATTGAATGTTTTACATTTATTCACTATCATCTTCAGTACTCAGTATTTTTTTTTTTATGAAGAAAAGGCTCGAAAGCCAAGCAACTACAAACTAAAGGAGCCCAGCTCCATCAACCCAATAGAATCATAAGCAACCAGACTGACTAAAAAGCCAGGGATAGTTTCAAAAATTTCAATATTGCCATCACCATAGTGGCAGGCTTTGGCTAATTTATCAGCCACACAATTGTTGTTTCTTTTCACCTTCCTCCACAAAGCATTCAATTGACCAGCTCCCACATTGATGATATCAACCACCAACTGATTCACAGATCCTTCACTATGCTTCCCAGACGTGATTGCTTGCAGAGCTTCCAACGAGTTTGATTCAATCACCAGATCTTTGCAATTCCTACTCCAAGCTAATTGAAGACCAATTAAGATTCCCATCAATTCCGATTCCAACGTGCTACAGAAGTGAAGACGATGCTTGAACGCAAAAATAAAGTCTCCATGCTCATCACGGACAACGCCTCCACAACCTGCAAAGCTGCCAATTCCAGAAACCGAACCATCACAGTTCAACTTCAGGAAATTAGGAGGAGGAGGTTCCCAATTGAATCTTTCATCCATCTCAAAAAGGCATAATTGAGAATTGAGGCTAGCTCTTCTTTGGATGCAGTCAATAATCCCTTCCACATGGTGTCTAATCTTGATCAAGGAAGCTTGGGTACTGAAACTCTTTTGAGAAAAAATGAATTCATTACGATTATTCCATAGTTGGTCCAGAGTCACTCCAAAAACAATGCTCCAATTTTTTCTTCTCTACTAGTTGATTTCCCACTGAGATTGGATTCCAACCATACTCTCCAATTGGTACCAGTGAAGAAATGATTCGGATTCTTGATGTTGAGGCAGCCCCAAATCGCAAAGCTAGAAGGACAGTCTCCAAACCGGTGGAAAATAGACTCATCAGCACCTCTACAAAGCGGGCAAAGAGCGTCGGTTGTCATCGTTCTCCTTCTTCTTTCAGCATTAGTAAGAACAGATTCGTGAGCAAGCTTCCATAAGAAGGTATTAATTCTAGCATTACCTTTCCACTCCCAAATAAATTTAAAGGGGGGGGGGGGGGGGGGGGGGGGGGGGGGGTGAATGTTCATAATCATAGTCTTAGCAGTATCTGAAATAAGGTTTTCAAACATACCCCAATTCCACTCATCACTATAAGTGATAAAATGACTAATAGCTACCTTAGAGTCATCATCAGTGATAGGCATCACAGCATAAGAGGAAAATTTGTTATCATTAGGCAACCAATTGTCCTGCCAAAAATGAATATCCTCTCCATTACCAATTTGCCAATTCAACCTAGTCTTGAATCTTTCCCAATTATTAGTTATACCATTCCAGAAATTTGATCCTTTCCTACTAGGATCAATAATAGGAAAGCTTCTCCACCCACATTTGTATTTACTACGAATGAGAGAACCCCAAAGAGTTTCAGGTTGAGAACATAAATTCCATATGCCTTTCATGATAAAAGCATCATTAGCCTCTCTGGTAGACCTAAGACCAAGACCTCCCATAGCTTTAGGCTTGCAAATTTTCTCCCAACTCAGAAGATGCACAGTTCTATGATTTTCTTCATCACCCCAAATAAAATTACGACATAATTTATCAATTACATCACACGTACCTCTAGGAAGAACAGTAGTTTGCATAATGTAAGTTGGCATGGCTTGCACTTCAGACTTAGCAAGAGTGACTCTCCCAGCAAAAGATAAAGTTTTGGCCTTCCAAGTACTTAATCTTTGCTTAACCTTATCAACCACAAAGTTAAAGGTATTCAACCCCACTCTATTATGGAATATAGGAACCCCCAAGTATTTCCCTAGATCGTCAGTAGACATGAAACCCATAGTATCACAGATGTCTTTCCTCAGTAATCTAGGAACATTCTTAGAAAAGAATACCCTAGTTTTTTCATTACTGACTTTTTGACCTGAACTGACACAGAAGTCATTCAGAGTTTGGTGAATAATTTGGGCCTGAGTGGTGGTTGCCTCAGTGAAGAAAATCAAGTCATCTGCAAAGGCAAGATGAGAAATCTTAGGGCCTCCTCTAGTTACCTGAATAGGCACCCGGCTACCATCCTCAATCTTACACTCAATGGATTGGAAAAGCCTCTCTATACACAGCACAAAAAGATAAGGGGAAATGGGGTCCCCTTGTCTAATGCCTCTAGAAGGGGAGAATTCCTCTAAAGCCTCACCATTCCACAAGACTTGCATAGTGGGAGTAGAAATACAGTACCAAATAAGTGAAATCATCCTTTCAGGCAGCCCAATATCAATGAGCGTGTCTTTAATAAAATTCCAACTCAACCTGTCATAAGCTTTCTCAAGGTCAATTTTAATGGCCATCCAACCTTTTTTACCCCTTTTGCTTCTCATAGAGTGAAAAATCTCTTGAGCTATAATGATATTATCATGGATTTGCCTCTTAGGGATGAATGAGCATTGAGCAGGCCCCACAAGTTTCTGAAGACTATCTCTAAGTCTGCTAGTGATTAACTTAGTTATAGTTTTGTAGGCAACATTGCACAAACCAATAGGACGAAACTGCTTCATATTGGTAACATTATCTGACTTAGGAATTAGAGCTAGGAAAGTGGCATTCAAATCCTTAATCTTCCAAGGATTTTCCCAGCAATCTTTAACCATCATGCAGAAAGAAGGACCAATAGTACTCCATTGACTATGATAAAACACAGCCTGATACCCATCAGGGCCTGGGGCTTTATAGGCACCTTTTGATCTGACAGTATTAGCAATTTTCTCATTTGAGAGCCCCCTAGCAATATGAATCAATGCCTCGGGTTCAATGGGAGGAAAGTGGCCAGTGAGGTAATAGGGAACAATAGGATCAGACCCATCAAACAACCTTTTAAAATAGTTAGTTGCAAGAGATTCCAGCTGAGCAGAATCAACAATCCAAACACCATCATCATTTTGCAAAGTGTTGATATGATTCCTTCTTCTTCTAATAGTAGCCACCCCATGAAAATATTTAGTATTTTTATCACCAAACTCAATCCATTTAGCCCTAGACTTTTGGAACCATAGAATCTCTTCTTTGGCTAGGATGTCTTCATATTGCTTCCAAGTAGAATTCTGAAGATTAAGAAGCTGTTCATTCCACCCACTAGAAAGCCTTTTGTCAAGGTCTCTTAACTTTTTAAACAACTTTTTCTTTTGGGTGAAAATGTTACCAAACTTATCTTTATTCCACTCCTTAAGAACCCCCTGCAATTCTTTGAGTTGTCTAGGAAAATTATCCATACCAGTTCTCCAATTATCAGCAATTAGATGACTGAAGTTAGGATGAGTAAGCCATATTGCTTCAAACCTAAACGGTCTTCTACCTCTATTACCATACCTTCTATTATCAAAATTCAAGAATAGAGGAGAATGATCAGATTTGAGCTTAGGAAGATGATTTACCTCAGTATTTTGGAACCCGAGATGCCAATCAAGATTACAAATAGCACGATCCAGTCTTTTCCTGGTACTTCCTCTAGTCCAAGTAAACATATCACCATTAAAACCAAGTCAAAAAGGTTACAATTATCAAGAACAGATTGAAAACCAGCTTCAATAGGTTGAGCTCTAACTAAGTCAGGACCAATTCTCTCACTTTCATGAAGAACGACATTAAAATCACCTAATAGAGCCCAAGGCCCATCAATATCCAAATAGATATCATTAATCTCATCCCAGAGGGATTGTCTAGGAGCAAAGTGGGGGCTACCATAGACAATAGTTAAATACCAAGGGTTAGCATTAGGAGGAGAAACCTTCAAATGAACCAACTGCTTAGAATTTCTGAGAGTTTGAACAACCCAATTATTACTATCCCACATCAACCAAATCCCTCTAGATTGTCCTCTAGCATCAACAATAAATTGGTACTCAAAACCCATCCTTTTAGCCATCTTCTTAGCTTTATTACAACTTGAGTGAGTCTCAAGAAGAGCAATAAAAGAAGCAGAATACTCCCTTTTCATATCTTTGATAAGACCAACAAAACCTTTGACACCCGTACCACGACAATTCCAACAAATTAGATTCATTACATTTGATTGGGTTTGTTTTGGGGTGAAAAACCACCCACAGTAGCCTTAGGAAGCTTACTTCCATTTTCAACATGAGAACTCATGTCATCAGTAATAGAACTACTAGAGTTCTTCCTGTTTGTGAGCTCTTGATGCTTACTAGTCACCACACCAGGACTTTTAACATCATCACCTTTAGTTCTATCATTATTGTCAATGTGATCCAAAACATTCCTCAAGGGCTCCATTATACGAAATTTGTTGAGGAGATTCTCCCCATGAGTCTTGTACATCATTTTCATATAGGCTAGGACTGCTTGCTCTTCAGGACAGTTATTAGGATTATAATTGGCACTAGTTGAAGGAGCATTTTCCATCCCAGCCTTCACACTTTTACTTCCATACTTCAAACTGTCATTCAAATTAGAAGGACCATTAATGATAACACCTTTGTCTTTCCGTAACACAGGTTTGCCTGGTTTGGACACTCTGTTACCTTTAACTGACAGCTGGGGGTTTTTGCCACCAAGGGGGTTTTTCACTCTACTTTTAATACTATTCTTAACAGTATTAGTAGAATCAATTTTGGAATTCACCTGATTTGTCATAATAGTATCCTAACTCACCTTAACAGCCTCCATAACCTTCTCAGAAGGTTTAACATGAACCATGGCAGCATCTATATCTTGATTAGCCACATTAACCTGAGCCGCAGTCCCTTTCTTACTAGTTTTCACCGGAGCATTTTTCTTCTTCTTAGCTACATATTTAGGTATATTCCATGGTCCCATTCCAGACTCATCAATATCTTGCAAAACAGGTTCATCAATAACAACTTGAGCAGCTAAAACATCAGTATTAGTAGGTACAGAGACCACTTCAGCAGGCACCATAGCTTGAATTTCAGTAGGAACATTAGTCATAGGATTTTCAGCAGTTGCCACCTCTAGCATTTCTCTACAACTATCCTTCTTGTGTCCATATTTCCCACATCTAAAGCATATAGAGTGCAAACCTTCATACTCCAAAGGTAATTTAATTCCTCTCAAAGTAATGTGGGATGATAAAGGCTTATCAAGGTGAACTTCCACACATATTCTAGCAAACCTTCCTCTAGAATGGAGAGAAGTCATTTTATCAATTTTAAGCATAGTTCCTAAAGAGGAACCAATCCTGTTTAGAGCTTTATCATTACATAGCTTTATAGGAAGCTGGTGTGTGAAAAACGTGTGCAAGTATACACAGTCACAAACAAGTAATAAAGTGAAAGTAAAGTATCGTTCCCACAGGGATTGGATTAATTTACAAGTTTAGAATCAATAGTTCACTAGTGAAAGGTAACCACTAAACAATATATGGTGAGAGTGCAAGAATGTAAATAAACAGAAAAAAAAACAAGCAAATAAAAAGTGTAAGAAATTAGTGGATTGTGATAGTTGAGATGTCTTCACTAAATAATTCACTTTTGAGTGTATTGCGTTTTCTCGTGGTGCAATTGCACTTAGTGCAGTTGCATCAGTGTGTGCAGGTCAGCTACTTTCGTCAGAGTTTCGTTATAAGCTCTATATGATCCTGTTTTTTTGCGGTAAAGAGTAGGGTTGTCAGTGCCTCTCTCGCCCCCTTACAGATGATCCAAGTTGCTTAAATAAGTACACTCTTGTATCTTAAGTTCTCTACCTGGCCTCTGAGATGGACTTGCTTCTGTATTAGATGGTAATGTACCTGTTGGTCTTTGATACAGAGCAGTTGCTAACTGACCTACTTGATTCTCCAGATTTTTAATTGAAGCTTCATGAGCTTGCCTAGCTGTTCTAGTTTCATTAATGAAAGATTTAAGCAAACCTTCTAAGGAGTTATCAGTAGTAGGTTGTTGTTGTTGTGGCCTTTGGTAGTTCTGAGATTGAAATCTTGGTGGAAGGGTTGGTGCAGTTGCACTAGGTGCAGGTGCACTAGTATTGTTCCCCCACCAGAAATCTGAGTGATTGTTCCAATCTGGATTGTAGGTGTTTGGGTAAGGGTTGTTATTTTGGTTGTACCCTGCATAGTTAACAGAAATAGGGTTGCTAGAACACTCCTCATACCAGTGCCCTCCTCCACAATATACACAACTAATTGTTCCTAGAGGGGCTTGTTCTAGTGCAGCTGTTCTGGTTTCTGTTGATGCTGCTGCACTAGATGCAGTTGCACTAGGTGTGGTGAAGTTTTTGAACATGGTTGCTAGTGAGGCTACTTGAGCAGATAGGGCAGATATTTCGCTAATTTCATGTACCACTGATGGTTTCTTTTGGGCACTTACCCTCTTAGTAGGCCAACTAGAACTATTGGTAGCAATTCTATCAATCAATTCACATGCTTCATTATAAGACAGATTTAACAAAACACCACCAGATGATGCATCAAGCATTATTCTGGTTTGTGGTTCCAAACTATTATAGAATGTTTCCATTTCAATAATGACTGGAAGACCATGGTGTGGACATTTTCTTAGAAGTTGTTTCCATCTTTCCCATGCTTCAAACAATGATTCAGATTCTTTTTGTCTAAAAGATGTAATATCATTTCTCATTCTGGCATTTTTGATAGGTGGAAAATATTTTGACAAAAACTTTTCAGCCATTTCATTCCATGTATGAATAGAGTTAGGCTCCAATGAATTTAAGCAAGATTTAGCCTTATCTTTCAAAGAATATGGAAATAGCTTAAGTCTAAATGCATCTTCACTAACACCAGGAATGATAAAGTTACTACAAACTTCTAAAAACTGTTTTAAATGTTCATGGGGATCCTCATGAGGAAATCCACCAAACTGACTAATTGTTTGCAGCATTTGAAACATCATGGGTTTAAATTCAAAATGGACAGCATCAATGTGAGGTCTTGCTATGCTTGTTTGCATATTTTGATGATCAAACATAGCATAATCTCTCATAGGTCTATCTCTATCATTAAACATACCTGTTGCTCCCATGTTGATGAATTGTTGTGGTGAAATCATGCTAGAACCTCTGCCTTTGGTTATTTGTTGTCTTTGCAAGCTCCTAAATTTCCTCTCTATCTCAGGGTCTAACTGGGACCTGTACATAAAAATGCTAAACACAAGAAAAGAAACAGAGTAAAATGTTCACTAATTAACTACTAATCTAAACTATAAAATTAATGGCAATCCCCGGCAACGGCGCCAAAAACTTGGTGTGTGATAAACGTGTGCAAGTATACACAGTCACAAACAAGTAATAAAGTGAAAGTAGAGTATCGTTCCCACAGGGATTGGATTAATTTACAAGTTTAGAATCAATAGTTCACTAGTGAAAGGTAACCACTAAACAATATATGGTGAGAGTGCAAGAATGTAAATAAACAGAAAAAAAACAAGCAAATAAAAAGTGTAAGAAA
The DNA here is from genome assembly GCA_963573325.1 of Astragalus glycyphyllos. NCBI lineage: Eukaryota > Viridiplantae > Streptophyta > Magnoliopsida > Fabales > Fabaceae > Astragalus > Astragalus glycyphyllos. Next base: position 4,987,534 of record OY754313.1, on the reverse strand, counting down.
TTAGTGGATTGTGATAGTTGAGATGTCTTCACTAAATAATTCAGTTTTGAGTGTATTGCGTTTTCTCGTGGTGCAATTGCACTTAGTGCAGTTGCATCAGTGTGTGCAGGTCAGCTACTTTCGTCAGAGTTTCGTTATAAGCTCTATATGATCATGTTTTTTTGCGGTAAAGAGTAGGGTTGTCAGTGCCTCTCTCGCCCCCTTACAGATGATCCAAGTTGCTTAAATAAGTACACTCTTGTATCTTAAGTTCTCTACACTTTGATGTAAGGACTATGTTAACCTTAAGCTAAGAATTAACAAGGAATTAACAAGCTAACTTCATTAAAACAAGTTTAACAAAAAGCTTCATTAAACACTTATCCTTACTTAGTTCTTGATTTCTAGTTATAAGCCAATTAAGTGAATATAACTCTACTTGTTCTAAGCGATCAACCTTAAACAAGATTAAGAATTTAAACACAAGAACTAAAGTGCTTACACCATTTGAAAACACAATAACTTTCCTCAAAAGATCATTGGAAAGTTAGGACATCCCAACTTAAGAGATTTAGCTCATAATAGGCATTGCAATGCAAATAGAGATGAAATAAAAAATGTTGAAATAAAGGAAAATACAAGAGAAGACAATAGGGTAGAGATTACACCAATTGAAGAACTCTTGCATAAGTTTGCCAAGCAAGTGCAACTGCACTGATTCCTTGCACTACGAATTCTATGAAGAAGTGAAGGGAGAAGTTGTCAATTCCTTCCTTACCTTCTTACAATCTAACTATTATTTAAACTAGAAAAATAAATACTATCTAAAGTGATCTCCAAAGAGAGAGAAGTGAGATGAGGGATGAAGATGAATAATGGAGATGATTTTCCAAGTGAAGGATGAAGTCCTTTATATAGGCCTTGAGATTTCCTTCAAGTGAGGGTTTGCTGATTAAGTTTAACCAAACCATGGTTACTTTTTAAAAGTTAAAGATCAGCTTGGCTTTCAACACTCATCCTTAATTTTGAGGTCCAACAAATGGTTGCCACATGTCTTGTTAGATAGATTTTTGTGAAGCCTTTTTGATTGTAGGCGCCTCTTTTGCAAGTGGCCATGTGCTCCCATGTGACTTCTGAGCAAGCAGCAATCCAACTAAGCATTATGGCAATGGTAAGAATTGAGGTGCTTCCAATGTGGGGTTGTGAGCTGCTTCGGTGCAGTTGCACCAAGTGCATTTGCATTACCTGGTGCAGTTGCATCAACTGGTGCAGTTGCACTAAACTGCGGCTGCATTGAACAAACACATCAAATATACCAATATACAATAAAATGCTAAGTTATGGATATCTCTTATCTGAAAACCATAAATGTTGTTATTTTATTCATACTAACATATTTAACACATAATAGACTTGATTTTGGGCAATTATCTAAGTGTAAAAGCACAAATAACTCTCTATAAAATAGAGTTATCAGAAGCTTAGGAATGCGTATCCAAACAACTACATTTTGAGACATTGAAGCTGTTAAAGAGAAAAAAGGTCTAAACCTTTGAACAATAAGATAGTGGTAAGCAATTTTCCATGGTCCTTCAAATAGGGCATGCCTATAATCCTCGACTTCCGAAAGCTGAACCAGAAAGAAATCCTCAGCCATGTCAGAAATGCTCAAGGTCCCATTTTTAACCCATTCCTTCCTTAGTTTGCTCTCAAGCATTCTAAAATTAACTCTCTGACCCAGCACCTTGACTATCAACGCATTTCTCCAAGGATGAGCAAAAGAAGAAGTTTCTTCATCTGAGAAAACTATTGCAGGGTTCCGAGAGGGAGAAATAGGTTTAGGAGGAGGCATTTCTTCTTCTTCTTTTGTACCATTTATTTTCTGGAAGTTCCTCAGATAGTAGGTCAGCCCAACATGCATCACTAATGCCCTCACCTTCACCCACAACTTTCATGAGTGCATCTTTAAAGGAAGATGGGTTACCTGAAATCTTTGCGTTTTCCTTCACTTTTTCATCAATCTTAGAGGTATTCTGGCCATTGTTAGTATCAATAATATCTCTATTGTCTTTGTGCAAGTGTTCGTTGCTATTAGAAGGAGATATGATAGCTGCAGCAAGCGAAGCTTTTGATTTTGCTGTCATGGTTTTTTAAACCTAAAACAACATTTTGTTAACACAATTGCTTGTCGAATTTACAATTTTAATACATTCAGCGATCATAATAACAACGCTTAATGCATTCGGGAATCAAAATCGCCATATACTTATTCTTCAGTACTCAGTATTGCATACACAACCAATAGCCAAATTATAATCAAATTTCTATGAAGATTGAGTCTGCAAAACCAAAGTAAAGCATAAAAGCAACTTGGAATAAATATGGTATGCATTTCAGCCACTCTCACTATCGATGAATAGCAGCCAATGAAAGAGAAGCTGAAACAGTACCTGCAGGTTTGGCGCCCTACGGCCAAGCCGCATATAAGCTTTAGATGAGATGAAATGCACTAAGTATTTTTTCTAAAAAAAAAAATCTTTGTTGAACACTTCATGGTAACATTGTTGTAAAACAATTTTTTGCAGAGAATAGGTGAAAAAAAGAGAAGAAGAAAAAAAAGAGGGAATTAGGGCAAAATCAAATGGGAATCCGATTCGTGTTAGTAGTAGGGGTGTTCAAAACCGAACCAAACCGATGGACACACCGCAAACCGAACCAAACCAAACCAAAAACCGCAAAAAACCGCATTTAATTGGTTTAGTTCGGTTTTTTTTTCTGCTGAACCGAGCGGTTCGGTTCGGTTCTCGGTTCTCATCACAGGAACCGAACCAAACCAAACCAAACCGCTAACATTATATGCTGTTTTTTTTTAATAATTATATACCCAAAACACAGCCCAACCCAACAAAAAAAGCCCAATCCAAAAATAGCAACCCTAGCAGCATTTCACGTTCTCTCTAGTACTGTCTCACACAGCACAGCGTCACTCATCTCTCTCTCACTTCTCAGTTCACGTTCTCATCTCAGATCACAGCACTCATCTCACGCCTCTCAACTCGCGTCTCACTCATCTCTGATCTCACGCCTCTGCCTCTCAGTCTCTCACGATCTCAGCTACCATGACGAAACGAACAGGTGACGTTTTCGTTTTCGTTTTATTCCTCATTTTAATCGTTTTCGTTTTCGTTTTATTCCTCATTTTAATTGATTTCGTTTTCGTTTTGCCTTTGTATGATACTGATTTCGTTTTGCTTGTGATATTATCGTGAGAAGTGATTTCGTTTTCGTTTTCGTTTTGCTTATGAAACTGATTTTGTGTGATTTCGTTTATATTATTGTGAAATGATGTAAAATCGTGTGATTTCGTGTAACTTTATGTGCTTATGATAATGATTTCGTATGCGTATGCTACTGATTTGGTGTGATTTCGCTTATTTTGTGTGTGTTACTGATTTTGTATGCTTATGCTACTGAAACGGTGTGATTTCGTTTATTTTGTGTGCGTACGATACTGATTTCGTTTATTTTGTGTGCGTACGATACTGATTTTGTGTGCGTACGGTGTGATTTCGTACGATACTGAATGAAGGACTTTCTGATATTGAATCAGATGATGATTAGATGTATCAAATGAAATGGTATGTACTTGAATCCAGTTGAATTGCTTTATCATTTGTTGATTTTAGTTACTGATTTTTTTATTGCTGAATTGCTTTGTAGGAGTGGAGAAGACTGCTGTGAGAAGGAAATGTATTTGTTATTTGATGCTGTTTGTGTTGAATTATGCTATGAGAAGGAAATGTATTTGAAGCTGTGAGAAGGAAATGTATTTGTTTTTTTTTTTTTAATGTATTTGTTTTATGCTGTTTGAAGACTTTATGTGTTGAAGTATTTGAGGACTGTGTTATAAATTAGTTTGAAGTATTTGAAGTATTGATTTGTGTTACAGGCAGAATTGTGGCAGAACTGTTATTTGAATTATAAGCTGAGTGAAGTGTTAATGTATTTGATTTAAATTTTTGTTTAAATTGTGTTACAGGCTTGTGGCAGAATTATAATGTATTTTTGAATTAGTTTTGATTTAAATTATTGTGGCAGAATTGTGTATGGCTGACAGGCTGAAAAGTTTTGAATTTTAAATTGTGTTTTGTCCCGTCAAAAACCGAACAACACCGAACCAATCCAAACCGCTTTGGTTTGGTTTGGTTTTTTTTTTGAAGCACACCGAACCAAACCAAACCGCATCTATTTTTACCTCGCGGTTCGGTGCACTTTTTTGGTCAAAACCGAACCAAACCGCACCGCGAACACCCCTAGTTAGTAGTAAACAAGCAAATGTCAAACACGTCTTGCACAATACTACGAATACCTAACTATCAAAGAAAGACGAGTCCTTGAAGCTGAAATCGTTAAATCATTTTCCTTGTTGTTCTGCTTTCAATTGATTCATGCAAATTTATCTTCATCATAATATAAATAATTTTGTGAATTAGTTTAGTTATACCGATGTCTGACGGTCCTACTTTAATGTAAAAAAACGGCAAAATTACACCAGAGGACCTTTAAGTTATTTATTTGTAAGAAGTTGGTCCTTTAAGTTTTTTTGTAACAAATAGGCCCTTTTAGTGATTACTCTAGCTTATAAATTTTGATGTAATGCTACTTTATATATTGTGATTACTCTAGCTTATGTATTTTGATGCAACCAAGCATATTTTGGTGTATTTTGATGTAATCAACGATATGACATTTTACTAAAAGGGCCAACGATGTCAATGTTAGGTAATTTAAAGGGTCTATTTGTTACAAAAAAAACTTAAAGGGCCAACTTGTTACAAATAAATAATTTAAAGGTCATCTAGTGTAATTTTGCCTAGTAATATTTTCTTCTTGATTGTAAGCAACTTCATTCAATAGATAAAACAAATATCTATACAATTGGATTGAAGTTGAACAAACTAGATTGGGACATTTACTCATAACCAAGACTATTAGCTAAGCCAACCAAGTCCATAGCGACAATACACATAGAATGTTCACAAAACCAAAGGGGCATTTTCAAACCAATATCTAAATCCTAACTTCCAACTTATCAATTTCTTCCACAGACAGTCAATGGCAAAGGATAATTGGGGATACACAGTCTTTAACTGTATCTAGTTATAAATTATTTTTTCGCTTTCGCAAGCAAATTCGACACTGAAACAAACACTTCAATTACTTGTATTTTTCAAATTTAAACCCGTGTATACGTGTCCGTGTCGTATCCGGTGTCTGTGTCTATGTCGCTGCTTAATAATTTAAAATGGTAAAATATAAGTTAATGTATTACCCCATGCTGAAAGGGACATTTTGTTATAACACATGCAACTTTAACACATTTTGATACGTATTATTTTGTGTAGAAAGTATGATGTATTTCAAATTCTGCTCAAATTCTTATTCTTCCACCTTCTTTGGATAATTTTACAGATCGTCATTTTGGTAATGTGGCAAGTCCTGAGCTGAATAGATCATTTCAATAGTCACTTATTTAATAATGTACAAAGAGAGTTGATATCAATACTCAAATTTTCAATAATTTACAAAGATACTTGATATCACAATATTCAATAATTTACAAAGGAGAAAGGATTTGGGTTTAAGAGGGTATAGACACATGATTAAATTTTCTTATCATTTTTTTGATATATTTTGAATTTCACAAATATCAATCTGAATAATTGATCAAATTAATTAAACAGCAGCTGGAGATCCACCTTTTCTTGGGTCACTTACAGCTGTTAGAGTACCATGCTTTACATTTGAACTGATATCTTCACCAATTTTCCTATTAATGTTAATAGGTGTTTTGAAAGTTTGAACAACAAGCTGAGTTACAGCTAGTGCTGGAGACACACTTAATTGATGACCTCTCTCTTTCAAGAAATGTCTACTCTCTTCTGAAAGCTCAATGTGACCTCCATCATGTGCGGTTAAATTCTCATAGCATACTGTATCAGGTATTAGCTGCAGGAGATAAAGATCCCAATTAGATTCTTTGTTAGGAGCATCATACATAGAGAAACTATTTGAATACCGAGTAGTTATAAAGAGCATGGATTCTTTGTTGCGTGCAGAATGGTGTTGCGCTAGAGGGGACCGTCAGATCTAGAGAGAAAAGTTCTCTCTCTAGATGTAACGATCCACCATTCTGCTGCAACAGGGATCCAGATTCAGTTAGAACCTTGGTATAAATTCTTGGACTCAGAACTGCATCTAAAGGTTTCATTCCCAAGATGAAATGATTAAGAAAGACTTGAGTCACTGCAGAAATAATGTTCATTCCACCACTGCCTCCAATTACCCCAACCAACTGATCATCCTGCCAATGGATAGCAAAAGAATCAAGAAATAGATCATCCTATGCTAAAACCTGTTTAGTTTGAGAAAAATATTTTACCTTTGTGATGATAATAGGAGTCATGGAAGACAATGGTCTTTTGTTTGGTTGAATAAAGTTTGTTGGAGCTGGAGGTAATTTATCAGGGGATATATCAGTAGGTATGGAGAAATCATCCATCTCATCATTGATCACAATACCAGTTGAAGTAGAACGAACACCAGCTCCAAAATGACGGTTTACTGTTGTTGTTAATGATACAGCATTTCTATCAGCATCCACAACACATAAATGGCTTGTTCCATGATCTCTGAGTTGGCCCCACCTGCCAAACATGGTTATGAATACCCTTCTTACATTAATAAATTACGGCCAGTTTGGATCGGCTTATCTACTGACATAAGCGCACTTGTGAATCTGTTTTTAAGAGCTTAAAGAAATAGCTTATGACATGTTCATAAACTGTTTTCAGCTAATTTTTCATAACTTATAAAATAGTTTCTAGCTCATAGAAAAATAGTTTAACATTATTTTATTCTTTATAATAGAAACAGACAGCTTATGCATAAGTGCTTATGCCATAACACTTAATTTACCTGTTTATTCAAAGGGGCGTTAAACACTTTGCAACATATGAAGCAAAAGAGAAAAGTTCTTCATTCATATTACTACAAAGAGCTGGGCATACCTGTCCATATAGTACTCTGGAGGGAAAGTAGTGTTGTCAAGTATCTTGTGTTGAATAGTTTGTGCAAAAGATGGAGAAAGCATTTCAGATACAGTTTCACCAATGTTTTCAAAATCTGGGTCCCCCAAGTTCATTCGAATGGCAAACATATGTTTCAAAGCTTCTATTAGTCGATGTATACCCAAATTTCCCTTTGCAGCATCAAGATTTCCGTAACTTTCCAAGATGTTTAGGACCTGTTCATACTAACTATTAGAACATACAGATTACAATTGTAGAAGTTGTTTTATCACAGATGGTAAAACCATTCTAGTTTAAGCTTTTGTGGTACTTAGTTCATAACATATTTTGACCTTTGAACCAAAACATCATAACATGTATTTTTTATTTTATCTAGAGGTCTTCGACACTACTCCGATATTCAGAGGAAAGGGACTCTAACTAATCTAAAGTTCGTCTGGAATGTAAGTAAAGTCCGACTTCAATTTGTTTTATCGCCAGGTATCAGACCTGAGTCCATCCCTTTAGATGAAATGCATTAACCAGTCGCACTTAAGGTTGGAGTTAAAACATCATAACATGTCTGTTTTCATGTTTTTAGTATTTAGACTCATGAAATGAAAGAGAGGAAAAATGTCATGATCAAGGTTTCAAAAAAAAGTTCGCGACCTCAATGTGGGATGTGATATCTAAGTTTTTAATGTTTTCACGACTATCGTGCATATCGGCCTTTTTTTTTATTTGAGTGTGATTCTTCACAATATTAAAGATCGTGGTCATGATATCTATAAAACAACACGGAAATATCATATAAGAAAAGAAGGGATAAGAATCTACCTACCAGAGAAAGAGCTAGGGTTCCACTTGAAGGAGGTGGCATTCCATATATGGTGTATCCCATTGCATTCACAGTCATTGCATCTGTGATTTCCACCTTATAATTACGTAAATCCTCCATTGTTAAAATCCCACCAGCTTCTCTAACATCCTTTACAAACTTTTCACCAATTGTTCCATTGTACAAAGCTTGTGGTCCTTCCTCTGCTAATACCTCTAAGCTGTAGCCAAGTTCAACATTCCTACATATCTCCCCTTCTTTTAACAAAACTCCATTAGGTGCATATATATTCTTTAAACCAGGGTCATTCAGTATCTTATTCTCCGAATTCGCTAAGTAATCGCCGAGCGTAGAAGATACTACAAAACCGTTTTTAGCAAGTTCTATAGCTGGTTGAAATAAGTTCTTCCATGGCAATCTTCCATGCTTTAACCAAGCTGCATGAAGGCCAGCTAACTCACCAGGAACTCCCATGGCCAATGCACCTAAGCTCTTAGCTTCCGGATCTCTCTGATACATATTCTGTTTTGACAGTCAAATATTTACATAAATGTAAGTTGCATTTTTGTATATTTCTGTAAAGGAAAATGATATATTATCTGCTAGCTTTCAATAAGTCCAAGTAAGTAAAATGATATATATGTACAAAAATGTAAGCTGCATTTTCAATTCATTTGGTTCTTAATGCCTTTTCTATCTAAAATATGGCCTATAGATTAGCAGAGGCTTCACTGCAGTTTTGGTCCCCTTATTTTATTAAATTCACAAATTTAGTCCCTCTAATTTTAATTTTTTGTAATTTTGGTCTCCCAATTTTATCAAGTTTGCAATTTTAGTTCTCCTACTAAATTGTCATCCAATTTTTGACGGAAATGCTATTGTGCCGGTAAGGTCTAGTCGATGTGGCAGTCGCGTGTCGTTCTGGTGTAATCATTTGACAAAATAGGGAGACCAAAACTACAGCTAAGCCAAGCCATTAGCAAAATATTTGTGAATTTTGTGCAATTGTATCAGCAATTTCAATCATGAGTTTCTATAACTAATGGCTTAGCAAAAAGGTTAATCTCAAACCTGTGAAGCAGCTAAAGGAGCAGTTTCTCTCATGTCAAAAGCTTGTGTTATGGAAGTTGAAGAAGATCTAACAACCATGAAAGAACCACCTCCTATGCCACTTGAAGCTTGAAAAACAACACCAAGGCATAATGCAGTGGCTACTGTAGCATCAACAGCATGTCCTCCCAATCTAAGCATTGTAACACCAATTGCAGAACACCTAGAATCATCAGCTGCAACAACTCCATTTTCTGATTCAATAACATCTCCTTGATTGGCTATTATTCCCTCATTATACTTGTGTCCCCTTTTTATTATCTCAAAACTTATCTCACCTCTTATTGCTGCTAGCCCAACAACTGAAAAAGAATTGCAATGAGCATCAAATACAATAGACCAATATGATAATCAGATTCTGTTAGTTTAAAGTAAATGTTTTATAGCACATAAATTCATATACCAATCACCCTCATATGTGTGTACCTTTTCTAAAATCTATACCACATTCTACAAAAAGTTATTTTTTTCCATATATATATATATATATATATATATATATATATATATATCGCCAAATTCTAGTTGGACCACTTTGTGAGATTGTCCATGTGGACCAATAGTTGAAAAATTGTCCAAAACTCGAACGATGACTAAAAATGGTTCGCAACGTTTTCACCATTGAGATTTTGATTGGATCGTTTAGATAAAATAAAGAGAAATGAATATGAGTGCCTCAAATCTCAAGTTATATTTGTTTTAGTTGTTTTTTTTTTTGGGAAACATGACGATGAGTACCGTGTGTTACTACTTCCGGGAGGCGACATCGATCACCGTCAGAATTTTTAATGATTTTTTAAATACCGGTCCATGTGGACCACCTATTAGAGTGGTTCACCCTAGAACCAAGGGAGAATCCACCTTTAGTTTCAGGGATCAACCGTCTATCATGGAAAAATAAAATTAGTACTAATACTCTTATTAAAATAAAATGCACACCCTGAGATTTTTTTCACCCAAACTCCTAGTTTTGCACCCGTCCAATGCACACATTCACACAATCACTAACCGAATGGAGGATACATGGATCAACGACTGTCTTGTGATTTACATTGAGAGAAATGTACTTAATAACATTGACACTAAATTCATTATTCAACGATTTCAAAATATAAAATCATGTAGAAGACAATTAAGAAGTGTGTGTATTTATGTATTTAAATTTTATTTTTATTATATTTTTAACGATGCGTGTGGTTAAAAAACTTTGCACCCCCAACCCAGGGTCATATATCTGCCACTAGAACCCATTTAAATAAAACTAAAACCTAAAAACTGATATTTTAGTTTAAAAAAATAGATAAATAGTTAGAAAACGAGAAAGGTACAAACCGAGATAATAAATCAAGAATAAAATACTCTATCTATAGACATGACCTATCTATAGAGCATTATAGATGCATGTAGCTCACACCTTAGATTTGGGGTAAGGATCCTCTCCATTCATTGGAGAGGTCCATCCGAAGAGAGTGATTTAATAATTAATTTATTATTATTCTTAAAATAATATTATAATAATTATTTTATCACTCTCTATTCAAAGAGAAACAACTATTGTACTTATTAACGTACTTTTTTACCGATTAGTAAGCGACAAAGTCTATGAATACTAAACATCAATAAAACGTTAAAAAAAATTAATATATTTTATACTTATTTGCATAAAACGACTCACACAAAATTGAATTTACAATGTTAGAGCATTGATCCAACAAGTGTAATTTTTTTACAGAATATCCAAATTCAATAATTACCAGAAATCATACAAAAAATCATAAAATTTTTCAATTTTAAGAAAAAGTCTTTAACTTTGTAGTGTTGGTGTTTGACTTCTAAAATTGTTTATTTCACATGAAGGCATTGGCTTAGGTGGGGAACCACCACCTACCTCATGTATCCTATTAGACTTAGAACAACCACATGATATTATAATAATATGGAGTACAGAAACTTAGCTTCACTTCTGGACATAGTAAGCAAAACCAATAATCATCACAAATCATACAAGTGATTAAAAAAATCATCAAAAAATTTCAATTTTGAGCAAAATTCTTTAACTTTGAGCAAAAAACCCAACAATAATTTAATTATGAACCACCCAATACCAATACTTGGTGGTTTCTGGATTCGTTTTCTTTTCACCACCTCACATAATCAATTCTCTGAAAATTCATATATCTACATCATTTATCCCAGAAAAAATGTTCCCTTTCAAGAGACTATGGTGATACAATCGATTCATGGAAGAAAAAAAAGAATGTTTATGTAATTTTGAGTTATAAGAGAACTAACTTGTGAGAGTGACAAAAAGGATGAGAAGGAAGGAGAGAAAGATGTTCTTCCAGTTGAATTTATTCTGGGAAACATGATGGGGTGTCAATCCCAACAAAGGAGAATTCATCCGATGATGTTTTTGTTGGAACAGAACAGTGATTCTTCTAAGATGAAGATACTATGTGGAGTCAGTGGTTGTTGTTGACTTTTAAGATTTTGAGGTTATTCTGTTCTGCATATTCTTCTCTTCATCCAATGGCTGGATATTTATTTAGATTCGTTCTGTTACAACTTAACAGCCCATTTCGGGAAATCCGGTTATACAAGCAAACACGTTTTTCTTACTATCATTCTAATGACATGTTTGGTTTTGTTAACGAGAAAATCACGTTTGGAGTGAGACAATCAACTTGTTGTAGACAAAACATAAACAAAATTAACTATCTTTATGCTACCTCTAGTGTCAGTTATTTATAAGAGAAAAATACATTTTTTTAGATTCATTAAATAACTGACGTATCTAGTCTATATTATAGACAAGATACATTAATTATTCAATGAATCTAGAAAATACATTTTTTCCTTATAAATGAGATGGAAGACTATTTATAAAGAAAAATGGTTATTTGTACCCAAAAAAAATATGGTTATTTGTATATATTTTTTTGTAAATCTTTATTTAAAGTTTAACTTTAATTGTACCAAAAAAAGTTTAACTTTAATACCTAAATTATTTATTTATTATATTTCATTTAATATTAAATCCAGTTTTATTTGATTCTATATTATACTTTTTCTCCCTTTCTAGTTTGGATAGATTGAAAATAATAACAATACTTTTATTGAAAAATAATTTATAGTTTTCGGTATTATCATTGATTTTGTCCTATATCATCTTATTTTATTGAATTTCATTTTATTCTTACTCTTTATTAAATATCTAAATATAGCCTTAGGGTGTTTCAATTCGCAAATTTTTAGGCTTAAAATTACAGTGAATAATGTTATTGCGACAAACTACTTTTTTAATATATAGTACTTTTTTTTGACATATTTTTAATATATATGAAGTCTGTGGTTAATGCATGGCATCCAACTAGTGTTTTGGATTCTACTAACCACAGATTTCATATTTGTGATTAATGGCATCTAACTATTGTTTTGGATTCTACTAACCACAAATATGAAGTTTGTGGTTAGTGGCCACTAAACCACAGACTTCATATTTGTGGTTACAGAATTTTTTTAATTATTGTGAAAATGACTTATATACCCCTTTAGTATTTGTTACTAAAGCTTTTGGCTTAGTATCCTAAGTCAGACTCTGGATAACCATATTAACCCCTGTACATGTCTTAGCAAAATTTAAACTAGAGTTTAATTTGAAGAAAAAAGACCAAGAACTTCTATACTCTTCTTCAATATCTTCTATTTCAGTCAGTGGCATCCATTTTATTGGAATAACTAGTATTTTACACGTGCATACGCACGGGTGATACTGTATGATTGGTATATTGCCATGAAGTCATAATAGTAATTTGAAAGATATTCATAAGTTGTGAGTAATGTCCAAGATGTATTATTTGAAATTCAAAGTGGAAAGAGATAGGCATTATGTCATATAACATACAAATGCAAATTATATTGAGTCAAAGAAATTAAAGTAGATTGATAATCAGAATTACATTGATCCATAATAATGTATTTGGACATTAGAGGTAAAATATGCATCCCCATAGGCCCTCCCGTTTGCATCCTCGTTGGCCCTCCCGTTGGCGCTCTCGTTACCTCTCTCGTTGCCACTCCCGTTGCAGCTCTCATTGCCAGTCTCTAGTTGCCACATGTTAACTTATATTTTTCTATATGATTTAATATTAATTAAATCATATTCGTTTAATTATAAGTAAGTTATTTTGTAATATTTGGTAGTGGCTAAAGTTTTTTTTTTTTTGCAATTCTTAATGGTTAAATTGACTAATTTTAATAGTTTTAATAAAGAGATTATAGTAAATAATAAATTTTAGATAAATGAAGAAAAAAGAAAATAAGATTTTTTAAAATATGCACCCATGTTGGCGCTCTCGTTCCCAATCTTGTTTCTGTTGTCGCTCTCGTTGTCGATTCCATTGTCAGTCTCGCATTGTCGCTTCCGTTGCCACGTATTATGACTTATTTTTTTCTATATGACTTAATGCTAATTTGCTATTCATTGATTTTAAAAAAAATTAATTTTAAACTTTTGTTGGATGTACATCTTTTTTTGACAATGAATAGTGGTTAAAATCATTAACTTGACTGTTATAAAAAAATGATTAATTTTCGTAGTTTGACTAAATTATAAAAATAGTGACTAATTATTTCTAGTAAAAAGAGCTAAAGAATTAATTTTTATGAGAAAAAAAGAAGGCAAAAAAATTATGAAAAAAAATCTTTTAAAAAAACAGTTTTTAAAAATAAAAACAGTTTTTTAAAAGAAAAATAGTTTTTTAAAAAATAAAAAACTGATAGCTCCCGTGTCGTTGGCGCTCGGCTCTCGTTCGCGCTTCCGTTGACGCTCTCGAAGCTCTTTTTGCCTCTCCTGTGCGGCTCACAAAAAAAATGGCAAATGAGATTTAATTATTGATATTTTTAGTAAAAATTATTTTGAATTTTTGCTAGTGTTAGCATTTTTTTGACATTTGATTGTAATTAAATTAATTCGTTTTAATAGATTGTAATAAATAGTAAATTAAAAAAAAGAATTTTTCAAAATAATTTTCTGTTTTTTTTTAAAAAACTGATTTTAAAAAAGGAACTTTAAAAAATTACTGAATTTTTTAAAAAACTTAATGATTTTTTTTTTGACAAGAAAAAAAACTTAATGATTTAGAAAAAATAAAAAAAGTTAATTACTTATTTTTAAAAATAAAAATAAAAATAAAAAATAAATTTTTAAAAAATTCTGATTTAGAAAAATAAAAATAGTTAATTATTCATTATTTAAAAAGAAAAAAATAACAGAATTTTAAAAAAGTACTGATTTTAGGAAAAAAATAAAAAAAGCTGACTGCACACGTCAGCAGCAGCTTTTAGTGTTTCTTTTTTTTTTTCGCAGCTTTTTGTAGTTTATTTTTTTTGGTGAAGCTTTTGTAGTTTTTTTCCTGTTTTTTTTTGCAGTCTTTTTGTTGCAATTTTTTTTTGTTGCAGCTTTTTTCCTGTTAAAAGCTGATATGTTTTGTCATTTAGTGCGAAAAAGACTAAAATGGCCCAAAAAATTGCCACATGGCAGCTTAGTGGGATATCTAAAAATGTAAATGTGCTAGTATTTAGTTTGATTATATAGAGAGTAGAAAGCTATCAACTACTACAAGCTTAGAATCTAGCTCAAAAACCATATCTTCAAACAATTAACAACTATATCTAGTAATGGATTTGAAATTTAATAAGAAAAAGGGAATCAAGTAGAATTAGGCATAAGAAACTAGAAATTTATGGCCCTGTCACTCTAAAGAATGGATCTCTGCTTTCAGTGTGAGAGAGAACCCTTTATTGCTCAAGTCATTTGTAGAAGGCAGATCCACTACCAGAAGAAATTTTATTGTCGTCACTTGAGACTGAACTGGACTTTTTTATTGTTAAAACAAACCTTTTCTTTTTTAGTGAAAAAAAATTGTAAAGTGCCCAAGCATGAATAGGGCGAAAATGTGTTTAGTTACTCTTCCTTTTAAAAAAACATTTTCCTGCATGGTTTAATTTCTATATAATGTTTTCCAGTAAATTTTGCTCTTAAATAAATGAATTTGATGAATTAGATAAAATTTGAATAAAGAGAACTTGAATTAAATCATTGGTTCAGCAGTTGATAGGTTTAAGTAAGAGTTTGATCAATATTGTTTTCAAAGATTAGAATGTGATTTTTGTAAGGGAATTCACTTGTATCATCAATGGAATCAGGATTTTGACTCAAGATCAATAATATGAACGGAATTCGAAGTTTCAACTAGTAAAAGTGACTTAAACAAATCATGAGTTGGCATTCATGTATTATTACATGTTATAAAAAAGCAACTAAAATCCACAGCTTGGTAAAGAAATTAGAAGGAGAAAGCCTAAAAAGAAATCAATGTGAAGAAATTAACCTTCCGATATGGCCTTGAAAATTTATATGAGTAAAGCTTATGATAGGGTGGATTGGGGTTATATTTATGCGGTGTTAGGAAAGTTGGGTTTCAATGAGCAGTGGATTAAGTGGATGCGTATGTGTATTGAATCTGTTTCTTTATATGTGCTTGTCAACCAGGATCGTGTTGAGCCCATTTCTCCGGGTAGAGGGCTTCGTCAAGGGAATCCTCTATCTCCGTATTTGTTTATATTGTGTTCAAAAGGTCTCACAGCCCTGTTGCATACATCTTTGGCTAGAGGGGATTTGCATGGTTTGTCTATTTGTCGTGGGGCGCCTAGCATCTCACATCTCTTGTTGGCAGATGATTGTTTTCTGTTTTTTAGGTTAACTGTTGGTGAAGCCACTAGAATTCAGTCTATTCTTGATGTGTACGAGAAGGCCTCGGGGCATAAAATTAATTTCCAGAAGTCTGGGATTTTCTTTAGTCGTAATGTTTCCCAAGTTGAGAAGGATGGTATTGCTACTCAGTTGGGTGTTAATGTTTGCTTGGGCACTGGGAAGTACTTGGGACTTCCATCTATGGTTGGGAGGAGCAAGAAAGCTTTATTCAAATTCATCAAGGATCGCATTTGGCGAAAAATTAATTCCTGGGGTGGAAGAATGCTTACTAAGGCAGGGAAAGAGGTAATGATCAAATCGGTCTTACAATCTATTCCTACTTATTTTATGAGTTTATTTCTTATACCTTTTACATAGATTGATGAAATTGAAAGAATGTTAAATGGTTTTTGGTGGGGAGGTAGTGGTAGTCGTGATAAGGGGATTAGATGGATGGCTTGGGATCGTCTTTGTGTACCTAAGAATCAGGGAGGTTTGGGTTTTCGAAATCTTAAGGCTTTTAATTTGGCTCTTTTAGGTAAACAAGCCTGGCACCTTCAGACATAGCCCGAGCTTTTGGTTTCCCGATTTTATAAGGCCAAATATTATCCTCATGGAGATTTGTTAAATGCTTCTAAACGGAGCAATGGAAGTTTTGTTTGGAATAGTATGGTTGAGTCTAAAATTGTTTTGCAGGCAGGTGCTACTTGGAGTATTGGTGAGGGGAATTGTATTCCTTTATTTGATGACAAGTGGACCTCTGACAGAATTTTGGTGAAGCCAAGGCAGCCTGCTCTTTTCAATCCTCTCCTCCGTGTTGATTATTTATTAATTAGCGAAAGGAAGGCGTGGAACGAGTCGTTGGTCCAGTTCCTTTTAGATGACCAGTCTTGCAATGCAGTATTGAAAACTCCTCTTTTTCCATTTGTTTCATCGGATTCTTTGAGTTGGAAAGGTGAGAGATCAGGTGCTTATTCTGTAAGGAGTGCATATCGTCTTGCAATGCAAAATAATCCCAATTTCGCAAATCTTAGAGTTGATGGGTGTTGGGGGCTGAGCTTGAAGCTTCCTACAAAAGTTAAAAATTTCTTATGGAGGCTGGGAAGAAATTGTATTCCTACTCGTTCCATTCTTGTTGGCCGTAGTGTTCCGGTGCCGCTGGTGTTCCGTTCTTGAGGTGTATAAAGGAGAGGCATTGGGTCTTTTATTTGCTTTAGAGTGGGTTCGTGAACTTCACTTTAAAGACGTCATTAAAAGCCTATAGTTGATGATTTCTATGCTACTTCACCTTATCACTTTAATCTGAGGCTATAGTTGATGATTTCTATGCTACTTCACCTATAGCCTCAGATTATGGTTGTATTTTGTTCGCGTGTAGGGTCTTTTACTTTTTTTCAGTTCAAACTCTCATGTGGAGTTTTCTAGGAGAGAAACTAACAAGGTGGCTTATACTCTTGCAGGGGTAGTCTTGTTTTTAATTTCATCTCAGACTCTTTTTGACATTCCAGCATGTATTTCTGCCATTGTTGTTAATGAAATGAAGTAGACCCGTTTTGTAAAAAAAAAAAAAAACCTTCCGATATGGCCAACAATGGAGCAAATAACTCCAAAACCACGTCATTAAACCAGGAAGAAATCACGGATAGGCTTTTTGACGCAGTCCCAAACATATTATAACTCTTCAAATCAATTTCAAACCACAACCCATTGGGCCAGTCAATCGATAAAAAGCTAGAGATGATGATGGCCATGACATACAGATATTACAATTATAATTACTTGAACTCAAAACCCAACTATAATGGAAATATATCCTACTCAGTTATTAAAATAATGAAATGTTAAAGTGAAAAAAAAAGTATGTTGATGGTAGCAGCCTTGAAAACCTGGGACCTTCCAGATTTGGTGGTCTACTCCGCCTGATGGTTCTTGGATTAAAGGGTTTACGAGCCATATTGGTATCCCAGATGGTTTACATGATGACTATGAGCTTCTAGCGCTTCTTAATGGTGTCCAACTAGCGTGGAATGAGGGTCATCGTCAGGTTGTTTGTGATTCTGACTCGCTCGATGCATGCTATCCAGTTAGTGACTTCTCCTCTAAACTCGTGGCATGTCTGCGCGTAAATCATAGCTACTATATTCAAGACATGATGCAACGACCTTGGAGTCTTACCGTGGTTCAAACTCTTCGTGAAGGAAACATCTGTGCAGATATGTTGGCGAAGATGGGATCCTCAGTTGCCCAAGCATTGATACTTTTAGAGTCCCCCCTCCTGACCTCCTCCACCCTCTAAAGGCAGATGCTAGGATAATAGAGTTTTTACGCACATACTTTTGCTGCTTACCTTTTCTTTTTTTTCCTTCTTGTACCAAAAAAAATGGACAGAAGTTTGCCACATCGGTTTTTTTTGACAGAAAAGTTAACGGAATGATGAAAATGAAAAAGTTTAAATTTGCAAGGAGTTATTTAAAAAAACTTTTACATGGACTAAAATCAAATATCCCTATACTTTGTTCAGTGGCGTATCTAGAACATTGGTCCAGTGTGGTCTAACAATTTAATTTAACAATTAATATATATCGTCGTGTAGAATTTTTGTTTACAACGTTAGTCAATTATGATACAATAGTACATCATAAAAAAATGTTTGACTTTATCTCGCCTACCTTAAAAAGATTTTACAACAATGATATATACCAATTAAACATATTATGTTTGAGGACTAAAAATCACGGGGAGCAATTTTATTAGGATTAAAAGTGCAAATTATATATGATTTTGAGGGGAAATTGGGAAATTAAGTGTTTCTAGTTACCCCTGCAGGGGGGTAACCGTAAATTTTTTATATTTTGCAGGGGGGTAACCGTACATGGTTTATACTCATTATACACACTACATAATCTAACAGAGGGGGGTGACCGAAAACTGTTTATATTTGCAGGGGGTAACCGTAATTTTTTTTTACAGGGGGGTAAGTGGAAAATGGATATATTTACAGGGGGATCAAATATATAAACCTTTTTAAAATGAACAAATAAGTGAAGAGATAAGCTATCGAGGGTGGCTTAACTACTACTATGCTAGGTTTACTTTGCTGCATTTGTTCCTGTCAAACATGTCTCTTAGTCTCCTAAGTCCTACCCGCTGGAATGTCCTAAAAGGCTCAACCTTCATTGAAAGTTGCACTTAATCAAATCTTCTCCCTGAAATTGAATTGTTAACTGGCAAAAACATAAAAAGTCATTAGCAAATGGTTCTGGTCTTTTCTCGGTGTCCCCTAGGAGTTTCTAATGCTCATTGAAATTGTGTAAATTAATTCACCTTCTTTTGTCATTTTTTGGAGAAGCCAAGCTCTTCTCCTATAAATAGAAGAACTTGTGAAGAGTTGCGACACATAATCCAAGTGAATAAATCCTATTATAAGAGAGTTTTTGTATTGTTCTTTGAGAGAAAGAGAGGGTTCCATCATATCTTGGTGAGAATAGAGAGAATTGTATACCATCCGAGAAAGTGTGATTTACAGAGAGGTCCTCAAATACTGAGAGAAACACTTTGTAATCCTACTTTATAATTTGTTTAAGTCTGGTGGCTTTTCACAATAGAGTTTTCCATGTAAAAATTCCAGTGTCGTTTTTCTTCTCTACATTTTAACTTTACGCTTCTATATTGTGCTCATTTTGTGTTCAAAGAGGAGGGAATAGGAACCGCTCTTTCTCAACAAATTTGGCATGCGCGCAGTGGGATGAGTAATTTGAGAGTGGCGCAAAAACTACATTTTTTCAAGTAGGCAAATTGATTGACATACATTGCTACTTTATTTATTTTTTTGACTCACGCAACACATGCACTATAAAGAGTAGTAGTCGATATACCTTTTTTTTTATTCTATGTAGTTGACATACATTGCTGCTGATACCAAATTTATTCTTAAATAAAAACATTAAATAAAAGTAACTATAAAACATTAGCTAGCTTGTTTTGTTAGAGTCCATACACTTCACATATATCTCCACTTTCCTTTATCATTAGTTGTAAATCTACCATTTGAGCTTTGGAGGGAAATACTGCAAAGTGAAGAAGAGCAATATTAGTTTTACTCACTAACTTCCTAGTAAAATAGATCATATATATATATATATATATATATATATATATATATATAGCTTATAAAAAATATCAGTAAC
Organism: Astragalus glycyphyllos; assembly: GCA_963573325.1. NCBI lineage: Eukaryota > Viridiplantae > Streptophyta > Magnoliopsida > Fabales > Fabaceae > Astragalus > Astragalus glycyphyllos. Next base: position 4,967,596 of record OY754313.1, on the reverse strand, counting down.
AAATTGCTGACCTTCTCAATGAGTGACATATATATAGTATGGCTTAACTTCTTCGATGTCAATTCGAACACTACTTTTGCTATACAAATCATACTTTCTGTGTATAAAATGTATTATAAACATTAATCATACATGAACAATATACATGCAAAAACTATATAAAGAGAAAATGCAAATAGCTTACTGAAATATATCAAGGCACTTCAGATTCTCAACATCCTCTTCACTATACAATTGTTTGTATGCTCCTTTCTGGTAAAAAGCTGCAAAATTAGATATAAATTTGAACATGTTACATAAATGTTTTTGTTTTGTTTGTTGGCCAAGGGAAATAAACTAGTCAAATTCCTTACGGTAAAAAGAGTGATATCGGATCATGAACAATACCACCGCAGGTAAGGTGGTGCCATTTCCCTTAGCAACCTATAATTTTGGAAGAAATTGTTCATTATGTTAGATCTCGAATAATATCGATTATACACTATAAAAAAAGTGAAATTAGAGAGGAAAAATTTGGTGACGGAAAAAGTGAAATCTGTTGCTAATATCGTCACAATATTTTGTGACCCAAAACATTTGCTAGCTAGTTTTTATTCATATGTTGTAGTCTGTACAATTCCTCCACAGACTTTTGCCTTTCACTTTCACCATAATAATCTCTGTTTTTTTGAAAAAGATAAAAAAGTCCCATGCATTAGGCAATGTAAGTTATGAAAAAAATTACCTGAAAGAGTGACCATATGAATTGATATCAGGGGCTACAAACTCAGCCAAAGTGATTTGGGTAATGGAAAGCCATCATTCAAAACCAGCTCATTTTTCTCCTCAACTTCTTGTGGCTTTGTTAGCTCAAATTGTTGCTCAACGAGGATAGTCATTTTTCTCAATAGGTAGCAAAAGAAATCACAATGCTATGTAACAAAATCTTTAATTATCAAATTGGTGTGACTAGACTGATGATTGAAAGGGGTATATATAGTCCTCAAAAAAATCTAAGCAAGTACCGTACATTATTGAAAAAGAAATTAATTCTTATAAAAATTAAATTAATTAGTTGATTTTCACATTTAGGTTATTTAGAAAAAACTAATTTTTTTAACTACAAAGTACTAACATTTATCCAAAATTAGAACAATTTTTCAACAATTAAATGAATATTTCCTAAAATCTGCGTATATCTAATCAAATAATTACTTGACTAATCAATTTTGCAAACTAAGATAATCTGACATGAGTGGTAAGGGGCTTTGCGGTAATTAAATTCAGGAGACCAACGCGTGAGATATCACGAATCAATGAAAGCAAGGGGCTTTGCGGTAATTTCGCAAAAGATTCCCAACGACACTTGCAACTTAGCAAATAGCAAACGAGCGCGAGCGCAAGAAGTGCATTTAAGCAATCAATGTTCACCGTTTTTCGTTGTACGCTCAAATTTCCCTCCAACAAACTCCTCTGGTAAGAAACAGTGAAGACAGTGTTGAATTTATGGTTTCTATGATCTTGTTTGATAATTTATTCCTTTTTCTTTCAGAGCTTGGAAGATTACTCTCAGTTCATTCATCTACGTTATGGCTATTCTCACGTTAACGATGGAGGATTCAAAAAGTAAGTCATTCGAATCGCTAGTCTCATTTCATTCAAGTTCAGTTGCTTTTCACGATTCTAACGATTAAAATAGCAATTGAAAATTTCTGAGACATTTAATGCAGCATTTCTGATTAAATTAAATTAGTATAGTTTATTACTTAATTGATTCATTGAGAATGAAATAGCACCGATTCTAACGATTAAAATAGCAATTGAAAATTTCTAAGACATTTAATGCAGCATTTCTGAGGAAATTAAATTAGTATAGTTTACTAAAATAGGAATCCGTGCATTGCACGGGACATATATTTTATTCTGATATAGACATTATTTTTATATCGAAATTAATATTTTATTAGATTAAAGTAAAAATAGTTGTTTAAATTATTAACATTAATTTTGATATTAAAATAATTTAATACCAAAATGTGTAACTAATTAATAGATATTCGGTCAATTATGTATGCAGTTGCGTGTAGAGTATATTCGATTTGCACAAAAGTAAGAGATTCAACCAATTATATATCAAAAAATTGAAAATTTAAATAATACATTGTTTTGAATACCAACCCTTTATGTTAAGCATAAAATTTTTGCTTGTACATGAAAATCTTATAAAAAGATATGAGGTAATAATACAAAGGCAAGTGGTCACCATATTTGGCATATATTTTATAGATTAAATAATTAACATATACATTATAAAAAAATTATATCAAATTGAATTAGTAGTTCATTAAATTAATTAAAATAATTATGTAAATTTTTATGCAAAGAAAATGGAACTTAAAAGAATATATTAGAAAAAATTTTCGTTTGAGTTATTAATAAATAGTAGTCAAAAAATCAATTATTTAATATATTTAGGTGAAATAAAAGAAAAAATAAGTGTTGTTGAACAAATGTAACAACTAAAAGTTATTTTTTACAAAACAACTAACCAAATGTTTAAATAATATATTATCACCAATACTTAATGAATATCGATACCAAATGCATAACATTGAATTCTCGTTTATATGTCATGAAAATCTTATGAGGAGATGGGAACGATTAATTGTTTATATATGTCATGAAAGTCTCGTTTATATATGTCATGAAAATCTTATGATGATGTGAGATTAATTCTCGTTTATATATGTCATGAAATTCTCGTTTATATATTAAAAAAAAGTGTTTTGGCAAAAAAGTAGATATTTGAGATTAATTAGTTTGTACTGTTGATCTAAAATGTTTTACCCCATTAGTCAACAAATTGACTTAGTAAATTCTTTTTTTCCCTATTAAAAAATAAGTGTTGCTCCATGACGACAATTTTTTAAAAAATGAATGGGGCTACACCTAACTTTTATGGAGGCATTTAATATTTTAGTAAATCTATTCAAACAAAAATGTTTTAACTTTAATTGCTCCATTTTGTTTATGATATTTTGGTTCCAAATTTTAAATCTATCTATTACTTGTTTTTCTCCATTTTGTGGACTTCTTATTATTTTTTAATAAAATATTGATTCTGGTTATCATTTTATATGTATCACATATTATAAAAGGAACACAGTTTGACAACTACAAATCTTAGGCAAACACTTCGATGTCCATTGAGTTTTGTTGGGTATGACTCAACCTCCAATCACTCAATGACATGTCATTTTTTATATTTAAGTATTTTAAAATTATTGTACAAATTTTGCCTAGAGGGTATCATACTAAACAAAACTCAGTGAGTATCATAGAAGTCTTCCAAATATTAATACATCACCTTGACTTGAGTTTCTTCTTAATTTTTTCATTAAAGAAGACAACATAATGATACATGATTTCTCTTAGCACTCATACAATGATGAAGTTGTACCAAAAGAGCCAACAAATTAACTTCTCAATTAATAGGATACTAAATAATTATCAATTTTGTTTCATGATATTCTTGTTTTTGCTAATAAAAATTAGTAGTTGTCAAATTGATCTAGTCTTTTCAATAAGGGACTTTCTTGTGTGTTGTTATTTATATGATTATTACATCATCTTTGGTGGCAGTGGAATAGTGGATAGTATTTCAACTTCAAAATCAAAATGTTTGGACATTAGGTCATATCAATGAAATTAATATAGTAATGGTTAGCTAATGTTTATGGTTTATAAAATCATGGGAGGAATTGTTTTACAACATTTTAGAAATTACATGTGCTACTCTAGAGCATCATTCTTTGATAATTTCAATGTCATTAGCTTTAGTATGTGCAAATATTTGGGCATTTTACACTATAAAATATGTCATCATTAACAATTTAACGACCAACTATTATTAAAGAAAATAAGCTAATATTATATTGATACTTTTATTAATATTGCTAACTTTTATTACATTCCATTTATAACAAAACTTTACAACGAAAACATCATTATTAGATACTTTCTTAACACAAAATGTGTACTGAAGTTTACTTTTAGCCTGTCAATCACTGAATTTTGAACAATGAACTCTTTCCAATGAGCCCTGTTAAGTCTTTTGAGATGTAGTATCATCAAGGTTCCAGAGTGGCATAAAAGCTCTAGATTTAAGTTATAAACTAATAAAAAATATACAATGTTGTATAGTGAAGAGATAAGCGATCGAGGGTAGCTTATACTACTACGTACTATGCTAGGTTTACTTTGCTGCATTTGTTCTTGTCAAACAATGTCTCTTAGTCTCCTAAGTCCTACCAGCTGGAATGTCCTAAACGACTCAACCTTCATTGAAAGTTGCAACTTAATCAAATCTTCTCCCTGAAATTGAATTGTTAACTGGCAAAACAAAACAAAAAAATCATTACGCAGCTTTGGTCCCTGAAATTGAATTGTTAACCGGCAAACATAAAAAATCATTAGCGAATGATTCTGGTCGTTTCTCGGTATCCCCTTGGAGTTTCTAATGCTCATTGAAATTGTGTAAATTATTTCACCTTCTTTTGTCATTTTTTGGAGAAGTCATGTTCTTCTCCTATAAATAGAAGAACTTGTGAAGAGTTGCGACACATAATTCAAGTGAATAAATCCTATTATAAGAGACTTTTTGTATTATTCTTTGAGGGAAAGAGAGGGTTCCATCATATCTTGGTGAGAATAGAGAGAAAATTAATTTGTATACCTTCCGAGAAAGTAAGATTTACAGATAGATCCTCAAATACTGAGAGAAACACTCTGTAATCCTACTTTATAGTTTGTTTAGGTCCCGTGATTTTTCACAATAGAGTTTTCCATGTAAAAGTTTGAGTGTCGTTCTTCTTCTCTACGTACATTTTTACTTAACGCTTCTACATTGTGCCCATTTTGTGTTTAAAGAGGAGGGAATAGGAACCGCTCTTTCTCAACAAATTTGGCATGCGGTGGGATGGGTTATTTGAGAGAGTCGCAAAAACTACATTTTTTCAAGTAGGCAAATTGATTGACATACATTGCTACTTTAGTTTTTTTTTTTTGACTCACGCAACACACTATAGAGTAGTCGATATACATATTTTTTTATTCAATGCAGTTGACATACATTGCTGCTGATACCAAATTTATTCTTAAATAAGAACATTAAATAAAAGCAACTAAAACATTAGCTAGCTAGCTTTGATAGCTAGAGTCCATGCACTTATCTCCACTTTCCTTTATCATTAGTTGTAGATCTACCATTTGAGCTCTGGAGGGAAATACTGCAAAGTGAAGAATAGCAATATTAATTTTACTCACTAACCAGCTAGAAAAATAGATCATATATATATATATATATAGCTTATAAAAAATATCAGTAACTAATTGCTGACCTTCTCAATGAGTGACATATAGTATGGCTTAACTTCTTCAATGTCAATTCGAACACTGCTTTTGCTGTACAAATCATACTTTCTGTGTATTGTATAGAATGTATTATAAACATTAATCATACATGAACAATATACATGCAAAAACTATATAAAGAGAAAATGCAAATAGCTTACTGAAATATATCGAGCCACTTCAGATTCTCAACATCCTCTTCACTATACAATTGTTTGTATGCTCCTTTCTTGTGCAAAGCTGTAAAATTAGATATAAATTTGAACATGTTACATACATGTTTTTGTTTTGTTTTTTGGCCAAGGGAAATAAACTAGTCAATTTCCTTACGGTAAAAAGAGTGATATCGAATCATGAACAATGCCACTGCAGGTAAGGTGGTGCCATTTCCCTTAGCGACCTATAATTTTGGAAGACATTGTTCATTGTGTTAGATATCAAATAATATGGATTCTACACTATAAAAAAGTGAAATTAGAGAGGAAAAATTTGGTGACGGAAAAAGTCAAATCTGTCGCTAACATCGTCACAATATTTTGTGACCCAAAATTAGCGATGGATTTCAAATTTTTCCTCACTATTTTTGATATTTAATTTAGTTTTTTCTAATAATGACAAATTCACAAATAATGATAATTTCGTGGCATTGAAATGTGATGAACCTTCAAATTGGGAACTCACCATATACATGTACTCATCATGTCCCCATGACATGATGACATTCTCGAGTCCACATCCTTCAACATAAATACCATTTTTAGTATTATAAGCAGGATTATTATTATCTTTGTTGTCCTTGAAATACTGCAATACAAAAATAAAAATTGGTGGTGAATATTTATGATCACAAAAATGTGAAATCATAGGGTTTTTAGTTTCTTGTATACCTTGAAGTGAGTATTTGCTTCATGAAAAGCACAACCAAGAGGAAACGAATCTCCTGAAATATACATACTCATTTTTTTTAATTAGTTTCTTCCACTAATCTATAAGAAATTTGACTAGCTTATGATAAATTTAATAAAATGAATTTTTTTGGTCAACATATAGAGCAAATTATATAATGAACAATTCTCACCAACAACAGCCCATTGAGGAAGCCCCCCAAATTTTGGAAGGAAAAGAACCTTCCCAAGATCTGCAAAAAAAAAAAAGAGACATTTTTTTAGGCAAAAGAGTAATTTATTAATAATAATATACCAAGGCTAAGGTAATAAAGATGTAAAGCTATTATCACAAACATATTTGCATACCATGAATTAGAGCAGTCAAATGCAACCAATCTTCATTAGGGTAATCCTTCCTAACAGCTTCAGCTGATTGGAATGCATGTTGAATTTGAGATTCTTCCAAATCAGGATCACTAGCATCAACAATGTCATTAAGCAGCTCACAACATTCCCATATACCCATTTCAGATTTATTCAATTTCGCATACTCCTCTATCATCTTCTTGGCCTACAATAAATTAGTTAGTTATATAAGATACTATGACATGAGTGATCCATAAGGTGGTTTAGGGAAGGATCATAAGAGTTGAGTATGATTAGGTCATGAGTATTTTTCTCTACAGACAAAAAGTAACAAGTACTACTAGGTAAACTCACAGCGTAGAGTAGAGATCTCGAGTTTGAAATCAAACAACCGCGGAAAATGTCACACCTAACAACGTTGGCATTGCCAGTTGTACTATGTCTTACAGATATTAGATCATGAGTTTAATTTAACATTTTACAATTTAACATATCATTTAATTTAATTCTTCCCCATTAAAAAACATAGAGACCAAAGCCAAATTAAGAGCATTGTGAGACCAAAATCAAAATAAGTAAAATAGGGATCAAAATCACCAAATTACAAAATTTGGAAGACCAAAACTAAAACTTAGCCTTAAAATAATATGCAATACTATTAGGTAAAGCAAGTCATTGTAATTTTCTATAAATAATTAAGTTTATTTAAATAAATATTTGAAAACAAGTTGTCTCATATATTGAAATAAACACATATATAATCTCAAAAAATGAAATAAACACATATACACTGCAAAATAAACGGTGTAATGACCCGAAAAACATGGCAAATCGAATTAGCCACAGTTATGGCAACGGTATGGCCTCGCAAATATTTATCCACGGTTTTGTGAGCATTTAGACATATGCTATGCTATATAGCACTTTGGCATAGATGAAATTGAAGTTTGCTTACAAATTCATATGTTTGGTTCATGTGTTGTAGTCGGTACAATTCCTCCACAGACTTTTGCCTTTCACTTTCACCATAATAATCTCTGTTTTTTGAAAAAGATAAAAATGTCCCATTAGGGGATGTAAGTTATGAAAAAAATTAAAAGAACTATGTAAATATATAATGGAAATTTACCTGAAAGAGTGACCATATGAATTGATATCAGGGGCTACAAATTCAGCCAAAGTGATTGGTTTGGGCAATGGAAAGCCACCATCCAAAACCAGCTCATTGTTCTCCTCAGCTTCTTGTGGCTTTGTTAGCTCAAATTGTTGCTCAATGAGGATAGTCATTTTTCTCAATAGGTAGCAAAAGAAATCACAATGCTATGTAACAAAATCTTTAATTATGAAATTGGTGTGTGTGACTAGACTGATGATGGAAAGGGGTATATATAGTCCTCAAAAATATCTAAGCAAATACCGTACATATTTGAAAAAGGAATTAATTCTTATAAAAATTAAATTTATTAGTTGATTTTCACATTTAGTTTATTTAGAAAAAACTAATTTATTTTATTTTTTAAAAAATTACAAAGTTCTAACATTTATCCAAAATTAGAACAATACTTGACTAGTACTATGTATCTTGGTCCAAAACAGATTCATTTGATTTCCAAAGTAATAATCCATTCACAATCATCATCACGTGGCATGGTGTGTGAATATGATAAGATAAGAAGAGACAAATTATTTTGAGGATTGTAATTAAGACTTCCTGTTTTGAAACAAAAATTGAGATTCAAAATTTAAGAAAGAAATCTGAAAAACAAAACAAATAAGTGAAGAGATAAGCTATAGCTTATATCATATGTAATGCCATGTCAGCATCAAAGTCATACACAGATCCACGTCATAGAACCATAGGTACGTATTAGGTTGTGCTTTGTTGGATTTGTTCCTGTCAAACAATGTGTCTCTTATTTTGACCAAAAAATATAATAATGTCTCATACGTTACGTACCTCTTACCAGCTGGAAATATCCTAAAAAGCTTAACCTTCATTGCAAGTTAATCAAATCTTCCCCTTGAAATTGAAATTTTTTGTAACTGCTAAAACATAAAAAGTTATTATTGCAAAATTTAAATTAGGTTGAAACCATTAGAGAGCTGGCAAAATGGGCCGAGCCCGTCGGTAACTAGGAAGCGTGGAGTCCTCAACTGAAAAAAGAAACAAATATTGGTAGTAAATTTTCATACTATTTATTATATTAGTTTAATTTTGGCTTAAATATATGTTTTGTCTATGCAACTATACGTTTGGTCCAGTTTAGTCCCCAAATTTTGTTTTTAATTCTTGTTTTTAATCTAGTTTAGTGTCAATTCTGTTTTATGGAGATCTTCCTACTAGGAATAGGAAGAGCCTGGTCATGATCTGGCATGCTGTTCTTTGGGCAATCTAGGAAACCCGTAATGGGATCATCTTCTCGGGAAAATCCCTAGATCTCTCAGAGACCTTCTTTGCGATCAAGCACTTCTCTTGGAAGTGGCTCTTGGTTAAGGCCAAGTATGGACATATATAGTTTGTTTTATGAATGGTGTGTGGACCCTTTGGAATGTATCTCTAGGATTTAGGAGCAATTGGCCTATGATCTTTCTTATCTTTGTAAATACATATTTTATCCAGTTTAGTTCCTGTAAAAATTAAATTTTGTATTTTGTCTCTGCAAATATATTTTATTCTGTTTGATCCTTGTAATAGGTAAAATATATGATTTTAGTTCTTTTTTGCTAATATTGGAGGGACTAAAATCAAATATTTTACATATTACAGGGACCAAACTGAGTAAGACGTATATTTACAAAGACAAAAAAAAATTAATTTTAATAGGACTAAATTGGATAAAACTTGTATTTGCAAAGGTAAAATAAAATTTTGTTTTTACATGGACTAGACCGGATCAAACATATATTTGCCGAAACTCAACATATAACAAAAACTTTTAATTTTTAGGCACACCAAGTGTCTAGAAACATTTCACACATGCATTTAACGGTGTGTTGTCTCATTATTTAATGAGTTTAAAAATAAATGACAAATAGAATTATTATTATTATTATAAACTTATTTTGAAATACAAATTTTAAACATATCAAATTTTGGTCAATAATAATGTATATCTGCTTGGAACATGAGGTCTCCATTATTTTTTTTAGCTTTTGTAGCAAGTTACATCTTTGAAGAAAACCGATATTCCTAAATTTGTAAAAAAAAAACTAACAAAATAAAAGTGTATTCAAATATATGTTAAAATATTTGTTTCAAAAAATATCTTTTATTTTAAGCAAAAGTTAATTTTACATGCAATCACATCTTGATAAGGAGTACATTAGTTTGGCTGGCAAAGAAGTGGACCCTAATGACAAAGCATCCAGTCATAACCGTGTAATATGCTAATATTCTCATATAATTTTTTCCTTTCACTTTCTAGTTTCTATAATTTAAGTGAAATGAATTAGCTAGTATGATACAAATTGTTAGGTTTTTGTTAGTTGGTACAAGCTGTATATAGTTAGAGCTGCTATATGTAACTATGGTTAGATGAGTAATTAGCATAGTTAATATTTAACTTAGCTAGTTAGATTACTGTTACAAGATCAGTTAGATGTACTGATTAGTTAGAAGAAAAGTCTTGTATATACCAAAAAAACACTGTACAGAATTAGTTAACAATTATCAATGAAGAATTTCCATTTCACTTTCTTTCTCTCGGTGCTCTGCAACTGTAACATGGTATCAAAGCTCACATGAGCTCTAGTTCGCCATTGTTGCCTTCCTTCACCGATCGATTCTTCATCATCTACATATCTTTCTTCGATTCAGCGATTCCTTTCATTCATTTCTGTATTCTTCTCGTTTCGATTTCGCATCAGCAAGCGTTTCGATTCTTGATTTGTTTTCATTCCATTGAGTTCCTGATTTCGGTGATTCAATTTCCTGATTTCAGTAATTCGATTTCCTTTCACTGAATCGTTGATTGCAATTCTTGATTCATCTTCCAATCCGTTGAATCCCTAATTCCCAAATTGTTAGTAATGGCGAACCAAAACCTAGCGCAATACTCTGATTTTGCTACAAACACCTCAAATCCCTTCTATATTCACCCAAACGAAACACCTGCTGTTGTTCTTGTTCAACCTGCATTAGAAGGGAGCAAGAACTTCCAACCGTGGATCCGCTCGATGCGCGTATCGTTGATCTCAAAAAATAAGATGCTGTTCGTCGACGGAAGTGTCACCATGCCTGTGAAGACGAGCACAATTTACAACCTTGTGCTGGCTTGGCTTCAACGATCAGTTTCCCCTAATGTTGCAAAGTCAATTGTGTTCTTTGACAAAGCGTACGATGCTTGGAAGGATCTTCACGATCGATTTGATCAAGGAGACATGTTCAGAATTGGTGATATTCAAGAAGATATCTACAAAGTTTCGCAAGGTACGCGCGATGTTTCTGAGTATTATACAGAATTGAAATCTCTTTGGGATGAATTGGATAGTTTTAGGCCATTTTCTCCATGTACTTGTGCTATTCCTTGTACCTGCACTGCTATGTCAAATGTTAAGAAATTCAAGGAACAAGACTACACTATCCGTTTCTTGAAAGGCCTAAATGAGGAGTTCTCTCATGTTAAAAGCCAAATTATGATGATGGACCCTTTCCCTAATATCACCAAAGCCTTTTCCCTTGTTATCCAACAAGAGCGAAACATACATACTGTCAATCCTTCATCCACAGAAGTTGAAGGTGAAGTGAAGGCTCCTACTCAAGTTAACCATGTGCAAAATAGCTATAGAGGTGGCTATGGATACCGTGGTAGAGGAAGATCTGGTCGTGGTACAGGTAGACATTGTAATAAAACCAATCACACGGTTGACACTTGCTACTTCCTCCATGGATTTCCACCCGGTTATCAATCAAGATATCAGAAGAACTCTACTAATTCTGCCACCATTGGTGACAGTGATTCAAATAAACCTGATAACAGTGCTGGAAATGACAACAGTTCTGTGTCACTTACTCCAGAGCAATACAAACAGATTCTGGAGTTGATACAGCAGTCCAAACAACACAGTAAAGGCTCATCACACTCTGCAAACACTGTCCATTCTGCCAACACAGTGTCTCTAACACCAATTCCCAACTCTACTTCCACTTATAACAGTTTGGATAATGCTAATCAAATCTCTGGTAAGAAATTCACTCTTTGGTTAGTTGATACTGCAGCCACTGACCACATTATTGGTGATTTTAGTCTCTTTAGTAGTTGTAGACCTATTGAACATACTAGGATAAATTGCCCAAATCACACTACTGCAATTGCAACACACATAGGCACCGTGCACATCACTGAGGACATTGTATTGTACAATGTTCTCTACATTGAAAACTTTGGTTCCAATCTGATTTCAGTCCCTGAACTAGCTATTAGCAGTCACATCTCTGTTTTCTTTTCTACTGATGGTTGTTTTTTCTTCCAGGCCCATACTAAGCGGATGATTGGATCAGCTAAGCTAGAAGGGAAGCTCTACAAGTTTGTCTCACAAGTAACTTGGTCTATTGGTGCATTTAATTCTGTTTGTAATGTTGAAAACCAGTCCCATTCACCTTGTAAGTCCACCAACTCTATTTCTCATGCTTCAAATGTTTGGCACATGAGACTAGGACATTTATCTCATGAAAGACTTCATTGTATGGCTAAACAATTCCCTTTCATTCACTTTGATAATAACAATTTACCTTGTGACATTTGTCATTTGCCAAACAAAGAAAGTTATCTTTTCCACTTAGCATCTCTAAGACAACACATTGTTTTGAATTACTACATGCTGACATATGGGTCCCTATTCACAAACCTCTATACTAGGTCACAAATATTTCTTGACTTTAGTAGATGACTTTAGTCGTTACACTTGGGTCATTCTTATGAAGCAAAAATCTGAGACCCGTAGCAAACTTACCTCATTCATTGCCTACATAGAAACCCAATTCCACACAAAATTAAAATACCTTAGAAGTGACAATGGGGTTGAATTCCTCATGCATGATTTCTACTCTAGTAAGGGGATTATCCATCAAAGGTCTTGTGTAGAAACACCCCAACAAAACGGCCTTGTAGAACGTAAACACCAACATATCCTCAATGTTGCTCGAGCCCTTTCATTTCAAGCCAACCTACCTTCCAAACTATGGAACTTTGCCATCCAACATTCCATACACCTAATCAACAGAACTGCCACCCCCATTATAAACAACAAAACACCTTTTGAAGTCCTACACCACCAAACACCCACACTTACACATTTAAAAGTCTTTGGTTGTCTTGCCTTTGCCTCCACTTTGTTGGCTAATAGAACTAAATTTGACCCTAGAGCTAAGAAAACAGTATTCTTAGGCTTCAAAGAGGGTCTCAAGGGTTACATCCTATATGATCTAACCTCTCACCAAATCATCCAATCTAGACATGTGATATTTTATGAAGACCATTTCCCATTCCATACAAATAAAACACCCTCACAACAACCAACCAGCCCTACCCAAACACCTACCTATTCCTTTGATATCTCCACTCCTAATCAAGAAGTACCACCACTTGACCAAAATCCAAACCTTCCCCAAGTTGCATCTGCTCCTACCACTCCAAACCACTTATCACTTAATGTCCCTGCTTCTCCAGAATCTGCCTCCTCCTCAACCATTCCTACATCAGAAAATACAGCAAATACAGAAAATACAGCAGACTTATCCCCAGAAAGCTCCCTTGATAACGACCAGTTAGGGCCACCACACATTACTCAACCTATTAGACATTCAACTAGAATAACTCGCACACCTAGTTACTTGCAAGATTATCATTGTAGCTTCTCAAGTTGGTCCAATTATTCACAAGGTACTCCTCCTTCCTATCCCTTATCTTCTGTCCTTTCATATGATAAATGTTCTGACAATTATAAAAATTTCTGCTGTAATGTGTCCTCTACTGTTGACCCTGTCAATTTTTCACAAGCCTCCAAGCATGCATGTTGGCAAAAGGCTATGCAAGCTGAACTTGATGCTCTTGCCTTAAACCACACTTGGTCTCTTGTTGATCTTCCCTTAGGTAAAGTCCCTATTGGTTGTAAATGGATCTATAAAACTAAATATAGGGCTGATGGTTCCCTAGAGAGACATAAGGCCAGACTTGTTGCCAAAGGCTACAACCAATTAGAAGGTGTAGATTATTTTGAAACATTTAGTCCTGTTGTTAAAATCACCACTGTTAGAGTCCTACTTGCTGTTGCTGTCTCACAGAATTGGTTCATTGAACAATTGGATGTGAACAATGCATTTTTACATGGTGATTTAACTGAGGAGGTTTACATGACTGTTCCACCTGGTCTGCTACCTACTGATTCACCACTGAGCAACAAAGTATGCAAGCTTCATAAGTCTTTATATGGCTTGAAGCAAGCTAGTCGCCAGTGGAACCATAAGCTAACCCACACTCTCATTTCTTTGGGTTACAAGCAATCTGAAGCCGATCATTCTCTGTTTGTTAAATCAAAACCTCCACTCATTACTGTTTTGTTGGTATATGTGGATGATTTAGTTCTTGCAGGCAATGACATGAGTGAAATTTCCATTGTCAAGAACACTCTTGACTCTCAATTCAAGATTAAAGACCTTGGTGCATTGCGTTTTTTCTTAGGCTTTGAGGTAGCCCGTTCTAAGAAAGGTTTACTATTGAATCAAAGAAAATATGCTTTGGAACTCCTTCAAGATACAGGGGTGCTCGCTGCTAAACCTGCCAAAGTCCCAGCTGATCCCTCGGTCAGGTTGAGCAGTGAAGGGGGGAAAGCATATCCTGATCATTTTGCTTATAGAAGGTTAATTGGAAGATTGCTATACCTCACCAACACTCGCCCTGACATTGCATTCTCAGTGCAACAGCTTAGCCAGTTCGTTGCTAAGCCTTCAGAAATACACTTTCAGGCTGCTGTTCATGTCTTGAGATACCTCAAGGCAACCCCTGCACAAGGGTTATATTTTTCTGCACAGAATTCCCTGTGTTTGTCTGGTTTTGCAGATTCGGATTGGGCTTGTTGCACAGATACTAGAAGGTCCATAACCGGTTATTGTGTATTTTTGGGTTCTGCTCTTGTCTCTTGGAAGTCCAAGAAACAAAATACTGTATCGCGTTCTTCATCCGAAGCTGAGTATAGGGCGCTGGCTAGCTTGGTATGTGAGATTCAGTGGCTTCACTATTTGTTTAGAGACTTGCAGCTGCCTCAAACTAGTGCTACAGCTGTTTATTGTGACAATAAGTCAGCCATTTATCTAGCACACAACCCCACCTTTCATGAAAGAACAAAACATATTGAGATTGATTGCCATGTGGTGCGTGAGAAGATCCAAAGTAAGCTCATTCACTTGCTGCCAGTCACATCAAAAGATCAGCTGGCAGATGTCTTTACGAAGCCTTTACATTCTACCTCTTTTCAGTCTTTCCTTCCCAAGTTAGGCCTTTGTAATATACATAGTCCAACTTGAGGGGGGATGTTAGTTGGTACAAGCTGTATATAGTTAGAGCTGCTATATGTAACTATGGTTAGATGAGTAATTAGCATAGTTAATATTTAACTTAGCTAGTTAGATTACTGTTACAAGATCAGTTAGATGTACTGATTAGTTAGAAGAAAAGTCTTGTATATACCAAAAAAACACTGTACAGAATTAGTTAACAATTATCAATGAAGAATTTCCATTTCACTTTCTTTCTCTCGGTGCTCTGCAACTGTAACAGTTTTAATTATTTTTTAAAAAGTACTTTTCAAAATTTCACGCTAATAAATCTTGTAATCATAAATTACTTTAAATCCAAAAATAAAAAAGCACTTCGAAGGATGGTTATTTTAGTGTGAAATACTTTTAGAGAAAGGAAATCAACTTTATGAAAACCTAAAAAATTAATATTAATTATTAAATGTATAAAAAATCTATTAAATTATATTGCACTGACTTGCGTATAATTTATAAAATGATGCATGTGCATGTTTATGATCTAATTCTTGACAACATGTTTATAATCTAGTTACTTCTTTATATATGTTGTTTGATTCTTAAAAGACAACAAAATTCCGAATAAGATGAGAATAGTAGGTTAGTTGGTTCGAGCGGTAACTGGGATTGGATCCCATTTTCAAAATCTCAGGTTCAAATATTGGGTCTGGCAAAAACTATATTGGGATGGTAGAATCACACTAATCGATAAAGCCGTATATACACTTGGTCAACCAATAAAACAAAGATACCAAGTTACAAAAAACAATGAGAGAATGTCAAGCAAACAGAATGAATGCCAAAAATAAATTACCTAAATTTTTGGTGTGTTATTTTTACCTATATATAATCCCAGCACTTTAATTACCTAAATTTTTTGGTGTGTTATTTTTGAGACCATTATACCCTTGAACAAAGTAACTTTTTATCCTTGTATTAACTTACCTTTTCAAATTAAAGTTTGTTATATAAATTTAAATTTAAATATTAATAAATTTGGAACTTTGTCTTATGTAGGTAAAACTAGAATAATTGACCCGTTCACGCACGGGTATAAGTATGCTATTGGAAATTGTTATCAAAAAAATTGGTGAAAATGCTCTCGGGGTCCCTTAACTTTATTTTAGATAACGATTTAGTCCTTGATCTTTTTTTTGTCCCAACAAAGTCCTTTATCTTTTCAACTTTAAGCAAAGTTACCCTTTTCTGTTAAATTATCATCACTCCGTTAAAAAAGAAGTGACTTGGCTGTTATAGTGTTGACATGGTTATAACTATGCTGATGTGTATCTCCTAGTCACTGTTTGTCATATTTTTATTTTATTTTTTATTAAAAATTAAAAAAAGAAATAAAAGAAACATCAATCTGGAAATCCAACTACTCCTTCATCTCATTCACCTTCACGCCTTTTTTCCAGATTCATCTCCATGCCTTTTCCTTTCATTCATCTCATTCACCACTTCATTGTTTTCGTTCTTCATCTCTGCAATCTCTTTTCGTTCTTCATCGCAGCAACCTCTTTTCAATAACAGATCTGGAAATCCAACAACAGCGATTTTGTTTTCGTTTTTTTCGATTTCGCATTTCAGATCTGAAAATCCATTTCGTTTTGTTTTGTTTTCGAGATTGCTTTTCGTTTCAGATCTGGAAATACATAGCTGCAATCTCTTCCATTTCGTTTTTGTTTTAGAGATTTGTTTACCATTTCGTTTACAATTTCATATTTGTTCTCATATTGGCTAATTCTTTTAGTTTATTGCCTTAACACCTCTTGGGCACATATTGCTTTGAGCATCTCTCCAGTTATACATCATTTTTTGTTTGGATTATGAAAAATATGTTTGTGCTAGAATGATGAAATATAACACTTATAAGGAATAAATAGTCATGCAGAAGATTACCAACAAAAGATACTCAAGCAGCAGATAGATGTATCAAAAATTATCACAAGTTATCAAGAGAATTCTCCATCACATAATTGATTCGGAAAACTCTGCATTAAGTGAAAAAATTTCAACCATACACGCTCTTTAAAAAACAATGGCATTATTTGAGTTGAAATATGCCTCTTCCAGAATGTGGAATTTGATAATTGAATTATATATAGTGAGCGTTCTTAATAGTTATAGTACAATGTGGTTAAAGAATCGCGCATAACGTGGGCCGACACGATAAGCCCGCAGCTGGCATAGGGCTGGGCTTGGGCCGTAAAGGTTGATCCCGAATTCTATCCCGGGCTTTTTCAACCAACCCATAAAATCCCGAGCCCGATATGGGCCGGCCCGATGTAGTTCGGGATAGCCCGTTTTGCCAGCTCTAGAAACCATTGACTTTGTGATTCAAAACCAATAAGATTGTGGTGTGTATAGCCTTTTTTTAATTTTAAATACAAAAAAATCATAATAATTATTATACAATGATAAAATAAAGTTAAGAGTATTAAGAAGATAGACTTTTCTATGCGAAATAGATTTAAATTAAAAATAAACACAATTCATGAAACAAAACGAATGAGTAAATATGCATAAAGTAAAAAAAAAATTTAATGTCGAGCAGGTTTGGGGAGAAGACGAAATGAATATCGACATCCCTGAACCACGGCCTGTCCCTAGTCAAAGAAGGTTTTTCTCGTCATACTCGGGGTGGGGTCGGGTGGGTACCTTAGGTTCGGGTTACGTTGCCATGCCTATTTATGGGCAGTCACAAAATCTCGTTTAACATTGTTTCTATTTTAGCACGTGGTAATATTTGGTCACTCTTTTAAAGAAAATTGATATAATACATGTGCATCCGCACAGGAAACATCATGTTGTTTACTCCGAATAATTCTCCATTCAAAATTGGTTATAGTTCTAAACTCAAATTGAATAGTAATTAGTATAATTTGCATGCCAAAAAAAAAACTAACAGCGACTAATTATTGAAGGATATATTTAATTTACCAAAGTAAAAATTTCATTCAATTAAAATTTTATATAGATATATATATTGGCCACGGAAAATGATTATTGAAAATGTGAATTCAGTTATATGTGATATACTTTATATTATATAGATTTTTAAAAAACTTTTTACACATAAAAGTCCCGTTAAATTACTAATTTTACTTTATCTTATATGAACTTTTAAATTCGAATAAGTTTTTAAGCTAATTAGTTTTATAAGGGATAAACTACATGTTCAAAACTCATATTAAAATTTCAGGTAATGTATCCCTCCACTGACCATTTACTTTTTTTGGCTAGGTTTAAGTGTAATCCTTTTATGTGGAAAAAAATTTATTTGTCATATTTTATGATCCATATATGTAGGCCCGTACGCACGGTGTATAGTAAATCAATAAAAAATTTATTAAGATATCTCCCTAGTAAATTAAAAAATATTGTTATTACATCAATAAGATTTTAAACAAAATCTTCATAGATAAGTCGTGTTTCTACATAATAACAAAATGCAAATAGTAAAATAGTTATATGAATTAATTTTTATTTATATGAATTGATTTTTATATGATAGTGGTTAAAAATGATAGTGATTTATTAAAATATCTCCCTAGTAAATTATGATAGTGATTTTTATTTATATGAATTGATTTTTATTCAAAAACTTGTATTAAAAAATATTAATGAGATTGAGAACAAAAAGGAAAACTCCATAATATATAGGCACATGCTACACACAGAGTACCGTTAAAAAAGAATAAATGTCAATTTTTTAGCAAGAAATGATGAATTGTAATTCCATAATCACCTGTAATTGCATCTCACTCAAGAACATGTAAAGACTCTTAAATGCTTCGCTATAATTTCATTCTGAATTTACCAAATACTTTTGACATTGAACATATAAACTCATTTTTTGAATCAACATTGAACCTATAAACTATTCACCTTCCAAAAAGAAAAAAATCTAAAGCAAAATAAAAAACTGGTAATTTAATTTTAATTAAACTAAATAAACACAGAAAAGTATTGAGAAACAACTTCATAGATTGTCATACACTACACAACGTTGGTACTATTTGATAGGTTATCAATCCAAAAGTCAAGCTAATCATATAACACCGATTATCTTTGTAAATTGAACCATGAACATGCCTGTTGCAAAACAAAAATGCATTATTTACCAATTACAATTCCTATTATGATTTTCATACAAAGTTAGACACAAAAATAAAGTCATTATTTCAAATTAATATCATCGAGTCATTTATATTCACGTAATCTAATTATGCAAATTAATTCTTAGGTAATTCTGCCATAATAACTTTCATATAAATCTGCTATTATAGAGTCATTATTTTCATTATATCTATTAAATATGCTATTATAGACAATCTCTTCATTCAAGTCAGCCTCAAATTTGATTTACGAATAGTTGTATGTTTCTTCTTTCCCTGTCGATAAGAGAAATGATAGAACAAAAATCATAAATAGACGACCTCATCAAATATCATAAAATATATAAAATTTTGTGTATTTTAAATGATATGACATATAAATATAAAATATAAATCTCTCTATCGATAAGAAGAACTTCAACAGAAAAGGGGAGTCTGCTATTGTTCAAATCAGGGACTTCCCACTTCCTTGCGATGCCCACCAGTAGGTTCCATTTGCCATTTCTCGCGTTGACGTCAGATAACATGTCATACTTGGGAGGCATTTTGCAAATAGGATAGGAGTGAAAACAAAACTTTTGGATATAAATAAAAATTTCATTTGGCTATGGGCAAGTAATGGAGGAATGTTGGTGGTGGTATAATGCTTGTATGGTAGTCACAATAAATTCACATGAGCCTAATTATTGCAATTATTATCAATAATGTATCTTGTTACAATTTTTGATTATAAAAAGTTTTTATAATCAATAACTTATCTTTTTACAATTATTATCATTTTGTAACATTTTAATAAAATATAATCAAAAATTATATTTTGTAACGTTTTATTAAAATGATGAAGTTGGTCACACACAATTATTATCATTTTATAACGTTTTATTAAAATATAATCAATAATTATATTTTGTAACGTTTTAATAATATATAATCAAAAATTATATTAAAATGATGAACGTTTTAATAAAATATAATCAATAATTATATTTTGTAACGTTTTATTAAAATATAATCAATAATTATATTTTGTAACGTTTAATTAAAATGATGAAGTTGGTCACACACAATTACTATCATTTTGTAACGTTTTATTAAAACATAATCAATAATTATATCTTGTTACAATTATTCAATTACCAATTTTGTAACGTTTTATTAAAATATAATCAAATATAATCATTTTGTAATGGTTGACATTCTACCAAATATTATTTGCCATACCTAAATCGTTTATGTACTGATTGCTCAAATTTATGAAAATTATTATTTACCTTTAGATGAATTGATATTTGTAAATTTCGTAATTAGATTGATTAAATTTCGTGTAGCAGTCAACAATAATTAATTATTAAATAACAATTTTTAGTTTGGATCTGTATTATCCTAAAGAACTTTGATCAAAGGATCTTTAACATTATATCAAGTTTTTGAATGGTGGCTAAAATAAGTACATAATTTTTAGCGTTATAAGTTAGGATACTTGCATATTTTGTATCTAGCTAATGGTTTTGATAATTGCACATAAACTTTAGAACACATTCACCTATCAATGCATTATCATTATAACAATTATATCTTATAACCACATTTGTATATAACCGGAAAATGAATAGTGCAATATATTGGATTAATAATAGGTTAATAAAAATGGATTTGATAGGTTGAATTAAAAATATAGGTGTGAAAATAATTGACTTGCACATTATTACAAATAAGAAAAACCTAAACGACTACATGTCGATATCATCATCTAATAGAAATAAAAGTAACCAACTTCATCATTTTCATCAAAGTCTTCATAATCTTCAATGGTACGAAATTCATTGTCGTCTCCATATAAACTTCCAGTAGGATATTTGTTATTCTGCACACATTGACAAAAAATTAAAAATATCAAATTATTGATCATGCAAAATATATAAACAACGTATGAAAAACCATTTTTTTAATAATAGACATGCATTAATTTCCGAGTCACAAATTTGAGCAAGATAGCTGACATAGTCCCTTTGAATAAAAAATGAACATATTATCAATATTGTTTAAGGTTATTGATCATAAAATATAAATTTTCTTGTTTGTTGTAATGTGACTATTGTTACATGATGCATACATTATTTTTAACTTAATCATCGAGAATAACAAATAAATGGTAATAGAAAGTATATATGAAAGTGGTGGAAAGAATATACCACGTTTGTGTGACTTTGTTGTGCGTAAATTTACCTTTGAACAACATTGACAACATGAAGATTGCAACAACTTTGTGGTAACACAATAATATGTTGGTGTATGATTGCTTTGAGGCAATTGATGGATTCGCCAAATCTGTGCTTCAGGGGAAGATATACATTCAACTAAAAATATGGCAGAAAGACTTGGTGGATAGTGGCTTATGGGAGAGGTACACATGGGATATTTA
Source organism: Astragalus glycyphyllos (assembly GCA_963573325.1). Taxonomy (NCBI): domain Eukaryota; kingdom Viridiplantae; phylum Streptophyta; class Magnoliopsida; order Fabales; family Fabaceae; genus Astragalus; species Astragalus glycyphyllos. The sequence continues at coordinate 4,945,879 of OY754313.1, read as the reverse complement.
TATCCCTACGGGTGTTGAGAGTTACAATATTCCCATCAAAAGTATTTATTTGGTATTTAACAATCATCAAACCTATTGAACTTACCATGCTTATGTAACGGTATTTTTATTTATTTTCCTTTTGATCAAATTTCAAATACATAATTATTATTATTATTATTATTATAGATGACATGGAATATATAATTATTATAATAGATGACATGGAATAATATTTATTGTGAAATGATTCATAGAGTGACATGTGTCAATATAATAAATTAAAAGATTTTCATTTGTATTATATATAGATTTCGTCTAAGCTAACAAAAAAACTCTTCTTTTCTGATTATTCAGTCACTAGATTTGAACCAAAGGTTAAGATGCATGGGGTCCAAACCAACCAACCGTCACGAAACCAACAAAAAAATTCATTTACATACTTCCTTAATGATTGAAATTCAAAAGTGCATCACTCAATCACGTGTGACATGTGAAATTTTTGTGAAACCCACATGAATTTAAACTAATAAGAGAGTGTGTATTAAAGAGAGTAGTGTTATCATTTCTTTAATTCTAATTAGGGGTGGCAAAGCATACCCGAGTGCCCCGCTTGCCATAAGTCTGCCAAAAAAGGGAAAGCCCTTCCACCCCAAGAAGGGGTTGAATTGTGTTTTAACACTTTTGGTTAAGAACCTTTGTTTTAAAACAATTTCCAAAACCAACACAATCAACTATGGTTTTATTAGGCGCTTTGAGTTCGTGTATAGACATTAACACCATTCAGAAAAACAAAAATAGGTTAACCACGAGTTTTAATAAGAATATAAAAATATTTTAAAAACAAATTTTACTTAGAAAAACAAGTTAGAGGATTATATGCATACACGAATTAAGCTAGTTCTAGAAGGATTTTCACTATTATCAAGAGACACACAGGGAAAAAGCAAAGACGAAATCACCACGGGCATTACAAAGAATACCCCCACAACTGGCGTTACGACCGTTGTTCTTCACCGCACCATCTTAGTTGAGCTTCCAACAACCCTGAGGAGGAGGAGACTAGATCGCATCAATTGAGGGTAAGATATGGTTGGAGATCGTGTGGAGGAGCGTAGCTCTCTCATTGATAGAGGACACCGCCTTTTGGAATAACACCCAATCATTATGATTTCGCCACATTAGGTCCAAGGCCACCCCAAATAGTAACTTCAAATTCCTATTAGAGTTGCCATCTTCACAAATAATGAGATTACTCTGTAGCCAATTCTTTCAATTTGACATTACAAAGAAAGAATTTGGCTTAGGGACCTTGAAGCAACTCCAGATTCAGAAGGGGTTCAGAGTTTCTGTTCTAATCCAGATTCTTTTTGGGGGTGCTTTGATCAGGAGAAAATACAAGTATGTTTGGGAGGAGTTTTGCAAAACCCATGGGTGGAAGCTTGGAAATGGGAAGACACTAGATTCTTCCTTGATAGATGGATCCCTGACAGTGAACCCATTCTATACTATTCCTAATGGAAATGCAATTTTATCTTTGATTAAATTCCTAATGGGAACTCAACCTTTGATTAAATTTGTAAATAACAATTTGAAAGTGTTGAGTCCCGCCCTCTTGTGGAAAACTGGAACTTCGAGATATTTCCCACTATCCTCAGTAGATTGGAAGCTCAAATCAGAACAAATGTCATTCTTAAGGGTTCTAGACACATTCTTAGAGAAGAAAACCCTAGTCTTATCTTGACTAACCTTTTGTCGAAAGTTAAGACAGAAGGTATGGAGAATTTGTTGAATAGTAGAGGCTTGATACAAATTGGCTTTAGCAAAGAAGATAAGGTCATCAGCAAAGGCAAGATGAGAGAACTGGGGGCCACCTCTAATATCCTGAAAGAGTCGTTAGACACAAATCACAAATAAGTTGGGGGAGATTGGGTCACCCTGCCTAATTCCCCTAGCAGGTTTGAACTGCTTGAAGGCTTCTTCATTCCAAAGGACTTTTTATATATATTTTACAATTTAGTCTTCTTACAAAGGAATACAAACATGTTTATATAACTCAAATATTTTTACTTTTAGATATAAAAAACACGGCCTAGTGCACTAGGATCCCCTCAAGTGGGGGTATGGAGAGGGTCGATGCATGCAGTCTTATTCCCACAAGTGGAAAAGTTGTTTTTAGAATTTTAACGTGTGACCAACAGATCACAAGGCGACAATAACCCTACGGTTGCGGTATATCATTCATAAAAGTGTAATATTGTTGAGTGTGGCTCATATGCAGTATTTGTGGTGCTGGGGATGAGTTTAATATTGTTGAATATGGTTATAAATGCATGTCTCTGATCCTCAAACATACTTCTATCAAGGTATTGTTAGACAAGATGCATTTAGACAAGAACGATGTGAAGATAGAATTTCTCCATGGTAATCTAGATGAGAAAATTAACATGGAACAACTAGACGGTCTCAGTGGTACTGACCGAGACAGACTAGTTTGTAACTTGAAGATGTCTTTGTATGGTCTAAAGCAATCTCTAGGACAGTGTTACAAGCGCTTTTATTCATACACGCTTCCTGTTGCTATATGTAGATGACATTTTGATTGCTGCTAATCATTTACATGACGTAAATGAATTGAAAATCATTTGGGAAAGGAGTTTAATATGAAGGACTTAGGTGCTGCTACGAAGATTCTTGGAATAGACAAATTTGAAGGAATTGGGAGCAAGGTAAAGTTTAGTTGCAATGTGATAGTCAAAGTGTCATTTAATAAGATCAGAGAGTTACATGCATCTGGACAGATATTACTTGAAAATCTTCATACATCAGAGAATGCAACTGAAAATTTGACCAAGCCAGTAACAAGTGAGAAGCTCAAGCACTACTTAGACTTGTTGCATGTTACTCAGTGTTGAACTAGAGTTCTAACCCCACAAAGGATGTGAGCGCCATGCATTGAATCTTCGTAGGGATTTGATATTCGCCAATGTGGAGTTTATTGAGTTTGGCTCATGTGCAGTATCTGTGGAGTTAAAGGCGTGGGAGTTGAGGTAGCGTAGCTTCCTCTATGCAGGTGCAAACATACTTTGGTTGAACTGCATGATCAAGATCGTGTTCATGTTCTAGCGTTTTTGTTTATTTACATTTTCTTTTATTGGTTGCAGTTCTAACAAATATAATAAGTAAAACATTATCATATATACTACAAACTCATTCAAACATATGTACTGAAACATAGTAATAGCGAACAACAATTTTAATTTGATCTACAATAGCACTAGAAGTCGCTGGCACAACGGATTGAAAATAAATCTGCTTCACCATCTGAGCTTTGCTGGAAAATACTGCAAATGATGAAGACGGAAAATAAACTTCCAAAGAAAACTACATTGATCATAAAAAAATTTGATCAAATAATTGTGTCATCCAAATTCAACCACACCCACCTTCTCAATGAGTGATAAATAATACGGTTTAACTTTTTCTAAGTCGACTAGAACTTTGCTCTTGCTGTAGAGATCATAGTTGCTGTAAAAAAAATTACATTGTTGGTTACGTGAGTGGTAGCACATTTCAATACAAAATAATCAACTATCAATTAAAATTAAAATTAAAATTAAGACAATAGCATACTTAAATATTTTCAGCCATTTTAAATTCTCAATATCCTCTTCATTCATCAAGTGTGTATATGCTCCTTCCTTATGTAAAGCTACAAAGTTGTATGTGTAAGTCATTATATATTTGTTAGGGAGAGAATGATCATAAGTTTACATATAAGTATAAAATTGGCTGAAAATTCTTACGGTAGAAAGAGTGATATCTGATAATGAACAACGCTGTTGAAGGCAAAGTTGTGCGGTTTTCCTTAGCAACCTACAAATTTAATCATCTATCATATGTTAAACAAAAGGTCATAAAATAGAGGCGAGAAAAAGCTAACCACAATAGCAACAGAATAACATTGTTGACAGGTTGTCTTGAAAGCTTTTTTCCTTCAACAATTGAAAAGATTTTATTAATAAGACCTAGCAAATCAATACGCATGACTAGGAAGAGAGATGGCCAAGAAACACCCAATGACCAAAGTCAAGATACACCAGCACAATCAACCAACACCCACTACAAAACACACAAAATATGATAGAAAATACCTATGGCAAGAAACATATATACTCCTAAACTTAAACCAAGATAACCACAAAAATTAACAATAGACCACCAGTGTGATCACAAAACACCTAAAGATAACCACTCCAATGCAATTAACAAAATCTCAAACACTAGAGAACAGTGAAGAGAAACACTTTAGAGAAAATACACCAAGAAACAACCCAACTCCCCGAGCGCTGAAATATGGGGATCAGAACTTGCGTCGTACCACTTTTCCCCACACGCCTTAAAAGGATGAAATCACACATTCCACCAAATTAAAGCACCCTAAACACTTTTAATGAGCCAACAAGCATCAAAGAGCAGCGAAACACCAAATCAAGAAAGGGAAAAGCGAAGCGTGGAGATTGATAGAGGGAAGGAGGGTGGAGATGCATGGGGTGGAGAGAGAAGCAGTGGCTTGGTCCAGGAGATACAACGAGGGGAGAGGCGGCGGCGAAGAGAAAACTACCCTCCCACGTGAGAAATCGAGAAAGGCGTAGTGATGGGTGAAGATGATACTCTAAGGGAAGATGAACGACATGCAGACTTACCAGATACATATAGTCGTCATGCCCCCATGACATCACTACGTTATCTAGTCCACATCCTTCTTTGTATATCCCATTTTTAGTGGTATAAGCAGAATTTTTGCAATCAATGTTGTCCTTGAAATACTGCAACAACGGTGAAATTTATATACTAATTGATAATTCAAAATGAAGAATCAGGAACAAGGTTTCTTAGATGGAAAATTAATTACCTTGTGGTGAACGTTTGCCTCATCAAAAGCACAACCTAAGGGAAATGTATCTCCTACAAATATGTCATTAAATATTTAGTTAACTGAAGTATTGGCACAAAACAATGTACCTGAGTTAAGTGGAACCAAAGAAAACTATTTGAGCTGATAATTAAGGTTTAAGGAACAGTTCTCACCAACAACGGCCCATTGAGGAAGTGCACCAAATTGAGGAAGGAGAAGAATCTTTCCAAGATCTAAAACCAACCACGAAAAATTGTCAATCACATTGGTTAAAAATATTTTCTCTGTGTTAATACCCCATCAATGAGAAAGAAAAACACTAGCAATCATCACTTCTTGTCATTAGTGGATGAAATTTCATCTTGGTTTCACAATTTTGAATCGCATCGAGGTCATATGTATGAGCAAGCGACAATTGCGATTGAGTCAGCATCAACTATCTTTTTACGACGGTTTTCCACAATACCAAATATAAATATTGCAAGTAGACCGCAATCATTATCGCGACCGCCAACTAAAACCTTGGATAGGAGTAGGATCAACATAAAATTTTATCATGTTTCAAAACCACTCAAATATGGGATAAATCGTCCATTTTATGTTGTCTTTTTAAGGATATGGAACAAATACTCAAAGAATTTTCAAGAGAATATGGATATACCATGGATAAGAGCAGTCAAATGCAACCAATCTTCATTAGGATAATCTTTTCTGATAGTCTCAGCTGATTGCAACAAATGTTGAATTTGAGGTTCATCTAAATCAGGATCACTGTCATCCACCACTTCATTGAGTAACTCACAACATTCCCATATGCCCATTTCTACTTTATCCAATTTCCCATACTCCTCCCTCATTCTCTTCACCTTTATTAACATTTAACAAATCAAAATTTTGTCAGAAAAATCACCTAAGGACTCATGTAGCGCAATTTATTTATTTATTTATTCATTTTGCTTACAAAATCATATGTCTGGTTAATGTGTTGCATCTTATATAATTCCTCCACACCATTTTGTCTTTCACTTTCATCATCATAATTCCTGCCAAAACAAAATTATGGGCTTATATTATAAAATATGATGTAGTATATCAACTTGGAAGGGAATAAAAACAACCTATATAATTTAAAAAAAAAAAAAACTCAACTTTAATTAAAGTGTAGAAATAAGTGAAATGAGTTAAAACCTGAATGAGTGTCCAAATGAATTGGTGTTTGGGGCCATAAATCCACTCTGTGACTCATGTTTAGCCAATGGAAATTTCTCATTGGTTTCTTGGGAATGCAAATTTTTCTCTTGAAATTGTGATCCTGCAAGAATGTAACATATAATAATTGGCCTTTGTATATTATACACAAAATGAAAAAGAAGAGAAAGAAGGGAAGAAAATAAAGAAGTTATACCAAGGATGGCTTGTTCAACGAGGATTGACATTTTCTTCTATATATGCAGAAGCACACATGAAAAAGAAAAAGATTAAAATAAAACGATGAAGCAGAAGTGAAGGAAGAAAGAGAGGTGATAAACAACTGATATATGGTAGCAAAAATGTAAGAAGGGGTATATATATATATTCTCATTGAATAAGTCTTTGCCGTGTAACTAGGAAGCGTGGAGTCCTCAACTGAAAAAAGAAACAAATATTGGTAGTAAATTTTCATACTATTTATTATATTAGTTTAATTTTGGCTTAAATATATGTTTTGTCTATGCAAATATAAGTTTGGTCCAGTTTAGTCCCCAAATTTTGTTTTTAATTCTTGTTTTTAATCTAGTTTAGTGTCAATTCTGTTTTATGGAGATCTTCCTACTAGGAATAGGAAGAGCCTGGTCATGATCTGGCATGCTGTTCTTTGGGCAATCTAGGAAACCCGTAATGGGATCATCTTCTCTAGAAAATCCCTAGATCTCTCAGAGACCTTCTTTGCGATCAGGCACTTCTCTTGGAAGTGGCTCTTGGTTAAGGCCAAGTATGACACATATAGTTTGTTTTATGAATGGTGTGTGGACCCTTTGGAACGTATCTCTAGGATTTAGGAGCAATTGGCCTATGATCTTTCTTATCTGCTAGGTGCGGTTTCAGTTCCTACTTGGAATATAGTTTTTGATTTTATTTTCTATTGTTTTTGGATCCCGGAGCATCTTGTTCGCTATTGTATGAGGTAGTAGTTGGATGTATTGGGGTTAAAATAACCCTATTACTACTTTTATTATATATAACTATATTTTGCTTGCTCAAAAAAGTCCTTGCAAATACATATTTTATCCACTTTAGTTCCTGTAAAAATTAAATTTTGTATTTTGTCTCTGCAAATATATTTTATTCTGTTTGATCCTTGTAATAGGTAAAATATATGATTTTAGTTCTTTTTTGCTAATATTGGAGGGACTAAAATCAAATATTTTACATATTACAGGGACCAAACTGAGTAAGACGTATATTTACAAAGACAAAAAGAAAATTAATTTTAATAGGACTAAATTGGATAAAACTTGTATTTGCAAAGATAAAATAAAATTTTGTTTTTACATGGACTAGACCGGATCAAACATATATTTGCCGAAACTCAACATATAACAAAAACTTTTAATTTTTAGGCACACCAAGTGTCTAGAAACATTTCACACATGCATTTAACGGTGTGTTGTCTCATTATTTAATGAGTTTAAAAATAAATGACAAATAGAATTATTATTATTATTATTATTATTATTATAAATTTATTTTGAAATACAAATTTTAAACATATCAAATTTTGGTCAATAATAATGTATATCTGCTTGGAACATGAGGTCTTCATTATTTTTTTAGCTTTTGTAGCAAGTTACATCTTTGAAGAAAACCGATATTCCTAAATTTGTAAAAAAAAACTAACAAAATAAAAGTGTATTCAAATATATGTTAAAATATTTGTTTCAAAAAATATCTTTTATTTTAAGCAAAAGTTAATTTTACATGCAATCACATCTTGATAAGCAGTACATTAGTTTGGCTGGCAAAGAAGTGGACCCTAATGACAAAGCATCCAGTCATAACCGTGTAATATGCTAATATTCTCATATAATTTTTTCCTTTCACTTTCTAGTTTCTATAATTTAAGTGAAATGAATTAGCTAGTATGATACAAATTGTTAGGTTTTAATTATTTTTTAAAAAGTACTTTTCAAAATTTCACGCTAATAAATCTTGTAATCATAAATTACTTTAAATCCAAAAATAAAAAAGCACTTCGAAGGATGGTTATTTTAGTGTGAAATACTTTTAGAGAAAGGAAATCAACTTTATGAAAACCTAAAAAATTAATATTAATTATTAAATGTATAAAAAATCTATAAAATTATATTGCACTGACTTGCTTATAATTTATAAAATGATGCATGTGCATGTTTATGATCTAATTCTTGACAACATGTTTATAATCTAGTTACTTCTTTATATATGTTGTTTGATTCTTAAAAGACAACAAAAAGCCGAATAAGATGAGAATAGTAGGTTAGTTGGTTCGAGCGGTAACTGGGATTGGATCCCACTTTCAAAATCTCGGATTCAAATATTAGGTGTGGCAAAAACTCTATTGGGATGGTAGAATCACACTAATCGATAAAGCAGTATATACACTAGGTCAACCAATAAAACAAAGTTACCAGGTTACACAAAACAATAAGAGAATGTCAAGCAAACAGAATGAATGCCAAAAATAAATTTCCTAAATTGTTGGTGTGTTATTTTTACCTATATATAATCCCAGCACTTTAATTACCTAAATTTTTGGTGTGTTATTTTTTAGACCATTATACCCTTGAACAAAGTAACTTTTTATCCTTGTATTAACTTACTTTTTCAAATTAAAGTTTGTTATATAAATTTAAATTTAAATATTAATAAATTTGGAACTTTGTCTTATGTAGGTAAAACTAGAATAATTAACCCGTTCACGCACGGGTATAAGTATGCTATTGGAAATTGTTATCAAAAAAATTGGTTAAAATGCTCTCGGGGTCCCTTAACTTTATTTTAGATAACGATTTAGTCCTTGATCTTTTTTTTGTCCCAACAAAGTCCTTTATCTTTTCAACTTTAAGCAAAGTTACCCTTTTCTGTTAAATTATCATCACTCCGTTAAAAAAGAAGTGACATGGCTGTTATAGTGTTGACATGGTTATAACTATGCTGATGTGTATCTCCTAGTCACTGTTTGTCATATTTTTATTTTATTTTTTATTAAAAATTAAAAAAAGAAATAAAAGAAACATCAATCTGGAAATCCAACTACTCCTTCATCTCATTCACCTTCACGCCTTTTTTTCCAGATTCATCTCCATGCCTTTTCCTTTCATTCATCTCATTCACCACTTCATTGTTTTCGTTCTTCATCTCTGCAATCTCTTTTCGTTCTTCATCGCAGCAACCACTTTTCAATAACAGATCTGGAAATCCAACAACAGCTATTTTGTTTTCGTTTTTTTCGATTTCGCATTTCAGATCTGAAAATCCATTTCGTTTTGCTTTGTTTTCGAGATTGCTTTTCATTTCAGATCTGGAAATACATAGCTGCAATCTCTTCCATTTCGTTTTTGTTTTAGAGATTTGTTTACGATTTCGTTTACAATTTCATATTTGTTTTCCGTTTCACGTTTCAAATTTTTTTACGATTTGTTTTTCGTTTTTGATTTTGCATTTCAGATTTGTTTACGATATGTTTTCCGTTTTTGATTTCGTGTTTCAGTTTTGCCTTCTGTCTTGTTTTCACCTCTGCGTTCATGATTGTATGAAGCTATTGTTGTAGAGAAGATGAAGGAGAAGAGAAAATTTGGAAACAAATACTCCCTCCGTCTCATATTAAGTTTCCTGCTTGCCATTTTTGTTTGTCTCAAATTATCTGTCACTTTAGAATCCCAATACAACATTTATTATTACTTTCCAACAATACCCTTACTTTAGAATATCAATAAGCGTGCCTTTGCGCCAACCAAGAAAAGTGTAAGGGTGTTTTAGTCCTACCACATTTTTTTACCATAAAATTTAGCATATCCAATCATTTTCTTAATGCCCGCGCATAACCTTCAACGACACTTAATATGAGACGGAGGGAGTATGATTTTCTTTATTTAAATAAAATAAAAAATAAAGACTCAGTAAAAAAATAATTAAAAATGACATGGATTTTGACACATCAACGCCGTTTTTTCCACGTAGGCATTTTTAACAGTGTTGGACGGTGGCAAACGGAAAAGGGTAACTTTGCTTAAAGTTTAAAAGATAAAAGACTTTGTTGAGACAAAAGAAAGATAAAGGACTAAATCGTTATCTTAAATAAAGTTAAGGGACTCCGGGAGCATTTTAGCCAAAAAAATTTATATTTTGTAAGTTAGTAGAAAAATTCGTGTATAAATAAATTCGTTTTTCCACTTGCTTTATTATTATTATTATTATTATTATTATTATTATTATTATTATTGTCTAAGAGACCTATTTGGGCCTTAAGATACATTATAAAATGTATTTTTAATAATTCGTAAAACCTTTGGTCAAAAAAATAATAATTTGTAAAACCTAATATTATTAAATTTGAAATGTAAATACAATAAAATAGATCGAATATGCATGAAAGCGATTTAATAAGTGATTCATTATAATTTTGTAAAAAAAGTGATTAATTATAATACTCATAAACTTCTCCTGACATAAAAATTAAATCAAATCAGTCACTTAACTTATATTCATAATGAATTTTTTTTATATAATATAATACTCATAAACTTCTCCTGACATAAAATAAATAGTTACACCAACTAGTCTCTTAAATTAAATATACTAATTACCTAAAATTATTAATATTACCACGAAATAAAGTAGAGTAGAATAGGCAATTAAGAAAAATTGGATAACAATGTCGAAAACAAATTTGAAAGTTACATGGATTTAGAAAATCTAGTAATTTATATAAAACTTAATAGGACACTGAGATTAAATATTTGTATCAAATGTAACTAATTTCTATACATTTGTTAGCATCGTCTTCAATAACATCCATATTGAATTCTTTGATCGTCCTTAATCGCATTATCTGCAGTAACTTCGGCAGTAATTGGAATCTCTTCATCTTCATTGAGGAAATATTCATTTCAGTGATTTTCATCCTACAACGAAATAAACCAAAATAGATTAGTTTTTTATGGCTATTATATGTAAGAAATAAAAGGCTTATTAATAACCATACATCTGATTCAGCAACGGTATGAGTGTATTGGAAACAATCACGGTCACATAGATAATCCTATTTTATGGATCTAAAGCAGTTCAAAAGATTAAAAAAACAACGATGTCTTGCTAAGAAAAAATCAAAACAAAGGAATTAGATGTGACGAATAAAGGTTTTAAGAAATAAATGTGATAACCAAATTTGCAGTAGAAAAAAGAATGAAAAACTTACATGTACATGATTTCTCTGATGGTATAGGTCGACCAGATTTAAATTCCTATTAAGAAATCATGTGCACCAAAATCCATTTTGGACAAAAAAATTATTCAATTGTAAAGCAAGATCTGTGCACAAAAACGTTGAAGACTCTAACATGTTTTTTTTGATCTAGCAGGTGAGCCTATATATAGTGTACTTATGTTGTATATTGGTGGGAAATTGTTTCAAATTCAAATTCAAATTTGAAAATTCAGCAAAATATGTCACAAATGACTTTGTCTTAATTGTGTTTATTTCATTTATTCATTTATGTAAAAGATGTTTAATATTAATATGCCATATTGGACCCCTATTTTAAGTATTCCATAATTTTATTTTAAATAACATAAATGCCTATTAATATGGTTTCCTATTTTATGCTGCAGGTAGGGTAGTAACGTGTTTTTGAGGTGAAGATCAAAACAATATGCGGTCACCAATAATTCACATAATTGCATATCAAAATGATTTCCATAAATCACTACCAAATATATTAGTGTATTTTGAAGTGGGACCGTAGAATTATAATTAATATCATTTTCATAATAAGATGACATTTGGCAATACATTAATTAAGATGCATTGTCAAATGTTTATAGTATAGATTAATGGAGGATAGTCGTGGTGCAATTGGCTTTTATGGATGTCTAACGCTGAGTTGTATTGGACATTCTGGGGGAATACCTGTGCTTTGGAGAAATTCTTTTAATTGCCAAGTTATAAGTTACTAGCTATTAATTTATGCATGTATGTGACACATATGTATTCATCGGTCATTGTTGTTTTTAATTTGCAGAATAATCTCTTGACAAATACATAAAGTACATAAAAAAATTAAATGAGTTTTAAGGCTATGTTATTCGCTCATCTCTGATCCTAAGGGTTAAAAGATAAAAATAACTCTTACGATGGGAACGTAAACGTTAATTTTTTTTTATATACACAAGCACTCAGGTCAACCTAGCATACCCCCGCTAATTTTAGATTCATCTCTGATTTCATACCTGCTAATTTTAGATTCATGGGTGTATCAATTGAATTCATGTCAACCTAAATACAAAATCTGAGACAAATGGATAGAGGGACAAGAAGGGCAAATACGTTGAAAAAGAAAGGGAAAGGAGATCGTTAATATACACAGAGAGAGAGAGAGACGGGGGTTAGATTAGTAGGAGTTAGAGAGTTTCATATTGAGTGCAACACTAAATAGGGAGGGGTAAATACCATTGACCTTTTTATTGAAAAACAAATTCAATGTTCAGCCTTTTTTTAAAAAAGAACTATGGGCTTACTAAGTATCATAGTTTCTTTGGGCCAAGTCTAATCTATCAACCCTTTTTTTTGGGGTTTTTTTTGTACCCCACAGCTTACCTATATACCTCTACACATTTTTTTTGGACGAAAGTACCCCTTTTTTTGCCTCAATCGGATTTAGGTTTTGAAGATATAAATACGATTTGTTAAAATAGAAATCGTATTTACCCTTAATTAACCATAGGTAAATACGATTTGTATTTTAATCGACGGTCAGATTTACTCCGCTGGCCTAACTGCTATTTATTCAACGGTGTAGATTACACGGATAGTATCAACGGTTGAAATTCATTCACGAATTCTATAAATACCCACCCCCACCCCCATTCATTTCACACCAAAATTTCACTCCCAAATAGATTTCTCACACATCCAGAATGCAGATTTGCCTAACACAACGGTCCGTTGAGAATAGGCTATGCGGTATACATTATGGGGGCAACATTACGATTAGAGAAGATGGGGTCTACTTTTGGAGTCCGAAGCTGGCGTTATGCCAAATCGACCGCGCCATGGGGTTTGATGGGTTGAAGGATAAAGTGTGGTCGAAAGTACAAGTGATTGGGGATGACCGCGACGTCACTAGTATCACTTATCGCTCACCCGGTCGTGGAGATGATGGCTGCATTTCCTACTCGTCGATGTCTATCAAGACCGACGAAGACGTGGCGACCATGTTCGACATTCACGACAGGCTTATGGGGTATAAGCCTTTGGAGCTGTACATGGAAACACAACGGAGCGTGAATGAGATTTTACGTCGTTTGCGAGATCCGGAATATTAGGGTTTAGTTTGTTATGTTTTATCTTTTATGTAACTTTGTTTTATCGAATGAATGAAATAGAAATTTTAAGTAAACTCGTAATAAATAGTAATGAACTGATATAAAATAAAAGAGTTCAAAAAAAATCCAGAAAGTACAGACATAAAATAAAAGTAATAATATAAAAGGCCCTAATCATCGGTCTCTATATCTAGCATCTGCATCAGCTGGTAGAGACGAGCGTACGTCGGAGTGGACATACGAATATGCCCGCGACGAAGGCCCTCCTGTACCGCCTCTATCACACTCTGTACCCAAACTGGATCGCGCTGTGGGGGTGGTGGTGCAGCTGCCTGCTCTGGTGGTGGTGGTGCAACCGGCAACAGCCTGGGAATAGATACTCTGACGTACCACTCTAAGTAGTCCGCACCTCAGATGGCATCTGTCTTCTTCCTCTTCCAAACCCCGCAGAGTGGTGTGTGCACCTCAGATGGCTGCCTCTCCACCAGATGAGGAAAGTACCATAAAATCCAGCTCTGAAATGCAAAGATAAATAACTGAGTTATTTAAATTAAAAACATAATTAATTAAATTAAAAACATAATTATTTAAATTAAAAACATAATTATTTACCTATAACATGGAGGGGTAGCCAGCTAAATGTTTAGCCTGGTCCAACGATCCATAGTTCATCTAGTCGTACATATGAGCAAGTGCAGCCACACCCCATGCATATGATCCAGCACCATCAGCAGTAAGGTCCTCAAGCAGCAGTAGCCACTTGGCCTCATCCCTGTCATACGTCTTCACTGTGAAGATGCTCCAACTCAAAACCAGAAGGATCATCGCCCTGACCAACTCAGCAGAAATGGACGATGCAGCAACTATGTCCAGGAGCCAGCTAAAACGGTAATACGGTCCCTGACCAAGTCGACACTCAGCGGGCCTCCTCTTCATTAACCCCGAGATATGCCACAGCAAGCTGAACTGCCTGATCAGCGGTGACACTAGTGGGCGGTGCTCTGTAGTATCGGCCTGAGAGCGGAAGGTGCAACAAATAGGAGATGTCATCTAAAGTAATGGCCATTTCACCGAATGGTAGGTGAAATGACGAGGTCTCCTGGTGCCACCTCTCAACAAAAGCGGACAGCAGCTCGTGGTCCACAGTAGTATGTCCTGTCAATATGAGGGGGGCCAAACCTGAAGCTGTGAACCTCTCCCAAAACTGGTGGTTCTGGGAATAGACCAGGAGTCTCTTAGCTAGCTTGTTACCGTGGTTCGTAGCCTTCACTTTACGCTCATAGATCTGTTTCTAAAAAAATTTAAAAAAAATTATGCTATGTAAAAAAAGATGAATTTAAATACAAACACAATGTAAAAAAAAATTTCACTAACCGGGTTAACCTGAACACGGTAGCAGACATGACACTCCAACCTAGTGAATAGAGAATGTTCCTCCTGGTTGTCGTGGAACTGCTGCTGAGGCTCGCCCATATGCTGGTCCTGGGCCTGATAGAACTGCTGCTGAGGCTCGCCCATATGCTGGTCCTCCTCCTCATACGGGTGGTGCTGCTGGCCCGGCTCGTACTCAAACTCTGGGGACTCTGGCTGTGGGGGCTGTCTGACCTCAGCGCGCCTACGCCTAGTGGAGGCGTGTCCCGCAACACTCCGGCGGGTGCGTGTGCTGGGAGCGGAAGACGACGCCTGGTCAGTCTGTCAATAAGAAGACACTGGAAAAAAAACAGGTTAGTTACCAAAAAATTGAAATCGTATTTACCCTAAGAAGAGGTAAATACGATGCGAAAAATTTGAGGAAATCGTATTTATCTATAAAAAGGTAAATACGATTTACTTTTTTTGCAGATTCTGGAGGAAATCGTATATAGGTAAATACGATGAGATATTTTGGTGAAAATCGTATGTATCTCCTACGAGGTACATCTGATGCGCTCTGAAATTTGACTGGTCAAATCGTATGTAAGTGACAAATGGTAATTGTTTTGTAAATTTGTAAATTTTTTAGGGGTATTTTTGACTTTTCGCCTTTTCGTGGGGGTATGGAGTCAATGGGTGGGGGTACAAAAAAATCCCTTTTTTTGTAACCCCCTCTTCCCTCTTGTACCCCCAGATTACGTTTTATCCCTAAAATACTCCTCACTTTTTTAGCAAATTTTAAGTGGAAACTGTTTTTTTAAAAGTTTTCCGGAAACACCTCATAGGAGGATAATTCCGGAAGCCAAATTCATTAAAATGGCTTCCGGAATTATCCTCCTTTGAGGTATTTCCGGAAAACTTCGAAATTATCCTCTGAGGTGTTTTCGGAAGCCATTTTTTTTGAAGTGAGGGTAAAATGGTCAGTTTGGTCAAATACAGTAAAGGGGGACGACGGGGGTAAAAAAACCCATCTATCAAATTGACAAAACAAAGTTTAATTTTCTCATTCACATGCATGCATCTAGAGAATTGTTTTACATTCTTTTCTGGTTACCTACAATTATTTTACAATTGTTTTACCTTCTAGAGAATTGATCTTCAAGTGATTTCTTTTATGCTAATTTAGTCTTAGTAAAGCATTTATTGAAATGTTTTAATATTAATTAAACAAATTCATTTGATAACTAAAGTATTTTAGATGCATAAAAAATATTTATACATTGATAAATAGAGAGTATTTTTACTCACTTAATATTTAGATCCCACTAAATATTATATTATCACAATTTCAAATTAAGACAGTCTAATGTTGGAGTGAACGGTGAAGGGAAAGCAGCAAATGGATCGAATCTAACCTCCACAAGAAAGCGTAGTTTTTTGTGGACAAACAAAAAAGTGTAGTTTAAGTCATGTTTTTGCTAATAAAAGATCTTCTTCATTTATCAATGTCTAAATATTTTTTATACACCTAAAACACCCTAAAGTTGAGAAGATATTGACTCATAAAATTCACAGTCAGATTGATATTGAAAAACCAAAATAGAGTTTATTTTATAAGGTTTAAATATCTGACTTAACTCTCATAACTATATCAGCTCTTATTTTATGTTGGTTCTAATTCTAATGGGAGATATTATGGGTCATATTAATTCCAAACCCCGAAATAAACCATATAAAGGACTAATCCTATATAAACAAAATTTGCAAAGACTAAAGCAAAATATGAAGAGCCAGACAAAAGTTTTCTCTGTTTTGTGGATTGAAAGAGATAAAAAGTTTTACAAGGGCTGAATGTGAAAACTTGAATATTTGTTAACACGAAAAAGATATACAAGACTATTTATAATCACATGTCACAACTTATAACGATTTTGAAATGATGACACTCAAAAAGAATATAAATACGAGAGACTCTCTTCACCGGTTACTTTGTTAGGTTAAATAATATTTAAGTCTATGCAATATAAGGCATTTTTAGTATTAGTCTCTGAAAAAACCATTGATTATATAATTTACTTTTAATTTGTACAGGTGTATCGATTTTGATGAGGTGCTCTACACGATTTAATAAATCCCACAATATCTAACTAATTGGTGTATTTTTTTTCTATCATTTAGCTTTAGCACGTGATTGAGCATCCTCTCGAACCCTTTATAGAAAGTAAAAAGAGTATATATGACATGGTAACCAAACTTCTTTTGATGGGGTGATCTCAAACTCTTTTGTAGAAAGTGAAATATTTAATTTCTTTTGTGAAAAAATTTAGATAAATTAGGTCTCAGCAGCTCACTAGAGTCAACGAAAGCTTCAAGACTCTTTAAACGCATACAAAGAAAGATATTAATATATTACCTATCAATGAATCTATTCATTACATATTATGAATGTGAAAGTGTATTCACAATTTGGTGCCAACCCTACCCATACGTACGGTCTAAACATTTTCCAACTGGGCCCTAAGCAAACCTAACCACAAACTCATTATTTAATTGGGCTTCCAAGTGCTATTATTGAGAGGAAGAAGCCTATCCTAATAAGGTAAACCTATTACAAGATTTTTTTCTCACTTTATATCTTAAAAAAGCCTACACCTTAGAAATTTTGCCAAGTATGTACGGGCTAACCTATCAGTGTGGTCCAGCCCACTATCCATTGAATGGTATGTTATAAAAACCCCATCAACTTTTCCAAAGTTTGGTTTTCCATAAACCCCAAGTATTATTTATATCGGATAAGCTAGCTTATAACGGATAATCTAGCTGATAGCAGGTAATTGATAGCGGATGGCTAATAGCGGATAAATTAGAGGATTGAAAAGTCTATATACTTTAGCGGATTGGGATTGCTGAATAGAGTTTTAGTCTCTAAAGTATCACTCTCTTTTCTATTTAGTCTCTAAACTATAAAATCTATTAAAAAGTACATATACTTTATGTTCATTCATCTATCTAGTCTCAAAATTTGCCGCTTAAGGACTACGTCGATGAATAACAATAAACTTTGAGAACTATTTAATATTTTCGCAGTTTGTGGACTAAATAGAAGAGAATGATACTTTAAATACTAAATTGAGAATTTATTCTTATCTAATATCTATTTATCTAATCTAATCTAATCTATCTAATCTAATATCTATTCTATTTATTCAAACAAACCTCTAATGAAATTACCAATTTGGATATTTTATTAACAAGACACATATTCAATTTAAGGGTAAAAGTGTCATTACACACTTTTTTTTTCTTCTATTTATTCAAACAAACCTCTAATGAAATTACCAATTTGGATATTTTATTAACAAGACACATATTCAATTTAAGGGTAAAAGTGTCATTACACACTGTTTTTTCTTTTTCTTTTTACACTCTCTTTCTTCCTTTTTTCTTTTTCTTCTTACACTCTCTTTAATTTCCTACTTTTCACTTTTCTCTTACACTCTCTTTCTTCCTTTTTTTTCTTTTTACTTTACTTTTATTTTCCCCATAAACAATTATTCTCTCTCTTATCACTTCACTTTTTTTTTTAACTAGATTTCTAAATTTATATAAACACCACTCTACTAAAATTACCTATAAAAATGTAAATAAGTCACTCTAAAAAACAAAAAAAAAACAAAAAACTGTCACATTTTTGTAAAAAGTTGTCACCTTCAAATTTTAATTTTTCTCTCCAAAATCTGTTTAACTCTTAATGAAAATCTACTATCACTTATTATTGATAATTTACTATCTATATTTTAGTATCTTCTATAATCTACTAATCAACCAAAATAATCAATTGAAACCACAAGATAACTTCAATGATATATAAAAAGATACGGGATAATTGCACTAATATATAAAACAACATAGGATTAATATTGGTCATTTGATAATTAAATTTTTTGAAGATTACTATAATCCTGCTATCTAAAAAATAAGAAGATTTAATGACTATTTAAACTACTTATTAATATTTAAAACGAATATTTCTTCTTGATAATCTACTATCTCTCTTTTAATATCTACTATAATTTACTAATCAACTAAAATAATCAATTGAAACTACGAGATAACTGCACTGATATATAAAAAATACGAGATAACTGCACTGATATATAAAAAACACGAGATTAATATTTACCATAGATAATTAAAAAATTTGAAGACTACTACTACAAACCTACTATCTAAAAAAAAGAAAACTTAATGACTATTTAAACTACTAATTAAATTTTAAAACAAATATTTCTTATTGCGATCTACTATCTAACTTTTACTATCTACTATAATTTACTAATCAGCTAAAATAATCAATTGAGACTACGAGATAACTGCACTGATATATAAAAAAACACGGGATAACTGCAGTGATATATAAAAAAACACGGGATTAATATTTGTCAATTGTCATTGATAATTATAGTTTTTGAAGACTACTATAAACCTACCATCTAAAAAAACAAGAAGGCTTAATGCCTATTTAAACTGATTAATATTTAAAAAATACGTGACAAATATTTGTCACTAATACCTAAAAAGTGACAAATAATTGTCACTGATATATAAAAAGCACGGGATAAATATTTCTTATTGATAATCTACTATCTATCTTTTACTATCTACTACAATCTACTAATCAACTCAAACATTCAATAGAAACTATGAGATAATTGCATTGATACATAAAAAAACATGGGATAAATATTTCTTATATTCTAATATCTATCTTTTACTATCTACTATAATATACTAATAAACTAAAATAGTCAATTGAAACTACAAGATAATTTCACTAATATATAAAATTACACGGGAAAACTGCAGTGATATATAAAAAAACATGGGATTAATATTTGTAATTTTTGAAAAACTACTATAAACCTACTATCTAAAAAAAGAAGGCTTAATGACTATTTAAATTGATTAATATTCAAAACACACATGACAAATATTTGTCACTAATACCTCAATAACACTGGATAAATATTTCTTATCGATGATCTACTATCTATCTTTTACTATCTACAATAATCTACTAATCAACTCAAACAATCAATTGAAACTATGAGATAACTGCATTGATACATAAAAAGACACGGGATAAATATTTCTTATTGATAATCTACTATCTATCTTTTACTATCTACTATAATCTATTAATCAACTAAAATAATCAATAGAAACTACAAGATAACTGCACTATTATATTAAAAAACACGTGAAAACTGCAGTGGTATATAAAAAAACATAGGATTAATATTTGTCATTGATAATTGTAATTTTTGAAAGACTACTATAAACCTACTATCTAAAAAAACAAGATGGCTTAATGTCTATAAACTGATTAATATTTAAAACGCACTTGACAAATATTTGTCACTAATACGTAAAAAACGCTGGATTAATATTTCTTATTGTTAATCTACTATCTATCTTTTACTACCTACAATAATCTACTAATCAACTCAAACAATCAATTGAAACTATTAGATAACTGCATTGATACATTAAAAAACACAAGATAACTACATTGATATATAAAAAAAAACACGGGGATAACTACAATGATATATATATATATATATATATATACTCACACACACAAAACACGAGATAACAACACTGATATATAAAAAATGCGAGATAAATGCCTAAATTGTTTTTAAATGATATATACTTTTAGAGTTTTAGATTTTAATATTTATCTATTTTTCATTTGAAACTTCTTTTTTATCTACTTTAAGTTTGTCTTTATTTTCACGGGGTATTGTTCAGACTATTAAATACTGTCTAAATTCATTTATAAAAAGAACACGACAGCACCCGTGCGTATGTACGGATATCCTACTAGTTTATTACTATAACCACCCATTATTGTTTTTATTATTATTTTGTTATTTTCTCACACCAATGCCTACCCTACTTCAGCTGGCCAGCCCTACTCACCTATATTATAAAATCAAAAACTTGGTCTATGGCCTAGAAACATTGTTTCCATTTGCTAATGGATAAGGATCTAATCTTCTATTCAATCTTAAAATACAAGGCAAACCTCGGAAAGATTAAAACACAATATTGCATACCCCATTATTATGCTTTTAGTTAGTGTTGAAGCAATAATGAATATATAAAACCATTATAATATTCTCTCCACGACTAAATTGTATAACTACCCTCATCTATATCCTTCTTCTCTTCCATGGCTTTTGAGCTGCATTTGGGTCCCAACTTTACTTCACTACTTAACCCAAAAGTATATGCTAGCTATAGTTACCCTTATTTTTAGAACTATCTATAACCTGTCCCTACAAATATACTTTCGGTAAGATTAATTACCAACAAATCATTATTAATCGATCCCTTTATTTCATTTATTAAACAGTTTAAATTAATTTAATATTTTCAATTGTATTAGAGGGTTTTAATCTAAATGCGCGACAACTAGGGGCGGAAATGTGTGTAGCTCAGAGGGGTTAGTTGCACACCCTAAAAAATTCACTGCCTTTGTATCCTTATGAAAAAATATTTTGATCTCCCTCAATGTTAAAGTTTGCATCTATGTTTCCAAATTTAATTTACAGTAAAATTTTGCATTGCATTGCTCAAATTGTAGGGACAAACAATTTGTCTATTTATTCAATAACACCAACAATGAACTCATTATTTAACGAGGTGAAAATAACTTATTTAGGTGCGTGTGTTTAATAAAACTACTTCTACCCACATAAGAAAAGAGAGGTTGCCCCATATAAATTTATTTAAAATAATCATAAAAAGAGGATAATTGGTACTAATTTTATTCTTTTATTCTTCCAATTTTTACTGTTTCGGTCTCATCTACCACTAAATTAACACGTGAATAGCTTAACTATTTTGTGTTATTTTAGGAGTAGAGGTCCAAAAATGCCTTTTACAAAAAAAACAAAGATCTGTTTACTCTATAAAAAATAAATAGTAATTTGACCATAAAAAAATTTACTACTAGTCAAACTAATCTCTATAGATAACTAAAATATTCCTAAAGTTATTTTAAAAGGATTGATTTAACATTATCTAAAGACCAAATTCATACTTTTCATTTTTCTCAAATTTTGTAAGTCTCTTTTTTTATCAGCTAGAATATCTACTTTTTTCTATTTGTAAATATTTATAATATTTTTCCTAAAAAAAAGTCTGATTATTCTTTGCCCCACCATCAAAAATTTCTTGATCTAAAGGTATGTATTTCATAATTAACTTGAACTAGAATATCATCTTCTCACACTAGTAACACAGAAAAGACATTTAAAATCAATTATTTTGAGTGTTGAGAGTCGATTGTGAAAACTGTAATAATTATACGTACTTAATTAAATTAAAATTAGTTCGATTTGTCGTATTTGGATTTACCAAAGGAGGTTTCCTAAAAACTTAGGACAAGGAGGGGACATATCACATCGCACCTTACCTTTTACCTAATTGACATTTTTGGAAGTTCGATTACTGATTTACCAAAACTAAAGTAATTAACAGTATCAAAAAGAATTATAGTAAAGTAATTAAATATAAACCATCAATCCTTCTCATGGACATGAAATATCAATTATCAATTAGGATATTGTTTGGCTTACAGTTGGAACTCAATAATTTTTGGATTCTAAAAATAGTGCCCTTAGCACGGGAGGGATGAGTGGTTGTTCAAGATCTATTTTTTGAACTAACTTTTCCTTTTTAATAGTATATACAAATATTAAAATATTGAAAAAAAATGTTAAAATTTTAAAATTACATAAAAAAGTTCTAATAAAAATTAATCGGAAGTATTAATTAAGAGCTATATCCCGATAACTAGTCAATTTGGCACACTAATTTTAATATATAATGCAAGGGCCTAGGTCATCATTTTTGGATTTTGAACTTGTTTCCGGTATGAAGGTTAATTTCCACAAAAGTACTTTGTTTGGTTTTGAACCTTATGGAGGAGTTCATAGAGGTCGCCGCCTCTTTTTTGTCTTGTAGTACAGCTTCTATCTCATTTAAGTTCTTAGGAATTCCGATGGGAGCCAACCCCAGAAGGAAAAGTACGTGAAATGTTGTCTTGGAGTCGTTGAGAAAGAGACTATCTTCTTGGAGTGGTCATTTTCTGTTAGTTGTTGGCCGAGTTACCCTTATCAACTCGGTTGTCAATAGGACTCTTTGTAAAGCTCCTAAAATTGTGATCTAAGAAACTATCAAGACTCAAAGAGATTTTCTTGGGGGTGGGGGGGTATCTGGGAGGGGCGACATATTTGTTGGGTAGCTTGAGAACAAAGTTTGCATGCCTAAAAAAGACAGAGGGTTATGGGCGAAGAATGTGGAGGATTTTAATTTGGCTCTTTTGAGGAAGTAGAGATGGAGGTGCCTCAATGATTTTAATGCTAGATGAAGATATTCCCTAACTCACCGTTATGGTGATCTGTGGAAATCTTTTACTAAGGATCTTGTTTTTAGAGGGGGCCAAAGCACACACTTTGGTGGAGGGACTTAATTTCTTTGGAGGATTCTTTCTTACATGGGAGGAATGGTTTTGTAAGTTCTATTAGACAAGTGTTGGATAATGGGGCTGATATTTATTTTTGGTATCACAAGTGGCTTTGCTACCTATGCAATGAGTTGCTTAAATATCTTTTTCCCCCTCTTTCAATATAGCTAAACATAAAGATCGTTTGTCATGGATCATGGTAGTTGACCAAATGGTAAATAGTATTGGGCTCGGGAGTGATTTCGGCTCGTGATAGCTGGGGAAATTCTGAGTTGCTGCTGCAGGATGTCATATTTTCGACATCCCAACTTTGGGGCTATGGATAAGTGGCTCTGGAAGAACCTAGACAAGTTTAATGTTTTTTTTGTTAGATCTTGTTATTTACACTTGTTATATCTTACTCACAATACTACACTGGATGATTCTATTTTAACATCTTTAAATAATTTATGGATGTTATCCATTCCTTCTTAGGTGGGGGGTATTTGTCTCGAAGTTTCTACTTGGTAGTTTGCCGACTCGTGTGGGGCTAATCTCAAAGGGTGTCATCACGGATCCTCATGGTTCTTGCTGCCCTCTTTGTTTTGATCACGACGAGTCGATTTCGCATTTGTTCTTTTCGAACAGGTTATCTAGAATGGCATGGTCGTACATCCTGAACTGGGTGTGGGTATTGTTGTAACTGATTCCTAAGAAGGAGTTGCTCATTTTTGTCATCACAAGCTGAGGTTTGACTCAAAGCACGACAGAAAGTTTAAATCTCTAATTTGGACGGCAGTCACACCGTGCATTTGGACTCGTAGGAATCATGTTTTGTTTAGAAGTTAGGTTTTTGATCCAAAGGCAGTGGTTAATCATGGCAAATCCATTTCTTGGGAATGGTTCGTTTTTCTTCTTTTTCGATATCTGACCGGTGGGTAAATCCCCTTAGATGCTTAACACAATTGTAGTTGGGGAACTTTCTCTCCTCCTAAGGTCTTTTTCCCACTGGATTTTGGCTTTGAGATGTTTTAACGGGACCCATTGTAATTGTTTGGGTTGGAGTACCTCCTCTTGTACTCCCTTCAATACAATTTTTACTTATAAAAAAATTATTAGTCTATTTGAGCTAAACAAAATTATTATAAATTAGAGGAATTTTGTAATAATATCAAATAAAACTGTGAAATTTGAGGCCTGCCATTGATAAATTATGTGAACAAAAGTTCTTGCTTTAGTAGTTTGGACCTTGGACCAGTCTTAGACATTGCCTTTTGGTGCCAAATTCAGGAGTATTTTTACCAAAATATGTAAAGATTTTACCAAAAATAAAACGTAAGAGTACTATTAATTAGTGAGGTAATTAACACTATGTTTCACAAATAAAGTAGAAGGAAAGATACTAAAAAAGAATGGTTGTTGGAGGAATGAAAATGAAAGCCAATATAAATATATATATATATAAAAGATATCTAGCCTTTCTCACTAGATATGCCCCCCATATATATATATATATATATATATATATATATATATATAGTTAGTAAATGACAAAAATATTTTAATGTAGATCGTGTAATTTGAAAGTTTGAAACTGTGTACACCAATCATACCAAGGATTATTTGGTATTTTTGAAACAAGTGCTTGTTTCCTTCAACTTTCTAGTCAAACCGAGTAGAAAGCATCGATCAGAAATCCGCTGCAGTCACAAATTTGATGTGTTAATTTAGGGCTTTTTTGACTTTTCTTCTCTTAAAATATATTCACTTTCTCCCTCTCATTTCCTTTTTAGTGCAAATTTTGGAAGCATCTATTTTGTCGGACCCAACAATACCCATTTTTTCTTCCCTTTTCATTTTATGCATTTCCTTGTTTTTTCATTTGATCGATTACTTGGTATAAGAGATAACAAAAAAAGTATTTTTTTTTAGGGACCAAGTTAAGGGTTTACTTTTAATTTTTTTTATTAGATTCAATTAGTTAATTTACTAAATTACATAAATTATTTTTACCTTTAATGATTACAATAGATTTATGTCCTTCCATTGTTTTCAAATTTCCTCAAAAAATCACACAAATGAATCAATTTTTTCATCTACTAAAAAGGTGACCCAGAAGGTTACACCATGATGATGACAATTTTTTTAGTAATAAATATATTCATTCATTCATTCAAATTTGGAGTATACATCGAAAACTATGCAAAAACTCAACATAACTAAAACAGTATAAGATGAGTTTGGGAACAAATTCACAACATACAGGTTAATAACATAAATCGGCATAATGCCTACAAATATGACAAAATCAAAATGACTCGAATACCCATGCTACCAGATTTGCAACATTAAATCATTGACTGAAATTGTAATGGATCGACATTGATCTACCAATCTGAACCAAACAAACACCGCAACAAGACGGAAAAGCAAACAACATCGCACTTGACGACAAAATCAAGAGAAAACACGAAATAAAAACTAAGATCTATGTAGGACCACTTATTTAGATGAAAAAGTGAAAGAAAGCGATGCGAAGGGGTGATTTCAGACCAAAAAATGACCCACTTATTTAGGCAAAACTATAGCCTTCCTTTTTTTTTCATTTCTCGTTTCAAGGAATTATGCACACTAAAGCAGGTGCATGTGTTTTGAAATATACTTCAATATATACATTTACATACACAGGAGACCTACCTTCTAATGAGGGTGTAAACAATAATATTTTGCATACTCTAAAATGATAATTTGCACTCAAGCCTCTCCCTCTCAGGTGCATGGAAGACAATTATGAGTTGTGTAATTTATTTATTTAAATATATTATAGTCTTATTTTTATCGATGTGTGATTTTTTATAAAAAAAATTGACCCACAACTCCATGTGTCCTAGTTCTGCCAGTTGGTCTAATTTATAGGTCTATTATTTGTGAACCTGACTCCAAAACTGCTTTGTCGTTGATTGCTCATGAAGTTGAAGATACTCACCCTTATACTTCCACAATTTCCCATATCAAATCCTTTTTTCTCAAGGTTTGGGATTTGAACTTTGATCACACTCTTTGTGAGGGCAACTCGTATGCTAATTTGTTAGTAAAATTTGGAGCAAATATGAATTATGGAGATCATGTGTGGTCTCTTTATCTCGATGCTATGGGGATGAAACATGTTAGACCTCAATTTTTTTCCTTTCCTTTTGATAAAAAAAATATGCATATGTATGTGTATGTATTGAAGTCTTCAGAATCTTGATTTGAAAAATAAAAGAAAATTTCCAACCATTTGAAAACAACCTTATTAGTTATTACAACAACTTGCAATGTTTTAGACCACAAAATTATATAAGATTTTATTTTCTTTCTTGCTTATCCTGCCGGGCGTAGCTAGCAAGGCAACATCAGAAACTATTCCAATTATATATTATTAAGGTTAATGAAGGTTTTTTGTGGCTAATAATAAATTATTCACTATTGAAAGCATTGACGAAAATAAATAATGCATGAATAGACTTTTTTGCCACTTTGGCCTACCAAGCAGACCACATCCTCGTACCACAAAAACAACCTATTTTTATTTTATATTTTATAAAGGACACATTTCGCTGCCAAGTCAACACATTATCACAAGCACTATAAAAATTCTTATGCTTCTTTTGTTAAAAGAAAAAAATATCAAAATTCATATAGTATATTCACTTATTTAGTATGAACTATGTTTCAACTATTTCCTTTTAATTTATCTTCATTTTATTTTGGTTCAGTCGCTTTCAAGTGGGTAGATCAATGGATTTTCTAAATCCCACTAATGTCGACGGCACCACAAAATGTAAAATTACCTTTTTGACCAAAGAAAGTGAGAAGTTACTTTCACGTTAGTGTACCATCATATCAGAGTTAATACTCCCGTGGGCCTCCCACCAAGCTGACCAATATTGCAAAGTGATTATTTTTTTTTCTCATAGCTATCTAAAAAGTAATTTGACTTAATTGTATTTATTTTATTTTTTTATCATTTTTTGTATGATTTTAGTCTTTTTAATTCTGTACGTACTCTATTAAACAAACACACTCATTTTATTAACTTATCATTATTTCATTTTCAGTGAACATTAAGTCGTGAGGTCTTTTCTATTGACAAATTACAAGGCTAAAATCTTTTGCTTTGGGGCGGACATTCAGGGACATATTAAGTTCTTATTTTTTGGCTCAAAGAAAGTAAGAGCTTAACATGTTCTCAAATGCCGCCTCAAAGTTCTTACTTTATTAACTAATCACGTGAAGTTTTTCCTTTGAACATAACTATAAGTTGATTTTATTAGGTTTTTAGTTCGGGTCGACCTAGTTTTGTTCTACTTAGACTGGATCTTAATTAGACACATGCATCATGAATTTTCTCTAATTTAGGATTAGGTATGGGTTTGAAATTTAGGCGAGCCCAAGTTTAGGTTAAGTGATTAGGTCTACATCATTAATTATATCTGATTGGTGGGAAAATCTTTTTGTTTGTATGAACTCGGCGTCACTGGCTTTATGCCTCATTCTTCCTAGAGTACTATTTTCCTCATTGGGTCTTTTCCATGAGATTTTGACCCAGAAAGGTTTTAATGACGTCTCATGTATTTGTAAGGATTGGAGTGCCCCCATACACCCTCTTTAATATAGTTTTTGCTTATAAAAAAACTCGATCTAATTCATTCCTTAGTTACCCTTAAAAATAACAAGTAGGAATTAAGTCAAATTACTAGTTTTTTTTACCCAAATAAATTACTAGCTTCTTCTTTTTAAAAATTGAGTTTGGTAAACCAATTAATGTTAACTCACTAGCCCAACTCATATTGGCATGCATGCATGTATAATTGTCTTTGTTTCCTATGAAAAAACATGCCCTGAATATGCAGGTTTATCAATTCCTTCAGTGTTTGGCAAGTATGCAGTACCCAAAACGGTTGAGAATGATCAATATATAGGTGTGATCCTCGTTGATGATATTAACAGCAAAATAACCAACTAAAACCATATTGCATGAAACATGATCAAGATTCTCTTCACTTCTCAAAAGAAATGGAGGACTTTATTTGTAGAGATTAGATAGACACAAATTGATGGTGAACCATAGAATTAATTATTATGATAAATTTAATTCTAGCTCTACCATCAATTTTGTGTCTATCTCTCACCAAATGGAGTCCTCCATTTTTTTTTTTGAGAAATGGAGAGGATCGTAACCCTGTGAAATAGGCAAACAACCACTAAAAGGTGAATGACACTCATCTTGACATAATATTTAGATATACATGCATGGATAGAAGATGAGCAACACCCAAAGTAAGTTGTTCTGTTGGGGAGCTAAGGATATAAGAAAGAAATCTAGAGTTCATATCTTGGAAATTATCTTTCTTTTCCTAACAATTAACCTCTAACATTTACCTATTTAAAAAAGATGAGCAACACAATGGATAATTTTTGTTTAATTTAGAAGTGTTTGTGTTTTCCTCAAAATGTTTAACTTGAACCCAAATTTATTCATGAATTTAATAGGGTTGGATCAACATAACCTAAAGGTTTTTTTTTTTCTAGAGTTTTTCCACCTCATTCCAATTTTTATGAGGAAGAATATGACTAATCTCAAGTTTGATTGAGACGTAAATAAAGTTAGACTCCAAGTTGTTGTTAATGATAGGTGTTGTCTAACATGGTGTGCGAGCATGGGCTATCGTACAGGGCCCTAGCCCAATACTATTTTGTAGGACCCAAAAAATATAGTATATCTTGATAAAAGTATAATGGGTTTTTTTTTGTACCCCCACCACCTTCCCATCTACCCGACGCCCCATGCGAAAAGACCAAAATACCCTTCACAAAATTTAAAAACCCCAACATATCCCCACTAAATAAAAATAAAGAAAAATAAATAAAAAATTGGAATTTCGTATATACCTCATATAGGTATATACGAAATTCCCCAAAAAATTGGAAATCGTATATAGGTATATACTATTTTCACTAAAAATTTAAAAAAATAAAGTCGTATATACCTAAGGTGGGGTTATATACGATTTGTTAAATTACAAAACCGTATGTACCCCCACACCTAGGTATATACGACTTTGTAACCCAATAAATAAATAAATAAATCATTTAAAAAATTTAAAATATTTTTTTTTAGAAAAATAAATTAGATATGAATATTGACCGTCTTTTGGTTCTGTTTAGTGTGTAGTTCGTTAACACGTGACGTTGTTATACGTCGAGCGAATAATTTAGGCTAAAAAATCGGTTTTCGGGCAACCTACTCCGATTGTAAGGAAACCACAGCCATTAAATCCGAAAAAAATCAATGAACAATACCCCTTAAGAAGAAACTTCTTTTAGGACAGGGGGGCTCAAAATCCCAAATTCCATCGTTTACTATTTTTTATTAATTTTTTTAATTTTTCATACTCTCCAAAAAATCTAAAAAAATTTGCATAGCCTTATTTTGGTTTTATTATATTTTTAGTGGTGTTTTTATAATTTTTGGATTAGTTTTGACTCTTTAACGGATTTTTTGTAGCATTTTTAACCTTTTTTTAAAAAATTAAAACAATTATTTTTAATAACAAGTCGTATATACAAAAATACGACTTTGTAAAATACAAGTCGTATGTACCCCACACCTACGTATATACGACTTGTATTTTACAAAGTCGTATATATGTAGGTGTAGGGGTATATACGACTTGTATTTTACAAAGTCGTATATACACCCCCTATGTATATACGACTTGTTTAAAAAAAATTCACATATATACGATTTGAATTTTTCAAAGTCGTATATATGTAGGGTGAGGTATATACGATTTTTGGTCAAATTTTTTAGGGGTATTTTCGTCCAATAAAGTCTTGTGGGGGTATATGGGAAGGTGGTGGGGGTAAAAAAAACCCAAGTATAATAAGTTAAAATTGTATTGAGATGTTATTTACAACTTAAATAAAGCAGATGGAATTTTTAGTGATTCATTTGATAAAAGTATTATAACCATTTTTTTTGTTGATAAAAGTATAGTTAGGGCAAATTACTAAAATTTGAACATAAACTCCAAATTATTTAACACAACCCTGGTTAAGGATCAAACTCAAATACACTAATCACACACTCATCCATTTAAATGAAGTATTAACCACTAACATCAATCATTAAAGTCACATAACCTAAAAACTTTGTTCCATGGAAGCTCAATTTTTTTATGTTTATCTCCGTGATTACATGCGCTGTTTCTGTTTGTTTATTCCTTCAATACTCTCGGCTATGGGAAGCCAAAAATGGCAGATTCATAGGACTTTGTTCATGTTAAATACTTGAAGAGATAAGATGGCCAGCTATAGCTGCTCTAGTAATCAAACCCACGTGAAACAAGAACTTGATGCTTAAATTACATTTATTATATAGGACACGTATCTCCTACCCACTTCCTACTATAAATGGATCATTCAAACAAATCATGAAGTTTCCTCAAATAATAACAGCATAACGTGCTCCTTTCAATTTGCTTTATATTTTTTAAAGAAGTTTCCTTAATTAATTCCCATAAATTAAGATTTTTTTTTACAAAAAATAATAGACTTAAATATGTTTTAAGTCCCTGCAAATATAGCGAGTTTTGATTTTAGTCTTTGCAAAAAATTTTATTGTAAAAAGATCTCTGCAAAAACAATTTATTTTAAAAAAGTCCTTCTGTTAGTCAAACGCCACAAAAAAAAACTTGACTAACGAAATTCTGATGTGTAATTTTTTTTTCATTTCTAATTTTTTTAAAGCTCATTTGGCTTAACCATGTCATTCATTTTTATTTTAATTAATTTTAAATTGTTGACATGTCACCATCCCTTCACCCCCAAACTTAGCCTCCTCCTCCTTCTTCTCCATTTCTAGAATCCAGCCTCTTCCTCTACACCCCCAAACCCATAAATCCTTCTCTTCTCAACAACTGTCTCTCAAGCTCAAAGCTTTAGGCTTGTGACCACATGCTTGTAATTCGGTCTTCACTCTATCAACAAGTGTTTCTCAACCTCAAAGCTTTAACTTTTCATTATTATTTTTTCCATTTATACCTTCCAGATCCGATTTGTATTTTTGGGTTTGGTTTCTATCTCTCTTTTGTTGCTTCAAGTATGGTGGTGGCCTCAAATGAAGGTAAAAATTGTTGTCGAGGGTAACAGAGAGATCCAGACAATGGGTTGTTGAGGGTTGAGTTATTGTTGCCTTTGATGAAGAAGCCGAAGCTTGTTTCTGAGCCTCCATAATGAGAAGAAGAAGAAGAAGGGTTATAATAAGGACTTTTTTAAAACAAGTTGTTTTTGCAGGCACCTTTTTAAAACAAAAAATTTTGCAGGGACTAAAATCAAAACTCGCTATATTTGTAGGGATAAAGGTCAGCAAAATGTTAGCCACGTAAGCAGTTTTTGTAACAGTGGGTTAACAGAGGGACTTTTTAAAACAAGTTATTTTTGTAGAGACATTTTTAAAACAAAAATTTTTGCAGGGACTAAAATCAAAACTTTGCAGACCTAAAACATATTTAAGCCAAAATAATATCTTTCGGTTCCTTTTCAAAACATTAAGGCTTAGTATTATAAGTCATTAAAAGTAACCGAAAGACATTAAGTCATTAAAAATAATATCTTTCGGTTCCTTTTGTCAAGCAGAATCTAAGTATTTTTTTTATCAGCAAAGACATTAAAAGTAATTTAAATTATTGTTCGAATAAAAGTTTAATTACTCTTTTTTATCTGCGATTTTTATCTGCGAATAATGTCAAACACCAACAATAAACTCACACGCATAATTTTGTTGTAGTAGTTTATGAAATATGGAAGAATGAGAATTTTATTGTTTTTCCTAATAACAAGAGCCCGTTTGCTACGTGTTTTTTTAAAAGGATAATCGATTTTTTTATTAAAATAATCTACTTAGACATTTTTTTTTGGTCGAGACCAAGGTAACCACCGTTGAATACAATGACTAATCCCCTCGTTGGATTAGAGGCACCTCGAAGGGTTGGACAGCTGGCCTAGGGATTTAAAGCTACTCCATACTCAAGTTGAGAATCGGACCCTCGACACTTGGTTAAGGGAGGATGAGCCCCAACTACTCAACCACATCCCTAGGTTAATCTATTTTAGACATTCTCCATCTATTTGTTACGGTTTTTAAAAAAATGAAAATCTATTTTAGATGTTGTCCATTTATTTATTTGTAAAAAAATTAGGGTTGAGAAAGGAGAATAAATTCCACGTGAAAGAGTTATAGAGTAAATGACAAGGTTTACGTACGTGTAGGGTAAAAGAAGGGAAGATGGGTAGATGCATCCTATATTTTTTTAGCAAGCAGTCTCAATCAATATACAAAAATCTTTATGGTACCTTATGTCCTTAGAGAAAGGGCCACCTATGTCTTTACAAAGGCCATCTGTCCCTCAACTCGTTCCACGCTCACGTGACAGCCCTTTGGTATTATCTACTTCATAATATTGGTACACTTTATTATTTAACTTTTGAAGAAAAAAGAATAGAATACTATCATTTTTTAACATTTAGCAAGAAAATAGGATAAAAAGGTCAATTGTTTAATTATGTAGACAAATAAAAACATATGTTGAATAGCATAAATGTCTAAATATATTTGTTTATCGTGTTATTGGTGTACAGTATTCACCAACTTTATCAGTAGCTAATGATCACGTGTTTATTCGACTTTACTAGTCAGTGTTGTTCTTCTCTTCTAATAGAGTTTTTGCCCTACAAAAGACTCAAACTTGAGATGCAGAAATGAGATCAGAAGCCTTTTCTCCTCTCCCAATAAAGTGTGGACATATGATAAAGGCAAAATAATATTTTTAGCTAATTTATTCTTAATAGTGCTTTTGGATGGAGTGATTTAAAATTTTAGGGAATTTAAAATTCTAAGTAGTTCAAAAGTTTCAATTGAATTCTATCATTTATAAATTATACGCAAAATTACATTAGAGAACCTTTAAGTTATTTATTTGTAACAAGTTGGCCTTTTAAGTATTTTTTGTAACAAATAGGCCCATTAAGTTACCTAACGCTGACACCGTTGGCCCTTTTAGTAAAATTCCATATCGTTGATTACAACAAAATACACCAAAATATGTTTGGTTGCATCAAAATACATAAGCTAGAGTAATCACAATATATAAAATAGCATTACATCAAAATACATAAGCTAGAGTAATCACCAAAAGGGCCAATTTGTTACAAAAAAACTTAGAGGGACAACTTGTTACAAATAAATAACTTAAAGGTCCTCTGGTGTAATTTTGCCTAAATTATATATTTTGTTTGGATAGAGTAATTACTAATTTAAAGTTGAATCATTTTTAAAAGTTTCAAAAGTTTTGGGATAGAAATATATAAGTATAAAAAAGTGGTCTCAATGAAAATTTTAATATTATTTTGAATTTTTTGAAAAGTCACAAATTTGAAAATTTTAGGGACCAAACTACAAAGTTGAAAAATTATAAGGACCAGTCCACAAAATTTGAACCATTAGAGGACCACTTTGCAAAATTTTGAAATTTATATGGACCAATTTATAAACTTGTAGGGACCAATTTAGAAAATATGGAAATTTATAGGCCCAAAACCTGCAACAATTGGAAATTTACAGAGACTCGTGCAAATATTGAAAAAATTATAAGACCATTTTAAGATTATTATTTTGTAAGGTAAAAAGGGAATTACAAATTTATGATGTTTTAGTGGTATTTAAAATTCCCTAAAATAAACTTTGACAAATTACCTCATGAAATTCCTTCATTTTACAAATTCTATAAATTTATTATTCAAGCAAGATATTTTAAGACAAGGTATTTAATTCTTCCAAAAAGTTATGTTACCCTAAGAAATTGCATCATTCAAACACGCTCTAAATATTTGAATGGTAGTCCAAAAAGTTAAATGGTATCTACTTTGAAAAATTCTACGCATTCCGCTAATTATGAATTGCTATATAATAGTAATATTAAAAATATTTGACTTTACTATAATTCTTTGAAACTTACTTTTAAAATGATATGCATGTTAGGAATTCAAGTGTGAGTGATTAGTTTTATATTGGCTAAAAAAGAGCTAAATGAGGTATGTATAAGAGATATTACTCATATACTTAATACCTTGAGGTATTGTGTGGAGATATGATGCTTCCAAGGTGGTCAACCGCACACCCTGGAAAAATAAAATAGTACTTACAGTCCTATTTAAAAATATTTTGCACACCTTGAAAATATTTTTCACACGCCCTAAAATACTTTTTGCACTCAAGTCTATAATTACTTTTACACCACTCTGATACACCATACTGACAATTTTGTTACTGCTATTTCAATTTAAGAACTTGTTAGCGTTATTTAGTGCTATTTCGATTCTTTTCAACACAAGTTGTGAACCTGTTATTGTGTTTTGTGCTCCTCAATTTTGTTTCTTTAACTAGCACTATACTCGTGCATACACACGAGTAACATCGTATTCTTTGTATAAATATGCACGAGTAACATCGTATTCTTTGTATAAATAGAATCAGATAGAATTCAGTAGTTACAATAAATCTTGTAAGTTGATTAGAAATTAAGTTTCATAACTTAAAATATCAATTGTTAGGTAATTACCAATGATGTAGTAACAATGTAGTCCCGGGGGCAAACAAATACACGGAATATATTTTATAAGTAATAATATTATACCAATAATGTGTAACATTTTCTTTAACTAGTTGTTTATTAACATAGTCAAATTTAGTTCGACTAATTGTCTATTGATAATTAATGAATAAATTTCTAGTAAAGAATCGGAAGTCATCAAACGAACAATGTGAATCAACTTCAGAAAAAGAAGGTATTGAAGTCAAAATTATTCGATAGATCCTTGTAGCTGGTATCTGTTTGTAGCATTTGTGGTAGTGATTTAGAGACTTCTCACCACCTATTCCTTGTCTGCCCATTTGCCAAACACATTTCAGAGCATTTTATCCTTGACTTCCCATGGTTGGAGTCCTCGATTGAGTGACATTGTCTCTGCGGCTATTGCAAACATTTTTTGGGTGATTTGATATTGCAGGAATCATGCTAGATTTGATAATCACATGATCCCCTTACATACTGCTATCAATTTAATTATTTCCAATGTGACTTTAGCAGGAAATGCCTCTAAATCTACAATGTCTTCCTCTGCTGCTGAATTTATGATTATAAAAGTCTTTAATGTCATTGGTAATTACAGAAAGTCTTTAACCATCAAAGAGGTAATTTGGACTTCACCTGCTCCTTATATGATTAAGTGCAATACCGATGGTGCTGCTAAAGGGTGCCTGGTCCAGCGGCTTATGGGGGTATTTTCAGAGACAGGAGTGCTGCTGTCTTTTGGTGTTTTTCTGCCTCGATAGATAACAATTATGCATTGCATGCTGAGCTTATTGGAGCTATGTTGGCTATCGTGATTGTTTTTGATAAAGGTTGGATGTCTTTGTGGTTAGAATGTGATTCTCAATTAGTTGTTTCGGCCATTAAAACTGTAATGTTGTTCCTTGGAAGCTCCGCAACAGAAGGAACAACTGTTTATATTTGACTAGACAGATGAATTTCGTTTGCACTCACATTTATAAAGAAGGTAATGCTTGTGCTGATAGGCTTGCAGATCATGAAACTAATTCAAGTGGTTTTACTTAGTGGAATCTCATCCCGAGCTTCATTGTTGAGGATTTCTTCGAGAATAAGTTAGATTTGCCTAACTACAGGATTTGTTAATTCATACCTTCCCTTGATGGACGGGGTTCTTGTTTTGCCTCCTATATTTGGTGTACTGCAAATGATTGTTAATAACTTTGGTGCCAACCTGGTTGGGATCAGAGTCGTTACAGTGATGCTTGTGCACACCTCTATAGGTTCAGTTTTCTTTCTTTTCAGTTATAACAATGTTTTTGCTCATGAGTATTGGTCTACCCCCCATGATTTTTGTATATTTTATCTTTTTTATCAATAAAATATAAGGGGAGTACTCTTTCATTCCTGTTGTTTTTTCCTAAGGAGGATTTTGCAGCAAAAGATTTTAACGAGACTCCATATCCCTTTCTTTTACCTTAAAAAAATAGTAATGACCAAAATTGCTAATAGATTAAGTTAGATAGAAAGTGATATTTTAGAGATTAAATTAAAGGTTTAGTATTCGTGAATGGATACACGTATAGAGCTCAGAGATCTCTAGAGCTCATTAACTAAAGCAGTAGTCAGATGGATCCTCTCGTTCTACTCTCCCTACATCTTCCTCCATTCTCTCTATCTCTCTTTTACTTTCACTCTCTCTCATCATTATCTCTCTCTTACTTTCACTCTCTCTCATCATTCAATTAATAATGAGAGAGTGAAAGTAAAAGAGAGATAGAGAGGATAGAGGGAGCTATAGGGAGAGTGGAATGAGAGAATCCAAACCCCTAGAAATTACGTGCAACGTGTATCCAAATTGGGATATAAAACAAAGAAAGGACACTCACGTGGCATCATCACAGAGGAGCTAATAAAGGAAACGACGATCAACAGCAATACTAGAGAACCAAGTGTTGCGCAGGCAGCATAGGAAGCAGAAAGCTGTCAGAGAGTGAACATTAATTGTTTCTTCTCATTGCTTTAAATTTTGATGCTTGTCTCTTGGACTCAGTCACCACTCCCTCCTGCTTTTCACATGGCCTAGGCCACAAACCTTGTATATAATTGAATCAATTTAACAAATATTGAATGAGTGAATATGTACACATATATTGATTTAATATATTCTCCAATTGTTGTAGACAAATTCAAAAGAGTTTGGGATTATCCTCCACGTTTGCACCAACCAATTGATTGTGTTTCCTTTATGAGTGACAACAAAACCCTTATTCAACCAAAAAGGATCGACATAAGTCACATGAACACAGCAGTTGGAGCGATAGCCAAGGATAAGGAAAGAATAACTAGGGATTCTTAGTTTTACCAATAATGGATATGCAAGTTTATTAGTTTTCCCATTTTAGACTTACTTTTTGACTCCATATATTTAACTTAATTTGGTTATTGTTTATGCTGGAATTTGCACAACAGTGACCCTCCTCCACATAGGATAGTTGATGGCCTCACATCTCCATGTTGAGAGGTGTTCCTACAAAGACATTTTGGTGTCTAAGTCAGTATTGGGGCTTAAGATAAGAGTAAAGCAATAATAAGAGTTTCAGTCAGCTAAAAAGCTCGTCAACCATGTGGGGTGAGGACCTCTATTTATAGATGTACCGCTCAGGGTCGTTGTGGCCCAAGAGGCAAACCCTAGCCGCGGGAGGTCTCTGCTTCTTTAGGCGGAAGTTAATGCAAAAAAAGTTAATGAGATTCTGGCGAGATCTTTGGCCAAAACGGAGTCGTTGCTTGTTTAGCATGTTGGGAGGAATTAGGATTTAGTTCCGACCTCTTGTCCGGGTGTGAGTCTGATTACGAAGTGGGGCTACTTGAGGTAGGCATCGGAGATCATCCCAAGGACTCAGGTTTGTAGCTAATGTTTCTTTTGTTTCTTTGAGATTGATCTTCTCTTGAGAGCTCGGTTCCATCCTACTGTCGACAGAGTCGATATTCGTTCAACGAGTTTCTAAGGACACTTGTACTTAAGTGCACTATTAAATGACTATGATGTAAGGGTTAAAATAACCCTTGTACTCCCCGTCAAATTTCATTACATATTTAAGGGAAAAATAACGTAGTCCCTTCCAGCACATATTTCTATGTTTTATATCAAAAAAAGTGCACTATTAAAAGAATTAAAATATTTGGTCCAAAAAAAAAAATTAAAATATAATGATTTTATAAAAAAAATACTATACATTTAATGCATATAAAATAATTACTTATTGCTGAACCACTTTTTTTTGGACATTCGTATTAACATCAATCCCATATTTTATTTAGCTTACACAATAGGCCTCTTTAGTTAGACCCCACCATTTTAGTTAGACCGGTATACTTTAGAGTTATTTTGAGTTTAGTTCTAATCTGAGTCATAAAAGTTGACCAAATCATAAGTGAGTTAAGTGAAGAAAAAGTGTATATATATACTCGTCCTAATCTGCCCACTGTCACTTAAAAAATATGATTAAATAGTGTAAAACTAACTCTCTCCACACACACACATATATACATACATATACCTTGCATTGTTAAAGAGGGTGAATGAAGTAAGAAATTGTAGACCGTGATTGAATTTGCCCTAGAACGAGTGTCATAACCAGCACTTTTTTGAAAAAATTTATTTGTTTGTCAAAATTTCTTCTTTTGAGTCTTGGACATAACCGACTAAAAATTATCACTCTGAGCAACTATTCCTTGGGTATTAAAAATAATATATGCATAGAAAAGAGGGATTTAAAATTGTTTAGTTTATTTTAGCGAGGATACACAAGGAATTCAAGAAAATTAATGAGGGTAAAAATGACAAAAAGTGAAACGTTAGACACTATAAGTAACGTTTGAAAAAACACTACTTGAAATAGTGTTTGATAAAAAGTTGATTTGTCTTAGACACTACAGACTCAATTGTCTTACAAAAAACCTTAGTGCAACGCCCCCTTTTCGTTTCTTCTTTTGTCGTCGGGGAGGCCCCTCCTTCTTGCCTCCCTGGGGCTCCCCCCACTCTCCAACTTCTTGTCCTCCCCTTTCCCCCTCGTTCGGCTCGATCTCCGCCTCCATTTTTCCATATTTCACCACCTTCCCCTGCAACCTTTCTTTCAATAGTCTCCTCTAACCCTCTTTCCCACCTTCTGTCTCTCTCCTTTCTTGTTGTGGTCTTGGATTTGTTCTGGAGTTGAGTGATTACTCATGTCTCTACTTCAGTTGTCGGAGGTGCAAATCTGTAAAAGGCGTTGTGTACTTATTGTTCTACAACGAGGATGATGAAAAGGTAGAGGTTGCATCTTTGCTTGGCCTTAGTCGGTTTTCTTCTACTTTTTGAGCGAATATTTTTGAGGAGTACGCACAGGAGGATTTGTTAATTTGTGTTTTGCATGAGGCTACTGCGTTTCTCCAAGAGGCTCTGTCATGTTTCTGGAAGAGTATTTCTTTGCTCTGCCTCTTCTCGTACTGAAGATGGTTTGGCATTTCTTGATCGCGTTTTGGTGGTTTTCGCATGACAATTGGCTTGACAAGTGTGAGGTTTTTTGCTTGGATTTGGTCAGTTCTCACTCTCATTTTGAGAAGAGTTGTTGGAGGAGTGTGAGCTTTTGCTTAGTTTGTAGTGTGTATTTTGGTTTCCTTGGTGTGTCCTTATGTAACTTTGGTTTAGTCTGTTTTATGTGGTTCTGTTATCCTTGATGTGTCATGGTGTAACCTTTATTTGGGTTTGGTAGTGCTTGCTCAAGTTGTTTTGGTGTTGTATCCTAGCTCACCTTTCTTCGCAAGGATGAGTTTTTATCATTAATGATATTCTCTAATTATCGGAAAAAAAAGTAGTGTTTGAAAAAACGTTAAATGCTACCCATAAAATGTTAAACGCTCTCGTGTTTATCAAACACGTCTATTTGTCATCAGTTAGTCAAATCTGTTATCCACTAGCAGATGAGACATGTCAAACAGAGCCTTAGTAACTAAAATACTTTCCCTTTGTTTATAAAAGGATACAGTTTAGATCCTTAATCAATTATTGTTTGTAAATGGAATTTTGTATTAGTCAATTTCAGGAAAAGTCTAACTACATAGACAAGTTAATCTATCTTGCTTATTAAAAAAAACTATATAGACAAGAAAGAACAACAAATCTGGATTGACAAATATAGTTTTTAAAAACTATATAGTTTTCTTTTTACAAATCAAAATATAGTTTCTAGAAACTCAATTTCCATAATATATAATGATATATATTTACATAAAATATTGTTCTCTTAATATTTATTTATTTAGATAAACATAAGCATAAAGTTTTAATAATATAAATAAAACGACTCGTTTTTTCTGGATTTCACGCAAGAATGAAATTGGATTGTGACTAACATAGTTTATATGGAATAGGATTCCTCATAAAGTTGCTTTCTGTGTTCCGTATGCTTGCTAAATTGTAATCACCAACCTCTGAATAAAGATAATGATTTGTAATCAAGAGGAATTTATGTGGTGGAAACTACATGCAATAGCAGTTCTTGCAAATATCTGGCTATCTGCCAAAACATTACTATGATCAATGACATTTTGATTCTTGCTCTACCAAAATAGTTGGCTTTAGTTATTGTCAAGTTCCTTGTCAATGTGACATCTTGCAATCCATATTAGGATAAGTTATGTTATGTGGTCCACCGGCACAAAATTGGAACAAAAAACTATTTTTTTATACCAAAATTTTTTAGGGTAGTAGGTTTTTGCTCAAAGAACATATATAATCTTAAAAACCCTAATAAAAATTCAAATGTGTGACCTATGATATCATGTCATGTTATACCAAACCAATAATCTCTTATGGTTTTTTGTCCAACAATCTCTTATGGTTTGTCTTATACTAACCACATCGTTGGGTAAATATAAGTAATTTGTTCATTCAATTAAAATGAATATCAAATTTTTAAGGGTTCCTTTAACTCGGTTTAAAGTTTTTTTCCAAAAGAAAAGGTTTAAAATTGGCAAAATTGCTCTCGAGGTCCTTTAACTTATTTTCAGATTCGAATAGGCCTGTTATGTTTTTTGCCCCGAATAGGTCTCTTATGTTTTAAAACTAATGCACTGTTAACATTTTCACAATTTTTGTTTTATACTCTGTTGCAAAAACATCTATTTGACTTTTAGGGTTCTTAAAGGAACGATGTGAATATTTGCTAAATCGGCTAAGGTGAGTGCTCCCTCGTTTGGGGTACCCGGTTACCCCGATTGGGTTTATGTGTTATTTGTTATGTGCTATGTGAGCGTCATTGTACGAGCAATGGACTGATTGTGTAATGTGTTTTGAGTCTTGTTATGTGTTCATTGTAGGAGCAATGAACTAGATAGTTTAAATGTGAGTATATTTATCTCTTGATGATATTTGTGACTATATGTAATTGTGATTGATGTGTTTGTGAATGTGCTGTGACAATATAATCGATATAATCATGATTGTGCTATGTTTATATAAGTGTTGTCTGTCATATGAAAATGTTATGTTTTGAGTCATGATGAGTTGTTTGCTCTCGATAGATAAAATGTGTTTCGTGAATGATTGGTTGGGCTTCTTAAAATTACCCGTGTTGTGCGTATGAGTTGATTTCTTTGTTGATGTGATGGTGTGATACTTTGAGTGAATATGAGAGATTTTAATAGGGTTATGTGACTTTTTTTATGCTTATGTGGTATTAGTGGCTTACACGGTATTAATCCATGTGATTTTTAATTATTTTTTGACAGAAATTTCATTTTTAATTTAATTTTTATTAAAACAACTGAAACGATCGAGAAACGAAGCTTTGCAGAAACAAAACCAGATCTGCATTTTCAATTGCAAGAACACAAAAGTTTGTGCAGAAACACAAACTTAGATTTAGTTTTCCTTTCAGATCTCAAATCAAGCTTAGAATCGTTTCAAATCAAGAATCGATTCTTTTTCTATTCAAACCCGGAATTGTCTCAAACCCATAATCGTGTCCTTCTGTTTATTTTTGTTTTGATTTCGTTTCTATTTTCGTTTTGTTCTGTTTTCGATTTTGTTTCTATAACAGTGGAAGAACAACAAAATGAATATGAAAACCAAATCTCGAGGAAGACATCGCGAGTGAAGGAGAGGGAGAAGAAGATGGATCTGGCAGATGGAACCTTTGAGAGGGAGAAGAAGACGAATCTACATCACATTCCTTCTCTCTCGCAAAGGGGTTGTGATTCTGAAAATTTCAGATTCAAAGAACCCTAATCTTTATTGTTATTTCACAAAGGATCACGACACATTAATTTTAAAATATAAAGGACATATTTGGGACGAAAAAAATCATAAGAGACTTATTCAAAATCTGAAAATAAGTTAAGAGACCCCGAGAGAAATTTTGCCTCTCTCTCTCTCTCTCTCTACACAAACCCTCTTTCCATATTTCACCTCCACCCCCACCACAAAATTAACTTCCACCCTCACTCCTCTCTCCCTTTCTTTCTCTCTATTCGCCCCCCCTCTCTAACCCCTTCCCATATTTCCGCCACTACCACCATACATCACCACTTGGATTTCTAAAGTTGCTTGTAAATTTGGAAACCTTGACAATAATAATTTAATAATATAATAAATATAAAAAAAACACGAATTACGAGTTGATTAGCGAAAGAATTAGCGACGGAAATTCCCTCGCTAATTTTAAGTGGGATTTTGAAAGAAAAAAAACACGGACTACGAAGTGATTACCGAGGGAATTAGCGACAAAATATTCCCTCACTGATTAAAAGTTAGCGATAGATTCAAAATTCCCTTGCTACAGATTAGCGAGGACCGTTTTAGCGATAAAATTTGGCCGTCGCAAATTTCATCGCAAATATGCTTTAGCGAGAGAAAATTTAGTCGCTAATGAGACTTTTTTTGTAGTGTGATAGTCGCTTAACGAGTGAGCGGTTATGCTTTTGCCAAAACTCTAAATTTTTTCCTCTTTCCCAGAAAACCATATACATAGGTTGTTCCTAAGCCCCAAAAACACACACATGTATTTACAAAAGTATTAAACGTGTCACATTAACATTAAAACATGAAAAAATGGGATGTTGCATTATAATCCAAATGGGTGTATGCAAACTCTATAGTATTGTTTTGCTGGAATAGGTTTGAGTACTTGTACTCCCTTTAATAAACTTTGTTTGTAAAAAAAACATTTTTTTCATCTCAAAATATTTTTCTTAAATAAATAACATTTCAAATACTACTATTTTATAAAAATAATGCAATGATCTGACACAATATTATCAATATTTTCTAGAAAATACAGATAAATATTTATTTTGTAATTTCAACTTCACCTAATATGAGAGAATTGATTAATAAGATATTTGATTTTTCTTTATCTAAATTAAATGGACAATAATTGTATGATTATTATTCACTTTGCATCTAGTCATACTCTCGCTCATTCGATTTATTTCTGTTTGTGAATCGTCATGTGTCTTTTGAACTCCTCAGAAGCAAGGTAAGGCCGTCTACCCATTTATCACTCTCATTCCGAAGGTAGAAGAGGTAACATCTATGAAGCATCTTCGTCCTATAGGCTTATGTAATGTGTCTTACAAAACAGTTACTAAGATTATTTCCCGAAGAATTAGAGAAGTTTTGCATAAGTTAGTTGGGCCAGCTCAATGTTCTTTTGTTCTAAAGAGGCATAGCCAAGATAATATTATTGTGGCTCAAGAGATTTTTCACTCCATGAGAAATAGGAAAGGGAAAAAAGGTTGGATGACGATTAAAATTGACCTTGAGAAGGCTTATGACAGGCTCAAATGGGCATTTATCAAAGATTCCTTAGAGGATATTGGCTTTCCCCCTCATTTAGTCCAACTTATTTGGTATTGTATTTCTACTCCCAAGATGAAATTGCTTTGGAATGGTGAGGCTTTGGAGGAGTTCACACCCTCGAGAGGTATCCGGCAAGGTGACCCTATTTCTCTTTATCTTTTTGTCCTTTGAATTAAACGTTTGTTTCATTTAATTGAGCACGCAGTTACAAACAAAGAATGGCATCCAGTTCAAATATTTAAGAGGGGTCCAAAGATATCTCACCTGGCTTTTGCAGATGACCTACTTTTATTCATTGAGGCTACTGTAGAGCAAGCTCATATTATTCAGAGAATTTTCCAATTATCTTGTGAGAGCTCTGGTAAAAAAGTTAGCAATGAGAAGACTAGAATATTCTTTTCTAAGAACGTCAACTGGGAAATCAGAGATAGTATTTGTGATATCTTGGAGTACCAACGTACAGAGGATCTGGGTAAGTATTTGGGGGTTCCTATCTTGCACAAAAGAGTTAATAGAGG
Organism: Astragalus glycyphyllos; assembly: GCA_963573325.1. Lineage (NCBI taxonomy): Eukaryota > Viridiplantae > Streptophyta > Magnoliopsida > Fabales > Fabaceae > Astragalus > Astragalus glycyphyllos. The sequence goes on along the minus strand of OY754313.1, from coordinate 4,901,535 downwards.
TATTTTTAATTTTGTAATAGAAAAAGTAAACCTAAGGTTGAGCTTTTGGAAGGCTAGACACCTATCTTTTGATGGAAGGGTGACTTTGGCCAAATCTGTTATTCAAGCTTTACCTACATATGTTATGCAATCCAATGTCCTTCCTAAAGGAGTTTGTGACGAGATTGACAAGAAATGTAGATCTTTTATTTAAGGGGATGATTCTCAACATCGTAATATGCATTTGATTGGCTGGGACAGAGTGTGTAGATCCAAAAAAGATGGTGGGCTGGGTCTGAGACCATCCAGGGACGTTAATGCTACTTTTATGTTGAAAATTGCTTGGAACTTATGCAGGGAAGCTTATTCTCTTTGGGCTTCAACTATTCGAGCTAAATACATGTGTGGTAAGGAAGGATTTCCTAAAATTGATCAAAAGAAGACCGAGTCAGACTTGTGGCGTGGTATTTGTGCAATGGTGAAAGTGTGCGCTTTTGGAAAGATAATTGGCTCCAAGGCCATGGTCCTATTGATACTGAAGCTCTACAAATAATTGATGGATTGTTTTTGAACCAAACAGTCAGTGATTGGGTCGATCAAAATGCTCTTTGGGACTTAACTTCACTTGACAACTATCTCCCTACTAACACCCTCAGAGAGATTGAATCCCTTCCTCCCCCGAATGTCCTTGCTGAGGAGGATGCTTTCTTTTGGGGAGAAAGTCCTGATGGACAATTCACGTCAACTTCTGCCTACAAGGTGTTACAGATAGTGGGAGGGTCCTCAAAGAATCAAAAGGCTATTGTGGAAAGCTACTCATGAGGCACTTATGACAAATAGTGAAAGATGTCGAAGGAAAATGGTGAGTTCCCCTCTGTGCCCGGTGTGTAATAAAGAAGAAGAGTCACTCTTTCACTGTTTTAGAGATTGTCAAAGAATTATCACAATTTGGCATCAATTAAAAGGTAACATGGACATTACTTTCTTTGCTGCGACTGATTGGCAACAATGGTTGTTCAATAATCTAGAACGGAAACGTCTTTCTGAGGATAACCCCAATTGGCACCTCGTCTTTGGTGCTACGTTGGAGTAAATTTGGAGAGCTCGCAACGATTGGGTCTTTTTACAAAAAAAACTGGTCCTCTCAAACTATCTACTGGAAATCTATTGAGCTATTTGATGCTATTCTCCAAATTAAGAAGAGGTCTGACATTCTTTTGCCTATCAATCGTGAGAATTGGAGTAGAACAGATACTTGGACCCCGCCGCCAAGTGGTACTTTCGCTTTAAGCTGTGATGACTCTGTTTCAAAATTAAGGGATGATGCTGGGTGTGGTGGACTTTTTCGCAATGCTTCAGGTGACCTCTTATTTGCTTTCACACATAAGATGGATCGTTGCTCCATCTTGGAGGCAGAGCTGTGGGCCATTTATCATCGGGTGTGCATAGCTTGGGGTCGAGGATACCGCAACTTTGTGGTGGAATCAGATAGCTCTTTGGTTCTTTACCACTTAGGACAAGATTAATTGGAAGCATATTTTGAGAGAGACAAATAGGCCTACTGATCGGCTAGCTAATGATAGTCTTATTTGTAATGAAGTTTGTTGTATTTTTTATGATATTCTCCCCTCTCTTAACAGTCTTGTCTTCACTGATAAGAGAGACTTGACAGTCCATATTAGTTAGTTGCTTTCTTGGGGCTTTATGCCCCTTGTTTTCAACAAAAAAAAAAGGTAAGGCCATCTACATGCAACATCTTCTAGATATTACCTACGATGTCCTTTCGTCTAACACTACATCGTACTTAATTCTATTGTGCCACAAATGCATTGTAATGTGGAAAAAGACTAGCTTTTTAGTAGAAAAAACTTAGAAAACTCAATGTTAGAGAGTTCCCATCCTTTGTGATGTGTATGCAATAAAATTAGCATTATGTCGTCTATTATCATCCAACCTAATCTATTTTGGCAAATCATAATCAACAAAATTCCACTGTCCTAATATATTTTTGTACACTTTTTTTTTACCTCTTCAGTATCCAAAATAAACGTTTTGTATGATTAAACATATACTTTAAATTGCTTCATCAATTTTTTTTTTGTTTACAGTTTCATCAAAATGATATGTACAAATTATTATTACATCAAATCCCATCAAAAGAAATTAATACTTCAAAATAATACTTTAATTACTTTATTGTCTTTCTTAATATGTGTACAAAAACTTTAAACAACTATTATTTTGATTTAGAGGGAGTACTTGTTTACATGAAATTTATTAATCAAAGTAACTGATGAATGTGCTCCGAAGCGATTATAATATCAAGTCAAAAAGTAACTGGTTATTATGTATACATAAATAAAGTAACTGGTTTATTTGTTCTCTAGCACTGCTAATTAAACTTCATAACAATGAATAAACTAGCATTAAATACAACTACGGATAGGAGTAATAACATGGCATCATAATCTTCAAGTCTCATCATATGACGCGTTAATTTCCAAGTCTGCAAGTGGCAAAAAGAAAATACTCCACTGAACTAAAGAACAATAAACTCTAACCTAATGACATTTTTTTAAAAATAAACCAACACTTTGCCCATTGGTTTAATCATACAATAAAACTGAGACCTTTGGGTTCACTCTACACCGTGTGCTTCATAATTTTTGGATTTTCCCATTCTGTTTGTCTATTTTTTCTCAAAAAGAGTCGATAAAACTATGTTCAGTATGACCCAAAAAGAAAAACTATGTTCAATTGAGTTCCTCATATACACAAATAGGGGTGGGAAAAAATTGAACATAGTCAGGAACTCGTTTCAGTAGGACCCTAAAAAAATTTTCCCCATTCTGTGGTCTAATATTTTTAGTTAAATAGACTTTTTGAAAAAATTTACCCTGATTTATTTAATAAAAAAAAGCCTAGTCAGGCCTGGATCTGACGTAGGCTAAACCGTAGACGCTTTTTATGCTCCCTAGCCTATTCTCACTCCACCTATATACAAAGAAAAATTATCTCATATTTTTAAATAAAATTAGTTGATTTTCTTAAAATAATTAAATACTGGAAATTAAATGAAAAATACTGGAAATAAAATGTTATTAAAAGCAAAATTAAATCAAATGAAAAATATTGGAAATAAAATGTTATTTAAAATTCATTGTGCCAAAAAAACATTATTTAAAATTCAATTATATTTAAATATTTTTTTGGATTAATTGAGAGGATAATATTCATCTTTGTGACTTTTGATTTGATTTTTGCACAAGATAATTACTTATAGCTACCTATATCTTCTTTGATTAGTGTGGCGTATCGCACGCTCCACCGCTTTCCGAAGACTAGGGCCGTCAAAAGAAACAAAAAGTCCAAACAGATAACAGCGCGATAATTATTCTAACGTAACCCGCAATAGCCAAAAGCCACGTGGAACAAAAATCAACAATGAATACACATGTCAAACGAAGAAGAGGTCTGTCATATAAGATTCTCAAACACGCACGGTGACGTTGATAACCCCCATTCTACTTTAACCGCAGTGGAAAATTTTGCAGTTCATTGATTTTTTTAACCAAACCACAGTTAAATTCAAACCAAACCACAGTTAATTGACAGTTTATAAAGCTAGCTAACCATGCCGGAGTTTCTGTAAACATCCAGAAAAAACCAAAACCAGAAAAATGATGCTAGGTGAACATCATCGTGCAAATCCAACGATCCATATACCTCCATGGTCAGTCAATGAAGATCCAACGGCTGATATTTATTCTTCTTATTATCAAGAAGATAACAATAACAATGCCGGCGCCGGAGATTACTCACCGTACTATCTCCGAGAAGCGTTAGCGGCGCTGCAAAGGTACTTACCGTCGAACGAGATAGACGGCGATTCTGATACGGAGGTTCTTGGTCGTGAATCGGATGCTCCGGTTGATGCTTACTCGTGTGATCATTTCCGTATGTATGAGTTTAAAGTACGGAGATGTGCACGTGGTAGGTCACATGATTGGACGGAGTGTCCGTACGCTCATCCCGGCGAGAAAGCTCGCCGTCGTGATCCGAGAAAGTTTCACTATTCCGGTGCGGCGTGTCCTGATTTTCGTAAAGGTAATTGTAAGAAAGGTGATGGTTGTGAATTTGCACATGGTGTGTTTGAGTGTTGGCTTCATCCAGCACGTTATCGTACTCAGCCATGCAAAGACGGTACTAGTTGTCGTCGCCGTGTTTGTTTCTTTGCACATACACCGGAGCAGCTCCGTCAAGCGCCGCCGTCGCAACAAAGTCCGCGATGCCTTCACTCTCCTGATTCATACGACGGATCTCCGCTTAGACAGATAGCGGTTCCGTTTATGTCTTCACCGGGGAATGTTTCTGTTTCTGTTCCACTTTCACCACCGATGAGTCCTCCGGCGGAGTCACCACCGATGTCGCCGATGCTGAGTCGGTCTTTGGGGAGTTCAGTCAACGAGATAGCGGTTTCTCTGAGAAATTTGCAACTTGGAAAAGTGAAATCGCTACCAATGAATAGGAATGTTTCAATTGGATCACCACACTCACCTGGATTCGGGTCACCTAGAGGATCCGGATCGGTTCTTCGACCCGGTTTTTGTAGCTTACCAACAACACCGACACAAGCACCGGGTCGGGCTGGTGTTGGGTATTTTGATTTATGGGATCAGACATGTGAGGAGGAACCTATGATGGAAAGAGTTGAATCTGGAAGGGATATTAGGGCAAAGATGTTTGAGAAATTGAGTAAAGAGAATTCTTTGGGAAGTTCGGATCCGAATCCGGGTTTGGGTTTATCGGGTGGAGCGCCGGATTTTGAGTGGGTTAGTGAGCTGGTTACTTGAAGAAGTGAAGGGAAGTTGGTGTGGGGTGTGTTTGTTATTTTGAGTACGACGTCGTTTATGGAGGTATTTAGTGGTTCCATTTCTCTCTGTCTCTGTGTGAATAGAATGAGAGGAAGTGGGGGAATTAATTAATGAAAGAATTTAAATATTTAATTTAATTTGGATAAGCAGCAAGTTTAAAATTGTGCATGTAAATATTTTTATAATTCGTCTTCAGGGTACTAGAAGATCTGAAGGAAGATTAAGCTAAACAATTTAGAGCGTTATTTTTGTATAGTTAGTATATTATTATTATGAAGAATTATGATTATCTTGTATTATCTTTTGTCATTCTCTTCTCTCCGTTTAATTTTACTAATATAATTGATGTATAAATCAATGTATAATATGTAGGATTCAATCTCCTCCTATGCAAGATATATTTATGTATTAATATATGATGATCTTTATCAATATTTAGATATGCTTCGCTGCCATCTCAATGCACTCTTCGCTTCTTGATTTTGTAGTTTTTTGTTAATGACATTGGTGCATAGTTTTCTTCACTTGCAGGCAACAAGTCCTCGGTTTTATCAGTTGTTCTTGTGGTTCTCTCATTCTAATAGGGTTTTTTTGTTACACCTCAGCTATTCCCAGGACCAACTCTCGTTGCTACTTTGATTTTGGGACAAGCTACTTTTTGCACATATTTGATGAGCAAATTGAGGATAAGATTCTGCTATGGTTGCTTTGCTTCTAACTATTTTTAATGTTTGGTTTAGGGGTTTGATAAAAAAATATATATGTAGTGAATCCAAGTTCTTAAGAAACGGCAGTAGTGCAAATTGACAATATCTAGAAACAACGTTGGACATGGTCACGCATGAAGCACGTGTTTGGGGGGGTGAGAACCGAGAAATATTATTTTTTATATGTAGTCCTTTGATTTCATCTGTTTCTCCTCCTTATCCTCGTGTAACCCATTTTGACACGAAAAATGATGACTTGTTCGGCGTTTTCTTAAAACTTTTGTCGACTTGTGAAGGAGGGTTCTATTAGTGATGTAACAGCATGATCTCTCTCTACACATAGGATTACAGATTACTTGTTTAGAAATGTATTGACCCTCTCTTTTTTTGGGGGGTAAATGGCTAAAAAGCTATATAAAAACAACTGATGTAGACCCGATACTATGATGAAGAAGCTTGATGAATTGAAGGGTACTTCAGAGCCTTGCTTGTGTCTGATTTTTCATGACATTGGGTCTTAGTGCTAGATCATTCAAACAGATTACCTACTGTTTACATCATAGAGGGGAAATTTTTAGAGTAATTAACTAACCGGAGTTGGCAAACTGTTTTAACTCCTTCTGTTAGCAAATTGTTAGTCAGACGTTATTTATAAGTCCCTGCAATTTTTTTTTTATTAGACGCTTGCAAAATATATTTTTTTTGGTTTAAGCTCCTGCAAATATAATTTTTTTTAACGTGGAAGAGATTTTTAACGTCTGACTAATAGTTTGCTAACAGAAGGGGTTAAAACAAAACGTGTGATTTTGCAAGGGCTTATAAATAATTTTTTTTTTGGGCCTAAAACATATTTAAGCCTAACTTTAAGTATATCAAAAATTTATGTGTGTCAGTATGTATAAATTAACAGAAAATATTAGTAAATTTAAGATTTAATGATGTACAAAATTTAATTTAATAGTCATAGTTATAAAATTATTATTCATATTAACTTAAATAGGTCAGCCTGGTAGCATGTAATCTGGTCTTTTTAGCTAAATACGTTTTTGAAAAAACCTTGGCCTAATCAATTTAAAAAAGTCTGACCTAGCTTGAGCCTGACTAGACTGAGTCGTAGGCCCCTGTTAGACGGTCTGGCCTATTCCCACCCTTAGATGGGATGTTACGAGGCATAATGGTCTCGGTTCTTCTTCTTCATCATCACCAATTCACATCTCAATAAATAAAAGGAAAAATGTCTCCACCCATGTCTCATTAGGCCATGTATTATGTGGCCTAGATAGGTCTAAAACCACCGGGTTTCACCGAACTAGGCTCCAACTTTTGTTTTAACCACCGGGTTTCACCGAACTAGGCTCCAACTTTTGTTTTGGTGGGTCAATTGAGTTGGACCAAATTTAGCCAAATTTTTTTGGATCAACATTTAAAGAGTTCAGTCCAGCTCGAAATGGGAGCTTGTCGAGCTGATTCGTCAAACTGAGCCACATCACAATAATACATTATTTCATTGTAGCTATGCTTTTCTATCTAGAGGAGATACTGATAATTAGAACTGTGATTTTGACTCAGCCTGAACGGCCAGCTTGGTTGGCCGTATTTAGAGTTGGGCTCTACTCTTTAGATGTTAGCCCTAAATAACTAAGTAAATTTGGTCTGGCCAAATTGTGTTTGTTTTTTATGCGTTTTCTTAGAAAACTTGACTATTTTACTTGTTAAAAAGTTAGAGTTGACCCATCCCGCCATAACATAATATTTTCAGAATAGGTTGGGCTAGCTACAAAAATGTATTAAATTACCTAACCCTACTCGAATTTGAAATTTGGTTGACCAAGCGGTCCGTTCTAACACCTCTAACTAATATAGTCCCAATAGACATAAATAATTAAGTACGTATTCAAAATAAACACTACATACATTATTTCGTAATCACATCTAAATTCGAATCTGAAAACCAAGTCTCCATATCGTTAAAATTGTCAATATAATCGGTAATAAGAGACTAACATATTGGGAGTTAAGTAAGGTGAGATAATGGCGTTGTACTATTAACTTGATGGTAATTTAATATCCTTGGTTGCAGTGGCGGAGCCAGGATTTTTATAGAGTCTGGGCAAAATTTTTACCGCAAATTTACATGCGACATAATATATAAATAGTCATAAAGTGTGCTAAATAAGAGAGATGAAATCTAACCTGCCAATAGTGTGCTAAATAAAATTAGGAGGTAAATGCCTTTTCCGAGACTTCTTTGCGGTGAATGTTCGAATAATATAAACATCTTGAAATGACTTGAATATCTCCCGCTCGGTGTAACATATCATCAAGTCATTGAACCACACATCGTTGATCTTGTTGCGTAATTTAGACTTGATAATCTTCATTGCTGAAAAAGCTCTTTCAACGGATGCTGTCGACACCGGCAATATCAAAGCCAACTCAATGAGTTTGTAGACCAATGGAAATACCAAATGTTTCTCATTTTGAACCATCTTCATAGCCAAACTTTGAACATCTTCACAAGAAGTAAAGGAAGCACGCCTTTTCAATTGATGTACATAAGTGTAAAGTTGCTCCCTTATTGTTCCACGATCATCATCAGAAAAGTCAGCATGATAAATATCAGCAAGACGAGCAAGCTTATCAACATCAAACTTGGAGAAAGAGTTCTTGGGGTCAAGACATGAGAAGCAATCCAGCACAATGTTACTTCCTTCACTAAACCGGTGATCCATCTCCACACATATTTTGTCAATAGCAACATAAAAAATCTCTGCACGGTAATGGTGAAGATTAGTGACAGTCCTCCATTCTCTTCTTGAACGACCCCGAACCGGTATTTCTTCAACCATATTTGGCACCGGAATACCTTTAACAACACAAAATTCTTGGACATCAAAAAATAAATTATCCCAACCACTCTCTCTCTCAATGTGGCCAACCGAGATTTGACATCATCAACTAATTCCATAGCAAGCACAATATTAAGATCTTTTCTTTGCAAGATTTTTGAAAGCTCATTTGTGATACCAAACAACTTTAACATCAACTTCAAAATGAAAGCAAATTTGCAAGATTTCACACCCTGTTTTTACTAGTTTTGCCCCTGGTTCTGTCTAAAAATCGGCTATTGGGTTGGGGGGATTACAAAGAAAGTAGGGGTTGAGCCCGGGCGCGTGCCCGGGCTAGCTGGGCTATGAAACCGCCTCTGCTTGGTTGTGTCACCATCGTTGTGATGTACGTGTCACCATGAAATGGACTTGGAGAACATGGTTATTTTTTTTATGTTAAAATCCAAAATTGCCAAACATTTTGGATTGGTCTTTGGCATTGGCAGTCGGAGTGATAAGGTTCGCACAAGTGTAGGGCAAGCAAATCACAATCCAATTGACAAAATTGACATGAACGGCTAATATAATTGTTGAGTACATTTTGCACCAGTATGCTATAAGATTTGTGGACATGAGCTCCTTTGCAAAGAAATAAGTACTGGATTATACAGTATTTGGACAAAACAGTATTGGACAACCTTTTGTCTCGTACACTGTTTGGTGAACAATGGACAATACAAACAATAAAATGTAAGATTTACAATAGTTCTTTTTATAATTTTTATAATAATTTTATATAACATATAATATAATTAGAAAATTATAAAGAAAAATGTGTGAGGGAGAAGATGGGAAATAGAGAGAGGGAGAGAGACAGATAGAGAGAGATGAGGGAGAGAGGTCATAAGATGAGAAGATAAAAAAGATATGAGAGGGGGAAGGGAGAGAGAATGGAGAGAGCAGAATGATTTAGGAGAGGAAGGGAGAGGAAGAGAGAATAGAGGAAAAATTTATTGAGTAGAAAAAAAAAATAGTATTTTCGTTTTTTTGGGTGAATATAAAAAGTTGTACTGTGGAACAAAAAATTATACTATAATTTTGTGGTAGTCCAATTTCACATTATCATTCTTAACTCATCCCCGAATCTATGATTAATGTGTATGAATCTCATTCTTAAAAGCTAGCTCAAAGGATAAAAATATTATATCTAAACACAATTGTTCCAACACTTCAAGAATCTTAGCAATGTAAGCATTGACAGAGTGAATCCCAGGGTGTACCTGCACACCCTGAAAAAATATTAGCACTTAAGAGTATATGATTTTTACTTTGACCACCCGAGTTTAATATTTCGCACCTAGATTCTTTTGTTCGGTCAACTTTGACCGTTAAATAAAGTTTGAACTCTCAAATTAACTCACGAACTTACACTCTATCTTCTTCTTTATCCTTAACATATATAAAATAATCAACAGTCTCTTAAGTTTGTGAAATATGTCAAACTAGTCTCTATAGTTTTAAGAAATTTGTCTCATCAGTCTCCGTAATGGATTCCTTATAAAACTTTAGGAATTAATGTAATTTACGTCACAAGTATTAGGGATTACTTGAGGTTGGAAACTAAATTGAGGATTTACTGATAATTTGGTTTCTTAGCAATCTTGATAATGATTTTTTTCACCTTCAAACTCAGCCTGAGATCCATCACAGAATGTGACACCCAAATGAGACCCAAATTCAATTATAATGTTTTTCTTTGACACACTTAACAACTTCAGTATTTATAACTTTACTTTTAAATAAAGGCTTAAATATATGTTATCCCCTGCAAATATACCCATTATCCATTTACCCCCACTATAAAAATAAAACTCTTAAAAAAGACCTTGCAAATAATAAGTGTTTCTAGTTACCCCCTGCAAGGGGTAACTGTAAACGGTTTATATTTTGCAGGGGGTAACCGTAAACGGTTTATACCCATTATACACTTAACGCTGTCAACATAATCTAACAGCAGGGGGTAACTGTAAACGGTTTACATTTGCAAGGTTTGTTTTAAGAGTTTTATTTTTACAGGGGGGTAAATGGATAATGGGTATATTTGCAGGGGGTAACATATATTTAAGCCATAAATAAAAATTAATAGAATATATTTGGATATTCATAAAATTTGTAAATATAAGTGTAGATAAAGGGCCCTCTCAAACAATTTGGAGGCCCTGTTCAAATCTTAAAAATTGGGTCATTAATTATACTTTTATCAAATGAATCACCAAAATTTGGGCCACTAATTATACTTTTATCAAATAAATTACCAAAAAAAAATACTTTTTTTAGAACATTGAAGGTTGAATCCCAGAAAACTATCAGCTAACAATAAAGATGACAATCACTGAGGCAGTCTAGAGTGAATAACCAAACCCTATTCCTGCATACAACCCAAAGTAGCCAAGGCATTGACACACATATATATTTGCCTTCTAGTAATTGTGATAGACAACAATGTCCCAGTCCTCACTGACCAATCTACAAATTTTGTCCAGTAATCTCCAGCCTTCAAGATTCCCCTGACTGCGAGAATTGATACTATTAGCAACCACTTTCGAATCTTTTGCCACTTCAACTCTTCTATTACCATGGCTCAAAGCAAGCTGCAAAAAACTACTTTATTTAAATTATAAATCACATCTCAATACAACTTTAAACTAATTATACTTTTATTAAATAGATATACTAATTTTTTTAACCCTAAAAAAAAGATATTGAGCTAAGGTCCTATACGGTATCCCCCACACACCATATTAGACGGTCTCGATAAAGAGGGTACAAGGAAAGTAGTCCAAGTCCGCACACCATGTTAGACGACCCTCCTAAAGAGGGTACAAGGGAATTTCCCTTTAACCTATATAGGAGACTTCAATCCAAGAATTCACATGCACTAAGTGTCCGGAGGTCACTTTCAAAAGGTTATAAAGCTTAGACATTCCAAAGGAAAAATGCTTGGTAGAATCTCGAGTTGTTGGTTGTGTGCCAACAGGCTTGGGCTAATAAGATTTATATTATTATATAGTATAATAAATACATACCATATATATGAATTATTAAAACTGCAGAGAGAAGCAACAAAGAGTTTTTGGCAATTTGGATAAGACGTTGATGGAATTGACTAACAAACAAATTGCCATGAAATGTAACGCTTTCATGTATTCTGTACATGCGTGTCTAGGCAATTTTCATCACATAATATCTTATAAGAATAATAAAGGAGAATATTAATGTTCTTGGCCTTATCCCAAAAGACAGAATCTCACAAAGAAGATAAATGAAATGAATCAAATCATATCACTTTATTGTGCTTTGAGTTTGATTGGCGCCTTCCTAATTCATAATTCATAACTCATAATTCATATATCACTCTCTAGGTATGGGTCACTAGGATTTCCTGTACAAACATTTTCTTTATAGAAGATTAAAAAAATTGCAGTATTATTTGAGGGATTTTTTGAAGTGGAATGGTCATTTTATAATTATTCTTTGGGGAATGCTATTGGGTTTAACACCTTCAAAACTATAGTTTCGGACAAACATATTTTGGAGAAAAAAAATAGGCACTTGACAAGGGGTATATGCACCTATAAATAGGGGATGTGTTTACCAGTTTTCATATGTAGTTATATGTTGGGCTGCAACTGCAATTACGGTTGGGGGAGTAGAGGCCTTTCCAATGAATTCTTAGTTTTTTTTTTGGTTTTTTTTTCCTACCCCCACCACATGTATATATACCCCCACATAATTTAATAAACCAAAAATACCCTCATAAAAAAGTTCTAAACAGATTTATCTACCTATGAGGTAAATCCGCTTTGCATTTTTGGGGAATTTCGTATATACCTATATATGAAATTCCCCAAAAAATTGGAAATCGTATATAGGTATATACGATTTTCCATAAAAATTTTAAAAAATAAAGTCATATATACCTAAGGTGGGGGTATATACGATTTGTTAAATTACAAAACCGTATGTACCCCCACACCTAGGTATATACGACTTTGTAACCCAAAAAATAAATAAATAAATCATTTAAAAAATTTAATTTAATTTTTTTAGAAAAATAAATTAGATATGAATATTGACCGTCTTTTGGTTCTGTTTAGTATGTAGTTCGTTAACACGTGACGTTGTTATACGTCGAGCGAATAATTTAGGCTAAAAAATCGGTTTTCGGGCAACCTACTCCGATTGTAATGAAACCACAGCATTAAATCAATGATCAATACTCCTGAAGAAGTGACTTCTTTCGGGACAGGGGGGCTCAAAATCCCAAATTCCATCGTTTACTATTTTTTAGGAATTTTTTTAATTTTCCACAGTCTCCAAAAAATATAATTTTTTTATAGCATTATTTTGGTTTTATTAGATATTTAGTGGTGTTTTTATAGTTTTTGGATTAGTTTTGACTCTTTAACGGATTTTTAGTAGCATTTTTAACATTTTTTTTAAAAATTAAAACAATTTTTTAATAACAAATCGTATATACATACATAGGATGGTGTATATACGACTTGTATTTTACAAAGTCGTATATACATCGCCCCAATGTATATACGATTTGTTTAAAAAAATTTCACATATATACGATTTGAATTTTTCAAAGTCATATATATGTAGGGTGAGGTATATACGATTTTTGGTCAAATTTTTTAGGGGTATATTCGTCCAAAAAAGTCTTGTGGGGGATATATGGAAAGGTGGTGGGGGTAAAAAAAAAAACCATGCACAAATTCAGTGGCTTAGAGTCATGGGCAGCTTTGTTGCCACTTTAGTAGTAGACTTCAAGTAGCTCAAACAAATCCCTCAAGCAGTTTGCACCCCTTTTTTTTCACAACAACACTATAATATTTAGAAAAGTAGTTTTTGTAATGCTTCCTTCACGGTTTCTGAATACTTAGTTTTCACAACACTAGTAGGTATTGTTGTAAAATAAGCAGAAATGATATTGGGACAAAAAAAGAAGTACTAAAAGTATACCAAAATACAAATACGTATGGAATATGGAGGAAATATGTGTATAATACATTTATTTTTTATTTTAAATTATAAATATCATACACGTATAACAATGAACTTAATTGAAAATAAAAAAATAAATGTATTATACGTGAATTCCCTTTGTATCCCGTACGTATTTGCATTTTGGTAGACTTTTGGTACACTTTTTTGGTCCAAATATCATTTCTTTAAAAATGCTGCTATTGGCGATGTCCAATGGCGGACTTATGTACTACTCAGGGGTCCCCTGAAAAAAATTCCACTAGTACCTTTATGTAAAAAAACTTTGAACCCCCTGAAATTTTAAATTTACACCAATATCCTTAAATTTACACCCAATTTGCTCCCAACTTTTAACAAATCTGTCTTATTAATCTCCGTAAGGGACTATTTATAAAACTTTATGAACTATAATTTTACTAATGTCGCATACTTTCACGGACTACTTATTTTTATATACTTTAAGAGATAAATAGGAAATAGAGTGTAAACTTAGAGACTAATTTAGAGATTTACTTGTAAACAAATTTGGAGTTGGATAACTTGATTATTTAATTTTAGTAAATTAAGTGAGGATATTAAACAATCTTGGTCTGCCACCAAGTAGTTTTGGCTCCTTAATTAGTCCTTAGAATAAAAATTAAAAAAAAATACACTTCATAACACTATATAGCATATTTTGTCAAAAAAAAAAGAAAAAGTAATAGTACTATATAGACCAACTTGCATGTAGGGCTAACTCAAAGGTAAAAATACTTAAAATGCCTACTTTTAAGCCTCATGTTTTGCGATTAGTTTTTATAAAGCAAAAAGGTATCGTATAATACCTAACCTTAAGAAAAAATGTCTCAACTAAAAACTTACTTTAAGTCTCATCAATAAAAAAATAGTTTGGTCAGATGAAATGATATGTAAGCGGGGCACCAATATGGTTGGTCCAAGTGGTAACTGGACTTGGATCCCACCCCAAGGTCTCGGGTTCGAATCTTGGATGTGGCAAAAACTCTGTTGGGAGGGGAGAACCACACGGGCCGGAAAAGCTGGAAACTCGTGGCCAGCCAAGTTCCCCGGCGTAGATTAGTCATCGGCAAAGCCGGTGAAAACTACGCATCAATGACATGATAACCAAAAAAATATATGTAAGCGGGGCACAATCTTATAGGCTAACTGAGAGTTAAAAAAATGTGGCATTAGATGAAATATGTGTGAGTATGGATGTATGTCCCATTGCATTCAATATGATGAATTGTTTTTCTTCATTCACTATATGCTGGTGCACAATGCTTGAATTGAAGTTCATTCATGGATGGATAATAAGTTGCAAGCTGTTTTCCTTAACATGTGAACATTTACCATACACTTAATTAAAACACGTCAATTGCTTGAGACTTGAGAGTAGTAGATTGTTCTTTAGCTTAAAATGGAGAAATGAAATAACATTGAAAAAAACACGTATTTACTTACCAGCTAGCACATATATAACAACATGCATTAATTTAATATGCATCTTGGTCTTAAATATCATGTGAACATGGGTTAATATTTACAAGGGAATAAATATCAGTATAGTAGTACTTTTTTCCATTGTATTTGAATACCTCTCATTGTTGACTACTTCTATCTTCTTCAGTCTTTTACATTTTTCTTCCTTAACAAAAGCCAGCTCAGTAAGTTAGAAATACTGAGCAAAATGGTTAGAAAGAAGGACAGAAGAGAAGAGAACTTGTAAAAGATAACCAAAAAGGAAAAAGAAAGAAAGTTGGTTATAGACTAAGTCAAGCTTTGGAATGTTTCGTTTTCAATCCATTTTCATGTTCTTAAAACCAACATATTTTGTGCTTTTGCTTACTAGCCTTCAGAAAATTTCTTTCACTTTCTCATGATCTTGTAACTCTTTGTTTTGTTTGTTAATCTTGTTCTTGTGGTTTTGAGTATATTAAGGTTAACATCATGGGAAGAGCTCCTTGTTGTGACAAATCCAAAGTGAAAAGAGGACCATGGTCACATGAAGAAGATGCCACTCTCAAAAATTATATTGAGCAACATGGTACATGTGGTAATTGGATTGCTCTTCCTCAAAAAGCAGGTCTCTTTTCTCATCATTCTCCTTCAAATCTCTTTCTTTATGATCTGTTTTTACTCCATTTATCTATTTATTTGGTTCAGACATGTACGAGTCTCGTTAAAATCTTCTGATTATTTGATTCTATTTGGCTGTGTTTTTAGGCCTAAAGCGTTGTGGGAAGAGTTGTCGTCTAAGATGGTTGAACTATCTCAGGCCTCATATCAAACTTGGTGGTTTCACTGAGAAGGAAGATAATATGATTCGCACCCTTTATCGCAAGTTAGGAAGCAGGCAAGTTCATTCCTTTCTTATAGTTTCTTTGTGTGTCTATTATAGCCTACACATTTTATGAAATTAGAATAGTAGTTTTGCTCTAATGAACACATGATTAATTTAGTACTTATCTATACCGCAAAACCTAGCGGTAATGTTGTTGCCTTCTGACTTGTGACTCCTAGTTCACGAGTTCAAATCCTGGAAACAGTCTTACCGTTTATGGGAGTTAGGATCATGATTATCAATATCTTACAATTCATACGATTCGTATCCCGATTCGTTACGAAATCAAACAAAATCGATACATATCTTAGTGTGAATCTCTTTTGCACCTAAATATCGATTCGTTCTGTTAAATCTCACGATTCATGAATTTTACTGAATCTTTCTATTCGAAGAAAATGCATTGCCCTTTATTTACTCCTTATTCATTATCACTATGTGAATATGCATTGCTTTTTGGCATCAGGTGGTCCATTATAGCAGCTCAACTGCCAGGGAGAACAGATAACGATGTGAAAAATCACTGGAACACCAAGCTGAAGAAAAAGTACATTTTTGAAGGAGACTCATCCAATATTGCCACAAGCAATAATTGCACTATAAAGACTACTAGTTCTAATTACTTCTCAACTTTTACTCTTCAACCTCAAGTTGAACACTTTGTCTTTGATCAAGAAAATAGCTCAGCTTATTTTGACTCCAAAAGTGCTTTGGATTTGGAGAAAACACCAGTTCCATATCCTTTACCAATGGCTTTGGAATCAGAAGCTTTTTATCCTGGAAGCAGCTTCAGTAGCAGTAATTGTAGCACACCACCTTCCAAGGATATTTCAGTTCTTTCAAATGAAGCTTTCTCAGCAGAGCAGAACAATCATAACAATTGGCTTGAACTTGACCATGATGATGCAAATGTGCTTGAATTTGTGCTTGATGATCTACTTAATCATTGATTTGCTTCTCTAGATAAAAGCAGCCAAGTTGCACCCTCATCTGGCTAACAAATTAGACTCTTTATTTATGTAGCACCGACACTTCAGATTGAAGACGTGTCTGGTATCTAACATGTGTCGTGTGGACCCCGACACCAACACTGACACATCAATTACTTCTATTTTTCAAATTAAAATTGGTGTCTGCAGTGTTATGTCTAGTGTCTGTGTTAGTGTTATGTCTGGTTAGTAATTAAATAGCTCTAGTTAGTGGTTGAATTTGAGGATGAATCAAACAAGCTATTTATAGAATTAGTAATTAAATAGCTCTAGTTAGTGGTTGAATTTGTGATTTATGTGGTTGATGGCATGTGGAATTATGTGAGCTTTTAAGTTACTTTCATTTTTAATGATAGTATATGATAGTATATTAATTAGTAGTATATTTTCATATTTCTAAGTATATACAACTTAGTCAAAAGTTACAGTGTTCTTTTTACATGTTAGAGGAATCTCAGTCATGGTATGCTTTTTATGGTATATAGTTTGTTCTATAGTATAATATTGTGGGGACCTCAAAACTACTCAAACAATGTGATTTCACGCGGTTAGCAAATTTTGTTTGCTTCTCAGTGGTGTAGTGATCATGAAAATAGCGTTGGATATTAAGCAATTTCCAACTTGAGAAAAAGGGTTTCTATCTGACAGTTACAACTACATGCAAATACAATGCATAGCCACCATGAGTGTCCCTTTCTTAAGCAACAAGGTCATTTTTTTTATGCACTGTCTTTTATTTTACAGCTTTTTGATGCACTGCTGAATTATTATCACTCTATAATAATATAGTTATAGTAAGATATAAATAAATGCTGGGATTTTAAATGTGAGTTGTTAGTCCTACATAGACTAGGAATGAGCTAAATGAATTACATATAAGATAGGAGACCCATATTCTCATAATTGCCTTAAGGTTTTGATTTAAGATGTGGTGTCCAACTCACTTGTGTGGTTGCTTTTGACCAAATGTTCCCCTCATGACTCAACAGTGGTATCAGAGCCGATGGTTTAACCGGCTCCTTCTGTCGAAAGTCTTCTTGACATGGTGTTTCAGGCGACGTGTTCCGTTGAGGGCAAGCAACGACGTTGCAAGTAGATATGGGTCCGATTGAGAGGGAGCATGCCCATTGTTGATATTCAAGTGTGAGTAAAAGTCTCACATTTGATGGAAAAGTGGAAGTTGAGCACTATATAAGCAATAGGACCCAAAAATCCAATGCCTTAAAATTTTGGGTGGCAATATGGTGTCAGGTCTCTTTGTGGTCCAGATCATTAGCTAGGTGTTGCTCCCAGAGCTCCCCCAGACTCCCCAACAAATAAACTATCACAACTTACAACAAATGCATTACCAAAGTAAGATATAAACTATCACAACTTACAACCAATGCATTACCAAAGTAAGATATAGGAATCCAAAAATGCATTTACTAAAAAGAATATGAACTATCGAAAATACATCGACTAAAAGGTTTTGAACCGCCAAAAATACATTGAAAAAACAAAG
The DNA here is from genome assembly GCA_963573325.1 of Astragalus glycyphyllos. Taxonomy (NCBI): domain Eukaryota; kingdom Viridiplantae; phylum Streptophyta; class Magnoliopsida; order Fabales; family Fabaceae; genus Astragalus; species Astragalus glycyphyllos. The sequence goes on along the minus strand of OY754313.1, from coordinate 4,883,258 downwards.
AAATAATGTCGAAATTTCAACTTAACAATTTACATCCTTCAAAAACTTTAGTACAACATTGGCCACTAAATAAAGTTATGTGTAAAATTAAATGGTAACTCACATTGAATGATACCACCTACACTTCCCATGTACCGAAGAAGTTATGATATCTTTAATTCATCTTATGGAATCATATCATATACATAAATGTAAATTTACAATTGAATACTTCCCCCAGTGGCTCAATATACACTTTCATCTTGGGTAAGGATAAGTGATAGATTCACTATCCATAGAATTATAAGCATCAGAAGAACTACAAAAGTCACTATAAATCTGTCTTGGGGCCACAAATATTTCCCTATCACTAGGTGACTTCATTTTAACACACATTTTGAGCTCTGTCAATACAACACTCATTGTAGGTCTATGAATAGAAGGTGATGAAGTGCATGCTAATGCTAATCCCAAAGCTTGCCATCCAGATCTTGTATCAAAATTGCCTTGAAGTCTTGGATCTATAATTCTACTCAAATCTTCTCTTTCAAGATGAGGTCTTATCCATTCAAGTATGTGTATTGATGATGGCTTGACTTTTAATATTGCAGGGAGACCTGTGATTAATTCTAATAGAACTATTCCAAAACTGTATATATCACTTTTCTCATTCAAGTTCCTTAATATGTAGTACCTGAATAAATGATATTGTTGTTAATTTCATATGGCAAATCTAGAATAAGAGAAAACTCAAATTTTTGCTTGGTTCTCATGTACCAGAAATATGAATAGGAGATGTATCTAAGAATTTATTGGACTTATCTCATAAGCACTTGTATTAGTGTTTCAATACAACTATAAGTTGTTTTAAGAATAAGCTTTCTTGAGTAACTTAGGAATAAATGATTAGTTAAGCTCCTTAGAACTATAAAGCACAGACACTAGACACGATAATCACACTTATACGTAGACACTAATGATAATTTGAGTAAATGGAAGTAGGTGAATGCAACTACATGTGTAGGAGTCGTGTCGGATACCAGACACGCCTTCAACATAAGGTGTCAGTGCTGCATAGTCCTAGAATAGTTTGTCGAATAAACGCTTAATTCAAATGCGTCCTATAGGGATTGGGTTTGCATGCAATCAGAAAATCCGTGCAGTCGTCCAGTCAACAACTCAAAGTCGTCCGATTAAGATCGGACACGGTCTAGATTTCAATTCAGAATTTAATATTTAGCAAAAATCAATTGGATGGAGACTTACTCTGGGTCAAGGTATCCTGTTGTCCCCATGATTGCAGATTTTTCATTTCTATCAACATCATGAGTCACTACATATTCAGAATTTTGGTTATCAACCTTAAACACCTTAGAGAGGCCAAAATCTGCTATCTTAGCTTCTAATTCTTGACTTAGAAGAATATTGGCTGATTTAACATCCCTGTGTATTATAGCTGGCTTGCATCCATGATGTAGATAATCCAATCCTTCAAGTCCAAACACATCATTCATCAGTACATCACTACAAATATCAAAAGAATATAGTTGCTCAAAACCTATAAGGCACATACACGAGCACCAGACACGATACTGACACAGACACGTAGACACTGATTTAACTTTGAAGAATGTAAGTAATTGAAGCGCCGGTATCGGAGTCCAGCATGACATATGTCGGACGCCTGACTGACACGTCTTTAACTTGAAGTGTCGGTGCTAGAGAGCTCCAAACGACTTATGCATATACAAGGTCACAGGTTCTTAGTCACAGTAACATAGCCATAGATTGAAATATTTATGAAACAAGCTCTTAAACTAATTTAAACAACCCAAAAAACAATTCAACAAGGTGACTTCAATTGGAGAGACTTTATCCAAAAATAAAAGGAAGAAATATGAGAAAAGCATATATTCCTTTTCTTAACTACCAGAAAGTGAACATGTACAAGGGCTTCTGTAGCACCGACATTTCAGGTTGAAGATGTGTCTAGTGTCCGACAAGTGTCATGTCGTGTCGGACACCGACACTTCAATTACTTCCATTTTTCAAGTTAAAACCGGTGTTTGCGTGTCCATGTTGTGTCCAGTGTCTAGTGTATGTGTTTGTGTCAGTGCTTCAAAGACAAGGCTACTGAGTTCCTCAAAGGTTAAGATATACTGACCCTCTGCAGCATCAATTGCTATCTGAATCCTCTTTTCCCAACTCAAGCAATGTGGATTTTTATCTGCAATTTATGATATATCACATTACAACATGTTCTCTTTCACCAAATATTAAGTGATGACATAAAGGGTACACTAAATAAATTAGGTAGAATTTGGAGCAGTAAAAATGCCTACCTGAGAGATAGTCTTTTAGGTTTCCATTTTCCATGTACTCATATATGAGTGCCATCTTGTTATTTTCATCACAATAACCAACGAAGGGTACCAAATTTTTGTGATGAACTTTCATCAATAGTTCAGCCTGCAAGTCATAATTATTTTCTATTATTCAATGTTTTCTGATATTGAATAGCATTTCCATTGAATCTAAGTTATGTAGTCTAGTGATAGAAGATTGTACTATTTATTTACCTCAGTTTGAAATTCCTTTGGTCCTTGAGCTGAAGATGGAGAAAGCATCTTGATAGCAACTTTATTGCCATCTTTCATTTGACCACAGTACACAATTCCAAATCCTCCCTTTCCAATTACCATTTCAAAGTTGCTTGTGATGTCCAAAACCTCAGCATATGTGTATTGCCACTTCTTTGATGCTACATTTGGTGATCCTTTTTTGACCATATTCATCTCCTCATCTTAGTTCATAAAGAAAATAAAATTAGTTCAAAATCAGCAGAAATCCAAGTATGAATAATATTTTACTTCCCTTTCTTTTTATATCAACTTTTGAAAATATATGGAAGGAATTACATATTCACGACTAGAAAATTCTAAAATTGCGACGGAAATCAGAGACAAAAAAAAAATTAGCATCGCTAGCACTTCGAGACAAATTTTGCCATTTTCCATCTCTAAATTTTCGTCACTATTTCATTTTTTCTAGCATTGATTACTAAAGCAAGAATTACCTGATTGTTCATTTCTTCTAAGCTTCCAATAGAGAATGACAATGACCAATAGAACTAAAACTGATGATATTGATGCAACAATGGGAACAACGACCTTCTTTTTGTTACTTGTATCTGACTCACTGAGATTTTTATCATCCACCCTGAAAATGGTAAAAACAAAACTGTCATGACTTTCATTTCCATGCTTCTATACAAAGCAAAACTGACTTGACTTTCACTAAGCATATCAAAGTAGTGTATATGTATGTAGCACCGACATCTCAGATTGAAGACATGTATGTTGTCTGACACCTGTCGTGTAAGACAATGACACTCACACTCCAATTACTTCCATTTTTTAAATTAAGACTGGTGTCTATGTGTTTGTGTTTGTGTCGTGTCCTGTGTCTTTGACTGTGTCGGTACTTCATAGGTGTAATAAAAGCATACCTCAGAGTGAGTAATCCGGTTCTAGATCTTGCTTGGAGACTGGTAGATACATAACCTGAAAGTTGGTTGCCCTTTAAATTCCTACAAGTAATTTGATTTTTCTTGCATCAGCCATTATCATTCTAGCATCAATATATAATCTCTATATAGGACCATCATATAAAAGACTTACAAATATTTAAGGGATCTCAAATCTTCCAAAAATTGAGGCACTGATCCAGTTAAGCTATTGTTACTTAAATCCCTGAATCAAGATAATGTAGTTTCTTTAAGATCAATATAAGATGAAGAAAATAGATTTATTTAAAATGGCAAAATTCTGTACATGTTAAAAGAATAACTCAGAATTTTCTAGATTTGTACTCACAAAGATTCCAAGGAAGACAGATTGGAAATGACAGGAGTTATTCCTCCACTTAGACTGCTTGAGCTCAAGTTCCTGTAAAATGAAAATGTTTTCTTCTAAAATTGAATATTATGATATGAATTTGTTTATAGTAATACACTTATTTATTCAACAAGGACTTGTATTGAAAGGATATGAATAGAAGAAAAGGGATATGAAGATCACTCACAGTGATATAATTCTAGGAGGAAGTGAAGTGCTGTAATTGCATTTTAGTCCCTCCCAAGTGTAATTCTTTGGTTCACATGGATCAGCCACCCAATTTCTCTGAACTCTATAACTTTCTTTTACTTCCCTCATAGCTTCAACTGTGTTTAAATACAAACTGAAATTTTAGGCAGTGTAACAATTCTTCTTATGCACATGAAATTTTAACAAAGAAAACATATCATACCATCTTCTTCGAATGTTGGAATTGTATCCATTTCCCTTACAATGTAAATCTCAACTGCATTAAGAATAGGTGGAAGTGTTGAATCTTTGGTTTTACGTATCGAAATTCGATGTTCATTAGCCACCAAAGGTTTTGAATTCGAAAGAGTCGTCGCGTCCAAGTATCGCGGTACTAAAGATTTAATCAAAGGAGATCCATTCCATGATACATTGAATTTTCTCAGTTGATTTTTCTGAAGTTTCTCCACTTCAGAAAAGTACAAATACACATAAAATTTCAAATTTGGATCATCTGGTGTCCAAGAAAATTCCAAACTATCATTCTCATTCCTCGGTCTAACCGCGGTTTTGATGACTTCAAATGGTACTTTATAGCCATCTCCATTAACTTGAATTGCTGAAGAAGTGCTTATAGATTCCCAAGAAGAGGAACTATAAGGAGACCAAATTCTATCATAAACATCATCTTCATATCTACCACTTCCATTAACTGATCCAATATCCAATCTTTTATAAAGTAAAAGTGAAGCAGATTCACCAAACTCAGTATTATAAATAGAATTATTAAGTGGTCTAAGTTCCAATGCTGATATAAAAGGAATTCCAGTTCCTTTATTCACAAGACAAACATTTGTTACTTTTGATTGTGCCATGTTGATTATTTCCAATGTAACTTGTTCAGAAGCATTTTTGAATTTCACTGATGACCAGAAATTTACACCAATATAGAGATCAAATTCTGGTAATTTGTTTTCTCCATCATAGTTTCCATATAAGAATGAAGCTCTTATTAAATGGAAACTACCTTTTCTTCCAGCTATTAAGTTGTAACAGTTTCTTTTTCCTTGTGGAAAAGTTCTGAGATCTGAGAGTGGTATTGGAAGAATAGGATTGTTTGGATATGCATACTCAGATGAAATGTTTTTGTTAATTCCGGTTTGTATGTAGGCTCCATCTGTATTGTACTTTATCTTAGTATCGTCTGTGTACTCGAAATTCTCTGGACCACCACAATCAATGCTAATGAATCCTGAATAGAAACACAAAGTAGTAACTGTCATGAAACTTGGCTTGATAATAGCTTCCTTATCGAAGACTAAACGCTAATCTCTATTTATAAGTAAGTAAATCAAGAACAAATAATACTAATAAATACAATTAATGGAGATCAAATCAACTCCTGATTTGTCTAACCTAAAATAGGAAAACCAATAAATATAATTGCAAACACAGATTTATTCCTGATTCACATCCCCCTCAAATTGATGCGGCTCTTCAAGGAGCATCAATTTGCTAACAATAAACTGATGGCACGGGAACAACTTTTGTCAAAATATTTGCAGCTCAGAACAGTTGAGAAAGATCGCCACTCAGAATCCAAGAAGTAATTTGAGCATAAAGAACTCGTAAGAACCAAGAACATTGAGAATCACGAACACCAAGAAGCACACACCAAGAACAACCACGAACACCAAGAACGCCAAGAAAAGATTTTAGCTTGTAGCACTGATACTTCAGATTGAAGTCGTGTTCGGTATCCGACGCAACATGGTGCATGCGGTTACATTCAATTACTTCTATTTTCTCACATTATAATCAATGTCTACATGTCAGTGTCAATATCATGTCTGGTATTTGTATCTGTGTATGTGTCTGGTATTCGTGTCTGTGTCCAGTGTCCGCATTCGTGTTTGTATCTGACACAACACCGACACATGTGTCACTTCTAGCATGTAGTTGAACACATTCAAAAAATTACATATGACATGTAAGTCTATGTAGCACCAACAGTTCAGATTGAAGGCGTGTCTGGTATGCAACACAACACCGACACATGTGGTTACACTCAATCACTTCTGTTTTCTCAAATTATTATCGGTGTCTACGTGTCAGTGTCTGTCTGTGCTTTCTAGCATGTAGTTGATTCCGTTGAGCTTACTAGATAAGAATTTAATTAAGTTGTTTAACAAAATATTAAATCTATAAAAATGAGATATTGGTTGCTTAAAACCATGATGCTTCCACATGAACAAAAACTGGCTACCTTGCAGAAAATACTTCATGACATAATCATGTTACAGAAAAAGTAACTGAAGGAAAATTCTAACCTGTTTGTTTCTGAGCAACTGCATGATCAACAGCTGTAATACCAATACATAGCATGAGCAATAAGATGAATCCAATAGAATTAGCCATTTCTGAACTAAGAAGAAGAGCCTAATCAAAATTCTATAATGTCAAAAAATGGCTATGCAAGTTGGAACTTGGAGACATTTTCATTGGCAGAGATTATTAACTAATAATTAATCAATTAGTCAACTGTCAACTAAGACACGCGTTTGCTGGTTTTGACAAAACCACAGAAACTAAAAATTGTCACATAGAAAAGGAGCATTGTGTGTAGCACTTTGCAATGTGTATATTATATATATATATATATATATATATATATATATATATTAGTTAATTTTCTCTGTGACTCTTGTGCAACTAAGAGATATATATATATGCATAATATATGTTTGGTCAAATTTTTAGCAGGCGCAGAAAGATGATTCAAAGTAGAATTAGATGGTTTTATTTCATTATATTAATTAAATATATTTAGTACCTGTGTGAAGAAAAGTAAAAACCAAACCCCCCAAAAAACTTCAATAAGTCCAAGAATGAAATGATAAAATAGGTGAGGGAAGCATGGACGTAAGTTGGTCCAGCTGCTACTTTGGCTTCTTCTTTGATTAGTAGTAAACGGAAAATTGATTTTTCTAACATTTGTAAATGATTAAAGTCGTGTCCGGTGTCTAACACGATATCGATACATGTGGTTACATTCAATCATTTCGATTTTCTTAAATTATTATGCGTACATGTCAGCGTCTGTCGTGTTCAGTATTTGTATTAACGATGATGAAAATGAAATTGTGAAAGAGCTCTTAATTATTACGTGAAGCAATTGGATTGCTACCAGATATTATTACTTTTGTTTATCATAAACAGATTGAATTCATGATGTGATCAAGGCATTCAATTTCCTTGTATTTTCCTTTCAACCTATTATTATCAAAGATTGGAGGTAAAAGTTGGTGAGGAATTATCTCATTGTTATTCCTTGACTGTCTACCACTATTCATATGTTAATTTATTAATTTATTAGCTTATTGTGCTTTTTTTCTTCAAAAAAGAAATACAAACACCACAATGTATGTTCTCTCCATTTTAAAAAGTTGTAATTTCAATATGACTAGTCATAATCTCATGGTCACCGCAGGCTTGTGGTGAGCAAGTTTTGTAATTGATTAATTAATTAATTAATCTAAAGGAGTAGAGATCTTTCTATTTATCAAAATTCAAAAGAAAAGGATAGGTTCATTACTTTGTTATTAGATACATAAATGTGAGTCGACAAACTCATAATCGACAAACTTGGTGTTGGACAATGTGAAATTTGCTCTTAAAGATGAGCAAAAATTAGTCTTTCTTTTAACGTGCTGGGACATTGTGTGGTTGTTTACCGTGGATTTTGGTAAACACCGCTGGTCTCCAATTTGGTTAACTTGCAGGATCAACCAGTGAATCCTAAGACCATTTGTGTTTAGAGTTTTTAGTTTGATGTGATGTTCTTCAGTGTTTTGCGTTTTAAACAGAAAAGAAGAAGAAATAATTGATTCCTTACGCGCGAAGCAATCAAGATATTTCAGGGAAGAAGGACTTGAATTGTAAAACACATAAAGGTAAAGAGAAAACAGAAGTAAATTGCATTAAAATGAAAGAGAATGGTACACAAAATCATACATTGTTCTCTGACTCGTTTTTCTCTTGAATGCGGAAGTTAGAGCGTGAGAATTGCAATATGAAATTTTGTGACCCTTGTTTCTTCTCAGAAACTACTATTTATACTAAGCAGAAACTGCCCTAAAACAGTTATAAACATGATAGCAACCGCTCCTCTTTTCGACCAACTGCTAGTTCTTCAGCGCATAACTGCTCTGTTTTCTGTCTGTCGAAAGCTTGTGTCCATTTTCCTCTTTCTTGCTTTTGCTTCCCCGGAAACTTGTCGAATTTACCCTGCACATGACTATTTTCTCTGTCGAAATACTTTGGTCTTTGTCGAAATATAAGTCAAGCCTTGTTGACCATTTTCAATGAAGCCTGTCGAAATTACAGGCTAACAAATTGCCCCCTCAAAAATGTCTTTTTCGACTGAGCTTGAGGTGGAAGAAAAGAAAGAACATTTTTGAATTCACCGTCGAAATAGACTTTGCACTTGAGTAGAATAGCTGTATACCTAATTGTCACCACTGTTAAGTGTTGTTGATGTTACTCTTTTAATGGTATGCCACGTGGCCTTCCACGTTCAGCTTTTCAATAACTGTCCCATCTCCACTACTCCCTATAAAGCCTTTTCAATTCTCTCTTCTACTTCTTTCTTCACTCTTTAAGCTTTTCATCTTCTTTACTCTGTTTTCCGTTGAAACCCTCTCTGCAAATCCCTCAAAAACAGTCCTTTCAAGCGCGATTCTTGTACCATTTGTCTTATTCATCACCATCGACACTTCTTAAACCAGTTTTTCACATTAATCTCTGTTTTACGCCCTTTCTTGCGTTTCTTGGAGGTTTTCTGGTTTCTGCTATTCACTTTGCAACAGCGTCACTTCAATGGCAAGTTCTTCGCAACCACCTTCTTCTTCCTTCGATTATCACTTGGTACTAGTGGATCCCAAAGGGTTGACCGATGAGGAGACCAAAATTTTGGAGTCTCGGGTATTGATTCCCTTCCCCCTTCCTTCAAAGTACGCTTACCTTGGTCCTATTGCTCATTCGTTTGATAAAACTGATAAGGTCAAAGAGGTTTTTCCTAGCTATTACCAGTACAGTCCTAGAGTGTTTCAAAAGGGACCTTATGTTATGGATTTTATGAACAACCCAAATAGAGTTTTCAGGTCAAATCCTCCAACTGGTGACAATCACCAATCTTTCCTCAATTGGTTAGCTAAGATTGAGTCAAAAAAGGCTCACATTTGGAAGAATCAGGGCATTTTCGACCTTATTCAACTGTCAAAATATGGGCTTAAGTATCAAGCGCCTATGTTAATTGCTGCACTCCATTTCTGGGATTCCACCACCAATAGCCTCCACCTCAAATGTGGTATGCTTTCTCCAACTCTTTTAGATGTTGCTGCCATTACTGGTTTGAAGCCTTTGGGCGAGTGTTTTGACCCTTCTACAACTGGTAATGCGCATTCCTTCAACTTCGACACAAAAAGAGCCACACACCAGAATTACATAAAGGACCACCACGTTATCGAAACTGATGACGTTTCCGACGAGGAACACATTGCTTTCCTCACGTTGTGGCTTTCTAAAAAGAATAACCCAGCGGAGGCTTTGGAAGCGAGACTTGGAAGTAAAACTTCAAGCAGTAGCAAACCAAGTGTTTCAACACTCTCTGCAGGAGTTACCACTTCAGCTACTTCGACGGAGGCTCTCCTTAGCACATTGCGCACTCAAATTCTTGATGGAGATATCTTCTAGACCGTTGAAGCTAATCCTCCACTTGCTTTTCAGATCAAAGATTTGCTTCATAAATTGGCTGAGCTTGATGTTGATGGTGCTCTTAATGAATCAGTTAGTGACTTTGTTTTGGCTGTTCAGCCTCTTTTCGAACAACTTGCTCGAGATATACCGAGAAAGAGGGAACATGACCATCTTCTGGAGCTTGAGTCGAAACGCAAGGTAGAAATGGCAGCACTTGTTGATGCCACGCATGCTAACTTTGCCTCTTTGAAGACTAAATCAGAAGCTGAGATGAAAACTATTGAAGATTGTGATATTGAGATCAGGGCACATCAAGAAAGTATAGCCAAATTGCAGTCGAAGATACAAGCGTTGGAAAAGAAGAAAGGGAACCTTCTAAGGTCTTTGACCCCTGCGGAAAAACTTAAGGACCAAATTGACCAAGAAGCCACTCTTTGCCTTAAACACTTGGACGACCTTGAGCGTTGCAATGCCACTGTCGAAAAATTAACTAAAGATGGCAATTTTCTCAACAGGAAGATCTCTAAAGCCAAGGCCTTATTCAATGACTTGAAGTCGAAAGTCATTTTGTAATAACATAGCTTCATTTTCCTGTTGTAACACTTTGGCTATTTTGACAATTATTTTTATTTTGCAAAGGCCATTTCTCAAGCAATGTCGTATCTAATCTGGCAACATTATAATGGAATTTCTTCCATTTTATTCTTGTGCAATTCTTATTCTATGAATTCGACAACGTTTTGGCAACTTCTATTCTTTGAATGCCATGTCTTTACGCTTTCTTTATATTTATTCCAGCGTTATTTTAACTTCTTGCAGCATTGGCTTATATTTTTTCAAATACTTGCCATTTACACGCATAATTCTCTCATCAGCGCCAATCTCTTTGACCTCATATGCGCCGTTTGAATAAACTTGTAAAATTTTAAATGGTCCTTCCCAACTTGGGGACCATTTACCTAGGACTCTATCTTTTCGATCCATAGGTAAAATGACTTTCCAAACTAAGTCTCCCACGTCGAAAGTCTTCAATTTGACTTTCTTATTGTACACCTTAGCTACTCTTTCCTTTTGTCTTGTGAGCACATCTAATGCATTTAACCTGTCCTCATCTAAATCAACTAATTCATCTAGCATCATACTCCAATAATGATCAGATGGGATTTCAAATTGTCTTTGAATCCTAATTGATTGAAAACAAATTTCTGCTGGTAATACTGCATCATGCCCAAAAACAAGTTTAAAAGGAGTATTATTAATTGACTCTTTGGGAGATGTTCGACACGCCCATAAAATTTGGTTAAGTGTCTTATGCCAATTCTTGGGTTTTTGCCCAACATGTTTTTTAATCAAACTAATGATAATTTTATTGGCTGCTTCAACTTGACCATTTGCTTGAGCGTAGTATGGCGTCGAACTCAACAATTTATAACCATTTTCAGCAGCGAATTCGACCATTTTCTGACCAATAAAAACCGAACCTTGGTCTGTGGTGATAGTTTCAGGCACACCGAATCTATACAATATATGGTCTTGAATAAAACTAATTACTGCCTCTTGATTAACATTATTTAAAGGAATAGCTTCCACCCACTTAGTGAAATAATCTATCCCTACTAATATGAAACGATGGCCTTTCGACGAGTTTGGCTTAATTTCGCCAATTATATCCAAAGCCCATCCTCTAAATGGCCAAGGTTTCACGATAGAATGTAATTCATTTGCAGGCACATGTTGTATCCCTGCATGCTTTTGACATTCTTGGCATCCTTTGGCAAACTCTATGCAATCTTTTAACATGGTTGGCCAATAAACACCTTGTCGAAAAAGAAGCCATTTCATCTTATGGCCTACTTGGTGAGCCCCACAAGTTCCACTGTGAACATTGGATATTGCCAAGTACGCCTCATTTTCGCTAAGACATTTGAGTAAAACTCCCTCAGGGGTTTTCTTAAACAACTCATTTCCCATAATCACATAACTTAAGGCTCTATACTTGATCTTTCTATCAGTCATCCCTGTGGGATTCTCCAAGTAATTAACAATTTGTCTTCGCCAATCATCATTTGACAAATTGTTGATGGCAAAAACTTCGAACACGTTGTCACAATACCCTTTGTCAAAAACTTCAAAAGTTTCATTTTCATTAACAATTTCATTTGGCTTAGGACTTAAGGCTAAAGAATTGGCCTCTGCCCCCTCAAGTTTTTGCCTTGACAAAGTTTCTAGTGACATGTTCGTCGAAATTAGTTTGTTTTTAATTTCGATTAGCTCCGTTAAGTTTTCTTTCGAAACTTTATAACCTGAAGCTAGCTGTGCCAAATCATTCGCCTCTTGATTTGCAATACGAGGCACATGCTCGATTTTAACGTGATCAAAACGTTTCAATAATGCATTGGCAGCAATAAAGTAAGTAATCAAATTTTCCCTTATGCACTTGTATTCTTTCGTTAATTGCTTGATTACTAATTCAGAATCACTTCTTATTTCGACCTGTTTTGCCCCAAAGTTTAACAGAATTTCGAGTCCTGCTATTAAGGCTTCGTATTCCGCCTCATTGTTGGAGCAACTTTCTTCGATTTTATACTTGTATTTGGTTGGTATTTCTGTTGGTGAAATGATTAACATTCCTACACCTGTACCATGTTTGTGGCTTGAGCCATCGAAATATAGCCTCCAAGGTCGAAGGTGAACACAATCAATTGCTAATTCGACCACTGAATGGTCTGTAATAAAATCTGCCACTACCTGGCCTTTAATAGCCTTTAGTGGTTGAAATGTCAATGAATATTCGGATAAAGCTAATGCCCATTTACCTATTCTGCTATGCAAAATTGGTTTCGATAACATATGTTTAATTATATCAAAATGAGAATAAACATAAACATCAACAGGCTTTATATATTGCTTTAACTTTGTACATGAGAAATACAAACACAAACACAGTTTTTCAATAGGATGATATCTGGTTTCAGCATCATTCAAAACCCTACTGAGGTAATATATGGCTCTTTCGACTCCATTTTCATCCTCTTGTGCTAACATACTACCTATTGACATTTCTGATGCAGCTATATACAATTTCATTGTTCTATTTCTAATTGGAGACAATAAAATTTGGTGGCTTCGTAAGGTAGGCTTTGATTTCGTCGAAAGCTTGTTGGTGGCATGGCTCCCACTTGAAAACATCTTCCTTCTTCAGTCGAAGTAATGGCGAAAATACTTGAGTCTTGCCACTTAGATTTGATATAAATCTTCTCAGGAAATTGATCTTTCCTAGTAAAGACTGCAATTCTTTCTTTGTCGAAGGAGGTTGTGTTTCCATGATAGCCTTCGTCTTATTTTGATTTATCTCAATGCCTTTTTTGTGCACGACAAAGCCTAAGAAATCACATGCACTTACACAAAAGGCACATTTTAGTGGATTCATTTTCAATCCATATTTTCTCATCCTTTCAAATGATTGTCGAAGGTGGTCTAGATGACCACTTTCTGATGCTGATTTAACTACTATGTCATCTATGTATACTTGCATAAAATTTTGTATAAAATCATGGAACATAGTATTCATAGCTCTTTGGTACGTAGCACCAGCACTTTTTAAACCAAATGGCATCACTACCCATTCATAAACACCTAACGCCCCCGGGCATCGAAATGAAGTCTTTGAAACATCTTCCTCAGCAATAAAGATTTGGTTGTAGCCTGAATACCCATCAAGCATACTCAAATATTGGTAACCTGCTGCGGAATCAACTAACATTTCTGCCACTGGCATTGGATATTGATCTTTGGGAGTAGCACAAGGTAATCAAAACCGGACCGGACATTGAACCGGAAGAGGCAGCGGTTCAGGGGTTCTTGGGTTCAACCGGTTGAATCGGGGTTGAACCGAAATTAATTAAATAGATTATTTAATATATTTTTTACAATATATAAAGGATAAAAAACAAAAAAGAATCATAATATGACATAATAAAACTATAATATTCAACAATCATAGATAATTAGATACTATAATGTAAATACTCTCATAGTAATATTAGTGAACACATTTGTTTTTTAATTATTTATTTATTTATTACATCAATTTAATTATAAAAAATGATAAAAAAAATATCTCATATACCAAAAATCAACATCATTTATCATTTTTTTTTCCAAAAATCAACTTGGTATACCATTTTTTAAGGAAAATAAACCAAATCCGGTTTTCTGCACGGTTCCCCGGTTTTTGGCCGGTTTCCTGTCCGGTTCCCGGTTTTCAACCGATTATCCGGATCAATTCCCGGTTTTCACCCCAGGCGGTTCTGGGGTTCATTTGGACCGGATAGGGGGCCGGTTCTCGGTTCAACCGGTTGAACCGGCCGGTCCGGTCCGGTTTTGACAACCTTGGAGTAGCATTATTTAGATCCCTAAAATCTATGCAAACTCTAAGTGTACCATTTTTCTTAATTACAGGAACTATATTAGCAAGCCAATCGACATACCTGGCAGTTCTGATGAACTTGCTCTTTAGTAACCTTTCGATCTCTGTTTTGATCTTCGACATGATTTCTGGTGCAAATCTCCTTGGGGTTTGCTTCACAGGCTTCTTATCTAGTCGAATAGGCAGCTTCAACTCAACCACTTCTCTTTTTAAACCTGGCATTTCATTGTAGTCCCAAGCAAAACAGTCTTTGTACTCTTTCAGCAATTCGACTATCTGCACCTTGAAGTCTTTATTGACTTTTGCACTGATATATGTTGGTCTTCTTACACTTCCATCTCCCAAATCTATTTCTTCTAAGGGATCTTGTGCTTGTATCTTCTTGGTCGAACCCATTGGATCTTTCTCAAATCCTAATGGTTCATCATCATAGACACCGTCTAGTCTAGGTGATTCGACCATCATTTCTTTGTTACTATCATTTGTGGTTAAAGCAACCATGTGATGCAACTCAGCTTCGAGAATTGCTTTTTCTTTATTTTCGGCCACATAGGCCGTAATTCTTTCCCATGTACTGGATTTTATCATCATCAATCATCCCAACCATAAGGCTTGTCAAAGCCTCTTGTTGCACTTCCATCATCAATGTATTGCCTCTCCCAAATGAAACCATAGTTTGGGTGGAGGTTGACAGAGGAAATAACATTATCCTGCTCAATGAATCCAGCATTAGAGGAGGAACATGGAGCAATGTTCGCTAGTTGTTTGTCGAAGGTCTGCTTGGTTATTGTATTTACTTCAGCCTTGAAGTAACTTTGATCTCCTTCAATATTTTTGACCAATCCATCTTCTCTCCAAATTACCAAACTCTGATGTACAGTCGAAGGGATTGCCCCCACTGCATGAATCCACTCTCTTCCAAGAGATAAGTTGTAATTTGCTTTAGAAGGTATTACCATAAACAAAGTTGGCCTCTTTATGCTTCCAACAGCCAATTCGACCTGAATGGCCCCTAGTGAGTAGCCAGATTTTCCTTCATAATTGGTAACAACCACGTTATGTGGCCTTAAATCAGTATCATACTTGCCAATTTTACTTAGCAAGTGTTGAGGTATTAAATTCACAGCGGCTCCACCATCGACGAGGACCTTATTGATCCCAACATTATTGACTTTGGCTTGTATAAATAGTGGCTTGAGATGATTCATCATGCCACAATCCGGCCTTTCACACACAGCTTGTTGCTCTTCAACGCAACCATTCTTCAGCACATAATAGCATATTGGCTTGTAAGCCATACCTTCGTCAAATTCTTCTTCGACCTCATTGACTTCAGACACCACATCATATTCAATTGGTAAAATTGAAACGACACCACATAGCACATCGAAGTCATGCTCAGAATCAGCAAAAGAAGAGTTCAATTCCTCTTCCAACTTGAGATCTTCTTCTTTGAAGCCTTTCTTTATCTCAGCCAAAGAAGGGAAGATTCTTTCAGTGGTTGGTTTCCTAACCACTTCAGTTGAAGGTAAAACTATTTCCTTACCTTTCTCGTTCTTGGGAATTGCTACTTTGCCTGTAGCAACAGCATCAACTTTCTTTTGGCGTTGAAATCTTCGCCATTAAGTCCTTGTCATAGGATTCTTTCCCTTGTAGTTGTTGTTGTAGGCATACTTCTTATTTCCAGTTGCCTCATTCTGGTTAGCACCACTTGTGTTTCCTTTGGCCATCATATTTGGCCTAATTCGATGAATCACGTTGCCCCCAGTGTGGTACAGGCCTTTACCTTTCCCACCAGAATGTACCCACTTTTCGACAGGAGTACAAGAAGGAGGCACGTAAGTGCTTAACTTTCCTTTTCCTCCATAGGGAATTCTCTTGTCAGCAAAATCAAACTTGGGCCTTTTATCCACCCACTTACCCTTACGCTTCATTTGAGGCTTGAACTCTTTAAGTTCTTTAGCAGCTTTCTTGTCGAAAACAGCACTGCACCTTGGGCACAGCATCACCTCTGAATTACTTATCTTACAGCGATTGAGGAAATCCACCAAATCCTCTTCAGCTTTTGGGTTGACGGGTTTGGCTTTGTCGTTTCCTTGGCCTTCTGCAGCCATTTCGACATCCATCTCTGAAATTGGTGAAGTTCTCTTAATGTGAGCCTTACTAGGCCCAGTTCCAGAAGCTTCGACCATATTGATGCTAATTTCAGTGTATAATGCCTCGACTTCAGGCAAGGGATCAGCATCAATCTTCATTGGCGCTTTTGGTTTTTCACCAAATTTGAGCCTTCCTTCATTTAGCGCTTTCTGCACCAAATCCCTGAAAAGAACACAATGAGAGGTATTATTACCCAAAAAATTATGGTATTTGCAAAAACCTCTTTTCTGTCTTTGTTCTAATGCTGGTGTTTTTAGCCCTTTAGGAACCAGAATTTGACCGTCCTTAACTAACAAGTCAAATATTTCGTCACATTTAGAAACATCAAATGTATAAGTTTTTGCAACGAATTTGTCGTTTTTAGGTTCGACAGGATTTTTACCATTTAAAGGTTTTAGCAATTTACAAGTATATGGAGGTCCTGGCTTTAATTCGGCAACATTGACCTCCTCTTCGACTTCCTCGTAAGAGATGTCGTACTCTTGTTCCTCATTTTGAATTTCGACATAGGCAATTTTGTCTTTTTTATTGTTATGAAACCTACTAGTTCTAGATTTCTCAGCTTTTAGCCTTTCGACTTGCCTTACTCTATCGGCCAATTGGGCCATATCTCTTAAATGTTGAGTGTCTAGTTTTTTCCTAATAGAATAATCTAGCCCACCAGCAGCCATTTCGACTAACTCATGTTCAGGCACTTGGGTAAAGCACATTGCTTTGAGAAGTCTAAATCTGTTGAGATAGTCATCAACAGTCTCTGCCGTTTTACGTCGAACACTAGCCAATTCTTTGAGACTAATTTTGGAGTGTCCTATATAGAATTGCTCGTGAAAAGCTTTTTCTAACTGGTTCCAATTAAACATAGAGTGAGGGGGTAGTGTAGTAAACCAAGTAAAAGCATTTTTTGTTAGAGAATTAGGGAAAAATTTCATTCTTAAATTCTCATTTTGGGCTAAATCCCCAGCCTCAGTTAAATAACGAGCAATTTGTTCGACGGTGGATTCACTAGTTTCTCCACCAAATTTAGTGAATTTAGGGACTTTCCAACCCCTTGGCAATTCACTTTGCAAAATATATTCTGATAATGGCGACACGAAATTTGGCCTGTGCATTCCTATGTTAAGGCCATTCTGGGCTAAAATTGTTTCGACAAGATTAGCTATATTGTTCTGCGCTCCAAAATTGTTTTGTTGCACTTGCCTGACTACTTCATCAGCATTTTGATTTCTATTTACTAACACTATATCAGGCTCGTTTTCAACCATCCCCTGCAAGGGTTGTTCGACAACTTGTGCTTGTGCCTGATTTCTAGGCAATTCAATGTTAGGCCTTTCTAAGGGGATTTCTACAGGCCTCAAAGGTTGTATTTGGGGTATTGGCTGATTCTGCATTCTTGGAGAGCCAAAGAAATTTGCAATTTGACCCATTTGAGTTGCCAATGCTTGGTAACTGTTATTGGTATCACGTATCAAAGGGTTGAATACTGTACCAATTTGTTGGGTTAACATGTTAACCATATCATGATTGGCATCATCTATTTGTTGTCTTAATGCCAACACAGACGCTGTAGTTAATGAGGGATGGGCATTTCGACCATAAATGCCCTCTTGAGAGGCATGCATAGGGGAGAAACCACCATTCATTATGTTATCTGCACACATTGATGAATTGGTTTGCAAGCCTACCATCATGCCAGTTGGCATACCATAAGGGAGATTTCGACCAACTATAGGCATGCTAAATGGGATATGACCACTAGTCATATATGGGTTAGACGTTCCCATTGTTTGTGGCATAGAAGCCATTTCATTAGGCTGTGTGGTCACCGTGGTGGCCATTGTTGGTAAAGGATTAAGCACAGAAGATGTAACTGTGACCATGCCTGTCGAAGCCATTGGAGCAGTTATTCCCATAGCGGTTACTAGATTAGCGTCATTGACAGACGTATTCTCAGGGCCACTCTGTGCGTTCGAAGAACTTGCGCCAGAACGTGACATCTTTGACAAAGATTTACCACTCCTCAGGCGCATAAACAATTATATTCCAAGATTCTGTTAACTAGCACTCTAATATTTCGACACAAAGGTCCCACTGGGCGTGCCAATTTGTTTACCGTGGATTTTGGTAAACACCGCTGGTCTCCAATTTGGTTAACTTGCAGGATCAACCAGTGAATCCTAAGACCATTTGTGTTTACAGTTTTTAGTTTGATGTGATGTTCTTCAGTGTTTTGCGTTTTAAACAGAAAAGAAGAAGAAATAATTGATTCCTTACGCGCGAAGCAATCAAGATATTTCAGGGAAGAAGGACTTGAATTGTAAAACACATAAAGGTAAAGAGAAAACGGAAGTAAATTGCATTAAAATGAAAGAGAATGGTACACAAGATCATACATTGTTCTCTGACTCGTTTTTCTCTTGAATGCAGAAGTTAGAGCGTGAGAATTGCAATATGAAATTTTGTGACCCTTGTTTCTTCTCAGAAACTACTATTTATACTAAGCAGAAACTACCCTAAAATAGTTATAAACATGATAGCAACCGCTCCTCTTTTCGACCAACTGCTAGTTCTTCAGTGCATAACTGCTCTGTTTTCTGTCTGTCGAAAGCTTGTGTCCATTTTCCTCTTTCTTGCTTTTGCTTCCCCGGAAACTTGTCGAATTTACCCTGCACATGACTATTTTCTCTGTCGAAATACTTTGGTCTTTGTCGAAATATAAGTCAAGCCTTGTTGACCATTTTCAATGAAGCCTGTCGAAATTACAGGCTAACAAATTGCCCCCTCAAAAATGTCTTTTTCGACTGAGCTTGAGGTGGAAGAAGAGAAAGAACATTTTTGAATTCACCGTCGAAATAGACTTTGCACTTGAGTAGAATAGCTGTATACCTAATGTCACCACTGTTAAGTGTTGTTGATGTTACTCTTTTAATGGTATGCCACGTGGCCTTCCACGTTCATCTTTTCAATAACTGTCTCATCTCCACTACTCCCTATAAAGCCTTTTCAGTTCTCTCTTCTACTTCTTTCTTCACTCTTTAAGCTTTTCATCTTCTTTACTCTGTTTTCCGTTGAAACCCTCTCTGCAAATCCCTCAAAAACAGTCCTTTCAAGCGCGATTCTTGTACCATTTCTCTTATTCATCACCATCGACACTTCTTAAACCAGTTTTTCACATTAATCTCTGTTTTACGCCCTTTCTTGCGTTTCTTGGAGGTTTTCTGGTTTCTGCTATTCACTTTGCAACAGCGTCACTTCAATGGCAAGTTCTTCGCAACCACCTTCTTCTTCCTTCGATTATCACTTGGTACTAGTGGATCCCAAAGGGTTGACCGATGAGGAGACCAAAATTTTGGAGTCTCGGGTATTGATTCCCTTCCCCCTTCCTTCAAAGTACGCTTACCTTGGTCCTATTGCTCATTCGTTTGATAAAACTGATAAGGTCAAAGAGGTTTTTCCTAGCTATTACCAGTACAGTCCTAGAGTGTTTCAAAAGGGACCTTATGTTATGGATTTTATGAACAACCCAAATAGAGTTTTCAGGTCAAATCCTCCAACTGGTGACAATCACCAATCTTTCCTCAATTGGTTAGCTAAGATTGAGTCAAAAAAGGCTCACATTTGGAAGAATCAAGGCATTTTCGACCTTATTCAACTGTCAAAATATGGGCTTAAGTATCAAGCGCCTATGTTAATTGCTGCACTCCATTTCTGGGATTCCACCACCAATAGCCTCCACCTCAAATGTGGTATGCTTTCTCCAACTCTTTTAGATGTTGCTGCCATTACTGGTTTGAAGCCTTTGGGCGAGTGTTTTGACCCTTCTACAACTGGTAATGCACATTCCTTCAACTTCGACACAAAAAGAGCCACACACCAGAATTACATAAAGGACCACCACGTTATCGAAACTGATGACGTTTCCGACGAGGAACACATTGCTTTCCTCACGTTGTGGCTTTCTAAAAAGAATAACCCAGCGAAGGCTTTGGAAGCGAGACTTGGAAGTAAAACTTCAAGCAGTAGCAAACCAAGTGTTTCAACACTCTCTGCAGGAGTTACCACTTCAGCTACTTCGACGGAGGCTCTCCTTACACATTGCGCACTCAAATTCTTGATGGAGATATCTTCCAAACCGTTGAAGCTAATCCTCCACTGACGAAATCAACTTGTTCAAATCCCCTGACGAAATCACTTGTTCAAAAATGAAACTAACGATAACGAGCCTATAGACACTCGCTAGGTGGATGCATCAACATCCTCCTCAACAAATTGCACACACTAGTGAGCCATAGTAGCGTGCAAAGGAAACTCAGAAACGCTAGACTTAATAAAGTGAGTTGTACTACGAAGGATCTCAAAAGAGTCCTCGACACTCATCCTTCTAAACAGTACACTCCAACGAGAGGGTACTAAAGAGTGAGCCACCAAGTCGAAGTCCAGCTCCGAAGGTAATAAAGAGTAAAATTTCATACATCCCCCTCAGAGCTAGATATTTTTTTTGTTCTTTTTTTGTTTGACTCATTATAATACTTTTTCTTAATGCATGGCGTGAGCTTGCATCACCAAAAAGTTTGAAGAAGCTCTACTGATCAATCAAGAAAAGATGTCTCTTTTAAGCCCTGATCTTCAATCACATTAGAGCTTTGGTTTCTCTATTTAGATGTGTGTTTTTCTTTTATTTGCACCAAGTTATTTGTGTCATGTAGTTTCAGAATTAATAGTCTTTCAGGGGAAAATGTTATTTAACTTCAGAAAAACTTAAATATACCCGTACAAACATATATCCCTTGTATGGGAAGCCTATAAGTAAAAGCCTCCACCCCCTTTGATTGGATCTTTGGAAGATATTGTGTAATAGTAGAGAATCACTGGGTTAGGCCAGATTCTAGAGATGGCTTATGTCACCAAATATCAATAAAATTCTCTTCCTTTTCTACTCCATTTCTATTCTTTAGTACTTTGGTTTTTGCAAATAGGCTAGGAGTCTATCATATATGAATATTGCAAGAAACTCAAATTATATAATTCAACTTACTCTGGTGATTCAAGGATAACCTCCAGTTATTTAAAAGACCAGTTCTGTTTATTATCACAAATCCTTCAATGTAATCAAAAGCTTTTTCTTCTAATATTAATTGTTCTTGGTCTCTTGTCAATGCTGTGAAATCTGCATACAGCACTCGTATCCATTTTACCTGTTCAAAACAAATATTTTTTGAGATAAAATGGAACTTGTAAAAACAGTAATTAAAATTATAAGACCTTGTTTATGATGCATTACCATTGCAGGTGCTGGTTCTAGTAAGACTCTTGCTTTTGTTATAATGCCAAACTGGCCTAGTCCTCCAAGTACACTGTGAAAGTCTGAAAGAGTTCACCTTTCTTCTCATCAGAACAGTCTACCACCTCTCCAGTTCCTGCAATCATTCACAACCAATTATTTTTTGAAACATTCTTATATATGCCCAAGGCAAAGTTCCATAAGGTATAACCATGATATTTAAAAAAGTTTTGCGACAACAATGCAACAACGATTGAAACATCGTTGGTTGCAATTGACTGAGATTCTCTATAGTATCAAGAATTGTGATGCAACCACGACCACAATTTAGAATATCATGTTAGTTTGAAGTGAATTATTACTTCAAAAGAGACAAAATAGTAGCTTCTGTATTTAAAATATTATGGTTTTTCCTCCTTGCTCCAACCTTTGACCCTATTTTCAACTAACTGCCACATGTTTTATTTTTTCACAATATGATTTGAGTGTTACTTACGTACAGTTTCATAGGTGTTGTACGCCCTATTCCAGAGAGAAAGTATCCGTTTTTTTGCTAACCGGCATAACAATTGCTAATAAAAATACACCTCTTAGATAGTTTCTAGCAGTTACCAAACTTTTATGTGAGGAACAGAACCACCGATACTTATAGTACTGTATATAAGTTTTATTCATATGATTTTATCATGAAGTTACCAACCTGTAACAATTTCCATGCTTTTGAACATTACTCATCTGGGGACCATGCCTAAAAGCCTGTCCACGTACACCAGCATTGAACAAAGTTCCACCAACAGTAAGATGTAAATAATCCGTCCAAGATCTTGGTGCTAACCCATACCTCAATGTCTCATTCAATATATTTATCCATAATTCTCCTCCAGAGACATCAACATAAGGATTTTCTCCCCCATATACCTGCATTTCTTGAACTTTAAGTGATTCCATGTTGATCACAATTCCTCCATGAGCCTCCGGCTGGTGCCTGCTATAGTTAGTTGAGAACTAGGACCCATGTTCCAAATATGCTTTATTGTGTTTGCAATATCAGAAAATGATTTTGGATGCATGCAATACTGTCATTGGATATGTTTGGTACCTGTTTCCAAAGTCTTTTGCTGCATGTTTAAGATCAGCTTCATGAAAACTGAAGTTTCCTTCCAAGGGAATTGCTTTCAATGAAGAAGGGGCACTAGAAATACAGAAATTAAGTTTAATTGTAATACAACTTGGGAGAAAAATCATAAAGCCTCTCATGAATAGAACAATGTATTCTCTAACAAGTTTAATTCCCCCAAAAGTGCTCAAAGAGCCTGGAGCGTTATCCCCAGCCTCACCTAAAATTTCTATTTAACAAAAAAGAGTAAAAAAAAAAGAGGATGGTTCTTTATGCGAAAATGTGAGACTGAGAGAAAAAGGTTATGGATTTAGATCTCTCACCAGGCAATATTCGCTCGGAGACAGTCGCGACTGTGGAAAGAGGAGATGCCGTCGTTGTGGGTTTGTTGTTGACCGCACGATACTTGAACTCCATTGAAAAAGATTGAAAGTTAAAGAAAGATGATCACGAACGATCTACACGAACAGACATGGACATTATTGTTATTGACACATGATCTGCACAACGAGCTAGATATCAAAAAGAGAAGGAGAAAGGCATATTTATATAGACTTACGAGAGAGAGAGAGAGAGAGAGAGAGAGAGAGAGAGAGAGAGAGAGAGAGAGAGAGAGAGAGAGAGAGAGAGAGAGAGAGAGAGAGAGAGAGAGAGAGAGAGAGAGAGAGAGAGAGTTTTTAAAAAGATGAATATTGCTTTTATTTAAACAAAGAGCATTACTTAACCAACATCGTTTTCCCAATGACTTAACCTACCCTGTGACAAGGGGGTCGATTTGTTGTTCTCGGTTTCGATTCCCGCAGTTGACAAACTAAGTGTTGGCTAGTGCGAAATTTGATTCTAAGCACGAGCGGACATTAGTTTTCTTTGTTTGGAAGAAAAAATTTAGGATGAAAAAACTTTGGGCTCTTTGAGCACTTACAGAGATTAATCTTTCATTGAAAATGTGTTGGGACACTTCGTAGGCCAACAATGGTACGAACTAAAAAAACAAATAGCATTAATGAATCTAAAAAAAAGTATCGATGAATGAGATCTTAACAAATCTCACGTATCTCACTTTTTCTAACCAGTTGCAACCACAATCCAATACCATCTTTTCATCATAGACAAAACATGTTTCAATTTTTTGCTCATTTTACCAATTTAAGTATCCTTTGTTTTCCCAATTTAGAAAAAATGTCCTTTCTTTTGCCACTGTATATATACTTATCTCTGTCTCTGAGAGTGCGTATGCTGCCCATGCTCCTATCTACTTCATCTATCCTTGCCATTGAACTGTATGAGAAGGACTTAGATTCTTAAACATTTATGCTGCACCAATATGATACCGTTAATAATAGGAAAAGTTGAACCACCCTCCCTTCACCTATGATATACTTAAACATTTATACTGCACCAATAGATGCCACCAATGACTATCTTAGTAGTATATATATCTTATAACTAGTATTATGGTGACTAGTATTTTACCTATGGGTGATACTGTATTTGTTATAATTTGCTTTGAAATTATAAATACGTTGAAAGTTGCAAAATGTAATATAATAAAATAAAAAGAAAAAACACTATAAAATGCGATATTTCAAATTTATTAAAATAGTTGTGTTGCAAAAAGTTTTAAAAAAAGTCTATACCATCTTATAATATTAATACGCCTCCAATCCAGCGAGGGGATTCGTCACTGCGTTCGGCGGTGGATACCCTGGTCTCGACCAAAAAAAAATCTTATAATATTAATAATAGAGTAAAAATGAAGGAAAAAGAAAATGAGATGTAATAATGGCGATATCTGCTACTCTCGTTGCTTCTCCCGCGCGGCTCACAAACAAAAACGTGAATGAGATTTAATTATTAATTTTTTTAAGAAAAATAATTTTGGAATTTTTGCTAGCGGTATCACTTTTTTGACAATTGGTAGTGGTTAAATTAATTGGGTTTAGTAGTTTGAGTAGATCACAGTAAATAGTAAATTCTACGTAATTTAATTTCAATTTTAATTAATTTTATAACCCAGGGGTGTGGTTGAGCGGTTGGGGCTCATCCTCCCTTAATCAAGTGTCGAGGGTTCGAACCTCGCCTTGGGTACAGAGCAAGACCAAAAAAAATTTTAAGAGAGTGAGACCCACTAATGATAAAAGTGAGAAGAAATAATTTGAAATGATATTTTTATCCTTAGGATTGAGATGAAAATGAGGGATTATTTAGTATTTTTGGTAGTCGATTGTTTGTATATATTGATAGTAGATAGATGGGGAAAAAAGAAAATGAGATATAATAAGGCGGTATCTTCTTATAATAATGGTGCTCCCGTTGGCGCGCGTTGCTGTTCCGTTAGCGCTTCTGTTGGCGCTCCCATTGCGGCTTCTCTTGGCACTCTTATTGGCGCTCTCGTTGGCGGTGTCATTGCTGCTCTCATTGTTGCTCCCGTGCGGCTAAAAAAAAATTGATGAGATTTAATTATTGTTAAACAAAAGTAATACGAGGTTTGGACGTGTGGTGTTTTTAAAGCAGAAGCACTTTTGTGTGTTGGCGTCAGAACACCTAGGTGCAAGAAATGAGAGTTTATGGGTTGCCTTATACTTCCAAGTTCTAATTTTACTTGGTTAAGTGCCAAATAGGACCAGACCAATACCTAAAGCAAAATTGACAATAAAAAGATTGATTAATGCAATTCAAATGCATGATTAATTATGTTCAATTGATGGTTATCATGAACCCTCTGATTAATGTAATTAACCACAAATTTGAATATGATCAATAATGTTTTCCAAGTTTTGTCAAAAAAAAAAGGTAATGATTTCCAAGTGTTCAAATCTACATTAACTGATTTCCAACATAATTAACCACATATTTGAATTCTATTAATCAACGATTTTTTGTCAACTTTGGTCTCAAAAGATATAGTGAATAATAATAATAATAATAATAATAATAATAATAATAATAATAATAAGGTTTAATTGGTGTCACCACCAAAAAAAAAATTGGTGTATATAATTGACTCTAAATTTTTGTACACCAACTAATAGAAGTTCATGGTTGATCCGTAACTTGAGGTAGTCTGTGGAGATGGTCAAGGGACAGGTCGTCTGATACTGTAGAATGAGGATGACCTGAACGCGCGAGGGGGTGTACCTGCAAGGACACTCCGACGCCCAAGTCAGCTACAGTACTATCTAGTGAATATTCGAATGAATTGCGTACCCGACACCTGGTGACTGATGTTATTTATAGTGATTAGTCTGGATCGTTGAAGTCGGATAGCTCAGTTGCGCTGGGGGCCCAAGTATCAGTTGGACTGACCATTCTGCTATTGGGCTGGATGACCACTTGCTGGATTAGGCCCAGTTGAACTGATCCTTCTCTTGTCGAGTTAGATGACCACTACTGGATTGGGCCTGACGACTGGCCCAGTCCAGAAGAATGGTATAAGTCACTTTTAAGATAATGGAGATAAGAAATTAAAAACTAATTATTTTATAATAATATCGTATCGTGATTAACTGACGTCTTAATATTAAATTAAATTAAATTAAATTAAATCCATATACTCCGGCTTCGCGAGGGAAATACTAGTAGAAGAGATAAATATAAAGGTCAAAGAAAAGAAGTGCAAAATCTATCCAACGATTTTCCCGCCAAAATCAGAGACAATCAGGCGATTCCAGAATCTTCTCCGTCACTCCTCCACTGCCGTCGCAACTCGCAATGGTAAGTCGTATCTTCTCTTTCTCTCTAACTGAATTTCATCCATTGTTTTCAACCATTTCGCCATGCGCAGTTCAATTTTCCTTTTTATCGGGGCTTTCATCCCAAATTTTAACCCTATTTTGCGAAATGCTAGGTTGAATAGCTAGCACTGTAATTTTATCCAACTATCATTTTAATTTGATGAAATTATAGAAATTAGGAATTAGAATTGACTAGAATACCTAATCGAGTACCAAATCGGTCTATGATTTCTGCAAAATGCGTTTCCATGAATCACAAATTGCTTTATTTGCTTTGTTTTTTGTGCAGTCGAAGAAAAGAGGTCTTTCATTGGAAGAGAAGCGGGAGAAGATGCTTCAAATCTTTTACGATTCACAAGACTTCTACCTGGTCATCACCAATATTTACCATTTTCATTTTGTTAATTACTCTCTACATGATTTTGTCTTTGTTTTTTCTGTGTTGTAAATAGTTGCTATAGCGGGTTATAGTTTTATAACATAGCGGAATTTGAACAAATTGCTATTGTCTGTGAACCACGATGCCTATCAGTACTGTCAAATAGCGGCTATTTGGTGCCATAGCGCTATATAGCATGGCGGAATTTAAGCAAATCGCTATTTTTTGCAATTCGCGATTGACAATATTGTTTTTTTATTGTTGTATAATTTATTGACCGATTCATATGTAGTTTGTTGTTTCAGCTTAAGGAGCTCGAGAAGATGGGTCCCAAAAAGGGTGTCATCTCTCAGTCTGTGAAAGATGTTGTCCAAAGCTTAGTGGATGATGACCTTGTTTCCAGAGATAAGATAGGAACTTCTGTAAGTGTACATTTGAACTAGCGATGTTCCTTCCTAGTTCTAGTTTATCATTGTTAGGAGTGATGCTTGATATTATATGAGATATGCTAGTTTAAAAGGTAAATTGTCAAAGATATAGAGTTTGTGTTTGGTTATGCTTTCAAGATCTTCTAATGTTGAAATCTTGGTTTTGAGATATTTCCAACACAAAACCAAACACATGATTTTTCTGGTTTGAGTTTCTTTGTGTGTTTACTGATTAATTGATACTCCTATGTTTTGTTCTCAGGTATACTTCTGGAGTCTTCCTAGCTGTGCTGGAAATCAGGTAAAGTTTTATTAAAAAAGCTGCTAGACTTTGCTGTTATACCACCTTTATGTCGATTAGATAGTCACTGCCTCAGTGCTCACTACCATTACTTCTATTGTATCCTGATATAAACTTAATTACAATATGGTAAATTGAATGCACAGCTAAGGAACGTGCACCGCAAACTTGAATCTGATCTGCAAAGCAATAAACAGCGGTATGAACAACTTGTTGGACAATGTGAGGAACTAAAGAAGGGAAGAGAGGAATCTGTGAGTCTAATACCTCCCCTACCAGATGCCAGTTCTCCCTGCTTTTGTAGGAATCAAATGGCTGGTCATCATATATCCTAACATTGCATTTGAACCAGGATGCACGAGAAGCGGCCCTAGCAGATTTAAAAGCCATTGAGCTGAAGCACAATAAATTGAAGGTTGGCTTGCGGATAATTTGTTGATAAGCATTAAGTATTATAGATATTGTGAGTTTTTAACTGTCAATTACTATTCGACTTTTGCAGGATGAATTGGCAAAATATAGAGATAACGATCCGGCTGCCTTTGAAGCAATGAGTTGAGAAATGTTTTCTTTTTAAAAAAAATATCTTTATCTGTACACTAATGATTTAGAAGGTTAATCTGAATACTTTTTATTGCAAGTTGTAAAAATATTGTATCGGTTTTAATATTGGCAGAGGAAGCAATTGAAGTTGCCCATGCATCAGCTAACAGATGGACAGGTTCTACTTTCTATGTTTTCCTTTTCATTTTTTTCCCTGAATGGAGTTTTGACTGGGAAGCGAGAAATGGAGTACCTGGTATTGTGAAATTTCACATTTATATACTATGAAGGTGATGCTTATAATATCTTTTGCTGTGGCTAAAAAACGATGCAGACAACATTTTCACTCTGAGGCAATGGTGTTCAAACAACTTCCCTCAGGCTAAGGAACAACTTGAAAGCATGTACAGGGAGGTCAGTCATTTCAGTTTAATGCTTCAATCTTCAAGTACTGTGTGTAATGTCTGCTAATTATTAGGCCGTTTGGTTCTGAAATAATCACTCACTTGAATAGAATGATATGACTTGGTAACAGTATAAGGGTTACCACGTTATCCCTTTTCTTAATACTCAGCTATAACACAGTCTTCTGAGATACCAGTCAAGTTCTCTACTCTGGTATGTCTTTGTTTCTTATTTCAGTCTTGGATCTCAATGCAGGTTGGTATAACAGATGATTTTGACTATTTGGAGTTAGCTCCTATTCCAGTCAAAGCAGTGGCTGAGTAATTATTACTTGGCCTGTCTGAAGGCCCACGCCCCTGGTTGTCGTGCTTCTCTCAATTACTGATGGTTAAATTGTAAAATTGAGATTACCAATGAATTCTCTTTTATAGAGAAATGTGATGTTATTTTCACTTCCTTCTTCTCTCTTGAGGTTTGAGAAGATGTATATATTAAGATTCCCTTTATTTGGTACCACTATGACTGAGTTAGGTATTGCTGGTCCTGCATTGTGATTCATTGATGCTTTTTTTTTCTTCACATTTTATCTTTACGGTAATTATGGTAAGAAAAACAAAAGTTTGTTGTAATCACCAAATAAGAGGTCCGTAGTGGACCATGATATTCTGGAGCTAATATGAAACGACGCTGTCAATTTATTGCTAAATACTAATAATGCGTAGCTAAATAAATGTGTTAATCTATAGTGAATAAACTAGTTAGTGGATTATAATTATTGTTACATATCATCGCCCATTCTAGAAATACCCTCAAAAACTTCATTTCTTAGTAGCTCATATTTTTGTATCCTCTGCTCAAGTCTATTTACTACTGGAACATATTTCTTCAAGGGTATGAATATATCTCAAATTAAGTCAAAACATGGTCTATTTCTCAATGATGTTGGTATCTTACGAGTACTATGTTGAAAAACATGGCATCTATGGAAGTTAGAGAGAAAACCCTTAAAAATCTATTATATTGAAATTGAGAAAATATTACTAATGAGAAGAAGATGAATACAAATGAGTGTATCATCTACCTTATATACTAACAAATTAATGGACCTTACTACTATCTATATACTATCTATATTTTAACATACTACTTTGCCAACAGCACCTAAATCCTCTGTAGCGGCTTAAGAAATTGAATAAATATATTTCTTTTGTTTTCTCACGGATGAGGCATTTTACAGAGTATACAAGCATGAATATATTTATAAAAATATTTACAAATAAATGCGAATATATTTTATTCTTTAAAGAATATTCTTTAGAGAATTCGAATCTCTTATAAGCTGGCACTTTATTCCTCAACAACAATGCGTACCCTGTAAACAATGTTCACGATTCGGTTTATTCAAAAGCAATCAATTCTATATTGGATTTATTTTGCCAAGAAAAACTCTGCTGGATTTGTAGGTTTTTGTAGTAAAAAAACTCAAATTGTAGTTTGCAAAATCGAATGTAGTTACTAACACCAATTCAAAATCACTCTGGTCAGCTCCATACCTCTACTAAATACGACTCATAATCTATGAAGCACTGGCACTAGACACTAACATGGACGCACAAATACCGATTTTAATTTAAAAAATATGAGTACTTGAAATGTCTGTGTCAGTGTTCAACACGATATGTGTTAAACAGGGAAAGAAACTGATAAGATAGTAGCATTATCGTTCATCAAAAATCATAGAACATTGACTAATGATAAAAACTGAACAAATCAATGTCTGCAATGCATTGATGTCATGAATTAGACTCAGTTGTATCTTTGGCCCCACAGCCTGCCTGTAGACCAAGCCAACGGTAGCCATCCAATGTAACGGTTCACATATTGTCTTGGGAGGTTGAAAAAAAATCATAAGAAAAACAGACAAAAAGGACCAAAATGATCTTTAAAAAAAATAAAATAAGGAACTCATATTTGAAAGTTATATTCAAACAAAACCAGTTGTACATATTCTACCTACCAATCATTAGTAACGTGCATGGAATCTTAACCCTACACGTGGCATTGATCAACGGCAATTGATGCCTTTGTTCTCTGTCCTATACTGCTAGCCAGAGTGGCTGTTACTGTTGTTTTTTCTTTCATTTCATTATAAAAACCTAACCTTGCCTTTCATCTACGACCAAGTTTCACATTACAACTCTTCTAAAAAAAAGCTTCAAATTGCAATTACAATGGAGGTGTTTAGATTTCAAGTTTTGGTGACGTCAATTCTTGCTCTTTCTTTGGCTCTTGTTGTTCCTTCCATTAATGCTCAAATCCCAATTCCTTCACCTGCTCCTGCTCCCACAAGTGATGGTATCATATCATTTCATATACTCTCTCAATTTTTCCTTTTTTATTAATTATTAATGGCATCGTTCAAATCAATGTTTTGAAACTCGGACCGGGCATTGAATCGCTGAAACTTTCAAGTTATGTTTCAATTGCTTAAACTGCGGTTGAACAACTGAAATAACTTAACCAAACGGTGTCAGTTCATGGTTTAATTGATTGAACAGACTGATCGGTTCGGTTTTCAAAACACTGATTTAAATTCTAATTGGGGTTGATAACAAGTTAATTTTGTGGTTTTATTTTATTTGGTGTGCAGGTGTAGCAGTGGACCAAGGAATTGCTTATGTGTTGATGCTATTGGCTTTAGTTCTTACTTACATAATTTATTAGTCAAATCAATCTATGGAAACTCAATCTCATGGATTCATCTATTGATTACCATGCTTTCATTTTAGTTTCTCTTTTGTATTTATTGTTTTCAACTCTATTCTTTCAATGAAATTCTTTTGATATTTATCTGTTGGTTAGTTAATTTTATTGCTGATGTAGTAGTTATCAATAATCTACCCTAATTTTCTTGTTAGTAGTCCCACCCCACACACTCTACATTTTTTAGTTGGAAGAATATGTTATCAACAAAATTTGGCAGATTTCAGGTTTCACAAGCTGATTACAGTTGGGCAGAAAAATAAAAAACAAAAATAAATAAATGGTTGGGGGTAGAATTGGAACCTTTTACTTTTGGCTTTTAAGAATTCTTTAACTTTTATAAGACAAATGTTGTAGATAGAAAGTGGTCTCCACTAAAAAACTTGCAGTGTTAAATAATTTGACTTGGTTGTTAAGACTAGAACTGTGGTGGAAACGCATCCAAAATGAGAATTACCTCAACAGCTACTAAATCTAGCTTAAATATCAACGCATGTTCATGTGTTGTTAATGCTGCTGACAGTAGTTCCAAACACTTTGTGATTCTCAACATTGTAGTTCTAAGCGTTGGCGACAAACACAACTATAGTACTCCTCTTTGCCATCTCACCTGCCTCTGTCTCTCCTAAACCCTATCCACCTTAACCTAAATCCACATCGACTACTCTTCTACGACCGCATTGACCAATACCCTCACCTCAGTAAGGGAGATATTTCTGGCGCATTCCTGGTAAGGGTGGAAAAACAGGATTGACCCATTGTGTCGGCTTGCCAAAAAAGAGTGGGCAAGTTGGGGTATCCCAAGATTCCCAGCCTGCCATCCCGTTTATCCCAACCCGCCAATCACATTAACCTATTGGGTTGCACACGAGGCGGGGCGAGCTAGCCCGCTTATCTTTTTTTAGAAAAAAAAAAGGGACTGGATAACTCACATTACATTCTCATGCACAGATCAGTGAGTGATGTGACAAATTCATGAGTGTTCTCCTTTACTTTCTCATTGTGAAACTGAAATTGTCAAAGATGGAAGAATAACACCAAACAGTACTGTAATTTATGGTTTCTTTTAACTATTCTTTGGAACCGTGTTTCTTCATTGCAACTTGCAAATGTAATGCTTATGCATAAATTTGCGGAAATTGTTTGATGATTAAATAATTATCTAGACATTGCAGCTAGAATGCTTCTGATGTAATGATACTTTAATTTGGTTACCGTATTTTTAGTGCGCAATTTCCACCGACTTTGCCGGTGACTAATCTACGCCGGGGAACCTAGCTGGTCACGTGTAAACCCGGCTTTGCCGGTCCGTGTGGTTCTCCCCTCCCAACAGAGTTAATTTTTACCACACCCAAGATTCGAACTCGAGACCTTGGAGTGGGATCCGAGCCCAGTTACTTTTGCAAACACTGATTTTTCATTTTTTTTTCAAAAAAAAAAGGAAAAGAAAGCTCAACATTCGTCATTTGATCTTTTCTGTGTGCATCACTTTTTTCCTCTTCTCCTTTATCTCAGCTCAGCAACTCATGCAGTGGATATGAGTGGAGAACAACCTCATTCTTCCTTCATTTGAGCGCTTTCTTCTCACTTCTGAGCACCTATCTTCCTCCACAAAAGCGACCATTGCGAAACTGAAGAAGTAAAGGTCTATCTTCATCTTCCATATTTCATTTCCATATTTCATCTCAATGAAGCGCCTTTCTTTCTCTCTATGAAATGAATCTGTGAAAATGGATTGTGTATTTGATTTATTGTGGAACAGATTTGCCAGCAACAATAGTTAAATCAATATTTTCCTAATTCTCGTTAAAAAAAATATTGATCCAATGCTTAAACGGGACAGACCGACTCGTTTTTCCATCCCTAATTCCATACGACTCGCAATGCATTCTCTAATTCAAAGGATTTTGGGCACTAAAGATTAGGACCGAAAATACTTTCGTCACAAGTCGAGAAAGGACAAGTGTATGTTGTGAGATCCTCTCCTAGAATAGTTATGGTATGTTGCAACAAATCAAGCTTTCTCATATTGAGTTCTTATAAGATATTTAATCGCTGTCCTAATGCATGTATATCCCTATTTTCATTGCACTCGTTAAAAAAAAATCTTTCTAAATTAAAGCTCTTAATTGTGATTTACTATTTCACAAGGTAGATTCAATAGTCGTACTTTGATTTCTATCGAAAATGTTTTTTTAAAGAACCTTGATTATGAACATATTATTAATGACTTTGGGACAAAAAAAATTCAAGGATAATGATATTGAAATGATTCATAGGAACACAATTGGTCGCTTAGTCATGACACCCAAAATCTAAAGAGCCACTTCGATCGCAAAAAAAAAAAATATGTCTTGACCATATAGTATACGATAGCCAATATTAAACTGATATGTAAACCTCACTTCTAATGAATGATATTGAAATGATAGAACTGGTATGACAAATATTAACCTTGACCATACATAGTACAAGATAGCCAAATACATCAAGTGCTGAAGGGGACTTCTATGTTTGATATTTTTTTCACATTTTATATACATCCTCTGTTCTGTTCAATAATTTGACACATATAAGTGAGCAGAAGAGAAACAGAATTCCCTACATCATAGTGGTTGCAGAATACAATATGTTGTGGAAGCCACTTGTCATCATGGACAACAAAGCCTGCGAAATTATGGCTTAAGCTAAGCCAACAGCAAAACTAAATTGAACAAGTTCCTAAAATAAGTTTCTCAAACTTTATCATACAAGTGATTTTGAGCAAACATGGAAATGGTGCATAAACAAACCATTTAACTGCCATATTAAATGTAACATCAATTCAACAGAAAGAAACTAATGCATAGATAACAATAATACAGTCGGTTGTGTCACAGCCGAGAAAAGGTACCTTCTCAAAGTGCCATCTCAGCTTGCAAAGCTGCCAATTCATCTTCCTCAGGAGTTCGTTTTGTAGGAACCGGGCGTGTAGGTTGTCGCCCAGCTGGAGCGTGTACTGGGGCAGCAGGAGCTGTAGTTGCTGGTTGAAGAAGCTCTTCTTCCAATTCAGCACTTTCCAATTCTTCAAGTTCTGCTTCTAATTCATCCTGAAAATGGCAAAGAAATTCAGAATGCTCCACAGACATTCAGGGCCTGTTTGGATCAGTTTATCTAGGGCTTATCTATTGGCATAAGTACTTGCGATACTGTCTGGGAGAACTTATGAAAACAGCTAATGACATGTTTATAAGCTATTTTCAGCTCATTTCCATAAGCTCTTCAGGATAGCTTATGAAAACAACTTATCGTTTATAAAAAATAGTTTAACATTTTTTATCTTTTATTAAAAAAACAGTTTATGCATGAGCGCTTCAATAAATTATTTATCCAAAGACGGGCTCATTAGTGCTCTACAACACTATACAACAATTAAAAGATACAACTATCCTGTTTGCAACTAATATAACACAGATTATATAAACATTTGAGAGAATGACCTCATCAAAATCAGCAGCTGCACCAATTGGAGCTGATAGTGCTTCCTGAATTTGCTTCATGTTCTCAGTCTGTTCATTTATCTCATCCATGGTCTTGTCGACATCGTCAATATTCCTGAAAAAAATGTAACAAACACAACAACATAACAAATCAGAATCAACAGTTCATTAAAATCTTTAAAAAAATATATAATAGCAGTACATACGTTGCTTTCTGCATAGCCTTCATAGTAGCTGCTCCTGTTCTTAACGCATCTACTGTTTCCGTGGTGGCTTTAGCACCTTCCAACATTATCATCTGTAACACAAATTACCAGCATAAGATGTAAAAGAAGCTCAATAAACTAAATCATTGTCTGATATGTTTACTATATAAATAACTATATTCGTACCTGGTCATGAATACGCAATTGGAAATTTCCAAGCTGCTCAACTTGTTGTTCATATAACCTCTTCCTCTTCAAACATTGAATTGCCGCTTCACAACACAAAAACTCAAGTCACGTGCCGTGAAATAAGTGAAAGTGGGATAAAAAAGGGACACTCTGAAGAGCAAGCACACGAGTTTAGCAACCTACCCTTTTTGTTCTTTCCCTTAGTGTATTCTTTGGCCTTTTCAACTTCTGCCGTAGCCTTTTTAAGGAGTACTTTCTCCTTTTTCTCTAGCATTTCAAGCGTCTGTATGATTCAAAGGGAAAACCATTCAAATCGTGGAATTCTCTCTCAAATAAAAAATACAAATTACTTCTCAAAATGAATGTCTAACAGTGAACATTGCACATATCTATTGTTATTAATGCAGTAATACTTCAATTATTCATTTCAAACAGAAATTGATAGATTCAATAGGTATAAAAGGAAGATTGGAGGAAAAAACGGAGTTTTATTAGCGAATCCCTTTGAATCAATATGATCTCGAAGAGAATGTAAAATAAAGCGGTATGGTTGATTAAAGAGCACCCAAACCTCTTCCATGTTTTGATTTATTTTCAAGACCCATCTAATTATCTTTGCTGCCCCTACTTATGACATCGCATCCTAAGTCCTAACCCCCTTAACAAACTAACAAACAAGCTATGTAGTCAATAGCAATAGCAGTCGGTGTAGCGTTGCGTAGCAGCCCCTAGACGCCATGCAATTTTCCGTTCAGTTGCAGTTGGAGTAGCAATTGTAGCATCATAAATTGTGGCCAAACAGCACTCGTAGCGGTTGCTAAGGTATACTTCATTAAAAATCTGATAGAAACCGATTTCAAATAGTAAAGATTTGGAACAATTTTCTGGTTTATATTCACTCAAACAGAATTATGGTATTGAAGTTACACAGAAGTTACTATGAACACATCAATCTAGAGAACATATGAGAGTCTCTAGTCTCTCCCAATGCCTAAAAAGGCCCCAATTCCCTTACTAATTCATCAGATATCCCATCTATCCTCCCTCTTCCCTATTTATACTAATAAATACATAAACTGTCAAATAGGAAACTGCCAAACAACAGTTACCCATAACTGCTACTGCACACAATTAATTAACACTAATAATAATAACAGCCCTAATAATAATAATAATAATATATACTAACTAAATAATAACTGCCAAACTGCCCATTCTAACAATACTCCCCTCCTAAACTTTCACCTTGTCCTCAAGGTGAATTGACAAATGACCTCCTGGATCCCATTGTTGAAAGAACAAGCAGCCAAACAAATTGGAACTCTCAACAGAATTTGTCTTGACCTCTTTTTCTTCTTTTTCCTTGCAATTCATTCCTTTTGCTTTCACGTTTGAGTAATCAAAAACCAAAATCTTTTTGGCTTTCTTCTTAATTAGGATTTTCTTCTTTGCTCCATTTTGTTTTGACCATGGTTGTTTTTGTGTTTTTGATCCTATTATTGTTTTCACAACCACTCTTGGTTCTTGATTCTTTACAAAATCCATTTCTGGCCTGATAACTGCCTCAAAAAAATTCTGCTCATCATCATCCTTACTGCACTCAGTATTTTCTTCAATTCTGTCCCCATAGAACTTGTAACTGCCTTGGCACTCTGGTTCTTCAATTCTGTCCTTGTCACTCATGTATCCTCCTTGGCACCCTTGGTAGTGCTCTTGACTCATTATGTAATCACCAACATAATGTAACTGTTGTACAGAATGTAACTGCCGTACAGTTTGTAAGATGTTGGCCATGGATTTAATCAATTCCTCCATTTGTCCCTTGATTGCATCATCACGGGAATCCAGAAAATCGTGTCTGTCATGGCGCCTATATGATTCACTGCGCCTGAATTGGCCAGAGTTATGGCGCCCAGAATGGAGCATGGGGCAGTAACTGCCCTCCTGCACAACGCGCCTGAAGGGAAAACGCTTGTGAGGGCGCCCCAATGTTTCTGACACCTGCTGCAGTGCCTGCAGTGAATTTGATAACTGCTGTACAGTTTCCAAAACAGCGTCCATCTTCCGTCTGTCTTCTTCCCTCGCGCGTTCCAATTCTTGGAAGCGTACTTTCATGTCTCTTCTTGTAGTAACCATCAATTTTTTCCAGGAAAGTAACTGCTTTGATAAGAGTTGATAGAAACCGATTTCAAATAGTAAAGATTAGGAATAATTTTCTGGTTTATATTCACTCAAACAGAATTATGGTATAGAAGTTACACAGAAGTTACTATGAACACATCAATCTAGAGAACATATGAGAGTCTCTAGTCTCTCCCAATGCCTAAAAAGGCCCCAATTCCCTTACTAATTCATCAGATATCCCATCTATCCTCCCTCTTCCCTATTTATACTAATAAATACATAAACTGTCAAATAGGAAATTGCCAAACAGCAGCTACCATAAATGCTACTGCACACAATTAATTAACACTAATAATAATAACAGCCCTAATAATAATAATAATATATACTAACTAAATAATAACTGCCAAACTGCCCATTCTAACAAAATCCAAATTTGCCCTCATTTTTAGCTGTTCCCACTTCTTTTTTGGGGCTTTTTGGTAAACTTTAGCCAACTGAGGCCATAATGCCACTCTGTGCTTTTCTTCCTCTTCTCAGCTTGCTGTTTTGCACAGTTTTACTTCTCCGTTCACTATTCTGTACAATTCCTAAATCCCCGCTACCATCTATTCTCCGTTTTCAATGTTCTGCCATTGCTACGACATCGACCTAGTCACAACCACTACTCTGTTTACAGTGTTTGAGAGTATTAGTAATAATGAACTTTGATTATTAGTTATAAACACACCTTTAATATTGTATATTCTTCTATTTTTGAGCTTTTATGTGTAAGGTGTAAATTGCTTGTATCGTTTCCCTAGACTTTGAAATAGCGGCCATACCACTATCCGCTATAGCGCTTTGGGGTCATTCGCTACGCTATATACTATTGGCTACATAGCTAACCACTTAGACTAGCTAACTAACTATGATTGGTTAGCTAACTAATCACTATGATCACCAATCAAACCAGAATTCAATAATAAAAACTCAGATAATCAGTCCACAATTTGGCTAATCCAACAAGGCAGTGACTGGAAAGAATCACAAGAATATTCTGTCAATGATGATGTTCTAATAGATCATAAAATGTTGGGATATACAAAAAAAAAAGATTTTTATGTAATTTTATGAAATCAATTAACAAAATACTTAATATGGATATGGGGCAATTGAAGTATTTATTATTAATTATTCAATTAACAAATTCCCATGTTGTTATTCAGTGTCAATCATGTTACAAGATAACAATTGAGAGCAAAATAGAAAACTACAATTCATTCAAATCAAACAATTGAATTCATTTTAGATATGTAAATAACCAAAAATTAAAGGGGAAATTACCTCATTTAACTTGTCTAAAGTGGCAACAGCATTATTTTCCTGTTTAGGTTTACCAAATACTCGGCTAAACATGATTTCGTGAAAGATCTAGTTGAAACGCTCAAAATTGAATCAAAACGGGATCGTTTTAATGGTTAAACGAATGAAAGATTCAGACTTTGGGGTAGAAAAAGCAGAAAGAGAACGATGGTGTTTGGCTTGGGCGTGTTGTTTAGGTGTCTTAGATTCGAAGGCAAAAGGAAGAAAAGAAGATATAGAAGTGCAACACAATGGAACGTTGTTTCTTTGTCTCTTCCTTTAATTCCACGTGGCGCGCATTATTTAGACTGTACTATTGTAGTTGTAGTAGTAGGGTGAAAAAACTTAAAAAGAACATTTGGATGAGATGCTAGATGTCTCTTCCATCTTAATCATTTAGTTTTGTGCATGTAGAAGTGTTAAATCTAGTAAGAGATAGCTTTGCCGCCCATTATGGACTTACTTGGCTCGAGAAATTAGTCTTTTGGCTCGAGAAATTAGTCTTGCAGTCGTGCGAAGGATACTAATTTATAAAAAAAAGAGTAAAGGCCCAAATTCGTCTCGAACTTTTCGAGACACATCGGTTCTGACAATTCCAAAACGAGACACGTTGGTCCCTCCGTCCATTTAACTATTACCAGCTAAACGTAAATTGAACTTTTTTTAAAAAATTGAGCGACTATTGGCCAATGTTATCAGAACCGGACCGGTCATCGAGCCGGTCAAGGCACTGGGTCACTGGGTCTTTGGTCTGACCGACAGGTCTTTGGTCGGATCGCATGAGCCGGACACACTAAAAATAGACCTGATATGAATAAATTTGTACATAACAAAGCCATCAAAAAATTGTAATATATCTTAGTAATCTATAAAACAAATTCTCAACACAAAATTAACATAATTCTTCAAATTTACTATACAAGTTCAAATCCATAAGGACCATAAGTCCATAACCACATCGTAAGTATCTAATTAAATAAACAACCATGAAATAATGGTCTCAACATATCCAAAATCATAATTAATACCTAATTACATATACTTTACGTAAGATATATAATATATATCATGTTTGTAAGCTTATTAACAACATATGAAGCTGCCGCAGTGGTTAAGAGGGGCGACGCCATCTTTTGTTGCAGGGTTCGCTTTTGGCAGGAAGACTTTTTGTGACAAAAAAACATGAAAAGTTAAATTAAAAGAAATTGAGCCATTTATGCAAGTAATCCGGATCGGGAAGGGCATCGGTTCGACTGGGACTTGGCGGTCTGTTTCCGATAACACTGCTATCGGCTATTAACTCAGTAATGAATCACTGTCTCGCATTCGACTGAGCTTTTTCCCCCTCTGCACTGCTCACCACCAGGTTCACCGCCGCCCTACTCCGGCTCTGTCTCTGCTCGCCGAACGACACCGCATCTCGCACTGGCGACAGTGGTAAGAAAATAGAATTTCCGCCTTTGTTTCCTCCTTTGTTCAAAAGCCCTAATTTGTATTTCCACTATATTTCCCCTAAACTTCCTTGAATTTCCCTTAAGTTGCAACTTTGTTCAAAATTCAAACCCTAATTCAAATTTCTGAGTTTGCCATGTACATGATTGAGTAAGTTCTTCCTTATTGTTAATTTCTGGTGTTATGAATTTTGTTGGCTTCAAATTCTTCTTTTGTAAATCAGTTCTCGAACTTCTGAAGTTGGTGTTTGTAGCAGGATTGTGTTTTTACTTTGAAAAAAAAATAAGATTAAATTTTTGTTGTCAATAACGGAAAATTACTTAAATGCTAGTTTGTTTGGCTTGTTTGGATACAACTAATTTGTTCTAAGATTGGTGCTTAGGCGAATAAAAGTATATTGATTCTTGCTTTGCTTTGTGTATTATGATAGAGAACAAAAGAGAAAGAGAATGGATGAGGCTAAGGAAGATGACATGGTTATAGAATCAGTTCACTCTACAGTGTTCAAAGAGTCGGAAAACCTTGATGGAAAGTGCCTCAAGATTGAGGGCTATGACTTCAATCGAGGCGTCGATTATCGACAGCTTCTCAAGTCCATGCTCAATACTGGCTTTCAGGCTTCCAACCTCGGCGACGCTATTGAAGTCGTTAATCAAATGGTTTTTTCTTGAACACCCAAAAATCATCTCTATATTTATCTCATTTTCCCCTGTTTGCTCATAAATTTCTCATCTTTGCATTTTTTGGGACATGGGGTTGAAGCTAGATTGGAGGCTGGCTGATGAACCAATTGCCGAGGATTGCACCGATGAAGAGAGGAGTTTGGATTACCGGAAATCTATCACCTGTAAAGTGTTTTTGGGTTTCACTTCTAATCTCATCTCCTCTGGTGTCAGAGAAAACGTTCGTTACCTTTGTCAGCATCACATGGTGAGTTTCCTCTAAAACTTGCTTCCCTAAATTTCAAAGTTTTTACTGTTTATTCACTATTATGGATGAAAGATGTAATTTTTAGACTGGTCTATAGTGCTAAAAAAATCATAGTTACACTTCCTTGGAAGAGGTGAAAAAAGGTATTCTAGATGTATATAACCGTATATAGTATATAACCACCAAGTTTTTTCATAGTATATAGATTGAGCATGAAAAGATTGTACTGACGAATTTTTTAGGATAGAGGGGTCAAATTGAAGTTCCCTCCATGAAAAAAATTACACAACAAATATAGCAAAGATAAAGAAAAAGATGTGTGACTATGGAAAGTGGATTGTTTCTCGGCAATCATATTCATTTCTTCCCCTATTACTTTTCTAGCCGCTGGTAGTTAACTTTCATATTTTCGTCTGATTCCAAATCAGCGGAGTTTACCTTACCAGCTTACCTTCGTTTGCCTTGTGTATTGCCTTCTACTCAGCCTGCAAATCGAGCACTACACTACCACAAATTATAGTGTCATTTAGCTTAAATATCTCCATAAATTTTTCTACGTGATTGGGTTAGAAGATTGGCTTGATTCTCTCCACTGAGTTGATCAGCTTTATAGCAACCTAAAGTTCTCGAATTATATGTTTTCCTTTCCTCTCTGGGTAGGGAGAAAAAAGAACTCAGGATGATAATACTCTTTCCATTCTACAGTCTATATTCATATGGGAGATTTATGTGTTACTTGCAAGTCTAGTGAGAAGCAAAAGAAATAGGCTGAACATGTTTTTGTCTTGGTGATAGTGTGATACTAATAAAATAATGCTTTTAACTATACATACACTTGGTGTAAATAAAAATAAGACAATGAAATATAATTGTATGTTTATATAAATCTTTTTTACAATTTAATTATGAAATTAAAAAATAACTTGAATCACTTTTTACAATAGCATAAAAACTTTTTATGCTATTGAAATTGGTCTGAAACTTTTTGTCTGTTGCAATTTCCTTCCTTTTATAAGATAATCTATATATTTGCCGGTGGCTTTTGTGAAACAATGTTATAGTGTATGCTTATTGAATTGGGAAGTAAGTTGCTAAAGCAAGCGCTTTTTTTAATACAGAAATAGTCATGGTAGTCTGTGTTACTTTTCTTGCATCCATTCTACAGGTTGATGTAGTTGTTACAACTACAGGTGGTATTGAAGAAGATCTTATCAAGTGCCTTGCACCAACATATAAAGGTGAATTCTCTCTCCCTGGAGCCTATCTTCGCTCAAAAGGATTGAATCGAATTGGTAATTTATTGGTTCCTAATGATAACTATTGCAAATTCGAAGACTGGATTATTCCTATATTTGATCAAATGTTGACTGAGCAAAATGATGCGGTAAGCAATTCCACACTTCTCCTGCATTATAAAATCTATACGGTTCAATTTTTTTGTGGATTCCTGCAGACCCATTTATTGATCATACTAAATTTTGTAGAATACATTTACTCTGCTCGAAAAATATTTCTCCTCTTTCTTCCTTTGTCAATATTAGCATTTTATGTGAAAGATCATTTCGTGTACAATTGAGTGAACTTTTATCAATATCAGTTTTCACTTGTAAGCTTTTTTCTGTCACTTTATCATCTTTTTTTTTGCAGAATGTTAAGATGTTGTGGACACCATCTAAGTTAATAGCCCGATTGGGAAAAGAAATAAACAATGAAAGCTCTTACCTTTATTGGGCATACAAGGTAAGAATGAGTCCAAGCATAGATTTTCCGCAAAACATGCTGTTCTCTCTTTCATTTATGATTCAATTCGTTACCGTAGTTTCTTTTTCCATCAGCATACTGTTGATTATCTACCATTTGTGTCGATTTTCTTTTTGCCGATTAATTTGGGTTCCAGAAAGCTGGGCATTATATAATCTTATTAATGTCTTTGATGTTTTTCAGAACAACATTCCGGTATTTTGTCCAGGCTTAACTGATGGCTCATTGGGGGACATGCTATACTTCCATTCCTTCCGCAACCCGGGTCTGATTGTCGACGTAGTGCAAGGTGTTTTCTGCTATCTTTTTATTTTTCCTGTTCGCTGATTTATAAGCACTTGTCAGCGTAACTAAAATAACAAGCAATGCAACAGATATAAGGGCCATGAATGGCGAAGCTGTACATTCAAATCCTAGGAAGACAGGAATGATTATTTTAGGAGGCGGCCTTCCGAAACATCACATTTGCAATGCCAATATGATGCGCAACGGTGCAGATTATGCGGTTTTTATTAATACTGCACAAGAATTTGATGGAAGTGATTCTGGAGCTCGTCCAGATGAGGCTGTTTCGTGGGGAAAAATAAGAGGATCAGCTAAAACTGTTAAGGTACATCCTAAATGTTCTCTTTCCATGAATGTATTTCCTTATGCGGAGCTGGTTTTTACATTATTATCACCATGAATATCACCAACATCTTCATTTATTTCATTGAACCAGGTACATTGTGATGCAACGATCGCGTTCCCTCTCCTGATTGCGGAAACGTTTGCCTCAAGAGTGGAACCTCACCATTGATAAAGGCATACTGCAAAGTTAATTTGCCACAGCGTTAGCATACATTTCTTACTGTTGATCCTCACAGCAGCTGCATCAGATCATTTTTACTTTGGAGCTGTGGTTTTTTATAGCTGAAGTGGTTTATAATTTTAATATCTAGAGCTAATAAGGCCAGAAAAATTTTTCAACTTATTCATTATTTGTACCATCTTAAATATTTATCAACAGCATGAACCTTTGTTAGTCCTTAATGATTAACACTATTTTGCTGCTTAGCTCTTAAACATTTCATATTACTTGTATTTTTTCTTATAAAAAATTGAACTTCAAAATGATTGCAATGAAAAGTTCCAACATTATGGCTTTTTCCCTAGATAATTGTTTGGACTAAGGCCCTTTTGGATAAACAGCTTAATTAAACACTTATGGCATAAGTAGTTTCTATAATTAAAGATAAAGTAATGTTAGACTATTTTTCTATAAGCTGTTAGCTGTTTCATAAGTTATTTTGGAGAGCTTGTGGAGATTAGGTCAAAACAACTTATGAACATGTCATAAGCTGTTTTAATAAGCTCTTTCAAATAGTCTCACAAGTGCTTATGTCAGTAGATAAGTACAAATAAGTTGATTCAAATAAGCTAAATGAGATTTGACATTTTTATAGAAATTCTATAGAAATTTGCCTTCAAATCAAAATGAAAATGTTATTACAAACACAAAATGCCATCTTATTCAAGTACATGAAACAAAATAGGTTAATGATAATGAAATAACTTTAGTACAAAAAAGAACTCAAGCAATGCGCCTGCAAATACTGAGTCCATCTCCTATGGAAGCGAGAGCAAATTCAACATGAGAATCTGCAGTGATTGTTTTGTTGAATTCAATAGCTGCTTGTGTCCCTGGTTTGGAATGTGGTGGAACTTTCTCTTCAGGCCAAGCAACACGTCCACCCCATAGAGTGTTATCATATATAAGTAAACCACCAACCTTCACTAGCTTTATAATCCTCTCATGGTAGTTTATATAGTTCTCTTTATCAGCATCAATGAATGCAAACTCAAAACTTCCTTCATTTGTAGGCTGTGTAGCAAAACATTCAAAACAAAATATCAGTACATCACATCACCAACTGTTAGTAACTTTTTTTTACAAACACAAGTCACACATGCAGAGTGAAAATCACGACTTTGAACCCGAGTAACCACGGAAAATATACAGCTTAACAACGAGTTTTGTTAGGTCTTATGGATCCGACTGATAGAAACTATAAGAAAGAAAACCCTTTTACTATTTTAGATTTACGTTTGAGAGAGCAAAAAGTGATTCTAGAGACATAAAATTGTTTATGGTATGCTTAGGTGT
The DNA here is from genome assembly GCA_963573325.1 of Astragalus glycyphyllos. NCBI lineage: Eukaryota > Viridiplantae > Streptophyta > Magnoliopsida > Fabales > Fabaceae > Astragalus > Astragalus glycyphyllos. The sequence goes on along the minus strand of OY754313.1, from coordinate 4,838,272 downwards.
TCTTGAGTAGAATTGAATCTAAGTTGAAGTTAGAATTTGTAGTTTTTGCTTCTAAAAGTGATTTTCACTCTTAAATTTATTTGTTAACTCACTTTGATGTGTTATCCAAATATAAATCACTTTATATTCAACTAATTTTCTTTCAAAATCAATTCTCACCATTGCAGAACCAAGTGCACTGTTGTAAATTTGATTTTGTCTTGAAACTTCAGTTTTACAAAAAAAAAAGTGTCTTTTGAATTGAAATTTTCAATTTTAATGTTACATCAAATTTGTTATTAAGGTAAAAACATTCAAGCATATCTTAAAACATTCAGCCAAAAACAGAGATATCATGCTTACATCCTCCAAAAGTTTATCCAAAATTGGTAGAGCTGGAGACTCTATAAAATCAATCTTATGCTCCACTCCAGCTTTTTTAATAACTGGTAATCCAACCTCATAAGCTTTCCTATCAATATCTATAGCTGTAATCTGCAACATCAATGAAATTTTCAGGTAATTAAGCACTTTATAAATAACCCCATTATTATTCATTGAAAATCAAAGTATGCAAACCAAACCTTTCCATCATCAGGAATATTGAGTGCAGTGAGGAGAAGTGAGTAACCAGTAAACACTCCAACTTCAATTGTCTTTTTAGGATTCAACAGCTTCAAAAGTATAGTGATTAGTTGACCAGCTTCAGGTAAAGTAGCCATAAAACCCCTGAATGAGTATCAAAACAAAGTTGAAATTTAGTCCTTTATTATAAAAAAAAAATTCGTTTATTTCACTCTCAAAATCAAATGTGTAATTAACTATCACAATCTATGAAGCACATATAAAGATACCAGATACGACACAGATACAAATTTAGATTTAGTGTAGTCAGAGCGACTCTGTAGTCAAATATTTGGTATAATCGCAGCCAGGGATCAAGATAGATAGTCCAGATTTTGAGATCACTTTTTGATTTTTGTTTTATATAAAACTCGAGTTTGAAATTCGGACTGATCTTGATCAGACGCTACCAAACTTACCAAATGCATGAATGTACACTCTCTCTGACTGCACACAAACTGGACCCCACAAATACATAGACATCGATAATAATTTTAAAAAATGAAAGTAATTTAAGTGTCAGTGTCTATGTCAGATATAGACACATTTTCAATCTGAAATATCATTGTTACGTATATCCATAAATCACAATGGACAGAATATTAATTACCAAGGGTGATTCTCAGTGGCATTCCTCAACTCTTTCAGAGGTTCTGGCTCTCTAGGGTAAACAGCTGTCTCCAATATATACTATCAAATCATTGTTCATGTTGTGTTAGACAGAAATAAAAATAAAGAATGATGAATGAGTTTTCAAGATAGTGATATGAAAAAAGGAAGATTTTGTAGATGAGTTTGTAAATATTGTACACAAACCTTCGTTAAGTCCTCACTTTGCAATATGACTGGATTTTTGTAAATTGATGGATCTTTAATGTTTTCCATTTCTCTGCAATCACAAGTTTTTGATTTGCTAGGATGAGACATGAAGAAATTGATAGAATTAGCATGTTTAATTAATTTGTACAAAAGAGAGACATACCTAATGAAATTGTATGATAATAATAAATTTGAAAGAGTTTAAAATAGAATATAGGAGTATGTGAACTTCTGAATCTTGAAGTTATGTGGAATGTATTATATAAATCTGTGACTTGAGTCTAGGGAGTTATGAGGTAGAGGGTTGCTCATAAAATTTCAATGGTCAACATTTATTATCTCTTGTATTTGTCAATTGTCAAAGCTGGTGGCGGCTTGCCTTGTAAGACCATCCCCCTACTTTAAAAACAGAAAAAGTACACGTATGAAACAATCGATTTTAATTTATGGTTTCAACTAGGAAAAGGTGGCCACGTCTCTCACTTTGTCGATTTGTGTGGTTTTTTTAATAGAGTTTTTAGCACACTTAAAACTTTTACTTGAAATCTTAAGATGAGATCCGGCTCAAGATGTCACTCTGACCGACCTTTGTTGGTAAGTTAATTTTGTTTTTAATCCATAAAATTTAGAAGGTATTCATTGAAATGGAATATAAATGATCTTCGTTGATTTAAGTCCTTATAATACTATTGTTTATTTTATTTAAATGTAGTACTAGCAAAATACTCATTCATTCTTACGGGTAGCGTCGTGCTATTTCTGCAAAGTAGTCTCAAACTTTAATTGTAACATAGATGGTATTTGTAAATTAATTAAAAACGGATTTGAATACTCATTCGTTCGTATAGTTATCTATTCGTAAATTATAGATGGTATTTGTAAATTAATAACGTATATTTAAAATTATAATATTTAAACAATATAATTATTAGGAAATTAATTAAAAAAGTATTTTAAATGAAAAATAAATTATATGGTACCACATATTCTAAAAATGATTTTGAATAGTAAAACTAATTTATATTGTAATTTCATTTTATTACGTGATTATTTGGTAGGTTAATTCTGTTTTTTATCCATGCAAATATTTGGCAATTTCATTTTCTTACGTGATTATTAACTATTAATTACATTTTCTTTAACCACTTTCAACGCTATATTAACCACTAATATCAATTGGTCGCTTAAAGGCTCAGTTTGTTTTGGTTAGCTAGAAATATAGCCTTTAGAACTTGGCTGGAGTGTGACCCCTTCTCTTAGAGTTATTAGTCAATTTGGTCTAAGCAATTTAATTCAATTTAGTCTCTGATATTTACTATATATTAACTTAATCTCTGACTTTTACAAAAGTGTTTCAATTTAGGTCCTCCGTTATATCAATTTAGTCCCTCTATTTTGAAAAACGGGACTAAATTGAAATACTTTTACAAAAACTAGGAACTAAGTTGATAATTGTAAATGTAATCAAATTAAACTTTTGTAAAATTTCAAAGTACTAAATTAGCTAATAACTCTTCAAAAAAAATCAACTATTCATTATAGTCCTGAAATAGAGATGTACAAAAATGAGATATGACAAAATTTACACCCAAAAAAAATGAATAGAATACATGCAATATCATCATTCCTAAAAAAGTATTCAGAATCTTATATCACGCATCTATAAGTAAGAATATACTGGCTATAGAATGAGGAGCTATATTGCTAGATAAAGACGAGTGAAGTTCAAGGACGATCCTTCTTAAGAGACATGAAGTGAGCAGCAAAGGAATCATAATCAGGTAACTTTGGATGAACATGAACAGATTTCTTAGAGGGAGTTCCTCCATCAGAATTTAGAGATTCTGAAGCTTTTTCCCTCTCACTATCTTTTATCACTGTTTTTGGAAGAGAACTAGAAGGCTGCACCTTTGCAGATGAATTTATAATATCCTCATCCAATGATCTATTAGGTTCAGAACTTTGCTTAAATGCTTCATTTTCTGCTGATTCAGAACTCTTCTTTATAGGTGAGGCCGTTTGGTTTTTACTCTCATAAGATACCCTTGAAGATTTCCATCCTAGCTTTGTAACAGGAGTCGCAGAAGCCTCAGTAGGAGCATCCTTCGCACTTAAACCGGTACCAGTTTTTGACGAAGCTGATGTTCTTCGAGATACTCTACTAACAGGATGTGCGACACTAGCTGATTTCTGTTTATGAAGTTCATCCTCACTATCATCGGAATCAAAGTAGGGAACTGAGGCCCGTGAGCTCGGTTTCTTTTTCGTTTCACTTTGCTCGTTCTGAATGCGAGGTTCATGAAGACTGCTAGTCCTCGGCGAGTCTACAACTAGATCATAACTATTAGAATCAGAAGATCTGCTGTGTGCTCTTAAGCCCACATTTCTGTTTCCTCTGCTTACTTCCATTGTATGTTTGTCCTGAACAGGAGCATCAAAACTGGTTGAAGTCCTTACTGGAGGTAAAGATCTTTCATTCTGAACTGTACTATCCCCCAATGAAGACGAGACATCATTCGAGGTGTTTTTAATATAAGGTGGTCTCGTATAACCTTTATTGCGAAAACCACCCTTCAACGTTCCATAGTTCAATTCTGTACCACTTTCTATACGAGAATTCTCCGAAGTTTCTGAATCATCAAAATTGTTAGGCGACGACAATGTATGGATATCAGCCTCGGTACCCAAACCCGATATGGAGCTTCTTCCTGTTGAAGACGGCTCCCTTTTTAGCAGGTCATCATAACCATAATTGTTTTCTGATATAGTAGTGACGCCTACCGTTCTTTCAGAATGCTTTTCCACATTATCTGAACCAACTGAATATTGTGACGACGAAGACTTTCTGTCTGTACCAAGATTCTCAACATTTCTTGATGAAGACCCTAGAGCCCCATGGTTTGCAATCTGGTCAAGGATATCTGAATCTGAGTCATCCGAATCATCAAAAGTGACCGGCAACGGACCTTCTCTTTCAAAAGAAACTTCAGACTTTGCCAGTTTTTCAGAAACAACAGAAAAATGTGATTGTGTACCAAAACTCGTCTCTTTCTCACTGGTGTTTTGTCCATGGCTCCAAGAATTTGTATTTTCCAATGGATCAACGTGGGATTTGATACCAGGAGATGAAAAGAACAACCCAGATCCCTCACCTTTGTAATTTTTATCAGCATCAAATTTATAATCATCTCCCTCTGATTCAGAATCGTCAAATACAACAGAAGTATCATTATAAGAACTTGTTTCGGTGGTGTTTCCCATCGCCCAGTTATTCAAGTTCAAATTATGACTGTGATCATCACTTGGACTAACGAGATGAGGAGAAGAAGCTTTTCTAGATTCACTTTCGGTCCTTGCATGTCCAGAGTGATAATTATTTTCAGCATTCGAATCGCCATCATCATGGAGTTCAGTCACGAAATCTTCTTCAGGTCTTATTGCTTGCTTTTTCATACTCATTTCATGTAAGTCGATATTCTCTTGCCCAAATAAGTTCCTGTGATGATATATATCAGCCACTTCGGAATCATCGGTTAATGGTTTATCATTACCAACTGTACCACCAGATAACGATGAAGCTCGCTGGGCATGTTTCACCACATTCTGACTATCCCTGTAATATTCATTGGACGCTTCGTCCAGGTGATCATGCTCTCCAGAAGTACTTTGTTCATTGTGCATCCCAAGACTGCTTCTACGGAAGGTACTTTTAACATAATCAGCAGAAAGATGTTTGTCATCATGAGAAACATTTTCTTCATGTACTTCATCTCTTGACCTGCTGCCAGGAGAGCTATGCAATCCACTTGAATACTGCCTTGTTATGTTTTCACGGTTTGAAAATTCTGCAGCTGCTCTTGCAGCCATGTTTGCACGTTCTGCAGATTCTGCAGCAGCCCGTGCAGCAGAGGCAGCATCCTTGAATTCCATGTTCCAATTCTGGCCATCCGCAGGAAAAGCACTTCTGTTTTCAGAATATGAATCTCTAAAATCTATTTCTTGACTTCCACCTCCTGCGTAAAAGAATCCCAAATATTAATGTAATAGACAGAACAGAAGCCTGGAAATTCATATGTAACAACCTTTTTAAAAAAAATAATACCTGAAGATCTGACTTCTACACTAGGCATCCCTGATGTTGATGAATGGTTACCACTAGCCTTTCTAGCAGCAGCACTTGCATTCTGCTCATATGAATTTGTAGATGCATCATGCACTGGTTTATGTTGCGAGGTCGCATGTGAACTTGGAGGACCCTTTTCATCATGGACGGATGGTGGAACATGGACTTGATAAGGTTCCGCATAAGCAGACTTCTCAAAAGTACTTGGCCCAACCTTGACATATAAAAATGTCAAAAAAATACCATACAGGAAACATATTTTATATCAAAATAACAAAATCCAGAATAGATAAAGCTTACCAACAAGTCCTGAGAAAACTTTGCATCAGTTTCTCCAAATGACTTGGGTTCCCATTTGATATTATGCTCCTCAGCTATTGCGGTCAGTATTTTTATCTTGGTTGGACCATCAGGTGCTTTAGTAGACAATTTCTCAATTAACTGAAAAGAGAACATTAAGTCAGAAATTTTTTTGCAAGGAATGATCTTTTTGACAAGATCCTATCCAACTTCAAGCAGGTAGAGAAACTTGCCAGGCGATTTACACCAGAGTCAGGGCGTAATTCAATAGCTGCAGAGACAAATTCTTTTCCATACTTTGCTGTAATATGCTTCTTCACATCTGCGAGCTCAGGTATGTCGGAACATCTTGGAGTTGCAAATATAACACTTGAAACTGCTTCCTTCAAATCAATGGGGCAGTTTCTGAAATTGTTGAGTAAAAAACCCAATAATGAGACCAATGAAGTGAGAATGCACAAACATAACAAACAAACTTATAGATTGCAAGATCAATCGTTTCAGAAACAAAACCCCCAAGCATTAATCAATCCTTGCAGACACACAAGTAAGGTCAAAGCGGAATATACAATAAAGATGTAAAGTGAGGTAGCTGCAAATATTTACGCAAACGACTGACATGGAATACCTATTGAAACATAATTTTCAACCAAAAAAACACCAAAAGACCTATAAGTTAAGCCTAAAATAATTAGGAATGAATCTTTAAAGAGACACTAGCAAGTTATATAATCAGTCAAGGGTGGTTCTTGATCCGATGGCTTTGCGACTCTACATAAACCATTTAAAGTTCTTCTATTCTAAAATACCTTATGCAATGGCATAAAATTCATAAACTCATTGACCGATGCTATATCTAGATAGATATGAAGCCTATCGTTTCATGGGATCGGAATTATCAGGAATGAGATAGCCGGATGTTATTTTGGCTCAAGGATTCTTTAGTTAGCTTGAAGCACCGAAATTGCACAATTACCTTTCATCCTTTGAGGTATGAATAATATATATTAAATTCTCCTAAAGTGATCACACATTTGGATGACATGCCTTAGCAAAATAATATACATGTAAACTCAGTAGTATTACATAAACTACCAGACAGATCAATCTACGAAAAGGAAAAAAAAAAAGATGACATTTTCCCTAAAATAATACTAGATGATTATACATTGATTCAGAAGACACGCTGGAAAAAAATGAAGGCATGGCATGAGCCATGTTCAGTGACGCCAATTTAGTAGTAGCAGTAGTAATGCAGATAACGTAATAAATGCTATAAAAAAATTGGCGAGTTTGAACATACTTTTGTGATTCAATGATGGGCAAGCGCGCTGCGATAAGTTCACAGTATATCTCAACAAGTTCATATGCCGCCATCGTCTTCTCCTCCCTCACAACATGTTCAACCTGAACACACAAAATCACCCAAAGTCAAACAAAACAATTAGGTCATATTTAGATTTAGATTGACTTATTTGGACTTATCTACCGACATAAACACATGTAAGAATCTTTGGTAGAGGTTATGGTAACAGCTTAGGACATCTCTAAGTTTTTTTTTTGATAAGCTAGGACATCTCTAAGTTGTTTTCAACTTATTTTCATAAGCTCTTTAGGATAACTAATGAAAACAGTTTAATTTAATTTCATCTTTTATTATAGAAAATAACTTATACATAAACACTTATTATGCTATAAACACTTAAGTAAAATATGTTGATCCAATCAGGGCCTTAATTTATTCATTCTTCATCAACACAGAAATCAAAACCCCAATTTTTATTTTTTATTCAATCAAAACCTCAATTGTAGCATCTAAGATATCACCTAAGGTAAGAACAACATAAACCTTAAAAAAAATTGAGGAAAAAAAGAAAAACAGTAAATTAATGAAAAATGTGTTATTGTTTTTTTACCCGGATTCTAGCAGTCTGATCCTGACCAGACTCAAGCAATTTAGCCAATTCCCTCTTAAGCTGCTTAACCTGAGCATCTCTCTTATTCCTCAAAAGCTTTATACGCGAAACGGCGAGTTTCAATGACGTTTTGCTGCAACAAACAAAACAAAACGAAATCAAATCAACAAAAACAGAAAATTGATGACTGTGAATCTGGCTTCAATTGAAACAATTAAGATTGAATTGAAATCAATGGAATTTGGAAGGTGTAGGTACCATTTTGCAGGCTTGAAGCTTCTGTGCAACATACTCTGTAAAAACTAAACCGGTGATTCTTGTTTATTGAATTGAATATGAAAAAAAAAAGAAGAAGAGGTTTTTTGGTTTGTTCGAAGAAACGATGATGAAAATAACAGGAGCAGAAGAAGAAGGAGAAGAAGACGAAGAGGAAATGAATTGGATCTTGCAGGCGAAGGAAGAGGGAATATAGGTGAAAATTTAATTGCAATTGTAATTGAAGTTTCCACGAAAATACATATACGATGGAACAAAAATTTTCTATGGTTACTTTTTTATTTTGACAATAATTTTCTATATTGGTTACTTATGATGAGTGGGGAAAGTTATTAAAATTATTGATTTTTTAAATTGGAAGTTTGATTGTTCATCCAAATGGAAAACCAATAACAAATTTTATTTATTTATTTTGTCAAAAATGAAAAAAAATAATAATGACTTTAACTTAGGTAAAGATACAATGTATATACCAACATGGTATAGCACAAGTGGTAGATGTTTGAGCTCCTTAACTATTTGGTCAAGGGTTGAATCATTGGCTGGTTAAATAGCTAACATGATTTGCTAGTTGGCGTTAGTGACTAAAAAAACATAAATGATAAAACTGAAATTTTGATGAAACATAAATAACCAATGTGCGTTTTTGCCAAAAAGTTTCATCTTCATCCCCAAATCTCACCACCATGAACCACCACCCCCTCTCCTTTTTTCTCCATCACGCCGCCACCACCACCACCACTGCAACATCTCTCTCATTGCTATCCATCTCTCTTCGCCCTCTCTCCTCCCTCGATTGCTTTCCTCTTTTCTCTTGCCCCATGATCATTGCATTTTGATGCACATTCTTCCATGTTTGTACTTAAGCATTTCTATGTTTTGCTTTGTTTATTTTTATGTTTTATAATGTTTTTCTAATTTAGTTTATTTTTGGTTTAATTTGATTTCCGTATTTTATTTTCAGCTTTAGTAGCTTTCACGGAAAAATTCATAACTGGAGCTACGAGTATCGGATCGACGCGTTCTAATATGCGTTGAAAAGCTAAGAGAAAGAGCTACAACTTTCATGTTGAAGACAGAAGATGATTCGGACTGTAGCAGGCTTGAATAATTCGTTGAAGTTGCAGCATTAGATATTTTTAAGTTTTGGTCGATTTTGGGCCGGGTTTTTTATGTTTTTGACCCAGTTGGGTTATGACCCGAATTCCTTGTTTTCCATTATACCTAGGCAGCCTTTTACTGTTCAGGGATCGAGTTTACTATTCACGAAATATTTTGGAGCTTTTGTACGAATTCTCATGGAGAACTAACCGATCCAGACAATTTGCTGTATTCAGGTTCCGACACCTTGAGATTTTAGTAATTATAATTCAAGTTCTCTACTCCTTTCAATATAAATCTATGTCTCTTGTTGCTTAATTTGATTTACATAGGTTATATTGGTTTAATTCGATTGATTGTATGATCCTAACTATAGTCACGTTATCGTTTGCTTAATTCGTTATCGTGTTCGTTTAATTCATGTTTGCGTAATTCATGAAACTTAATCCCGTTTGCTTAATTCGGATAATAGGAACATACAACTTATACTATCAATTGCGTTTGTCAGTTGATATTATAGTCGAATAGGAATAGATAATTTGCGGTTGGAATTACGACAATCGATGATAGGTAGGAACCGAATCAGTAAATTGATTTTTAAACTTATTTGATAATCACTTAATTACTCTATTTGTTAATTCGAACCTTAAACCAAACACCCCCTAATTCGATTTCAGTTGGTTAATTATTATACAAGAATCCTTGAGAACGATATTCGAGTTGTCGTTACCGTATACTATATTTTCAAAATACTCGTTTTTGATCCGTGCGCGACAGCGGATCAAATTGGTGCCGTTGCCGGGGATTCTTGTTGTTATTAACTGATTTTAGAGTCATAGGTTTAGTGTTCTTGCGTTTAGGCCCTAGTTTCCTCACGGTTTTGGCCAATTCGCCGCTTAGTGTCAAAAATCCGGTTTTCGGGAAAATTGTGTCCGTTTCAAAATCTGTTCCGTGCAATTTGAGCAGAAAAATCGTGCGATCATTAGTCCCCTACTCTTGGAAGGAGTACGGGATTTCACCCTCAAATTGCCAAATTCCTCTTTTTTCTATTTTTTATGAATTTTTTACTGTTTTCATAGTTTCGAAAAATTCCAAAAAAATTCTCAAAATTCTTATTTCACTTAATTAGATTAAATTTTGTGTTTTTGTATTTTTCTGAATTTATTTTAATCATATCCCTTCTTTCGTTTTGTTTTTGCCTATTAGGGAAATTGTTGGCATTTTCACATTTGTTGCTGCATTGCTGCATTAATCCTGGCTACTAGGTCTGCTTGTTCTGACTTGTTTGATTTTGATCCTGAAGTTGAAAGAACCTTGCACACACGCTGCAGAGCAAATCGGGCTAGCACTAGTTCACCACCGTTATCGATTCTGATTCTGACTATTTGCATAGCTTATTTGATTCTGATTTTGAACTTGCTTTTGATAACATGGCTGAACAAAGAACACTAAGGCAGCTTGCTGCCCCTGATGTGAACTATAATGGTTTATGTATTGATTATCCTGAAGCTGATGCACCCTTTGAATTGAAATCTGGTTTAATACACTTGTTGCCAAAGTTTAATGGTCTTGCAGGTGAGGATCCGCATAAGCATTTGAAAGAATTCCAGGTTGTGTGTTCTACACCATTGAGGCCTGAAGGAATCACTGAAGATCACATCAAGCTCAGAGCCTTTCCATTCTCATTGCAAGGTGCGGCAAAAGATTGGATATATTACCTTGAACCGAATTCTATCACAAGCTGGAATGCTCTGAAAAGAGTGTTCTTAGAAAGATACTTTCCTGCCTCCAGAGCTGCATCAATCAGAAAACAGATATGTGGCATTAGACAGGACGATGAGTCATTAGCTGAGTACTGGGAGAGATTCAAGCAGTTAGTATCCAGTTGTCCCCAACACCAGATCACCGAGCAGTTACTTATCCAGTACTTCTATGAGGGATTGTTACCGATGGATAGAAACATTCTTGATGCTGCTAGCGGTGGAGCACTTGTTGATAAAACTCCAACTGCTGCTAAAGCCTTGATTGAAAACATGTCTCTCAACTCCCAACAGTTCACCACTAGAAACAATTCTGTCCAAACCAAAGGTGTGAACGAGATTCAGGTTTCTTCCAACAAAGCTTTAGAAACAAGAATTGACGAGCTTACTTCTTTAGTGAAACGGTTGGCAGTAGGTAAGACTCAAGCAGCAAACTTGTGTGGTATTTGTACTTCTCCTGAACACCCGACCGATACATGTCCTATTTTGCAAGATGAGTCGATCACTGAGTTGCCTCAAGCTTATGCAGCAAACCTTTACAATCAAGGCAACAATCGGAACAGGTACAACATTCCTGACCTGTCCACTAACAAATACCATCCCAATTGGAGGAACCATCCAAACCTTCGATATGGGAATCAACAGTCCAGCCAACAACAAAACCCTCCCCAAGTGACCACCCCTGCACCTTCCAGACCTTCATTAGAGGATCTTGTCAAGCAAGTGGCTGTCAACAATCTCCAGTTCCAACAAAGAACTGATTCTAGCATTCAGACCTTGCAGACACAGATTGGACAGCTTGCCACTTCAATGAATGTCATGCAGCAAGCCCAAGGATCGAACAAACTTCCTGCCCAAACAATTGTGAATCCAAAAGGCCCTAATGTGAGTGCAATTTCCTTGAGATTTGGAAAAGTTGTAGAACCAGCCCCAGACAAAAATAAAAAAATTCTTGAGGTAACACCTTCTTCACCTGAACCCTCTTTTGTTATGGTAGAAACTGAAAAAGATAAACAGAAGGAGTATGTACCACCAGTCCCTTTCCCACGTAGAGTACTGAAAAATAAAAGGACTGATGAGGGAGACAAAGAAAGAGAGATTTTGGATGTATTCAAAAAGGTTGCGGTAAACATTCCGCTTCTTGATGTGATTAAGCAGGTTCCGAAGTACGCAAAGTTCCTGAAAGATTTGTGTACACACAAAAGGAGGTTGAAGGGAAATGAGAGAGTCAACTTGGGAAGAAATGTTTCTTCTTTCATTCAGCATAAGCCTTCATCTGAAAAAGCTACAGGCGAGCAAAATGTTTCAGCTCTCACTCAGGTCATGCCACAAAAGTGCAAGGATCCAGGAACTTTTACTATTCCTTGTACCATCGGGGATAGTAAATTCGAGAATTGCATGCTTGATTCAGGAGCGGGCATTAATGTTATGCCTACTTCTGTTTATAATAACCTTAATCTTGGTCCTTTGCAGCATACAGGTTTAATCATTCAGCTGGCGAACAGAAGCAATGCCCGCCCCACCGGAGTAGTGGAAGATGTCCTTGTTCAAGTTAATGACTTAATTTTTCCCGCAGATTTTTATATTCTGGACATGGAAGGAGAAACTAAGTCACGAAGGGCACCCATCATTTTAGGCAGACCATTCATGAAAACGGCGAAAACAAAAATTGATGTTGATGATGGAACCATGTCCATGGAATTTGGTGACATTGTCGCGAAATTTAACATTTTCGATGCTATGAAATATCCCTTGGAAGAGCATTCCGTTTTTCATATTGAATTGATCTCTGAGTTGGTTGATGACACTTGTTCTGAATTGTTTTCACTTGATTTTCCATCTTTATCTGGTTTTGATGATGTTTACTCATGTGATGATTGTACTGAGACTAACCTTTGTGTTGTATGTGCTGAGATTGATGCTGCCTTGCAGGGTAACATTTTTTCTATAGGTGAAGTTGTCGATGAAGCTGTTTATGCAGTTGAAGCTCTCGACACCCCGGCTGCCCCAAGCACTCCATCCATTGAGCAACCACCTTCCCTGGAGCTGAAACAACTCCCTGCAAATCTGAAATATGCTTATTTAGAGAGTGATGAAAAACTCCCGGTTATAATATCTTCTAACCTTGATTTCGATCAAGAAAGTAAGCTTTTGCAGGTTTTGAGGAAGCATAAAAAGGCGATTGGGTGGACATTGGCTGACATCCCAGGTATTAGTCCCTCAATGTGTATGCACAGGATTTTACTTGAGGATGGTGCTAAAATAGTAAGGCAGCCCCAAAGGAGGCTTAATCCTTTGATCCTCGATGTTGTGAAGAAAGAGGTAACCAAACTCTTGCAAGCAGGTATCATTTACCCTATCTCTGACAGTAAATGGGTAAGCCCGGTGCAGGTTGTACCTAAGAAATCTGGACTCACGGTGGTAAAAAATGAAAAGAATGAACTTGTCCCCACTAGAGTTCAGAATAGCTGGAGAGTTTGTATTGATTACAGGAGATTGAACCAGGCTACTAGAAAGGATCACTTTCCTTTACCGTTCATTGACCAAATGCTTGAACGGCTTGCTGGTAAATCACATTATTGTTTTCTTGATGGCTTTTCAGGTTACTTTCAAATTCATATTGCACCTGAAGATCAAGAAAAGACTACTTTTACGTGCCCATTCGGTACATTTGCTTACAGGAGGATGCTTTTTGGTCTTTGCAATGCTCCTGGCACTTTCCAGCGATGCATGATTAGCATTTTTGCTGATTTTATTGAAAATTGCATGGAAGTGTTTGTGGATGATTTCACTGTTTATGGTTCTTCATTTGATGCATGTTTGAACAGTTTAAATATGGTTTTAGAGAGATGCATCGAAACTGACCTTGTTTTAAATTATGAAAAATGCCATTTTATGGTTGAATAGGGAATTGTTTTAGGTCACATAATCTCTGAAAAAGGAATTTCTGTAGACCCTGCTAAGATTGATGTGATTTCTACATTGCCTTACCCATCTTGCATTCGCGAGATTCGTTCTTTTCTTGGTCATGCAGGTTTTTACAGGCGTTTCATTAAGGATTTCAGCAAGATAGCTCTTCCACTGTCCAACTTGTTGAAGAATGACGTCACTTTCAACTTCAATGACAATTGCAAAAAAGCATTTGACTTCTTGAAGAAAGCATTGACCTCAGCTCCCATCATCCAGCCCCCTGACTGGACCCTCCCTTTTGAGATTATGTGTGATGCTTCTAACTATGCTGTTGGGGCGGTCCTTGCACAAAGAGTTGACAAGGCTGCCCATGTTATTTACTATGCTTCTAGGACTTTAGATTCTGCACAGTCTAATTACACCACCACTGAAAAGGAACTTCTAGCTATTGTTTTTGCTCTTGATAAATTCAGATCATATTTGCTAGGTTCCAAGGTTGTTGTTTTTACTGACCATGCAGCTTTAAAGTACTTGTTGAAGAAGCCAGAAGCAAAACCGAGATTGATTCGGTGGATGTTGTTACTCCAAGAATTTAATGTGGAGATTAAAGATAAAAGTGGAGCTGAGAACTTGGTGGCTGATCACTTGAGCAGGATAGAGAGGGATGAAGATCCTTTTCCCATTCAGGATGACTTTCCTGATGAGCAGCTTTTACTTATGTATGGAGTTACTCCTTGGTTTGCTGATATTGTTAATTATCTTGTTGCTGGTGTTTTTCCTACAGGTGCATCCAGGACACAAATTCACAAACTCAAGAGTGATGCCAAGTATTATGTTTGGGATGATCCATATCTTTGGAAGTTTGGTAGTGATCAGGTAATTAGGAGATGTGTCCCCGACTATGAGATTGAATCTATTTTGAATTTTTCTCATGCATCTCAAGTCGGGGGACACTTTGGTCCTCAAAGGACTGCAAGAAAAATCCTAGACTCAGGTTTCTATTGGCCCACTGTTTTTAAGGATGCTTATGAGACTTACCGCACTTGTAAAGAGTGCCAGATAGCAGGTACAGCCATCACTCGTAAGAGTGAAATGCCTCAGCAACCTATGCTTTTCTGTGAGGTATTTGATGTATGGGGAATCGACTTCATGGGTCCCTTTCCTATATCATTTGGTTTTCTCTACATTTTACTTGCTGTTGATTATGTTTCAAAGTGGGTAGAAGCTATCCCCACTAGGACTAATGATTCTAGAGTTGTTGCGGATTTTGTCAGGTCTAATATTTTTTGCAGGTTTGGAATACCGTGAGCTATCATAAGTGACCAAGGCACTCATTTCTGTAACCGCACCATGGAAGCTTTGCTCCGCAAGTATGGAGTTGTGCACAAAGTCTCTACTGCATATCACCCACAAACTAATGGGCAAGCTGAGATCTCAAACAGAGAGATCAAACAGGTTTTAGAGAAAATGGTGCAGCCAAACAGGAATGACTGGAGCCGCCGTCTAGAAGACGCACTTTGGGCTCAAAGGACAGCTTTCAAGACACCCATAGGGATGTCTCCTTATCGACTTGTTTTTGGTAAGGCATGTCATCTTCCTGTAGAGATAGAACACCGTGCTTATTGGGCGGTGAAAAGTTGTAATTTGGAGATGCAACAAGCGGGTATTGAAAGAAAACTCCAATTACAACAGCTTGAAGAGCTTAGGCTAGAGGCTTATGAAAGCTCTAGGATTTATAAAGAGAAAACTAAGCACTTCCATGATAAGATGATTTCTAGGAAGGAATTCTCTGTGGGCCAACAGGTTTTACTGTTTAATTCCCGCCTTAAGCTTATGGCTGGGAAACTTCGATCCAAATGGATTGGCCCTTTTGTTGTTACTAATGTTTTCCCTCATGGTGCAGTAGAGATTAAAAGTGCAGGTACTGACAAAGTTTTGAAGGTCAATGGGCAGCGCCTAAAGCTATTCCATGAAAGTTCAGCGCCTGAAGATGTAAACATAGAGGAGCTTTCTTTGGAAGCGCCCAACTACACTGCAACTTGATCAGGGAGTTCTTCTTTCCTTCTCTCTACTTTCATAGTTATGTCCTTTCATTGAGGACAATGCTTGTTTTAAGTGTTGGGGAGGGAATCATTTGTTTTCTTTGCTTTTGTTCGTTGTTTTGTTTTGTTTTCAGTTATTATAAAAAAAATGCATCTTTTTGAAAGTTTTGGGTTATAGATTAATCTGAGTTTTGGGTTGTGGAGACTTGGGAAAAGTTCACAAGATCGGTATCGTCTTAACACCGTGAGTCATATGGAAATTAATTTGAATCCTTATTATGACATAACCTTGAATTCCCATTCTCTGACAGCTCTTGAGTAGTTTATCTTTGCAGTCGGCACCATCTCACACACGCTCTATGTAAGGAAGCCGATGAAAATAAGTGAGTGATCCAAGTTTTAAAAAAAAGAAAAAAAAATAGGGAATGTTCCTTCTATATTTGGTGACCCTCACCCGGTCACTTAACCCAACGGTCGTAGAACCTACACACACACAAAAAAAAAAGGGATCCCCGTTGTTAGTTGGTTCAGAGGTTTCTGGTGCTGAACTTGGTAGGGCGGATTACGGTCCGATCCCCCGCAACTACAATTGGGTAAACAGGGGGTTATGCCACTTAATTCCAGAACCCCATGCAAAAAGGATCAGAGTCACTAACCGGTAGCCTTACTATGAGTGTGTGGAGATAACGGGCTTAATGTGATTGCGCCAGAATGAAAAAGAGGAAAAAGGAGGATGGGTAAGTTAGGCTTAGGCATAATAACATGATTCAGATTGGTTTGTGTATTCAGAGGGCTTATGATTGCACAATTGTGGATTAGTGTTCCTACGATATCCTTAGTGTGCAAGATTAGTACCTATCGATGCAATCTTAACTGAAGAAAAGTTTGTGGCCTGGAATGAGTAACTGATGATGCTTGTGTGTTTCCTGAGTTTTTATTTTATTTTGCTCGGAGTGCAAAAGTTCAAGTGTGGGGAATTTGATCAGTGCATTTTGATGCACATTCTTCCATGTTTGTACTTAAGCATTTCTATGTTTTGCTTTGTTTATTTTTATGTTTTATAATGTTTTTCTAATTTAGTTTATTTTTGGTTTAATTTGATTTCCATATTTTATTTTCAGCTTTAGCAGCTTTCACGGAAAAATTCATAACTGGAGCTACGAGTATCGGATCGACGCGTTCTAATATGAGTTGAAAAGCTAAGAGAAAGAGCTACAACTTTCATGTTGAAGCCAGAAGATGATTCGGACTGTAGCAGGCTTGAATAATTCGTTGAAGTTGCAGCATTAGATATTTTTAAGTTTTGGTCGATTTTGGGCCGGGTTTTTTATGTTTTTGACCCAGTTGGGTTATGACCTGAATTCCTTGTTTTCCATTATACCTAGGCAGCCGTTTACTGTTCAGGGATCGAGTTTACTATTCACGAAATATTTTGGAAGCTTTTGTACGAATTCTCATGGAGAACTAACCGATCCAGACAATTTGCTGTATTCAGGTTCCGACACCTTGAGATTTTAGTAATTATAATTCAAGTTCTCTACTCCTTTCAATATAAATCTATGTCTCTTGTTGCTTAATTTGATTTACATAGGTTATATTGGTTTAATTCGATTGATTGTATGATCCTAACTATAGTCACGTTATCGTTTGCTTAATTCGTTATCGTGTTCGTTTAATTCATGTTTGCGTAATTCATGAAACTTAATCCCGTTTGCTTAATTCGGATAATAGGAACATACAACTTATACTATCAATTGCGTTTGTCAGTTGATATTATAGTCGAATAGGAATAGATAATTTGCGGTTGGAATTACGACAATCGATGATAGGCAGGAACCGAATCAGTAAATTGATTTTTAAACTTATTTGATAATCACTTAATTACTCTATTTGTTAATTCGAACCTTAAACCAAACACCCCCTAATTCGATTTCAGTTGGTTAATTATTATACAAGAATCCTTGAGAACGATATTCGAGTTGTCGTTATCGTATACTATATTTTCAAAATACTCGTTTTTGATCCGTGCGCGACAGCGGATCACCCCACTTCATCTTCACACCCCCCCCCCCCCCCCCCCCCCAAACTTTTGGTTAAACCGACTAAACAACACACAAAGCACTAAAGACCAATTGGATACACGAGAACAGTAAAACGCAACAACCAAACAAAATAGGGAAAAGTAACCTTACCCTAATTTGGCAAAGCAGTAATGCAACTTAACTCCTCAACTACCCAGATTGGATCACACGAAGATTATAGAGGAACCCCTTCAATTTGGACACCCAGAAGCATCCACCATCGAGGCGTCATGTAATTAAGGCGGAGGAAAGCGATACCAGTCCAGGAGATGTAGACGACGACGGAGAAGGTCAGCTCTGATGTGTGCAGTGTGATTGCCTTTTCGAGCTACCTAGGTAAAACCACATGATCTGAAAGAACACTTGATCTTTACAATATGATTGAGAATACCAACCACATTTCTTCTTTCAGTTTCACCACGAAAGGCGCTCACCAGCTCCAAGCAATCTGACTCAATTAGAACCCTCTCAACTCCCAAGTTCAGAGCAAGTAACAGACCTTTTCTCATCACCAAGGCTTCAGCACTTAGAGGATCAACAATAGCACCCAAAAAACCGCAACTACTTTACCATGGTAGTCTCTCATAATAATGCATCCATAAACACGACTTGTATGCGAGACGAAGCTCGCATTCGAGTTGATCTTGAGATTACCGTCATAGGGAGGTCTCCAATTCGGGTTAGAAGGGATATTAGGGCCTCTATTCTCAAAGCTACCTTGAGTAGCCAAGTTGGGAGATGAAAATTCTTCAATAATCTGCATAGTTTTCCGTAAGCAATCCACAGGGTTTAGTTTCTGTTCATCAAACACAAACCCATTCCTCCCTTTTCAGATGTTCCAAAGAAAGAAAGGCTCACCTGTTAATGTAATAGAACCATATCCTTTTGTTGCTTCCAAGATTTCCAAGATCCATTTCCATATAGAAGAGATAGTAAAAGGGGTAGGAACCTTGCAATGACTTAGACCAAACCACATAGGAGAGACCCATGGGCATAGAAGACAAGCTTGTTCACTAATTTCATCCTCCACCCCACAGATAGGATATACATATTGCAGTTCTATAGAGTCTGCGAGCATGTAAATTGCTTCTAAGTGGCAGAGCATTATGACATAATCTCCACAAGAATGCTTTGATCTTTTGAGGTACATGGGCACTCTATATGCATGACCACAGCTCCGTTGGCATGGAGACAGAAGCAGAAGCAGCAAGTTCTACTTCTCCTTTAGTATGTGTAATCTCTCTGAGCCGTTAAGCCCACTTATATTTATAAAGTGACTTTCTATTTATTAACACTATACACCTCCCGTCGTGAGACCAGGGATTAGGCCTATATTGTTTCATGGAAAAACTTACATACAGTACCATAGGCGGTGGTGCTATACTTCAAAGGAAAAGTAAGAAAACTTCCACCAACTACTTGGTAGTTGTAGGGTTTCAAATACAAATTTTATTTTCTTTTCTTTTAAAATAAATGGTGTTTGTTTCTAGACTTAGTACAACCAATATCTATGATACTGCATATAAGTAGTAAGTATTGCTCCCCACATATATCGTATTAGGTGTTAAGGCTCATTACA
Source organism: Astragalus glycyphyllos (assembly GCA_963573325.1). Classification (NCBI taxonomy): domain Eukaryota; kingdom Viridiplantae; phylum Streptophyta; class Magnoliopsida; order Fabales; family Fabaceae; genus Astragalus; species Astragalus glycyphyllos. The sequence continues at coordinate 4,818,762 of OY754313.1, read as the reverse complement.
AATTCCACACTTAATCAGCGGGCCTAAGCATCATCAAATTGGTCATAACATTAGCCCATTTTTAGCAAACCGAAAACCACAAATGGTTGTAAACCCAACAAAATTATTAGAAAAAATTCTAATACTCTCCCACTTGGATAAAATCAGTTGCGTAATTTTAATTTTTTATATGAATAGCAACATTAATATTAAAAAATTAATTTTGTGTGCAAAATTATTTTTTATTTATAGAAAATATTGTTTCAATAATTTCATAAATATTATTGAGTATCCACAAGTATCTGCGAATATGCTTTACTTGCAAAAATTTGTACTGCATGCAAAAACTTGCACGAATATTAAACTGATAGTGAGAACATTTTTACCTAATAGACTGAGTAGCGGAGGACCACTACACATGCCCGCCCCTTCCCGTCGACGTCCTAATTGCTTTGAATCTCGGTACTCAACTTATTCACTTGTCATTTAGTTTTTTTGGTACAAACTTGTCATTTAGTTTAATATATTTAGTTTAATTTATTATATACTATTTTTTTTTTAAAAAAAATAGTATATAATAATACACACGTCTACAACACGGCTGACGAGTGACAAAAATCTACTAATGAGTAAATATTTTTTTGGTCAACTTAATGAATGATTTTTTTTTTTGTACAAATTAGTGAATGATTTTTGATGCGTACATCTTTCGTGTGATAATGGATATATATGGGATAATAATTGAATCCATTTATTTTGTTCTCAATTAAAAAAAAACAACAACCTTGGGCTTTAATGAGTTGGCCTTTTACAGTCAATGACAAGGAAATGTTAATACCACCTTCCTTGTTTAGTTTTCCCACCTCTAAACCCTTGAAATTTTAAAATTAAGCCTACTAGCCTAATTCGAAAATGTCATTTTTGAACAAAAACAATGCAAGAAAAAATATGAATGTGTCTTTATATTATCATATATAGTCTTCTTGAGACATGCATGGAAAAACAATCGGTCATGAAAAAACAATTTACTTTTCTTTAGTGTAGCTTGTATCTCTTAGAATGTGGATTGTGTCTAACTTAACCCTACAAAACCAGCTTTTAAGATGATGGATGCTTCCCACTTATAAACACTTTTTTGGGCCATATCACAACTGATATGTGACTCTTACCGGTATCTCTTCTCTAGAATTCTTCTTTTTCCTTAATTTAGCCTTTTCATTAGTAGTTATCGAATTCTAGGTAAAAACTTCCCAACAATGTGTAGGCTTACCACACATTTCCAATACCTGCCTATTATGTCAGGACTATTCTCATGCATATTTAATTATTTTGCTCTGGCTATAAATTCCACATGCTATTATCTACAACACCTTGTTCAATACATGTCCATTAATTATTAATGTTTCAAACTTTTTTACCATGTGCCACTTTAATTTGCTATATTTCCACTACATGACCATCAAGCTATTTTCTCACTTTTCACGTGTCTTAACTATTGAGCTAACTACTGAACAATTTTCTCACTCTTCTCATGGTTATCAGCGAATGGCCAAACATCATAACCAATGTGTATGACCTGTGTGATTCACAGGTATAGATCAATTTTTTATTTAGTTTGAAATTAATTTGTTATTGAAAATTCATCTCTATACAATTTTTTAGTACAATAAATAAGGCAAAGCAAAAGCAAAAGAACCGGAAACAACAGAGGTACACTCTCACAAATTCCATGCCAGACGCATCAGCTAGAAGAAGGTGAGAGAGCCGACCCACGAGGGGAGCATCAAAAGTGATCAAAGGAATCATGGCAGCAGCTCCAATCTTAGTTAAAAATTTCGCACAAGAACTATATTCCTGGAGAGTATGTCTTACCTACTGTAAATACTGCTAACCAGAGTTAGCATAGTTAGTTATTTACCTAACCATAGTTTATGTAACTAATTCTGTTTTAGTCAAACTAATTCAGTTAGATTAGCACTTTGTATATATAACACCTTGTTGTAATTATTCAAGTTAAGATGAATAATGAAAACATTACATTTCCTTTTATTAGTTTCTCATTCTCAGCACTCTGATCTCAACATGGTATCAGATTGAAACATTCATCTTCTTCGATTCACGTTTCTGCAAATTCTTTCTCTTCTTCCTCATTCCTTCAATGGCGGTCTCATATAGTGATTTTGCTACCAATCCGTCAAACCCTTACTACATGCATCCTAATGAAAATCCCTCACTGGTTCTGGTTCAACCTCCTCTCGACAATCAGAATTACCAGATTTGGTCTCGATCTATGAAGGTCACTCTCATTTCGAAGAATAAGGTCAAATTCATCGACGGCAGTCTTCTTCCTCCGCCGGTCTCCGATTCACTCTACGATCTGTGGATTCGTTGCAACAATCTCGTCCTATCTTGGCTTCAACGATCCATCTCTGAAAACATCGCAAAATCACTTCTCTGGTGTGATCGTGCGCCTGTGGTTTGGAAAAGCCTGGAAAAACGATTTTCTCACGGCGACGTCTTTCGCATCGCCGATCTTCAAGAAGAATTGGCTCACTTGCAGCAAGGTAATCTTGATATCTCATCTTATTTCACAAAATTAACAACTCTTTGGGAAGAGATCGAAAACTTTCGCCCTATACGCGACTGTACTTGCGCCACTCCGTGTTCTTGCGGCGCAGATTCTGATCTCCGCAAATTTAAAGAACAGGACAAGGTCATCAAGTTCTTGAAAGGCCTAAGCATGCAATTCGCTCAAGTTCGATCTCAGATAATGTTGATTTCTCCCTTACCACATTTGGATAATGCTTTTTCAATGGTTCTTCAACAAGAACGTCAATTCAATCACAACACCACTACTGAGTCTTCAATTGAGAGACAATCCTCCGTGAATCATGTCTCACAGACTCCATTCCGTGCCTCTAACAACGGTGGCAGAGGTAGAGGTCGCAGTTCATCTTACGGTGGTCGTGGCAACCGTCTGTGTACACACTGTGGTCGCACCAACCACACAATTGACACATGGTTTATCAAGCATGGATATCCCCTAGGGTTTCAACATTGCAAGAACACCTCCACTAATGCATCTACTTCAGCAACTACCTCTGCGACAAATACTGTGCAAGACTCCAACACTGCATCTTCCACCAGTGCTACCACATCAACTTCCACATCTGCAGGTCTTTCTATTAATGTAATTCAAGAGCAATTTCAACAGATTTTGCAACTACTTCAACAGTCAAGCTTGCCTGCCACTCAACCAGCCTCTGTCAACTCCATTTTTGCCACCACATCATCCTCCCAAAACTATGTTTCCCCATCCAATTCTAGTAAGTATAAACACTTTTATTATATAGATGATTTTGGTAAGCTAAATCACTTCTGGATAGTGGACACTGGTGCCACTGATCACATTACACACACATTTTCCAACTTTATTTCCACCTATAACATAGCACCTAAGTCCATGACAATGCCTAATGGTGACACTGTCACCACGACCACTGGCGGAACAGTCCTTTTGTTTGGCTCACTAGTACTGCACAATGTATATTACTTTCCTTCATTCCATGTTAATATCATATTTGTAACTACCTTGTTTGATTCCTTACTATATGATGTGCAATTGCACCCTGACTGTTGTAAAATTGTGCAGCTCTTCCACCAGAGGATGATTGGATATATAGCTAAGAGGATTGGCAAATTGTACGTGTTAGACACCTCATCTTTGGCCTCACCACCTACTGCTGGTATTTGTAATACCTTTGTTTCTACACTTTTAGATTCCACCACAAATAACCCTGCCACAATTTGGCACTATAGACTAGGACACTTATCCACACCCATTCACAAATGTATTGCAAATCAATTTCCCTTTATTTCTTTTGATTCTTGTTCAAAACCATGTGATACATGTCACTATGCAAAGCAAAGAAATTTACCTTTTTCACATAGCACTACACATTTTAATGCTATTTTTGATTTGGTTCATGCTGATATTTGGGGACCATTTGCTACCCCTTCCATATCTGGCCATAAATATTTTTTGACACTAGTAGATGACTATAGTCGCTTTACCTGGACCATCTTCATGAAAAATAAAAGTGAAACCAGAAATCACCTCACCAATTTTATTGCCTTTATTGAAACACAATTCAACAAAACCCTAAAATGTCTCTGTAGTGACAATGGCCCGGAATTTCTTATGACAACTTACTTCCTCTCCAAAGGCATTGTTCCCCAAAAGTCATGTGTTGAGACACCTTAACAAAATGGCATAGTTGAGAGGAAGCACCAACACATACTTAATGTTACCTGTGCCCTCTCCTTTCAATCCCATTTACCATCCAACCTATGGCATCTCTCCATCCAACAAGCAACCCACATCATAAATAGACTCCCCACCCCCTTGCTCCAAAATAAATCTCCCTATGAACTACTTCACAGCACACCTCCCACTCTCACTCACCTTAGAGTTTTGGCTGCCTTGCATTCTCATCAACCCTACATAATCACAGAACAAAATTTGAGCCTCGTGCTAGAAAATCCATTTTTCTTGGCTATAGAGAATGAACCAAAGGTTACATTCTCTATGACATTCACACACATGAGTTTTATGTCTCTAGGAATGTAACTTTTCATGAAACAGTTTTTCCTTTCTCTGATACTACATCCAGTAATGACCTATCCATCACTACTCCTCCACCTCTAAACAACACATATGAACTCCCATTTGATCCACCCCTCACTACTCAACTAGAAACTACAAATCCTCCCAACTCAACTCAACCAGAAAATACACACTCTCCACCTAATCATACACCAAATATTCCTTCCTCTTCTCAACCAGAACCTGCACAATCTGCCCCTCCTCATCCCCCATCTACAACTATAGAAAATCCACTCATAGCACCTGTTCCTACCCGTACATTCACAAGAATTAAAACTGCACCTACTTATCTCTTAGATTACCACTGCAATTTGCTATCTTCTCAACTACCAATGTCATCCTCAGGTAAATCTCACCACCCTCTCTCCTCTGTTTTGTCTTATAAACATTGCAACTCCACATATAAACACTTTTGCCTAGCAGTCAGTTCTGTCACCGAGCCCAAAATCTATACCCAGGCATGCAAACTTGACTGTTGGCAGGTAGCTATGAAAACTGAATTGAATGCTCTTGCGTCTACAAATACTTGGACAATTGTGGATTTACCTAAAGGTAAACAACCCATTGGTTGCAAATGGGTATACAAAATCAAACATCATGCAGATGGATCTATTGAAAGATACAAGGCACGTTTGGTTGCCAAAGGTTACACTCAAATGGAAGGAGTGGACTATTTTGATACCTTCTCCCCAGTTGCAAAACTCACCCCCATTCGTACTTTACTTTCTCTTACTGCCATTAAAGGTTGGCACCTAGAACAACTTGATGTAAATAATGTTTTTTTGCATGGAGACCTCAATGAGGAAGTATACATGGATCTTCCCCCTGGCCTTACACCAACTGCTTCATCCTCTTCCTCCACTAAAGTGTGCAAGCTCAACAAGTCACTCTACGGCCTCAAGCAGGCCAGTAGACAGTGGTACTCTAAACTCTCCACTGCTCTACTCTCTCTTGGATATTCTCAGTCTACTACAGACCATTCACTTTTCACAAAGCTGCACAATAATCACTTTATAGCACTTTTGGTCTATGTGGATGACATAGTATTAGCTGGTGATTGTCTCACGGAAATCAAACATGTCAAACAATTTCTGGATGCCAAGTTTAAAATAAAAGATCTAGGCACTCTGAGGTTCTTTCTAGGCCTAGAAGTTGCACGATCCAAGCATGGAATTTTTCTAAATCATAGAAAATATGCATTAGAATTACTTGAAGATAGTGGGTTACTTGCAGCCAAGGCTTGTTCAACACCATATGATGCTTCTTTGAAAATTCATGACTCTGATTCACCTCCTCTTGAGGATGTCTCTTCCTATAGAAGATTGGTTGGCATACTTCTATACTTAACTACTACAAGGCCTGATTTGGCTTTCATTGTCCAGCAACTCAGTCAATTTATTTCAAAGCCATCACAGGTTCACCACTGTGCTGCTTTAAGGGTCCTGAAATACATCAAAAATGCTCCAGCATTGGGACTTTTTTACTCTGCAACTTCTGCAATGAAACTTTCTGGTTTTGCTGACTCTGACTGGGCCACTTGCCCAGCCACACGCAGGTCAATTTCTGGCTACTGTGTTTTTCTTGGCTATTCATTACTGTCCTGGAAATCAAAGAATCAATCCACAGTATCCAGGTCAAGTTCTGAGGCAGAGTATCGCGCCTTAGCAAGACTGTCTTGCGAGCTTCAGTGGCTTAAATATCTCTTTCAAGATCTGCATATCAACATAGAAGGTCCAACCTCAGTCTACTGTGATAATAAGAGCGCTATTCATCTTGCTCATAACCCCACATTTCACGAACGCAAAAAACACATAGAAATTGACTGCCATGTCATTCGTGAAAGGATCCAAAGTGGTTTAATTCATCTGCTGCCAGTACCTTCCTCTTCTCAGTTAGCAGATGTCCTCACCAAAGCTCTATCACTTCCTACATTTTCTACTTTGGTTTCCAAGCTTGGCCTACTCAACATTCATAGTCCAGCTTGTGGGGGGCTCTTACCTACTGTAAATACTGCTAACCAGAGTTAGCATAGTTAGTTATTTACCTAACCATAGTTTATGTAACTAATTCTGTTTTAGTCAAACTAATTCAGTTAGATTAGCACTCTGTATATATAACACCTTGTTGTAATTATTCAAGTTAAGATGAATAATGAAAACATTACATTTCCTTTTATTAGTTTCTCATTCTCAGCACTCTGATCTCAACAGTATGCATCAGCCTCACCACCCAATCCCTCCTCAATAAATCCTTAATTATGGTTTAGATGATAGGGCATATATGTTCCAGTGATTGAGAGAGAGATATAGCAAACCAAGGACATGTATCTCTTAGACCAAGCAAACAATAGGCCATGTTGCAGGCCTAAAAGTTAAGTGTGCAGGTTATTGGAGTTTCCTATATGACTAGCAAAACATGCACCATTGTTATCACACAACAACCCACCAAACCCCGAAATCTCAGAGTTGCCAAAACTACTACCATCAACATTGAACACAACATCATGATCTCTAGAGGGATCCCCCGGTAAGGGAAGGATTAATCACGAAGGGTTATTTGATTGAACACAACATCATGCAAGGAAGGATTAATCATCACTGCCTTAAAGCAATTCATAGTAAGGGAAGCAAGGTTACTGATAGCCAACCTTAAAGCATAAACAAAAATATCCTCCTTGGCGACAATGCCTAACAATTAAACTCTATATTCATTGTCTTCTAAATTTCACACATAAAAATGGGTTTAATTGGGGGGTACACAATGGTTTTAAATTTTTTTACACCATCACCCAAAATAAAAATTATGGTATGAGTGACTTTTAAGTTAATTGAGATTATGATATGTCTTTTCGTGATTGGTCGACATTGTAAAAAGTCATGTACAATAACGGTGTATATAAATTAAATTCTAAATAAATTGTATATTTGTGTGTATTTTTTTTATAGCTTATATTTATATGTAATTATGTACTGAACACGGGTACTTTTAATTTAGAAAATCCTATAATTAACGAAACTGCATTTAAGGGGATTTAGTAATAGGAATTGGCAACCAATGATTTGAAGGGTTATTTGGTAGTTGTCTTCTCTGTCAAACACAAATGTTTGGTTGGATTGGAATGAATATATATATAAGAACCGAAGACCAAGCATGACTATTTTCACTTAACACACAAAATAAAAATGATTTCCCGCAATATCTCACGCGCCACCGTCTCCTTCGCCCTCACTTCTCTCCTCCTCGCCATCGTATTCCACCGCTCGGACGCCAATTCCCCCGAGGTAAATCCTACCATCAAATTATGATTAATTAATTATTAATTAATTAATTAGTATTGTGGTTGATGTAAAAACGTTGTTGTGGAACACATTCAGGCTAATTGCAGCAGGCAATGCCGTGCGGAGAATTGTGATAGTAAGATTAATTACTTTCATTTTATTTGTTTGTATCTTAATTGTGTTTATATATATATATATATATATATATATATATATATATATATATATATATATATATATACAAGATTGAGATTGATTTTCTATTGTAAAACATGATTAGTTGTGGGAATCAAATATGGCAAGTATTGCGGAGTAGGTTATTGGGGTTGTGCCGGAGAGAAACCGTGTGATGGTCTTGATGCTTGTTGCATGGCTCATGACGACTGCGTTGGAAGATTCGGTAATTTCATCTTTCAACCATTCTCTTCTCTACCTTCTTTCGGAAATAGATTCTCTACCTTCCTCTTAAACAAGTTCATTTGTCTACCTTTCAGAAATAGATTGTAAAAGAAAGTTAAAATGCAAGACTCTCACTTTTTTGGAATTCATTCGTCGACCATGACCAATTAGATGAATTCGGGATGCATCACGAGACAAATTCTCGTGATGTTTAGCATTATTGTTTGAAATTAATATTTGTTTTGTTTGTGTCTTCGATTAAATTCATCTTGAGAGTTAAATGGACATGTCAACTTTCTTCTCTTATATTCTTTTTTTTTGAACGGATCTCTCTCTTATATTCTTATTTCCAAAGTTGTTGCATTTTCTATGTTCTAAATGGTTTGTAACACCCCCAACAATTTTGCAGGTCTAAAGCAGACTTTACAATGAAGCTTAATATACTAAATTAATCAAAAAATCGGCACATTATATAAAATATATTAATTTGTCATAAGATCAAGTATATTTGGTGTACTGCTAAGCAGACCATGATTTTTTTATCCATGTTTTGTTTTTTTAATCATTTCTGTAAATATAGATTCAATTTAGAAGATTTTTTGCTAAATGTTTTTTTACAGGAATGACTCATGTGAAATGCCATAAGAAATTAAGGAACTGTCTAGCTAGGGAACAGAAATCTGGGAGGGTTGGATTTTCCAAGGAGTGTCCTTACAGTACAGCTGCACCTACCATGATTAAAGCCATGGACTTGGCTATCTTGCTTAGCCAATTGGGTGACACCACTCTTTCCACAAAAAAACCCTAAGCCCCTTCAATTTTGAAATCACCTCTCTTAATTTGGGAAAGTTTATCTTATGATATCATGCTATTTGGTTAAGCCAAAGTTTTTGTTCTATACCATGTTGTATTTTATTTGTGGTATCTTAAAAGGGTATAAATAAGATAATGTTTGTTGCATTTTTATGGCTTGGTTATGTTATGTATATATCAAGAATGAGATAGTCTCACACCATATGACGAAATTAATAGTGAATAAAATAAAGAGTATATAAAAGGCTACATTCATCGATCTATTATTTTAAAGTTTTAGGAACATATATGGTCCAAGTCTTTAATATACATCATAAAAATAAAAATATATATAAAAATCTAATAAATGATATCAAAGCCTATTGGTATGTGGCACAATAACAATTCATAACCCATTACCGAGTCGGTTCAGTGTCAAGGTACCATGTTTATGTTGTTTCAGAAGTATACGCTACCAAGGTATCGTATATGGCTCGAAAGTATATTGTTCATTGAGAGTATTCTTGATCATGGGAGTCTTTAGTGAGTAGGAGAGAGACTGTAATAAAAATGTGAAGATGTGATAAGATTGTGGGTTTTTTTGGTACCCCCACAACTTTCGTTATTCCGAAAATACCCTCCTGAATTGGTCTTTAACGGATTTACCAAATTAAAAGGTAAATCCATTTTGAAAAAAAAAACCAAAAAGGGATTTATCTAATTAAAAGATAAATCCGTTTTGGAAAAAAAATCCAAAAACAGATTTATCTTTTAGTTAGATAAATCAGTTTTAGAAAAAAATGCATAACAGATTTAACCCCCACCATAGATAAATCTGTTTTTGTTATTTTTAATAACAGATTTATGTATTATTAGGTAAATCCGTTTTGAACTTTTTCAAAACGGATTTAACTATAAATAGATAAATCCGTTTTGTAAAATAATTAATAAATAAAAGTGATATATCTGTTAAAAAATTAAAATATATATATTTTAAAAATAATATAGATATGAATATCGATTGTCTTTTGGATCCCTTGTGTGTAGATATTCGTTAATATGTGACGATGTTGTACGTCGTGTGAATAATTTAGGCTAAAAAATCGGTTTACGGGCAACTTACTGCGGTTGTAATGAAACCACGACCATTAAATCAAAAAAACAATCAGGTATCAAGACACTCTAAGAAGGACTCTAGTGGGAATGCCAGGCTCAAAATCTCAAATTCCATCGTTTACAATTTTTATTAATTTTTTTAATTTTTTATAATCTCGAAAAAAATCTAAAAAAAATTGCTTAACTTTATTTTGGTTTTACTATATTTTTAGTGGTGTTCTTATAATTTTTAGATTAATTTTGACTCTTTAACAGATTTTGAGTAGTATTTTTATAACTTTTTAAAAAAAATTAAATAAAAAAAGTTATTTTTTAATACACAACAGATTTACCTATTTATTAGATAAATCTGTTTTGAATATTTTCAAAACGGATTTATCTAATGTGTTATCATAAATTTACCAAAACGGAATTATGTGTTGCTTAGGTAAACCGGTTTGCAAAAATATAAAAAACAGACTTATCTTTAAAAAAGCAAATATAAAAAATGGAATTATAATGTGAATAAAAGGATTTATCTAATTTAAAGACAAACCCGTTTTGGAAAAAAAAACAAAAATGGATTTATCTTTAAATTAGATAAATTCGTCTGAAGAAATTTATAGGGCCATTCTGAGAATAACAAATTTTGTGGGGGTATTCAGAGGTATGGTGGGGGTAAAAAAAAACCCTGAGATTGTTTTGTCATAAAATAGAGGTCCGTTTACCACCAATTATAACTATACTACATATGAGAAAGTGAAGAATTAAATATACACTACCATTTTTCTAGTATACACCTCCGTCCAGAAGTATATATCTAGTAGTATATCATTTTGCCATTTGGAAGTTTATTTTTGGACAAATTATGCCTTCTAAAGCCAAATTTTCAAAAAAATTACTTTTAAAAGGTCTTAGTAATTGATTGCATCCATTGAACAAAGATGAACTTCTTCTATCACTTTTATAAATCTCCCATTGTCAAAAAAAAAAAGAATCTCCCAACATCTTTTTTTTTTTGTCAAATGTGAGAAAACATCTTTCTTTGTACATATCTCTCAGCATCATCTTAATAGGACAGCTAAGAAATTAGTGCATGACATTACAAATAGGTCATCGATAAATAATTAAATACACCACTTTTTTTAATTAGTAGCATGCACTCCCTTGTTCAAAAATATATTTATGAAGGCATAATTTGTCTACTCTAAATATGCAGAGATAGAAAAAATTGGGTACAGACATGACCAATCAGATTCTCTAGCGTAGATTAGTTATCGACAAAACCAGTGAATACCATGGTAACCAAAAATAATATCCATCTAGAATATATTTCCAAAAAGAATTACCTTTTAGGAGTGCAAGATCCAAATTGAGATTGGATATTTTAAGTTTATTCAAAATCTTGGATTCGTCCTTATAAGTTTTTCTTTTTTCCATTTAAACATTTTTGTTTCTGCTTATGTTTCAGGAATTTATGTTAAATTGGTAATCCATGTTTTTATTTATGTTTCAAGTTGGTCCTCCATGTCTTCTATTTATAAGGACCTATTTAAAACATTAACAGAAACATAAGAGACAAAGTTGAAACACAAGCGAAAACATATAGGACACATTTAAAACGTGAACGACCAATTTGAAGGACTTGAATGAGGAAAAGAATTATTAAAGGACGAATCTAAAATTTTAAATAAAGTTAATCCGTACATATGTTTTTAAGACAAACATATGTCTGACCTAAACTTTGTAGATAGTTTGGATCCAAAAATACGTTTACAATTTTCTAACATTAAGCTAAAATATGTTTGATTTATTTCAAAGCTTAATTAGATTCTTCGAAGAAAAAATGCTTAATTAGATTATTTATTCTTCTAGTTTGATTTCTGCAATTTTTGTCCACAAATTATTATTTTTTCCAATTTAATCTTTAAGAATTTTTAGTCACAACATTGACCTTTACCAATTGTTCTTTATCTACATATCCTCAAATTTTATTTTCTACTTCCAATTTATACAAATTGAACTAATTGAATTATTTTAAACCATCTTTCATTCAAAATATCTAAAATGGTTCAAGATAATATAAGGATGAATCTAAACTTATAGAAGAAGGTAATTAAGAGATTAAATTGAAACTAAAAAACTCAAAAAAGAGATCAATAGAAGTATGGGTAAATATTGTCAATAAAAAGAAGTATGGGTAAACAATTATTTTAGTCATTGAAAGTGTGAGACATTGTCGCACTACTCATGTATTTCAAAATTATCAATAAACAACTATTTTGATCATTGCAACTGGTTCAGTTCGATAGTATGTAATAAAACCATAAATCGAACCAAAATTTTCTGTTGCCAGAAAGTTTGACCAAAACAGATATAAAGAATAAGTGGTTTGTTTTTGTAGTTTGGACTAATTAACAATTTTTTTTGGATTTGTTTGGCTATGAACACTTTTAGTGCGGAATTCTAAACAAGTGGTTGTGGTTGGGTTACCATGAAAATCACTTATTCCCCGTTAACACAATATAAGCAAAATTAATTACCTACACACTTCTTAAGATGAGTAGTTAATTACACGTGTTTCTGTAAAACTCATTTAAAATTTAGGCTAAATTATAGTTTTGGTCCCCTTATTTTCTAAAATTTGGATATTTAGTCCCTCTATTTTAAAAATCAGACATTTAGTCCCCTATTTTTTAAAAACTGGGAGATTTAGTTCAAATGGGATTTTCTCAGTTTTTTTGTTGATGTGGATGTCTGTCCAAAAAAGAGAGCTTATGTGGCACTCATTAAATGATGTGGCCGCTGACACAGCTTGTGCCACATCATTTAGTGATTCAGTCAGCACGCCACGTAATATTTTAATAAATAAATAATTAAAATATTAAAATTAAAATGTAAATAAAAAATAAACATCATCATCATCTCTTCTTTCCATCGTTGTCAAAAAAATCATTTACGATTGAGAAAAATCATTAAAAAATAAAAAGCATTGTCAAAAAATCATCTCTTCTTTCCATCGTTTCATCATCATCTACGATTGAAAACAAACTCATCCCCAAATACGTTTCAGCATCATCAACAAACGCATCATCAACAAATGCATTATCCCCAAATCCCACACCCACAATCTTTCCTCTTCTTTCTTCTTGCTGATTATTCATTATCCCCAAATCACAAAACCTAATTTGTGTTGAGCCCAGTTTCTGTTCTTGTTTTTGAGCGTGAATCTTCTGGATCTCTCGAAATCGCTTTGCCCCCGCGCGCTTCCTTCCCAGTCCTTTCTCTGAGCAACAACGCAGAGCAACGAAAAACCGCACCTTTCTCTCTTGTTCGATCCTTTCCCTTTCCTCTGATTCTCTCTCACTGTTTCTTTCTTTTGTTGTGAGAAGAAGAGCCTACTCGCAGAAGCAAAAATGAAGAGGGAGAATGGCATTGAGCCATTGAAGTTCGATTGTGAGAAATTTAATGAGTGCCACGTAAGCTCACTTTTTTGTACAGACATCCACATCAACAAAAAAACTGAATAAAATTCCATTTGGACTAAATCTTCCGGTTTTTAAATAATAGGGGACTAAATGTCTGAGTTTTAAGATAGGGAGACTAAATGTCCGAATTTCGGAAAATAGGGGGACAAAAACTATAATTTAGCCTAAAATTTAACTCCATTGTTTGAATTACCCTTCATCTCATTTAATTAAAAAGTCTCCAACTTTCCATTTTCAACATTAGATGAAGGAATTTTTTGGTATACTAGCATTAATATATGTTTGAGAAAGTCAATTTTTACTTATATTTTGTTACGAATTAAAAACACAATATATTTTGTTATTGTTAGCGTTGACAAAATTGTGAATTTTAAGAACACCAAATTCGTAGAAATCAAGTTGCAAACCTTTTGAAACTCACATCATGATGATTCTTGTAATCTTGATGGTGTAATTCTATTTGAAGAATTGAAAGTCATTTAATAAGTTTTACAACTGAATCAAAATCAAGTTATATGATATTTAACTCTTTGAAGAGATTTAACGTTTCCTAATCCATGTACAATATTAATTATTCTTGGGATGTTTGAATCTATTAAAAGAATTTTTTCTATATTGAAATTGTTAAAGATCTTATCTGCGAACTACTTTGCCACAAAATAGATTATGTCTTTAGATCTATTGAATTTTTTTTATTTATAAAACCATGATTGTGAAAGAATCATTATTGAAACAAAAACTCCAAGGAGAATGAAACCAAGGACACCACTTTAATGGTTTGTCCAGGGCACCCGAAATCTCAGGATGGTTCAGCTCTTCTCTAGTAAGAGATGCATAGAGATATTGATTAAAATATTGTTATTTTATATAATGTGTCTTTCTCTCTCCTATTGAAACCATCCGATAACCAAGAGAGGATTTCATTCCATTGCATATTAAAATTAAAATTGCATTGTACTCTAAATTAAAATAAACTTTGTTACACTTCTACTGGTATACTTAATAGTATACAACATCAAATTTAGTTTAACTAACTTTTTTTCTATTTCATAATCTTAGGCAAGTTGACTTTTTCATTTTCAACACTCAACATATATATGAACCACGATGGCCTGCAATTAGAATGTGAAATGCAGAAAGATTGAAACTTAAAATATTTCTCTTGCACTGTACTGCACCCACTTAGCGTGTGTTTGGTATATCCGTTAATCTCGCTTTCTTAGATATTTGACTAGTTTTATTTAAGTATTTAAAATTGAAATGTTGGGTTGACTTTTTTTATCTTGGTTAAGGTGTTTAAATCCGAATCAACCCAAATAAGAATCCAAAACCGGCCGTCCAAGCCAAACAGTTTGCCGAAAAATTTGAATTTTTTAATGTGTTTGAGCTATTTATATGTCAACTGATTGGTTTAGTTCAGGTTGGGTTTTTTCTTATCTAATAATGGCTATGGTGATGTTAGTGATTTAGGGGAAGAGGAATGATAGAGTTCGGCGTGGGAATGTTTAAATCAGTGGAATATCTTTTTTTTTTGGTCAAGACATTCGAATATCTAAATCAGTGGAAGTTAGCACAAAAATCATCTGCTGATAGAATCAATACTACACCATCAATCAAAATAGAGTGGTTGAAGCCGAGACAAGGCGAATTAGAGTGTAATGTTGATGTGGCAATATTTGAAGAACAAAATGGGCATGGGTTTGGATGATATATTAGAGATGATATATACAAGTTGTTTTAATTATTAAGGCAGTGACAATTATTAAGGCAGTGACAATGATGGAAATGGATTCCGGATCCTACTCGGTCGTCCCAAATAATTTAGTGGCCCGGTTCAAATCTTAAAGTGGGGCCCCTAATAGGGTCCGTACTTTTATCAAATTCGAGCCCACATATTACTTATTTGTTTAGATGAATTAAAATACACTTAAGAAATTTATCAACAATTTGTCTTTTTTGGCTTAATTATTTTATTAACAATCATTTACAAGTTTCAGATGGGAACAAATCATCTATTTGCATGTACAAAGAAAACATTTCTTTGATGACTGAAATCAAAATAAGAGTTTTTTATGCCAAAGAAATCAAAATAAGAGTTAATAGTTATCTTGGGTCTCTAAAAGACTCGATAAATATAAATGTGTATACTTGGAAAAGTTTGGTAAATTGTACATATATTGAGTTTTTTAAATAAAAAAAACTATTATTTTGGGACAAAAATAAAATGCCAAAAATATCAAAGATTAAAAATAGAGGGAGTAGTATTTTTTTGGGTCCTAAAAAAATTACATTGGGTTTCGGGCCCTGTGCGGTAGCTAGCACAACCCAATGACCGGCCCTGATCTTACAGAAGCAGAAGCATCAAAGTAACTCGTAGTTCTTCAGTGGCTCCGTGAGGTAAGGGTACGTTCACGAGTATTCATATTTTTTAAGACAAATTCACCTCCAAAAAGGAGAGAAAAATCCACCTCACAGAGAGAAACATCCACCTAAGGAGAAACATAAAAACAACTACCTCCTAGAAATACAAGGGATGAGATCAACATATCACTCATAGAATAAGTAAGAAGGAGAGTTACCCCTTGTAGAGTTGTTTTGATTGTATTGGGTTGGAGTACCCCTTGTACTCCCTTTAATATTAGTTTTGCTTATACAAAAAAACAGGAGTGTTACCTCTAGTCTGGAACCAGCACCATAAGAGAGAAACTATTTATCAAAACACCTCCTCAGGTCAGATACAATTCCAGAGAAAATACAGTTGTTTCTAAATTTTTAAATAGATTGTAAATTGGTGATTGATGCTTTAATAGGAGGTTTTCCAAATAATGAATAGCATTTCTATTTAGATTCCAAAATTAATCTAATAATTAGAAATTTTCAATTCAAATCGACTAAGAATTAATACTCATTCAGTATTTTTTCCACCTTCATAGGAGGGTATAATACTTATGAGATCCATGAGATTAAAATCTTTCTTCTTAGAACGTATGGATTTGACCAGGCTCGATTGACAAAAAAGAAGAGTAGCCCCCTAGAACCTGGCAAAGTAACTATTAAATAATTCCCAAGTAAAGTTTTGAAATCAAAAATGAATATTTGTGAACACTGCCTGGAATATGAATCACTATTCACTCAGTTTCTGGGCATAATCATTATGTAGGAGAGATGGCCAGAAATTCCCTCTGCCCCTACCGTACTCTAGCTTGAAAGTTTTCACCACCTGTCTAGGGTTGAGCCCTGGGATTTGACGGGGATGGATAGATTACAGCAATATATTAAAATTTTCACTATATTAATTATAATGGGTTGCCTGGGACTAGTCGGATGGAGTAGAAAATTCATTGTTTCATCAAACAAAACAATAAAAAATACCTCCCCAAGTCAATTCATTAATTTTCAAACCAACCCATTTACTACGTGCAAAAAGTTCACGCCCCTCTTTGTCTCTAAAGATAGGATGTCCTAACCAACCGACGGCTATTCCATCGCCATTGTCCATTGAGCCTGCTCTAAACAACCCCCCTTTTGCCGGATTATTGTCGATGTAATCATAAAAAGCGTGTTCTATTTTACTGCGACGTCAAGAGGAGCTGAATACTTTACCAAATTTTGAGATAGGTTTTATTAAGAGACAAACCAACCAATTTGCTCATTGAATTTTGTCAAAAAAAGTTGCTCATTGAATGAGTTATGCTGAGTTTTAGACAATAAAAAAAATGTTATGTCATTTTTTAAGAAAGCTTTACTATTTCTTGGAAGCTCTTTATGATTTTGTATTATTTAATGGATGCAAAAGACTATAGAAATTACTCGGCATTTGTGTCAACAAAAAAAGAAATTACTCGGCGTTGGCTTTTTTAAGTTTAGTGGTGAGCCTACTTAACAATTAATATAATGAAATCTTTTTAGTCAAAAAATATAAATACATATGTCTGTTTTACAAGAATAATATTGCTGTCTTGAGTGAAAGAATGATTCTTTCTCACACACAACAAAATAGGGGTGTTCGCGGTGCGGTTTGGTTCGGTTTTGACCAAAAAAGTGCACCGAACCGCGAGGTAAAAATAGATGCGGTTTGGTTTGGTTCGGTGTGCTTCAAAAAAAAAACCAAACCAAACCAAACCAAACCAAAGCGGTTTGGATTGGTTCGGTGTTGTTCGGTTTTTGACGGGACAAAACACAAATTAAAATTCAAAACTTTTCAGCCTGTCAGCCATACACAATTCTGCCACAATAATTTAAATCAAAACTAATTCAAAAATACATTATAATTCTGCCACAAGCCTGTAACACAATTTAAACAAAAATTTAAATCAAATACATTAACACTTCACTCAGCTTATAATTCAAATAACAGTTCTGCCACAATTCTGCCTGTAACACAAATCAATACTTCAAATACTTCAAACTAATTTATAACACAGTCCTCAAATACTTCAACACATAAAGTCTTCAAACAGCATAAAACAAATACATTAAAAAAAAAAAAACAAATACATTTCCTTCTCACAGCTTCAAATACATTTCCTTCTCATAGCATAATTCAACACAAACAGCATCAAATAACAAATACATTTCCTTCTCACAGCAGTCTTCTCCACTCCTACAAAGCAATTCAGCAATAAAAAAATCAGTAACTAAAATCAACAAATGATAAAGCAATTCAACTGGATTCAAGTACATACCATTTCATTTGATACATCTAATCATCATCTGATTCAATATCAGAAAGTCCTTCATTCAGTATCGTACGAAATCACACCGTACGCACACAAAATCAGTATCGTACGCACACAAAATAAACGAAATCAGTATCGTACGCACACAAAATAAACGAAATCACACCGTTTCAGTAGCATAAGCATACAAAATCAGTAACACACACAAAATAAGCGAAATCACACCAAATCAGTAGCATACGCATACGAAATCATTATCATAAGCACATAAAGTTACACGAAATCACACGATTTTACATCATTTCACAATAATATAAACGAAATCACACAAAATCAGTTTCATAAGCAAAACGAAAACGAAAACGAAATCACTTCTCACGATAATATCACAAGCAAAACGAAATCAGTATCATACAAAGGCAAAACGAAAACGAAATCAATTAAAATGAGGAATAAAACGAAAACGAAAACGATTAAAATGAGGAATAAAACGAAAACGAAAACGTCACCTGTTCGTTTCGTCATGGTAGCTGAGATCGTGAGAGACTGAGAGGCAGAGGCGTGAGATCAGAGATGAGTGAGACGCGAGTTGAGAGGCGTGAGATGAGTGCTGTGATCTGAGATGAGAACGTGAACTGAGAAGTGAGAGAGAGATGAGTGACGCTGTGCTGTGTGAGACAGTACTAGAGAGAACGTGAAATGCTGCTAGGGTTGCTATTTTTGGATTGGGCTTTTTTTGTTGGGTTGGGCTGTGTTTTGGGTATATAATTATTAAAAAAAAACAGCATATAATGTTAGCGGTTTGGTTTGGTTTGGTTCGGTTCCTGTGATGAGAACCGAGAACCGAACCGAACCGCTCGGTTCAGCAGAAAAAAAAACCGAACTAAACCAATTAAATGCGGTTTTTTGCGGTTTTCGGTTTGGTTTGGTTCGGTTTGCGGTGTGTCCATCGGTTTGGTTCGGTTTTGAACACCCCTACAACAAAATACATAGAGTGTCTATATTATAAATTATAAATAAAAATCCATTATATTAATATTAGTACTAATATTTTATTTATTTTGGTCGCGTAATCTCAAGCAGCCGATAAATCACGTGGTGGACCAATCTTAATTTGTTGCGGAATATCAAGTCCGACACTAGTTTTTTTTTTAACAATTGTAAAAAAATGTCTAAATTTTGTGAACTCAAATGTAAATATATATTTGGCTTAAATACTTTTCACCCCCTGCAAAATTACCTGATAAAAAAAAAGTAAGTTGTATATTTTCCCTATAATAATTGAGTTCGAATTAAGAAGTTAATTCTGTCTTAATTAAGTCATAATCATCCATATAAGCATGACAATTATAGACCTACGTGTGAGTTAAGTGTGGGATCATATTTTATTGATTTCTAACACATTCCATAAAGCCGAAACCTATATCGGGTTGTTGTCTCTCTTGCTAGCTGTTACGTACTTCAAACTCCAACCTCCTAGTCAACCATATACAAAAAATCAATTCAGAAATTAATTACTCAGTCAAAGGATAATTAATAATTCAAGATCAATTCTCATTCAAAAGGACATTTTTTTACAATATAATGATATATCCAATCAAAAAAGTTCAAGATTATATAGACATTGACACTGCACCAATATAATATACGGCCTCTGTCCATATTATTATTTTTTTCATAACGTACAACCTCTATCCATATTATTTGTTGTTTAATGTTTGAAGAAATATATTTATATAGTAGATTTTATAAATAGTGTTGTATAATATATTATTTTATATTTCTGCTCTTCACTTAAATAAATTTTGACCATTCACTTCCAAAAGAAATGAAATTAGTGACAGAAAATATAAAATCCGTCTCTAATTTTTTTACTAAATTTTATGACGCTATAATTAGCAACAAATTTCTAAATTTTTATCACTAATTTAGCTCTTTCTAGCTGTGCTTTATTAAATCATATTCTCATAAAAAGAAAAATCAAAGGTATTTAATATTCATTGAAAGATATAAAACAATTGCTTCAAAAAAAAAAAGAAAGATATAAAACAACATTAAAATTAGTCTCCCCTCTGTAATTGGTACTTTGTTTACTGCCGGCAGGGGTAGCTTTTCCCACTTTCTTACTTAGTTTTTTTGAGTTTATAAGCCATTTGTATCCACCACAAAAAGACCAATTAAATATTGAGACAATTTTTTTTTGTCTACATCATTGCTGGCTAGTCATGATGTTCTAACGTTTTCAACGAAAGAATTAATTTCACATTGGCCAACACTGAGTTTGTCCACTACGGGAATTGAACCTGTGAGCACCGGGATCGACCCTCCGCTTAGGCCACTGAGCCAATAATGTTGGTTAAATATTGAGGCAAATTGATTCAACTAAAACATCAAATAATAAATATAAATAAAACAGTATTGAACATAGGGAGAACAAATGAAATTTCATAACTTAATGACAAATTTCATTCATAAACAGTAATTCACTACAACAATACAAAATGAATATGATTTCTAAAAAACTTGCTTAATTACAGTAATCAAGCAAGCAAACAAGGATTTCATAATACACTTCAAATTGAAATATATCACCTCTACAGTATGTGCTTTCAAGATATTTGAGTTTCACCCCAATAAAGAATTTATCAAAATGGCCACAACCATTTGAAAAAAAAAAACTAATAACAATAAAGAAAAATATTGATAAAAAAAATGAAATTTCTATATCCTTTTTCTGTCCGTCATGAAATCACGTATCCTTTGAAGTGCAATTTCCAAGGTCTCTTCACTCATATTAGCAAAGCAAACTCTAAACCAACCTGGTTCAGAACAATGACAAGAAGATCCTGGTGATATATTAAGCTTAACTTTATGTAAAATCTCATTCCAAATCTTCAATTCACCTTCTCTTGTTTTCTTATTTTCCAAAAATGGACTTAAATTCATCCAACAAAACAAACCTGCATTCCCTTCCAAACATTCAATACCAGCACTTCTTAAACCTTCAATAATCATAGTATACCTTTTTCTAAGTCTCTCTCTATTTATCTTAATATAATTCTCAGTAAATTCTTTATCTGATAACATTGTAGCCAATAAATGTTGTGTTTGTGATGATATTAATGTGAAACTTGACATTCTTCTAGCTGTTGTAACAACTTTATCATTGTATGAATAAATTGTTCCAACTCGAAAACCCGGTAATCCGAGATCTTTTGATAGACTATAAACAATGTGAACTCTTTCTCTTTCTGAATCTTTATATCCACGAGATTCAAGAATTTCTGCTATGCTTATGAACTCATTGGATGAGAAAACTGAGCCTGAGTAGATTTCATCTGATATAAGATGAATGTTTTTCCGAATCGCGAAGTCAAGTATATCGTTAAGTACTTCGCGTTGAATCGCTAGACCTAATGGATTTGATGGGTTTGTTATGAGTATTCCTTTCACTTTTGTGTTCATTTCTTCTGCATTTTTATATGCAGCTTCTAATGCTTCAAGGGTAATTTGGAAATTGTTTGAGCTTTCACAATGAATTGGAACTATATTCACCCCAGTTCTCCATCTCAAATCTCTATCAAATCTGCATAACACAAAAAATATCCAAAATTTTCTTAGTATATATGATCTAGTAAGTTACACAATAAATATCTCATTGCATTCATAATATATTCATATATTATACTACCTCCGATCTTATTTGTCAGAGAAAAATGCAATTATAAGTTTACTGAATAACTGATATATCTGGTCTATTGAATAACTTATGTATCTGTTCTATAATATAGACCAGAAGATACATAAGTTATTCAGTAAAGCTAGAACTGCATTTTTCTCTGATAAATAATAAGATGGAAGGTAGCATATACAAAATGTGCAAATAAAGGAACTAGTTACGTGCTTTCAAGTTCCAAAGAATTAAAAATGGTTTGAATTTTGAACCATATGATATACATATTATATATAGAAATTGGTAGCTAGCTAGTTAGCTAGGAAGGTTCTATTATTAGTTATGGAAAGAGAAAGATATAAAAAAAGAGACATTAATATTATTTTCTTACCCAGGATAGTAAGGAGTAGGAACAAGTAAAGCATCTCCTGGATTTGCAAGAATGAAGGTTAAGAGCTCATTAGCAGCGGTAGCACCAGCAGTGAGAACTATTCTTGAAGGGTCAAATTTGACTTTTCCACCTCTTATTTGTTCCATGAAACTAGCCATTGCTGATCTAAAAGATTTAAGTCCATGATAATCTTGAAATAAAGCATTCTCTCTAAAACTCGAAGCTCCTTTTGATCCCCATGTTGATGCTTCTGAATGTTCTTCTAAGTAGTTTTCAAGTAAATCAAATGAAACCTGCATAGTTAATTATAACTAGCTATAGTTAGATGCTGAGAAATGAGAATAATATAATATATAAAATAGTTTTTTTTTGGCTTATGAGTATATAGAATACTTACTTGATTTTCTGCTAAGCCCATTTGAATAACACCTTCAGGATTAGTAGTTTCATGATAAGGGTTTTCATCATAAGCTTTCCAACCAGCAAAGTAAGGAGAATTTTCACCATGAGTTTCAGAAATTGCAATATTTGAAAGCTCAACAGCACAAGGTTGTGATTGCTCTATCTCAAACTCAAGACCCATTTTACTAGCTTTCTAAAAAAAAATTCAGAAAGAATAGAAAGCTTGTAAGGGTAAGAGAGAGAGAGAAGGAGAGAGTAGTTAGCTATAGAGAGAAGTGAGAGAGAGAGAGAGAGTTGAATGAGAAGTTTGTGTGAAAGTTGTGTATATATATAGGCTTTGAGGCTTAAAGACAGGAAAAAGGGAGGCTTCAACTTGGCTGGCGGGATGAGGAGAAATAATAAAAGAAAAATAATATATAAATATTAAATGATTGATTCTCTAAGTGTAAGCAAATCAAAACTTTATATATACCTTTTAGGCTTTAATTTTAATTTTAATTTTAATTTTATCTGGTAGTGTGACTTGTGACAACTGTGATCTTCTCTGCCAGATCCACACAGAAATTATATGGTGGTTGTTTGGGGAAGGTGGATGTTAATATTGCATGCCATTATAATTTCTCCCTTTGGTTAAATAATGTGTTCACAATTTATGTATATGTTTGGTCACGCGTTTCGAGTTATAGACTTGTTTGGAAAAACTTATTTTTGAGCTTACGAAAAACCACTTATTCAAATAAATAAGCTTATATGTATTATTATTATAAATTTGTTAAGGTAGTTTATGAAAAATAACTTATGGAGATACATTTTTCGTTAGTGAGAACTTATGAATTAACTTAAAAACTATTTTATCTCCATAAACTGTTTTTTATAAAGGTCAAAAATAAGTTCTTCCAAACCGAGCCTTAAACTCGTGTTTCACGGTGGAAAACTCACGAGGTTCTGAATTCAAGTTTCTGCTTTGTCGTGGATTTCGATCGTGATTTTGTCAAACTTATTGGCAAACCAAAACATATGCTTATATATTGGTTTAAGAGAAATGTTTTCTTAACACTTGAATTTTATACCAACATTGTATTAATAGTTCATTTGCATATGGTTTTTTTTTTATTAATTTTTTCCCTCTCCTCTAAATTTCACACGCACACTAAAGCTGGCTGTATTTTATACGTTGTAGGCGTAAGGTAAGGTGTAAAATTCGGTTGTAAAAAAACACTCCTCTTGGTTTAATGGAGTAGATAGTTTATAATATTAATTACATGGTTTCATTTTTTTTTTGACTCAAAATTACATGGTTTCATGGTTGTTTAATTAATTGGAAAGTGGTTGAGTTCTTGAGGAAAAGAATTTCTACACGACTAATCAAATATTCCTCCTTAGCCAAACAAGTTCCTTTGTGGAAACCAAATCATAAATTAAGATTTGAATTGGTTCCTAACACATTTGATAACAAAGAATTGGAGATTGTTCTAGGAGTAGTTAAGTTTTGATGACATGACAAATATACGAAATAACCCAGAAGATAGGATATTAGGATTAAGATTCTGATTTTATGGGTAGAGCTGAAGCAAAAGAGAACCTCTTGAGATATCTTCCTACCTTACTCTTCATCAATAACAAACAACACAATTTTTTGGGTAAAAAAACAATATAATTTAATGACCTTTGTAAATTTTAAGCTAAACATGCATCTTCCTCCATTTCAAAAAAAAAAAGAAAGAAACATGCATAATTTTATGTACTAGTGTCGTGACCCGTGCAATGCACGGGGCGAAAGCTTTAGGTTCTACAGAAGAATTATAAGAGGAATATTAGATTAATAGTAATCGAAGTCAAAGTTTAAGGATAATGGACAACAAATTGTCAAACAAAAAATAATTTGTGTTGAAGTTAGAGTAAATGGTTAGCCCATATTAAACAATATTATCATAGAATAGACACATTTAATCAAATATGTTAAAGTAACTCAAAACACACTACTTAGCATTACACTTTATGTATTTCGTAATGAAACTATTTTTTTCCAGCAAACCAGGTATTGAGGAACAAACTTTACATATTTGGACAGTTACAATTTTTCCGAACGCTAAAGTAACCTGAAGCACACTGCCTAATGTCGTACTTTACGTTTTTTGACAGGAAATTATTTTTTGGTTTGACTAAACCAAGTACTTAGAAACAAACTCCGTATATTTGTACAATCTAAATTTATTTCTGAATCCTAAGTCACCTCAAAAAACACTACTTAGTATCACACTTTACATATTTTGGCACAAAATTAATTTTATATTTTGTTACTAAATTAACTCTTTTTAAATAAATTTGGTTACTAAGGAATAAACTTCGCATATTTAGACAATTAAAATTTTTCAGACACTAAAGTACCCAAAAAGTATACTGCATAGCGTTACCCTTTATATAATTTGTTACGAAATTAAGGTTCGATTCCAAAAACTTGATTATGGAGGAGCAAATTTCGTCTATTTAAACAATTAAGTTTTCTATTTAATCGTAAAGTACCACTAAAATATAAAACATGAAAGAAGAGAGAGAGAGAGAGAGAGAGAGAGAGAGAGAGAGAGAGAGAGAGAGAGAGAGAGAGAGAGAGAGGAATAAAAATATGAAGGGAAAAAAAGGAAAAAGAAAAATGGGGAGAGAGAGTTTGGAGAAGGAAAAAGAAAGGGGGGTAGGGAGTTTGGCGCCAAAGGGGAGGGAGGGAGGGAATGTTGGCGCCATTTTAGGGGTAGGCCCCACCTGGAGAAGCCCTCCGGATGTAAATTTATAGATTCTCTCTATTCCATTATAAATATTGTATACATAAAAAAGGGGTATTAATTCAAAATAACCGTCTTTTCTATGTAATATTAATTAGGTTTTTTTTCAATTTGATCCCTAATAATGTTTTTTTTTACAATACTTATTAAATTTTTTTAGAAATCCGTTTTTTTTACAATCGAAATCTGTTGTTGTACGTATTGCATATTTTCCTAGTTATAAGGATAATTTAATAAAATTGTAATTTTTTATTTTTAAGAAAAATAAAAAAAATTGTTATTCTAAGATATATACCAATATTATTATCATGAATCTTATTCCGTAAACACTTTTAACTCTCACTAGTGTTTTTAAATCATTATTAGAAAAAGTTATTTTAGTGATCAAAATTAGTGATGAAAAAATTTTTAATCTAGGTAAAAATTTTAAAACTTGAAACAAACATTTTGTTGACAAGAACTTGAAACAAACATGAAAATATTAAATATCAACCTCACTTTTCCAGGATGAAATGAAACTGAAGGTTGTTTTAGAACACCAAATTTAGAGGGACAAGGGAAATTGAATAATTATTAACCATCCCGTTAAAGAAAAAGGTTATTATCTCAATTAAGACATTCTAATTAAACAGACATTGCTTTATTCACGCGTATTCAGATAAGATGTCAATAATCAAAATTGATCGAGGAAAGGGTTGGACATTATTTTTCTAAATTTTTGTAATAACACAAAAAAATACAAAAATGATACAAGTTGGATTTTAAATTATTATTTTCCAACTTGTATCATTTTTAAATTATTTTAAATTATTATTTTCCAACTTGTATTTTCCAACTTGTATCATTTTAAATTATTTAAAGTGTAATGCTTATCAGTGTGCTTTGGGGAACCTTTAGGGAAAAAATTTAGCGGTTGAAATATGCTAGGTTTGATTCTCAATAACCAGTTTATGCCAAAAATAATAATTTCATGATAAAATATATAAAATGAAACGCTTATAAGTGGATTTTTGGGTCTTTAGTGTTTGGAAAATATTTTGCTATTCAAATATGCCAAATTTGATTCTCAATAATTTGGCATATTCAAATATAAAATGATAAATATTTTGCTTAGCATCGCGAAATTATTTATCATTTCACCAAATCGGTTATTGAGTAAACTAACTTCACACATTTGAACACATTAACTTTTTCTAAACCCTTAGTTACTCAAAAATACAGTAACATCAAAATAAGAGAAAAGATAGAAAGAATGCCTATTGCACTTTGAAAGTGCATAGGCTAACTAAAGCATTAAAAAAACATTAAAACTTGATTGGGCTCACTTTCAAGAAACAATACCCCTACTATTTTAAAATTGTGGCATTTTGGGAAATAATGTCACACTTGTGGCATTTTTGTATTTTTTTGCTATTGAAAAAAAACTCTAAGAATCGTGCTAATTAAAGGATAATTTAAAATCGAAATACATCTAAATATTATCATAATTATTTAAAATCTTAAAAACTAACTTATACCAATTTATTTTGTAAAAAGTAGCTAATAATGTTACTTATAGAAGATAGGTGATAGTAGAGAAGCTAGTTGTGTGAATTTAAGTGTTTAGTACCATGTGGGGAGGTGTACCTGCACATACTCCGACGTCCAAGTCAGCTCAGAGAATCTACTGTACATAAGGTGAGAAATGAATGCGTACCTGCTTTTGGTGAGCACTGGTATATTTATAAATGCGGGATGATATTTGAGCCATTGGATCCGAGGGTACAATCTCAGCCCTTGAGAAGCCAGGTCACACGGATGGGTATCTCAACCTCAAACGACGGTGTTTGCCTCTCGTGATCTGGGCCATAGTTGTCACTCGATGCATCTCGATCGTTGCTCGGTGCTACGCGTCGCCGACGAGGTCGGGTGCGCGACTAGCTTCAATTTGGCCTCGAGTTGTTACTCAGTCCGGAACATCTAGTAATTTGGAAGAACTATTTGTTAGACTTATCTTCTCAGTTGTGGATCACTAAGTTCTAATGCATTCAAAGAGTGAGATGAATATTCCAAGGTCTTGGAATTTGTTTCTTGAACCTTAAGACATGTACATTCGACTTAGAAGTATAAATTGAGTTTCTAGAGCTCATTGGGACCACGAACAATAATTCACCCCATTAACCACCATTTGGTTGAAGCTACATTCTTCTCCCTATAAATAAGGAAAACATGTGAAGAGTTTGTAAACACGGTCCAACTGAATAAGTCCTAAGAAATTAGAGAGTTCATATACTAGTATTTCCCTTTGACACCATGGCTTGGTGGTTGGAGGGAGGGAGAGAGAGAGAGAGTATCACATTTATTCCTACTTTATATTGAAGATTGTTTTATTGGACTAGGTCCCTCGGTTTCTCCCAAAAGGGTTTTCCACGTAAATTTTTTGGTGTCACTCGTTTTCTCTACACTCTTATTTTACGCTTCAGCATAGTGCCCATTCCTCCTTCACGAATGAGGGAATACGTACCATTGTTTCCCAACATTAGTATTTAGAATTGTTGCTTGGAGAATTCACTATTTTGCGCCACTCAAGATCAAGGAAACATTTGCTCATGATGGAGACATGTTCAAGATAACTAGAGATAATTGTTCGTATTGGAGGTCGATGATGGAATACCATCTATAGTGGAGGGGTTTGCAGAAGTCAATCACAAATGAGTACATGCTAGAAGGGGGGACTGACAAATAATGAGATATTTATAATCATAAAGTTGTTGCTATGATTCATGAGTATATTGACCAAAGCTTTGTTCGAGCATGTATCGACTTATACCAATGTGTATAAATTCTAGATGGAGCTTGAATCTATGACTCAAAAGAAAACTCCATGGAACAAAACTCATCTTGTTAGGCGATAGGTGAAATTGGAATACTCGAACGATCAAATATGGTTGAGCCTTTGAATACATTTAAAAGTATTGTGAATCAATTCACGAAGGCGGATATGAATATTGATGACGAGTTTCAAACTCTTCTAACTCTTAGTTGTCTACCTGAGATTTGGGCACATTGGTTGTCACTCTCAGCAACTCAACACCGGGAGAAAATCATAGCCTTGATATTATTTTAGATAGTGTTTTAAATGAAGGGTTTAGAAGGAGGAAAGAGGATTGATTAGTTTCTCAGAAGCCGATGTTACTGAGACTAGAGGAAGAAGCGAGTAAAGAAGCAACGAAAGTCGTGAGAAATTAAGAGGACGATCCAAGTCTCGCACCAAAGGCTTGACTTATTTTTCATTTTGAAAATATGTTTACAAGAAGTCGGAGTTCAGATTCTTGAAGAGATATTAGAAGGCTGGAACAATTCATCTAATCAAATAGAACTCACGAAGAATTAAGAGAAAACAACAACAACAACAACAACAACAACTTAGGCGACGAGAAAATGTTTCTTCTCTATGAATAGTTGGTTGCAGAGCATATTTCCTTGTTACTCCTTGTAAAAGATTTTTCCCGTCGTATGGCAAAGTATATTTTAGAATGGTGAAGATGGACAATCATGTCACACAGAAGATTGTGGGAAGTGTGGGATGTGACTAATGGCAAAAAATGAATATAAGCTTGTGTTGAAGGAGGAAAGACGTGTACTTGAGAGCGCTAAATTCTATCTCAGCGGGTAAGCTAGATGAAGGTTAAATGACTAGTTTGTTTGGTGATGGCTGATGGAAGCTTAGTTGGGGAAACACGATTTCCCAAACTTATTTTCAAGGGACCCCTAATCGATCAAATCATATGCCTTCTCAAAATCTACCTTATAGATAAACAATCTCTTAGATGGTCTGTTATTCTCTTAAGTTGAGATGCATATACCTTTGTGCCTACTTTATATAGACATTTGAGCAAGGGAATCAGCCTAATTTTTTTGCGAGACACTTGGCAATCAACCTTAGGAACTAGGGTAAGAAAATATGAGATAAAACCCTTTGGGGCTCTCGCATTAGTATGGAATTCCCGAAAAAATGTCCCAACTTTACCTTTCACTAAATGCCAAAAGGATTTCATAAATGAGAAATTAAAACTATCTGGGACGAGCCTTTGTTATCATCACTTGATTGGATAACTTGCTCGATATTTGCTCCAAGGCAATCAGAACTTCATTATATGAAGTGGATACCCAGGGATAAACCACTCCATCTAAAAAGGACGCACTCAAGCCTCGCGGAAGACGTGGTTAGAAAAGTATCTAACCACCCCATCTTACATGTACAAAATTGCTCCTCCCTCGAGCTTTCATACAAGGGTGAAAAATAGTCCAATTTGCATCTCCATCCTTTAGCCAACGCGACCCAGAGCACTAGAAAGCGAGACTCTCTTTAATTTTAAGGAGTTTCTATGTTTGCTCAAAAGTCATTTAGACCATCCACCGGAGCATATTTTACATCTTTAATTTGCATGCTGATTGTATTGAAGTTTCTACTCCTAGATTGATTCCTGTGTAATTCGTGTTCTTCATTTTCGAGCTTTTTGCCCCTATTAATATTAAAAAAAAAGGCTTGTTCTTCCTCTGAAAGCCCCCAACTTCACCTTTAAGATCACCCGCTTTAATTTCCAAAGCCAACAATTCAATCTGTACATCTACATACCCATGGATCTCCTCATTCCGCTTTTTGAGGACTGACATTAAACTTTTTATTCAAAATAAACCTAATCCATCTAGAGAACTTCGAAGAACCATTTCCGATCCACCAGAAGAGTCCCCCCTCCCAAATAAGAATCACGTCACTCATTAGTATTACCAACAGAGTTAAAATCCTCTGTCGCTCGTTAAAATTACCAGTAGAGTTAAAATCCTCTCCAACGCATGTGTAACATTGGTTACGAGTTTCGCAAGTTGTGCTTATAAAGAGAGATCACTAAAGCAATCAATAGAGTTTTTTTTTTATAGGTAAATGTTAACGGTTAATAATTAGTTAAGGGGAAAAAGAAATATTAGTTCCCAAGATTTGAATTTTGGATCTCTTTCTTCAACTCTTTCATATCCTGTAGCTCGCTGGCTGAAATAGAGGTAAAATCCTCTGATATGCATGGGTAACATCGTTTATGGCAAACCGCAGTCATTTGTTTACAGTTGTAGTTTTTTTTTAACAGAAAAAATCTACAATGTAAGCAGTAAAGAATCATAATTGATAGTAATAGTATTGGCCTTTATTTCTTGAAGCAGGTAATAGAATTGGCTCTATTTGCTTGAATTTGCTGATTTGATGTGAAATGATGTTAGATGTGCAATGCTGGTTTCTTGAAGCAGGTGTAATAGAATGGGCCTTTTTTTTCCTCTGAGCTTTGATTTTGGTCATAGTTAGGTGTGAGTATGATAAAGATATGTAATTAGAAGTTGCTGTATGCTCTTGGACTTGGCACATTGGCACTGCTTGTGCTAAAAATTCTTTTTCCATAGTTTATCAATAAACTTTATGCTTATAAAAAAACAATTATGAGTTTGGAATTTAAGATATTTGTCTGGATTGTGTAGTTTCAGTGGATTTAAGCTAACTCACTAGAATTGTTATGCATACTCTTTAGTCTCAATAATAATAAATTTGCTTTTCAAACAAACATTAATAATTACTAATAAATATACAAAAAAGAAGATAATTTTAAGAAGAAAACAATGATGAGAAGAATATGGTTGTGTTGTGTATATATAAGAAAATAAAAGACGTGGGGCTCAAAATGATGAATATATATCCATCACCATGTGCAATAGAAGATCAAGTATAGATCTGGAATTAATATGGTGAATCTTAATGCATAAAAGAGAACGTGATTGAAGGGATTATATGACGACTGTGCGGCTACTTCAGCCTCTAATCTTGAGACAAGTATCAAACAAAGGTCGCAACAATTTATATATTTATATTTATATTTGAGGTATTATATAATTGTAGACTTCTAATTAGCTACTAGCTAGCTAGCTAGATACCTATTTCTACCCAGATAAAATTAACATACATACATATCCAACATGATTGGCTGGAAAGTATCCAAATTGATCTCTTTGTTCAATATAATACATGACTCATCGGTTTAATTAGAAGCTAGCAAATGACAAAAGCATTAGCTATATATGTTTTCTTGTCAAGAAAATAATTAAACTATGCATATTTTTAATAGCAAATGTTAGTATTTTGTTAGATTTGTTATACATGTTAGTGGGTTGGAGTTGAACACACTCTCTTCTTATCACTTTAAGATTAATTCTTAATTCTCTCATCTCAACCACCAAGCAGAACTTAAAACATCTCATTAGCTAGCTCTATGTTTTTTTATAAGTAAAATATTATATTAAAGAGGGTATAAGTGGTACCTCAACCCTTACATTTATAAGGGGTCTCGTTAAATATTTCCTGGGCTAAAACCCTATGGGGAAAAGACCCACGGAGGAAAAAGAGTACCATAGAAATAGTGATCGAGGCAAAAAGCCAATTACACCGAGTTCAGACATACAAGAGGGTTTCTCCTTCAATCAGAAATCTTAAACGCAAAATTGCGACATTCTATGCTTATGAACCAACTCCATGTTATAGACTTAACATGGTTAACAACCACCTGTGAATTAAAGACTCGATATCTAAAAAGAATCGGATTCTGATGAAATCGGATACACCACGTGACAGTCATCCAGAACAAGTACTTCAATCTACAAGTCTTCTTGGAATCGATCTACATACCATGAGTTCGGAAATCCGCAACACCAACCAAAGTATCTGAAACCGCAATGCCCAACCAATTTTGAATAGCAAGCCAAACTAACCTAGAACACATGCACATAAAAAATAAATGGGAAATAGACTCATCCTGTCCAGTTCTAAATAGCAAGCCAAACTAACCTAGCTCTATGTTAGAGACAATAGCTTATAAGAGGATTAGATTTTTTTTATTTTTTTAATAAAATTTTAAAATCATAACATTTTAAAAAATAAGGGCATAACTGTTTAAATTATAAATATTTAAACAAATAAATTATACATATTTATAATTGTCGTCTATATATTTATTTATTTTTATTTTTATAAATACTTGCTATGTCACTTTTATATATTCAGTCCAATAATAAGATCTTAATATAGGGAAAATGTTTTTTTTGTACTTTCTCAATATTTAATATTTTATTTTATTTTCGAATGACTTATCACAATATTGGAAAATAGTAAAAATAAAGGGAGGGGGAACATGTACAATATTGTCCGGATCAAGCCAAATGATAAAAATCGACTTTAAATTGAAGAGAGAGCATGTGCATAAAAATAAACTAAAAAAGTATCTATCGATAAAGTCAATGGATACTACATATCAATAACACACTAACAAAAAAAGCAAAGGGTGAGAGAGCGGATGGTGTGTGCACACTCCATACTACTAGAGAAAGTTAAATATAGTGACCAATATTAATGACAAAAAAGATGGAATTTGTCGCTAATTCTGACGTCGCAAAAATTTGTAAAGATCATAGACGAATTTCACATTTTTCATCATTTGTTTTTCCTGTCTAACTTCACTTTTTTTAGTAGTGGCCAAATGTTTGGTTTAAGAACTCAAATTTAATACTCCCTCTCTCCCAAAATATAATGCCCATTTTTTCATTTTTACTTGTCCCAAAATATAAGACCCCTAACAACTATCTAGGTACATTTATTCCTCTTTTTTCCAAACACATCCTTATTAATAATACCAACTTGTGTTGGTATATGAAAAATTAACATAAATGTTTGGGGTTGGGGCAATTTAGTCAAAGTCATACAAAATTTTAACATATTAATTACACCACCAACTTTTTTTAATAACTGTGAAAATGCAATAGGGCCTTATATTATGGGACAGAGGGAGTACTAGTTTTTTCTTTTTGATAAGTCAAATTTAATTAAACTTCTCGCCAAGAAAGAGATAAAATACGATCAAAACATCTTCCAAAGTCAGAAACACCTTCAGAGAAAATACAATTGTTTCTCAAATCCCAAATAACCTAGAGTGTTAGTATGACATATGAGCATCAAACCACGTCTGCATCACGTTGTGCCACCCCAATTGAATAAACTAGAGAACAAAAGATAAATTTCACATTTCTCGTCACTTGTTCATTGGTATTGTGAAACAACAATCAAAATGGGACAATTTTTTTCTTGCTAAAACATCAAAAAAAGGAAGGTAGGGAGTATGTACCATAGGTTTTGTCTTTTAGTTGATTTTTGAAAAGCTATAAATAATACTATTAGGATATCATAATTCCCAGCCTCTTCTGAATTTGTGTTTACATTTGGGATAATTGACTGTTAATTATAAATTCGGATATATAATTAATGTGTGATTAAGTGTCTGTTAGGTAGAACAAAGATACATATATATTGCAGTCCAAGTATGACCCAAGCATATATAAAGGAAGCAACCATGAAATTAATAACCTGCAGATTTGTGAAAATGACTGATGGTCTTCTAATTATAAAACAAGGACGCGGCATGTTATCAATTGATAATTAGGATCTCCTCCTCCCACATATCAAAATTGTTTTATAAAGTCCATATATATATATATATATATATATATATATATAGAGAGAGAGAGAGAGAGAGATGAGAAAGGCGGTGTGAAGGAGATCAAAATAGAGGAATAGATACATAATTTGGAGGGGGGGTAAGATCAGAGTAAAAATAAGTAGCAACCACGAGAAGTAATAGTTGAAATACTGCTTGGGATCTAAAGAAGAAGGGGATATACGAAGTCATTTTATTGAATTCAAAATAACTTACAATATTTTAGAGGTTCACAATCTTCAGAGATATTCTTTTCACTGAGAGGTATTTTTTGTGATACCCCTTCAATGAGAACTAAGCCATCCTTTTATAGAGGGAAGGAGACTGTTACAAACTTAACAGCTGGCTATGCCAGCGCAAAAGCTAAATAATTACATTGATTCGTAATCTGCCGAAAGTAAAAGATGATAATGACCTAAATACAATAATTGCTAATAAAACAAACTACTTTAATAAAGTAGTCAAAAGTAAACAGTATTGTTGTCTGCCACGAGGCGTAATGCCAAAATCTTATGACGAAGGAATCTGCTTTTCCAAAAGTGATAATGACTCTGTCTGCCACTAAAGCTCATAATTCTTGGATTCCTTCTATTCCGAAGCAGTCGTCCTCATTGATAGCTGTAATGCTCTGAGAGGACCCTACTGAGTCGTCGCTGTTGGCTTCTGATTCAGTGATGGCTTCCTATAATTTTTTGAGGAATTCCTTTTTGCTTGAGGATGATGATAATTCTGCCAGAAATTTTGATTTTTCTGCTAAAAATTCTGACTCTTTACTTATCTCTTCGGATTTAGAAAGACATCTGGGGTTCTTTCTAAACCAGTCTTGCATTACTGATAGGTTGATTAATTGAGGATTAAATTTCGTCCACCATTTAATTCTGACTCTTCTGCTGATCCAATTTAATTTAATGTCCGGGATAGCCCTAATCTTCTGATAAGTCCAAGAAGTTATCCAGGATATCCCAACGCTAATATGAAAAGTTGGTAATTTATATGATCAGGAAGATTTGTCTTTCTTGAAAATTCCTGAAAGGCTAATTGTGCAAAATCTGGATATATACTTGCTTCTGGTCCCCATTCGTTGAACCATTTAATAAACCACAGGGGGAACTTTAATGAGATGTCTTTCTTGAACCAGATAAACCAAGAATGTTCACCAGGTTCAAATAATAGCATACTAGTCCATGCGTTCATGTAATCAATATACGAGTATTGCTAGGGGCTGAATACTCTGGACAAAGTCCTTAATGATGAGGGATGGTTGTTCCATTCAGAAGGAGATAAAATTTTAATTATTTTGAATTTTGAATACATAATTTTTTCTTTTTCTTTTCTATCATAATTGTGAGTAATTTCAATGGATCCAGTGTCCACTAAAACAAACTCATAGAATAATCTGGTTTTCTCTGAGGTTGAGGGTTGGTAATTAAAGCCTGAAGGGAAGTATCTGGGGATAGTCTGTAAGAGGGACCCTTCGGTTTCATATTCTGGTTCTACTAGGAAAAGTAATTGTGGACTGGGCTTTTCTATCAAGGGACAGTTTAGTGAAGAGGGAGGAGTATAGTACAGTAATTTTTCTAGTTTTGGCTTGGGGTTGGCTAATGAGGTAGGCGTGTTTAGTGCAAAGGTTAAGGGCGAGATTAATCTAGAATAAGGTGGCCTTAAGGCTCTAGGTGAGGGAGATGGAGGACAATATGGTGGTAAGGTCAAAGGGGTTAATGGGGTGAACCTATTTTGAGAGTGAAGAGGAGAGGAAGAAGAAGAAGGGATATCGTGTGTGTATATATATATATATATATATATATATATATATATATATAGCATATACAGGGAATCTACAAGTTAATCTATAAAGGGTTGTGTTGTGTTGTGCTAATCTCTTAATTGTTAACAGCTAGCTGTGTGTGTCAACTTTGTGATCACTAGTACTGAAAGGCCAAGATATTATTGTCACTACATGACGACCTCAATCACTGTTTATATATATATATATATATATATATATATATATATATATATATATATATATATATATATATAGACTAGTAATCAAAAGGAAAAATGAATTTAATGCAAAATTGTCAAATACAAAAACAAATGCATGTTTACTCCTTCGGTCCCATTTATTTGACGTTTAAGATTGTGGCATAAGAACTATAAAAAAGAAAAATTATTTTACACTTTGCTAGACAACAATTAAAATGGGATAAATATATTTAACTAAAACGTCAAATAAAATGCGATTGAATGATCCGATATAAAACCTTGGATACATCTAGAAGATTTGATGGGTGAACTAGATAGACATTTTTAGTAAATATGGTAATTAGTATCTTTGACCATCATTGCGCTCTACCGTAACTTTGCATTTTCGACAATTTGGAATCGACTATGAGACTAATCTTCAATTCGGGGCTCGTGAAACTGGTTGGATAATTGATCCATATAATATTAGGCTAGTTTTTTATTTATTTTTTGATAAAAACATATGAGGCTAGTTTTTTTTTTTTACGGGAAAAAAAGAAGATGAATTTAGTCGTTAAATTTCTTTGTGACCCAACTAGATGAATTTACTTATTAAAAGTTTGAATATATATGATGTAGCCCGCCACTATAGCCAATGGCCTGCCTAGTATAGAATTTAAATTTTAAACACATGATTTCCGTACTTAATTGTACTTAACTATATTAATTAAGTGTCGGTTGACCTTCATTATATCTTGTCTCCTTAAATATTGTCCTTATCACTCGATTAGTGCTAAGCATTGTTATCCTTCAGATCTAAAGGAGTTAATTCCGGCCTGCAAAAAACAAATGTAAGAGCATATGCATTAACATTAACATTCTTAAATTTCAAAGAGAGGAGAATTTTATTGTGAATAATTAATTATTTTAAAGGTTTGTATCTCAATTAGAGGGCACATGAATCTTTACAAAAGATATATAACCATTGGTGACACGCCACGAGAGAGAGTATTTACTCTATGAATATCTCTATTCATGCTAAGATTATGTTGTCTTAAGAGAGATAAAAATAGAATATTTAGTAGGTCGGATTAAAGCAGGCATATTAATTAATATTTCAAGATTATGTTCTTCTTTTCCTCATCCTCCTAGCTACCTTTACTTTTTTTCTTAATTTTTATTTGCTTTTTGCATGTGTATATATTTTTGGAAGTGTTGAAAGTTGCACTTGTATATTCACATGCTTATAACTTGCATGCATCACTATACCGTGTTTGTATACACGTTTTCGTGAATGAATAGCTTTTGAGAAACATGCCAGCAAATTGTCTTTGACTATATATATTGCATGTTAGAAATTTCGTGTGTGTGGAATTAATGGAGGATGCTTAGCCACACACACATACATACAAAGTGACAAATTTTGTTGTTAATACCTCGATTAATGATTGTTGCTATGATTTTTTTTTTTGACCAAATTGTCTCACTGCTATGATTGTAAATCTAAAATGTGGCCCAACCGTGTCCACACATGTTACCTTAATGCTTAAAACTACATGTTTCAAATGGGTCTTTAGATCACTTTTTGCATTAAAATGGTTATGAATTATGATCCTTTTTCTAATTCAACTTGTCTTTGTTTTTTTTTAAATAGAGAAAATAGGTGGGTATTACGGGAACTAACATATATAGTACTAGCTGTCAAAAAAAACATATATGGTACTAATTAAACAAAGATAGTTGGCCAAATCATATGGTGATCCCCTAAGTTAAAGGGAAAATATTTGCGGATCACCCGAGTTCATATCAGCTGAACTAAGATCGGCTAAATCCAAATTGACTGATTCCATGTCGGCTAAATATAGCGTGTCGTTTAGACTGGCTTTAGCTAAGAAATCGGGTGGTTTTAGCGATGGAACAACGGTCGCTAGCGGGAGTTTGAAAACCCAACACAGATTATGAAGTCATTAGCGACGAACCAAACTGTCACTAAATCTGTCGCTATGCAAAATTGCATCATTGGCACGCCTTGGAATTAAAAAACAATTTGCGAAGGACCAAACGATCGCTAATTACATCACTAAGGTTTTATTTATTTTGATATCTGAACCATCATTTCATTTTCTTCTCTACTTTCTATCTTCTTTCTCTCCTCTCTTGTTCTCTATTCTACCACCGTGCCACCACCCTCCCACTGTGCCACCACCGTCCACCTCGCCACCACCAGGCAACAACCAAACTCTCTAGCTTCCTCTATTGCATTGAAAGACCAAGTTGGGGCTTTTCTCTTCTACTCTTTGCACCTAACTTCGAACTAGGGCTTTAGACCACCATCAACGTTGTTTGGCCACTGCAACACCCTCCCTTTGCCACAGTTTCACTTTTCAAGGTTAGTAGGACATGTTTTTCGTTTTTATTCTTTTTATTTATGCTTATTTTTGAAATTTGTGTTTTAGAGATGTTGGGAATTTTAGAGTTTATGATATTTAAGAATTTTAGAGATGTTTTTGATATTTACAAATGTTAGAGATATGATTGTATGTTACAGATGTATGTTAGAAGCGTATGTTGTTAGGGAAACTATGATAGAGATGATTGTTGCAATTTAAATGTGAATTTGAATTTGAAATTGTTAAATTGAAATTGTTGAAAAGTGTATGTTGAATTGAAATTGCTAAGGAAACTATGTTAGAGATGATTGTTTTAGGAATTGAAATTGTTGAAAAGTGTATGTTAAATTGTTGTTAGGGACATTAATTGAAGCTTATAAAAAAAAAAGGACATTAATTGTAATTGTGTTAAAGTGTTGTTTTGATGTTTGATGAACCCTAGGTTAGACAATTATATTGGATGTTGTTGTTGCGTGTTGTTGACGAAAAAAGGTGAGGTGTTGTCCCTTGATAACTCTATTTTATATAGAGTTATTTGTGCTTTTACACTTAGATAATTGCCCAAAATCAAGTCTATTATGTGTTAAATATGTTAGTATGAATAAAATAACAACATTTATGGTTTTCAGATAAGAGATGTCCATAACTTAGCATTTTATTGTATATTGGTATGTTTGATGTGTTTGTTCAGTGCAGCCGCAGTTGCAACTGCATCAGTTGATGCAACTGCACCGGGTAATGCAAATGCACTTGGTGCAACTGCACCGGGTAGTGCAAATGCACTTGGTGCAACTGCACCACTCTGCAACGAAGTAGCTCACAACCCCACATTGGAAGCACCTCAATTCTTACCATTGCCATAATGCTTAGTTGGATTGCTGCTTGCTCAGAAGTCACATGGGAGCACATAGCCACTTGCAAAGGAGGCGCCTACAATCAAAAAGGCTTCACAAAAATCTATCTTACAGGACATATGGCAACCTTTTATTGGACCTCAAATTTAAGAATGAGTGCTGAAATCCAAGATGATCTTAACTTTTAAAAAGTAACCATGGTTTGGTTAACTTTATCAGCAAGGAAACCTCAACATGAAGGAAACCTCCAAGGCTATAAATAGGACTCAAATTCTCACTTAAGAACATCATCTTTTCAATTTATTTCTATCATAGTTTTTCATAGTTTTTCTTTTAGTTCTTTTTACATTTTCTTAGTATTAGTTTGAGAGGAAGGTAAGAGGAAATTGACAACTTCTATCTCCACTTCTTCATAGAGTTAGCTAGTGCAAGGAATCAGTGCATCTGCACTGCTTGGCAAACTTATGCAAGAGTTCTTCAATTGGTGTAATCTCTACCCTATTGTTTTCTCTTGTAATTTCCTATACTTCAACATGTTTTATTTCATCTTTATTTGCCTTGCAATGCCTATGATGAGCTAAACTTCTTTAGTTGAGATGTTCTAACCTTATAATGATCTTTTGAGAAAGTTATTGTGTTTTTATATGGTGTATGCATTTTGGTTCTTGTGTTATACTACATCCATCTTATTTTAAGGTTGATCGCTTAGAATAAGTAGAGTTATATTCACAGACATGGTTTATAACTAGAAATCAAGAACTAATAAGGGTGAGTGTTTAATAAAGCCTTTGTTAACTTGTTTAATAAAGAAAGCTTGTTAATTCCTTGTTAAGTCCTAGACATAGGATAACATAGTCCTTAGGGTGAT
Source organism: Astragalus glycyphyllos (assembly GCA_963573325.1). Classification (NCBI taxonomy): domain Eukaryota; kingdom Viridiplantae; phylum Streptophyta; class Magnoliopsida; order Fabales; family Fabaceae; genus Astragalus; species Astragalus glycyphyllos. The sequence continues at coordinate 4,778,505 of OY754313.1, read as the reverse complement.
ACAGTGGGTACTTCAAAGGCAGGAGTGAACTTATTTAGCATGCCTAGACATAGGAAGCTTGTAACAAAACTCTCAAGAAAGTAGCTGAAAGGCACATACTGATGCAGCTGCACTCAGTGCATCTGCACCACATAAAAGCACATAACTCTTGAAAGTGACTTATTTGATGAAGACCTCTCAATTATCATTCTCAACTGATTTCCTCTACATTTTATTGCATATTTACATTCTGTTTTCTTTTCAACTCCATCCAAAACTGTGAGTAGTATAGCTGCACTAATTTATATCTTCTTAAGCATACAAGAGTTAATCCAATCCCTGTGGGTTCGATCTTTTATACTACTTGTTTGTGACTGTGTATACTTGCACACGTTTTTCACACACCATCCCTCACCCCCATACTTTGCTCAAAATCATCTCCATTAATTGTGAGACGATACTAACAACGAGAGGGTTGCACTACAAGAAAAACATGAATTTCCGGCGGATTTTTTCCGTCGGTACATTTCCGGCGGATGTTTGGCATTTCTGGCGGATTTATTCTGCCGGAAAATTACCGGCGGTTTTTTGAAATTACCGACGGATTTCGTAAAAAAAAAAAAGACCAAAATCCGCCGGTAATTTCAAAATACCGCCGGAAAATTACTGGCGGATTTTTGAAAATATCGGCGGATGGAAAAGGGTTTTGTGCTGTCATTGACCCCATATTTGTGCAGACTATCCGGATTATGCGCAGGAAGACTTCACGAGGGCGACCCGTCAGCAGGAGAAGATGTTAAGGTTTTATAAGAGCATGCGGCCAGTTAGGTCTGGGTTGTCTAATTTTGAGACAGACTCTGATGATGTCGATCCTTATTAGGACTTTTTGTATTAGTTGACATTTCAGTACTATGTTATAACATTTCAGACTAGTTTATGTTGATTTGGATTTTATTCAACTATTCTCGAAATATTTATTTTAAATTTTAGTATTTATTAATAATATAATAATAAATATAAAAAATTAGGATTTAAAAATAAAAATTTAAGCAAAAGGCCAATAGCGAGAGAACTTTTGCTGTTAGCGACAGAATTTGTCGTCGCTAGTAACCTGTTTGTTTGGTATTTGTACAAATGTAATTAAGCAAACACGGTTATATAGTATAGATTTCTTTGGTAGTATTAGTCTATACAAATACTAATTTTATAGGTTTTTTTTTTGCACACCCAATCAATCATGCACATTTATGTTTTATGCTACCTTTAACTGTTTATTAGTTCAAGCTTTTAAGATAGGTGCTCTTTGAAGTAGTTTAGATACCCAAACATTGAGAAACATAGTTCATTTCTCAGTGTAATCGCTTCATCAAAAGGGGAATCATTATCAGCAATACGAGATAGTTGAGATATCATCTAATCAACTGAGTAAACAACTAATCAACTAACCACCAAATTCGCACGACCCACCAATTCATCTCTATCATTTTCTTCCTCCTACGAAAAGAGGCTTCTCCTCAATCTGAGGCACCCAATTGCAGTCCTCCCAATGCCCAAGAGTCCTAAACCAAACACTTGTTATACATGTACTCCAAAAATTGCCTTTTTGTGTGCGGGAATTTTCTATATGCAACAACCATGCAAGTGTCAATTTTCTTCAATACATAAAATGGTTGAAACTTTATATTAAAAACTGAAAAGTTGTTTCATTCCCTAGATATGTGAACCATGAAGCTCCACAAAGGCTATGATATGGATAAAATCAATTAATTGCTTTATTATCCACCAATATCAGAAAACACGTACGTACGTGTGATAAAATTTATATTCTATTTATCATTTCATAATAATCAGAACCTTTTGATTAGTTTACTATTTTTGTCTACCAATTGGTTTGTTTTCATGTTATATATTCTTCTTCCCCTAAAGTCCAGCTCCATGCCAACCATGCAAGCTCAATCACACAAACTCATGCCACAAGTGTACATGATAATAGTGTTGCACAATCATACTTGTATACATTGGAACTCATGAAAACAGTTCATTACTTTACAATAACCTTCATGTTAATTATAACAGTATGGTGTATATATATATGTAGCTATAGATGCTTCTAAAATTTGAACGTTGAAGTCCACCTGCAGTTATTGTGATATATGAATTATATAGAAGTCAATTTGATTGCATATGGGAGTCACTGCAGCACACAGCTTTTTCAGTATTTTTTTCTTTCTATGTTCCAATATTTGTCCCTAATTTATAGCAAGTAGCATATATTTTTTTGAAGTCTGCAAGTAGTTCCCGACCCTCAAGATTGATTGAAGTGTGTATTTAAAGTAATTAAGAATAGAAGAGATTATATCTATATGCATGTCAAGCCTTAAGTAATTTTTTTATGGTTCACTTGGAGTGAAGCAATGTTGCTTAATTTTAGCTAATAAATTATAGTAATGTGATTAATTTTTTCAAAATTTTCATACATCATTCTAACATTAAGTTGTATTGTTGTTTACTCCATTCGTCTCACTCTCATAATGTTGTTTTAATAATTGTTTTAATAAAAAGTCAAGTTAGTTTTTTTCAAACACAAATTTAAAAAAAATACTAGCTCAATAAAAATGGAATTGACTTATTGGAATGCCATCTCAGAAATAAGAGTGGGTGGTGATTTCGGCTGTCTCGGGTTTTTTGTGGGGAGAGGATCTAGGTTATAGATGATCATGGGAGTTGGGCTTTGAGGTCCATATATCTCTAGGTTATGGCCCATTTAATTATATATATAAAGTCCTTTATTTAAGTTTTGCCCAAGCTTCAATAGTTGTGGCTTTACCTGGGTTAAGAGAATTGGGAATAAAGTGGCTCATCAGATTGCAGCTCTTGGGAAATCAAACAAGCTTCACGGTAATTGGGTGATGAACTTGCCAGAATCGCTCCAAAAAGTCATTCTTGAAGATGCTCGCATGGCAAAGATCCACAAACAGCGAAGAGGAGAGCGCCGCTAGGGTTTGATGCCAATCTATGTACTTTGATGTTTTCAGTTCGTGTTCCCGTGTTAAACTCACGTGCTTGTATTTTTGTTGATGTTGTTTTGTTGTTCACTTTTGACCCGGTTGTATGTGGGTTCTTATTTTGGGTCCAACTCAATTTGCTTGTATTGATTTGGGCATCTGCCCATTGTTGCAATGAAATCAATACAATTTGACCAAAAAAACAATTTTGCCACTTTATTCATATTGTTTTTACAAGTGTGTGTGTTTATATATACTAGTATAATAATTTTTTAAATATAATTTTAAGTGTGACTCTATCTTGGTAATTTTACACTCAAAAGCAATTTTGATCAATTTATCCAAACAATAAAAATTTGTAAAAATTATTTTTTCTATAAATGTATCCAACAACTCACTTTTACCTAAAATAAATCATGTGTATGTTTGGTTCTGCGAAGACGAGAATCGATTGTGGTAGAAATTAGAATTGATTTCACATTATAGATTTTAGTTAAAGTTGAGTTTAAAGTAGCGTGATTTTTGTCGCAGGAGCCTGAACCACTGGACTAGGAGTGTTGGTTTTTTTTTTTTTATCAATTCTTGTTGTTTGGATAGGTTGCATTAAAATAGTTTTTGGGGTGTAAAATTACTAATATGAGTCCCAACTTAAAATTAGATTAAAAAGCTAAAATTTGAAAAAATAGATAACAAAAATACAAAATTAGCATATAAAATATCTAAATTAATTATAATTATGGAATAAAATTTTAAGTAAACATTATTAAATACTAATTATGTTGCTTATCACCAAAAATGTTCTTTGGAAAATAAAAAGCATAAACTACAATAATGCTAAATATTTTTTATCATTTATCTTTCGGCTAAAATGTCCCTGTGGTGCCTTAACTTAATTTTAGGTAATAATTTAGTCATTTTATCTTTTTTTGTTCCAAATAAGTCTTTTATGTTTTGAATTTTAAGCAACATTAACCATTTTTACAATTTTTTAACTCAATTAAAAAATGCTTATGTGTCAGTTATGTTGCCTAACTGTCAGTTCATTTTGCTTATGTGTTTGCTGATTCATTATTATTATGGATTAATTTTTTTTATTATTTGTCAAAAAATTACTTTTATAAAAAGAGATCTTTGAAAATAGAAATGTGAAGATCTGAAAAAAAAAGATGAAGAACAAGATGATGCCGACATCAATGGCAACAATCTTTAAGGGTATGTATGGGAGAAGGGTTTGCGAGGGGAAATGATGGGAGGGCTTGAAAAAGTTTTGTCTATATTTTAATATGTATTTGAGATTTAAAAAAATTAAAATAACAAGGTGATAGATATCAATATAACGTTTTTAACTACATTTGATTAATGTTTAGAAACATTTTATAACTTCTTCAATCTAGAATTGAAAAATATGCCCCCTCCCTTCCCCTCCTAAACATACCCCTAAGGTGTTCATTTCTTCCTCCATTCAACTTTTTCCATCTTCAACCCACGCTTTTCCTCTCTTTCTTACCACACTAAACAACCTTTCTCTTTCTTAAATCTGAGTGTGAAATGCAAAATCACAAATCATAAGATCCCAATGTTGAAATTGAAGATGAAAATCGAAATCAAACCCAGAAACAAAAATCAAAACCTCAAACCTGAAACGAAAATCAAACCCTCACATTTCTAGTTTAGTTTCAATTTCACAGTTTATGTTTTGATTTGGTTTTGTTTTCACAAAAACTTTTTCGATTGACGATGAAAATTGAAGGCAATAACAAGATTTCTGGACCACGTTAACGACAGAGAGCGACCTAGGACCACCGAAACTTGGACGCCGGCGATTGCAGATTGAAATAAATGGACGAAGAGGAGGGACCCCAACTTCCTCAACACGATTCAGAAGATGATACAAACGAAGATGCGAAGATGATGGATTTTTAGAAAAAGATGTTATTTGATTGCTGCAAATGGGGTTGAAAAAAATATTAATTCAAATTAAATTATTTGTCAACAAGTTTATATGGCACCTAACCAAAAATAAAACAAAAAATATGACTTAAATTGATGAGTATGATTTTTTTAGCGGAGTTAAATAGAGATTAACGGAAAAGGATAACGGTAACCAAATTTTAAAACATAAAAGACTTATTTAGGACAAAAAAAAAAGATAAATGACTAAACCGTTACCTGAAATTTAGTTAAGGAACCCCGAGAGTATTTTAGTCTTATCTTTATTATAAGTTTTTAATACCATTCCCACTTGTATTGATACTCTTATTTTGAATGAAATGATGAGTTGTTTTTCAATAAAAAAAAGTTTTTATTTGATATCTTTTTAATTTTGGTTCCGAAATGATCTCTATGTTTCAAAAATTATATCAAATCAATTCTACTCATCTCGTAATCAATTTTATGTGCCAAAACTTTATCACCCAAACACGACAATAGTGATTTTCAATATATTCATTATAGTTTTTGGTCCTAGATTAATTGAGTTCCCGAAAATCCAAATCAAACTTGCATTTTAGTTTTTGGGAAGCACTTTTTTCCACAAGATTTTGAGGAGCACTTTTAGTTGCTTTTTGTGTATACATTTTATAGGGTAAAATATGTTTTTATCCCAACAAATTATTTGGATTTGTTGATTAGTCTCTCAAACTTTTCACCTACTTTTGATCCTTGAATTTTTTTCCTTCAGTTTTAGTCTCTCGTAATTTTAATAGTGTTTCACGACTTTTAGTGGCGCTTAGAAGAGCTATAAAAGGTCTGAAAAACACTATTAAAGTCATGAAACACTCTTTTTTTTGACAAAAAAAGATTAAAAACTGATGAATAAAAACTTGGGGACTAAAAATAAGTGAAAATATTTTGACGTACTAAAAAATCCAAATTTATAATGATTAAACACATATTTAACCTACTGTAAAAAAACATATTTAACCTTTCTTGATATGTATAATTTTTTTGTTGAATAAAGGATATTCATATGTATATTTATAACATTGGAATAATAGATAAGATGAATAATGGTTCATTATGCTATTATTTATTCAAATTTCACTAGAAATGTGTTTTTTTTAAAAAAAATCAATTTATATTGGGGCAAATATGTTTGTGGTCCTTATAAAATCTAAATTTTTTGTTTTTAATCCTTAAAAAAAATTTCACCTACTTTCGATTCCTACATTTCATTTTTTCATCAATTTTAGTCTATTGTGACTTTTAATAAGACTTCATGATTTTAAATAGCGTTTTTTACCTTTTATAAACACCATTAAAAATCATGAAACGCTATTAAAAGTCATGAGAAACTAAAAGTGATGAAAAAAAATAAAATTTAAGGACTCAAAGTAGATGAAATTTTGTTGAGGAATTAAAATCAAAAATCTCAAAGACCAAAAATATATTGAACTCATTTTTATTTGTTTATATCAAACATATGAAAGAGTTGATAACAAAAAAAAATATAAAAGCGTTGGTGTAAAAGATTTTTAATTTTTTTTTAGATAGGCAAAGTGGTTAATAATTAGTGTGTTAATTGTTAGAGGGGAGGGGGGAGCGGGGTTCGAATCCCGTACGCCTACATTTTTCCACCAACGATGTCCCTTTCACTCAACCATGTGAGCTACTCTTTTGGGACGTGTAAAAGATTTTTATATTTTTAACCTATCACAACCCACGATCCACGATGTAAACAACTTTTCAATTTTGTTAGGAGAAAACTCAACTATTTTTATTGACATAATAAAATAAATTATCAGAATTGACACGATAAATTGTGATCGCCGGACAGAATGAAAGTGTAATATTGCTTTTTGGTGGTGTGAAGGTGTGTTTGTGGTGCGGTTTGGTTTAGTTTTGAGATAAAAAGTGAATCGAATCGCAAGGTAAAAGTACACGCGGTTTTGTTTGGTTCGGTTGGCTTCCTAAAATAAAACCGAACTAAACCAAACAAACCAATGCGGTTTGGATTGGTTCGGTTTTTTCGAAGACAAAACATAATTTAAATGGAGTTAAAATTAACCAACATAAAAAATGGCTAACATAAATCTTTAAGAAATTACCTGCTCAAATATATGTAGTATATAAATTACTCTTTTTTTATTTTTTAAAGATAACTACGACTATGTTTAAAAGAATTTGAATTAAATATTTTATTGTAATTTTTAAATAAAGCATAACAAAATGGATTGTTTGTAAGTGAGTCAAAGAATTAATTGGATTTGGATTAGTAAGTGAGTGAGAGTTGGGTTTTAGTTGGAGTTGGACTAGTAAGTTAGTAAGAAAGATTGTAAGTTAATAAGCCTTAGTGTTACTTGCGGTTTGGTTTGGTTCGGTTGGTAGAACAAAAACCGCGCGGATGATTGAAAAAGAAAACTGAATAGTTTTTGCTGTTTGCGTTTTTTTACGGTTTTCAGTTTGGATTAGTTTGGTTTGCAGTTTTCTCTATTGGGTTGGTTCGGTTTTGAACACCTCTAGAATGACAGTGTAATATGTTTTTACACTAACTATGTATACCAATTAAATCTTTGAAAAATCATCCATAAGATATAGCTCAACCGATGAATGCCAAAATTGCTAGACTGGATATCATGTCCTGTGTTCAAATATGTGCGTGAGTTTCTACTGGGATACTTCCTCTTCCTCTTCGAACCAAAAAAAAACTTTAAAAAATTAATTAAGTAGTAAAATTTAAAAAGGAAAGAGAAGACGAGTGATTGAGTGGGAGGAAACGTTAAACCTAAAACCCTAATTTACAATAGAAGTGAGAAGTGTGTAGTTAAATGGGTCGGCGAAAGAACAAAAATCAGAACAACAACAACGAAGAAGAAGAGAACAATACAACCATGGACGCCAACACCAACAACAACACTCAGCACCTTCGATTCCAAGATGCTGATGAGATAATTGAGGATGCTGCTGAAACATCCAACCTTGATCAATCCATGTGTGTCGGCGACCTCGACGATTCCGATGATAAAACTAGCGCCGACTACTACTTTGATTCTTACTCTCATTTTGGTACGTTCAATTCCTCATTCTATTAGCTTTCTTTTTCTTTCCGTTTTGCCCTAAAAAGTTTGATCCTTTTATTTATTTTGGTATTTTTTTTTGTAATTAAGTAAATATAAGCTAGTTTACTCATTTTTGTGTCTCTTTTTGTGTTTGCAGGAATTCATGAAGTAAGTCTACTCAACTTGGATTCAGCATATTGTTGTGTTGCAAGTTTATATTTTGGTTATTTTATTTGATTTGCAGCTTGTTTAAATAATCCTAAGAGTGAAGAAGAATATCAAATGTGAAATATTTGAATTTTTTACATTATATTTGGAAAAAAAGTTTGTTTGCTTAAGCTTCTTATTCACTTTTAAGCACGAGTGAAGATTAGTCTTTCGTGACATTTTGTGACTAGCTAGCAATGATCCGAACAAAAAAATATTGTTAGTGACATTGAAAATTGATTTTACTTGAAAGGATTGCTTAAAGTTGTTCACCACCATTAAAAAGTTTGTTTATGTTAAACTAGATTGAAGTTTAATACATATTATGCTCTTGCTAGTATCGGGTCGTTGTCGGTGGCTGACAGTGTGGGGATTTCTACTCCCGTAGTGTAGTCTTTTAGTTGTCTTTGTTTGTTGGGGTTTTGCCCCATTTTCTACCGGAAAAAAAGTGTAATACATATTTACCTCTTGGAGAAGGAGAGTGTAGATTTTAATATATAAGTGAAAGAAACTGTAATTCAAGCTGGTATAAACTCTTTTCATACTTGAGGTATGTTTTAATCTTTGTTTTGCATTATAGGAAATGTTGAAGGACTCTGTAAGAACCAAGACATATCAAAATGTTATTTATCAGAATAGGTTTTTGTTGAGGAATAAAGTAGTTCTTGATGTGGGTGCTGGGACTGGGATTCTATCACTATTCTGTGCCAAAGCAGGGGCAAAACATGTCTATGCAGTGAGTTTCTGACTTCCCAGTTTATCCTTTCAGTCTTCTTAGTAATGATGATATCTGGAATTTATAAATTCTCATGTATTCCTGGTCATTTAAAGTTTAACTATTTGTAATTTTCTAAACTCAGGTTGAGTGCTCTCAAATGGCTGACATGGCAAAAGAGATTGTTATAGCTAATCGTTACTCTGATGGTGATGCCACTTATACTTCACATCTTATTTATATTTCCTTTAGCTCAGATTAATTGTGAAAGCCACTTAATATGATTACTATGTTTTTTTTTTACAGTTATAACAGTTTTAAAGGGGAAGATTGAAGAAATTGAACTTCCAGTTCCTAAAGTTGATATAATCATTTCAGAATGGATGGGATATTTCTTGTTGTTTGAGAATATGTTAAATTCTGTGCTCTATGCACGCGACAAATGGCTTGTAAGTCACGCTTTCACTGCTCTTGTTGATAATTAGTTGATTGTATATAGCTTGTACCGAATCGAGTGGTTATAATTTTTAGACTTTTCTTTTATCTTCTCGGTTGATAGGTCGATGATGGAGTTGTGCTACCAGATATAGCGTCCCTCCATCTAACTGCCATTGAAGATGCAGAATACAAAGATGACAAAATTGAGTGTGAGCTATTGGCCTTTTGCTAAATATGAATATGAATCTTTTATACTTAACCAAGATATCCAAACTAATACTTATTTGCCTTCCTAACCAACGTGTGACTTTCTTGTGTTCTATTTTTTCCATGCGGGATTGAGTAAGGCCCTGTTTGGATAAATATCTTAATTAAGCGCTTATAGCACAAGCTCTTGTCATATAAAAGCTTATGCATAAACTGTTGCTATAATAAAAGATAAAAAAAATTAAACTATTTTTCTATAAGCTATAAACTGTTTTCATAAGCTATCCTGAAGAGCTTATGGAAATTAGTTGAAAACAACTAATGAACATGGCATAAGCTGATTTCATAAGCTCTCCTAAAGAGTCTCTGAAGCACTTATGCTAGTAGATAAGCCGATCCACCTAGACCCTAAATGTTAGTGGCTGCTGTGGGTTAATGTTGAAAACATTGAAATTTCTAGCTGCGTATAGAAAAAGAAATGGCAATTGAGCCATTGAGTGTATTTATTTTTCTTGTTACTCATATTATATTTTTATTTTCCATATCAGTTTGGAACAATGTATACGGATTTGACATGAGCTGCATCAAGAAGCAAGCCTTAATGGAGCCTCTGGTTGACACAGTTGACCAGAATCAGATTGTTACAAGTTGTCAGCAACTCAAGGTGAGTAAATACAGTTTTTATAATATATGTTTGATGTACTTTGCATTTGATGTTCCACATTACTTGTTTTCATTTCAAGATTTGCACTAATTGATTGATCTTTGTTTAGTCAATGGATATCTCAAAAATGGCCCCAGGAGATTGTTCATTCACAGCACCCTTTAAGCTTACAGCTCAACGTGACGATTATATTCATGCTTTTGTTGCATATTTCGATGTATCATTTACCAAGTGTCATAAATTGATGGGCTTCTCGACAGGTTAATCCCTCTCTACTTCAATTCCTTATACTTGAAGATTTGGTTTGTTGACTTAATTGTTTTGGGCATGCAAGTGAAGTTTCTCTTGCTGTGTTATGTTAATTGGCAAAATTGAATACAATATTTATGCACACTAAACAAAACTACCTCCGGTCCACTTTATAAGAGACAATGTAGTTTTTTGGTTCATACCAGTTATTCAATGAAGTGAAGGTAGTATTTTAATACGTACTTGGGAGTGCATACTAACTGTTTTGAGCAATTATTGTGCAGGGCCGAGATCCCGAGCTACACATTGGAAACAAACAGTTCTATATCTGGAAGAGGTGTTGACCATTTGTGAGGGGGAAACAATTGTAGGAAGCATGACTGTGGCTCCAAATAAGAAGAATCCTAGGGATGTTGATATAATGCTAAAGTATTCATTGACTGGCAGAAGATGCAATGCTTCAAAGGTTCAGTATTACAAGATGCGTTGAGCCTTGTTTCTTGAGTCATGCTTTCCCAATTCTCCAATTTTGTGGGATTTTGAGAACGACTCTAACTGGATTGCCATTTCATTTGAATTATTTTTCTTATGTTCTCAATTCTGTTATGGATGTAATGATAAATTTTGAAATTCTATTTATTGTTTACAATTTATTGTTTCCCTTTTTCATATATCCTTCCGTTGGTCAATGGACCTTCCCACATCACTTTTTAAAGTCTAGGATGCTAAATCATCTGGCATGTAATTTAAATAAAAATAAGAATAGATTGTGGCATGTAATTTAAATAAAAATAAGAATAGATTGAGTATCCTAGTCATTAAACTAAAACAGAAATGAGCTTGTTTGGCTAAGCTTATTTGGACTTATCTAATGACATAAGTACTTGTGAGCCTATTTGGAAAAAGCTTATGAAAATAGTTTATGACATGTTTATAAGCATAAGTTGTTTTCAACTAATTTTCATTAACTTTTCAAGAAAACTTATGAAAACAATTTATAACTTATAAAAAAACTGTTTAATATTATTTTATATTTTATCCTTTATGATAAAAATAGTATTTAAACAAGTTTTTGTATAATAAACTTATAAGCATTTAAATAGGCTGTATAGCCAACCAGAGCCAGAATTAAGAATAAATAGCAATTAAACTTTCTAGAATCTTAGTCATTAGAAAGTAGGGGTGTTTAAAAACCGAACCAACCCAATAGCAAACCGAAAATCGTAAAAAGTCGCAAACCGCAAAATTTGCTCGGCCTTTTTTCAATCAATCGTGCGCACGGTTTAGTTTGGACCGCGGTTTTGGTTCCATCAATTGAACCAAACCGAACCGCAAGTAACCCTAAGACTTATTGACTTACGATCTTCCTTACTAACTTACTAGCCCAACTCCAACTAAAACCCAACTCTCACTCACTTACTAACCTAAATCCAATTAATTCTTTGACTCACTTACAAATAATCCATTTTGTTATGCTGTATTTAAAAATTACAATAAAACATCTAATTCAATTTTTTTTAAACATGCCCGTGGATATCTTAAAAAAATTAAGAGAGTAATTTATATACTACATATATTTGAACAAATATTTTATTAAAGATTTATGTTAGCCATTTTTTATGTTAGTTAATTTTAACTCCGTTTTAAATTATGTCTTGTTTTGGAAAAAACCAAACCAATCCAAACCGCATTGGTTTGATTTGGTTTGATTCAATTTTATTTTAGAAAGTCAACCGAACCAAACCAAACCACATGTAGTTTTACCTTGCGGTTCGGTTTACTTTGTGTCTCAAAACCAAACCAAACCGCACCGCGAACACCGCTAATAGAAAGTGTAATGTGACAAGCGTTATAGCTAGTCATGTATTAACTTAGTGTCAGAGGACCAAAAATTTAAGAAAATTTTGTTGAGGAATAAAAACATATTTAACTCTTGTATATTTATGTATACTTCCACTTGATGATCAAATACCATCCTGAAATCTCTACCTGACCCAACACCGATAAAGAAATCCAGATATGGTAGACAGTGTAAATTGATTGTCAAAACTTCAGAAAAATGATCTGTCAATAAATCTCAAAATGGGGAAGGGTGAACATTGAACTACCAAGGGAGCATCATAAACTTCACTATAGTTATGCTGGTATACATCCACCCTCATACATAATACAAATGTAGATAGCAAATCCTTGAATGGAATATAAATCATTCCAACTGCTCATTGTAAAGTTCTCATTTGATTGCTTCCATATATTGTTACTTCAACTCTCTCATTTGTGGAAATGCCTCGCAGTTCTTCAATAATCAGGAAATGCAGAGTTAGTTTATGAGGGTTCTATAACTCTGATTTCCCTGCCTTTGGTCTCTTCTTTGAAGAGGTTGTCTTCTTTCCCTTCCACCACTTTTGTATATGATAGGAAACTTTGGTTGCATGTTTCTTAAGTTTCGCGCTTGTGTCTGCAATTCCTTTTCTTATCTTCTCTTTCCAGTCACTTTTTTTACTTTGTTTTTCTCTCATAATTTTTCCCTACAACATACAGTTTACACCAAAGATCAGTTAGTCAAAAACAATATAATCAAATGTAGTCAGAAAAACATATTTCAATGACTGTGTTGGTACCAATTTTGAGGGAATGTCGGCTTCATCATCGTCTTCGTCGTCGTCATCTTCGTTTTCTTCACCGCCAAGATTCTTCATGTTCATTAAATCATCTCTTGAGTACATTTTCATGCCGGGTGCTCCTGGCATGCCCTGAAGCAGAATTCAATGCAGTATGATCATAATATATTACCAACAACAACACAATGCATCATGTTTTTCTTTTGTCTGCAGCAGATGGAGTGGCAAGTACTAGTAAACTCACACGTAAAGTGGGTAACCACGAAATATATTCAGTCTAACAACCAGTTGCGCTTGGCCTTACGGATCATTGCATCATTTATAAAATGGATAAATCCTCTCCAAGGGCGCTTTAATTCCGGTTGTTTAATTTGCAGATGATACTACTCTTAAGATATAAAAGGAGCACAAAAAAGAGTAAAATACCTCCATAGATTTTAATAGCTTTTCCATTTCAGCCTCCTTATCAGACTTTGCAACAAATGGTTCACCGGGAGTCCTGTCCTGCAACACATAAATAGATCTCCTGATTATAACTTAAGCAAAAAGATCATACAATGGAATTGAAATATTTGATTCAAACAATAATGCAAGACCAAGTAAGCTTAGGGATCTATTATGTAAAGTGTGAGAGATCAAGCAAGAGAACAATCCGTGTCCCAAAAACCGGATAGCTATGTGGAGACTGATTGATTTTTGGGACACTGGTTGTTGGGAGTAGCAGCATCCACAAACTTAATACTACAGAAAAGAAAATTAAATATATTTATCACAATCAGTGGATGCATTAATGTTAGTTCACATTAAAGTTGTATGCCAATAGTAGAAATATCACTTGAAGCATCAATTTCAGATATTTAGATATAGTTACCTTAGGAACAGGAGGTGGCTTGGTGCTGCATGCTTTAGTAAGGTCTTTGCAGAGATAATTGAACAATGAATCAACATCAGGCTTGGAGCTATATAAATATTCAGCAACATCTGTATCAGAATATCCCATAACCTGTAAATTCCCAATTACTAATTATTTAGTAACCACAAAACCAGCAGAGAGTTCAAAGAAAACACAATTCAGATCAGGAATGGTGTAGCACCAACACAATGTTATAATTGATTGAGCTCTGTATCATCAACACTTCAGATGTGTTTAGTGTCCAGTACCAACACACGACACTAACACATATAGTTACATTCAATCACTTCCAATTTTGCAAATTACTATCGGTGTCTATATGTTAGTGTCAGTGTGGTGTCTAGTGTGGTATCCAATATTTCTTAGATTGAGAATAGAAATTAAGTGAAACGCATTCCTTTGGCTCTTCTATAGCTTATATCGGATAAACTCTGAACATTTTGGCATGACTAGTTTATAGCATTTTTTGAAACGCTATTTAAAGTAATGTTTGAAATTATAACGTCTAGCCTTTCATTTTTTCTCTCATTTTTATCTTTGTTACTCGAATTAAATTCTTCTTTTATCTTCTATTAAATGAATATTGTCTCTCATATTTAAACCTTAATTACAAATGTACATTTATATCATTTTATATTTATAAGACAGTTTGACCGCTGATTTTAATAAACACTTTAAATTCAATCCATCAACTTATCTGCTATAAGCTCATGATCCGCTATCTGGTAGTTTTTACCAAACATGGGCTAAGATAAAAAATTGAGTGGAGGCATACCTCTTGACAAGCTCTCTCAATTGTCTTGCATTCAGAATTACACTGTCCTTCAGAATCATGTTCCTCAAGCTGACAAATAACAAAAAAAATGAAATAACAATGTCAAACTTAAAACAAAAAAATCCACGAACAATTGATCAAACACATTGAAAACTTGAATCCTCTTACCTCTAACCTATCTTCTTTTTCTACAATGTCAATACGCAATATCCAATCAGCTTCAACTTTTTTCAAATTACAAACATTCTCTGCTATCTCAATGATCTGATACTCCGAGATCTAACAAACCAAAAACACACTACTAACCATTAAAACAGAAACACAATGAAGCAATTAAGAAAAAACCCATATAAAAAAAGAAGAAAAATAAAACCTTTTTAGGAGAAATCTCAGCTTTCTTGTTCTCAACTATCTGATACAAATGCTTAGAGAGCTTCTCACACACTTGGCATGTTATGTAAGGAACATCTTCCTTTCTAGCGATCCCAACTGGTTTCTTTGAACAGTGAGAGAGAGGAACCCATGTTGTAAAAATCACTGATAAAACTAGAAACAAAAACACTTTCTTCATCTTCCGAATAACACAACACAACACAACAATCTCGTACACCCCACTAATGGCTAGAAAAGTAGATCCTTAAAAAGATCAAAAATTTCAATAAAATTGACGGAATGATTTGGTGGGTAAGTGAAAAACACGCCTAGAAACTTACCAAAAGTTTTATATACCTAAAACCCAAAATCTTGGTTTTGTTGAATACATAAAAATTACATTTTTAATTGAATGTGATTGGTCCACATAGGCATAAAAATGATGGGTCCCATTTTTTCCACCAATAAGGAGCAAGGTAACACGTAGTGCTTCATTGATTTAAAGTCAGTCCATCTAAGTTTCTAATTTTGATTTAATTGCATTTTTATTCTCAAACTTTCTCGGTTATGTGATTTTCGCCCCTCGACTTTTAATTTTGATGATCTTGGTCCTTTTTTTTTTCATTTGGTGTTTTGATCCTTATGCCTTTTTTACAATAAGATCTTTATGTTTTGGTAATTACACTTTTGGTAGTAGGAAAATGTGGATTGTGCACTATCAACCCCTCATTTAATTCAAACATTTTTTTGGTTGATACAAGTGGGGAAAAAAAGCAACAACCCAAAAAATAGAGTCTAGATGCTTGACTTGAGGCATCGGCTAGTAATAACAAATTCAAATCACTAGGAGAGGAGTTCCTAGTAATAACAAATTCACTTAATTCAACGTTTTGAAGATAAACAATGCAGTTAAAAAGTATGAACACCAAAATTGTCATATTAAGAAAATTGAAACTAGAACTGTTTTATTTATAATTGCAATTATACATTTATTTATCCCTTAGTGCTGGTTGGATTAACAATTTCAGTAAAATAGAGACATCAACTCATGTGATCGTGTGACCGTGTAGTAGTATATGTGGCAGAGTGGATACCTATATTTTTCAATTCTCCACATTGGAGTAGATGCAAGACTGGACACACAAAAACAAAACTAGACCCGAATATATTTTAACAGGGCTTTTGATTTTTATACCCCCTACCATTGGGCACCATACCCCCACAATTCCCTAAACTTCTTATTTTACCCTTTAATTTTAGCATATACCCCCACACATTTTTTTTCATTCCGGAATTGTGTTTTTTACATAAATCCAGAACGCGTTTTTTACATGATTATGAATTGATGTCCAAAACATAAATCCGAAATGTAAAATTTAATTCCGGATTTATGTCAAAAAACATAAATTTGGAAAATTCCGAAAATGTCATTTTGGAATTATGTCTTACATAAATAATATCGGAAAAAGTATAAAATTTGGAAATCTGAATTAAATTTTGAATATGTTTGAAAAAGTAAAATTGGAATAAACAAAATTATGGGGGTATAAAGGCTACATATGGGGGTAACAGAAAGTAGGCCCAAATATTTTTTTAAACAAAAACTAGGCCCAAATGCTGAATCATGTTACGTGTAAAATATTCACCTCTGCCGATAAACCCTAATAAAATTTGAAAAAAAAAACAGAGCAAAACCCTAAATCCTCTGCCTCTGTTCTCATGGAAATCGCAGCTATGGTCCCTCTAATGGGCGAAAACTATGCCTTCAAGCTAAAAAATTCAATGCAAGATGTTTTAGCTGAGATTCCTAAAGAATCTCCCAATTTTTCTCTCTTTATCGATACATTTTACGAATTGTTACAATCCAAGATTGATCCACCCTTTGAGGTAATATGGGTCTATGCTGCAATCAAATTCAGTAACCAAAATTCATCAAAAGTTGATACCTTGGATCAAATTTTAGCCGCAAAAAGTATTTTTCAGCTTCTATCTGCATGTTCATCTTCTATTGGTACTTCAAAGAGTGTAGCTTTACTTGCCCCAGTTATTTTTTTAGTGCATGGAGCGATTCTAGAACTATTTGGAAGTGAATTGAAATTGAAGAGAGAGAAGAAAGCAATGAGAGAAGTGAAATTATTGGTTGATGTGATTTTGGGGTATATAACTGTTTGTTGTAGTAACATTTCTTCTGAAGAGGAAGATTTGAATTTGATTTTGGATTTCAGTGATTTGGCTCGTTTTTGGGTGGAGAGAAATGATGGTTTTGAAGCTTTGTTGCCTCTTGTAAGAAGTGACGTTTTTGAATGGATTTGTGGTAGAGAGTTTCATGTTGGTTATTTGGCTGGTGCTGTTATATTGGAAGCTTTTTTCTTGAAACTCTGTTTGTTTTTTCATTTGGAAACTCCAAGGGATGAATTGAAAATGAATTTGAAGAGTTGGAGTGTTGGTTCAATAACTAGCTTTCAGAACATGTACTTTTTGGGTTAGTGAGGTTTTTTTGTTGTTTACTCTTTTCATTGTTGAACTTATATTGATCATGGATGGATTTCATAAAATGGACTTGATGATTTAGGTTAGTTTTTTTCAATTGTGATTCTCATATTTGTTGTTCTTAGTTTGATGTGGATTTATCTTTTGTATAACCAGAGCTACTTATGAAGACAGCATTAGAGACATCTTTGCCGTTGATCTCAATATTGGTTAGTATTTCTTTCTCATCGTTTCTCGCATATCTGCCATAAGCTATGAAGCACCTACACACATATAAACATCGGGCATGACACTGACATAGACACGTAAATAATTTGAGAAAATAGAAGTAATTGAAGTATCAGTATCTATGTCGGTGTTCGACACGACACGTATCAGACACTGGACACGCGTTCAATCTAAAGGGTCAGTGCTACATATTCT
This sequence comes from Astragalus glycyphyllos, assembly GCA_963573325.1. Taxonomy (NCBI): domain Eukaryota; kingdom Viridiplantae; phylum Streptophyta; class Magnoliopsida; order Fabales; family Fabaceae; genus Astragalus; species Astragalus glycyphyllos. The sequence goes on along the minus strand of OY754313.1, from coordinate 4,760,450 downwards.
CATTTCTATTGCACAAAAGTCCAACACCATAATACTCTCCAAATATTGAAATACTAGGAAGTCATTCCTTCAATTGCTGTCTCCTTGTTTTGGCAGGCTGACATTCTCCTTTTTATCGTAACATAAGCCATTAAAACTAATGACATTTGATCTGTCTGTGCAGAAACCTGAAGATGATATCTTATTAAGGAAAGTTCTGTTTGATGCTGTACTATTGGTGGAGTACCCTTTCCTATATAAAAACTCCCAGTACTTAAAAAGCCTTACCTTGACAAGATTGATTGTTACTCATGAGGCTGTACAATATTTAAGGTACAACTAATTTCTAATTATTGTATTTATGTATCTATAGTTCTCTCGTTGAACATTTGAAGCATAATTTCTAATAATGGCTTGATGTAGGGAACTTGATCAGAAAAGAGCTGCCGCTTATAGTAGGGCATTTTCTGCTTCTCGTCTGCCTTCGCAAGTAATTAAATTCATTACCGGCCAGAATGGTCTCGAGGAAAAAGCTGGCAGGACAAAAGGATCCTCACCAGGAGCTCTTATAAGTAAGTAGATCTGATTCTTCTTATATCTAATGTTTTGAAAACCGAACTTGACATCAAACTGGTGAGACCACCGGGTGATGGTTCAACTGCTTTAAACTCCTCGAATACGGATGAAGCCGTGGCCGAACCACTCGAATAACTGAACCGGAGATCGTGTCACGTCATGGTTTAACTAGTTGTACAATTTGATTGGTTCGGTTTTTAAATCATGCTTATATCTATGGTTGCAGAAATAAAATGAAATGCATAACGGTTCACATATTTCATAACGTATTGTGTTTATTCTACTGACTAGATTGGCTGCTGAGCCTTGAAAACTGCGGGATTAAAGTATTCGAAGACGACATTTTAAAAAGTCGTGCTCAATTAGGCCTTGATATTTCCCAACCAGAGCAACCAACAAGTACCTTGGAGGGCAAGGTAGCTGACGATGATGGTCTTTTTTATGTTGACAATGTTGGAGAAGAGGGAAAAGCGGGTGAGGAGGATAAGCAAAACGAATCAGTTAGTGATGTGTTTGTTGCTGCTGCACAAACTATGAAGTTAACTGACAACGGAATCCGAAAACGAAAAGGAAAAAGCAAGGAAAAGAAGGTTAAATTTGTCAAATACGACCTTCATCAAAATCCTGTTCCAGTCAAAGCTGGGCTTTCAGCTCCAAAGGATAATAGTTCAAGTGATGATAGTGAAGTGGAGGATCCTGCTTCGGATTCAGATGCCTAAGCTAGAGTTAGAAACTGATATTTCTGTGTAAAGCTCACAATCATGTTGTATTATGTAATGCATAGGGATACTTATATATGATGGGAGATCTTAAGGGGCAGTGAGAAGTTGCTTATTTTTCCCCTTATTAGTGTTGCTCTTCAAGTTTTGGTGCAGTCACATTGCATTTATACCAGAACTTTCTTAATCTGTTGTTTTGAGTTGGTCTTATGCTATGGTTATTATTAAAGCTGAAGCTTTTTTATGGTACTCGGTATTGATCACACAATTTGAAGTTGAATGATGGCATTTTCGTTTTCATTACTTACTGATCTTAGTTTGGTTGTGAATGACACCAAATGAACAAGGCAATTTGGTGCTCTAAAAAAAGATTCTCTTTTTTGTTGTTGTTTTGACCAAAAAAAATTGACCTGTTTTTGCTTACATTCTATAAATAGAGTAGTTAGACATAAGATGGCTCTTTCTTTATAATTTAACTCTCTTTTTCTCTTTCATGTGGATGGTTGAAATTCCACTTGAGAAAAATTGACTATTGTCAGCATCAAACCCCTTTTTAAATTTTCACAAGTTAGCCGCACATTTTGTTCAACAGCCCCTAACCAGACAATATATATACAATAATACTATATATTATTTTTTAATTTCGACTTTTATTCTTTTCCTCTCTTTTCTGCAGAGCATAGAACAAAGTAAGTGATTTATATTTATATTTATATAATTACAAAAAAATAACAGTGTAAAGGTGGAGAATAGTTCAATAATAGTGTTGGTATGAGATGGAGGCTGATGGTTGGATGTTGAAAACATTTATAAATAAGAGTAAATGCCCATTTGAAAATGAGGGGACATATCTAGTGAGAAAGACTATTCTTATGTGAGAGTGAGAGGAACTCTTATTAGCCCTTAGATTCAAATTAACGGACAAGATTAAAAGCTCTTGTAGGCTCTTTTTCGCTTTTCTAAAAAATAACATGGTGTAAAGGGAGAAAATAGTTCGCAAACAATAAAGAATAGTGTTGGTCTGATATGGAGGCTGATGATTGGCTATCCAAAATATTTATAAACTAACAGCCAACTAGATTAGATTCATTAGTTCGAGGTTCGTAGCAGCGGTAGAAATAGCACTTCCCTGTGTGTTAGGTCCTGACAATTGTGAATTCTACCGTTAGAAAAAAAAAAGATTCATTAGACCATAACAATTAGATTGGATTCACAATTAGATTAAATTAGACCGTAACACACACGACGCCTACCTAAGTAAAGAATCGATTCTATTTCTATTTCTATTGAATTGAATTATTATTTGACTCCAACTCAATTCAATTCAATTCAATTCCAACACAACTTCTTTTCTTCATTCCCTCTCTCTCTCTCTGAATGGCAAATCAGAGGGAAAGAGAAGAAGAAGAAGAGAAGAAAGAAGCCATACTTGATCATATCCCCCTCTTCGCCAAGGAACTTCTCGCTGGTGGTCTTGCTGGTGGCTTTGCTAAAACCGTTGTTGCTCCTCTTGAACGTGTCAAGATTCTTTTTCAGGTCTTTTTTTCCTTTCCAATTCTCTTTTAAAATGGTATCTCAATTTTTCTTGATTTCTTATGTGATCTATTCTTTTGCAGACACGAAGAGCTGAGTTTCATAGCACTGGACTTTCTGGATCAGTTCATAGAATTGCCAAAACTGAAGGCTTTTTGGGTTTCTACAGGTACATTAGATCTGGTAATGATTGGAATTGGATAAACATCTTAATATGTATAAGTTATTAGATAAACAGTTTAATTAATTGTTTATATATACAGTTTAATTAAATGCTTTTATATAAGTTATTTCTGTGTTAAAAGATAATATAAAATCAAATTGATTTCATATAGGCTAGTATTCTAGGGACTTATGGAAATAAGTTGAAAACACCTTATGAACATGTATAAGTTGTTCCAATGAGCTGTTTCAACTTTCAAGTAGTCTCATAAGTGCTTATGCAAGTAGATAAGCTTAAATAAGCCCCCAATCTAAACGAACCCTCCGCCTCAACTAGACTCATTATCTTCGAATTAATAGCTAATTTGGTCCTTTAAATTTAAGAAAAGCTCAGTATGGTCTTGGACATTAACAATATTCCTAAGCCTTGACATTTTGAAACGTTATTCAGTTTAGTCCCTAAAATTCTCAATATCACGTTTAGTCCATGACTTTTACAACTTAGTATTAGTCTGGTCCCTAATATTTGGTTCTATAAGTTGTATAAGTCAGGAATCCATATGACATAGAAAATTTGAGAAACTAAATTGAATAATGTTTAAAAATATCAGGGACTAATTAGAAATATTATTAATGTCAGAGACTAAAATGAACATTTCTAAAATTTGAAGGAGCAAACTGGCTATTATCTCCATTATCTTCTATCAATTAATGAGTCTCATAGTCATACATATGAATTTATTAACAGAGGGAATGGAGCAAGTGTGGCAAGAATTATTCCATATGCAGCTCTTCATTATATGTCATATGAGGAATACCGTAGAAGGATTCTGCTAACTTTTCCTAATGTATGGAAAGGTCCTACCCTTGACCTTATGGCTGGCTCACTCTCTGGAGGCACTGCTGTCCTTTTTACTTACCCTCTTGACTTAATTCGGACTAAGTTAGCTTATCAGGTAAGTCAACTATCTCATTCTACCAAAAATTAAATCAATTATCTCTGATTGTATTGTATTGTGATTGTGATGCATTTGAAATTGAAACTGCAGGTTGTTAGTCCAACCAAGTTGAATGTTTCAGGCATTGTTAATAATGAACAAGTTTACAAAGGGATCCTGGATTGTCTTGCAAGAACTTATAAAGATGGTGGCATTAGAGGTCTCTATAGGGGAATAGGTATGCATTCAAAATCTGCTTTTGTTCTGGATTAGTAATTTAGCAGTATTGTATTTCTCTGTTGTGTTGATATTGTAGAAGAACTCTTATATTAATCATGGCAACAAACAGCTCCAACACTCTTTGGAATATTCCCATATGCTGGTTTGAAATTCTACTTCTATGAAGAAATGAAGCGCCATGTCCCTGAGGAGTACAAGAAAACCATCACGGCGAAACTCACATGTGGATCTGTCGCGGGTTTGTTGGGTCAAACCTTCACATATCCTCTTGAAGTTGTCAGGAGGCAAATGCAGGTAATTTGGTTATCTAGATAATTATAGATGGATATATCAAGTAACGTGGTCCAAAGTTAACAATATCTGGCCAGGTCCAAAAACTTGCGGCGTCCAATGAAGCAGAGTTGAAAGGAACTCTGAAGTCCATTGTTTTGATTGCTCAAAAGCAAGGCTGGAGGACACTGTTTTCAGGACTGAGCATCAATTACATAAAGGTGTGAGAAAAATAACAGCATAGTACATTAAATCAACTGATAGTAACACTCTATACTCTATAGAAATAGAACCCTTCTGTATAATTACGCGTTGATTTTTGTACTTCAGGTTGTTCCATCTGCGGCCATTGGGTTTACAGTTTATGATACTATGAAATCATACCTTAGAGTTCCATCAAGAGATGAGCCTGCAATTGAAGTGGTAACTAACAAAAGAATTAACCAGCCATCCTCACAGTAATGATATTAATTGCTCCCCTTCAGAGTCTAGCTCTCCTAACTCCTCACAGGCTTCAAACCGGCTTTTTGTTCTCATTCTATTCGCCCTATTGTTCACTTATTATTTTAGCTGCACATTGCATTCTTTCAATTTGTACAGAGAGATAGATGTTATTATGCACCTTACCTAGGAATGATGCTTGACTCAGATCTCATTGATTTTATCATTAAAGAACAAAATAATCTGTCTGTTGTTTAGACAGGACAGCCTATGTACGTAGAAATCAAAGATAAATTGCACATTTTAATGTGCTTGTAGAGAGAATGATTTAGAAATGTTGATATAGTTATACCATATTTTTCCTGTATTTATTCAAAGCAGCTGCTAAATTTCTATAACCGTCCAAATTTTGCTGGCTAGTTTTTGTTCTCAATTCAACAGTGACCAATGAGATGTCCAAAAAATTACTGAACAGAGAAGATGTATTGTTATTGTTGCTTAAAAAGTCTCCACATTCCTTCAATAGGATTGTACATAACATCTAAATTCAGAAATGAAAAAGCACATTTTAGCTGATTCCCGAGGTCACAAGAAACATTATGCAGCATACCAAATGGTATAAAATGGAAATTTACTGTACTATTTGGCACTTCAATTTTTGTAGTGAAACAAACATGTAACACAATTTGAGCCTAACACAATTTGGCAGCAAACAAAAAACAACTAATAGTATATTATATCATCAGAGTATCTACATCTACATTTGAGTACATGTACAAACACTACCAATAATCCCCACAGGAGCATTTTCCATCTTTGAAATGATGGAATCGCTTGTTATCCCTCACGACAAGCTCCCTTCCAACAATCTTTGACATAATTTTGATAGCATTGTGGCAGTCTCCACATATACGCAAATTCTTTATGATTCTAAGTGTAGTCCTGGGGGGAGTACTGATGAGACCATAAGCGATCGCCAAACGTTCGCTATGATATTGCAAAGCCTTCTCTTTTTCCTCCTCATCAATATCATGGAGAACATATCTTGTATCAGGCACATAACCTGCTTCCTTCATCTGTCCATTCAAACCTCTAAGTTTTTCACTACCCTCTTCTTTATATGGGATATTATACCGATACTCCGTCACTCTATTCTTCTCCTCTAGCATGTTAATTGCAGACTGCTTCTTTCTCTGAGGTGCAGGAAGTTTATCAGCAATGTCTTTCGAAGGATCTAGAACCGTCAACAACTCCTCAGCGCGATCTTCAAGTTCTATATCTCCATGAATTGCTGCAAAATTTCGAAGAGCCTCCCAAACCTCAACACCAACCTCAATTGGCATATTCTCAACAAACTCCTCAGCTTCATTCAAGTGACCAGCACACCCCAAAATACTAACAATCCCCAAGTAGTGCTCCAAACCAGGAACAATTCCATACTCTTTCATGGATTCAAAGTGCATAAACCCTTCTTCCACAGCTTCCACCCTAGCACAAGCATCCAAAACCAATTCAAATGTTTCCCCATCAAGTGTTATCCCTTGTTTCTTCATCAGCTTAAAAACCAACAAACCATCATCACCTAAATCATTCAAAGTATATCCACTAATCAACAAATGCCAAGAACTGATATTTCTTTCAGACATTTTATCAAACACTTTTCGCGCATTCTTCATGCTACCACATTTCACATACATCCAAATCAACCTATTGCTTAATTCAACATCCCCCTTATAACTCGATCTTTTCAAGAATTCATGAACCCTTTTCCCAGATTCAAGTTCCTTTAAATCCTCACATAATTTCAAAAGCAAAAGATAAACTCTGTAATCAGCAACAACACCTTGACCCATGAGTTCTAAGACTTGATTGAGCTTACCCACTTCACACAAACCCACCAAGTCTACATTTTTATTTTGATGGGCACTTTGGTCAAGCTTCAATTTTGGTTCTACGGAAGGGTTCCCAATTGGGGTTCCCCTGTGAGTGAAACGACGGTTGTTGGTGTCGTTTTGGTGAGTGTGAAGCTTGGGAATTGCATAGGTTCGGAAAGGTGTGGAAGAAGAGAAAGATGGGGCTGTAAAGTTCAAATGGGATGAGGTAATGGAGTTTCCTGAGTAGGGAAGAGATACTACAGAAGCGATTGATGAGGGAAGTTTGAACTCCATGTTATACTGCTGCCACCGTTATCTAAGAATGTCCAGGCTTGTGGGGAGAAAATGTTTTCAGAATTACCTTTTTGGACAAAATTTTAAAATGTAATTATCATGTTTATTTATCCAATGATTTGAAAACCAAACCATACATCGAACTGGTGAGACCTTCGAGTCATGGTTCAATCACTTTAAACCGCTCAAAACCAAATAAAACCGCGCTGGACCACTAAAATAACCAAGCCTTAGAAACGGTTGGGTCAGGTTCAACTGTTTGGTTGGTTTGGTTTTTAAAACACTAGCATTGTCAACTAATGTATAATTGTAACAAAAAAACCAATGTATAAAATTGTGGTGCTTTTAAGGTGAGAGATCAACTAATTCACCTACTCGTGCACTAATCAAATTGATCGTAAGATATATAATATAAAATACTATGAGTAATTGAGTTTGGATCGACAAGTATGAAATTTAAATCATTCATCGATGAGGGATTTAGTTGATCCCTCACCCTAAAAGTCACCTAAAATTATGTATTGTTCTTTTATAAAAAGAAAATGTAAGCTAGTTTAACTATTTCTTAGGCCTTTAACTAATGGGGAGTGTGTAAGAAGCAAGGTAATTAAAACTGGTCTAGACATTGAACCGGCAGAGGCAGCGGTTCAAGATTCTTGGGGTCGGACTGGTCACATCGGGATTGAACCAGAATTAATTAGACTACTTAATATATTTGGTACAATATAAAAGGATAAAAATAAATAATAATGTTCATTATTTCTCACCACAAAATTAAATTACACTTAAGTTCAACAACACCACAATCTATCCAAGTAATTACTTGAAGTTACACATAAAATCAAATATGTCTCGAAATGAAAAAAATGTTACGACTTTGATAAGTACTCTCATAATATGTATAACTTTCCAATAAGTACTCTCATAATAATATATACTCTAAATAGAAGCATCGTACTTTGCTCCATGTCTTGAGAAGTAGAACCAAAAGTTTAAATCATGAATAGTAACAAATGTTCCACCAAAAGTAATTGCCTATGGATAAATGAAACACAGCTGTATGAGCAAAACTGTCACAGAAGTGCAAGGTCGAGAGGATATCAATCACACAACTTGGTAATTTTCTGTTATCAACTGTGTTCTCTGAGAATATTTGGGAGGATTACCACCCTTAAGTGGTATGATGTTTGTAACCTGTAAAGAGAAACGACAAAAGGTATGATTAAGAATCCATTATATCAATATTGAGACATGACAAAAGACTTTAAAGCCATAAAAACATCTTCAGGTCATAAATATTAGTCTCAACTATTTTGACACATCATATAAATAAATACATCTATTAATCCACTGGCACTATTGAAGTCTAATGCAAAGTAGAATAGAAAAATCAAACGAACCTTCAGGTCACTAAATGTTTCAGTTGCCATAAAGCGAACTGAAATGGGAAAGAAAGCGGAAGAATCGGCTTGTGGAACAACAAACTCCATCGACCCACTGCCAAATATATTAAAATCAGACCCAAAAAACATCCAAAAATACAAAGATAATATCATAATAGCATAAGTTGGCTCTTAAAAACTTGTTCCAAATTTAGCATACCTGCGATTTGAATTATCAATCAGAAGGACAGACCATTCCAAAACGGAATTCCTAGAGTCATACCTGCAAAACCAAATTTATAAGGGATTATAGAGAGAGCAAGAATGTAACGTGAAATAAAATGACTTTGGGCCTTAAATAAAAATAAAAATGATGAAAGTCATCATCAATAGGTGATTTTGGGAGGGGAGGAGCAAGGTAGGGAAGCAAAATTAGTTTCATTGACCATTACGAGACAGATTGCAAATCATTAAGACGTGGTTCGTATTTCAGCTCGTTTACTACAGACTTCATTCCAAAACACAATCATGGTTGTCCCTAACAATTATTCAGAGGAAGAAAAACAACAAACTTCACACCTCCACTCCCCGTCAATCTGACTAACAGACGGTGCTTCTCGAAGAGCTGGGAGAGGTACTGAAATCACAACCTTCTGCAGATCAAACATTGATGAAGCCTCGTATTCAATGCTAACATAAGTTTCATTTCCAGAAGTAGAGGGCCAGCAGTTAACTGCATTAGAAATACATAGGACATTGTTAGTTTAAACATGAACCCAAAATAGTAGCCAACAAAAATGATAGTTATAAACTCACTTGTCAGTGGCACCATTGACTCGTCAGTGCTTTGCATTCTCCACTTTAAAAGACCAACACCAGGTTCACTGCCTTGACCAGTGGGGAAAGGCCTATTGGGATCCTTTAGGCCTAGTATATATTCATTGGCAAATAATTCTTTATTCATGTTAGGATGTGTCTTGAAAGAGATGGCTTGATTCTCACCGGTTTGGACCTGGAAAAACAAGGCACGGCATGCAAGTACTAATACTTCAGTTGTCTTCTAAAGAGATATACGTATACACAGACAGCCTTAAGAAAGGGGGGGACTAGGAAGGAGCACTTTAGAATGAAAGATGACAGGAGAAGACATCTATTGGAGCAACTTCAGAGTTTAGAATGTACAAAGCATCTGAGAAAAGTAGAGAGAAATAAAACCGACAAAACTGGCTAAACAGCAAAATAAATCATTTGAATATTGAAAATTGTATTCCAAACATATAAACATCTCCTTTTTTCTTTTGCATGAGAATGATTAATATTGATAATGACTTGATGATGACTTGATTCACCACTAACCCCTATTTAAAGGGTTACAACTTACAAGACACAAGACTCCTAAGTCCTAATCCTAATTGAATAGGAAAACTAATCATAATAATAACTAAGTGATAAGAGTCTAATACTATGAGATAAGAGAGATTCTAAATTTAGATATTCTCATATTGTAACACTCTCCGTCAAGCTAAATCTTACTAAAGACTTAAGCTTGTTACAATATACCCTTCGAAAGAGAAAACATAACAAAGGAACTGATCTAAGGTACATGGTTCCTAAAAGTCTTCAACCTTCAATTTTGTTCCAGGCTTCCAGCATCACCAAGACACTCCCTCCAAAAGAATCATGAATCCCAAATTGAAGACAATCAACAAATGCCAAAAATAGGCAAGCAAAACTTAACCACCAAGCAGAAGCAACAGCACAAGTTTAACCACTTGGCATAAGCAAGAACATCAAAGCCATAAAGGCAAACATTTAATCATTAAGCATCAGTCAACAACTCAAGGCTTAGCTTTAACTTTCTTAGCTGCTGCTAGGCTAGGTTAGCTAGGGAAGTTGAAAAGGGGAAAAAACAGAAGAGTTTCGGTGGGGATTGATTGTGTAACTGAGAGTGTTAGGGAGAGAACTCGAGCTTCCTGACACTGTCTGTAGTAGGAGAAAGCTCTTGGCTGCTCCTGTATTGAATACAGTTAATCTTTCATTTTTTTTTTCAATAAAGATCAGCTTTCCTCTATTTAAAATTAGTACCCGTTCAATCAAGTGTGTGGGAAGATCAATGGAGTCGCTAAAGCCCACCAAAAAAACAACTCATCTTGAGTATAACATCAATGACTCAAATTTAAAAAAAAATAGAAAAATAGCTAAAACTTTACAATTGACTCATTTGAGGCTAGCAACTTGGATCAGGCTGAAACTCAAACATCATCCATCAGAAAATAGTGAAAAATTGTTCGTCCAGAATATCAGTGCCAACTAAAGTTGAAACCACGAGAAGAGTGTGCAAGGACACAATATATAGACAACATCTAAGTGAGGGAAAACAATTTGTTTAGCGCGAACTTCTTTTTTCCCAAACGTTGAGGAGATTTGATGAAGCAACTATCATTTTGTAAGCTATAAATAACAAATTTCTTATTCTAAAAGAAAAGGTTATGCAAACCCGCAGCCAGAGGATATGGAGTAAGAGAGAGAGTGAGACTGCAATACCTGAACTTGAATAAGTCCATCCTCTTGGTTTAGAATTTGGAGATTCAATGTGCCTTGAACATCAAAGTTACTAACCCCGCCATCTCGTTTCAGTGTCACATTCAGTTTCTCCTCAACCGTTAAAGTGACGGGATCAGTGAGTGCCGGGGCAGCTGACCGAGACTGGCCAGGTTTTGGCTGAACATCTTCAAGAATGACCTCACCTTCTGCTTTCAATGATTCCAAAAACTGATTAGTCTTTTGAGATTTACCAAGCTTCATTCCAAGACCCTTTGGTGGAGCAGTGGCAGATGAAGTTGGACGACCTATGGAAGACAATAGGGAAGTACATAAATGAAAAGATTACTCTTTATTCAGCAACATTCAACAAGTAAATTTGGACATAGAATAAAAAATAGCCAGTTGACTGCATGCTTCAATGCTATCTTAAGTCATTACTTTTAGGATCACCCTAGAAGAATTTTTGTGAAAATATATGAAAGCCAACCTTTAGGCTTGGTAGAAAATAATGAATCAACATCAGAATTCAGCCCAATACCAGAACCACTCCCAAAACCAGTTCCACTGCTCGATATGCTCAAATCACTAAAGCTATTCTCGATTCTTCCAGAGCCCATTGATGTTAATGGACCAAATCCTCCTCTATCACCTCTATTCTTTTCAATCTGCAAAATACATGCATTAACTTCAAAAAAACTATATGAACTCCCGGACTTAAAAACACAATCAAATTAATAAAGAGTAATCCCTCCAACCATACCTTGCTTTTATCAATCTCATTTGCTTTCCGCTTCATAGCATCCTTAGTTTCATTGATCTTGCTCTGCATAACCAGCTTGTGCAGCTTCTCTTCATGACTTTCCATCTCACAGTATTGCTTAACTTGTGCAACGGTCACACTTTCTTTGTGCCCAAGAGAGATGACTTCATCAAATGCAAAAATCAGCTCAAAGGCATGTCTGCAAATACCCTCTTCATCAAGGGAGTAAGAATACTCGGGGACCTAAAAATATAAAGGAAGGAACTAACTATAAGCACAACATCATGGCAAAAAGGGCTTTAGAACTGGTTGATAAAAGATAAAATAACTTCCACTACAGACCATTTGATCAAACGTAAACATTCATACAAAAATCAATGTACTAATGCCGTGTTTAAATGAAGATTTTGAACATATGCAGCCATCAAAACCCCATAAAAACGCCAATATAACAGGAAAGCGGGTAGACACGGCACACAAAAGTTCTAGATTCAGGCCAGCAAGTAATACCAAGTTAGCGACAAAACCAAAAATGCTCGTAACCGGATGAAAAGACCAAGGAGTTGAAAACAAATGGATTTGAGAACACAAGACTGTAAATTTGAAGCATCAGAAAAAGTATACAAGTTTAGAGAGAAGTCTCAGAGTATCCAAATCTTCCAGTATGTTGCTTTGTTTATTTGTTACAAGAAGCAGATACAGAGCTTCTATTGGCTGGTAAACATAGCGCACATTCTCCGTCTCGACGTATGTGTGTTGCTTTCCAGTGCCTATCAACTTGGGAAATGCTGCTAAAAGTCCCTCAATTCTTATACGAGACATATCTACAAACTGTCTAGAAACAAGCACTGCATCCAAAGCAAAAGGTTAACTGGCATAAGAGCCCAAATGCTAAATCCATATTATTTAGGCACCATCAAATCCAACAAGAATTCAGGAATAAGCTGTGGTTTATAAACTGAAAAGTTATCCTGAATGTCAAACAAAAAATAATAATTTCCTATTAATGCGATGTAATATTTAGAATCAGACACAACAAAAAGATCAAATAATGGAAATAGGAAATGGATTTCATAACTCTCTGGTTTATGTTGCTATCACAAAGTGATGAACAGATGGATTATACAGATAAAACAAATAATATACCAGATGTTACAGGTTATGTTTCCCATCAATGCCTGTAACCTATATTAGTTATCTCAACATCGGTGGCCAAGTTTTCAACCAAAGCAAAAGAAGTAACTTTCAAGTTTCAATAGGAGACTCTCCACATGTCAAACCAATGTATATAGTGCTGGAACCAATTTCTCAACCATTTCCCAAAACCCAGGAGCCCGTTTTCAACTTTCATATTAGTGAAAAAGGGGGACTCAGCTATGGTTTCAAGTTTCAACTAAATAGCTGGGCCGGCCCAACCTATTTGGAGACCTAAAGCGAACTTTTTAGTGAGTCCCTTTAAAGGATAAAATAACATAAATGCGAGAAATCTTAAAAAAAAAAAATTAAAACCTTTTAAAGTGAGGCATTACAATAGATTTTATAGGCTTTATAAAAATTCAAAAATGAAATAGAATTTTATATGGACAATATTTGTAATTTTTAAAATTTAAACTATTAAATAGCATATTATTTTAATAATCAAATATACGTATTGCTAGTTTATATATTTTATTTCTATTATAATGTTTGTATTTGTAAGTTGATGCAGTGGTAAGGTTTTGGCTAATTATTACTATTGGACTTGTGTTCAAGTCCTTACAAAGATAAATATGTTAATGTTTTTAATTTTATTTTAATAATATGCAAAACAAAAATTTCAGGAAAAGGAAGCCAGGAGGATTCGAACTTGCGACCAATTGACTAGAGAACAATACTTCCACCAGCTGCGCCATACTAATTTTTGGAAATTGAGGCCCCTTTTTAATATATGACACTTAATTTGAGACCCTTTTTAGGCATACAAAAAATTTATTTTTTTGAGGCCCAAAGCCCTTGCTTTGGTTGCTTGGGCCTTGGGCCGGCCCTGCTAAATAGCAAAGGCAGATAAGTCTTTCACTTGTTTTTATCGTGAAGGGTGTGCTATAACTTCAAAATTCAAACTAATATAAAGAAAGATGAGCACAAGTCTAGCCTAAAGTTAGCTATAGTTAAAACTAAAAGTTTCATCTCATCTCTCGAATGCATCATATTTAATATGTTTATCTTCCCCTTAGTAAAAGTAACATTTAGTGAGGTACACTACAGTGACTGACTACATTGCATAAACTACTTGAGTTACTTATTCTAAAATCAATGATAAAAATACCACCGGTGAGGGTGGAGGCGGCAGGGAACTCACCTTTGCCGGATTTGCTCACAACGGACGCAGCAAGGACGACCTGTACGACATATAAAAACAAAAACATTTAAAAAAACCTACAGCATAAAGAGAAATTCAGGAATAATAGGAAATTTTTATTTTTCCTAAGCCCCAATGAGCATATACAACCTTTGTACAAACCCCATCCCACCCTTGCCAATTGAGCCTACACCAAACTGGTAAGCAAATTTCTAATACAATCAAGTTCGGCACAATTTTGGATGAAATCAAACATTGAAAGCTACATTACTAACATTGAGGTAAAAGAAAATGAAACAATGGCAGCATAAGCTTGCACCAGAAGATCCAAAACTACCAGTAATCTTAAAGAAAAATCAAGCTAAAAACCTTACTGTTGAACATAACTATTGAAGATTACCAGTAATCAAAAACTACCAGTAATTCTATAAAACGATTTCAATTTGAAAACAGGTCAAGATTACGAAACAAAAATGTATACATATAACAAAATCAGCAGCTACAGTCTCAGACCTCTCCAGTACCAAAATTATTGCATCGACATAAGTATAACACATGAAAATAAAAATAAAAACAATAAATACTGAAATTAAGAGGAAAAAAAAAACTAAACAGTGAAATGGTAAACTAGCGGTGAGGCGAGGATACAAGAAGAGTTACCATTTTATTATCGTTTGATAATTGAAATGAGGAAAAAGCTTCTTCTAGTCTTGAATTGAATCTGCATAAAAAAAAACAACACGTTGTTAGGAGACATCAGATCACCGGCCAAACATGCAATGTAGCGATTGAATTGCAAAGTAGCATAAGGGGAGAGAGAGAGAGAGAGAGAGCTTACAGAACGAGGATCTTCGATTTGGTAGCACAGATCTGATCGCAGAGGAGTGAAAAGAAAATATGAACGGATTCAATGGAGAAACGATGAAAGGGAAAAGCCGGGAAGGTGAAGAAAAAGTATCGATTTTTTTTGCAGCAAACCGTTTTTTTTATTTATCTAATCTGAACCATTTGATTAATCGAATGGTTGTAATATTTTTTCCAGTGGTTGCCTAGAAGACTTTGCTGTAGTGGATCCGAACACTCCAAAGAAACTCGAAAAGTTTGTAAGTTGTAACCGTAGATGACTCTATTATTAGAACTTGTTGTAACTTATTATCGTTTTCAGGAAACTATACAATTAGTTTTGTCAGGTGGCTAGCTCCCATGTTTTTTATTATAGTCTTATTTATATTGCTACTTTGATTTTAAATGAAATACCATAAATTTTCTTTGGTAAAAAAACGAAGAGTTTTTGGTCGAGATTAGGGTATCCACCGTCGAATGCAGTGACTAATCCTCTCGTTGGATTGGAGGCACCTCGAAAAGTTTGTTATAGCTTATTTTGAAGAATAATCACTTTTTAAAAAATAATTTATTTTAGAATTTTTTTCATCCATTTGTTACGGCTTTTCAAAAAAATGAAAGGAGATCCTCTTTCTCCTTATCTCTTTATTCTCTGTGCAGAGGGGCTGACTTCTCTTTTGAAGAGGGCTGAGGTCACTGGTGATATTCATGGTATTAAGGTGTGTAGGGGAGCCCCGGTCCTTACACACCTTCTATTTGCAGATGATTCTTTCCTCTTTTGTAGAGCCACTACTAGGGAGTGTACTGTTCTTAAAAATTTGCTTGCAACTTATGAGCAAGCATCTAGGCAGGCAATTAATTTTCAGAAGTTTGAGGTCTTTTTCAGCAGAAATACTTCTCATGAGATGAAGATAACGATCATAGATATCCTGGGTGTTTCGGAGTGTTTGGGGACTGGTAAGTATCTTGGTCTTCCGTCTATGATTGGTAGGAGTAAGAAGAGGTTATTTGGGTATCTGCGAGACAGAACTTGGAAGAAAATTTAGAATTGGACGGGTAGGCATCTCTCTAAGGCTGGTAGAGAAGTGTTGGTCAAGTCGGTTGCTCAATCTATACCGGCTTACTGTATGAGCACTTTTCTTCTTCCTAAATCTCTTGGCGAAGAGCTAGAGAGAATGATTAACTCTTTCTGGTGGGGTACGAATGGTCGTTCTACTGGCGGTATTAGGTGGATGAGTTGGGATCGATTAGCGGTGAGAAAGGAACATGGTAGTATGGGTTTTCGGCATTTCCATGGCTTTAATCTTGCCATGCTAGGGAAGTAGGGTTGGCGGCTTGCGACCAATCATGATACTATTGTTTCACGTGTCTTCAAAGCTAAATATTTCCCGTTGGGGGGCTTTATAGGGGCTCGCTTGGGCCATAATCCCAGTTTTGTTTGGCGTAGTATCCACTCTTCCCAAGTAGCGGTAACGATGAGGGCTAGATGGAAGGTTGGGAATGGCAGGAATATTAAGGTTTGGTCTGATCCTTGGATTCGGGGGAGGAGGGACCCGTATGTGCATTCTCCTATAGTTACGGGGCATGAGGAGCTACGGGTGGGGGATTTGTTGAACGCTCACGGAGATCACTGGAATGTTGAACTTGTTAACCAACTTTTCAATAGCGACGATGCCTTACATATTACACGTATGCCTTTGTTATGTACACGAGGAAGATGTCTTGCTTTGGAATAAAAGTAGGGATGGATCTTATTCGATCCGCTCGGCTTATCATATGATCATGGAGGATATTATCAATAACACGCACTTGCGAAAACAGGGTGATTGGTTAAGTATATGGCGCCTTCGTATTCCTCAAAAGGTGAAGCTTTTTCTTTGGCGTGTGGCTCGCAGCTGTTTACCGACTCGGTGCAATCTTCAATCGCGCCATGTCCAATGTCCTAGGGAATGCCCGCTTTGCGAGGAGCATGATGAAGATGAATTTCACGCATTCTTTGGCTGCCGGCGAGTGGAGGATGTATGGCGACATGCTGGTCTTTTGCAGGTAGTTCATGAGCAAGTGCAAGGAGGTGGGGGTTTTAGTGATGTATTTTTTCCTCTCCTGAATTGTGGTAGTGCCCCTCAAGCAAAAGCTACCGCTATGATTTTTTGGTGTATTTGGAAACGGCGGAATGAGCGTGTTTAGGAGCGGATTGATCGTCCGGTGGGTGTCTCCGTTCGGATTGCTATGAATGTTTTGCATGATTGGGAGTCAGTCCGTCTTTATAGTGGTGCGCGTTCCCTTATGCATAGCGCCCCTCATCCGGTTTCATGGGTGAAGCCGGCGCCGGGGGAGTTGAAGTGTAATGTTGATGCGGCTATTTTTGAGTCCCAAGGTGCGTTCGGAGTAGGCATGTGTGTGCGTAACGAGAAGAGCGAGTTTGTTGCGGCAAAGACCGTGACTTTTGGAGGAGTCCCAACCCCTCAAGAAGCAGAGGCAACCGGAGCGATGGAGGTTATTAGGTGGCTTATTGAGCGTGGAGTCCAGCGAGTTACCATTGAATTGGATTGCTTACCAGTTGTTAACGGTATCAACGGAAACCAACTCATTACTACTGAAGTCGGCTCTATTATTAGGAGTTGCAAATCCCTGCTGTCTACTATTCAAAACTATCGGTTTAGTTTTACTAGGAGACAAGCGAATGCTGTTGCTCATATGCTTGCTAGAGCATCAACACTTTATGCTTGTTCCACGATTTTTGATTATGTCCCAACCTGTATCCATGACATTATATTTATTGAAATGAAGTAGTTTGGTTTCCATAAAAAAAAAAAAAGTCAAAGTTGCTTCAAATGAGAATTTGTTTTGTGTAGCTCCTCATATAAATCATTTTTAATAATGATTTTCAGTATGTTACACAAACATAAAACATAAAACAACATCACATTTTCTTAAAAGTATCTTTTTTTTACAATATTTTCTTAAAAGTATTTAAAAACTAATTTCTAAATTATTTAACAACAAAATCACTTATTTTTAATTCGTAACAAATGAGGTCAGTACATGATTGCTTTTAGTCGAAAAACAAGTTAATTAATTCAGAAGTTTTTTTTGTAATTAACTTGATTTTTATTTTTTCTTATTTTTTATGGAATTCTAATTTTTCATTTATAGTCTGCTTTATAAGAAACTTTTGCACTTTTAGCCTTATTGAATAACTGATGTATTTGGTCTATAGTTAACTAGTGGGTGCCCGTCTTTCATGTAAGTGTTTTAGTGAGTGGTTAATGTGTTGGTGTGTTAGTGGGTGGTTAATGCGTTGGTGTCTTAGAAATTTGTGCTTACAATAAGGGCATTTTGGTCAGAAAAATCTGACACCAAAATGACAGTTTTTTTTAGAATCCCCTTTATTAATAGATTAATAGAAGAAGATAATAGATATAGAAGTTATAGATTAGTGATGTATCTAATAAATGTAAAATAAAGAGAAATTTAACTAATAAATAACAGTCTATCATTATTTTAAATTTAGAAAAAGATAAAAATTAAAATAATGAGATTACGAGGATAATACGAGAAAAAAACTATATTTTTTATCTCCAAAAAAAACCTATAAGAGCATCTCCGATCGTGAACTATTGTTGGTTCTTAAAATGAGTTCCACAATACCACATCACTTTTAAGCATTAATTTATTTTTTAGCTCCAATGGTAAACTTTATCATGAACTCAAATTAGTGCCCACAATTTATCTCATAATTTCAGATTTATTGAAACACCCCTTTTTGCTTAATAAAAAATTATATTTTTCTGTCTACTTTATTGATATGAACTGTTGTTGCTTCCAGAAGATCTCATTGTTAAATGTGTTGTGAGATTAACAATCAAGTCAATCACTACTGGTATGGTATAGGCAAATAAAAAATCTCAAAGGATTGTTCTTGCAGAACATAACATAATTTGTGATTCAAATCTCTACTAATCTCTATAGAATAAAATGATTGTAATTATATTTTTAAATACTCTAAAGACCTGACATCATCCCAACACTCTAAATATTCATCTATTGAAAATGTATATAGACAAATAAAACAACTACAACAATATATAATGAAAAGCAGTTACATCAGATACACTATTTTCCTATTTTTATGTCTACAAAGTATCATGGAAAACGAGCAAGAGATTGATACAAATACAACATTTTTATTATTACATAATAACATTAGTTCCCTTTTGCCTAGGTAGCTGTTGGCCTGTGATGCTTCAATTGTAGGGCCATTGTTATTTTTTCCAACAAAACCAGCCTCCTTCAGCCCTTTTTGCTCCTTGCACATTACTATCCACCATCCAAACTAGTTGCCTTGTACAGCAAAAACCATCACCTAAATCCATATACTTTATTGTTAACTTAGATTCTCTGTGTAAATTTTTCTTGAACAGGTACATTTTGTGACATATGTCTTTAGTATTATGATATTCTGAAACTAAATTATGCAGTCCTAATTGTAACTTATTTCTGATTTACACGCATAGATGTGCGAATTCTCATCCCTTTGTGTTCAGGACACCTAACTCTTTTTTCAACTGGTGGTTTTGTACAAGTGGAACCATCATCCAAGATGATTCCACATATATTGGTATTGGTTATAATCCCTATAGTGCTTTCTGATTCTGATTTAGGTGCTCTGATTGCTTTGGCTTTGGTCACATTTATTCTCATCCATTTGTGTTCAGGACACCTAACTCTTTTTTCAACTGGTGGTCTTCTACAAATAGAACCATCATCCAAGATGATTCCACATATATTGGTATTGGTTATAATCCCTATAGCGCTTTCTGATTCTGATTTAGGTGCTCTGATTGCTTTGGCTTTGGTCACATTTATTCTCATCCATTTGTGTTCAGGACACCTAACTCTTTTTTCAACTGGTGGTCTTCTACAAATAGAACCATCATCCAAGATGATTCCACATATATTGGTATTGGTTATAATCCCTATAGTGCTTTCTGATTCTGATTTAGGTGCTCTGATTGCTTTGGCTTTGGTCACATTTATTCTCATCCATTTGTGTTCAGGACACCTAACTCTTTTTTCAACTGGTGGTCTTCTACAAATAGAACCATCATCCAAGATGATTCCACATATATTGGTATTGGTTATAATCTCATCAACAGGATTCTCAACCACAGTTTTTGGAGGATCTTCTACAACATGGTTGACATTTTGGTAACTATAGGCATTGCCTATAGTGCTTTCTGATTCTGATTTAGGTGCTCTGATTGCTTTGCCTTTGGTCACATTAATTTTCATCTCTTTGTGTTCAGGACACCTAACTCTTTTTTCAACTGGTGGTCTACTACAAATAGAACCATCAGCCAAGATGATTCCACATATATTGGTGTTGGTTATAATCTCATCTACAGGATTCTCAAGCACTGTTTTTGGAGGGTCTTCAACATCATAACAGACATTTTGGTACCTATAATCATTGTCTACAAGGCTGTCTGATTCTGACTCAGGTGCTCTGATTGTTTTGACAGTGGAGACATTTGTTCTCATCCCTTTGTGTTCAGGACACCTAACTCTTTTTTCAACTGGGGGTCTTCTACAAATAGAACCATCATCCAAGATGATTCGACATATATTGGTATTGGTTATAATCTCATCAACAGGATTCTCAAGCACTGTTTTTGGAGGATCTTCAACATCATGACAGACATTTTGGTACCTATAATCATTGCCTACAAGGCTGTCTGATTCTGACTTAGGTGCTCTGACTGTTTTGACAAAGGAGACATTTGTTCTCATCCCTTTGTGTTCAGGACACCTATCTCTTTTTTCAGCTGGTGGTCTTCTACAAATGGAACCATCACCCAACATAACTCCACATATTTTAACATTCTCCTCAATGATGCTACCAGTGGTATTCTGAACTATCCTAGGACGCGATCTGTTGAATTTGAACACGCGAGATAGGAAATTGTAGCTGCTGTTATTTGCTTCATCTGATTTGTCATCTTTTAGAGGTAGTTTGCTTGATTTTATTGGTATCCCTACTCGCTTCTGAGTGAAGGGTAAAAGCAATTTGGCCACATCTGAGAATTTTCTAGTGCTTGAAGCAATTTTGTTGAGCATTTGGAGAATATCATCAGGCCGCCGGGTACCATTGTTACTTGTGTTCCAAGCATAATCAAATGTAGTTAGTAGCTGAGCCTCTGTTCGCAAGGCATCTTCTTCGCTTTGCATCTGTTCAACAAACATTATTGCACAAACAAATCATTGAAGTTAAAAAATTTGCATTTTAACATGTGTGTTCTGAAAGATGCAAATGTGCATTTCTTCAATCTTGTGTGCCAGCTTTCACAATATGCAAACACTTCACATGAACCGTAGATTTCTTGAGCAGCATTCCAATAAGAAATCTATCTGACACACTAGGAGTAGACATCACAAATTCATAATAGATCCTATTTTATCATTTGAGCTTTGAACCAGTTATTTGCAACTTAAATTCTTACTTCTCATGAACAATAATAACTAATAACAGAAAAGTACCTAACATAACACACTAACATTACCGTGTAGCATCTATATCAGCTGAGTATGCAGGATCAATTATACTGGTTTAATGAGGAGCATTGGCAATTTGAAAGTTAAGAAGCAGGTGACCAAATTGTATCCGATTTCTCCAAAACCTTTCAAATAATCAAAGACTTTTTGAAATTCACATAAGATGTTGAATCTAATAGTCATCTAGCTTTGTGGACCCATCATAACCGGTTCAGTTGGAACCCAAATGGAGAGGATCCTAACTCCTCCTACTAAGTCCTAAGGTATGAGAAATAATAAATAGTCTCTAAAGTTTGCGAAACTTATCAAATTAGTCAGACACGTTTTTAAAATTAGACCCTTGTAAAGACTAATGTGACGGATTTCACATAATTTTAGGGACTAATAGAACTATTTCACAAACTTTAGGACTACTTATTATATTTATTTAGTTTAGGGACTAAGTAAGAGACAAAATGTTAACTAAAATGAGAATTTATTCTAATTAAAAAGAAAAAAAACAAATGGAATGCATGATATGTACTTACAGGAGCCCATCTAAAAACAATTGGGAAGCCTTGTGAAAATATCTCCTGAAACAATGACCTCCCCATTGGGGGAGAAGAAGAATCATCAGAACATCCATTAGCCAAATGAGCTCCATTCCTGCCATAACACTGGAGTCTTGCTCTCACATTATCAGTTTTTCCAATGTAAACTACAACGATGCAGCGAGAATCAGTGGCAAGCTTGTTAATTTCACGCCCCAAACCACTTCTCAACACAGCTACTCCAAGTTCATACACACCAGGACCAAAATTTTGTGGCAGGTTGTGAATCCTGTATCTGGTACACCCTTCCTTTCCTTTGGAGTAATCTTCCCAATCAGAAGGCCCAATCAGAATCTGAAAAAAAAAACAATTAACATTAAATCTAAACTCATTCTAAACATGTTATGATTGGAGAAATCAAAACTAATTCCCATTCATTCTGATTTATTCATTCTGATTTACTGTTATATACATTAAATTCTTCTTCTATTAGCATATACATAAGTTATTTCTAAAACAAATATAAAATAATGTTAAACTAATTTTCTATAAGCTATAAGTCATTTTCATAACATATCCTCGAGAGTTTATGGAAATTCGGCTCATAAGTGTTTATACTAGTACATAAGCCCAAATAAATCGATCCAAACATGTTATGATTGGAGAAATCAAAACTAATTTCCATTCATTCTTCTGATTTACTGTTATATTCATTGTCAGCAACTAAGAAATGAGGTTAGAGGAAATCTAACAGATCCATAACCGAATATTAACCACTAACAAACTAGCTAACCGTTTCTAAACTAACCATCTCACAGAAAGCTAACTAACACAGATATTACAAGCTTCAATTAACTTCAATTAATTGAAAGTAAATCTATTTTACATCTAACAAATCACTTTACACATGCAATTCGCTTGCTACGGATTCATTCATTCATATAATTAAGAAACATCAGATAATTAATAACATATATTTAATGATACAATATAGAGAGAGAGGATTATATGAACCTTCCAATGGGAGAAATTAGAATCGTGTTTTGTACGTTCACATTGTTCCCTCTTCAATCTGTTGATTTCCGCCGCAACCATTTATTCAGTTGCAGAAGTAATATGAAATGAGATGACCGTTTTTAACGCTCCTTGGTGTTCTTCTCCCTTTAAAGCTTCTTTGTTAATGCTATTGTCTTTACCAAAATGCCCTTTATTAACTTAATTCATATGACTATTACAACTTCCAAGAGTATTAAGCTAATTTATTATTCAAATTCAGATTAATTTAATAGCCGTCTATAATCCAAACCTTTGGATTATGTTAACCGGTGGTGTCTTTAGATCACAACCTAGATTTACCGCGGTTAAAAAATTGTGAACTTACCACATATTCTCTGTGTTAATACTATTATACTATTCGTCGAAAGAAAAGAAATCAGAAGAGCCATTAATAAAACTGACGCCTCGTATTTTGAGTTTGTGTTCATCAACTAAAAGTGTTGTTGTATATCTAATCTAATTTATTATTTTTTGACAAATAATCGAATTTATTATAATCGCGCTGGCTTGTAAATTAATGGTTTTGGATATTCGGCCAACATAGTATATCTAATCTAACAAAGTATCTAATTTATTCTCTTAAATATTTTTAAATATTCAATATAATCAATACAATCAATAAAAGGAAAGTATTAGATAATTTTTAAATATTTAATATAATCAATAATCAATACAATTATTTTATTTTTTATTATTTTTGTTTCTTTAGTAGCATTTGTCTTAATTATTTCCATCAAAAAAATCATTTGACCTAATTATTAACAACGATAAAAATTTGTTATAAACTATTTCATATTTTTATAAAAGTGATTAATTTTAGACTGTTTTTTTGACTGGAAAATTATTGAAAAGACTTCAAATTTGTCATAAACTATTTCATTTTTTTACGGTTGTTAATAATTAAGTCAAAGTCAAATGTTTTTCGGTGCGATCTTGTTAATGTTATTTGTTATCAGTTGGTTTGGTTGCTACGATGGACATTAATAGTGACATCGCTGATTTTAAAGATCTTTGGCAAACAACACTTGCTTCGAAGATTTTGATTTTTGGGCGAAGACTTTTCTTAAATGTTTTACCGGTGCGAGAGGTGCTAAGGAGCAGACAGGTCATTCATATCGAGGAAGGGGCACTGTGTTTTTTGTGTAACAACTACAGTGAGGATATTCATCATCTTTTTCTTGATTGTGAATTTGTGAGGTTTCAAAGAAGGTGTGGAGGGAGATTGAGCGCTGACTTGATATACAGTTATCTACTCCCATTACTTTATATCAACACTATATTCATTTTGGTGAGTTGTGTTCGGGGAAAATATCAAATAAGGTAAAGTACTTGCTTTGGTTGACTATTTGTTGGTGCATTTGGCTTGCTCGGAATGAAGTTTGCTTTGGAGGTGAAGTTGTTAATACTGATTCGATAGTGGCTCGTATTAAATATATGTCTTCTTGTTGGTTTATATACGAGGCGGGCAGAGATTCTAGTTTGTCTCCACCTCTTTGGTGGAAACGCTTTGACTTGTATCAACAATCTCTAAATTCCTTATGTATTCGTGGTTTTGAGCATCCCTAATGCTTTAATCAATGAATCATTTGCTTATCGAAAAAAAAGTCAAATGTTTTTTTTTACCGTAATAATTAAGACAAATGCCAAAGAATATCTTTGGACACTTATAAAAAATAAAAAAATCAATAAAATAATTGTATTGATTATATTGATTTCTTAAAAAAAATTATAAACTTCTAAAATTGATTATTTTTATAAAAACATGATTTTTTTTAATAAAAGTTGTAATAAACGAGCTCATAATGTATAAAAGAAAAATCATTTTGTAAACTTATTATTATTTTTAATTACTTATTTGTTGCTATAACAAGTTATCTTTTGAGTATTGTGGCTAGAGAAATGAATAACTACTTTCACAGTCCAAGAAATTACTTATTTGTGTATATTGAATAAAGAACTAAAAAGTTCTTTTTTGAAGTAAGAGAACTAAAGATTAAGCAAAGAAAACAAATAACTAAAAATAGGCTTTGTCTAGGATCATGTTGTGTATGGTATAGGACTGGACATTCGGGCGGGTTAGTCGGATTCGGGTTCAAAAAGCTCAATCCAGCCAAAACCGTAGTCATAAAAATAGGCCCACTTCCGACCATTTCTTCCTTCAGTTTGGTGTGTTTCGGTTCCAACGGGTTAGCGGTCCGGCGGGCGGGTTTCTAATCACGAATCTTAATGATGAACTGCTGCTCACCGAATTAGATCTTCCTGTAAATCTTTCTTTGTTGTTCTTGTCTACACCTTATTCCGTCAATCACAAGCGTACAAATAGTCATTACAAAACTTTCGACCCAGAAAATCTCTCCATCGTTTAATCAACTACCACTAAATACGCCTCTTATAATTGATTCACAAGTAAGGAAAATCACGAGGGTTAATGCTCATGTCATTTAACACTCATCTTACCTAATTTTCTCAATTAATCTTTTTCCCTCCAAAAAAGTCAAAACCACGAAAGGTATCCAAATCCTCCGACAAACCTTTAATACTCATATCATCAACCGTCACAGCTGCCGCTAAGCCACCGCGCCGGAGGTTTTGGGTTCTTTTGACTTACTTCTCTCTCGATTCCACATCCTTTCAATTCATAAGATTCTTCATTCATTGCGGCGACGGTGATACTCCTGTCGTGTTCTCTTCTTCTCCGGTGAGCTTAGTTTCCTTTTCAATCCAAATTACTTTTTGTTCAAATGTGTTGTCGTTCGTTCCTCTTGCACATTTTTTCAATTAATATGCTTTTTGAGTTGATGTGTTAGATTCTTTGATATCGGAATTTCTGTGAACATTGCATATTTAATATCAGAATTTTAGGAACTGAACTAAACCACAAATTTGGTCCAATTTGATTTGGTTTATGCACCATGCACACCCTTGCTCGCAGTCGTGGGTCCGTTTCCGCCGCGCTCCGAATTCGAAGTCTATTGTTCGAGCCACGCTTCTTCTCATGTATGTATGTTTTCCTTTCTTTCCCAAACCAAAATAAATCACTACTTGTATTGTATATCAACTATCTATGCTAGAAATTTGTTTATATTTTTTAGGTTAAATACCTGTTTTGGTCCTTTATGTTTGGGCGAAGTTTCACTTTCGTCCTTTATCTTTTTTTGTTCCGTTTTAGTCATTTATGTTTCATTGTGCAAGAAAGTGAGGGACCAAAACGAAACAAATTAAAAACTGAGAGGGACCAAAATTAAACCAAACAAAAAAGCAGAGGACGAAAATGAAACAAATAGTGCTAACGGTAGGGACGAAACCGAAACAAAAATGAAACATAAAGGACTAAAACGGAACAAAAAAAAAATAAAGGACGAAAGTGAAACTTCGCCCAAACATAAAGGACCAAAACAGGTATTTAGCCTATTTTTTAGGTTATGTTTCACCCTTTGAGCTGTTGTGTTCATGTAGCTGAACTTTCAGATGGTGTTGATGAGGAGAGAGTTTATGAATTGAAGTCTACAAAACCAAGATCTATCCACCCTAGTGCCATTGTTCACCCAAATGCCGTCATTGGGGAGGTACCTCTTCATTACTCTTTCTCTGTTTAGGGTGGCTATCTCTTCTTGTTACTCTTTTCTTTGAACCAAAGTTTGCTCCTTTTTCTGAATTGTTATTGGGTAGTTGAAACTTGAAAGGCTGTTCTTTTAGAATTGGGCATCTCTTTTTGATACAAATGAAAGGAAAGAAATAAACTACAATCTAATTCGTTATATGCCTATAGCATCAGCTAGAAGAATAGAAGAAATAGCAGCAGGACATTGGATCCAAGTGTGAACACCAAACTGTTGACCCATGCTTAGCTAGCCAATTTGCAAATTGTTTTCCTTCTCAAAGAGAGTGATTAGAACTAAAATATTTTAGTTTCCCCTAAAAATTACATTACCCTAAAAAATACTCCATTCAAACATACCCTAAGAGCATAGGTGTTTGTCCATATTTTAACCCATTATTTGTTTGTAATTTGTTCAATGTAGTTTTGAGTTGCGGGTCTGAATTTGTTCTTGGTTGATCCATTGAGCATCATTTTGTGCTACTGTACCAGTTCTATGCCAAAGATTAAGGGTAGTCAGTTTCTGGTAAGGTAGTTTTAGACCCTCTCGTCATGTTTTAAAAATGGGTGGTGAGGGATATGAAGCATTAAGTGTTGGAGTTAGTGTGAGTAAGAAGTCTCACATTGGATGATATTGCATATGTTGATATATGTGATGAGACCCATACACTTGCCTTAATGTTTCGGGTGAAAGATTTAGTGTCTAAGCCACTTGTGTGTTTGCTATTCGTTATATGTGGAGATCTCCCTGATATTTTAGGCTCTCCCGTGACCCAACATTAAGGCATAGCAAGGTTTATGTTTTCCATTTCGACACTATGTCTACTTATTATGTTGTATGATGCTAAGATCACCCCGATCCTGGTGTGTTAGGTTCCCTCGCGACCCAACATTGAACAAAGTGTTTGTTTTCCAGTTCCACTCCTTGTGTACTTATTATGTTGTATGATTCTAAGATGCAGTCTTCTTTTGAATGATTATATAAATGCAAATTGTCGTCTGGACCTAATAATGTTGTACATTTATCTACCATATTTTCATTTCACTACTTAATGTTTTGTGGTGATGGCTTTCCTGCATTTTTGCTTAGGAAGTTTCCATTGGACCTTTTTGTTCCGTTAGCTCTTCCGCAAAGTTGGGGAATGGTTGCCAACTATATCCTGGAAGCCATATTTTTGGAAATACCGAGTTAGGCGACAATTGCAAGTTGATGACGTGAGTTCATACTTAAGATCACTGTTTCTCCTAAGATTCTGTTCCGCTGTACAGTCTTTTATTTGAACTATCAAATGTTCATGTTTATTTGGGGAACTTTGTCTTGACAGTGGTGCTGTTGTTGGTGATGATTATCCTGGATGTACTGTCATTGGAAGCAATAACACAATAGGATATCATGTTGTGATTGGTGTTCAATGTCAAGACTTGAAATACATGGTATGTTTCACATTAACCACTTGAGTTTTTTCTTTTGGAATATAAGGTTATTGCACATAAACTTTATCGAAAATGCTTTAAGATAGTCTACAAAAATGGTTAGCTTTTGAAAGTTTTTCTTGGAAGTCTTTACAAAATCTCGACAAGGTCTTCATAATATCCAATCAATTGACTATAGTTTAAATATATATCACAGAAATATTAGCAGCTAAGTAAGGTCTTCTCCTTACTTAGTTTTGTTCCAAAAGAATTGCTTATAAGCACTTCTACCTGTGTTAATTTGCTTTAATTGTTATATAATGCCTTTTTTGTAGTGCCTACTGACTTGTAATTTTTTTGCTTTATTCTTTTCTTCCTTGAGATACATTTTAAGTGAATAGTAGTTCAAACTTTGCTTTATTTTTTGGTTTCAAACGTTCAACTATTTTACTGTAAATATTGCCTTTGAGAAATGTGCATGCTATACAAGCAAAAGCTGATGAAACTAAGATAAATTACTTCCAACTTAAATGAACAGTCTTGTATAAAGATTATAAGCCGTTTAGATTGTGGAAACAATAATTCTAACAGCATAAGTTCTTCGAACAAAGCATAGGAATGCGGAATGCCATTACTTTACATCTTTAACAAGCTCCTTCTTATTAAAGTCCCTTGGTTTCAAAGGATGAATATGTAAGAGGCCTTGGAATATGTTGTGCTCTTTGATTCCATGTTAAGAAACTATTCATAGCGAGTTGCTAATAAAGCACATGGGTGATTTTGATTTATATCTCTCAATATTGTCTTTTTTCTGGCCGTAGTCCTTATATATATATACATAAACACATACACACATACATATTCATGCTTTTTTTTTCCCTTCTTGATTTTGGTTGCAATTTATTGGTGGAGTCCATTTCTGTATCGGTGCAATATTGTGATGGTTGTTGACATAATTAGCTCTTTAGACTTGCTATTTGTGGTACATCTTTTTGGGTAGTGTGCCTATGCATCCATTTTAACCTATATATGACTCGGGATAGAGTCAACTTTGGTGAACTGAACCACAATTCTACCGAGCTGAATCTAGTTCTATTGAGGGGAAGCCATTCCCACCATCCTCCACTCTTTAGTAATATTGAACATTGTAATTTTGCAATTTGTCCTTTGATTTTGAACTGGTTATGCTCTTTTTGTGTGCTAAGTTGTGAACACACCTTGTGTTTTACATATCTGTCCATCAATTTTGAATTGTGACTTGATGCTATGTTTGTGTATTCTGGTTTTGTTTGGTTCGTTCTGATTTGGTCTGTAAACCCTTATGGTAGTCTACGGAGATTTCATGAGTTTATGTAGACTCCTTGAGTATACCAACCTAAAATATATGCTCTTAATTGTGCTTTCCATGTAGCCAAAGGATGAGATTTTCCTGGAAGTTGGACACAATAATGATATCAGGGAACATACTTCAATTCACAGATCTTCAAAATCAACAGATAGGACGGTAAGAAGATTCCATCAGTAATTTTTTGCTCAAAAAGAAAAACAGAAATTTCCAGACACATAAATGCACATATATACCTTTTCATACTCTTATCATCATTATATGATCAGGTAATTGGTGATGGAAATTTAATTATGGGATCTTGTCATATCGCCCATGATTGCAAGATCGGTAACAACAATATTTTTGCCAATAACACTCTTCTAGCTGGGCATGTTGAGGTGGAAGTAAGTTGTTCTCAAAACTAAAGTACGTTTTTAACTTTTTAGACGCACACGGGACTGGAAGATTAATTAGAACTCTTCATATGTAGGACTATGTTCACACTGCTGGTGGAACTGTTATTCACCAATTCTGCCATCTTGGTTCTTTCTCTTTTCTTGGTGGTGGTTCTGTGGTAGGTTTTTCTTTTAATCTCATGGCCTTGAATCCATCTGTTTTATAATGGGAAACGATTGTTGTACAATCATTTTTCTTGGCGTTGGTATTCAATAATCAATGTAGCATTAATTTTCTTTAAGATGGCTTCAACATAACTTTGTTTAAAATGCAGCCCATTTTTTGAATCTATTACAGACACTGAGGCTCTGTTTGGCAAAATCAATCCGCTAGCTTATAGTTGATAAGCTCATTGTAGGTGTTTGACATGACTAGCTATAACATCTTTTGCTACTTGAAATATCGTTTGAGCTTATAGCTTTTAACGTTTAATTTTTTATTACATTTTTACCTTTATTATTTTAATTAAATTCATCATTTATCTTCAACTAAATAAATCCTCTCTCTCATTTTTAAACATTAATTACAAATGTTTATTTATGTCATTTTATATTTATAAGCTAGTTCAACCAATAATTTTACCAAACACTTTTAATCCAATCCGCTAGCTTATTTGCTATCAGCTCATCCCGCTATAAACTAGCTTATCCGCTATCCGGTCTTTTTTGCCAAACCGAGCCTGAATTGCCCTTTATTGAAAAACTTGTTAAATCAATACTTTTACCATGCCAGATGATTTACAATTACTCAATTATGCATCTATAAATATATGAAGGTTTCTCAAGATGTCCCAAAGTACATGATGGTAACAGGAGAAAGAGCCGAGCTTCGAGGCCTAAATTTAGTGGGCCTTACTCGATGTGGATTCGGCAATGCAGAGGTTTGTGCTGACAATGATACAATTTAGTTGTCTTCTTCAATTATGTCATTGCAAGTAAACAATTTTGTTGGGTTACCATCTAGATCAGGAGCCTCAGAGCAGCTTATCGAAAGATATTCATGTGTGCTGATGCCAGTGCAGGGTCTTTTGAAGAAAGGCTTACACAAGTGGTATTTTTTTTTTTGGGTGTCTGTCTCATCTAATGCTTTGCGGAATTTAGTGATGTATTTTTTAGGCTTTCAAATCTGAACATAAACTTGATCTGCAGGAGCAGCATGAAGAATTGATTCAAGTTCCTGCTGTGCATGCTATGTTGCAGTCAATTCGCAATTCATTAGCAGAAGATAGACGTGGAATATGCAAATTCTAGATACTGGAATGCCTCTTGAAGCTTGTTGGTTTAGTTCTCTTCGTTTGTTAAAGTTTATATACAAGAGTATGTTGTATTTATTGATAAAGCGCTTGTGGGAAGAGAGGGAATTAATTATCTTAATTGTTGTATGGTACTGAAAACTGATTTGTATACGGTTAATAATTAGGGATGGCAGTGCAACCCGAACCTGCGGGTACCCACTCCACCCCACCCCGAGTTTGACGGGAAACCCCGCTTTGACCGTGGGTGGGGTGAGGTTCGGGGATGTCAATACCTACCCCGTCCCCACCCGAACCCGCTGACAAAACATAAATTAATTACTTTATTTTATTTTATGCATATTTACTCATTCATTTTGTTTCATACATGTCGTTTATTTTTAATTTGGATTAATTTCCTATAGAAAAATTTATTTTAATACTTTTAACTTTATTTTATCATTGTATAATTATTGTGATTTTATTCGAATAATTATTATAAATATGTTTATTGTATTTTTTCTACAAGTTTGTGGCGGAAACGGGTACCCGCCGAGAATCTGTCCCCGTTTGGGACGGGGATGAAAGATGTAAAACCCGACCCCGATAAAGATAGGGGTGAGGATGGGGATGCAAAACCGGCCCTCGCCCCGCCTCCGTTGCCATGCCTATTAATAATTTATAATTTAGCATCAAAAGTATATCTTTTTGCATCACAATTAATTAATCACAAACGTGCTTCATTTTTCCGAAAATAACATTTAAATTTTTTAAATTTAAACATGTTATAATAATTACCTTATAGTTAAGTTTTATCCCGAATATATATTTTGAAATAAATATCTATGCGTTTATTATCTATCTACCATTATCATTTTTTATGACAACTACTATCATTATTACTAGTAGTAAAAAAATATCTACTATCATTACCCGTGCTTATGAATTATCTACACATTTCAATCAAAGCTAACTTCATAAATTTGCGTTCAATTAAAATTAGATTTATAATTAGGAAGGAAATGCAAAAATTTCATGAGTAAACTTTGTGTTGCTTTTGACAAAGTTTCATAAGAGTAACTAAGTTTCCGGGTGCAACTATAAAGATGGTGAAATGTGAAATGTTTCTTTCATTGGCATGAAACAGAAAAACTGAACGCAGGAATTACAACTGTTATTCTATACAACACAACCATCAAAGATCATATAATATTATGTGTCTTGTTTTTATCCAGCAATGACACATGCTTCGTAAGTGCACGCTGATGAATGAAACTTCACGCAATGCACTGATATACTATTTGCAAATTACATCAATACACGTCAAGTATGTGCTCTGATTATCTGATAGTAGCAAGTATACCAGCAGCAACCAAAATGTATTCTCCGACAGTAAAATCGGCGAAAATACTCAACCACGTAGCTTTCCAATATGACATTGCACATGAAACTTTCACATGTAACAAAAATCAAGAAGGAACCGGTCAAAATTTTACCTGGTGCTTTTCCAAATAACAATTGTAAAACTTAGTGATAGAAAAAATCTTGCATGAAAAACAGTGTTTAGGATGTATGGGAAGAAATCACGGCATAAAGATCTCCCTAAATCAAAAACTGTAGACAATTAAAACGCTCATATAGGAATCCAATTGAAATTTGAAATGAGATCATTCTGAATAGTACCTATCGCAACTTTTTCATGCGTTTAGAGGGCCGTGCTGTCTCCTTTTTTGATTCCTCTAGAGGTTTTAAGTCAATAAATGGCTGAAACAATTGAGACATATATGAATGAAGCTATAATCAACTAAATTGAAACACCAATAATTCATTCTCCACATCTAGATATTAGTGTTTTCAAGAAAAGCTGATAATTCGAAAATGAGAATAAATAAATGGGGAATTTGCTGATTTTGATACTTCTCTAGGAATGATAAACAATGGGGAATTCATGCAAAAACATTGAAAGTAGCCGATATCAGCACACCCATCCGTGCATTACTTTTAAAAAGAGAAGGGAGAGACTGAACTTGTCATTGGTTAACTCAAAGTAATTGCAAATATTTGTTTAGAAACTTGTGGAGGATCCTATGAGCATCCTACACTTTTATTGATTAAGAGGCTTCTCTCTAAGGTTCAACTCATTGTTGCCAACAAAGCTTCATAACTGGGAGGTTTCACTCACCTGAAGACAGGGCAATTTCTACTTTTATTTTCAGTTTTCACTTTTGCTTACAGAAATGTCACTGTTTTTATTTTCCGTTTTCAATGTTTCGTGCAAGAAACAAAAAAAAGAAGTTCAAATTGTTATTTGTTCTCCACTCAAATTTTTGAAAACGGAAAACACAGTAAAAATGAGGTGACATTTTCATAGTTAAAAGTAAAAAGGGAAATGAAAACAGAGAATGATGGAAAGACCATGCAGAGCCTTACATTTTCTTATCCTAGAACCTAAAAGCTCCCGCCCTCTTATTGTCTCACAGAAAATAAGACTTCAAAATTGAAAATTAACTCCCACTATAAATTTCGTCCACTTTGATTAACAACACTATGCATTTCTCTATTTGATGAAAAATGCTTGATTACAAATACAAATAGAAGGAGAACAGTCAAAATGAGAGGGCTTAAACTTATGAGGATTACGAAACTTCTATTGATTGTGAGGTGAAATCTTTCTGCTGATGGGTTATATCACAGAACAGTTCAAAACATACATAATCTCAATTCTCAGTTGTTACCATTGATTACACCTAGTCTTACTTCTTTCTAGTTTCTACCACACTTGACAACATATGGAAGGAGATGTAACTCTAGTGTCTAAGGATATGTTTGGATATAGGAAGGGTGGGAAGGACTTATTTTTCTTTTCTAAATTAAGAAAGGCATGAAACAGTTTCAAAAAACAAATGAAGCGTGATTGAAATGTTATATCATATGACCTATGAAGCACAGACACAGATACAAACACAAACACAAACACGACATAGATACAAACACAAACACAAACACGACACAGACACGTAGACACCGGTTTTAAACTTTTAAACTGAAAATACAAATAATTGAAGTGTCGGAGTCAGTGCCTGTGCTTTATAGCATATGACTATCTATCATACTATTTCTTACATTTTTTTTTTAAAATCTCAAATATATATCAACACATAAACTTAGCCCTCCAGAACCCTCTCCAAAAACCTCCATCCAAACATATCCTACGGGGTTGTATCATGCATTGCCCTCTTATTTATACAACTAAAATGTTAACAATTTATTAGCTTCTGAAATCAATATAAAAGAAATTTAATGGCAGAAAAAAGAGAGAGAAAAGAGTAACCTCATCCCATTTTGTTTGAAGTTCCAAAAGCTCTTGACAGTATTGAAGACACTCAGAATGGTAAGCAGCAGCCAAGTTTTTAATCAACTCCTTCCTTTTGATAATACCAACCACTTCAACAACAAATAATCAATTAATTAAATTTTTAAAATGACAAATTAATCAAACCACAAAACTCATTATTTTGCAATCAATAAGTAAAATTATTGTACAGAAGAAGCCACAAAATCAATTCACGCCTAAATTTTGTCACCGAAACCCTAAATTCAATGAGCGAAAGAATAGGAAAAAAAAAATCAGTAATTAAAAGAACGAAAGGAAGCAATGAAAAGTGTGAGAAAGAAGGAGAGATACTTCGACTGGGATCAAATGGTAACGGTGGATCGGAAGGTTCTGGAACCTTCGTTTCTTCCGCCGTAGCTTCTGCTTCTGCTGCTGCTGCTGCGATTTCTTCCGCCATAACAACTTCTACCGTTAACTTTTACCGTTAACCGCCAAAACATATAGAGTGAGCTGTATTTTGGGCTTAAGAATGGGCTTTTTATCAACTTGGGCTCTAATTGAAGGCACCCTTATTTTTAATGGAAACACCCTCACATATGAATCCCCAAATACCCTTACTTAACAAAACCTTTCAATTTTATGGTAAGTAATTTTTTTTCTATTACTGTAAATATGCTATTGCCAATCTGATTTTTTTAAAAAAAATCATATAGTGGATTATGTAATAGAGTTTATAAAAAAACATACAATGTGATTTTAAAAAGGAAAATGTTGTTTCCCACGAATTGAATTCGTGCGTCTCACCCACGAATACCTTGGAAAACATGTTGGGTGAGCCGGTCAACCTTCCATACCAATTTGTTTTACACAAAGCCAGTTTTTATTTTATTAAAAAATAATATTCGGTAATGTGTTTTAACGAGGTCGTGGATTCCACGAGAAATGTCTTCGTGGTATATAGCACTGTTGTTTTAAAAAACATACTATGACATGGAGAGATAGAAAGAAGAGCATCAAATCTCGCTATAAATCCATATAGATATACGACACTAGGAAGCACGCGTTTTCTTAAGGAAAAAAACTTGTCTATCCCAGATTTTTTTTATAAAAGAAGTTTAAATTAAGGGTGGTACATCAATTCAAAACTAAGGATGTCAATTTGACCTATACCAAGTTATTTTGTAATTATGACAAGGTCTTATATCTTTTTTTGTGATAAGGTCTTATATCTTTTTTGTGAGCTCTTACATATATCTTTTTTGGTATGTAGTTTTACGATACCTTTAAGTTTATTTAGGTGTTGATATTTTGTAGGCAAAATTAATACAATATTCAAATTTATTTTAAAATACTTAAATATAAAAAAATTAGATATCGTTGAATAATTGGATGTTAGGTATGTGAGAAATTTTTGCTAGTTTTCTCACATATAAAATATTCATTAGCATCAATAATTGATAATTGTACACTTAAAAATTGAGTGGACATGAATCAATGTGATTAAATTGAATACTAATGGATCCTGATGATAGGTGAAAACAGTATATAATAAATTGAATAATACTATTGCTTAATTTCTGTTGCTTTTGACTTGAGGAAAGCGATAACTCAAAAAGATGTACCTCTTTGCAAAATTAGAAGGCCACTGAGAAAATGTAGAATCAAGCATTAAAAAAATTCGTGATTATTTCATTTAGTAAGCACAAAGCATAGTTTAGTTATCGTGAGTATTGGTATCCACAAAGTGGAAGGCACCTTTGGATTAAGAAAAGTTTTAGGATGCAGCTGTTACAAATTTAGTGGCGTGAAATTATTTGTGGAGAAGCAAAGTGCTTGTCCCTATAATTTTCTCTGATGTAATATGATTGATCAGGATAATAATTAAAGAGCATGTGAAAGATTAATTTTAATTATATATCATATCATTGATCATAACACACTTAGAAAAAAGTTAAAATAGCAATGAAAATATCGGAAAAAAAAAAGTAATATATGACTTTTCTTTCACCTGTAGTGATGTCAAATTTACAAATTAATTTAATTTTTGTATGTCTAATTTTTGTTCCTGTTTAACTCTTTTTCATCCGGTGTGGAACCATACACACTTATCTAATTTAACGCAACGGCTTCAAGAGAAATGTTGTACTTAAAGTGGTGGTGGACGATAGTGCCACTAGTTGTGTTATTGGAGGGACATAATGAGTGCCAGTAGTCTTGTAGAAAAAGCACAAAGTTCCTCACACAATTGTTATTTGATTCTGATATGACGTCTCATGTGCGCGCATATCCACATTAACCAAGGAAAAAGCGGTGGGGGACGATAGTGCCACTAGTTCTGTTATTGGAGGATAAACTCAGATTTTCATTTAGAAATTGCATTTCAGAGTTGTCAAAATAACAGTTTGCTTCCACATTAACCAAGGGAAAATGGTTTTAGCTTTATCCGTAGAAAAAGCACAAAGTTCTCGCACAATTGTTATTTGATTCTGATCGGATGTCTCACGTACGAGAATCCCGATTTGAACATTAACCTGCATTCCAAGCGCATGATTGACTGCAGAACCTAAATCTAGCTCCACAACCACTTTCTTCAATTTTATCTAATCAATTTTTTTTTGTGGTGATTCCGTTGCTATTGAAAATTCTCTAGATTTCTCGGTTGCTACAAATATCCAACTAATTTTTGTTACTAAGGTCACATTTTCTTAATTATTTTTAAATATGACTCGCTTTAAGTTCAAATCCCTTTTAATAAAAATCATCTCAACCAAAATCAAAATCAACTCAGTCAAAATTTTTTTTCATCCAGCATAGAACCAAACACTCTTTTATAACCTTACATAACTGCTTCAAGAGAAATGTTGTACTTAAAGCGTGGTGGTCGATGATAGTGCCACTAGTTATGTTATTGGAGTAAAAACTCAGATTTTCATATAGAAAATGCATTTCAGATTGTCAAAATAAGAGATTGCTTCCACATTAACCAAGGAAAAAAGGTTTCATTTTTTTCGTAGAAAAGGCACAGAGTTCTCACGCAATTGTTATTTGATTCTAATCGGATGTTTCATGTGAGAGCATCCCAAATTTGAATATTAATCGTTGAATCTAGATCCGAGATGACTAATACATGAAACCACATTGTTTTATATCGCATTAAATTTAGATCTCGTATAAACTCCTTTACATGAAAATAGTTATTCTATGAAATGCATACGACCACACCAACTTGTGTTCTAATTACCACACCACGAGTGAAGTGGCGCCAACGAATTTTAAATCTAAATTGCGATTTATCCATTATAAAACCAAAATAACTTGTTTTTTGCCTTCACTGTGAGACTTTTTGTCTGAAAAAAAGTCTAATCC
The DNA here is from genome assembly GCA_963573325.1 of Astragalus glycyphyllos. Classification (NCBI taxonomy): domain Eukaryota; kingdom Viridiplantae; phylum Streptophyta; class Magnoliopsida; order Fabales; family Fabaceae; genus Astragalus; species Astragalus glycyphyllos. The sequence continues at coordinate 4,722,691 of OY754313.1, read as the reverse complement.
CTAAAAAAAGAAAACTAAAGTGTACATAAGGATTAAAACTCTCTAACAAATCAATGATTCTGAAAAATTAGTGCGATCAGTAGCTTTGATGTTTGGTACCTGTCATGAAGTATCGAATTTCAATCAAATCAACGAAACACCAAATACTACCAAAACAAAAACTCATTTTGAGCTTATTTGGTGTTTGTTAATTTGTTCGAGATTCATCTCCAGTGTTATACAATACTCTTTACGAGAGAAAATGAAAACAATCTAGCTTAGTCGATATCGAGGCATGTCAAAGAAAATACATGCACTCTTGCTCTTTTTCGGGTTCCTCTTTGCATTTTATTTTTAGATATTATAATGAATGTGTTCAATATTATGAACCATGTCCAAATCTAACTCTCTTTATTTTTAATGGTATCCAATGCGGGATTGTCCAAATGGTATCCACATTCATTATAATGGACAACTGGCCCAGAGATTAAAAGCTGCTCCGTACCCAATGCGGGAATCGAACCCTTGACACTTGGTTAAGGGAGGATGAGCACCAACCGCTCAACCACACCCCTGAGTTAATAAATGCATGGATTAAATAAACGTAATGCAAAAAAAAGAAAAAAAGAAAATTTTTAGAGTAATGAGTGAGACTTGAACTCTTCTCTCTTTGTTTTAAAAAATTTAAAAAACTAATGTATTAGAAAACAACTGCAAGATGAAATAAATGAATTGAAAATGTGAAGAACAATAGTCTAGTTAATTATATTTAACGTTTTTTAAATTTATAAAACATAGCAATGGAATGAATATAAAAAATGATCCACCTGATAGTTGTCAACTTAGCTAGAAAATAAATAAATAAATATTCAATTTACGACATGTTTGTAAAAAATTAAGAATGAAATCATTTAGAGTTTATTTTATTGGGATGTTTAGAGTTACTTTTTCATCCTGTGTGGAACCAAACACACATTTATAGACTTACATAACCACTTCAAGAGAAATGTTGTACTTAAAGCAGCAGTTGACGACAGTGCCACTAGTTGTGTTATTGGAGGGATAAACTGTGATTTTCATATAGAAACTGCAATTTCAGATTGTCACAATAAGAGATTGTTTCCACATTAACCAAGGAAAAAAGGTTATATTTTTTTCATAGAAAAAGCACAAAGTTCTCACTCAATTATTATTTGATTCTTATTAGATTTCTCACGTGCGAGCCTCCCGATTTGGAACATTAGTCGTTAAATCTAGATCCAACAATCCGGGATGACTACTACATGAAACCGCGTTGTTTTTCTCCATTGGACATCGATATACGTAGGAGTCGAGGACTGCTCTTGTCAGTTTCAAAAAAATCTACATTATTTTTGTTCAAAAATAGAATCATTTCACCTATAAAAGTTTCAACAGCAAAAAGCAAACAATAAAAATGTTTTCATAGAATCTTTATGAGTTATTTTAATAAAAAAAGGCAAAATAAAACTAAATTTTGTAAAATTCATTCATAGATGGTTTTTTTTGAAAAGATGTGGTGGGGTCCAAATACATTCCAAGCACATGATTGACCGTAGAACTTAAATCTAGCTCCACAACCGCTTTTGTCATTTTTATCTAGTCAAATTTTTTTTTTGTGGTGATTCCATTGCTATTGAAAAATCTCTAGATTTCTCGGTTGCTACAAATATCCAACTAATTTTTGTTATTAAGGTCACATAGCAATGGTCAAATATAGATGAAGTGAAAATGTGAAGAACAATAGTCTAGATAATTATATTTAACGTTTTTAAAATTTATAAAACATAGCAATGGAATGAATATAAAAAATGATTCACCTGATAGTTGTCAACTTAGCTAGAAAATAAAAAAAATTCAATTTAGGACTTGTTTGTAAAGAATTAAAATTAATGACTTAAAAGAATGCAATAATTTAGAGTTTATTTTATTGGGATGTTTAGAGTTACTTTTTCATCCTGCGTGGAACCAAACTCACGTTTATAGACTTACATAGCCACATCAAGAGAAATGTTGTACTTAAAGCGGCAGTTGACAATACATGCACTCTTGCTCTATTTCGGGTTTCTCTTTGCATTTTATTTTGTGATACAGAATTGGCTATATATAGCTCTTCAAGCTTTAGATGGTTGGTTTTTTAATATTTTTTTCGTACTCTTTATTTAGTCAACATGGAAAAATAAAATTATTTATTAAGGGAAGAATTGACTACTCCATTTACGGTTAGATTTCTTTTATGTTAAGTTTTTAGAAAAAAAATACAATTAAATTTTGAAACGGCTAATAACATTGAACACATTTAATATAATATATAAAAAGAAACAACTTTAAAAAATGAATATATAAGACAAATGTCGTGTAATAAAAAAAGACAACTTAATTCAACACTTTTTATAAATAGAATTAAATTAAGTTTTGGTTAAAAAAATAAAAAATAAAGAGAGTTAAATTTGGACATAGTTCATATTAATATTGAACACATTCATTACGATATATAAAAAGAAAGAAATCTAAATAAATGCATAGATTAAATAAACGTAATGCAATAAAAAAGAAATTTTTTAGAGTAATGAGTGAGACTTGAACTCTTCTGTTTTTTTATTTATTTAAAGTTAATAAATTAATGTGTTAGAAAACAACTGCAAGATGATATAAATGAATTGGAAATGTTAAGAACAAGAGTCTAGATAATTATATTTGACGTTTTTCAAATTTACAAAACATAACAATAGAATGAATATAAAAAATGATTCACATGATAGTTGTCAACTTAGCTAGAAAACAAAACAAATATTCAATTTAGTACTTGTTCGTAAAAAAATAAAATTAATGACTTAGGAATGAAATAATTTAGAGTTTATTTTATTGGGATATTTAAAGTTTCTTTTTCATCCTACGTGGAACCAAACACACTTTTACAAACTTACATAACTACTTCAAGAAAAATGTTATACTTAAAGCGACGGTTGACGATAGTGCCACTAGTTGTGTTATTGGAGGGATAAAGAGTGATTTTCATATAGAAACTGCAATTTCAAATTGTCACAATAAGAGATTGTTTCCATATTAACCAAGGAAAAAAGGTTCCACTTTTGTCACAAAAAGTATAAAGTTCTCACTAAATTATTATTTGATTGTGATAAGATGTCTCACATGCAAGCCTCCCGATTTTAAACATTAGTCGTTGAATGTAGATCCGACGATCCGGGACGACTACTACATGAAACCGCGTCGTTTTTCTCCATCGTACATAGATATACGTAAGAGTGGAGGACTGCTCTTGTCAGTTGCAAAAAAATCTACATTATTCTTATTCAAAAATAAAATCATGTTCTCTGATAAAAGTTTCAACAATAAAAAGCAAACAACAAAAATGTTTTCATTCAACCTTTATGAGTTATTTTAATAAAAAAAGGCAAAATAAAACTTAATTTTGTAAAATTCAATCATAGATGATTTTTTTAAAGGATGTGGTGGTGTCCTAATACATTCCAAGCGCATGATTGACTGTAGAACCTAAATCTAGCTCCACAACCGCTTTCTTCAATTTTATCTTGTCAACACTTTTTTGTGGTGATTCGGTTGCTAATGAAAAATCTCTAGAGTTTTCGGTTGCTACAAATATCCAACTGATTTTTGTTATTAAGGTCACTTTTTCTTAATTAATTTTAAATATGACTTACTTTACGCTCAAATCCCTTTTAATAAAAATCATCTCAACCAAAATCAAAATCAACTCAGTTAAATTTTTTTTTTATCGAGCATGGAACCAAACACACTTTTATAACCTTACATAACTGCTTCAAGAGAAATGTTGTACTTAAAGCGGTGGTGGACGATAGTGCCACTAGTTGTGTTATTGGAGGGATAAATTCCGATTGTCATATAGAAATTGCATTTTAGATTGTCAAAGTAAGAGATTGCTTCCACATTAACCAAGGAATAAAGGTTCCAGTTTTTTCGTAGAAAAGCACCAAGTTCTCACGCAATTATTATTTGATTATGATTCGAAGTCTCACGTGCGAGCATCCCGACTTTGAGCATTAGTCGTTGAATCTTGGTCCGAGATAACTATTACATGAAACCACGTTGTTTTCTATCGCATCAAATTTGGTTCTCGTATAAAATCCTAGCTTTACATGAGAATAGTTATTCTATGAAATGCATACGACCACACCAAGTTGTGTTTTAATTACTACACCACGATTGAAGTGGCGCCAACGAATTTTCAATCTAAATTGCGATTTATCCATTATAAAACCTAAATAAGTTGTTTTTTGCCTTCACTATGAGACTTTTTGTCTGAAAAAGTCTAATCCCTAAAAAAAGGGAAACTAAAGTGTACGTAGGGATTAAAACTCTCTAACAAATCAATGATTCTGGAAAATTAATGCGATCAGTACCTTTGATGTTTGGTACCTGTCATGAAGTATCAAATTTCAATCAAATCAACGAAACACCAAATACTACCAAAACAAAAATTCATTTTGAGCTTATTTGGCGTTTGTTAATTTGTTCGAGATTCATCTCCAGTGTTATATAATACTCTTTATGAGAGAAAATGAAAACAAACTAGCTTAGCCGATATCGAGGCATTTGATAGAAAATACATGCACTCTTGCTCTTTTTCAGATTTCTTTTTGCATTTTGTTTTGCGATACAGAATTGTGTTTATGTAGCTCTTCAAGCTTTAGAAGGTTGGTTTTTAATATTTTTCTTCGTACTCTTTATTTAGTCAACATGAAAAAGAAAATTATTTATTAAGGGAAGAATTGACTACTCCGTTTACAATTACATTTCTTTTATGTTAAGTTTTAAGATAAGAATACCATTAAATTTTGAAACGGCTAATAACATTGAACATATTTATTATAATATATAAAAATAAATAACTTTAAAAAATGAATATATAAGACAAATGTCTTGTAACAAACAATGAAAAAGGAAAAGTTGTAAAGTAAAGAAAGACAACTTATTTCAACACTTTTTATAAATAGAATTAAGTTAAATTTTGGTAAAAAAAATTAAAATGTAAAAATAAAGAGAGTTAAATTTGGACATAATTCATAATATTGAACACATACACTATAAATGAATAAAAGAAAGAAACGTAAATAAATGAATAAATGTTTTGCAATAAAAAAGAAGAAAAGAAAATTTTTAGAGTGATGAGTGAGACTTGAAATCTTCTCTTTTTTTAAAAAAATTAATAAATTAATGTTTTAGAAAACAACTGCAAGAAGATATAAATGAAATGAAAATATGAAGAACAAGAGTCTAGACAATTATATTTAACTTTTTTTAAAAAATTTATAAAACAATAACACCTTGAAATTTGACCAACTAGGTCGAGAATAGATATAGATTCCAAAGTAGGATCAACAGAAGTCAACATTTATTATGGATTTGTTCAAGATTATGAATTCAAGGACTATGTTTGGTTGCTAAAGTTATAGAATCAAAAATATGTAATTGTACAACCAGTTTGTACAAGTGTCATGGAAATTCATAGTTTGTGTTTGATTGTTCAAGTTATGAAATCATGGATTTGTAGTTGTACAAGAAAATAATACAATTGTCATGGGTTATTGACAAATCATGGTAATTCAAGGTTTATGGTTAATTAAGTAGCATTGGTGCTAACTATATTGATGATGCCTCACTTGATGATATGATTGTGAAAAATGTTACATGGAATTATGTGTAATTCTGATTGTTGTGTAAATGTGATGACTGATGAATTGTGTTTGATTTTCTTATATTGAATGAAAATATGACTTTATTAAGTTATTAGATTAGATTTGTGTATAAATAGACTTGACTTTATATTAGGAAGTTTGAGGGTGTGTTGCTAGCAATTTCTATTTTCACCACTTCATGGGCTGGGTGCATGACCCAACCAAAAATAGGCCCAAATCCAATTCCCATTCACCTGAACTCTTAACTAATGGAGGGTAGAGAGGGAAAAACTCGTTGACATTTCAAACCACGAGTTGAAAAAGAAAGTAAAGCTTAAGAGAGAAAGAGAGAGGTGGTGAGAGTTAAAGGAAGGGAAGCCAAGAAGACAATGCTGAAATTTACTTCCTTACTACTCAAAGAATCCCAAAACAAACCAAAACCTCTCCTTTCAAACCTTTCACGGAAGACCTGTCTTGGTTTTAGAAAGATTGGAGCATTGTGAGTTGTATTTTGAGTAGAGGACCTTGCATGCTTGACCACGAAATTTGCCCCAAAACTCCTAGCTTCACCTAGGCTTGCTTGACCACACGCAACTCACATGCACTTTGCTATCTAAATATTACCTTAACAGTTTTGGTCATAATGTTTGATCTGGGAACCCGATTGAGGTTTTCTTGAATGCGTTGGAAAGCTAATGCAAAGATATATAATAATAAATGAATATCGATTTGTATTTCTCACTACATTTCAAGGGTTATCTTGACCTAGGTTAATATTGTGAGTTATGAACATGTTTATATTCATTTTATGCTTGTTCCAACATGATGATTGCTTGCTTTGAATTGTATGAACTTGACTAACTGAAGAACACTATTATCTATACTATTATAATATAAATGGATTTAAGAATTATAAGAGACGTACTTAGATTGAGAGGAAAGTCTCAAGGCAAAGGCTTATCTGGAAAGGATTTGGGTCCTTGCTTGATCGCAAATAGAATCATTTTGGGGTGCGCCAATGGTAATTGAATAATAGACATTGTATGAGTTATAATTGGGAGTCGAAGTTGATTAAATCGGTCCAAAATACTCTGCGTGAGCTCTGATTAGCATTTGAACAGCATCCAGAATCTTTAATGACGGTTAAAAATTAAGGATGTTACACAATCCTATTGTATCCGATTAGCATAAGTTGGTTAAGACAAATTGAACCTAAATGTTAGTATAATCCACACGTTTTAGATCTTTTTATTCATTTTTCGGTTTGTGCAGTATTTTCAATGGTCTCCAACAATTAATTCTTCTAACACTAATCAACTAATTATATGCTTGGATAAATAGAACCCCACAGAAGGGTTTAATTCCAGTCTTCCAAAAAGCAAGATTGCTATAGAATATTGATTCTGACTTTGAACAGCATTTTGAGGAATATCTATTGACTCATCTCAGATCTCCAAAGGAATATATTATTTCCGTAGATTTTGTTTGAACCGGTTGATCTGCATTTGAAACATTCAAATATCTACCGAATGATCAATATTTTGAAAACTGAATTGAACATTAAATTAGCGAGACCTCTGGATCATAGTTTAACCGCTAAAATCCGGATGCATGAAACTGCGCCGTCAAACCGCTTAAATAACTGAATCAAAGATGGTTGGTTTGGTTGAAAACTTGAAATCATATATCTAAAATTGTGAAAGCATATATAAAATTTGATTCTCACGTCGTCATCACGTTTTAAATTTAATAACAACAAAGTCAGTCATACAGATGTAGGTTTAGTAATTTCCATCACAAGTAATATGGTGGTTGATGGACACGACTTTCAAAGTAGTTCTTTTCTATGATATTTCGTTTTTCCCTCAAGTCATATATATATATATATATATATATATATATATATATATATATATATATATATATATATATATTCATAGATTATAGAGTATAGACCCCTCCCAAGGTTGGAAGGGAAATTCTGACCTTCTTTGTCTTTACATATTAACTTAATTCCTTGATGTATGACAACAACAATATTACTGTAATCATATACATGGATCGAAACCAAAAATACAAATTACCAGATACATCACTTTTTCAATGTATCTAAAAAGTTATTTGTTACTTATAAACGAGTCCAGAAGCAGTACTATAATATTTTTGTATCAAGAGAAATTAAATAATACGTCTGTCACATCACATTTTTTAATGACTATAGGAGGCCAAATCTCTTAACTATAAGGGGGGACCAAAAGTTAAAAGGAAAACTTCTCAAGAACTAAAAATGAAAGCTCTATATTATATAGGGACTAAAAATATATTTAACCCAAAAGATTATTCTATATGTATAAAACTTTCTTTAATTACAAATAGATACACAATATAAGTATTTTTTCCATCCAATAGAAATATAAGTAGGAAAAAATATCTTGTTGTGAAAAAACTTTTACTTTTTTTTAACTGAATTGCACACGTTTTTGTTGAGAAAACGTAATGAAAGAGAAGAGGTGATTTCAATATCTTGTGTATTTATTTGTATAGTCCCCATACACACAAGTACTCAACAAATAAGATAAGGTATCTATATCCTTATGATTCTTTCTTTTTTTTTTCCTTATATATAAAAATAATATTTCCAAAAAGTATCCACAATAAACTATGTCCATCCAATTAAATTGTATTGTTGTGCATCCAATACAATTTCACAAACCCCGCTGCTCACCCAACATGATATATATCACCAAACACATCTAATTTTTGTGTTCTCTAGCTATTAATATTTCTTTCTTCTTCTCACAAGTGAAAAATAAAATGGGAAGGAAATGCTCACATTGTGGAAACATAGGCCATAATTCAAGAACTTGTAATTCCATTAGAGCTGGGAGTTTTGTTGGAGTTCGTCTCTTTGGTGTTCAACTTGACTTATCTTCTTCTTGTGTTACCATGAAAAAAAGCTTTAGCATGGATTGTTTTCCCACTTCTTCATCTTCACAATCTTCCTCCTTTTCTTCCTCAAGATTAAACATTGATGACAATTCTGATAGAACCTCTCTTGGCTATCTTTCTGATGGTCTCATAGTTCGTCCACAAGAAAGGAAAAAAGGTATATATTTAATTTTTTATATGAATAAATATATATATATATATTATTTTTACATTTTTAGTTTATTAGTTCTTAATTATATATATATATATATTGTTTTTTAAATTTTAATCTATTTAATATGTCTTTTAAGGAATCTATTTAATTTATTTGTGTATATAGATGTTTATTTATTTATTTATTTATTGAATAATAGGAGTTCCATGGACAGAAGAAGAGCACAGAACATTCCTTATTGGACTTGAGAAGTTGGGAAAAGGAGATTGGAGGGGAATCTCTAGAAATTATGTGACTACAAGAACCCCAACCCAAGTTGCAAGTCATGCTCAGAAGTACTTTATTAGATTGGCAACTATGAATAAGAAGAAGAGACGTTCAAGTCTTTTTGATATGGTAATTGATGATGAATTCCATATCCTTATACTTTATATCAAGACCTCAAATTTATATTTTTAGACAAAGTTGAATTACTAACACAAAATTTGAGAAATAAAATAAAATTATTTTTTCGTTACTATGTTGAAAAAGTTAAATTAGTGACGGAAAAATTAAAATCTCTTGAAATTTTGACGTCTTGAACTTTAGTGACGGAGTTAGAGACAGATTTGACATTTTTCGTCTCAAATTTTACTTTTCTTATTCTTATTAATGAGTTTGGTTACAAAAATTAATTTTTGCGGGTAATTCAGCTTTTTTAGCAGTAATATACACTAATTTATGTTTATATATATATGAAAAATGAATTATGAATTTATTAATATTTATTCCACTTATAATTAATTAAATGTTATGATATATATTATAATTTATAGGTTGGTAGTGGCAACACAAACACAACAGATGATTCAGTACATGAACAGATTAAATCAAAATGTGAAGCTGAGAAGGATGCCAATTTGTCACTGCTAACTTCACTTCAAGAAGAAACAAAATTATCAGATGAACTGAAAAGTTGTGATAATAGAGTTGAAGAAGAAGATGATGAAGAGTGGCTTCATCCCCACACCAATTATTTAGTAGCACCTGATCTTGAGCTCACTCTTGCAGTCTCTAAGACAATGGAAAAAGATAAAAAAGCCTCTAGTTCTTCTTTCTTTCTTGGGCCAATTACCGTGACTTAAATTATATATTAAAAGTTTATGCTATATATATAGTTTTGTAGAGGGGTGTTGCACCCTTTTATTTAATTTAATTGTTGTCAACTATCAACTCATGCAAAAAAAAAATCATCTTATATAATCAATGAAACACATTTAATTTCTTGGTGTTAATTGTAGTCGTTAATTAGGCAATTATTTACATATGGAATAATCAAGCATTTTTCTAGCTTGTAAGTGTTTTTATGCATAAGCTATTTCTATCGGAAAAGATAAAATAAAATAAAACTATTTTTATATAATTAAACTATAAATTGTTTTCATAAGCTATGGAAAGGAGATGAAAATAACTTACCAAACACGTCATAAGTTGCTTCCTTAAACTCCCCAAAATTCCCATTTGGATAAACAACTTAATTAAGCGCTTAAGACATAAGCGTTTATCATATATTAAGAGCTGATGTATAAGTTGTTTCCATAATAAAAAGTAAAATAATATTAAACTATTTTTCTATAAACTATAAACTGTTTTCATAAGCTATCCTGGTGAGTTTATGGAAATTGACTGAAAACAACTTATGAACATGTCATAAGTTGTTTCTATAAGCTCTCCCAAATAGTCGCAGTGCTTATACCAGTAGATACGCCCAAATAAGTCCATCAAATAGGCCCATATATGTTTGGTGCCTTTCAAAAAGAAAAATCACTCAAACAATCTCACAAGTGCTAATTATATCAATAAATGATTTTCAAATAAGTAATCAATCCAAACAAACATAAATACATTAATCATGTAGAGCATTAGTATATATATTTGAATGCAAATCTTTGTATTGCAAATTAAGTCCAGTTTATTCAAGGGGTTTATACTTTCCAAAGCTATGAACCTTACTTTTTTTGGTAAATAGTTAGCAAGCCATCGACATCAACACCTACCTACCGAATATTAATATTGTTAATAATATATGTACTTATAGTGAATTATTCAATAAATAATTGTCAAGTTCTTACAACTTGAACAAAAGCTCTTTTGGTTTCTTGTAGTGCTTTGCCATGTTAATAACTCAACATGTTGGAGACAGCTTAATGCAATAAAAACCACGTGATTGGATGGATTTTAGTTTACTTCCTTACTTTTGGAATCATAAACAAAAGCAAAGTTGGATTATGTTGAGTAGATTTTGGACTCCACTACCACTAGGGTTGGAATGTTAGCCGTCTTGGTTTAAAGTTTAATTTGCCTTTATATAATAAATAACTTATGCAAGTTCCTCTTTTTTGTTGCTTTTTGCCCTTTGGTTTTCTTCATTAACAAAAGATAGATGGATTGCAACTAGGGGAAAAGGAGGAGAGAAAATGGAAAATAAGGAAAATTTATCTTGCCATTCAAAAAAAGGGAAAAAAAGAAGAAAATCTCTTGGTTTAGTCAAAGGGATGATGGATTTGCCTTATTTAGGGGGATTGAATATGAGAAACTGCTTATGTCAAACTATAAGGCATGAATTGGAAAATTCCCATATGAATTATTCTTTGCTTAAAAAATGGATTAAGTAGATATTTTGGATTAAGATAAAATATGGTTTTAAAATGTAAAGGAAATAAAGATGGGAGGACGAACACGAAGCAACGCTTTGGTATGGAATACTAGAGTGAGAGACTGAGAGGATCGCAATATAACACTGACAGACTTTTTTAATTATTGAATGAAAAAGCCATCAGTAACTATCGATGAAACAAATAGTCCACCGGAAAATAAAACAGAAATTATTGGGCGCAAAATTACTGATGGATAAATATAATTTTCGACTTCTTTTTCTGGTAATAAGCCAAAAAAATTAATTAGTAGACTTTTACCAATGGATTTAACAGTCAGAAAAATATGTCTTAGTGACAAACATATATATAGCCGTAGAAAATTTTGTAACTAGAGAGAAATTTTCTTCTAGTATATACAGTGTGTTATTTGGAGGACTTAGAGAAAAATGTAATACTTATATACAAGTTTCTTGTGTTCCGTTAAAAACACTCCTAATATTTATTATATATTTTTGCCGTTCAAAAAAGAAGTATTTCATAAGATTAATTTTTACAATTGCGCATATAAGATACTTTAGTTTACTAAAAAAAACTTAAATGTATATCAAAATTATTAAGCAAAATAATTATGATAATAGTTAACTTGAAGTAAGTGGATTCTCACCCACCAACATACATTAGATTTGATTTGATGTTCTAGCCATTTGACTATAAATATGAAAGATAAGGATAAAATGAAAATGAAGCTTGTTCACAAGGTCAAGATTCTTAGAAGAGAATATGCCAATTCAGTAGGGACATTGTGTCAGGAAAGTGCCTAGCTATCAATTGCCGTCTGTAGTAAGTTAAAATCATTCAGGGGCCCGATGATAAATTTGTAGAGTTGATTTAATTTACTCGTAGGGAATTATTTTTACTTGAATTTGTAAAATTAATAATATAATTAATTTCAATACAAGATTTGGCTCCTTGGAACTCCTCCGATACTTTTCGCAAGTATGTATATTCAACTATCAACAGAAATATTCACAAACTATATTACTCTAGCAATCAATTATAACATCCAAAACAATAAAAATCACATTCAGACGTGAGCCTAAAGATACACAACTAATTAACAATTGACGTGAATGTTTCTTTTGTAGTCTTTTAATAAATGAGAAGATCTTTGATAGTATATATTGTTAATCACACAACCATATATTTTCTTTCTGGAACTTTACGATAGCTCTTATTACATATATATTTGTCTGCATATATAAACATATATATATATATATATATATATATATATATATATATATATATATATATATCTTTGTCTGCTTGAGTAATGAATATGATATGTCATATTTATTAGCACTTTTTTAGATATATGACCTCTCAACCAACAGTCTGCGTCTTCTTTACTACCTGTGACCATCTTTGAGGTGTCCAATTATTTGGATTTTTCACTCAAGTAGCTAGCTATAGCTAGCTAGCTTTGTACATACATGTTCTTTTAATGTTCACATATGAAAATTGTGGATGTTACAACTTTGTTTTCTTATGGAATAGTATATGCTATTTGGATATAGTGTAGATATAAGGATATTTATGAAGTTTGATTTGAAACACACACGTTAATCTGGCCAGTCTGGCCTAATATATATATATATATATATATATATATATATATATATATATATATATATATATATATATATATATATATATATATATATATATCTTATATTAGTAGTAATATATATACCAGCTTTCTAAACATCACATTATTAAAGCTTCAATAATCTGTTTCAATTATTTGGCATGGCTTCTGTATCATAAATTGGTAACATTATAAATCATTGTATGTGTAGTTAGTAGGTCTTGTTTCCTTACGTTTGATTGCTTCAACTCTAATCTGCTGCCAAAAGATACCGATGATACACGCATTGCATGAAAAATGTGCGATTTTCTCTAGAAAAATTAATGAACCAAACATTTTTTAAGTACCATTCATCATTTAATTTTTTTTCTATTAAGTTAGGTAGTTAATTCTGCCATAGCAATATAATAATGTGACATGATGAAGCACAAACACAGTTGATTTTAATTTAGACATCTCCTGTGTGTGATACATATCGGATAGATATTGGCACTCGCATACTTCTATACCACTACAAAAAAAAAAGCTTATTAGCGACGGACGAGAATTCGTCACTAAAAACGAGCATTGGTTACGGATTTAGCGAGGGAATCGTGACTTGTCGTTCAGGCTGCCGTTAGCGACGGAATATTCAGTCGAAAATAGGGGTGCGTATTTTCAAAACTCAGCACAGTTTTCGATGACATTAACAACAAATTTTGTGTCGCTATTTCCGTCGCTAAACGCCTCCATTTTATCGAAACCATAGCGATAGAACTTCAGTTGCTAATTCGGTGGCTAACCTCACTTAAACTTCCAGAAGGGTTTCGCTAACCTCACTTAAACTTCCAGAACCGAAACCCTTCTCTCATTTCTCCATTCTTCTCTCTCTCTCTCTCTCTCTCTCTCTCTCTCTCATTTTTCACTCTCAGTCACCTTCACCCTTACATCTCAGCTACTGCTCCGCCACTGTCTCCATTCGCCACCGCCTCATCGTGGCAAAGCTCCTTCCGCTCACGAACTAGACGTCATCATTTTTCCTCCCGTGCGAACCCTAATTGCAGTTCACCATAGACAAACCATCTACTGCTGCCAGTTAGGTAAGTTTCTTCACTGTTGTTGGGTTGTGTAACTTGTGTCTTAATGATCTGTAAATGGGGTAACAGTTTAAAAAAAATCTTATTACTCTCTCTCTCATTTTTCACTCAGTCACCTTCACCCTTACACCTCCACGTACTGATCAGCCATTGTCTCCCTCCCTTATTCGCAGTGCGCCATACACAAACCATTTTCTACTACCAGTTAGGTAAGTTTCTTCCCTGTTTCTGGGTTGTGTAACTTATGTCTTATTGATCTGTAAATGGGGTAACATTCAAATCTGTTTTCATGGGTTATCAGAACCCTAATCCCAAATTGCTACTGCAACATTCAAATCTGCAGAGTCGAAGATCGCTATTCTTTGAGAAATGTATTTCATGAACCATGAATTTCGAACTGTGTGAACCGTCGAGCATGTATTCGAACAGTTAAGAACCACTGCGAACTGTATATGACACGGTGTGAGACACCTCATTTATATGTTATTGAAAAAAAAATATTTTCCCGTGGCGAGACTGCGCTCCGATGCATAAAAGACATCTTTCCGGTGGGAAAGAATATGTGCATATCAAGTGCTTTCATATATGCACAATGTGTATTGTTCGTCTTCTCAAGAATCCCTTGATCTTTTACATTTCTGGTTTCCCTTTTTGGTCGTTGTCTCTTCCTGTTCCTCTCGTCCTTCCCTACTCGCGACAGACACCTCCTTTCTTTACCATGCTACTTGAAGCGTTGAAAACTACACTCCTTTAGGTGCTTTGTTTTGTCAGTGTCTCCACTCAATTCATAATCAATGTCTCTTTCAGACAACACCTTCGATCACAATGCTTCGCTTTAGTCCAATTTAATTGCTTTGCTTTATCAAATTCTAAACTTAGATAGTTTTTTTTGTATCTAACTAATATATTTGTTGATATACATATATATTGAGCTGTGAGATTGGGGGCGCTCTACCCAGCCAAAAAGGGATAAAAAGCAAAACAACATTGAAAAATAATAGAAAACCGGGTTGAATCTGGCCTTATGGGCCAAAGCAAACTTGTTTATGGGTTAAGACAAAATTGACAACTTCCACACACACACACACTTTTGTGGAGTGGCTCAACACATGGAATGCTACAGGATTAAGCAAGGAGGTAAAAGAAACAAAAGAGTGAGGCTTTTAATTTGGGTAGCTGCACTTTGGAGTATCTGGTCTCAACGAAATGCCATTATTTTCAAAGGGGAAATGGTGAATGTACCAAGGATGATTAATCAAATCAAGAGATTATCTTGGGGGTGGTTTGTAAGTAGGGAAGGGATGAACCTATCAATTAACTTTGAAGATTGGAGTAGAAACCCTTGTGATTGTATTGCATTCCTTGAATGATATGTAAAAGGGTTGAGATACCCCTTGTACCCCCATAATAAAATTTGATTTATCTAAAAAAACACACACTTACACACACAAACACACTTCTGGGTTAAGAAAAAATCGACAACTTCACACACAGATACACACAAACTATATGGGTGTGTGTGTGGATAACTGAATATTTTAGAAGTTAGTATTTATATGATCATGCTTCATAGTTGTTAGATAACTAAATCTCTTAAGCATGTGTTCGTTCGAAGATTTTTAGATTAGTGTATGAAAGAACATTTGTTGAGAAAGATCATCCCATTAATTATGTATTAGTATCTCCAGGAATTAACTTCTAACTTTCATCCAACATACCTTAAAGATGTGTTTGGATGGAGTATTTTTTTAGGGCGATGCAATTCTTGGGGGGAATTGAAATATTCTAGTTCAAAATTTTAGACTAAAATTTGAAGACTTCTTACATATCCATATGTTAAAAATATTAAATATTTAAGAGATTAAAATAATATTTTTAAAATAAAAAGGCCAGGTGTCTCACCACATCAGATCAAAGTTTGACCAAATTTAGGAGGACAATGATTTTAGAAATTGGGAAATGGGGGGACCAAAATCTTGGGAAAAGAATTTGGGGGACTAAAATCATGAGTGAGTGATAATAGGGGGACCAAAAGCGTAATTAAGCTTTATATTTTCTACCATTGGAGTAAAAAGTAGATGAATTGCTTAAAGATTGTTAAACGCTTAATTAAGTGACATTGTTGTCCCACTTTAAAGTAGTTATGTAACAAAAAATGAGTTGCTTATTTTTCTCTCATTCGAGATGCTCTAAGTGGTTCTTAAGTGCTTCTGAGTGTATTAATAAGTAGAGCCGTAGAGGTTCACAATGGCTATAGATGATATATTGACTTACCAAAAAAATACATCGGTACCCCTTATAATCCTTTTTTGTTAAATTTTTATTTTTATGCTATCCAAAAAAATTGTTTCCTCTATCATTGTCATAAATTTTAAAAAATTGTTTTTATAATGTCTTTTTTTTCTCGCTGAGTTGCTTTTATAATGTCACTAGTACTATACTATACATAGGTTTAGGTGAGAGTTTTTTTTTTGGGTGAACGGTTTAGGTGAGAGTTGAAAGAAACCATTATTTCTCTAATAATGAGAACATGTGTTTCATGTACCACTAGTGCTAGCTTCTGGAATAAACTTTAACATGGAGAGAGATTAAAGAGTAGAACTTATTTAGGTTAGAAAATCATATATATGTGGACAAGCATTTTCCCTGGTAGAAAAATAAATTGCTTGTCACATTCTTTACAGACGTGCTTTTACTTGATTCGTCGTACTGTCATTGTCATTTTTGAATGTGCTGTTTATCACCCTAACTTTTTTTTTGACCACGATTTATCACTCTTTAACTATTTAGTTATCCTTTCTAGATCATTATTATGTCACTGATGACATATATTGCAGCAATCATATTGTTGAATCAATTAATTAATCAGATTTTGTCAATTATAAATATGATTGAGTTCCACGCCAAGGCGCACTTGATCACATCATTTACCCATATTAGTAATAGCCACCATGGAAAAGTCCCTATAGCTGAAGCCCTAGTCTTGATTTTGACACTAGATCTACAATAAATTAAAATTAAGGTCAAGGTTAAAATACAAGGTTACTAAAATATATGTGATTACCATCTAATTAAGCTATGATATTATGATTTCAACATGTGAGATCGTCTATTAGAGCTGAAAAATAGACCAGATTAATCAAGTGCGGGTTAAAAAAACCCAAAAAGATATAGGGTTTGGTCCATCAATTATGAGACTCTTTTAGTCTAGCTTGATTCCATTCCAAGCTAACATGGTTGAGCTTCGAGTCGTCCATAAGCATGTATATGTTATTAATTAATAAAAACTAATCTTATGTTTAAGTTGTAGGACAATATATACTTTTATTATATAAATAGTATGTATTTTTATAAAAATATGTATTATATAAATATTACAACAAAAAAAAAGGCTCATAGAGCTTACCAAATAATAAAAAATTGTTTAAACTAAATAATTTTCTAATTAGCATTTCTTAGAAATATAAGTAATAAGTATATATATTTTTGAAAAAATATATGTGGGTCAGCACACATATAAGGCCGAGTTTAAGCAGCAAATTTGAGTTATATTTTTCGAGACTTTTGGCTCGATCAAAATAAATCTGAGCTCGACATGGGCGCCTGACTAGATGCAGACCATGTAGCCCTTTTTTGCTGCTGTATTGTTTGTAGCAGCAATGCAATCCTAATTGAGTCCGCACCTATTATATTTGACTACATTCTCTACAATATCAAGAATCGGAATCCATACTTATATTACGACGGGGATTTAAAACCTTGTGCTTTTACCTTGTAATCTATGCATGGATGTGTGTTTGGAGGAGTCATATCTTCCTGTTTTCATCAAGATGTTGTCATTTATTAATTGGGTCCATCTTGAAAGAATAATATTCAAGTCACAAAAAACAACAAAACATAGTGGAAAAGGAGAATGAAGGGTTGGTTGGGTGGAATCCATTGGTTCAATGCTGGCTAGCCATATATCCACATATATTTGCAGATTGCAGATTGAAATTGGGGACCATTGCAAAAGGTTAGGAGATTTACAATCAACTAGCTCTTTTAGGTGATGTTGATTTATGAATGAATGAATGAAACAAAAGTAGGAAGTAGGCTGGCTGAACATTAATTGGAAAAATTTGGCATATACTAACCTCACCTTTCATTTTTTGTTGACATGATAAGGCTCCAAATGTATATGTTCATTTTTTCTTTTAATTATATATTATGATTTTTTGATTAGATACACTGCATAAGACAGAAGAGATCCAAATGAAATGGAATGATGTTGAGGATACGCATAATGGTACCTTATTTTCAATTGTTGTATGCGTTGAATGTCCTCCATAATTAGTAGGACATTGCATTTGAGACAACCTTCTTGATTACATTGGCATCATTATTAGATACTAAAATCAGTTTAGTTTTTTTTGGGCTTATTTGTATGTCCCATTATGTTTCATTTCTTTTGGCAATTTTATGTTATCCCTTATACCGATCAAAAAAAGGGCGGTGTTAGTTTCTAGAGATTGAATCTTGAACATCCTTCTTACACTCTTTTACTGTCTTTTAACTCACTAACTGAATTATCTACTCGAGACCTGTTTGATCAATTAAATACATTTGTACTGTTATTCTTCTTTCAAAAGTGATGAATTTGTATTATTACGAAAATCAACTATAAAATATGGCGAACCACCAAAAATCGCTACGCAAGATGGACTTTGATTTCTTTTAAATAAAGTTTTGTTGATGAAAAATTTGATGTCCCAAGAGATTTAGTAAATAACAGAAAATATTTCTCACAAAGACAACATGCTAAGACATGTTCAGCCCAAACAATCTACCTGTGGGTGAAGCAAAGACATGGACCAGAGACGAGGGAAGAGTAAAAAACGAAATATAGTTGTCATTAATAGGCTCTCGGTAGCAAGGTTTTCTTCCCCATTTTGTATGCTTCACCACTGATGGTGTTAATGATACCCAACCCCACTGATGATCCCAAATGGGTAGCTCAGTTGGTGAGCTAAGGGATATCGAAGGAATATAAGAAAGTAGTCCATGGTTCAAACCCTGAAAAAACTAACATTTTCCCCACTCCTCTAACAATTAATAACTAACATTGCCTATATTAAAAAGGGGGTGAAACTCCAGAGAGGGTGTATTAGAAAATACCCAAAGTGTGAATACTAACCCACTATGAACAATATTGTATGCCCAAAACTCAATTCACTAGCCTAATCCATCATCCCAAAAATGGCCTACCCATCATCATGGACATAACAGAAGAAGGCCCATTCATTAGCGGGTTCTACACTTCTACTGAATGCCTAAAAACATCAAAAGTGAGTCTATTTTTTTCATAAAACAACTATTTTCTACGCTCTATTTTTTCTCTTTCTGCTTATCCAAAGTCTCAGGTTCGAAATGTAATCTTGGGAATGCAGCAACGTTAAAACTCTTGAGGGAGAGCTTTGTTGCTCATTATGGTCCTATCAGCTCAAGAGTTGTGCGTAAAGGATACCTAATTTACACTAAAAAAATAAGTAAGAGTCTTCATCAACGTTTTTGACACATTTAACTACAGACTTTTTGTTTTTATACAAGACTATTTTAATTTTTGAATTCGATTTCTCTCTGCATAACAAAATATAAACAAAGTCTATATATTTAATTCAAATTTAGATCGGATTCATAGTGTTTTTAAATTGTTTTCGTTACAGATGAAATACTAGATCTCAATTAATATTTCGGGTCGATCGGGTTGAACTCGATTAAAGAAAATTAAAATGTTTACTTACTATTTAAATTGATGGTCTTTAAACTTTTATCTCTTAAATATTTGAAATTTTACGACCTTACTTGAAGGGGATCTATTCTACAGGCTCGTACTACTATGTCGTAGAATTCTAAATACACAAGAACTCGTTTCGGGTGGATGATTAGAGATCGTATGATCGGAGTGTGATTGACGGCTTGATGTGAACCTCTTTTTAGAGAGTGGCATTTGGGCTGAGGAGGATTGTCCTCAGCGGTAAGTACTGTTTGGGATGGTCACATGGGGTCCAGACAAATTTAAAATCTTTAATGAAACAAAAAAATATGAGAATTTTAAATGCCACATGATACAAGAATACTTACTCCATATGTATAAAGTTTGTTTTTGAAAAAAAGTAAACTTAAGATTGTTTTTTTGTCACATATTATTCACCAACAAGATCCTCACATTGAAGGTGGGATTCGAACTCACGACCTTGTGAGAAGTTAGTTGAATCCTCACCAACTAGACCAACCTTCATTGGCATACAACTAAGATTGTCATTTGACGGAAAGAAAATTTTGATTTATCATGCACATAAAATTTTAATGTAGACGATATATTTTTTTTATGCAAATGTAGACTAGATAACACGTATAAAAATAACATTCTACTTAAATTCAGGCATGACCTTGACTTCCTTCGTGGGATAATCTATATTAGGCCAAGCATGCAGGGAAAGAGGGGAAACATAACTTGGCAAAATGGAAAAATCATTGGATAGATCTTAAAATGGGGTTTGAAGCTACTGAAAGTCGTTATAAGTTGTTGACATTCATAACTTAAAATAAAAGGCACGTTATTGACTTTAATTACGGTTCAGAAATCAATGGTTTTCATGAACACAAATAAGTCCACTATTCCCCCTAGTCACGACATTGTTTTTAGATGAATCATCCGCTTTAGCCCACATGGGAGCCATCACGGTTTCCTCCTTAGTTAAAAGACTCCCCCGTGAGTTAAGATTATGAGTGTTTTCAAACTACCATATGCATTGATTCTCAAACAATGTGATACTTGTTAGTGTAACACAACTCTAATGATGAAGATTTTGTAAAGCAGGTCCGCTCAACCAACGTGAGGGGTGTCGAAGCCATTGATAGGCATGTGACGCACGTGGTGGCACATTTGTTAGACATGTTACTAATGGGCTCGCCATTAACAGCTCTACTTAAATCGGGCCATAGTCCAGTCCGGAACAAACTTAAAAACTATTTTTTTTTTTGACATATCCGGTTTACAGTTCTCTAGGATATTCACATTCTATGTGCGGTTGGTAGTATAAACTAATGACCTTTCTTTTTGACAAGTATAAACTAATGACTAATGATTGAATCTACCCTACAATTATTAATTAATTATTATGTCTTGTCTTGTCTGGTTATAGTTATGTTTAACAATAAGCACAAATGGTCAATAAAATAAAGCTTATGAAAGTGAGTGAACAGAGGGATAATATTGATTCATTATGTTTAAACAGCATTCAGCCAAAATCGCCCACTAGATCTATGTTCCCTTTCTGCATACAACCATCTTTTCATTCTGCCCCTGGTTTTTTATATTATGGTATAAATGTTGATTTATTAGATTTAGATTCTCCATCCATATTGGACTGTTTTCTTGTTGAATTCAAAACAAGACTAATTGAATTTTCTTGTACCTTATCACCAGAAACAGATTCAAAAAATTTTATTAACGAAGAAAAAATTGCCTACAATTTTTTTCAAAAAAGTATTGTAAACTTCTGTAAAGTACATAGTTTTATTACTGAAAAATCCTAAAATATCTAAATATTTACAAATTACATAACTAAAAATGTAAATTTAGTACTAATTTATTCTCTCTTTTATTTATTTCTTGTGAATTTCTAAATTTAATTCAAAAAGTTATCTTATGAGAGCAATCCTTATTATTTTATGGTGTGAAATAAATTTGATATATATATATATATATATATATATATATTTAAGCAAAATGATTTTTCAAGTGGGTGCAAATGCTCTCGTTTAATATCATTGTTCCAAAAATATCAATTGTTAATTCTTCTCCTATTGTCCTATTTTTCAAGATGAGTACACACATTCTCCTATTCTCATGACAAATAGATCATTTTAGAAATTATAATTCAATTTTATATAAAATTAAAACAATTAAGCTAAATTCTTACTATCTCTAAAGTTAGGTAAATTTGCTTATAAATAAGATTGGAGGGATTATTTTTCAAAAAAAAGATTGGAGGAATAATTACAACACTGCAATAACATAAATTTGAAGGAATCATGACTTGATTTACAAGGGAATATTTGGTTGCCCTTTGAATAAATAAAAATTTTGCACCGTATAAGACAAAAGCAAAATGATTAAATGAATTTGGCCTTATCATTAACAACACAAGACACTCTAATAAATGTCCACTCATTTTAAGTTTTTGCTAAATATAGACTCAACATTTATTAATTAATTAGCCTCTAGATATTCTTTTAAGACACTATATATACCCCATCTAGTTATATCACTTCATCAAACAAATACTTTAAGAAAGAAATGTCTGTCCCTGTTATAGATTTTAGCACTCTTAATGGAGACAAAAGGGGTGAAACCATGACACTTCTTCATGAAGCTTGTCAAAAATGGGGGTGCTTTCTGGTAAGATTTGTATGGTTATAATTCTCTTTTCACTTTTTTTTTTCTTTTCGAATTATTGCTGGCTACTCACGAAGTGTCCTTATTCCATTTTCAATATGTTCTAAGTTAACTTTTCATTAACATATTACGTGTGCAGATTGTGAACCATGAAATTGATGGGAGTCTGATGGAGAAGGTGAAGGAACAAATTAATAGTTACTATGAAGAAAATCTGAAGGAAAGTTTCTACCAATCTGAGATAGCTAAAAGCTTGAAGAAAAACCATAACACTTCTGATATAGATTGGGAAAGTGCCTTCTTCATTTGGCATCGTCCAACATCTAACATTAGGGAGATTCCAAATCTCTCTCAAGAGCTTTGGTTAGTCAACTTAACCCTTTTTGACAATGTTTTAAATTGTGGTCGTGTACATGTTGTGATTCTTGATATTACAGAGAATCATTGTCAAATGCAGGCGATGCGATCTCAATCATGATCGCAACAACATAAAAAAACTTGTCACGACCTGCGGTTGCAGACCTTTCATCAAAAGCATGCTCTTTATTAAAGAACAACACTAGGGGTCTGATTGGATAGATTTATTTCGATTTATTCACTGACATAAACACTAATGAAACTGTTTAAGAGAGCTTACAAAAACAACTTATGACGTGTTCAAAAGCTGTTTTTCAGCTTATTTCTATAAGCTCTCTATGATAGATTATAAAAAACAGCTTATAGCTTATATTAAAACAAATTGCATTTGGATAAACAACTTAATTAAGTGCTTATAATATAAGAGCTTATGCATAAATTGTTTTTACAATAAATGGTTAAATAATATTAAACTATTTTTCTATAAGTCATAAGTTGTTTTCCTAAGCTATCCTATTCCTAGGGAGATTATGGATATTAGCTAAAAACAACTTATGAACATGTTATGAGTTGTTTCCATAAGCTCTCCCAAACAGTCTCATAAGTGCTTATGCTAGTAAATAAGCCAAAATACGCCAAATAGACCCCTTTTTTATACACACTTATATGATAAACGCTTATGCTATCATCGCAAAATTCTCAGTCTTAAGATACGTTCATGAACACATAATCTGATACACATTAACATTATATGTATATGAATGCAGCCAAACAATGGATGAATACATAGACAAACTCATCCAACTAGCAGAGAAACTATCCTCACTAATGAGTGAAAATCTCAATTTAGAGAAAGACTACATAAAGAAAGCATTTTCAGGAAGTAAAGGACCAGCAATGGGAACAAAAGTAGCAAAATACCCACAATGTCCCTATCCAGAACTAGTAAGAGGACTAAGAGAACACACAGATGCAGGTGGAATAATTCTCTTACTCCAAGATGACAAAGTACCGGGTCTTGAATTCATGAAAGATGGTAAATGGGTTGAAATTCCACCTTCTAAGAACAATGCAATTTTTGTCAACACAGGTGATCAAATTGAAGTGTTGAGTAATGGTTTATATAAGAGTGTTTTGCATAGGGTTATGCCTGATAAAAATGGAAGTAGACTTTCAATTGCTAGCTTTTATAATCCAGTTGGTGAAGCTATTATTTCTCCTGCTAGTAAACTTTTGTATCCAAGTGAGTATCGTTTTGGTGATTATTTAGAACTTTATGGGAAGACTAAGTTTGGTGATAAGGGAGATAGATTCCAATCCTTCAAGAATATGATGGCTAATGGGCACTAGTGTTACAATCTTGTAACTTACAAAAAAATGTATCCTTATATCCTTGGTTTCTAGTTCATGTTATAAATCATGAATCTAGCTATTTTTATTTGTTCTGTTTTTTTTCTTTTTAAATTTGTGGTACGAATAACAAAGAAATGCATTTTTTTTCTCTTTGATTCCATAAAGCCTTTTGTTCTTTTTTATTTTTGGCATTGTTTTTACTTTTTAATGTACATGGTACAATGCCATGAAGGGTCTTGTCCACAACAAAACAATGGAACATTATTATATAAAAAAATAATTGGTTTAATTGCACTTTTAGTCCCTCAAATATTGAGATTGTGTTATTTTGGTCTCTTGGGTTCTAATTGTGTGAATTAAGTCATCGACATATCGCAATTGTCTGATTTTGGTCCCTCATATTTCAACTGCCCGATTTAAGTTCTCCAAGTATTACAATTGTGCGATTTCAGTTCTGTAAGTATTGTGTGAGAAATTTTGATCTATCACAAGATACATATACAATTTGCAAGTGCTTTTTAATTTTTAAGCCAACTAAGTTGTTATACCGACCAAGTTATGTATCAAGTCATACTCACACGTGACACATTAGTAATTTAGCTTGGAGTTGGATGAGCAGAGAAAAACCGCACAATCACCAATTTGGAGGACCAAATTCGTAGAACTATAACCTGAGGGATCAAATAACAAAATCGCCGTACCTGGATGAACTAGTTTGTGTAATTGAAATATAGAGGACCAAAATTGCACAATAGCTATCCCCTAGACACCAAAAGTGCAACTAAGCAAAAAAATACTATTGACATGAAATAAGAACAGAATATCCCATCAGAATAACTGCTGATAAGTTAATACATTGCTGCAAATTCTCATTTCATATCTCTTTCAAGCAGTAGGAAGCTTCCTAGAGTACACAATGTACATGGGATCAGAGCGTCCAGGATTAGGAGATATATCGACAGCCTACAAACATAGATCGAAACGACATTAACTGTTAGATTGACATTGAACTCAACATTGGTAACACTATCAATATACTCCCTCTATCTCATTTGCTAGTCTTCTTTGCAATATTTCATTGTCCCAAATTACTTATCCCTTTAGAAACTACTCTACTACTACTACTAACTATTGGAATTAATAAGGGATATTTTAGTCAACAAAAGTTAGAAGTGTCAATTTATCATGAAAATTAGTAAACTCAATCATTATCGTAAGATATCTGCATTAATAAAAACGGCAAGTAAAATGAGACAAAAGGAGTACAACATTGCAGAAAGTGTTCAGCAAAATGGGAAAATATTGATTATGGAATTACCTGAGGAGGTTCAAATCCTCCAGCATAATGGAAATATGATCCAACAATCATAACATGATCAGCATCTCCAGTTGATGTCCATATAGAAATGGCTTTTGTCCAAAAACATCGGTTTGAAAAGCTGAAATCATTCATAAACTCATCCTTAGTTGAATAGCACCACAATATAAGGTTAGGAAAGTGCTTTATGACAAATTTTCTTTAACCTGTTAGATTTTAGAAAGTTGTAATATGAAGTAATTCCAAAATGATAGTTGACAAGAATATCACCTCATTATGGCTAGTCCACCTGGCTTGAGTATCCTATTCATCTCCTTGAAAATATCAAGAGGCTTTGTTAGGTAATCAACACTGACCTGCAAGGCATGTTCAATTTTCATGCTTTGAATGGCTGAGATATATGCAAAGTTTTAGAACTCAGACACAAATTTTCATGTTTCAAGCACCAGAGATAAGTTATATGGAAAGGGTAATTTTACCACATTAGTGATGACGTCGAAAGAGTTATCCTCAAACACGAGTTTGGGGTTGACATTTAAGTCTTGTACAACATACTCCGTGAGGACCTATGGCAACATAAAACTTCTATTAGTAGCTATTAGTTGATAGCAGATAGTGTAGCGCAGCGTAGTGGCTGACCCCCAATATGCTATTGTGGTGTAGCAGGTAGCGATATGACTGCTACATCGAAGTCTAGGAAAATGATACAAGCAATTTATTTGATACACACAAAAGCTAAAAAATAGAAGAACACACAAATCAAACATGTATTCAAAACTAATAATCTTAAGTTCATCATTATTAATATTCAAACACTGAAAACAAGACGGTGGTTGTGACTGGACTGATGTCATAGTCGTGGCAGAACAGTGAAAACAAGCACAAATGGCCGCAGCGATAGAGGAACAGTGCAAAATAGTGAGCAGAGAAGAGAAATAGTGCAAAACAACAATATGAGAAGAGGAATAGAGGCAAAGAGCCACCTCAGCTAGATAAAACCGATCGAACAGGCCAAAAATGGAAAGAGGGTATGGCTAAAAATGAGAGAAAGAGTGGATTTTTAACGAAATTCCACCGTAGCATCTACTACGAGCGTTATTTGGGTACAATTTGACCTCTATTTGCAGCACTACGACTGCTACTCAAAACCTCAACACAGCAGCAAATTGTGTAGCACCTAGTGGCCCTTACGCGAGTAACGCGACACTACACCACTATTAACCGCAGAGTTAGTTAGGCCACATTTCTTTAGCATAATAATGTTGAGAATCTTGAGATGTAGCCATGTCACTATTTTTGAATGAATTAAGGAAATTTAACACTAAGTACTAAGAAAATTAGCAGCCACCACATAACATAGAAAGAGCATTTGTCTTACCGGATTCCTCTTCAGTTCTTCTTCATTCATGCCTAATCCTACCACTCGTTCTTGCTTGTATCCCGGAGGAAAATGGCTGACCTAATGCAAAGCGAAAATTCATGACAATATGTATATGCAATGCAACAGAAGAGAAAATGTTTATCAAGTACTAAATCCCTTACCCAACTGCTACACAAATCCAAAATGCTTACTCCAGGAGTGTTACTAGGTGGGAAAACCTTAGAGTAATACTTCGTAAGTGCAGCAATTGCAGGGTCGTCAATGTGTGTCACGAATCGAGGTGATTCGTAGAACGATGTATCTGGTGACCTAAAACGAAAAAATTTCTAAAATTATATAAGGACTAACAATAAGGAAGGGTGTAACTAGGTATGAAATGCGACCATAATCATAATTCATCGCTCAACTTACTCGTCATAGCGCTGGAAATCCTCCTCTTTAAAGGGGAACTGCTCTGGCCATTCCACATTGTTCAGTATCTACAAAAGGCAATGTGACACAAAGAGTTAGAAAAATAAATCTAATTGAATAACTCTTTATGCAGTCATTGAATTATTCAACTATGAATCCTTTTCCACTTGTTCAGAGCTTGAATCATGAGGAAAATATCCATTGTTCAGTCATCAACAACAAAAAGACCATAAAACTTGTATTCTTGTAATTAGGAGCAAAGAGTCCTCCCAAGTAGCTAGTTCAGTTAAGAGCTATGAAGCACCGACATAAATACGGACACTAGAGACGACACTGACACGGAAACATAGACACCGATCATAATTTGAGAAAATCAAAGTAGTTAAAGTGTCGGTGTCAGCACCCGTGTCTTCAATCTAAAGTGTAGGTGCTACATAGGTTAAGAGAACATGAAGGAGTTCTAGGGTTCAAATACGTGAAAATTAACTAAGTAACCACTAACATTTGCAGATAAAAATAGGTAAAGGGGCAACATTATTAACTAGATATACACAATGAAGAAACCCAGAAAATCAACCAACCAATGCAAATTCAAGTAGAAGAAGAGTAAAAAAAATCAAATTCCACAAAGAAACAAACATCAAATAAAAGGAACATGATATGATAACTTGATAAGCTCACCTCATCAACAGAAGGACCAGCTTTAATTCTAGCAGAGGCAATGAAGGATTTGGAATTAGAACCAGACATAGTCATAAATTGAGGAAAGAATGAAGATGTCCCAAATCCCAATAACATGCGACGAGGAACCTTAACACTCTTGTTTATTAAAGAAGAATAGGAAGAGGAACAAACGCTACCAACAATTGGTAACCTCGTTTGGAGTCTAAGTCCAACAAAATTGGTCATCTTTGAAGATGGAAGTTAACAACAGCAAGAGACGTTAGTTACTATCTAGGAACACTGTCACCGTTGGATTATATAATAATAAGATAATATTCATAAGTGATGTAAATGCATGTTACGTGGCTTCTTATCTTCTCTTAGCCCTCCGACCTGGATCCTCTCCAGTCACAAGCCCCCTCCAGCAACTCCTGTCACCACAAATCTCTCCATTGGATCATTGTCACACTCAATCTCAACCCTTCAATTATTTTATTTTAAAATTTTAAAAACAAATGCAAGAAGAGAGACATAGAGAGGAGTGACAGGAGAGGAACCTGTTCCCTTAGCCCCTCCTAACCTCCTTTACTCACATAACTGCAAATCTTGCAATTTTTTGAGAATAAATGGGGATGGTTTTTTTTGCCACAAGAGGTCGTTTTAAGTTTTTAAGTTATTTAATTTAACAAGTTGGTAAATTAAGTTTTTTCCGTACTACTTAAGTCCTTTAAGTTCTTAAATTGTAATAAGTTAGTCCTTTAAGTTTTTTCGTCCCACTTAGGTCCTTTAAGTTATTTAATTGTAACAAATTGATCCTTTAAATTATTTAATTGTAACTTCTAAAGGCCGAATAACTTACATTTTTGAGATCTGAAATTTCCCAAATTGGTAAAATTAAATAACTAAGGACCTAAGTACTAGTACAAAAAAACTATGTTTGTGCCACATTGTTATGTTTGTGTCACGTGACAGCCATCTACTGGTTGCTGACGTGGCACATGTCAGTGCCACATGGGAATAATGATGTGGATGATGACGTATGGTACAAAGATCCAATAATACGGTGACATGTGGCAGTGACGTTATTGCTAACGTCATCGTCGTTTGCCACGTCACTTTTTTTAACAGAAAGTTAATAGAGGGGCTTAACTGTAAACACTTAATATTTGTAAGGACAATTTTAAAACTTTTTTACAGGGGCCTAAATGGATTATGACCATATTTTAGAGACCAAACATATATTTAAGTCAAAAAATTATTGGAGAGAAAAATGAGTCTATAATCAAAATACGAATCCTAAAGTGAAATACTTTTGGAGACACAACATAGTTGCAAAAATGTATTTCATAAGATAAGAAAAGATACTACAAAACAATTTGAGAAGTTCTCTTACCAAACTAAACAATTTTTTTGAGTGGAAAAACCAAGCCAATTGAGAAGTTCTTTCTTTTTGGTAAACAACTTTATTAAGTTGATAAAAAAGAGATCAATAGAAACGAAATGATCAAACTATGTTGGGGCTTTTTCCCGCCACATATGAAAGCCAACCTTGATAACTAAATCAACTTAGTCTTGGGCAACAATACCCTTGGTCACGAGTAATATGGCATTGAAGATTTGGTTGCAGTTTTTCCATGGTTAATCAACTTGTTTTCTTCTTTACTCGCTCACATACATATACCAAATGCACCCTCTCTTATGCAAAAAATCGTGTGGCTCTGATACCAAGTTGGCCTAGAGCCTCACATATCATGAAATTAGTCCTAATTGAAGAGTCAAGCAAGACATAAACTAATTGCATACCATATACTAAACATTATCATTCATAATAAGTTACTTAACTATTACTTATGAGCACGTAAAAGTTGTCATCATTCAAACCTAAATTACACAAACAAACAAAAAACCAAAGTTACAAAATGTGCTAGACTTTTTTTGTTTGATTAGGCAACATGGGCCTATCATGGAGATGTTACATTTTAACTTAGGGATTGTGACCATGAAGTTACAAGTTTAATGACGAAGGATATCGCAAACAAAACGAAACATGATGAACACTTGGATACCTAGAGTTTTGTTAGGGATGGTATCCAACATCCAATTTCATTTTTTTGATGTTAAATTATTGTAACATGAATTTAAATTTTGAACTAATTTTACATATTGGGTATCGATACTCGATAAAACTTAAGAATATCATAAAATTCTCATATAAAATAATGCTCACAACTTCACAAGCTCGCAGCAACCATATAAACACATAATTAAGCATAATAAATAAAGAAGAAAATGTCACTCGTGAGATTGAGACCAGCAAGCGATTAGTATTTGTGTTACCAAAATTGAATGAAGTTAACTTTTTCTTCCTAAAAAATATATATGGAGCTTGTTTTGAAACATATATATTAAATAATCGTATTAATTAATACTCGATTTACATTTTACAATCCATGGTATACGGTATACAATCCATGGTTTTGATGAGACTTTTTCCTTCTTTACTCTATTTACATTTTACAATCCAATACATAAAAATCAATCAAAGAACTAAATGGGTAATTTTTTGTATTAAACAAAGTTGATAACGGCAAGCTATGTCCCTTTCAAATATTCTTTTTTGTTTTATAATTTTTAAAGTTATTAACCAAAAAACAAGCCAACCCAGCTTATGAATTTTCTTTCTTTGTGCACTTAATTTATCTTTTTCCCTCTATATCTTTCCCATTTCTACTTATAAATAATGTATTGTAGAGCACTAGCTTGAGGTATTTGGACATGATTAGTAAGTAGGTGTATATTTTAAATGACAAAAGATATGTAGATTTTAGAGTTTAGAAAAAGTAAGGAGACAGCCTCTCATGCTAAGCAACTAAAGTGATTAATTAACCAACATCGTTGGCCCAATAGCATAAGTTATCTTAGGACACGAGGGTCGACTCAGTGTTCTCGAGTTCAATTCTTGTTATGAATGTTGGAGTTCTCATGTGGAAGCCATAGAAATTTCTCATGCCCACTCACTCACAAGCAGAGAATGAAGAAGAAGATGAATAACAGAATTCAGTGTATTATTGAATTGTGAAAAATAACTGAATCTGTTATAAACTCAGATTTCAGTATTTATGTATGTAACATGTAAAAACAGCATTAGACTTTAAACACAGTGCTCAAGAGTAAATGCAAGTCAAATTGAAAATGAAATTACAGTGAAATGTAAACTGTAAAATAAAGCAAATGAAATGACTAGAGTGCCCTTGAATTAATCTCAACACCCTCCCTTAATTCAAGGTCTCAAATAGAATCATACCAAGGTCTTCTCTCAGTTTTACAAACTGATCAGTCTTCATAGCTTTTGTAAGTATGTCAGCAACTTGAAGCTGTGTCTTGCAATGTGTAACTTCAATGGAGCCATTCTGCACTTGACTTCTAAGAAAGTGAAACTTAGTGTCGATGTGCTTGCATCTTCCATGCAGCACAGGATTTTTGGCCAGGTTAATTGCAGACTTATTATCTATCAGTAGCTTCACAGGCTTCTGCACCATTATATTCAGGTCATTCAACAGATTGATCAACCATATAGCCTGGCAGGCAGTCACTGCACCTGCTATATATTCAGCCTCACAAGTGGATAGTGCTACCACTTGTTGCTTCTTTGAGCACCATGAGATTGGTGCTCCCTTGAACATGAAATAGTAACCAGTGGTGCTTCTTCTGCCAGTTC
Source organism: Astragalus glycyphyllos (assembly GCA_963573325.1). Taxonomy (NCBI): domain Eukaryota; kingdom Viridiplantae; phylum Streptophyta; class Magnoliopsida; order Fabales; family Fabaceae; genus Astragalus; species Astragalus glycyphyllos. The sequence goes on along the minus strand of OY754313.1, from coordinate 4,690,909 downwards.
TGTCTCCACACCAGTCAGCATCAGAGTAGCATAGTAATTCACCAGATTTTTCACCAATATCAGTAGGAAACTGAAGTCCAAACCTTAAGGTACCTTTAACATACCTTAGGATCCTGGTAGCAGCATGATAATGTGACATCTTAGGTTTACTCATAAATCTACTCACGACCCCCACAGCAAAGCATATGTCAGGTCTTGTGTTGCACAAGTACCTCAGTGAACCAATCAGCTGTTTAAACACAGTTTCATCTACATCTTCACCATCTGAGTCAGCATCAAGTTTCTGGTTTGCCTCTGCAGGAGTAGCTGCAGGCTTGCATTCAGACATGCTAAATCTCTTCAAGACTTCAGTTGCATATTTGAGTTGATGGAGCACAATTCCTCTGCTGTAGTACAAGAATTCCATCCCTAGAAAGTATGTTACCTTTCCAAGGTCTGACATTTCAAATTTGCTCATCAAAATCTTCTTAAAAATATCAATCTCAGTATTAGAACTCCCTGTTAGGAGCATGTCATCAACATAGAGACATATCATAATCACATTTCCAGTACTAGTGTGTTTCACATACACACCTATTCCACTTCACATTTCTTAAACCCTTGTTCCAAGAAAAAAGAATCAATCTTCAAGTTCCAGGCCCTTGGAGCCTGTTTTAGCCCATACAGGGCTTTATGCAGTTTATACACTTTGTTCTCCATATTTTTCAATTCAAATCCAGAAGGCTGAGTAACATAAACTTCCTCTTGTAGAGGTCCATTCAAGAAAGCAGATTTTACATCTAGATGTAGGAGAGGCCACTGTCTACTAGTAGCTATTGCAATTACCAACCTAATTGTTTCATGTCTTGCTACTGGAGCAAAGACTTCAAAATAATCCAAACCAAGTTTCTGTAAAAAACCCCTAGCTACTAACCTTGCTTTGTGCTTTGCAATTGAACCATCAGGGTTCAATTTAACCTTGAATATCCATCTCACAGTGATGGCCTTCTTGTCCCTAGGCAACTTAGTAAGTTCCCAGGTACCATTCTTTCCTATTGACTCAAGTTCATCTTCCATTGCTCTCTTCCACACCTTCTCCTTGATTGCTTGTTCTACACTGACTGGTTCAGCATCCACCAGCATAGCATAGTGCACAATCTCACCTTCACTGTCTACTTCAGTGTCTTGAAGTAGCTCATATTCAGCCAATCTTCTGGGCAATTGTCTGTTTCTTTGAGTTCTTTGAGCCTGCACAGGCTCCTGATCACCTTCACCATCAGAATTTTCATTATTCTCTTGATTCTCAGCCTCTGGCAGTGTATCATTTCCACCAGTATTTGTTTCATCTTCTAGTTCAATTTCTAGAGTCTTGTCTACACTAGAAGTTACCTGTGAGTTAATCCAGTCCCACTCTTCAGATTCCTTCACTAGAACATCTCTGCTAATTTCAATTTTATTTGTCTCAGGACAGTAGAGCTTGTATGCTCCAGTTGAATGATACCCTACAAGTATCATGATCTTGCTTTTATCATCAAGTTTTCTCCTTGTAGCATCTGGCACATGCTTGAAACAGAGAGATCCAAACACTTTCAAGTGACTCACACTTTGCTTCTTTCCTGTCCATTTCTCCAATGGAATCTCTTCCTTCAATTTCTTAGTGGGACACCTGTTCAAGATATAGGTAGCAGTAGCTATAGCCTCACCCCACAGTGTGTGAGGTAAGTTTTTCTCCTTTAACATGCTCCTTGCCATATCAAGCAACGTTCTATTTCTTCTCTCTGCAAGTCCATTGTGTTGAGGAGTGTAAGGTGCTGTCACTTCATGCTCAATTCCATTTTCTTCACAAAATTCCCTAAACTCAGTTGAATTAAACTCACCACCACCATCTGTCCTGAGTATCACAAGTTTCTGTCCGCACTGTTTCTCTGCCTTCACCTTAAATTTTTTGAATTCTGCAAACACTTCATGCTTGTATTTGATCAATGTCACCCACAACATTCTTGTGTATTCATCAACAAATGATACAAAATATCTATTTCCACCAAGAGATGGCACCTCAAAAGGCCCACACACATCAGAATGTACCACTCCTAGAGCATGAGATGCTCTAGGTGCTGTCTCAGTAGTAAATGGTAGCCTTGATTGCTTACTTCTCAAGCACACTTTACATGTTTTCTCTGGTGTCACAGTCTTTGGTATTCCATGCACCAAATTCTTGGAATTCAGAAGTCCCAAGCTTCTAAAGTTCAAATGACCTAGTCTCTTATGCCACAAAGCACTTTCTTGCTCATTATCAGATGCACTAAGACAGTGTGTCTCAGCAGCTTCAATGTTAACTTTGAATGTCCTATTCTTTTCAAGCGGTGACTTCAAAATTAGCCTCTTCTCACTGTCATACAGTGTCAGCAAACCATCCTCCATAGTCACTGAATATCCCTTCTCAAGCAACTGACCTACACTCATCAGATTGCTTTTCATTCCTGGCACATACCACACATCTTCAATTAGGACAGTCCTGCCATCCTTCAATTTTACCAGCACATCTCCCATGCCTTCTGCACTCAGATATTCATCATCTGCACACCTAATCCTGGTTCTTTTGCTGGAGTTAAAGTTTATCAGCCACTGTTTATTCCCTGTGATATGGTTGGAGCATCCAGTATCCATATACCACCAATCTATCACCACACCATCCTCATTAGTGGTCACCATGAGGAGCACAGGTTCTTCTTCAGAGTCATTTTGAGCAATATTAGCCTCTTCACTCTTGTTTTCTTTATTTGACCAACATTCATCAGCAAAGTGGCCAAACTTATCACAGTTAAAGCATTGAATCTTCCTCTTATCAAAACCTCCTTTCTTCTTATTAAAATTCTTGTTGTTGTTTTTCCAACCTTGATTAGAGGACTCTGGTTTATCATTATTACTCTCACTGCCTTTCCTTTTATTCTTATCAAGCCAAGCCTGTTTCTGATTCTTCCATTTGTTCTCCTTCCAGTTAGAGTTATTCTTATTATTTCCTTTATTAGCAATTTGCACCTTAAGTGCTTGTTCAGTCTCCTTTTCAGTTCCTCTTTCAACTACACGCAATTCATGTGCTTCTAAGTTCCCTTGCAACTCATCAATTCTCATAATACTAGTGTCCTTGGATTGTTCTATTGCTACCATAATAAAATCAAATTGAGGAGTAAGAGAACGAAGTACCTTCTCTACAATCACTTGTTCTGTGATTGTTTCACCACATGTTTTCATCTCGTTCGTGACAGTAACAACACGCGAGATGTAATCTGCAACTTTCTCATTGTTCTTCATACTCAAGTTTTCGTACTGTTTACGCAGTGATTGAAGTTTCACCTTCTTCACCGTAGCATCACCACCGTAACATCGCACCAGTATATCCCATGCTGCCTTCGCCGTAGTCGCCTCTGCGATCTTCTCAAACACCTTCGCATCAACGCATTGGTGTATATAGAATAGCGCCTTCTGATCTTTCTTCCTCACTTCACGTTGCGCATTCCTCTGGGCCTCAGTAGCATTCTCCGCAACAGGAACGTAACCGTCGTTGACAAGTTCAAGCACATCTTGAGCGCCAAACAACACTCTCATCTGGATCGACCACCGATTCCAATTTTTCCCGTCGAACACCGGCAATTTTGTGTTGAGGCCACCGTTTCCACCATTCATCTTCGATCTCTGCAATTGAACACTCAAATCTCACAATCTCTCGTGTTTGCCCTTTCCCCAGGAATCGAAGTGATGATTCCTTCAATTTTGATTTGCAAATCAATGTGAGATGCAGAATCAAAATTGCACACACTGCTCACCGTTCACTCGTGTTTCCCGGATCGCTCAAGAATCTTGCTCTGGATACCAATTTGTTGGAGTTCTCATGTGGAAGCCATAGAAATTTCTCATGCCCACTCACTCACAAGCAGAGAATGAAGAAGAAGATGAATAACAGAATTCAGTGTATTATTGAATTGTGAAAAATAACTGAATCTGTTATAAACTCAGATTTCAGTATTTATGTATGTAACATGTAAAAACAGCATTAGACTTTAAACACAGTGCTCAAGAGTAAATGCAAGTCAAATTGAAAATGAAATTACAGTGAAATGTAAACTGTAAAATAAAGCAAATGAAATGACTAGAGTGCCCTTGAATTAATCTCAACAATGAACAAATTTGGTGTTAGTTAGTATAAAATTTGCTCCTAAATGGAACAGGCCCAACACTTACTAAGGCCTAAAGCGAACTCTAGAGAGAGACCCATAAAAAATAAAGTGAACTCTTAGTATTTGGTTTGATATAATTTTAACACTACTTTTTTTTATCAATTTAAAAAATTGGGGAAGGGAGAGATTTTATTGATCAAATTGGCACTAGTGGTTATTTTACAACTATCCCCAAGGGAATTTGAACTTAGCGCCTTGAAGATATAAGGTTAGCTCTTACCACTGAGTTAGCACCTCAAGTAATTTTTACACTACTTTCTTGTATTTTATTGGGAAAAATTGTTGGGCATTTTAATAGCAACAAAAAAAGTAAACGAAAAATTTAAATCTCATTAAAAATTCGTTTTGAATAGCTTAAATGAATGGTTGGATAAAAATAAATAGATAATTTACGATATTTTATTCAATTTGGCCACTAACTCTTTAAGTGGTCTTTATTTTTTTACAAATTAAGTGGTCTTTTTTATTGTTCTTTTCTTGTTTAGTTAGAGTTGAAGAATCCTGTAACAAATTAATTAAAAAGATTCAACCAAAACTTTTTGCAATAGGGATCAAACCCTCACCATCAAAGACAACATTACCACACTTACTAGTTGAGTTAGCACTAGTTTCTTGTTAGAGACTAAAATCTATTATTAATATTATATAACAAAAAAATTTTGAGGCCTCTTTTTGATCAAAAGTTTTGAAGTCCAAAACCCTTGTTGTTGTTTGGGTCTTGGGCCAACCTTGCTCATAAACAGAAGGGGAAATTACCCTTTTGTTGAAAATATTGAAACATTCTGTAAGTATAAAGCCGAAAAGAAAATCTAAAGTGATTAATTACATTTATTCTACCATTTGTTCGAGTTTTGCGGTTTCAAAAGTTTTACCTTCTTGATTGCCATTAGTTATTTGACTCTCAGACACATCTATGTGATATTTATCAATTATTGGGGAGGGGATGTGTCCCACAAAGTTTAGTTTATGCCTTCACTTGACATATCTTTTTGTCTTGTGCGACAAAAATACAAGTAGAAAGTGACACATTTTTTTTTTGGTTAATAGAAAGTGACACATTGTATTTTATATATATATATATATATATATATATATATGAGTTTTTTATATTTTACAAACAATTAGAAGTAATTTTTTTTTTTTTTTTACAAAAATTAATTAGAAGTAGATCTTGCAATGTACCATACACAAATTTCAAGCGCACACAATATTTAAATTTATATTCCCATAACCCTAAAAGCAATTACAAGTCGTTGTTTTTATGTGATGACACCTCATTTAGTGATATGAGGGAGATTCGTTTCCAGGTTCGAATTTGAGTGTGTCTATTGAATAATGTGTGTGGTATTTATTTGTCATTTCGTTAAACTGACCCAAATCTAATTTTGTATATGAAAATGCATGTGTAAAAAGATGGCACCCCTCTCATTAGGATTTATTCTCTGTATGTTTGGGAGTTTTGGAGAGGAGCTGGGGAGGGGGACAGTTTGGAAAAAAAAAGAAGGAAGGAAGATAGGGAAGAAGCGGGAAGGGTAGTCCTCCACCCTATATTGAAAATTTATTTATTTTTCTTCACAAATGCTAAAGCCTTCCAAAATAGGAGAACTCAAAAAATGTATTGGAAGGAGGTTTTGGAAGGCTTGAAGAAAATCTTCAAATCCCTTTTATTTTGTTATGATACTCTCAAAATTAAAATGCTATTAGTTATAAATATTTTTTTTCACCTCTACGAATATATTGTCTCAAAGTCGATTTTTTGCTCTCTTTCCCTCCCCTCTTCTCTTCATCCCCCAAAGCCCTGCCCTCCTCTCCCTTCTTCTCTCAAAATTAAAAAAATTATTCGAATAAGTTTATCACTAGTGTGTGTAAATCCGTACTATGAACATGTATTCATCTCTTTTTTTTTTAATGATTTACTAAACATTTGCCAAAATGATTACATGTGTAAAAGTTTATGACGAATTAGTGTTACTCGTTCATTGCAAAATTATGATTTGATTAAAATAACCAAAAACTTATGGTTTTGTAAATGTCTTTAATCCTAGCATATATAATATAAGTAATATTTGGTATATATTGATTTACATAATTATGTATTTTCTATAAATTCAAATCGTAAATTGTGTGTATATTAATTACTTATAGACTGTCCAAGTAAAATGGTAAATTATTTCAATTAATGGTGTTTTAGGAGTCCAAAAAAATGATAATTATTTGAATAACACTAAGGAAAATTTTGTTGGTTACAAGAGAGAAAAAAAACACAAAAAACTAAGGCCTAACAACTGCAATCCCTAGAGCATCAGCATGAAGCAGCTGTAACATAAGATCCGGAAGAACTTCAACAATGATATGAGAATGAGGGTTTATGATAGCCAGAAAATCTGCACAAAAATTTGGTCTCCCGAAACACATGACGGAGTTGAACCTTCCGATCAGAAGATAAGAGCACCCTCAATAAGCTTCAAGGTGTTCAACGAGTCTGAGTAGCAAATAATCTTCTTGTAACCCAAATTCCAACACATAGTGAGGCCCTTGAGGATTCCTATAAGCTCAACATGCATAATAGTGGACCTCACTAACCGATGAGATACTATCAATTATTATTATTATTGACAAAGGAAATACTATCAATGATCATTTGCATTAAATATTTACGTGATATTTACTGATAAGTGTTGGTCCAAACGACCTAATCTCATCACGGGGTCTCAAGTTTGAGTCTTGTGGCAAAAGCTCTATTAAAAAGGAAGAATCGCACAAACCGACAAAATTGAGTACACCTGACCAACCAGATTACCTAGTATAGGTTAATCACCAACAAAACTAGTGAATATAAGCATCAATAACAGGAAAAAATTTACTCAGATATTGTTGTTGTAAAACTCTATAGTCCTAACCGCGAGATCGACCAGAAGATTGAACACTTATGATTCCTCTGTTTCTTCAAGCAATTGCGTCGAAGAATGAACTCTGTTCCTCGACTATGGGTTCTCTAACTCCTCCAAAGAGTGTTACGATAGGTGAGAGGTAGGTGTGGTTTAGATTATCGATCTAAAGGTGGAAAACATAAAGAAAAGCAATAAAGGATAAAAATAATGACTTTGCAAGAAAAATAGTAAATTGATTTATTGATGTGTTTTTTTGAAATGTGCGAGGAAAATAGCAGAAGTTTGAAATATGTTTATATATATATATATATATATATATATGAGTGAGGATCAAGTTATTCTAAGAGTAACTTTTGTAAAAGTTACTTCACTTAATATCTTTTTGCACGCTTTAAATTTCGTTGATCCAACCGTCAAATTAATATCTCTTAACCCTAGTCTCAGATTCCTTATTCTCCCTCGACCAACAACTAAATTTATTTTAAGTGTTAACATATATTTACATTTGCAAATTGACAACTTTTCAAGAAAATTATACACGGTATTTATTTATGATTTCATCTTACCCAAAAAAATCTCAAATCATTGGTAGCAAAATGTTGTTATAGTACGTAACGTAGCATCAATATTCATTATTCAATTAGAAAGCTAGCTGGCACTAGCATACGACAATGACTTGATGATTGATGATGACCTACCCTCTCTCTCTCTCCACTCTATAAATTCTCTTCCATACCGTTATTCTCTTTCCCCCCTCTCTTCTCCACTCCTTCCTTCTTTCAAGGAAAACCCACCCTCTTTCCATTCCCACGAACAAACAAAAAAAATATTAAAAAAAAAATGGAAACACCCAGATTCGTAATAGAAGCATCAGAAGCAGAAACAATGGCCCAATCAATGGGCCTAACCCTAACCCAACTACTTCCAAAACTAGTAAAATCGGCCCAAAAACTAGCCCGTGTTCCAATCTCCAAATTCCACGTAGCCGCTATCGGAGTTGGAATTTCGGGTCGGATCTTCATCGGCGTTAATCTAGAATTCCCTGGCCTTCCTTTTCACCACACCGTTCACGCTGAACAGTTTCTGTTAACAAATCTCTCTCTTAACAACGAAACGGAACTCCGTTATTTAGCCGTCTCCGCTGCTCCTTGTGGCCATTGCCGTCAATTCCTTCAAGAAATCCGTAACGCTTCAAATATCAATCTCTTAATAACATCTGAATCAGATTCCAAATCTGAATTCAATTTCACGCCTCTTTCTAATTTTCTCTCTCATCCTTTTGGTCCACACGATCTTCTACCAAAAACTGTTCCACTACTTTTGGAATCTCGTCAAAACGCGTTGTCGTTTTTGGAAAATGGAATTGAAAACGAAACGGTGATGATTAACGGTTTTTCGTTAAGAGATTTTGCTTTAGAAGCTGCTAATAAATCTCATGCACCGTATAGTAATTCACCTTCTGGTGTTGCTTTGTTGGATTCAAATGGTAATGTTTATAAAGGATCTTATATGGAATCTGCTGCTTATAATCCTAGTTTGGGACCTCTTCAGGCTGCGGTTGTTGCCTTCGTCGCCGGCGGTGGTTCCGGCGCCGGTTATGAGGACGTGGTGGAGGCGGTTTTGGTGGAGAAAGAAGGAGCGGTGGTTAAACAAGAGCATACGGCTGAGTTGTTTCTTCGATCTATTTCGCCCAAGTGTCGCTTCAAGACTTTCCTTTGCAGTTCTTCCAATGAACAAAAGAAATAAAATTAATTTATTTTATTGTTTTTATTTATTCTATTATTATTATTATTTGAGTTGATCTTTTTTTTTATATATGATAAGTTATTATTTGAGTCGATTTTTAATTGAGTGGCATTATATGGTTTCAAATATTAACAATAGAATAAAATAAATTGTTATGTGGCATTATAAGGTTTCAAATATTTTAATACCAATATAGAATTGAATGAGAACCTTCAAGGTGCAAAATGAAGGTGCTTCATGGATAAATGTTGGATAAGAGACAAAACATGAGTGTTGAGAGTGCAATCTCTTTGCCATCTTCAAATTGGTAAATTCACGTGAAAATGCAATCTGTTTAGCATCTTGAAATTGGTTGTGTATTTCCATAAGTGTTTTAAAAAACAAAATTGGTTGTTTAGTGTATTTTCATAAGTGTTTTAAAAACCAAACCTACCGAACAACTCAATCAGTTAAACTATGAATTGATACTGTCTGAAGTTCAAGCGGTTTACCGCTATTAAACTATGATCTAAGGGTCTCACCAATTTAGTGTCTAATCAGATTTTAAAAATATTAGTTTTCATTTAAGCTCCTTAAAAGCTTACAAAGAAAATTATATTTACCTACTCTAAAGAAATTTAATCCCACAATATATTAAATACAATTATGTTATGCTTAGATAATAGGCGTATCTAATATGATGACCCTTTGGTACGTATCTACATAACCAAAGGATAGTAAGCCCAATGGACTAATTGTGGTGGTGCAAATAAAATTAAATTAAGTCTCTCATCGGTATACCACTTAAATTGACTTTGACTATTAGATATAACATAAAATGCTATGAGTGATTGAAATTGTATCAATTAACATAAAATCTCAACCACTCATAAAATTTAATGTTATATTTAACGGTCAATTTAAGTGATACAACCATGAGGGATCTCTCACCACGAGAAGCGGTGCGTCCTATTGAAAGATTATATCGGTATCCAAAATATGTGGCATTGGTACTTTTTGGACCACTTCTCTTTTGCATTCCAATTGGTGGCTTGGTTTGTGGACGTTCAACATTTGAATCTTTATAAGGCACCTATTTTTAGGATATAATAATGCAGTATTATTATTTTCAAGCAGAAATGAGTTTCATAGCAATCTCACAGCTTTTCCATTCTTCCATCTGCTGACACGTCATCAAATGTTACCTTTCAATTTACAATTTGTTTCTGCCATTTTCATTTCTCTTGTGGTTAATCCAACAATATCATTATCAAGATCTTGATCCACCACCAAAACACCAATAATTCAGTACTTCTCCCACACTTCATTCTCATCCAACATGTCTTTTCCTTACAAAGGTTTGGGAAGAGCCAATTAAATAATTGCTCTTTCTTTGGCTCAATTTCATTTGTATGTAACTTTCTTATAAAAATATTTTACACATATTTTCAAATGTTGGTGAATTGCAAAATATTTGATGAGTATGTCAACTTATGCGTTTTTAAAGTGTTATTAGTATACACTAATGCTATAAAATTGTTTTTGATAGTAAACTAATCATAATTTATAATATAGTAGGGAGTGGCGGATCCAAGATTCGAGACTGATCAAGGGCTTCAAATTTTTTAAAAACACGCATCGCTAAAAATATAATTCAAAACAACTTTAATATATTTAAATAAATAAATTATACACATCATTATTGTGCCCTACTTGATTTCATAATTGTCATGAGAGAGAAGGAGAGAGAGAGAGAGAGAGAGAGAGATGATTCGTGGAGGGTATGCGAGGTGCAATTGGGTGCAAACTTATGTATACCCGTGCAAATTTTAAAAATTTAGGGAGTTCAAAAAAGTTTTAAGTAGGGCAGCGGGGAGGGGTTAAAATAGATTTTTTTTTACTAAGGGGTTCAAGTGAACCCCCTCAGACCACAAATGTATGCCCCTAATAGTATGTATGATTAGGATAGAAAGTCAATTTGTAAATATTTTATGTATAAAAAATATCTTTGCACTAACCGTACATACTAATTAATTTCATTTTTAAATTCATCAAATGATATGTCAATATATTATTGGATGCAGATGTGTCAAAAAAATTTACACTGAAGAAAAATAAAATTTAAATTTCTTATTCTAAATTAATTTTACTAGTCTACCAAACACTAAGAGGATGTGGGTGTGAGAATTCTAAATTTAAACTTTTTATTGGGTGCATGTGAGTGTGAGAATTCTAAATTTTGGGTACCAAGTTATATTCCCATGGACAAAAAAAGTGGATGTGGATTTTCTAACTTCCTTTTTCCAACCTTTCTCTAATTTTATGCAAAATGTGAGATAATATGGGGATAGTGTAGTAATTTAAAATAGAGAGAGAAAGATGATAGAGAAAGTAAATGAGAGAGATGATAGAGAAAGTAAATGAGAGAGAAGGGGGGGGGGGGGGATAACAAAGTTAAACAATCCAAACCCAGAAAAACTCTACCAAAAACTAATAATCATTTAAGTGTTGAGGGGCTAAGGTTAATCCTGTTTTAATAAATTTTGATCGAAATAAATAAACATAAGCTTGCTGTCATGCATCATGAAACAATTTCTTATCCTACTCGCTCAAGCAACTCACTTCATGATAAAAGAACATTGCTGGCTCATTGAATTATTTGAATAAGACAATATTAGCAAGGTATAAAGCCAAACTTGCTCTTCAGTCTTCATTATGTGTAACCTTTGCATTTCTTTTCCATGCAAACTGATTCCTTTTCCATATGTGAATGTTTGCATTGGAAACTGGCTAGAAAGGGATTCAATTACAGCCTATTATATTATAGACTTCAAAACACTGCAAAATGATATTGATCACCATCAAGGCAATTGAATCTCGGATGAAGAATATCAACCAACCATTCAAGAAGGAAGTGACAAGAAATGTAAATAAACCTCTAGTCGATTCTATATAGTGAAAGGGATTAATAGGAATTTGGGGTTAGATGCAATCGTGATTGCATGCAGTCAGATGCATCTTGATCGTGTCTGATTTTCATTGAACAATCTGTACTTTTATGTTCATTTAAAGTTTTATTTGTACAGTTAAAATATAAATCATCCAATCTTGATCGAACGGTTGATATAAGTTGACTACATATAACTATACGTAAGCCAAATCCAACATAATATATGTACGAGAGACTATATTGTAGGATTAAGAAAACTTCATAGAGAAATGATAACAAATTCAATCCAATCTCTGATGAAGAATATGAGAACCAATCAAGAAGGGAAGTAACGATGAATATGTAAATAAACTTGTAGTCGATTCTGATGTGAGCCCACATGCATGGTGCTTGGATGAAGATCACGAAGATAAAAACCAAAAAGAGTGAACAAGAATTCAAGGGAATATACTTCAATGTGTTCAACCTAATCATTAAGACAAGAGCACATTGAAGGTGACCATGTAAATAGTAGGGAATTTCTAGATAACCAACTCTAGTGTTTCCTATGCTTTATTTTTCTTTCAATAAATTGTAAGACACTTTTAATTGAGCCATGTTGGCATTAGTTAAGTGGCTATGGCCTAGTAGCTTAGTTTGTAGCCTTGGGCCTTCTTTTATGTTTCTTTTGGACTTTAGAGTGTGGGCCTAGGATCAATTAAACCCGCAATATAAATATTTGAACTCCAAGTGTAATTGTTATAACTTTGATGAATGAAATTCACTTTTACATTTTGAGCATGAGAGTGCCCTAAGACCTAAGTGAGTGGTGAGTGGCTAGTTGCTAGTGTAGGTGAAGGTTCATCATAGATTCTCCAAGGTTTCTTGAGATGAGAACCTTGAGCACACAACCTTGAGGCTAGGAGAGCTCAAGAATAGTGTTGTCCTTATCATCTTCTCAAGGAAGAAGTGGTGGACTTCCTTCTCCACTTCCATTTCTATCTCTTCCATATTTGCATTTTCTTCCCTTCAAGTAAGTGTTGTTTCATTTGTGTTGTGTTTTTGTTCATCTTGCTCTTGTGTTTTTGTGAGAAACAACTTATTTTGCCATATTTCTAGATCCTAAACCCTAAAGATCATGTTAGATCTCATCAGATTCTATATAGTGATAGGGAATAATATGAATTTGGATTAGATGCAATCGTGATTAATATTGCATGCAGTCAGATGCATCTTGATCGTCTGATTTTGATCAAACAATGTGTCCTTTATGTTTATATAAAGTGTCATATGTACAGTAAAAATACAAACCATCTAATCTTGATCGAACAGTCTATATAAGCTAACTGTATGACTGCATGTAAGCCAAATCCCACAAAGTACATGTACAAGAGACCATATTGTAGGATTAGGAAAACTTCACAGAGAAGTGATAACAAAATTCAATCCAATCTAGATGAAGAGTATGAACCAACCAATGAAGAAAGGAAGCGACAACTTGTTGATTCTAGATAGTGATAAGGAATGATATGAATTTGGATTAGAAGCAATCGTGATTGTATGCAATGACGGATCCAGAAATTTTCACTAGTTGGGGCAAAGATACGGCCTATAATATTTTCTCAAAAAAATATTATTAGTTTTTACAGTTTACATAATTTCATGACAAAAAAAAACTTAAAATGCCTAAATTTCTATAAATTACAAAGCTAAAAGAAAAAAAATTAATAGCAATTTATTCTCTATTTTTTGGTCTCTTATGAATTTCTACAATTATCTTAAAAAGTTTATCATATGGGGGCATCACCTATTTTTCTGTGGGGTCAAAAAAATTTTATTTGATACACTATTAAATAAAATAATTTTTCAAGTGCATGGGGCAAGGGCCCCATGCCTGATTGCATGCACTCATGCAATCTGATGCATCTTGATCGTCCGAATTTGATCGAACAATATGTACTTTTATACTCACTTAAAGTGTCATCTGTATAGTTAAAATACAAACCATCTAATCTTGATTGGACAGTTTATATAAGCCGGCTGTATGACTGCACATAAGCCAAATCCCGCATGCATAATACATCTACAAGAGACTATATTGTAGGATTACGATAATTTCATATACAAATGATAACAAATTCAATCCAATCTCAATGAACAGTATGAACCAACTAATCAAGAAGGGAAGTGACAAGAAATATAAATAAACCTCTTGTCAATTCTAGATAGTGATAAGGAGTGATAGGAATTTGGATTAGATGCGATCGTGGTTGCATGCAGTCAGATGCTATGTAGTCAAATGCATCTAGATCATCTGACTTTGATCTAACAACATGTACTTTTAGGTTTATTTAAAGTGTCATCTGTATAGTTAAAATATAAACCATATCATCTTGATCAAACCGTTCATATAAGTTGGCTACATAACTGTATGTAAGGCAAATCCAACATAATAGACGTACAAGAGACTATATTGTAGGATTAAGATGCCTTCATAGAGAAACAATAACAAATTCAATCTGATCTCAATGAAGAGTATGAACCAACTAATCAAGAAGGAAAGAGACGAGAAATGTAAATAAACCTCTTGTTGATTCTAGATAGTAATAGGGAATACAATGTTAGTATAATTAAGGTGAAGTAAAAGAAGAGGAAGCAGCTTCTTTAAGAGGGACAACCTCTCTAACACCCCTAACAACCCTAACATCTTCATCCATAGTGAAAAGATCCTCAGTTTCCCTCATTACAGCATGAACCAACACAAACCCTAAAGCAACACACATACCCACAATAACATTATGTGTTACATTTGTGAGAAAAAGCAAACCAATAGTAACCAACAACAAAGAAATAACAACCAACCTCTCATCAATCGCAAACCTAAAAATCACCAAAGGTGTATCTCTTAAGAAATACAAGTAAAGCCATGCAATCATCATGAAAATTAATATGATAAGTGAAATGGGGTGTCCTAATAAGCTAAGGAATAGAATAAGCAATATGATAATCACATAATTTGCGCGAAAATGTTTCGCGTTTGTGTTGATTCTTTGAATTGCATTAGTGAAGGAATATGGAAATTTGAAATGAAAAGATTGGATCATTTCTTTCCATGGTCTTGTTACTCCTAGACCTGCTTGGATCTTCTCTCTGGCTTGTGAAACCAAAAGTATGTTTGGATTTGATGAAATCTCTACCTCTTCTTGAATTGTTCCATATGTTGTCATTTTTTTTCCTTTGTTTATTGAGAGAAAGATGGAGAAGAAAGAAAAAGAATGAGAGTGAATGTAATTTAATTTTATTGTTAGTTTCTCTTAGATGTAACTTCTTAATGGTTCATGTTCAAAACTTGGGTTGGTTGTGTAATATTTTTTCTTTGGGGGTGGTTTTTTTAATTCAATGAAAAAGCCCTTATTATTGTCAAAACAGAATTTAACTAACAAACCCAAAAATTGTGGATCTCTACGCTTTTTTAGGGCAGGCTCTCGTGATGCATGATGCAGTCCAACAATAAATTTAGTTTTTTTGTTTTAAACTGGAAATGGACTTTTGGTCAAAAAAAAAAGAAATTAATGGACTAAACAGAAATACATGCTAAACTTTATAAGCATTCATCGAAAAATAATGTAAGATTATAAATATATGGATATTATAAGAGTTTAATTGTTGTCTACAGTTATTGTAAATTAAGTTTTATTACACTGACAACCAACCAATCACAGATTATAATATGCATGACTTTTTAGATAATAAGGTGAGTTGATATTTTAATTAATGACAGGACAATTCATAATTAGTTGATAATGTAGAAAAATTATACACCACTAGTATATATGGCGTAGGTAATTTGGTGTAAAAATTCATCAAGAACTAGAGTTTTTTAAAACATAACTGAAATATTTATAATAAAAAATTAAGAGTTAAATTAATTTGTTTGTATCATATTCTTTGCTTGTATGATTACTGATTTAGCAAAAGAATCAAGCCATAACAAGTGGTATTCAGCTCACAGATGCACAAATTTTTCAATTAAATTAAATACTAATATCTAACATTTCATCTTCGCTGAGTTTTCAAGTACTTGATTACAATCTGCTAATGAATGATTAAAAATGAAGCAGAATGAACAATTCTGCTTGATATCCATCTGAAACCAAAAAAAAATAATAAATAAAAGGGTGATTTATAAGCTACAAATGCTTGGATAGAGAATCACTATGCTGGTTTATTATCCCTGGTAATAGAAGAAGGTTCAACAAGCAAATCACCAATTCCCTTTGGAGGACCAATGTTGCATCTAGCTTATGTGTTTGGAAGGCATCCTTTATTTTTTGAAACTGTAATTTGCATCAAAAAAACATTTTATGATTATTAAATCAAAAGATTTGGCTCCCGGCATTCTATAATATATAACAAGGTTCTATTCACTAATATAAGCGAGTATATCCGCCATCGTATATTTGCTTCACTATTAGGCGTGTGAGTTTCTATGCACTTGAATATTGTAACAGATTGACCACCCTCTGCGAGCTATCACTCTCACTCATAGGATTATCTACCACCCTATGTGATATTTCTTTCGCCTCGTAGAAGGATTCAAATCAATGACACACAAGGGTTAAGTTTTCTATGCACTTGAATATTATAATAGATTACCACCCCCCTCGTTCTACCAATCTGTCATTTATAGAACTAACTACCACCCCATGTGATATTTCTTTCGCCCGCCAAAAGGATGGAACCAATGACCCAAGGCTTAAGTACGAGGACTAGAATCCTTGTGAGCAAGTATTGTCAAAATTGAAAGTTCAAGTAACTCATTTTGCTTACAGGTGAACTTGACTCATAGACTTGTACGAGTTTACCTAATATTAAAAGTAATATATACAATACATATATACTTAAATAATGCCATCGATGCACCAATAATATAACATTTCAACTCGATAACAAATCAGAATAGCAATTACTGTAATAAAGTGTCATAGACTTGTCAATCTAGATAAATTATCACACCAAAAATAAGTTTCTAAGTATTAATCACAAAATATTCAAGTTTAAGCAGAACACTACAAGTATAAGCCTGATTTCCCACGCAGAACACTTCTTGATTTATTGTTTTTGCTATTCTTCTTCCAACATTTGGCATCTTTTCATTTATTATCAATCGATCACTTAGATTAATTATAATCATGAGAGATTAGGATTAGCGTGTTTGATATGCCGAGTTTTAGTTACCTTCTTCAATTTAGTTAGCTCACTCAAATGACATTTGTTGTGGTGCCGAGTAATTAGTTACCTTCATCAAGTTCAAGTTGGTGTTTGAGGTAGAAACTTCATAATAGGAGGAAGTAAAGTAAGTATTTTAACATACATCAGCTCTCAAGTTTTTTGTTAGTTCATTTCTTTGAAATTTGACCACTGTTGTGTCACGTAAGGAGACACGATATTGGTTACGCAGTTCGGCCAACCGTTGCCTACGTCTGCGACTACATAGCAGTTGTAGTTCCGTTTTATTGATTGTATGATCGTCCTCGAATACAAACACTAATAAGTTTAAATAGACTATTCTATGTGAAAACCTAACGGGCCTGGGCCGAATACAAATATAAAGAAACCAACTATTTACAACTTCTTTATTTCCTTATTCACATCCCCCCTCAAATTGATGCGGGTCATCAAGGAGCATCAATTTGCTAACAAGAAACTGATGGCGCGGACGAGGAACAGCTTTGGTCAAAATATCTGCAACCTGAAATTGAGTATTGATATGGGGAATGGATATAATACGATTATCATAGGCTTCACGAATAGCATGACAATCAACTTCAATATGCTTAGTATGCTCATGAAAAACCGGATTTGCAACAATCTGAATGGCACTTGTATTGTCAGCATAGAGAGATGTCGGCTCAGTTTGAGGAAATCCAAGTTCACCCAATAGACCACGAAGCCAAAGTATTTCGGAGCATGCCGTAGACATAGCACGATATTCCGATTCAGTTGAGGACTTAGAGACTCTTGCTTGTTTCTTACTTTTCCATGAGATCAACGAAGAACCAAGAAACATGCACCAACTAGTGATAGAGCGGCGAGTGTCAGGACACCCAGCCCAATCAGCATCGCTGTAGGCAATTAACTTAAGAGGGACCCCAGTAGGAAAGAATAAGCCCCGTTGAGAGGTACCTTTCAAGTAGCGAATTATACGACGAACCGCAGCCAAGTGAAAATGACGAGGAGAATGCATGAACTGACTTACTTGTTGAACAGCAAACGAAATGTCGGGTCGAGTGATAGTCAAGTAGTTAAGACTACCCACGAGTTGTCGATACAATAAAGGATCGGTCAAAAGTTCATCCTCGTCACGGTGGTATTTGACATTAACTTCAAGAGGAGTATCCACAGGATTAGCGGATTGGAGGCCAGCCATAGCGATAAGGTCTGTGGCATACTTATGCTGATGGAGAAATATACCCTTAGAGGTAGAATGAACCTCAAGTCCAAGAAAATAGTGTAAAAGACCAAGGTCTTTCATTTGAAATGAGGCTTGAAGCTTTAGTTTAACTTCCTGTATGGATGCTGCATCAGAACCAGTAATGATCATATCATCAACATAAAGAAGGAGCAGAACAATGCCCGTAGATGTGCGGTGAATGAACAAAGACGAATCATACTGACTTTGAGTAAAAGAGAACCCAAGTAGAGTGAAACGAAATTTCTCATACCATGCTCTAGGCGCCTGTTTCAAACCATACAGAGAGCGTTTGAGCTTGCACACCCCTTTAGATGAAGAGAATAGGCCCTGAGGGGGAGTCATATAAATATCTTCAGTCAGGTTGCCATGAAGAAATGCATTCTTAACATCCATTTGGTGGAGAGACCACCCATGAGAAGCAGCTATAGAGAGCACCATTCTAACAGTAGTCATTTTAGCAACTGGTGCAAATGTCTCATCATAATCAATACCATATTCCTGCTTGTTGCCTAAAGCAACCAATCGAGCCTTGTACCGATTGAGAGATCCATCAGAATTTAGTTTCACGGAATAAATCCATTTACAGCCTATGGGTTTGATATCTGGAGGGCAAGGAACAATATCCCAAGTGAAATTGTCTTGAAGGGCCTGAAGTTCGTCATTCATGGCATTCACCCAACGCACATCTTTAACAGCCTGCGAGTAACAAGTAGGAATAGATGTGCTAGAGAGAGAAGCAGTTAAAGCAGTATGAGAGGAATCAAACCTATCTGGTGAATATCTATCAGGTGCTCGAGACGTTCTACTAGAACGTCGTGGTGCAATTGGAGCAGGATCGGGATCAGGTGGCGGATCAGCGTCGGAAGGGGGAGTGGGAACCTGCACACTTTGTTTCCTGACATATATGAGTCCTGGTTTAAAACGTTCTATAGGTGAACGCGGGGTAGAAAATTGGGGAAGTATAGCAATATCATTCAGACCAGGAGAAGGGCAAGGAAACATAAACTGTTTATCAAAAAATGTCACATTCCTAGAAATGCGAAAACGATGGTTAGAGACATCATAGCACACGAAACCCTTATGAAAATGACTATACCCCATAAATGCACATTTGACAGATTGTGCTCCAAGCTTATGTCTTTCAGTGGATGGTAGGTGAACAAAACATACGCACCCAAAAGTATGTAAGCTACTGTAATCAGGCTGAGTTTTAAAAAGACGAAAGTAAGGAGAATTAAACCCAATTACCGTGGAAGGAAGACGGTTGATCAAAAAAACAGCTGTGGAAAGAGCCTCCACCCAAAATTTGGATGGAACAGAGGCCTGGAGAAGTAAGGTACGTGTCACATCCAACAAGTGACGATTCTTACGTTCGGCAACACCATTTTGCTGAGGGGTATTGGGACAAGATCGTTGAGACAATACACCTTTTTGTTGTAAGAACTCCTGAAACTCATGAGACATATACTCACCACCAGAATCAGACCGAAGAATTTTAATACTGGTTTGAAATTGATTTTCAACATACATCAAAAAATTCTTAAACATAGAAAACACTTCAGATTTAGATTTAAGAAAATAAATCCAAGTAAAACGACTATAATCATCGATAAAGGTGACAAAATATTTATAGTGAGCATGAGAAGCAACAGGTGAGATTCCCCAAACATCACTATGAATCATCTCAAAACAAGTAGAAGCACGATGAGCACCAGACGGAAAGGGAAGTGTTTTACTTTTAGCTAATTTGCAAACAGAACATGAAACAGAGGCACTAGAGTCCATAGGTTTAGTACCTAGCAAGCCAGTCTTAAATAAGTGAGACAAAACAACAGAGTTTGGATGACCCAATTTCCTATGCCAATCCTCACATACATTCAAAACACTAGTACAAGCAAGAGATAAATGATTTGTAAACTGGAGTGGAAACACTCTTCCAACTTTAGGCCCCTTCGCGATCACCTTCTCCGACACCCGCTCCTGCACAAGACAACCATCCTGAGTAAGATTAACATCACAACCTTCATCCACTAATTGACCAGCAGATAATAAATTTGAGGCAAGCCCCGGTGCTACTAGCACATTTCGAAAAGTAGAATTTATGTCACCAACATTAGTTATAGGAAGGGTACTACCATCAGCAATTTGAATTTTCTGATTACCAATATAAGAACGTAAATTATGCAAAGTTTAGAGGAACCCGTCATGTGATTCGATGCACCAGAGTCAAGTAACCATTGGATGAAAGAAGACATACCAGTAATGCCCAAGGCAGAAAGAGCAGATAGTACCGCTTGTTGAATTAATTCTAGCTGTAGAGCACCACCATCAGAGGCACCAGTGGTAGAAGGACGAGAGGCAGAGCTAGATGCACCAGTGGTGGAAGGATCAGCTACAGAGTTAGTAGTGGCATGGAATGCCTGCACCGGACGCTTTGTCGGTCGTGGAGGATGCGTAGGACATGCAGAGATGATATGACCCTGCTGCTTACAGTAATTGCAAAACTTCTTAGGACAACTACGAGAAACATGTCCAAATTGTTTACAAGAGAAGCATTGAGTCTGTCGCATATCACGACCTCTATTTTGAGCAGCATATGCAATTGTCACAGGTTCAGAAAGGACGGGATCATGAGCCATGGTTCCTTGAGTATAAAGACGTTGTTCTTCCCTGAGCAGATCACTAACACAGATATCCAAGGAAGGAACAGGGTTCCTATTCAGTAGAGCACCTCGAACATGCTCAAATTCTGGACGAAGTTTCATGAGGAATTGATCCCGCTTACTAGTATCATAAACATCTTGGATGGCTGAAAGTGACGCATTGGGAACAGCAGCATAGATAATAGCAGAGTGTTCTGTCCATAAATTCAGAAAACCAGAATAATATTCTTGAATTGACAAATTACCTTGTTTGTAATTGGCAATATCTAACTCCAATTGAAAACGCTTGGCCGTATTGTCCTGGTTGTAAATACGCTTCAAATAATTCCACACTTCTTGAGCAGTTGAAAATGAGCGCAAATTATTGATCATCTGAGGATCAATAGTACTGAGGATCCAGGAAATAATCTGAGCATCTTTGACTTCCCATGCGTCTAAGGCAATTTTATCTTCCCGCGCCTTAGAAATCCCATCGAGGTGATTCCATAATCCTTTCCCTTTGACATACATCTTGAATTGAAATTCCCAAGCAGGATAATTCTTGCCGGTAAAGCGAACACAAAAATTATCTTTTTCTCTTTCAGCAGCCATTAAAATAGCCAATAGAAACCAACAACACGAATAATATTATTCTTCAATAAAAAAGAAGCGTGACTCCTCCAATTGCAAGAGACAACCAAAACCAACAAATAGTCTTCCAAAATAATAAAAAAACCAACCCAGGGGGCAAACACTCTTCAACAAATACTATTTAATAATACTCTTCAATCAAACAAACTAATACTCTTCAATTGTTAATAATAAAAGCTAACCAGAAGGCAGAAGCGTACGAACTCGTCAAGAATACTCTTCAATTTCAATTGTTAATAATAAAAACTAACCAAAAGCAATGGAGAATGAAGGCAACGAACCGGAACAAGATGGAGTACCACAACAAAACACCCACAAGTAGTACCACGAGAACAGTATCACGAGAATCACGAGAACAGTACCACGAACCAAAAGCAAACGAGAATGAAGATCAGAACGAAATCAATAACGATCGCACACGAAGCAACCCACGAAGAAACCCACGAACCAGGTCACGAAATCGCAGAAAGGGAAGCACAGAGCGATAGGAATCGCACCAACCAAAGAGTGCACGAACCACGGAAAATCTCACCAAGAGAGATCGCACAACAAAGGATCAAAACCGAGACTGAAGGAGAAGTCGCTAACGGAGTCACGGTTTGGAACGAAACCCTAACGAAATCACAGGTATGATCAAAACCCTTCTGATACCATGTCACGTAAGGAGACACGATATTGGTTACGCAGTTCGGCCAACCGTTGCCTACGTCTGCGACTATAGAGCAGTTGTAGTTCCGTTTTATTGATTGTATGATCGTCCTCGAATACAAACACTAATAAGTTTAAATAGACTATTCTATGTGAAAACCTAACGGGCCTGGGCCGAATACAAATATAAAGAAACCAACTATTTACAACTTCTTTATTTCCTTATTCACATGTTGAAACTTGAAAGTACTAATTTTCGTAAAATTCTCCCTGATTTGATTCTAAGTTATTCTAATAGATCTTCAATGGTTTCTTTGATTATTGATTACTACTTTTCTAGCTCTTTGTATTTTTAATTCGCTCTATTTACTTTTGTGCAGATTTACTATGATGCGACTTTCATCTATGTTTTTTCATTTTGATTGAAAACAAGTAAGCCTTTTATGCTTATAAAAAAGTAACCTTTCGTGAATTGTGAATTCAAGTCATTTGGATGCTGAGATGTATTACATCTTTGATGACTGTGAGTTTACTACACTTTTGTCTTTGCAATCCTGCAGTTTCACATATTGCATTTAAGTTGGCTTAAACTCGTATTTTTTTCAAATGTTGTAGGTTGAGCTGACCTGAAGAACAACATGAGATATCCATATAGAAAATAAGAGTTGCAAGAAATAAAAAGGTTAAGTTCCTGAACTTGTTTTTCTCTGTATCTATGTTTTCTTATACTTGCTGAGCTTAACAATGATATATGTGAAATAAACAGGCTGACTCTTGGAAGGTGACATCAGAATTGTTATCTAAATAAATTGTGCTGTAAAAGGATTGGTGACATCAGAGTTGTTTCTGGAAATCCAGTGCTCTTTCTAAGGGGTGTTCTTGTGTTGAAATGGCGTATTTTGAATTGGCATTCATCTCTATAAGATATATTTTTTGTATAATGTTCTTGTAATTATCAATCACATGTTGTTATTGGCATATTTAGTTATGTACTTTTCTTAATTAGTTCTTTTTCTTAATTATAGTCTTTACTATGAAGCTAGTATGTATAGATATAACTATTAAATAGTATATTGGATGTACAATTTTTTTTTTATAAATTTCTGACGGTTTCCGACGAATTTGCGACGAAAAGGTGTCAGAGTTTGCGACGACTTTGCCACAGATATTTGCAACGGATTTCCGACGACTTTGCGATGAGCGATTTTGCGATGGATTTTTCTCCGTCGGAAAGTTCGTCGAAAATGTCAATTTGCGACAAAAATCGCTGCATTTGCAACGAAAATTACGGTCGGAAATCGTCGATTTTCTTGTAGTTGATAATGTGTTCACAAGTGAGTTAACTAGGATTGGAGATGTGGAATCGTGCGATTCCACGAGTTAAAACTAGATTTTAACAACCTTGCTTTGCTTGTGGGATGCGAAAGAAATGCCACATGGAAAGTAGATATACTCCTATGAGTACAGATTGGCAGCACGAGAAAGAGAGTGATCATTCTGTTACAAATATCCTTTTTCTTAGTACATCCAACCAAACACTCATTCACGTATTATTGTCAGAATCTTCTTGCGGCCAGCTATTGCTATGTACAATTTAGCCCTAGGGCCATAAGTGAATTATGCAGGATGCCAATAGGTAAAACATAAGCATCTGGAATATCAAAAGGCTTATTTGCTTGTAAAAGAAAGTGATGAGAAAAGATAGGAGTAGGAAAGTGAACACTATAGGTAATCAACTGGTCAAGTCTCGTTAAAAACTCCCAGTGGGAGAAAAGAGTACTTGCCAGTTATTCATTGATTGATGAGTTACAGAGTTGTATGCATAGATACATGAAACATGAAAGGAAATTACATAAAGGAAAAAGGTGGTGCCTCATGTAAACTGACATATAATAAGAAAAAGAAAATGAAAATGAAAATGAAAAGAAAGAAAGAAAACCACAATGATCAAACATCTCAATGTTATTCTACACGATCAATGTCATGAGGATGTCGTTCCGAAACGAACTTACGCGTTTGGATAGGAACCGACGTCAGTGTCTGAGGGTGACCCACTGTCCAATAGGGCTCGACTAGGTTCATCTTCCAAACTTTAACAGAAATCAACTTCGTCCAAGATTCGACTTCTAAAGCGGGACTTTTCATGACATCGTCACTCGAAAAAACCCACTCCTTATAGCCACCTGAACTAAAACCTTTAACTGCTAAGCAGTAACCGGGGAGTTGATTGATGTTTTCATCGCAAACAAAAAACTTGAGAGTTTGTGATCCAGAATTGTTATGTTCTAGGTCTACAACAAACCAAGCGGGGAACTTAACGTTTCGACTGTATTTCAACTCTCCTTCGGGAATCACATAACCACGTCGTGAATTGTTATACCACTGTGCATCTCCTTTATCTTGTTCCGGTTTAGACCCGAACAAAACCACACGAGGAGATCCGGAATAATTAGCGCGGTAATCGATACTCAACTCAACTTGTCTAGACTCATTTACTCCGTAACAGACATAAGAGAAAGTAGATCCCATCACTACAAATAGTTTTATGCTGAAACAAATACTACTAATCTCTCAAGACTTAACATACAGCACGCAGAAACCCAATAGATCCATCGGACTTTATAGCTGAAAAATCAGATTTCCTAACGTCCAAATTCATTGTCAAATTAATAACCTATCATGTGTCCTTACTTAATTTTGATGCTCTCATAAATGAAAGAGTAGACTTTATGCCTATGAGTGCATCATTAAAGATTTGTGTTTCCTTAATTACTTAATAATGTTGATGATCCCCCATCCCATGTGCTGGCGGCTGTTCTCTTCGTTCCTGATTTTTGGTATTTTTGGTCTTTTATTTTTCTTACAAAACAATAGTATTTTTAAAAACCCAATATACAATTCACCCAATTTTTTCTAATATACTACCCTCTATATTTATTGAAGCTTTTAGAGTCTCAAAGTATGAATTAATAGTTCCAAGACTATTTGATTTTGACTTCAATTATCTCAAGACAATTACAAATGAGATATTTTTAGTACCTACCCAACGCAAATTAATGGTACATTAATATATGTGTAATAAGTCAAAAGTACCAAAGATTAATAACGGAGGATAATAAGTTTCTTTGAAGAAAATTGGAGCAAAACAATTATATAAAAGGGAAGTCATTTTTCTATAAAAGAAAGTACATATACAATGTAATTTATATAATAATGTTAGTTATAATCGAACGTTAACTTTTTAGTGACTTCGTACGTTGACTTTGTGTAATATAAAGACGAAGAATTAATTAGACTTTGTATTCATGTGATAAAAGGAAAATACTGGTTATAGCGAACACTACATTTTGAGGTGTGTTACGAAAGCTTTGATTTTCTGGTCAACAAAATTCTATGCCTTTTGACCAAAAAATTTGAAACTATATGCATAATTAAACTTCCTTGAAGGGCTACACATAAGCTTTGTGAGTGATTTCATGAAAAATCCCTAGCATTAAATAGCTATCCTGGTGATAAACTGAATACCAAATTAATATAAAAAGAATATTCTCGGTCAAGAATACATAATTTTTTTACAAAATCAGAATACATAGTTTTTCCATATGCACGTGCACTATGTATTATAGCCCATATGTAGGGTCGGCAATTGGGCTGTGCAAGCTGTGCTGGTGCACAGGAGCCCAAGCCAAATCCAATTTTTTAGGACCTCAAAAAGAAAATAATAGAAAACGCGTGTCTCTTTAGAAACTTAGAGAGAGGGTCTTAGGATTTTTGTCTGCTAGGGTATTGGTCCTTTAGGGTTCTTGTTTCTTTTTAGGTTTGTCATCTCGTCTCTCCCTCTCTGATTTTGCTTCGTATTGTCAAATCTTTCGTGAAATATGATTCTGTTCGCTCTATGCGTATTACCAACTGCATTAGTTTGCCTATTAGTCTCGAAGTGTCTTTCATATAGGCCTCAAAATACCTCTCTCTTAATTTCTCGCCTCTATCTTTTTATTTTGTTAGCTTACTTTAAGTTTTTATTTTGAGTCTAGCTCTGGTACCTGTTAACATTCGTAATGTCTTGTCTTGTTCCAGTCCTCTTAGTGTTAAAATTATTCCCCTTAATACTGTCCAGTTACAAGTTCATTTAGCAAAAAGTCCTTTTATATCCTATATCTAGGTTTCTTATGTAGTTGTGTCATGTCTGTGTCCAGTTTCCTTATTCTGTCCTTCGTGACTGTCTTCCTTTCCTCATCAAAGGCTTTGTTTGTGTCTTGATTTATGGCTTCATTGTCTCATCACAATGCTACTTTTGAAAACCCAAAACTGCTGGATGAACCTCTGATATCAGAAAACCAAAACAATGTGTCAGTTTCAAGAAAAGCTCTTATTGGCAAAATAAGAGTAAGCAAAGTTCAAAATGCAAAAGCTGTGATAGACATTATCTCAAAAGCCTGGCCTTATTGTCCAGGGTTGCATATCTCAGTCTCAGATCTAGGGCAAAATATGTTTGTTTTCAGCTTCACTAAAGAAGAGGAAATGATTGATGTTTATGGAACTCATCTATTGACATTCAAATCCTTGAATCTTGCAAAAACTTTATTCACACTGTGGTCAAAGAAGAAAAAAATGGAAATATGTTTGAGGTTACATTTGTCTATGGCAACCCCACTTTTGACCAAAGAAGACTGCTTTGGGGAAAATTGGAAAGGCTAAAACCTAGAAGGAATGAACCCTGGTGTTGTATGGGGGTCTGTAATGAGATGATCTCCATTTCTGAAAAAGATGGTTGTAAATCTGTGGCTTCAATCAGAATGACTTTGTTCAGGAATTTCTTAAAGGTCCCTGAAATAGTAAATGAATTTGTTTGGAGGATTAAACATAATGCTTTGACTACTAGTTGCAATCTGGTGAAAAAGAGAATTGGGATAGATTCTGTGTGCCCCATGTGTGACAAAGGGGAGGAAACAATTGAGCACATATTCCTTCTCTGCCCTTGGACCACCCCTATTTGGTTTGGTCTTCAATTGTGCCCTGTTCCTAATGAATATGGGGATCAATGAGTGGCCTGATCAATTTGTCCTATCTTCTCCCCATCAAGACAATGATTTCAGACTGGCTTCAATCCTTTCTACCCTATGGTGTATTTGGAAAGCGCGTAAAACGAAGATCGTTGAGAATGAGATCCCTAACCCCTATGAAATCCTCATGAGCATCAACAGTTATACCAAAGACTTTTTTGAACTCCCCAATGAGCTCTCTCCTAAACCTATGCCCAATAACCTCCCTATCCCTGTGGTGTCTAACACAGTGGGATCTGGGTGGAGACCACCCCGTGGAACTCTAATCAAAATAAACTTTGATGCTCAGTTTGACCTGAGATCGGGTCGTGGCTACTCTGGGATTGTTTGTAGAGATAAGAATGGAAAAATGCTCACCGGTACTGCTTCACCAGTGTTTGCATCATCTGCTCTTGTGACCGGAGCTTTGGCACTCAGAGAAGCAGTCTCCTTCGCGCCAAGCCTTGAAGCTCTCTCACGTTCTCTTTGAATCTGATTCTCAGATTCTTATGGAAACATGCAGAGGGAAAACAATTAGGAGGGAAATTGAATTGATTATCAAGGATATCAACGTGTTAAGGAACAAATTTATCTTTATGGGGATTCTTTGGACCAATAGTAATGGTAATCAAGTCCGGAGTTGCTCAGCCTGCTGCATCTGCTTCGCTTCCTCGCAATTGGATCTCCTCTCCGCCTCAAGCTTTGAAATTGACAATTGATGGTGATGCTTGGCGAACGAGATAACATTAGGTTTTCGTAGAGCTTCTGCGGTGTGTTTCTCTGCCTTTTAGGGTTAGGTTTTGCTCTTCTTTCCTTTTGATGTATTGATGATATTTCCTTTTGCGTGTAAGTGGTTGAAATTAGTTGGTGTATTGTATTTTCCTCTTAGTGACCCGAGTCTCTCTTTGAACCCAGAGTGTGTGATGTTTTGGGTCGCCTGTGGTCCAAATCTTTCTATTTGTATTTCGGGTTTGGGCCTTGCCCAGTTTTAATAGAATGAAGCCGAATTTGTGTCCAAAAAAAAGAAAATAGTAGAAAACGTAAAAATATATAATAGGTTTTGCGAATTTATATTCACAAGTGTTGTAGCGCAGCTGTTAAAGGCTCGTCAACGAAATGTAGGTTTTGTGTTTGATTCTCATATGCGACTTTTTAAGGAAGTCTAGAGTTCAAATCCTAAAAACTAACATTTCCCTCACCCCTAACTATTTACTAACCACTAACATTGCTTGTAAAAAAAAGAACTGCTATGCACACCTTCAAAGAAATATAAGCCACCTGAAAAATTTCTATCTTAACCGTTGTGCACTCATGCTGATTAAGAACAATTATTTTCCAAGCAATTATATTATAAATTTATTTGTAATGATTTTTTATAATATTTTTTGACAAGATAATTTTTTATAATATAAGTATTCATAATAATATATTTTTTTCACAAAAATTTATTGCGTGTTTTTTATAATATAATTTTTCGTTAATGCAAAAAATATTTTGATATTATTTAAAATTTAAAATTATAATGTATTTTTGGTCAATTTTTTTCACTAGAATTTTTAATGTTTAAATTATTATAGAGTTGTATCATAAAATAAGAAATTATCCAAAATAGATAACAATAGTTGTATCATTCCCAATGATAAGTAATGTTGTTAACAAAAATTTGTGTTAATTCTAACGACTTTATTTGTCATTGGAATAAGTTTTTTCCCAACTAGAAGGATATGTTGGAATATTTTATTCCAATATCATAAATAATGGGCATATATTCTTTATTAATTATATTAGCTATTTATCAATTAGGAGCTTTGATTGATATGTGATCAAAATAAGTAAAAGGCTATATTGGATTTCTAATTATATAATTAATTAATTAATTATTATTGATATGGGCCCAATATGAGTGGATGTCAGTGATAGCTCATTAGAGGGATAATGGGAACCCTAATAGGCTGTCACACTATAAGTAGGCTATGGTCCCCAATATACCGGACTAACCGCAACACACACGTTTACTCTCCTCTCCCCATCTGAAGAGAGTCTAAGGCATTAGGAGTCCCGGTTGAGGAAGAACCATAAAGCCAACGAGTAGCTGTTGCTCGTTTTCACTCACTCTTTCTTCTCAGGATTTGTTCTCCACTTCTTTGCTATGGATCCAGGTATTTATCTAATCCTTGATATATCAACATGTCGTAGATCCTAAGGTTATCAAGGTTATGGCTTTGTTCTTGATTATATAGAAGCATGCTTGTATGTCTTTGTTTTCCGCTATAGTATATTCGTGATTATAAGCATGTCTTGTAGATAGATTAATTCCTACAGGATATTGTTGAGGAAAAAAATTCTTACTACAACGACTTGAAAATATAGTTGTTACATACATGTAATTACCATCAAGTTTATTGTTGTTACGAAAAAGTCACTGCCTAATATCTTCATTCTTGTATAGATGGAAGCTGGTAGAGAGGGTAGAAAGTTTAATCAAAGTTCAAGTCTCTTCTCTTAACACTTTTCATTCATTAGGATTATCTAAATAGCAATAGTTTCATCATATTTCAATTCAAATCTTAATTATGTCAATTCAAACTTGGGTTGATTGTGTAACATTTTTTCTTTAGGGTGATTTTTTAATTCAATTAAACAGAACGTATTATTGTCAAAACAGAATTTAACTTACAAACCCAAATATTGTGGATCTCTACACTTTTTTAGGATAGGCTCTCGGGTGATGCATGATCCAGTCAAACTAAAAAAAAAAATCAACAAAATTGTAGTCCAACAGAGGTTGAACCAACCGCCAGCAGGGCGGTTCAACCGGTTGAACCGCCCATCCCGTTCTCACAACAATGACTATTGGGTATTCCCTTTATAATACAATGATGATATTGTCATGTAAAAATTCATCAAGAACTAGTTTTTTGTATAACATCACTAATTACTGGTTTAGCAAAAGAATCAAGCCATAACAAGTTAACAAGTGGTATTCATCAGCTCACAGAAGCACAAACTTTTCAATAAATTAAATACAACTTAATATCTAACATTTCATCTTCACTGAGTTTTCAAGTATTTGATTACAATCAGCTAATGAATGATCAAGAATGAAGCAGAATGAACAATTCTGCATGATATCCATCTAAAACCAAAAAAATAAATAAATAAAAAGGGTAATTATACATTACATAGTACATATATATATCCTTAATCCTTCAGTCTTTATGGACCATAGCTTTCAATGGGAGATAAAATCACTATGATTCTGCTGGTTTATCTCTTGGAACAGAGGAAGATTCAACAAGCAAATCACCAATTCCTTTAGGAGGACCAATGCTGCATCTAGCTGTGTTATGCGTTTGGATGGCATCCTTTATTTTTTGAAACTGTAATTTGCGGGAAAAAAAAATAGCTGCTATCAAATAAAAAAGATTTGGCTCCCAGTTTTCTATAATATATCATAACAGATTGACAGCCCACACTCATACGACTATCTACCACTCCATCTGATATTTCTTTCGCCTCGCAAAAGATTTCGAACCAATGACCAAGGGTTAAAGTACAAGGACTCGAATCCTTGCGGGCAAGGTTTTCAAGTAAACTCGTTTTGCCTAGGTGAACTCGACTCTATAGATACATGGCATATATACTTAAATAGTACTAGCAATGCACCAATAATTCAAAATTTTCAACTCCATAACAAATCAAAATAGGAAATTACCCAATTAAAGTGTCATAGACTTGTATCAAGCTAGATAAATTATCACATGAAATCATAATTTTCTAAATATTTATGTTAAGCAGAATCGATTAGAGTCGGTTGAGTTTACCAAGTTGACTCACAACTTTAGCTAAGTGCAAACGCAAAATATTTGAGAAATACATGCTAAACAGAAATACATGCTAAACTTTATAAGCATTCATCGAAAATAATACATATAACATACGTGGTTGATACTTGGGCTTATTAACCATTTGGTCACGGGTTCGATCCTTGCCGGTGCGTGTGGAGAAATACCTGGTGGGAGAGGTCAACCCCTTAAATGGATCCCTGCCAATGTAAAGTTTTATTACACTGACAACCAATCACAGATTATAATATGCATGACTTTTTAGATAATAAGGTGAGTTGACATTTTAATTAATGACAGGACAATTCATAATTAGTTTACGCATAATCAAAATAGCAATTAATATAATAAAGTGTCATAGACTTATCAATCTAGATAAATTATCACACCAAAAATAAGTTTCTAAGTATTAATCACAAAATATTCAAGCTTACGCAGAAAATGTGTTCACAAGTGAGTTAACTAGGATTGGGGATGTGGAATCGTGCGATTCCACAAGTTAAAACTAAATTTTAACAACCTTGCTTTGCTTGTGGGATGCGAAAGAAATGCCACATGGAAAGTAGATACTCCTACGAGTACAGATTGGCAGCACGAAAAAAGGAATTGATCATTCTGTTACAAATATCATTTTTCTTAGTACATCCAGCCAAACACTCATTCATGCATTATTATTAGAATCTTCTTGCGGCCAGCTATTGCTATGTACAGTTTAGCCCTAGGGCCATAAGTGAATTATGCAGGATGCCAATAGAGAAAACTTAAGCATCAGGAATATCAAAAGGCTTATTTGCTTGTAAACAGGAAGTGATGAGAAAAGAGAGGAATAGGAAAGTGAAATAGGTAATCAACTGGTCAAGTCTCGTTAAAAACTCCCAGTGGGAGAAAAGAGTACTTGCCAGGTTATTCATTGATTGATGAGTTACAAAGTTGTATGCATGGATAAATGAAACATGAAAGAAAATTAAATAAAGGGAAAAAAAGGTGGTGCCTCATCAAATTGACATAAAAAGAAAAAGAAAAGAAAGAAAGAAAAGTATTACAACGATCAAACATGTTGTCAATTAATAGATAGATAATATCGTCAAAGAAACTATCCACAGCACTATTATTCTACACAATCAATGTCACGATCGTGGAGAAACACTGAAGCATCAGACGTCATGTCGTTCCGAAACAAACTTACGTGTTTGGATAGGAACCGGCGTCGGTTTCTGAGGGTTAAAATTGACAGGAAAATTGGGTGAAGAAGCTGTGATACGTCTCGTCTGTATAGCAGTTAAGAACAATTTCCAGGACTCAGAACGATTTTCAAAAGTTAAACTATGTAGAGAAATTAGAGACATGGGTAATTCTAATAGAATCCCCTCCTTTTGATCTTTCAACCACTCCCAAAAATCGGATTCAGTTGCCCCCTGAAAAAAGGGGACTCTGACTAGACCCACTGTCCAATCGGGCTCAACTAGGTTCGTCTTCCAAACTTTAACAGAAACCAACTTAGTCCAAGATTCGACTTCTAAAGTGGGACTTTCCATGACATCGTCACTTGAAAAAACCCACTCCTTATAGCCTCCTGAACTAAAACCTTTAACTGCTAAGCAGTAACCGGGGAGTTGATTGATGTTTTCATCGTAAACGGAAAACTTGAGAGTTTGTGATCCAGAATTGTTATGTTCTAGGTCTACAACAAACCAAGCAGGGAACTTATCGTTTCGACTGTATTTCCACTCTCTTTCGGGAATCACATAATCACGTCGTGAATTGTTATACCACTGTTTATCTCCTTTATCTTGTTCAGGTTTAGACCCGAACAAAACCACACGAGGAGATCCGGAATAATTACCGCGGTAATCGATACTCAACTCAACTTGTCTAGACTCATTTACTCCGTAACAGACATAAGAGAAAGTAGATCCCATCACTACAAATAGTTTTATTCTGAAACAAATACTACTAATCTCTCAAGACTTAACATACAGCACGCAGAAACCCAATAGATCCATCGGACTTTATAGCTGAAAAATCAGATTTCCTAACGTCCAAATTCATTATCAAATTAATAACCTATCATGTGTCCTTACTTAATTTTGATGCTCTCATAAATGAAAGAGTAGACTTTATGCCTATGAGTGCATCATTAAAGATTTGTGTTTCCTTAATTACTTAATAATGTTGATGATCCCCCATCCCATGTGCCGGCGGCTGTTCTCTTCGTTCCTGATTTTTGGTATTTTTGGCCTTTTATTTTTCTTCCAAAACAATAGTACTTTTAAGAACCCAATATACAATTCACCCAATTTTTCCTAATATACTACCCTCTATATTTATTGAAGCTTTTAGAGTCTCAAAAGTATGAATTAATAGTTCCAAGACTATTTGATTTTGACTTCAATTATCTCAAGACAATTACAAATGGGATATTTTTAATACCTAACCAATGCAAATTAATGGTACATTAGTATATGTGTAATAAGCGAAAAGTACCAAAGATTAAGAACGGAGGATAATAAGTTTCTTTGAATAAATATTCCTAGTGAAAATTGGAGCAAAACAATTATATAAAAGGGGAGTCATTTTTCTATAAAAGAAAGTACATATACAATGTAATTTATATAATAATGTTAGTTATAATCGAACGTTAACTTTTTAGTGACCTCGTACGTTGACTTTGTGTAATATAAAGACGAAGAATTAATTAGACTTCGTATTCATGTGATAAAAGGAAAATACTGGTTATAGCGAACACTACATTTTGTGGTGTGTTACGAAAGCTTTGATTTTCTGGTCAACAAAATTCTATGCCTTTTGACCAAAAAATTTGAAACTATATGCATAATTAGACTTCCTTGAAGGTCTACACATAAGCTTTGTGAGTGATTTCATGAAAAATCCCTCGCATTAAATAGCTATCCTGGTGATAAACTGAATACCAAATTAATATAAAAAGAATATTCTCGGTCACGAATACATAATTTTTTTACAAAATCAGAATACATAGTTTTTCCATATGCACGTGCACTATGTATTATAGCCCATATGTAGGGTCGGCCATTGGGCTGTGCAAGCTGTGCTGCTGCACAGGAGCCCAAGCCAAATCCAATTTTTTAGGACCTCAAAAAGAAAATAATAGAAAACGCGTGTCTCTTTAGAAACTTAGAGAGAGGGTCTTAGGATTTTTGTCTGCTAGGGTTTTGGTCCTTTAGGGTTCTTGTTTCTTTTTGGGTTTGTCATCTCGTCTCTCCCTCTCTGATTTTGCTTCGTATTGTCAAATCTTTCGTGGAATATGATTCTGTTCGCTCTATGTGTATTACCAACTGCATTAGTTTGCCTATTAGTCTCGAAGTGTCTTTCATATAGGCCTCAAAATACCTCTCTCTTAATTTCTCGCCTCTATCTTTTTATTTTGTTAGCTTACTTTAAGTTTTTATTTTGAGTCTAGCTCTGGTACCTGTTAACATTCGTAATGTCTTGTCTTGTTCCAGTCCTCTTAGTGTTAAAATTATTCCCCTTAATACTGTCCAGTTACAAGTTCATTTAGCAAAAAGTCCTTTTATATCCTATATCTAGGTTTCTTATGTAGTTGTGTCATGTCTGTGTCCAGTTTCCTTATTCTGTCCTTCGTGACTGTCTTCCTTTCCTCATCAAAGGCTTTGTTTGTGTCTTGATTTATGGCTTCATTGTCTCATCACAATGCTACTTTTGAAAACCCAGAACTGCTGGATGAACCTCTGATATCAGAAAACCAAAACAATGTGTCAGTTTCAAGAAAAGCTCTTATTGGCAAAATAAGAGTAAGCAAAGTTCAAAATGCAAAAGCTGTGATAGACATTATCTCAAAAGCCTGGCCTTATTGTCCAGGGTTGCATATCTCAGTCTCAGATCTAGGGCAAAATATGTTTGTTTTCAGCTTCACTAAAGAAGAGGAAATGATTGATGTTTATGGAACTCATCTATTGACATTCAAATCCTTGAATCTTGCAAAAACTTTATTCACACTGTGGTCAAAAAAGAAAAAACTGGAAATATGTTTGAGGTTACATTTGTCTATGGCAACCCCACTTTTGACCAAAGAAGACTGCTTTGGGGAAAATTGGAAAGGTTAAAACCTAGAAGGAATGAACCCTGGTGTTGTATGGGGGTCTTTAATGAGATGATCTCCATTTCTGAAAAAGATGGTTGTAAATCTGTGGCTTCATGTTCAGGAATTTCTTAAAGGTCCCTGAAATAGTAAATGAATTTGTTTGGAGGATTAAACATAATGCTTTGACTACTAGTTGCAATCTGGTGAAAAAGAGAATTGGGATAGATTTTGTGTGCCCCATGTGTGAGAAAGGGGAGGAAACAATTGAGCACATATTCCTTCTCTGCCCTTGGACCACCCCTATTTGGTTTGGTCTTCAATTGTGCCCTGTTCCTAATGAATATGGGGATCAATGAGTGGCTTGATCAATTTGTCCTGTCTTCTCCCCATCAAGACAATGATTTCAGACTGGCTTCAATCCTTTCTACCCTATGGTGTATTTGGAAAGCGCGTAAGACGAAGATCGTTGAGAATGAGATCCCTAACCCCTATGAAATCCTCATGAGCATCAACAGTTATACCAAAGACTTTTTTGAACTCCCCAATGAGCTCTCTCCTAACCATATGCCCAATAACCTCCCTATCCCTGTGGTGTCTAACACAGTGGGATCTGGGTGGAGACCACCCCGTGGAACTCTAATCAAAATCAACTTTGATGCTCAGTGTGACCTGAGATCGGGTCGTGCTACTCTGGGATTGTTTGCAGAGATAAGAATGGAAAAATGCTCACCGGTACTGCTTCACCAGTGTTTGCATCATCTGCTCTTGTAATCGGAGCTTTGGCACTCAGAGAAGCAGTCTCCTTCGCGCCAAGCCTTGAAGCTCTCTCACGTTCTCTTTGAATCTGATTCTCAGATTCTTATGGAAACATGCAGAGGGAAAACAATTAGGAGGGAAATTGAATTGATTATCAAGGATATCAACGTGTTAAGGAACAAATTTATCTTTATGGGGATTCTTTGGACCAATCGTAATGGTAATCAAGTCGCGGAGTTGCTCAGCCTGCTGCATCTGCTTCGCTTCCTCGCAATTGGATCTCCTCTCCGCCTCAAGCTTTGAAATTGATAATTGATGGTGATGCTTGGCAAACAAGATAACATTAGGTTTTCGTAGAGCTTCTGCGGTGTGTTTCTCTGCCTTTTAGGGTTAGGTTTTGCTCTTCTTTCCTTTTGATGTATTGATGATATTTCCTTTTGCGTGTAAGTGGTTGAAATTAGTTGGTGTATTGTATTTTCCTCTTAGTGACCCGAGTCTCTCTTTGGATCCGGAGTGTGTGATGTTTTGGGCCGCCTGTGGTCCAAATCTTTCTATTTGTATTTCGGGTTTGGGCCTTGCCCAGTTTTAATAGAATGAAGCCGAATTGTGTCCAAAAAAAAGAAAATAGTAGAAAACGTAAAAATATATAATAGGTTTTGCGAATTTATATTCACAAGTGTTGTAGCGCAGCTGTTAAAGGCTCGTCAACGAAATGTAGGTTTCGTGTTTGATTCTCATATGCGACTTTTTAAGGAAGTCTAGAGTTCAAATCCTGGAAACTAACATTTCCCTCACCCCCTAACTATTTACTAACCACTAACATTGCTTGTAAAAAAAAGAACTGCTATGCACACCTTCAAAGAAATATAAGCCACCTGAAAAATTTCTATCTTAACCGTTGTGCACTCATGCTGATTAAGAACAATTATTTTCCAAGCAATTATATTATAAATTTATTTGTAATGATTTTTTATAATTTTTTTTGACAAGATGATTTTTTATAATATAAGTATTCATAATAATATATTTTTTTCACAAAATTTATTGCGTGTTTTTTATAATATAATTTTTCGTTAGTGCAAAAAATATTTTGATATTATTTAAAATTTAAAATTATAATGTATTTTTGGTCAATTTTTTTCACTAGAATTTTTAATGTTTAAATTATTATAGAGTTGTATCATAAAATAAGAAATTATCCAAAATAGATAACAATAGTTGTATCATTCCCAATGATAAGTAATGTTGTTAACAAAAATTTGTGTTAATTCTAACGACTTTATTTGTCATTGGGATAAGTTTTTTCCCAACTAGAAGGATATTGTTGAGGAAAAAAATTCTTACTACAACGACTGGAAAATATAGTTGTTACATACATGTAATTACCATCAAGTTTATTGTTGTTACGAAAAAGTCGCTGCCTAATATCTTCATTCTTGTATAGATGGAAGCTGGTAGAGAGGGTGGAAAGTTTAATCAAAGTTCAAGTCTCTTCTCTTAACACTTTTCATTCATTAGGATTATCTAAATAGCAATAGTTTCATCATATTTCAATTCAAATCTTAATTATGTCAATTCAAACTTGGGTTGATTGTGTAACATTTTTTCTTTAGGGTGATTTTTTAATTCAATTAAACAGAACGTATTATTGTCAAAACAGAATTTAACTTACAAACCCAAATATTGTGGATCTCTACACTTTTTTAGGATAGGCTCTCGGGTGATGCATGATCCAGTCAAACTAAAAAAAAAAATCAACAAAATTGTAGTCCAACAGAGGTTGAACCAACCGCCAGCAGGACGGTTCAACCGGTTGAACCGCCCATCCCGTTCTCACAACAATGACTATTGGGTATTCCCTTTATAATACAATGATGATATTGTCATGTAAAAATTCATCAAGAACTAGTTTTTTGTATAACATCACTAATTACTGGTTTAGCAAAAGAATCAAGCCATAACAAGTTAACAAGTGGTATTCATCAGCTCACAGAAGCACAAACTTTTCAATAAATTAAATACAACTTAATATCCAACATTTCATCTTCGCTGAGTTTTCAAGTATTTGATTACAATCAGCTAATGAATGATCAAGAATGAAGCAGAATGAACAATTCTGCATGATATCCATCTAAAACCAAAAAAATAAATAAATAAAAAGGGTAAGTATACATTACATAGTATATATATATATATATATATATATATATATATATATATATCCTTAATCCTTCAGTCTTTATGGACCATAGCTTTCAATGGGAGATAAAATCACTATGATTCTGCTGGTTTATCTCTTGGAACAGAGGAAGATTCAACAAGCAAATCACCAATTCCTTTAGGAGGACCAATGCTGCATCTAGCTGTGTTATGCGTTTGGATGGCATCCTTTATTTTTTGAAACTGTAATTTGCGAAGAAAAAAAATAGCTGCTATCAAATAAAAAAGATTTGCCTCGCAAAAGAATTCGAACGAATGACCAAGGGTTAAAGTACAAGGACTCGAAACCTTGCGGGCAAGGTTTTCAAGTAAACTCGTTTTGCCTAGGAGAACTCGACTCGTAGATACATGGCATATATACTTAAATAGTACCAGCAATGCACCAATAATTCAACATTTCAACTCAATAACAAATCAAAATAGGAAATTATTAAAGTGTCATACACTTGTATCAAGCTAGATAAATCATCACACGAAATCATGAAAAACATAATTTTCTAAATATTTATGTTAAGCAGAATCGATTAGAGTCGGTTGAGTTTACCAAGTTGACACACAACTTTAGCTAAGTGCAAACGCAAAATATTTGAGTTCACACAGAAAACGTGTCCACAAATGAGATAACCAGGACTGAGGATGTGGAATTATTCGATTTCACGTGTTAAAAAAACTAGATTTTTACAACCTTGCTTGCAGGAGGCGAAAGAAATACTAGAGGAGTACATATTCCTTCCTATGAGTACAGGTTAGCAGCACAAGAAATAGAGCTATTATAAATATGCTTTTCATGAGTACATACAGCCAAACACTCATACAGCCAAACACTTATACAATAATTTAGCCCTAGGGTCATAATAATTCATAAGTAAATTATGCAGGATGCCAATAGATAAAAAATAAGCACTAGGAATATTAAAAGGCGCTATTCATCAATTTTATGCACTTTTTTCCCTCTAATTAGTAATTACAGGTTATAATGTAGTATATAATAATGCTTGGCAAGGCGCGAAGATATGTTTCGGTATAAACATTTCTGGAGTTCAGAATAGACACTAATCAGTAACTACTGCCTACAGCTCATTCTCTTAAAAAATGAAGCTAGAAACGCTAAAAGCATAACAAGAAATAAAAAGTAAGAAGTACCTTGGCAAGTGAACACGAAAATGATTCGAGTTGTCCCTCAGCCCCTCTATAAAAGTGGAAATAAGGAAGTACTCTAACATTCAGACTTTTGCACATTGGCTTATTCTCATCAAAATTTACTTTCAGGAAAAGAATGTCAGAGTTTTCTTCAGCTGTTCTGCATAGCTGCCAAGTCCATTTAACAAATATATCAGGGTTCAGAATAGCCTTTAAGTAATTTCACCAGCATGAAGCTTAAAAAAATAGGGTTAAAATTTGGACTTTTCAAGTTTAGTCCCTATTAAATTTTAATAAGCGTTTTCATCCCTCACAAATTCATTGTCAGTAGTTTTAGTCTCAAATTCAGACTGAGTAATATATGTTTCGACGGTAAAAGGGTCCAACTCCGGACAGTATCTCAAACACGGCCATTTTCAAATCAGTTTTTACTTCAGTTCCTATTCGAATTCATGTTCTAGAAAGTAAAATAATGAAAAGGGGATTATGGAAGCAAGAAAGACCTTGGGGAATAATGCGCGGCAAGAAGCACACCAAGTTCCATAAAATTCAACAATAACTAGTCTATCTCCAGCTTGACTCAAAGCATCAAGAAATTCTTGTGTGGAATGAATATCAATCATATTTGGTGCATTCTTTTCCCACCATTTTGGCTGACCGGTTTCCGCAACTGTTGCACATACCTGAAGTCAAGTGAATAAAAACCAACAAAAACTTGAGAAAAACATTAGACTTTAGTCAAGACCAAAGTAAAAATAAAGTCTAGTTATTTGCTTTGTAGCATTGACACTTCAGACTGAAGACGTGTATGGTGTCTGACATGTGTTGTGTCGGATACTGATACCGACACTGACGCTTCAATTACTTTTATTTTTCAAATTAAAACAGCTGTCTATGTGTCCATGTCAATGTCGTGTCCAGTACCTGTGCTTCATAGGTTATTTGTTTACTATGACCAAGAGTTACTTCTGCATTGTTCTCCAACATAATTACCTTATTTTACTCGTTAACTCTAGATCAATAAAAACCAAAGGAAAAATAATAGGATTGATACGTAAATGTAAATGAAATAGCATTGATGCATAGATGTTAACTAATACAAACTCCCAACGAAACGACATAATGTACATAGTAAGAAACAAATGGAATTTCGATAGGAGAGAATTCTGTTTTCCATTTCTCTCTGAAATCGTGAATTGTATTCACTGAATCTTGTCTTAAGCTCTAGCTCGGTATTTATACATTGTTGCTGTGTAACAGAATTGTTACACACTTCTAACTAACTGCAGCAGCACTACAACTTAATGTGCTGGCATATACAAGTAAAACTAACTGCTAATTAACAAGCAAACAGTTATTACTAAGGCTATCTCTATTAAATTTTCACCATCCATGATACTTTACACATGTACTAACAGAGGTAAAATTACAAACAACAACATCTAGAAGAAGCACCTTCTAAAAAATTGCTTCTTCATAGTTTAGTTCATCTTATTGTATAATTCATTGGTAATCACCACATACTAATAGAATCTGATAGGTACCAGAATCCATTTCAATCAAACACAAACACTCAATCTGTATATTACTAGAATTGAGGGATTGAATCAGTGATTACAAGCCCTAATTACAGAGTTACAGAAATGCAGAAAATAGAAAGTACGGTAACGATTCTAGGCAATTCGAGAAGCCTAGGGTCTCCCAAGATTCCAATCCCGATTCTTGCCTACCTTCGAATTTCCCCCCACTCCTATTTAAAGCCCTCAACTAACTCACACTCTTTCCCTCCAATTGCTGCCAAGTCAGCAATTAGTTACAACAGAATATTCCCAATGCACTCCCTAAGATATGATCCCCATACATTTTATTTATTTTAGGATCCTATCAGAATCACATGAATATAGAGCAATACTAAAAAGCATACAACAGTCCAGAGAAGTCTTCTTTTTTAAACTGTTACCTTTCTGTTCAAAAGTGAACACTGCATAGCAGTGAGTCAGTGACATCTGTTTTTCAAGTGTGAATGGAAATCAAAATACAAACACGTGATTCTAACTCTTCAAGTACAGGAACAAATTTCAGGTTTATTATTGCTACCAACTAGTACTCGCATCCTATTCAGAAAAATAACCAACAGAAGAAATTTCTAGTCCTCCAGTGGTAATGAAAAACAGTTTTTATCATCAATTCACCATTCATTTTATGACCATGAATTTTAACATCCAACTCAAGCATGTTTTGGAAATAGGCAATGTGGCAAAAGGCAAACAACAATTGCAGGGTATCCACTTTTAGGTAACACATGAGGACTATAAATATTTTGGATGAGCGACAAAGAAAACCAACATTTTTAAGCTTGGCTAGCCCTAGAAACTAGCTAGCAATAACATCATCAATATATCATATAAGTGTGCAAACATGTTTAAAATCTGAGATGTTTGCCACTTGTATCCTCTAACCAAAAGTAAACAATAATTGTGATTGGCCCTACGGTGACAAAAATTGATTTTGAATGAATGAGTTGAATGTAAATTGATTTACGTTTGGATGAATTCATGTAAAAGTTAGTTAATGCATGTTTGGAAACTTGAAGGTATAGAGTTGAATGCGCATCCAAAGAAGCTTGACGTTATAACTTCCACGGCAGCGTCAAACCCACTGTGGAACCAATGAAATATATCTTTTAGGAAATAAACAAAG
Organism: Astragalus glycyphyllos; assembly: GCA_963573325.1. NCBI lineage: Eukaryota > Viridiplantae > Streptophyta > Magnoliopsida > Fabales > Fabaceae > Astragalus > Astragalus glycyphyllos. The sequence goes on along the minus strand of OY754313.1, from coordinate 4,648,950 downwards.
GGCTTATCCTAATCCTATCCTAGCAACTCACTCAACACCCAAGATTCAAATGTGGAATAAAACCATAATTAGAGTAATTTAAAAACAAAGGGTATCATAAAGTTACTTAATTTCTCACCTAATTACAAAGGGGTGCAAATAATTAAAAAGGGAGGGTGAAAAAAGTAACCTTGAAAGGAAGCAACTGCTTTCTGGGCGTGAATGCAAGAGTAGAAGGTGGCGCTGCTGCAGAAGAATACGGCGGGAGAGAGAAAACCCTTTTATCAGTGTTGCTTGAGAATTCGATGGGCGGCGGGAGAGTATTGAAGAAAGAAGGTGATGAAAGTCGAAGCGATTGAAGTTGTAATCGAATAATAACACCAACATGTGCCATTTACACAAGGCGAGGAAGAAAGTGTTGTTTTGTTAGCGTTTCAAATAAGAGAAACAGAGTTGAATTAGAGACATGACATGAGATGAGATGAAAGAAAGAAAAAGGACAGATAGAAAGATAGATAGATGGTGTGGCGAAGTAAATGGTTCTTATTAGTCCCCTCACTCACTCACTCACTCACTACACTTAGGTTGCTGTTGGTATTTTCCTATGAGTGTGTTCAATTCACGGTAAATCCGTTATCCCAACCACTCAAAAATGTTTGCTTTGAGTTTTTTTATTAGTATAAATTTGTATAAATAAACGGGGTATAAATCGAGTATCTTTTGGGCGTAAATACTGAGACTAATCCTCGAACTGAGTGTGATAAGAATGACCTAGATATGCTCGCACTCGTCCTCCAAGAACCTAATCTCACGGTGCCCAGACTGACCCAGCGGTTCCCCCGTCGTCATCTGAAATGTAACGGGTGAAATACTCGAACACAAGTTTGCAACACGATGGTTACACAAGTTACACATAATAGGATACAATCACAAGTAAGAATAGTATATAGACATAATAAGTGACACACATTAAACTCAATCAAGACTAAGAAAATTAACCACACAGAATCACCAAATCCTGCAAAACATGACTGACATTCTAGTGAAATCAATTATCGATAGTTAGTCAAATAAACTAGGTATCATACTTATCCTGTAATCCATCAATAAAGTTAGTCTACTATCTAAAAATAACATACTCAACCTACTCCATGGAGATTTCTCAATCATCTTGAGCGTAAGGCTGTTTCAACTGCCATAACATGATTGTTTGCAATGAGATGATATCCAATCCATACTCCAATCATTCTGGCCCGAGCGCGGCACCTTATTATAGATAGTCCTGTACAGTCAGGCTCACCGTGTCGGGTAATACGATTTCCCCCAGCTAGAGATGTTACAATCTGACCATTGGTAGGAGTTCGAAACACAAGTTCCCCCAGAAGGTCTGTAGTCGACCCAACCGAACCTATCCACAGTCTTATATACTTGATAGTACTATAAGAAATATCCTGTAATAGCTCTTAGTAAAATCATCAGTCTTACTAATCTAATCCATAATCAACTTGACAATTCAGTCCTTAGAATCCATAAAACAACTTGTGAGATACACCTTAACTAATCAATCTTCATAAGTCATAGCACTAAGTAACTAGACAACTAATATTCTCGACAAAATTTATTTTGACACATTTGCAAATAACTCAAACAAAAACAAAATCACACAAATCACCTAACAATATCTAAATAATATATATACAAGCAACACACAATTTGTGCCCATCAACTTATTATTAGTATTTCCCCTTACCTTGAATTTGTTCCAAGAGAGTTTGTTGGTCAGCACTAAGTAATCAATCTTCATAAGTCATAGCACTAAGTAACTAGACAATTAATATTCTCGACAAAATTTATTTTGACACATTTGCAAATAACTCAAACAAAAACAAAATCACACAAATCACCTAACAATATCTAAATAATATATATACAAGCAACACACAATTTGTGCCCATCAACTTATTATTAGTATTTCCCCTTACCTTGAATTTGTTCCAAAAGAGTTTGTTGGTCAGCACTAAGTAATCAATCTTCATAAGTCATAGCACTAAGTAACTAGACAACTAATATTCTCGACAAAATTTATTTTGACACATTTGCAAATAACTCAAACAAAAACAAAATCACACAAATCACCTAACAATATCTAAATAATATATATACAAGCAACACACAATTTGTGCCCATCAACTTATTATTAGTATTTCCCCTTACCTTGAATTTGTTCCAAAAGAGTTTGTTGGTCAGCACTTGCTTCAAATTTCACAATACCTATTACTCATCAAAACAACTATGTTTTAATTTACTATATCCATACTATAAATTTCATAACTAAAGTTCTCTTTTTTTATTAGAGTATTTAAAAAAATCGTTTACTACTGGTGTTTAGCTACTTGTTATTTATAACTTGGGTTTAAGTATCATTCATTTAAGTTTATATAATCAAACTAATGAATAAAAAAAATAGGTGCTTCTCTGTACACGAACGTGTGCATATAAGTATTTAGTTTAGTCCATCATTAATCAAGCTTTTGAATCCCACTTTAAAACAATGCCATAAATAAATTAGCCACATGGTATCCTAATATTTGAAACAGATAAAAATATAAATAAAATCTAAACTGAAAGTTGCTACTTAAAATGGAATGAGTTTGCATAACAGAGCGAGAGTGAAAAAGTATATATAGTATATAAGAACAAAGTTTCATTACTACTAAAAATTTTTTTGGAAGATCATGTAGTTTTAATGGAAATTTTCTTGAAAAAGTGAAAAAACAAAATAATAGAAAGACTAGAAATGATAGAAAGTTTAAAGAGATAGAGGTTAAAACCTGTTCAAGAAAGCTGAGAGTGATGTTTTGGTGTGATAGAAGTGAAGGGTTAAGTCTCTTTATATAGTAGTTTTAAAAGGTCATCCGGTAACACATACGTATACGTATCGGTAAATAGAAAATTTTTGTTCATCATGTTTTAACCACATACTCAATCCCTCGTCTTTTACTACTTACTTATTGGTTACACTGGTAATAATAAAAGACGTATCTTCACTAAAATAAAATTCTGCAGATACAATTTCGATCTTCATATTTTATAGAACTTAATGGACTAAATTTCAAAAATTTCCGATAAGTTTGGACTTTTTAGTGCAGTACAAATTTGCACTGACAGATACTTTTTAGCTATAATTTGATAGAGTTTTAAGCTCAAATATTTTTCATAACCTTCTATAATATTTCTCTCTAGTCCTAAAAATTATTTTTCTTAAAAACACTCTATAGATACTAAACTAATTATTTATTTCACATAAATTAAATACACAGTTATAATACACACAAAGGAAATAAAATTCAGGGTGTTACATTACTACCCCACTAAAAAAAATTCTTCCTCGAAATTGTGTACCTTAAAATAAACTCGGATATTGCACTCTCATATTATCTTCTAATTCCCACGTTGAATCTCCGGTTTCTTGATCCCATACAACTTTGACCAAAGATATTTGTTTTCCTCGAAGTTGTTTGGTCCTCCTATCTTCGATCCTTGCTGGAGATGTCTAATACGACAAATTTTCTTTTAACAGTACTTCATCGGGTTCAATTATGTGAGATGGATCAGAAACATACTTCCTCAGCTGTGAAACGTGTAACACATTGTGAATGTTTGATAGAAAAGGAGGTAAAGCTATTTGATAAGCTACTGGACCAATGCGCCGAATAATCTGATATGATCCAATGAATTTCGGAGTGAGTTTCCTTGACTTAATAGCTCTTCCGACTCCTGTAGTTGATGTAACTCTTAAAAACACGTGTTCACTGGTGTGTGAAAAACATGTGCAAGTATACACAGTCACAAACAAGTAATAAAGTGAAAGTAAAGTATCGTTGCCACAGGGATTGGATTAATTTACAAGTTTAGAATCAATAGTTCACTAGTGAAAGGTAACCACTAAACAATATATGGTGAGAGTGCAAGAATGTAAATAAACCAGAAAATAAACAAGCAAATAAAAAGGTGTAAGAAATTAGTGGATTGTGATAGTTGAGATGTCTTCACTAAATAATTCACTTTTGAGAGTATTGTGTTTTCTCGTGGTGCAATTGCACTTAGTGCAGTTGCATCAGTGTGTGCTGGTCAGCTACTTTCGTCAGAGTTTCGTTATAAGCTCTATATGATCCTGTTTTTTTGCGGTAAAAAGTAGGGTTGTCAGTGCCTCTCTCGCCCCCTTATAGATGATCCAAGTTGCTTAAATAAGTACACTCTTGTATCTTAAGTTCTCTACACTTTGATGTAAGGACTATGTTAACCTTAAGCTAAGAATTAACAAGGAATTAACAAGCTAACTTCATTAAAACAAGTTTAACAAAAAGCTTCATTAAACACTTATCCTTACTTAGTTCTTGATTTCTAGTTATAAGCCAATTAAGTGAATATAACTCTACTTGTTCTAAGTGATCAACCTTAAACAAGATTAAGAATTTAAACACAAGAACTAAAGTGCTTACACCACTTGAAAACACAATAACTTTCCTCAAAAGATCATTGGAAAGTTAGAACATCTCAACTTAAGAAGTTTAGCTCATAATAGGCATTGCAAGGCAAATAGAGATGAAATAAAACATGTTGAAATAAAGGAAATTACAAGAGAAGACAATAGGGTAGAGATTACACCAATTGAAGAACTCTTGCATAAGTTTTCCAAGCAAGTGCAACTGCACTGATTCGTTGCACTACGAATTCTATAAAGAAGTGAAGGGAGAAGTTGTCAATTCCTTCCTTACCTTCTTACAATCTAACTATTATTTAAACTAAAAAAATAAATACTATCTAAAGTGATCTCCAAAGAGAGAGAAGTGAGATGAGAGATGAAAATGAAGAATGGAGATGATTTTCCAAGTGAAGGATGAAGTCCTTTATATAGGCCTTGAGATTTCCTTCAAGTGAGGGTTTGCTTGGAGATGAAGTTAACTTAACCATGGTTACTTTTCAGAAGTTAAAGATCAGCTTGGCTTTCAACACTCATCCTTAATTTGAGGTCCAACAAATGGTTGCCACATGTCTTGTAAGATAGATTTTTGTGAAGCCTTTTTGATTGTAGGCGCCTCTTTTGCAAGTGGCCATGTGCTCCCATTTGACTTCTGAGCAAGCAGCAATCCAACTAAGCATTATGGCAATGGTAAGAATTGAGGTGCTTCCAATGTGGGGTTGTGAGCTACTTCGGTGCAGTGTGGTGCAGTTGCACCAAGTGCATTTGCATTACCCGGTGCAGTTGCATCAACTGGTGCAGTTGCACTAAACTGCGGCTGCACTGAACAAACACATCAAACATACCAATATACAATAAAATGCTAAGTTATGGATATCTCTTATCTGAAAACCATAAATGTTGTTATTTTATTCATACTAACATATTTAACACATAATAGATTTGATTTTGGGCAATTATCTAAGTGTAAAAGCACGAATAACTCTATATAAAATAGAGTTATCATTCACCTTCCTGAAATTCGAGAGGCCTTCTTCTTCTGTCAGAGTGAGTTTTCTGTCTACTTTGTGCAATCTTCATCCTTTCACGGATTTGATTGACTTTTTCCGTTGTGTGTTGCACAATTTCCAGTCCTAACATAGCACTTTCCCCATCTTGATACCAACATAACGGTGTTTAGCATTTCCTTCCGTACAAAGCTTCGTAGGGTGCCATTCTGATACTCGAGTGAAAACTGTTATTGTAGGTAAACTCAATCAATGGTAGCAGACTATCCCAACTTCCTCTATTGTCCAAAACACAGGCTCTTAGTAAATCTTCTAGAGATTGAATTGTCCTTTCTGTTTGTCCATCTGTCTGAGGATGGTACGTTGAACTTAGCCTCAACTTCGTTCCTAAAGCTTCTTGTAAACTTTGTCAAAAATGAGAAGTGAATTTCGGATCTCGATCCGAAACAATACTAGAGGGAACTCCATGTAGTCTAATTATTTCCTTGATGTATATCTCAGTTAGCTTCTCCACATTGTAATTAGTTCTCACAGGTAAGAAATGTGCCGACTTAGTCAGCCTGTCCATGATCACGATCACCCAAATTTAATCAAAATTTTGTGCCGTCCTTGGTAATCCTACTACGAAATCCATTGAAATGCTTTCCCACTTCCATTCTGGCATATTTAATGATTGAAGCATACCGGCAGGTTTCTAATGTTCAACTTTCGCTTTTTGACATGTTAGACATGATGCGACGTATTCTGCCACCTGTCTTTTCATTCCTGGCCACCAAAATTTTTGCTTTAGATTTTGATACATTTTTGTTGCTCCAGGATGAATACTCAGCTTACTCTTATGTGCTTCATCCAAAATCATTTTCCTCATTTCCAAATTATTTGGGATACAAACTCTCCCGTTGCATCGCAAAATGCCATCGATTCCTAAACTGAACTCTGCAGCTCGATCCTGTTCGATTAGTTTTCTCTTTTCCTGCAGATGTTCGTCACTTGCTTGTTGTTCACGGATATCCTCCATAAGTCCGCTTGACACCTTGATCATTCCTAAGGAAATATTTCCACTAGTCAGCTTCACAGTTAGATTCAGATCTCGAAATTTCTCTAACAGCTTTAACTCTTTAGTCATCATAGCAGAAATGTGAATCGTCTTTCGACTCAATGCGTCATCTACAACATTTGCTTTTCCCGGGTGATAAAGCAAGGTAAAATCATAGTCCTTTAGAAATTCTATCCATCGTCTCTGTCTCATGTTGAGCTATTTTTGATGGAAAAGATACTTCAAACTCTTATGGTCACTGAAAACATCAAAATTTGCTCCGTACAAATGATGTCTCCAGATCTTTAACGCAAAGACTACTGCAGCTAGTTCCAAATCATGGGTAGGGTAGTTCTTCTCGTGAGTCTTTAACTGTCTTGAGGCATAGGCTACAACTTTTCTATTCTGCATAAGAACACAACCTAATCCTTGATGTGAAGCATCACAGTACACTTCATACGGTTCATCTGGTTGTGGCAGAACTAATACTGGTGATGTTGTTAAACGTGTCTTCATCGTTTGAAAGCTTTCTTCACATTTTTCGGTCCAAACAAACGGTTGATCCTTCCTCGTGAGTTGAGTCAACGGTGCCACTATCCTTGAAAATCCTTCAATAAATCTCCGATAGTATCCGGCCAAACCAACGAAACTACGAATTTCAGTCACCGACCTTGGTTGTTCCCATGAAAGAACAGTCTCCACTTTTGCTGGATCCACAGCAATTCCTTCTTTGGAAATCACGTGACCTAAAAATTTAACTTCCTCAATCCAAAATTCACATTTTGACAGCTTTGCGTATAACTTCTTCTCCTGTAGAATTTGCAAAACTTGACAAAGATGATCTTCATGTTCCTCGTAGCTTTTAGAATAGATGAGAATGTCGTCAATAAACACAACGACGAATCTATCGAGGAATGGATTAAAAATCCGGTTCATGTAATCCATGAAGATAGCAGGTGCATTTGTCACTCCAAATGGCATCACCAAATACTCATAATGTCCATAACGAGTTCTAAACGCAGTTTTTGAAATATCCTCGGGTTTTACTCTAATTTGGTGATATCCCGTCCTTAAGTCAATTTTTGAGAAGACAGCAGCTCCACGAAGTTGATCCATTAAATCATCAATACGAGATAGAGGATACTTATTCTTTATCGTCACTTTGTTCAACTGACGATAGTCTACACAAAGTCTTGAACCTCCATCCTTCTTCTTTACTAACAAGACTGGGGCTCCCCAAGGTGATGCGCTTGGTCTAACGAACTGTTTTGACAACAAATCCTCAAGTTGACTTTTCAGTTCTGCTAACTCCATAGGTGACATCCTATACGGTGCAATAGAGATTGGACCTGATCCGGGTATGAGATCGATAGAAAACTCAATATCTCGCATCGAGGGTAATCTGGGAACATCTTTTGGAAATACTTCCGAAAAATCTTTCACGACTGGTACTTGGCTCAAAGTAACTTCTTTTTCCGCTTTTAAGGAAGATAGCAACATATAACCTTGAGCACCTTCTTTCTAAGAAGTTATTGCTTGATTAGCAGATATAAATTCTGAAATCCTAGGGCTGGAAAAACTAAAGTTTTATGTGCACAGTCCAAAAGGATATGGTTAGAAGATAACCAATCCATGCCTAAGATCACACCTAGTTGCGTTAAAAGGCAAACATATCAAATCAACAAAAAATCTTCTATCATGGATAACGATAGGACAGTTTAAACACATAGAATTTGCCATTATAGGTTTAGCAGTTGGAGCAGAAACGATCAAATCAAAAGGCAACGATGTAACAGGTAAATTCAATTCTTTCACTCGATCCAAAGAGATAAAAGAATGGGTTGCTCTAGAATCAAATAATACGGTTAAGAGCTTACCTTCCATATCACAATTTCCTTGTATAAGATCTTCAGCTTGAGAAGCCTCAACACCACTTATGGTGTAAACTCTTCCGTTTGCCATTGGCCTTTCAGTTCTCATATTATTCACCACCGGTTCAACCTTCGGATCAATGCAGTCCTTCACCATGTGTCCCGATTTTCCACATCTATAACATACCACTCCCCTCATGGGGCATGTGTCATCCAAATGGTCTTGTTTCCCGCATTTGAAACATCGTCGAATGGGTCCTGAATTCTGATTCCTAATTGGTCCACCGCCAAAAGCAGATGCGATCGGACGATATGGTTGTTGATTCTGATTATTCCCCGAGGGTCAGGAATAAGGCTCCTTGTACAGCTGTTTCCCTTTCTGGTTCCATCCTTGAGTTGGATACCTGGACCTAGACGACCCTCCTGTATTTCCTCGGTTGATTCCAGCTTCCTTCATTGTTTCTATCTTCTTGCATTTTTCCACAAGCGGTTGAAATTGCCGAATCTCGAGTGGTAAGACTGACTCTTTGATGTTAAGTCTTAGTTCTCCTTCATATCTTTCACACAGCCAATCCTCATCAACTTGATCCTGAAAGAAACAAAAATACTTGGCCAGCGACTCGAACTTTGCCGCGTATTCTCCGGCCGTCATTCCTCCTTGTTTCAGAATCAAGAACTCTTGTTCCTTTGCAGTTCTAGCACTTTTAGGAAAATATTTGTCTAAAAATTTAGCACAAAATACCTCCCATGTAACTTCCTGGTTATTGACTTCGACTATCTGTCGGGCTCCTCTCCACCAATATTCTGCATCGCCAAGCTGCAGGTAAGATGCATAACTAACCTTTGCTTCATCTGAGCATCTCAGCACCGTGAATATTTTCTCGATCTCTTGAAGCCATAAGTCAGCTTTCTCTGGTTCTGTTTCTCCATGAAATTGGGGAGGATCATGACGTCTAAAGTCAACCAAGCCTTTAGACTCAGCAGCTTGCTCTTCCCTTTGTTGTTTGCGAATATCTCTTTGATTCTTTGCAGCAGTTTATTGTGCAATGGATGTCGCCATGTCGGCCATAATTTGAATAGCTCTATCCATGTTATTCCCAGCGTTGTTGTTTCCACCTTCAGTATTCCCAATATCTATTTGTTCATCTCTATGAGCCATTGAATTCCTATAAGGCAATACTAGTCAAAACCTAATAAGAAGACAATCCAAATAGTCCACAGAATTTACACCACAAAAACAATCCAAAAAATTCAGAGTTCACAAAACAAAACATAGCAGACCTACAACCCAAATTTACCCGAAAGACTCGATCTGCTCTGATACCACTATTGTAATACCCACTTTTTCTAACCTTTAAAAGTGGTGTTACGCTTAAATAATTCTCATTTCTAATTTCTTTTGAGAATATACTGATTCAAAGTAGATATGAATTCAGATTCTTAACTTATGTAAAATAATTTTCTAAATATTTGAGAAGATATAAAGGAAAATCATATCATACAACATCATAAAATATATATAAATATGCATCATATATCGATCACTGTCGTCAGGTCATGACCATGCACTTAGGCTTACACAGGGTCAATAACTAAGTACCACATCTCACAAAAGTATCCAAAAGGTGGTACGTCCTATAAAGTTATATCTATCACAAGTCAGGCTGCTACTGCATCTATTTCCTAGATATGCTCGCACTCGTCCTCCAAGAACCTAATCTCACGGTGCCCAGACTGACCCAGTGGTTCCCCCGTCGTCATCTGAAATGTAAGGGGTGAAATACTTGTACACAAGTTTGCAACACGATGGTTACACAAGTTACACATAATAGAATTCAATCACAAGTAAGAATAGTATATCGACATAATAAGTGACACACATTAAACTCAATCAAGACTAAGAAAATTAACCACATACAATCACCAAATCCTGCAAAACATGACTGACATTCTAGTGAAATCAATTATCGATAGTTAGTCAAATAAACTAGGTATCATACTTATCCTGTAATCCATCAATAAAGTTAGTCTACTATCTAAAAATAACATACTCAACCTACTCCACGGAGATTTCTCTATCATCTTGAGCGTAAGGCCGTTTCAACTGCCATAACATGATTGTTTGCAATGAGATGATATCCAATCCATACTCCAATCATTCTGGCCCGAGCGCGACACCTTATTATAGATAGTCCTGTACAGTCAGGCTCACCGTGTCGGGTAATACGATTTCCCCCAGCTAGAGATGTTACAATCTGACCATTGGTAGGAGTTCGAAACACAAGTTCCCCCAGAAGGTCTGTAGTCGACCCAACCGAACCTATCCTCAGTCTTATATACTTGATAGTACTATAAGAAACATCCTGTAATAGCTCTTAGTAAAATCATCAGTCTTACTAATCTAATCCATAATCAACTTGACAATTCGGTCCTTAGAATCCATAAAACAACTTGTGAGATACACCTTAACTAATCAATCTTCATAAGTCATAGCACTAAGTAACTAGACAACTAATATTCTCGACAAAATTTATTTTGACACATTTGCAAATAACTCAAACAAAAACAAAATCACACAAATCACCTAACAATATCTAAATAATATATATACAAGCAACACACAATTTGTGCCCATCAACTTATTATTAGTATTTCCCCTTACCTTGAATTTGTTCCAAAAGAGTTTGTTGGTCAGCACTTGCTTCAAATTTCACAATACCTATTACTCATCAAAACAACTATGTCTTAATTTACTATATCCATACTATAAATTTCATAACTAAAGTTCTCTTTTTTTATTAGAGTATTTAAAAAAATCGTTTACTACTGGTGTTTAGCTACTTGTTATTTATAACTTGGGTTTAAGTATCATTCATTTAAGTTTATATAATCAAACTAATGAATAAAAAAAATAGGTGCTTCTCTGTACACGAACGTGTGCATATAAGTATTTAGTTTAGTCCATCATTAATCAAGCTTTTGAATCCCACTTTAAAACAATGCCATAAATAAATTAGCCACATGGTATCCTAATATTTGAAACAGATAAAAATATAAATAAAATCTAAACTGAAAGTTGCTACTTAAAATGGAATGAGTTTGGAAGATCATGTAGTTTTAATGGAAGTTTTCTTGAAAAAGTGAAAAAACAAAATAATAGAAAGACTAGAAATGATAGAAAGTTTAAAGATATAGAGGTTAAAACCTGTTCAAGAAAGTTGAGAGTGATGTTTTGGTGTGATAAAAGTGAAGGGTTAAGTCTCTTTATATAGTTTTAAAAGGTCATCCGGTAACACATACGTATACGTATCGGTAAATAGAAAATTTTTGTTCATCATGTTTTAACCACATACTCAATCCCTCGTCTTTTACTACTTACTTATTGGTTACACTGGTAATAATAAAAGACGTATCTTCACTAAAATAAAATTCTGCAGATAAAATTTCGATCTTCATATTATATAGAACTTAACGGACTAAATTGCAAAAATTTCCGATAAGTTTGGACTTTTTAGTGCAGTACAAATTTGCACTGACAGATACTTTTTAGCTATAATTTGATAGAGTTTTAAACTCAAATATTTGTCATAACCTTCTATAATATTTCTCTCTAGTCCTAAAAATTATTTTTCTTAAAAACACTCTATAGATACTAAACTAATTATTTATTTCACATAAATTAAATACACAGTTATAATACACATAAAGGAAGTAAAATTCAGGGTGTTACAAAGTCGATGATTGATTGCTTTTGTTCTAGACTGTCTTTATTGAAAGGGTGAAATCTTTCAATAGGGGATCGAGTAACCCTCATTAATTCAGTGTTGAGCAGTTGACCATTTTACTTTTTCTCCTTTTATAAGACTCCAAAAGCGGTGATAGAAGAATTGGTGAAACTTCAGCGCAGCTTTCTTTGGGGAGGTGATGGGGAGAATAGGAAGACGTGTTAGGTGTCGTGGGGAAATGTTTGCAAACCAAATGCTGAAGAAGGTTTGGAGGTGAAGGATCTAGAGCTTTTTAATATTTCACTTATTTCAAAATGGAAGTGGAGATTTATTTTAGATAGGAATGTTGTTTAGAGGAAGTTATTGGATTACAGATTTGCATGAGATTGCGTTGTTGCAACATTAGCTGAACACGGTGAGTGGATGAATTTGACGTGAAGCTGGCATATTTCTGCTTTAGGCCTCTAGCGGATGGATCAAAGTTGGTTAATGGTCTGATGTTGGAATGCATTCTCCAAGATGTTAAGCCGCAACAGTTCACTAGAATATGTAGGTTTGGGGATTGAAAAATCACAAGCAATTATCTGTCAAATATATGTACATGTATTTATTACTAAAAAGAGTTGACCTTTCGTTGGATGGAGTATTATGCAAACCCTTGGATGGTTTGTGGAAGTCAATTGTGCTTTCTAAAGTAAGCATTTTTGGATGGCGTTTGTTGTTGAATAAACTTCCCACGCGTGATGTTCTATTTGCCAGGGGGATCATTTCGGGCGAACATAATAGCACTTGTGTTTTGTGCGTTTTGGAGGAATAATCTATCAAGCATATTTTCTTCTCTTGTAGCAGCAGGTCTTTAAGGGTGTGGCAGGGGGTTGAATGCTTGGTTGGGTGTCTATGACAGTGTTCAAAGTTTAGGCGTAGATCACTTTGTACTTTAAGATGAGTTGGTTTTAAGAAGAAAGTCACAAAAGGTTAAATATATTATATGGCTAGCCTCAGTGTGTGCATTTGGATAGAAAGGAACAACTTTGTGTTTAAAATGGGGTTTTCTCGGAGACAAATAAACTTAACAAAATCAAATGTCTCTTGTAGAGTTGGTTCAATTGTAAATTTGGCAGGAGTGGTTGTAATATTTCTGATTGGTGGGCTAATCTTTTTCTATATTTGAGGAATTTGCAATTTTTTTTGTTACTAGAAACACTTTTTTTTCCTCATCGGGTCTTTTTTCCATAGAATTTTAACGAGACCCTTATTCCATGTACGTCTTGGAGGGATGAAAATCATCAGTCTCAAACTCCTTTTGCCAAACCCGGTACTACCAATCAAATTCTGCCACGTCATTAAGAATATTAAGTATGAGTGATGCTAAATATGCTCTTTTTAGCATTTTAATTGGTTGAAATTTAAGTGTAAATTAATTAATTCCTAATTCTAAAATTTGTGAAACAGCTAGTCAATTTCAACCAAACCAACCACACATTCCGCATCTTGAATATGATAATGAAATGAAATCTATGGATCTAAGAAACCCAAACCAAGAATTGCAATTGCAATTATCAACACTGAAAACTTCAAAACAGTAACCAGAGAGAACAAAAATGGCTACCAAAGAAGCTGAAGAAGGAGAAGCAGCATCATCATCAAAACCACTTCTCACTTCAACAACTTCACAAAATCCAAAACCCACAATTCTCCTCAACATAATAACCTGCACATCACTAATAACAGCAATTACCTTCACAATTCTCTTCTTCACTCTCTCACCAAAACCAGCAACTTCATCACCAACTTCACGTCCTCTCTCAAAACTCCCTCACCCAATTGTTCTCTTAATTTCCTCTGACGGTTTCCGTTTCGGTTACCAATTCAAAACCCTAACCCCCAATATTCACCGTTTAATTCATAACGGTACTGAAGCAATCAACGGTTTAATTCCCGTTTTTCCTACTCTTACTTTCCCTAATCATTATTCAATTGTCACTGGTCTTTATCCTTCTCATCATGGTATAATCAATAATTTCTTTTATGATCCGATTACTGGTGAGAAATTCACTATGAGTAGTCATGAATCTAAATGGTGGCTTGGAAATCCGCTTTGGGAAACTGTTGCTGATAATAATTTAACTGCTGCTACTTATTTTTGGCCTGGTGCTGAGGTAATTAAAGGTTCTTGGAATTGTAGTGAAAGATTTTGTAAGCATTATAATGGTTCTGTTGAATTTGAAGATAGGGTTGATGCAATTTTGGGTTATTTTGATTTGCCTTTTGATGAAATTCCTGTTTTTATGACACTTTATTTTGAAGATCCTGATCATCAAGGTCATCAATTTGGACCTGATGATGATGAAATTACTAATGCTGTTGCTAGAATTGATGCCCTAATTGGGAGACTTATTAAGGGTTTGGAAAAAAGAGGGTTTTTTGATGATGTTAGTATTATTCTTGTTGGTGATCATGGTATGGTTGGTACTTGTGATAAAAAGGTTGTTTTTTTAGATGATTTAGCTCCTTGGGTTGAGATAGAATCGGATTGGGTTCATTCGTATTCGCCTTTGCTTGCGATTCGTCCACCGGGTAGTTACTCGACGGTTGATGTTGTTGAAAAGATGAATGAAGGATTGAGATCTGGGAAGGTTAAGAATGGTGATAAGTTGGATGTTTATTTGAAGGAAGATTTGCCTGAAAGGCTTCATTATACTGATAGTGATAGGATTCCACCCATAATTGGATTGGTTCATGAGGGTTATATGCTGGAGATGAGTAGGACTGATAATAAGGTGCGTGGTGGTGAACATGGTTATGATAATGAGATTTTTTCAATGAGGACTATTTTCATTGGACATGGTCCTCAGTTTGAAAGAGGAAGGAAGATACCTTCTTTTGAGAATGTGGAGATTTATAATTTGGTTACTTCTATACTCAACATTAAGGGTGCTCCTAATAATGGCTCTGATTCATTTCCACAGTCTGTTCTTCTACCAACTGCATAATAATGGTAGTATTCAAGATCTGGTGGTGTAGCTGCATCTGTAATTTATGAGACTGTGTTCTCTAAGAGAGAGATGATCGGAAATTTAAACATGTTGCAGAAAGAATAGGTATTTATTGCCATATGTACCTAGATTCTTATTCTTATACCCTCTATGATTCATTAAAATAGTTCCAGCTTAAATGCTTCAACTTTTTGAATGATGGATTCTAGGATTAAACTGCTTGCATTTAAAATTGCTTTAGTTTAACCAACACCGTTGGCCCTGATTTCTTAATGCAGTTTATGTTGTCTGCAGCACGTTCAAGATGGACATGTCTTTGATAGCTACTAAATGTGTGTTTAAAAAAACTGATATTGCAATTCACATAGCATATATTAGGTTCTTTAGTTTGAGGATCGTATACTGTCAACACATTATAGCACTACTCTTCTATTGAGCACACAATGTAGTCAAATCTTAAGGACATTGATCTCAGTATCTTTTCAATATTTTCAATTTCATTCTTCATCTTAGCATAAATCTTCAACTTGTTCATGATTGGCTAGTACCATGCAAAGAAACTCATCTACGTTCTCTCATGTTCTCATTTGAAGGACCATTCTCCTCCTCAATGCATTATGCATGTAATTTCACCCTCTTCACTCTAATTATTCACTGGCATTTTTGTATCATTGAGTCTCGAATGCTCTTTAAACTTGCTTCATCAAGAAAAAATCTCCATAATGTTCTTATCTGGTTTATAAAAGATAACTTTTCTTCTTCATAATGTCTGTTCTTTATTTGGCTTCCTTTGTGCATGTTAGCGAAACTTCCTCAACTACTATAGGAATGCATGTATCCACGAAGTTGTAGGGACGACAATTTGTACCCTACCCATTGAGTAACTATAAGAATTGGTTTAATTTTTACACATAAGACACCCATTCAACCAGAATTTGAGTCGTGTGGGATTTGAACATAATAAGCAGCAACATCAACATCCTATTTACTATTCACGACTTTCGTGTGGCTAATTTAGTTCAGTACATCCATGGTTAATGAGTTTTTTCCTTGAACACCAGAGCGGAGTCAAAGACCTCTAGACAAAAAAAACTATTCACGACTTTCGTGTGGCTAATTTAGTTCAGTACATCCATGGTTAATAGTTTTTTTTGGGCAACATTAATTTCTTTTTTCACACTTAAAAAGTATGTGATTAATGACATCCAAAAACTTGTTTATTCAGTTCATTGTGATTTTTTTCTATGAAATTCATTACGTGGTTAACGAGTTATCAATTTTTTTTGGATAGAATTAACATTCTTAAACTACTAAAAAATGCATGGTTAATGACTTTTTGACCAGCTTAGACGAAATGACAAATAACCACTACATACTATCACACAGTCACACTCGGGTTCAGAGGCGGGAGTCTGCGTCCACATGTTGTTGAAATTACCAATACAGTCAACAGTGGGGCACACATGGTCGATGACTTGCAAGTACGTGTTTAATTTAGTTCATTTTTTGGTTAACGAGTTACTTTTTTACTACATTTTTAGCAAAATATCATCTGAGGTCCCTTAACTTATTTTCTGTTTTCGTATAGGTCCCTTAAGTTTCCGAGGTAATAAATAGGTTCCTTAACTTTAAAAAACGTTGCACCGTTTTCCCATTTAACGTTTTAATAGTAACACCGTTAAACAGTGTCTGATGTGGCCATTACAATCCCTATGTGTCATAATCATATGTGTACACGATTTGTGTCAAAAGAAAAAAAAACATTTTTGATATAGTTTAGGCAAACATATTTCTAATAAAATTTGTGAGATTTTTTTTCAATAAAAAAAAATATAAAAATTTCATAAGTGTCACTACAAAAAATAGATCAAATAACATGGCTTTTAAAACCAATCGTCGGAGTTTTAAGTGCCGCAATCTTCAAACTATCACAAAACGCGACAGTCCAAACTAAATTGAAGTTCCAAACACTATTAATCCATAAGAGAACGAAGGGATAGAACTGAGAATAAAATAGCGAATCGAAGACCTAGAAATAAAGAAGCAAGAAGAATTGGGATGGAACAGAGGCGAGAGCTACCCAATGTAGTGTGTTTTGGGGTACTTTACTGTTCAGAAAATTTTAGGTGGTGTTCAAATACGCGAAGTTCGTTCTTCAACAATCGGTTTGGTGGAAAAAAGTTTAATTTAGAGATAAAATAAAGTCTGACGCTAACCGGTGTGTTTTGGAGTACTTTAAGGTTCAAAAAGTTGTAACTGCTAAAATAAGCAAAGTTAGATCATCAATAATTGATTTAGGGAAAAATATTAAAATTTCGTGACAAAATATGTAAAACGCGGCGCTAAATAGTGTATTTTAGAGTATTTTACGATATGAGAAAAATCGACCTATCTCACATTGGATGAGCAATGACCTAAATTTAAAAAACAATAAAACTTTCAATTGAGCTATCACACTTTCAAGAAACCATACCTCTACTATTTTAAAAAGTATGAAATTTAAGGAAATAATGCCACACTTGTGGCATTTTTGTTCTTTTTTTATTTGTTTGTAGGGTTATTGAAAAAAATAAATCCAAATTTGTGATAGAATATAGAATACAACAAGATGGTTTTCCTACTCCTACCAAAAAAAAAATGAAAAATGTTATTTGTACCAAAAAATTATACCAAAAATATACCAAAATACAAATACATATGAGACACGAAAGAAATACGCATATAGTATATTTTCTTTTTTATTTTAAATTAAGTTCAGTATTATACGCGCATAATATAATTAATTTTGATGTAATGGGACGTGATGGGGGTCGATCCGGTTTGCTCCCGGGTTTGATTCCCGCCTACGTCAAATAAGGTGTTGGCCAGTGAAATGATTAAGAGCCCCAAGTAGCGAGCGCAGATTAGTCTTTCGTTGACAGCGTTGGGACACTGCGTGGGTCGCCCGCGAGGGTCCGATACCAAAAATAATATAATTAATTTAGAATAAAAAATAAATGGATTATATGCATATCCCCTCCATATCTCGTAGACTCATACGTATTTGTATTTGTATTTTGGTACACTTTTAGTACGTTTTTTTTCATCTAAATAACATTTGTAAAAAATAGGCAAAATTACACCAGATGACCTTTAAGTTATTATTTGTAACAAGTTGGTCATTTATTTTTTAGTTTTGTAACAAATAGGCCCTTTTAGTGATTACCCTAGCTTATGTAAATGCTACTTTATATATTGTGATTATTCTAGCTTATGTATTTTGGTTCAACCAATCATATTTTAGTGTATTTTGATGTAATCAACGATATGACATTTTACTAAAAGGGTCGACGGTGTCAACGTTAGGTAACTTAAATCACCTATTCGTACACCAGACACGTATAAGCCCTCATCACATAAGTGTCTTTGCATAAACTATTTCTGAAGTATATGATAACATCAAATCAAACTATTTTTATATAAACTGTAAGTTATTTTCATAAGCTATATGGAAATAGTTGTTTTACGGACAGATCATAAGCTCTTCCAATAAGTCTCTCACAACTCACAAGTGTTTGTGTCGGTACATAAGCGCTCATGATATAAGCACGTAATTAAGCTATTTACCCAAATAGTGTCCAAATTAAGAGCCTAGAGAGAGCATCTTATGTTACAGATGGAAAATATTGATGAAAGTGAAGATTTTGTGACAGTGTGTTGCGTTAGCTATAGTTGCTACAAACTTTGATAAGCTTTTGGTGATAATTGATATACATCTCATTAGAAACTGAGGAAGATGACATCAAGTCATCAAAGAAGAATATCCATTCCAAGCAAAGTGAAGAACCTGAGATAGACAAATCCTGGAAAGATCTCCTTAATAATCCCAATGAATGGTGGGATGTCCGTTCAATAAAGCCCAAACAAAATGTACCAACTAGTAGCAGGAAAAAAACATTGGTTTGATGAAGTCATTCACCAAGTTGGGTGTATCTTTTTGCTCGTTCTCTCTGTTTCACCTCCATGTAATTAAGCTTATGCCTTCTTAAAGTTTTGTTGTTCAGATATATGTAAAATCTTAGTGACTCAGCATTTGACTTAGTCATTTTCAGAAAGCTATATTAGCTGTTTCTCATGTTCACCTACGGATTTCACCAGAAGTTTTGCTATTTCTGAGCTGTATGCTACTTAGGAGGGAAAGAATATTTACTCTATATTTATGAATTTCAAGTTCCTAGTATGGAGTATTGCTAGTTTTTATAATGCGAGTCTTTTGGGTCATTATATTTTTAAATTGTGTTGAGATAGTGTGAAAGGTGATTTGATTTGGTAATATTGATAAAAAAACAGTAAAAAGAATGTATTTATAGCATTCCTTGTGAATACTACCTCCGTCCCATTTTATAAGTTGTTTTAGCAAAATCAATTTGTCCCAAATTAATTGTTGTTTTACATTTTCAAGAAAGCATCTAACATGTTTTTCCACTATTTTCCTTAGTAATCATGACAACTTTTTATATTTAATAAATGATTCACGTTTATCTATGTAGAGAGATAAAGAGTTAAATGGTAATTTAGACAACACTTTTTATAAAATCTAGACTACTAATCATTTTTCTTAATATGTGCGCAACAACCTTAAACTAGATATAAAATGGGACGGAGGTAGTAAATAAAGCACTGAAGTTTGATTAAATCTGTCAGAGGATAACTAAAAACAAGAGAAAGAAAAATCAGGAAATGTATCTCCTTTCTGAAGTCTTCTTGATTAGCAGGCAGGATTACTGTCTAGGGCTTGTGTAAAACTCTTCCAGCTAGTAAAGCAGCTTCCATGACTATCTTGATAACTTCAACCACATCATCCACTTGACATTTGTTTCCCTTGAATGTTGGTGACCTTGAGTTCTTAAATTTTTCCATACAGTCTATTAATGATTGGCTGCACTGTTGGCTTAGGTAGTCATCTGCATAACACCATCATCAATCAATCATTACAAGTTACGAGTAGTTCCTAAGACCTACCTGCATAATTCTATAACTTTGATAAAAAACAATGATGTTCTTTTTGTTGTTGTAGAATTTATCAAATCTAAAAGGTTTGATTGTTTGACTTGGATTTGGATTTATGCAAATCTAAAAGGTTTGATTGTTTGATTTGGATTTGAATTTATCAAATCTAAAAGTTTTTGATAGGATTAAGATCAGATGATCCAGATTTTAAGAGCAGTTTTTGATTTCTACTCAATGAAAAATTCCAACTTGAAATTTGGACCATCTGATCAAAGATTGAACGGTCTCAAACTAGTTGACTGTCCGACTACATACAGTTTCAACAGCACACAAGCTGGATCGTGGTAAAATAGTAAATAGTGGTTTCGTAGAGGTTGTTATCATATTAACAAATCCTCTTAAGCATATTCATTTGAGTGAATGAGAAGGGATGCAAAAAGGGTCATATTTGTAGCCAATCAAATTATGTTACTAATTTACCATATCCAGAGTTAATCATCCAGGTATGAAATAGATGAAGGGTCATGATTAATTTCTTTTTATATATGTTTATATAAACTTCATGACAGATACACAGGACCTATTAGTATACTGCTCAAAAATTTAATCAAGTAAAAAATCCCTTTCAACTGCTTTTGTTTCATTATTATTAAAGAATTTAAACAACATATGTTAATTCAAGAATCTACCTGGACTCAACTGCTTTTGATCATTTGTTTGTGCATACAATACAATACCACCGACACCACTAATAACTTTCAACGAACTTGCTGACTAATTAAATTTTCTGCTATATCTATTAAAATGGTGTATTTTCATCAGAGATAACTTAGTGAGAAAATTAGTGATATGCTTCCTACAAAAAAATTGTATCCAAAGTATCAAGTAAGTATCTCAGTTGATGAGCTAAGGGACAACGAAGGAGTTTAAGCCAGAGAACCAGAGTTCAAATCCTAAAAAATAACAATTATATATCCCTCCCCTAACTAATTAACCACTAATATTTGCCTATCAAAAAGACTTGTACCAAATTGAACCAACATAGCTTCTTAAATATCTGGCTACGGGTTTAATTCTTGACCGATGTGTATGAAAAAACATCTGGGAGGAGGAGTCAACCTTCTCAATACCTTGAGAAATTAGTCTTTGCAATTGCGCACGGATATACCTTGGTTTTTAAAAAACATCAAATTGAAGATCTTGTTTCTAAAGGGACTTCATAGTCAATCCCACTTACATATTATTGGATCTCATTGAATCTAATGAAGTCATAATATAAAATATTTTTAACAAGAAATTACTTATATATATATATATATATAAAAACTCACTGTTTTTGGATGCCACACATTGGTCATGCTTCATACAACAAGAATCAAGGCCATCACAAGGTCTTTCCCCAGGACATCCACTATACAAAAGGCCACAGTACTTTCCATATCTCAACAATGGAGGCACTACAATTCCAAAATTACATAGTTAATCCAATTATGTCAATTTTCAAAACAAGAATAAAATTTTAAAAAAAAAGAGTTAGACATTTATTTACCTGAGCAGAAACTTGACTCACATTCTCTACTGCACTCTTTGCTCTGCAAGTAAATGAATAAATAAAAAACAAAAAAGAATTAATAAATTTCTATAATAATTATATAATTATATACTTAATAAATTGGATATAGTTTAAGCATGAAACATACCACAGAAACAGCTACTCCAGTTGTTTCAGCTCCTATGTTGAGAGCACAAATTGGAGTAATTAAGAAGTTGAAAGCAAAAGTGCAAATAAAGAAAAGAGGATATTTGAATAACTGTGTTAGAACCATATTTTCTTTGTATAAAAAGAAAGATAAGAAATATAAAAATCAAGTGAAGTTTGTGAAGCTTGGTTTTCCTTAATGGCTCTGATTTATAGGAGAAAAAGGGAAAGGGTTAAATTTCAGAACAAAGTGTTGAAGGCACAGAGGAAGATAGATAATAATAGCATAGTAGACAGGTGGTTTGTTTTGTAGTGTCTCGTGACTGTTTTGTTTTATTGTCATTATTTTATGTTATTCTTTATGTCATGTTCTTTACGTTATTACCATTTTTAATGCATTGTGTGATAGTATAAAAATTTAGTTAAAGAAGTTTAGGTTTTGAAACCACTCTATTATCTATAAGAAGTGTTTTTTATTTTTCAATAATGTGGAATTATATTATTAACTAATAGTGTTTTGCGTCTTGTCAAAAAAATAGTGTTTTGCGTAAAAAAAAAACTAATAATGTTACATTTTTTACACTAACTATGAATCAAGACTATATACTCTAAGTCTTAACCCGTGAACTACTTGGTTAATATCTATAGTATCTATAGTCTGTTTAAGTCATTAACTTTGTTTTTGCCATGATATGTGCAATATCTGGACTATAAAAAAAGTTGTAAGTAGTTCTTTCAAAACGAAAACAAAATCAAATACAATCCTGATTATGATTGGAAACGAAATTAAATTACCTGTTTCCAGATCTGGAGAGGAAGGAGAAGATACTGTTTCAATTACTTTTTCTATTTTTTTATTTTTTAAATGGAATTACATATTATATATTTCTAGTTGGCTACACTTACCAACTGATTAAGTGGCCAAGTGGTAATTCAGTGTGTTCATTAGGTTGAGGTCATGGGTTCAAGACCCATGCTTGCCAAAATTTGGACTTTTTTAAGTAACACATTATTCTACACTTTGCCACATTAGCGCCACGTGGCATCCACCCATTGGTTGCTGATGTGGCACATGTCAGTGTCATGTGTCCATGATGACATGGGGTGCTGACGTGGCATGTCAGTGACACGTGGCATAATGGTCTAATGAGATGATGACACGTGACATTTATTTTTTTGGATGGAAAACTGATCGAGGGGCTTAACCATAAACAATTTATATTTGCAAGGGTTATTTTAAAGTTTTTTTTGGCCTATTTGGATTGTGCGTGTATTTGCAGGGGTCGAACGAATATTTAAACAAAAAAAAAATCATTCTTTAAAAAATAATTTTTATGAGAAGCTACTAAAAATAGATTCTCATTTGAAGCAATTTTTAGATCTTCATTTTTTTAAAAAAGCTATAACAAATTGATTGAAAACTTCTAAAATAGATTTTTTTTATTTAAAAAAGTGTTTATTTTTTAAAATAAGCTGTAACAAACGGGCTCACTTATTTTTTGGAAGTTCGAAAACCTTCTAGAAATGAGAATTCATACATTATTTCTTTTATCACCTATTATTTCTATTACCTCAACCCAAGAACCGTTTCGAATTCGTTTTTTAATGGTTCAGCTGGTCTTTTACTGGTTTTGCGGTTGCTTTATCGGTTCTTGCAATAAGCGGTTTCCATGCTCAACTGGACTGGATTTGGATCTGAAACATGACCCAATCAGTTGAACTGGCCGGTCCGATTCTCTGAACTATGGCAGTTGGAATGACAATCGTCATTAGAAACTCACGCACACAACAACGAGGTTTTGGATTCGAATCCAATATATGATATTCAGCTTAACAATTTCGATATTTACCAATTGAGCTACGTCTTATGGATTGAAAGTTGGACTCTAGAATATATAGAAATGTATATTGACCGTTAGAATTAAACAAATTAATCACATCTAATATCTTCCATATGTTAACTCATGGAATACATTTCCTATATGTTCAAGATTCCAACTTTTAGAATGTATATGTAATCCAAAAATATATGTAATCCAAAAGTATATTCTTGGATAGCAATGTAAGTTTAGAATAATAAAATATATAATTAAATTTATTTTTGGTTCTTATAAAATTAGTAGAATTTAATTTTAGTCCTTATAAAAAGTTTATTCATTTTAGCCTATACATTTAAACAAAACAGTGTATTTTTAGTCTCTTAGCAAGGATTAAAAACGAATAAGAACTAAAATCAATAGTGATTAATTTTTAAAATATATTTAATCATAAAAAAAGTATGCTCCCGGAAGTAATATCAGGGCAGTGAAGTGAGCATATAAAAAAGAAGGTGCAAAATGCAACCAGCTGTATATGTTGCCAAAAAAGACTTCTTGGATATGTTACCCAATTCTCCGCTGTGCCCAATAGTATGATTTTCCTTTGGCCAATACTTATTAAACTCCAACTTCTACTTACCACACCCCTTACCATATGGAAATACTAAAATACCCCTAACACTCCAAAAATTCTCCCCTATCCTTCTTCTTCCCCTCCATCTCCTATACACTCCCCTTAAACCCCACACCTCTCATCTCTCTCCACTCCAAACCCTATTCTATATGAGTGTAATTGGGTGCAAAATGAGTGGTCCTAACTGAACCCCCTCACTAACAAGTAGATCCGCCACTGTGCTAGCATATGAACTTAAATAGAAGTAATAGGCGCAGGTCTTAGCTATTTTTGACTAGTCTATCAGGGTTGTAACTTGTTGGTGCTTTCACTTGTACTTTTACTTTCTCGGAGTACTCCTTTTCCTTCTCAGAATTTTTCCCCTTTGGATTTTAGCCCTTGGGGATTTTAACAAGGCCCTTTGTCACTCTTGTACCGATCGAAGTACACCTTGTACTCACATCAATTACTAATAATTCTTTGACTTATCAAAAATCAAAAAACTCACAGTATGGTTCAATTCCACGTCTTGAACTCATGCCACAAATTGTGCTTTAAATCATTCTTATAGAAACACGTTGGCAACAAGAACTCCAATAAACTACCGTTGGAGATGATCTAACTTTTACAAATTAATATCAATTTATTCCTGATATTTAATTCTATATATCAACAATTTAAGTCCATTACTTTTACAATTTAAATAACAAACTTTTAGTACGCAACGTATGCATCAGCACAATGTCAGAAAACATGCAATTTCTATCTGACCCTCTCTAAAGTCTAAACTAAAAGGCAGCCTCTGTCATATATTGATATATAGTGACGAAGGATATAGACATATATATATATATATATATATATATATATATATATATATATGTGTGTGTGTGTGTGTGTGTGTGTGTGTGTGTGTTGCCAACTGCATGGAACTGTCTCCCTCATCATGCCATAGTCCAGACACACCACTATTGACAAAGAAATTAACTCATTGCCGCCTTTGTCTTTCTTGCATGTGCATGTTGATGTTGGACTATGCTTAGCATAATTAATCAAACAAATGGACAAAATTTACTAACACATATAGCATGTAAAATAATGTGAATTTGTTGGGTGAGGAGCATAATAAAACTTGACTACAAAACGTGATGCTTATCAATGTGCTGCTAAAGATACTATACCTAACAACGGTGCTTTTGAAGCATCCCTGAACATTAGGAATCAACAACACTTTTTACGAAAGTGCTTCCCATTCTCCTACATTAGGCAGTGCTTTTAACCCAAAGTACTTCTTATTTTATTACAATAGACAGCACTTCATATTGGAAGCGCTACTCTTCTCTTTTTTTAGTACATTTATCAGCGCTTTTATAAGAAGCAGTGCTAATTGTCTTTTTTTTTTAATTACAAAATTCAACTCGTCAGGTTTTTCCTAATAATTCTTCCCTTGATTTCCCCCAAAACAATTTGTAGTTATTGTTTTCTAATAATTCTTTTCTTCTAAGTCTTAGCATAACTCTATATCCAAACTAACTCTATTGTAAAAACTTCTTTTTTTTTTGACAAGTTTGTTTACACAGAAGTGGAATAATTTTTTTCCACAAAATTCATTTTGCTTGGCATCATATAAGACATACTTATATAAATTATAATGCAATGCTGTACAGTAGTTACAGTAATATTCAAGCAACGATGTGAAACTTAAAAAAGAGAGAGAATGGGTGAAATTGAAGTTGTTTTTTTGGATAGAGGAATTGAATCAGATCAGAGGAGTTTCCATGCCTTGCCACCATCCATATTGAATTTCTTGAGTCTTCCAAATAACATAACAAGAATAAGAATAATTTTTCCTTGGTCACTCCATTTTCCAACAAATCCAATCCACATGTCTTTACAGTTTGCCTCCGGATGCAGCTGTCTTGCACAACTGTATCCTGTGCTAAATCCTACGTTTCCATAAGCACTGTTTGTTTAATATCCACCAAAAATACACGCATTAGTATATATGTTTTTTGAACAAAAGGAAAGCAATAAAAGGAACACAGAACAAAGCAAAACTAAAAAGTGTCAATTAACAAAACTATTCTTTTTTTAAATAGAGTGACAAATAACACCCGTAAATTTGATCATACACGCAAACCAGAAATATCGGGTTTGATAACCACAAAAAATGTTTAGCTTATATATTTAATAATGTTGATTTTGTTAGTTGTGCTAGGTCTTGTAGACAATTATTAGATTGTTTGCTAAATCATTATTATTATTAATATTTTTATTATTATTGTTATTATTATTATTATTATGGTGCTAACCAAATATCCTCTGCGCGTAACTGATTGAGATGAATATGGCCCCCAATAATCGTTATGGAGTAGCTCTAAAATCACGATGTCATATACGGATAACGTGTCATGTTCTTGAGATGAAGATGCATCTGCCACGACACGAGTATGATGCATGGTGATTGATGTTTTGAATTGAATTGCAGGAAACAAGTACTAGCAACTACTTAGATAATTTTTTTGTCAAAAAAAAACTACTTAGGTAATCTCAATAAAATACAACATTATTTTTGCTTCAAAGAATATTATACAACATTATTGAGCTTCGTCTTTTATTTTTTTTCTCAAAACAAATCTGATTGACTATATTCGACTACATTATTTATATTCTTACTAATAATAATTTTTATACATTTATTCTTTTGAATAAATCTGATTGACTATATTCGACTACATTATTTATTCTTTTATTGATAGAGCAGATAAAAAACCGTTTTATTTTTTCTTGAGTGGCGTTCCTCGCCATTGTCAAACCTTAATTCAGTGTTATATATGTATACAGGTTTTAGTACCCTTTTTACCCACTTAACGAAATTTCTTTGCTTATCAAAATAATAATAATAATAATAATAATAATAATAATAATAATAATAATAAACATCTAACCTTATAACTTCAACAACGATGTTTAAGACATTGAAATTGAGCGGATCCTCCTTCAATTTATCTCTCTCAGTTATGCACACAAGTATGACGAATATGACTAAGTAGGAGAGTTGAGAAAATATCAAATTCTCAGTAACATTTCCTTTTCTCTTTTTCGTTCTATCATAGCTTTCTGAATTTAACCCCTCATCTTTCAATGGAAGGAAAGAGGTGTATGGAGGAAGGTACCTGTACGTACAAAAAAAGAAACATTTTAAAAAATCGAAATAATCGAATGATTCAATTGGTTAAATCATGAATATACACCGTCTATAATTCAGTTATTTCGCGCAGTTCGATTAGGGTTTCATATAGGTAGGAGCAGTTTAAAGTAGTTGAAATATGACACAAAAGTCTCACCAATTCGATGTCTAATTCGATTTTCAACATATTGGTTGAAGGATAATGATTTTATTATATGTTGGAAGCTAAATGCCTTATTAGTACTTTGATACTAAGTGTGCCTAATTAGTCAATATAACATGTGAGCAAGAATTATATTAATTAGACATTATGTAGCTAGTTGAATTCATAATTATTAATTTCACGACATATTTTGTGCCATGTTTCATTTAGGAATAATTGTACATTAAAGTAACAATGATTGAGTTATAAAATATTAGCTAGGTAGATAAAATAAATATTAGAAATAAGAGAAAATAGAAGTCAAATTATGCAATATCAAAACAATTGAAAAATGGAAATGATTAGAAGAGTGCATGACATGGCATATAACATGGGACTAAATGATCAACCTAGGAGTTTTTCTAATGAAATAAGTGAGATCAACATTATTATAATATATATGACTCAATGCTATGCCATGCTGCAATAATGCAATTTTCAAAACGTTTAAGTATATGCGGGGAGAATTTTCAAATATGTAAATCTGACTTCAAGTTATTTATTATTATTTGCCGGTTGGTTCTGGGACTGGGTGGTACATAAATATAGTTAATTATATAAGACAAAATTTACCTACAGTATACTAGGCAGGTAAAAAAACAAAAAAAAATGTGGTCAATTATGGGTTTTGACTTTTGAGCTATTTATGGATTTGAGGTATTTTTATTAGGGGTGTTCAGTGGTTTGGGTAAATCCGAACCAACCCACTGCCCAATCCAAATCGAAGCGTTTGGTTTGGACAATTTTCGTGATCGGATCAAATCCGAACCAACCCGTTAAGAACCGTGCTAGTTTGGTTCGGATGACGAATTTTAAAAATTTAATCCAATCCAACCCGTGAACCCGTACATATGTCTTTTAGCCTTCTACAATTCCACTCCTCTTCAAATTCTCCACTCAATTCTCACATCCATAGACCACTCCCTCCTTCAAAGTCCAAAGCGCTGAGTTTCTAGGCAATAATTCTGCATTCATCATCTTGGATTCTAGCCACTACTCACTACTAGTGAGGATTCCTAAGGCTGTACTATTTATTGATCAACATCGCAGCATGCATACTTTGAAAGCATGACAAATTATATTCACTCCTTCCTCCTCGTGACTTACGTTGATGGCATGTCGATTTAGATACCGCATCAACTTTACGAGGTCATCTCTTTGTAAATAAATATCAATTAAGTTAGATTTGGATGGGATATATTTTCTAAATTATGATTTCGTTTTGGTGCTGATTATTAAAAAAAATGGTAGAATTTAATGTTTTAAAAAACTTTACATTAATTAACGTATGACCCGTGAGCCCAATCCGAACCAATCCATCCATTATCGGGTTGGTTTGGTTCGGATTTTTTAGAAAAAAACTTCAAATCCAAACCAACCCAAACCAATTAAATATGATCGGTTCGGATAACGGATTTAGTTAAAATCCATCCAAACCAACCCGTAAACACCCCTAATTTTTATACTTGAAGAACTCCCCTGCATAAACCTACAGGGGAGGCATGTAACATTTTTTTAGATGAATGTGGTATGTAACATTCAAACTAGCTTATAAAAAATACAATCAAAATAACATAAATATTTAGTAAATCTTAATAACATAAATATTTGTTCAAAAATATTATAAAATCTTAATAAGCCACAAAAATTTGTTCTCAAACCTCTATTTATTAGATAAATAACTTAATCAAATGCTTATAACATAAATATTTAGTAAATAAGCGTGGTGCATAAACTATTTTTTAATAATAAAGATAAAAAATAATCAAAATATTTACATATAAACTACAAGTTTTTTTCTTCATAAAATATCTTAGAGAGAATCTATAGAAACAATCAAATTAGAGTAAATAGTCATTTTGATCTCTAAATATGTGAGGCGCTGTTATTATAGTTTCCGAGTGTATCAAAATTACAAATTTGTCCCCTTTTAGTAATTCTAGGGACTAAACTGACAAAAAAACACATTTGATAACAAAAAATAATTAATAAAAAACACATTTGAGGACCAAAATGACTTAGTAAAGAGACACTTGGAGATGTGTTTGCAACTTCAATACATTTAGGAACTATAATAACAATGTTTTACACATATAGAGACCAAAACGACTCTTTACTCATCAAATTATTGATATATAAGTTTTACCAAATAATGCCAGACATGGGTACACATTTATTTTGTCCTCTGAATATCCGATGCACTATCATTATACTCCTCGAATATATAAAAATTTCAAACACATTCTTGAGTATTTTTTTTTAGTAATTTTAGAGACAAAATTGATTAATAAAAAACAGATTTGAGGAACAAAATAACTAACGAAAAACACTTTTTACGACCAAAGTGACTTACTAAAGATATACTTGAGTATGTGTTTGCAATTCTGATACATTCGAAAACTGTAATAACATCACTTCACACATTCAGGACTAAAATGATTATTTACCCCTAACACATACATAATGTTTGGGTAGTAAGCTAAAGTACTAGTAAGTCATTTCAAATTGATATTAATTATTCATGTAGAGAGAGAGAGAGAGAGAACAAGAGTAAGAGTGAGAGAGAGAGATACTAACATCATGACGACAAATAACACCAAAACAGCTCGAGATACAATTGAGAGGTCCAATATGGTTTCTCCAGTGTGTCTAGAATTCACACTTTGGAACAAAACGCCAATCAACTTCTCATACACATTCAATCCATTCAAACCTTCAGAATTCCAATCCATCACGCAAAACAATATAACTTGAACAACAATCAACCCAAATACACTACCCACCAAAAAAAGAGAGTGCCGTTTTGGAAGCAAGTGCTTATACCCAACTTCTTGTGCATTCTTCAAAAGATAACCACACTCTCTCTTCTTATAAAACTTCCCCAAAAACCAAACACACAACCTTAAACAACAAGGATACAATGTGTTTCCGACAAGTACTTGAGGTATTAACACAAGAAGTAAACCTGAATTCTTCTTAAAAATAATCATGTTTTCATTTGTTGGAATAAAACCACAACTTGCAAATGTTGACACTATTGTAAAAACACTAAATGTCAACTTTTTAAGATTCTTGTTTTTTACCACGCGTTTAGTGCTTGGAATTACCGCGAGGTAAACATACACCCCAAATACACCCACCAAGTGGACAATTAACAGGTAACCTAGTACGACATAACCTAAATATTTCATCGACAAGTACCTTAAATTTTCGTTTGTTGTGCTCAATGACTCATGAGATTTGTTATGTACACTTGTTGCACTACTCAAAGTCAAAGATTCATGAGATTTATCATGAATATGAATCTCATCTGTGACAATTCCTAGTTCAATTTGACTCATAGAAGCTAAACGAGCATGAGAAGAAGCGATTTTATCTAACTCAGTTTTGAGTCTAGATCTAATGAAATGGAGACCTACCATTGAAGTAAAAACTTCACCACCTATGAACATTAAAATGGTTATGAGAATTAACTGAGAGTTAGAGAAAACTTCCATTTCAATTGTTGACATGCTTGAAACTGTAGTAGCTGAAATTGAAGTGAAGAATAAATCTAAGTTTTTTGCTGTGTTTGGTTTTAGAACTTTGAGAAAACCAAAACCCAAAAATGAAAGGGATGTGAAATAAACTAGTTGAACCCATAATGGGTTTGCCCTTAGAAGAATGAAACGACAAAAACATGGTATTAGGAAAAAAATTGATTTCATAAGATGAGTGATGTTTTGACATGAAGAGCTACAAAGGTTTTGCAACTTTCTACCATAACAACCTATGATCTCCATCTCTGTTTCTTGAAGGGTAGAAATATTTGTTTTTATGAATTCCAAAGGAGAAGGAGAGGGTAT
This sequence comes from Astragalus glycyphyllos, assembly GCA_963573325.1. Taxonomy (NCBI): domain Eukaryota; kingdom Viridiplantae; phylum Streptophyta; class Magnoliopsida; order Fabales; family Fabaceae; genus Astragalus; species Astragalus glycyphyllos. Next base: position 4,617,498 of record OY754313.1, on the reverse strand, counting down.
TTAAAGAGAAGTCCTCATGCTAACGTTGTAATTGATAGAGCTGTTATCTCTTTAATAAAATGTCTTCCTTTCTTTTACATTCTTTTTAAATCATATATTATATTAATATGCCTTTTTTTTTCTTACATAGGAACTTGGATTGTGGACTTCCGGCTTATTTAATTCCAGGAGTATAACTGAAAGGTGTGTATTAATAATGTTGTTTATGATCATAGGATTGTTTTTATTTCCTTTTAGCTATAATGTTGTTTATACTCATAGGTTTTGTTCTAGTTCCTCCATGTTTTTTTGTTTATTTCCCCCTATTTATTAATAAAATTTAGGGGGTACTCTTTTTCGTTTTTAATGCTTTTTTCCTAAGAAAGTTTTTGCATCTGAAGGTTTTAGCGAGACTTAATATCCTTTCTTGTGCAAAATAAAAAGGTTATGGTTATTGAAAAAAGATAGTATTATACATATTTTTGACTAAATTGTCTAGAGTAATAATTCAATTCAATTCAATACAATCATGATGGTCAATTATTTATTCAATATTTCTATCTAAATATGAAACAAAAAAAAAACATCCTTAAAAAAAAACTAAAATCACCAAATAAAAGAAATCATTCACATATAAACGATATCTAAAACATGCGAGATATCAAATGGTAGTACATGTTCTAACTTTAAAGGTAGAACATGTTAGTAATCATCGTCCAGAATTGATGGACATATATATATATATATATATATATATATATATATATATATATATATATATTCATTACATTTCTAACTTTATATATTTTCATCACATACAATATTTCATTACATTTGTATTCATTGAAAAATAGTTTTTTTGTTAATATAATATTAGCATTGTAAAATAGTTGGTGACCTATATCGAGGTTAAAATTTAAATTGAAAAAAAAAATACTCACTTAACTAAATTGAGTTAAAAATGAAAACCAAAATAAAGTTTTTTTTTCAAGAAAAAAAATAAAGTTAATATTTGGAGGGTTCATCTAATATGGACCCGTAAAAAAGGGTTCACCGGTAGACCTTTACCTTTGTAAGTATACTATATTTTCGTTTTCATTTTTAACACCGGTGGACCCCCTAATCTAGACAATCAATTTAACAATGGTAAAGATGCTAGACATTTTTGGTTAGTTTTAAAAATACTCCCAATTATTCTAAATTCAACTTTATAATTACCTTTGTTAACAAAATGTCTAGCATCTTTCCAATGCTAAATTAATTGTCAAGATTTGAACTAAATTAAGAGTTATTTAATTTCATTTCCATTTTTCAAATTGTATCCTTTTGAGCCCCACCACAAAGTGTGACAGCATCATGACCGTTCCTCGCGTAGATGACGAAACAACTACTACAAAGTGCCATGTACGTAGTAGATCCAACCATTCAACAGGCGGCTGTTCCTCGTGCTTTACATATTTTGTCACGAAATTAATATTTTGGCATAAACCAGTTATTAAGTAACGAACTTTGCGTATTTGAACAGTCAATTTTTTTTTGAACCCTAGCATCAAACTTTATGAATTCTGTCACGAAATTAATATTATAACCAAACTAGTTATTGAGTAACGAATTCGTGTATTTGAACATCTAATTTTTCCCAACCCTAAAGTGCCCAAAAACACTGCTTAATGTTGCACTTTATATATTTTCTTACGATATTAATTTTTTTTCACCAAAGTAGTTATTCAAGAACGAAACTTTACGTATTTGAAGATCAAAATTTTGTTTTCAGGACTCTAAAGTACCCCAAAAATACACTAATTAGTATCATACTTTACGTATTTTATCACAAATTAATTATTTTGGGAGTTGTAATGTTAACAATATAGCCTTATAAAGTATGGTGGGTCATACTTACAATTATTTTGAGTTGGGAAGAAATTGGAGAAAAAGATGATGAACTAGATTATTTATTTAAAAGGAAATCCAAGTTAGAAATGTTTTTGCCACGTAATACTAGCTATTTTATCTGTGCCACACAAGCATATAAGGGACACATCAACATCTATTAACTCAAGTGGACAAAATGTCCAAAAAATAATTTATGTGTAACGAATTTGAAACATAGATGATCAAAACTGGAAAGAAAAACTTAAAGGACCAAATTAAAATCTGACAATTTTTATGGTGTATATGGTTTTTCAAATAAAAAGTGGTTTGTCTTTAATATGATTAAGAAGGGCGATATAAGAATAATAATTATTAAATGACAATTAATTTTTTTCTTAAAAGTGTATAATTTCTTTTTTATTCATATTAGATCAATACTTGTCGATCACAATACTTGTAGGCACATATTTAGAGGGTATTTTTAGGGTGAGGGAGCAAATCAAATTCCTCATTGGTTAACAACTAAAATTGATCGTAGGATATTGTATAAAATGTTGTGAGTGTTTAAGATTGAATCAACTAGTATTAAATATCAATCACCAATATGATGTGGCACAAGTGGTAGATACTTGGGTCCCTTAACCATTTGGTCATAGGTTCGATTCCTGGTCGGTGCGCATGGAAAAACATTTGTTGGGAGAGGTCAACTCCTTAAATGGATCTCCGATACCTCGAAAGATTAGTCTTCACAGTCGCCGTGGAGGATACCCTGGTTTACCAAAAAAAAAGGATTAAATATCAATCATTGATGAATTTTTATATATACTACATGTCACGATCATATTTAATAGTTCACCTGTGATGATTTTTCACCCTAGACCATATTTAATAGTTCACGATTTCTCACCCTAGAAGCACCCCAAATTTAGGTAAACACAAAAAAAGTACACATTATTTCATTATTTCAAAAAACATATTTTATTTAATTCTTTCAACTTTTAGTTTTTCTTATTTATATGTGTGCCTAAATGTGTGCTTATAATATGCTCTATTTTTCAATAGGTGTGGTTGAGCGGTTGGGGCTCATCCTCCCTTAACCAAGTGTCGAGGGTTTGATTCTCGCATTGGGTATAAAGCAGCAACTTTAAATCCATGGACCAGTTGTCCCACCCTTCAAGGTGTCTCTAATCCAACGAGGGGATTAGTCACTGCGTTTGATAGTGGATACCCTGATCTCAGTAAAAAAATATGCTCTATTTCCGTCATCCCGACCCCTCTTCCCAACCTCTCTTCCAAATATTTCTCTCTTCCCCACCTCTGTTATAAACCAAACACACTAAGTGTTGTGACCCCACATGACTTTCTCGTATCGACAATCATGGTATTAGAAAATACTAATAGTAAGTCATGAGTGAGCTTGATATAATAGTGTTTTTGACAAATGAGTGGGCATGATTAGAATTAATTGGAGTATAATCATCCCGCGTCTATTCCGTGTCCAATTTAAAGTATTTATACATCAAATTAAAGAATACTACAATAATACAATAAAAATACTGCCACTGATTTGTGATAGTACTAGTTTTGACTTTCCACAGGTCTAAGTACTTGTTTTATTGTTTACTCCAAATAATAGACCGTGCAGATTCATGTACTTCCAATACATAATAATGTTGTGCATGTTTGTTGGCACATGGATTAATGAAGGAGTAAACCTTCAATAGTAACGAAAAAAGAAAAATAAACCTTCAATATGATTCTTCATGTATTAATTAAATATAAGTATATTATTAATTGAATTAGTTATAGTCGTCGTCTAATTAGTTGATGGATTTGTATAATAATTAGTGTAATTAGTAAACTAGAATTAATCAATCACTAGTTTTAATTTTCCATTCATTCAACTTCCCTGTTAATGTTTTTCTTTACTTTAATTTCCATTATGGTCGAGAGAGTTATTTTGAGAAAAAGGTAATTAAATTTGTTTGAGTTAGACCCGGGGGTGTGGTTGAGCGGTTGGGGCTCATCCTCTTTTAACCAAGTGTCGAGGGTTCGATACTCGCATTGGGTATAGAGCAGCTTTAAATATCTGGGCCAGCTGTCTCACCCTTCGAGTAGCGAGGGGATTAGTCACTGCGTTCGGCGGTGGATACCCTGGTCTCGACCAGAAAAACTTGTTTGAGTTAATGGTTTTATAAAGTCTAGCATAGGAATTGGTAATTTGTAGGTCGTGTTCTCATATCATAGCAATTAAGTCACTGCACCTGGAGACACATAGGAGCGGGAATCGAGTCCAATTAAGCACTAAAATAACGGAAGTGGACAAAACAAAACACTATATTGCTCCAATATTCAGTGACTATTTTCCAAACCTTTAAGTTCCAAAACAGCCTTGATTATTATACAACATGCAGAATAAACTTTTAATATATATATATATATATATATATATATATATATATATAGTATATATACAGAGAGAGAGAGAGAGAGAGCAAATTTCATGTAATAAGTGTTAGATATGCTAGGATAGGTGCCAGGCTTTTCCCCCTTTCATGTTGAATTTCTTGAGCCTTCCAAAGAACATGATCAAAATAAGGATGAACTTGCCTTTGGTACTCCACCTACTTGAGAATCCAACCCATGAATCTTTACACATATCATCAGGTTTTAGTTTCCTTGAGCAGCTATATCCTGTTGAGAATCCTACGTTCCCATAAGCACTGTACACATTTATCACAATGTTATTAATTAACTGCTAGCATTTAAGTCAAATATCTTAGCAGCAAAAATCCCACAGGTAAAAGAGCACTCCAGAAAGAGAGAGGCAATATGTCAGTTACACCGAGTTTATACAAACCAAAGGATTACCCTACTAGTCAGAGATCTTAAAAGTAGAATTGCGACCTTCTATACTTATGAATCAGGTCCATGTTATAGGCTTAACATGGTTAACAACTATCTATAAATTAAAAACATGACCTCTGAAAAGAATATAGTTTTCGCACGCTATTGATGTTTATGTTATTTTCTCTTATATAATGTTGTTTAGTTATAGCAATTATGGAGTTTTTTTTTTGAAAGTATAATCAAAGCGACAAAGGCTACATTTCGGTGGCACTTAGAATGCTATTTTTTTTTATAGGGCACTTAGAATGATATTAGTTATATTAGCATTGTCTGGCTAGTTTCTGGTAGTTAATATTTCTGTTGTAATCTACTAGCCGTCAGTTACTAGTTCAGCTATATAAACATTGTTGGTATCTTGTAGCAGCATTTATCCATATTCAAATTTGGTAAAAAGCAGTAGATAACGGATAAATTAGCAGATGGGCGGATGAACTAACGAGTGAATCCATACTCGTCATGAGAGACCAGAGAGAAAGAAACCGTGAGAGACCATACAGACCAGAGAGAGTGAGTGACCGAGTAGGAGAAAGAGAAGGAAACAGGGAAATCAATAACTCCAATGCATCAGATTGGCAAGTAGTCAGGAGAAAGAAGACTGAGCAAGCACGACGGAGCACGGACATCGCAAGAAATTACAAGCTGTACCGGAGAGAAGCCAGAAAGACAACATATTTCTTTACAAACTTCCCAGAAAATTTTAGGGCAAAGCACATGCTCAAAGCTTTCTTGAAGTATGGAGAATTTGAAGAAGTGGTCATTCCACCAAAGAGGGATCATAGAGGAAAGAGATTTGGGTTCGCAAGGGCTGTTGATGTTGCGGAACCGGATCGTTTTGCTACTGTCCTAGACAACATTATCATTGGGAGGGATAAGATTCATGTCAACATACCCCGTTTTCAGAGAAATGAAATGGCCGAAAACAACCATCAGCCAAAGATTGTACTGAAAGACCAACCACAAAAACACCAAAACTTCACCGAGAAACCGGCAACAAGTAGCTACTCCAGTGCCTTAAAGAAAAATCAACTCACCAAAACTCACAGTGAAAGCCTTACAAACCAGAAACAACCGATGCAACCTCACAGAAAATATGCGAGCTATAAACCCCCTCCAAGACCAAAACGTCCATGGGCACATAGACACTTCAATGTTGATGAATCAAACATCAAAAAATTAGAAAATGCCTATGTGGGTGTAGTGGAAAATGCTGGAATGGCATATAGAATCCAAGAAGAATTTATACAACAGGGGTACTTTTCTGTTAAAGCAACAGCTATGGGAGCTAACTTGGTTCTCTTAGAAAGTTTGGAGGAAGGGGAGATGGAAGCATTAATAGAAGGGGCCCAAGACTGGTTGGATACATGGTTCTCTGAGATTAGGAGATGGAGTCCAGGAGAGGTAGATGAGGAACATCTGACATGGATCAAGTGTTATGGGGTACCAGTTCACGCTTGGACTGAGGACTTCTTCAAGTTTGTTGTGTTTGGAACTGGAGAATATGTAATGATCGACGAGAACACAGAAAAGAAGAAAACATTAGATGTTGCAAGAATTCTGATAAGGAGAAGGAAGTACGATGTAATAAACTTTGTTGAGAGGTTTGAGATCAATGGTGAAATCTTTATTATCAAGGTGGTTGAGGACTGGTTTGCACCACAATGGTATTCGTGGAATAAACCTAAGGAAACACTTGGATCCTCAAGTAGCGATACAGATGAAGAAATGGATGAAGAAGATGACTTCGGTGATGGTGTTGGTGAAGACGACGACTTCGGTGATGGTGTTGGTGATGACTTCACCATTGCTAGCGGAGAAGAGGAAGTAAATGGAGTCATCGGAGAAGGTGAAGAGACTGGGCGGTTTACGGTGGGTGAAAGGAACTCCGACGGCCATCCAAAAGTGGCAATGAAACATGGTCTCGGGGAAACAAATGAGACACAAAAGTGTACAGTAGTGGAGGAAACATCAGTTTCCAATGTAGAAATAATCATGGAAAATGTGGGGAGAAGTGGAAGAGATATGGGGAATATAAAATATAATCAAAACACTTTAGTAAGTGGTGAAAGTGGAATGAATAAAATAATTGATTGCAATTCAGTGGAAGGCATCGTTAATGAAGGTGAAATAATTAATAACCTCTCACATTCTCCAAGCCCAAACTTGACCTCAAACCTGATGGAGAATCCCACCTCACCCGCTCCCAGCCCATTGCCAATTTCGGTCCCATTTGGCCCACCTGAACTTGACCAAAATATTGTGGAGAAACCCATTCCCTCTGAACCTGACCCTCTACCCAAAACCGTTCTTGAACCAGTGCCTTTCCCTTCCTTTGATCAAATTAGCCTTTCCTCACCATCTGAACCCTCTTCTAAAATCTCCCTTGTTGTTGACCTTTCCCCCCTTCCCTACCTTTCCCCAATCAACATTGGTTCCCAGCCTATTGAATTACCGAGGTGCAATGTTATTGAAGGTGAAGGGAGCCAGCAATTGGTTCTTTCAAAACGTGGTGAAGAAGCCTCATCTCAAATGCTGGTTGAGAATGTGACAAGCGTATGGGCAGATATGACTAAATCCAAGGCAGAAAAAATATGGAATATGGCGAGAAACATTGGGGTCACAGGGGCGAGTAGTGAGGAGGATTACGTTAATAAAATTAAGGAGCTTGAGGGGAGAGATAAGGATAGATATGGAGTGAAGGAGACTAGCCATGGTGCTCAATGAAGATTGTCACTTTAAATTTGAGGGGGATTGGCAGTATCGCCAAGCAAAAGCGCGTTAAGCGTCTAATACAAAATGAAGGAGTTGAAATATGTTTCTTCCAGGAAACAAAGAGGAGTGAAATTGATATCGCTGTAGTTTCGAGGATGTGGGGTGGAGATGATTATGGTTGGCTTGCTCAGTCTTCTAACGGCCTCTCCGGCGGACTCTTGACAATTTGGCGCAAAGGTATTTTTGATTTTCTCTTTTCTTTCTCTAACTCTAATTTCATTGGTTTGGCTGCACAGATGGACGACAAAATAATTTACTTGGTGAACGTTTATTCGGGATGTGCAATCCGAAGGAAAAGAGAGCTGTGGTCTAAACTAATTGAAGAAAAAAATAGACTGAGTCCTGGATTGTGGGTAATAGGTGGAGACTTCAACTTGGTGACCAGTAGGAGGGATAGGAGGGGAAGAAATGTGAGGTTCAGTAATGTGGAAGCACAAGACTTTAGGTTCTTCATGAGTGAAATGGGGATAGTGGAGCCGCCTTGTTTGGGGAAAAAATTCTCTTGGTACCAACCAAATGGAGTGGCTACGAGTAGAATTGATAAGATACTAATGGCGCAGGAACTCATAGACTCTTGGAAGATTAAAGCACAGTGGATTGGAGAAAGGGAAGTGTCAGATCATTGTCCGGTATGGTTAGTGTCCTCCAATAACAATTGGGGACCAAAGCCGTTTAAGTTCATCAATGGATGGTTGGAGCATGACGGAGGGAAAGCCTTTATAGAAGAAAAGTGGAAGGAACTAAAGGTGGGTGGGTGGATGGCGCATGTGGTTAAAGAAAAGTTGAAGTATGTGAAAGAGTGCTTAAAGAAGTGGAATAAGGAGGTATATGGAATGGTGGACCTAAATATTCAAAATATTGTGAAAGAGATAAATTCAATGGAGGAGGAGGGGTGTAGCGTATCCGAATGGGATGAAGAAAGATGGAAGGGGTTAAATAAGGAGTTTTGGGGAGAATTACATCGGAAAGAGAGTTTATTGGCACAAAAGTCAAGAGAAAGGTGGATCCAACAAGGGGATGGGAATACAAAATTCTTTCACAATTCCATTAAGTTACGACAAAGAAGGAATCAAATAGAAATGATCAAGGTGGGAGAGAGATGGATAAGTGGGGTGGAGGAAATTAAAGAAGTGAGGAGACACTTTAGCACGCAATTTAAAGAGGAGAGATTCATAAGGCCAACATTGGATGGAATTCAATTCAAGAGCATATCGGGGGATGTGGCGGAAATGATGACAGAACCTTTTTCTTTGGAAGAGGTTAAAGAAGCGGTGTGGAGTTGTGAAGGAGATAAGAGTCCGGGGCCGGACGGATTTAATTTCACCTTCATCAAGTCTTGTTGGGAGACTATAAAGGAAGAAATTTTTGAGGTTATGGTACAATTCCACGTTAACGGAAAATTACCGAGAGCATTCACTTCATCATTCGTTGCCTTGATCGGGAAAAAGAAGAATCCACAAGGTCTAAATGATTTTAGGCCAATTTCTTTAATCGGGTGCATATATAAAATCATCGCTAAGGTGTTGTCTTCAAGACTCAAAGGGGTACTAGAAGGAATAATTTCCAAGTCACAATCCGCTTTTCTTAAAAATAGACAAATTCTTGATGGGGTGGTGATAGCAAATGAAATCATTAACTTGGTGAAAAAAAAGAGGTGGCCTATGTATATGTTCAAAGTAGATTTTGAAAAGGCGTATGATTCGGTAAGTTGGTGCTTTCTAGAATATATGATGACGAGGATGGGATTCAATGACAAATGGAGACTGTGGATGAGAGCATGTATTTTTAATGGGTCGGTGGCCGTGTTAGTGAATGGGAGTCCGACGATGGAATTTCAAATGGAGAGGGGGATAAGGCAAGGTGATCCATTAGCCCCTTTCCTTTTCTTAATGGTAGCTGAAGGGCTTGCGGGGCTAGTAAGCTCTTGTGTTGAGAATGAATATTTGGAGGTAGTAAACCCGGTGGTACCATTCCCGATGCTACAATATGCGGATGATACACTCATAATGTGTAAAAATACGAGAGGAAATCTTTGGTGTTTGAAGGCTGTACTAAGAGTCTTTGAGATGGTATCGGGACTAAAAGTGAACTTCTCTAAGAGTTGCCTAATGGGGGTGAATGTCGATGACGAAGATATAGAGAGAGCTACACGATTCTTGTATTGTAGGAGGGGTCAAATTCCATTCATTTTTCTCGGTATTCCAATTGGCGCAAATCCAAGATTAAGCGTCACTTGGAATCCGGTCATAAAAAAGTTAAGGGATAGATTGTCTATGTGGAGGAGTCGACAATTATCAATGGGTGGAAGAATAACTTTGATAAACTCGGTATTGGCAAGCCTCCCATTATATTATTTCTCTTTCTTCAAGGCCCCAAAGAAAGTCATCAAGGAGTTGATTCAAATTCAACGCAACTTTTTGTGGGGTGGCACAAGCGAAGTAAGAAAGATGGTTTGGGTGAGTTGGAATAAGATATGTGTTCCAAAGGAGTATGGTGGATTGGGAATAAAGAATATGGAGATCTTTAATTTATCATTACTCGGTAAGTGGAGGTGGAGGATGTTGGTCGAGAAGGAAAGCGAATGGAATGAATTATTGGGCAAATTATATGGTTCAGATGGGGTACTAAACAGTAGGCAAAGGTCTGTGTGGTGGAAAGACATTAGAGGGATCGATGAAGAAAACTCTTTGCGTCCGAATTGGTTCTCAGAAACTGCAAAACTGAAGCTAGGCGATGGGAAGAGTGTGAGATTCTGGAAGGATAAATGGTGTGGACCTTGGAAACTAATGGAATTATTTCCTAGGCTTTTTTTGGCATCAACAAATCAGGAAGGGACGGTTCAAGGAGCAGGTGAATGGGTCAGAAACAACTGGAATTGGAAGCTGAATTGGAACGTACAGTTATGTGCAGATGAAGAAGCAGAAGCGACGCTGCTGGCTGATGTCCTGCGGCCATTATACCCGAACAGATTACACGAAGACAGATGGGTTTGGTTGGAAGACAAGTCGCTGAAATACGTTGTCAAATCAGTGTATAAGTTTCTGGTAGGAGGAGATGGCGATTTAATCACTGAAAATAAAAAGAGAAAGGTGTTGAAAAGGGTGTGGAAGGCGTCGGTGCCGTCCAAAATTCAAGTGCTAGCGTGGAGGATGTTTCGGAACGGTCTACCTACAAGAGCTGCGTTATGTCACAGAGGTGTTCTGATGGCAAATCAAAATCTGTCATGCGCATTCTGCCAGAGACAAGATGAGGATATAGAACATCTATTTCTCAACTGCTGCATTTCGGTTCAAGTGTGGCTGGAGATTGGCGTATGGAGTGGTGCTGGTTTGCGGCAAAATTGCGACAGATGGGATCATTTTCTTCTTAATTCTGTACAGTTGCACCACAAGTGCAACAGAAAATTAAGACACATAATTTGGTTGGCTGGTTTATGGACTTTGTGGATTTGTAGGAACAATGTAATCTTTAGGGGGGGGACACCAAATGTAACTACTATAGTACAGCATGTTAAAATGCTGTCATGGGAATGGTTAATGTGCAAGATAGCACCTAAGCCACAAATTACTTGGGAGGAGTGGTGTAATGGCCCTCTTAATTCACTAGCTCTTGATGTAAATGTATGAAGCAAAACAATTGTAATGGGATAGGTACCCCTTGTACCCCAAGCAATTCAATTTGACTTATCAAAAAAAAAAAAGAATTAGTGGATAGCGGACAAGTTAGTTAATAGAAAATGATATGTTTAGTAAAACTAGTGGTTAAACACTTAAACTAACTGATAAATGATATGTTTACTGTTGTTTATAATTTTGGTAGATACACATAAGTCTACTTAATGAAGCATTAATCTGAAATTAGGATTTTCATTACAATTATTATTTCTCTCATCAAAAATCAATTTTCTGTCACTATTAAACAGATAAGGACTGAAAATGGTAATGAATTTTAAATTACATCCCTTTATGCTTTCTTTGGTATCATCCACTAGAGTTAGAGTTGAAAGAAACATAGGCATTTGTTAAATGTCACCAGAGCTTTGTTATTTCAATTTCATTTACCTAAATGTTGCTGGTTCTATGCCTTATCTCATTCTGCCCATCTTATCAATCCACTCTTGTCCCCCAATATAAATCTTCTCATGAAGTACTCTATGCTTCACCACCAACCTTTCTCATCATCAAACTATTTAGGTGTTTATCTTATGTCACCAGCTAAACTAATAACATGGTTTAGGGAATTGGATCGAACCGACCGGTTTAACCGATTGGATCGAGAACCGATCAAGTTCATCTTGCTGTGTCTTAGAACCAGCCCAGAGTTGGCCAAACCGGGCCAGAATGGTGAGAACCGGCCAAAAACCGAAGGCGGGAAACTGTTTGAACCAGTCAGTTTATTTATTTATTTAAAAATTCCAGTTTTAAATTCAAAAAATTATCTTTCAGTTAAATAAAAAGGCCAACGTCAAGTTATAAAATTACATATACATAGTTTTTTTATTTATTCTTTTAACTAATATTTAGTTCTATGAAATATATATAATAATTAGTTTATCTTAGTTTATAATTTAGTTATATCTAAAATCTATCACTTAATGTATCATATAATCAGTGTCTTCACTGGTTCACTGACCAATTCGGTTCAAACACAGTTGGATCATTGAACCTTGATCAGTCCGATTTTCAAAATATTGCTAACAACAGTGTTATCAGAACCAGATGGTTCAATCGATTGAACCGGAAAGCGACCACTCCAATGGTTAGTTCAACTCCATTTTGCCCGCATCTTCGTTGAACCTCCCATAACCGTCAATTTACTAGGGTTATCCAAAATGTTTTTTTATTTACCTTTTCCCCAAAAATTTATAACTACAAGTCCAACATATCTTTATTTGTCCTAGACACTCAAAATCTAAGGATCAGCCCTAATTATACAAATTAATATAAAAGTATAAAAGAATAAAATTTAATTAATGGACAAAAATATATTCTGTGACAGTGATAAATTCAGTGAAAGAGAGATAACAGATTTACTTGCCTGATGACTTCTAAGGTGATGTTGAACACATTAAAGTTGAGAGGATCTTCTTTTAGGCTTTCTCTTTCAGTGATGCAAATAAGAATAATGAAAATAACCAAGTAAGATAGCTGAGAGAATATAAGACATTCCAAGCTTTTTTTTTCTCTCTTCACATCATTTTTGTGGTCCCTTACAGGTAAAAAAGTAGTGTATGGTGGGAGATACCTGTAAATTAAGGAATCGAAATTCAAATTAAGTGATAGACAGAATTTTAAATAATTCTCCACAGAATTATTTGTTACCTGTATTTTTAACAGGTGCAATATTCACTAGTTTTATCACCCGTGCGATGCACGGGTTGCGCACGGATTGCGCTATAGTCAAATAAATAAGTGAACACAATATCCGTATATATCAAAAGATCATCATAAAGATATTGAGATTGAACATCCATAAAAAATAAGAAGAAAAAAGTGTAAATAATACTAATAACATAATCAATATTCATCATATGTAAATATAAAAACTTAACCTATAATTAGAAAGAAAATAAGACAAAACAATTAGAAAGCGAAACATGTGAGTATCAAGCAGAGTTGGATGAAAACTACCAATAAAATAGAAGCAACAATACAAAAGTTGAAAGAAGATGATGGGGGTTGTATTGTAACTTAGTATATTTTATACAATATGGGTTCTATTGTAAATATGGTTAAAGTTCCTGCAGGTTAATCGATAATTACATAGAAAAGAAGACAACGTCATAAGAAAAGTGAAGCATGAAAAAAAAAGTTGAAAGAAGGTGATGGAGGTTCTATTGTAAAATTGAAAAAATAATTATTGTTTTTTTACCAAACCTGTTATTGATGAATGCAACGCGGTACTCAAATATAAATGTTGGTGTGAAATGACAAAAATATAGAAGACAACACAAATAGAGAGTGAAACACGTGGTTATCATGCAAGACTGGATGAAAACCATAAATAAAATAGAATCACTTAAAGAAAGTTGAAAGAATACGAAATGGGGTTCTATTGTTGATGTGGCTAAAGTTTCCGTGAATAAAAATTAAATTATAGCTATAAATTAAATAAGAAGATTATAAAGTTAAAAAAATAATAATAACAAAGACATTGAACTTCACGTATTAGAACACTTAAATTTTTTTGAACGCTAAAATATCTCAAAAGACATTGCTTAGCATATCACTTTACGGATTCTGACACAAAATTATTTTTTTAACCAAATCAATTATTGAGGAAGAAACTCTGTGTATTGGGACAATTAAATTATTTTCAGATCCATAAGTATACCAAAACACACTGCTTAGTATCCCACTCTATGTATTTTGTCATAAAATTAATTTTTTCTCGTCCAACCGTTTATTGAGAAACGAACTTGACGTACTTCAACAGTTAAATCTTTTTACGAACAAAAAGTAGTATTCGAACTGTATTTTCTAAACGTCAAAGTACCCCCAAACACACTTCTTAGTATCACACTTTTTTTTTATTTTGTCACGAAACTATTGTCTTTTTCACCATATTAAAATATGAAGAAAAAAAGAAGCAAAAAGATTTAAGTTTAGAATAGAAAAAAATAAAAGAATGGCATGGGTTGTAAATATGATTGAAATGAGTGGTAAAAGTTTAAAAAATGGAGTGACAATTGTTGTAATTATTGCTGAAATGGGGGATGAATTGTTGGCCGAAGGTTGGCGCCCTTCATGCCAACTCGCTTATTAAAGAGAGATATCATGATAATTGATTTGATTCTTGAATAACAAAATATTTTATAATTTTTTTGTTCTCAAATTATTATATAGATAGTGTTGGATATCAAAGTTTTTTGGTTGAGAACAGGGTATCCACCGCCGACAGTGGCGGACCCAGGACCCTAGGGTTAGGGAGTGCAAAATTTTTCAAACACAAATATCACTAAGAATATAATATAAATAACACTTTAACAGGTTCACAACTTGTGTTTAACAGGTTTACAACTTGTGTTGTACTAGACCAACACAAATTAAATAGTACTAACAATTCCTAAAAACAAATTGAATAACACTAAAAGAATCAACATATTCAGAAAATAAAGAACAAATCGATTAAAACTAAATAGACTAACATAATCAAAATAAATTAAATACCACTAACACAAAATAAAAATTAACTAAATAGTACTAACACAAATTACCAATTAAATAGCATTAACAGAATCAAAATTATGATAATAAGAACAAAAATCGATTCAAGGAGACAAAAACTTTTTTTAAATAAAATATGTGAGAGTGGTGTATTAGAGAGGTACAAAACTAGGAATTTTGGTGCAAAATCAAGAACTTGGGTGCAAAATATATTTTTTAGGGGATGCAAAAATATTTTTTCTTAAGGCGTCGGTGCTAAATATTATTTTTCCAGGGGGTTCAACGTAGGTCCGCCACTGACCGCCGAACGCAGTGACTAATCCCCTCGCTGGATTGGAGACACCTCGAAGGGTAGGACAGCTGGTCTAAGGATTTAAAGCTGCTCCGTACCCAAAGGGATGATCGAACCCTCAACACTTGATTGAGGAAGGATGAGCCCCAACAACTCAACCACACTCCTGAGTTGTTGGATATCAAAGTTGCGCATTATCAAACATTTTTTTTATACAAGGAAAATTCCCGATAATTTATTAAATACATTTCAGACAGGTAATTTTAATCATGTTATCACGATAGTAAGTGGGAAGAAGGAATTTATGCCAAGTAATTTTCTTTTCAAAACTATGATTATTATACTGTCTTCCATTTTCCATGCAAGTGGGAAGACAGAATTTATGCGAAGCAATGTCCTTTCATTTCAGGCTAAGTATAACCGTTATGATTCTCTCCATTATTAACCGTAAAATTGCCGTTAGAAAGACAAATACACAAAAAATATAATAATAATATTTATAAATTAATATTATTTTATTCTCTATATCTTTCTCTTTCTAACCGGAACTATCCCGTTATTAGAGACTATCTTTTCCTAATGAGTTGGTGCACTCTTTCGGTATCCCTTAACTTGTCAACTGAGTAATTGATATGGTCTAAGAAGCATTATAATATGAAAAAATACCCGCAAAAAAGATAAATTTAGAACCACCATCGATAGATATATCTTTAATATATACTGTGCATTTGGCGGTAGATACGCTGGTTTCGATAAAAAAAAACTGAGCATAATCATAATTCCACTAGAGGATACAAAGAGATTGGAATAGGTTCTCCCATGCGATATGAGAGTTTAGTAAATTCACACATTAAGGGTTCGTTTGATAGAAGAGAAAGAGATTGTTTGGTACACTCTCTTTTCTTTTCTCTCTTTCTCTTCAACCAAACACACTCTTAGTGTAAAAAATACGAAACTAATTCTCTCCCCTTTTCTCTATCATATTTCTCTCCTAAACCAAATAATAGAAAATCACTCTCTCCTCTCTTTCTCTCTCTCTTCTATCAAATGGACGCTAAAAAAGGAGAGAGAATGTGCTAAAAATACAATAAAGAGAGAAAAAAAGTTTAAGGGTAAGATTTCCATCACATTATTTACTAAAAAAATTAATTTGACAAGCACGTGCCACACCTAGAAAATAGTTTAGAAGTTGGAAACACCTTAAATTTTAGTGTTGGTTTATCTGCCAGGAGAATGTTAACATGTAAAATTGAACCCTCCATAAAAGTATTATTATTATTATTATTATAAAAAATTAGAAGATATTGTCAAAAAAAATTAGAAGATTTAATTTCCATTAATTAAAATTTTATTTTTTTGATTATCTTATTAGTTTTAAAAATCTTGTATAATCTTTAATTAAAAAGGAAAAAATCATGTGAAATTTATAATGAAGAACATAATCTTAATGATTTTTTATAAGAAAAACTGGTTTCAAATTAATTAAAATACTAGAAATATTCTAACCAAATACAAAAAACGACAAACTTATACACTATGAACACAAATAAGCAGGTTAACCCACCAATCAGAAATGCTAAACCTTGTGTTCCTGGCCACCCAGTGGTGTGGTGAAGTCTTTGTTTTGTAATCAATAAGTTTGAGTACCACAACTATTTTTTATTTTTGGAAAAAAAAGTAAACTGTTAATATTAATGCAACTATTTAAATGTTCTCATCTATACCTATATATAAAGGAGATTCATTTTGTAACTGAATTTTTAGTGTCAAATTTTTCTGACCAAAATGCCCTTATTGTAACTACCCACTAACCCTATTTCACTATATTGATATTTATTATTTATATATTATTTATCTATTACTTCTATAATCACTCACTAACACACCAACACATGAAAGATGGGCCCGGAGGGCCGTCTTTCCCCCTAGTTTCTAATAATGATAATAATAAAGTATTTTTACCTTAGAGCTGCTCACTATTTAAAATTATTTTAAAAAACTGAATAACCTGAATTAAGGACAAAAGTAAGCATATGTGGCATACACCCATAATTGTAATAAAAACAAACAATATTATAAATTTGTAATTGATGTCTTCGTGAAAAACACCCAAATAGCTTAAAAACTAACCGTTAAGAGGAAAGAACTAAATTATTACTCAATGTTGGACTTATGCTACATTGAATTGAAAAGAAAAAACATCAAGTTTTGTCTCATACATGCACCATACTATATATAAATAATTTAAATAAAATAAATGAACATAAAGACAAAGAGAGAAACTTACATCATGACAACAAAGAGCACCAAAATGGCTGAAGAGATAGTAGAGAGATCAAAAACAGATTCACCAGCATGTCTAGCATTTGTAACTTGAAACAAAGAAGCAACTATTTTCTGATAGAGACTTAAACCCTCCAAATTCTTGGAATTCCATTCCAAAGAACAAAACAACACAAATTGTATCACATTGAATCCAAAAACAGTAACAATCAGAAGCCAACAATGAAGACCAGACATCAAATGATCATAACCCATCTCCTTAAAATTCTTCAACAAATAAGAGAATTCCTCTCTCTTGGTTATTTTTTTGAGAACATTAATTACAATCCTTAAACATGATGGGTAGAGAGCATTCCCTAGTAACACATGTGGGAGTATAAGAAGTAAGAGACCTGAATTTTTCTTGAAAACTATCATGTTCTCATTGGTTGGTACAAAACCACAACTTGCAAAAGTGGAAACTATTGTAAAAAATGAAAATGTTCCTATGTTGATGTTTTTGTTTCTGAGCACATTTCTTGCACTTGGTATATAGGTTATGTACATAGTAACAACACTAATACCAACAAAATGAGCCACCATAAGGTAACCCAAAACTACATGAATTAGACACTTAAGAGAGTTATACTTAAGTTTATAATCTCTATCATTATTATTTGGAACATCAATAATACTATGATTATGTTCATGTTCATGGTTTTCTATACGAACTAAACCAAGCTCAATTTGAGTGGTACCAATACTATGACACTTATTTTTTGGGGTGAATTTGAGCCTAGCAAATAAGAGTTCAAGTAAGGAAGTGAAAACTTCACCACCTACAAACATAAGAAAAGTAATAAGAATGAGTTGAGAATTGGAGAAAGTCTCCATTTCTATGGTTGTCATGCTAGAAACAGTTGAAGCAGAAACAGAAGTGTAAAAGAGATCAATGTCTTTTGGCTTAAAAGGGGTTCTTGGTTTTGAGAACTTGAGACCCAAGTAACCAAAAAGAGAAAGGATTATGAAATAACAAAGTTGAATGAGAAAAGGGTTGAAATGAAAGGAAAGAAAATGGAAATTGCATGTTTTGGGAAAGAAATTAAAAAGATGTTCTAGCTTTCTACCAAGGTAGGTAAGGTTCTTCATTGTTGTGCTTCTTGGTATGGAGATGCATCAAGTGGGGGGAAATTTATAGTGCATTAGGATGCATGGAAGTGGTACATGTGGACGTGGGGCACTTTGTTTCAATGTTGTGAGCAGGTAAGAATCACATCTCATATAAAAAGGCACATAAATTTCATGGTAAGAAATATAAGCAATTTTCTTAATAATTTTTTCATATTTAATAATAGAATTTTCAAAATACCCTTCAAAATACTTAAAGGGAAGAAAAACAAAATCATATATTTACAGGGTTCAAATTAACATTAGTTTTCAGTTTTTTCCTTTTTTTGGTATCGAGACTTAAGTGATTGGTCCTAAACTAGATTGTATCTTTTAGGATTAAACAATGTTGATGTACCTCCCTTTCTAAATGGGAGCTTTTAGCCTTGTATCTCAACACTGGTGCCGTATTTGTTTCGGTTTAGTTCTTCTAGCACATGATTGTTTGTGCCCTTTGCAATCCTTCATAGAAGGTGGGTAGAGTCCGCACATTTGATGCTCGATCTAGACCTTCCTCAATAAAAAAAATTTTCTTATAAAAAAAATGAAAGCCTTATTTTGAATTTTCAACTTCAGTCATTGCTCTAAAATAATGAAATTTGGTCTATCTTATTCTCTTTTTTGTTATGAAGGTTTATCTTGTTAATACGTATTTCACATAGTTCATCTTTAATAAATGAGTAGAGCAATCTATCGTAGTTTTAGAATTGAGAATAATTAGTTTATTTTCTAATACTACTAATACAAATCATTAATACAATGAGTTTGACATTATTTCGAAAAGGAATAAAATGTGTTGTTTTTTTACTAAAAAAAAGAAAAAAAATGTGATATAAACTCATAAATAAACATTTTTATTTTGCTTTTGCTTTTCTTGCAAAAAATTCTTTAACAAAAAAAAAATTATAACAAGTGTTGCGTTTTGATGTCTGGTTCTGCACTCTTGGTGATCCAACCCTCTTAGTGTGCAAGAGTCCTTTAGTCGCTACATTTTGCAGCTTGAAGGACTAGAGCTTGTACCTCAGTTTTGTGCGTTAGCTTTTATGGGTGAGCTTCCAAACTAGGTGTTTCGCAATTGCAGCAGAAAGGTTGGAGTTGCGAGTGGCGTCATCTCTGCTTAGTTTTGGTTGGGTGTTTATTTGGTGGTGGCTTGAAGTTGTTGGGTTTTTAGGTGTTGATCTGACTATAATCGTCTCTGCCGTTTTGTTTCTAAATCCTCCGTGGGGTGTTTTAGTGTAGCCTTTCTTCCTTTCTGGGTTGGGTGTTGTTTTTCAGGTTCCTCCCTTACTTACTTACGCAAAGTGTTTTGGTGGTAGCTTTGGTGTCTTTGCGGAACCTCTAGTTTGGAATGCTTTAGCTCTCTGATGAGGTATTGGTGTATCGACACTTTGGTGCAATAGAGGGTTTATATTTCTCTTGATATGGTGTAGAGGTTGGACGTGCTTTGGTGTTCTGGTGGCCTAAATTAGTGATTCCTCCATTTGTAAAGGTGTAGAGGTGTGGCTTTAGTGTCGAGGCTTTTAAGAAGATCATGATGTAAAGAAGGGTCGAGACTGTGGCACTTTGGTTTCTAGCAAGAAGGAGCTATTTAGAGATATTTTTCCCGTATATGAATGAGGGTGTTTTGGTGTAACATTGGTGTAGTAGGGGGTATATCCTTGATGTTTTATGGTCCTTTTGGTTCGAGTCTTGATATATTGTTAGTGTATTGTTGGTGTTAGTTTTGGGGTGTCTTTGTCTTGAAGATGCATTTTCTTTTCATCTTTTCTTGGTTGTTGTTTGTAACAATTGTAGGTGTTGTTTTACTTTGCTGATGTATTTGGGTGTTGCTCGAGTATATTGGTGTATTTTGGCTTCGGCCATCCCTCTCAAGCGTTGCATTTTTCTTGGTTTAGGCTCATCAATAAAACTTTCCAATTATCAAAAAAAAGGATGAGCATATGTCTCACTCAAACCCATGAGGAACCACATCACATTTTCTTGTTGTGATGTTTAATCAAGGGATAAACTCCCCCACAAGTACAGTGATGGACTGGTTTGTGTACTTACCAAGCTCTTCCCAAAGTGCTTTAAATTTGTTGTAACAAGCATTGACAGAAAGAGTACATTGAGTGCATATCAGCAAGGAACGTTTGTGTCGAAAAATGCGAGCGCCATTGTTCTGTTGAAATCGAGATTGGAGGTCCTCTAGATTGCAGTTGTCGAATGGGAGAAGATGACACTTGCAGTGTTTTCTGGAGAGACCGAATAGATCAACATACCACTCATAAAATAAACAAGAGGAAGAATTACCCCTAGCCTAGAACCACTACCAAGAAAGGGATAAAATTCTGTCAATACATCTCCCAAAATCAAGAATGCCTCCAGAAAAGATACACCTGTTTCTCAAGTCTCAAGTAACCCAGAGAACAGAGTGGAGATGAGCATCAAACCACATCTGCACCTAGATGGACTACAAACATGAATGAATTGAAGAAACAAGGACGATTGAAGATCTTGTTGCATGATAAAATCGTAGCCCAGTCAACTGACAATAGCATACCTAATCGCGGAAGCATACCCACACCTTCAAAAGAGATAAAGGGAGGACTCCTGACAATCCCCACACAAAACACAAACAGTAGCACCCAAATCCGATATCACTCATCTACTAAACAAGTTAGACCGAGTAGAGACTCTATCCTAGAGAAGTTGCCAGGAGAAAGCGACTAGATTAGAAGGAGCCAAACTCTTCCAAACCAAGTTAAGCACCCGAAGCACCTAATCAGACAGCCTCTGAACACGCGACTGCGGTTGAGATAGAAGAGATAGGCAGAAGCCACTGAGTAAAGACCAAAAGCATGCGGGGACCAAACCTAACAATCTGGCGCCGTTGATAGGGAAAGAGGTCCAAGTAAACTAAGGAGCTCCCCAAGGATAGCCTCCTCCTAAACAAATAGACGACGCCTCAAAGGGATAGCCCAAACCCAAATCCCACTCGACCAACTACCATAAGAACAAACTAGAGCATAAGGTTCATCTGCTATAGAGAAAAGTCTAGAGAACCTAGAACTAAGAGACGAATCATCCAACCATATATGGTGCCAGAATACAACAAAATTGTCATTTCCCACTTTCATCCTAGTGTTATCTAAGCTCCAATCTACTCCCTCAGATCCCCAACTACCAATGAGGCAGAGATCCTTCCACCAGACTGAAGCAAATTGAGGAATACTTAACTCATGAAAATAGGCCATCGATTCAATGGCCCGACCATACTTCAAAACCATAACTTTCCTCCACAAGGCGTCCTCCCCCATGAAGAGCCGCCAACGCCACATACCTAGTAAGCTAACATTAAAAACTCTGAGATCCCTCACACCGAGGCCTCCACCACTCTTAGGCTTACAAATGTCTGACTACCCACATGATTTTCTTTACCCCAGAAGCCCCCCCTCCCCCCCCCCCCCCCCCCCCAAGAAGTCCCTCTGTAGCCTGACAACCTTCTTTCAGACAACCACTTGCATCTTCATAAAGGAGAGGTAGAAGATCAGAACACTACTTAGGACTGAGTTGAGGAGGACTATTCTACAACCAAAACTAATAGAGTTAACTACTTGAAGCGTATGGCCCCAAGTGGAAGCCTTCTTAGGGTTTTCCCCCACCGGAAGCCCGAGATATCTGAAAGGGAGTGACCTTATCTTTCAGTTCAAGAATCTGGCACCCAAAGCCAAGAAGTCGTCAGGGACATTAATTATTATTAGACTGCTTTTAGGGAAATTCACTTTAAGCCCAAAGGCGAGCTCAAAGGTCAGTAGAATAGTCTTCATGGCCCACAAATTCCCAATCGAGGCCTATCCAATCAATAAGGTATCAGTTTCAAATTGCAAGTGGGAAACCATCACGCCCTACTCCCCCAACGACACCCCAGAAAAGATACGACGATATCCACAGCCTGACGCATCAGCCCGCACAAGCCCTCCGCAACAAGAGGAACAAGAAAAGAGCAAGAGGGTCATCTTCCTTCAACCCCTTTCGAATACTCACCTCCTCAGTCGAGGACCCATTGACAAGGATTGAAAGATGTCCACAGAACACACAAGCCCGAATCCAAGCCCTCCATCTACCATCGAAACTAAAGTGGCCCAACATATAGTCCAAGAAACTCCAACTGACAGAGTCATAAGCCTTCTCGAAATCCACTTTAAAAATGAGACAATCGGTATGATTCTTCTTGGCAAGATCGATCACCTCATTCACCACGAGAACACCATCGACTAGATTTCTACCTTTGATGAAGGCATATTGAACCGGGGAAATAAGGGAGTCCATAACAGTACTAAGGCGAGCCGACAAGACCCTAGCCAGGATTTTTCACAGACACCCCAAAAGGGAAATTGGTTGATAGTCCCCCAAGTTGAAGGGAGACTGAATTTTTGGGATCACAGCTACAAAGTAGAACGAGAACAATCTTGGAAGCTTAGCATTAGAATAGAACTCCTCAAAGAAGGTGCCTAAAACAAATTAACATTATAAAGCCACTTTTAATCGGTTATATAACAACAAATTTAAAAAGTATTTTTACATTTTGTAAAACATATTCAAAGAGTTCTCACTTTTTACTACAGAAGAATCTATAAATCGCCTAGAAAAACAACTTAAAACTCCAATTTTAACCGATTTAAACTCAATATGCACAAGTGGCTCTTTACTCTTTTTTTTCATTAATCATTAATCATATGCTCTTTACTTTTTTTCACGGAATCATATACTTCACTGGAAAATGGTTGTTATTAAATTATATTGCATACAAATTAAGCATACTGTGCTGTTTCCTCTCTAGTCTTTTCACGCACTTATTTGGTTGGACATCTATGAAGCCCGGATACGAGATACAATACGGGATACAATACGACACGATACGTAGATACGGGAAAATTTTGAAAATCAAGATACGATACGGCAGGGATACTTCATTAAAAAATTAAATCAAAACTTAAAAATATAAAACATAACTAAAGATACTTCATTTTGCTAATTGACAATTGCTCATAATATTCAATAGATATGATCACATTTACAAAAAAGATACTTCTGATTAAAATAAGTAAGCATAGTTAAATATATTTTCCCCACCCATTTTAAAATATTTTCTTCCTCCTACGAACATGTCACAAAAGATATACAGTCTACTACCCAAGTTAGAATATAGGAAAAAACATCATAAGTCATATCCGAAAGAAGTTTAGGCTTTATAGAATTGCCTACTATTCTGATCAAAGTAAGTAAGAATAGTTAAATGTATTTTCTCCACCCATTTTAAAATATTTTTTTCCTCCTACGAACATGTCACAAAAGATATACAATCTACTACCCAAGTTAGAATATAGGAAAAACATCATAAGTCATATTCGAAAGAAGTTTAGGCTCTATAGAATTGCCTACTATTCACTACTTAACACTAGCTGTGTCATTCTCCTCTCCTCCATTTCCATCGTCAAAAAATAACATAGCTTCCAACTCTGGTTCATCAAGAGACATTTCAGGATATTTCCATGATACGTATCCCCAAAGTGTCCCTCACGTATCCGGTAAGTATCTTGTCTTTTTTAATTTAAAAATAAATATAAGATCCAGGATACTCCCAGGATACGTATCCGGAAGTATTCGACAAGTATCGGTATCGGATACGTATCCGACACGGGTACGTGGTCTAT
The DNA here is from genome assembly GCA_963573325.1 of Astragalus glycyphyllos. NCBI lineage: Eukaryota > Viridiplantae > Streptophyta > Magnoliopsida > Fabales > Fabaceae > Astragalus > Astragalus glycyphyllos. Next base: position 4,593,385 of record OY754313.1, on the reverse strand, counting down.
TTTGGAGTGTCGGGCTTCATAGTTGGACATATATATATACCGACAGTGGTCCAAACAAAGAAAGGATCATGAAATAAAAGAGCATGAATGAAAGGACAGAAACCAAGGATCCATGGAAGGTGAAGGTCGTGTTGGGAAAGAAAATAAAAAGATGCTCTAGCTTAATTTCTGCCAAAGTAGGCAAGAGTCTTCATCGTTGTGTTTAATCGAAGGACAGCTAGCTAGGATGGCTGCGGTCCTTTTAGATATGGGTTCTCTTAAGACATTGTAATAGGTTGTGCACAAGGAAAGACTTATTCATAAAAGTATGCGCAAAAGTGTAAAACAAGATAGTAATGGGCAAATGCCACCCGTAAACTTACACGCAAAATGAAGATTTCGAATTCAGATATCTGCGGAAATATTCAGCCTAATAACATTGACTTTGTTAGTTGTGCTAGGCCTGTTAAGGAAGTGAAAGGTAGAAAATTCTCCTAGGATATTGAATATATGTAAAAACAATTTAAGTTTGGTAGTAGGAAATATAAGCAAATGATTACTAATTTTATTATATTTAATTATATTATTTTTAGGATACTCTTCGATTAAACAAATTTTATTTTTGATAACCCTTATTTTCTTCTGAAACATGTTCCCGTAAGATTGCCTCTCCTTAACAAAGACGGTTTGAAGAATAACTACAAGAAAAATGACCTATATCATAGACATTTTTAGTGACAGTGAAAAACTCGTGAGTAAAGGTATGAGACCGCGTAGGTAAAAACTATAGTGACAGTTAAAAAATTGTGGATATTGGTATGGGCGATATAGATAACTTGTGTAGTTATACGTCATGCATAACACACAAAAGGAGTTATTGTGGGTAAACGTCAAACCTACTTTTATCTATAGACATATTTGATATTAGTTACAGCTTTTGTATATTGGCAAAAGTAAAACTTTTTGTAATGAATGCAATTATTTTCTTTTAATTAAACTAAAAAATTAAATAAGGTTAACTAATATTACACGCGTATGACACTGAACTTAATTTAAAATAAATAAATATATTATACACGTATTCTAGCTGTATCCCATATGCATTCATATTTTGGTACACTTTTTTTTTGTCCAAATAACATATCTCAACTAATAGTGGTGAATCAAAAGAAAGTGAACTTCTTTTTCACGGATAAGAAAATAAATAGGGAAGATATATTTATTAAAAAAATCATTAGTGGTAAAATTAGGATAATCTTCATAATAGAGAATATGGTGGAAAGAAACTATTTACATGCAGTTGATTGTCAGTAGACGTGATCAGCGGTCGTACGCGGTTCAAAATAAATATAAAAATAGAAAATATAGTACAAGGTAAGTAACCTTGGTCGTCTCTCGAGGACCTCTAAATAATGAAATTACCAAATTCAAGAACCAAAATATACAACAAAAGGGGTTTTTTTTAGGAAAAGAGCTTTATGTGTAACGAAGAAAATCAATTAAAGATAAACAATCAATCCATTGGTTTGGTTTCAAGTGCGCTTCTTGGATTTCTCATCGGTTCTAAAATAAAGATTCGTGCAAGGTTTGATAATTCTTGATTGATCATAAACTAAGTGAACAAGTGCCAGTCTGTTTAAAGCAAGCGTCAGTAACACAATTAACATCATAACTGAATTCCATCAATCCTATAAACAAGTGTCATAGACTCTATCAATTTCTATCCAAACTAGACTAAACAAGCGATAAAATAGTTTGAATAATGAAAGTTGCAAAACAAAATCATGATTAAGTAATTAAGCAAAACCGAATCATAAACCGAATCACATAAGCAAATCACAGAAATTGAGTAATTAAGCAAAACACAAACCGAATTTGCAACAAGAATTACAGAGATGAAATTGATAGAGAAAGAATTAAAACCATAAAAAGGAAATAAACATTAAGCACCGAACCTCAAAATCCTTTAGCAACACCCTTCACCAATAGATTGATATAGGGCCTTAAGCTTCCATGGAGGTTACGCTACCAAATCCTCAAAATTGTATAATAATGCGTAACAGAGCCAAAACGACTCTGAATAGCGTATTTAACTAGGACAAAACGAAAACCATAATCCACTAACTAGGTTCTTGGATAAAATCCCGATAAAAATAGTAATTGGCCCATAAACCCGTAATTGACTAAACTGCTTCGGTAATTCGCAGTTTTAACATTCAATACTTCAGAATTGGGTTTCGAGCTCAATAGAATAATTGTAGCTCTGTTTCTTAGATTTCCAACGCATGCTCGCACGCCTCAATCGGATAATCACAGCCAAAGTTATGGCCTGCAGAGTAGACAGGGGTCAATATGCAATAAAAACAAGAATTAATCAAGAATTTGCTATAACGCTCAATTAAGACCCAAAGTCTAAAAACGTGCTAAGGCTTAAATATCAGGAACAAAACACAATTAAAAACACCAAATGCAAAGCTTTAAAGAGTGCATTAAAATGCACTGATCAAGACGTCAATTGATTCTTTGAAGTGTTTGATCTTTTCTTTTTATATAGACAAATTTGCATCAGGTGTCCTTTAAGTTTTTTGTAACGAGTTAGTCTTTTTTTTTGTACCATCGAGTCCTTTAAGCTACATAACGTTTACAACGTTAGTCTTTTTTAATTTTCCATCCAACTCTATTAAAAAAGTATATGTAATAGGTATATAATAAGTTGACATGGGCATCAAAATGCTTACTTGACATGTGACTCATAATTTTTATTTAATATTCTATTAAAAAAATTAACTTCCTTCTTGTTCTTCTTCCTTCCAATCTTAACCCAGATTGTTGAAATCCAGATCTGTAAGGGAAGATGAAACTTCAATCCATGGTCTTTGCAATCTTCATCATTTTTATACTTGCTTTTTTGAAGCGTTAGATTTCTGTAAATCCAGTTCTGTATGGTACTAGTTTTTTTGAAGCTTTAGGGAAGATGAAGATTGCAATGCCCAAATCTATTTACACGGCAATAGTCTTAAAGCTCCAAAATGTTACAAGACAAAAGTGAGTGTTTGTACTTTATGTTGGTTTTAAGCAAAACTTAACACCCACAAAACGGCTGGCTGTTTAAACTCAACAATAGCCGTTGGAAATATGTGGCTAAAAATAGCCAAGTTAGTTACAAACACAGAAGTCTAGTTTGTTACAATAACAAACTTAAGTTTGTGGTCTAAAACAAACTTAATCTAACAGCTAGTTTTCCAGTGAAAGCTATAAATATTACAACATTTTGTACATATTTTCACACAGTGAATATATTCTACTTTTACAAGTTTTAAACTGATGCGTGTTCATATTCTCTTCCCTTCTTGTGTTCCTCATCTCTAAGCTTTGTGTGAGAATCTGTGAGACCATTTCAGAGAGTGAAACCTCGCAATAGAAACAAAACAAGTCAGGTTTTGGTTCTAAATCACACACAATACAGAGAGAGAGATTGAAGAAAAGAGAGAAAGAGAGAGTTTATACCTTCGTATGATATTTTCACTGCCTTAATCTTCAAAGCTTGAAGATCTGAGTACTTCAAGACAGTGGCTCGTTCAAACAAAGAAGAAATCACAAGAATAGTTAGGGTTTCATGATTTCTTGGGAAATTAAAGATCAAAGGTAGGATAAGTGAGTGTTTTACCTGATTGATGTATGATTGAAACTCTGGGAAGAACTCTTGTTGAGAAGAACCTGCAAAGGAAGGTTCAAGTAGATTAGGGTTTTTTTCAGAACTCAAAATTGAAGAACAAGACCAGAGGGCTTTGGTTCGCTACCTTCCATAGTAACTTCGTTGTGAAAAGATTGAAGCAGAATCATCGTTGATTCGTGGTGATTTTTTGGGTTTCTTTGGAAACCCTAGCAGAGAAGAGAAGAGAGAAGACAGAGAAGAAAGAAGAAGGACCAAGAGAGAGAGAGAGAGAATATTGAAATTGTGACTGAGATTTTTTCGTTTTGACTTTAAATATCCGCGTATTATCCATTCAAACCAGGTCCAGGTGCGCAAGACCCATCAAAAACTATTTTTTGTTGTTGATTGGTAAGTTGGGCTGGGCCTGAGTAGACTGGATGCTGATAGTTGCACCTGTTGTGATACTAAAATACACCCCTGCATCAAGAAAGTTTAAAATTAGTGAATTTGAATGAAATTGGTAAAAAATCTAACACTTTATACCCTTCTTCTTCGCCTGATTAGCTGTAAACGAGTTGTTTGACCCACATTTCTAACTCGATCCATTCTTTCTTTATAGACAACAAAACTCAACAATAATTTAGTATGTCAAACATTACAAACCGTTTTAAAGAACCCCTTTTGAAATTTTCAAAACCGTTTAGTCGTGTAGGAGATGTTTTAGATCGAAAACGAGGTAGTTTGAAAAACTGCAAAAAAATTGAATTAGTTCTTGAGAGTACAACAAAAACCCTAATTTTCCATGGATGGAGGCATTAACTAAGTGCAAGGAGATGAATCCTAATTTTTGGGTTTTTTGAAGATTAGGGGAATTCCAATTTAATTTTTTTTAGTAAAATTAAATAAAAATGACATAAAGGATTAGTTGTATGGAAAAAACATAAAGGAGTTAGTTGTTTTTAATTAATAAAATTAAATAAAAGGCAAATAAGCATTACACATCTGCACTTAACTACCAATAGGTATTTTTAACATTGTTAGACAGAAAATAAATAAAAAAAGTTCAATTTTGTTAATGTTATGTAACTTAAAGATTTAGTTGGTACGAAAAAAAATAAAGACCGACTTCTTAAAAAAAAGTAACTTAAAGAACTCCAAATATAATTTTGATATATATATAATATTGTTATGGTCCCTTCAGAATAGTTTAATTTTATACCTGTGGATGTCCTCACATAAGAGATTTAGAAGGCTTGGACACTTTCTCTCCTTTATTTGTCTTACTCATGTTAATTTTCGTTATGTCATGAGATACTGAATTATACAACTTACGTACATGCTAAACGATGAGTGGTAATGTGCCATTAACATTACCAAGTGATGCTAGCTAGCACTAACAACAAGTCAACAAACCACATATAATTATAATATAAAAAGCTAATCAGTTAAATGTTTGATTTGTGTTGCATTTTAAGTTCCTCAGACAGAAACTCCATGATATGATGTTGTCCACAAAAATTAAAGGTTGGCATCCACGTACGTGTCGTATAATAACAGGAGGAGAATGAAAGAAGTGATAGATAATAGATTCCACTGCCTTATCGTTTATCAAATATAAATAAACGTGTGCAAATGGCAATGCGCCCTCACTATACTAGCTTCTTGTTGCTTCCTCCACTCATGCCATAGTATCTTCTTATACTTTTTTTAAATAAGAAATATATTTTATTCAAAGAGAGTATAAAAGGTATTCCAATATGATATACAATATAATAGACTAGTGTATACAGTTCATATGTACCGGTACCTTCGTGTTTCTTATATGAATGAACTCAAGGCGGAATTTAATTAGCCCGAATATATGAAAAAAATTATTGTATTTTCGATTAATTTTATAATTAAGTTCTGTTCTGGACTAGGCCATTCGTCAAGCCCAATCCAGTAGTGGTCATCCAACCCAGTAAGGGGAGAATCAGTTCAACTGTTCTGGACTGGGTCAGTTGTCAGGCCCAATCCACTAAGTGATCATCCAACCCAGCAAGGGGAGGATCTGCTCGACTGATACTTGGGCCCCCAGCGCAACTGGGCTATCCAACGTCAACGATCCGAACTTATCACTATAAATAACATCAATCACCAGGTGTCAGGTACGCAATTCATTCGAATATTCACTAGATTGTACTGTAGCTCGATATAACTGACTTGGGCGTCGAAGTGTCCTTGCAGGTACACCCCCACGCGCGTTCAAGTCATCCTCAGTCTACAGTAGCAGACGACCCGTCCCTTGATCATCCACACGGAAGACCCGAAGGTACGGTTCATTGGCGACCACAGTGGGAGAACACTATCCCACCAACATTCCCAATGCCTCCAAAGACAACTCGAGGCAGACCGCGGTCGACCCGCCTGCAAAGCATGGTCTAGATACCAGTTCGACCACCTCCAGCACTGGGAGGAACGACGACCAACACTGAGGTCGTTGCCCCCGGTCCCCAGCCGGGCACGACCCAGCAGGTTGACGTCACCCTTCCAACCAATCTAGTTTAGGAGCTTCGTGCCTTGCTCCGTGTCAGGGATCAGCAGATCGCTCGCCGAGATGACCGCCTCACCCAGATGTAGGAACTAATAGCTTCCAAACGAGGGAACACAGCGCCCGAGCCGCGCCATCGCAACAATGGGTCGCCCATCCCTCGGGCCAACCAACCAAGGAGGCATCGTTCGCCTCCTCGCATACAGCTCATCCATAGATCTCCACCCGTCGAAGGGGAAGAGGAGGAAGATTAGCCCCAACGAGACGTGCCATGAGGCCACGACCTTAGGAGCGGGCGTCGATCATGACTCAGTAAAAAATACTTAGTCAAAAATAAGATAATAACAGATGAATCCCGAGTAGCAGGTCACCCCACACGGGAGATGATCGCCCCAAGTGGAATTTTTAACGCAAGACAGAGAACGTCCACCACGAATGAGAGAGAGTGCGCGCCGCGGAGAAAAGACGCTCCCACCGAGAATAAGCTCGCCCAAAACGGGCGACCACGCCGTGAGGGGGAGAACAGATCGCTCGTAAGTAGCAAGGGTGGTCGTCCGCAGAGAAGAGGAGCAAATCACCTGCAGAGAAGAGCACCAAATCGTCCGTGAAAGAGAAGTGCAGGTCGTCCTCCGTGAGGGGGAGAGCAGATCGCTCGTAAGTGGCAAGGGTGGTCGTCCGCGGAGAAGAGGAGCAGATCGCCCGTAGAGAAGAGCACCAGATCGTCCGGGAAAAAAAAGTGCAGGTCGTCCTCCGTGAGGGGGAGAGCAGATCGCTCGTAAGTAGCAAGGGTGGTCGTTCGCGGAGAAGAGGAGCAGATCGCCCGCAGAGAAGAGCACCAGATCGTCTGGGAAAAAGAAGTGCAGGTCGTCCTCCGTGAGGGGGAGAGCGGATCGCTCGTAAGTAGCAAGTCACACAGGTCGTCCGCCGTGAGGGAAAGAACTGATCGCCCTCTGGGCTACGAATGGAGAGCAGATCGTCCCAAGGGGGGTGGTTGCTCCAGAGAATAATTTTGGCACAAATAATATTGAAAATATTAGAAATTCACAGCGAACGACACGAAAAGCACCCATCAGTTATCATATGATCCGTTACGATCCAGATCGCTGAAAAAATTCACAAGTAATAACCGGGGACATGATCACTAGAACTGCAAATCAAGCCTAAGACTGCTCCACGACCAGAGTGTGCGAACACTGTCATTACCATAAGAGCGATGGGCATGACAAAAATGATCTCATGGCCCTCAAAGACGACGTTGAGGCATTAATCCGAGGGGGAAAGCGGACTTAGTACGTAAGGAAGAACCAAGCTGATGGGCGAGACGACAACCGAACACGTCGATCGCCTAGGAAAGGTAAGACACCAACCACCGAAGTGGCCAAAGTCAGAGAAGAAGAGGAGGATGAAGACGACGATGTCCCAGATACAAGAAGATCAAGGGGAAGGCAAGTTGCCATGATGATCACTGGAGGCATCCCCACTGACGCCTCAACTAACAAGTCAATAAAGGGAAGGTTCGACTAGATCATGACTGTCGCGTCGACATCCGCCCCAAGGGTCCTCTCGAAGAAGCCGCCCATTCTGTTCGGGGATGAGGACCTCATTGATAGGACGCCTAACAATGAAGTGCCACTCGTGGTGGTTGCCGTGATGGCCAACATGGAGGTCAGAAGAATACTGATCGACCAAGAATATGGAGGTCAGACGAATACTGATCGACCAAGGAAGCTCCACGGACATCATTTTCGAACGAATCAAGTTTAATGGAGCATCCACCACACTAATCGGACGAATCAAGTTGATCGTCACTATGAAGAAGGAACCTTAAAAGTTCGACCTACCGCGCGAGTGAAGTTCGAGCCGTGTTCGAGAAACTGCGCGGTCAGGATACAACACTTAAAAGAAATTTAAGCACAAACGAAGCGGCCTAATATTGGTCGCACCTCCGAGGGCGAGTTCAATCCGAGTCGAACTTGGTAAACTGCCCAAGGGCGCTTAAACAAATTCAAGCACAATCAAAGCGACCTGAGATTGGTCGCACCCCTGAGGACGAGTTAAATCTGGGTAGAAACCTGGTAAACTGTCCATGGGTGTTCACGATCCTACTTGAACGAAACGGTGGAAAGAATAAGATAACACGCGAAAATACCGAGCCAAGTGAATAAGGCAACAAGATAACGAGCGATCCTCCTTTGAGGAGAATCGAGTGCTCCTCCTTTGGGAGGATTGAGTGCTCCTCCTTTGGGAGGACCAACTCAAGTGGAGCGACCATGTGACGTTAACAAAGCAAACGAACTATTTGTTTAGACCCGAGCGTCCCTACATTGGTAGGAACAACTCAAAAGAAGCAACCATTCCTATCAAGAGCGACCTGGACCCCTGCTGGAAATCCAATTCTGACGTCTTCGACCCCTTCTGGTCGCCCAAGATTGGGGCGACCACTTCTTGGTTGCCCGCGCGCAACCTTGGAGGACGGTCTGGTCTGGAGACCATAACTTCGTCCATGTTTATCTGATTGAGGCGTATGAGCATGCATTCGAAAGCTAAGAAGCATGCCTACAACTTTCATGTGCGACTCAAAATCTAATTCGTACGTGTCCGACCCCTTCTGGTCGCCCAAGATTGGGGCGATCACTTCTTGTTCGCCCACGCGCAACCTTGGAGGACGGTCTAGTCTGAAGAGCATAACTTCGGCCATGCTTATCCGATGGGGGTGTGTGAGCATGCGCTGGAAATCTAAGAAGAATGGCTACAACTTTCATGTTGGACTCAAAATCTAATTCGTACGTGCTCGACCCCTTCTGGTCGCCCAAGATTGGGGCGACCACTTCTTGGTCGCCCGTGCGCAACCTTGGAGGACGGTCTGGTCTGAAGAGCATAACCTCGTCCATGTTAATCCGATAGGGGCGTGTGAGAATGCGTTGGAAAGATTTGAAACAGAGCTATAATTCTTATGTTGAGCTCAAAAATCCATTTCGGACGTCCTCGACCCCTTTTGGTCGCCCAAGATTGGGGGTACCACTTCTTGGTCGCCCGCGTGCAACCTTGGAGGGCTGTCTAGTATGGAGACCATAACTTCGTCCATGTTTATTTGATGGGGTGTGTGAGCATGAGTTGGAAAGGTTAGAAGTAGAGCTACAATTCTTATGTTGAGCGCAAAATCTAATTCGGACGTATTCAACCCCTACTGGTCGTCTAAGTTTTGGGTGCCCATAGCACAAAAAATGGGCAATCGGCACCATGGAGGGCTGTCTAGTCTGACAACCTTGGAGGCATGGGCAACCCAAAGATACTGAGCATCGATCGTGCAAAGATAAAAGAGCACATGCACTTAAAGCAAAAGAAAATCAAGCGTGCAACAAAGTATCAAAAGCACAAATGATCAAAGTCTGGATTACTACAAAAGTCAGACCAAGTGCAAATTTGGATCCTCCGGAGTAGCGTGGGAGCTGTCGTAGGTCCTTTCCAAGCCCGTGCGAGCGAAGGACAAAACTTTACCCACCATCTTATCGGCAAAAGAAGAAGAAAAAAACATTAGTCACAAAGAAAAGATATTAAGCAAAATAATGATCATGCGCAACCCGAGGAGTATGAGCGACCATGCTCGCAAGGCGACCCAAAGAATGGGCAAGGGACTTAGACTGTCTAGAACCTCCCGAGGCTGAGGACTCAGCAGGAGGACCAGACTCGACCTCCTCATGAGAGCTCACCTCCTCTTCGTGCGGAGAATGCACCTCCTCCTCATGAGAGCTCATCTCCTCCTCACCATCCGACACCTCGATAGATCGTCCCTTTTTCAGGGTAGCAGCCCGAGCAATGTGAGGATCAGACGTCGGAGGTTTGCGTAGAGTTTGCTTGGTCGTCGCCACGATATAGACCTGCAGGAAGGAGCGACCGCTCGTCAGACGAGTTCGCAGGCTTGCGGGTGAGGGGGCGATTGTCTCGCCCCAAGCCTGATCGCCCCTTCCCGCCGAACCAAAACAAACACAAGTAAAAGAATAAGCAAGGAGGAAAGAAAGGAAGTATACCTGAGAATTAAGGTCGGCTGACAAAGAAGACCAAGTCACCGCTATGAAGATTAAGGTCACCTACGATCAAGACCACTCACTGAATACAGAAATAAAGGGAAGATCGGGCCTGCACTAAGACAATAAAATGAAGAGTTATCATTTATAACGCACATACGACAATTTTCGCAAGTCACTAACAACGAAGTTCAAGGTAGCATACCGTGAAAGAAAGATCAAGCCGCTCGGAAGATCGAACTACCAAATCGGGAAGAGGCAAGATCACGATGCGACCTGGAAGATCGAAAAATCAAATAATCAGGTTATTACGATCCTACCTGAAATCACTACATCGATATTTGAAAAGGGGAAGAGGTAAATACCCAAAAGTACGTCTTACACCAAGAAGGAAAATACTAGCGAATAGTTGCTCGAGTCACACAATGGATGGTCTCTCCCTAGAACCGCAGATCATCCACCAACAAAACATAACTTAGAGCACACATAAAGTGGTCGTATACCTTGAGCTCCAGATCAAGCTAAATCTAAAGAGGAAACTATCAAATCTTCCTAAGGTATCCAGATCCTACCACGCTCGCTACACAATTAAAAATTGAAGATAGAAGAGTTGAAAGAAAAATACCTGAAATCAAGTACGGTGGTCGTCTGTGATGATGGTCGCTCGCGTGGGAGGATGGTCTGATCACCGCCCGCTTGTGAGGATGATCAGGTCGCCGCCAATAGAGTGCAGATTGTCCACAGGGAGAATAGCAGATCGCCCAAACGATCACCGTAAGATATGGAGCGCCCAGGAGCAGGTCGCCCGTGGGTGGTCACCTAAGGGCAGATCGCACCGAAAAGTGAGCAAGTCGCCCTTGCCCGAAGAGTGCAGGTCGCCCTCGTAAGCTCCTTCGCGAAATCGCCCCAGATTGCTCAAATCAGATCGCCCAAAGGAGCCTCGCACACGAAAAGGTGCTCGTTCTCTCCTCAAATTGCAGGTCGCACGCCTGCGCAGAAGACACACACAAGATGAGCTGGTCGTCGCGCGAATTGGTCGCCTGCGAAGAGGACGCTCACAATGGGTGGCCGAGCAGATCTGGTCGTGTGATCGTCGGGGTCGTTCTGGGGGTTGAGGTCATCCGCGAGATAAGAAGGCGACCGTTTGAGGAAAGAGCAGACGACAAGATGCAGGTCATCCTGTCTGACTGATCGCCCAAGACAGGGTGGTCGCCCGAGAGGGGGTTCGGTCTAGAAAGAGTGGTCGCTCCAAATGATGTTCGGGTCGCTCTAGAGAGTTCTTTGAAGAAAAGTGAAGTTTTTCACGACCACCCCTCAATTACCGAATGATCCGTTACGATCTCAACCACTGAAAATTTCACAAGTAGTAAACTGGGGGCATGACCATCCGAACTACTGATCAAGCCTACGCCCGCTCGACGATCGAGCTTGGCTTGGGGGGCAACTGTTCTGGACTAGGCCATTCTTCAGGCCCAATCCAGTAGTGGTCATCCAACCCAGCAAGGGGAGGATCAGTTCAACTGTTCTAGACTGAGTCAGTTGTCAGGCCCAATCCACTAAGTGATCATCCAACCCAGCAAGGGGAGGATCTGCTCGACTGATACTTGGGCCCCCAGCGCAACTGGGCTATCCAACGTCAACGATCCGAACTTATCACTATAAATAACATCAATCACCATGTGTCAGGTACGCAATTCATTCGAATATTCACTAGATTGTACTGTAGCTCGATATAGCTAACTTGGGCGTCGGAGTGTCCTTGCAGGTACACCCCCCCGCGCGTTCAGTCATCCTCAGTCTACAGTAGCAGACGACCCGTCCCTTGATCATCCACGCGGAAGACCCGAAGGTACGGTTCAAGTTCAACCTTAAAAACAAAATAATCATATTTAAAGGAAAAAATTAATAATTATTTTGACAAAAAAATAAATTTGTGGAAGTCAAAAGAAATATAATGAATCATAAAAAAATAAAATATTAGTTATGAAGATAAAATATAAAAAATAATTATAGCTACAATAAATAATATTTTCTTGCTAGAACTCAACAGCCAATAAATCATTTTTTGTGGGAAATAAAATTATGATTTATAAAAAATTAATCCATATAAAAAGCAAAATATTTAAAAATATAGTTTTCCATATCGACAAACATATATTGTTTTCCTCTTAGAACTCAAAAACAAAATATATATTTATAAATATAAATAAAAGAGAAAATATTTTCTTATCAGGATTCAAAAGCATAATAATGATTTATAAAAATAGTCTGTATAATGATAATTAAATCTTATTAAACTGTTAGTCTTCAATTCATTTTTTTTGTCTCCAATCTTTTAGCACATGATTTCTCGATGAAGACTTTGATACTATATCGACAAATTCGGTGAAAACCATTATAACATTTGTGAGCGAAAACAATTTATCATATACTGTTTATAAATCAGTGACAAATCTTTATCTTGTCAATGACAAATATTTGTCATGTGTTTTTTTATGTAACAGTAACAATTATTTATCATTTTTTAGGTATCAGTCACAAATATCTGCCTTATTTTAAAAGTCTAAAATATCATTTTGGTCCCCGCAATTTTTTTTTAAAATAGTCATTGCTAAATTTCAAATTATTCATTTTGGTCCCAGGAAAAAGTTTATTTTAAAATACCATTTTCAAAATTTCAAATTATTCACACGGACCAAAATGAATAATTTTAAATTGGTTTAAATATTCGTTCGGCCCCTGCAAATACACGTACAATCCAAATAGGCCCTTGTTAACAAAAAACTTTAAAATAACCCTTGCAAATATAAAATTATTTGCAGCTTTACTATTTTGCCCCTATTTTTTGCCAAATGACAAATTTTTAAGATGTCTAAATGAGACATTTTCCTAGCACTTGATTTTATTATAGAGTATTGATTAATTGATTCTACATAATTTTTTTTTATAATAATACATTTAAATATGTCAAAAGTTGATAGAGGACAACATTTTAAGTAAATAAAAAATGTAAGCAAATATTAGTAAATCTTTTCCCTAATTTTTTGTAAATTGCCCTTGCAAAATTTAAAATGTTTAAATATTCGTTCGTCCCCTGCAAATACACGCAGAATCCAAATAGGCCCCTGTAAAAAAACCTTTAAAATAACCCTTGCAAATATAAAATTATTTACGGTTAAGCCCCTCGGTCAGTTTTCCATCAAAAAAACTTTAAAATAATAATAATAATAAATGCCACGTGTCATAATCTCATTGGACCATTATGCCACGTGTCACTGAACGCCACGTCATCACCCCATGTCACCATGGACACATGGCACTGACATGTACCACGTCAGCATCCAATGAGTGGCTGCCACATTTTTTATTTACTTAAAATGTTGACCTCTATCCACTTTTGACATATTTAAATGTATTATTATAAAATAAAATTTAAGTAGAATCAATCAATACTCTATAATAAAATCAAGTGCTAGGAAAATGTCTCATTTAGACATCTTAAATATTTGCCATTTGACAAAAAATAGGGGAAAATAGTAAAGCTGCCACTAAAAAACAAAATTTACTAGCTTTTGGCATATTTTTTATTAAAACAAATATAAAATCTGCCGCGTTGATGTCAGCGTGACAGCTTTTTCCTTTTTTTAAAAAAATATTTATAAAAATTTTTATTATATCAGTTTTTTTATTCAACTTTAAAACAAACATTAAAACTGACACGCCTGACACGCGCGTGTCAGCTTTTTTTTTTTAAAATTTATTATTTGAATTTTTATTTATTCACCTTTTAAAAAAATATTAAAAATAGTTTTTTTTCATCTTATTTTATTCAACTTTAAAAAAAACATACCTCTAATTTTATTTTTTCCACTTTTTTTTTCACTTTTTTATTTCAATTTTCTTTTTCCATTTTTTATAACACTTTTTGTTAGTTTATATTATTAAAAAAAGTTCTTTTCTTAAATATCTTCATAATTTACTCAAATCAATCAATTTAACTACTACTAATTATCAAATGTGATCGACAACGAGAGCGCTAATTGGAGCGACAATGAGAGGGGCAATGAGAGCGCTGACAAGAGTATCAACGGGAGCGCCAACATGGGTGCATATTTTTAATAAAAAAATTATTTTTTCTTCATTCTACTCTATCTAAAATTTATTATTTACTATAACTTCTCTATTAAAACTATTATGATCAATCAATTTAACCACTAAGAATTGTAAAAAAAAAAAATTAGCCACTACCAAATATTACATATTAACTTACTTATAATTAAACGAATATGATTTAATTAATATTAAATCATATAGAAAAATATGAGTTAACATGTGGCAACGGGAGCGACAACTAGAGACTGGCAATGAGAGCTGCAACGGGAGTGCCAACGGGGGGTCAACGAGGATGCAAACGAGAGGACCAACGGGGATGCATATTTTACCTCTAATGTCGAAATACATCATTATGGATCAATTAATTCTGATTCTCAATCTCCTTTAATTTCTTCGACTCAATATAATTTGCATTTGTATGTTATATGACATAATACCTATCTCTTTCCACTTTAAATTTCATATCATACATTTTGGACAGTGTTCACAACTTATGAATATCTTCCAAATTACTATTGTAACTTCACGGCAATACACCGATCATACAGTATAACCCGTGCGTATGCACGGGTAAAATACTAGTGTCCTATAAAGATAAGTCTCTAAAAGATTTTGTTAGATCTCAATCGTCTACTTACAAAGTCTACACCACCCAAAGATTGTCGGATTTCTAAAATAAAAATTTGGTGAAATATGCTTTTAAACAGGCTTTCAGGCCTTATCAGGCTTTCGAAAAGGTCAGGCCAGACCTCAAAATTCGGCCTAACACAGACCACAGGCTAGGCTCAGGTCTAATGCGTTCAATGCAGACCAGACTCAGGCCAAGCAAAGCCTAGCTCAGCCCAGCCTATTCCCACCCCTACACACTGCCATGGTTTTTTTTTTGTTGACAAAACACCGCCATGGTTTAAAAAGCACTAAATCTCAACTAGTCTTATTTTAAGTACGTAGTGGTAATAGATAGATACATACACAGTAGTGCTATTTATAGCGACAGATTTTCCTAAAAACTAGCATTTTACCCGTGCATACGCATGGGTGATACTGTATGGTCGGTGTATTGCTATGAAGTCATAATAGTAATTTGGAAGATATTTATAAATTGTGAACGATGTCCAAAATGTTTGATTTGAAATTCAAAGTGGAATATGCATCCCCGTTGACAATGAGAATTACATCGATTCATAATAATATATTTGGACATTAGAGGTAAAATATGCATCTCCGTTGACCCTTCCGCTTGCATCCTCGTTGGTCCTCCCGTTGGCGCTCTCGTTACCTCTCTCGTTGTCACTTCTGTTGCCTCTCCCGTTGCAGCTCCCATTGCCTGTCTCTCGTTGCCGCTCCCATTTCCACTCTCGTTGTCTCTCCTCGTTGCCGCGTTTGTAGCCGCTCCCGTTGCTGCTTTTTATATAGATAGATTATAGTAAATAGTAAATTATAGACGATTTAATATTAATTTTATCATTCTATGTAAATTATTAAAATATTATAAAAATGATTTTGGAATTTTTGATAGTGGTTAATATTTTTGACAACTGTTAGTGGTTTAATTGATTGATTTTAGTTGTTTTAGTAGATATATTATAGTAAATAGTAAATTCTTGATCATTTAAATTAAATTAATGAAAAAAATAATTTTGTAATTTTTTATAGTGGTTATTTTTTTGACAACAGTTAATGGTTATATTGATTAATTTTAGTAGATTTAATAGATAGATAATTGTATATAGTAAATTTTAGATTATTTAATATTAATTTAATCATTTCAATTAAATTACGGAACACTGTTTTTGTGAACTTTCTGGAAATACCTCTTTTGAGGATGTATTTTTTACTTCCGAAAACACCTCTTTTGAGGATGATTACGGAACACTGTTTTTGTGAACTTTCTGGAAATACCTCACAGGATGTATTTCCGGAAGTCATTTTTTACTTCCGGAAATACGTCCTGTGAGGTATTTCCGGAAAGATCGCGAGATTTCTTTTTTAAAATTATTTTTAATTTTATTTTTTGTGTTTTTTGCAGTGGCGAGCGGAAGTGATTCAAGACGGTTTGAGCGAGACGAGTGGTCACAGCCAGCAGGTGGAGATGCAGATCACACTCCTGCTCCTAGTACCCGCACCAGGAGCTAGGATTACGAGGATCGGGTTAGCCGATTATGCTTCTGAGCGTAACAGGCGTGTCCGTGATCGGGAAGTTGGTGGGGCTGATGTTGATCACGCTGCTGCTGCTGAGAAGGGGGATCCTAACCATGTTTTGTTGCATCAGCTTCCTACCTACGTGGTGTCGAGGCTTCTTGTTGGACAAGTAATAATTTTAATAATTAATTGAATTTTAATAATTTTAAAATTTTTATTTATATTTTGATTTTTTACAGGACCGTGGTAAAATTAAGGTTGCAGCCCATGGTCAGAAAATATTTAAGTTTTGACCTGCACAGCACCACCCATATGTGGAGAGCGGGTTAGTACATGCTCGTCTATTGGAGCTTGATTCGACGCCTCTGCATCAAATCAATCACGAGCTGATCTCTGCATTTGTGGAGAGGTGGCATTCAGAGACCAGCACATTTCACCTTCCTTTCGGAGAGATGACTGTCATGTTGGACGATGTGTCCAACTTGCTCCATTTGCCGCTGACCGACACATTTTAGCGATGGATTTACTGATGAGGATATGTCGTTTATGCTGAGGTTCAGTTGCTGGTAGAGCAAAGTGCTTGCTTGGGAGAGTGTTGTATTTTATTATGGTATTTGTACTCGTATTCATCGGATTTGATATATTATAATTCTCGTATTTGTACTCATATTTGTTCTCGTATTTTATGGTTCTCGTAATTTATCGTTCTCGTATTTTAGCGTAATTAATCATATTTACGTAATTTTAAAAGGAAAAAAAAAACAACATTCCGGTATAATTCCGGAAAATTTTATTTTAGAACTTTCCGGAATCACTTCAAATTGGTTTCCGAAATTATCCTCTTTTGAGGTAATTCCAGAAGTTTTAAAAAAATTCAGTTTTTTTTAGATTCTTAGGGTATTTTGGAGATTAAATGGGTTATGGGGGTATAAGGGAGAAGAGGGGTAAAAAAAAAGCCAACTATTTATGGTACTGGACAATAGTGGAGGCAAGAGACTAGACAAAAACCTAAATTTCTGTCCCTCACAAAATCATAGTACAACTTTCTGTTCATAGTATAACTTTCTGTTCACCCAAAAAAATATCAAAATAGTATTTTGTTTTCCTACTCAATAATTTTTTTCACCATCTCTCTATCTTATTCTTCTCTCTCCTATCTCTATACCTCTCTCCCTCGTATCTTTTCATCTCATGACTTCTCTCCCTCATCTCTCTCTCTCTCTCTCATTCTCTCTCGCTCTCACTACTCTCTCTCTGTGTCTCCTATTTCCCCCCTCACACATTTTTCTCTATAATTTTCTAATTATATTATAATATATGTTATACAAAATAATTATAAATACTGAAAAAGGAATTAAAGTAAATTTTACATAGTTTTGTTTGTTCTGTCCAATGTACACCAAATAGTGTGTGAGACAAAAAATTGTCCAATACTCTTCTGTCAAGTGTTCTATTGTCTAGTCCAGCACTTCTCGGCAAATCAAATGGACCCTAATAGATTTCTTAACTTTTATTAGTAAAGGGTTTTTACTTATAAGTTATATTGCTTCCAACTTCATAAGAAATGCTCTTCAGTTTCTCTATGATAAGCTCCTTCAATACCACGCACCCAAGATATTTTCGCGCCCGAGGTTAAAAACTTCCAAGTCTTTGTAAAATTTTGTTGTGTTGATCACTTCTATGGCACTATGTTCAAAGTAAGAGAGAGTTTGAAGACAGACAATATGCACTAGACTTTTTTTAGTCTTGGTTTCATTTTCAAAGCTAGTAATTAATTATAGGTGCAAATTTAGTGTGTCTATTTTTTTATGATAAGCAAGAGATTGTATTAATGAGAGTACAAGGGGTACAATTACTTTAGGGCCTCGTTAAAACCTCCTTTTGCCAAAACTCCATGGAAAAAAGACCTAAGGAGAAAAAAGAGTAATTCAAGGAGAACAAGGCGACAAAGCCAATTATACAGGGAACCAAAACTACAAAAACAACAACAAACTATGCAGCAAAATAATGACCTGCTGCACAACAGCAGTCAGCAACCTTCCAACAGCAACCAACAAATAGCCCTATAGCAACTCAGCAAAACAGCACACTTCAATACACCTAACAGCAACACTGCTGTAAATCAGCAACAACAACAGTAACAATGTTGACCAGCAAAAACCAGCATAGCAAAATCTGCACACAACCTTCAACAACTAGACAGCAAAAAACCATCACAGCAAACCAATGTCCAAAACAACCTCAACAAACCCCCTACAAAATCGGAAAAGTAGACAAAACAATAGAGGATTCCACCATCCGGGAAAGGACTTTAACACTGTGAAGACATAGCACCGGATTTATCCACCAATCTTTGATAGTATATGGGGTTTTTCCGTCAATTTTATTGACGAACAAGACCAGGACAGATTTTTATTGTTGTACACTATCCCCACATCTGCCACCTTCCCTCAAAATAGCACATTATTTCTTTCAAACGAAATACTCCAAGATACAACCACCCAAATTAAAAACTTACTCTTGTGAGATATTTTACCTATCAAATTGCATGCATAGTAATTTAAGGGCGCCAACACATCGATCGAAGCAATGGGTTCAATCCCTATCCTAGAACTTACAACGTTCCAAATGCGCTCTACAAATAAATACAACGTAGAAAGAGATGTGTAATACTTTCATTGTCCTTGAAGCAAAGGGGCCACACAAAACCATGAGAATCAACTACAATTCCCCTCAACGCTAAGTTATCTCTAGTACCTCCCCAACAAGAGACACCAAACAAAGATCTAACGCTTTAAATTAACAATTCCCCTCAACACACTATCAAAATTCGCCTGTAACTCTGAGTTTAAATTAACAATTCTTTGCAACGCAAGCAGTCTGAGATAACAAGACTTAACAGAAAAGGATTCCATACTATGCTCCACCCAAATCCACCCATCCTCACATTCACCTCTTGGTTGAACTTCATACAAAATTTGCTCCCAAAAATGTGCCACCTCTGCTTCCTCCCTACACAACTCAGGAGTCCAATCCAACGCTCAATGCCAACGACCCGAATATGTCCAAAACCCCAAATCAGCTACTCGGGCCAATCTTTGCGTTGAAACCTCAAATAAGCAAGAAAAATCCTCACGAAGCAGCGCATTACCAATCCAGTTCTGATTCCAAAACAAAATATCCTTCCCCATTCCCTAACACACATGTAACAAATGATAAAAAAATCTTGAGTATTATTTAACTCCTCCCCAGTGGCAATAACTCACGCCACCAAAGTGAGTCCTTTTTGCCAATCTACCCTATTCCTTGCAAGTTAGTATCACAACCAAATCGCCATATCTGAATTCTAACAAATCCCTCCAAACTGCTTTTCTTTTAGCTAAGCATCTCCTTTTCCTTTTTGCAAGCAAAGAAAGGTTGAAAAGCTCTAGGGAGAGATGTCTCCCTTTCCAAGACGATAACCTTCCAAGAACCGAATCCAACACCGACTTCCAAGTACTTCTTCTCTTAGGACTAGCCCCCACCGGGATTTCCACAAATCTAAACAGAAGAGAATAAATGCCACAAGAGAGAAAAGCTGACGCTGTCTCTAAAAAGTCCTGCGGAAGGTTGATACCAAGCAAATTACTCTTAATAAAATTCAAACACAATCCAAAGACAAGTTCAAATCCTCTAAAAATTGTGTTTAAACTCCACAGATCATTCCAAGTTCCTTTCCCATCGCAATAGTATCATCTGTAAATTGCATTTGTGAATAACGAATAGATGGAGACACCTCATATCCCTAAAAGCTCCCCAACCTCACAACATTTTGAATTAGCGCACTCAATCCTTCAGCAACAATAAGAAACAAAATAGGTGATAGGGGATCACCGTGTCTCAAACGTTTATGCATCATGAATTCTTTTGTAGGACTCACATTCACCAATACAAACATTGTACTAGAACAAATACAAGCTTGCATCCAAGTTACTCACCTTTGATTGAACTCGGTTTGCCCCAACATATATATTAAGAAATCCCAAGAGACAAAA
This sequence comes from Astragalus glycyphyllos, assembly GCA_963573325.1. NCBI lineage: Eukaryota > Viridiplantae > Streptophyta > Magnoliopsida > Fabales > Fabaceae > Astragalus > Astragalus glycyphyllos. The sequence goes on along the minus strand of OY754313.1, from coordinate 4,572,907 downwards.
TCACATGCCTTATCAAAATCCACCTTGAACGATAGACGACCATCTTTCCTCTATTTCGCTTGATCGACAATCTCATCTACCACCAACACTCTATCTAAAATTTGTCTACCTGCAATGAAAGCTGACTGACAAGGAGACATCACTTTAGGTATAATCATTTTTAGCCTCGCGGCCAAAACTTCGGATAGAATTTTATAAAGGGAACGAATGAGAGAGATTGGTCAGGAGTCTTTTAGGCCCTACGGATTGTCCTTTTTGGAATTAAGGACAAAAAATACGCTTAGGTCACTTTTGGAAGAACCAAGTTGATCTGAAACTCCTGGATGTACTCCATATCATCCTTCACCACCTCCCAACACTCCTTAAAGGAACTAAAATTAAAGTCATCAGGTCCCCAACTTTTTTTACCATCACAGGCCCACACCACCCTAATATCTCCTCCTCAGTAATAGGTTCTAAGAACAAAAGATTATCTTCAATTGAGATCTGTTTGAACTGAATCCCTCCTAGAATAGGTCTTTCGACCTCTTTCTTCACATAACTATCTTTGAAAAACCTCTTTACCTCATGTTAAATCTCACCCACCTCTTCTAAATAGACACCATCCCATTCCATAACACAAGTTGATTTTTTTTGCCGTCTAGATTGTTAGCATGCATGGAAATACCTAGTATTTGCATCACCTTCCTTGATCCACTTTGATCTAAATTTCTATTTAATCAAACTCTATTTCCATTGAATTTAACGTATCGTTAAAGGTACATACATTAACACACACAAAATAAGATTTTCTATATTGTATTACTTTTTTAACACTAAGAGAGAATTATATAATGTTAGTGCTGAATTGCGCACAACCATGGCTCTCTTCTGTTGACCAAGTGACTTCAAACACAAGAGGGGGGTGAATTGTGAAGTTAAAAATAGCAATTAAAAAATCACTTAAATAAAAATTATAGAATAAAGTAAAGTGTTTAGAAAAGGTTTGAATTAAAATAAAACACAATAAATAAATAAGTTGAAATAAATAACAATAAAAATAGCTTGCAAAGGAAGATAAAAGAGATAAAGAGAAATGGAGAAGACACGCGGAAATTTATCCTAGTTCGGCCACTCCTATGGCCTACGTCTAGTCCCCAAGGCAAAACCACCAAGGGATTTTAATCACTGAAACACTAGCTTTTAGAACAGGTTCAGCTAAAAACCATTACAAATACAAACAACTTTCAACAGGGTCTCCTTTATTCACGAGATATAACCTCTCTAAGAATTTATAGGATCACACCCCAAAAACAAATTACAATTGAGAGAGAAACAAATAAAGAAGATTACACCCAAGTGTAGATGAGACAAATTGAAGCACAAGTTATACAACTCAAACTATATGGAATATAAAGCTCTCAAATAAAATATTAACAAGTGTAAAATGAATGAGAGTGATGAGAAGATAATTTTGATATAGCTTTGATGCAAAATGAGTTGTGTTTGAAGAGCTACCACAAGTCTCCTATTTATAGAGAAGATAGAATGAAAGAGACTAATTAAAAAATTGAACCATATAAACTCCAACGGTAACAATATAAAAACTAATGAAAGGGATTGCCATATATAATTGATTGGGAAATAATTTCATTTATGCACTCACACATATGTCCGTTGGGAAATGAATATAATACTCATATATAATTTGATTCCCAAATAGAATAATTAGTTATGAAAATTAATTTCCAAAAAGCTTGCAAAATAGGTCCGTTGGTAAAAATGCACTTAACGGTGTAATAATACATTAGTCAATGAATTGCTTCCATATATAATTGATATGCATTGATTTGAAATGCCATTAAAATAAAAATACCCGTTGGAACTTGGAAAGAATAATAAGCAATATCCATGCAATATATCCGTTGGAGAAATAATCATGCAATATATCCATGTATAGTCATTTGTTTTCAATTTAAAAGAAAACATGGATGTTGATTCAAAACAAGATAATAGAATATGAGCTTAAGATAAATACGTGAAACTCATTTAAAAAAAGGCTTAACGGTTTATGTATTATAAGCCTGAAAAAAATCCTTTCCCACATAATTGATTATTCTAATCAATTAAGTGTTTTAAAAATATTTTCATGCTAAAATATATTTTATGAAAAATAATGTGAGTGTGTGCTTTATTTTATTTTAGAGAGCTTTATTTCCACTTACACAAATATTCTAAATCATACAATAAACCAATCAACTCTTGACTTGAAAGTTTGATCTCCTTTTCCGCTTTTTGCAATCTTCACATTTTTTAAACTTCTTTTGTCAATCATCAAAACCAAATTATTCCAAGGCATATATTCACATCTTCTGCACACGTGAGATAATGCCTTCAAGCTCCAACGTCGGAGTTTTCTTACAAAAGACACTCTGATGCCTAAGTTAATTTAGGGCTTTAAGGAACGTAGCAGGTAAAAGTGACGTTATAAAATAGATCAGCTCGGTCAATGTTGGGATTCCACTAAGGGAATCCTTGATAGAACTCGACAGCGCAAGTTGGGACTGTAACATATTAATTGATGAATGATATAGCAAGAAGTGATGCAAATGCCACTACACCATTTCAAAAGTAATTAAGGATGAAAAGGAAGGGGGAACGTCCCCACAATTAGAGCAAATTAATAAATCGCCCTAAATTGAGAATTTAGTTTCTAGGTAATTAATAATAGCTTTTTCATACGTAGACAAAGTGACAAGTAACATCACTAAACTCACACATGTAAAGTAAAAATTTCGTATTCGAATTAGAGTAAATACAAAAAATATCCAATCGAACAACCTCGTTCTTATCAATTACTAGTATGTATCACCCGTGTCAACACGGGTATACATTTTCTTTTAACTTAAATTTTGAAATTGTTGTTTGGGGATTAAAAAAGAGCCAGTTGAATGTTTACGTATATTATGTCAATAAAATTGACTACTTTGGACACCTTAGAAAATAAACCCACCATGACAAATTTTAGTAGGACACGTTTATTATATTAGATTGTATACTAAATAAATATTATAGTTAAACTAAAAAATCATAGTTTAATATTTTAATATAAAATTTAGTCCTCCTTTTATTTATTGATATTCAAAAAATAAAATAAGAATAAAAGATAACAGTTAGCACATTTTTATTTTTTTATTAATATTTTTAATTAAAAAACACATATAATGTACTCAGCGGAATGGTCCCTGTCCCCATCCTCATCCTAGAGTTGACAATGGGGAATTATCTCTCTCGTCCCTGGATCCACATGGAAAAATTCCCCATTTACGCTCCACTGTGGGCAGTCCCCGTCGAGAATCCCACGTACATGTAGAAAGCACTCGTTTTGTCGAGTGTGAGACTGTGAGGGAAGGATGAAACAATACATCCATCCATAAGTATACATAACAAAGATCCTTTGGTCACTCTAAGATCTTTCTCATGATCTTCATCAAACTTTCACCTTGGATCACTTATAAAATAGACCCGGTGATCGACCCGAGCAGGTCACTAGGTCATTGGGTCAATGGTCGAACCGAGGGGTAACTAATTGACCCGCATGACCCGATATCAATAAATTTGGTATTAAATTAATATGAGAATTAGAAAATGTAAGATATTATAAGTCAATATTTTTAAATTTTATATAATTTTGAATTAAAAACAAATTTGAAAATCAATAAAATTACTCATATTTAATAACATTCTAGTTAATAAATATATAGAATCTAAAATCTATGGAAAGTGATACAAAATATTAGATGTGAAATAGGTTTTGCTAGAAATAAAAGAAAAAAAAGGGTATATATTCTATAATACGCTTCAGTTACAACAAAACGTGATTGCTCAAATGGTTAGTGTTAGAAGGTGCGGGTGTGAGGAAGGGGGTTCGATCCGCTGAGTCTTCATTTTTGAGATATATTTTGAAATTAATTTTAAATAAAAGCTGAGGTGTATGCCACGTATTTATTTGGAGATGTGTGTGACTTTTTCTGATTGGTCCTAGTTGAAAGTCTAGGTGAACAAACTCTTGATTGTATTTACTTATGATTATGATTATGATTGCTAAACCTTCCAGGTATTCTAAGTTACTCCTATATATTCATAAAATAAACAACGCAATTGCTTACTCCTATATATTCAGACACATTCGGTTCTTTCCACCAAATATCATCCATTTCTGCATGTCAAATCAAAAGCAACAAGTAAGCAACCACTCTTGATATTCCCCGAAGGCACATGATGGTGTTTGCTTGATTGATTCTTGAATAACAAATTATTATCACAACGTGTTGGATTTCATAGTTGCTTCATGATTGAACATATTTTTCCATAAAAAGGAAGTAGTTCAAGATAATATATAAAATTCCTATTGCTTCTCCATTTGCGTGTGTGCGCGGGGTCAATCATATCTTTACTTTTTCCGAAGAGTATTTATATTTATATAGATATAGATAATAAATTCTTTTAGAGTGTATTTGAGAGTTTAGATTGGAGGGGAGGGAAGGACGTGAGACTTATATATAATATTAATTCTTTAGTGATAGGAGAAAAATTACTCCCAAGCCACCCTAAACCTCTCTCCTAGTTCATTTTTTAACTCCTCCAAAATTGGTGGATTTGAGAGGGAGAGAATTTATACTAATCGATATATATTCTTTTCACATAATATTTATATTTACATAGAGCTATATGTATGGGGCCAGTCATCATGGAATATTATATTGCATGATCGGGTGAAGGAAGTCAAACAAGCTTCTTGATCGCTCCATTATTTAGTCTCAAGTTTGATCTTATAAACAATGAAGCATAAATTAGGATATTCGTGTATCGAATGTAAGCATATCTATTTTTTTTTTACCATATTTTTGGTGTGCAGTTTCCATCGGTTTTGTCGATAACTAATCTACGCTGAGTAACCTGGCTGGCCACGAGTACCGGGTTTTGCCGGCCCGTGTGGTTCTCCCCTCCCAACAGAGTTTTTGACACACCTAAGATTAGCGCTTACAGAGGTACTTACAGATTACCCACCAAATAGGTCTTTACATCGGCAGCGGGAGTTGAACCTATGACCTTGTAGGAATGACCCATATCCTTACCAATTGAACTAACCTTTATTGGCATATCTAATTATCTATAGTGTGTTTTTTTTCTCACAAAAAAATAGTGTGTGTCTCTTTTTAATATATTCCCTCCGTCTCATATTAGTGTTATTTTAGAAATCTTAGTATTAATTATGTTTTCCAATAAATCTCTTATTAATTAGCATCTAAACTATTTTATTTTATTTTTACTTGTCATTTAATCCAATTCCAATTATTACAAGGGTATTCAAATTTAAATAAATTTTCGTCACCTAATGGAGTTAGAGAAGAGGTCTATGCAAGATCAGATGTCCATGACTCTTTTGCTTCGGATGACGGTAAGCAAATGTTGCTTGCGATTATGCAGACGCATGAGATATCTTTGAACTCAATTCAGAAGTTGGCTACTGCTTCTACCCCTAGTACACCAGCAGCAGTTCAAAACAACACCGCTCAAATCTCTTCCAACTTTGTTGCTAATCGGGGTGGTAGTGATTCTTTTGACCGATCCTCCAATCAACCTCCCACTAGAGGGCTAGATTCGCTAATTGACTCAGAGCCTGATTCTACTTCTAATCTAGTGGTAGCATCTGACATAAGAATTTCAGGGAAGCCTTGGGGTGATGTGTGTTAGATGACGTTGATGATCCTACGACCCAAGGAACAGGTGCGCAGTACGATAAGAAGAAATCTAGGAAAAAAAGAAATTGGTCCAGAAAACTGTAGGCTACATTACCTGTTCAAAGACAAATTCTGTCTCTATCTCTTTTTGATTTAATTATTGTCATCTAGTCCTAGAATTTTTCGCAAGACAGATCTTGGTCAGAGAGTTGTTGGCTATATTTTTTTTTGACGTGGAGTTGTTGGCTATATAGTTCCCTCTCAAAGACATCTTTTATCTCTGTCTCTTTTATCTAACTTGTAAGTTAGCTCTTTTATTTTAGACTCTAAGATGAAGTGTTTTAGGGGATTCTATTAGGCTCCTTATTATTATTTTGACTATATCTTTTTTCCCGAGGGTATTGGTCTAGTCTCCCTTTGAACTCTTTTTCTGTCATTTTTCTTCTTTTTTTTTCTTTTTTTAATAAATTCAAAGCATGTAGTCTTTTTGATAAAAAAATTGTAGTCAATACTAAGTGTTTGAAGGGTCTGTGGTCAATATCCTCTAGTATGTTGAATCATATTAAGTGCTTATCAAGAGGCGGTTCCTTAGCATTGCAGGTAGAAATACAAATTTTATTGTTTCGGCTTTTAGAAGATCGAATAATTGAGTTGTTATAAAAAATTTTAAAAAACTAAATTGAAACATATAACAAGAATTTAAATGCTAGATTTAATCAATGGAGAGAGGCCTAGGGTTATGGTTTCACTTGCAAGCTCTGATTCCTCTATGTCTAATTCTACCTAAATTCCTTATTTTATTCAATTACCAATCCCTTTATTAAAGCTATTAATTTGTTTGGTCATTCGTGATTAATATTCTTTTTCCTAAACTAACCCCGGTTTGGTCATGCAAGAATTTAAATTCAAGAAAAGCATAAAGAGCAAAAATGTTAAATGATTGGAAGACTAAATTAAAGTTTGGTCATGCATTAATTATAGCCTCAATTATCCTATAGGTCCACCAACTAATTGCAATGTGGTCGTTAATCAAATAATTGATTATGAACATGCAAAAGGTTCTCAATCTTAATTATGTGATAAAAACAATAGGATAATATTAATTGAAATAAAAACCAGAACTTCAAATGTTGCAGCACAAGTATATTTGTAGTCTAGGTTTCCGTGCTTGCCTTTATTTTATTTTTTTTGCAAGATGCAACATTTCGTTGATATCGGGCAAAGCCGCGAAAACATTACGCAGAATGTAAGACACAAGCTTACACAAGAAGCACTCACATGTCCTCTAACAGACAAGCCACATTAGGTATAGCGGATACTCTAAACCATTACATTAACCATATGAGAAGCACCTGAGACAATCTAGTTTCTAGTAACTTAACTAAAATGCGCATAATTAAACACTAATGCAAACTATTACAATCATTAAATACAGAATACGAAAGAAGCCATCTCAAATCTACACAGCAGGACAGTGAGCCAGAATAATAACTCGAGCAACATCTGATCAGAACCAGCCACCACCGAGGAAAAACAGATGAACCACAGATGAACCCAGAGACCCACGAATTAATTAGAGTAGGAGGAAAGACAGAAAGTCCAGACGTTCCCCGTATTTGAAGGCCAACTGGAACTAAAGTGGGCTTTTCATTCTTCTCATTGGGCTAGATTACATGGCTTAATTTAAGCTCCTTTTTCCAATTGCTTTCTTTTATATGGTTTTGACTTTTTCCAACCCCCTCCTACTCATTACACACTCCCAAACCCTACGAAAGTACCAGAATACCCTTAAAGAATACAAATGTTTCGAGCGTGTCCCTATTTTTTTCTTGATATTTTAATGGGTTCGGCTAGAGGCAACCGAACCTATTCGGCAGCCCTTAACCGTACCTTATATATTTTGACACACACCCCCTTTTTCGAAATTTTATGTGCATTTTTTAAAAATTTAGATGGTTCAACTATGCGTAGCCGAACCCATTCGAGAGCCCTCAGTCGAACTAGTTAAATAGTCTTCGCCCCCAAATTGGTTCGGTTGCATGCAACCGAACCATGAGAAAAAGCAAAAAAAACGAGTTTGCAGCAGATAAAACGAAATGCAGGAAAGAATAGAAGAGTGGGAGAAGAGAACTGAGTGAGAGTGTAAATGGAGGAGGTGAGATTGAGAGGGAGAGGGAGAGTGGGAGATAGAGTGTTTCTAAGTTATGGGTGCTTTTGGGATTTAGGACTTTTGGGGGTGTGTATTGAGTAGGAGGGGATTGGGAAAAGTCAAACCCCTTTTATATTTGCCGCTTAGGGTAACGTGATACCCTTTCTTTCAATTCTCGGCAACTTCTATTCCCAGCAAATAGGCTTTCTCTTGGGCACATGCTTTTCCCACATCCCTCCCTACTCACCCCACACCCCCAAACCCTGCGAAATGACCAAAAGGCCATTAATGAAATGCGCATTTTTCACTGATTTGGTTAGGCACAACCGAAGGTGTATTTTTTGGCACACACCCCTCTGTTCCTTTTTTAGAGGATTTGGCTGACCAACTGAATATATTCGGATCAGGGCAGCCAAATAGGCTTTTTTTTAAAAAAATATTGAACGGCTCAGATTCCACCGACACTTTTGATCAACGGCTCACAACCAGTCAAACGTGTCAGGAAAAGGAGTGGATGGCATTTCCTTTGGAAATTGGGCCCCAACTGATTGAAAATTAATGGCTCATATTTGTGATCTAAAATTTTGATCAACGGCTCATATTTCCCCCGCCTATTATAACTTGAGCTTCAGCTTTCCCTTCTACTTCACAAAAACCCTAAACCATTCTCTTCTCTGCTTCTTCTTCTCCACCAACACCCCCACCCGCGGTAATGGACCACCTTCTGGAATGGCAGTTGTGCCCAACCCAGAGATCCTCAGACAAATATCTAACTGTCCTGCATATCGCCCTGCAATGGTCACAGAGAGAGCCGATGGTGTTTTTTTTAAGTCTCGCGATAACATCTTCTGTAGGTTGGATAAAGATATAACATTCAGTCAATTAAAGGAAAAGGCGGAGAGGAAGGTTCGCCAAGAGGGAGAGTGGCGTAAAGACATATTTTGTATACGTTACCGCAAGTGTTGTTGTCGAGATGACGGCACTCTCTGCTATGAAGCTATGGATATTCGGAGTGACAATGATGTTCGCGGAATGTTGGAACATCATCGTAATGTTCCATTGGGACGTCAAATCATTGAGCTGTTTGTCGAAACAATGCGCACTCTGGAAGAGGTCATTTATATTATGGAGCAGAGACTCGCCAAGAATCGCTAGTTTCTTAGTTGTTTCGTTGTCCTTTCTTTGTGTGTAACCTTCATTGTTTTGATGTATTTCGTGTTTCATGTACGGTTACGCTTTATAATATTAAAATTGTTGTTTAATTTAAACTGTACTGTAAACCGAAATATAAATAACGAAATATTTATTCATTACTAAATCAGTTTTGAGATTACAATTATCGATAAACAAAATAACAGTAAAAAACTACAAATGGGTAACAATAGAGTCACTCCCATCATCGCTCCCAGCGTCACTCCCAGCATCCATCCCAACATCACTCCCAACATCACTCTCATCATAATCATCCAGGAATGCCCAGTAATCTGAATCAATCGAGTCAGAACCGTCATTGTCTTCTTGGGGCATAATCCTGGCAACATTCAAGCTCTTGGTCTGAGTGTATGTTACGGAGTCTTCCACACTCTCAACACCCCCATACGCTTGGCATATGGCATGCGTATCAGTAAGGATGTTGCCATAGCGCCTGTTATTGACACCACGAATAACAGGGCCAACATCCAAGTAAAAATAAAAGTCTTTAGGCAACTCTAATCTCCAAATGTCATCTGGAATGGAAATCCTCCCAACATTTCGTTCAATGAGGGTAACGAATTGGATCATACCTGCAACCGAACGTATCAAAACAACACAATCGGTATCAGTATGATTCGGTTGACCTCAACCAAATGGATTCGGTTGACCTCAACCGAATGGGATCGGTTGACCTCAACCAAATGGGTTCGTTTTCCTTCGTCCCCAGAACCATTCGGTTGAGCGCAACCGAATCTGTCCCAGGCGCACAAGAATTCAGAAAACGATGAAACAGAAACTTAAAACTATGAAAATTAACTAAAAACAGATTTATCTTTTAGTTAGATAAATCTGGTTTTCAAAAATAACAAAACGGAATTACCTAAGAAATACTTAAATCCGCTTTTTTTTTGACAAACGCTTTTGTTATTTTTAAAAAACGGATTTATCTATTTATTAGATAAATCCATTTTGAATTTTTTAGATTGGTTTTGACTCTTTAACAGATTTTTAGTAGTGTTCTTATAACCTCTTTTAAAAATTTTAAATAAAAAAATTTTAATTTTTAATACGCAACGGATTTATACCTATTTATTAGATAAATTCAAATATCTTTGGGCTCTCACTTTTCGTAATCTATGGCCCAAGTTGAGGAACAAATTGAGTGTGATGAGGAAGAGCCCAATTATCAAGAGGAGGAGGAGGATCACCCAACTATGAAAAGTGAGAGGCAAAAGAAATCAAGTCAAGCCCAAATAAATGAGAGAGTGGAGACTATGCTATGTCTCTTAAATAGGCCCAAAGATATTTGATGTACTGAGAACTTGTAATCCCATTGTCCTTTTTTTTTTGTAATGACTCAGCAATCAATCGATGCTGAGGATAAGAATGACAATTGTCACTAGGCTACTATTTGTGTCTTATTCAATCAAGGGAATACGACATCAAATTATTCAATGAGAAAAGTATTTGTGTATGTTTTTAGCATAGTGAATGTATCTCCGTGTTTTATACTCTGAATTGTGTTTTACCTTCCATTTCCCTTTCCCTCTTTGACCTAAGCCTAATTTCCCTTCCCTGAGAGAGCCTACCTAACACCGCCACGTTGGAATTCCACATGGCCTTTTTATCTTAAAAATATTGTTTTAATTTATTAAATAAATACTTTTATAAAATAATTATTTAAAAAAATCATCAGCTTCATCTTCTTGACACGAACACGCTTCTTCACAGATTGAGAATTTTTTTTCACTTCCGTTACTTTTTTCACTCTCTTCTTCATAACAAACTGAATCTGACCACTCAAACTAGTGAAGTTCATTCTCAAAATTCTCAAATAAAATGAGGGTTAATGTCTCTAAAAGAAATAATCAAATACAAGTTCACCTTTTAGTAGTTAACCCAATCTGAAACATGAAGCAATTAGATAGGATAGTCTTTCCTTCAATTCATCTATTAAAGGGGCTAGGCACACATCAATTTTCTTCTTAAGGTTGTAGTGACTAATAATAACAAGAGTTAAGAACATAAACTCCCTTTTCATACGGATCTATGGTGGAAAATTTTAAGGAGTGACTATCACGAGCCTATAATAATAATTCCTATACGTTTGTGGTCAAATGGAGCAAAACCATTGGAACACAAGTCTAATCTAATATTTCAAGAATCTTGAGAAAATGCAAACCATACTTCATCAAAGTGTTTTCATGCTTCTCCATCTAAGTGATGAGATAAAGAAACCGTGTCCCTTTGATTTTCACGATGCCATATCACTTTCGCAAGTAGTTACTCTCAAAATTTTGCATTTTAAATTACAAACGCTACTATAAAATATAATTCTATTATTATTTTAAGTCGGTATATGAAATATACAATGCTTCTAGCATATACAATTTCTAAAACAATTGCTTTGAAAATACTCCTTACAAAGGATTTTTCATTACAAAGTAGAAATGGTGAATTAAATAGATGAAAAGGAAACTACATGATTTAGAGTAACCATGAATGTATGAGGTTATGAGCCCGTTTGTTACAACTCTTTTAAAGAGTAATCACTTTTATATAAGATAATCTATTATAGAAGCTTTTCATCTATTTAATTATTACAACTTTTCAAAAAAAAAATGAGAATCTAAAAATTGCTTTAGAATTCTTTGCCAAAATTATTTGGGTACGAATTCTTAATAATCCGAGTTTTAAAAGAAGAGCCACGTCAGCAAATTATAAGTTGAAGTATCAAGCAAGTATCGAAGACCAGTGAATAAACAACTAAGTTAGGATATAAATATTCAAGGAAACATTTGTTCATGGTCAAAAGGAAGCTTATGGCATAAGGTGCTATTCATCGAATTCAAATATCTCGAATAAAATGGAAATAAATTTAAGAAATTTGAACAATTCTTCTTGAATTCTTTCGGAGCTCTTCTCTTGTAGTACTTTTTCTGCTGCCAGCCCAATCATTCGAGTAGAATGATCTTCTCCGCGAAGCCTGAGATCTTCAAATTGCAAGGAAGCTTAATCTTTTGCATCCAATACAAGTGATACCAAATTCCGAATATGGTTGACTTGAGCAATAACTTCATCTTCTTGTGGATTCAAATGCTTGAAATTAGCTATAAAGACACATCAGCATGGCGTTAAAAGCGAGTTCGAAAAGTGTCAAAAGGAAATAATACTCGAGGAGAGGTGGCTCAAAAGTTTGCATAGATCCTCGAAAGGACTTCGGAAGCCAATCCCGAAAGTTGAAAGAGAACACACGCGAAAGGCTACTTTTCGAAAGATACACGAAAGGTTTTCGAAGAAGGGATAAAAGACAAGTTTTTGAAGATTAAAGCAACACACAAGAGGATTTGAGGCAGTTGCCTCGGTTGATTAAGATTCAACACGCGAAGACAAGTGTAAAGCATCCAGACGCCAGGAGACACGTAGCATCGATCATCAGCAATCATTAATTAGTTTATTTTTTATCCGCTTTCAATAAGGACATCTGTCAATCATGCAACCTAGTTGTTTATGTTTCATAGCTCTATAAATAGTAGTTCATACGAAGAACTCGAGGCGATTTCATAACATTCAGTAACCCATTATGCCTAAAACATTAAATTACGCAGGATCTCTGGCTACAGCGGTGAACAAATATATGTTTGAGCCAACCCCGCCTTTTGTATTTTCAAAATTTGTAGTTTCAGATTCATTGAATAACTAATATAATTGGCCTATAATATAATATGGTATGATGGAGGCTTGCAATAGTGAAAGTTGATCTTCATTTTGAGAAACAAAATTGCCCCAAATCCAGACAAAGTATATAAATCAAGCCAAGACATATTGTTGGCCTTGTATATAAAATCAAAAAAAAATTCCCCTCAAATATCCAATCCTATCTCTGCCCCTGGCAAAACCAATATTCAATCAGTGATGTCTGATCATAATTAAACTTAATTTAGAGAAAGGAATTATTCAGCAAACATTATTATTCATTACTAACCAACCATAACAATGATTGACTATTTATACAACAAGTAGAATAGGAAAGTGAAAATACAAACAAGGTTGAGAAGTTTGTTATGTCAGCTGACACACATAACTAACTCGACTAAAAGCAAAAATATTGAATCATGAGACAATTTATTAAGGATTGACTTCTTGAATGTTGCTCCTCCAAGAGTGGAGATAATGATTTTACTTGGTCTTGCATATTTCCATAAGTTTGGAAATATTTGTCTCAATGTTAGAGATTTTGGATTCTAACTGAGATAGTTTTGCTTCTAGTTTTGCTTCAATTTTAGCTACGTTTCCATTAGTCGTAGCAATGTTTCCACTTATGGAAGAAGACTTGAGTTGTTCTTGGATTTGGTATTGAATCTTCTGCAAATCAGAATAGGTTTGAACTGCATGCAATTGATCTGCTAAAACAGTATCCACTTTTGTAGCAATTTCCTTAATCCTAGTTAAACTTTCATCATTAATGATATTTATTGATAAGATTTCGTGATAAGCAACTTCTTGTTGAGGTGTTCCTTGTCCAAGTTTTTGCCATAGAAAAAGGTTTGTCCAATTCAAACAAGCAACTGAGGAGTAAAATGTATCACCGTTTTGAATGGCATTACCTCTAAAGTCAAATGGAATAAAGTGTCCATATTTGAAATCTGGAAAAACTCTTGTAGAGGCTGGTAATTGAGTATCATCTATGGTATAACTATTGAGTTCCATTTGTGGAATTTCCTTTGGATCTCCCATTCTAAAAAGGATTAGTTAATAGTTAATGGATTACTTACTAGCTAGTACCAAAATATTCAAGAAAATTTGTACATGAGTAATTTCAGTTTCATACATTATGCAATCTTACTATAAATAAACCAATTAATTATTATTGCATCCATTAATATAAATATATTACCTGATCAAATCTGATGTTGTGCTTCACTTACCTAAGAACAAAGCCAAATGCAAGGCAAGGAATGTAGCTGAAAACAAACACTTCTAGGTTTATAGACTGAATATTTCACATACCTTCAATGTCAATTTATAGACTGCATATATGTGTTGTGTTATAACTAAATTAAAACAACCCCATTTTTTTATATTATTTCTTGACTGACCTGAATATTCTTTTTATAGTAATAATAATTTGGCAAGTTGCCACGTTAACAAAGCTCTATTCAATTATTTGTCTGACGACCTTTATTTAATTAATAAGATGACGTGCAGATATAAGTCAATTAATGCATTTTTCTAAATACAAATTCATCTAGTTGCTAGTCTTCTTTTTTTTGTTGATTACTTGTTTCCAGTCTCTTTCCCAGTCTTTTAATATCAAAGGGGAATCAACTCAATATAGTGCAATTAATTATTGTTAATGTTATACTTTTTTTTGACAAAAGTTATTTTTTCTGGCCTGCTATTATTTTTGTTTCTGTCTGATGACTTGTTGCTTTTGTTATATTCATGTAGATTTTTTTATAAGCAAAATAATATATTAATTGGAGTACAACGGGTTGCAATCGGAACAACTATTAGAGACCTCGTTAAACTTCTGGGGGCCAAGATCCAATGGAAAAAATATACAGGGAGAACAAAGAGTACCTCCATAAATAATTACAACAAACTACGTACAGATACAATATGCAAATACTACCACAATTGAGACTGACGCCCACCACCTGAAATCACTGATAGCCACACCAAAAATTATTTCCTGATAATACACGTCAACGGGGCGACATGTCACTCATAATAAAGACATTTGGTCCTCTCGATCTCGCCAGGAACCACGGCCATTAGAGGGTTTTCAGCCTCATTATGGCTAAATGAACATCAGGTGATTTCTCTCATCATATTTTCATCCATTTTTCATCTCTCTCATCAAAATAGCATAAAGTTACCAAAGTTATGATAGACTAAAGTTAGGCAATCCATTTCCAATAATATATTTTTTACACAAAATCCATTTCCAATAATATCTAGTATTTTCCGTCAAGAAAATAATATATATATATATATATATATATTCCCCAAATATAAGTCAAGAAAATAATATCTCTTAATATTATGATGTCATATTTATATTACACAAAGTCAACTGATGAAATCATAATTAAATTGCATGTACTTTTTTTAAATAAAAAAAATGTCTCCCATTCACATACATGCATGGATTTAAATACAAACTCCATTGTAGTTAAAAATCTGAGATATATTGATTTAATTGGTTGAAACAGAAGTTTTGCACATGTTGTATGGCATATTCGAATATGCTGTAAAAATTGAAATGGCTGAGTGCGAGGCATTTCGACCGTACATGTATTAAATTTGTATTTAATTGCAAAAATATAATTTTTAACCTTTTTAAAAAATTAAATGGGCTGCTTTGTAAACAAAAACATGATTATTGCTATGGCTAGGCCTGGCTGGACAAAGAGTGGGAGGCCCAACCGAAAACATGGTCTACCCGACAGATCCGCAGAGCAACAGGCGGGTCACTTTAGTTCCTCGGGTCCACGGGTGACAAGCACGGTTTCGAGTGGCTTGTAATGGGTGGGCGGGCTTGGTTTCGCAGAAAATTCCTGACAGAATGTACCCACGCCAACAAGTCATCATGAATAGCAAATACCTGTTCGGTTTTGAACGAACTACTATAGTCCACAACCATTGAGTCGCTTGGGATGTCATGCCCTCTTGAGATTGTACTATTTTCCATCATTTTATGTTCCTAAAACTGTAAAAAAAAAAAAACAGAAGATAGGTGTTAAAAAACAGTTTCTACACAATCTGGTAAACTGGTAAAGTTCAGTATTATGTTGTTGAATAGGTTCGATACTTTAAAATCACACGTGTATTTTAATACAGGTACGGTGTTATATTACTGAACCGGTTCGGGAATATAATACAGTGGCTACTGACTCACAAACACCCCTTTTTTACATATTTTAACAGGTGCGGTGGCTTCATGTCGAATAGGGTCGGTACTATAGTACTGAATCAAGCGTGAACCAAGAATTAAAACGAACACAAGCACAGTTTCTGCTTGGAAAAAAAAAGGAAAGAGTTGGAAGGGATTATACCTTAATAGGATTGCCAATGTGAAAATGATGGCTACAATGTGAATGAAGGTAGGATTTAGAGTGGAGAGATGGGAGGTGTGGCCGTGTGGGGTTTAGGAGGGGTGTGTAGTAAATGGAGGGGAAGAAGAAGAAGAAGGATAGGGGGATGTGTGGTGAATAAGGGGAGTTGTAGAAAGTATGGCCAAAATTAAAAATAACACGGGTTGCTTCAAACAAAACATGACTATTCTTCGCCAAAAAAAAAAACGAAACATGAATTGCAATGGCTATAAACTTCTCCTGATTATTTTTTTTGGTGAAAAAACTTCTCCTGATATATTCAATTGTATTGATTTGTAATTGATTCTCAAAAGATATAATAGAAATAAAATTGGATATTCAGTAAAAAAAATATGCAAATAAAATGTAAATCAAATCTCAATTCAATCGTGTCCAAATATTTCCAAGATCACTTCCTTTTTCATGTCCAAATTACTTGTTGTCAAATCCAATTTTGAAATATATATGATACGATTTTATTCAAATATAAATCATAATAACTAATCAATGCCAATTTTTGTATTGTAATCTTTTGTTTACTTTTAAATTTTAGTGGAATAGGAAACAATGTATTATTATATTTATACATGAATTACAACCTTACTTTTTCACTCTCCTCATCCTTGTATTAGTTTTTCTCTTTCTTCTAAAGCCAATCTCCATGACCAACTACAAGGTTTACCTTATAGCAACCTTGTTATTTGCAACACCATTACTTCTTTATCTATATCTAAATGTAAATGTAGTTGGGAGTTATGGGTATGAGATTACAAGCAAGAAGCAAAAACCATTTTATCTTACCGCCATAGCAATCCCTGTGATCTTATATTGGCTGAACACAATTTCTCAATTTATAGGAAAAGTGATAAACTCTTTTCCTACTTCTATGGCAACAACGTTAAGGCCATCAAAGGTAGATTTCCAATTTCCAAGGTTGGCAAGGCTTAGGGTTGTACCGTGGAACTTGGTTGCGCTCATTGTGGTATACGTTACTTTGATATTTTACCAATACAAACTTCGCGAGATGCTACTTTTTGCTTAAAGATCCGCAAGGAGTTTTATTTATCGTAGGGATTCTCTGACTTTATGGTGGAAATTGCACTCGGTCTTTTTAGGGTAAAGTTATCAAAGGTAGGGATTCAAAGTTTGATACTTTATTTTCTTTATTTGTTTTGTAATTCTTCTCATCTTGTTTATCTTTTATGTTTATGGAACTATTATAACATTAATGCTATTTAGCTATGAGGTTTTCTGTTTTAATTTCTTGTCTATTGAACTTATTTGTTCCATATAACTTTTTGGCTTAAACTCTCACTATAATCCAAGTCAAGCGAGGTAATCTATTACAAAGCTCTCTCACCATTATTTTTTTCCACCATAATACTCGATTTCGAACTCAAAACATTGTTGAAGGAAAACCAGACTCCAAACAACTTGGACCAATAGGCATGGGTATATAATCATAATTAGGATCGTTGTTTATTTCAAATTATTTTATAAATTTTTGAAAAAAGATCAAAATTTAATTTTTTTTATTTTGCGAGCTTTTAAAAACAATCAGAATATGAAAAAGTATAAAATCGAAATATACTTGAAAAGTTTTTATTAGTTTTTAAAAGTTCTTCGATTTAAACTAGTGTGATGATTGAAAGAGAATGTTTAAAAATTGTAATTATAATTATAATTATGAACAAAATCATATTAGTTTCGATTTTACCTAAAAAAAAGGAAACCACAAATTCTTTAACCAATTGTCATTACTTAAAATTTAAAGGGATATTATTGGTTACAATTTTTGGAAGTGCTTTTTTCCCCCTCAATACCGCCTTCAATTATGTCAAGGCAAAAAAAAACTAAGAATTCAACTCCAACACTTTTTTGTACACATGAATTCATGAAAGAAACTTATCAGATGTAGAAGGAACCCAAAACCCCTTTTTACTCAAACTTATCTTTAAGTGCCCCTCACCGTTGGTTGCCTTGGAAATTTTAGCGACATGAGAATGTCGGCCCTTGGGTTTGAACTCAGGAGTGAGCAGTGATAGTATGTGCGGGGTGTTTATTTGTCATAAACCTTATCTTTAGGTGCTACTGGGAGAGCCCGAGCTATCAACACACAATTCCAAACTCCACAAATTTAGGTCATCAGAATTCATAACTCATTAATAATACGCATTATCTGCACACAAAAATTGGCGAGTTTTTTTAACACATTTTTCCTAAAATTCCACCCACCGAATAGCTCATAAAAATATTTTTCATACATGCATCATCCAGGGGTGAGCAAAGGACGGGTTGGGACGGGTTACACTTGTCCCTTACCCGACCCTAAATTTATATAGGGTCATTTTTTAGACCCTAACCCGTCCTTAGGCCCGAATAGACCCGATGTTCTTAGGGACAAAGTAAGACCGGGTCTATTTAGGACGAGACCGGGTTGACCCAAAGGACATTTAAACAAAACTATAAGGTGGTCACTCAAGTATGACTAAAAGTTATAAGTGATAAATTGAATCTTTTTAGTATTATATCATGAATTGAAACTTAAAACATAACTTTTACAATATTACTTTACAATAATGTTTCTACTTAAACTAACATCGATTTCAAATTGAATATTTTATTCATAAAATAGAGTTAAAAATTAGAGTGAGGAGTGAGTAAGGGACGGGTTGGGACGGGTTATACCTAACCCTAACCCGTCCCTAAATTTTGGTCGGGCCAATTGTTTAGACCCTAACCCGTCTTTAGACCCGAAAAAACCCGATATTTTGCAGGTTTAATGGGACGAGGACGGGACGGGTTTTAGGGTTGGGCCGGGTCTTGCTCACCCCTAATCATCCTTCCCATAATAAGTTTTGTTTCTCAAACGCAATTAAAACCCATCTAACGCAAGTTAATATTATTAGCTTTAAAAAGTAGCACCACCTTAAGGCAGTTCTAATTGGCTATAACAAGTAAACAATAAGTGCACAATAGTAATGAAGAGCACTAAATCCATGGCCAATTATGAAGACAAGAAAACTAGATCACAATAGCTAACACTGATCTTGTCAACTGTGAGAATCGAACCAAATAGCGTCGGGTCGACAATCAAACCCAAGAGTACCAAGTCCCTCATGTACCAGCAGGGTACCTTATGCCACTAGCCAACTGTGTTGACTTCTAGTCATTTAAATTATCATGTTATTTGATTTTATCATTCATTTTATAGTAGGAGGTATTTTCATGTTCACATTTCTTATAACATTTTTCTCAAACTCATGCTTCTGTTTTCGAAACATATTAATTTTGAACAACAATAACGAGTTAACATTGCAGAAAACTCAATCAAGACAGCCAAACATGGAGTCGTTTGATAGGATCAAAGTACTTAAACAAACAACTTTTTGAGTTAAGCAAAAGCATATGTTGTAGCCTCATATTAAGGCTTAACTTCCATAACCCCTGATTATTACAAAGTGTCTTCCATACACTCTCACATGAACTTCCGGTAAGGTCGACCATTATCTTCATCTTGCATATGCTGCAATCATAAAGAGAAAAAAAAAATGTTAGTGTAAAGAAAAACATCTGTTTGTATGTGGAAAAGGTTCAAAAACAAAAGTGAAAAACAGAATTGGATTGAGAAGGTTAAAGTTCTAGAATAAACAATTCATTACAACTGAAGGATCAAACAGATTTTAGACTGAACCAAAAGCATGAAGCTATTCAAGAAGGTCAAACTTCATGAGTTCAGTAGCATAAATAAAAGATGAGGACACAAACTTCCAATTCAGCTCAAAGATAACAAAGGTTTGTCAACTGCAGCAAACATCCATGATCCATCATCTCAAACTTCAACTTCACAATTTAGATAGGGAACCCTACGATACAAGTAAGCATATAAAACTACTCTTTGCATCTTCAAACAATCATAATCACTTTTGTTTAGACAGAAACGCAAATGTTCACTGTTTTCAAAAAAGCTGAAAATCCAACTCTAATCAAAATCGTAATACCACAGAAAATAAGGAAGCAAATTTATCCAAGTCAAAGCATCCACAAAAACAAGCACTAGTTTCTTAAGACCAAATATTAGGTGGGTAAATCAATTACAATTTGCAAATTTCTAGAGCTAAATAACCGTTCAACTATGTAAATGCTTCAAAAAAATTGTAAGAAAGTTTAAGGTGCCATTTAGCAGCGGAAACACCCCCTAGCTGTGGGGTGATGGAAGAGAAATGAAGCTACACCCCCAGCTGTGGGGTGATGGAAGAGAAGTAAAGCAAGGGCAAAGATCTGTCATAGGCAAATTGTTGCAAAAGCCGAGTTTGTTCCAATTGTTATTTACTGAATGGGGTCTTTGAAATTGCAGATGAGTGTCTTTTGTGATAACAAAATTTTTCATCATGTTGGGGACATGATCATTGTTATAGAACTCTGCACGAACACACCTGGAATCGAACAAACTCATGTTTCTATTAACGAGACAGCGAGTTAGCGTGAATTTGAAAAAAGCCTGAAATGACTGGGCCTATTTGCTTTTGCTTAATTTATTTTTTACCTTACTCTTTCACGATGTCCTTGCTATTGCTCTATAATGCAAAGTTTTAATTGTTTTGTTCACAACAATACAAGCACTCCAACGTATGTATAGATTTGCTGCAAATCTATATATAGCCAGTCCCAAGCCCGGATACAAGCAAAGGGTTGTGTTAGGCAGTCAACAGCAAAATAAAACTGAGTTGAAACTTTTTGACATGAGTTACGACAACAATACAAGGCAAACTGGCAAAGTGCTATTGTGTTGCAGACAAGTTGTGCTTCAGTTACATTTTAGGCTGGACCAAGGTGGTTTCAGGCAAGTGTTACCTTCTGTAAAAGCCCCCTTTGTAAGGTTTGGTTAATCCTATGGTGTTCAACTTTGGAACACCATGACTTTGTACAGAGATGGCAAGGGATAATAGTTGGACGAGCGACTGCTCAGGAAATGAGAAATGGTAGAGTGGTGAGTGGCTTAAGGTGTACGACTGTAACAAGATAATGCAGAAGTGTTCAAGAGGCTATGACATTGCAACTGCTGCTCGCTGGACGAGTGGTGAACGAAGGGAGGGGGCATCACCTTCAAGCGGCATTGAGAGGAAAAGCAGTGGATTGTCAGGTCAAACAGTGTGGTGACGAATACCATCACCAGAAGCAGATGCAGTGGTTCTCTGTGAATGATTGTGACGAGATATATTGCTCCAGACGAGCGCGCTCACAATGGAACACGCCGGTGAGATGGTGGAAGGGATGAATTGTGAAGGCGATGGTGGCCGGTGAAAAAAAAAAAGATCCTTTGACTCAATGTTCTCAGGCAAGAGTTTAATTGGCTGCAACATGTGATTTATTAGCTTTTTAATTGTAATTTCCACATGTTTTGAGGAGGAAAGAGCGATAACATAAACCAGGGGTAACTTCCAATAGCAGGTAAAAATCAATATCCCTATTATTAGGGGGATTATCCATTTCCCCATCCTAAAAATCATCTAAGTTTAGATCCAAGGAAGAAGAATTCATCAACAATAAAAGGGAAACATGGCAGGTCTGCAACAGCATTCAATTACACAAATACTTGCATGAGGATGTCTACAAGTAGTAACTGAAGAGGTTATAACTTATAAGTTATAATCAAGAGGAAAGTAGAAAGTTGTTTACCTTAGGGTCTGTTTGGATTAGCTTATTTAAGGTTCTATACTCGCACAAACACTTATAAAACTTTTAGGGAGAACTTATCGAACAGCTAATTTTCATAAGCTCTTCGGGATAATAACTTATGAAAATAGCTTTATCGTATTTTATATTTTGTATAGAAATAGGCAAATAGCTTATACATAGGCATTATATAATTAAGCCATTTATCCAAACAATTTTAGTTTCACTCCCTATTTTTCTTCAGAGTTCAGAATACTCAAACTGACAACACTAGCCATAATAAAAGCATAAAGAATTAGAGGTATTGTCAAGCGTCCTAAAAATTCTCATAAACATACAATACCCTATGTATACACAATCATGTAACCTCTATTTCAATCCAATAAATAAATCAAAATACAAATTAAGCATCAATAGATTACTTAATTCAATTTCAATGAAGGATCTATGTAACAATTAGCTTAGATAATTTTATCATCAAAATTGTCAAAAATGTATGAAGATAATAAAATTACCCTAAAAATTGGGGGAATTGGGGAAAAACGAAAAAGAAAGAAACTTTGAAAATGAGAATGGATCTAAAAAGCAAACTTACGAATTCCTTAACAATTCCCTTATAAACGAGAACGGGAACAGCGATTCCGAAAATACCAACAAGGAGAAAATTGCGACGATTCCAACGAAAATTGAATTCGAGATTTTCTCTAGCAGCACCCCAATCTTCAATGTACTTGTTCTTCTTTGCTTCCATTCCACCAGCCATTTTCGCTTCGATTCTTTTCGTTCCGATCCAATTCCCTCTCTGCACTACACTGTACTGTATTTTCTTCTCTTCTCGCTGAGTCTTAGCTCTTCCCCTTATGGCTTAATGGGCCTGGGCCTGGGCCTGGGTGTAGCCCACTTGAGTCCAGCATCTAGGATTGGTCTACTAAGACTTAGAAGGGCTTTCAGCACTCCCCATTTTTTACTGCACCACCTCACTCTTATTAATTTGAAAGCCAAAAATTACGGATTTGAATTCTTTAAAGTCATATTTTCCTACATTCACCTACAATGACATTTATTAGGTTAAATTAAAGGATACTTAGGTATTTCTCTAACTCACCAATTCCTTCTAATTATTCTCTTTCATTAAAATTTTTCGTAATTGAAGTAACTGTAGAAAAATATGACTTTAGAGAATCCAAATTCGAATTCTTTAAAGTCATATTTTCCTACATTCACCTACAATGACATTTATTAGGTTAAATTAAAGGATACTTAGGTATTTCTCTAACTCACCAACTCCTTCTAATTATTCTCTTTCATTAAAATTTTTCGTAATTGAAGTAACTGTAGAAAAATATGACTTTAGAGAATCCAAATTCGAAAAATGCTCCTATTCACACTAAACATAATAGTTTTTTTTTTCGCACAACTAGTGCATCTAATAGTGTGGCGTAGGGGTAGGCGTTTCCTCCATTCACCTGTTGGTCATGTTTTGCAACTGTTCTTTCATTAAAAAAGGCAATAAATAGAAAGGGTGAATCCTAGATTTGAACGATGCACAAGGAGGCACTACAGACACTCTTTCACCACTAGACTAGCAAAGCAATTTGGATTTCAAGTCCATAATTATTATATCTAATAAAGAAACACTAATTAATCTTGAAATGATTTAATTTATATTATATGCATGTTTTATATTATCTGTCAATTACAAGTTGACACGTCATTAAAAAGGATTTGGTCAATTGATAACCACCAATTTAGCCGATTGGTACTCAATGAATTGTAATTGGTGATGGTCGTAAAAGTATATACACAATATGTGTATATAAATTAAGCTCATTTTAAAAAGGTAACCTGTACCGAAAAAATTACTTTTGTTACTACATTCATCCTCTTCCATATTTAATAAATTTATTTTTTATTGCTATGTTGAAATGGAATTTGGTGGATTATTAAATCTGCGTTGTGAATTTATTTTTGGATTTTTTTAGTTTTAGTAAATTAAATTTTAAATGTATGGAATTTCGGTATTTATTTTTGTTTCTCATCACCACCGCTCTTTATCTCATATTGTACTACGAACATTATTTATAATGAAATGATATGAGTTTATTCTGGTCAAAAAATCACCACCGCTCTATTTGATTTTCCCTGCTGCAAATTTCTTTCATTCTTGCAAAAATTTGAAGGTAAGTTTATGCATCTGTGTTCATGCGGCCTACCTAAATTTTTTAGTCGAGCTCCACTACTGACTACAAGGGAAAACCGACAAAAAGTTATATGGATTGTGATTTGTAAATTTTTTATTTCATATTAATAGTATTTTAGTAACTTCTTTCGTTATATTCTTTAAATTTAAATATAAGTAAACGTTCTTTTTTATTGAATGCTTAACTTAAGTAAAAGTAAAGCTTTAATTAATTGTTATTAATTTACTTATCTACTATATATAATTTTTCAGCAGTTCTCACGTGTGTGATTTGGCGCCAATTCAATCTATACTACCATCTCTATCATAGTTGCCTTTTTTCACACACTCACATCCTTTTTTTTTCTAAACATTAACTCTTAATTTATTTGTTGTCAATTGCTGGTTTTGCCACATATTCTACAACTTGCATTTTTGTAGTTGCCCCTGTTGGTTTTATTTTTCCTTGCTTACAATTTGTTGTTGTTTTGTTTCTTCTTTTCCTTTCATCAGCTTTTCCTATTTGCTATGAAACTACCTATGTGTTGTCATTTTATTGTGAATTGTGTCTTAGTAAGGTTGCCACATATGCTTTAATAGTATTGATGTGGTGGCTAATTTATATTCTGCCACCTATTTAACTGCCTTACTAAGCTTATTACAAGTTCATCTATAAATATAACTTGATAAACTAGAAAACAAAAGCAGATCAAAACATGGCACAAATTAAAGAAGTGAAATCAATGATAAAATTGATTTAGAGTAACAACGTTGCAGTGGAAGCTCTCCACCACCACTGCACCATAACACCACCAAGGCCTCCGTCTCCATCTCTTTCGGTCAGTCCCTCTCCTCTACACTTCCTAGCTCATATCACCTCTCTTTTCCACCATCTTATCACCTCCACTTGTCCCTCATCTCTTCCTCTTTTGTGGCTGCCATACCAATACCTCTCCAGATCAACCAAAACGAAAACACCTGTCAATACCACACAATAAAAATTAGCACATAACCAAGGAGTAATAAATTCTTTAGTACATGGTGTCTTGATCCAGGAGGATCTTCGTATCTTACGCAATATGATATTAAATATATCATATTATATTATCACAATAATTTAAACCATTAAAACTTTTATGGTTTAAAACATTTAGTTTTAAACTGATCAAAGTTAATGGTTTACATTAACTGAAGAAATAAACCATTTATCTTTTATGGTTTATATTCATTTGTTATTTTTAGTTTCTATTTTAGGAAAAACAGTTTTATATATAAACTCAACGATTGTAATGAATGAAAAGAAAAAGAGGGCAATTAGAATCAGTTTCTTAATCTGCTTCAATCTTCTTCTTTCTCCCGTCTATTAATTAATTATCCTCTTGTATTAAGAAGTCCACTTCCAAGAGAAGTAGTGACACTTCTTTTCCTACGAAAGTTCTATCTCCTAGATGTTTTGGATCAAGTGGTATCAGATCAAAACGGGGTAAAGGTGGTTTATGGTCCTAACTCGCAGCCGACGTAGAATTTCTAAAGAAGAACTTCTAGGTCCTTTGCTCGTTCATCGAAAGCCAAGGATAAAGAGAGGAACAATGACAGGGGAAGTTCCAAAATTAGATGGTGAGGGTGAATGTATCACCAATCTTGAACGACAGGTGGAATTGTTATCTGCATCAATTTCTGAGCTTGTGGAAAATTTAAAAGCCTCAAAACTTTCACATGCATCGCCTTCCAAAAGAAAGGTTGAAGATGACAGTGAAGAAGAGGAAGACACAAGTGAAAATATCGCCGAGGATACAGGAAATCAGAAGAATCCTGTAAGTGCCTTAAAAATTGATTTTAAGGTAGAAATTCCTACATTTAACGGTGTTATGGATGCTGACAAACTAGATAATTGGATAGACACATTAGAAACATATTTTACTATACATAAATATTCTAATGTTGAAAAGATCCAATTTGCAAGCTTGAAACTCTCAAACCATGCTGTCACATGGTGGAAGTCATACCGAAAACGGTACAACGTTGCGGAATTGACGTGGAGTAGATTCAAGAAGTTATTGAGAAAACAATTTTATCCTGTTGGATATGAAGAAGAAAGATGGTACAGATGGCAGCACTTCAATCAGAAATTCGGTCAATCGGTACAAGATTATACCTCTGAGTTCCACAACCAAGCTTTGGTGTTGGATATAGATGCTGACGATTATGAAGTCTTCATGAAATACATCGGAGGTCTTGCCGACTACATACAGAAAGAACTGAAATTGTTCTCCGTAGAATCAATTGAAGAAGCTACAATTAAGGCCATCGCCATTGAAGCCAAGTATAAAAGGCTTGACAAGAAGGGCGACAAACAAACAACTGTAAACAAATCTGATTGGAAGAATAAAGGCAAGCAGAACAATGATGGACCAAAACAGAAGAACTACTGTGATCACTGTCGTACCAGTAAACATGTCACAGACAAGTGCTGGATACTTCATCCTGAGTTGAAACCCAAGAACCAGAGGAATAATCAGGGAAGGAATGACAGGAAGGCCACATTGACTGTGCAACAGGCAGAAGAGCTTCTAGAGTTGAAGCAACCTGACACAACACTTGCCTTAATGACTTCACCAACAGAAGTTACAAATGCCTACAACCGTGAAGAGCTATTTCATTTAAACATTCAAGTGAAACAAAGTGTTGTACAAGCAATTGTCGATCCGAGAAGTCAAAAGAATCTGATTTCAGAAGCTCTAGTAAGGAAGGTAGGCTTAGAAACATTGCCTCATCCTAAGCCTTACCCACTAGGGTGGATTCAGAAGGACATTGACATGCAAATTACAAAACAATGTACCTTCAAATTTGCAATCACTAATCGGTATATCGATGAAGTGACATGCGAGGTGGTTCCGTTGGACGTATGCCAAGTTATATTGGGTAGTCCGTATCTTTGGGACCGTGATGCAATTCACTATAGAAGGCTTCGCAAGTATCGTTTGGTGAAGGATGGAAAAGAGTTCCACATCAACGCTTGTAAACCACAATCTACAAACACTTTGCTGATGGTTAACCAAGCCAAAAGATTGGTTAACTCTTGTGGACGGTTTGTTTTATTGATGATTCGACCACAAAAACAACATACTAATGTTGTTACTTTGTCAGCAGTAAGTCTAACACCTTCACAATATTCCGATATTGGAAAATTGCAGAAGGATTTCAAGATACTTTTTCAAGATGTACAGGGATTACCACCGCGGAGAGCTGTAGAACATGATATCCAGTTGGTAGGAGATTCACCTCTACCAAACTTGGGTTTATACCGCACATCACTGGCGGAGAGTGAAGAGATCAAGAAACAAGTACAAGAACTTCTTGAACAAGGAGTTATCAAACCTAGTTGCTCACCTTGTGGTTCACCAGTGCTCCTTGTACCCAAGAAAGATGGAGGTTGGAGCATGTGTGTGGACTATAGAGCACTCAATAAGATTACCATTAAGAATCGGTATCCACTACCGAGGATTGATGATCTTCTAGATCAATTGCATGGTGCTCGTTACTTCACCAAATTAGATCTCAAATCAGGTTATCACCAAGTACGCATCCATGAAGAAGACACTTGGAAAACTGCTTTTAAGACAAAGCAAGGATTGTTTGAGTGGTTGGTTATGCCATTCGGACTATGCAATGCTTCAGCAACCTTTATGCGGTTAATGAATGAAGTACTTCGTCCTTTCATCGATAACTTTGTCATTGTTTATCTAGATGACATACTAATCTACAGTGTCACATGGGAAGACCATCTTCGTCATTTTGCTGAAGTTATGAAGGTTTTGCAAGCGAGCCAACTACGGTTGAACGGGAAGAAATGTGAATTTGGGAAGCAAGAGCTTATCTATCTAGGGTTCATTCTTGGTACCGGAACGCTCAAAGTGGATCCAGACAAAGTCAAAGTTATCACTCAATGGCCTACACCCCTTTCAGTTACCGATGTTCGAAGCTTCATAGGTGCATGCCAATATTTGAGAAAGTTTATTAGATATTTCTCTCTAATTGCAGCACCATTACACTCTCTTACAAAGGCCAATCAAAAATTTGAATGGTCAAAGAAACAAGATGAATCTTTCCAGTTGTTGAAACGGAAGATAACAGAGGCCCCAATATTGGCATTGCCAAATCTGCAGAAAGCATTTGAAGTTGAAGCAGATGCATCGAATTATGCAATGGGAGCCGTATTACTTCAGGAAGGTAGACCAGTGGCATACCATTCTGAGATGTTTAGTGGACCGGTTTTGAATTATCCGACTTATGACAAGGAGCTTTATGCATTGCATCAAGCAGTAAAACATTGGAGAGCTTACTTGTTAGGAAAAGAAGTCGTGGTTCACTCAGATCATAAGCCTCTTCAGTATCTAAGTACACAGTCGAAGTTACAGCAAGCTCGACATATGAAGTGGATGTCTTACCTACAACAATTCAATATTGTAATCAAGTACAAAAAAGGGATGACTAATAAGTTGGCAGATATGCTATCTCGACCCCCTGCACCAATAAGTTCCGCATTATTGGTTGCAATGCAGATCCAACCTATTGTTCCTTCCGAATTTGCCAAAGGGTATGATACTGACGCTGATTTTAGTCCAGCTCATGCTAAGCTGCAACAAGGAAAGACTAGTGAGTTTCAACTGAAAGATGGGCTAATGTACAAAGGAAGCCAATTGTGCATACCAGCAGATGGTGACAGGCTACAGTGGATTCGAGAAGCTCATACTTCCAAAGTGGCAGGACATTTTGGAGTAGAGAAGACTTTATTGAATCTACGTCGATATGTTTATTGGCCAAGGATGCACATTGATGTTTCAAGATACATAAGAGGTTGTGTTTTATGTAACACATCAAAGCCTTCTAACAGGAAGTTAGGGTTGTATCTTCCACTACCGATACCTAGCCGACCTTGGGAGAGCATCTCAATGGACTTTCTTGGAGGATTGCCTAAGACCAAGTCGGGGAAGGATTATTTGTTTGTAATCGTGGATCGTTTTAGTAAGATGGTGATACTCATTCCATGCAAGAAGACTGTAACTGGCGAAGGAGCAGCTAAGCTATTTTTCGAGCATGTTTGGAAACATTTTGGGCTCCCAACATCGATTATATCAAACAGAGATAGTCGATTCTTAAGCCATTTTTGGAGGTCTTTATGGGGAATGATGGATACCAGATTGAAACGAAGTATTGCTTTTCACCCACAAACTGATGGACAAACTGAGGTCGTTAACCGAACTATGGTCCATTTACTACGGGGTTATAACTCCAAACACCCAAAAACTTGGGATGAAAGTCTCCCTTATTTGCAGTTTGCTTTTAATCGAGCAATTCATGGCTCCACGCTGAAGTCTCCATTCGAGGTATGTTTGGGTTACTTACCTCAAAGTCCTTTTGATATGGCGTTCACTATAGGTGACAAGCCATTGAATGGAACAGAAGAAGAGCAACATGTTCGAGCACAAAAGTTCCTAGAACGAGTTTCAAAGATTCATTCAAAAGTGGAAGCACAACTGAAACGCTCTCAGCAACGCTATAAAACCCGAAATGATAAGCATCGTGTTCCGTGTACATTTCAAGAAGGTGACCTAGTATGGCTACACCTTGGTAAAGAGCGGTTACAAGGTGAAGGAAAGAAACTCAAGCCTATTCGCTATGGACCGTTCAAGATCATCAAACAAATCGGTGACAATGCTTTCCAGCTTGACCTACCACCATATATGCATATGTACTCGGTCATTAATGCCGAGAATTTGAAGCTTTTTGAACCATCTCTATTGGATGATGATCCTAATGAAGATACTCGTCTTCCTTCAGTTGATGACTTGAAGATGGAACGAGAAGATCCATTAAAGGAGGACTGTATCTTAGAGCAGAAAGTTCGTGAAAACCGAAATAGCAAGTATGAGACTTTTCGCATTGGAAGAAAAGGTCAACTTCCCAGCAAATCCAAGTGGTACCTACGAACCAAGGCAGTTACAGAGTTTCCTCATCTCAACATACCTTGAACAGGAGCTCAAGGATTCTAAATGGGGGAGCCATGATCCAGGAGGATCTTCGTATCTTACGCAATATGATATTAAATATATCATATTATATTATCACAATAATTTAAACCATTAAAACTTTTATGGTTTAAAACATTTAGTTTTAAACTGATCAAAGTTAATGGTTTACATTAACTGAAGAAATAAACCATTTATCTTTTATGGTTTATATTCATTTGTTATTTTTAGTTTCTATTTTAGGAAAAACAGTTTTATATATAAACTCAACGATTGTAATGAATGAAAAGAAAAAGAGGGCAATTAGAATCAGTTTCTTAATCTGCTTCAATCTTCTTCTTTCTCCCGTCTATTAATTAATTATCCTCTTGTATTAAGAAGTCCACTTCCAAGAGAAGTAGTGACACTTCTTTTCCTACGAAAGTTCTATCTCCTAGATGTTTTGGATCATGTCTTCAAGCGATTATGAAAGTACTCCAACAACATCATGTTTCTAAAATTATGTAGATCAATGAAGAATAGAAAGTAGAACATGGACTTTCCATGAATAAACCTTTTGTAATATTTTCCGATTTATTTACATGCATATTAGCTCTATTATTTCATTAATTTTTAGATTTTTTAAAAAGAACAACTAATTCAACTTTCAAGCTTTCTGTGTTTGTTACTTTGCTTCTTCAATTTATGCTCTATCTTTCTAGGAAAAAAATGTGAATTAGAAATCACACTAAAAAAATAGAAAAATGTTCCAAAGTTCCATGTTAAACTTAACTTGTCAAAGCATTCGACATGAATGATGAACATATACTTTGCTTTTGTCTTTTTATAATTGGCAAGAAGGCAGTTTTGTGAAACTCTTGAATAAGATGATATTGACTATCAAAAGAAGAATCAAGTACAATTGTTGTTGAATAAGGTGATCTTGACTAACAGAAGAAGAGTAAGGTATAGTTATAATTTCCATTATAACTCTAGTATGTAACTTTTTGGAAAATTGCTTGAGTTAAAAGTTCAAATAATGGAACCATTAACTTAATTTTCTTTTTCTGGTAGCAATCAGGACAAGCAGGGACCAAAGTTTGGAAGCCTGAAGGAGAGGAGATCTTAAGATTTCTTATTGATCAAAGATAAGTAATGACTACATGATGCTGTTATTTTAACTCATGAAGATAACTAACAAATTGTTAATTGTCTAGGTGAAATATAACCACAATAGAAAAAAAACCATCTTGGTTGCAAACTTCAATAATTAACTTTAATTTGCCAAAAAGTTTTAAGGTTTGGAAGCTTGAAGGAGAGAAAAACACCAGATTTCATATTGATCAAAGATGATTAATGAGTACATGATACTCTTATGTATACTCATGAGGATGAAGATATCTAACAAATTGTTACCAACTTTTTTTTGAAGTTGAAATAGGTGTTATTGCTGATTTAAGTTCCATGGCTACCACATTGCCTATGCACCTCCGATCTTCCTCGTCTTTGCACACTTCTTCCACAAAGAACTTCAAATATGTCCCAAAATGATCTTTGCGCCAGCAACATTGACATCAAATAGAACTTTTCAACATGAAGAGCTTTCCATCTACCACATGTTGATCATCTACAAGAAAATAACAAATATTCTTTAGAGAATGAAATCCATCACCATCAGAATTCACACTTTTAAATTATTATATGTATAAGATCTATTTCCTCTTCAAAATTATCATTTTGAGCAACAAAATATGTAAATATATAACTTTGTAACGCTGCCATTATTACTTTATAATAATTTCTTCACTACTTGACATCTTTTTCCAAATTATTTGAAGCATGACATAGTTTGTGACTCCAAGGTTTTGGTTTTTGATACACTTTTAAAATAATAGAAGAAAGCAATTGGATACAAGCATTAAAACCAAATAAGAACATAAATATATACAATAAAGCCAACAAAGAAAGAACAAAATAATTATTGTGTTCACCTTCTTATGGGAATCATCAGGTACAGCCGTTCATCTCCCTCTTCTCTACTATCTTTGATACTTTTATTGCTTCTTCAATTTATGCTCCAACTTTCAATCTGTTACAGAAAATTTTAAATCAGATCGCGGTCATATGATTGTTTGATAAACTTCATAACTATTCCAGCAAACACAACTAAACTACGCATTGATTTGTTTGAAATCTCAACAATTGGGTACTGTTTGTTTACAAAATCACTTAAAATAGCAATGAGGTCAAGAAGCTTTAAAATCTTTCCAAATCAGATTTCTGACTAAAGCTTCAGGCAGAGTTTTTTGTTTCTTTTAAGAGTAATAAAGATTGAGAAGAAGACATGTGTTCATAGTGTACAGCATTCACAATTGCAACACCAACCAACAAAAAAAATGATAAAAAGAATAGCAGCATTCACAATTTTACTGTGATTTAGAGTAATTAATAGTTTCAACTTCAAAGTAAGCAAGTTTTCTAAAATTGACAGAATAAAAATTACAAATAAATAAAAATAAAAAATTTCAGATAAATGAATAAATCAAATGGTAAACAATATATCAAAGTAAGAGCGAGGGTCTACATCCTATCCTTCATAGAGAATGTCATGTCTATTATAACAAAGAAAATATTAACCACCATTTGTGCGTAAGTAGTTATTAACCTAAAATAGGAAGTTTGCACTCTCATTTTTATAGTAGATTTTCAACTCCACTTTGTACCTGTAGCAACCAAGGATATACAAAAAGCGACCATATTAGCACACTGAAAAAGTATATAAGTCACGAACACGGACCATATTGATGACTATGATACAATACAAAATATATAATAGTTTCTTTAAAGAGATAAATGGATATTAGATAGAAAGCAAAAACATGGTATAGCTTTAAAGGCATAAATAAATAGATGCAACATGTATAGCATTTTTGTTAATTTGTGAAAAAAACAATCCCCACTAACGCTAAATACAAAACAATGACAAAAACATGGTAGTAATTTGTGACAAATCAGTCTCCAATCGAACTATCAAGACATGTGAAAATTTCCAAAATGAAAAATAATACTCTTTTGTTAAAATGGCTTCAATATTAATAACACAAAACAGTGTTTTTTTTTTGACAAAAACATAAAACAGTGTTATAAGTCTACTATTGAGAAATAACACTTATAACTTATAAGCCTTATTAGTTTTATTTTGGAGGACAATTCTAACCTATAGTTTCAAAAACAAAGAAAATAAATCAAGCAATTGAAACAATACTTTTATAGTACTTGCATTTCTGGGCATAGTAATAATAAATCTACGAAAGTAGTAAGTAATAGTATGACTAAAACTCAAACAAAAGAAAGAATTTAGCTCAAACTTTAGATCCTTTTTTTTAATTTCCATTCCTATTTTAAAGTCTAGCATTGTAAACTCCTAATTCTTAAACTAAAATAGTCCTTTCCAAAATGAAATCCTTTCCAAAAAATGCTTTGACCTTCACCCCAACACACAACAAAATAATGGTCTCGACAATACCCAAAATCATAATTTGGTCAAGAGATCCATACAAGACCAATGAAAATATGTTCCAGGAGTTACGCAATCATAATGTATTATAATGTAGTCTAATTTAAATACAATGCAGCAACATCATTACCATATAATAGAAAAATCAAATACTAAAAAGCTACAACCACCCAACATCATATCCTAAAACATTAGAATAGGAAAAAAGAACAAAAAAAGGAAACAGTGGTAGAAAGATAGATGAATATACTATAGAGTAATAAAAACCAACATAGAACTAATTAAAAACATGATTCCATCTTATCTCTTGAGAGTGTAAGTGCAAGCAAACACAACACCATTGAGAAAAGCTCCGATCTTTATTATCATCACTGATTTTTCAGTCAAACCATAAAAATATAAAATTAAATGCATGTCAAATAGTTTATCTCAATAGGTAGTCTAGAAAATATTACATTTCAACAAATACAAAACTTGAATCAGTGAAAATAACAAGGATCAGAAGTTTAAATGACTACCTTCAAGGCCAATCCCAAGTCCTCCATAACTTATATTTTGCTTGCAAAAGGTAACACCATCTACAAGGACACGCAAGAATGGGTAAGGTAGGAGAAGATATGAAAATGGGCGACGGATGAGAGGTGGATATGGCTCAGAGATAAGAGCAATGTCAGCAAGATCACGAGTTACCTTATGGGATTGCACGATCTTGCGATGTGAGGAGGCTCCTCCATGTTACGTGACGGTCAGGACCGGAGGGCGTCGGATCGAACCGGATCGCGAGCCACCTCGTTGTAATAGAGAGGGATACGAACGAAGAGGGGAGGAGAGGGAGGTGGTGTGTGCATGGAGAAGGGAGAGGAGCGGATTCCGCGATTCTTGGTGGTGGTCGCCGCTGTGGGGTGGGGTTTCAAGGGTGGAACGGTGGCTGACTTCAAGGAAGGGGGAGAGAAGAGACTCTCAAATTAGGGTTTGAATGAGTGAATAGGCATATGCTTCACGGGTTAATGAAAACAGTGGGCTCAGCCTATTTGCTTGCCCAATTGCAATAAAAACCAACTACAGGAGGGGGTGTAGGAAGGAATATCAATGGTGTACATGTAAAAATGCAAAAAAGAAAATTTATTCTAATAAAATTATGTACTATAATATTTTCAAATTCTTGCCTTTCTAAAATATAAATACAAGTCAAAGTATTTTTATAAAATATTAAAATTATAAAAATATGATTTCTTGATTATTCTTCTCTTCGTATTTAAGAATGCTTTAAATTGTTGATCGTATTTAGTTGATTTTTGTTGTACCCTCTTCTTTTCAATTATTATTTCTCCAAGTCTATCTAACATTGACTTCATAACAAAAACTTTTGGATTAGTTCGTTAATTTCGTTTAAGAAATAAATTTAGGATGCATCAACTTCAACAAATAGAAATAGATGTTAATTGTAGCCTATTTTGTATTGAAATCATTTCAAAAAAAAATTATATACCCAATGGGTACCACGGGTACCTGCAACACAATTTTCTTCTCAATACTACCTCAAAATAAAACCATTATAGCAATAAAATTATATATGTTTTTTATTTTCACTACAAAAAAAAACGCTTATTTGCGAGGGACATTAGCGAGGGAATAACATTCCCTCGCTAAAACTGACTTTAGCGAGGGAATTAGCGAGGGAATGTGATTCCCTCGCTAAAACTGACATTAGCGAGGGAATTTGAAAATTTGACCGTTAGCGAGGGATTTAGCGAGGGAATTTGAAAAATTTCCGTCGCTAATTGTTTGGAGGGAAAATTCAGTCAAATTCACGCGAATCAAGGAAATTAGCGACGGAATTAGCGAGGGAATTAAAATCCCTCGCTAATTAAAGTGGTTTTTAGCGACGGAAAATAGTTCCCTCGCAAATTTTTTTAATTTTTTTTACTTAAATCTGTCACTCACTCACTCACTCACTCTTCTTTCTCACTCTTCTTCTCTCCTCTTCACCCTTCCTCTTCCCTTCCTCTACTCTCCACCACCACCACCATCACCACCACACAACCAACCAACCACCCTCACTCTTCTTCTCTCCTCTTCACCCTTCCCTTCCTCTTCCTCTACTCTATCTCTCTCACCTATAAACCCTAACCCACCACCACACAACCACCACACAACAACCACCACCACAAAACAACCACCACTCGCGACACCACCACCACCACCACCTTCTTTCCTCTTCCTCTCCTCTCTCTCTCTCTCTCTTACACAATTTCCACTTTCACTCTTCTTCTCTCCACCTTCTTCCACCACCACCACACCACCACCACCACACCACCACCACCACCACCCACGAGACCACCACCACCACCACCTACGAATTTCTTTCCTCTTTCTCTCCACCTTTCACCACCACCACCACCACAACAACAACCACAAAATTAATAATATATTATAATAAAAAACTGATTTTAAAAATAACATAATAACAAATATAAAAAACAAACCATTTAAATTAAGACACGTGTCAGTCAGAATTTGAAAATTTGCACAAATTTTGAGGCAACATTAGCGAGGGAATTAGCGAGGGAAATGTCCCTCGCTAATTAGCGAGGGATTCAAATTCCCTCGCTAATTTCATTAGCGATTAGCGAGGAAGGTATTAGCGAGGGAACCGGTCCCTCGCTAATTCCCTCGCAAATGACCATTAGCGAGGGATTTTGGTCAGTTTGCGAGGGAAATTTCCCTCGCTAATCCCTGATTTTTTTGTAGTGTTTTCAGTGACATGATTAACATATTGATTGAAATAATCTTTAAATTTAATATACCAACATATTTATTATCATTTTTCAAAATAAATTAACCTATCCGGTACTGTTTGGTTCATTCTCACTTTCTAAAATCATAAACGGTCATAAACAATAACTTTCCCAAAAAAATTCTCTATAAAACCTCATTACACTCCCAATTTTCAACATCTTCCAAATCAAAAATTTATTAACCACTCTAACAATATGAAACACTGCTTTCTCATCATCGTAACCACTCTCGCAATTCTCAATATCATTATTGGCTTTTTAAAATTTGATGAAGTGTTCTTTCCAGTGATAATGATATTACTCACTGCACCATTTTTGGCGCTGGCTTGGGCTATAGAAATTAGTCTTTGATTTACTATAAGAGTTGGCTACTTTTGTATATTTTCACTTGGTTTACATTGTGTTACCAAGAGTTGTCTGCTTTTGTACGTTTTGAATTGATTTAACAGTAAATAAATTTACCTTGTAATTTTTATTCAGCAAGCGAATTATTGGTAACATGGCCACTTGACCTCCCCGAAGGTTTTTAACGGCTATGCAATCCACAAATGTAGCATTTTATTGTCATCAATTTTTTAATTATATAGCTTCGTTGTTGTGAACGTACGTTTTTTTTCGTTCTTTACTTTTTCACTTCTTTGTTCAGTCTGTTTAACTTTAATTTGATTAGCCCATACGTTGGATCAAACATGATAATGCTAAATAGTTAATATCCACCGATTGATATTTTTCTTTTAGTGGACACCACCGACTAACATTCTATTCAAATCTATACCACAAACATATAACTTTCAACTATATCTGTATGCTACTGTTTAACTAACATTATAGAGATTAAAAATATTTAACTTACTATTAGCCAACTTACTCCTTTATTGATTTCATAATAAATATCTCTCATTGCATTTACCATAATAACATCTGTATTAATTTTTGTAATTGTAAATAAAATTTTTGTAAAACCCGTGGATACCACGGGCACAGTGGCTAGTTTTATATTAAAAATAAGTAAATTTCTTGAAGCTACACTTCGTAACTTTTGTGGTCATGTCGACTTTCGTGGAAATGATACCTTTTCAACTTTAGATTGAATTTTTTTTATTATTTTAGACAAAATGACAAATAGACACCTCACACTATCATATTGTGTTTGAGCCAAGGAGTCGATCTCCATCTTATTGAAACTGTCATCGCGATTATGTTTTGAAAATCGAATTAAACCACAAACTAATGAGACATCTAGATCAAACTTAGATGAAACCTGATCGAACCGCCGAAATAATCGAATCATAAACAATATTGAGTCATAATTTAAGGGATTGAGCGGTTCAGTTGGTTAGGTTTTTATAACTTTTTTTTATCTATAGTGATTATTTAATTAATTTTTTTGACTATAATTATTTAATTTTTTTGACAATTCAATAATTATTTAATTAATTATTATTATAAGTAGAATGAATCGACGAAAAGACAGTAATATATAAAAATAAAAAAATATTATATATACATTTTGCAACGACAACTGGAACAGAAATGTTGGTTGGTTTGAAGAAGGAGATCGAAGCAAACTCTTTATCTTGTCTCAGCAAATCTACACGTGCTACTCTGCTTGCTTTCACACTTCAACAACATTCTCGTATCGTATGTTACAATTTCTCTTTCTATTTCAATGTTCTCTTCTTTAATTAATTAAAAGAAAAGAGGAACGTAAAAATATATAAAAAATCGCTGGATCCCCTTTTCTTTTTCTCTTTCAGATCATAGATTTCATTTCATGTAAATGTTTTATAGAAACTGAAAATTACAAAAAAAGGTTTCAACAATTATATTCACTTTATTTTTCTTCTCATGCAACCTTTGATTTTGATTACTCTTCTTGAATTTTGATACACTGATTTTCTTGACAGAGTTTATGCGACAAGATCCTTACGTTTGAAAGGCGTTGTGATTTTTCCACCTCCTATACTAGGTTTGATTAATTACAGTTTCAGTATTTTCGATTTTAATGTTTATCTTGTTATCTATGTTCACTGTATGTTGAAAATTGATGTCGCTTTGTGATTCTTGATCTATAAAACCTTGATTGTTGTGTTCTTGTTGTGATTCTTGATTTAAAACCTTGATCGTTGGGGCGCAGTGTGGACCTTGATTCAAAACCTTGTTTATTTGATATTTGCTTTTTTAATCCATGATTTCTGTAGTATGATCTCTCCTCCCATATTTTGATGTTGGAATAAACCCTCAATGTATTAGTATCTAAAGTATTACTCTCTACTATTTATATTAAATAGTTTCTAAAGTTTAATTCTGTCAGTCAATTCAGAATTTAGTCCTTAAGCAGTTTTAGGGACCTAATTGACGGGCGGAGATAAACTTTAGAGACTATATAATAGGTTTCATAGTTTAGAGACTAAATAGGAGAGAGTGTCTGAGCGAGAGAGTGATACTTAGCGGATTATCTTACTCATGTTGTGTATATCAAATGCCTCGGTTTGATGCGTATCTGGTACCATACATTGTATATTTGTCTGTGTTTTTCAGCGGCGAAGAAGGTTTACTGCATAGGGGATTGGCCATAACCACTATAAACTGCCAACCTTCATAAATTGCACATGGCGGTTGTCAAGAAATCCGCCACCGCAATGCGCCATGGCACCGCCATGGCCTATATTTGACAACATTGGGAATCCTAAATAGGCTCCAATTTGGATTAGCTTTTAGTTTATGGCAGTTTTTTAATAAAATAAGTTTATAATTCGTCACTTCAAAATATTCCTTCAAATTATATGTGTTATTGGCGAAGTTAAATGTGAGAGCTTTTGAAAAAATATAGAAGTTGTTTTTCAGAACACTGTGATTACTACAAGATTCTTGCGATATTTGTCTTTTTCACGAGTGTTTGTAGAAAAGTCTATCCATATGTGCTCTAGGTTGATGTCTAAATCCTTGAAAGTTGTAATCTGTTTCTTTTGTAAAAGTAACTAATGTCCATAAACCGGTTTTATCGTATTTCAATAAGCTTGCCAAAGTAGCTTATGAATAAACGCGTACTTGAATTCCCTAGAATAGTTTATTGAGTAAGTGCTAATTTAAGTTGTTTATCGATACGCAGTCTAAGTCCATAACCTTACCCATCAGCATGCAAAATTTAGTACTTTGTATTTTGTTGCCTTGGTAGTATAGCTAGGACATTTAGGTCATGGCAGAACATTATCGTTTGATCCATATAGCCGGCAGGCTCACTTTGTCGGAAAAATCATTGATTGTTGTTGTTAGTGTTGGTGGTTTGACGAAGAGAAATATATTGTTTTGCTTTGTTTGGTTGAAATGGCGTCATTTTGTTGTTGCTTAGCTATGTTTGGTTGAAATGGTGTCCTTGAAAGTTGTAATCTGTTTTTTCTTTGTAAAAGTAACTCATGTCCATAAACTGGTTTTATCGTATTTCAATAAGCTTGCCAAAATAGCTTATGAATAAACGCTTAGTTGAATTCCATAGAATAGTTTATTGAGTAAGTGCTAATTTAAGTTGTTTATCGATACGCAGTCTAAGTCCATAACCTTACCCATCAGCATGCAAAATTTAGTACGTTGTATTTTGTCGCCTTGGTAATATAGCTAGGACATTTAGGTCATGGCAAAACATTATCGTTTGATCCATATAGCCGGCGGGTTCACTTAGTCGGAAAAATCATTGATTGTTGTTGTTAGTGTTGGTGGTTTGGCGAAGAGAAATATATTGTTTTGCTTTGTTTGGTTGAAATGGCGTCATTTTGTTGTTGCTTAGCTATGTTTGGTTGAAATGGTGTCATTTTGTTGTCGTTTGTTGGTGGTGGTGGGTGTCACGGCGGTATAGCCAACACAACAGTCAAGTACGTAGTACAGGTACGGGTATGCGGTTCGCTACTTACAAATAATTGGGTACGTGAGGGATATACGTAGTCGGTACGCTTGGCTTCATGAGAATTCTAACTAATATATTAATTAGTGTGTTATTGATGATTTTTTTTAGTTAATAAAGATTACATACAATGCAGTATCATTAATAAAAAATAAATTATTTGTATATCTTGTTAGCTCTTTCATTTTCATTATATGGTATGAAACGAAAAGATAGACGCGAATTGAAAATTGAGATGAATGTTTATTTCTTTCCATTTTGAAAGGTGAAATATATTTTTATTTAAATCGTTTAATATTTTACTCAGTCTAGAAAGTTGAAGCGTTGCTTTTATACAGCTAATAGTTCTATCATACACCGATGTATCCCTTCCTGAGGTCTCTTACTTTTTTCTCTCTCCCACCTGTTCGCTTTGTTCATCTTCTTTCTCCATGTTGTTATCTTTTCTGTTCTAAAATTCTGGAAAACGCAAAAGTACTGCGAACCGGTACGCAAGTACCCATTCGCGGTTTGAGGGGGAGGCAACTATGTACCACACAGATTGCAAGGGACAAAATGAGTTTCCTAACCTATGTCTTAAACTTCTTGTTGTCATTCTCGACTATCGTTGTCCAAGAAACATGAAAACGAGAATTCTCTTCGTATGTTGAATTTAGTCTCTCTTTTTTTAACGCAATGTTGAATTTTGTCTAGAATATGTTTTTGCCTGATTGAGATTTTCATAACCTAGTTCTGTAACAATATTGAAGTTCTTTTTTTTATTATAATATCTTTGATTGGTTTTTTGAACATATCAGGTGCTAGACTTCTAGGAAAAGTCAAATGCATCGCGGTAAATTTTCCCTTACTCCGAAGAATCAAGTCAAGGACACAGATACAAGTCTTCCCAATAACCAAGATAGCAGTCTTCAAGATCCCATATGTGTTTCTTCTTCATCTTCAGATGATAAAAATGATCAGTCTAACAATGAAGTATCTAATGAATTAGTCCTCTACGACCCGTCGAAAAATGGAAACAACACAATTGAACTTGTCCCGGATCCTCTTCAATGCGAACCACCATTGCGTCCAAAAAACAAACCTTCAAGTTCAACTCCTAGAATTTTGCCAGCAGTTGGTGCTTTTACTGTTCAATGTGCATCTTGCTTCAAATGGAGGTTGATTCCAACAAAGGAAAAATATGAAGAAATACGCGAACATATTCTTGAACAGCCTTTTGTTTGTGAAAAAGCTCGTGAATGGCGACCCGATGTGTCGTGTGATGATCCAGAGGATATTTCTCAGGATGGTAGTAGGGTTTGGGCTATTGATAAGCCTAGTATTGCTCAGCCTCCAGCTGGATGGCAACGACTTTTACGAATCAGAGGTGAAGGAAGCACCAAGTTTGCAGATATGTATGCATTCTTTTTTTATCTGTTATTTCAATTAGAAACAGCCTTATACTGATACAATACAATACCACTAGAGCTGTCAAATTTGGCCCAGTGTTTTGGGTTGGCTGGACTCATTAAATAGAGGCCTAGAAAAGAACTCGGCCGTGTTGGCCCAGTCCAATTGGCCCATTCTTATACTGTTTAATACTTTTTGGTGTTTTTTAAGGTTTCCTTTGTTAAAAGTTGGGTCGGGCCGGCTCGCTGGCCCAATGTTTTGTGTTAGGCTACAAAAAAATATAGGCTGGCCCATCCCAGTGGGCTAGGCCGGACCAAGAGACCCAATTTGACAGCTCTAAATACCACTTTCATTCAATAATGAATTTTTTGGGCTATGAAGTTTACCTTCCATGAAAGTTCTAATTTGCCAGTCATCATTCTGTCATTGTTCTTATCAGATACTACGAAGCACCATCAGGCAAGAGATTGCGCTCAATGGTAGAGGTTCAGAAGTATGTTCCTACTGATTCTGCTTTACTATCTCTGCAATGTGACCTTGAATTATTATCGTCATTATTATTAAACGCTGGCTTTCGTGTTTCTTATATTTTTTTCTCTGTGCTTCTGTGTTAATAGGTTCTTGATGGATCATCCAGAATATATGGAAAGTGGGGTATCTCTTTCACGGTTCTCATTTCAAGTTCCTAAGCCATTGCAAGAAAACTATGTGAGGAAGCGCTCTGCGCCTAGACTTACGGGAGCTGTTGAACCTCAGCAAGGTACGTAAACTTTTAACAAATCATAAGTAGGGGTATAAATGTAAGATTTTATGCTTGATGCAACAAAAAATTTATAAAAATTTTGAGACGGTAAAGTTTAATTTATCCTTCAAAAAGTTTTGAGGTGGTACATAAACTTGTCTAGCACTTCAATATCTGTTTTACCCTTGCATGTTCCTTCTCTTTTTTCCGTACATCCTTTTTAATGTTATTTATTAGTTCATCTTTATGCTCTTATGCAAGAGTATTATATTTACACTGCTAAATTGTCAGTGTAATTTTTGGCTGAGCCCAACGGGCCGGTCCAATGGACCAATGTTCTGGGCTGGGCTGGCCTTGCTAAATAGAGGCCGTGAAAAGAACTTGGCCCTTTTGGACCAGCCCAATTAGCCCATGGGCCAAATTGGGCCTGCTTTTTATGCTTTTTTGTGATTTTCTTTGATAAAAATTGGATTGGGCCAAGCCGCTCGCCAGTGTGTTGGTTCGTGCCGGGCTACAAAAAACACAGCCCAATAGGCAACTGGGTTGACTCAGCCCAATCTGCTTTTACATTTCGGCCCAATGGACTGGGCGGCCTAGTTTGAAAGCTCTACTGCCAATAGCCTGAAAGACATGAAGTTTTCATCTGGTTTATAATGTAGAAAAAGTATTAGTCGGTCTGTCACTTTGTTGTGCCATGTTATCATGTTGATATATGTATGATGCAGTGAGTCCTCTAGCTTGGGTCAGTCCAGACGACTCGCAAGAGAGAATACCGGAGCTTCCTGGTTCACACATTGGATCACATGTTTCTGACCCTGATAGCCGTCCTACAAAGAAGCAAGCAACTCGGAGATCTCTCCAAAAAGATGCAGTTTAGTAAGAATATATATTAGCTTAGAAGTTAAAAAAGAAGGATCTGATAAAATCTTTAAACATCATTTGTGGGTCGGTTTCACCGCCTTTTTGCATGTGTAAGACTGCTTCTTTCTTTGTAACTTGTCTGACAACTAGAGAAATACAGTATTCTTTTGGATAAGAAAAACAAGTGTTGAAAATGAATTGCTATAGAAGGTGAAAGGTATATCTTGACAAGTATTGAGGTATTATGTTCTTAGCATGCCAAATCTTGCAGAAAACAATGTGTAGAAAGTATCTTGATATATCAGTTTATGTTGAAAA
Organism: Astragalus glycyphyllos; assembly: GCA_963573325.1. Classification (NCBI taxonomy): domain Eukaryota; kingdom Viridiplantae; phylum Streptophyta; class Magnoliopsida; order Fabales; family Fabaceae; genus Astragalus; species Astragalus glycyphyllos. The sequence goes on along the minus strand of OY754313.1, from coordinate 4,529,355 downwards.
GTCTTTTTATCTTGCATTTAGTCTCTCTAGTCTACTAAAATTAAGTGAGAAAAATCAAGCTTATCAAAAAAAAAAAAGTGAGAAAAATCAATATCTTGGTATCTTTAGGAAAATTTTATTTTGCACCAATGAAATTTTCTACGTTCAGTTTAGGAGAAACCAAAAGGGTGCCTTGCCTTGAGATTGAGAGCATGTTAAAAGAAATATTATGATCCGAGAAATATGATTCAGAATTAGGGTTATTTATTTATAAGTTGGTTGTGTTTGCTCATAATCTGAACTTCTTATACTCGCGTTTGTCACCTAGAATTGAGGTCTTAAATGAACAAGAAGGGAAGTTTTCTATTTTCTTATGAATCCGAACCGGGTATTGAATATTTCAATATACAAGTTTTTTATTTTCTTATGTACTCTTTATTTTGTCTATTATTGGACGATGTAGGACTATCTCACACTTGGATGCTCAACAATTATTGCATATTTTTATATTACTTTGAAGGTGTACGAATTGTCAAAAAAAGAAATATACTACCAAGTATCCCCTATATAATTGTCTAAAAAAGGTATACACTATATAACTAATCTTAATATACAGGCTTTTTATTCTCTTAATATACAGGCTTTTTTTTGGTTTAAGGGTATTTGACCCTGCTTCGGTGTTCAGGGGAAGGACCGTGAATAATCCAGATTCTCTTATATACTCTTATTATCTGTCGCATTCTCTTTTTCTGATAAAAGAATATTCTCTGATCAAAAAAATTCCATTTCCCTACCACCACGTCCCACCCTCTTGTACCATACCACCCTTCTCCTGTATTTTTTTTAAAATTTTATATATCTGGAAATTCACTTTTAGCGGACGCTTTTTTTGGCTAATTGAAAATGCAAACTGTGTTTTTTTATTCTTTTTTTAAAATTTTCAAAAACAAATCAAAAGATGACACTTTTGTTTTCCAAACTAGATGCCAAAAAATTTTGCCGATTAAAATTAGAAAATAAGGCTATAGTTTTCAAACGGGTTGCATGGAGAAGAGACAGGGGTAGTTAGGGTTTTCATTTGAAAAGAGAAGAAGGGTGTGTTTTAAAAAAATGGGGGTGAAGGTAGAAGGGGGCTTTTTAGTTTCATTTGTTATGGTCCAAATGGTAACACATTCAAATAAAATAGTATATCCGGTAGTTGGGGATCCTCAATAGCTCGGAAGGCTAAGGGTTATAGGCAACATTCATTTAGATAATTTTTTGTCAACTTTAAATTTAGACTTTGTTTGGCAAGAAGAACCCCTTGATTTATAATAGATAAACTCTTTGTAAGTGTTTGGTAGCATGACTAGCTTAAAGCGTTTTTTGAAATGTTACTTGGAGTATATCGAGTAGTTGGGTAAGGGTTATAGGCAACATTCAAATCGTTAGCTTGGAAGGCTAAGGGTTATACGCAACGTTCATTTAGATTGTTTTTTGTCAACTTTACATTTAGGTTCTGTTTGACAAGACGAATCCCCTAATTTATAATAGATAAACTCTTTGTAAGTGTTTGGTAGCACGACTAGCTTAGAGCGTTTTTTGAAACGTTACTTGGAGTATATCAAGTAGTTGGGTTATAGGCAAAATTCAAATCATTAGCTTGGAAGGCTAAAGGTTATATGCAACATTCATTTAGATTGTTTTTTTTTGTCAACTTTACATTTAGACTCTGTTTGGCAAGAAGAATCCCCTAATTTATAACAGATAAACTCTTTGCAAGTGTTTGGTAGCACGACTAGTTTAGACCATTTTTTGAAACGTTATTTGGAGTAGCGTTTGAGCTTATAACTTATAGTGTTTCATTTTCTTTCTCTCATTTTTACCCTTATTATTTTAATTAATATATTCGCTTATCCTCCATCAAATAAATCTCTTCTCTCATTTTTTTAAGCATTAATTACAAAATGTCCCTTTACGTAATTTTATATTTATCAACTAGTTCAACTGTTAATTTTACCAAACATTTTAAACTCAATACTCTTTACTTCATCTGCTATAAGCTAATTATTCACAATATCCGTTAATATATCTGTTGTCCTGTATTTTTTATCAAACAAAACTAGTTTATCCGCTATCAACTATTTTTACCAATAGATCCTCAGTACTAGCTAGCCTTAGATCAGCATATGGCAGAGCGCACATGAGGTAACATTATTATTAGTTGCTAGTAAATCATAATTTGGAGGACACTTTCTGCATAAACTATTGAAAAGTTGGAAGAGTCAAATGCTCCACTTCTTCAAGGGGATGATGGCCTTTCCTGTCTTTGTGTTTGTGGGTTCCAAATTCCAATTACAACACATTCCATTGTCCTACTCATACATACCATGTGCACATATTTAATGCCCCCTTTGGCTTATCTACTGCCATAGAATACGATGTCATTTGCTTATTGTGGCATCGCTCTTTTCAATAATGAATTGGATTAGATATTTTTCTATCTTTTTTTGTGGAGACCTGTGTATCACCATCAAACACAATGACTAATTCCCTCGTTGGATTGAAGGCACTTCGAAAAGTGCGACAGTTGATCCAAAAATATTTTTCTATCCTTTATATAATGTAGAAACTTTTAATTTTCGTCTGTGTAAAAATATTTGTTTTTCATTCCTACAATATATATTTTTTACTTTTACTTCTTGTTTTGTTTTAGTCCGCATAATATTGTTTATATTTGGTTCTAGTTCATGAAATTGGAGACGATTTTGATTTTAGTCCCTAAATTAAGAAAAAAATAAAGACGAATTTTAAAAATAAACCTAAATTGAAAAACAAAATAGTATTTTTTTCAGAGACACAAAACATAATTAAGCCTAAATAAGTTAACTTGGTACATACCCAATATTATTTAAAATAGTTTTTAGGAGCGTTTAAATAGTCGGTTAAATAGCCAATTAGCACACACGACTGATTACGTGATAGTTTTTTTTAGTTTCCTAGTTTTTAAAATTGGACTGAAAATTGAACTATTGAGAATTGAGACCTCCAAATTATGGTTTATTTTGGTTTATTTGAGGCTGAATTAAATAACTAATAAGTAAATAAATAATATAAAAATAATATATTTTTGGGAAAAAATAAATAATAAATATATTAAACGGTTCAATCCGATTCAATTGGCAATTCAATCCGGTTCAATCCGGTCCAAAACAATTCAATTTGATTCTAGGGTAGTTCAACTAGACTACGGTCCAACTAAGAGATTGAACCAACAGATTTAATCAGCTAAATTGTTGGGTCCAGTTTGATTCTCACAATACTGCGATGTAAACATCAGGGGTGGTCATGAGTACACTTTGACTCAACTCATAAAATCTAGGTTGATTCGGGCAGGTTGGGCTGCTTTCAAAAGAGACAAACCCATAACGTATGAGTTGGATCATGAGTTTGAAAATCGAGTTAATTAAAATTATACATATATAATGGAATATTATATATAATTGTCTAATTATCTCTTCTTAATGGGTTGTTAATTATTACTACTTTACAAGTGTTCCTATAATCTTGATCGTGTGGGCTTTCTTGGTCTTGTTTGTCTCATGCCCCCAACACCACCTATTAATTCATGTTCCCACCATCATATCATCCATGTTGGTATAGATAGTGCATTTTGATTGACAGATTTAACATCATATTCTTATTATCTTCTATTAATTAAGCTAACAATTGCACGCAATACCGACATTCTATTATCACTTTGACTCATTTGAATGGCATAGGATTCTCATTCTCTCTTTGAAAATATGACTAAAAAGTTTTGGATTCAGCTCTTCTTAAGTGAACAGTTAATTTAAGAAAACAACGTAAGCAATCTCATTCATGGATGAGAAAACTAAGGGTTAACACTAACTAATAATGTCACTTATCATTCTTAATTTTCTCATAAACGATTATTGAATTACTTATTTTACTCTTTGATCACTTTTGAGAAGTCTAATTCAAACAAAAAATATCCTTAATTTGAGGCGTCCGGATTATTTTAGTCATTTTAGACAAAATGATAAATAAATATCACGCAAATACACCATCGAACAAATACATTTGAGTTCGAACCTAAAAGTCGAGTTCCATATTAGGTGTCTTGATTATTCATATACTTTAGTCTGTGTGGTTATTTTTTTGATAAAACATTTTGATATGTTGCTCTTTGTTTGCATCGACTTTCAACAGCAATTAAATTCAACGTTTGAACATTGTATATGTAGTAAAAAAATGCTATTCTATTTGGAGTGGTTCTATAGACCATAGGGAGTCGAACTTTAAACCTCAAAGTTGTGTGAGTGAGTTTCTAGTAGTAATTGACATTTCGTCTACAAATCAAAAAAACGTTTCTTTTTTATAAAATATATACTACAAAATTATTCAAGTTTTTTCATAACATATATGATATATTAATCTCTGGGAGCAGCTTTAAATATCTGGGCCAACTGTCCCATCTTTCGAAGTGTCTCTAATCCAGCGAATTGATTAGTCACTGTGTTCGGCGGTGGATACCCTGGTCTCGACAAAAAAAATGATATATTAATCACATATCAGCATTTCAATTAATTAATATGTCAAAAGTCCCACTTGATTCTTGAATAAATATTTCAATTGGAAAGCACAAGGAAAGTAACAACTGGTCCAACTAATAATACTGCAACAACCTTTGATCATTTGAATCTTTGTCATATCCATATTTATTCCTATAAATCAAAATTACCAAAAAAAAATATGTCACTCGCACCCATATGCGTTTTTGAATTATTCCTTCAACTGCACATGGAAAAGTAACTAGTACTTACAACTAACATGGAAAAGTAACTAGTACTTACAACTAAAATAAAAAGGGCAAACAAACGAGGCAAAAAAACCAACTGGGGGTAAAAAAAAAATTTATTTACCAAAATAATGCACTTTGTGGGTTATTTACCAAAGTGGGCAAATTTTTTTTATAGTTCAGAAGTCGCCCCCCAGGGTGACTTCTGAACTGTTTTTTGCAATTTTTTTTTAAAATCCAGTTCAGAAGTCGCCCCCCCCCCCAGGGTGACTTCTGAACTGTGTTTCGCAAATTTTTTTTAAAATACAGTTCAGAAGTCGCCCCCCCCAGGGTGACTTCTGAACTGTGTTTCGCAATTTTTTTTTAAATACAGTTCAGAAGTCGCCCCCCCCCAGGGTGACTTCTGAACTGTGTTTTTTTAATTTTTCAATAATTATATATTAATATATAAATATCTAAATTAATTTATTTTAAATTTATAAAAATGATTATACCTATTTATAATTTAATTACGTTAATATTTAGGACAAAAAATTAAGAGATTAAAAATTGGAACATAATATAATATAGAAAAAAGACTGAAATAAACAACAAAATTTTCAGAAATACAAGAATAGAAAATTAAAAACGAAACGGGAGGAAAACATGATCGAAACTACTTCCACGAAACATTTTCTGGTAGTGGCCATTGGACCGCTGGAGGGATAACCCGACGGATGATTTCATGGGTGGAAATAGTTGTTTCGACACACAATTCGATAGGACTCCGAGTATGAGGTTGAAACAGCTCATGCTGCTGAAACATCTGCCGAACGTGATTGTCAGTCTTGATAGTCATTACGCACCACCGAATACGATTACCTTCGCCGGTCCGGGGGCAGCGATAAACGATACGAGTGATCGTTTGCTCCTCACCCTCCAGCTGCGCCTTTTCCGTTAGCTTTTCGTTCAGTTCGGCGAAGGTGATGTTGTTCTTAAGGCTGGAATAAATGGTGTTTGGACCACTAAAATACACACCATCTTCTTCCCTGTACATAACATGGGCCTGACAGTGAAGTGTACAGTAGTGGTTGATGACTGTTTCCGGTATGACTTGTTGTGGTGGGGGTGGTCGCAGAAGATGAATGATTTCTTCCGGAGTGCGTATTGTGTCTACGTACAGCTCCAAGAGACTACGTCCCATTGGAATGTTAGCATGACCTTCCATCATTGCGCGAACGTCGTGGTCGCTTTGGATCTCCATGACAGAATAACGAAATGTCCCGTCATCTCCACAATTGTACTTTCTGTAACGGATACGCTCCACGTCTTTACGCCACCCTCCCTCTGGTCGTATTTTTCTCTCAGCCTTCTCCTTGAGTTTGGCGAATGTGATGTCCTTATTCATCCTACAAAAGATATGATTAGGACAACGAAAGACAACACCATGTTCATCGGTGGTTACAGTTCCACTGTGATAAAGTGCGGTTAGGAATTTGTCATTTGAGTACTGGGTTGGGCACAACTGCCATTCCATTTCAGCGGGTTGGGCGACAGTGTTTGGGAAGAACCAAAGAAGAGAAGATTAATCAGAAATATAGGTTGAGGGTAAACTGTTGGTGTGAATTTGAGTGTAATGTTAGAACGTATTAATAATAGGGGTGATCGTATGTAAGCCGTTGATTTTGGATGATCTTAACCATTGAATTTAGGGTTTAGTGTCGGCAAAATCCTGGTCGTCAAAAGGGGAACACAGGCACAGGCAATGTTGACGTCCGGAACTATGTACTCTGAAAAATTGTTGGAAAATATTGCCAGGAACATAAATGTCTCAAAAACCCATAACGTCGCGGTTCACGATCGTGCCCAACAATTGTTCCGAGTTGAAGAACTTGTACGACCACAAAGTGGTAGACCTGCGCGAACATTCGTGGTGAACTTCAGAGCAAAAACGTGTGAGTGTGGGGAATTCCAGGCACTTCACTACCCTTGTTCACATGTCATCGCAGCATGCTCAAAATGCAATTACGACCACATGCAATTCGTGGATCCACCGTACACAATGGAGAATGTTTTCAATACTTACATTGTCGAGTTCCCACCCTTGCCAACTGAGACGTCATGGCCTTATTTCAATACTTTAGAACTAAAGCATGATCCCACTAAACGGAGAGATAAAAAGGGTCGTCCACAGTCTACCCGTATTCGTACAGAGATGGATCAAAGAGAAAGGGGTACACGCACCAGAAGATGCGGAATTTGTAGAAATGAGGGTCACAACAGAAACAACTGTCCTAACCGCAATTAATGCGTTGTAATATTTCGGATTACTCTTTTAAATAACTATTGTTTTATTTAAAATAAATTAATTTAGATATTTATATATTAATATATAATTATTGAAAAATTAAAAAAACACAGTTCAGAAGTCACCCTGGGGGGGGGCGACTTCTGAACTGTATTTAAAAAAAAAATTGCGAAACACAGTTCAGAAGTCACCCTGGGGGGGGGGGCGACTTCTGAACTGTATTTTAAAAAAAATTTGCGAAACACAGTTCAGAAGTCACCCTGGGGGGGGCGACTTCTGAACTGCATTTTAAAAAAAAATTGCAAAAAACAGTTCAGAAGTCACCCTGGGGGGGGGCGACTTCTGAACTATAAAAAAAATTTGCCCACTTTGGTAAATAACCCACAAAGTGCATTATTTTGGTAAATAAATTTTTTTTTTACCCCCACATGGTTTTTTTGCCAACAAACGACATCTATATCTTGGTTCACACGTGAAATCAGGAATCAAATATTAAATAAATAATGTTATGGAGATGGAAGTATTTATTTAGGCTAAAATGTATCTCGAGTTTTTCAAGTTATTTCTTTGTTTTATTTTAGTCTTTTAAGTTATTTTTTTCCTAATTTGGTCCTTCAAATTTCAAGTTTGTTACACATAAATTCATTTTTGGATTGAGTTAACAAATGATCACATGTATGTGATGTGCAGATGTGGCACCTGCAACGGTTAGTATTACGTGGCAACAAGTTATCTGATGTGAATTTTATTTAAATAATTACTTAAGTCATCTTCTTCTTCCCCTTCTCTTCCCAAATCAAACCTTAGTTAAAAAAATTAACGCAATAGACAAGTTAGAAAGGGAGTTTATATTTTGGGACACATGAAATTCTCAAAAGGGACTTATATTTTAGGGTGGTCCGAGTGGTATTTTAAAAATGTATTAAATTATCAATCTTAACTTTATCTCTTCTAAGTGATGTAATTTAACCCAAAAACACTTGAATGAGATGGTAGGGATCCAGCCTTTGACATGCAGCAGTGTTAAATCTCTTGAAAGAGAGCTTTGTCGCCCATTGTGGTCCTACTCGACTCGAGGGATTAGTCTCTACAGTTGCGCGCAGAGGATACCCGATTTATACCAAAAAAAGTTATGTAATTTAAGGTGATATAATTAATTAGGAGTATATAAATTATCAATAACTGAAAAGGGCAACTTTGAAAAGAACTTAAAATTTTAGGTTTATTAAATGAGAATAGATGATTTCAATGTCATTCTTTAACATGTAATACATGTGATGTAAGAGTTTGTTTTTATATTGGGGACGAGAAGTACTATTACATTAAAAAAAAGTCAACACTTTTTAATTAATTTAATATGAAAATTACATATACTAGTATGTTAGTATATTATTGTTGACACCAAAGTCTGCAAGTTGCTGGCGGAGGGAAAAAGTAGTTGAGGCTGGAACGAGGCCTAGGGCTTGTAAGGTGAGCCATTGAGATAAGAGGCTTCAATGAAAATAGGACTTACCAAATGGAGGGTGTTGATGGAAGATCTTAGTCTAAGAGGTGTAAAGGTGAATCAAAGGGCTTGGATATCAAGTATATGGTAAAGAATGTAGAGTAAAGGAAACTCAGTTGAAGGGAAGCTCGTCTAGAAGATAACTAGGCTAACGAGCTAAGGGCCAAGGACAGAGTAAATGGCATGGTCTAGGAAGATTTTGGGTGATGCGAGGAGGCTTGCTTGGAGCGCAAGTATTCAATCCACGTGGACAAGGTTAAGCACCGAAGAAGTTAAGGTCAACAATAGAAGAACGTCATGGAAACAGAAGTGAAGAGGTTTTACCCCACTAACTCATGCTACTGAGGTCGTGGAGCGTGACTCCAAGTTTCTAGGGCTTAGGAGTAATATGATGTGTTGATCTTAGTTGATCCAACGGTGTGCAGTTGTAGACTTGTAGTAATGGCTAACGAATGCTCATGTATCTATAGATGGACTGTACATTTTGTAAAAATCACACATTCAATCAATCAAATCATTCTACTTTTTATCCTTTTATCACATTTCTTTATGTTTTACGTGTGTAGATACATAGTCCAACCATGCGTCTCTCTCACCTTTCCTAACACTATTCGGAGGAGTTAGGGAATCCATACTCGAGGAACATAGTTCCGTCCTAGGTAAAGTTACTTGAAGAACAAAGAAATCATTAGTTCAAACCTCTAGTCAATACGGTGACTAAATATTTTTATAGTTACACTATGTTAGTATAATTTGAAACAAGGAAGTATTATTTTATAATGAAATTCAAATTTAACATGTTATAGAAAATCCAATTTTAAAATACACGATGTTTCTACAAAAAATTATAAACAACATTTAGAATAATTTTTTGGGTTAATTTTTTTAAAATACTCCAAGTGAAAGGTGAAGTTTTTTAAAAAAAAAAAAGAAAGAAAAAAGAAGTGGCTTTATGAAGTGCGAAGTGCCGTACAGTGGGGACAGTGCGAACTCCGTTCCGTTATACGAGCCGCAATTTCGGCTACTTTACGGTGCACGCTCCCCACCTTCTATTCCCTCCCACGCTTTTTCCTTTCCCTACACTCCTTTCACTTTCTCACATTTAATACTAGTATTTTTTTTCATCTTCAAATAATTTAGTATCATAATATTAATTAAATTAAATACAACAACAAATCAACTACGACCTGTCCACCTATAAACAAATACTATTGCCACCTCACGCCTATTTTATAAAATTTGCTAGTATTTTTTTTCATATCATTATTGGCTACTCTCCACTTATGTTTAAGATTAAATTTCGTATTGACACACCGAATTTTCTACCGCAGGAATTGAACCCAGAGTATTGGGTCAACCCCCTCTCTCTTAAAGTAGATTAAGTCATTGGACATGGTGTTGGTTAACTCTACTAATAAATTGATCACTATTTTTGTAAGCTTGCTTTATTTTCTTTACCTGAACTTTTGTAAGATTTTTTCATTTTAGTTTATTTTTGATAAATTTTTATTGTTTATTTGCAGGCTTCATGGCTTAACTTGCACCACAAATCTATTTTTTTTGGTACATTGCACCACCAATCTATTAATAGGGCCTCTTGCTCCATTTGTTTTGTAACACAGGTTAAATATATTTTTGTTCTCTATAAATATAGGAAATTTTATTTTTAGTTCTTATAATTTTTTTTGAATACTTTTAGTCTCTATGTTATTTTTCCTTACCACTTTTAGTCTCTGTCGTTAGTTGTCACTAACGACGCTGACGTGGCGTGACTTATGTGACATTTTTTTAATGTGCTGACATTTCAGAGTATATTCCATGTCATTTAAGGCCCCTTTTAGTGGTCAGGATAAAGAGACAGGATGCTATAAGTTTGTTATATCTTGTGTCAGTCCTGTGTTTATTGAGCCAGCAATATATGATAACTTAATCATGTGACTTATTCTATCCTTCCACTCTAGTTTGTCTATTAAAAATAAATCTAACTACCGATCGATATTTTTTTTCAAAAGAAAACTACTAATATTTTGATTTTTTTTCACACACACGCATATGCTTTGCTACAAGTTGCTAATATTACAATTATAAATATATTCAATTTATTTGGTCAAATAAAAAGTATATTCAATTTAAAAATAAATAAATAAAGTATTTCGTGACTTTTGCCCATTAAACACTATATTTAGCTACTTAGAATTTGGATGTTTTTATTTCGCTAAATACTATCATTTGTAATATTAATAAGTAGATTTGCAAAACAAAAATTGATCATTTTTTAATTAAAATATGATGTTATCTTATATTATTTATCATTTTTCACAATTAACGTGCCGGTAAAATTGATCACTTTTTTTTAATTTAATTGTGATGTTTTTGAAGTTAATCTCTTCTCTCTTTCGCTCCAACCAAATTAAGAGACACAACTCTCTTTCCCTTATTTCTCTTCTCTTTCTCTAATACCAAACAACTCCCCAATCTACTCTGTTTCTCACCTCTTTCTCTCTTCTCTCTTCCCTCTTCCCTCTTTCTCTTCTAATCCAAACACACCTTAATAAAAACAATATTTTCATTTACCAACAACAAGGGTTGCTCAAGTGGTAGGTAACTGGATTTGTATCACACCTCAAGGTCTCGAGTTTAAATATTGAGTATAACAAAAACTCTGTTGGTAAGGGAAAATCACACGTACCGGCTAAGCCGAAAACTCATCGTTAGCCAATATATTCATCGACATAGATTAATCATTGGTAAATTTATGTTCTAAGTTCTAACATTAAATATCTCAAAACCCGTGAATATTGACTAAATATATACGCGTAGTAATTGATAAGGATAGTATAATAATTGTCGAGTAAATGATATTTGGACCGGTACCAAAATATTCAATAATGTTATTTAACCAAAATGTTCCAACCAAAAATAGACAAAAACAAGGTTACAATACCAATTAACCAAGTTTTATAGGCCAGTAACCAATCTATTTTTTCATGTTGACTAAAAACTACGAAAAAACAGGTTGGTTAATGACTTATAAAACTTGGTTAATTGGTGTTGTAACTTGGTTTTTGTCTATTTTTGGCTGGAACATTTTGGTTAAATAATATTACTCCAAAATATTATGCTCACAGATTAAATACCTCAAAACTCGTGTTGTTTTTCATAAAATGCCAACTAAACCTACGTGTTTGATGTAAATGATAATTTAGCCCCCAAATTATAAAAATCTACGTAAAATAGTCCTTAAATTTTATTTCAATCCATTAATTTAGTAACTATATGAATCTACTTTTTAATATTATATATAAAAAACATTTTAAAATATTGATAATGGGAAGCATTAAATTGACACAATTTTGCAACATTCAAAAACATCTAGTTGAGTATTTAATTATATTCATAAACATTAAGTTAGAAATATCATTTATTTATTTTTTGACGTGAAATTACAAATATCATTTAGATTATGGATAATGTAAGAGATTAAATGGTAAATGACATTCATTTTGAAATTTTTTATTTTAAAGTGACATTGATTGTGAGGCAAGGCGAGTGCTCAACTTGGTCTTTTTACTTTTTTCTTTCTGTCAGAAACAAAAATCTTTATATATACATCCAGGGGAGTCTTGGCGCCAAGTCTCCGGCCAAGCTCCCCCCTCCCTTTTTCCATTCCTTTTTTTTTTCTTTTATCTTTTTTCATTTTTCATTTTTTATTTTTTTTATATTTTTATATTTTAAAAGTACTTTCGGGTCTAGAAAAATTTAAATTATTTAAGTAGGCATATTTTGTTTCTTCATAATCAGATTGGTGGAAATGAAAATTAATTTCGTGATAAATTGTGTAAAGTGTGAAGTTAAGTAGTGTGTTTTAGAGTACTTTAGGATCTGAAAAAAAATTAATTATTCAAATACGTGAAGTTTTTTTTGGTTTGGACCATCGCTGGCTACCCACAGAGTGTCTCAACACTTTCGACGAAAGACTAATCTCCACTCATGCTTAGGATCAAATTTCACATTGTTTGTTCCTACATAATCGAAATGGTAAAAAGAAAATAAATTTTGTGACAAATTGTGTAAAGTGTGACGTTAGACAATGTGATTTGGGGTACTTTATGATCCGAATTTTTTTAATTGTTTAAATAAGCAAAGTTTGTTACTCGATAATCAATTTTATTAAAATAATAATAATTTTGTAATAAAAATGAAAAGTGTGATGCTAAGTTGTGTGTTTTAGGTGCTTTAGGATTCAGAAAAAACTTTAAATGTTCAAATACATGGAGTTCGTTCCTAAATAATTGGTTTGGACAAACCAAAAATACTTTTTTTTGGTGTGTTTTGGGTTACCATAGAGTTCGACAAAAATATTAATGGTTCAAATACGCAAAATTTGTTTAAAAAAGTAATTTCGTGAAAAAATGCGTAAAGTACTATGCTAAGTAGTGTCTTTATGGGTACTTTTGCGTCTGCAAAAAATTATTGTTCAAATACTTTTTTTTAACAAGAAATTATTGTTCAAATACTAAAAGTTCGTTCCTTCATAACCGGTTTACAAAATCAATTTCTTTTTATGCTTATTCTCTTTATATTTTTTAGGACCATTTTTTTTTGGACTTTAAAAAAATAATTTTAAGATGCTTTGAAAAAACAAGAATTTAAAGACCATATTCCTTCAACTTTGTACAACTACTTCCATTTTATTGGTGGTTCTCATCTAACCCTACATGATATCCACGCTTTTCACTTGTTAATTGCGTTGTCTTCTTATCCATCGATAGAACCTAGAGCTTTGGCCCCGTGCAGAGCACGAGTCACGGTGCTAGTAAAAAGACTAAATTGTGTAGTCCCCGGTCTCACAATGCTAATTTAACAAAAAAATTATTTCAAAATGAATGTTACTTACAGTTTTCAATCAGTATAATTTATATTTATTTTTTTCTAATATACCTTTAATTAAAATAATATTAGTATTCATCACTCCCGACATATAAGAATAATTTGGTAAAAATACTATTTATCTTTATTTTATTTATGATATTTCCTTAATATACCCCCTCCATTCCATAGTATAAGACCCTTGTATTTTTCACACACATTAAGAAAAGTTGATAGCATAATTAATATGTACAATTTGGGTATGATTATTACTAAATTACCCCAAATATTTAATGCTAACTCTTCACATACCAAATTAAACTAATAGTACTAATAATAGTTGTGTTTGGAAAAAGAGTAATAAAATGCATCTAAACAATTGTAAAGATTCTTATATTTTGGCACAAGAAAAAATGACAAAAGGGCATTATATTTTGGGACGGAGGAGTTACTTGAAATGAAATAAAGTGGTACTTACTCCCTTCGGTTTCTATTATAAGGAAAAAACATGGTTCAATTTTTGATCTTTTTTATAAGTAAAAGTTGACTACTTTTACTATATTTAATGCTATATTTTCATATGTGACAATAAAGTCAAATAAAAGTCACTTTTTATTAAATATTTAAAAATATTAATTTTGTAAATTTGGTTAACTTTTCGTATCAAAACAAGACAACTAATTGTACTTAGCTAATTTTTTTAATCACAATAAATAGTTGTTGATTTTGCTTATAAAAAAGACGGAAGAGAGTATTGTTATTGTGAGATGGAGAGAGTAATATTTAATTTTTTTTTGGACAAAAGGGAGCAGTTATTTAATGGTAGAGTGAGTTAATTTAATGAGTACTAGTAAGTAAGAAAAAGGAATAAGCACTATGGTAGTAAACAGTAAAGAAGTGTGGGAATAGAGAGGTCAACTCAAATCAACTCGATAAGGCATCATCTGTCTCATCATCTACTCCATTAGTCAGCTCATCTCAAATTGGGATTGCAGAAAGGAAAAAAAGAAAGTGAAAAGAAACACAAATACAAAAAAACACAACACAAACAACTGTGTCTCTCTCCGACCATTGTTTTTGTAAGAGAGGAAACATTAGGTCCATCTCCATTTGGTCTCTGTCTCTCTCCTTTACCCACTTTCTGTCTTCCCTTTTTCCTTCTCTTTTCCCTTTCACTTCTTTCCTCTCTCTTTCCCTCTCCATGAACTCATGAACCATTGTTAAAGAAAGAGAAAAAGAGAGAGAGAGATGAAAACTCATCCTCAACCTGGCGGTGTCGCCTCCTCCTCCTCCGCCGCCGCACCACCTAATCCCTCCGAAGGTCACTATCTTCTTACTTCATTTAATAACTTCATTAATTTTCTTTCCATTTTCTATTGTTATCAACGAATGAGTGATTGACACGTGTTATTATTGTTGATGCAGAGAAGAACATAAACCCAGAGCTATGGCAAGCATGTGCAGGACCATTGGTGAATCTTCCTCCAGCAGGTAGCCACGTCATCTACTTTCCACAAGGTCATAGTGAACAAGTTGCTGCTTCTTTGAAGAAAGATGTTGATGCTCAAATCCCTAATTACCCTAATCTTCCTTCTAAGTTACTTTGCCGCCTTCAAAATCTCACCTTGCATGTATGTATTCTACACCCTCCCTTTCATTTCTAATCAAACCCCCTAACTTCTTCATTTTCATTTTTTTTTAAATTTATGTTTTTTTTTGATAGGCTGATCCAGAAACAGATGAAGTTTATGCTCAGATGACACTACAACCTGTGCCTTCTGTAAGAATGAATTATTGATTATTAATTAATATTAATTACTCTAATTATTTTATTTTTCTGATCTGTTTTAATAATTGTTCTTTTACTGTGTAGTTTGATAAGGATACTTTAGTGAGATCAGATCTTGCTCTTAAATCAAATAAGCCACAACCTGAATTTTTCTGTAAACAACTCACTGCAAGTGATACTAGTACTCATGGTGGTTTCTCTGTTCCTCGCCGTGCTGCTGAGAAGATTTTCCCCCCTCTTGTAAGTCTAAAATTCAGGCCATGTTTGGATAAACAACTTAATTAAGCGTTTATGTGCGTATGATATAATCACTTATCATATAAGTGCTTTTATCATGCTAGTATTTATTTTTAAGTTATTTCTGTAATAAAAGATTAAGGAAAATAAAATTGTTTTCATATAAGCTATAAGCTATTATGTAGACCTTAAGGAAATAAGCTTAACACAAAGTTGCTTTTGGATATGTCATAAGCGCTTCCAAATAGTAGATAAGCCAAATAAGCGTCCGTTTGGATCGGCTTATTTGGGCTTATCTACCGGTCTGTTTGAGAGAGTTTATGAAAACAACTTATGACATATTCATAAACTGTTTTCCGCTGATTTCCATATAGCTCATGAAAACAACTTATGACTTATAGAAAAATAATATAACATTATTTTATCATTTATTATATAATAATAAATAGCTTATGCATACACACTTATATGATAAGCGCTTATGCTAGAAATGCTTAAGCTGTTTATCTAAATGAGCCCTAACTCAATCCAAACAGGCCTTAAAGCTTCATGGTTTGATCTGTTGCATTTTTTCATATAATGATAGGATTATTCTATGCAACCTCCTGCTCAAGAACTTGTGGCTAGGGACTTGCATGATACGGTTTGGACATTCCGCCATATATACCGTGGTATGTTTTGTTTTGTTTTGTTCATAGAATAGAATACAACTTGTACTGTGAATGTGATTTGTCTATTCCATTTCTCAAAATCTTTTGCTTTTCCCCCTTCTTTAACTAGGGCAACCCAAACGCCACTTGCTTACGACTGGATGGAGTCTATTTGTCAGTGGAAAGAGGCTTTTTGCTGGAGATTCTGTCTTGTTTATAAGGTTAGCTCAATCAATTCTACCTTTTATATTGTTAGTGTTTTAGTGCAAGGTTTCAAAATTTCTTCAAATGTGTTGAAGTATTATGATCAAGCTTTTCACATTTTGGAGCAATTCGTTCGAGCAAACAACTCGCATGTTAACCAGACGTGTTCTGGCTATTAATTTTATTTGGCAGAGATGAAAAACAGCAGCTTCTTTTGGGAATTAGACGAGCTAACAGGCAACCGACCAATGTATCATCTTCAGTACTATCAAGTGATAGTATGCACATCGGAATCCTTGCTGCGGCAGCTCATGCTGTGGCAAACAACAGTTCCTTCACCGTCTATTATAATCCCAGGTCCAATATCTTTGCATAATTTCTTTGATTTTCAATCGAATTTCTTATTTGTCCAAAGACGTAGATTAGCTACTTTGTCAAGCAAACCTATGTTCTCAATGATATAATTTAATACTATCGTGTCACTCTCATTTTTGTTGGCAGGGCTAGTCCCTCGGAATTTGTTATTCCTTTAGCCAAGTACTACAAGGCAGTGTACAGCCACCAAATATCTCCTGGCATGCGATTCCGAATGATGTTTGAAACTGAAGACTCAGGAACAAGAAGGTGCCTCACTTTACGTATACGTAACAGTACATATTGTTAAATTTTGGATCACTAAGCTGAAAATAATGCCTTCATGAAATGACTGATAATAAATATTAAATAAATCATTAGATTTGTATTGCAGGTATATGGGTACAATTACAGGTATCACTGATCTGGATCCTGTGAGATGGAAAAATTCTCAATGGCGTAATTTACAGGTACCACTCATATCATCCTTTAGAATTTCAATTTTTTGTCTTTGTATTAGTAGTTGAACCCAGGAGATTTATTTCTACAGTTTTGTTTTTTCTATATTTCTTTTAAATCTACATAATCTACATAAGCAAAGGTTAAGTTTTACATATTATGGATCAGGTTGGTTGGGATGAGTCAACTGCCGGAGAAAAGCGTAGCAGGGTCTCTATTTGGGAAATTGAACCCGTGACCGCTCCTTTTTTCATCTGTCCTCCTCCATTCTTTAGATCCAAGAGGCCAAGACAGCCAGGAATGCCCGGTAAATAACTAACTCTCTGTTTTCATTTATAAGCAAATGACGACCGGACACGCTTTTTAGGAAAAGTTAAAAAAGGAAAAAATCTACCTAAATTACCCTTATTATTAACTCTTTGTATCTTGGACAATATGACCTTGGCTTTCCTCATATTAAAAATAGTACAATAAATAAAGGGAAAGATGGCATATTAAGTGGAAAAAGTTTTGACTTGCTTATTATATTTAGTAATGGGATTAAGTATGCCTTTTTGGTTATATTCGAAAATGAAGGAAATAATCGGTTTATTGAAACATCCTCTTCTAGATTCTTTCATTTTTGAACTTCTCACTCGTTACTAGACAAATACTCCATCAATTTTCTTAATGTAGGAAAATTTGAACTTAGTATAATGATTAAAAATTGGTAGCTTGGCTTATTTTGTTGTTACTCTTGCAGATGATGAATCATCCGATTTTGATAACCTTTTTAAGCGGACGATGCCTTGGCTTGGCGATGATATGTGCATGAAGGATCCCCAAGGTCTCCCCGGCTTAAGCTTAGTTCAATGGATGAACATGCAGCAAAATTCTACACTTGCTAGCTCATTACAGCAAAATTATGTTCCTTCTTTATCGGGATCTGTTTTGCAAAATCTTCCCGGCGCAGATATTTCCCGTCAACTAGGATTTTCTTCTCCACAAATTTCTCAGCCGCATAATGCCCCTTTTAATGCTCAAAGGCTACTTCAAACTGCACAACAACTCGATCACCTTCAGAAACTACCGTCCTCTTCTAGCACGATGGCAACTGTCCTCCAGCCACAACAACAGCCGGGCGATAACACTCAACAACAAAGGCAGAACATGGCAAATCAAACTCTCTCTCAAAGTCAAGTTCAAGCTCAATTCCTGAATTCGCAGAATCTTGTCCAAACCAACAATATTCTTCAACACCAGCAGCAAGTTCAACCATCTATTCAAAGCAATCAACTCCATAGAAGCCTCTCTCAGAACCCACAACAGCAGCAGCAGCAACAGATGATTATGTGTCAAAATCAGCAACAAAGTTTTAACCAAACCACTATGTCTGATCATCATCATCAACAACTACAAATGTCGGATAATCAGATCCAATTTCAATTGTTACAGAAGCTTCAACAGCAAAAACAAATGCTCTTAGCACAACAATCTTCACTACAACATCCTACTCAACTTACTCAAATTCAGGATCAGCAAAGGCAGATTTTGGATAAAGCACAGAATTTATCTCGAGCACTAACACCTAGTCAAGCACTCGAGGTCCTTCCAGCAAATCAAAACTCACTTCCTGAGGCTAATTCTATCGGACATCAGATGGCAAATGCTAATAGTCGAAACAATATTCAGTTTTCTCATCTGCCTCAGCAGCCAAAGCTTCAACAGCAGCAATCAAACTTGCTATCTGAGATGTCTGGCCACATCGGCAACAGTATGCTTAACGGAGCAGCGATTGCGGGGCAATCTGTTGTTACCGATGATGTTCCGTCGTGCTCTACCTCGCCTTCTACAAATAACTGTGCCAATGTACTTCCACCTTTAATGAATTCTCAATTTCATAGGAGCACAATATTAGGCGACGATGTGGCTCAGTCTGCGGCTAGAATCTTGAATTCAAATGCCTTGGAAACTGTTTCATCAAATGCAAATTTGTTGAAGGAGTTACAGCCAAAGTCTGAAGTTAAGCCTTCTCTCAATATTTCCAAAAATCAAAATCAAGGAAATTTTGGTCCTCAGACATACTTAAATGGCGGTGTGGCCTATACGGATTATTTGGATACATCATCTTCTACGACATCGGTTTGTCTATCTCAGAACGATGCTCATATGCATCAGAATAGTAATAATAATCCACTGTCTTACAATCCACAGTCTATGTTGTTTAGAGACAATTCTCAAGATGGGGAAGCACATGCAGATGTTCGGAGCAATATTCCATATGTAAGTAACATTGATAGCCAGATGGGAATACCACTGAATCCAGATTCTCTTTTAACCAAAGGCGGCGCCTCGGGGATGGTGAAGGATTTGTCTAATAATTTCTCAGGAAGCATGCTTGGTAACTTTGAAAATAATAGAGATGCTCAGCAGGAACTTTCTTCTTCAATAGTTTCGCAGACATTTGAAGTCCCTGATATGACCTTTAATTCACTTGATTCCACAATAGATGATAGTAGCTTCCTGAATAGAGATCCATGGGCTGCACCACCACCTCCGGCACTGCCACCGTCTCAATTTCAGCGAATGAGGACATATACTAAGGTTTGTTGTTCTTGATGTTATTATCATTATTATCTTAAGGTTTAAATATCGTTTTAGTCCCTACAACTATAACGAGTTTTGATTTTAGTCCCTATAAAATATTGTTTTTTGTTGTTGTCCCTGCAACTTTCAAAATCACACTTCAAGTTCCTAAAGTGGTTTTTCTTTTTAAAAAAGCTGATTGTGGCTTTTATTTTAGTCTATGCAAATATAGAAAATTTTCATTTTAGTCCTTTCTAATATAGTAAATTTTGATTTTAGTCCCTAGACACGTTATATAAAAAAGCCACATCAGTTTTTTTAAACACAAAAAACAATTTAGGGGCTAAAAGTGATTGTTTTGGAAATTGCAAGGACAAAAATGAAAAAAATATTTTACAGGAACTAAAATCAAAACTCATTATATTTGTCTAGAGGGTAGACGTGTACTTTACAATGTGTTATGTTTGTCTGAGCATATATGAAAAATTCTATTATTCTAAATTTGCTTTTATTTGCCATTTTAGGTGTATAAACGGGGAGCCGTAGGAAGGTCCATAGACATAACCCGGTATTCGGGTTATGATGAGCTTAAACAAGATCTAGCTCGAAGGTTTGGCATCGAAGGACAATTGGAGGATAGACAAAGGATAGGTTGGAAACTCGTCTATGTAGATCATGAGAATGATGTTCTACTAGTGGGAGATGACCCTTGGGAGTAAGTCTATTTCTCTCATTTTCTCTTCAGTTTTATCTTTTAGCATTTGCTTATTCCTCACTAGCAGTATCAATAATGATTCTAATTTCTAAGTTCTAATGCTCAACATAATCATTCTGTATACCCTTCATATGATTTATTCTTAAAATGTTTGTTATGGACATTTCAGGGAGTTTGTTAACTGCGTTCGATGTATCAAAATCCTTTCACCTCAAGAAGTGCAACAAATGAGTTTGGATGGAGAATTCGGAAATGGAGGTCTCCAAAATCAAGCTTGCAGCAGCTCCGACGGTGGTAATACTTGAAAGGAGTGCAGTAAAATGCTAACTATTTTTCTAAATTGCTAACTATTCATTATGGCATTGGTGAAGTTTATGTCCTGCATCAGGACTTGAAAGTGATCTTTTGCGGTTTGAAAGGAGAAATTTTGGCATTGCTTTGGACATTCAAATTTGAAGGTAGAGAAACTATTTGCTTTACAAATTTTGAATCAAATGTTTGGAGCACTGCAACAAAGTTTGATGTTATTGAGAATCCGTAGATATCTTGTTGTAAATTATAATATTTAACAATGTAGGAAGAAAGGTTTCATATGTAAGACTTGAATGATAATTTTTGTTGTTGTTGGTATTCATATCAATATCATACAGAGTCTTGGATTTCATTTACTCACAAAAATTCACTGAAGGAAGTATCCTTATTAAAATTGTACAATACATTAAAATAATTACAATTTTTGGTTGGATACTTTTGTACAAAGTTACATGGTAGGTAACCTTAAACTTGACATGAATGTGACAGACAGCCTCATATGATGTTCTCAAATAAGCCAAGTTTGCATTTCATGCCACCCCACCTTGTTTTCCCTCGTAGACAACCTTGTATGAAAGGAAAGGCTAAAGAAATTCTCTGTACTTTACACTCTCCCCAATGATGCTGTGCTTGAGCGACTTTCATATCCAGAGAGACCAGACAAATGTGAATTACTCATATTGTCCTGCAACAAAACATTCATTTGTTCTAAATGTAATGTAATGTAATGTAATACATATAATGAACCATTAAGTTAGAAAATATCAATGAGAGGATAATTAATGACTCACTTGAGATGAGGAAACATTGGAATTGGAATATACTGAAGAGTTGCCACTTCTGGGATTAAATCCTGCACTACTTCTATACATCATCATAGGCATATTTTCATCAGCAAAAATTCTAAGTTTATTGAGCTCAGGCAACACAATTTTTCCAAGATCAGGTCTATCTTTTCTCCTCATTTCAGCACATTGAAGGGAAAGTTCAGCAAAATGCAAAGTTTGTTCCATTGGCCAGTCATCAATAGCAGGATCAAGCATTTCAGCAAAAGTCCCTCTTTCAATAGATCTTCCAACATGATGAGTCAAACCCATTGGTGGCTTAGCTGTAACCAATTGTAGAAGCATAATTCCCAATGAGTAAATATCAGACTTGATTCCCAACATACCGGTTTGTTGGTACTCAGGGTCAATGTAACAGAAAGTTCCTGCAGTCGACGTCATGCGATATTGAGTCACGGTGTCTGCATATGAAGCAGGAACTAGTCTGGCCAACCCCACATCACCTATCTTACTCACATAGTTACGATCGAGCAAAATGTTTCCTGGTTTTAAGTCACGGTGCACGATTGGTTCTGGTTTTGTCTGGTGAAGAAAAAGAAGGCCAGTGGCTATCTCCGCAGCAATTTGGAATCTTAACTGCCACGGAAGAGGTGGCGCCTTACCTCTTCGGAAGAGACAGTCATCCAAGCTTCCATTGGCCATGTACTCATACACTATGCAACCATATTCAGGACATGCTCCTAAGAGAAGGACCATGTTTGGATGCCTTATGCAACTCAACACTTCAACCTGCACAAATCAAATGCTACACTCATTACTCATACATATATTTAAAAAGTACTTATGTCATAAGATAAAAATTTGTTCATCATATAATGTAGGTTAATAACAATGAAATTTCATACTTCTTGTTGAAACTGTGCTCTTCCTTGTGCTGCATCAGATTTCAAAACTTTGATAGCAACTGGTGTATGATCTAGTTCACATTTGAATACAGGACCATAACCTCCTTCACCAATTTTGAGGGACTCTGAAAAGTTTTTGGTTGCTTCTTCAATTTCTTCAATACTATATCTTCTATATCTAGCAGAAGAATGTGAATAAGTATCTTCTGTCTTCTTTCTCTGAATTGCATCATTCTCGCTTTTCCTCTCTACATTCATTCGTTTTTGTGCTTCCAATGTCGCGATTCGCTGAGATGCTTCTGCCGCTTTCATTGCTGCTTTACACTTTTCTTGCTCCATCTCTACCATTGCCATTGCTGCTCCTTCAGCTTCTTTTGCATCTTCCAACTTCTTTTCTTCATCCACTTTCCATCTTTGAAGTTCAATTGCCTGTTGTGAGAGAATAAGACATCATCAATTGTCATTACTTGCCTCAATAAGTTTGTTAAACAGCTTAATTAAGCGCTTATCATATAACTGCTTATGCATAAACTATTTATATAACAAAGGATAAAAATAATGATAAACTATTTTTCTAGAGGCTATTGAGTATTTTCGTAAAGGAAATCTTATGGAGCTTATGAAAATTAGCTGAAAACAACTTATGAACTGTCATAAGCTGTTTTCATAAGCTCTCCCAAACAGTTTGACCAATATTTATATCAGTAGATAAGTCCAAATAAGCCGATCCAAATGGGCCGGTTACCTTTTGCTTAGCTGTTAAAGCTTCCTTGCAAGCTGAGCTGTACATTTCCATTGTCTGCTTTAGTTCAAGCTTGAGTCTCCTCATCTCTGCTTCCACTTCATCCTATAATTCAAAAATTAAATAAGATGTTACACCATCATGCAAATTGTACGATCAAATTCAATTGAATGTTGCAAGCATAGTCAAGCAAATTACTAAACATTTTCTTATGTATGATACAATAAATTTTTTTTATGAAACAATAATATTTTGATCAAAACACAAAAACCTTAGTCAAGAAACAACATTAATCACATGTAAATAATTTTCGACCCCAGATACATCAGTTATTCAATGAACTTAAAACTGTAAACTTTTCTTATAAGGACCAGAGTAGTATATGTTAGACATTGTTCTTACCGTGGCGTCGGATAACCTTAATGATGAGATGGCACTACCGCCGCCTTGCGAGGAGAATGATAAATTATCCAAAGGAGAGGACATGTCGATTGATTTCGGTCCCGAGTAGGACGAAGCGAAACTTCTAGAATCAAAATCGGAGCCGGACGAAAGCCTAGGCGCAATTCCACTGTCAAGATCGTCATACAATGAAGGGAACATTCGATCAACACTTGGCCTTGAACTGCTCACGAATGATATATCTGACTCATGCACTGAGGATTCATATGATTTGTACCCTCTACCACCTCTTGTGAATGGTGATCTGTCCATAACAATCAAGTTGTTAAAAATAATGTTAGTCCCTAACAAAGACCAATACACTTGCCAAAAAAGAAATTAAAATCAAAGCAGTACTAGGAAGTCCTAAACTTGAAGACATTGTATCTAATGCTTCAAATAAGATTTTCGAAAAATCACAAAAAATTTATACGTAATATGAACAGTTAATTTTAATCTTACATGATATCGTCTTCATCCGAGTGCGTCTGGCGTGACGACGTATATGAACGCTTCTCTGTTGAAGCTGTAATTGAAACCGTTAGATATAAAAAAGTAGTGTGGTGTGACAACAATGACATAGTATACAGTAAAAGTTAAAGAAGTTAAAGAGGAAGTTTAGTGACATACGTCGAGGTGGGAAGTGGTGTGAGAATTGTGACTCCATTCTGTCAATACTTTTTCTTGGGGCAGGCTGTGATTGAAATGCTTTGCTGTTTGGCGTTGGCGTTGGCGTTGCTGCTTTTGGAATTTGAGTCGTTGCAGATTTCACACTTGAGATTTTTCCTTTAGAAATTATATATATGGTGCAAAATGGGGGTGCAGCTTTTGTCACTGTGCTTGGAACATCTGTTGCCCTAAATCTTCTGTCATAAATAATTTATCGTCACACAAATCCATGAAGTGATTATTTAAAAATATTTCAATTAAAAAAATTTAAATTTATCATTTATACCTAACAAGTCCACCCCTTGATGGTGCCCCAAGTACCAGAAGCTCAATAGAATATAAGGTAATACTTTCTACTAATGCCTTTGATATATCCATGTCCTCCAACAACAGTTCTTTGCAATTTATCTGTTGCAAAAAAGCA
The DNA here is from genome assembly GCA_963573325.1 of Astragalus glycyphyllos. NCBI lineage: Eukaryota > Viridiplantae > Streptophyta > Magnoliopsida > Fabales > Fabaceae > Astragalus > Astragalus glycyphyllos. The sequence continues at coordinate 4,504,664 of OY754313.1, read as the reverse complement.
CACATAAATCTTCATAAAATTCTCTTAATTATGCAAACAGATGATTTTTTTTTGACAAAAATTATGCAAATAAATGATGATATTTTTTCCGTCAAAAAAAATGATGATATTTTTGATTGAATATTTTTTTTTCCATTTCATTCTTTAAGCATATATGCGGCCTAAAGTGCCTGCATTGCTCCTTCATTTTATTGTTGTACGATGAAAATGAAACTATTTTTTATTTATTTAAAGAAAATTAACATTTTACAAACAATGCTACTCGTCATCCTTACGATGTTGGCAACAACACTACGAATTGAAGAAGAAAATACAATGAAACTAACATTTTTTCTATTGCAGAAGACGCGAAATGAATCAAAAAGATCTTTAGCTTCAGCGTCGGGCACAACTTCGTTCCCATCATTGCCTCCCGCTGCAAACATAGCCATTTTAGTCAGAAATCCACAAATTACAAACAAAAAAAATTCTCAAGCCAAGAACATGCAATAAAAGGTTAATAATAAATTAATTAAATAATTACATGGAGTAGAAGGTTGTCTTTGTTTAACATGAATTAGATAGAGGAATTGATCTTTAGGAAGAAGATTTTCAACTGCCCATTTAGCAGCATGTTGGCTAGTCTTATTATTCTCAATAGCCACAGCAACAACACGACCAGCACCAAGCTTCTTTTCTTTCGACATTGATATCTTTTAAATAATTTCTCTCTTTTGATATTCTTCTTCTATAAGGCTTTACAAATTTACAAAACAAGAAAAAAAAATGTTTTGAGAAGTTAACTAGCTACCATTTTCATTAACCTTAATTACATAAACATAACAATAATTATAAACATGTTATATGTTGTTATGTTAAATTTGCTATGTATTAGGTAGTTTGTTAAAACACCTAACGTCAGTTGTAAGTGCTGTTGATGAGTGCCAATTCTAAATTAGCTTTTTTTTTGACTGAAATTCTAAATTAGCTTGCATGTTGTTGTTAGGCTCTAAAATTAGGTTATATATTTACATGATCCAGCACTAGCATGGCTATAATCTAGGAATGTTAACAAATTAACCCTTTCATTTTGGGAATGTACAATAATATTTTAGCTCGTTACAGTTGTAGTATCTCACATTAAATGTTAACGGGAAAAAAATCATCAATATTTTTACAATTCTACAATTACAATATAAATTACGTGTCTATAAATTTTTTTTAAAAAAAGTTACATGTCTATAAAATATTATTTTATCTTGTCTTAATTTTATTGTATTATGATGATTTGTAGGAGGTGTAAAATTAATCCAGGGGGTCTAAAATTAAAACTAGTTGCAGAGTTTATATTTGTAATTGATATTGATATTAATATTAATATTGATGCTAATTTGTAGGGGGTCTAAAATTAATCCCGTTGTGTTGCTCTATGGATCAAAACAGAGCATACCATACTATATCTCCATTTAATTTTAGCACATACCATTTGGATCGGCTTATTTAGACTTATCTACTGCTATAAGTACTTATAAAGTTGTTTGGAAGAGCTTATGGAAACAACTTATGACTTGTTCATAAGCTGTTTTGGCTACTTTTCCATAAGCTCCTCGAGATAGCTTATGAAAACAACTTATGACTTATAGAAAAATAGTTTTAACATTATTTTATTGTTTACTATATAAAAAGCTTATGCAAAAGTACTTATACGATAAGCGCTTATGTCATAAGCTGTTAATTAAGCTGTTTATCCAAACGGGCCCTTAGATGCCCTCCAAAACCTTTTTTTCGTCAAAAGAAACATATTATTATGAGACAATAAGGTACATTAGGTGACTAATTTCAAAAAATTGAACTCCTTTTGGTGGGATTCGTCTAGTAGAGAAATATAAGGTACATTAGGTTATTATGAGACAAACTCTCACTTAGTAAAGCACAATGAGAGGGTTTGGGTTGAAGAAATTGAGTTCGTTTTTGAATCCGGGCTTTTTAGCCCGATTCACAAAAGCCCAAGCTTGTGTCGGGCTAGTCCGAAGGGGGCATGGGTAGCCCACAAGCCCGTGAATTAAAAAAATGGGATGCACATTTCTGTCTAGTCTGACTTTATAAAAGAAATTCTGCCTAGCCTAAAATTAGTAATACAAATTCGATTAAATTACACCAGAAGTCCTTTAAGTTATTTAATTGTAACAAGTGGGTTCTTTAAGTTTTTTTCGTACCACTTAGGTCCTTTAAGTTATTTAACTGTAACAAGTTTGTCCTTTAAGATTTTTTCGTACCACTTAGGTCCTTTAAGTTATTCAATTGTAACAATTTGGTCCTTTATGTTATTTAATTATAACTTTTAAAGGCCAAAAAACTTACATTTTGCGGCCCCAAATTGTTACAAATAAAATAACTTAGAGGACCTAAGTGGTACAAAATAACTTAAAGGACCAACTTGTTACAATTAAAAAACTTAAGAACCTAAGTGGTACTAAAAAAACTTAAAGGATCAACTTGTTACAAATAAATAACTTAAAGGACAAATTCATATTCCCAACTTCCAAGTCCAAAGTCCAATATGCTGACCGATGACGTTTCCATCTAATACGCAACGCTTTATCAACATGTTAGTTTTTTTTTTGGTAAAAGAGTATATTATAATTATAAATTATAGTGGTATTGAGAGTATTTGGGAACGTCAAGAGTATTGTTTTATAATATATAAGCCTTACATTACATTGTTGGTATTGATTGAAAATTAGAAAGTGTTGATAATTGAATAATTGTATTCAATTCTTTCTATAGTTCAGTGAGTTAAACAAAAATAGAAAAAATTTTCACATAACGTGGGCTAGCCCGAAACGCTCGCAACCCACATATGGTTGGGCTTGAGCCGACTAAGTTGAGCACAAATCGCAACCCGAGCTTTTTGGTCTGGACCATAGAAGCTCGAGCTCGATGTGAGCCGCCCGATGCAGTTTGGGTAGCCCGTTTTGCCAGCTCTATCAAAAACCTTGATTTTGGTTTAAGTTAGAATTAGTGAATAATCACATATAGCTAGTAAGCAATAAGAAAGACATAGACACATAAGTTAGCAATGAAAATGCAAATGCCAAGATATAAAAAAAATTGATTCAATTCAACCTCAAGTGCACCTCATCTCTTATTATAGGCAATAAGCCCTTGTCCCCCTCTCAATTATCCAATAATGGCACCCTATTACACATGGGAAGAAAATTAAGATACAATTAAAACATTGAAACCCAATAATGTAACATGGATGATGCATTGAACAATTGCATTCCATGTTTCATTCATGTCATGGCATGAGGTGAGAGAGAGATGAAATCCAATCACTAATTTTTAGGGCAAACACCATTCATGGAGAGAGAAACCAACTTCTTCATTTGAAGAGATATTCAACTTGAATAGAAATTAATCATCTTCATTATTATTGTTCCTCTATTTCCTTTACCTCTTCAATATTATCTATTGCTTCTTTCAAATCCCATCTTTTGTCTACATCAACATCACAACAATGCAATGCAATTTTCAAAAGCTTAACCATTTCACCTTCACTATTTTTGTTTACTTCCAAATCTTTATCAAACACTTCACTACTCCATTCTTCAGGAACAATTGAATCAACCCAATTAGCCAAACTTAATTCACTTCCTTTACCTTGTTGTATAAAGGTAGAAGGGAATTTTCCTGTAAGAATTTCCAAAACTAGTATACCAAAACTCCACAAATCAGTTTTCTTTGTGATTCTACCATTTTGTAAATATTCTGGAGATTTGTATATAACCATGATTTCAGGAGCAAGTTCTTGATTTATTACTGGTGCTAATCCATAGTCAGTGAGAACTGGTTCCATTGACTCAGTTAGAAGAACATTTGAGGATTTAAGATGACCATGTGGTGCAATTAAACTTGGCATATCTTTGTATAAATATTCAAGACCTTTTGCTACACCTTTTATTATCTTCAACCTAGTTGGCCAATCTAGGCATGGTTGGCCTAGAGCTTGGTACCCTGAAATATTTATTTAACAATAACAACATGCAGTAATTAGCCATATTAATTACTTTGTATATATATGCACATAAAAGAATTACAAAATAAAATACAATACATTATATTTCACATTTATAGTTATCATTTTGATAGCTGATAAAATAATAAAATTTATTTATTTCTTTAGTTTGTGCAAAACAACCTTAAAAGAAAATTTCGCGAAACATAGGAAGTATACATGTAAGTTTGGAGACTCAGTAGAGAATAGTTTGGAGATTGGGTAGAAGAACGGTCCCTACTATTTAATACGTAAGTCGACCCATTGCCTCATCTTAACCATGAAGGTAGTTGAACTAACTAGGACTCTGACACGTAAGTAAGTTCTAAATGTAACTAGTTAGGCTTTATGAGATAGAGCTGTCAAACTGGACCGTTTGACCCAGCCAGCCCAACGTCATGGGCCAAAAAAACGTAAAAATGGGCTTGATTGTGTCTTTGTTGTCTTGTTCAACCCAAAACACCATGTGACCCAATCTAATTTTTAACAAAGAAAATCACAAAAAAGTTATTGTTATGATAGTCCACGGGCCTATTGAGCTGGGCGAAAATGACGTAGTTTTTTCTAAGCCTCTATTTAGCGAGCCCAACCTAGAATACTGAACCATTAGTCTGGCTCATTCGACTGGACCAAAATTGATACCTATACTGCATTCCATTCTCACAACAATTACTAAATCCTCTAAAAATTATTGTGCTAACTCAAGTATAAACAAAACATTTGATATAATGTGATTAAATACATACCATGAAGACGAACAGCCAAGCTTCCATTATGAACAAAGTTAGTAACCAAGAGCTTCTCCTCTCTTCTATAATAATAAGCAACAAGAGGAAGTAAATTAGGATGATTCAACCTTCCTAACCTTCTCATATGTTCTTGAAATTCTTGCCTATCAACATTATTCATTTGCTTAAATCTCTTAACCACAACAGTTGGACCATTCAACAAAGCAGCTTTATAAGAAGAACTATAAAAACCACTTCCTAATATTTCAGCATTTGCTCTTAACAAATCTTGCAAATCAAATTCATCTGATGATTCTTCTCTCACAAATGATAGCTTCATATTCTCTGCTTTTTTGCTATTTTGACTACTACTACTTCCCTTTGATAACCTTGTTGAACCTTGATCATCTTCTGTTCCTTTTGTTTGAATGTTTGTGTCTCTGTTACTGTTTTCCAATACTGGGTTTGTTCCTACAACTTGTCTACCTTGCTTTTTTCTTTTAATTAGGACAAATAATATTACTGCTGCAATTATAAGTATTGCCAGGCTTACAAGAACCACAACCACAATAAGGCTCACATTTAATGATGATGATGATGATGTCTTTTTTGGTGATGAACATGCACTTAGTGGTGCTCCACATAACCCTTGATTACCTGCACTCAAGCTCATTTTATATAAATTAATTAATTGAATTATATATATATATATATATATATATATATATATTGTATATACTACTAAACTAGTACCAATTTGATTCATATGGACTAACAATATTGTAATTTGGTTGTTAGACAATAGGTCAGAAAAAATAAAGACAAGTCAAATGTATATAACCTGGGACTTTGAGTCTAATTTGCCTAAACCTTTTGGAAAATACACTACTAGAAAAAGTTGAAATAACATACGGAAATTAGAGACAAAAAAAATTAAATTGGTCTTCAAATTTAGAAACTTTTGCCTTTTTTGGTCGCTATTTCAGTTTTTTCTAGTAGCGATAAAGTAACTCCCACACCTAATATTGGTCGCAGCATGAAAGTTTTTGATGTCCCAACAATCCCAACATGATCGAGATTGTGGTCGCCTGAGCTATACAAGCTGGTTTTTTTAGGATTGAGTTAGGCTCGACCCAAATTTTAAGATAGTATGGGAGCCTATCCAAGATCCGTTTTGTCACATACTATTGGACCAATTAGGTCACGTTCAGTTGTTTAGTCCTGGGTGTGAGGGAGTGTGTTGGGAATTCGACATAGGATGTGATATATATATAGCCTTAAAAAGAGTTTATACATAGAAGGCATCCCTCACTCTATAAGCTGATATTATAGGGTTGAGTTAAGCTTAACCCAAATTCTCAGATATTTCACCATTAGTTTATGTATCATCAAATTTTGAGGAAATGCAACTACAATTTAAAACCTTAGTCTATATATACATGTCTTACCAGAAAAAGATGAAGGTGGAATTTTGCTAAGGGTAGCAGGTATTTCTCCTTCTAATTGATTATTAGCTACACTAAATGATTTGAATTTTTGCTGAAAATTGGGAATAGAACCACTGAATTTGTTTCCATCCAACTTCAAATCAATGAGCCTAGGCAATGAAGCAAGAGATGTTGGAATAGCACCACTAAATTGATTGTTTGAGAGATAAATTTTCTTCAACCATTGCATGCCTTGAAAAGCTTGAGATGGAACCTCCCCAGAAAACTTATTATTGGAAAGGTAAATAGTCTTCAAACCCTCAAGCTTGTTTAGCTCAATAGGCCACGTGGTATCAAAATCATTGTTCATCAAACTTATGGTTCTAAGATAGGGTAATTCTTTTAGGGATTCCACATCAATAGTGCCTTTAAGGTTCATTTTTTCAAGCTTGAATCCCCATACATGTCCTTTGTAGCAAAGAACGCCGGACCAATTGGCGCGATCACCGTTACAAGGAGGAATGGATTCGATCCATGTTGAGGACAAGGCGTTTTCGGTGTTTTGAAGGGAGTTTTTGAATTTGAGGAGAGATTGCGTGTCTGAAGAAAAGGCGTTAGATAGATAGAATAAGAGGATGAATGTTGTTATGATGGTTAGTGCCATAGTTTAGAAAAGGTTGGCACATGCATGCATGCACGCACAAGGTGGTGTGCAGTGCCGTGCGGCTTGCGTGCGCCCTCTTCTCGTGTTGGAATAAGAACGAGGATGCTACTGTGAGGTTGAGGAACGGTTTGGAAGGTGGAGAGCGACAGTTTTAGATGACATTCAGATGAGAAGAGAATGGAAAGAGAGCTAAGAATAGCATCATACACCGAGGTTATGGTTGTTTAATTCAGAGATCTAAACTCCAGTGAGCTTAATTAAACAGGTTGACCAAGTCATTTATTTATTAATTTTATCTATTTGTTGTGTGTGGATTTGCTCCTTGTTGTCACCATGTCATACATCATTATGCATGCAATGCCTTCAATTAGAACTATATATGTTGTCCACATTCATACATTTCCTTATGGATCCATATTGATATATTGACAAATGAATAATTAGTCGAATAAATAAGTTGATTCCATTAATTTCTTATATGAAAAAAAAAAATCATCCCCTTCTTAAAAAATCATTTTCCATGATTTTCTTATTCTTATATAAAGTACAAAAAAGAGGTAAATTCAGCTCCAAGGTGTAACAACAAAATCATTTATTTATCTTCATATAGATGTTAGGGAGTTTATTTCTACTATTCAACGGTTTTTATAATGAATATCACGACATCTTGCTTGTATTTATGTGGTTAGACGACCAAGTTTATAACAATTTTCCTACTATGGTGGAAAAAAAAATAGACCATTTTCCTAACCATGACACAACATAAGAGAAAGATATTCTAATTAATGGGCAATTAAATAATAGATATTTTGGAGATGATAGAGCCCATGATGACGATCGCTTTATTTATTAAGGTAGTTTATTATATTATTTTGACAGTCACTTGCGTATATTTCTGAGTTACTACTTTTAAGAAATAACTTTTTTTGAATACCTTAGAAAAAATATTTTTTGTTTTAAAAAATAAATATGTATATCATAAATTACTTGTTTACGGTATGCACAGTTTTTAAAATTATATACCATAAATAACTAGTTTACGGTACACATTTTATAAAATAATGTACCATAATTAATAATAATAATAATAATAATAATAATAATAATAATGATGTAAGTGTAAACATAGAAGCTGTATTAAGAAAACAGTGAAGTTGTAATAAGTAGAATTGTAAGTTTGGGCCTGTTTTGTTGTATTATCCTAGCCCAGTATTGTTTTGTTTAGTTAGCCCATTGATGTGTAAAACTCTGTGTATTAAAGGATCAACTGTCAATGAATGAAACAGTTTTTCAGTTAATCACAATTACTATTAACAATTGGTACCAGAGCTCGTTGAAGCCTGGGAAAGAAACTCGATCAAAGAAGAACAGCAGTTCTTGAAGGAAGATCATCTCCGATAGCAATGGCGGAAAAAGAGAACGGATCCTATATGCAACCAGTGGTGTGTGAAAATACGTATGCAAGTATACACAGTCACAAGTTATAGTATAAAAGATCGAACCCACAGATATTGAATTAACTCTTATATGTTATTGTAAAGAAATGCAAATTAGTGCAACTACACTATTCAGATTTTGGTTTTGATTGAAGTTGAAATGTTAAAATAAATGAAAGCAAGTAAATTGTGTAAGAAATCAGTTGAGATGTCTTCACAAGCTAAATCACTTTTGAGTGTATTGTGTTTTCTTGTGGTGCAGCTGCATCAGTGTGTGCTGGTCAGCTACTTTCTTCAGAGTTTCGTTACAAGCTCTTATGATCCTGTTTTTTTGCGGTAAAGAGTAGGGTTGTCAGTGCCTCTCTCGCCCCCTTACAGATAATCCAATTTGCTAAATAAGTACACTCTTGTATCTTAAGATCTTACTACACTCTTGTAAGGACTATGTTAACCTAAGGTTAGGAATTAACATGGAATTAACAAGCTAACTTCATTAAAACTAGTTTAACAAAAAGCTTTATTAAACACTTATCCTTACTTAGTTCTTGATTTCTAGTTATAAGCCAATTAAGTGAATATAACTCTACTTGTTCTAAGTGATCAACCTTTAAACAAGATTAAGAATTTAAACACAAGAACTAAAGTGCACACCACTTGAAAACACAATAACTTTCCTCAAAAGATCATTGGAAAGTTAGAACATCCCAACTTAAGAGATTTAGCTCATGTTGGACATGATAAAGCAAATATATTTGAATGAAAACATGTTGCAATGAAGGAAAGTACAAGAGAATTCAAAAGAGTAAGAATTACAACAATTGAAAGACTCTTGCATATATTTGCTTACAACTAATTTCTAACACTAAGAAAATATAAAAAGAACTACAAGAAAATAAACTTGAAAACTATAAAAAACTAAAATAGAAAGAACAAGAAGTAAGTATGTAAAAATCTATATATATTTTCAAGTGAAGAGTTGAGTCCTTTATATAGGCCTTGAGATTTCCTTCAAGTGAGGGTTTGTTTGGAGATAAAGTTAACTTAACCATGGTTACTTTTCAGAAGTTGATGATGCCATTTGAGTTTTTCACTCAAGTGCAAAGAATGGTCCAATTAGGTGTAGCCATGTGTCCTTTATAAGATGACTCTTCAAATGGTCATATATTGTAGGCACCTCCTTTGAAAGGTTCCCGTGTGACCCATGTGATTTGTGACCAATTATGATGTCATCTTGTGGTGTCTTTATCTTCTTTGAGTTTGAGGTGCTTCCGGTGTTGGCATTTTTCCTCCCTTTCAGGATGGTGCGGCTGCATGAAGTGCAGCTGCATGCGATGCAGGTGCATCCTTTTGCAAGTTGCCATGGTGCCTCCATGTGACTTGTGACTAAGCATGATGTCATAGAGATATTTATGCCATGGTATGAATTGAGGTGCTTCCATTGTGGAATAATTCTGTCTTTGGTGCAGGATGGTGCAGATGCACTAAATTTGGTTGCACTGTGGTAATCTGGTGCAGCTGCATCTAGTGCAGATGCACTGCCTGTTTTCCAGTGCAGATGCATCAACTGCAGGTGCACTGAACAAACACATCAAACATACCAATATATATACAAAATGCTAAGTCATGAGTATAAACCTTGAATGTTGTTTATTTTATTCATACTACTATATTTAACACATATTGTACTTGATTCTAAACAATTATTTAGGTTTAGATGCGTATATAACTCTATATAAAATAGAGTTATCAACCAGCGATACCCAAACTAGATGGGTACTACGAGCACTGGAAGATTTTGATGGAAAATCTTCTTCATTCCAAGGATTACTGGGATGTGGTGGAAAATGGAGTTCCACAATTGACGACGAATCCTACTCCAGATGTAAAGAAGGCTCACGATGAAGCAAAGATGAAAGACTTAAAAGCCAAAAATTACTTGTATCAAGCAATTGATCGCAACATGCTTGAAACAATCTTGAAACAAGAATCAGCGAAGGATATTTGGGAATCTCTCAAGCAGAAATTTCTTGGTTCGAAGAAGGTCAAACATGCACAATTGCAAGTTCTCAGGCGAGAATTTGAGGTTCTGGAGATGAAAGAAGGGGAAACAGTGAATGAGTACTTCGCAAGAACACTGGGAATTGCGAACAAGATGAAGAGTCTTGGTGAAGCTTTGAGCGAAACCAGTGTAGTAGAGAAGATCTTGAGGTCAATGACGGCGAAATTCAATTACGTTGTATGCTCGATTGTGCAATCAAATGACATTGAAACTCTCACCATTGATGGGCTACAGAGCAGCGTCATCATTGAAGAGCAACGCATGAAAGGGCAGAAAGAGAAAGAGGATGAACAGGTGATGAAAGTAAACACCACGACGACTAGAGGAAGAGGACGTGGACGAGGTGCAGGGAGAGGAAGAGGTAGGTCCAAGGAGCAGATTGAATGCTATAAGTGCCACAAGCTTGGGCATTACCAATATGAGTGCCCAAATCTTGAAGGCAATGAAGCAAACTTTGCTGATTGTGAAGAAGAAGGGGAAATTCTATTAATGGCCTGCTGTGGTGACTCAGAAACGAGCAGTGAAAGTCATGATAACTCAGAAACAGAGAAAGAATGTTGTTGGTTCTTTGATACAGGAAGCAATGTACACTTGGGAGGAATCTTGAGTGAAGAACTCCTAATGGCTCAATCTAGTGATCCAGAAATCAGTAAAGAAAACACTTGGTTCCTGGATTCTGGTTGTAGCACACACATGTGTGGAACCAAGAAATGGTTCTTCAATTTAGATGAAGGCTTCAAGGAATCGGTTAAAGTTGGTGACGGCAGAAAGTTAAAAGTGGAAGGAAAAGGCAGTATTAAGTTGAAGATAGAAGGTAGAATACAAGTTGTGACAGATGTGTTCTATGTTCCAGATTTGAAGAGCAATCTTCTGAGCATTGGCCAACTCCAGCAAAAGAAATTGAAGATCATATTTGAAGATGACAAATGTGAAGTATACCACCAACAAATGGGATTGATCATGACTTCTCTCATGACAAGTAACAGAATGTTTCCTGTGCAAGCCAAACCAATTGAAACTGCAGAAAGTTGTATGCAAGCTTCAGTCGAAAAGATCACAGAATTGTGGCACAAAAGATATGGACACGTGAGCCACAAATGCTGCTCAAACAAAAGGAGATGGTAAGAGGGCTTCCCACACTGGTTGATACAGAAACTGTGTGCACTGATTGTCAAGTAGGAAAGCAACACAGAGATAAGATACCAAAGCAAAGCAATTGGAGAGCTACAAGGAAATTGGAGCTGGTTCACTCTGATATCTGTGGTCCAATCACACCTGAATCCAACAGCAAAATGAGGTACTTTATTTCTTTTATTGATGATTTTACTAGGAAGAGTTGGATATACTTTCTTAGTCAAAAATCTGAAGCATTTGAGATATTTAAAAGATTCAAAGTCATGGTTGAGAAGGAAAGTTAGTTATTCAGTAGCTGTTTAAGAACAGATAGAGGAGGTAAATTCAATTCTCATGAGTTTATAGAATTTTGTTTTGTGAATGGAATCAAAAGACAGTTGACAGCAGCATTCACACCTCAACAAAATGGTGTGGCTAAGAGGAAAAATAGAACAGTAATGAACATGGTTAGATGTTTGCTGAGTGATACTAAACTGCCAAAACACTTCTGGACAGAGGCAACTAGATGGAGTTTTTATGTCTTGAACAGGTGCCCTACTATATCAGTCAAGGATGTCACTCCAGAAGAAGCCTGGAGTGGCATAAAACCCTCTGTTGGTCATTTCAGGGTATTTGGGTGTCTTGCATACATGCATACTCCTGATAACCAGAGAAAGAAACTAGATGATAAGAGCAAAAAATGCATTTTCCTTGGAGTTAGTGATGAATCTAAGGCATATAGGTTGTATGATCCACTCACTGAGAAAGTAATGGTTAGTAGGGATGTAAACTTTGATGAGACAAAAAGATGGGATTGGGAAAATAGAGAAGACACAGAAGTTGACAAGAGTCTAGAGTGTGACTTAGAAGAAACTGAAGTAGAAAACAACACCAGTATCACCAACAATCAGAATAATGAAGCTTCAAATAACCAACACACTGAGCCCTCCTCAAACTTGGATCAAGGGAGAGGAGAAGCAAGTGAAGATACTTCAGAAAGTGAGTCTAAAAGTAGCAACAATACTTCAAATAATTTGGAGCCTAGGACTAGAAGAGAGCCAGTATGGTGGAAGGATTACAAGGTTAACCATTTGGTGTCTGTTGACAGTGGTGACTTGCTTGATGAATTACAAAATCATGAGCTGCAGAGTCATGAGTTGCAAAGCCTAGTCACAATTGAGAGTGATTCTGATCCACTCACATTTGATGAAGCTGTGAAGCATAAGAAATGGAAGGAAGCTATGGAAACTGAGATCAAATCCATAGAGAAAAATGAGACTTGGCACTGGAGGACTTACCTCCCAATGTCAAGAAGATTGGGGTCAAATGGGTCTATAAAACGAAATTTAATGAAGAAGGGAAGATAGACAAGCACAAGGCAAGGTTGGTTGCCAAAGGATACTCTCAAAGGGCAGGAGTTGACTTTGAGGAAGTGTTTGCTCCTGTGGCAAGATGGGACACAATTAGATGTGTCTTGGCCATAGCTGCTGGTGAAAATTGGAATGTATTCCAATTAGATGTAAAATCAGCATTTTTACATGGAGAGTTAGAAGAGACTGTCTATATAGAACAGCCTCAGGGATTTGAAAAAAGGGAATGGAAGACAAAGTGTATAGGCTAAAGAAAGCTCTATATGGTCTTAGGCAAGCACCAAGAGCATGGTATAGTAGAATAGATTCCTACTTTGTAAAAGAGGGATTCACCAAATGCCCTCATGAGCCCACACTGTACATCAAAAGAAATGAAGAAAAAAGAAAAATGCTCATAGTCAGTTTATATGTTGATGATCTGATATATACTGGCAATGATGATTTAATGATTGAACATTTCAGGAAATCAATGCAGCAGGAATTTGATATGTCTGACTTAGGAAGAATGAGATACTTCCTTGGTGTTGAAGTAATTCAAAATCCAATTGGCATCTTCATCACTCAGCAGAAATACAGTAAGAGCATACTTGAAAGGTTTGGGATGGCAGATTGTAAAGCTGTGAGTAGTCCTATGGCCACTGGCTGTAGACTTTCAAAACTCAGTAATGAAGAGAAAGTTGATTCTACCTTGTTCAAGCAAATTGTGGGAAGTTTGATGTACTTGAATGCAACAAGACCAGATGTGATGTTTGCAGTCTGCCTCATCAGTAGATTTATGGAGAATCCCACTACTCAACACCTTGTGGCTGCAAAAAGAGTAATGCGGTACTTGAAAGGAACATCTGATGCTGGTGTGCTGTACAGAAGAGGAGAAAAGCAGCAACTCACTGGTTACTGTGACAGTGATTATGCTGGCAGTATCGATGACAGAAGAAGCACAAGTGGATACATCTTTAAGCTGAACAATGGAGTTGTATCCTGGTCATCAAAGAAGCAGCCAATCGTTACATTATCTACAACTGAGTCTGAGTATATAGCAGCAGCATACTGCACGTGCCAAGGAATATGGTTGACAAGAATTCTGGAGGCTTTGGGAATGGAACAGAACAAATGCTTAACTGTAATGTGTGATAACAATTCCACAATCAAATTGTCAAGGAATCCAGTGTTTCATGGTAGAAGCAAACACATAGATGTGCGATTTCATTTTCTTAGGGACCTATGCAATTCAAAACTCATTGAATTAAAATATTGTCCCACACATGAGCAACTTGCAGATATCTTGACAAAAGCTTTGAAGCAGGAGAGCTTTGACAAACTAAAGAAGAGCATTGGCATGACTGATCTGAAGATGGTGAAGTTTGAGTAAACTAAACTCTATAGAGTTGAGTTTAAGGGAAGAAATGTAAACATAGAAGCTGTATTAAGAAAACAGTGAAGTTGTAATAAGTAGAATTGTAAGTTTGGGCTTGTTTTGTTGTATTATCCTGGCCCAGTATTGTTTTGTTTAGTTAGCCCATTGATGTGTAAAACTCTGTGTATTAAAGGATCAACTGCCAATGAATGAAACAGTTTTTCAGTTAATCACAATTACTGTTAACAGTAAGAAGCTCAAATTTAAACCATCCTTAATCTCTTGAGCAATTCGGGAAAGAAAACTAGTCAAATTGATAGCTTTTCTAAGCATTGCAAAATATTCTGTTGCAAAAACAATTGGTTGACCATGACAATAATTGAATTGCATTTTGCAGTGGATACATGATACATATTCTACAAATTTTTTTATGACACAATGTTAACCTCAAGCATTCCTAGTACATACAGAGGGTAGCATAATGGATTTGTTATGAGCACCTTTAACACAAACCAAAGGCAAATTAATCTTAAAGCTTTCATTGATCAGCAAAATCAAGCGCATCTTCAAACAGTATATTGCCTTTCTGGAAATAAGTGGAGAAGGTATACTGAGGATTACTTATGACAGACTCCTGAAGCTTATGCTTGATCCACAATTCCATCACTGACCTTGACGTGTTGCAGTAGAGAGTGGTTGAACAGCTGCCAAAGGATTTACTTGATATGAAAATGCAAGTTGCCACAAATCAACCAAAGCTCTCTTCGTGGTGTTCACTTGTTTCTTTATAATCCTAAACAATGAATAGTGACTATTCAGAACTTCATAATGCTTCTGAACCAAATAGAGTAAATCCTGTTGTTGAACTTGCTTATGGTCTCATAAACCCATTCAACAGGTTTTGGTTGTAGTAAAGAAAGCACGGTGAGAAAATTATTAATTTATTATATAGTATAACAGGCCCAGTTGGTGAGCAAGGGTGCCTCGACGGGGTCAACGCCAGGCATGCTAAAAAACACCATGAGAACAAATGAAATCTGCTTACTTCTTTGCCATCGGCAAAAGTGAAATGGATTTTACTCATCAGGGCAACAGACTTCTTGAGAACTTATGTACAATATATCGGAAAATCTCAGTCTCGATGCAGATATTTACACAAGAACTTAAACTAAAGTTGAAATTATGTTCAGATATAAAGGGCCAACCTTGAATTGCAATAGGGGGACTTGAACTAAATGAAATTAAGAATACCTCCAAGCCACGGCCACTTCCAAATAGAGGTCAACCCATTTGGAATGGCATGGCTCTTGAAAAAATATTTACAACACAACCTACACATTTTGTAGCACACAAAACTGTAAATCACAAGTGTCTGAGTTACACACATCACAAGAACAACTCACAAGCTGGCACTCACAATCTAGCAATCCATCAGTCTTAGGTATGCATTAAAAACTCAACTCCAAGTTTAACTCCACCATAATAGTCCCTTATTGTATATAAAAAATATGTACGAAGTTTTGAAGTTGTTGGTATATATTAAATAAGGATGAGTTCAATATAAGATAGTCGACTAGCCCGCGACACTTGTTAAAATTAAAAATTTCATAGTTTTTCAGAATGCCCAGTATCCCCACCCAAAAAAGAGCTAACAAAAATAGGCGAAAAAATAATGATTAATTTCAACTAAGCTACTTTTGATACGCAGTAGTGACTATGTCCTCTAAGGCGAGAGGATATGGAACGAATAATTGATGTATTACAGACACAATGATAATCTACTAGCAAGCCAAGGATTAAGTGATTACCTTTTCAAAGAAGCTTGCTTCTTTCTGAAAAGATAACAGACGAACAAGATCAAACAACCAAGCATAATCTTCCCACTAGGTATGATGAACTTAGCATTACCAAACTTCAAATTGATAGAGCGGAAACACCAGAAACACGTCTCTATTTGTTCAGAAAGTTTAGAAACACCTTCTTTGGACCTATACTTATTGTCTGTATGTTTGTCTTTCAAGGTTTGTAGTTCTTTTGAGGAATAAGCTTCATTGTTACTCGTCGGTGGCTGCGGAGAGGAAGTTTGAGACAAAATGGTACTTTGAAGTGAATGCATAGAGTGTAACCTTCTGAGAAGTCCCTGAGAACACAGTGGCACACCAATATTAAATGAATGGGAAAATCACACCTCAAACAGGCTGATATTTACAACGAGGAATTTTTTAATTTTCAGTTGATGTCCTGATAGCATTTAAATTGTGTGGTAGAGACTAGTGTGTGTTGTTGTGTTGCGAAGATGGTCATTATATTTACAAAGTGGTGAATCTGCTGGGCACCAACATTTAGTAGTGAATGAAGTAACCACTCTAAACACCAAGTAATCAAACTATAGATTATTTTTGTTAAAAACAGTCCACTCCTGTAAATGTTGAGCTAAATGTTTCCTTAGCTGTTAGAATCTCGAAGTAAATTCCTCCTCCTATGCTATCAAACCCAGTTATATTTATTGCAAATAATCATCCAACAGCCATTTACCACAAAACAGGTAAAAACTTAGACTAATAACTTCAGTTTAGAGTCTTAGACTAATAGATCCAACAAAAAGATAAAAACTTACAACTGATTCCCTTTAAGCAAGACAGGTGAGTTAATTACAGAGGATGCGTAGAGCATGTTAAAACATAGTAAAAGAGAAAGATAAACATACACAAGAATTCAAGAGATATCACTTGCAGAAAATGAAGATGCACAACCTTCACTATCAGGCTTTGGGAAGTAGTGTATAGAAGATGCTATGTCTGAGGGAGGTTGATACACTTAGTAAGGGTAAATTTGGAAAAGGAAAAGTGTATGAAAGAAAGAAAAAAAGGAATAGGGGAACTATGGTAGACCATGTTGTAGGGGAGCATTCCTCTAATAACTAACTAATGATGGGAGAATAGTGGAAGCACACGCCTGCTGCTGACGTGGCAAATGCTTTTGGCGAGAGAGAGAGAGAGAGAGAAGTGAATGATATAGGCGAGTATGGTGTGAGATAGAGACCCAGACTGGAATTGGCTTGGCCATTGGGAGAGTATAGGCCTCTTTAAGTGCCTGTGGTTATTTTCTTTCCAGTTAATACTTGTAATACAGTAGAATTACTCTGATTCTACCATATTTCATACTTAAATCAATACAATTGGTTCTGCTGCGTTAGCAGAACCTGTTTCATTCATATTTCTGTGTTTAATCCTATCAGAAGCTAATAGGTTATACAAAAAAACAAATTATAGGGTTAGACTTTGGAAGTTTACCCAGAGTAACATTTGTTATCATGATACATGTTTTAGTCTTTTAGACTTTACTACATACCTAAACAAAAATCTGAGCCATTAATCAACTCAATGCAATTTACCTCCCACGAACTTATGCACCAAGAGCAGTGACAACAAAAAACAAAGAGAAATCTAAAAACAATCATTGAGTTTGCTTCTTGCAGTTAGTATAAAATCACAGAATGTATTTTATGATCTGTTCATAAAGATAACTAAATGCTTAGTTGCTACCCAACCATATCAACCACTCCAGTCGCGTATGCCATACAGGGAAAATCTAGCTGATTCACTCTTCACAAAGTGCATGTCAGATAGTAAATTGTGCATTCACAATCAGCCAAGACCACACCATCACTCTGTTTTCCATTTTCAGTTTGAATGTCTAGTTACGTAAGTGTTTAATCTTGTTTATAGAATTTGTGGAATTACTTACAAACTTAATTTGCCGAGAATACCTTACCTGTTTATTTTCCTCAAGCAACGGAGCAGTTTCAACCCAGGAAATAGCAAGATCTACATCTTTTAAAACTGTTGCAAGAAGTGTGATGGCATAGACCTCAACGACTTCCAAATATTCATCAATTCCAAGAACAAGGTGTCTTTCCTGTTTATTTTCACTCTCTACTTCTGTAACAACAGCATCATATTGTGCATCTCCAAGACTCCATCCATTAAGAAACTCTTCGAGAAATTCTCGAACACCCAAAGCAGAACCTTCTGCTAATTGAAAACAAGCTCTGAACCAAATAAAAAAAATAAGAGCATGACTCTCCTCACAAGTTGTCACTTTCCATTCTAGTAGTTTTTTTGCAGGATCCTTGTAGCAAGGAACTGCAAGCATACAAATCCCAAAAGAGAAATACTAAGAACACACTTTTCCACACTCCCTTGTACTATTGGTTGAAATTCATATGGGTCCTACTCATTTGAATTTCAACAAATATAAGAGACTGGGTGTTGGGAAAAAGGGTGTCTCGGAGTGTGTTGATAGCACATAATGTATTAAAGGATCACGAATAAGCTATCTCAGGCATGTAGGAACTAGGAATTAAGAAAGACAAGTTCATATCAATAATCAATAACAGAAATATAAAATGACAATCATGCGCAAAATAGGTCAGAAATTTCACAATGTGCATGTGAAACTATTATTAATTTCAAATAACTTAAACAAATCAAGATTACTAAAAGATGCAATAATTAAGCAATAAACATACCCCGTAACAAGAACTCGAGCAGGAATAGCTTTTACAGAAACAAAATACGATCTGAGTTGACCAAGAATTTCTGGTGCCCTGCCACAAGTCACACATTATCAATTATTTTAGGGTAAACAGCCGATTTGGTACCTAAATATGTGAGACATTGTCATTACGGTTCTCAAATGTATCGAAATTGCAGACACAACCCCAAATGTCTCTTTAGTAAGTCATTTTGGTTCTCAAATGTGTGTTTTGTTAGTTATTCCGAACCTCAAATTCCAAACATAAATTTTGATACATTCAGCCACTATATTAACAACACCTCACATATTCATGGAAAAAATAACTATTTACCTATTAATTTAATATTTTGATATTGAATTTCAAGAATAATATGAATGGCATTGAAAATAACAAAAGCAAGGAACCTGCCAAGTTGATTAAATGCTTGAATAAGAACCATAGCAATTGATTCCAACATATCTTGAATTTCAATGTCTCTATCATCATAATCATCGCGTAAACGTTTCAAAATTGAGAAAGCTAATGATGCAGCTTCTTTGTACATGGAACAAACAAGGTAACTGCAACGTGAAACAATTCGTAAGCATTTGCAATAGCAATAACAATAGCTATGGTTACCCTAATAATAAACAAATTACAGAAAGTTACCTCTCGGAAACTTCGATTTCTTTCCATATCTCGGCGTCGGAGTTCGAATCGGTGATAATTTCCATTGTCGCCGTCTCAACTTCAGAGAAGGAGACGAAAATGAATACTGTTCAGTTAACAAAAGATTGGAATTTTTTTTTGACAAAAAATTGGAATCTGTTAATCGCACCTCCTTTCATTAATTTTACCACCCCATTTTGCATACAATGTTTTTTTGACACAAGATTTCACTTATATTTTAAGAAGACCAAATTACCCCTTTTTAGTTTCACTTTTTTTTACCAGCATTTTTGTGTTATACTACTCGGTAAAGTAAAATTAACTACTTTCGTACTTATTAAGATATGTAATTATCTACATGTGTTTTTGTAAATTTCAAAATTTGACTCTATTACTTATATCACCACTCATCTCATTTAATTATTTAAGAAAAAAGTCTCCAACTTCTTATGTTCAGTATTAAATATTAAGCATTAATAGATCCAATTTCTTATGTTGGATTTATTAATCTTAAATATGATTTAAAAAATCAATTTTTACTTATATTTTAGTACAACTTAAATGCCCCAAATTTGCTTATAGTGTTAGGAGAGAGTGAACATCTTTCTATTTCACTCTCGCTCACAATAGCCCTCACTCACACTCTCCCACTCGCTCACATCCTCCCTTTCTCTCACTCACCTAAGGGTGTGTATGATTGGATAATATACATAAATAAGGAATATAACCAAATAAAAACCATTTGAGATAATTGGATTTTAAAACCAACTTACACAACTAGTTTTGGTTTCACAAAATCGATTATCAAATCGGTTGTGTACATAACTAGTTTTTGGAATGAAATTCACTACATTCGAATTTTTCTGTAGTCATTGCATTTGTACTATTATGTAGAGTTTTTGGTCTTTTCATCTCTTCAAATATCTCCATTCTCTCACCTATATTTATTTAGACTAAATGCAAAATCATGAAGTTGATTTCGATTGCAGGGGATCGTGGACCTAGTTTTAATTATTTTTTGTTATCTGAATTTGACTTTCGATCAACTTCACCTTTAATATGGAATTGGTTGATTGAAGTGTGAAGGACGAGCCTACTTTTTCCTCATTCGTTTTTATTATTTTTAATTTTGGGTTCTACTAAAACATGTAATTTTCTATCGAGATTACACTTTTGCTGCTACTTCCGCTAAGAAGTTATAAATAGGTCATAAGCTGTTTTTATAATCTCTATCAAACAGTTTCATAAATGCTTATGTCAGTACAATTTCATAAGCTGATTACACTTCGAGTAGAACTTTGTTCTCTTTGACGTTTTACGATATCAATAAAACATTAATAGTTTATCAGTTAAACTGTAAATTGCATTTTCCATCAATACTGTATTCAATAGAAACCTTCCAGCTCGTGCATTTTTTTTGCCTCTAGCTCCCTTTACAAGCATTATTGTATATCTGAAAGGGTATAGATTGGTTAAATGTAAGTATACATATGAAATTTTGTCAAAAAAAAAGTATACATATGAAATACAAAATCAGAAAAGAAAACTCTATGAACATTTTTTACATGATTATTATGCAGTTGTTTTCGATAATTTGTCGCGACAAAGCAATACGCGACTTCGATATTCACCAAGAGCCCATATGGGAAAAATGTTTCTGTATGCTGAGTAACTGATAGTACAATTCTTGTTGAAAATTCCCATGATTTCCTACAAAAGATTCAACATATTATAGTTATTTGTTATATGCACTTGTTCACACTCACACAATAGTTAAATTGATAGATAAAATATAAGAACATTATGTATACTTCATATGTACTATGGTTGTGAATTATTCTTTTGTCTGGACACGGAGTAACAAGTACCACCCGTAAACTTACACACGTAAAATGCAGATTACGGATTGGTTGTGAATTGTTTACCTGTTGGGGAAACTCTCCATTTTCCATTTGTGAATTAATCAATACTTTGGCTGCAAGATGCAATGGAGCTGGATCTCTTTGTGCCTATATCATAAAATAATGACTTTTTCATCCTCTTATCTTAGCAATATGATTCTAAATAATTAAGATTCTACACATTGAAATTATTAATTGAACCAATGTTGGGATATTTTACCTGTCCTGCTTCAATAAGCGCCAACATAGCCCATGCAGTGTTTACTAGATGGCACTTGTTTCCTTCCAGATTTGTGTATACCTGTTTGTGTTTGTACATTTTGTTGCCATTTATTTTATTAGTGAAATACCAGTAAACCTCTCTTTAATAGTGCTATTAAACCCAGATCAATCATCAACTCGAAAAAGGTCCTAAGTCAGTGGGCCACTAGTTGATCACTTGAACCGCATATCATCGGTCACTATTAAAAGTAAGGTCATTTTGTAGTATAAAATAAAAAAATTTGCTCGAACTCATCCGCTACTAAAAAATCTCTATTTAGCGACCGATTTAATGATCGATTTTGCGAAGTTGCTAAATCACTATCGTAATGTTTAGCAACCGGTTTGAGATTACAGTCTCTAATAAAGATTTTTTTAGTAGTAATCGGATCACTGGTCCGATCGACTGAGGCACTGATTCAACCCCTGTTTTGCTTGACCAGGTCCCCAGTTCAACCACAAAACCGGCCCGATCAGATGCATATTCGGGCCGATTACCCCCGGATCGGTCTGATCCGGGCTTAATAACACCAATGTTTATAGAGCACAATGAAATCAAAAGGGGCATCATGGTTCATGTTACCTTGTGTTGGCTTGAGATATAGCTCTCACCCCAACCACCAGAAAGATGTTGTTTGGAAAGCAAAAATTCACATGCCTTTCTAATGCTTTGGCTATCTTGGTACCTCTTACCAGCAGCTATAAGCCCTTTTATTCCAAACCACGTTCCATATGTAAAGCAGATTCCCCATGACCCATACCTAGAAATGTTTTCCATCTTGTTATTAATTTGAAATATATATATATATATATATAAAATGAAAAGAGAAAATGCTTTTATAAAGCAAACCATGAGCCATCATCTAACTGTATGCTTTCAATATAGTTAGCTGCTTTAGCAATGCAAGTCTCTATTTCCATCTTCCTATGATCTTGAAATCTTTGTGTGAATAACACAAGGCTTTGAATCACTGCTGAGGTGCATTCTACATACCTATTATAATGTATAAATTATTTATGGACTTATTTGTCACAAAGGAATGGAAATCACATGGAAATAATATGTTAATGTTGGACATACGTATAATCGATGATGATATCTTCAAATGTTTCAGTTGGATTTATTTTCTGTGAAAGAAAACCAAGTGTTAAATAATTAAAAAAAAGACTAAAGACATATTTTAATCCTCACAATTTTCTTACGAGATAAATTAGCCCTGACAATTTTTTTGAGACAAATTAGTATCTGAGCTTCAGGGGTTAATGTGGCAGAGGCCAGAGGGACTAGCTTGTCTCTATTTCGAAAATGCCAAGACTAATTTGTCCTATGAAAATTTAGGAACCAATTAGTCCCATAAAAAAATTGTCGAGGGCTAAAATAAACCTTTTTTGTTTAAAAAATTGAATCTAAATTCGTCACTTAGTAAGCCTTACCTCAATCCATGCATAAGATCTTGTAAGCTCATAGGATGCAAACCCACCATTTCTATTCTGTAGCACAATATAGAAGAGCAAATTAAATACGCAATGATATTGATGGCATGAGGTTAAAGTACAAATTTTGATAAAATCACTCTTCTTATTCCTGAATCATGAACACTTAAGGAAATCACAAAAAATACAATATTTTTTCTTAGAATTTGTGTTTTAATAGGAGTTTTCATCCGTCACGACTTTGTTGTATCAATTTTAGTTTCTCACGACTTTTAATAGCATTTTTAAGCCTTTTATAATGCTTCTAAGCACTATTAAAAATTATGAAGGACTAAAAGACAAGTTTAGAGGAGGTAGATTTATGGATTACTAGGAGTACCTGCAAGGATAAAATCAAATTAACTGCATCACATAATTGTTCTGTTTCCACTGCTTTTCCAACAGTCTCAAAGGGTAAATTTGATAACAAAATGGCTGCCTGAAAAGAACATGAATAGGTTAAACAAGATGATTAATGTTGCATAACCTAAATAATTTTAAGAATATGTTAGCTTAATAACTTTGAGTTGGACAAAATAGTATTTTTTTTTTTAAATTAATGGCAAATCCATTCATCACCCAACCTCACCTTTAAACCTTCAGCAGTAGAATCTATTGAAGGCCAACCATTGTCTTGAGTTGAGAAAGGCCAACCACCTTTACAAATGTGGCGATACCACTTACTAGGATTACCAGAGCTGTTCATTTTGACCTTCAAAGAAAATTCCAACGTATTTTTTTTCATCATAATCAATAATTCATATGTAATTACTCTCTCTAGTCCTATATATAAGAGAATAAATGTTATTTTAGCTTATCCTAGATACAAGGAATTGCATTCCTAGGGGTTAGGTGGCTTTTCATGAAGGGTTTGGCAGCTCTGACGTCTTTAATCTGTCTGGTTGTATTTTGGTAGCTTTGGTGTTTCCTGAAGGAGCCTTTAGCTTTGGTGTAGGTTGCTTAAGGTGTTCTGATGTATCATGGTCCACCATTCTCGTAAAGGTGGTTTTTTATCAATAATATTACTTACTTATTGAAAAAAAAAAGGTTAATTGAGTAACTGATGTAAAGATACATTAACTATTCAATGAACCTAAACCTGCATTTTTCTTTTATATATATAATACTAGAGGGCGTATCTATTTATCTGACTTTGTCCCATGCATTTTCCATAGGTTAGTTTCAATCAATATACAATACCTGTGAGCCTTTGATGAAATTATTTGCTTTCTTAAGCATTGAACCATATTCATCATCAAGATTGGTAGCCAAGATAGCTTGAACAGATAAAGAAACATCCCAACATTGAGAACCATTATATCCCTGAAATTAACATCTCTTCAGAATTTGTAGACCAATATATTTAATCACAAGTGTAATTGAAATCGATGCACATGCACTACTAGAAAAATTTAAACTAGCGACGAAAATTTAAGATGGAAAATGGAAAATTCCATCTCTAAGTGTTAGCACGCCAAATTTGGAGACCAATTTTATTTTTTCCGTTTCTAATTTCCGTCGCTATTTCAAACTTTGTCAACTTACTAGGCAGATAGAATTTGTTTTTCTCATGAAAATTATAGTATAATGCTGGAAGATAGAATATTTTAGTTAGGAACATAATGACAAAGAATTAATTGATGTAGAACCTGCATTTTCATTCCATCTTCAGCCACCCAGAGATAATCTTTGATTCTTGAAATGTGAAACATGTATGCTTCAGAATTGGGGTTCTCCAACCAACAACAAATCATGTTTAATACCTGTTTTATAGGAATGTTAGTATCAAGTTTTTTTTTTAAAAGAAGTCTACAATTGCAATTGTGGCTGCACCATGAGCCACTACTATAACAATTGAAATAGCGACGGAAACTCAACGATGGAAAAAGACAAAATTCGTCTCGAATTTCGCCTCTAAGTGTTAGCGACGCTAAATTAATTTGGAGACTAATTTAATTTTTTCCGTCGGTATTTCAATTTTTTCTAGTAGTGACCATACGTAGATGTGTATTTGAGGGAGTGTAGATGCACGCGCCAAGTTTTTTAAATTACTCATAACACCCTCAATATTTTGAATTTTGACTTTTTATTTTTATAGTTTTGAACCTCCTCCCCTAGTCTTTAGGTATTACAAATTATGTCTATTGGTTTACTTTTGTTCTCTACTAGACTTCCTTGGATTGGAATCTATTTTATCTTTCCCGATTAAACACTAGAAACTCTCTTAACTATGGACAGACTTATGTACAATTACTGCAGTAACAAAATCTAAACCATTAAATGCATTATCTGAGCCCTTGAATATTTTACATATAAAAACTAAAATAAACACTATGAGGAAAGAGACAAGCAGAAAATTCGTGACTGTACCAAATGCACACAAAATTGACTGGATAGAATCTAAATTCTACTATTGGTACTAGCTATAGATAATATTTTACTTTAAAGGCTTAACTACAGTTTCCCCTATTTTATCAAATTTGCAATTTTAGTCTCCCTATTTTATTTTTCGCAATTTTGATCCCCAATTTGAGTCCCCCTATTTTTTTTTATCAATTCTCGCAATTGCTATCACCTCATCTGTTATAAGTTAGTTTATCCCCTATTTTATAGAGCTTTAGTAATATGAGCTTATAAGGCAATCATATAAAAATTGTAGGCAAATGATAACTCTGTTACCTTATTGACAGGACCAAGGCAGATATAGTTTGTGTTTTCATCCTCATAGTGTATATGCTGCATTACATGATGAAGTGCTTTCTGCCTTAGCTTGGAGCAGGGCCAATGCATGAGAAGAGGTTCCCCTACATTGTGAAGAAAACCCCATAAAATATTCTGGATCATTGGGCATGTATGGTACAAATCTTCCTGCAATAATTATTTAACAGCATATTATAATTAGCCCTATATTTTCCACTACTAATAATTTAGTACTAATACAAAAGTTGCAACGTAAAAAGCCACTATTTGATAAAATGGGCCAAAATTTGTAATACAAAATAAACCAATTTTCCAATTCTGCCTTAGTTCTTATTATTTTGTTTTAGTCTCCAAGCAATATTTGAATTAGTCCCTGTTTTGTAAAATATTTATTTTGGTCCTTTATTTTGCTCATATTGGAGGGACTAAAATCAAGGTTGACGAAGGTTCTTCATGATCGAAGAAGACGACCCTACTATTAAGCAAACTGCATGGGTGGTCCATGTTATGTTGCCAATGTTTGAGTCATAAGAAAATATAAAACTAACTTGGGAATCAAAGTATAATTAAGGGTTAACAAATGAAAATTTCACATAATATAATAATGGATGGAAATAAAAAAATAGGGTCAGCATAATAAAATAAAAAATTGAATTGATTTGTTTACCTTAGCACATAAATTTTGAGCTTGATCCCAATCAAGTAGATGATAAGGAAGAGTATAGAGCTCTCTTCTAAGGGATAAAACAATGGCTGTAAAAGGACCCACAAATCTTCTACCGTATAAATATGACATAGGCAAATACACCATTCTAGCATGGCACCACATCCTTCCTACAAATGAAAGTGTTAAAATAAGCAAGGTAGGGTAATTCTAGATTATTTAAATTTATATCAAAGTGGAAGAGTATATTAATTTAGAAGCATATATACAAATAATAAATATTCTTTGATTTTGACATAATAATAACCGTAAAATAAATGAAATTAATTAATGATAACCAACCTGGGTGCATAGGAACAAAGTAGGGAAGCAGCCATATCTCTGGAGGTATTGGCTTCACCCCACTCCATTCGTATACGCCAAGCACCTATATATATACATTTATAATAACAAATGAATTTTCATTATAATAATTTACTGTATTACTAGAAAACCATTATAATATGGTGAACACTTCAATATCTATTGAATATACTGAACTTACAATTACTCAATATCATGTCATTTTTTATATTTAAGTACTTTAAAATAAATTTAATAATTATACTAATTTTAACAGAGTATCATATCCAACAAAAGTTAATGAGTATTATGGAATTCTCTATATAATATTAACCAATACCAAAAAGCCATCAGAACATTAAACTATGTTATCTCACCGGCCAACATCACAACCTCGTAGTTGAATAGAGATAATCAAAGTACTTTAGATGGCATGTGGCATCTCTCAATTTCCACAAATGTGGGGTTTTTTGAGTGGAGACTATTATTGGGAAAACTTCCAACTGGTGACGCTCTAATCTGTAAGGGTATTATTAAGGACCCTCATGGGTCGTATTGTCCATTTTGTTTTGAGCAGGATAAGTCTATTTTTCATTTATTTTTTTGTGCAGGTGTGTTCAGTCAGTCTGGAAAACTATTCATAAGTTGGTGGGAATTGCGGTTATGGAATCTCTTGTTAGTGTCGCGCATTTCAAAGCTCATGATCTGCAGATGGATTCTAAGAAGGCCGGTAGATTAAAGTACTTGTGTCGGATGGCGGTCAGGTGGTATATATGGGCTCATCGGAATCATGTTCTCTTCAGAACTCAAGTTTTTAATCCTCAAGTGGTCGTCAATCAAGTTTTTAATTAAGACTATATCCTGGAGCTGGTTCATAAGCATAGAAGGCAGCAATTCAGCTTTTAAGATTTCTGATTGGTGGAGAAATTCTCTTTTTTGTATGAATTCAGTGTAATTTGATTTCTTGCTTCGTTATTCTTGGCATACTCTTTTTCCTACTTGAGTCTTTTTCCCACGGAGTTTTGGCATAGAGAGGTTTTAATGAGACCCCTTGTATTTGTAAATGGTTGGGATACCCCTAGTACTCCTTATATATATATATATATATATATATATATATATATATATATATATATATATATATATATATATTGCTTATAAAAAAAGAGCGTGTTATGCCCTAAAATTCTAGTCAATAAATCACACACACACCGAAAGCCAGAGTTTGCCCCAAGAAGGAATAGAAGTGACACCCCCACGATCAAGAATCCACTTTCTTGCTTTCTCCATGGCTCCTTCTCCATCATCAATGTTTTCTCCAAGCAATCTCAAGGTCACATAACTCAGAGCTGTGCCAAACATTGTGCTGGACCCTTCTATATGCAATCCCCATCCTCCATCTTTGTTCTGATTGGTATCAAAACGATAAATGTGATGCTCATCACAATAGCTAGCTAGGCATGAATGCATTATTGAAATATAATATTGATTCATGCTGCTAATTAAGCTATATATGTAAACAATTATGCCATGTTAATTGGTTATAATTGACTAATAATGAAAAGGAGCATATGCACACATTTGATTTAAAATATTTTTGAAGTGATCGATGAAAAAATACATCTCTTAAATTTACTAATTGGGGACATGTTAGTCCCAATTTGTTGGATTCCGTTGAAATTCAATCGTTTGATTGCTTACATATCTATATGGATGCAACAATTTGTACTTTGTGTATGGTAATTTACCTGGTGATTGAAGAGATAACGTTGCATCTCTCTTTGATGCTCAAGAGTTAAGACTGCATTAAGGGCCCCCGTCACCCATAATCCAATAACCTATTACATATTTATAAGAGTTATGTTATTTAAACAAAAAATATTATACTTACTCTATCTTTCACTTAGTTTTTTATCTTATTATAATGCAACTTACACGTTACAAAAATACACAAAAAGACAAAAGACACTGTATTTGTGTTGATTTTGTATGTCCATTTAACACTTCTGTAATTATATACGAAGACACAATGTGAGGTTCTTAAATTTTCTAGTGCTTCAACTTGAACTTGTTAAAGTATGCACCTAGGCACAAGTTCTTTTATCTTTAACAGTTAAGACTGAACTTTAATTAGTTTTTGAACTTACACTTTCTCTTTTACTTGATCTCTAACGTACATAAACTAATAAATATTACTTAAAATTTATGAACTCTATCAAATTAGTCTTCGTACAGAAACATATTTCCCTTAATATGTTGACCTTAATGAGTCTGGTTAAAGTGGCAAGGGGTTTGGTTTTCGTGACATAAGATATAAGATTCAAGTATTGTGAAGGAACATATTTGAGCCCTCTTGACTTAACTCTGATTATGCAAAGAATAAAAACCACAAATAAAGTTTTTACGATGAAAAAATTCACATAAAAAGATTGATTTCCAAATCAAACTAGAACAAAAAAGTGAGAGTTGACCTTACCAAACCCGGAAGAAGAAACAAAGGACCACCATAGTCACCGGGCCAAAAACCATCCTCAACTTGCAGAGTTGAGTAACATCTCATTGCTCTTTTCAGTGTCGTTTCCACAACTTTCTCACTAATCTTTTCGTCCTTTTTAATTTTCACATCACTTTTCATCTCTAAGCCTTTTTCCCTCTTAAACTAAAAACAAACAATGATGTTGAGTATATAATACAAAAACCCTAAATACTTTTTAAATGAACAAACATATGTTGCCCAAACAAACAATAAAGATATCCATATCTAATGAGTTATGATTTTATTTTATTATGTAGTTGTGCCAGTTGCCCTGAGTATGGGTGGGAGGGGCGTCTGCCCATGACCCCTTTTCTGAGGAGCATAAAAATTTATTTTCTTTCTTACTATATATATAGATATTAAAATAAAAGTTTATAAATTTAAAAGTACATAAATGGTTAAATAAACAATTGTTTTGGCTCCTATAAAAATTAGTTGTAAAAATTACCTTGATTATGATAAATTTATTATTGATTTTGCAACAAAAATTGCAAGAAGGATAACATTTTTTTTTTGACAAAAGAAGGATAACATTTTTAAAGTTATGAGGGCACCAATTTCATGATTTGTTTAGATCACATAAAATCTAAGGACCGGCCATTGATTGTGAGAGACAAAATATTTTCATCCACTTTTAAATAAACAAATGAAAATATAACCAAAATAAAAAACAGAAGAAAAAACAAACTTGTCTATACAACATTAAGGTTTGCTATTTGGTACTAATCAATCACAAATCATCAGTAACTGTTTTATATTTTTTTAATTGAATAACAATTAAAATAAAATACAAACAAATTTGATCATACATTCAGGCTTTTTTCATTGAACACTCTTACTATTTATCTTTATCCAACAATTAATATTATATTTGGAGAAAAATAGAAGATGAACTAGGAATGGTTAATGGTTAGAGTGAAGAGAAGCATAGACACACACACATATTTATATATATATATATATATATATATACATACATACTGATATACATGCATATTCATGTGTATATATCTAATTAAACAACTTATTATTTGTACCTGGAGTCTCATTAAGAGATCAGAACTATTCTTAATTTTGCAGCGGTTTTTGTAAAATTCTTTCCTAGCTTCATCCACTTGAGCTCGTTGTTTACTTCCAAGATGTGAATCAAACTCCCAAAACTGTCTTCCAATATGGTTATTCACACTCCTAACCCATTCATCATCTTTGCCTTCTGAAAACTTCAGCTTCCACATTTTCTCTCTCTTAATTCTTCCCCTAGATTTTCTAACAACTATTTGTAGGTTTGCTGTATAGAAATTCAACAACATATACACAATTCAAGGATCATTTTAATTCATGATTTTTTTGGAGGGAAGGATATGGTTGACAAAGAATTTTGTTTGAAAGAAGAAAGAGTATATTCTAAACCATGATGCACGTACATTAATTGAGTATAGTGTGTGAAATGAACTGGAAGCCCGAGCTTTTATACACAATAATAGTTCAGAATAGGTTAAATTCTTTAAGTTATTTATTTGTCCTGCTTTGACCATTTAAGTTTTTTTTAGTTTGGTCTCTCAAGTTTCAAATTCATTATACATAAGTTCTTTTTTGAACAATCTGTCCATTTGACTTAACAGCTAATGACTTGTCTATTACTTGCTGATGTGACACCTGCAACAGTTAGTTTAACGTGACAATTAGTTATATGACGTGGATTATATATAATGATGTGTCATTTTAAATCGTTTAAACAATTTAAAAACAATTTAAAAATAAATTAAAAAACAAACTGAGAAAGTAAAAATCAGGGTTCGTATTAAGAACGAGCGAAACAACTTCAGCATGAAAGATAACTAAATCTTCAATAGCTCCGTATAGTGCACCGGCTAACCATGTTTCTTTGCTTTCGCTTTTCCCTGTTCTTTGTAAAAACCACAACAGAGATTACAAATCTCAGTGAGTTCTACCGAAACCCCTTACTCACACTCGCGGTTCATTAAAACATCCACAATGGTGTTCCTTATAGTGTTTTTTCTGATCCTTAATAAGGAATACCATTGTGGAGAAAATAAAAGCATTCCTTATTAAGGTGAAGTCCTTATATTAGGACTTTATCTCTCCGCAGGTCCCACTATTAAAAACCAATTTTATCTATTAATTTCTCTCTCCAACCGGGTCCCACATGATACAACCTTTTGATTTTTTCTCTCTCTTCACCAATTTAGCCGTTGGAGTTGGATCCCACATGATACAACCTTTTAATTATTATTGAAGTGAAATGACATAGGATTATAGTGGGGCCCATTTAGTACACTTTTTTGGAGTGCTGGGTTGGAGACATTAAGTTCTTATTAAGGAATAACATTAAAAAAGTATAAATGAGTGATGTGTACACGTAGGTCCCACTTAAGGAATAAAAAGTTGAGTACTCTATTGTGGATGCTCTTATGAATCATTTGTTCAGTTTTATAAACTAAGTCCATCTTAATTTCAACACAACACCGATTGCCACACTATGTGACATAGCCACACTCTTTGCCTCACGTGGTCACCAAGTCACCATAATCTCCACTCCCTCAAATGTCCGAGCCCTTCAGAAATCCACTCCTACCCACCAAAGCAAAAACCTTAATATTCACACAATTTCATTTCCTTCTGAAGAGGTTGGCCTCTCCAAAGGTGTTGAGAACCTCTCCACCCATCTCCGGTACAAATCAACTTCCTAGACTCATTGAGGAATTCGTGGAACTTGATCCACCTGATTGCATTGTAGGCGAATGTTCCCATGGGTACATGAGTTATCAAACAAGCTTCACATCCCTAGACTATCCTTCACCCCTTTGTCTCT
Organism: Astragalus glycyphyllos; assembly: GCA_963573325.1. Classification (NCBI taxonomy): domain Eukaryota; kingdom Viridiplantae; phylum Streptophyta; class Magnoliopsida; order Fabales; family Fabaceae; genus Astragalus; species Astragalus glycyphyllos. Next base: position 4,472,579 of record OY754313.1, on the reverse strand, counting down.
CTTTAACATATGTGCCATGAACTCCGTCATAGCACATTATTCGTATGGTGAGGAAGATTCAGGATCTTTTGTCCTCACCATATCACGTTAAACACGACACCACCAAAGTCTTCAAGCGAAGGCATGCTTAAAGAAGCTCTAGAGATACAACTCAAAAGTTTTGGTCTCCTTATCAACAACTTCACTGAATTTGATGGAGAAGAGTACATTGATTACTATGAGAAAACCACCAATCATAAAGCTTGGCATATTGGTCCTGTCTCTCTCATTCGTAAAACTGCTCAAGAGAAAGCAAGTAGAGGACAAGAAAGCACATTAAACTTGCATGAATGTTTAGATTGGCTTAACTCAAAGATATAGACAAATCAGTACTCTATTTATCCTTTGGGACTATTTGTTTTTTCTCTAATAAGCAATTATATGAGATTTCTGCATTAGGTTAGAACATCCAGCTATAAGTTCATTTATAACACATTGTGGTTGGAATTCTATCATGGAGGCTGTTAGTGTAGCAGTTCCTATGATAACATGGCCAATACAAGCTGATCAATTCTACAATGAGAAGTTGTTAACTCAAGTGAGAAAGATTGGTGTGGAAGTGGGTAAAACTAAGTGGTGCGAAATAGGTATAATGGATGAAGATGGTGTGTTGGTAAGTAGAGATAATATTGAGAAAGCTGTGAGGAGATTGATGGATGGTGGTGACGAAGCTGAGGAAATCAGACGGCGTGCTTGAGAGTTTAAGGTTAAGGCTAAAGACGCTGTTCAGGAAAGTGGCTCCTCTCATAGAAATTTAACCGTCCTAATTGATGAGCTTAAAAGATTGAGACATGAAAAACATGAAATTTGTGTCATTTTTATTGTTTGTTGTTTTGAAAGTGGAACTCGCGTTGGCAAAGGATTCTCTCAAAGACACTTATGGTTAGTTTTAATGTAAAACTCAAAAACACCCTTAGGAGCTTTTCCAACAGCCGGAAAACCAGCACAAGCTGTTGGAACCAGTCTGTTTTCTATCCTAACTAACTAATTTCAGTTAGAAAGTAGTTATAGGGTTAGTTACATTTTTGTAACTAACAAAACAAACCTGAAACTGAATCTATTCAGTCCTTTATATACACATATTGTACATACATTTTATACACAGAATTTTGATAATAAAGTTTTACAAGAGTTTTTACAGTTTTATTACATCCTTCTGTTATCTTCTCTTCAAGTCTTCCTCTTCCATCATTCCTTTAGGTCTTTGTGTGCAGTCAGTCACAAGAGTGTTGTGAGCCTCGCAAAACAGAGAAAGAAGAAGGAATTAGAACCTGTTTCAGTGACTGAAATAGGTGATTGAAAGAATAAGAAAGAAAAGAGAAGAGAAGTACCTTTTTTCAGACTTATTCACGAGCTTGTAAGGTTCTGAAGTGTTGTTGTTCATCATAGAACAATCACAAAGTTACATGGATTCAGAAATAACAAAGACAGAGTTAGGGCTTTGTTATTACAGTGAAATTAAGGATTAAATCACAAAGAGGTTGTGATTTTATACCTTAATCGTGTATTGAGATCCTTGGATTAGCCGTATTGTCTGTAAGTCAAAAAGAGAAATTAGGGTTTCTGTTTGTTAAGATTTACAGTGAAAGAAAGAAGAGATAAGGAATCTTTTACCTTGCAATACTGCCAACCATCAAAGGCTTGAGAAATTTCCTGAGTTTTCATCTTCGAACAAGAACAGATCATTGTTCGTAAGTGAGAAGATCAAATCGCGAGAGATTTGTGTGCAATACCAGAGGGGTTTTGCGCGTGTGTTATTGTAGTCACCATATCTCTGTGATTGAAGCATTTCTTAAGCTTCAATCACTGCTTTTGGTGAAGAAAATCCAAACCCTAGCAGAGTGAGGAGAAGAGAGAAGAAAGAAACTTCAAGAAGAAGAGAGAGAAAGAATCTGATGAAATGAAACCCTAATCAGGGTATTGGAGAGTTAAGTGAACCGGGTGCAAAGTGGACCTGGGCTTCACAAAGTTTGGGCCTGTTGTTTTCAATATTTGCACCACCTATTTTAATAAACACTACCTGCAAGAGAAAAAAAAACAATATAAGTCTGATTTCTAACACTTATCACCTTGAGGACAAGGTGGTTCTTCCAGGGGTGGATATTGTTAGCAATGAAGGCCCAACTAATACTAGCCCAATTCACAATGAAGGACGACCCAAGAGAGAAACGAAGAAGCCCAATCACTTGGAGAATTATGTGCTTTGATACAGATACATACATCTTCTAGAAACTGAATTTTATAATGCTTTGATTTTAATTTGTACTTGAGATCTTTGATAGATTTGGCAGCTGGCATTCTGTTATGCAGCTTGAATATCCTATTTTTAATTTTTTTATGATACCCCTTGGATCCTTTGATCTGTTGGATTCTAGATTTGTTGTACTAGTCTTTATATATTCAGTTGTTGTTGAATGAAAAGGGCGAAAATTAATTATCCAACAATTCCTTTCTTCTCTAAATTCTTAGGAGGTTCCCTTGGCCTTTTGATTCAAGGAAGTAAACACCTAACCGAACCACTCAGAGTTCCACCTTGTTCGGTCCTTCCCCGAACTCGGGGGTACCGATTTGGTAAGTAGGGTTAGCTAATGTGAAGTCGGGCCTTACGCTGATCTGACGAGGGGGTAGTACCTGCAGACACTCTGACGCCCAAGTCAGTCTAGAGAGTTTGAGCATGAGGTTACCTGTTGCAACAAATGTGAAGGTGTTTGTAACTGTCGGACATGTCAGGCACGTTTTAGCACGTAAGAAGACGAACATGTCAGGCACGTTTTAGCACGTAAGAAGACGAGGTGGGATTTGAGCCATTGGATGCCAATGTGCGATCTACTAGAGATGGTCAACCAAATTTCTTAGCAAAGATTAATCATCCACAAAACTATGAAGGTTAAAAAAAAAATCATCCACAAAACTATGAATCATTCACAGCTACACATGTTAAAAAAGCGCAGAGAAGGTTAGTAGAAATGATGAGATGAGAAATATCAAACATGTAACAAGTTTTAGACTATGTCAATTGTCAAGTGATGACATAGAAATTGTTCCCGTGAGTGTCCAAGAAAGCTCCACGCGATGTTCTATTGTTTAGTACAAAACTGTAAATGACTTTTGATCATACTAATGAAATAAAATAAGCCACATACAGTTGTAAGAAACTTCTTACATACATTATCAATAAATCAATCGATTATTATTATATACCTAATTACCAATGTAGCCTATAATATAATATAATATAATATAATATAATATAATATAATATAATATAATATAATATAATATAATATTGCATCATTTGTTATATTCCAATAGCTTTCACAGCACACCTCACCAGAAACTCTTTTTAAGTTTCCACGTTTGCTTCCATTCCAAGGAGGCTTTAAATAGACCTTAAAAAGTTAAGATCCTCAAATTTTCAACTACAGATTCTCTATAGTCTATAGTTCTCACTCTTTGATACCCTCTGTGTGTTCTTTTCTAATTGTTTTTAAAACCATGTTGGAATCTGTATTGGAGTTGATCACTCAAGCTGCTTCTAGCTCAACATTCATTTTCTGTTTCTGTCATTTGATCATAGTCATTCTCCTATTGGATTTGAAGCCAAGCATCAGTGTTGACCAAAGTGAAATCTCTCTTTCTATATGTGCAAATCAAAAGCAAGGAATAAACTCCAAGTGTCTAGTTGAAAAGGACATAGAATCATTAACACAAGGGTTTGAAGTCTCGCATGTCAGGGAAGCAGAAACAGAAGTAAAAACAGAAGACAACTTTGAAATTGAAGGAAATGATGTTGATTGCTGCAGTGAAGAGGAACAAGAGGAAAATGGAGAGGAAGAAAATGATGAGCTGAGGAGAAGAGTGGAAGAATTTATTGAGAAAGTTAATAAAGGATGGAAAGAAGAATTGTTGAGCAGATCAAGCCTGGTATATGACAAACAAATAAGATGAAATTTTGGCAACTTGAGACTTGTCATAAATTTTGTTGTATTGTATCAATTCTAAGAAATATAATACAGGATTAGAAATTAAAAGTGCTACAGAATTTCTATGGTCGAGTAGAAAGTAGAAAACCCCATGCTTATGTGTTCTGTAGGTAACTATTTCAACATGTAAACTTTACCATAGAGCCTTAGTGAATTAAACCATAGAATAGATGAAAAGTTGAATGAGTGAGTTCCTCTAAGAAAAGTTATTTCAGTTTAAAACTTCACTCTTGCTCACATCATTAGGACAAATATAACTAACTTTTTTTTGTAAAAATATATGGAGGGAGTAACATGTTCCTCTTCTAAAATTTTCAAGACTCATTTTTTCTAAAAGAGGTCACTCATTTTCTTCTTGACAATTTGGACCTTTACTCTATTTTGTAATGTCTAGAAATAATTCCCATGAAAGCCTGCTTGCTAACATTCCAGATCAAAACACTGAACCACAAAAAATAGGATAATCATCTGGAAATAATATATCAAATCCTACATGGATAAACTAGACCAAAGTATATATTAAAAGTCACCAAATGAAATCCAGTATTGAAGGTAACTTGAACAAAATTATAACTAGAATCCAACATATGCAATCCATGAAATAAATTCAAAACTGCAAATAGAACCTAAGCCTCAGTAACAGGATACTCAAACACTACATCTTTGCCAGAAAGTTTCCTGTAAACTGCAGAAAAAGTCTCCAACTTGTACTCAGTGTTGTTCCTCTCCTTGGGGTCCAAAAACACCTATCCAGAGAAGGACATTAAGTCAGATGAAATAAATCACAATGGTTTCTTTCCTTTTCTAAAGAAACTTTGGTATACAAATGTGACCATGAGTACGTACTTTCCGATATTATATGCGTGCATAATTTCTCATTAGCTTGGCTAAACTAGAAATATTTTATTTGATTCTTTGTTGATTGAACAAAATAAGTGTAAGTGGCTGCAATAGTTTTACCTTCATGATCTTGGATCCATCAAGACGGTACCTAACACGCTTGCCAACAATCTCAGCAGGTAATACAACATCCTCCAACATGGCCTCATGCACAGCAGTGAGTGTACGGCTGCGGGGACGCTGAGCAGCAGAGCCTTTCTTTGGTGGCCTCAATATCCTTCGGGTGGCAATCACAATCACATCCTACAAGTTTACATTTCATTAATAGGGAGACAATTTTCAAGACTAATGTTATTTTACAGAAACTTGATTGATTTCGGTTTTACAGATGACTAAAACTGTTCCTTGTAAAGATAAGGTAACTTAAAGGCCATGGAGATTGCATGTCATTGAAAAGAATAGAAAGTTCAAATAGCAAAAACTAAGGGGGCAGAACTAATACTGATAACATAGGTTATAAAAAAACATTGCTGATCTAACAAAGATATACACAAGAAAGATATATAAGACTTCAGTTACCTTCCCGCTAAATTTCTTCTCAAGCTCCCTAACAAGCCTGACATGGATTTTCCTAAATCCTTTCCTCAATCTGTAGGGGACATGGATAACCACAGCCTTGCGGTTGCCAGAAACATCAACTTGGCTGTAGATTATGAAATAATGTCATTAGACAAGGAGAAAAAATCATGTAACTTTTCACAATAACAACAACAAAGCACACATCCTTACACGGCTGAATTTATGTATAAATCCTTCAGATCACTTTTCAGCTCATGGTTGGTGTTTTCTAGGTCAAACAATGCCTGCAAGAAAAATTGAACAAAAATCACTTATTACATTACAAATTAAACCGATCAACAAACACAACAACAGCAACAGTCCATGGTAATCAAAACAAAACCTGTCCAACTGATTCCTCAAATTCAGTTGGCTCTGCATCCTTATCCTTGTGGATTTTCTTCCTTGAAGTGTACATCTTCACACCTACAGAGAAATAAGAGCATTTGTCTAAACCCGTAGTTTGAATTTCATAAAACAAAACATCTAACAATAACAACATGCAACACATAACAAAGTGATTAGACTGATAAAAACTATATCACAAATACTACACTGACATTAAAACAAATGAAGAAACATGTTTATGACATCTTAATACCCAACCATCTCTGTCAAAAAAAAAAACCCAACCATCTCTCACATCATATTCAGTAACAAATTTATCAGATTAAAGGATACTCCAGCATGGATATGTCAAATAATCACACCATTGTCAAGATAATAATAACCCTAAAAATGCAATAATTTTACAGTTCAACTTATTCAAAACAAAATCATTTACTGATTTTAGAACACTAAATCAATATGAAAGATTAATTATACCCTAATCCGAATCCCATTTTAACATGCAATCTCTGAATCTCAATCGAAAAATACAAATTAGATAAAAATAACTGTTTTCGTTTTCTAGAGCGACTACCCTATAACCCTAACTTAAAAAACAAAAACAAAATCAATTCATCAATCGATTTTCCATAGCAACTCTAACAGAAAAAGAAATCCAGAGAATCTAAAAGAGATAACTTTCACTTCATTTTGCATTGATTTTGGATGAGAATTTACAGAGTGATCAAATTCTAAGAGGGTATTGAATTTCTACCTCGCCGCAACGCAAGCTCCTCCTGAGATGCTAAGAGAGTACCTAGTTTTGTTTGCGCAGCAGCAGTGTGTAAAACCCTAGAAGAAGAATATACTCAATTTACAGAGATCCAACGAACGGTTTAGATTGGTTATCATGTACACGTGGCGGCGAATATCCAATAAGAGAAATTACGGATCCTGGCCGTTCGATTAGCCACTCTTAGTTTCTTTTTTTTTACGGAGTTTTTGTTTTTGTTTTTATTTTTATTTTTAGAATCACTGTTAATTACATTTTGGGTACTACTTCTAAGCTAAGGTGAGCAAATCAAGTATCACACCCCTCCATTAAATATAACCACTCATATCATTGCATTCTGTCCGGATGTAGTTTAAAAATTTATCAACGATTGAGATTTAATACTAATTGATTCAATCTTAACCACTCATATCATTTTACGCAATATATTACGATCAATTTTAGTAGTTCAGCGGTGAGAGATTTGATTTGCTCCCTCACTCTAGAAACACCTTTATATATTGCTTCCTATTTTTCAGTTTTTCTTCTAGGTTTTTGGCCTTTGGGATGCAAATAAAATTCTAATTATATTTAAATAATGATGATCATAATAATACTCCCTCCGTCTCATTTTATTTGTCATTTAAGGTTATGCGCGGGTGTTAAGAAAATGATTGGTTATGCTAACTTTTATGGTAAAAATGTGCTAGGACTAAAACACCATTACACTATTTACTCATTAGTAATCTCACTTTTCTCGATTCGAGCAAAGACACGGTTATTGACATTCTAAAGTAAGAGTATTGTTGGAAAGTAATAATAAATGTTATATTAAGATGCTAAAATGACTTGTCAAAAAAAAAAGATGCTAAAATGACAGATAATTTGAGACAAAGAAAATAGCAAACACGGCACTTAAAATGAGTCGGAGGGTGTAACATTTTATCAACAAATAATAATTAAAAATAAAGATTAAATACATTCTCGGTCATTATAAAATATGAGCTTTTATTTATAGTCCTGTTAATTTTTTCAACATTTAGTCTTCACTTCTATATTTGTATACACTTTTGATTGGTGCTCAACTAGTTAACAGGTCACACTTTTTAATCACTACAATGCTAAAACACTTTTTGCATTAACCACATTTTCTTTTATTATTTAGTCTCTTTTTACATTTTTTAATAGTGAATATTAAGATTTTTTGAACACCTACAGAGGAAATTACATTTATCTCACTCCAAGGAAATAGTAAGTTTGAATTCTTAATATGTTGAATACAAAACATGTCATGTTCCACTAAGTCAACCCTTTAAAGTTTATTAATCTCGTTCACCAATAATGACATGGCATCTCAAAGCTAAATATTTTTCGAAGGTCATGGGGGCTCGTTTGGGCCATAACCCTAGCTATGTTTGACGTAATATCTACACTTTTCGGGTGGTGGTTAATTTGGGGTCGAGATGGCGAATTGGGATGGTAAAAATATCTCTGTGAGAACATTTTGGCAGGCTTTTCTTGATCTTTTTCAATTCTCCACTTTCATCCCTACTAATTAATCCTCTATTCAATCATGCAAATTTATTTTATTTTTATTTTTGAATTGGATGATATGGATTAGTGAAAATTGATTTTTCTCAACTAAACATTCATCAGAAAAATGCAATCATCAAATCTAAGAAAGTCAGAACAACAGTCAAATGAATATATGATAACATCATAAAAAGATAGTTTATGAGTGATTCTAATCAAGAACCACTAAATTGTATAACTTTGCATGTTCCTAACTTCCCATGCATTAATTCATGTTCCATATGTTACACGCAAATTCCTCATCTAGCCAATTGCTTTCTGATATTTGACAACTACTTATAGTTGTCAAGTTTAAATAATCCATCTCATCAAAGGCATTGTTAAAAATGAGGTAATCATCATTTGCATAGATCCCAATCTCATTGTTATCCAAGGCTTGAAATTGACTAGTTGTGTATCCCAAAGGCTGAGTCATATTTGAAATATTTGCTGATTCTAAAGATGGCAACCATAAATCATTGCTATTCATAGTGTATGAGTTTTGCTCATAATGATCCAAATAATTAGGACCTCCTTCATTAGCTGAATGGTGAGAAACACCATTAAGGGGTAAAGGAGTTGAAGTGGATGATTCTTTTGAGTTCTCAAGACATTTTATCATCCTTAAAGGCTCAACATTTTCAAGAAATCTTGTTTCATTTGTGTTAATCTTCAAACGTTTTGCTTCTTTTTGAATCTTAGTTTTCCAATAGTTTTTGATTTCATTGTCTGTCCTACCAGGTAGGTGTCGTGCAATTGCTGACCACCTTCAACAATAAAAGTGAAATAAGAATCCAAATCAAAAGACCTTAGCTTCGGGAAAAAAACTAAGTGCGTGTTTGGATGAAGTATTTTTAGGGGTAATATAATTTTTTTGGAGGATTTGAAATATTTTAAATCAAAATTTATAGCTAAAATATTTCAATTTCTCCAAAAATTACTTCATCCAAACACACCCTAAAGGTTATATCATGTGAACCTGTTCCCCCATTTTGAGTGGAGTTCAAAAATTAAAAGTTGCTCCTCTGAGGTTAAATTTCCTCTCTTTATATCTGGCTTTAGATAATTTAGCCATCTTAATCTGCAACTTTTTCCTGTTCTTCTTAATCCTTAGTCAAGCAAATAATCACAATTAGACCAAAAAATTGCAAATAATCACAATTATTAGCATAAAAATAGAATTATTAACCAATTTGGTCCCTAAATAATCACTATATATCAATTTAGTTTCCGACATGAAGGAGTTGCAAGAAGGAGGTCCAGAGTTCAAATCCTGGAAACTAACATTTTCCCGCCCTCTAACTAATTACTAACCACTAACATTGCCAATAGAAAAATATTTAGTTCCCGACTTTTGCAAAAGTGTTTCAATATTTGGTCCGTTTTAGCAAAATAGAAGGGCTAAATTGATATACTGAAGGGGCTAAATTGAAACACTTGCAAAAGTTAGTGACTAAGTTGATATATTGTAAATGACATTGAGTAAATTGACCTTTTGAGAAATTTCAGGGAACAAATTGACTAATAACTCTGAAAGTTGGTTTAAAAAGGAATCACCAAATCTTGAAACAATCTTCTTTTTGGTGGTTTTTCTTACCTGAACTCATAGCGAGCAAATTCCATCTCCCTTCACCATGATTAGCAATGAGTTTAATGAGGATATCATCCTCTTCAAGTGTCCAAGGCCCTCTTCTAAGATCATTATCATCTTTACTAGAAAATTTTTCCCTCTTTGAAGGAGTATACATATCTAGCTCCATTGAAACAAAAAAATTCAACCACCATGCATGAACATGTATATATGTAGAGGAGACTAGAAAAATCTATAAAGAAAATAGAGCATTTTTTATTAGTATAGAACGAAACTAGAGTTACAATCCAAATATATTGACCCATGCAAGTATATAAGTACAAAAATGTGATGCACGTGTTTTTAATCTGATAAAACTATAACCCCTAATATAGATCAAGATGAATAATATGAACTTTGTTCTTTACTATAGATGAATAATCTCATAAACTATAGGTTCATTGCTTGGAATCTTACCACATTTTTAATTAATTTTATTTTTAAGAATAAAAAACTATATTTTACTAATTAGTCACATGTGTAATCATAGAAAACGAATGTTACATGTTTATAGCTGGAATCAGACTAAGTTGTTTATGTTAGAAAAAAAAAGATTCGGATGAATTTATATTCCATGGTCATTGAATTTATTAGCAAGAGATCAAGGTAGAGATTAGAGAATAGAGATTTGTCAAAAAAAGGTGGAGATTAAGATGAGAAAGTGGATTGGGCATATCTAGCTAACCCTTTTTACCACCAAATCTCTGATAAATTTGATGGGTGGGACGGATGTAACCATTTCACTATTTCATTTTATGATGGTTTTACGATTTAAGTGTCCCCAAATAGTAAAGAATTAGAAAAAGTTTAAGTAAAAGTTGAGTGAAATAAAAGGTAAAAATGGCAATCTAAATAAAAGTTAGCCACCGAGTCGCTGCTATGTTTGATTATGCAACTAGAATTGACTTGTTGGGGATCACGGAGAGCAACAACAACGAGCTAGTCAATGAATCGGACCACCAAGAGACTTGGATGCCACATCTCCACCCAAAACCTTAAGGCGTCAGGTATATGGGTCCCCTCTCTAATATGTTCTTCATATAGCTCATTAAGGTTGTCAAAACCGGGCCGGATCGGCCGGTTCAACCGGTTGAACCGGACCCCTATCCTGTCCAAATGAACCTGAGAACCGCCTGGGGAGAGAATCGGATAACTGGTCAAAAATCGGGAACCGGACAAAATCCGGGGAACCGTGCAGAAAACCAGATTTGCTTTCTTTTCCTTAAAAAATGGTATACTTTGTTGATTTTTTGAAAAAAATTATAGAAGATGTTGATTTTTGGTATATGAGATATTTTTTTATCATTTTTTATAATTAAATTAATGAAATAAATAAATAAATAATTAAAAAACAAATGTGTACACTAATATTACTATGAGAGTACTTACAATATAGTATCTAACTCTCTATGATTGTTGAATATTATAGTTATATTATGCTATACTATTTAATTAATTCAGGTTCAATCCCCGATTCAACCGGTTGAACCCAAGAACCCATGAACCACTACTTCTTCCGGTTCAATGTCCGGTCCGGTTTTGATTACCTTAAGCTCATTCACAGTCGATGTCGGACTAACCACTCACACTTGAATTTTCAACATCTCCCCCCAAGTGTGAATCACCCACATCACTATACTTGACCCGAACCATGACTCTGATACCACTTGTTGGGGGAGTCCGGGGGAGCACCAGGAGCAACAACAAGCTAGCCAATGAACCGGACCACCAAGAGACTTGGACGCCACATCTCTACCCAAAACCTTAAGGCGTCAGACTGACATACGCATCAACTGTTGTCGGTTTTTGTCTCCGCTGGTTTTTTATTGCAGGAAAAAGCTGTGTTTTTATTTTTGCAGGAAAAAACTGGTTTTTTTTGTAGAAAAAGCTGTGATTGTTTTTTGAAGGAAAAAGTTGCGTCTGGTTTGCAGAAAAAGCTTCTATTTTTACAGGAAAAAGCTTCGTTTGTTTTTGCAAGAAAAAACTGTGTTTTTCTTTTTGCAGGAAAAAGATGTTCCTCTAGTAATAGTGTTTCCAGAATCTTCTCTTTTGATAGCACATTTCCTGAAGTTACAAATCTCAAGGATGGTAAAGTTTTCAATAGGAAGCTCAAGCTATCCTAACAAAATTAACAAACTAACTAAAGGAAGAAGCTCCCAATCAGTTATGGATTTTACAAAAGGTGACACTACATAAAACATGTCGAATAACTAAGTAGTGCAAGTACTCATATATCAAATGTATATATGAAGTGTGGAAGAAACTAAATTTGATCCTTGAGATCAAACTAGACCTAAATTTAATGCCACAACATTAAGAAGTAACTGATGTTCATCAAAAAAAAAAGTAACTGAAAAAATATGTAATACCCAAAAAAGGGTGGGGTGTTGTTATTAAAAAGAGGGGGTGCCTTTAGCAGATCCCTTCCAGTTTTTGTTCCATAAGATGTGGAATTGCATTTTAGAAGCCCGGCCCATGCCCCTTTTGGCTCAAGTTTCTTAATCCATCTTGTTGTACATGTTCTTCCTTTCAATTTGTCATTTGTCATGCAATAATGCAATTGCAGTATTGGTGATTGTGACACGAAGTAGACATATATAATTAGCACAGTAAAATTACCAAGTGTGCAAGCATGATCCCTTACATAAGAAGTTTGTTTGCAAAAGCCAGGGCAATGTGGTCACACTGATAATGAACAAATTAGCATATTGATCATTGTGATTATAATGATGATGATGATATGATTAAAGTGTGATTTTCTTCCACTGCGGGTTACATTGACAATTTCAACGGCATTGAAACGATGGCTCTCAAGATGTTGATTTTTGCATTTTCGTTTTTATTATTTTTTTATATTTTTTTGGACTATTTTGTATTATTTTGGGACTATTTTTAATTTGTTGTATTATGACTATTTTTAAATTCTGTTTTTTATTTATTTATTTGTTATTTTGTGATTTTTGATTTTATGGGTTAAGTGAAGAAAATAAAAAAAATGAAGTTGGGGCAATAACCAAGAGCAAAAATCGGGCCCAACCAAATAATGTGCTAAACTGAAGCCCAAATTGCTAATATAGATTCAATCATGACAAATCACGAATGTCAGGCCCAATTAAAACAAGTTAGTAAAATCAGGCTCTAATGAACCAAAAATTAATTCGTAACTGATTAAACGAGAAAAAACAAATAATAAAGAGGATCGGACAAAATTGGGGTATGACAAAAGTCTATCCAAGATCCGCTGTATATTCCTGGGCCACTCGGGTCAACTCCAGATGTCTATATTCTTGGGCGTGAGGGGGTGTGTTAAGAGTCACACATCGGATGTGATATGGCATGAATAAGTGGGAAGCATCCCTCACCTCACAAGCCGGTTTTGTAGGGGGGGCTCCCTTCCGGATGTCTATTTGATAGGTAAAATTAGTTTTGGATGTAGATTCACTCTTTATAAATGGTCGTTGAAGACAATTTATTACTGGATTTTTGTTAAATACAAATGAAGGAAAAAATGTAGTTCGCGCGAAAACAATTTACTGCGAATGTCATTTTTATTACTAGCGGAAAGACGGTTTTAAAAATAAAAGAGGGTGTGCATAACGGTTTGCAGCTGCGTGATTTGGAGTGAAGCTAATTTGGACCACTCCGAAATACACAATAAACTAAGACTACCTAAGGATCTACTGTAGCATAATACAAAAAGCGGAAAGACGGGCACGAGAGTGATTAAGAGAACAATAGACTGAGTTCAAAACACTAGAGTAGATCCTTAAGTATTCACTAGAGTAGATCCTCCAAGGAGCATGAAGAGATGAAGTGTGATCTTGAACTTTCGACCTCTCCAAATTGAGTTTGGCCGTGAGATAAAGAGGGTGCACACAACGGTTTGCAATGATGTGCTGATTGGACCTTTGGAACGAAGCCCATTTAAATTGGGCTAACTCAGTCCGGAACACATAATTAGCTGGCCATACTTCGTACAACTCTCCAACTACTTACTGGACACCCGCTAAACCTTATGAAAAGACCAAAATGCCATTAATGAAACACACGCGTTGTATTTTTTTCTGGGATTACGTTGTATTTTTTTCTGGGATTACGCAGGTACACGACCATCCGAACCTGTAACACCCCCTTTTTCTAACCTTTAAAAGTGGTGATACACTTAAATAATAATCCCATTTCTAATTCCTTTTGAAAATATATTGATTCAAAGTAGATATGAATTCAAATTATTAACTCATGTAAAATAATTTTCTAAATGTTTGAGAAGATATAAAGGAAAATCATATCATACAACATCATAAAATATATATAAATATGCATCATATGTCGATCATTGTCGTCAGGTTATGACCATGCCCTTAGGCTTACATAGGGTCAATAACTAAGTACCACATCTCACAAAAGTATCCAAAATGTGGTACGTCCTATAAAGTTATATCTATCACAAGTCAGGCTGCTACTGCATCTATTTCCCAGATATGCTCGCACTCGTCCTCCAAGAACCTAATCTGACGGTGCCCAGAGTGACCCAGTGGTTCCCCCGTCGTCATCTGAAATGTAAGGGGTAAAATACTCGTACACAAGTTTGCAACACGATGGTTACACAAGTTACACATAATAGGATACAATCACAAGTAAGAATAGTATATAGGCATAATAAGTGACACACATTAAACTCAATCAAGACTAAGAAACTTAACCACACAAAATCACCAAATCCTGCAAAATATGACTGACATTCAAGTGAAATCAATTATCGATAGTTAGTCAAATAAAATTAGGTACCATGCTTATCCTGTAATCCATCAATGAAGTTAGTCTACTATCTAAAAATAATATACTCAACCTACTCCATGGAGATTTCTCTATCAACTTGAGCGTAAGGCCGTTTCAACTGCCATAACATGACTGTTTGCAATGAGATAATATCCAATCCATACTCCAATCATTCTGGCCCGAGCGCTGCACCTTATTATAGATAGTTCTGTACAGTCAGACTCACCGTGTCGGGTAGTACGATTTCCCCCAGCCAGAGTTGCTACAACTGACCATTGGTAGGAGTTCGAAACACAAGTGCCCCCAGAAGGTCTGTAGTCGACCCAACCGAACCTATCCTCAGTCTTATATACTTGATAGTATTATAAGAAACAACCTGTGATAGCTCTTAGTAAAATTATCAGTCTTACTAATCTAATCCATAATTAACTTGACAATTCAGTCATTAGAATCCATAAAACAGCTTGTGAGATATACCTTAACTAATTTAATCCTCATAGGTCATATCCCTAGGTAACTAGACAACTAATACTCTCGACCAAATTCACAATGTACTTATTTTGACACACTTGTAAATAACTCAAACACATCAAATCACACAAATCACCTACGAATATCTAAATAATATATATACAAGCAACACACAATTTGTGCCCATCAACTTATTATTAGTATTTCCCCTTACCTTGAATTTGTTCCAAAAGAGTGTGTTGGTCAGCACTTGCTTCAAATTCCACAATACCTATTACTCATCAAAACAACTATGTCTTAATTTACTATATCCATAACTATTAATTTTATAACTAAAGTTCTCCTTTTTCTTAGAGTATTTAAAAATGTTGTTTACTACGGGTGTTTAGCTACTTGTTATTTATAACTTGGGTTTAAGTATCATTCATTTAAGTTTATATAATCAAACTAATGAATAAAAAAAAGGTGCTTCTCTGTACATAAATGTGTGCATATAAGTATTTAGTTTAGTCCATCATTAATCAAGCTTTTGAATCCCACCTTAAAACAATGCCATAAATAAATTAGCTACAGTACCGTATCCTAATATTTGAAACAGATTAAAATATAAATAAAATCTAAAATGAAAGTTGCTAATTAACATGGAACGAGTTTGCATAAGAGAGAGAGAGAGAGAGAGAGAGAGAGAGAGAAAGTATATACAGTTTATGAGAACAAATTTTCATTACTACTAGTAAAAAGAAAATTTGGAAGATCATGTAGTTTAAGAGAAGTTTTTCTTGAAAAGAGAACACTAGAAAGACTAGAAATGATAGAAAGTTTTAAAGAGAGAGAGGTTTAAAGAAAAACCTGGAGAAAGCTTTCGGTGATGCGAGAAAAAAGTGAAGTGAATGAGTTCTATATATAGTAATCACAAGAGGTCATTCGGTCAAAACAAGTGGATACGTACCGGTAATAAATTTGTTTCATGTTCATCCTCTTTCAACCACACACTTATTCTTCCTATTTTATTTCTTACTTATCCGTTACACTGGTAATAATAAGAGACGTATTTTTAGCAAAATAAAATTGTGCAGATACAATTTCGATCTTTATATTTTATAGAATTTAACGAACTAAATTTCAAAAAAATTCGATAAGTTTGGACTTTTTAGTATAGTACAAATTTGCACTGACAGATACTTTTTAGTTATAATTTGATTGAGTTTTTAGCTCAAATATTTTTCATAACCTTCCATAATATTTTTCTCTAGTCCTAAAAAATTATTTTTCTTAAAAACACTCTCTAGATATTAAACTAATTATTATATCACATAAAGTAAATAGACAGTTATAATACACACAAAGGTTAAAATTCAGATCGTTACGGAACCGGATCTTAAGCACCGAGTCTTATATATTTACGGTCACCCCTAAGTTCTGAAATTTTAATCGAACTTCTCTGGTGAGAAGACTCTCGTTTTCTTTAATTGCAACGTTCTGTGCTCTTTTTTTTTTCTTCTTTAAAGAGAAGCAATTCCTAATCCTTTCCCTCAAACAATTCCTCCACTCTTCTTCCGCTGGTGGAAATAAAAGAGTTGCAATCTGACTGAGTGATTCCGTTTTGTCCTTCCTTTGCTCCTTCCCGGTGGAAATGAATTCCCTTTCGTTAGGCAACAACACCGCCACCGGAACTCCGATCGCCGCCACAGCCGGCGTCAACCCCACGCCCCCTCCGTCCTCAAACCTTCCCCACCTGACGGAGTCTATGAAACTGGAATACCAGTTTCTCAGAGTCCCTTTTGAGCACTTCAAGAAAACCATCCGAGCCAACCACCGCGTCGTCGAGAAGGAGATCTCCGCCGTTATATCACGCGTCACTGATGCCGCTTCCGCCGAATTTTCCCCCAACGATGCTGTCAACCACCTTAACTCCCTCGTCTCCCGCCTCCAAGGGCTCAAGAGGAAGGTATCAACTAACCTTATTTTGCGATTCGACTGTTGTTTCAAGAATTTTTTTTAATTGTTCTCTTTTCACTCAAATCGCGTGGTTTATGGTTACGATTTTTGAAATTCTTTGAATTTCGGCTTTCCATTTGTTCAATCTTGATTAGTTTAAGCAAATTGTGTAGTTAATATGATACTCTATTAGATTGTATTGCAGTTACTGTGAGTAGTTAAGATTGTTCAATCTTGATTCTAAGCATGCTTCACAGTTTTTCTCCCAAATGACTTCAGTTGCATTCAAGAATTGATTCAATGTTGTGTAATTGATGATCGTGGTTTTGTAATTGTGAAAATTGTCAAGTTGGAGGAAGGAAGTAAGGCAGAGGATTTGCAAGCGCAGAAGTGTCGCATTGGTCTTGATCATTTGGAATCTGCGGATGCAGAAGTTATGTCAGCTTGAAGCGGATTCTTGTTGATTACATGTTGAGGATGTCAAATTATGATACTGCAGAGAAACTTGCTGAATGCAGCAACTTGCAGGTAATGAATATAGTGGCCATCTGTGGATGCCGGCAATATGTTTTCTGCCGGTTCTTCACCATATAACATGTTGCAATCTGCATTTTGTGTAACTTCGGATCTAACAGTAATATTTATTTGTTTTCGGGCATTAGGATCTCGTTGATATAGATGTCTTCAAAGAAGCAAAAAATGTTATAGATGCTTTGCAAAATAGGAATGTTGCACCTGCCCTAGCATGGTGTGCTGATAATAAATCAAGCCTGAAGAAGTCCAAGGTTTGTACTTATGTTTGAGCTTCTTAATAGTTGCGGCAACATACTCATAGCCTAGACTTTTGGATTTATATTGCTCTAGAGTCTAGGTAATATGCATTTCTTTGAAGGCGATGAAAATATAGACCCATCCATGACATCCTGCAAATAGATTATATTCATTTAAATGAAAAATATCCACTGTATATATAAGGTTGTTCAAAAATTAAAGTGGTCCATTTATGGTTCATAATTGGAAAAAGTTTGAATTTAAAATGATGCTAATCCAGACTTTCTTGAATGTCCACTGGTACCACTAGGGTTTCTCATGTGTTGGAAATTGTTAGTATTATATGCATAATCAGGGCATCACATTATTTACGATTGCTAACTTAGAATGGTTTAATGACAACAGAGCAAATTGGAGTTCCAGTTGAGACTTCAAGAGTTCATTGAATTAGTAAGAGCTGAAAACAATTTGAGAGCCATCACAGATTATGCTATAGAATATCTTGCGACATGGGGAGCCCACATGACAGAACTGCAGCGACTCGCTGCAACACCATCTTTTAAAAAAGATACTGAATGTGCCACATATAAGGTGAGAATGCATTTCGTTTGTGTGTTTGTGCATTAGTGATACTGGTGTGTCTTCAATTTTTGTTTTCTTAATGTGCCATTGTTTAGATTGTGTTGATATTCATAGTTGTCGAGTGGCATAATTCATCATCATTACATAATTCCGATTTAATGCGCACTGTGTTTGGGATGCATGAATAGTACAATAAAGAAATAGATGGGAGAGAATTAGGAAAGAAAGAGTGAAAGTCTTATGTTTGGTGAAACGAGAGAAGCAGAGCTGAGAGAAATTGAAAAGGGCAATCAATCAACTTTTTCTTTCTCTACATTGGTGCAAAGAAACAGAGGCGAGAGCACCCATGTTTTTACTGCATTCCTTTAATATCCGTAATCCGTGACTTGACCTCCTTGGCTCCTTCATGTCGTCTGTAGGCGTGTTTTCTATCCAGGAACTTGGCTTGCTTAGCACAGTGAGAGATGAGTGATACTGTGCTGGGCCTTCTCGTTTTTTTTTTGTGTAAAATATTTTAAAAAAGACGACACTACTGGAACACACATGATATACACCACAAATGCAGTGCATCTCATGAATGGATTGTTGTTTTTTAAACTAATTTTTTTATGAATGTTTAATTGAAATTTATTATTTTCAAAATATAACAATCAAACTATAAATCGCGTGTTACCACAAAATGAAGCTCCCGGCCAGGATTTTTATTAAAGCAGCAGCCACAGGGGAAACAATGGTGGATGCAGTAAAAACTTTAGGGGTAACAGGGGTGTTATTGCCTTTTAAAAAATACCGTTTCTCTGTCTCTCTCTCTCTCCACACTTTTCTGTTTAAGCCAAACTAAGGGACAAAAACAGAGAACTCAACACTTCTTTCTCTTCTCTCTCTTTTATTTTTCTCACATCAAACAATACCAACAACCCACACTCCCTTTCTCACATCTTTCTTTCTCATCTCTTTCTTTCGTCCTTTCTTAAACGAAACAGAGTGTATGTGAGACAGTGATTCATATCATTTGGTGAATCACAGTTGGATTTGAATATTGCCTGAGTCACACAAAATTGGAGGGGGGGATGGGGAGGTTTCATTTTGGAAATTTGTTAGGATTTAGTTACTGTGTATTTACAATGAAGTCTATCAAAATGTTATTTGTCGGACAGGGCATTTTGGTACTGATCTTTAGTAGAATTTTTCATAGTGCTTCCTTATTCTTTGGGAGATACCATTTCAGCACTGAGATATTTGCAATTTTATTTTGCATAATGTATTTACAGGTCTTATTTGAAGCTAAGCAATGGGATCATCTAGTAGACCAATTCAAACAGGAGTTTTACAATTTATATGGCATGACTTTAGAGCCTTTGCTCAATATCTATCTGCAAGCTGGCCTTTCGGCTCTCAAAACTCCGTATCCATCAAAAACTCAAACCATAAATTATCATCTGCAAGTAGAAATGTGATGCTTACATACATATATAACCAACCCCCAAAAAATGAACTTAAACCACTTGGACTCTCCTAAATGGGTTTTTAATTCTCTTATAAACAGTTTCAGAGCATTTAATATAGGCTTAAATATCATTTACCCCCCTGCAAATATCACCATAATCCATTTACCCCATTGCAAAACAAAAACTCTTAAAACAAACCCTGCAAATATTAAGTGTTTCTAGTTAGGCCCCTCTGTTAACTTTCCATCCAAAAAAGATGACGTGGCTAACGGAGATGACGTCAACATGACATCATCAATGACGTCATTGCCACGTGTCATCATTCTATTGGGCCAATATGCTACATGGCACTCACATGCCACGTCATCCCCCATGTCACCACTGCCACGTCAGCAACCAGTAGCTGGCTGCCACGTGGCGCTGGCATGGCAAAGTGGAAAATAGCGTGTCACTAAAAAACTAAAGCTTTTGGGGGGAATGGGTGTTGAACCCGTGACCCCCATTTTGGGGAAACAAACAAATACCACTAGGCTATATCATTACATGTGATTAATAGGCCAACTACTTGTATATAATATATAACTCACAATCTTTTAAAAAAAAAAAGCTGCTAATGCATCTTCAACCTTCAACCAACCATGAAGAACAACAACCTTCAACCTTCAATCTGCAGATTTGGAATCGAAAATACGTTAAGGCATAAACGAAAATAAATCTTCCATAAACGAAACAAATCTACCAGATCTGGAACGAAAATGAATGAAACGAAAATTAATAAAAGGATTAGCAAAAATTAACACCCAGATCTGAAATCGCAAGATGTTGTTTATGGGTTTTGGGTTTGGTTTCGTTTATGGATTTCGAAAATTGGTTTTGATTTCGTTTATGGGTTTTGAAAATGGAAATGAAATGGATTAAAGATGTTATTTTTTATGCTATTGAGCGAATGAATTTCGAAAATGGATACGAAATTGGTTGATAGTTTATGGGTTTCGTTTATGTTGTTTATTGTGTTATACGTGTTCTTCATTTGCAGGTTTTTTTGATCTTCATGGTTGAAGAACGTTTATTGCGGATCTGTTTTGATTCAATTTCCTTTTTTATTTTTTTATCAAAATTGATTTGTTATTATATATTATATATTAGTAGTTGGCACAATATACTCAAGTTATCATGTGGCTTAGTGGTATTTGGTTCTTTCTACAACATAGAGGTCATGAGTTCAACACCCATATTCACCAAAAGCTTAAAGAAACACTTAATATTTGTAGGGTTTGTTTTAAGAGTTTTTTTTTGTAGGGGGTAAATGGATTATGGTGATATTTGCAGGTAAATGATATTTAAGCCTTTAATATATGATTTTTCACATTTTCATTGATTATGAATCTTGGACTTAAAAAAATGAGATGCATAGGAATGACACAAACCATACTTTAAATTAATCATAGGAATGTAGTAACGGATCTATAAAATATTGAAAACTGACATAAAAATCATCTGAAGGTACCTTAGTCAGCTGTTAAAAATGATTTGAATACAGTACCCCAAAATAAACTACCATTGTCAATACCCCTGCTGCATAATGGCTCCAAGATTCATAATCAATGAAAATGTGAAAAATCATATATTAAATGCTTTCTGGAACTGTTTATAAGAGAATTAAAAACCCATTTAGGAGAGTCCAAGTGGTTTAAGTTCATGGGGTTGGTTATATATGTATGTAAGCATCTTAAAGATATGGCTAAGAAGAATGATGGACGTATCATCTGCCCAAGGACAGGTTTTTGTACCCGTTACAATGAACTGAGTAAGGTATATATCTCATAAATCTACATACGTAGATTTGATTAATGATTGAAAATGTCAATGCCACCTTTTGCTACCAGCTACCGTGGCAGTTAGATTGAAAATGTTTGGAAAATTACTCTCATGACCCTCTCATTAGTCCTCCATAATATAGTTACCTGTAGGGGTGGACAAACGGTCGGGTATACTGGATTCGGGCTCAATAATGCCAATCCAGCACAAACCATAGACACATTAACAAGGCCCAATTTCGACCATATTGGGCTTCGGTTTGGGCAGATCAGTTTACTCGGTTTACGGGTGGGTTATAGTGGTTTTAAACGGTTTAGACCATTTTGGGCCAGTGACATTTTTAGCACAATTTTAGATAAAATAAATTGTTAATAACCAACACAAAACACATTTTCTTCACCAAAAAATTTCTATTATAAACAAAAACGTTTTTAGCCCAATTTACGCTTTCTAACTAAATAGAATACATACTGGAAATTGGACCTACCAATTATTACATTTAAATCCACACACATTGGACCTGCCAATTATATTTAAACTTAATAGAAAACTACTTTGTACCTGCAAATTTGATAACTTTAATTAAACATTTACTGTACAGATATATTAACATTGATTGCAGTAAGCTGCCAAACTACATCAGGATAGTTTTGCTTCAGCTAAATACAATCTAGAACTATGCAGTAACCATAGTTTCAGTGCAGTAGAATTTCACTGCAGCTATATTTACATGACAGCCCAGTAATTAACTACACGGTTTTACTAACCGCAACATAGTTTAACTACAGCATTAACATCACATTACTATCAAATTATAATCAAAGGCAGCCCAACCAAGCATCATGTACCTGCAAGAAGCTACTTAAAAATTAACTAAGTGTGTTCCAAATTGTTTAGTTACAGTGCAAATGCACATACACCCATGCAAGGGGATCAACTTGTTGAAGAAGCTCAAGAACTCAACTCCATATCCATGTGAATCTGCATAACAAAAAAAATCATCTCAATATCAGTAACACTATTTCATTAAAAAAACATAATTGATAGACTAATGAGTAATCAAGCACCAACCTTGTAAGATTCAATTTAGTAGCCTATTGCACAACTTAGTAGTTGACATTCCAACTAATCTTTGTATTCTTGTATCTAGAGATACATTTAGGCAAAATCTGAAACATTTATTGAAGTTATCAACTCACAAACTAGACTAAAACAATACTATTAAAAAACCATACATAAGTAATGACACTCTTACCACTTCATTTCTAACAGCATGTATGAAGAGATGGAATGGTTTGAAAGAATTTACGTGTATGCAAAGCAAGGACTAGCAAGTAGCAACAACAAAAACTCAGAATTAAAAACATAATAACAAAAACAGATATGTTTAGAATTAATCAGAATTATTAAAACAGATATTTATGCAAAGCAGAATTAAAAACATAATATTTAGAGCTTGTTTCTGATCTTGAGCAGAATTAAAAACATAATAACAAAAACAGATATGTATGCAAAGCAATAATAAGCAAAGACAGAATTGTTAAAACTAACATACCATAACAGATATGTTTAGAGCTTGTTTCCGATCTTGAGCAAGGATTCCAACAAAAATTGCAAACTTCTGAAAAAGAAAAGAGTACAAGAATCACTAAAACAAAAAATGTAAGAAATATAATTCTATCTCAGATATTTATTTATACAAGAATTATTAAAACACTTACTTTGATTTAAATTCATAATAGCAATCCCCTCACATGCAATTGGACCATATTGAGTCATTAATGACTCCAAAAGGACATTGTTTAAAAACAGATGCATTAGGTGGCATGCCTTACATCAAGAGTTGTAGCAATTTGACTCCAAAATATCAAAATGTTCAAAACTGTCAAAATAAAGTCTGTTAATACCTCAAGTCAAAATGTTCAAATAGTGGAAGCTTCAATCCAAAATCCTCAGCAGCTTCTTGGATAACCCTTGTTTACCAAAACCTCAAGTCAACCAAAGATAAAAGAAAATAATGTTAGTAACAAACACTAAACCAACAAAATGATGAGAAACAGAACCAGAGTTTCATTTTATATAACAAAATTCGGAAAAAAGAAGCCTAAAAGCCTAAATCGTACAAAGAAGAGACATTATAAACACACTCTTAGCCAAAAGTAAACAAATCCATTGAAAATAACATAAAAAACCCTAAAAAAATAACCAAGGAAGAAAGGAAAAAACTCTAAAACAAAAAATATAAGAAACGAAGTTGAAGAGAGTTAAGAAGACGAAATAAAGGAAAACAGTTTCAAAGAGAGATGAAGAAGATGTGGTTTTCTTACCTACTGTACAGCGATACTTGTAAAGAGAAGAGGTGCAGTGAATCACGAACAAAGGCGACGGAGGAGAAACGATGACGGTTTCACGGTGGCTCTCTTCATCTCTACTCTCAGTCTCAGTTAGCGTTTGCTCTGCTAGGGTTTGTAAAAGTAAAGGGTGTTGCGGCTGAATGAAGTGAAAATTAGGCTTTCATGGTGACCAAATGTATTTATATGGGTAAGAAGTTTAGGCAAAACACTGCCGTTTTACTCCCACCTCATGTCATTTCTTTATACCATTATTACCCACTCCACTAATATCTGTTATTGAAACGGTCGGTTTCGGTTCTACAAGGGTTGGGGTTTTCCCATCCAGGCCCAACTATTACAAACCACAATGGCCCATATTTTTGACCCGTGAACCCGTTTAACCATTTAAACCCGAAATTCGGTTTCCAAAAGTACGGGTCTGCCGGGTTCACGGTCGGTTTGGACATTTTGTCCAGTCCTACCTGTGTTCCGGTGTTGACAAATGTACATATATGTTACATTAGACAAGATGTTTTCAGTGTCACTGAGATAGGACTCAAACATGTGCATAAATTGGTTTCGTATTTTCCATTGTAATGAACTTCTCTGCCATGCGACTGTGGATTCAATTTACCACGTGGAGGGGATTTCAACCTCTTTTTGTTTTTTTCCTAACAATGAACAATAATTTAGTAAAAAATAGTAACAATAATTTTCCCTTAAAGAATTTAACATTAAATACCTACTAATTTTTATGAGCAAAAAGTTAAAATCTATTAAAATGGGTGTTTGCGGAATGGGTTGGTCATGTTTTAACGGAAACAAAATTCATTCTATTCACACACGTGTTTCTTCACTTGTTCACCTAGATATTCTTATTTTAAATTTGAATCTAACTCGATCCAATTTAACCTTAATTTTTTTTATTGACTCAGATAAAGACCAAATTTATACAATGGAACAATTATCTACTATGGGACCGTTATCATTTTTATGAAATAGTTTTAGTTTACTTGGCTTTTAGCTTTTGATTTTATCAATGATATTCTGTATTATTATTATTATTATTATAACATTTTCCATTAAAAATTATTAATTTTTATATAGCAGAAAACCTATATGGTAATAGCATGAAAAATTGATACAAATACGAAATTTCTAATTTGTGCAATGTTAAATACTAATTATTTTTATGTCAAAAAAATACTAATTAATTTATTTTGAGTTTATTTATTAAATTATTAATAGTGCGTTTGATTTGCCAGGGGAGTATAAATGATTAACTAAAAAACAATTGGCACAACATTAAGTTACCATGAAAAAGTAATAATGGTTCTTCCATCTTTTATTCTTTTTATTCTGAGTGTTAACTTTTAGTTTTAAAAAAACGAGTGGTAACTTTTATTATAAAATTGATGTCAAGAAAAATATTATTATAAAACTGATAGCTTTAAAATAAGAGTATTTTTAATGAGAAAATAACTATGTACGGTAAATAACTTCTCCTATATAAGAACATTTTTTTTGTTGCTAGAAGTTACAAAAAAAAATTAAAAATCACCATAAATTACTTAAGGGAAACGTTAGTTATGGAGAGAGATGATGCATTAATTGTGAGAAGAAAGAGAAATGAAAAAATAAATTCAAAATTCAGAATTACATTACTACTCACTTGTTAAAGTAACTTTTTAAATGGAATAGTCGGTTTTTAGGTCCAAATTAAAAGGTGTAGAGATGCTAACTTACACCTATTTTTTAGGTGGGTGTTTCTAATTACCTTGAGGCTTCAAGCTGATAACTAGAGAATAGTTTTTGCAACAAATTTCATTTTTGGATTTAATTTAATATCTGTCACAACCCAAAATCCCCAATCCTGACCGGCGCACAAACTTAACTCTTAGTCTGGCAAGCCTAAGAAAAACAACTCTTGAACGACAAACAGTTTAAGGAAACAAGATATATCTTTCAAAATTTCGCCAGAGTTTCTTTTGTATTTCAAACATCTCCAAAATACCAACCAACCTGTTTACAACACCAATAATCATCACCTGCCAAGTTTCAAAATAACACTAAAGCTCTAAGGAGTTTAAAGACAATATACAACGCAACAAAAGATTTCACTAAACTTTCCTATAGCTGCAGAATATGACAAAATACAAAGGATCACAAATGTAGCGCCACCAATCTAAGAGGCCTACCAAAGGATGAACTCTGAACACATTTAGACCTGCTAGCAGCTTCTACTCAGCTGCTTGGGAATCTGAAAAAAAAAAGGATAAATAAAGGGTAAGTCACATAGACTTAGTAGTGAGGGAACAACAACCACCATCAACCTGGAGGGAAAACACGCAAGGCACGAGTGTTTCAACAAGATCATAGAATTATGCTTAGATAATAGTCAAAGTATTTTCCAAAAGTAGTAAACTCAAAATATCAATCCAAGGAAATCAAACGTGAGAGAGTCAAGAGACGACTCCATCTCGTTGATAGCCCTCTCCACCTAAGGGTGGCCTCCCTCTAGGGGCTGCTACATCTAACGGATAGCCCTTTCCTCTTCACTCACAAAATTTTGACATAATTTTAAAATTTTGACAAAATTTTAAAATTCAGTTTTTTCCTCAAGCCATAAGTTTTTTTTCCTTCTTTGGAAAATTTGAAATATTAATACAATTTTGCTTTTTAGTGTCTACGGAAAATATTACAAATTGGTGACTACATCTCTTTGATAGCCCTTCTTTTATCCAAGTTTTAATATCCTGCACTTGGCCTTGTGATGATTTTTAAACAAAACAGGTTTATATCCCCAGCATAATCTAGAAAGTGGTTGCTAGTTCATATTTTAATATTTATATTTCTAATGAGATGGGAGAAACCTCAGGTTTTCTTTTATTGCAAGCGCAACAAATTCCTGTGATTTGAGGTTTAGCCCGGGTATTGAGTTTCTTGTCCCTTTTTCTAATGTAGGGCTTTGGTACATAACCAGGTTTGGGTTGATTAGGACATTTTCTGGCAATGTGGCCAAAATTGTCACATTTGAAGCAGATAACCTTCCTTTCATCAACGGATAGCCCTTAAGAGCGTCTCCATCTAACGGATAGCCCTTTCCACCCAAGATCATATAACTAGGTGGACCTAGACCGTTCCATTCGATAATAGATACATTTCAAAATCATAATTACATCATTACATAAATAATCAAATCAAATACCGAAATCAGTAGTCTTCAAATATGTTGATGAAGAAATTAAAATAATTTTTTTTCCAAGAGCGTGTTTTCCATTTATAAATAAATAGATAAATAATAGCTTTAAAATATCGGAAAGAATAAAAATAGCGACATTTAAAATAATTTAAATATGCGACGATGACCGTCATCCACTCACAGTTATAAAGAGTCAACTATTTTGCTCTCCAACACCTCCTGAAGAAGCCAAGAAGCAATGACGTGCAAATCTGAATATCAATAATATTTCCAAAGTTTTAGAAGCTTATCCTAGACCTTTACTAACTATGGAGAACCAACAAAATCCCTAAATATCCACCTTAAACTCCAAAACTAATCCTTCACAAAATTTACAAATGGAAAAGATGTAATATTGAATAATGAGTAGTTGTTATACCTCAAATAACCTCAAAGAGAAACCTTGAAGGTGTGGGTACTTTTCTACTCTTTGAGAGTAAAAACCCTAACTCCAAAATGCTACCCAAGAGTACCCAAGAGGAGAAATGAGGCTACTTTCCTTAAAATGTAGCTCCAATGTGTATGATTTAGGGTGGGGTTTGGTCACTTGAAGTGATAGAAACAAGAAGAATGGAGAGGCATGGTAGAAAAGAAGAGAAGAAAAGAAAGGGAGAGAGAGACCGTAAGGAAAGGAAAGAATAGAGAGAGACGTGGAGTAGAAAGATAAAAGTGTTAAATTAGTGTGTTTGTGTTTTGTTTTCTTTTGTTTTTTTTTTATTTTAAAAATACTGTGCGTTTCAATCAATCAATCAATATCAAACTATACTAATTATCCACCTACGAAATACCAATATTACCCTTTTTTCCAACTAAATAATTGAAGAATATTTAGGTAAATCAACATTCTCTCTCTCACACACACACACACATCTTTCTTTCAACCTTTCTTCTTGATTTTCTTTATCTCTTTTTTCCACTTATTTCTTCCTCTAACTCTCTCATTTCTCCATTTTACAATATATCTACTTTAATATTTTCTACAACTCTCTTTCATTTTTTCACTTTACTATTTTAAAGATATTAAAATTTTGACTATACTAATTATCCACCTACGAAATACCAATATTACCCTTTTTTCCAACTAAATAATTGAAGAATATTTAGGTAAATCAACATTCTCTCTCTCTCACACACACGCACATCTTTCTTTCAACCTTTCTTCTTGATTTTCTTTATCTCTTTTTTCCACCTATTTCTTCCTCTAACTCTCTCATTTCTCTATTTTACAATATATCTACTTTAATATTTTCTACAACTCTCTTTCATTTTTTCACTTTACTATTTTAAAGATATTAAAATTTTGACAAAATTTTAAAATTCAGTTTTTTCCTCAAGCCATCAGTTTTTTTTCCTTCTTTGGAAAATTTGAAATATTAATACAATTTTGCTTTTTAGTATCTACGGAAAATATTACAATTGGTGGATAGTATTATCGTCTTAAAACGTAAATTATTATTATTATTTTTAAAAAGTTGTGTTGCGTTTTATTTCCGTAGGAGAAATATTAGGTGGTTTTGATGTAATTTTATCCTCTTTGAACACATGTCAAATTTACAAAATTCTTTAAATGATTTGGTACAAGTTGTTAGTGTAATTACTGTAGTAAAACTTCGCAAGTTTATAAATAAAATTTTTGGAGGATATTTAGGTAAATCAACACACTTTTTGACTTTTTCATTTTTCAAACTTTTTCCACTCTCTCTCCCTCACAATTTTTTAAGTCTTTTTCACTTTTTTCATTCCCTATCACTCACCATATTGATAATAGACCTAAATGCACAATAGTTGCTGCTAATGAGGGGGCCGTGGGTCTTGGGTGCCTTGATAGGTTGTCCACGCGAGGCGGACCTACTCTCTAATGAGGGGGTCAAGCGCATACCCTAAAAAAATAAAATTACACTAACCCTCCTATAGAAAAAAAATGCATTTTTCACACCCTAAAAATAATATTTTGCCCACCTTGAAAACAAATTTGCACCGAAGTTTTTAATTGTTTACCCAATTCACACTACATCACTCTTACACAATCAGTCACATCAATTTATCCCTCTTCTATGTGTATAGATGTCAATTATGAGTTGTATAATTTTACTATTTAAATATATTAAAGTTTTATTTTTATTATATTTTTAGTTATGCATGTTTTTTAAAAAAATTGACCCCTCCGACCCGGGTCTTAGATCTGCCATTAGGTCCACAGGAATTGGTACTTGAAAAGTAGCAGCTCCTAGTCCTCCTCATCCTCATGGTTGAGTTGAGATGATAATTTGATCGATACAAGTTTGACAATGAAAACAAAAATGAATATAATTTGAATTTTGAGCACTCATCGATTCTCATTATTTTGTCGAAATGAGATCGATCAAGTCTCATTATTAATATATGGTTACTTTGCATTGACTTGTAAACCAAAAAAAACGCATTTGAATAAAAAACGATAGAAATGTCGAGGTGAAGTGCAAACTACATAATAATGTATCATTCTTTTTGTATGTTTATAACACAAGGTGTGGTGGTAGCTAGCGCATGTTTCACAGCCAGCCACATGTTGTGGGTTCGATCCCCATTGCAGACTGTTCAAATAATAAGGAATTTGTTTTCAATGGAATCGGGTCACGTGTCCCCGGGTCACCGAGTCATACCGGGTCAAGTGGCATGCAGGATCTGATTAGCAACTCAAACTGGCCTGGGTACCGGGTCACGGGCCCAACTGCTTCACACACTAACAAAATCTGATTGGCATAATGATCTTCCATGTCTGATGCTCAGTGCAATTCTTTTCCAGTTGTTGTGCTAGCAGTAGTAAGAGGTGAAGTAAGTTTTTGGGTACTGAAAGGGGAACAAATATATAATGAGGGAATAACTGCTCCTTTAGCTGCTTCACAGGTTTGAGGTTAACTTTTCTGCCAAACCATATTGAAATCTAGCAGATAATATATCACTTTTACTTTATAAAAATCTACAAAAATGCAACTTACAATTGTGTAAATATTTGACTGTCAAAACAGAATATGTATCAAAGAAATCCTGAAGCTAAGATATTAGGTGCCTTGGCTATGGGAGTTCCTGGTGAGTTAGCTGGCCTTCATGCAGCATGGTTGAAGCATGGAAGGTTTCCATGGAAGACCTTATTCCAACCAACTACAGAACTTACTAAAAATGGCTTTGTAGTATCTGCTACCCTCGACGATCACATAGCAGATAGCGAAAATAAGATAATGAATGATCTTGGGTTAAAGAATATATGTGCACCTAATGGAATTAACTTTTGTAGTTGAGAGATGAACTTTTAAAATTGAACTGTTTTGGAAAAATATTTTATATAAAACCATGTTTAATTAGGTTAGGCACAAAGTGTTTTTAAAGAAATAGTTTGAATCTTGAATTGTTGTTTTTTTAAAGAAAATAGATTCATGAGTTAGTGTTTTAAAAGAATTTGTTTTTGAAGTAAAGAATCGATTCTTGATTGGGTACTTTAAGCTAGAAATCGATTTCCCTCTTGCTTTTTAAGCTAGAAATCGATTTCCCTCTTGCAGCAAGAAATCGATTTCCCTCTTGCAGCAAGAAATCGATTTCCTCCTTCCATTTTAAAGCCAACAATCGATTGCCATGTTAGAGTGTTTTTCTAAGAGAACTTGTTTTGGAAAGAAAACAATCGATTGATGACTTCGTGTATTAGAAGATGGAAATCGATTTTGGCCTTGTTTTTTTAAGAAGGAAATCGATTAATGGCTCTATAGTTGAAAGAAAATAATCGATTCATGACTTGTTTTTTAAAGAACTTGTTTTGGAAAGAAAACAATCGATTCGTGACTTTGTGTTGTTAAAGAAGAAAATCGATTGTGGACTTCCTTTCTAGAGCTAGGAATCGATTTGTGACTTCCTCCTTAAAGAGGAAAATGGATTTCCCACTTAAGCAAGCAAGCAATCGATTCCTCAATCTTTCTATTTAAGCACTCAATCGATTATTACTTGTTTTTAAAGAAGAAAATCGATTTCTCTCCTATTTCTTTTAAGCAATCAATCGATTCTTCACTTATCATCAATTGTGTTAAAAAGTTCTTCAACGGTCATATTTTTCACAATCCATATAAATAGGACTTAGGGTTTTTACGATCAAATACACAACACACAAATCAAAAAGAAAAGAACGCAAACACTCACCGTCACATTCTTTCTTCACGTTCTTCATCTAGGGTTTCAAAATCTCTCATCTCTCTCAAATACATCGTGTTATATTGCTTGAGTGATTGGATCCTAGTTTTAATTTGTAATCGTTAATACTTGGTTGTTGTGAAATCCTGGGAAGTTTTCTTGGGTAATTCAATCGGGGAGATTGAATTGTAGCGAAATCCTTAGCGGGGAGCTTGGGTTCTCAATTTGGGGAAAATTGAGATTGGTGTGGTAGCTATAGCTAGCGAAGTTGCTTGCTTGTAAGACGTTGAAAAAGTATCTTCTCATATAGTGGTTATTATCAAGTCCGAAGGTTGCAAATCCAGAGGCCGAGGACGTAGGACTTTTATCCCGAACCTCGTAAAAATCACGGTGTACTCCTATCCCTTATCTTTATATTGCTTTTCTTTTATAATTGTTAACTGTCGTCGCATTTGCTATTATCACGCGCAGATTTGATTATCGTTATAATTATAATTGTTTCTGCCATTGTTATAGTTTGCATAAGTTGTTGCATATAGTTTAAATCCCATTTTCCGCATTCGATTTAAACTAGCATTGTTAATTTTTTGAAAATCCAAAAGAAGTCATATTTAGCATATAACCTTATTCACCCCCTCTAAGGTTATCATATAGTCCAACAGAATGAACATTATTTCTGCACTGACTCAAGTCTTTCTTAATCATTTCATCTTGGGAATGAAACTTTTGGATGCAGTTTTGAGGCCAAGAATTTATGCCAAATATTTTATCCATATATGTGTTATGGATCCAGCTTTGGGCTAGAGATAATGGGCCTAGGAGCCCAATTGTAAGCAAGCCCAGTCGCACCACTATATATACCACTCCACACTCTAAAATAAGGTATGCTTTCTCCACTCCTCTCATATGCTCCATTTTGATTATGGACTAACTTGGGCGTCGGAGTGCCTGCAGGTGGCGGCCTCCCCGCGCTTCACATCGGAGCTGATATCGTCTCAGATCTCAGATTTCCATCACCGCCGTGAGGTACGATTTTCTCTCAGTGAGTTCTGTTCGGAACATTGGCGATCATAGTGGGAGCGCTTCGTCGCTATCTCCTTTCACTCATGGTGGTGTTGAAAAGAAGGATAGCACAACTTTCTGGACAGATCTGATGAATCAGATCTTGACCGATGGAGGTTAGAGAAAAGGAATATCTTCATCATTGTCGTAAGGTGAGTATGGAAAGGTCACAACTTTATGCTACTACACACCTGCTTGCGCAAGTTCAGCGTACGACGAGCTCGATGTGGCGATTAAAGACTCAAATCAGATTCAAATCTCATACTCACTTCGTGCACTAAAGCCATCCTCGGCGATTTCATGTTCGGCGTCGAGATTTGCTGGTACAATCAGTTCGGTAGAAGTCCCGATTTGGCTTTGATTTCAGATGCTACGACCAGGCTTGTACCAAACATATGCTCGCCGTGATGGAGGTTTGACCGGGCCTAATGCCGTGGTGCGAAATCCAGCGAGGTCGGTAGATCTGATGTGGAGGAGTAACGTCATCGGCGATGTGCGGCTTCTTAAGTGAACGTCTCCTACTGAAGATAATGAATGGGTTGACACGAACACAGGACTGAGGTAATAATACTCAAACCTTTCTTGAAGTCCGATGTATCATGCTCACAATTTGGTATTATCGTTCCTTTATTCAATACCCAAACAACTTGTTTGGCTTAATTAAAATTGTGCTCAACTAATGGCATTATGGCTCATATGCTACGCCCACTAGCACCGTTTGTTTCCTTTAAACATTGGGCCTCGTGGACTAAACTTGGACCACCAGATTTTGACCACAGAGATCATGCTCATCATGGATGCATTTTGATCACTTGATTATTTGTTTAAATGATAAAAGTAAGAGTCAGACTACTCATATTATGGTTGATTCATTTTCTTTTGGTGAGTCTGGGACCAATATACCAATAATGAGGTCTGGATCAATTCACCGTGTCACTGACGTCAAGGAGATCTTGAATTCAGAAGCAATGCATTAACTAAGGTGTCAACCGATATCAATTTCTTAGCCGATCTCGTACGACATTCTACATCCATCCAGGTTCAATTTTCCATTTCAGAATATTTGACTGGTACATACGTGTTTAATCAATCAATTATTGAAATTGCATTTGTCAAATCCATGTTGCATAGCACCTCACTACTCTAATACGCAGTAGAGTTGTTGCTTAACATGCTCATATATATTTGGATAGAAATTGTTGACAACCGTTAGTTGTCTCTCATCGCAAAGTCACAAAGACATGCCCTTATGCGATTTTACTGTCTTATCACTAAGACCACACTTATGCTACTCGTCATTGAATGTGGGCTTGAGAAACTTTACACATGTCATAATTTTGTCGATATACGAAGTACTAAGGCATGAGCCGAGTTAAATGCCTACATCATTTTGAGATCGTCAAATGGATTTTGATCGAAGTATTAATTTAGTAGTTACTTTTAATAATCACTTTCATTGCATTCACTTCTAAACCGTCATTGCCCAAGCATAAGGGATAAGCATGCACATTCACCGTATGATATTGCAATCATTAGAATCATGTTTAGTTCCTCATAGTTTCGAACGACCGATATGATGCATTGAGATTTGCTCTATTTCTTTATTGCATCATGTTATCTATATCTATATTTGATAAAATGTGCTCGGTACATTGTTATTATGGCTTTCCCAGCTAAGTTGACAATGTGTTTCTTTGGAGTTGTTGTCTGGTTTTTTTTTTATGACAGGAAGTAACGACGAGTGGGGGCTACTAGAGAGCCTGGACACGGCGTACTTCATGTGTACGAAGTTATCACTCTGAACTGCTGGTTTGCCCAACAATCCTAGACACACTAGCCACATGGCCTATACGACAAGGAGATCGGCTCTAGCACAAGAGCACGATCTAATTAGAAGGGAGATTTGACTCAGTGCACCTACATGAGGGTGCTACGCTCCATTGCTTCGGCTCGTTTCATCTATGTCGATACTTTATATTGCAGTCGTTCCGCAGACACCGGGTGTTTGGGACATTTGTGATTATCGTTTATTTTCATTTCTATATCTCACCTGCAAATATATGCATGCTCGCTTCTATTGCTTCATTTCAGGCACAGGACATACCCATAAATTCTTGCCGAAGGTCCATGAAACCGGACAAACAGGTCGGTTCTTCATCCACACCATTAAACCGATGCTCGTGTGCTGGACTAATCCATTGTAACTGCGAAGACAAAGCCGTGGCCTTCTGATGGTCACACCCTCCGACATCCGAGCTAGATCGGGTCGTGACCCGTAAGCTGGATTAAGCGAGGTCGCCAAAGCCGTGGCCTTCCGATGGTCACGCCCTCCGACATCTGAGCTAGATCGGGCCGTGGCCCGTAAGCTGAATTAAGCGAGGTCGCCAAAGCTGTGGCCTTCCGATGGTCACGCCCTTCGACGTCCGAGCTAGATAGGGCCGCGACCCGTAAGCTGGACTAAGCGAGGTCACTAAAGCTGTGGCCTTTCGATGGTCACACCCTCTGACATCTGAGCTAGATCGGGCCGTGACCCGTAAGCTGGATTAAGCGAAGTCGCCAAAGTCGTGGCCTTCCGATGGTCACGCCCTCCGACATCCGAGCTAGATCGGGTCGTGACCCGTAAGCTGGATTAAGCGAGGTCGCTAAAGCCGTGGCCTTTCGATGGTCACGCCCTCCGACATCTGAGCTAGATCGGGCCGTGACTCGTAAGCTGGATTAAGCGAGGTCGCCAAAGCCTCGGCCTTCCGATGGTCATGCCCTCCGACGTCCGAGCTAGATCGGGTCGTGACCCGTAAGCTGGATTAAGTGAGGTTTCCTCGAAAGTCGTGGCCTTCTGTTGGCCACGCCTTCCACGGTCTGAGCTACGTCGGGCCGCGACCCATAAGCTGTGTTGCAATTGAGGTGAATCACCGCGCGAGGGCCGGTCTCGTGACCATCTCGACTTTCAGGAAACTCTAAAGGTAGTCACTCCTCGCTTTGATTCAAGTTAGGCCGAGCCGAGTCTTAGCAAACTGAATCAAAGGGGGCCCGGTCTCGTGACCATTTCAACTCGATAGTAATGACGTTAGAGGAAAACACAAACCCAATAAACTGCGCCAAAGGAGGATGAAGTCACGCGTCAGTCTTTCTAACTTGGATAATTTTCATGGTCATGAGAAATTAAATCTAGGCGAAAGAAAGAGCTTCATTGCACATGTATACTGGGGGCTATGTGTTGCCATCTAGAATCGGTATCAAATTGATCCGACTTTCCACAGTTTGGAACGCCTGCCGACCTTGACTTATCTTGCCATGATTGACGCTGATATTGTCGATGTCGCACTACTAATCTTGACAACCCAGTTTGGCACTACAACTGTAGAAAAGTTCAATTCTCTTTCCCAAGGTTCACACCTCGTTACGCTCTATTCGAGAGAGATACCTTGGCGGCACAAACCACTCACCACCAACTCGGAGACAGTAACAAGAGTCTCAATAGTATTCAATTGCTCGACTTTAGAATTGGGGCTGCGAGCTCGGCAATAGGGATTTTAAGACTTGGTACGCTCACCTTTGCCCTCTTTGAGGTATACACTATCACGGTTTATGTTCGTTGCAGAACTTAAATGTTGCTAAAAGAACGTCCACAACTCAGGGACTAGTTCGGTGTACAAATCTCGACTATAACATATGTGTGACTATATTGCACGAACTATTATTTCTTTCATTAT
Organism: Astragalus glycyphyllos; assembly: GCA_963573325.1. Taxonomy (NCBI): domain Eukaryota; kingdom Viridiplantae; phylum Streptophyta; class Magnoliopsida; order Fabales; family Fabaceae; genus Astragalus; species Astragalus glycyphyllos. Next base: position 4,436,490 of record OY754313.1, on the reverse strand, counting down.
TTAGCTAACTTCAGTAGGTTGGATGTCTTACGAGCAAGACTTTACTTACAAGTCGACTCCACAACATGTGCAATCGACTTGGGGGGCTACTGTTCTGGATCCAGCTTTGGGCTAGAGATAATGGGCCTAGGAGCCCAATTCTAAGCAAGCCCAGTCGCACTACTATATATACCACTCCACACTCTAAAATAAGGTATGCTTTCTCCACTCCTCTCATACGCTCCATTTTGATTATGGACTAACTTGGGCGTCGGAGTGCCTGCAGGTGGCGGCCTCCCCGCGCTTCACATCGGAGCTGATATCGTCTCAGATCTCAGATTTCCATCACCGCCGTGAGGTACGATTTTCTCTCGAGTTCGGTTTGGAACAATATGATAATCCTAACTACTATCTAATTTGGATCTTGGAGAACTTAACCGCGTATGATGGTCATCAACGGTGTGCGTCTCCGGCATTGAGCTTTCAGAAGAGAGTAGGCTTTTCTTGAAAGAGAGAGGTCATCAACTGTTTCTCCTGTTTGTGTACCATATTCATGTATATTGATATCAAGTACCTTTGTAAATTGTTGAATATATGAGTAATGATATCAAGTTTCTTTGTACATTATTAAATACGTGACTATTGAAATCACTTGGTACTTTCGGATTTAGTTGCCAACCCAATTTCATTTGAAGGAAATTGCAGCTCCTTCTATAGGTTCATGCAAAAAAAAAAGCATGAACAATTAGACTTGCTATCAACTGTGCTACTATAAAAGACAAAGAACACAAAAATTAATTACTCAAAGGAGCGGAAAAAGAGTCCAATGAAGAAGCAAGTGTCTGTTGCTGAGCCTAAAGCAGCAAAACCAATTGTAAGTAAAGTTTTACTGTCATTTTGTTTATGCCTCCAGAGAATGTAAAAAAGGCACAGGATGAACTGAATTGTATCAGCGACACCGACGCCATGCCTGACAAAGATGGTGCCGACACCACCAGTATCAGTGAGACTGATTTCAAGACTGACAGAGACAGTAGTGAGCTGCAATATTTTCTACTTAGCAGTCAGTCATTCATCGACCATGATGCAGAGGAGCTACTCAATCTTGATGTTGATTGTCCTAAGATATTACCAAAAAATTGAAACTAGTGGAATAGCCAATGTCAGACTCTATTTGGATTGTCCAAATGAAATCATTCAGCAGAAAAGCCTTCAGGAGTCACAAGTAGTCCACCCCTTATTGCTAACTTGTGCAGGGAATTCAAGAATGCGCATCTCATTAGGCAAGTTGGTGTTGGTCGAAGAAGTCTATAATGCCATTGGGATTTTGACATCTTATAGTGAAAACTCAGAGAAGAAACTTATGTTGGATAATATTATCTTTGCAATGATGGAGAGAGATATGAAGTGTAACAATGGACTTATAAATGGAATTTGGAACTGGGGTTGGAGGCATGGATTTTCTTCTGATGAAGCTGAGCAAGTTGTCAATGATATAGAAAACCTTGTTTTAGGTGGATTATTGAGGAGGTAATTGTAAATTTATGGTTAAATATTTTTGAGACATAAGATGAAAGCATATTATTAGTATAATAGTATTAAATAATCAATTCATACACCCTCTAAACTCGCTAAATAATCCATATTTAATTTATTGATAAATACTACAAATTTGGATCCATGCTAATAACTGAAGTAGTTAGCTAGGTGTGTGTTTCCGGGGAATAAGGAGAAGATCAATTTTCTTGTGCATAGTTATGCCTAGTTTTGCTTGTGTGTCCAACATGTATTCCTTGTCAATACCACATGGCAGTTCCCAAATGAGTGAAGAAGATTAGCAAGAGAAAGCTCAACAGTGACCACTCCCATATTCATTGCAGGGCACATTCTCCTTCCAGCACCAAATGGAATCATCTTAAAATCTGTCCCTTTCAAATCTATTGAACTGTCAAGGAACCTCTCAGGATAAAACTCTTCAGGGTTTTCCCAATTCTCAGGATCTCTTGCTATAGCCTATGGCCCATGCATTAATATAAACTAGAGTTTTTGGTTGAATCTCATACACATCTATGTTGCACCTTTCCATTGTTTCTCTTGGCAATAGTAAGGGAGATGGTGGGAATAGTCTCAGTGTCTCCTTCTCCATTGCTTTAAAATAAGGAAGCCTCTCAATATCATCTTCAGTTATGGAATTTTTGTCACCCCAAACAGGTTTCTAAGTTCCCTTTGAACCTTGTTCATGACTCTAGGATTGTTCAAAAGTGCTGTCATAGCCCATACCATAACTGCTGCAATAGTGTATGTTCCTGCTATAAAAATGTTCTGCATATGTACATATATGCACATACTTAGTTAACTGCATAATCTGAATTAATTAATCATTAATGATCTACTTTAATAAAGCGGAAGAAGGATGAATAAACTTAGTAATATTTTTCCTACCCACTTCCAGTCTGCCTACATTCAAATTCAAATATTAATTATAATACTTTAGAAAAAACCATTAACCAATTTTTTTATTAAAGCATTAGCTTGTTTAATTCATAGCTATGCCTATAGTTTTACATATACTATATATTCAACCATATTTCAATATATTATTATATATAAATCAAGAGTGAGATAAAGATGAGTTAATTACCATAAGCACAGCTTTTATATGATCAAGAGTGAGATCAAAAGAAAGAGAGGGATTATTCATTAATTGCAGAAAGATATCAATGATATCTGTTGCTTCTTGATAATCATTGGTATTAGTCCTTGCAGGATCCATATGATCATCAATGACTCGTTGGTATATCATATCCAACTCCTTGAATGTTTTATCTAACCTCCACATAGTTCCTCTAAGTCTATCAACCCACCCCATCAATGGAAAATGATCTGAAAAGTAAAGCTCTGTCAACAAAGACTGAGCTTCATTGAGAAGCACCTGCAATGTACTTCTCCTTTGTCCATTTCCCAACCCCACATCCTCTTCATACTCACAACCATAGTTTCTCCCAAAAGCTACCCTACATATAGGTGAGTTTTGTGAGAGACATCAATGTTTCAGACAAGTTTACACCTTTGCCTGAAGAAGCATCATGTTTTGGCAGGTTGTGAATCAATTGGGCAACTTCACTTTCTCTAATGGGACGAAAAGATTGGACCCTTTGAGAGGTGAAGAGGTGAAGGATATTTTGTTTAATCTACGGGCTTGTGGGCTACTCATGGTCCGGCCGGGCTAGCTCGATGTGGGCTCAGGCTTTTTAGAGTCGAGCTAAAAAGGGCTCAATTTCTTTAGCCCAAGTCCTGTATTTTTTTGTGCTAGCCCAACCCGGCGGGCCTGGCCCATTTTGCCAGCTCTAATATTGGGCGCCAAATTTTTACGAGGACTTGGGGACTATGGGATCGGAGTAATCGCATGAGATTTTTCTAAAGCTGTTAAATCATACATGATATTTTCTTACTTTTTATGGGTCATCCCAAACAATTTGGAGACCCTATTCAAATTTGAAAAAATGGGTCTTAATTATACTCTGAATGCTAAAGTAGCTCAAAACAGATTAGCACACTCCTTAATGATCCATGTTACATTGTAACGAAATTATTATTTAGAAATTTAAGAGCAAAAACTGAATTAATGGTCTGCTACAGAGAATTGATGGGGAAACCGATGCAGCAAAGGAAGACACGGCAGAGTTTTTTTTAAATAATAAAAGAATAGTAAAAAAAAAAACTAAAATCCAAACAAATTTTAAAGATGTCTTCTTCTGTAAGTTGCCTTCTTCCTGCTTAGTTGCTTGTTTTTCGATTTTGCTTTCGCAACAGTATTCAGTTCACTACTGCTTTTCCGTTTCGTCTCCTTCGCACTCTCTCAAACTTCAGGTAACAGAGTTTCTTTCTCTAATTTAACTTCTCATTTCTCATTTTTTTCGTTTCTTTGTTTCAAAGGTTCAATTTCTTTCTCTCCAAGATCAGAAATAACTTACATTTGAGAACGAAGTAGCTTATTTCTTTTGTTTGCGTCTGCATCTACCATTTTGATTATATCCGGTGGTAAATTAATTCTTCATAATACATGAATCTTGCCTATTAAATTGTAGATTTGCCATCCTTAATAAAATATATATTTGAAGCAATTCTAAATATATATTAAATATATAATATATACAATATAAAAAACATATCAAATTGAATCAGTAGTTTATTAAATTAATTAAAATGATTATTTAAGTTTTTATAAAAAAAATGGAACTTAAAATAATATATTAGAAAAATGTTTAGCCAAGTTATTAATACATAGCAGTCAATAACCCAAACGAATGTTTAGGTGAAAGTTTTTTTTTTTTACAAAACAACCATTAGAAATTTTTAAATAACATATTATCATGAATACTTAATGAATAATGAAACCAAACACATGGCATTAAATTTTCATTTAAGTATGTCATGAAAATCTTATGAAGAGATGAGATTAATCGTTCATATATGTCATGAAAATCTTATGAGGAGGTGAGATTGTATATGTCATGAAATTCTCATTTATATATTAAGAAAAAGTGTTTTGGCAAAAAATTAAATATTTGAGATTAATTGGTTTGTACTATTGATGTAAAATGTTTTATACCATTAGTCAACAAATGGACTTAGTAAATTCTTGTTTTCCCTATTAAAAGAATAAGTGTTGCCCTATGTATCACACTATTATAAAAGGAACATAGTTTGATAACCACAAATCTTAGGTAAACGATTCGATATCCATTGAGTTTTGTTGGGTATGACTCAACCTCCAGTCACTCAATGACATGTCATTTTTTATATTTAAGTATTTTAAAATAAACTTAAATATTGTACTAATTTTGCATATAGGGTATCATACCCAACAAAACTCAATGAGTATCATAGTAGTCTCCCAAATATCAATACAACACCTTGACTCGGTGTTTCTGCATAATTTTTTGGCTTAAATGCACTTTTGGTCCCCCTATTTTACTCATTGTGCAATTTTGATCCCCATATTTTATTTTGGGAAATTTTGGTCCCCCTATTTTACAAAGTTGTGCAATGTTGACCAGGTTGGAATTTCAAACTCTAAGATGCTGACGTCTCAATATTTTAATTGACATGACAATTGACTAAGCTATATTGGCATGCCACTTCATTTCTTTAACAAAAAACATTTACTTTAGTTTTATATTTTATAAAATGTTTATTTAAAATAATTAAATAATTTTAATACTGCTTAAATAATTAAATAATTACATTTATATTTTACAAACGACCTTTCTTTCTTTCTTCCTAGAAATCCAATTTTTTCATGGTTAATTAATCCATAATGTATTTAAATTGGAATAATCCCATAACAAATGCAAGGATCATTATTTTAAATAAATATTTTATAAATTAAAGTAAAAAAAAATTGATAAAATAAACGAAGTGGCATGCCTACAAGGCTTAGTCAATTGCCGCGTCAATTAAAATATTGACACATCAGCAACATCTTAGAGTTTGAAATTCCAATTTGATCAACATTGCACAATTTTGTAAAATAGGGGTCCAAAATTGCCTAAAATAAAATAGGGGATCAAAATAGGGGGACCAAAAGTGCATTTAAGCCAATTTTTTTCATTAAATAACACGACATAATAATAAATGGATTTTCGTAAAGTAGTAATATCCATACAATGATGAAGGAGTACCAAAAGAGCCAACAAATTAAGTTATCAATTAATAGGATACTAAATAATTATCAATTTTAATTTGTTTCATGATAGCAGTGTTTTAAAAATTAGCTCGGCCGGTCGGACCAAAGGGGTAACCGGATCGAGCCACAATATGGATCGGAAATGCAGCAACTCGGTGGGAACCGCCATGACTAGGTCGGTTTTGGTGAAAACCGATGACCCGGTGGGTTTTGTAAAACTGGATCGGGTTTTGCATGTTTTTCTTAAAAACCCCAAAAACGCAAAAACAACACAGTTTAAGCAGTTAATTTCTTAAAAAAGTAAAAACTAAATTAGAAACATGAGAGAAATGAGAAGAGTGATGTCTCTTTTTCAATTTCGTTTCAAAGCTCTAATCTAAAAGTCAAAGAAGAGATTGAAAACCGAAACACCCACCCAATATTCAAAGTCAGATTATATGTATGTTTTAGGAATTATATATGTTGATGGCATAGGGATTATTAAATTTGTGGTGGATTTTTCTTAGATTTTTTGAGGCATGATGTGTAATTTTAGCAAATTATGTTTTACATGTATGAAATTTAGGTTTAAATATATGTCCTGAAAAATCGGGAATTTTTTAATAAGGACCGGGTCATGGTCATGCGGTTCAACTGTCGACCCCTCGATTCGATCCTTGGCCCAGTGACCCTGTACCTTCACCGAGTCGGTCACCGGTCTAAGTTTTAAAACATTGCATGATACCCTTAGGTAATAAAAATCAGTAACCGTCAAATGGACCTAGTCTTTTCAATAAGGGACTTTCTTGCGTGTTGCTATTTATATCAATTATTATATCATCTTTGGTGGCAGCAGAATAATAGATAATATTTCAGCTTCAAAATACTTGGACATTAGGTCAGGTAGATGAAATTAATATATAAATGGTTAACTAATATTTATGGTTTATAAAACCACGGGGATGAAATTTCAATGTCGTTCGCATTAGCATGTGCAAATATCTGGGCATTTTGACAATCTTGGCTAATACTCTAAAATATGTCATCATTAACCGTTTAATGGCCAACTATTATTAAAGAAAATAAATTAATATTAATTGATATTTCTATCAATATTGCTAACTTTTATTGCATTCCCTTTATATATAACAAAACTTTTCAGCAAAACATCATTATTAGACACTTTCTTAGCACAAACTGTGTACTGAAGTTCACTTTCAGCTTGTCATTCACGGTGAATTTTGAATAATGAAGTCTTTCCAATAAGCTCTATCAAATCTTTTGGGACGTAGTATCACCAAGGTTCTAAAGTACCATAAAAACTCTAGATTTAGGTTATAAACTAACAAAAAGAATAAAGTTTTGTACAGTGAAATTCGTATAACCTAAAAATGTATGTTTAGTTGTTCTATAGTCTCCAAGATTAGGAGCAATGCTTGATTTTGACATATAGTAAACATCTCTTTCATCTAGTTCTTTATCAAATATGTAGACCAGTTGTTTCTTGATAAATGCATGTATTCTATTTCCCCGAAATATCAAAGACAAATGTTGCACAAATCAAAACGTGATTAAGCTGATTGACATGTGGTATCGTAATACAAAAGACAAACAAAAATTGTAGTACATCAAATTACTTTTGTATTTCAGATGAATCATGCCTGAATGATGCATGAATTTAACCTGTAGCACACAAGCAGTGAACCTCGTATGAATTTCCCATATTGGACCATCTTGGTCTAAATCGAAATGCATCACCGTGGGACCAGGAAAATCAAATTAATTAGCAAATACATAATAAGATGACACGTGTAATTTTATTTATTGAAATTTATTCTCAATTGTTAATTATAAAGATAAAGACTTATAGTATCAATTGTATCACAATAAATAAATAGTGATTAATACGTGTATTTATAAATTTAGAAAATATTCTCATTGTCAAAAAAGAAAATATTCTCAAATATGCTATATTATGTCAATTCTCAATAATAAAATTAAAGAATCTTTAATAATCAGCTTATATTAATAAATGAGTTATTTGAATTGAAATTTTCTTGCTCTTGATAAAAAATGAATTGACAATAGTTGTTTATTTCAATTAATTATACCAATAAATTAAACATACTTTTATTTACACGGAATTAAGTATATTTGAAAACAACAATAATACATATTGGGCAGCATTTATTCTAAAAAAAGAACTTTATTTATTTTAAAGGAAATGGATCACATAAAAAACAGAAAGTAGATAGTTGAAATGAACACTCATGTAACTAAAATGTTGAAAATAATTAAATATATAATGATTAAACAATATAGTATACCTGGTAAAAATTAAACAAACAATTTAGGTAAATTGATTATATATCACGTAAACATCAAAATGACACAATTAGATACATCTGCGAGAGTTATGTTTCTATTCATGAATAAGAAATCATCAATCATTTGTGCAACTGTGAACATTTTGAGAAATGAATCTAGAATAAAAATAGGTCATATGATAAGTCATGGTTGCTACCCAAAAATTGTCTACTTATATATATTTTGAAAGGTGAGAAATAATTTGAATTCTAAATTTTTGAAAATTGCATAAGGGATGATATTTCTCCACTGCAATCATGAGCCTTTAATTTATTTTCATATTTACTTGCTAAATGATGTTCATTATTGATTTGCCTAATATCAATACAAGGTATGATAGAATATTACTCCTGTAGCATATTGGAAATGAAGTACAGATTACATGTAGTATACATAAAATAGTACAAAATCATGATACACCAAATATTGTAATTAATATGAAATCACTGCGAGAATGACACATGGAAAAGCATTAGTTGAGATTCATTCTCAATTTTTATTAGTATAGAATACTAATTAGGAAAATGTTATATCTCGCGAGAATAAGCATAGTGAATGTATTGCGAATGACATTTTCATTTCGGTTTCTCTATTTGATGCAAATATGCAATTCAAATTATTTCAAAATATTTTGGCCCATCCTCCACCTTCAATATCCAGGCTCATTGAATCGATATTGACGGTAATGGGGATTTGACCTACATCAACCCTATTTCATGTTCTCCACAACAATCAATCGGATACCTCGTCGGCAATAGGTACAGCCTTCATGTTCGCCTCGCTAGCCTTGGGAAGATTTAGTATGGTGAAAACGGAATGGCGTAGTGTGGCGTGGTCGCGCCTCGTGCATGTGCTAGATTGTGTGCATATTTAGATGTACCTTCCATTTGATTTTTTTATCAACACTATTAAACTGGAGAGTAGATGCACTTTGCTAATGTTCAAAGTCTTCAATTTACAACTTCATTAACAAAATAATATCACCGAACCAAGAGCTCAAAAGAACAATTTTAAAATAACATGCAATTCATGTTAATGGCTCCAAAGGATTTGTTGGATCATATTTGCATCAGACAAAGGGGTAAATAAAGATATTGAAAAGATGGTTAAGAATAAGAAGGGAAAAAAGAAAGTTAGCAGAGGGATTAATAGAGAAAGTGGAGCAAAGGAATAGAGGAAGAACAACTTCGATAGTGGTCGTTTTTGATAGGGGGCATAGGGAGAATTGTTTCAGCGTCCTTGACGACACATCTCTAAAATCTGTGTCTATTTTCTTTAATTTTTGTTTATTATTTATTAGTAGTTTTTTTAAAAGGGAGGTCCACGTCATTCACAAAATTCATGAAACCAACCATTCGTTGTATATAGCAACGCAGTACAAATTAATTCACATTTATTTATTTAAATGAAACACAATTTTTAGTCTAATTCAAGCCATTTTATTTGACATTTTGTTTGTTATCTATCAGTACAATTCAAAGATAATTAATTCATTCTAGAAGTCATAGAGAAACTCATACATTATTTACCAAAATCTGTGGATCATAATTATGAGAAATAAATAAATTAATAAGTTTAAAATTAAATACTACATTCAAGTGATTATGTAAAACATTTTTTGACAATACCAAAATATTAGACATTGTCAACTCACAATGTTTAATACTATCATTTTTTTTGTTTTAAGTCAGAAGAAAATACCATTTTTCATTTGATGAATGAAATTGTTTCTTAAAATTTCATGTCATGATTATTTAAATTATGTTTTTTGATGACAAAATAATAATAATTTGAGAAACACATTAAATTGCAAATAGTGTAACCATAATTTTTTTTTTCCATTTTGATTGTTGAATATCATTATTTACTAAATTTCTTCATATAAATGCATTCAATTTATTCCTTACGTAAAAGTGTGGGACCCTAAAATGTAATAAATAACAAATGCATAATAAGATGATACGTGTAACATCATTTATTGAAATGTATTCTCAATTGTTATATATATAGATTATTCAACTTTATCAGGATTTTAATTCGTTTTTTATTTCTATTTTTGTCACTCAATGTGAAATATGGTGCAATTTCGCAGAGATGAAAATCTTAAAAGACAAAAAACTAGGGATACAATCATTAGAGAGAAAGTTAGGGTGGCCCCCAATTGCAAAAAAGATGATGGTGAAGTCTCATTTTAGGTGGTTAAGATATGTGGGGAGGATATTCACAAAATCATTGGAGAGACCAAGGAATGAATACTATAGGCCAAAGCCAAACCATTAGGAGAGATTGAGAGCTAAATGCCTAAATGGTCTATCTGTGGACTTTTAACACATCCTATATGTAAACAAAGTGAAAAATTGTTTGGTTGTTTTTGTACGTGTGAATTTTGATGTAGGAACACACATTAGGAGGGTATAGTTTTGGTTTTAGCATAATAATTATGTAATCAAGAGTTCACATAAATGTCGGAGCAACCACCACCAGTCGAGGACATATTTTAAAAGCTCTTCTTCATTTATTTTATTCATTACCTATATTGCTATAGCATTTAGTGGTGTGATGTCTCTATTGCGTAGTTACAAGAACAGTTTATCGCATCTTTCTGAACTGCTGTTACAGTTCTTATTAACATTTCTATTATTTTTAGGAGCTTCTGATCTAAACATAAAGATGGAGCTGAGTAATATCAAAGAGTCATTTGACTGTGTGGCTAAGAAGCAAAAGTTATCCTCTGTAAAGTCTGAACAAATTGTTGACCGGATATGCTATGAAATTGAGCAGGCATTGGCTACAATTCAGTCACCACATGAATCCTCCACTCCCCTTGACCAGAAATCAATTCTGACAGAACTCAAGTCAAAGCTCAATGCAATTGAGGCACCTCAACAGTTAGAAGAATCAAATAAGGAATTGGATACAAGTATTGCCCAGTATCAAAAACTCCTTGAAAATTTGTTAAACTCTGATATATCAAAGGCATACAGAAATGTGCACTTTGATAGTCATACTATCAATCAGATCATTGCAAGCAACTTTTATCATCAAGGTTTATTTGAACTTGGAGATAGCATCATGAACGAGGCTGGAGAGCCTGATGCAACGGCACTTAGATCTCAATTCTTGAAAATGAACACTCAAGCCATGAAGTTGGAAATGAAAGAAATTACTCAAGCCATTCCATTTTTGTCTGTCCCGTGTGTTTGGAGGAAGCCAGTAAAGAGAATCCTCCATTTCGGCTGCGATGTGGCCATGTCGTTTGCAAGCAAACATTGACTGAGTTGAGTAAGAGGATATTTTTCAAGTGTCCATTATGTCATACGGAAATTTATCGTGGAGAACGACACAAAGAGCTGTATTTCTGATGATGTCTGTGCATTTCACTCTCTTACACCGGCCCAATAGGCCTAGAGACCCAAGCTAGGGCTTTAGGCCTCACAAAATTTGACAAAAAAAGGCCTCAAAATTTTATTGGTATATAATATGTATTATAAATTTCATTAAAATAACAAAGCTTAGCTTAGCTCAAATGTTAAACGGCATTCCCTCATCTGTTTTTGGTGTGTGGGTTTGATCCCCTCCTCATATACTTTTGTTTTGATTTGTGCCCTCCTCATATACTTTTGTTTTGATTTGTGCTAAATAACATGCTAGATAGCCTAACAGCTTTAGTCCAAAATATTTTATTTTATTTCAGAAAGAAGGGTTTGAACAAGTGGATAATTTTTTTCCAATTATCTGTGGCACTAAAATCCAAAATTTCCCAACAAATAAAAAGTTTATCTTATAATATTTTTTATGTCAAAATATATTTTCAAAACATATTGTATGGCCAATTGGCCATTGTAATTTTTACTTAATTAAATATCATTAAATCCATCACATGTATATATTTTCCATGTCGATTGTTTTATAACCTTTCTTATTGTGTCTCGTACAGTTTATTTTTTTTGGTGGTACTCGTATAGTTTATTTAATTTATTGTTATTAATTTAATGATCACACAATTCATAAAATAACTGTTCTTTTTATTTAACTTAATTCATAATACTCATACAATATTTATAATTATTATTTTTTTATTAACACAATATTTATAATTATATAATTCATTTGATAAAAAAATTATATAATTCATATAATGACAATTCATACAATTGTTTTACATGAATGAATTAAATATTTATGATCATACAATACTTTCATATCGCGATCATACAATACTTACAAACAGTACATCTTATCATACAATTTTTTGCCAAAGAAAAATCATACAATATTTATTTAACAACCGTATGATCACACAATTCATTTTATATGACTTGATCATACAATATTCATTGAGACAGAACAACAATTGTTATAAATATTTGTGATACTTGATCATTGACTTAACAATGATTTCTCATCACAACAGTTATAAATTGTATAAATTTTCTAAGGTTTGTTTGGGAGGGGGAGTTAGGAGGGAAGGGAGGGGAAGGGAAGGGAAGGTTTATGGGGAAGGAAACTTGTTTGGGAGTTAAAAAAAGGATGGTTTTGGGGATTTTGTTAAGCCCTCTTAACCTCTCCTAATGGTCCATTTTCGAATTCCCCCAATTTGGGGTTTTATGAGGTTTATGGTGCGAAATGACATGTTTACCCTTACTACAATTCGAAAATGACATGTTTCCCCCAATTTGTTGTGCACTTCTACTCTTAATGAAGTCTTGTAAATGCTGAAAAATGTGGTTAATGGTCGACTATAAACATGTACTATAGCATTTAGTGCTGTGCTGTCTCTATTGCGTAGTTACAAGAACAGCTGTTACAGTTCTTACTAACCTTTCTATTCTTTTTAGGAGCTTCTGATCTAAACATAAAGATGGAGCTGAGTAATATCAAAGAGTCATTTGACTCTGTGGCTAAGAAGCAAAAATTATCCTCTGTAAAGTCTGAACAAATTGTTGACCGGATATCCTATGAAATTGAGCAGACATTGGCTACAATTCAGTCACCACATGAATCCTCCACTCCCCTTGACCAGAAATCAGTTCTGACAGAACTTAAGTCAAAGCTCAATGCAATTGGGGCACCACAACAGTTAGAAGAATCAAATAAGGAATTGGATACAAGTATTACCCAGTATCAAAAACTCCTTGAAAATTTGTTATACTCTGATATATCAAAGGCATACAGAAATGTGCACTTTGATAGTCATACTATCAATCAGATCATTGCAAGAAACTTTTATCATCAAGGTTTCTTTAAACTTGGATATGACTTCATCAACGAGGCTGGAGAGCCTGATGCAACGACACTCAGATCTCAATTCTTTGAAACGAACACTCAAGCCATGAAGTTGGAAATGAGAGAAATTATTCAAGCTATGGATGATAAAAACGTTGAGCCTGCCGTTAAATGGGTGTCTGTTAATAGTGAAAAACTTACCCAGATAGGTGCATCCAATCTTCTGTTTGAGATTCCCAAATTGCAGTTTGTAAAGCTTCTGGAAAAAGAAACCCAATCTGCTATCATAGAATTTGCCAATACTCATTTAGCTCCTTTACAGCCTCGTCATTTTAAGGGAAAGGTCGAAGACCTTATGGGGACGCTCTCATATGCGGGAAGACTTGAGAGCTCCCCTTATTCTGAGTTGACTTCCCCAGATCTTTGGGAAATAACAACAAAAGACCTGGCGCGGCAGTTCTGCACTCTTATGAAACGGCAAGGGTACGAGGAACCACTGAATGTGGTTGTTGCAGCTGGGGCTGAAGTGCTCCCTACACTGTTAAAATTAGCAAAGGGTCAGGATTGGCAGGAAATGGAAGATGTGCCTGTAAAATTGGGTCAGGAATTTCAATTCCATTCCATTTTTGTCTGCCCCGTGTGTTTGAAGGAAGCCAGTAAAGAGAATCCTCCAATTCGGCTGCGATGTGGCCATGTCGTTTGTAAGCAAACATTGAAGGAGTTGAGGAGGAGGTCATATTTCAAGTGTCCATTTTGTCAAATGAAAATTTATCGTGGAGAACAACCCAAAGAGCTGTATTTCTGATGTCTGTGCATCTCACTCTCTGACACTCTTACATACATTTCAGTGTTGTATTTTTCAATTCCCTAATCTGATAGTCTCACTATAGTGTTATGACAAGTTGGAGGCTGAGTCAACAAAGAAAAATGAAGTCACACATGAGACAAAAGAATGGATTGAATGGTTTGTGTTAGTGAATGAATTCGTGAGTTTATCTCTTACTGGATTAAGTGTTGCTTTTAAGAAAATAAAGTAGTGAAACAAGATGTAAATAGTAAAACTCTTTGGTGATAGCAGCATAACTTTATTAATATGATGTTCAACTTGGAACAATTTTACAATTACTCTTATCAAAGAAAACCATAATTCTATTCTACAACCATCCACCCAAATTGATTGAGTTTTTCACAACCCCTTTACAGAATTTTACAACAAAGACATCAAAATTAAAACCAAAATAAAGCCTTATGTGCTTGACTTCTAGCTTTGCTGCATAATATCCATTTTCTTGACTTCAAGCTTTGCTGCATAATAAGGCAAACCACAAATAAGAAATTAGAGAAAGCAAAAGCCTATGATGCACGAGTACGGGTACGGTACCGGTATCGGGTACGGGTGCGGGTACGAAATACGGCATTTTTAAAAAAACTAGGGTACGGGTACGTGAATATATATATATATATATATATATATATATATATATATATATATATATTTAATATAAAAGAACTATATTGTTCAAATAAATTCCACCAAAAAAATATTGTTCAAATAACATCAAAACATTGAAATTAAAATATTGTTGCTAACAAAATTCAAATTTACTCTAGACTATAAAATCACACTCTAATAGTGTCAACATCATTAGTTCCTGCTCCATCATTGGCAAAAAGAACAGCCTCCATGTCTGGTTCATCAAGAGAAAGATTGGCAACCTCAAGAATTCCTGCTACATCAAATTGACCCCATTCATCTCCACCAACATCCCCCATTTTTGACTCACCCTCATGATACTTTTTACTCTTCCTTGAGAGAAGACGAAGATTTGTATGAACAAAAACTAAATCTTCAGCTCTTTTGGGGTTGAGCCTATTTCTTTTCAAAGAGTGAATAAAAGAATATGTGCTCCAATTTCTCTCTGCACAAGAGGAAGAAGTTGGTTGTGAAAGGAGCCTCAAGGCAATTGCCTGAAGTTTAGGGATTGATGATCCATACATGACCCACCATTCCTTTGGTTGCAAACTCCACCTATGTTTCAATGAATCAACCTGGCTAAACTCTCCTTCAGCACTCGAGAACTTAACAAATTCTGAAGTTGCCTCTAGTCTTTCATTTTCATCTACAAAGTAACTCCTTAGGCATCTGTTTCTTTCTGTAGAGATCTCATTGTCTCTATGTGGGGCAACACGGTTTGGAGATTCATCAAGCCATTGTCTACAGTAATACCTATTATACAAAATATAAATTAGTTTATAGTAAGCTAGTTAAAACTTAAAAGAAAAAGTACAATAAATCAAAACTCACCTAGGATTAAGAGAATGAGCCAAACAATGAAGAGGTGTATAACTTTTAGTCCATCTATCAATTAAGATGTTATACACCACTCCATAAAAGGTAGAGTCTTGACTCAACTCCTTACCCTCATGTTGATATATTGCTAATTTGACTTTCTCAATCATAGAATCCCACTTCTCATAAACCAAATGAAGGTTTGGCTCATCAGTATCACAAGAACGAAGCATGTCATAGATGGGATTTGTAAATCTCAAAATATAATCGACTTTATCCCACCATTCATCATTTAAAATTGTGTCTTTCACAAATGCTGCCTTTTGTACATCATCATCTTTATAGTGAGACCATTGTTCACTAATTACCATAGATAAGAGACCTTGTTTGATAGCTTTCAACCTCTTAAGCATAACAATAATAGAAGCAAATCTAGTCTCAGCAATAGAAAGCAGCTTCAAATCCACAAATCGGTTGAAGATAGCTAGTCTCATAGAATGATTCATAATGAAATTTTTAATAAAAAATGCATCATCTGCCGTTGTTGTAATCCAATGACACTGTTGATAAACATCTTTATTGGTAGGTGTATCTTTGGGTGCACAAATATTTTTGAGTGCCAAATTTAATGTGTGCACTACACATGGTGTCCAAAAAATTTGAGGATACATACCTTCAACAATTGAACCGGCAGCCTTGCAGACAGGGGCATTATCAGTAATAACTTGGACAACATTGTCTACTCCAACCTCTTCAATTGTACTCAGTACTCACAATGAGATTGGCAATATAATGCTTGTCCTTGTATTCTCCGGACGCATCAACCGACTTCAAGAACATGGGCCCTGAACTCGATACTGCCATAAAGTTAAGCAATGGCCTTCTTTGTGCATCTGTCCAACCATCCGTAACTATGCTCACACCTTTTTCTAGCCAAGTGTCTTTGATAGGTTGAAGTAATTTCGATACGTTGGCTTTCTCCCTCTGCAACATGGTAGTTCTTATGGAATTATAACCAGGTGGGACATAGCCAGAGATATTAGTGTTTGCCGCATAAGTATACGAACTGATGAAATACGGATTTCTAGCAACATTGAATGGCAAACCAGCGGAATAAAATAGCCTACAAATTTCTGCTGATAGATGGTCTCTTGCCTCGTTATTAAAAGCCTTTGCTAAAGGCCCATCACTTCCCCTTCTTTTCTTATTCATATCAACTGGTGGATTCAAACTTGTAGTTCCCGTTGGCAAAGGAACCTCTATTGGCTTTGATTTCTCATTAGCATTTCTCTCAAGTTCTCTCATCTCAATAAGATATTCATTTGTCACTTGAGAACATATAGCTATCCCTTTTCCCTTGTCTCGCAACAAATGGCATTTTACTCTAAAATATGAACTCTTGTAAGTTTGATTGCAATAATTGCAGCGCCAAGTTACATTCCCTTTTCCTTGAGTTCTATTTTGAACTGTGGTCACATATGCCCAAAGTGGATAATTAGTGTCTATACTTCCTGTTCCACTTGTAAATTTATCAGTTAAGCACGTAGCACTATTGTTTGGGTTGCTGTTCCCTACCCCACTACCACTAATATTAGGTGGTTGTGAATTCATTTGTGAAGAAAGTATGAATAAATATTCATTGGAGTATACTAGTTATGGAATGACAATATAAAATAATTAAATAAGTAAGTAATCAAAGTAACTTACCTTTAGTCTAGTCAGAACCTAAAGGTTGTGATTACTGATTAGATATATATTTAATTCATATACTAGTGTAACGTTGAAACTAAAGGTTATTCTATATAGAAAAATAAAAAGTAACTTACCTTTAGTCTAGTCAGTAGCAGAACCTGCAGAGAGCAGAGAAGACAGAGCACTGAGAGCAGTAGAGCACTGGAGCAGCAGAACGTGCAGACTGCAGAGAGCAGCAGAGATACGGCGCAAAAGTAAAAGGTTCCCAAGAAAGCCTTTAAAAAACTTTAAAAACCCTATTTTTTATTGTTTTTTAACTTTGGCCCGACCCGAATACATCAAAACCTGCGTTTTTTTTTCATCTGGCTGCGTACCGAGCCGAACGGAGCCGCACCGAGCCGCGCACCCAAACGTCAAAACAAAAAAAAAATCTGGTACGGATCTGGTATGCACCCGACGCGTACCGTACGCGTACCAGTACCTAGTACGCACCTGGTACTGGTGCTTCTCCCATTTACACGTACCGGTGCTTCAGAGGCAAAAGCTCATAATAAGTTTGGGACATTACTTTAGCTGCTGTTCAACAAGCCAAAGATCAAACTAAACTAATTTAACCAACATAATAGGGAAATGGCAACAGATACAAGTGGTCGGTCGGCAACGCGAACACTCGCGGAAGCGCAAACAACTTTGCAGCAACGGGAACAAAAAAGATTGGAGGTTACAAGAATGAAAAGAATGTGTTGGAACTTTGTTAATTGTGAATTGAAAAAGTCCCACATTGGATAGAATAAACACTTTATGAGTATTTATAAGTGTGGACTTTATACCTTGGGTTGGAGCCTAACGGGTACCTAATTTTGTGAAATGGAGAGAACGCACATAAACTGACCACCACACATGCGTGAGCGCCGCCAGGCCGGTACCGGGCTTGGGCTTGGGCTGTGAGGTGTAATTTAATTTTTTGCGAAAATAATTAATTTATTTTATTTTGGTGCGTTCCTCGTCTAAATTCGTTGAACTGACCGGATACGATGAACTAACCGTTGTATATCTGTTCCTATCCGTTAGTAAACAGATTCGTTGAATAGAGTCGTTTTGCGTCTGTTCTTATCCGTTAGTGACTTGGAGCGCAAGCACTCCGTTCTTATCCACTGTTGCTTGCGCATCAAGTCGAATTTAAAGCCTATAAATAGGTCCCTCCCTCACTTCATTCTACACCCCACTGGACGATAAATTACTCCTCCAGTTTTCTCTCCTCTCCCTCAATAATTCTCTTCTCTTCTGCTTTAAAGAATGGCCTACGAGCCATATTCAAGAGTGGTCTATGAACCATATTATAGAGTGGTCTACGAACCATATTCAGAGTGGTCTACGAACCATATTATTTGAGTGGTTTTTGAACCATACTTTGAAGGTGTATTTCTTGAGCGAAATTTTACTGTGCAGTAATATTTCGTAACAGTTTTGACTGGGCTGTTTTATCCTGGGGACGTCGTGGTTGATAGTCTGCCTGCACAATTTTGAGCAGTGCCACGAAACGTCTTAAAGAGAGCGACCTAGTCCGCGACTCAACCCAGTAATTTCTTCGGTGGATTGATTTTCTGAAATTATTTTCTGAAACTCAAAAACAACAATTTTAAGACGTTTCAAAATTTAGCCATGACTACCGAAGACATTACTGGCTTTGATTCTGCTGTTTCTAACTTCAACAAATCGTTTCATTTTCAAGAATGTCAATGGCAAGAAAATAAATTTTTATTAAATATGAAAAATGTTGCCAACATTTAAAAGATGACATTCATGTGCTCACTGAAACAGTTGATCAGAAAGGAAGGGATAAAATAGCTAAAGAAATATTGAAATAGAAAGAGAATTATTTTCTCTATACAACTTATTAATGGAAAGAGAATTATTTTCTCTATAGATAGAGAATTGTTTTCTCTATATAATTTATTATCATTGGAAAGAGAATTATTTTCTCTATACTATTTATCGATGGAAAGAGAATAATTTTCTCTATACGGTCTTATAGAAAGAGAATGATTATCTCTATATTATTCTTAATTCTATGGAAAGAGAATAATCATCTCTATAAGAATGAATTATTTTAATTCATATTGTCTGGGAAAAGTTCTGGCTAGGAAAGACTTGGTACTTAAGCGTGTCCGTTGTGACCCACCTCTCTTTCCTGGGAACTACTCGACAAGAATGAATTTTCTTAATTCATATTGTTGCCGTTAGTGGTTAATGCTAACGGTTAATGATTTTAAATCATAGAATTGCTTTTTAGCAATAACATTATTTTTGAGAAGTTATACCTTTTACGATATATTGCAATATTGATTGCAATATAATTTTGAGAAAACCTTTCAAAAATTAAAACACTAATCAGGCTCAAAGGAAAAGCGACTAGAATGGGACACCCCAAATTTCCCATATTCTAAGCATCAACTACCACCACCTAGAAATGATGCTGCTCCTCTTTTTAATTGTTCCAATTGCGAGGGACCAGGTCATATGACACGCAAGTGTAGGAACAGGTGAAGTTCTGCGCCGCAGGCTAACCTGATTGAATAGCAATTTGTTGCTATAATTTTTGAAATCAACATTGTTGGTAAATGCGAAGGTTGGTAGATGGTCATTGACTATGTTTTGAACATAAACCGTTGTTGAAAATAAGAAAAGGATGCTGAGCCTGGTGAAAACTTTCTTTAAACAAATATTTTTTAACTCATTGTTTACTTCGTCTACCGGAAGTTTTGTGCGCTATACTATTATTTTACACGTACTTGATTTTGACGTTTAAACAAACGAACTCTTTCAGTAAGAGCTAAATAACATTTTTCAAAAGTTATTTTTTTAAATGACTTAAAAAAATTGTGATTTTTGAAGTCAAGCAAGAATTTTCAAGACTTCGCATAAATCAGTAAGGAAATCTGAGTATTAGTTTTGACTCACTCAGATATATGCGAATAAGATAGAACGTTAATCAGAAATGGAAAACGATAGTTTACCACTTTTATTTATAATTGTTTTGACTACATTGTAGTATACTTTGGGAAAAATAAAAGTGAAGTGCTTGACATATTCAAAGTTTTCCATTATAGCTTTTTGAAAATCAATTAAGAAGAAAGGTTAAGAGCTTTTATAGCACATGAGGAACGGAGTATGATTCCCATTAATGGAATTATACATGAAACGATTGCATCATATTTTTATGAAACGAATGGTACAGTAGAAAGAAAAATCTTTACTGGTTTTTGCTATTTTACTGAATTCTAGCACTTGATCTCTCTTGCTGTAATTTTTATAAACTGTTGGTTATGTAATGAATAGATTCACTGAATCTAAAGAAATTAAAATTTCCTTCAAAGATCTTGAAGAAAAGACAACTCATCTTGTCTTATTTTTGAATTTGGGATTGCTTGGCTTATGTCATAATTCCAAAAAGAGTTAAACTCGCCAGTAGAGCCTATGAATATGTATTCATTGGGTATGCAGTAAATAGCAGAACATACAGGTCTATGACCTGAATGTGAAAGTGATCATAGAGTCAAATGATGTTGACTTCTATGAAAGTAGATTCCCTTTTAAATCAAGAAATAGTGGGGGCACTGGAACTGCTCAAGTTTCTGTGCCTAACGGAAAACAACGTAGAAAGGAGAATGAAACCTCAAAGAGGTAAGAGAGCACATGTTGCTAAAGACTATGGACTCGACTATACGGTCCATACATTAGAGGAGGATCTTACGAGCATTCAAGAAGCTCTGCCTTCATTGAATGTTGATTTGTGGCAAGAAGCCATAAATGATTAGAAGGATTCTCTAGAGTCTAACAAGACACGACACTTAGTTGACTTGCCTCCTGGTTGCAAACCCATTGGTTGTAAATGGATTTTGAAAAAGAAACTAAAACCTGATGGCACTGTTGATAAATACAAGGTCCACCTTGTAGCCAAAGGTTTTAGACAAAGAGTGAATCTAGATTTCTTCGACACACATCCATAAGGGTACTTATTCCGTTGGCCGCTATTTACAATTTGAAAGTACGCCAAATGGATGTCAAATTTGATTTTTTAAATGGTGAACTGGAAGAAGAAATCTATATGGAGCAACCTAAAGGATTTATAATCCATGGGCAAGAAAACAAGGTCTGTAAGTTGGATAAGTCTCTGTATGGTCTAAAACAAGCCCCTAAATAGTGGCATGACAATAATTTGATTATATCGAATGGGTTTAAAGTGAATGAAAGTGACAAATGCATTTATTACAAATCCGAGAATGACATTTGCACTATCATATGTCTCTATGTAGACGACTTACTCATATTTGGATCAAACATTCATATTGTAAATAAAGTGAAATCATTGTTGTGCAACAACTTTGATATGAAAGACCTCGGAGAAGCAAGTGTAATACTTGGTATTAAGAATACTAGGTCCGAGAAAGGAATTTCTTTGGATTGACCTCACAAAATTGAGAAGATCTTAAAGAAATATAACTACTTTGGTAGTAAACCTTCCTGCTCACCATACGATCCAATTGTCAAACCCTTAAGATCACTGGTAACAGTGTTAGACAAACGGAATATGCGAGCATCATTGGCAGCCTAAGGTATGCCACTGATTGTACTAGACCCGACATTGCCTATGTCGTGGGAATGTTGTGCAGGTTTACCAGTCGATCTAGTATAGAGCATTGGCACGCTATTGAGAGAGTCATGTGATACCGTAAAAGGACCTTGAATCTCGAAATACATTATCAGAGATTTCCAACTGTACTTGAAGGATACAGTAATGCTGATTGGAATACTCTATCAAATGATTCCAAAACGCCTCGTGACTATATATCTAGTATATATGGTGTTATTGTCTCCTGGAAATCTAACAAGTAGATCATTTTGGTTCAGTCCACTAAGGATTCTGAAATGATAGCACTGGCATCCGCCAGTGAAGAAGCTAGTTGGTTGAGATGCTCACTAGCAGAGATTCCTTATGGGAAAACCCACGACAGTTGTGTTGATTCACTGCGATAGTACCGCGGCTATTGCAAAAATAAAGAATCGTTATTACAACGATAAAAGGCGACAAATATGTCGTAGGAACAGCATTGTTAGAGAAATTCTCTCAAAAGGAGCTGTGAGAGTGGATCATGTACACACTGATTAGAACTTAGGCGATCCTTTGACGAAAGGATTAGCCAAAAAGAAAGTCCAAAATACATCTCAAAAGATGGGACTACTGCCATTAGAACGATGAGTCACTCATGATGGTAACCCAACCTAAAAGACTGGAGATCCCAAGAATTAGGTTCAATGGGTAATAACAAGTTGTGAAGTGATAGGAGATGAACATGCTATTGAAAGAAAAGAAGCATGAGTCCTGAAGCGAAGCAGGTTGAGATAATAGAAACTCTTAATGAGATCTATACTCTATGTGGAGTGGAGTACCTAGCTACAGGAGTACTCTTGATAGACTCACCTTTGTGAATGTGGAAGTGGGGCCGCTTCCTATGGAATTTTGGGCAGACATTCCTAGAGCGTTCACTAAACTGGGATAGACGTGCAGGGCCATAAATGCACGGGCTTTTGAGAATACACCTACGGAAAAGGTTGTGTGTGGTTTTGACAATTAGAGATAGAGTTCAAGACTACGAGTCACTCTTGTTGAATCTAAATCTTAACCGCTACGCAAAGGTTCAAGTCGTATGACACCTCTGCTTATGCACAATCTTATGGAGGCGTTTGACGCTACTTCTGAAACTTCTTTTTAAATTCAAGTGGGGGATTGTTGGAACTTTGTTAATTGTGAATTGAAAAAGTCCCACATTGGATAGAATAAACACTTTATGAGTATTTATAAGTGTGGACTTTATACCTTGGGTTGGAGCCTAACGGGTACCTAATTTTGTGAAATGGAGAGAACGCACATAAACTGACCACCACACATGCGTGAGCGCCGCCGGGCCGGTACCGGGCTTGGGCTTGGGCTGTGAGGTGTAATTTAATTTTTTGCGAAAATAATTAATTTATTTTATTTTGGTGCGTTCCTCGTCTAAATTCGTTGAACTGACCGGATACGATGAACTAACCGTTGTATATCTGTTCCTATCCGTTAGTAAACAGATTCGTTGAATAGAGTCGTTTTGCGTCTGTTCTTATCCGTTAGTGACTTGGAGCGCAAGCACTCCGTTCTTATCCACTGTTGCTTGCGCATCAAGTCGAATTTAAAGCCTATAAATAGGTCCCTCCCTCACTTCATTCTACACCCCACTGGACGATAAATTACTCCTCCAGTTTTCTCTCCTCTCCCTCAATAATTCTCTTCTCTTCTGCTTTAAAGAATGGCCTACGAGCCATATTCAAGAGTGGTCTATGAACCATATTATAGAGTGGTCTACGAACCATATTCAGAGTGGTCTACGAACCATATTATTTGAGTGGTTTTTGAACCATACTTTGAAGGTGTATTTCTTGAGCGAAATTTTACTGTGCAGTAATATTTCGTAACAGTTTTGACTGGGCTGTTTTATCCTGGGGACGTCGTGGTTGATAGTCTGCCTGCACAATTTTGAGCAGTGCCACGAAACGTCTTAAAGAGAGCGACCTAGTCCGCGACTCAACCCAGTAATTTCTTCGGTGGATTGATTTTCTGAAATTATTTTCTGAAACTCAAAAACAACAGAATGAAACATGCTAAAATGGGATTACTTGAAATGAGAAGAATTTACATTGCACACATGAGATGTAAGGATGATGCAGAGTTGAAAATGGAGGTTAAAGGAAGAAGGAAGAAAGCATAAGCGTGAATTGGGAAACTTTGAGTTGCACCGCTTTTTTTTTTTAACTTTTGTTTTCATGTAAATCTCATTCGTTAAACTAATCCAATGGTTAGTATTTTTTCTGTTGAAATGGCTGCTGAGAAGCAGCTGCTGAGGATCCGAACCCATATCTCTTTTGACAATAAAATGATGTAACTTCAGTTATATCTAAATCGTGGAATTTGGCACGATAAATATCTTCTTATAGCGATGCTTATAGATTTAATAGAGAAAATAATCCCCTCTTTCACTTTGTTATCAAACCCACAACATTAATTAATCCCTAATTCCTTAGGCAACTAATCCTTTGTTTACAACTAAAAACCCTAATTCCTTAGGTGATTATAGATGACAACAAGCATTAGAATCAAGGGTTTTCAAGATACAACAACTCAAAGATTATTCCTAAGCTAAGAGTTGAAAGTATTCAATCTCAAGCATTCAAGCATAAAATTTCCATTCCATAAATGAACCATATATCATTCCTTGGTTGATCAAATCATGAAAAGCATTAAGAATAGAGATTAAACACACAAAGTAGAAGAGAATATGACATTGAGAACAAATAAAATCAGTTACAATAGTGATTCACCAATATTCATTCATACCTAACCCAAAAGGGTTTAGCTAGACATAGTAGAAGAAGAGGGAAAATAGAAATTACAACTCAATGGAGAAGATGAACTCATTTGAAGCTTCCAATCTTGTTCCCAAGCCTTGAATCTTCAATAGAGATGAAGTGGAGAGAGTACTTTTCAGTTCTAGGGTTTCAAGAGTGTAAAAACTGCCTCTTTCAGATTTTCTAAGCCTTTATATAGCCCACCAATTAGGGCAACTTTCCTTTGTAAAAAGACCATAAAAACCCTCTAAAAATGTGGTTTATATATTTCAGGATAAAGAGTTTCGCAGTGGGTCCCGTTCTGAACTCTTCTGCATGATAGAAAAACAGACAGTTTTAAAGGGCAACTTCCACTGGTGGAAGTTCAGTGTAAAATGTAACTGCTGCTGTATTAAGCTTAACTTCCACCAGTGGAAGTTTAGTGCAAATTTAGACTGTCTGGTGCTGCCATAATTTTGTTGTAGTGCAGTCTCCCTTAATTCGCTCCAAACTTCATCTCTAGCCTGCACAACTTGTTCTTCCACTTAGTCTAGCTCCTGTGCACAAAAAATACGAGAAAAACCGGCATAACAACTACACGAAAACTAGATTTATAAATTCACAAAATCTGCTCAAACTTTACTAATTTTTCTTAAAATCTTCATGGAAAACACAGTTTTTAACATTCAAAACAAGCATGTGATATGGATTTATCAATAACCCACTAGAAACTATGCTTCCAAGGTTTGGCAAACTCACAATATGGCTTAAAGAGTTTGGGAGCGTCCTGACGTCCCTTCAACGAAAGTTGTTCCCATCGTGAAGAAAAGGGCTCACTTCAAACAATGTGAAGAAAAGGGCGCAGTTAACCCTCCGATCTATAATCGTCATTAGTCACTCGAACGCTTTAAGGAACGCCTATGAGTTGATGTGTAGTTGAGAGGGGGAGACCCCTAAGTATCGTAAAACACGTCGCTGAAAGAACGTAAAGGGCGGGCGATTCCAATATCCCTAAGCGCGTTGGAGAACATGATAAATTTCAAAGTTGAAGGTATGCTGGCCGCGTTATCCTCTTCAGAAACACCTTCCACCCGCCATTCCTGACCTCTGTGGTCGACCATTTGCACTAACCAAGACTCCATTTCATCTCCGGGAAGAAAGACCGAGGAGGTACCAAGAATAGCAGAAGACACCCAAGAGCAATCATCGTTGATCACGCCCCCCCAATCTGGCTCAGTTTCTTCTTGTGGTGCCAGAATACCTTGATTAGTAGCCACCAAAAGCAGGGGGCAACCGCCTGGTATAACGAGGAAACAGAAGTGATCGCTCAAGGCGACCTAAAATGTTCTCGAGTAAACTTCAAGACCGAGCAACGTCACAAGCCTTTAGTCGCCCTACGAGCGACTTCGGCTTGGGTGAAACTGTTCTGAACTGGCCCCAATCCATTCAGAAATCCTCGACCGACCCATTATCGAGGACCAGCATGAGGAGGGCAGAGATCAACGACCCAGATCGATCCGTACAGTGATCCTACGGTCACCCGCAAATTCCTGACACTATATAAAGGGATCTGACCTCATCTGACAGATACACACTATTCACGGTATTGTTACTCTGTTCATCCTATCCTGACTTGGGCGTTGGAGTGTCATTGCAGGTACCACACGCGTGGGCTCCGAACGCGACCAGCAGAGACAACAGATCGACCTGACACCTAGGTCGTCCTCCATCGCACGACCTGAGGTACAATTCAGTATAAAACCGACTCAGGATATAAAGTAAAGGATTGTGTAATGAAATTAATACATCCTCAAGTATATGGAAATGAAATTACAATATGCTTTCTTTTCGGTATACGTGTGAGAAAAACAAATGCCTACCTAAGTTGTAATGAATGTAGGGGTGTCAAAATGAATGGTTTGGATAGATATGAATTTGGATTATAATGGATGGATCGGAGAAATCCATTTCAAAATTGGGTTTTTTTTACCCCCACACCTTCACTTTATACCCCCACAAAAAAATTTATTCCGAAAATACTTCTGTTATAAATAACAAAAACGAATTTACATACAACACAAGTAAATCGGTTTTGAACAAATTACCATTACGGATTTACTGAAACATATATAAATCTGTTTTAAATAAATTTTGGTCAACAAATTTATGTTAAAAATAATAAATCCATTTTTATAAATTTTTTAAAACCGGAATTAAAATTTGAAACATAAATCTGTATGTGTAATTGGTGGCTAACGGATTTACCTAATAATAGGGTAAATCTATTTTGTTATATATGAAAACAAATTTATCTAGGTTGGGGGTAAATCCGTTTTTAATTTTTTTTTACGAATTTATCTATTTATCGTCGTGATATGCCCAATAGATATTTTTTTAACGGTTTAGATTGCACCGACCCAATTTTTTAACGGTTTAGATTGCACAGAAATTAATAACGTGAAAATATAATAAAAAACAATACTAATAAGAAATAAATATGTCTAATACGAAAATATCGTACAATACAACAACCATAAAAATCAGTCACGTCCCTCTACCAACTCAAGCAACCTCGTGAACCGTCAGTAGGTCCGAGAGTCAGGATGATTGTCTCTAGACGCTAGCCCCAACCTCAACTGTTGGCTGACAATCATGAGTCTCTCCTCAGGTCCCCTCACACCTGGTGCTCGTGCTGCTGCCGCTCCTGCTGATGGCGGTGGTGGTGCTGGAAGGAGATGAGGAACTGATACCCTAACGTACCATGGCAAGTACTATTGGTGAAGCTCACCTAACTCCATGGCAGCAGTAGTAGTGCTCAAAACCTCCCGAGCACTGTCCCTCCATTTGGTGATATGCATCATGATTTCACTATACGCTAGACGACCGCGAATCGGGTCACGAGGGATGACCTGAAAGTATCCAAATTGTCGGAGGCACCTATCCGGCATGTAGGGAACGGTGATGTCCCCAAATGCAAGCATCCCATGCAGAGATGACCAACACTTAGATAAGTCTCCTCCAGAACTCCCCAAATGTCTCTTCAATGTCCAACGAGCTGACTCAACTCTTAAATAATAACAACAATAAACACGCATAAAAAACTTAAACACGTGTCAAAAAATAGTAAACACGTGTCAAAAAATATTAAACTACCATAAAAAAATGAAACACATGTCAAAAAATATTAAACTACCATAAAAAAATTAAACACGTGTCAAAAAATATTAAACGACCAAAATACCTGTTGGTGGTTTGATTCCCCAAGTGTGCGACCGGGTTTGTCCATGCCAAGATAAATATTTCCTTATGCTTTATCAATCATGTGTCATGCACGTATTTAATAAGAGCGGGCAAATCAACGCACGAGTCCTCAAAAATCTTCAACCGAGCTGAGTCTCTGACTCGTTAACTGAATCAATAATGTCGTGCCAAAGAGAGATGACTGAGTGTTGCCTATCCACATGCACCGACTCTTTAATCTTCGCATTGAAATTTGTAGCAGAAGGAAAGACATCAAGAATACCAGACATAAGACTAAGATCTCTGTCAGTGAAGAATACCTGAGGTTGAAGCCCATGTATATCAAACTACTCTTTCAGTTGCTGTAATGCCCAAGTAAAATGCTTTCCAAGCTCGTGTGCAATATAGGCAAAAGCAACTGAGAAAGTTATCTCCGTTGAAGTGACACCTACAATCTCCAATAAAGGTATATTATATTTATTGGTCTTGTAGGTGGTGTCGAGAATAAGAACCTTTGGAAACAAACGGAATAACTTAATAGAAGTGGGATGCGCCCACATGATGTCACTTACCACATCTGACCCCTCAATTTTCCTGCTCCAACATAAATAATTCTCGGACTCAATCAATCTCAAAAGCTCTCGAATGTCCGTTCTAGAACCCCTCCTAGAAGACCTATAGGCGTAACGCTGCCTATATATTTGAGGAAGAGAAGTGACATTGCCCGGAAAAATTTTCTTCAAAGCATTAAGACTATCTTTTGGGGCAACCCTCAAAGAAGTGTGCTCAGCAACCATAGCCTTCTGCTCCTTTGTTAACCGACCCAAAGCTGTCAACCCGACCGGAGTAGTAAGCAGCTCATGTGTGTAGACCACACCTAACCTTCACACGCCAACCCCCATCACGAACTGTACAAGTAGCTCTCAATTTAAACCGACAGTTTCTTCTCTTAGACCCGATAACTCTAGAATCATTACTGAACTTCCCTTGCTTCTTGCAACCAAAAATAATCTTATCTCTAGTCCCCCCTTTACCTCCACCTTTGCAGGATCTAACAATGATAACCACAACTTCAATACGTCTCCCAACCTCTTTTGCCCAATCAATAACATCCTGGTGTGTAAAAAATATCTACAAAAAATAAAAATGTTAGTACTTAATTAATTAAATATCTATCAAACTTGATTAAAAAAAATTAGTAATTAAATATACAGTCTTCATCCTGAATGGCTCTGTAGTATCTATTTCGAACGGAACCAGCTACGACTCTGACTCTGGGTCCATATCTGTTTCAAAAATAGAACAAAAATTAGATAAGAATTAAATAAACAAATCGGATTTACATTTTAGGGACGTAAATCCGCTTTGGAAAATTCAAAAGTGGAATTACGTCCCTAAAATGTAAATCTGATTCATGAAAAGACGAAAGCGGATTTACGTTGGGGGTACGTAAATCCAATTTCAGATCGGACCTAGGTAGATCCGCTGGGACAAAAAATCGCTTTTTATACTGAAATAAATGGTCAAATCAGATTTACATTTCATTTTGATAAATCCGATTTGACCAGTTGGTGTATTATTAAATGCGTATTTAAGACTAGTCAGATTTACCTTTAACTTTGGTAAATCTGATTTCAGATATTGTGGGCCCCAACAGAGAATCTTGGCAAAAGTCAAATTCTGTTAATTATGTGAGGGGTATTTTCGAGGTTAGGCAAATATGTGGAGGTACCAAGGGATAGGGTGGGGGTATAAAAAAAAACCTATCCATTTATATGGAAATTTTGTTGTTGTGTTGGGTTCATGCATGTTTGCTTGGTGTACTTTGATTTTTTTTCGTGTTTCATCATCAGTTTATTTCTATTTGGTATACAGATCCAAGCTTGTGTGGAGGGTTCTTGCCCCTGGTGTTCTCATGTCCCAGAATCTGATCTTCACCTCTTTATCCAATGCTCTAAAGCTCAAGCTTGTTGGTCGAGTTAGGCATTTTAGATGTTGTTCTTGATTGTGCTTCTGATGCTGCGGATTTCTGTGCAGTTTTTTTCTCTACTCTTACTGTTCTTCAAGATACAAATCGTGATGCTTGGTGTATGACACTTTGGAGTATTTGGGAGAGTCGTAACAACTGTGTTTGGGAGGGGAAAGATGTGAATGGGTCTACTATTGTTTGGGCTGGTTGCCGTCTGTTGAGTGAGTGGAGGGAGCCCGCCTCTCTTCGATCGGTGTGGCTGGGCAGCAACCAACCCCTCGCTTGGTGGCTTCTTGGTCTAGACCGGTGGTTGGTTTTGTTAAATGTAATGTGGACGCCTCTTTTTCTTGGGTGGCAAATCAAGTTGGCATTGGTATTTGTCTTCGGGATGAGCATGGACATTTTATTAAGGCCAAAACCTTTAGCTACTCGCCTATCCTAGATATTCCTTTGGGTGAGGCGTTGGGTTTTCATGGTGCTCTTTCTTGGATTCGGGAACTTGGCTACAAAGACGTTATTTTTGAGCTAGATGCTAAGTTTACGGTTGTGCTTTTAACTCTAAGCTTGTTATTTTTTCTGAGTTCGGCTCAATTATTAACACTAGTAGAGACCTCTTTACTTTTTTTAATTACAACTCTCATGTTGAGTTTGCTAGGAGGAATGCTAATAAGGTTGCTCACACTCTTGCTGGGGTGGCCTTGTTGTCAGCTAGCCCTCAAGAATCAGAGGCGGACCCACATTAAGCTGAGGGGGTTCAGGTGAACCCCCTGAAAAAATATATTTGCTCTTACCACCCTATATAAATTTTTTTTGAACCCCCTGAAATTTTAAATTACACTAGTAGACCAAGTTTTGCACCCATTTGCACCAAAGACCCAACACTCACTTACCCTTTCTCTCTCTCCAACATAAACACGGTTTCTCTTCTCAGACTCTCTCTTCTCACTTCTTCCTCCATGGCTGCGCGACCACCGACACCCATCCACGCACCACGACTGGCCGACCTCCACCACCGCACCACGACTGAACCACAACCACTCTCTTCTTCAATCGTTGGTCCTCTTCTCCCTTCTCTGTTCTTCCTGCGCGCCATTGGTTTAAGAAGAAGCCACGAAATTTTTAACACCATTACTGTGAACGTGAAGCAGAAGGGCAGAAGTCACGAACTAAAGCTCAATTTTTGGTGAAAACCCTAATTTCTAATTTATCCCCAATTTCTAATTAATCCCTAATTTCTATTTGTTTGATTGAAAATTCTAATTAATCCCCAATTGATTTGGTATATGTGACTGAAATCCCCAATTGATTTGGTATATGTGATTGAAATCCCTAATTTGTGTTTAATTAGTATTAGTATAGAAATTACAATTGTTTATTGTTTTGGTATATGTTTAATTCTAGGAAGTTTATGGATAAATTTTTAGTAAAGAGAGCAAGGTCATCAAGTGAGCAATGTGGATCCATCTAAATTGCTCATTTGTTTGGCTTCTTTGGATCCATCTAAATTGTTCCCTGCTTTTGATAAGGCAAAGTTGTTGAAATTTGCAAGTTTTTATCCAAATGAGTTCTCTCCATTTAAGTTAGCGGTGCTTAATGATCAACTAGATTGTTACATCGTTGATATGCGTAGGAATGATCAATTTGCTTCTTTGAAAGGACTCCAACAACTTTCGGAGATGTTGGTTGAAAAGGGAAGACATAATGTGTATCCAGAGGTTTATCTTCTTTTGAAGCTGGCACTAGTTTTGCCTGTTGCAACAACAACTGTAGAAAAAGCTTTCTCTGCTATGAATATTGTGAAGAATAGGTTGCGTAACCGAATGGGGGATACATGGATGAATGACTGTTTAGTTACTTAATTACATTGAGAGTGATGTATTTAATAACATTGACTCTGAACTTATTATTTAACGATTTCAGAATATGAAATCACGTAGAGGATAACTATGACTTGTATAATTTATTTATTTAAATATATTAAAGTTGTTTGTAATTATATTTTTAGCTGTGTGTGCGTTTAAAAAATTTGAACCCCCGGACCCCGGGTCTTGGGTCCGCAACTGTCAAGAATACTCCAGTGTTCCTTCATGTATTTCGTCATTGATTATTAATGAAATGCACTGAGTGCTTCTTGTAAAAAAAAATACACGTGTGCTGTGTTGGACTCGCTCGGTTCGCAAGGTCATACTCCCTTTTTCTTTTCTTTTGGTAATTGTCTTCACTTAATTTGAGATCTAATTTCACTATTGTTTCAAAGAATGAAAGGCAACGCTAGATGGAAACAAGACGTATTTCAAGTTTTCTAAAAAGAAGGCGATCACAACGGTTTTCATTTTCTTCTTTCAAAGCACCTTGATTGTTAATCATAACATAGCCCTATATATAGATCAACCACCATTGAAACAAAAAATTCAACCACCATGCATGGACATGTATATATGTAGAGGAGACTAGAAAAATCTAGAAAGAAAATAGAGCATTTTTCGTTAGTATAGAAAGAAACTAGAGTTACAATCCAAATTGACCCATGCAAGTATATAAGTACAAAATGTAATGCACATGTTTTTAATCTCATAAAACTATACCCCTATATATAGATCAAGATGAATAATATGAACTTTGTTCCCTAACTATAGATGAATAATCTCAAAAACTATAGGTTCATTGCTTGGAATCTTACCACATTTTTAATTAATTTTATTTTTAAGAATAAAAAACTATATAGTATATTAAATTTTACTAATTTGTCACATGTGTAAACATAGAAAACGAATGTTACGTGTTTATAGCTGGAATTCGACTAAGTTGTTTATGTTATAAAAAAATGATTCAGTTGAATTTATATTCCATGGTCATTGAATTTATTAGAAAGAGATCAAGGTAGAGATTAGAGAATCTATTTGTCAAAAAAAGGTAGAGATTAAGATGAGAAAGTGGATTGAGCATATCTAACCCTTTTTACCACCAAATCTCTGAAAAATTTGATGGGTGGTGGGACGGATGTAACCATTTCATTATTTCACTTTATGATGGTTTTACGATTTAAGTGTCCTCAAATAGTGAATGATCCGACCCCTAGTGTGCTTGATCGCTGTCCCACAGGTATCAAATCTCTGATGCTTCTTCTGGTCGTGTTCCGAGCTCCGCTTCAGGGGGCGGGTGTACCTGCGAAGACACTCGAACGCCGAAGTCAGGAGCTAACGAGCAGAGTATAGATCTCAATGAATAGTGTGTACTTGACAACTGACGCCATTAATACTTTTATAGCGTTGGTGGGCGATCCTCGGGCGTTGGATCTATGCGTACGGACCAATCGGGGCCGTTGATCCGGTTTTCTGCTCCTTTGCCCCTTTATTGCTGGGCCGGTCCAGGTAGAGTCGCTGCAATGGGCTTCGGCCCATTCCGGAACAGTTGCCCCCCAAGCCAAGGTCGTTCGTGGAGCGGGCGTAGGCTTGTTTCCTGACCATACCGATGTTCGCTCCTCTAAGACACGAGGTTGTTTGGTCGATCGTTCGAAATAGTGATAGATCCTGCTCCATTTGTATGACACGTGGCACTTTCATGAAGCGACGTTTCACGTCCTTTCAAGGATCGTTAATGGTGCCTCGAAATTCGAAAAGGCGGCGTCTGGTTATGATGACGGTTTAGTTTTCAAGACGCGTGCAAGTGAAAGGTCACGACGTTTCGTTTGCTTGCTCCCTAAACCTTATAAATGTGCTGCCCCCCTCTCCTCATTCTTCACTTTCTTAATCCTAAAGCTCTGAAAGAGGTCATACTTTTTGCTCTCGAAACGAACAACAGTTTACTGTTCTATTCTGGCCAGGTGCTCGCCCGTGCAGTACTTCCAACTCAGGCGATCTCACTCGTCCGGTCGCTTGATTATGCTCATCAAGGAGTATACTACCTTGAGTCCGAACTTTTCTCCTACTCCAGGTATGCACTTTTTGTTCGTTTTTCTTTAGTTTGTTCTATTCTTCGTTGCGTAGAGCGAGGAGGGGGTGTCAGGCTCGGGGTCGACCTTGTCGCCCCCTTCTGCAAATCATCGTTTAGGGTGAGCCTGACTTCCCTCTCCTTGCAGGGTAAGGCAGTGGCGCGAACAAAGAAGACTGCGAGGATATCCGGTCGTCAATCTGCAAAGATGGCTGAGTGTGCTGCTCGCTCTGGAGATACTAGTGCGAGCGGGCTTCCGTCCGAGACTTTCTCTTCCACCGATCTCTCTACTTCTTCATCGTCTGGTCGCTCGTCTAACACTGTCGACACCGTTCAATCTCTTCGAGTGAACCCCGCGCCTCCTCCCGTTCCGACCAATGAGGTGCTACCTGAAGAGCACGATATGAGGGGTAGGCTCGATGACGACCGCTCTTGGATTTCTTCTGCTATAACCAATGAGCGTTCGGCCTTTCCACCAGGTGATGAGATGTTGCCGCTTTTTACTAAGCTAATTGGTTATGGCGACCAGGAATGGCTAGCTGAGGGTGTCCCGGCTCACGAGCATGCTGCCATGATTCCGACCTCTCTAAAATTTATCATGTACACCAATGTTCTCCGAGATTTGAGGGTGCGACCTCCCTTCACATTCTTCCAGAGACGCGTCCTGAGAACCCTTGGGGTCGCCCCCTCTCAACTTCACTTCAACGCTTGGGCGCTTGTTAAGTCCTTCGAGATAATAATGGCCGCTCTTGACCGGGAAGTGAATTGCCGTCTATTCTTCTCCCTATTCGATGTTAGTCATACCGTGGAGATGAAGAGCGAACCCAGACGATGGGAACAAGTTTCTTTGAAGGGGCGAAAGGGCACGATCAGACTCTTCAAACCTTTCTGCGAATCGGCCAAACCCTGGAGGCATGCTTTCCTCTGGGTCGTTCCAATCAATGATCGGGCTAAGGAGATGGTGGGAACTGTGGACACTGAAAGTCATATTACTTCGATGAAATTCCCTCTGGGTTGGTCGCACTCACACTATGACCGCGACACCATCCACTATAGGCATCAGAGGAGGCTGAGTGATTACGATATTGAGAGCGTCTTGATGCTAGAGACCCTGGTTACTTGGCTGCCCGAAGGGGTTATTCCTTGTAACAAATTCGCTTGTCTTAGGACGTCTGAGCAAGCTGAAAATAAACTTGGTGTGCTTTTACTTCTTCTTTTGTTTGTTAGCTTTGATCGTTTTTACTTCGTCTTGCCTCTAACCCTTTTTCTTTTCAGCTGAAATGTCGGGCATAGGCTTTGAAGCCCTTTTGGCCAAGACAAAGTCAAGGAAACAGAAGAGGGTGACCTTTGCTTCTCCTTCTCAACCTCTCCATGCTGAAGGCGATTATAGACCTCCTGTTCGTGACCAAGGAACGAACTCCGCTTCTAAGAAGAGAGATCGGGCTCAGAATTCTGTGGACGCCGTTGCGTTTGACCTTGATCCTCCCCAAAAAAGAAGAGAAACACCGAGGAGGTCGTCCTTGGACTTGGATGATCTTAAGGATGTAGACTTGGAACGCCTTCGAGCAGACCCTCTGCTGTTCGTTGCAGAAATTGCTCAAGCCGCTTCTCAAAAGCTTGCTCGTTATAAATCTGAGGAAGCTAGCTGTCAAGCAGGTATGCGCTTACTCCATAGAAACTTATGGTTGGAGGGTGACCTCTTGGATAAAACTGACAAATATAAGTCTGCCCTTGGTCATATTACAGATTTGCGGGCAGAACTCGAGAGTACCAAGAAAAAGCTTGAGGATGCTGAGGTCGCCCTCCAACCGACAAAGAACGCACTTGGCTCGGTCACTGCCGAACGTGACGCGGCCATAACAGCCAAGGTAGATGCTGAAGCCAAACTTGCCACCGCTACTGTCAGTTTGACCGAGCAATCTACCAAGGTGAACCAGCTGGAGGAGCAGGTGGTCGGTCTAAAGGAAACCTTGAAGGCCGTCGAGGACGAGCGGGATCAGGCCAAGGGCGAGCTAGAGGCCTTGGAGGACATGACTATTTCAATCGCCAAAGGGCGCTTCGACGAGGCTGTTGCTCAGATCCAGTATTGCTATCCCTCTCTGGAGATTAACCCTGAGATCGTGAGCAACGATCATTTTTTGTGGAACGGTCAAATCGTTCGTCTTGCGGAGAAAGATGAGCATGGGAACGCCATCCAAGAAGAAAAAGTCATCTACAGCCGTCCTGAGTGACTCGCCCTTTTTTGTATTTTCAACAAGTGTACTTTATGTTTTCTTGTAATCTTTTTGGAGCCCGGCTTTCTCCGGGCAGACTTTAATGTTAACTATCTTTACTTTTTCTAAGTTTTGATTTACTTTGCTCGCAGCCTACGGGCTTTATAATACTGTTTTAGCCCTCGTTGGGCCGATCTTCATAGGGATCCTTGTAAACAGCTTACCAAGTTTCTACTTGAGATTTAGCTCGTTTACCGGGTGTGTTCGTACTTAAGATCGCTTAAGTTTCCTCCTAAGTAGTTTATCAAACTCGGTTTGAACTTAACTCGCTTAAGAGGTAATTGGTTATTGGGTCGACCAACAACTTTTAAAGAGAATCAGAAATTAAGAAATACCTCGCCATTCAAATGACGGGCGAGCGTGTAACACCCCCTTTTTACTATTACAACTAAATAGACAATTATCAGAGTCACCTCGAAGGGCGCTACATTTTTCACCATTTTAAAAAAAAAACACCATTTATTCCAAAAAAAAATCTCCAAAATAATTTATATAAAAGAAATCACCAAGCAGCGGAAATATTAACCAGTTTAAACATCTCCAGAATTAACAATTAAAGACATCTCCAAAATTAATTAAAACAATTTCCAATAACTAAAATAATAGTTCAAAACGATAACTAACGACTCCCCGGTGCTACATATCAGAGCTGACACAGACCCAAACGAGAGAGGAGGCAAAACCTAGCAATTCCTCCACGAGCACTAGCGATCACCTGCAGCGTTGCCGCATGAGAGCAACATTCCAAGCAGAAGGGGTGAGTCTAACAGAGGTAATAAGCAGATGATAAAAATATGCTAGCATCAGGTAACTACAGCAACACAATAAAATTACACCATATCACAGCACCAGATACCAAAGGAAAAATCCATTTGACAGTGAACCACCAAAATTATAACATTCATAGACAATGGGATGATATGCAACCCCTCCAGTGGGCATATGCATGCGGTACCGATCACCAAAATGAGCCACGACGGGCATATCACCAACAAACACCAGAGGCAGAGCCTATATCACCAAAACATGCATATGACAATGCGACACCATGATTATGCACCAACTCACCATAACAAGTATTTAAAATAAATACTATATCACCAGAATCAAAACAAATGATTTCACCAAAAATAGCACCAAGTTGTAGCATCACAGCTACCACTAAACTCTCCTGAGCATACCAGCACCGCACCTGAAATATTAACACCAGACGGCTCCACAACGCGGACATAACGCACGCACACCACGCACAAGACTGGCGCACAGCGCCTAGGCACATCGCACCTACTTCAGCGGATTAATTAAAATAGCAAACGACATCGGATTTCAACAAATAAATACTTGTTGGAAAGCCCTATGGGTCTGGTTATCATCCCTAAGTTCAGTTTTTGAAGGAGAGTGTCCAATAGGTACAGTTTTCGAAAAGCACACAGGCTAGTTGCAAAAGAGGACAGTTTCTGTCCTTCAAATTCAAGCAATTCCAAAGTGACCAAAACTCAATCAAATTGCATGAAACTTGTGCATAAACTGGGGCAAATTTTGTCTAGTTTTCAAAGAAATTGGATTCGTTCGAAAAGGAGTTCTTTTGAAAACGTGGTAACCAAAACACTGACCCTGTGTCCAGATTGTTTCCAGAATCTTACTCTAACTTGTGGAATTCATATCTCGAGCTACACAACTCTAAACGCACCCAAACCAGTGCCAAATTAACAAGCATTAAGTCTATTTTCCAGAAAAATAAATCACATAATTTTTCGGTCAATACAACGTTCCCAGTCACCGAAATACTGAATCTATGCCCAAATCGTTTCCAGAATTTTAACCTAACTTGTATCGCCTATAACTCGAGCTATACAACTCCGAATTTAACGAAACCAGTGCCAAAACGACCGGCGTTAAGTCTATTTTCAAAAACAATCAACCTCATAATTTTTGGATCAACCAAACAGCGCTAGTTTTAGAAAAACCGAACCTGTGTCCAGAATCGCTAAATTGCCAAACACCAAACCCTAACGGCAACGACACCGCAACCACCACAACAAAAACGACAATTCGACAACGCGACAACAACAATCAACCACGCACAGCAACAACAAAAACACGAACAATAACAACACCATCATCGTGATACAACAATCACGCAACAACAAATAACGAAACAAATCACAATAACGTGCAATAATCATCAAAGCACCAATCTCAACGAAAACACGATATGCAACAACACGAACAATTCAACAAAACCCTAGACTACCCACACATAATTATCATCAACCCATTATCAAGGTTAAGCCCACCCTTACCTAGAATAACGTGAGCTCCGGAACACGACGAACGAGACACGAACAAAACCACAGCAACACGAACGATCTCCTTTTGAAATTCTTCGCGAAACCCTCCTCTTCTCCCCCTCTTTGCGCCGCGTTCTCTCTCTCTCACTCTCACTTTCGTTTTTCTTTTGCTTGCTGCGAATGAGGGTTTGGCTTAAACCCCCAGTGTTTAAGTTGAGGGCTCAGTAAACACTGGGCTCTCTACGTCACCACCTCCTTTACTCGTTTCACCTCCTACGCATATAAAATATTAACCTTTTAATTTATCTATATCCCACCTCCAAATTATTTTAATAATTCAATCAACTATTTTAATTAAATTATTTCCGGGGTGTTACAGAGCGGGCCTCGATAAAAAACGCCGTAGGGAAAAAGAGTGTCCCGCTCGTTTGATTTTTTATTCATTGTTCAAGCAATAACATGACATTTTTACAAACTATCAAGTGAAATATCTTCTAAGATTTGTTGCGTTCCAACTATTTGGAATGATGCCTCCGTCTACATTCTGCAAGATGTACGCCCCTTTGCCCGTCTTGGCCGCCAATAGGTAAGGACCTTCCCAATTTGGGGCAAGCTTTCCTTGACCGGCATTTCTTCGGCCAATATCCGGCCTCCTTAGGACGAGCTGCCCTTTTTCGAAGGCTCTAGGAACGACCTTGGCGTTGTGTCTTGTGGCCATCGCTTGTTTCACTAACACTTCCCTGAGGGAAGCCTTACTCCGTAGCTCTTCCACTAGATCGAGCTATTCTCTGGTCGCCTGTTCGTTTTCTGACGGCTGCATAGGATTACTCGTTCTCCAGCTTAGTTCTCCCATTTCGACGGGAATTAGCGCATCTGTTCCATAGACCAGTTTGAAGGGGGCTTCTCCCGTGGTCGAGTGTGAGGTTGTTCTGTACGCCCACAATACTGAAGGGAGCTCTTCTGCCCATTTCCCTTTAGCTTCATCTAGTCTTCTTTTGAGGCCCCTCAGGATGGCTCTGTTGGTTGCTTCTGCCTGCCCGTTCGTTTGCGGGTGTTCGACTGACGTAAAACGCTGTTTTACGCCTAGTTCTGCTAAGGCTTCTTTAAAGTTTCGGTCGGTGAACTGTGTGCCGTTGTCCGAGACAACGACCTCGGGGATCCCAAACCGCACCAAGATGTTCTTTCTGACGAAATTGAGGCAATTCCTTGAAGTAATCGTAGCTAGTGGCTCGGCCTCGATCCACTTGGTGAAGTAGTCAACTGCGACTATCAGAAACTTCAGCTGACCAGGGGCGAGTGAGAAAGGTCCTAACAAGTCAATACCCCACCATGAGAATGGCCATGGGGCGGTCAAACTGTTGAGCTCGGTTGGAGGTGCAATGTGAACGTCGGCATGCCTCTGGCACTTGTCACATTTCTTCACTAGGTCTCTTGCGTCCGCATCCATGGTTGGCCAATAATAGCCCGCCCTTAACGCCTTTTTTGCCAGCGCTCGCGAACCCATATGATTCCCACAGATGCCTTCGTGGATCTCCTTTAGTACGTAGCTTGCTTCTGTTGGAAGCAGGCACTTGAGCAAGGGCATAGTGAATCCCCTTCTATAGAGCTGCTCGTTTACGATCGAGTAGGATGTTGCTCGTTTTCGAATGAGCGCAGCTTCTTTAGGGTCCGCAGGTTCTTCCCCATCCTTTATGTAGTTAAAAATAGGGTCGATCCAGGTTTGGGCTGAGTCAATTTCACACACATCTGCTCCCAGTGTGGCCTCGAGCCTCATGCTCGGTTGAGATAGAACTTTTTGAATTGCACTTCTGTGGTTTCCAGGGTTCTTTGTGCTTGCGAGCTTGGATAAGATGTCCGCCCTAGTGTTCTCTGCTCGAGGGACGTACCTGACTTCAGCGTATTCGAATTTCGGCATCAACTCCTTGACTTTTGCGAGGTATCTCTCGAGGATCTCGTCTTTGGCCGAAAAGATGTCTTTGATCTGGGATACTGCAAACAACGAGTCTGATCGGAGTTCTACCTTCTTCACATGGAATTCCAGAGCGAGTAACAACCCAGCCAAACAGGCCTCGTATTCAGCCTGATTGTTGGACGTTGGCAAAGAGAAAGCCAAGGAGACCTCGATAGTCGTTCCTTGCTCGTTCTCAAGAATCAAGCCAGCTCCGCTGCCCTTTCCGTTGGACGACCCATCAACATGCAGCGTCCATACGTCGTGGACCGGGTCCTCCGTTCCTGTGGTCAATTCCGCAATAAAGTCGGCTAAGACTTGTCCCTTAATGGTTGAACTAGGCTCGTATTTGATTCCAAATTCCGATAATTCTACCGCCCATTTGATCATTCTACCCGCCAGATCAGGTCTATGTAGGATTTGTCTAACCGGTAGGTCGGTGCGCAGAGCGACCTGATGGGCTACAAAATATGGCCTCAATCTTCAAGCGGACACGACCAAAGCTAAAGCCAACTTCTCAATTTTTTGATATCTAAGCTCTGGCCTCTGTAGTACCTTACTAACGAAGTAGACCGGGTTTTGCTTCGTTCCTTCTTCTCGCACCAAAACAGCGGCCAAAACCTCGTCTGTGATGGATAAGTATAGATAGAGCGTTTCCCCGGGCTTAGGAGTGGTCAAGATTGGCGGTTCTGCCAATGCCGTCTTTAGTTGTTCGAGAGCTTGGTCGTACTCGAGCGTCCAGTCGAATGCGATTTCTTTCTTCAACAGTCTGAATAAGGGTAAGGATTTGTTCGCGGCTTTGGACACAAATCGTGAGAGAGCGGCAATCATGCCACTTAGTTTCTGTATTTCTTTCTTGGTCGTTGGCGGCTTCATCTCAGTCACTGCTCGACATTTGTCTGGGTTGGCTTCAATCCCTCTTTCGGTGAGATAGAATCCAAGAAATTTGCCCGCCCTTACCCCAAAGGTACACTTTTCTGGGTTGAATCTTAACGAATTTTTTCTAGCTTCTTTGAACACTTCTCTTAAGTCGTCTATGTGCGTTCGATCTTGCTTGCTTCTGATAATCATATCATCCAGGTATACTTCCACCATCTTCCCCATCTGATCGTGAAAAACTTTGTTTATCATGCGCTGGTAGGTCGCTCCAGCGTTCTTCAGCCCAAAAGGCATAACTTTATAACAGAAATTTCCCCTATCCGTCATGAATGCGGTCTTCTCCTAATCTGGTGGATGCAAGGCAATTTGACTGTACCCAGAATAGGCGTCCAGGAAGGACAAGATTTTGTATCCACTCGCATTATCGACCAGACAATCAACACTGGGGACGGGGAAAGCATCCTTCGGGCACGCTCGGTTGAGGTCAGTATAGTCTATGCACATTCTCCATTTTCCATTTGGCTTCTTAACCAGGACGACATTAGACATCCACGTGGTGTATTTTATTTCTTTTATGAAGCCTGCATCGAGCAAGTCCTCAACGGCCTTGGACGCTGCTCGCGCCTTCTCTTCCTTCAGAACTCTCCTCCTTTGAGCAACCCATTTCGCTCCTGGGTTGACTGCCAAGTGATGGCATGCCACTTGCGAGGGAATTCCGGGCATGTCCTCCGCACTCCAGGCAAACAGATCCGCGTGATCTTTAAGGCATTGGACGAGCTCGTCCTGAGTCTCAGGGGAGAGATTCTTTCCAATCTTGATTGTCTTCTTTGGGTCGTCCGCTAGTTGCACGTGACAAAACTCTCTATCTGGCTCTGGTCGCTTAATTCTGTTCTTTAATTCTTTGGTCAAGAGGTCGTCTCCTTCTTCTTCCTCACTATCTGGGTCATAATGATAAACTCCAATTTAGTGCATTTTTAGAGATATTTTTGAGTCACATTGTAGAGCAATTACTACTAATTATATAAATTATTTACTTATTTTGTTCTTTATTTTGCAGTGAGGTAGAAACTATAAAAAGAGAAAGAAAACATCATTTGGAGCAACTTGGAGATTATAATATATATATATATATATATATATATATATATATATATATATATAATGGGCTTCACATATAATGCAATCCAACTCATAAATAAAAGGCTCAAACTTACTCGAATTGAAGGAAGTATCCGTACATGAGTAAGAAGGAGGAGCACATGATATTAATTGGCCCATGAACTCAATTATCCAAGCCCAAAGCCATTTGAAGGTAATAAGGCACAAAATAGGAAATAAAAAGCAGCACACAGAGGGAGTTGGAAGAAAGGAAGCCGTGAGGGAAAAGAAAAGGCAACTCACGTGATTACTTGGAGATCAAGCATGTAAACCTAGGCACCCAATATAAATATCCAGCGCATGGTATTAAAGGGGGGCCGGAAATTGCTCAATACAAAAAGGGAGCCGTACACAACATTATAAAACACTACACTCGGCAACGCACAGAGAGAGATTGAAGGATTTTGGATACCGTTTCTGACACTGTGAGAGAGCTCTGGAGCAGAAAAAGGAGATTGAAGACTTAGACCAGGAATTTCTCTAATTATCGGGTTATTCTTATCTTTGTATTTCATCAACCTTTATTCTATTTTATTGTTCTTGATACCTATGGATACCTAAATCCTCTTCTAGGGTCATAGGTGAATCTTGCATGATTAGAGACCTCTTTATGTTCTAATTTCTTGTTTGAATTCCTGTTTTTATTTCAATTAATATTGTCCTATTGTTTTTATCACATAATTAGGATTAGCTACCCTTTTCATGTTCATAATCAATTAGTTGATCAGCGACCGTACTACAATTAGTCGGTGGACCTATAGGATAATTGGGGCTATAATTAATGCATGACCAAACTTTAATTTAGTCTTCCAATCATTCAACTTTTTGTTCTTTATGCTTTTCTTAGACTTAAATTCTTGCATGACCAAACAAGGGTTCGTTTAGGAAAAAGAATATTAATCGCGCATGACCAAACGGATTAATAGTTTTAGTAAAGGGATTGGTAATTAAATAAAATAAGGGAATTCAGGTAGAATTAGACATAGGGGAATCGAAGCTTGCAAGTGAAACTGCGACCCTAGACCTCTCTTCACTAATTAAATCTTTACTTTTAATTCTTGTCAATTATTTCTTTTTATTTAGTTTCTATAACCTTCAAATTATTTGTTTGTCTAATCAATAAATAATCTCGACTAGTTTGGTGCTTGTT
Organism: Astragalus glycyphyllos; assembly: GCA_963573325.1. Lineage (NCBI taxonomy): Eukaryota > Viridiplantae > Streptophyta > Magnoliopsida > Fabales > Fabaceae > Astragalus > Astragalus glycyphyllos. The sequence continues at coordinate 4,393,011 of OY754313.1, read as the reverse complement.
AATTAATCCATGTGGAGACAATAATCTTTTATACTACTTCTGCGAGAGAGTACACTTGCTCTAAGTGTGTTTTTGACGCAACAAGTTTTTGGCGCCGTTGCCGGGGATTAATTTGCAATATTAAACGAAAAAGATTTTTATTGTTTTAGACATTTTTTTTATGCTTTCGTTTTAATTTTATATTTTTATTTATCTTATTGAAAAAAATACAAAAAAAAAGTTGCTAATTCTTTTCCAAGAAACCATTGCAGTTCATCTTGTTTTGCAGAGAAAAGTTGAAATCATGGTTAAAACTCTTGGAGATTATATTACAGAGGCAGAGGCGAAAAGGAATTTAGAGAAGTTATTTTGGTATACCCCTCAATGTCAACGTCCATTTTCTCCTCCTCCTTATGAGTCTTATTCAAACTATTGGGATGACTATGAGCCACCTCCTTATTCCTCCAACTGGGATAATTATGAGCAACTACAAGTGTGTTTACCTTGGATTTTGGTAAACACCGCTAGTTTGAAATTGCTTCTGCTTGCAGGATCAACTAGTAAATCCTAAGACCGTTTGTGTTTAAAGTTTTTCCAGAATTGCGCGTTTAAAAGTAAAAAGAAGAAGATAACCGTCGATTTCTCCGCGAAACCGTCGAATTACTCCAAATGAGGGAGGATAAAACAAAGAGAAAATTTGCATGAAACGTAAAGAAAAGGAAAATTAAAATTGCATTAATTTAAAGGGGTGGTGCACAAGATCATACATGCGTTCCTTGTACTCGTTTCTCAGTGCGTGTCGATACTTTGAGCGTGGGAACTTGGTATGAGAGATTGTGACCCCTTTTTCCTATAAGAAACTACTATTTATACAAATAGAAAATAACTGTACAAAGTTTAAAAAATGTAACTGCTATGTGCTCTTGGTAACGGTTACTTGATCCTACTTCGACATCAGCCTCCAACTCCTTCTTGTCGAAATATCGGTCTTCAGCTTCTTCGACTTAGCCAAATCTGAGGTCGAAATCTACTTGATGCAACTTGATAGCTTAATTCATTTCAGTGTCGAAATTGATACTTGTCTCTTGAAATACAAGGTCAAACTTTAAAAATAAATCAAACCTCGTTGACTGCATTTAATTTAGCCTGTCGAAATTACAGGCTAACAAATTGCCCCCTTCAAAAATGTCTTTTTCGACAGGAGTTATGTGAATGGCAGAAAAAGAGCATTTTTGAACTCAATGTCGAAATAGGTTTTACACTTGATCGGAATATCTCACCTACCTGACGTCATCACTGTTAAATGTTGTTGGCGTTATTCCTATATTGGTGTACCATATGGCCTTCCACGTTCTGCTTGTAATTCTGACAATGCTCATATGGCAATCACAATTTCTTTTGAATGCCACGTACTTACGCTTTCTTTATCTTTATTCCAGCGTTATCTTAACTTCTTGCAATGTTGATTTATATTTTTTCAAGTATTTGCCATTTATACGCAAAATTCTTTCATCAGCGCCAATCTCTTCGACTTCATATGCGCCGTTTGAATAGACTTGTAAAATTTTGAACGGTCCTTCCCAACTTGGGGACCATTTACCAAGGACTCTATCTTTTCTATCCATAGGTAAGATAACTTTCCAAACTAAATCTCCCACGTCGAAAGTCTTCAATTTGACTCTTTTGTTATAGGCCTTAGCCACTCTTTCTTTTTGTCTTGTGAGCATATCTAATGCACTTAGCCTATCTTCATCTAAATCAACTAATTCATCTAACATCATATTCCAATAATGATCAGATGGGATTTCAAATTGTCTTTGAATCCTAGTTGATTGGAGACAAATCTCTGCTGGCAATATTGCATCATGCCCAAAAACAAGTTTAAAAGGAGTACTATTGATTGACTCTTTGGGAGATGTTCGACATGCCCATAAAATTTGGTTAAGTGTCCTATGCCAATTCTTGGGTTTTTTCCCAACATGTTTTTTAATCAAACTAACAATAATTTTATTGGCTGCTTCAACTTGACCATTTGCCTGAGCATAATATGGTGTCGAACTTAACAATTTATACCCATTTTCAGCAGCAAATTCGACCATTTTCTGACCAATAAAAACTGAACCTTGGTCTGTGGTGATAGTTTCAGGCACACCAAATCTATATAATATATGGTCTTGAATAAAATTAATCACTGCTTCTTGATTAACATTGTTTAAAGGAACAGCTTCCACCCATTTAGTGAAATAATCTATTCCTACTAATATGAAACGATGGCCTTTCGACGAATTTGGTTTGATTTCACCAATTATATCCAAAGCCCATCCCCTGAATGGCCAAGGTTTTACAATAGAATGCAATTCATTTGCAGGTACTTGTTGTATTCCTGCATGCTTTTGACATTCTTGGCATCATTTGGCAAACTCTATGCAATCTTTTAACATAGTCGGCCAATAGACACCTTGTCGAAATAAGAGCCATTTCTTTTTATGGCCTACTTGGTGAGCTCCACAAGTTCCACTGTGAGTATTAGATATTGCCAAGTATGCCTCATTTTCACTAAGACACTTGAGTAAAACTCCTTCAGGGGTTTTCTTAAACAACTCATTGCCCATGATGACATAACTTAAAGCTCTATACTTGGTTTTTCTATCAGTTATCCCTGTTGGATTTTCCAAGTAATTAACAATTTGTCTTCGCCAATCATCATTTGACATACTGTCAATGGCAAAAACTTCAAACACATTATTACAATAACCTTTGTCGGAAACTTCATCATTAAAATTTTCAATAAAATTTTCACTTTCACTTGGAGGTAATTGACTTAAGATTAAAGAGTAGCTCTTTGCCTCCTCCAGTTTTTTTCTTGACAAGGTTTCTTGTGTCATTGCTGTCGAAATTAACTTGTTTTTCATTTCGATTAGCTCTGTTAATTTTTATTTAGAAACTTTATAACCAGAAGCTATTTGTGCCAGATCATTGGCCTCTTGATTTGCAATACGAGGCACATGTTGAATATCAACGCTGTCGAATTGTTTCAATAAAGTATTGGCAGCAATAAAGTAAGTAATCAAATTCTCCTTAATGCACTTGTATTCTTTTGTTAATTGTTTGATTACTAATTCAGAATCACCTCTAATTTCGACCTGTTTTGCCCCCAAGTTTAACAGAATTTCAAGTCGTGCTACTAAGGCTTCATATTCAGCCTCATTATTGGAGCAACTTTCTTTAATTTTATACTTGTATTTAGTTGGAATCCCTTTAGGTGAAATGATTAACATCCCAACATCAGACCCATTTTTATGCTGGAGCCATCGAAGTACAATTGCCAAGGTCGAAGGTGCACAAAATTAATTTCTGATTCAATTATTGAATGATCAGCAATGAAATCCGCAATGACTTGGCCTTTAATAGCCTTTAAAGGTTGGAATGTTAATGAATACTCAAGTAAAGCTAAAGCCCATTTGCCTATTCTACTATGTAGGATAGGTTTCGACAGCATATGTTTAATAATATCAAAATGGGAATAAACACACACATCAACAGGCTTAATATATTGCTTTAACTTAGTACAAGAGAAATACAAGCATAAACACAATTTTTCAATAGGGTGATATCTAGTTTCAGAATCATTTAAAACCCTACTGAGGTAATATATGGCCCTTTCTACGCCATTTTCATCCTCTTGTGCTAACATGCTACCTATTGACAATTCTGATGTTGCTATATACAATTTCATTGTCTTATTTCTAATAGGAGGCAATAAAATAGGAGGGTTCATCAGATATGTCTTGATCTCGTCGAAAGCTACTTGATGTTCGACATCCCACTCGAAAACATCACCCTTCTTCAGTCGAAGTAATGGCGAGAATATTTGAGTCTTGCCACTTAGATTTGATATAAATCTTCTAAGGAAATTGACCTTTCCTAATAATGACTGTAATTCTTTCTTTGTTGAAGGAGGTTGTGTTTCCATGATAGCTTTCGTCTTGTTTTGATTTATTTCAATGCCTTTTTTGTGCACAACAAAGCCCAAGAAATCACCTGCACTTACACAAAAGGCACATTTGAGTGGATTCATTTTCAATCCATATTTTCTCATTCTTTCGAATGATAGTCGTAGATGATCTAAATGACCATTTTCTGATGAAGACTTAACAACTATGTCATCTATATAGACTTGCATAAAATTTTCTATAAAATCATGGAACATAGTGTTCATAGCTCTTTGATATGTAGCACCAGCATTTTTTAAACCAAATGGCATCACTACCCATTCATAAACACCTAATGCCCCTGGGCATCGAAATGCAGTTTTTGAAATGTCTTCTTCAGCAATAAAAATTTGGTTATAACCAGAATATCCATCAAGCATGCTTAAATATTCATAACCAGCTGCTGAATCAACCAACATTTCTGCTATAGGCATTGGGTATTGATCTTTGGGAGTAGCATTATTTAGATCTCTAAAATCTATGCAAACTCTAAGCGTACCATTTTTCTTAATTACAGGAACTATATTAGCAAGCCAATCAACATACCTGGCAGTTCTGATGAACTTGCTTTTCAATAGCCTTTCGATTTCCGCTTTGATCTTCGACATGATTTCTGGTGCAAATCTTCTTGGTATTTGCTTCACAGGCTTCTTCTCTGGTCGAATAGGTAACTTCAACTCAACCACCTCTCTTTTCAGCCCTGGCATCTCATTGTAATCCCAAGCGAAGCAATCTTTGTATTCCTTTAGCAATTCAACAATCTGCGCCTTCAACTCTTGATCAATCTTAGCACTGATGTATGTTGGCCTTTTTATTGAGCCATCTCCCAAATCAATTTCATCTAAGGGATCTTGTGCTTGGATTTTTTTGGTTGAACCCATTGGATCTTTTTCAAAACCTAAAGGCTCGTCATCATAGACGCAATCAAGCCTCTGGTTTTCGACAATGTTGTCTTTATTTTTATCTTCAGCGGCTTCATCAACTAATTGTTGTTGTAAGTCAGCTTCTAAAACCGCTTTTTGCTTATTTTCGGCCACATAGGCCGTAATCCTATCCCATACAGTGGGTTTATCCATAAATAACTATTTATGGTCCTTCCCACCCTGTAGGCTTGACATAGCCTTGTGGGTAGTTGTCTTCGTCAATGACCTCTCTATCCCAAATAAATCCATAGTTGGGATCAAGAATCACTGAGATCCTCACATTATCTCTGCTTTCATAACCATGTTCAGAGGAAATGCATGGCGCAATGCTCGCCAGTTTCTTGTCGAAGGTTTTCTTGGTGATAGTATTCACTTCAGCCTTGAAATAGCTTTGATCACCCTCAATGTTTTCAACTAGGCCATCTTCTCTCCAAATAATGAGCCTCTGGTGAACAGTCGAAGGAATTGCCCCCACAGCATGGATCCATTCCCTTCCCAATAGCATATTATAATTTGCCTTGGTTGAAATCACCATAAACATAGTTGGCCTTCTAATGCTTCCAACAGAAAGGTCAACTTCAATGGCTCCAAGAGAGTGGCCACTTTTACCTTCATAGTTGGTAAGGATTACGTTGTGTGTTTTCAGATCCGTTTCACACTTCCCAATCCTCTTTAGCATATGTTGTGGCATCAGGTTCACAGCAGCGCCACCATCAACCAAGATCTTGCTTACCCCAACATTGTTCACCTTTGCTTTACAAAGGTTTGAGATGATTCCTCAAACCTACAATCAGGTCTCTCAAAGACAGCGTGTTGCTCTTCCACACATCCATTTTTCAAGACATAGTAACAAATGGGTTTGTAAGTGGTTTCCTCGTCGAAATCCTCTTCAGCGTCATTCACCTCAGAAACCACGTCATACTCAATTGGTAGGATCGAGACAACACCGCACAGGGCGTCGAATTCTGACCCTGAGTTTGCGAAATCAGATCCCATTTCTTCGTCTAGATTGAGACCTTCTTTAATCACTGAGAGAGGTGGAAATATCCTTTCAGTTGCTGGCTTTCTAGCCATTTCAAGAGATTTTGAAGGTATTTGTTTACCTTTCTCTTTGTTGGAATTTTCCACCTTGCCTATAGCAGCAACCTTTTTCTGGCGTTGATATCTACGCCATTGAGTTCTCGTCATAGGGTTCTTCCCTTTGTAATTATTGTTATAGGCATACTTGTTAGATTCAGTTGCCTTATTTTGGTTAGTAGCACTTGTGCTCCCTTTAACCATCTTTTTCATATCCTGTTTCTTTTCGTCATACTTTCCAGCATAATATACTGGGTAATAACCAGTACTTTTTCCACCGGAATGTACCCATTTTTCGACAGGAGATCTTGCTGGAGGAACATAAGTACTCAGCTTTCCTCTTCCAGGAGTTTTGGTCGAAGTAACCATGTAGGGAATTCTCCTATCAGCAAAATCAAACTTGGGCCTTTTATCCACCCATTTACCTTTGCACTTCATTTGAGGCTTGAACTCTTCCCATTCTTTAGCAGCCTCCTTGTCAAAAACAGCACTGCACCTTGGGCACAACATCACTTCTGAGTTGCTTAGCTTGCAACGATTGAGGAAATCAACCAATTCCTCTTCAGCTTTTGGGTACACTGCTTTCATTTTGTCATCTTCTTGGCCTTCAGTGACCATTTCGACATCCATCTTTGAACTTATGGTAGTTCTCTTCATATTAGCCTTACCAGGCACAATTTCAGAGGCTTCGACCATGTTGATGCTCACCTCAGTATACATTGCCTCAGCATCAGGCAAAGGATCAGCGTCGATCTTCATTGGTGCCCTTGGTTTATCACCAAATTTCAGCCTTCCTTCATTGAGTGCCTTTTGCACCAAATCCCTGAAAAGAACACAACGAGAAGTATTATGACCCAAAAAATTATGGTATTTGCAAAAACCTCTTTTTTGCTTTTGTTCTAATGGTGGTGTTTTTAGTCCCTTCGGAACCAAAATTTGACCATCCTTAACTAACAAGTCAAATATTTCGTCGCATTTAGTAACATCAAAAGTATATGTTTTTGCAACGAATTTGTCGTTTTTAGGTTCGACAGGATTTTTACCATTTGAAGGTTTTAGCAATTTACAAGTATATGGAGGTCCAGGTTTTAACTCAGCAACATTGACCTCTTCTTCGACTTCCTCATAGGAAATGTCGAATTCTTGTTCTTCATCTTTAATTTCGACATAGGCAACTTTGTCTTTTTTATTATGAAACCTATTAGTTCTAGATTTCTCAGCTTTCAAACTTTCGACTTGCCTAACTCTATCAGCCAATTGAGCCATATCTCTCAAATGTTGAGTGTCTAGCTTTTTTCTGATGGAATAATCTAAGCCACCAGCAGCCATTTCGACTAGCTCATGTTCAGGCACTTGAGTGAAGCACCTTGCTTTGAGAAGTCTAAACCTGTTGAGATAATCATCCACAGATTCAGCCACTTTGCGTCGAACACTGGCCAACTCTTTGAGACTAATTTTACATTGTCCCATGTAGAATTGCTCATGGAAAGCTTTCTCTAATTGGTTCCAATTAAACATGGAATGTGGGGGTAAAGTAGTGAACCAAGTGAAAGCATTCTTTGCTAGAGAACTAGGGAAGAATTTCATCCTTAAATTCTCTTTGTGGGCTAAATCTCCAGCCTCAGTTAAATAACGAGCGATATGTTCGATAGTGGATTCACTGGTTTCCCCAGCAAATTTAGTGAACTTAGGGATTTTCCAACCCCTTGGCAATTCACTTTGTAAAACATATTCAGACAAAGGAGAAACAAAATTTGGCCTATGCATACCTAAGTTAAGGCCATTTTGGGCTAAAATTGTTTCGACAAGATTAGCTATGTTATTTTGTGCTCCGAAATTATTTTGTTGTACTTGTCTGACTACTTCGTCAGCGTTTTGATTTCTATTTACCAACACTACATCAGGTGCATTTTCGACCAACTTGTGTTTGCCCCTGATTTCTAGGCAATTCAATGTTAGGCCTTTCTAAAGGGATTTCGACAGGCCTCACCAGTTGGGCTTGGGGCATTGGCTGATTTTGTACTCTGGGGGTACCAAAGAAATCAGCAATTCGACCCATTTGAGTTGCCAATGCTTGGTAACTAATATTGGTGTCACGTATCAAAGGATTGAACACTGTACCAATTTGCTGGGTTAACATATTAACCATATCATGATTAGCATCATCTATTTGTTGCCTCAAAGCCAACAAAGATGCTGTGGTTAATGAGGGTTGGGCATTTCGACTATGGATGCCCTCCGTCGAACTATGAATAGGAGAATACCCTGTACTTGCATTTTCTGCAAATGTAGACGAATTTGTCTGAAGGCCTGCCATCAATGCTGTTGGCATGCCATACGGTAAAGCCCTTCCACTCATAGTAAATGGCATATTTCCAATCATTGGATTTGCCATCAAAGGACTCGTTGGTGCTACTATTGATGGCACAGAAGCCATTGTATTAACATTTGTTAATGCTGCAGTGGTCATCATTGACACAGGAGTAATTATGGGAGAAGTTATAGCGGTTACTCCCATTGTTGTCGAAGAAGGCATAGCGACGATTATGCCTGCGACATTTGCAGCGTTAACGTCACTAATTGACGCTTGTTCTTGTGTACTTTGTGCATTTGATGCAGAAGCATTACTTGTACTAGAGTGTGCCATCTCTGGAAGATGTTTACCACTCCTTAATTGCATGTACAGACAAACACAAAGTTTAAGAATTTAACGAAAAACTTTTAAAATTAGCACAAACGTCCCATTGGGCATGCCAATTTGTTTACCTTGGATTTTGGTAAACACCGCTAGTTTGAAATTGCTTCTGCTTGCAGGATCAACTAGTAAATCCTAAGACCGTTTGTGTTTAAAGTTTTTCCAGAATTGAGCGTTTAAAAGTAAAAAGAAGAAGATAACCGTCGATTTCTCCGCGAAACCGTCGAATTACTCCAAATGAGGGAGGATAAAACAAAGAGAAAATTTGCATGAAACGTAAAGAAAAGGAAAATTAAAATTGCATTAATTTAAAGGGGTGGTGCACAAGATCATACATGCGTTCCTTGTACTCGTTTCTCAGTGCGTGTCGATACTTTGAGCGTGGGAACTTGGTATGAGAGATTGTGATTCCTTTTTCCTATGAGAAACTACTATTTATACAAATAGAAAATAACTGTACAAAGTTTAAAAAATGTAACTGCTATGTGCTCTTGGTAACGGTTACTTGATCCTACTTCGACATCAGCCTCCAACTCCTTCTTGTCGAAATATCTGTCTTCAGCTTCTTCGACTTAGCCAAATCTGAGGTCGAAATCTACTTGATGCAACTTGATAGCTTAATTCATTTCAGTTCGAAATTGATACTTGTCTCTTGAAATACAAGGTCAAACTTTAAAAATAAATCAAACCTCGTTGACTGCATTTAATTTAGCCTGTCGAAATTACAGGCTAACAAAGTGCAGAGGAAAGAGGGAGAATATGATATCGATGAGGTATTGGTCAAATTTATGAAGCAGACAAATGAAGAATTTGAAAGCTTGAAGGGCCAAATTGGAGCCATGAAAAACAATTTTGATAGTTTGAAGAATCAATTGTCAAAGGTTATTGATATGGTAACAACTCAGTTGGCTCAAGAAACTCTTTATTTACAAACTAAGTCTACCCCAAATGAAGAATCTGAGCAATACAAAGGTAATATTCTTAGTAATGATGAAGAGTCCTCCGTAGAAGCTAATTTAGAGGAAGAAGCTCTCAAGAAAGATGAAGTGACTCCTACTGAGGGGAGTCAAATTGAAACAGCAGATTTCATTGATGAGAGCATTTGTGAGGAGAATGAGAAAGATCCATTGGTTCTTGATTTGGAGAAAGAGGATAAAACTCCAATTTTTGGGCAAATTGTTTTAACCATTGCTGACGCTGTGATTGAGGTTTATAAGGGAAATATAACTTTAAGGAGTGGTAAAGAAGATGATGTGATTAAAGCTTTAAACTCCAACGAAAATTTCTCTCTTTTCACCTCTCCTTATTTTGATGATGTGGTTGAAACTAACATTGTTAATGATTTAAAGATGCAGGATCTTTTGGAAAAAAAATATTATTTTGCAGGATCCTAGCATAGTGGTGGGTGGAAATCAAATAAAAATTCCACAACCCTTTGAAGTTCAACCACCACTTGGAAAAAGAAAGAACAATGCCAACCACATGGTTAAAAAACTAAGAAGGTGCACTGCGTTAGATGTAAAATTTGCTCTTGGGGAGCCACCTGATTGAGCACCAACTATCGTCAGGCTCATGACGTTAAACAAGCGCTTCACAGGAGGCAACCTGTGATTTATTTTCAGTTATTTTCATTATGTTTTTGCTTTTGTTTTGTTTTGTTTTTAGGAATAACCTCCAACCACAAGCTCTCTCAGGGAAGTCACTCTTACTCTCTCTCATTTATTTAATTTTGCTCCTATTTGATTACTTTGCATTGAGGACCATGCTTCATGCTAGTGTGGGGGAGGATATTATATTTTGTCACTTGATCTCTATTAATGCACATAACCTCAACATATGTTGATAGCATTTTTTCTGGTTTGTTTTGCATGAACTATTCTTAAATTGAAAAAAATAGAGATTTTGCCTTTAGGGGATCCCATAATTAATTCACTTGATAGACTTATGTTTAATTGTAACTGTGAGGATGTCCTTAGGAAGCTGATAATTAGCATTTGTCTCTCTTGAGTACTTTTTGTGAACTAGCTTCTAAATGTGAGATCTGAGCCTTCATAAGGGGATTGATACTAAATCAAAAAATTTTACCCCTTTTTCTTTCTATGAGTGTGTTTCCCAATTTGCTACATTCTAGAATTTGTCTTTTGACCGTTTCATGGCGAAAATTGATTTGCATCATGTAAAAAGATTTGGGGAATTTAGGCATTTTTCTGGCCTCAGAGTTATTTGTTGAAATTATCCATTAGTTGCCCCCTTTGAGCCTATTTGTTATATTTTTTCTTTGGTACCCAGATATAATTTTTTCTTTTTTGATTGTGGTAACCATTTGATATTGAATGTGGAGCAACTATTGAAAATTACAATTTCGTCCTATATTTTAGTTGTCTATATTATCATGACTAAAATTTCGTCCTATACTTTAGTTATATATCTTGTCAGGATGAAGAGAAAAAAATGGAGTGAATCATGTGCTTACAAAAATATTGTCATACAAAGGAAACAAAATAGGATTTTTCATGTACTTACCTTTTCCTCCTCCGAAAAAAATGCATGAAGGAGGAAAAGACACATCAAAAGAATGAAAGAGTCAAAGGGCAAATCAAAAGAATGAAAGAGCCAAAGGGCAAATCCAAAAAAAAAACAAAAGAGTCTACTCGAGAAAAAAAAAAAGCAAATCAAAAAGAGTCGACTCAATAGGAAAAGGAAAAAAAAGAATGAAGAAATGGAATTGAAATTAATTTGGAGTTTTGACAAAAATTGTAAAATAGATAGGAGCTCCATATTTGGTTTTGAAGGTTACAATTTGTTTCTTGTTTTTTTAGCCCTTTGACTATCCCTTTATTCTTATTTCCTACCCCGCGTGAATTCACCCTGGCCCCATTACTACCCATGAAACCCCATCTTTTGCATACATGTGAACTATTTAGTGGAGATTTGGTGAAATTACAAACATATGGTAATGTGCATTTTGTGGAAACTTGAGTGTATATTTTCCTAGTCCCTAAACACTCAGAGAGATTGTGAGCGAGTGCCCTTGTTCACAAAAATGTATTTTTCAAGGACAAGAGCCTCTAATTGGGCAACCTTTTGAAACCTCATATGTGCTATATTGTCTATTGTCTGTCATTGTGCTTCTAACTCTGGGTTCCTTATTTGGCTATCTCTATTACTTCTTTGAAAAATTCATTGAGCCAGGAAATTTGCTTGAGGACAAGCAAAAGTTAAGTGTGGGGGAGTTGATAAACTCCAATTTAGTGCATTTTTAGAGATATTTTTGAGTCACATTGTAGAGCAATTACTACTAATTATATAAATTATTTACTTATTTTGTTCTTTATTTTGCAGTGAGGTAGAAACTATAAAAAGAGAATGAAAACATCATTTGGAGCAACTTGGAGATTATAATATATATATATATATATATATATATATATATATATATATATATATATAATGGGCTTCACATATAATGCAATCCAACTCATAAATAAAAGGCTCAAACTTACTCGAATTGAAGGAAGTATCCGTACATGAGTAAGAAGGAGGAGCACATGATATTAATTGGCCCATGAACTCAATTATCCAAGCCCAAAGCCATTTGAAGGTAATAAGGCACAAAATAGGAAATAAAAAGCAGCACACAGAGGGAGTTGGAAGAAAGGAAGCCGTGAGGGAAAAGAAAAGGCAACTCACGTGATTACTTGGAGATCAAGCATGTAAACCTAGGCACCCAATATAAATATCCAGCGCATGGTATTAAAGGGGGGCCGGAAATTGCTCAATACAAAAAGGGAGCCGTACACAACATTATAAAACACTACACTCGGCAACGCACAGAGAGAGATTGAAGGATTTTGGATACCGTTTCTGACACTGTGAGAGAGCTCTGGAGCAGAAAAAGGAGATTGAAGACTTAGACCAGGAATTTCTCTAATTATCGGGTTATTCTTATCTTTGTATTTCATGAACCTTTATTCTATTTTATTGTTCTTGATACCTATGGATACCTAAATCCTCTTCTAGGGTCATAGGTGAATCTTGCATGATTAGAGACCTCTTTATGTTCTAATTTCTTGTTTGAATTCCTGTTTTTATTTCAATTAATATTGTCCTATTGTTTTTATCACATAATTAGGATTAGCTACCCTTTTCATGTTCATAATCAATTAGTTGATCAGCGACCGTACTACAATTAGTCGGTGGACCTATAGGATAATTGGGGCTATAATTAATGCATGACCAAACTTTAATTTAGTCTTCCAATCATTCAACCTTTTTGTACTTTATGCTTTTCTTAGACTTAAATTCTTGCATGACCAAACAAGGGTTCGTTTAGGAAAAAGAATATTAATCGCGAATGACCAAACAGATTAATAGCTTTAGTAAAGGGATTGGTAATTAAATAAAATAAGGGAATTCAGGTAGAATTAGACATAGGGGAATCGAAGCTTGCAAGTGAAACTGCGACCCTAGGCCTCTCTTCACTAATTAAATCTTTACTTTTAATTCTTGTCAATTATTTCTTTTTATTTAGTTTCTATAACCTTCAAATTATTTGTTTGTCTAATCAATAAATAATCTCGACTAGTTTGGTACTTGTTAATTAATCCCTGTGGAGACGATAATCTTTTATACTACTTCTGCGAGAGAGTACACTTGCTCTAAGTGTGTTTTTGACGCAACACATAACGAGCATCAAGATCTGCCAAATTTACCTGTCCGCTACTTTTCATTGCTTCTTCTATTTCTCTTGCCACTTTTTTACCTTTTTCCCTTAGTCCCAGGAGGAATGCTCGCTTTGTGGACAGTAAGTCAGCTAGAACAGTTGCGACCTCCCCAGACTTGGTGTAGAACTTCATCTTCAGGTGGACTGTCGACGGTACTGCTTCTAAACGGGCAAGGGTTGGCCGCCCAATGATACACTGATAGACCGATTTGCACGGCAAAACGATGAAATCCGTTCTGACCGTCCTGCAGAGGGGATTTTCTTCAGTATCATCTCCAAAGGTCACCATCAGCTCTAGCCGTCCTATAGGAGCTGTCGAGGCACCACTAAACCCGGTGAGAACTGTTCCAATCATTCAACCTTTTTGTTCTTTATGCTTTTCTTAGACTTAAATTCTTGCATGACCAAACAAGGGTTCGTTTAGGAAAAAGAATATTAATCGCGAATGACCAAACGGATTAATAGCTTTAGTAAAGGGATTGGTAATTAAATAAAATAAGGGAATTCAGGTAGAATTAGACATAGGGGAATCGAAGCTTGCAAGTGAAACTGCGACCCTAGGCCTCTCTTCACTAATTAAATCTTTACTTTTAATTCTTGTCAATTATTTCTTTTTATTTAGTTTCTATAACCTTCAAATTATTTGTTTGTCTAATCAATAAATAATCTCGACTAGTTTGGTACTTGTTAATTAATCCCTGTGGAGACGATAATCTTTTATACTACTTCTGCGAGAGAGTACACTTGCTTTAAGTGTGTTTTTGACACAACACATAATGAGCATCAAGATCTGCCAAATTTACCTGTCCGCTGCTTTTCATTTCTTCTTCTATTTCTCTTGCTACTTTTTTTACCTTTTTCCCTTAGTCCCAGGAGGAATGCTCGCTTTGTGGACAGTAAGTCAGCTGGAACAGTTGCGACCTCCCCAGACTTGGTGTAGAACTTCATCTTCAGGTGGACTGTCGACGGTACTGCTTCTAAACGAGCAAGGGTTGGCCGCCCAATGATACACTGATAGACCGATTTGCATGGCAAAATGATGAAATCCGTTCTGACCGTCCTGCAGAGGGGATTTTCTTCAGTATCATCTCCAAAGGTCACCATCAGCTCTAGCCGTCCTATAGGAGTTGTCGAGGCACCATTAAACCCGGTGAGAACTATTCCTCTGTAGGGCCTTCGGTCGTCTTTTGAAATCTTCAACACGTCCAACAGGTCTTCGAATATTATATCTGCTGAACTACCTTGGTCCACTAAAATTCGCCTAACTTCCATGTTCGCCATTACTACGACGATCACCAAAGGTACTTCAAAGTTGGGCGTTCCGTCGATGAGATCCTCGTCTCCAAAGGAGATGGATGGTCGTTCGGAAGGCGGCCGTGGTGTGGAGGTCGAGGCGACGCTCATGATCTCATCCCATCTTCTTTTGATCGACCTGTTAGTCAAGGCGTCCGTGGGTATTCCTCCGGATATGACCATAGCGACCGATCTTCCCTTCGACTTCCTAGTGCCTATGCTATTCTCTTCATCATCGTCCTCTTCTACGACTTTGATCGTCTCATCTGCTTCTGCTTTTCCCCTTCTAGTCGAACGGGTAACCTTCCGCTCTTCTCGTGCTTCCGCATGATCCCTTTTCACGTACTGAGTCAACTTCCCTCTTCGGATCAGAGCTTCCACATCATCTTTGAGAGCCATGCAGTTGTTAGTGTCATGCCCATTACTCTTGTGATACCTACAATATTTCTTCGAGGGACGCTGCCCGTCTTTGAGCACGAGGGGTTTTGGTGGTTTAACATCTCTGAATTCTACGTTAGCACACTCCGCTAAAACGTTCGCGTACGAGGTATTTAGCTTAGTGCGCTCAGCGAATCTCTTGATCCTACCTTCCCTGGTCGGGCGGTTATTGGCGCACTCCTCTTTTGCCCTTATATCTTTTTCTGATCGCGAGTGTTGGTTCATGCCCGCCTCAGCAGCTTCAATAGCGGTCGTTCTTTCTTCATAATTCATGAACCTTTGGGATCGCCTTAGGAACGTCTCTAGGTCCCTGGGAATGTGGAGTCCTACCTCCACTTCAAAACGGCTTCCTCTTAAGAGGCCCGTTCTCAAGAAGAATAACCTCTGATTATCGTCCAAGTTTTTGACTTGATCGGCTTCTCGATTGAATCTTTCGACATAACTTCTCAAAGACTCATGCGGGCCTTGCCTGATGGCGATCAAAACGTCTTGAGATTTTGGCTTGATCCTGGAGGTCGTAAACCGGGCAGTGAACACCCTAGCCGTCTGCTCCCAAGATGAAATGGTGTTGGGCTTTAGCTCGGTGAACCACTCTAGCGCTGACCCTTCCAAAGTGAGTGGGAAGATTTTGCATTTTACTGGCCCGGGTGCTCCCCTATACCTCATCATGATATCAAAGTGCTTTAAATGGGCGTCTGGATCTTTCACGCCATTGTACATCTTAAGGTCGGTCGGAGGTTTCTGCAATGAGTGCGGGATGCGGAATTCATCGATTTCCCGCGTGTAAGGCCCAAGGCTGGTATCCCTTCCTTTTTTGCGGCACGACTGTTCTTTTGGGTAGCACACTCCGTGACCATGTTTGTAGGAGTAATCCCCTAACCGATGTGAGTGCCGCTCGCTAGATCGGCTGCGAGATCGGGTAGGCGAACTAGTCGAACCACGAGAGGATCCCTCGTGCGATGGCTCTTCATCGGGCCTGTAAGTGTAGTCTGATGTGGTCGGAGTCATTCTTGATGGTATGGCCGTTCCTCCTCTTCCCCTCCTTGGGGGTGGAGATCGATGGACCAATTGCCTTCGCGGAGGCGATCGACGGGATCTCGAAGGGCGTGTTCGTACGACTGAGTTATCCTCATGGTGAGGTCGCTGTTCTGGGGCCGTGTGCGCCCGTCTCGAGGCGATCTGATCTTCTAACTGCGTAAGACGGTCATCATTGCGATTCAGAGTCTGGTTTCGATCGCGTAGTAGTTCTCGCAGCTCTTGGACCAGGTCGGCAGAAAGCTCCACAGTGACCGGCTGTGCAGGGACGGTGTTGTTGCCTTCAACACCCGTTGGTGGTGGTCGAGTTGGGATCTCGGCCACACTTTGTAAACGAGTCGCGGCCTTTGGTCGGCCTCGGGGTGCCTTCGGGGGCATCTTCGGGTTGGTGGAAAGCGCGCGGGCTCCCACTGTGGTCGCCAAATGATCTGACCCCTAGTGTGCTTGACCACTATCCCACAAGTATCAGATCTCTGATGCTTCTTCTGGTCGTGCTCCGAGCTCCGCTTCAGGGGGCGGGTGTACCTGCGAAGACACTCCAACGCCCAAGTCAGGAGCGAACGAGCAGAGTATAGATCTCAATGAATAGTGTGTACCTGACAACTGACGCCATTAATGCTTTTATAGCGTTGGTGGGCGATCCTCGAGCGTTGGATCTATGTGTACGGACCAATCGGGGCCGTTGATCCGGTTTTCTGCTCCTTTGCCCCTTTATTGCTGGACCAGTCCAGGTAGAGTCGCTGGAATGGGCTTCGGCCCATTCCGGAACAGTGAAGAATTAGAAAAAGTTTAAGTGAATACTTAAAAGTTGAAAGTAGAAATTGAGTGAAATAAAAGGTAAAAATGGCAATCTAAAGAAAAGTTAGCCACCGAGTCGCTGCTATGTTTGACTATGCAACTAGAATTGACTTGTTGGGATTTCGGGGGATCACCGGGAGCAACAACAACGAGCTAGCCAATGAACTGGACCACCAAGAGATTTGGACGCCACATCTCCACCTAAAACCTTAAGGCGTCAGGTATATGGGTCCTCTCTCTAATATGTCCTTCATATAGCTCATTCACAGTCCATGTGGGACTAACCACTCACACTTGAATTTCCAGCATCTCCCCCCAAGTGTGAATCACCCATATCACTATACTTGACCCAAACCAGGAACTACTACCCGCTCCCCCACCAAGCCGAACACTCTGATACAACTTGTTAGGGAGTCCGGGGGGAGCACCGGGAGCAACAACAAGTTAGCCAATGAACCGGACCACCAAGAGACTTGGACGCCACATCTCCACCAAAAACCTTAAGGCGTCAGACTGACATACGCGTCAACCGTTGTCGGTTTTTGTCTCCGCTGGCTTTTTATTGCAGGAAAAAGCCGTGTTTTTATTTTTGCAAGAAAAATCTGTTTCTTTTTCTTTTTTGCAGAAAAAGCTGCGATTGTTTTTTGAAGGAAAAATTTGCGTCTGGTTTGCAGAAAAAGCTTCTATTTTTGCAGGAAAAAGCTGCATTTGTTTTTGTAGGAAAAAGCTGTGTTTTTCTTTTTGTAGGAAAAAGATGTTCCTCTAATAATAATGTTCTAGAATCTTCTCTTTTGGGTCATAGCACATTTCTTGAAGTTACAAATCTCAAGGATGCTAAAGTTTTCAATAGGAAGCTCAAGCTATCCTAACAAAATTAACAAGCTAACTAAAGGAAGAAGCTCCCAATCAAATATGGATTTTAGAACACTACATAAAACATGTCAAATAACTAAGTAGTGCAAGTACTCATATATATCAAATGTATATATGAAGTGTGGAAGAAACTAAATTTGATCCTTGAGATCAAACTAGACCTAAATTTAATGCCACAACATTAAGAAATAACTGATGTTCATAAAAAAAAAAGAAGTAGCTGAAAAAACATGTAATACCCAAAAAAGGGTGGGGCGTTGTTATTAAAAAGTGGGAGTGCCGTTAGCAGATCTCTTCCAGTTTTATTCTATAAGATGTGGAATTGCATTTTAGAAGCCCGGCCCATGCTTCTTTTGGCTCAAGTTTCTTAATCAATATCTTGTTGTACATGTTATTCCTTTCATATTGTCATTTGTCATGCAATAATGCAATTGCAGTATTGGTGATTGTGACAAGAAGTCGACATATATAATTAGCACAGTAAAATTACCAAGTGTGCAAGCATGATCCCTTACATAAGAAGTTTGTTTGCAAAAGTCAGGGCAAGATATTTATAATACAGGGTCCATAAGATGAGACTAATTCATATTTAAATAAGAACCAAGATAATGACACTGATAATGAACAAATTAGCATTTTGATCATAGTGATTATAATGATAATGATGATGATGATATGATTAAAGCATGATTGTCTTCCACTGCCAGTTACATTGACAATTTCAGCTACATTGAAATGACGACTCTTGAGTTGATTTGAATTCAAGTGTAATCGTGTGATAGTCTATGTGATATTTATTTCCTATATATGTGCAGATAAGAATTTAGCTCTTGATTTTTTTTTTGGTGACAAGAATTTAGCTCTTGATAACATGGAGGCTTTGGGGTAAAATAGTTATAAATTAAGCAGTTATTTATTTCCAAATAAACTTTTGTAACTATTTGGAAATATTGGAGAAGATTCAAAAGCTTACTGAACTACAATGAATATTATGTCTAAATATTGAAAATTGAACTAGTCAAGTAGTTCATGGCCCAAGCAAATCTTAAACTCAAATTTTAATGAAATCAAATTTGAATTAATTGTAAAAATAATAAAATATAATCCTATTTTCCAAATTTAAATTAATACCTAAATAAATGGTGACTTCTAAGGTGAGGGGTCAATTAAGTCCCTCACCGCGTATCATTAAAATTGACCTTAGGATATAGTATAAAAGGCTATGAGTAATTGAGATTGAATCAATTAATATTAAGTCTCAACCATTGACGACACATTTTATAACATATCCAACAGTCAGTTTTAGTGGTGCGGGACCTAGTTGATCCCTTACCCTAGAAGTCACCAAAATAAAAATGCAATAATAAACAAAATAATTAACATTTCTAAAGTCTAATTAGAAAAATACCTAAATTGGCACGTAAGCCAATTATTTATTTCCTAAAATAGAACACTAAAAATGTAACAAAACGTAAAAATTTCCCACCATTTTAATAGATTCATTGTAGGTTTTCTTCTACATGATCAAGAAATAAAATAAATTCATGCATGTATCACTTTCGTCTCCTCCAAAAGGGTTTATCCTCAAATTTGTACAATCCCTTATATTTTGTTTGGATACCTCTTCTTGTGTGAGTGAAGACCATACCTAATCATCTGGCTCACAAAACGAGTCTTGCTTCTTTAATTTTTGCTTCCCTTACCTCATCACATCACAAGGTCTAACATATGAATAAATGAACACTCAAAGAATAGGCCCCATAACAGGCATAAAATTCAAATTCCAAGGTATATTTTTCTTTATTACAATACACACTCGAATACAAAATGGAAAAAAAAAATGCATTACAATGCTAAAACTAATCCATTCATAAGTAACCATGTGACAATTAGGGAAAATCTACAAAGACGAGAATTGCGAGAATGAAGCAAAATCTAGAGTAACATCTAAGTGTCGAGCTTAGAACTGAAATAGATCATTTTGATTTGACACCAAGCTGACAGACACAACTAATCTAAAGTAAAATGAAGAGTCTTATGGTGTAAATTTGACCTAGTGAGTGTCCATGCATCATAAATGGGCTCCCATTGGGCCCAAATGCATGCTTAAAGAATGTAATAATCAAAGAGATCTCTTAGGACATACTGGAGGGAAATCATGAGATTCGGGCTCACCCGTTCTCATGCATGACCTATAGACCTGTTGGAGAAATTGTTGTTGGGAAGATACTGCACCACTTTGACAAAGAAGAAGATGTTGATGAAGATTGCACTTGGATAAATTCAAAGCGTGTGTATTGTGTACACACTAACCTTTAGGTTCAAATCGCCCCCACCAACTTAAGAATATTGGATGCAATAGGGATGAACAGCAATTTCCCTTCAGGATACTTTGAATACCTTGATGTAATTTGCACTATCACAACAAGCCTATCTCTTGATAATAGTTTACAAAAATATGTTTCTTATATCTCACTCATGCATTAGAGAAATATAAGATGATTTAGAGTAATGTAAATGGTAGATATTTGGCCTAGAATCAGAACCAAAATCGTTCACATTTCTGTCCTCTAAGTGCCCCTATTTATAGATAATTTTAAGCACTTAGTGAAGAGACACAATTCTTCAAATCAATTCTGCTATAAACGGTTATCTACCGTTAACAGCGAATAGTTGTCACAACGGTCGTGTTGGTTCCAATGGTTAACCGCTGGCCTTTTCGCTTTCAGGTCACATGCTTGAATCCCATCGGGTGCGAAATTGCACCTTTTCATTTCATTTTATTTTAGCCGTTAGGATTTAAATTAAATCCAGCAAAACTAAAATAGGTCCGAACGAGATTCGAACCCAGGATCAAGCACTGACAATATAAACACTCAACCATCAAACCAATTACAATTTCATGACAATCATACAAAATTACATGTACATATATATTTTGGAAATATATCTTACAATCCCCCACCATTTACAAAATATAACTAAATCCCATAATTCTGGAAATATCATGGTTTCAGATAATGGTATCTTACGATTTGAACCATTACTTAGTGAATTAAGTTTTCCACTTATCCCGAATAGACATTGGTAGACAAGCTTTGAACCAACTATTCAATAGAACAAGTGTGCATAACTCACACATGAAATCTCGGTACTATCAAGAGAATTATAATATGACACTTTTGTTTAGGCCTTGTGTCGTGTATCCTTTTCATGAGAGCTTTAAGAGTCAAGCCCTTAGTCTCCAAGAAGCGGCCTCACTTCACTCTCATATAGGTAGACTCTATCGGAAGCACTCCCATAATAAGCACTTCAGCACATATATGCTATAGGTCTATTAAGAGTAAAATCTCAACCTTTCAACTTTATACTTATGGTCCAAGTACTTATAAACCTTGGGATGTATCTATTATCAAGTACTTCAATCACTCTTATAGTGTACTTTCACCATTGAACTCAAGACTTGATGTTTCTCAAGTGTGAGTTGGGTTTCCACTATTGGTGATCAATTAGAGATGGGCTTGTACCACATCCCCAATGATGTCTTCAACATCAAATCCTTGTCAATTCTTTCGTCAAAGAATTGCAATTTCAACTTTTCAATAAATTCTGAATATTCATCACGTAGCTATGCCTTTATATATTCATGATAGAATTGACCATCTATCCCAAAACCATGACACTAGGGTCATTTAATTACTTTGTGTCATGTACACAAAATTCTATGTCATTATACGTTTGCCATTAACACATTTCATAAACATTTCAATTTATAGTCATATTTCTGAGTCAATATATCCAACATATAATACATTCAATGCATTAAACATAAACAGCAACATCAATTATAGCATGATCACATAAATTTTCATAATTAATAACTAACATGATCACTAATTGTCATAAACAACAATTCTTTTATAAGTAGAGCAAATATGTTAATAATTAACACATAACAAAATTTAATCCACAACTTTAAAGTTATTTCCAATTTAAGGTAATAAGACTTGACATCTTAATTGGCATATAAAGTTAAAAGTGTCAAAAAAACTTACATGTTATATAACACATATTATAGCAATAATGACATTAATTTATATAAACATTAACTTGAACTCCATTAAACCAAAATTGTGAGGGATTAAACAACGAATATAGATAACACCAATTTCTCATGATATTTTCATTATTTTATGTAATTAAATTGATGAAGGCAAAATTCAACATTTAAAGATGATTAATTGTTCATAAATAAAATACATACCAAATTTTCACTATCATTTAAAATCAATAGTATACAAATAAATCCAATTAATAAAATATATCACACAACACACTATATACATCAAATACTAAACATAACTTATTACAAATAAACACACTTAATAAATTACAAACTTCCCATTATTGGGTACATGATACACATTTCTAAGAGTGAGCACATTCTAGAAGTAACTTCTATGCAACCAAATCATCCTTTTGTGCACTAGAATTCTTCTCTTTGTTGATTTTCTTCAAGAACCTACATTCACTCTTGTAATGCCCCGGTTTTCCACAATGGAAACAATTTCCTTTCTTTCTTTTGTTGTGACCATTTCCATTGTTGTTATCATGACCTTCCTCATCATCTTGATCCATTTTTTCATTGGACTTCCTTTTCTTTCCACCCTCCAAAACATATACATTTTCATTAGTATTTTGGTCCTTAGTATCTTCTTGTTTTCGATACTCCTCTTCCAACCGAAGATGATTACCCAATTGATCAAGAGAAATGTCCTCCTTTTTATGCTTCAAACTTCTCTTGAAGTCTTTCCATGAAGGGGGGAGTTTATCAATGATTGATGAGACAATGATGGTTTCATCCATATGCATTTTATGTTGCTTATAATTATTAAGAATCCTTTCTATTTCATGCATTTGTTCCATAATTGGCCTATTATCAACCATCTTGTAATTGTTAAAATGAGTAACAAGAAATTTCTTACTTGTTGCATCTTCTTGCATGTACCTTGTTTCAAGTTTGTCCCAAAGATTCTTAGCGGAAGTTTCACCTTGATAGATGTCAAACAAAGAGTCTGACATTCCATTGAGAATATGTCCCATGCATATGTAGTCATCATTCTCCCATTTTTGTCGTTCTCTAATCTCCGCAATAGTCTCGTTGTCCTTTTCCATTGGTTTTGGAGTATTCAACACATATGAAACCTTCAATGTTGTTAGGAGAAATTGCATCTTCTTTTGCCAACGAATGAAATTACCACCATCAAACTTTTCCAATTTCACAAAATCAGAAGTCATCTCTTTGAGTGATGCAGCCATTGTTACACGATATTTGAACCTAAAGATTGTTGGAGAAATTGTTGTTGGGAAGATACTGCACCACTTTGACAAAGAAGAAGATGTTGATGAAGATTGCACTTGGATAAATTCAAAGCGTGTGTATTGTGTACACACTAACCTTTAGGTTCAAATCGCCCCCACCAACTTAAGAATATTGGATGCAATAGGGATGAACAGCAATTTCCCTTCAGGATACTTTGAATACCTTGATGTAATTTGCACTATCACAACAAGCCTATCTCTTGATAATAGTTTACAAAAATATGTTTCTTATATCTCACTCATGCATTAGAGAAATATAAGATGATTTAGAGTAATGTAAATGGTAGATATTTGGCCTAGAATCAGAACCAAAATCGTTCACATTTCTGTCCTCTAAGTGCCCCTATTTATAGATAATTTTAAGCACTTAGTGAAGAGACACAATTCTTCAAATCAATTCTGCTATAAACGGTTATCTACCGTTAACAGCGAATAGTTGTCACAACCGTCGTGTTGGTTCCAATGGTTAACCGCTGGCCTTTTCGCTTTCAGGTCACATGCTTGAATCCCATCGGGTGCGAAATTGCACATTTTCATTTCATTTTATTTTAGCCGTTAGGATTTAAATTAAATCCAGCAAAACTAAAATAGGTCCGAACGAGATTCGAACCCAGGATCAAGCACTGACAATATAAACACTCAACCATCAAACCAATTACAATTTCATGACAATCATACAAAATTACATGTACATATATATTTTGGAAATATATCTTACAAGACCATGTATAAATCAACCTATAGCATATCTCATTAGCATCAGACATTGTCCTCTATACTATAAAAGTCCTATGTCGGGATTAGACATCAGTAGCACAAGAATATATGTGGAGACCTTAGTTCCCACATATATAAAAGAACGACAACACTCCATACAAAGATGTACACACTATTTTATTTTCTCTTATTTCTAACTAATTATTGTACTAAGTTAAGCATTAATTAGAGTGTCTTCAATTTCTCATCCTTGTCACTTTGTAAGAGGTTTGCCGCATTCTAGACCTTGAAGAAGTCCTACATGAGAGTTGGGACAAAATAAGTTGCATTAATTCATCACTTCACAACCACTCCAAATCCATCAAATCCCAATGATTCATTGAACCGCGTCTTAAATATTCTATACTACTAATTAATCAAACAAAATGATATAGTTCAACTTCAACCATACAAATCAAATATAGGAAGTAATGGAATGTATCAAGATTGAGCATTTCCATTTATAGTTGATTTCTTCTTGACAATATTTCCTTTCTTTCGGAGCCACAAAGGATGTGAAGGATGCATTTAGACAAAACATGAATAAGTGGGCAACATAGATATCAATTATCAAATTATCTTTTATGGTCAAAAGTAGCTAGATTTCTTGTCACTTAATCCGTCACTTCTCCGAGGTAGTTTCAAATTAATATGATTGCATAATAGTTCTTCTCTGAAAAATATTTAGAAGAGAAATTTGACAAGATGGAATATTGAATGTGGAGGTGGTTAGGTTGTAAATATCATATTTGGACTATATTGAGGTGATTATTGTTGAGCCACGTAATAGTCTTTATTAGAAATGTGGTGGTACTTTTTTGTTTTCATAATATCATAAAAGTGGGTTAACATATTTTTTTTCAATAAAAAATGTATTTTGTTCTTTTCGTTTAATAGAAAAACACAACCTAGTTCAACATTAGGAGAAGGAAGATACTTTTATGGTAAATATAGTTTGTGATGATCAGAATTTTCATCTTGAATTAATCCTAACTTGGTTTGAAATCTGAACTTATGTAACCTAACTACATATCAGATCTTGACTCTAATATGGATGTGGATAAAGGATATTTGGAGTTTGATATACATTATAGTTTTTAAATTAAGTGGTCCAGTCCAACCCGCAGGCCAAAGCACAAAAATAGGTCAGGTCAGCCTAGATATTTATTGGACTATGTTTGTATAGCTTAGTTCAACTCAAATCACCTGGCCATCGAGCCAATAAGCCCCAACAAGCCGAACTAAAATGACCCAATTTTTTAAGGATTTCTAGTAAGCCAACTCAATCTAAACATTGGTTAACTCGTTGGGCTAGGTCAAATTTAACAGTTCTATTACATGTATATTTAGTTTTAAGCTAACAAAACTTGGGGTGAAGTTAACCACACCATTGGATTCTAATTGAACATACATCATTTGGCATTCCTTAGAGGAAAGAATAAAGTAAAATAATTAATGCAAATTTTGTTGAGTTTTGTATTTACTACTACTAATTAATTTGAAAACTTATATATATTCTAAAAACCAATGTGTAATCTAAAAGACTCTTGTTATTAAAATATCTTTCAAAGTTAACTTTGTTGTTTTAAACTTATTGGATTCTAATTCAGCGTTTATAAATAAATAAAAAAAGCTTTAAAAGAGTTTGATGGTGCATAAAAAAAGAATGATACAAAAAGGCATTTGTGTTTTCTAAAATCACATACGTAAAAGATCAACTTACAAAAAAGTATAATCAAGTCCTAGGAGCCAAATTCCCTAAAGTTGAGAATCACAAAGTTTGCCACAGTCAATTGATCTCAGTCGTTTGATCAAGATCAAACATCTCAAATTTCAAGTTTGAAGACAATAATTGATTTGTCGAAATTGAGAAACAAGTTGTCCAATCTTAATTAAACAGCTAGAATTGTTTGATTGCACTGAACTGTGTGACTTCTAAATGTAGCAAACCTAACCCCCTTACGTGACATATAGTACCGCTCCCCAACCCTATCATCTTTTGTAACAACAATTGAGTCTCCTAACTTTCCCCAAAGCATTGTAGTAGTTATGGGAAATGTTACCTTACAATTCAAGGCAACAAAAAAAGAGGACATATTAGGATAAGTAGGAGAGAGTACTACATTAAGTTCTCAAATGTCAAAATTCAAAACATTGTAGTTATTATGTGTTAGGTAAATCCGGCCTACCTAGTAAGCTATATTCCATAGTATGTACCATTTTCAAGCTTTTAAACTTGTTTGGCTGTATAACTTGTACCTACACCAAGTACTCTTAAATGTAAATGCATGGGCAAGTTCACTTCTACACGTTTATCATATGGAAGGAATTTTCACATTGGATTGAAGAGTGTGACATGACAACCAAATCTCTTGTAGTCCAGCCAGCAAGGTCTCAAATTTCAGTTATCCAACTAACTATGTGATTTTGCAAGGTTGGATCCCCTAACTTTCCCTATCTTTTGATAAAAATGAGAGGAATGTAGTAATTTAAAATGGAGAGAGAAAGCAAGATAAGAGAGAGATAGCAAGAAAGGTAGGGAAAGTTAGAGGATCCATTTTCGTTTTGCAATCAAGAGAGATACTCCTCCAGTTCCAAATTAAGTGTAACTTTCGATATTTCACACATTAAAAAATGTATAAAAATTATACAAATTAAGTGTGCATTTGTGTATCGTTGCACATCGATCGACGTTATAAAAAATTGTAGAAAAATGCAGCTAATTCAACTGTAGTTGCGATGCAGTTGTTGAGGCCTCAAAAATAATTGCTCCTATACGCAATTGGGGTTACTAATAATAACTTAAAACTATGCTAGTTGTGGACCACAATTTAATGTGTTATTAGTCAACTTGATCTCTAAAATTTCACAAAAATTCAATTTAGCCTTTGAGATTTACAATATATCAACTTAATTCACAACTTGTACAAAAGCGTTTCAATTTAGTCTATCTATCATATCAATTTAGACCCTTTATTTTGCAAAAAGAGACCAAATTGAAACATTTTTGCAAAAGTCATAGACTAAATTAATATATTATAAATGTCAGAGACTGAATTGAATATTTATGAAATTTTAGGGACTAAATTAATTAATAACTCCAATTTAATACCAAGCTCCTAATAAGGTATTAGTACTACTATAGGAAACATAGTCCCAAAGCTAACTATTTTGTCTTTTTTGTGAGTGATAGTCGTCAATGCCTACAAACAAATGTTCAAGCTATATCCATTTTTGGTTAAGGCCTTAAGGGCTAGACAATTGGGTATATAGGTGCATCCCCTACTTTTGAGTGCCCATATTGCTATCTTTAGACTGTGAGACCAAGGAATATTGTGACACTTTATGAAAATTGAATGAAATGTTGTATGCCAAACATACACCCCACATGTCAGAAGGCATGTTATAAAGTTTGGTTCATCCATTTATCAAATTTCTGTTCAAATTGGAGGCAAGAGTGAGCAAACAAAGGATAATGAATTGTATGGCTAAATAGTAGTAGTAATTGAAAGGTTGAACAGATAATATAGAGTTATTACATATGTATTCCGACTCTATAAAAATTGAGTTTTTTGGTTTTAGTTACCTTAAACTTTTTACAAACTTTTGGTCCCCCAAATTGTTCCCGTACTAGTCTATTATGATTTTTAATAACACTTAAAAGCATTATAAAAGACCTAAAAAATACTATTAAAAATCATGTGGGGCTAAAACTGTTGAGAGAAAAAACTTAGGAACTAAAAGTAGGAGAATTTTTTTTGAGGGACTAAACAAAAATACTCAGATTTTATAGAGAAATTCTTCGGGGGACTATCGCATTTGAATATCTGCAGATGATGAATTTTTCTCCACGAGGATGCGAATGATCGATCATACCTCCGTACCTGCAGGATTTCCATTATTGATAAAACTATCATAAAACTCTAATTAACATTTTATATTAATATGATAAATACCTTTTAATAATTTTAAATATCTATTATTTTATAAAATTAAGGATTACTAATAATCCTAAAATATTACACACCCTTTATTATGATATTTTTAATTATATATATATATATATATATATATATATATATATATATATATATATATAACCCGTGCGATGCACGGGGTTGACTAAATTCTATCGTATAATTGAGTAATTAAATCTTTTCAAAAGACTAATATCTCATCGTGTTTGAAAGCAAATTTCGCACTGGCCAACACTAAGTTTGTCAACTGTGGGAATCAAACTCAAGAGCACGGGATTGACTCCCGTGCCCCAGGGTAGCCTATGCTATTGGGCAAATGGTGTTAGTTTGCAAAATATAAAATCTAATAATTGTGAATAAAAATTAAATTGTAAATATAAATTAAATAAAAAGATTATCAATTTTAAATTAAATATAAATTGAAAGAAATATCATGAAGGTTCTATTGTAAATGTGCCTAAGGTTCTCAAAAGGGAGTCAATACAGCAACGTTGTACTCGAATATTAAAGAAAGATAAAAATATAAACACCAATTAAAGAATGATTTTAATACCCGTTGGGGCGAAATGACTAATATAAAAAAAACACAAATAGAAAGTGAAACACGTGGTATCGTACAAAGTTGAATGAAAATTACCAATAAAATAGAAGCATCTATAGAAAGATGAAAAAGTGCAATTGAGGGATCTATTGTAAGGTGACTGAAGTGTCCGTAAATAAAAATTAAAACTATAAATTGAATAAGAAGATTATAAAATTAAAAAAAAGGTTATTAAGAAACGAACTTCGTGTATTTGAACATCTAAAAAATTTTCGGGACCCTAAAATACCCTTAAATAAACTCTCAGCATTGCACTTAATGTATTTTTTCACAAACTTAATATTATTATTTACCAAACCGATTATATACGAAAAAACTTCTGATATTTGAAGAGTTAAACTTAATATTTTTTTCCCAGCTCATGTGGTTGAGTGAAAGGGACATCGTTGGTGAAAATGTAGGCGTACGGGGTTCGAACCCCGCTCCCCTCTCCCCTCTAACTATTAACACACTAATTTCTAACCACTTTGCCTATAAAAAAAACTGCTTAATATTTCACTTTACGAATTTTGACACAAAATTATTTTTTTCACCATCAAGTACACCAAAGCACACTTTTTAGCATGTCACTTTACGTACTTTTTATGAAATTAATTATTTTCCAATGAATTGATTATTGAAGAACAAAATTTACATATTTAAAATTTTTTGACAGTATAAAGTACTACTTAAAATACAAAAGAAATCAAAAAACAAAAAACACAAAAAGAAAACTGAAAGAAAAAAGGAAGAAGAGACAAAACAAAAAGCAAAAAAAAGACTGGAATGAAAAAAAAAAAGTTTGCGCGCGGCATTGACAAGCCGCATTAGATTTTAAGATATATATATATATATATATATATATATTCAATTTTATTGATTTTTAGTTAATTGTTTTTTACGAATGGTGGTCCCTGCGAGAGAGTGCGCCCCATCTAGGAGCAGGGATGAGGAGCGAGAGAGTACTCCCCAACTCCGCCGTTCTCATTATTCTCATTCACATCTATATATAAAACTTGGTCACTAAGAAAACTATATTTTAATCTTTGTCCTTATACACATTCATGTTAAAGATTGATTATTGGCTTATATATTTTCAACTATACTTTCCAAAAGGGTAGAGAAAATAAGGTCCATCGTACTAATAAATGTTTATAAAGCACTATGCTTATGTGCCTCAAGTATGGACAAACTAAGGCCAACCTGAAAGAAAGATCATACTGTAAAATGGATGAAAATTCTCTCAATTTCTCGTAAGAAATGGAGGATTCTGTTTGGAGAGAAAAAGACATAAGAATGATGGTTGATTCTAAAATTAATTATTAATTATTATAATAAATTCAATTGTAGGATCCATCATAATTAATGTATTTTTCTCTCTTCAAATGGAACCATCAATTTCTTTTGAGAAATGGAAAGGATCTTAACCCATGTATAGTAAAAAGAAATTGATAATCTAAGATCGGGAACAGATTGTCTGACATTAGCGCGGGAACTGCTTTATGCAGTTCCATTCTTGTAACCCGTTGGATCAATCTGATGGAAGAAAAAGTGCCACGTGGCATTTCTTTTTAGTTTTTTCAACTCAGTTCTAAAAAGCTTCAAGCTTTCACGAGTAGAGTCGCCGCCTTACTGTTTCCATCGTTCATTGCCACGCGTTGCTCGCTGGCACCATCGCTTGCCGCCATTGCGGTCACTTGCTGCCACCGCCACCTGGCATCGTCACAGTCACTCGCTGCCACTGTATCTCACTGCTCAGACCAATTGTAAAACTCTGTTTCATGTTTGTGGCCATCGCTGCTCGGACCATTGTGCTTTAAATACTGGTTATCAGGGCATTCTTTTTTAGTGCCTTAGTCAATGGCTGTGGAGAGTTTAAACACAAATGCTTGAGTTAAACTAATACTTCACCGCTTCATCGTTCATTCTTTAAATACTAATGCTTGAGATTAAATATCATGGCATTCTTTTTAGTGCCTTTTCAGTTGCCGCCTCACGGCTTCCCTCATTCCTAAAATCCAAAAAAATATTACAGAACCAAGAAAAGAGAAACAGAAAGAAGGAATTATCCTAAACTACAAATAGATAGAAAGAATTTGAAACCCAGCTAGAAAATAAGGGGGTCGAAGACGCGATTTGAGCGAAGCAATGAACAGAGCAAAGCGGTAGTGGCACCGTAGCACCGTTGGAACGGTGGTGGAAAGTGGTGGTGCATAGCGGTGGTGGTAGGCAGCGGTGCAGAGAGAGCCGATGCGGCGGTGGTGCGGCGACACCATGGGAACGACACAGCAACAACTAGAGAGAGACGACGCGTCTCTGTGTTTTAATTTCAGAATATAAAAAAGTACCACATGGCATATTTTAGTCCATCAGATTGATCCAACAGCTCAAAATAATGGAACTGCACAATGCAGTTCCCGCGCTAATGTCAGACGATCCTTTCCCTCTAAGATCTGTGTAGCAATCACACCAATCACCTCATTCATTATTTGGACAAAGTTTTATGTATGGCTACAATCATTAAATGATGCGCACCAATAACACAGTAACAAACAAAAAAGCACATATTGGTGGAAAAAAATTGGGAGACTTAAAGTAGGTGAATATTTTTTTAGGGATTAAAACAAAAAGATGGGAGATATATATATATATATATATATATATATATATATATATATATATATAAAAGTGATATACTTACACTTACACACATAAAAAGTGAAGGGAGAAAAGTCACATATTATGGAAGAGTTTGCACCTAGACTATGCTTCAGCACTCAATAAACAAGTGCACTTTTCCAAGTTTCCACTACATCTAAAAATTAGATGATAATAAAGGTAACAAACACAGTCATGGTACCCAAATTAAAAAGGTCTATAAACTCCAAAAATAGCACAAGTGGAATTTTCTCACAGAAAAACATGGGACCCCTTAATTATATATTAGACATTTTTTCCTGAATAAGGGACCAACTAAGGGAACAAAATACAACATAAACTCAAGCTGCCACGTGGCCACATCACACTACTCCTATTCATCAATTAACTTGTAGTTGCAAATTCTATAGTATATAAATAGAACATCATAACACATTATCCATATTACCTAAACACAAAAAAAATAATATCACATGGCTCAATTCAATGAAAACTTGCAAAACATTAGACCCTCTTTTTCTTTCTTAGAGATTGATCCAAACATGGAACTTCTAAACCAATTCATAGGAATAAATCAACATGTTATGGAAAATTCGAACTTGAACATGCAGAATTTGATGCCTTTTTCTAGTGAGATTCCAGAAAGCTTGGAAGAAAATTTTCATCATGGTCTTGTTCATCATGAAGTTCAAGTTTCTCATCCCATTTTATCAGAAGAAAATGAAGGTAAAAAAAGGAAAATAATTGATTTTCCTGCAGAAACCAGCTCAGCTAATTCAACTCCTGCAGTTTCTGAAACTGGAAGCAAAATCAAACTTGTAAATTTTCTTCTACTATTGTTTTCCCTTTTATTATATTCTTCATTATTTTTTGGATATACACCATGTTTTGATGTGTTTTTCCTTTTGGATATTTATGGTCTGAAACATTGACATAGATACTGGACACGACACTGACACTAACACTGTTTTAATTTGAAAAATGCAAATAATTGAAATGTCAGTGTCTGTCTGATCGGATATCAGACATGCTTTCAACCTGAAGTATCAGTGCTACGATATGTGCAAGGGAAAGAAAGAAATTCATTTGTTGTTTTCTATGAAAATTTTCAGTGTTCTGGAAGAGGAAAGAGAGCGAAAAACAATGTAACAGAAGAAGAGAAAGCAAAGGAAGTTGTTCATGTGAGAGCTAGAAGAGGCCAAGCTACTGATAGTCACAGCTTAGCAGAAAGGGTATATAATATAAACATATAATTCTAAACTATTTTTTTTCAAGATTGATGTGGACTAATACATATATATTATTATTCTTTTTTTTTTTCAGGTTAGAAGAGGGAAAATCAATGAGAAATTGAGGTGCTTACAGAATATTGTACCAGGATGTTACAAGGTTAATTAATATCATGTGATTCTTTTAAGAAACTTTAATTTGTGATTAACTTTTTTAAATCAAAATCTTAAAGTTTTCACTTTTTTTAATGCTTGCAGACCATGGGAATGGCAGTAATGTTGGATGAAATCATAAACTATGTCCAGTCTTTGCAGCATCAAGTAGAGGTAAGTGATAAAAAAAAGAATAACAATTTAGTGTTCATTTATTTCCTGCAAAATATATTTTTTAACAAAAGCATTAATAATATCTTTTTGGCTTTTTCCTTGCAGTTTCTTTCTTTGAAGCTTACTGCAGCAAGTAACTTTTATGACTTTAACTCAGAGACAGATGCTTTAGAAACAATGCAGGTAACTATCTAAAATTTCATGGTCTTGTTCACTGTAATATACATGCATATATATATATATATATATATATATATATATATATATATAAACATCTTGTATTTGAACCTTTCATGCACTTTGAATTCTATTTTTTTTTAGTAAAAGCATCTTGTATACGGGCTGGAGCTCCCATTATACTAATGTTTTTCTTACCAAAATAAATACATGTATATATGTCAAGGTTGGCTCAAGTGTGTGGGTCCTAAAGCAAATTTTGAAATATTTTTTATTTTATTTTAAGAGACTTCTAGGTTTGGCTTTTTTGTCCCTTAGTGTTTTTGTTTAAATTTTTTATTGGTGAGCCAAAATTTAGTGCTTTACTAGTCTCATTCTTAAACCAATTTGATACATGCACATAAACATCATATACATATACATATGAATTATAGTGTCCATTTTGTGAGGTTGTTAGGGTGCATATGAAAACCTCTCAATTCATATAATAAATTAAAGTTATTAAATCAAATTACGTAGCACAATTATTTTATTAGTTAATTAATTTATTTTATTTGATATATGTGGCAGAGAGCAAGGGCAACTGAGGCAAAAGAGATAGCAAGGTATAAGAGAGAAGGATATGGAGGAATTTCATGCTTTCAACCAAATTGGCCATTTTGACTTCATTTTTGGATGTTTGTTTTTATAACTCAACAACCATATACAAGAGATGAAAAGACGTTTGATTTGCTAGCTCCTTTACTTTCTACAAGTTTAAAAAATATATATCAATTTGTTTCCACTCCTTGCTATATATACAAGCATAAGTGGACATTCTTGCTTATATAATGTTTCAAAAGATGTGTAAAAATCAAATGGAAGTTAATAATAGCCTAAATGTTATATATATTATTATAAATTTTTGTGGAACTTTATTGGATTGGTGTTTTTGGCTATTGTAAATTTGACTTTGGTTTTGAGTTTGGAACTCCAAACTCACGTCCGTCTAGATCTCGCCATGGAAAAATTACGTACGTTGAAGCAGAAGCTACAAAAGGCAGCTTCACACTCACTGAGGGTATTTGCTACAATTTTCAATATCCCGACACTAGACCAAACATTCAATAAATAGACGTAGATATACAAAGACCAACAACCATATATAGCACAAATAGAAAAAAACAAAAAATACCAGCATAGTGTAACATAAGTGGTATACTTAGCTTCTTAACCATCTGGTTAGGGTTCAATGCGTATGAAAAAAATCTAGTGAGAGAGGTCAATCTCTAATGAATCTCATAACTCAAGGAATTAGTCTCTACAATTGTACAAGTTTTTGTTTTTATAAACCACCAAAATTGTGGCATCAATGCCCAAAAAAAAAATTGTGGCATCATGGGGTATTCTTGAAGCTTTGACCCTTTATTTGTGTTTGTTATAAGAGCAATCCTCAATTTGAGGTTTAACGACACTTAAAATTCTTCATCCCTCCTCAAAAATGAAAGTTGTAGGTATTGAATTGTAGTTCTCCCACATACAAATTTTATAGCCAATACAACTATTCATTAATCAATCTAACTTCGAGACTCTTCAAGCTAAATATTTGTTTCTATATAGATTGTTATTAAACTTAGATCAGCAATTGACTCTGACGCACTAGGCTAGTGGGTCACTCGTCAGATCGATGAGTCACATGTTAAACCGTGTGACTTAGTTACTATTGAAAAATATCAAAAAGTTCATACCATGCATGTTTCGATTTCATACCTCAAAAAACTATAAAAAAATCTTACCATAAATTAAACACTCTTATAGTATTTGATAAAAGAAACACTCTTACAGTAGACAAAAACGCCGCATTCGATTTTGTTTTTACCTAAACACCCTCACAGTATACAAAATGACGTCGTTTTGTGGTATGAAATAAAAAAGTTTGCAAAATCGGGTAGGTCACAAGTTCGAGCCACTAGTTCTTTAGGCTGGATCATTAGTTCAACTGCAAAATTGGCCGGATTACACAAGGTCGCATCAGGTCTGTGACATGCCTAGTCCAATTATTTGTTTTGATCAATCATATCACCAATTCACGATCGGATTGTCCGATCTGATCATGGATTAATAACATGGGTTATGTATACATGGCTCTCTTTTTAGTGCTTGAGATTGAGATTTCTTTTCACTCATATTGTTGAAAGGAATGGACCGAATGGATGAAACTTTAATGGACAAAAAAAGAACTATATGGGAATGAATTTTCTCATGTTATTTTCTCTCTTATTAGAAAAAAGTGAGAATGTTATGTTTTTAATCTCCACCGTTGAATACTTTTATCTCCATTTTTAGTATTTTAAACATACGCTTTCTTTTGTAGTTGAGATTGTAATCGTGGTTTTTCGAGCTCACCTAGTGTTTATTAATAGAATTATTGCTTATAAAAAAACATATGAGAAGAGGGAGAACCATTCCGCAGATATTTTCTCCTCTTCAATCTTCATTTCCCTCAAATTGCATGCAACAAATTTCTAAATCTTGCTAAATTTGTATGCAAATTTTACTCACAAATAATTAGTGAAATTTTATTCACGTGAATGCGTTTGTTCTATCAAGTTCCACCACACATGGAACCTGACTGAATTGTTGCCATGTGTAGGACCTATAGCAACAACAATTTTATCTGCAAGTTTTTTATTTTGGGTTGGGTAAACTTTCTTTTTCAAAAAAACATCTTAAATGCTACATTCATTTGGTGTGTAACCCCACTTAAGCTTGTAATCGATATTAACATGGCCCTAGCTACAAGGTGGTGTTAATTTGTACCACTAACTTGTTCCCCAAAGCTAGAAGTTTCTAATGTTATACAATTTTAGTAATTCTTATAGAAGGTAATAGTTGAACTCAAAATTTTGCTCTTAGTTAATTTACCAAAAAGGTTGGTTCAAGCGGTAACTGAGCTCCCACCCCAAGGTCTCGTGTTTGAATATTGGATATGGCAAAAACTCTCTTGAGAGGGGAGAACCACGCGGACCAACAAAGTCTGATATACATGTGGCCAACCAAGTTTCCCAATGTAGATTAGTCGCAGATATTACACACCAAAAACACGGTAACAAAAAAAGTATCTCTATCCCTCATATTTAATTTCTAGAGTCTCTAAACTATGAAAACATGTTGTATAGTCATTAAACTTAATTTATCTCTGGTCGTTAAATTAGGTCCCTAAAATTTGACCTCTAAAAACTAAATTAATGGAACAAAGATAAACTATAGAGATTATTTAAAACATTTTTATAGTTTAATTAGAGACTAAATAGAGAAAATGATTCTTTAAAGACTAAATTAAAGATTTATTCAAAGATAATATTTCCCTCATGTATGCCACCTATGTTTTTTTTTTATGCCCAAAGCTGGACTTGAACCCAGGACTTTGGTTAAGCTGGAATAGACTTCTATCATCACATCCAAGATTTTGGTTAAACTGAAAAAGACTTTTACCATCTCATCCAAGTGTTCTTGGGTGTCATCTGTGGTTTTATTGCAAATGAAGTTGGATTACATAAAATTATTTTTGTAAGTGAAGTAGACTAATGCTTTGTCAACAAGTAATTTAGTATATGATTTGTCCATAAAACAAAGAAAACTCATATATAATGTTAATCTATTTTGGTGATTGCAACAAAGTATATTGTAATATATGACAAAGCACAAGGCAACATCCAAAGGGAAATAGTAACCATGGAACCCACTTAAACTAATGAATTCATAAAATCTTGTCGATGTTGCCAATGCATTAAGTGAATGATTGAAGGGGGGAAATAGTTTTTATAAGATTATAGCATATTTGTTGTCATGGGTGTGTTAGATGCATTGCATCCATGAAATTTGGAGGAGAAGAAGACATTTTAAATGGGCCATAGTATTATGCTGTGGATGGGCAATGTGGGTTCTCCAACTTATGGAAAATGATAGGAGCTTGTGAACCTTGCTTTTAAAGCCACTTTTGCTTCTTCACTACAACTCAATTAATTATATATCTTTCTTATATATCTTTCTTATTTGACCCACTTTTTGACCATGGTGTTGTTCCCTTGTCTCTTAGAGCTATATTATATTATAGAAAATATATATACCCAATAACGCTTAGATGAGATGGTTTGGGGTCTCTTTTATCTTATCAGTTCTGAGTTTGAATTTAATCCTAGGAACGCAGTTGCGTTAAAACTTTTAAGGGTGAGCTTTTACGCCCATTATGACCCTACTCAGCTCGATAGATTTTTTTTAGAAAAATACTCAGGTCGATAGATTAGTCTTTGCAGTTACGCAAAGATGATACCTGATTTACATAAAAAAAAATTATAGCAAATGTACATGAATAAGGAGGAAGAATATGGACTAAAAGGGTCATAATAAAAGTTAAGTTGATGCTTTGATATATATTATTCCCAATATGGAATTAGATTTGGGGTCACATGCTAGGAGGGTATAGTAGTTGGAGAGGAGACCAATGGAATTAAATTGGGCAAATTCAAGAACCCAGGCACAAATTTAGTGGGCTCACTATATAAATGGTGAATTTAAAGTGGAAGTTGTTAGGTGGTCAGGTATACTATAACCCCACATATTTAGCCAAAATAGAAGCAAAATCATCAGTATATGTTTGTATGATCTTATAAATTTTAGATTCAAAAGAAAGTGTTCATGACTCTAGAATTGAAGCACTATCACCCCCATTTTGTTTTTATCTTCTAAATTGAAAGTAACTTGTTCACCATTGGGGTCAAGTGTCGTTAACTTCATGTTTCTATTGATGCAAAAGTTGATGAATTCTGAATTTTAATCAACTTTTCAATTCGATTTTTTTTTACCGTGTTATTCTTACGGAGTATCCACCGGCTTTATTAGTGACTAATCTACATCAAAGAACTTGATTCTCCTCCGAACAAAGTTTTTACCACACTCAAGATTCGATTTTGAGACCTTATGGTGCGTTTGATTTGCTAAACAGTTCAAGGTACTAGACATCAGCGAGGGCAATGGACTGGACAAAACCCCAATTTTTTGTCCATCACAAAACCATAGTACAACTTTCTGTCCATTCCAAAAATTCCAAAAATATTATTTTATTTCATACATAATAATATTTTCTCTCCTATCTCTCTTCTCTACTCTCACTTTCTCTCTCCTCTCTCCTCTCTCCACTCTCTTCCTCTCCATGTCTCTCATATCTCATTCTCCTCTCCTCTCTCTCTCTCTCTCTCTCTCTCTCTCTCTCTCTCATCTCACTTCTATATATCTTTTCATATCATGACCCCTCCCTCGCTCTCTCTCGGTCTCTCTCCCTATCTCATTCTTCTCTCTCCTTTCTCTCTCCCTCCCTCTTCCTCTCACCTCTATAATATATGTCTTCTCATATCATGTCTTCTCTTTCCCTCCCCCCTCTCTCTCTTTCCTATTCTCTCTCTCATATTATTTTCACTATAATTTTCTAATTATATTATAATATATGTTATATAAAATCATTATATATATACACACTGCATAAAAACAATTATAGTAATTTTTATATTTTTTTTACTTGTGTCGTCCAGTGTTCACCAAACGGTATTGTGGACAACATGCTATCTAGTACTGTCCAGTCCAGTACTTATCTGTTTGCGAATCAAGCAGACCCTTAGAGTAGGATTTGAGCCCAATTACCGCTCAGAGCAACCCTTATTGATAACCTTTCAATTTGATTATTGTAATTGTTGATATTGTTAATATTGATGTAAATAATATATTCTGATAACAGGAAAGTTAGGTAATTATGATATACTTTTTTTATTTGAGTATGAAGATTTTAGGATAAAGGGATGAGTGTTGGATTTAATGGAAAATCCTAAAACACCCTCTGAAGTGTGGCAACGGTTATATAATAAAAAATAACCGTTGTCCAGCCGTTTCTCTAAAAGTCCTAACTTAATTAGTTATGACAGTTGAAGTTGTTACAAACTGTGTAACAACCCATAACTAACTCTAATCCTGTATATATTGCTACTCTACGTTGTACATACATAGTTTTGAATAAAAAAATTTCTATTCTACGTTTTTACAGTGTGTACATTGAAACTGTCTTCCTTTCTTCTTCGAGTTTTCTCCTTCTTGAGTATTTTGCATGTCATTGTGAGCATTCAAGGCGTGAATCACCTCGCACCAGAAACAAACAAAGGGTTAGTTTCTGGTTACCATACAAAATAGAGAAAAGAGTGAAGAATAAAGAGAGAAGAAGGAAATACCTGCGTATCTCTAAGTGTTGTTGCTGTCATCAAGGAAATCTGAAGGATTCTCGTGTGTATCTCGAAGATCAGGCCACAAACAAGAAGAATTGCAAGCAAACCGAAGTCAGGGTTTGTGTTTGAGAATCAAAACAAAGAAAGAAAAGGAAGGTGAGTTTAAGGAGAAGTACTTACAGTCAGAAGGTTGGATTGAAAGAGTAATCGAAGGATTCAAGCATCCATTAGAAGCATTCTTCACCAACAAGAGGGTTGTGAGATTCAAACCTCAGACTGAACTGATTCAGTGCAAAACCATAGGATTTTTTGCATCATCATTATCAACAATCATCACAGGTAAAGAATCAGGTGTTTGAGCACTTCAATCACTGAAGAAATCAGTGAGAGCATCAAACCCTAGTTCAGCAACGGAGAAAGAGAGAGAAGAGAGAAGCAAGAACTGATCGAGAAGAAGAGAGAGAAAGAAATCCAAAGAATGAAACCCTAGAAGTGGGGTAAGTGAATAAGTGAACCGGATCAAGTGGATCTGGGCATCAATTGGTTTGGGCATAAGTTGATAATTCATTTTTGCACCCCTGTATGTTACAAATACATCCTGTAAGAGAAGAAAGAATTATTAGCTTACAAAACAA
This sequence comes from Astragalus glycyphyllos, assembly GCA_963573325.1. NCBI lineage: Eukaryota > Viridiplantae > Streptophyta > Magnoliopsida > Fabales > Fabaceae > Astragalus > Astragalus glycyphyllos. The sequence goes on along the minus strand of OY754313.1, from coordinate 4,353,216 downwards.
CATGGTATCTAAGAGCTGGTAACATTCCAAAGAAAAAACAGGAAATTTCTATCGTTTACTCTCTCTTAAGTTCTTTAAATTCTTTAAGTTTTCTTTAAAATTGTCTCTACTACTAATTCTGTCTGTGAGTGAAACTGTTTCAGGATGTCAAACAATAGTATGGACAATCATGTTCCCAAGCTAACTGGGAAAAACTATGATACCTGGGCGATCCAAATGAGGGCAGTACTTGGGTCTCATGGGGTTCTGCATATTGTCAAGAATGGGTTTGACCCACTGCCTGAGAATGCAAACACAGCAGCAAGGAAAGAGTTCATGGAAAATGAACAAAAAGACTTTAAAGGGTTGACCCTCATTCACAGAGCCTGTGATGAGGCCAACTTTGAAAGGGTCAGGAAATGTGAAACTTCCAAGCAAGCCTGGGAGGCTTTGGATAAATACTATTGTGGGGCTGCCCCAACTAAAGAAGAAAAACTGCAGGCACTATGGGCCCAGTATGAAAGCTTGAAGATGAAACAAAGTGAAACTGTCACTGATTTCTTCAATAGAGTGAAGAAAACTATCAATGAAATGGCTTTACTTGGTGAAACACTTGAGGAGAAGTGGGTGTGCAAGAAAATTCTTAGAAATATGACTAAGAAATTCTTTGTGGTAACCAACACTATAGAGGAGACAGCTAATGTTGATGACTTGAAGATAGAAGAGCTTCAAGCCAAACTTGAAGCCAAGGAAGTAAGAATCGGTCTTCTAGAAGGTGATGGTGATGAAGAGGAGCAGGCACTAGTTGCTGCTAAGACAAAAGGAAAGAAGGGCAACAAAGGAACTTCCAACAATAAGACCAACTGGTCTAAAGGTAAGACAGGTAATTCTAACCCTAATTCTATTCCTAGTAAGAAAAATAATACTGCAATTAAGAAAAAGAACAAATCTAAGGTACAGTGTTATAGGTGTGATAAGTATGGGCATTATGCTACTGAATGCCCTACAAGAAAAGGTTCCAAGCCTACTGAACCAGAGTCAGAAGCCAAGGTGGCTAAGGAAGACTCTGATTCAGATTCTGAAGATGTTGTCTTCAGTATGATAGTTGATGACTTAGAGGAAACAGAAATTAGGGAGGATACTGTGGTAACCAATATAGAAGTAAACCAAAATAATGAATATGTGGTTTTGGCAGTAACTACCAGTGATGGTAAGACCATCACAGAAATCTGGTATTTAGATTCTGCCTGCTCAAATCACATGACAGGCAACAAAGATTGGCTAGTAAACTTTGATCCTACTGTGAGGACAAAGATAAGATGTGATGATGATAAGTCTATATTTTCTAAAGGTAAGGGAGACATAGAATTCATCAAAGAAAATGGTCAAGTAATCACTATTCATAATGTTTTCTATGTACCTGGAATGAGCAGCAATCTAATTAGTCTAGGACAATTAGTTGAAAGAGGATTCTCTGTACTAATGAAAAACCTAAAACTGAAACTGTTTGATGTGGATGATAAATTGGTCTTAACCACACCCCTAGCCCCAAACAGGACTTTCAAGACTAGTATTAGCAAATCTGAGACAGAATGTCTCAGTGCTACCACTGATCCTGAAAGTATGTTGTGGCATAAGAGGTATGGCCACCTTAACTTCAAAAGCTTGGGGAATCTAAGTACTAAAAGTCTGGTAGAGGGACTACCTAAGATTGAAATGGCTAAGGAAATATGTACTACTTGTTTAATTGGCAAACAACCTAGAAAAATGTTTAATAAGGAAATGAGACATTATTCTAAGGACTTGCTAAATGTTGTATATTCTGATCTCTGTGGACCACTTGATGTACCCTCTATGGGTGGAAAAAGGTACTTTATAACTTTTGTTGATGAATATTCCAGAAAGATCTGGTTATATTTGCTGAAAACCAAAGGGGAAGCCTATGATATTTTCAGGAAGTTTAAAGCATTAGTTGAGACTCAAAGTGGTAAGAAACTGAAAACCTTAAGGACTGATGGTGGTGGTGAGTACACCTCAAATGAGTTTGAGGAGTACTGCACAAACCAAGGTATTATACATGAAGTGACTTCACCCTATACCCCTCAGCACAATGGTATGGCTGAGAGGAGGAATAGGACCATACTTGACATGGCCAGAAGCATGATTAAGTCAAAGGGATTACCTAAAGAACTATGGGCAGAAGCTGTTCTTACAGTAGTCTATGTCTTAAACAGGTGTCCTACAAGGGGCTTGACTGATAAGGTGCCAGAACATATGTGGTGTGGTGACAAACCCAATGTTTCTCACCTAAGGGTATTTGGCTCTCTTGTGTACAGCCACATACCTGATGGAAAGAGAAAGAAATTGGAGGACAAAAGCAGACCTCTAATTTTTGTAGGATATCATCCTACAGGAGCTTATAGGCTATTAGATCCTATAATTAATGCTCCAATGGATCTTTCTCATTCTCCTCACAACCGCTCTCATCAGTGGAATCTGTTGTCTCAATTGGACTCCCCTCAGTAGGAGTCTCTTCATCTTTCTTGAGAGCTTCTTCCTCTAAATTAGCTTCTACCGAGAATTCTTCACCATTACTAAGAATATTATCTTTGTATTGCTCAGATTCTTCATTTGGGGTAGACTTAGTTTGTAAATAGAGATTTTCTTCAGCCAACTGAGTTGTTACCATATCAATAACCTTTGACAATTGATTTTTCAAACTATCAAAATTGTTGTTCATGGCTCCAATTTGGCCCTCCAAGCTTCCAACTTTCTTTTCCAATGTTTCAAAATTTTCATTTGTCTGCTCCATAAATTTGACCAAGACCTCATTGATATCATATTCTTCCTCTTTCCTTTGCACTTGTAGTTGCTCATAATTATCCTAGTTGGAGGAAGAAGGAGGTGGCTCATAGTCATCCCAATAATTTGAATAAGGCTCATAAGTAGGAGGAGAAAATGGGCGTTGACATTGAGGCATATACCAAGATAACTTATCTAAATTCCTTTTCGCCTCTGCCTCTCTAATATAATTTCCAAGAGTTTTAACCATGACTTAGATTTTTCTCTGCAAAACAAAGTGTACTGCAACGACTTCTTGAAAAAGTATTAGCAACTTTTTTTTAAAAGAAATAAATAAAAAAAATTAAAACTAAAGCATAAAAAAAATGTCTAAAGCAATAAAAATCTTTTTCGTTTAATATTGTTAAATTAATCCCCGGCAACGGCGCCAAAAACTTGTTGCGTTTAAAACACACTTGAGAGCAAGTGTACTCTCTCGCAGAAGTAGTATAAAAGATATCGTATCCACAGGGATTAATTAGCAAGTACCAAACTAATCGAGATTATTTAATGTTTAGAAGAAGAAATAATTTGGATGTTGTAGAAACAAAATAAAAAGAAATAAATGGCAAGAATTAATAAAAGATATAATAATTTGGAGAGAGGTCTAGGGTCGCGGTTTCACTTGCAAGCTTCGATTCCCCTATGTCTAATTCTACCTGAATTCCCTTATTTTATTTAATTACCAATCCCTTTACTAAAGCTATTAATCCGTTTGGTCATTCGCGATTAATATTCTTTTTCCTAAATTAACCCTAGTTTGGTCATGCTAGAATTTAAATTCAGGAAAAGCATAAAGTACAAAAAGGTTGAATGATTGGAAGACTAAATTAGAGTTTGGTCATGCATTAATTATAGCCCCAATTATCCTATAGGTCCACCAACTAATTGCAGTACGGTCGCTGATCAACTAATTGATTATGAACATTCAAAGGGTTGTCAATCCTAATTATGTGATTAAAGCAATAGGACAATATTAATTGAAATAAAAACAGGAATTCAAATAAGAAATTAGAACATAAAGAGGTTTCTAAACATGCAAGATCCACCTAAGACCCTAGAAGAGGACTTAGGTGTCCATGATAATAAAGAACAATAAAAGAAAAAGAAGGTTCATGAATTACAGAAATAAGAATAACCCGAAAATAGAGAAAGTCTTAGTCTATGTCTTCAATCTCCTTCTTTTGCTCCAAAGCTCTTTCACGGTGCCAAATAACTCTTCTCTCCCTCCGTAGCGTTTCCGTAGCTCTCGTTTGTGTATGTGGTGTCCACCCCCCTTTCACAAGTGAAGCTCTCCTTTTATATTAGTTCATTTTCTTTCTCTCCAAGCCAAGGATCAAGTCAAGATTGCTTCCACTTTTAATTGCAAGATATGCCAATCCCTAAATATTAGGATTTAGATCCTTCCTAAATATGTGTTGCTTGCTCTCCACTACATGCCTCTTTCTTTCTCTCCAAGTCACATGTGCATCACTTTTGATTGAAATCTCCAAGAGGGTCTTCTTTTTATTACTGTGGGCCTTCTTGCATTAATGGGCTTGGGCTTGCTTTCTTTTATTCTAACATTTCTTCTAATTTCAGCCCACATTTATATTATTTTCTTTTTCTACCTTCCTGCAAATATAGAGTAATTTAAGTCAGTTATTTATTTAATCAATAATAATTACTCTAAAAACAACTCAAAATATCTCTAATAAATGCACTAAATTAGAGTTTATCAGTGATATCAAGGGATGTAATTGTACTTGAGGACAAGGAGTGGGATTGGAAAAAGGCTGAACTTGTAAGCTCAGCAGACTCTACAGTCCTACAGGAAGTCCAAGAGGCAGAAACTGATCTTATTGATACTAATATGAATGACCAGGATCACATTCAACAGAATGAAGATCCTGTTCAAGTAAATGAAGGTCCTGATCAACCTAATATTGATCAAAACCCTGAGGAAGAAGATGGAAGTGGTTCTGAACAAGAACTTGAGCAAGCTGGGCAAGATCTACCTAGGGCACAAAGGTTAAGGCAACCTCCTAGGAGACTTGCAGAATATGATATGGCTACTGACTTGGAAGTGAATGAGAGTGGTGACGTCATTCACTTTGCAATGGTAGCAGATATGGAACCTATGGACTACAAGGAAGCCTTAAAGAGTAAGGAATGGAAAATTGCTATGGAAGAGGAATTGGCCTCTATCAAGAAAAATGGTACTTGGACTTTGACACCCTTGCCCAAAGGAAAGAAGGCAATTAGTGTCAAATGGGTGTTTAAGCTTAAGTTGGATCCTAATGGCAACATAGTCAAGCACAAAGCAAGACTTGTTGCTAGAGGGTTCCAACAAAAGCAAGGAATTGACTATGAGGAGGTTTTTTCACCTGTGGCTAGGCATGAAACCATTAGATTGGTAACTGCCTTAGCCTGCAGTGAAGGTTGGGATCTACATCACCTGGATGTTAAGTCAGCCTTCCTTAATGGAACTTTGGAAGAAACTGTGTTTATCTCACAATCTCCTGGTTTTGAGATAAAAGGCAAAGAGAGTCTGGTTTGTCATTTGCACAAGGCATTATATGGCTTAAAACAGGCTCCAAGAGCCTGGAACAAGAGGATTGATACTTTCTTTGTTAAAAATGGCTTCACAAAGTGCACCAATGAATTTGGTGTATATGTGAAGGGTTCCCTAGATACTAATATTTTACTAATATGCTTGTATGTTGATGATTTGTTGATTACAGGTAGCTGCACCAAAGAAATAAAGCAATTCAAGGACTCTATGAAGACTGAATTTGAAATGACTGACCTAGGACAACTTACCTACTTTTTGGGACTTGAATTCCTAAGGATTCCTGAAGGCATTATTCTACACCAACTCAAATATTCTAAGGAACTGCTAGCAAGGTTTCAAATGGAAGAATGTAACCCTGCCAATAATCCTGCAGAGGGTTACTTATGTAAGAAAGAAGGTGAGAAGGGCTCTAAGGTTGATCCTACCTACTATAGGCAAATTGTAGGATCCTTATGGTATCTATGCCATAGTAGGCCAGATAATCTATTTGCTACTGGCATGATAAGTAGGTTCATGAATGAACCATTGGAAATACATTTAAATGCAGCCAAAAGGGTGTTAAGATACATTCAGGGTTCCCTAAACTATGGTTTATTCTTTCCCAAAGGAACTGGTCTAAAGAAATATGAGCTGTTAGGCTATTCAGACAGTGATTGGTGTGGTGACCATATTGACAGAAGGAGTACCTCTGGTTTCCTATTCAAGTTTCAGGGAGTATCTGTTTCTTGGAGTTCAAAAAAGCAACAAATTGTTGCCCTGAGCTCCTGTGAAGCAGAGTATGTGGCTGCCTGTAGTGCTGCCACTCAAGCAGCCTGGTTAGAAGCACTCCTAAGAGAACTGGGTGTAAATCTAACTGAAATTCCCAAAGTACTCATTGACAATAAGTCTGCACTATGCTTGGCAAGGAACCCTATGGGGCATGGGAGGACTAAGCATATTGAAACTAGGTTTCATTATCTTAGGGACCAAGTAACAAATGAGAAGCTAAGAGTTGATTACCGCAACACTAAGGAACAGCAAGCAGACATATTCACTAAAGCTCTTAAAGGTGAAGACTTCTGCAAATTAAGGAGAGATTTAGGCCTAGTTACTTTTAATAATTAATAAAGTAACTAGTAGAAGCTATGTCCATGGGCTTGTCATGGACCATTACTTTTGAGCTATACTCAGGGGCTTGTCCTGAGAATCTTTTAGGTCTCTCCTAAGTATCTTAGTGTTTTATGTGTTTCCATTAAGGGAGGATGTTGGATTTAATGGAAAATCCTAAAACACCCTCTGAAGTGTGGCAACAGTTATATAATAAAAAATAACCGTTGTCCAGCCGTTTCTCTAAAAGTCCTAACTGAATTAGTTATGACAGTTGAAGTTGTTACAAACTGTGTAACAACCCATAACTAACTCTAATCCTGTATATATTGCTACTCTACATTGTACATACATAGTTTTGAATAAAAAATTTTCTATTCTACGTTTTTACAGTGTGTACATTGAAACTGTCTTCCTTTCTTCTTCGAGTTTTCTCCTTCTTGAGTATTTTGCATGTCATTGTGAGCATTCAAGGCGTGAATCACCTCGCACCAGAAACAAACAAAGGGTTAGTTTCTGGTTACCATACAAAATAGAGAAAAGAGTGAAGAATAAAGAGAGAAGAAGGAAATACCTGCGTATCTCTAAGTGTTGTTGCTGTCATCAAGGAAATCTGAAGGATTCTCGTGTGTATCTCGAAGATCAAGCCACAAACAAGAAGAATCGCAAGCAAACCGAAGTCAGGGTTTGTGTTTGAGAATCAAAACAAAGAAAGAAAAGGAAGGTGAGTTTAAGGAGAAGTACTTACAGTCAGAAGGTTGGATTGAAAGAGTAATCGAAGGATTCAAGCATCCATTAGAAGCATTCTTCACCAACAAGAGGGTTGTGAGATTCAAACCTCAGACTGAACTGATTCAGTGCAAAACCATAGGATTTTTTGCATCATCATTATCAACAATCATCACAGGTAAAGAATCAGGTGTTTGAGCACTTCAATCACTGAAGAAATCAGTGAGAGCATCAAACCCTAGTTCAGCAACGGAGAAAGAGAGAGAAGAGAGAAGCAAGAACTGATCGAGAAGAAGAGAGAGAAAGAAATCCAAAGAATGAAACCCTAGAAGTGGGGTAAGTGAATAAGTGAACCGGATCAAGTGGATCTGGGCATCAATTGGTTTGGGCCTAAGTTGATAATTCATTTTTGCACCCCTGTATGTTACAAATACATCCTGCAAGAGAAGAAAGAATTATTAGCTTACAAAACAACAATGAGCTGGTCCCGGTAAAATTTTTGGGCTTGTAGAATACTTATGAAAAGAAATTACATTTATTTTGAACACTTAACAAGAGAATCAAATTAATGTAAACACAAAGTTCTATGTCTTCTATCCTATTACGTTTTTTTATAACCATATCAATATCAACTAGCCGCCTGACCCGTGCTATGCACGGGGTTGACTAATTTTTAGTTAACAAAATTAAAGTAAAACCGGAAGGGGAAAACCTCTTTAATAAACCAATCATTCAAGACAACAGTTTTCTGTCCACTGCAAGAATCAAACTGGGGAGCACTAAGTTGACCCTGTGTCCCAGTGTAGCTTAAGTAGTGGACCAATGATGTTGGTTTGTAAAATATATAGTCAAATAATTGTGGATTGAAATTAAATTATAGCTATAAATGAATTAAATAAGGAGATTATAAAATTTAAAAAGAATATTGACAAAATCCATATTTATGAAATGTAAATTTAAAAACTTAGCCCATAATAAGAAAGAAAAAAAGACAACACAATTAAAACTAAAACACGTGGGTATCATGCATGCTTGTATGAAAACTCATGATAAAATAGGAGCAGTTATACAAAGTTGAAAGAAGATGTGGAGGTTGTATTATAAATGTGGCTGAAGTTCCCGTTGAAAGAAGATAAAAATTTAAACACCAGTTAAAGTATGTTTTTAATACCGTTTGATGCGAAAAGACCAAAATAAAGAAGACAACACAAATAGAAAGTGAAACACATGAGTATCGTGCAGGGTTAGATGAAAACCACAAATAAAATAGAATCACCTATAGAAAGTTGAAAGAAGGCGATGAGGGGATCTATTGTAAACGTGGCCGAAATTCCCGTAAATAAAAATTAAATTAAAAACTGTAAATTAAATAAAAATATTATAAAATTAAAAAGAAACATTAACAAAGACATTGAAATTCAACATCGATCCATAGATAGTAAGAAAAAAAACGTAAAGAATATTAATAACAACAAATACATTGAAATTGAACATCCACAGACAATTAGAAGAAAAAGTTTAAAAAACTTTAATAACGTTATCTATATTTATCAAATGTAAATATAAAAACTTAACACATAATTAAAGAGAAAATAAGACAACATAATTAGAAAGTGAAACACGTACGTATAGGTATCATGCAGAGTTTGATTTAAAACCACCAATAAAATAGAAGCACATATACAAAGTTGAAACTATTTTTGAAGAAAGAAGTTCGCATATTTGAATAAAATAGAAACACATAGAAACACTATTTAGTATCGCACTACATATTTTGCCCACAAATTTTTTCCACCAAACGGGTTTTTGGAATGAGCTTTGTATCCGAACATGTAAAAAAATTTGAATCCTAAAGTACCTCAACAAATTGTTTGGCATCACATTTACGTATTTTGTCACGTACTTTTTTTATTTTTCGTCAAACAGGTTGTTGAGGAACAAACTTCACGTATCTGAACATATAAAATTTGTTCTGGACCCTAAAATACCCCAAAATTCAATGTTGGCATCACATTTTACCTATTTTGTCACAAAGCTATTTTTTTTTTGACCAAACCAGTTGATGAGGAAAATTCTTCGTGTGTTTGAACAGCTAATTTTTTTCTGAATCCTATAGTGCCTCAACACACACTGGTTAACATCGTATACCAAAGGACACTATTTAGCATCTCATTTTATGTATTTTGTCATGAAATTAAAGCTTTTTTTTACCAAATCGATAATTGAAAAACAAAATTCACATATTTAAACATCTAAAATTTTTCGAGACCATAGAGTACTCGTTAAAATATTAAAAAGGAAAAAATGGAAATCATTAAAATAAAAAAGAGGACAAAACAAAAAAAAGAAAAAGAAAAAAAGCTAAAGTTAAAAAAAAAGAGCGACAATTCTATCGTATATCGACTAATTAAATCTTTTCGAAAGACTAATATCTCATTGTGCTTGAATGCAAATTTTGCACTGGTCAACACTGAGATTGTCAACTGTGAGAATCAAAATCAGGAGCACGGGATCGACTCCCGGGACCCAGGGTAACCTATGCCATTGGGCAAATGGTGTTAGTCTGCAAAATATAAAATCTAATAACTGTGAATAAAAATTAAATTATAAATATAAATTTTAATAAAAAGATTATATTTCTCTAATGGTGTTAGAATTGAATGAATTCCTATTTAAATTCATTATATTTCTCTTTTTTGGTTAATCTTTTTGATAATTTTTTTCAAAATTTCCTTTTCAACTTTTTATCTACATTTTTCACAAAATTTCTCATAATCCTTCTTTACATATATTTTTTAAGTATATATTGTGTGTAGGGATATCAATGGGGCGAGACGGAGATGTGGAGTATTCTCCAGCTCCTAATCCTCACACCCTATATTACTTCACATTTTCACTCTCCATCTTTGAGAGTTTTTCTTAAAGCTGTCAATTCGAGGTGAGCTAGCTCATTCGGGGCACTCCCCGTTTTGGCCAAAGACAATTTTGGGTCGAGTTGAGTTGGGATAGAATCATATTGGATGACTATTACTGGCCCAGTCCACGAACTCTATGTGGATTGTGGGCGAAATGTGTGCACGATGGGCCTAAAACTTCTGCTCGAGAAATTTTATTTTGGACACATATCAAACTACACATTGCACAAAATAAAATTACACTAAATATATATTAGCATTTGGAGTGAATTGGTATGTAAAATAAATTGTTTAAAGAAGATATGTGTAAGAACTCGACACAAAAAATATAGGTTCCCATCACAAAGCTAATAACTAAATTAAAAAAATATGAGTCGTTTAGCAAATATAAAGTTCTTTTTTATCACATTACAAAATAACAATATGACTATTTATATCAAAAAAATTCTCATTACAAAACAAAAGTAACATAAAAACATAAGATCCATTTTGCACTTTGTTGACACTCGCTTTTGCTGAGGGGATACTCGGCTGGCGAAGAATTGGCTAGCCGAGGACTGAGGGATGATTCTCGTCGACAAAATACAAAATTAGCCGTTTAGGGTCAAATTGATTATACATGACCACACGATTAAGATAAGCAGCTGAGGAGCAGTTGAGGTGCCTACTCGGCTAATACAAAATTAGCCGAGGCAAGACTCGACTGAGGTAAATTGGCTCGACGTGGCTCCCAAGTCAATATAGGCTTGGAAGCTATTATTTGGTCTCAATGTGTTCGTATAATTATTTATTAAATGTCAAGTTATAATTATATGATTTATGAAAGTATAATGGAAAAGACCAAGTCAAACTATGGTAACCACCTTCCTACATTTATTGGAAGTGGGCATGAGGAGTTAGCAGAGTAAAAGGAGCTTGCTTTGGGAGCAGCTATACAATACACATGGACACTTGGAGTGTGGAGTGGTTGAAGACAACATGAAGAAGCGTCATAGAAATAGGAGTGAAGATATTTTGACCCCACTACCCGTGTTAGGGGAAGAGTGGAACGTGCTTCCTAGTACTGTAGTACGTTGATCTTAGTCGATCCAACGGTGGTAGTTGTAGGCCAGTGTGAGCAGCTAACAGAGACCGTGTGTATATGTGTGTTGTGCATTTGTAAAAACACACCCATTTTATCAATACACAAGTCTTTACTTTATTTCACCTCTCCTTTATCGCTTTATTTTTATGCATTTGTAGTTTAGTAGTTCTCCTTCTACACTAGACACTTTCTTCAGTACTCTAGGAACTTGCAACTGAGAATGAGAGTCGCTTTCTCAGCGTAATCGCTCGATCAATAAAGAGATCACTGTTAAGAGTGTGAGTTAGCCTTAATCAACTTTTCAAATGCCTAGTCAGTCGAGGAAACATCTAATCAGCTGATTGAGTGGCTTACTCGGCTAAACAACAAATATTCACACGGTAACAAAATTGGCACGCCCGATTGGACAATAAAGGTGAACGCTTCGTTCAACTTTGGAGTACCACAACAAGAGCAACCATATTTTCAGGTAGAGCCTTTACCACTGGTTTAGCCGAACACTATTCAGGCAATTTTTTTATCACAAGTTCAGCCGAATACGTTTGCTACTATTGCCCAGGGGGCAAATGATGCCGAATGATAGGTTCTAAAATGAAACAAGACACATTGGAGTGCCACTAGTTATGACATCTTCTCTGGCTAATGGTACGACTATACAAGTCAATAATCAAAGACTTGTTGATTATCAAGCTCTGGGCTCTAGAATACAGATGCAACTATCTGGTGATTATATGAGGCAACAACCATGTAATAATTTTCCACCTAACTACTATAATCAACTATTAGTATCTCTCAGAAAGGTCTTGCAAGATGGGTTCAAGTCCTCCTCAAGGAATGGTGCATACAACAACCGGTGATTGTTTTTGAGAGCAACCATCTCCTTCACCATGTCTTCGTGATGGATATTTTCCTTTGCCATCCCTATACTAATGCATGGCACAATCAGACATTCTAGTAGCATAAATACATAATCTATAGTATACCACATTATACCGTAAATTAACTATTTATGAAAGAAACAAAAAAAAAATCAAACCACCAACAGCGTATTTCCAAAATATAGCAATATTTCATGTGTTATTAACCAAATTGGTCCTTGAAATTTCACAACAATTCAATTTTTTTTTAGTCTCAATATTTATAATATATCAATTTAGTCTATGACTTTTACAAAAGTGTTTTAATTTAGTCCCTTCGTCATATCAATTTAGTTCTTATATTTTGAAAAAATCGACTAAATTGAAACACTTTTGCAAAGTGATAGACTAAGCTGATATTTGCAAATGTGAAATATCAAATTAAACTTATGTAAAATTTCAGGACTAAATTGGCTAATAACTCAATATTTCACATCATAAAATAGGTTTTTTTTGGGATTTTTATTGGGGGGTGTCCCTAATAATTGTGGAGGTGTCTTTAATATTAACCCTTTTCATGTATATATCAGCTAAAAGCCTGTTTGGCTACTGAAAATTCTCGGTCCATTGTCTCCCACAGTTTACATACTCGGAGTCTTGTCCGAACACATTTCTTCTTCATAACTAGTACTGTACGAAACGAAGTTCACGAAAATGGCTCTTGGCAAATTCAGCCTAAAACCTCATTGTTTACAATGGAAGCTCAAATTCGCCATATCCACTCTTCTGGTAATCACGACATTTTCTTTTAATTAATCTGAACCATTGATTCCAGTTATAGTCAACTGTTTTTTTTTTTTGGTGCTGAAAATGATCTACTGTTAGATTTTGCTTGATTGTTGTTAATTTCATTTTGATCTTCTTGTTTTCTCAAACTTGTGGTTTTGGTTTGAGTAATTTACATTGGAAGTGCTTTTAATTGGTTAGGAAGGGGGAAATGGTGATATAATGGATGCATAGTAGAGTAGACTAGGGAGAGTTGAGTTTGGCTTTTTAGGGTTTTCTGTAACAATTTGAGATTTAAATTTATTATTAATACATGTTTTTGATTCTTATTGGGCATTCTACTAATTCTAAAATTACATAATAATCTCTTGTCAAAAAAAAAATTACATAATAATCTGTATTTGCAGATAATGGAAATCTTTAGATCATTGGATGTTTTAAACTTGACGTGTTTTTTTTCTCTTTTTTTTTTGGGTTAGGAAAAGTGGTAATTCACCAATTGAAATATTTTCATCTCTGCAACTTAAAGTTTATGTTAGGAAGAAGGGGAGAAATATTGTAAAGGACTAACTTAGGAGTTAGTTTTTGGTTAGGAGTTGGTTTCTTTTAGTCCTATTGGGTTAGTTAGGTGCTGTTATGTAACTGCATGCTTAAGTTTCTATGTCTTATAAATAGTGGACTTCACCTGAAGGGAGGTAGCTTTTGATATATTGTTAGTAGTGTAAGCTGGGTTATGCTAGTAAGAAGAGCACTCTCTCTTGTGTAAACTATTCTATCGTTTTTTTCATCAATAAATATACAGGGACGACATTGCCCTTTTGATAGCTTAGGTTCATCGATAAACCTAACATTTATCCTCTGGTTCTGCTGGAAGCATCTGTTCTGCAAACTGCAGCTATGTTTTATCAAACTCCAATCCCTGTTTCATAGTTTCACATAGCCATATCCTTTGCTTCCTTTAGATATTTGTTTCTTATTGATACAAGTGCCTGAGTTTTGCATGAATGAGTCTGAGTTTTGAGTACCTGCTATCTTCAATGTAGCAACCGCCATGCTGCCTGCTTTACAGAGGTAGCATTTTTCAATCCGGTTGCCCCCTCACCATGCTACTATCTGGCATAACCTATATGGCAATACTGTTTGAATAAAAATAATTGTGTTTTTGTTTTGACATTAGGAAAAAACACTAGCATTTGTATGGTATTTTGATTTTGATTGTTTGAACCATATATATCCATGTTTTTACAGTCTACGGGTACATGACATTGTAATGTCCTTTATCAAGAGGTCAACGACCTAAGTTATATATGGTGCTAAAAATGGTAAACGAACTATATGAATGAAACAACTTAACTTCAACTGTTGTAATTGTAAAATGATTTAAACTATAAATTAACTGCTTAAGCATAATACCAGATAAAAATTCTGAAATAATGATGCGTAAATATGCTATGAATGTGCTAAGTTATTTAGGGGGCCTTTTAGCGGCTGCTGCTGACTACTGAGAGCTGACTGATAACAGTGATATGTAACAGTCATATTTTTTAAATAATGATATATTTCTAGTTGCTTTAATGAGATGGATAGTTATGCATTTATCTTCTAGTCGCTTTAATCAAAACTTTGATTCATTCATTTTTTCTGCTGTGACTGCTAATTCTTGTTGTCTCTACCTTTTGCTTTGTTCTGTTTTTTATTTTTTATTTTTTATTTTTTATTTTTTTTTATAAATATAAATAAAGACATTCAAGACATTCATTAGCTTGATGCCTATTATGATTTTATCAGCTCTTGGTGGTTAGTTCACTTGGATCTCCTGTTGAAACTCGCAAAAGTGGTAGATCTTCTGTGTTCTCTCTATTTAACCTCAAAGAAAAGAGTCGATTTTGGAGTGAGGATGTCATACATAATGGTATGTCTACGCCATATTCATTCAATGAAATGATCAATTTTCATTCTCTACTATGGGTATTTTTTTATTCTCTCTCAGTATGTTGGTTCTTCAGATGTTGATGAATTGAAGTTTTCAAGCCATGGAAAAGTAAGCGCATTTAATTACACCAATGCAGGTATGCATGCATTTGTTTGCCAAAGTTCTTAACTAATTATCTTCGCTTATTTGGTTTTCTACTATTTTTATTTATTTACCTTCCTATATTTTGTAAATCTTTCTTTGATCTAATAAGTATTTTTTTTTTGTCTAAAATAAGTTTATGCCACTCCTTGCTCCTGGAAGATAATTTGGACTGTTAGACTCTTAGCTTTGCTCCAGACTGCTAGTTGTTAGATTGACCTCATTTATTTCGGTACACCCTTATGTAGAAACTCAGAAAGGTTAAATTGGAGTTTCCCTTCTCATGCACTGGAGACAACATCACACTGGTTAAAAAAATATTTGCAGCATTGATAGTAAACCAGTGAAAAGAAGTTGGTTCAAACAAACAAACACGAGGAATAATCATGTTTTTATTGTTTGGTTGTGAATAGGAGAAAGACTTCTTTGAGAGTTTCCCCTTTACCCAAGATTTCTGTGAAAGCCTGTTAGAATTAGGAATAACAATTTAAATTAGTTTGAATCTGGATTAGTTAAAATTAGGTCATTGAATTAGCTTAGATTAGATTAAGATCTGGGCTCTGTTCAAATCTGATCTGTGTTCTGTTTTATCTCTTATCCTTTGTACTTGTATTGAATTTGTAATATTGTTTCTAAGTTGTAGTAGATTGGTTAGCATTTTTCTAACCAACTCTGCTTACATATTTGATCCTTCAGTAACCTGAATGAATAAATGTAAGGTTTTCATTTATTCTCCAAAAACTACATGGTATCTGATTTTCGTGATGTGATCCCGAGTTGTTCCCACCAATGGTGAGAACAGCTACGTCTGGAGTTTCCCTACACTTTTTCCCTGTTCATCTAATTGGAGTTTCCTTATTATCTTAACCATGATCTACTGAGCTAGATTCAGCTCCAACGAAGGGAATCCAGTCCCATCACCTTTCACTCTTTAGTAGTTTTAAACCATGTAATTTATCTATTTGTCCATTGATTTACTTTGTTATGCTCTTTTTGTGTACTGAGTTGTGGACCTATGTTGTGATATACGAGTGAATTCAACTTTGAATTGTGATGCTTGTTCCTAAACATATATTTCTCCCTCCCCACTCTACTTCCTGTGCTCTTTTCTAATATTCCCCTTTGAGTTTTTTCAGTGTTTCTCCATTAATTCCTTCTTTCCTTCCCTTTTTCCCTTACCTGTTTCACATCACGTGGATCTAAATAGTTAATTCACAAAATTAACACAAATGACCTTTGTTCAAGGCTTTTTATCCTATTATTATTATTATTATTATTATTATTATTATTATTATTATTTGCGTTGATTGTGATTGTAAGATTTGTAGTCATTTGCTTCTATGCTACTCGCTTACTTAGAATCTTTGTTGTAGACTGATGAGTACCAGAACTTGAACAACTCAGGGCAAGTTAATAGGTTTGGTAAGGTTTATTCTAGAAGGGGTAGAATTGCAATACAAGCTAAGTAGCTGATAGTGGAGGGAATGAGATGTAACTAACTTGCTGATGTGGCAAGTGAGAGAAAATAGATCTGATAGGAAATGCTCACACATGTGTGGTGATCTAGTAAATAAAGGGAGGGATGATGTAAGAAAGGATAGGCTGGTTTTGGCTTGGGATTGGGTGGTAGAGAGAGTCAGGCATTCTCTTAATTTGCCTTGGGTACTTTTCTTTCTATTTCCAGCATACTATACTGTAATTACAATGATTACAGAAATATATACATAAAACACCATTTATTGGACACTTTTTTGTTATATAGCTAGGTACCTATCATAGACTATTCAGAACTAGGAATGTTGGTTACATCTACAATTTTTCCCCAGTATTGCCAAATGCGTACATAGTTACTTTTTCCTGTTGGCCCTTTGCAATAAATTTAGCAGCACTTGAGAGTGTGAATTGGCTAAAGCTTCTACAGTTCAATTTTGAGAATCGAGTACCTATTATGTTCTGATTTATTGTATTTCAGGAAATATTGCAAACTATCTAAAGCTGCGGGAAGTTGATTCCATCCACCTTCCAGTTCCTATCAACTTTATTTTTATAGGATTTGAAGGGAAGGGTAACCAAGGTACATAACCGGAAGACTAACCCATCTTTTCTTTGGTTATTTCATTTTGAAAGTATTTGGATTCCATAGTGCTTTTTTATGTCCCACAGAATTCAAGCTTCTTCCAGAAGAAATTGAGCACTGGTTTACAAAAATTGATCACATCTTTGAACATACACGAATTCGACATGAAGAAGTTCCAACTGCATTGTACAAAACAAATGTAGATAAAATGCGATGGCATCCCCATCCTGTTGGCAGTCACATAAATTACAAGTAAACTTTCTCTCGAATCTAAAAATGAAATACAATTACTTTCTTTCCTTCTCTTTTAAGCTGGATTTTCTTTTGAAGACAACTGCTTGACATATTTTTTCACAATCTTTTTCTTAGATTTGTTCTACTTTCAAAGCAATAGTGGATTTTGACAGATACAGGAATATGTGGAAAAACAGTCTGATTTGGCTTCAAATCTGAAGGATTTACTTCATGTTCATAAAATTTTTGTACTGAATTGAGGCATGAGAAAGAAAGTTGCATATTCCGTATTTTTAAAACCCCCAGCTTGTGCTAGCTTCTTTCTCTGAAAAGAAGCAGATGGTATTTCAGTTGGCTTTGTTTGATGTCCTTTGGACCTGATACAGTTGGAAACTAAACATTCTCATCTTATCTGTTTGATTATCAGTTTTGATTGTGCTTTTGTCTCTTAGTCTTTCACTTCTTTTGGCAGTTTATCTTTTATTTTTTACAAGATTTTTTTTATCTTTTACTAAAAAATATTGGCTCGAAAGTACATGGAAGGAGGGCAGAAGTTATTTTGAATCCACCAAAATAAATAAAATCAGATTATTTGCTCAAAACTATTTTTCTATCCATTTGTAAATTCATAAGAAAATCCTATTAAAGCGACACTTTTTCTTCGGGCCATCTTGGTTGAAGGTATACAGTGTGGCATCTCAAAAGTAAATCTGTATCTAATTTTTCTTTGTTTATTCTGAGTTTCGTTTCAGTGAGAAAATATGTATTATCATTTCCTAATTCCTTTTGTGGAAATTCTGGTGCAGCTTTTCTGTCCATGCTATTGAAATGGGAGAGAAGGTTACTTCAATATTTGAGCATGCCATAAAGGCATTCGGTCGCAAGGATGGTCCAGTTGGCAGTGGGTAAATAATGTTTAGACTTTAGATTAGTTATTACTTATTAGTAGAGTCGTTGTAAGTTCTCTTTGAACATTTATGCTTACATTTTATTACATCTCTTTTATTTTCCCTTTTGAAAAATATAGTGCTTAATCACGGTTGCAACACTTAGAATCCATGCTTATAGTATGTCTAAGAGGCACACCACCTAACCGCTGAAATGATATTCAAAGAAGAGAAAACAGGAACTAAAGCAACCAGCTGTTCATTGTGTTTGGATGCTGCAAATTTAGATCATTTGAGAAGGGGTAAAAGATGGCCGAGGTGCACCCAAAATAGGTCCTCCAACATTCTCTTGTTTGTTGATTGTTTGCAGTGTTTAAGTTTCTTCAATTTCACTTGCTATACTTTGTATCAAACCATAATCACCAAATTCACTCGCCACCCCTATGAACTATAGTCTATATTGTGTGTTTGTCCCTAGATAGTGGTAGGTTTTCTGCAGTGCCAAATATTGATCACCAAAAGTAGCGAGCCAGAAAGGCAAAATGGACTGCCAGTGTTGCCTGGATAGTGGTAGGTTTTCTGTAGATGAAGCAGATGCCTGGAGATGAAGCACTAAATTTGTGGGGGGCGGGGGAGTGAGAGGCTCTAATGGAAAATGAAAAGAACCAAAACTTCGTTTAAGTTCAGGAGAAAATTTTAAAAAAGACAAACGACAATTTAAGAGCTCTGCACTAATCAAAATGAAAAGCTTAGGTTTGAAAAATAAGTTATGGCCAGTCTTCTAAACTTGGCCGATTCACTTTTTTACATTTCAGCATTATACCCAAATTTATAAAATTGTCAATTGAATATATTTTGAACAATAAAAGAATGTTTATACAAAATGGGATTAGCACCTTTGTTTTGGTCACATTGTTTTTCCAAGTTTGGCATTGTATTTGGTATAAATAGATATAGAGTTACAGACTACAGTTTATCACTAGAATAATTACCCCACTTTAATTCAAATAAATAACTTCGTAATTTAAGTTTCCTTTTCTTTTCTCCCTCTTTTTATTTTAGATTATTGAAATTTTAAATATTTCCATTACATTTACAAGGATAATCAACCAAAACCTTTTCCTACTTGGTGGGTTTGGCTACATGCATCAAACGATGTCATAAATTGAAGATGTACAAATAGATCATTTAACTCCAAGCCTTTCTTAATGGTTTGGCTTGTAGTTATTCCTGGCCTTCTTTATTGTGTTTTTCCTCTACATGTTTGGAAACTTAATGTGGCTTGTTTTATTTTCTGTTCTTTCAAATTCTTATTTGCAGGGATACTGATGCTGGTAATTTGCAAGTAGACGTGAACATGATAGATGGTCTTTTGGCTAGCCTCGTTGAATACCTTCAACTTGAAAATGCATATAATATTTTTATTTTGAATCCCAAGCGTGATGAGGGGAGGCCTAAATATGGGTATCGGTGAGTGTTCTTGTAAATTGTTGTCATTTGCCTAAATATGTCATCTCTTTTACATGATAAATATTAATAAGTTCTCTAGTTTTTAGGTTATCATTATGCGCATGCACCTATAATAATTTTAATTTTGCCAGAAAATAACTGTTATTTTCCTCCGTATCTGACTCTATTTCATAGATTGTCAATCCTAATCAATTTATAAAAGATCTGAATTGGTCATTTTTGTAACTGTGTCTGTATATATTGCTTTCTTCTCTTATTTTTTTGTTTACAAAATATTTCAGGAGAGGTTTTTCTGAGTCCGAAATCAACTTGCTAAAGGAGGTATATGGAACTTCCTGTTTTTTCTCCTTGAAACTTCTCTATATGTGATACTGTTGTACCATTTGTAAATTGTATCATACTGTGCTTGATGTTCTTTTACACAGTTTATGGGATTTTTACTTGGAGAAACAGTTCAATATTTATTGTTTCTCTATTCTAGCACTAACAGATTCCATGTCTTGCAGAATAAGAGTTTACAAATGAAACTTCTTAAGTCAGAAGGGGTTCCTGAAAATACTCTTGGTATGAAACTTGTCTCTCGGAAAAATATAAATTGAAGGATACATAATGCTCAAGATGTAGTCAAATCAATATTTATAGGGAAATAGAGAATATTCAACAATAAATAAAAAACTTCATTTGATCCAAGTAGCTGACTTCATCTAGACTGAAAAGGCATTGATTGTTGTTGCTGTACTGATTTACTTCTGTTGAGATATTTAATTATCATGATATTATCTGGATTTTGTACATATTCTGGTGTAACAATTACGTAGATTCAGATTGAATTTGATTTAGTTTTATTGCTATACTCAAGGGATTCATGTGTACATATTATCAGTACTAGCGGAAAGACAGGCACCATTGTACCAGTCTGTCGACTTTTCTTTTGCGCTTCATATATTTACTCTATATTGTATTTTGTTATGTGATACTTTTTATTTATTACGCTATGTACAACGGTTATGTTTTGCATTTTTTATTGTTTGCTTTCTATGCGATTGTCAATAGGGCAAAAATTGGAAGGAAATTAGGACACCAAAAAACTTATTGAAGGCCATTCCCATTATATAATGGTATAGATAAATAAACACATTGAGGGTTGATCTCTCAAGTCATTCAGAAAAAATAAACTCTGAATTTAACTACTTTTATAGTCAGATTTTAGACACTCCTGTTCATTTCTTCTCTTTTTTTCTTGGGACCCTCACTCATTTTTTTGGCAGCTCTTACAAAGATTCAACGACCATTATATGCAAAGCATCCAATGATGAAGTTTGCATGGACAAAAACGGAGGATACTGATATCGTATGTATTTTGGTGATCCAATTGGTGAAGCATATTTCTTTCTTTGAATGGTAGAACTGGTTGACACTTCTGCTGTTGATTTGCTAGCAACAAATCACCCGGATCCAAAACCTCATTCATGATTTTTGCCGGCAATAAAACCTATCTGATAATTAAATGAATTTTGTTATGAACCCTGGCACCTGACTGAAGAAAAGTTTTCTTTATCTTCTCAGTCGGTTGAGATGTAATAAATATGCATGCTGGACAAACTAGACTGAGTAAGATGATGTGACCCCCTAACGAAAAAAGGCCTTGTTCCGGTTGTCCAGCCAGGTAGATAAGAGGACATTGTAGGACCTGGCTCCCATCCAAAGCAGCATAACAATTAAATAACTAAATCACCCCGAGGAACTGAAGTATGAGAACACACATTAAGCTGTGCCTCAGGCTTTGAAACCAAGAGCCAGCAAAACAATTGCCTTTTTATTCAAAAACCCTAGCTAATCCTACCATATACCTTTTTAAAATCCAGTTTGAAGACTAAAAAATTACCCCTTCATCTCTTCACATCCTTAAAGCTCAAATCCTTTTTGGCCACTAAGGTGGCATAAAGGATCGGACTATTTGGTGCTATTGAGAGAGAGAAAGAAAAGACACATGCTGAATACCGTGTGTTTAAACTTTAAACTACATCACAAAAACTCTATTATATAGGCTTTGAAAGAATCAAAAGATGCAAGGATTGGAAGTGTTGAATTTGTGTGTTTGTGTCTGTAATACAACACACTCATGTATTTCTAATGTAAATAAGAATCAATTACAATTATGATTAATTAAACCTAATTGATATGATAGCTACTAAATCATAGTAAATCATAACTGATTGATATTCTATGTTCTAACACTCCCCCTCAAGCTAAAGCTTATTATGCTTTAAGCTTGTTACAATAAAACAATATTTTCCCATAAAATTTGAAACTAAGTCCGGCTGGGATATTGTGAATCATAACCAGCATAACTGAGGGATGCCTCCCACTTATAAACACTTTTTCTGGCCATATTAAATCCGTTCCAATGTGAGATTCTCAACAACTGCAAACATTTCTATCACAGTTGTCCTGCTTGTTAATGTCTTGTCTTTGGTGTTTGTTCTGGTTTTCTTGGCAAAGGCAGTGCAAGTTTTATTGAATTTTTGCTGTTTTGGTTCATCCATGAATTGCAGGTAGAATGGTATAATATTTGGCTTGAAGCACTAGATAATTTTGGGAAGTTGCATCAAGGGGGAGACACAACTAAGATCCTTGAGGACAAAGCTTTACAGGTATGTATTCATCATATAAGTCTCCATATTTTTTTATTAAAAGCAATAGTTACAGGATATTTAGCCCACATTTCTGTACTGGAAATTTTGGATTTTCAAGTTGCTACACGGGAAGGATCAAGATCTGAAGCTCCTTTTGGACAGAGCATTAAAATCTGGGGATTATAGTGGTTTCCAGGCAGAATGTCTCACAGACACATGGATTGGAAAGGACAGGTCCAATTTATCTTGCATCAAATACGCTAAACTTGAATGCATATATATTTCTTTCTTTCTAGTTACATTCATTCATGTTTTGTAGCAGATGGGCCTTTATTGATTTAAGTGCAGGTCCTTTTTCATGGGGACCTGCTGTTGGTGGAGAAGGTGTGCGTACAGAAGCAAGTTTACCAAATGTGGAAAAGACAATTGGTTCAGCCTCAGGTAGTAATTTTGTGTTTTTTTTTTGTGCGCGCTGCGTGTTATTTATAGTAGTAGTAATACTTTTGTCAATCAGTTATTACCAAGCCAACCATTGTCATTTGTCACTTTGTATATATAAAACAAAAAACGTGAAGGGGAAATTTGAGTTGTATTTCTTTTTTTTTTTTATAAAAAAATTACATAAACCGTAGAATGTTATAGGCTTTATTAATTAGATCTTAGGAAGGAATCCAATGGTCACTGGAGAGTGCATCTGGAGGCTACATGGGTGTGCGTGGGGATTATGGCATTGGGTAGGTAAATGCATCCTAGATTTTTCATCTGCTTTAGAAAACAAGAGTAGCATCTCATCATGTACAAAAGTGGGGTGACATACTCTCATAGATTTCTTTCTCATTAGGAAAGCAGATATAACGATGTCTATGGACTGGAAAGTCATACTTGACTACCCAACACAATTTTGGTTATGGATGTACGAGATAAGAGGAGAGTGGAGAAAAGAGGCCACAAAAAGGTTTCAATGATCAGGTAGTGGCAGTTGAAGGGTGAAAAACAAAGGATTTTCCATCCCAAGGTTTTGAAGGGACGGTTTTGGGAGGCCGAAGGAAGCGCAAAGGCTATGTGGGGCAACATGGTCAAGGGGATTAGGAAGGTAGCAAAAGAGACGCTTGGTTCAAGAGGTTTTGGGCCAAGGGATAAAGAATACTGATGGTGGAAAGAAAGTGTGCAAGATAAAGTTAAGGTTAAAAGGGAATGCTTTAAAGCGTTGTCTTTGAGTAAAAATGTGTAGAAGTAAAACTGCGTAAAGTCGGAGAAAAATCTATTTACAGGTTTGTTAAACTTAAAGGTAAGACAGAAAGACCGGATAGAAGGACTTATTCCTTACACTCAAGACCACCCAAAGACCCCAACATGCCAAAGAATCCCCCTATCTACCCAAGTACTTCGTTGCACAATGCCTTGAAATTCTCCACATTCTCTCTCTCTTACAATCCCCTCATGGCAACTGTCTATTTTGTTATTTATCCCTCCCCATTTTAGTTTATCTTGCATCTTTTAACTTTCTTAGAATTTGGGTTGGGCCTAACTCAACCCTACAAAACCGGCTTGTAAGGTGAGGAGCGCCCTTTCATTATATATTCTTTGAGACCTTATCTCTAGTCAATGTAGGACTTGGGTTTCTCCCAATACACTCCCTCACGCCCAGACGCCCAATACTATTGAGCTTGGTGTGTGGATAATAACAGTGGTGGCTTGATGAATCTAGGATAGGCTCTGATAGCATCTTAGAATTTGGGTACAACCTAACTCAACCCTGCAAAATCGGCTTGTAAGGTGAGAGATTCCCTTTCATTATATACTCTTTTAAGACCTTATCTCTAGTCGATGTAGGACTTGGGTTTCTCGAAATAAATTTGTTTTTTCGTTGATTATTTCTGCTATGTTGATCATTTTTCCATTGCTGATTTTCAGAAATTTCAGAACAAGAAGCTGAAGACCGATTGCAAGATGCTATTCAGGAGAAATTTTCTGTATTTGGTGATGTATGTATCATACGTTAGATCTAACAATAGATTGCATATTCTGTTTTGTGATTCTAGGAACACGGTTGCAAGGAGTTGTAGGCTTGTATCAAATAGTAAACACTTGTTAAAGATCACTTATAGGCTAGGTTTATTTAGATGCTGACTGGACTTCTGTGGAGTGTTGTTAGACTTAGATGACATTGGCATGTTAATTAGGATGTTTAGACTTAAGAGGAATGTAGGCCTTAATGTGTTTGATAAATGTCTCTTCTTCCCGACTCAATTTTTTTTCCCGGAGTTTGAAGTAGGTCAACTTTGCTTTTCTATGTTGCAGAAAGACCACCAGGCTATTGATATTCTTCTAGCTGAAATTGATATATATGAGCTTTTTGCTTTTAAACATTGCAAGGGAAGGAAAGTCAAACTTGCTCTTTGTGAAGGTAATCTCATATTGGGCTCTGTTTAGACTAAACATGAATTTTGTCCAATTCAATTTTCATTTCAGTCAAAAATAATATCATGAGTTTTGCTTTATTTCAGTTTAAAGGGGGTGCTATATTTATTAAGGGCTCATAGTGAAGCCACTTATAATGGTACAACTCATTAACCATCAACTGAATATCATTAATCACGAATTTAAACATTACTAACTGCAAATTGTAAGTGTTCAAATATAATTACTACATGTCTATTTGAACACCTAAAAATCGTGGTTAATTACGTTCAAATGAAGTTTAGTTGATGCTTAATGAGTTGCGACCTAAGAATCCGGACACTTAGTACGATACGGATATGGGGATAGGGAAATTAATTTAAAATCAATGATACGACACGGCGAAGATACGTATATAAGAAGTTGATATATGACTATCGCAATGTAGAAAAAAATTACTTCGCAATCATAACAAGTGGGCATTTACATATATTTTCCCCACACTTACTATAATATATTATTTCTACTATGAATGTGTCAACAAATTTCATGTTTTTATTAAGAGATATCGAAGATATATCATACCAAGGTGACAATCATATATTTAGTTGGTAAGATGTGTATTGGAGATATATTTAAAAAGTATCATGAAGTATCGGGTGCGCACCGGATATGTATCGGACACGATACGTCTCCATTTTTGAAGTATCTAGGTTTCATAGGTTGTGACACATTGATATATGCATTAATAAGTTCAAAACTTTATGAACCACAGTGTGAACTGTATTAACCAACAAAATTGATGTCGATTTTTTATGTTCCAATTTTATGTTCATATAACACTATTGTTAATGCAAACATGAGCGGTTGTTTAAAATATTTAACTTAAGGACATCAGTGCTTTAAAACATAGAATTGACCATTAAACGCTATGCACCCCACCCATACTATAATGACAAATCATAAAATAACAGTGAGAAATTGTGGATACTAGGAGTATTTAATAGTTATCTTAGAAATATCATGACAAATCATAAAATAACAGTGAGAAATTGTGGATACTATAATGACAAATCATAAAATAACAGTGAGAAATTGTGGATACTATAATGACAAATCATAAAATAACAGTGAGAAATTGTGGATACTAGGAGTATTTAATAGTTATCTTAGAAATATCATGACCCATATTTGACACCAGTATAGTAGTCATTTGGAGATGTCTGTGCTTCCATGTATATGAGATGTTCACTTTAAGCTGTTCCTTTTTATTCCGGATATGGAACTCTTTTACATTTTACTAAGTTTTTTTTTATCTATGAACTCTCGAAGGTCAGCGCTTCAATAAATTTAATATCTTTATTTTGTAATATTTCATACATCTTTAAATATGTGATGATTTCAGAACTTGATGAGAGGATGCGAGATTTGAAAAATGAGCTACAGTCGTTTGAAGGTGAAGAATATGATGAAAGTCATAAGAAGAAAGCCATAGAGGCATTAAAGAGGATGGAGGGCTGGAATTTATTCAGTGACACACATGAGGTTCGCTGGTTGGTCTATCTGTAATAGGGCTAATTTGTTTGAGGTTTTTTCCATATAAACACAATTAAAAGTATCAACCTTAAAAGCTTTAGGGTTTTGTTTAACAAAAAAGAAATTGAAGAAGAATCGGGTTTCTAATAGTTTTGACAGGTTACTTTTAATTGATTTTTATAATTGTAACGAAATAAAAAATAGTTTTTGCTTTACATAAAATCTCTAAAACTTAAATCATTTTATCACAATCTTACTTTTTTCAAGAGTTATATAAATGGACCACTAATTTGGTGAATTTTTCTAATGAATTGTAATCCCACTGTTTTTTTGTAGATCTATATTCTTGTTAGAGTTCAGTATTATCATGGTTCATGTCTCTGCCTCAATGCAGGAGTTTCAGAATTACACAGTTGCACGTGATTCTTTTCTTGCACATCTAGGTGCAACTCTGTGGGGATCTATGAGACATATCATATCACCTTCAGTTGCTGACGGTGCCTTCCATTATTATGAGAAGATATCCTTTCAGTTGTTTTTCATGACACAAGAGGTAAGGGGTGTATGCTTTATCATTTGGAAAAGCTTGCAACGGTGGAATATTTATGTTCCTTGCAATTATTTTTTCAGAAAGTTAGGCACATTAAACAGCTTCCGGTGGATATGAATGCTATAAAGGATGGACTTTCTTCGTTGATGGTTCCTTCTCAGAAACCAATGTTCAGTCCACACATGTATGCAGAGACTAGTGTTTAATTTTGCTCTTTGCTTTCCCTACCTCTAAATCTCTAATTAACCATTTGGTTTTTGAAAAAAAATTCAGGCTTACTGACACCTCTATACACCTGATTTGTCACATTCCCATAAAATGAGCATTTTCCCTAGTTTTCTTCTAATATTACCAAGGTTTCAGGTTACCGCTATCAGAGGATCCTGCTTTAGCAATGGCCTTCTCTGTTGCACGACGAGCAGCTACTGTGCCTTTGTTACTTATAAATGGAACATATCGAAAGACAATTCGCAGCTACCTTGATTCTTCCATTCTGCAGTATCACTTGCAGAGGCTGAATAAACATGGTTCTCTTAAAGGTCTCCTTATTTTAGATTGCCATTTGTATGTTCCTTGAAATAAAAAGGATTGGTTGGGTAATCCTCGTGACATGAATTTTTTTTAAAAAAAAACATAAGAATGAAAAGGAAAATAATTTTATCCATTGATCTGTGTTTATGATACCCATTCTATTGCATCCATCCATCCCACATTTTTTGTTATAAGCAAATTTAATGGAATTTTTTTGTAAAATATTCATCCCTTAAAATAAGCACATGTGCTTGTACGATATTTCTTCCCATTTGCAGGTTGATTTTTTTTGGGGGGGGTCAACTGTTATGCTCTATCTCTCTATCATCACTATATAGTTACGTAACTAAATGTTTGGAGAAGTTGTGGGCTGTCACTAATGAATTGGAAGTTGTGGGTTTGAAAAAATGTTTTCCTCATTTTGTTACTTGATATTCTTGGAATTGACTAAGAAAATAATCTTTTTGGTTGATGCAGGTAGGCATGCACATTCCAGGTCCATGCTAGAGGTTCCAATCTTTTGGTTCATTTACAGCGAACCGCTTTTACTGGACAAACATTTTCAGGCAAAAGCACTATCTGACATGATTATTGTCGTTCAGTCAGAGCCCGCTTCCTCGGAAAGCCATCTACATTGTAATGGAAAGTCACTTCTAATGAACTTGAGGTTAGATTCAGAACATGAGGCTTTACACTGGCTAGTTCATCTAGCTCGCAAAGTATGTATTGTTTTATTAGCTATTTGGGAATGTTAAGAGATGTGTATTCATCTTCTTGTAAGGCTTAAATTTTCAATTAAATTTTCAATTGTTTCTTGAAAGTATAGTATTTTATTGATGTGACAGGGGAAAGGGAAGAGGTAAACTTCTGGATAAAATTTAAATCTCAAGTCATATAATGTTACAATATTTTAATTCTGCTGAAGAACTCAACAATAATTATACTTTTGCTTTGAACAAGTGTGATGAAAGTTTTATTTATACAAAGCCACTTATTAATTCTTCGGTGGTTTTATCCTGTATCTTAAATCTAAAGGCAGCCTATAAAAGCTGCAGTAGCTGCTACTGCTGAGCATCTTGCGGGTTTGCTTCCCCTTCATCTTGTTTATGGTCAAGCCCATGAGACTGCAATTGAGGTACACTTTTATGTCCAATCTATTTCTATGATGCATATAATGCTTTAGCTCTAATTCAAGCAATATTTCTTTCATTTGTTGAGCAATTGTAGGTTCGCATACCGAAGCCCTTCAAAATGCAAGCATTTTGTTGTTACCTTTTTTCCCGTTTTGGCTGTTAAATGATGTGCATCTTCTCACCCATCCCTGCACCCCTCTCCCCCTGATATAGGAAAAAGAGTAATATAAGCATTGCAAATGGATTTGTAGCAAGCTGAACCTCTTTTTAATCAACTACATAAATATTCATTTATTGATTTGCACGGGATTCCTTGAATGGTCAATATAAGTTTTACTTAATTATCAAGTTTAGTTGAACCATTGTGTCTTAAGATTTATTTCTGAACATGTCAGGACTGGATATGGTCGGTAGGATGCAATCCTTTCTCTGTTACCTCACAAGGTTGGCAAATTTCACAGTTCCAGTCTGATTCAATTGCTCGAAGTTATGTCATCACTACTCTTGAAGAATCGATACAATTGGTTAATTCTGCCATTCATCGTCTACTCAGGGAGCGTAGCAGTATCCTTCTTTTGAAATATTGCAACCATTTAATGATAGATGAATTACAATGTTCTGTAACGTCAATGAGATCATTCTGGAAATGTGCCTTATCCACTATTTATGTAACTTTATCCACTACTATCTTTCTTGAATGTGTTGGAGGCTGTAATGAAGGCAGCCCAAGGTGGAGCCTTGAAGGTAACTAGGGTTTCCAAAACACCCCTCATGCTCCAGATTGGACATCTGGAGCATAGACCAATGCGAGTGGCTCGATAACATCTAGAATAAACTTATACTAACTTAGAATTTGAGTTAGGCCTAACTAAACCCCAAAAGCTCGCGCTCAAGGGCCGAGGACAATCCAAGCCTATAATGACTCCTTCGGCCCTATTTCTGGTCAGTGTGAGATCTAAACACATCCTCTCATGCATAACCCAATGAAGGTATTAGAGGATACAATGAAGGCAGCCCAGAGTGACTGCTCTGCAATGAAGGGGGCTAGGGTTTCCAACACACTCGCACACGCCTAGGATTAGACATCTAGAGCATGGACAAATGTGGGTGGCCATGGTCCAATAATAAGTCTAGGATACGCCTCTAGGATACACTTCGATTCCATCTTAGAATTTGGGCTAGGTTATACCCAATAACATTTGGCACAATGAAGACGAGTACACAAATAAAACTAATGTTAAAGTTAGATCTCATACTTAAATAAGCTTATTGAATTTTTTTTTCCATTTTTACCAGAAAATATTAGGTTAGTCCTTGAATTATGTTTTTCTTGCATTGGGGTATTTGATCAAGGTTGGGTTCGACCCTTGCTCCTCAAAGTGACGTTTGGATAAGATGGAGTGGTAGGGAGTAGGGAATTGGGACCAGTCATTTATCCTAGAGTCAATAAGTGTGCCAGCTAGTTCTGGTTGAGTAGCATCTTCCTTACCCTAACTATTTACATTTTTTTAATCAAGTCTGCCATTTGTTTCTCAGGAATACTGTACTGCATTTATCTTTCTTGTGATACAAGGTGAATTATCTTTTTGTGAATTCTTAACAAAATAAAGCTCAAAAGACTTTCACGATCTTCCAGTCCCAGGAGCAGGAGCTTGTACAGAAATACAATTATGTTGTCAGCCTTTGGAGAAGGGTGAGAGAACTAGTCACTACTACTAGTAGTTTCTATCAATTTTTTATTGTTATTCTTAAACAGTTGATACCATCCATTAATTGGTTATGAATGTTGTTTTCCAGGTATCAACTGTCACTGGAGAATTGCGGTATATCGATGCATTAAGGCTACTAAACACCTTGGACGATGCATCGAAAAGGTTAGTCACTATAAACTCTTCTGCAATGTAAAACTAGAGACTGCATCAACAAATAGGACAGCAACACGCTTCTGTCTCATGTTGGCTTCTTCAGTGAAGAGCTTATGTTTTCTGATTTTTTTTCTTCCTGTAACACAACTTGTTTTTTCGTTCTTGCAGGTTTGTTGAACAAGTTAATTCTACCATTGCCCTTCTTCATCCAATTAACTGCACAAGAGACAGAAAAGTACATATGGTGTTTGATATGACAACTATTCCTGCTTTCTTGATTGTTCTAGGGTGCCTATATATGGTTTTAAGGCCTAGGCGGCCAAAACCAAAGATTAATTGACATGTAAGGCTATCATGATGAATTTTAATTAGAGTATAAGGATTTTCCATGTAAGTACAATGGTTTTCGGAAAGGATACAGTTATTTTCATTATATACGTACATAATTTTGTAGTAGGTTTTAAGGTGGGCTTTGAATAGTTCCTCCACAAATAGTAGTGCATTTATGGCTAGTTCTTTTATTCAACAATTTTCCCTGCAAATTGTATTAGCATACCTCGCATTTTAATTTCTAGTTCATTAATGTTTCATTTTAATTACATTTTTCATTCAAGAATTGCTAGCCTACTTCTCGAAAGCTGAGTGACAAATTCAGACAGTACAATTTTCACAAAATGTGGTCTCATTATAACACACTCACCATCTTTATATAGCCTTTTAGGCAATCCTTTTTGCATCAATTTTATCTCTATTTTGCAATATCTGTTTGCCAAGATGTTTCTACAAATATCAGGGAAAATGGGTGAGAATTGAGGACGGATCCTCTGCTGCACTGTGCAGAGTCAGCAGAGGATCCAAATCCGTGAGAAATAATGACTAAAACCATAAAAATAAAAATAAAAACTACTCTATGATTATGGTCCAATTGAGGTTCTTTTTAGTTGGATGAAGAAGGGCAATGGTAGAATTAAAAAACTATAAAAATAACTCAAAATATTGGTTTATCACATGACTCTAGCCGCTTCAGACTCATTCTCTTCTTCCTTCTTACAACCATCTCATTGCAAATAATCATCCTCTCTTTTGTTTTGTTGCTTCAGGCAACAACTTCAAGACACAAGGGAAAACAACTAGGGTTTTGCATTTGAAAAGTTGTATTTGATTAGTTTTGTTCAAAGTTGGTTTGTTTTTGTTTTTTTGTTTAAGTTTGATGCTTTCTAGTTTGTCTTTGAGATCTTTCATGTTTTGGAAATTCTTCTTCAATTTCTACACATTTTGGAATTGCACTTGAGTCGACTCACTTGCATCCTTGTCTAATTGCTAAAATCGCCACATGCCTTATTCATGAACACAAACAAACAAGATTGAATGAGATACTAAAAGCTTGTTTGAAATCCCTTTTTAAAATCAGTTTTTAGTTTTCTAAAAATTTTAATGAACAAATTTGTTCTTTGTTAAATTTTAAAAATCAGAAAGCAATTTTTAAAATTTAATTCAAACAGCTTCTAATATTCTCCTCTATGATTATGATCCAATTGAGGTTCTTTTCAGTTGATCAAAATTAACCATTTATCCATCACTAGTCGTGGAGTTAAGTTTTATTCATATAGTCTTAGTCTTTGTTTCTAAGAACCTCTGACTTATGAAAAATATTTATAAATAATAAAATATTGACTTTTTAAATATCTTGTCAGTTATTTACAATTTTTCTATATTAAATAAAAAATAATTTGTTGATTAATAGTTAGAGAATGTAAAGAATACAAATTTTAATTGAGTGTAGCACAAATTTTTATTTATTAATGCCAAATTTTTTAATGAAGTATCAAGATATAGTTGGTGGACAATGTAAAAAACATATCTACATTGTCTATAACAATATATAAAGGGAATATAAAAAAAACTGACATTTTGGTGTCAGATTTTTCTTTCCATTTTACCCTTCAAAATGCAATATAACATTACTAAATTACAAAGAAACGTCAAACCCAAAAAAAAAAAAGAACCGTATAGACGTTGAGAACGTGGGGTTCAAATACCACTTCCTATTCGTACCACTTCCTTCTCATATTGAGAACGTGGGGTTCAAACCAAAAAAAAAGAACCGTTATATGAGTTAGTTTTGTTTCAAATAAATATAAACTGCTATTCCTATTCGTACCACTTCCTTCTCTCATAATAAAAAAAACAATTGTGTGGCTAAATAATAATCATTTGATAAGGACATTAAACCACTATTACATAAATAAGTATCTACTGTAGAGCATGGAAGACGGGCCCTTTCGGGCCCGTCTTCACCCCTAGTTTTTAATAAATAAATTTTAATGATGTACCGAAATACGGTACGTGTGAAATACATTTATTTGTTTTTTTAAAATTAAATATATTATATGCGTATAACACTAAACTTAATTTAAAATAAAAAAAATAATGTATTACACATGTATTCTTTTCGTATCTCATACGTATTTGTATTTTGATATCTAAATAACATTTCTCATAAATTAAATTAAATCTATTAGTATTATTTAATCGAAAACTAGTTGTAAAATATTTGTGTTTTTACAAAAACAATAATAATTAAATAGGTAGGGTTTTCTAACAATTCATCTTCTCCGATCTACCGGAACCTTCCAGAAGAGCAACTATATAGTTCGTTCGTCAGTTGAGCGGCTTTTGTCTCATTCTTTTGCGGTGCGGCGTCTGTTCAAGAATCTCCTCTCCAGTTCAAAATGTAGGTTCAAATTTCATTCCCTCTTCTTCTTTTATTTACCAAGCTACAATTTGTTCTATTTTCTTCATTGAAGTTTAAAGTTTGTTGATTTATTGGGGAAAACAGTAAAATGGAGAAAGAAGATGAAGAAAAATCATCATACACTTATTGGGTTAGAAAAGTGACGGATGATGCAGCGCCTTTGCCGATGCCTCATAAATTAACCTCAGAAGATGTTCCTCCTTCTCAATCTCAATCTTCTACGCTTGGTTCAGCTTGGAATCGCGTATGATACTTTTTTTCCTTTCTTTTTTTTTTATCCTAGTTATTATATTTGAAAATAAAATATCCATGATTTTAATCTCTTTTTTTACCAACCATGATTTTAATCTTTGTTAACCATTATTGTTTTGGCGCCATTGTGTCCTACGTCGAGAGATTAGTCTCTACTGTTGCCCGCAGAGGATAATCCGATTTATAAAAAAAAAATCATTGTTTTAGATGATTTTAAAAAGATTTGTATGTACTCTAATTTTTTATTCTTAGATTAGTTATATCAGAAACACTAGAGAGCATTTACCTTTGATTTGGGGTTATGCATACTTATATTGTGGATTGGTTTTGTTGGAAGTTAGTTGACTTTGATTTAGTAACATAATATTGAAAGGATTTGACTATTTCTGATTTTGAAAATATGTTTTTTTTTTTAGTAAAGTGATGGTTTTAGATGCTTATCTTATGCATTCTGTTAAACATGATTTTGAGGTTATGGACCTGTTTGATGGAGACGTGATATGATAAATTTATCATATCTTGTGTTAGTCTAGCATTTATTGAGTCAACAAAATATGATAGCTTAATCCTGTGATTTATCTCATATTGTCTCTCTAGTTAAAAGATTAAGAAAGAATACGCCTGCGTGGGATGAAACTATACCTGTAGTATTAAGAAATGGATTGCTAAATAAACTATGCTTAGATGTGGCATTTTCTTGTATCTATTAATCTGAATGGTGCAAAATCAATACAGGCTGGGACATGGGAGGAGAAAAGTCTTAACAAGTGGGCAACTCCGAGAATTAAGGTTTGTGACTAGATATCTATGTCATTTTTTTCCTTCTCCACTTTAGATTATTCATGTGTGTTTGTATCTATGTTGTGAACCTTGCAAGTTGCATGTGATTGTGTTCATATATGTTACAATCTGTTTTATTTGATCATGCAATCACATAGTCTTGAATTTTTTTACAGCTAGTCATTTTTGATTTATTAGTTTTTGAACTATGGTTGGTTATTCTATACATTTTTTTCAGGAGTTACTTATTTCAGTAGGCTCCGTTCCATTCTCCTTTGGCAGAGCAGAAGTAGAAGATGTAACAAAATGTGTTGGAGATGTAAGTGTATTATGTGATTTACTTCTAGATTGCATGTATTTTTGTATTCTGGAATACTGACATTTACTTCTGTGATCACCCCCTCTAACCCGAAAAAGGATAAAAAAATTCTGGGATGACATTTGCATGAAAAACTCATCTTTGAAGTTTTTACGCCCAGGTTTTCTAGGATATTAAACTGGTCCTAGAGTTTCCAAGTCTTAGGCTTATTGGTTTAATTTTTTGTGATAGTTATTCTTGTCCAATAACTGAAGGTCTTTTTGTATTGCCGTTCATCTTTTTGTTATCATTTGCAATGTTAATAATGTGCTTGGTACTGGTTGGTTTCTAGATCTTTAGCTTAGTTTTATCAAGGGGCTGGTTAGTTTTGATTGGAAATTGTTCATACTCTCAATTGGTTGCATTTGTAATTGTTGTAAATTGTTTTGTTACTTCTGTTATTATGTCACTTTTCATTAAATGCATCCCTTCGTTGTTCTCAACTTCTTGGGGAGAGTGTTCCTAGGTCCTTCTTTCATCAATGCCCCCTTTCCGTTTCTATGCAACTCAAACTAATGCACATGAATTTGTATTTTCTTCTGGTGCCTGGCCTAAATTAGCACCTAAGCTAGCTAAGGTGGATGTAGGCACACCGAAATTGGTGTATCATAGGAAAGGATAACTAAAACCGATCCAATAGCAATTTCAGCCATCCAAAGTGGTTGGTGGACGTGGACATCACCACAGAGTGTGTTCCTTCAAGGGTTAATTTGGCAAACATGTTAATGAAAGGGATGCCAATACAGATTTCTAGAAAGTTGTGAATGATACATATCTATTCACCATTTCACCGGCTTTAGAGGGAGTAGGAATGGTCCCACATCGATTGGATTTTAATTCCTGGAAATTATTCTCTACTTGTTTAGATCATTAGTTAGTTACTGCTAAGCTTAATTTTTAGGGAATTAATGATTTAGTGAATTTATATATTGCAATGTTGTGCATAGTTTCTATTATTCAAAAACATGATAGCCAGCTACCTCCTATCAGGAGGGTGTATGTCAGGACTCAGAAGAAATAGGAGAGATGTAGAGGAATAAAGCCTTTGAGTTAGTAGAGGGAAGTAGTTGAAGTTAAAAGGGCAGAGCTGGGGAAAGTTGGGTGTATCAGTTGGAAAATGTTGTAAAATGGAGAGTTCAGGTTCTCTCGAACAACCTGATTGTGCCTGAATTCATTTTTCATAAATTAAACGATTCTCTTCTAATTTCTGATCCAATTCTTATCAAATTTGTATCAGAGCTTACCATCCACAAACCAATGGTCAAACCGAGGTGGTGGATTTGGAAGCCTATCTGCAGTTACACACAAATGTATATGCCAAAAAAGAAACAAAAGGATGAACATTTTTACCAATACAATTATATATTTCTTTGGTTTGAGATTTATGGTCAACTTTTATACATTTTTTAGGCATTCATGGTCATAGTTCGGAACAAGAAACGTGTTAGTTACACATATGAGTTGACCTTAAAAGTGAAAGGTGAGTCAATATCTACTATTTTTGTCAAGCACTTCAATCCAATTGTTCTTTTTTTATTTTTAGTTTGCATTTCTTTCTAAGTAGTTTAAATGTCACGCCGATTTGCTATCGAATGCAGGGGAATGGAATATACGAGGAGAAAAGAAATTGGTTGGGGGTCATATAGATGTTCCAGAGTTCTCATTTGGTGAACTGGATGACTTGCAGGTACCTTTTAATATTGATTTAACACTTTTTGACTTTGAGACACTAAACAAATATAAAGGACTCACCTTGTCTAGCTTTTGATTGGATTTTAGGTTTTATTGTCACTCATATTCTAAAAAGTGAAAGAAAATTATTTTTCTGAATGTATTATTTTGAGTGTTCAAAATAAATGTCTTATTTATATTCATCAAGGGATACGGTGATAATAAATGTATAATGCAGTTTACAAGATGAATAGTTAGGCTAGCTCTGTTCAACTTCTATACAGTTATGTAAAATACAAACGATGTCCATCTTCGCCATGGGAGCAAATGTCTCGTAATTGATGCCGTAGTTCTGAGTGTATTTCTTTTCTTAACAATCTCTTATGACTAGTGATTCTTACTTAAGGCAACTTTTCTTGTGCAGATGGAAGTGAGACTTGAAGCATCAGATATCTTGCAGCAAGATAAGATTCAGATATGCACTGACTTGAAGCTATTTTTACAACCTGTTAGGGAAAAGTTGCTTCAATTTGAACAGGAACTCAAGGATAGATAACCTTTGTTTTAGCGACAAAAAAGGCATGTAGTTTTTATTCTCAATTTGATTGGATACTAAATTTCCAGTTCAACCTCTTCAGAAATAAAGTTTTGTATTACCATCTGGAATTCTGGATCCATATTGAAAGCATGAAGATCCTCTAATGTAACATTATGAAGACATTCAATATATGGGAAATGCTTTGACCCATTTGAGCATAAAAGAGTTACATGGATACAACAGGGGTTATTATTTGCCTCCATCTTTTTCCTAACACACCTCCACAAGTTGATTTGTATATTTTCTTGATTTTGAAGTTAACTCTCAAATAGCATATTTTTGGAAAGCTTTTTTATTTTTGAAGTTACTTTTTGGACTCTTTCTTTTCTTCCAGGAGTTAATTTTCTATTTGCTTTTACATTTCTGAAATTGACTTTTTCCCCACGAAATTAGGATCCTAATGAGCAAGTCCATTTCTAATCGTGTCATTTAACAATGTGAGTGAATACTATGTAAAATATGTGAAAAGGTATCACTAATGTAATTATTGTTTTGAATAAAACATACTTTTAGTCCTTTATCTTTTACAGTTTTGTGTTTTCATCCTTTATCTTTTAAAATATTAATTTGCTTTCTTTGTTCATAGCTAATTAAAATGGTACTTTTGTTAAGTGATGTTAATTACGACTTCAGTAGATTGTGTGACCTGGAAAATCTGCCATGTAAATAACTGATTGTGTTATTAGACCATTAAATATTTTTTCATTTTTTGTTCTTTAACTTTTATAAAATATCAGTTTACGTACTTTATCTTTTTAAAATATCCGTTTTCGTCATTTATCTTTTAAAATGTTTGTTTATGTCCTTTATCTTCTATAGTTAATTAAAATAGTTCTTCCTTTGAGTGTACTTTTAATTATGGACGACATGAATAGTGACATGGAGAACAGGTGATGTAAGTATGCTAATTATGTCATTAAAAAAATGATAATTGAAAAAACATATTTTGCACTAATATTTTCAAGTCTATTGCGCTAATATAGAAATTGAAAAATGAAAATTGAGTAGCAAATTAAAAAAGTGAGAATAAATTGAACGAGTTGAGAATTAAAAAAGCCAAGAATCAATAGATTATATAAGGAAATCTTTTGGTTTGATATAGTGTAGAACTGTTTTTTGTCTTTATAATGACCAGTTCATGTTTTTTGTCTTTATAATGACCAGTTCATGTAACTTATCATGTATTAACGGTAATCATTAATGCAAATTTAAGTTTTGTCACTTTTATTCTTTTTTTTTTTTGGAATTAAACGGGGGCTTAAGCCCCAAAAGATCAAAAAGCTAACACATTACACAACGAAGAGTAGAAACTCCCCTCACGTCATCGAGCAAAAAAGGTTTGACAGCAGAAGGACACGACTCAAAAAAATCAAAGAGTCAACTTGAGAACAACTCATATTTGTCAACATATCAACAACTTTGTTGGCCTCTCGATACACATGTTTGATAGAAACTTCCCACGATAGCTGTAATATCTTCCGAATCTCCCTCACCAAGCCCTAGCCATTCAGTCGCACTGTTTCCTTCCCAAGGACTATAAAACGAACAACATCAGCATCTACATAGACTTCTAACTTCATTATCCCCTTATTGAAACAAAGCCTCAACCCCTCAAGAGCAAGCCCCACAATTCCGCAATTAGCGCATTACACTTACCAATGCGCTTAGAGAACCCGCCATGCCAAGAGCCAAGATGGTCTCTGATAACACCACCACAACCAGCAATACCCAAATCAAATTTAAAGGCTCCATCTGTGTTCAAACCAAACCACCCCTCGTCTGGAGGGCACCACTTAACCCCAATCCAACAATTAGAAACAGCACATCGACTATTATTCCTTATCATCGCCGCATCATAGTCCGCTATGGCTTTCAAAACGACCCTCCAAGGTCTAGTGGGCCTAATAAAATGAGGATCATGACATTCCTTGGTATTCCAAGTCCAAAGCATGTGACAAGCAACAACCCAAATTCTATTCCAATGAACACCTCCCACATTCCAATTCCAATCCTTAACAGAAACATTAAACTCAATCCAGGTCGCCAAATCCCTACAAAAAAAGATGTTTTGCTTCTCCAACTTCACAAGCACCATCCACAAACTCAGCGCCAACGGGCAATCCCTCAACGCATGTAACGTCGTCTCCGGAGTATTCAAACAGTGGTTGCAAGAGTCATTGCCCAACCTCATCCTGTGCTCCCTCAACGCATGTAACTTTTATTCTATTTTAGTTCTCAACTTTTTTAAATTTGTTATTTAATTATCATTTTTCAATTTTTATATTAGCACAACGTAATTTTTTTTCAGTTATTAATTTTATAATGACACAGTCAGCTTGCTTACATAGCCAATTATCAATATCACAACCATGTAATTTATAACTAGTGCGTATGACCCGTGCGATGCACGGGTATACGTTACATTTTTAATCCTTAAGTATTTGATGTAAAAGAAAGTAGTTTAGAAAATCTAAATAAAAATTGATGTATGCAAGTTTTATATAAATTTAGTTGCATTGTATATTAGTAGTTTAGAATCAGAGTAAAAGAAAGTAGTTTAGAATTTAGTATTGAGTTTAATTTAATTAAATTAATATTTAGAAATTCCGAGATTCAAATTATTTGGATCGACAGTGTAACATCAACTATCAATGGTTTGAGTATTTTTTTGAAAGTGAGGTTGGTATCTTATAGTTAATAAAGTATTAAAAGTGGTGCAAATAAAAAAGTTACATGTATTATGACTACATCACACAAAATAGAATAATATGACATATATATAGATAGATAAAAAGTTTGTTATCATTAAGAATTCAACGGGGCGGGGCGGACACATTAGATCCTTCGGCTATAGAGGATAAGAAGGAGAGAGAGAAAATTCAAGTAACTTCAAATCGATTAGGATGAATCCAAGTCTGAAATGACATTTTCACGGTATTATTGATTATTTGTCTCTTTCGCATCTGATATGTATATTAACTGGATAAAATCATTGAACGGTTAATTGGGCGAAAGTCATTGATAAAATCATAAAATCACGGGAGAATTGTTTAATACAAATATAAGTTCATAATATAATGACGTTTAATGTTATATTTAATGACGTTTAATATTATGATACGTTTTATAAAATATTTCTATTTCTGAAATCATGGTGTATATTAATCATAATATAATACCCTTTTGTGACAAAAAAATAAAAATATAATACCCTTTTTCTGACACAAATAATATAATAATATAATACCCTATAATGGTAATTTATTTTTTGGTAAACCAATGTATCCTCCATAGCGACCGTGGATATTAATCATTTGAGGTATCAGAGATCTATTTAAAGGGTTGACCTCTCCCAATAATTGTTTTTCCTTAATAAAAATTTTAATTGTTTTGACATATGGACTTGTGAATTGCTTTCAATCA
Source organism: Astragalus glycyphyllos (assembly GCA_963573325.1). NCBI lineage: Eukaryota > Viridiplantae > Streptophyta > Magnoliopsida > Fabales > Fabaceae > Astragalus > Astragalus glycyphyllos. The sequence continues at coordinate 4,313,155 of OY754313.1, read as the reverse complement.
TATTTTGAATTTTAAATTCAAAGTAAACTATTTTTTCATATTAATTATGCTCTTGTATTATCACAAGGTAAACTTTTTTTATGGAAATATTTGCAACATGTGTCGTAATTCTACCCTTTCAAGATTCCTCCAATGTACTCATAAATAAAGTTTTCCTTTTTTTGTCAATGTATAAGATTTCCCATGTCACATTCCCATTCCCATTTGATCGTAGAGAATTAGCACTTCAAATTCACCAAACATTTGTAATAAAAAATATACCTCATAGGGGCTGAGAAAACTTGCAAAACACAGTAAAAAAAACAGAGCCATTAAATCACACATTCCTCCAAGTTCCATCTCACCATAAACCTCCTTCCCCAAGCCTTTGCACTTTAGCAGTAGCGATGACCAAAAACTGTGTATAAAGTATTTTAGTATATTATTCCATTCTTCACAATTGATTGTGGTATTAAAGACACAATATTCAAAAAAAACTTGAGTAAATAAAATTAAGAAAAAAAAAACTGAAGAAGTGAATGAAATAGAAACTGCAAAACAAAATTTGAGTAATATGTCTAAACCAGGGTTTGAAATGGGCATGATCTCTTCAATATGATCAAATATCTTCAAAAATTTTAAAAGAAGAAACAAAGAAGATTTGGGAAGAATGGAATCTGAATAAATGAGGAGAATATTGATCATAAGAATTGCAGAATAACCAGTTAAGTAGAAGAAGAATTCAACATAACAACATTGAAAGATTGTACGCATATCTTTGGCATCTTAAAAGTTTAGCAAACCAATTGTCTAACCAAAGAGAAAATAAGATTAAAGTTGTCAAGAAAAATTGGACGGGAAATTTAAGCCATACCTCATAGCCGAAGTTACAGTTATTCTTTTCGAAGGACTTTTCCTGATTCAACATTTGTAATCCTAAAGACTAAAGACCCGAGAGGAAGAAGCAAGGGTTTGGTTGAGCAGGTTTAATCACTCTGTAGAAACAAAAAGTTGAATACAAATGACATAAATTTTTTATCAATGAAAAAATTAATTGCTAACAAAATTACATGATTTATCATAGTGAAGGGCCTAAGCAAATTCATGCACATGATATCTCAATAGATAGTTTCACCTTCATCGGTACATGATATGTAGAACATATGTCAAATAAAATATCAAATCAAAGAAATCAAAGAAAAGAATAAAAATAAGAAAACGGAAGAACCATGACAAAGGAAAAGAATGTGAGACCGGGAGAGGATGTGAGATTGAAATGAAGGATTCCATAAAATGATTTCTTGTGATAGTGTGATTTCAGAAATGATTCAATTTTATTTGATTAGCATTGATAATAAAAATTTAATGGCGTTTAATATTATGCTACGTTTTATAAAATATTTCTATTTCTGAAATCATGGTGTATATTAAGTATTTAACTTCCAGGTGTAAACAAAAATCATTATGGCAACTTTTAATATCATTTAATTGTGCAATTATTTCGATGGTTATGGAATGCTTATTATGATTTTTAATTTTGAATTTTTTCAGGTAGTCAGCTGTATAAAGTAGTTTTAGTTGATCCAATAGGTATGTGACACGTAAGCAATGTGTTCTTGAGTAGCCAATCAAGTGTTGACAAATTTAATATTTTCTAAAAGAGTTTTTTCTTAATTGTATTCTATATAGATAGATTAAGAGTACACTTAACAGAATGATCATTTTAATTAATAATAAAAAGATGAACGTAATCGAACATTTTAAAAGATAAAGGACGAAAACAGACACTTAAAAAAAATAAAAGACGTAACTGAATATTTTATAAATAGTAAAGGATGAAAACAAAAAAATATATTTAATGGTCTAATAACACAGTCAGTTGCTTACATGACAAATTATCCATATGACACTATTCATGTAAGCCTTAATTAACGACTACTTAACAGAAGAATCATTGTAATTAACTATGAAAAGATAAAAGGATGTAAACGAACATTTTTAAAGATTGAAGATGAAAATAAAAAAACTGTAAAAGATAAATTACTAAAAGTGTAGCCTTATTATTAGCTTATCTTTTAAGCAAGAGTGACGTGTGAAAACTGAAAACAGAAGATGATAAACCAAAAAAAAAATAGATAAAGTTTTATAAGCACTTTTTTCAATTACAACATGACAAATGAAGTGTCTTTTTGGTGAAAAACAAATATGAAAGAGAACAAAAAAAAGCTGGAAACACACATTATCCACTATCCATTATCCTTTATCATTTAGCTATTTTCATTTTAAAATCCACATGTCCTTCTGTAATTAGAAAACAATACCGAAAATATTGAACTATATATAAGTTTCTCTTAAATTCAAACCTTACCTATCAATTACTTGGTTAGATTGCAGTTTTTTTAGAAATCCTCTTATTTGATGTTTGCTTCTAATGAAAGTTTATGTTGGGTTACACAAGTTTTTTTTACAAGAAGCACTTAGTGCATTTCATTCATGATTAAAATAAAAATACATGAAGGAATAACATAATATTCTTGAGGATTAGCCATCGTTAACTAGAGGTGGGAATAGGTCAGGCTGATCGATAGGGGCCTATGGCCTAGCCTACGTCAGACCAGGCCAAGCTAAACTTCTTTTAACAGATAAGGCTTAAACTTTTTTAATTTTCTATTTAACTTAAAAAGGCAAGCAGGCCATTGAAAAAACCTTTTAGACCTACCTATTTAAGTAAAATAAATAATATTTTATTATTATTATTATTATTATTATTATATTAAATTTTGTACTTTTTGTTAAATCATCAATTTGCTAATATTTCATTTAAATTTAAACATATTGACCTACAGTGAAGTTATTGTTATAAAATAGAATTTAAATTGGATGGCGTACAAAATAGAAGTTAATCTTATTGATCTATTTGCCTATTTAAAAAAGCATATATCACTTAAAGATTGTATGTTTTTGTGAAAAAATTGTGAATCTTGTTTTTTGGTCCACGTGAAATAGGTTTTTAAACGGGCATTCAAGCCTTTTCAGAAAGGTCGGGCTAAGCCTGAAAGTTGAGCCTATGACAGACCACAAGTCGGGCTCAGGCCTAACACTTTCAATGTAGGCCAAGCTCAGGTCTTGCAAAGCCCAGCTCAACTCAGCCTATTATCACCCCTACTGTCAACAAAGCCACCCATGTAAGAGAATGAGCAACCTTGTTAGCATTCCTCATAGCAAACTCAACATGAGAGTTACAATTGAAAAAAGAAAAGCGAGTCTTACAATCTTTGAGTAAATACCCAAACTCGGAAGTAAAAACGTTCTTGGAATTAAAAGCATCAACTACATATTTCGCTTCCAGCTCAAAGATGACATCTTTATAGCTAGCTCAGGGGCCCAATTCATAGTCAAGAACAACCCCATTTTTCCCCAAGAAACACATCCGTAATGGGGAAGTACCAATGAGTTTTTGCTCGAATGAAATTTCAATCTCGAATGCATATGCCAATGCTAACCTTATTCGCAACCAAAGAAAATGACGCGTCAACAATACACTTCACCCACCCTCGGTTGCGGCTTAACCCAAACATCAGACACGTCAGATATATGTCAGTAATTGCTTGGTTACCCAATTCACGGGCATCGGTCCACTCCGTAAAAAGCTTGTTCCTAGCACATATTATACTAACCGCGTCAGCATTCTTATTTTCCCACACACTCATTTTGGCTTTGCCATAAGCTATACAATGTCATGCACCAAGCCACACCATAATGCACCAAGGCACATCACTTTCATTAGGAGTAGCAAGGAGCGAGAAGAAAATGGCAGAGAAACTATCATTGAGAAGAGCTACCCCGCTAATCACATTGTGTAGGCCGAGAGCAATCCACTATAAAATATAGAGTTTTCGTTTTTTGTCTTCAATAAATTTTCCTTCAGTTTTTGGTCCCACTTTATATCTCCAGTTTCACTTTTGGCTAATGTGCTTGCACGATGACACCTGCCACGTCACATTTTAATGATTATGATGTCAAACTACTTGATGTAACAAGGATTTGCGTGACTGGCATTTGCCTAGTTGAGTACTAGCTGAACGTCAGATATATGTCATTTAATATCCGAGTCCTCAGAAAGGTGACGTGACAGGTCTCAACATGACAATTTATCGGCTAGCTGAGCAGTGGCGTATCTAGAACTCTGGCCTAGAGTGGTCAGACTAATTTAATAACTAAATAAAATTTTATATTACTGTAAATAAAAATAAAGACATAATTGTTCAAATCATAAAGTTAGTCAAAAAAAACATTTACATATTTATAATTGTCCATTGATTGTGCATCCATTGATCACTCATTTGACTACGCAACCTAGTCTTCACAATCTTCATAGCAGAAAAGACTCTTTCAACGGTTCTTGTGGCTACCGGCAAAATCATTGTTCAGATTGCTTAGCTATTGCAACTTCAATATGTTGATCTTGATTCAAACAATCCAATAAACAATTTAATTAATCAAATCAAATGCATAAATAAAATAACACAAACAGAATCAAAACAAAGAATAAACAAGTCCAAAGTGAATAAACAACTCAATAATCTTAGAAACCACATAATAAACAATTCTATAAACAAAGAAAAGTTTCAATAAACAAAGAAAGTTAATAAACCGACTTGAACAGAGGTGCGAGACAGAGAAAAGACTCAATAAAGAAAGCAAAGTTTCAAACTTTCAATAAACTAATTCAATAAACAAATAAAAGAATCAACAAACAATAAACAAATTCAATAAATAGAGAAGTAATAAACAAAGAGAAGCAAATAGCAACAAACCTTGGATATATCAGAAGTTACAGAACGGAAGCAGCGGCAGCCGGCAGAACGGTGGTGTGCGACGGTGAACGAACCAGGAGGGAGGCCGCCGGCGAAGGTTCACGGTGAGAACTGTGAAGAGTAGAAGACGAAGTGAACTGAGCGTGTTGAAGAAGAAACGAGAGTGCGTGAACGGAAACGTTGAGTGGCTGAGCGTGTTGTTTGCTTGTTACATTTTGGGTTTTTTTGGTTTTTGGGTGTGGGCCTCTTTAGCACTGATTAGGCTTGTGCAGTGGGTGTGCAAAAAACAATTACTATGGGGTCAAAAAAAAATTATAATAGGGGTATCATGGCAGTTTTTCAAAGGTGAATCCGCCCCCTGTAGCTGAGCATCAATTTAAGATCAAACACCAAAATTGTAAGCGAAGATATAAGTGAAAGTCAACCGTTAAAGAAAAATTTATTAGAGACTAAAAATGAAAACTCCATATCATCTGGGAATTAAAAACATATTTGCCCTATGTTTTCCTGGTTACATATTTATCCCTATTTTGATTCTGAAAAACAATATTGAATTTTTAAAAAAAAAACAGTAGGCCTAACAATTTCTTAATAATACAAATTGGTCCCTGACGTGTCAAAAAATTGTCCCGACTATTGTTTGGTAATAATTACGAAAAGTTAAAAGAAAAAAAGAGGGAATTTTCATGTGAGAACGTGGCGGAACAATAGCCATGCCAATCTTACAGGGATAACATGAACTCAAGTCTCAACTCAACTATAGAACACTCTATAGCTTAGTTCAGTGTATTTCTTCAGAAATGTGCATTTCCTCTGAAAACTGAAAAATGTTGGAAGAATATATTCTCGTTCTTCATGAGCTCTTCAATTCTATTATCCCAAAACTTAATCTTATTTAATCTCTTCAACTCTTCTTCCAAAACCAATTCCGTTTCAATTCCGTTATTAGGTTTTAAAACAAAGCGTCAATTTAAGCTTACTAGTTTCATTTCAAAAGCAGAAAATCATTCTCGAAAAAGCAATAATTGGTGGCAGAATTTCTTTTCTGAAGAATATGGTAATTGGCTTGGTTTAAAAGACGATGAAATGGTTGAAATCGAAGGTGATATTGATGATGATAATGATGATGAAGAGTTATCCGAGGATGAGAAATTTGAAGCGTGGAAACGAAGAGCTGAAGCGATTATTGAATTGAATGAAGCTAGAGAAGATAAGAGAAATGAAGATAGTAGGAATTGGGAAGATTGGCTTTTGGATGATGGAAGTAGTAGTAGTTCTTCTTCTTGGGAGCAAGGAATGAAGGATTATAGGGAAACGGTGAAGGATGATTTCGGCGGCGGCAACGGCGGCGAAAGGGGAATGGTTGAGTCTTTTAGGTATTTAATTTTTGGAAGAAGAGATGATGATGATGATGATATGCTTTATGAAGACCGTGTTTTTCAGTATGCTTCATCAAATTCGGTAACTAAACTTATATTTATTTATTTCTTCTTATCAAATGCTTGTTAATTTTGTGAGCTTACAGTAATTAAAGTTTTTAAGCAGCACTATTTATATTCATGGTGTTTTTCAACTTTTAAGAGATGTGCATTAAGTATGTGTATGTAAAAGGCTTTTGTATGGCCAGCCTAAGACTCTCTTTGGCAAACCAAATCCGCTAGCTTATAGCGGATGAGCTACTTGTGAGTGTTTGGTAGAACTAACTTATAACGTTTTTTGAAACGCTACTTGAAGTAGCGTTTGAGCTTATAGTTTATAGTGTTTCACTTTTTCTTTCATTTTTACCTTGTTACTTTAATTAAATTCCTCATTTAATCTCTATTAAATGAATATTCTCGCTCCTTTTCAATCATTAATTACAAATGTCCGTTTATGTCATTTTATATTTATAAGCTAGTTCAACCGCTAATTTTACCAAACACTTTAAATTCAATCTGCTAGCTTATTCGCTTTCAGCTATCCGCTATAAACTCATCTGCTATAAGCTAGCTTATTCACTATCCGCTAGTTTATTCGCTATCTGCTATTTTTTGCCGAATAGAGCCTAAACCGCTAGCTTATGACAAATAGCTTATAGTTGATAAACTCGTTGCAAGTATTTGATAATACTAGCTTATACCATTTTTCTTAACGCTAAGTAGTGTTTGAGTTTATATTTTATAGCACTTCAAACCCTCATTACTTTAATTGAATTCCTTATTTATCCTCTATTAAATGAACAAGTTCTATAATTTTTAAGTATTAGTCATAAATTTTCATTTATGTCTTTAAATAGTGATAAGTTACTTCAACGACTAATTTTGTCAAACACTCTAGATTCAATCTGCTAGCTTATTTACTATAAGTTAACTTATTCGCTATCTGTTACGTTATCCACTATCCTCTACTTTTTACCAAACGGAGCCTATGTCTTAGATGGAGAATTCTAGATATCCCAATTGAAATGTTGAACTTGTTCATTTTGGTAGCATTTAAACTTATGAAAGACAAATTGTTAGTTGAATTGTTCAGACATTACCAAGCCACCAAATATTGTCGTACCCATTGAATGATGGTGCTTGTTTAATATATTCTCTAATCAGTAACTCAATTCCATATACCAAAATTGTTTTTACAGGCTAAATTTTTGGCAGTGTTGATTATTATACCTTGGGCAATGGACTTCCTGGTTCATGACTATATACTCATGCCTTTTTTAGACAGGTAACTGTTGCAAATCAACTTTCTTACTAAGATATTCTATTTTCTGTTTGAATTCATGAAGTGTTTTTCCGTTGGCAAAATTGTATTCTGCCTTGCAAAATTGATTGAAGGTATGTCCACAAACTTATGTGTTAGTTTAAACTTCTTGGATTAAATTTATTTTAGCTAATTGGACACTTAACTTATTGATATTGACAGATATGTGAAGCTCGTACCACTTGCAGCACAAATGCTTGATGTGAGAACACATCAAAAACTTAAAATAGTTGATGAATTAAAATTTCAGAGGGGGAGGTTTAAGCTTGAGGTAGAGATTGGTAAATCTCCACCGCTTTCTGATGACGAGGTTTGGTGGGAATTGAGGAATAAAGCGTAAGATCAACGCTCTCTCTTTTTTTCCTGATCATCTAGAATGCCACTTTTTTTTGACTAATACTATATCTGTAGCTAGAATGGACACTAATTGGTAATTTGAATTCAGTAAGAAAGTCCAAAAACGCAATTGTTTGGGGATGTTAGAGTTACTTTGAATTGGGTAGTTATGGTTGTATAGTATCATGTAAGTATATCAAATAGGACAGTGTGTATGTAGCAAGGCTTTGCCATGTAAAACATATGAATTCGCTCATATGCGTGTTTTCCTCTTTTTCAATAGCAGCTATGAAAAATATCTCATAATATCAGTTCTTATCATAGAGAATCTTAAATCATCTCTTAGTATTAATTTCCTATCTTAGATTATTTTAGTTTATCTCTTTTTTTTTCTCAGAATTTTAGGTTATATTTTAGTATTAGTTTCCATGTTCCTTAGTTGTAATCATGATTAGTTTCTATTTTATGAGAATTAGGAGTCTAGTTCTAGTATAAGGAACTGTTGGTCCTTAGGGTGCGTTTGATTTGCTAAAAAGCAGTGGACTAGACTGGACTGGACTGGACAACTCCAGTTAGTGTTTTATATATTTTCTATCAAACCATTATCTCAATAAAAACAAGTCTTTATCTTCTTTCCCTTTTCTCCTTCCTTATCTAAAACTCTACATCTTAAACAACAAAGATGCTAAAGAATGTGCACTATCCTTTAATCTTCATTATGCTTGAATTTTTTGTTATTAAAGTCCTTGTGAAGTGATAGATGCTTTAAGCAAAAGGAAAATCAATCGAGTCCTGGAGTTGTTGGTTTATGGTTATGCTATTCTATAAGTGTCATTTTTTAAGATGACCATGTTGATTGTTGTATACTTGTTGCCTTATTGCCTTTCTATTGCTTTGACAGATTAGAGTTAAGAGATGAGTGGAGACTGGAGAATCGCAGAGCATTCGCCAACATATGGTCGGATGCAGTTTACGGGATCTCTTTATTTATTCTTTTGTACTTCAATAAGAGTAAAGTAAGTTTACCATTTTTCACTCTGCTAAATGTTTTGATGCACTATCCAACTTTTTAGACTTCTATTCTACCATAAATGCCACTGTTATTTTGCAATTTATTACTATTAACCATAGTGAATAATCACAATACAAGCACTCCTTTTCTTATCAGACAAAGATATTTTCTTTTCTTCTAAGAGAATAATAACTTGAGAAGTGGAAGAAGGTCGAGGGGGTTATATCCAGAGCTTTTCTAGATATATTTATGCTCAGTAAATAAAACTAGAGAACAGAGATGGTATGTCAGTTATTTATGCAACTGGAAAACAGATATAGTAGTAGTGGTACAGAGCACCTTTTGTGTGTCTACCTGTAAAAGATACTTGAACTTGCATATTTTGTTAAAAATATGATTTTATTCTCAAATTTCACATTTTCTTGAGATTCTTTTTGTCTATTTTTTAGTTCAAATATATGAATTCAGAAAAAATAAAAATAGGGTGAGATGGTTCCCTGACCTTGAAGGAGACAGGATTGGATACCATTTTTCCATTCCTACTGGAGTTGGGCTCGGGGAGGGTAAAACCCGCTTTTGCCTTGTATTGTTGTCAAGCCTAATATATCCGAAGCATCGTTCTTCTCAAGAGCCAGCTTTCCTCCTGCATAGCTTCTTAACTTTTCACCATGAATAGAATCCTTAATGAGAACCCGGACTGAATCTAAGTTAGCATTGAAACTCGTATCAAATGAGGTAATAAAATAGGAGCAGGGTCATTTACTTTTCTAGATAGCAATAAGGAGGACAGTATAATAGTCTGGCATGGGAGAACTGCAACCTTTAAGTGAAGTGGCTTTGGATTGGAAGTGGTGAAACTTTTGGGGTATCAGGTGCCATAGGAAATGATGACACACTTCTGCTCTCAGAGAGTATCATATTGGATTAAGGGAGTCAACTAGATCTTTGTGTGTAATGGTTTGTTGCTCATGATGGCAGGAAACACTAGTAAGCAATCCTCAAAATCACTAGGAGAGTAGTAAGCTGGAAAGAAAATGTGTAGATTAAAAGAAGGTAACAGGTGAAACCAAAAATGAGAAAAGCAGTACTAGTACCCATTGTGTTTGGAACTATCCAATGAATTGAGAAGGGGCTCACATTTGTATCCTAGGACACATTTTTTGCAAAAATAATAAGTAGTTCAACTATCTGAATTCAGAAGTTCAAATCTCCCTCTATGGTCTATTCTTTCTTTTGGACTTTCTTGATTGAATTAATGCTAATGACTTAAAGTTGTAGGAAGGCAAAGGCCAAGGAAAACTATAGGTCAAATTAAGTGTTCTGTGGCATAATTACCATAATTAGCAGGATTTGACTCTATTATTATTGCACAAATTTATCTTTGTAGTTACATATAATTAGGACATATTTTCTTTCAACATATTTTCTTAGATATATAAAGGTTTTATCAAATGGTTTATGACTGAAATTGAGGATGCATCAGTCCTGTTTAACTGCAACTGCAATTTTTCGAAAATATCATGGATTGATCTAGAACTACGACCGTGATTTAAAATCTTAGATCCTACTTCCTTCAAATTCATTAATTTAGATTAGATATAGCCTATATAAACCTTCTGTACTTGATTATCAGAAAAATAATATTGAGACCCCTTTCACCTTTTCTATCTCTTTCAAGCAAAGGTTTTGTTAAAAGGGGGGATGGTAAATATTTGTAACTAGGTGCTATTCGTGCTACTCTGAGTATTTGGTGGAGCCTAACACACTTTTTTTTTATGGAGACTTCTTTAGCATCTGATTTGGGCTATGTTGTTTTCCAATTTTGGTTGTTGATGTTTATCAATAACTTTGTTTTGTACTTTCGTATAGCTATTAATCATCCTTTGTTTTGTTTCTTTGCTCCTGTTGTGCAGGTAGCTTTGCTCAAATTTACTGGTTATAAAATAATAAATAACATTTCTGATACTGGAAAGGCGTTTCTTATCATTCTCATCACAGATATTTTCCTTGGGTAACTTCCTTTTCCAACTTGGTAGTTTCTATCCATTCTATAAAATTTGATTTCTATTGAATTCTTGTTGTTGCTTATGATATCACATTTACCAAGTATCCATGCATTACAAAGAAGTATCCATGAATTCTTTTCAGCACTAACACCCTCTGATAGAATATTATGTTTACATTGTAGGAATTGCTATTTGGTTACATTAATCTATTTTGTTTTTTTGTTTTGTTGACGGCTTTTGTTGCACATTGGGGTGCCAACAGGTATCACTCGGAATCTGGTTGGGAAACTCTGATAGAGATAGTTGTTGAGCACTATGGGCTTGAAGTTGATCAGTCTGCTATAACTATTTTTGTTTGCTTGATCCCAGTCATCTTTGATGCGTGTGTGAAACTTTGGGTATTTTCTTCTCTCTATTTACTGCAAAACATTATTGATTATATTCCCTTTTTATTTTAAGTACTAGTGTTACAAGCTATTAAAGCTTGTAGGTGGTGGTCATGAGTAACACACCTTTATTGTTTTTGTGATGCAGCTATTCAAATACCTCCCACGATTATCCCCAAAAGTGATGAACATATTTCAGGAAATGAAACGTCACTAGTTGAAAATTTTATGTCTGGTGAAGTGGATTCAACCGTGTGGCTTTGCCTGCTGAAATAAGTACACTACTATTCAATTTTTCACACTAACCTCACCTCATTCTTGTATGCATTTATTGATATTGCAATGTCCCAATATTTGGTTCATAGTAACAGTTCCATGAGTTCAGCTACAGTCTACAAATTCATGATTCTCTCGCTCGCTAATAATGGTGAGTATGTATTTAGTAAAAAGTTCCACATGCTAATTGGATTTTCATTCAATTATATGGAAGACGGCAGTTTAAGGACCTTATAAGAGTTTCATGTGTACATCACTCAAATCCACCAATAAATAACCATGGGTCCGTATGATTTGTAAACAACTGGACAGTACTAGACATAATAGTACCGGAAAGCTTTTTGTCTCGTACGTTGTTTGGTGAACAATGGACAAACTAAAGGCAAAAAAATGTAAAATTTATTGTAACTCTCTAATATTTATAATTATTTTATATAACATTTTATAATATAATTGAAACTTGTAAAGAAAAGTGTGGGAGAGGGAGAGGGAGAGGGACAGAGAGATGAGGAAGAGAAATCATGAGATGAGACAGAGAGAAAAAGGAGAAGGAAGAATGAGATAGGAGAGAGAGTGAAAGAATAGAGGAGAGAGAGAGAAAATTACCGAGCAGAAAATAAAAATTTTATTTTCGTTTTTTATTGTGGTTTTGTGAGGGACAGAAATGTGAGTTTTTGTTCAGCCTCTTGTCCTCACTTTTGTCCAGAACAATTATCAAACCAAACAAGATACCACTAGAATTGTCCAGTTCAATCTCTTACTTTTAGAAAATCAAACGCACCCTATATGAATGTTTAAACATCTTATCATCTTGAAATTCCACCCATTTTTTCACTTATGTCCTTAGAATATTTTGTTTGAAATAGATATTTAAAAAGGAAAAATTGCTTGAAAGCTCGCTAACTTAATTTCAAGTTGCTATTATTATGCTTTTTTTGGCCATAATAATAGTACTGATCTTGCGTATGCAAATAGGCTCTTAAATTACTATATTTTTAGTTAACTCTGTTAAAAATAAAAAGTTGCAAACTCAAATGATTTCTTCATTTCCCCCTCCTCCTCCATCTTTTTGGTCTGCAGGCGAAATGACAATTAATAAGTACTCAGACGTTTAGTACTTGCAAGCACATATATAAATTTCAGGAGGTGCGAGAAGCCAAAATTGTGGGTACCATTATGTGACTTCTACCGACTAATTGTTATGAGATAAAACTAATTTAGGTTAAATAAGTTATTTGTAACATAAAGTGAAGATGAAGAAAGGGAAAATTTAAAAAGCATTAGGTAGCTAAGAGAAACCAAAGCAAAGAGAAGACAATCAGCGGAACAGGAAATCAAACTCACCAAATGTGTCAAATCTATACAATAGGAGATACATAATATTAAATTGAACATCGCCAAGTAGTATACTAATAGTCAAAACAAAAAGCGATTTAACCAATGTTTTTGAATGACAGTTATACCAACGTTCTCATTTAGCCTTACTTATTAGAATAACCAAATGTGTAGAGGTTGCATCGCTCTACACATTTAAATTAAAACTTTATGCTAACCGCCCCAATGACTAGAATATCTTTCCCCCATCTGAAACACAACATAAACGTAACCACTACTCCGCTAACGTTAATATGTAATTAAGCACTAATACAGCTAAGATACTAAGAATAAAACGTTATGGTCGGATTAGGCTTTTTAGGGGTTTGGTGGGTTATAAAAGTTTAAAGAAAAGTTTGTGCAAAGTGTTTTTTGTTATGGGCCAAAGGCTTAAAGGAAATGGAAAAAGAGTGTTGGTTTCTTGATGAAATAGCTTTGTTATTTTTTCAATGATAAAATGAATCTTTGGTTTGCCCTTTTATAGCATAACCATCATGCATGCTTATATGATGCTTAAACATGAGGTGTTTAAATTACTTTTAGGTGGCATGTTGATGTGAGTTAAAAAGAGTGATAATCAATTTAGCATCTAAGTGGAGAATTATAAGGAAACCAATGCACATGTTTTGTAAGGAGGAGTTATTGTCATGAGAAGGATTAAAGGAAGACTCATGTCACCATATAATTTATCCTTGTCATGGTAACAAAGGATTTGGTTGACACCACCTACTTACATTGCATGGATTAGAAAAAAATATGACATTCTAGTTTTGATAAAGAAGTGTCCAACCAAACCAAATGTAAGTGGCAAAGCTATGACATGACATGCATAACTAATAGCATGACTAAGCAAATATAAGACTTAAATAAATGCCAACACACACTCTACATGAATTGCTTGCAATAAAGATGAGTTGAAGAATCACGCCTAATTGAGTAGAAGTGTCCAACCAAAACAAATGTAAGTGACAAAGCTATGAGATGGCATGCATAACTAATTGTATGACTAAGCAAATGTAAGACCTAGACAAATACCAACACACACTCTACATGAATTGCTTGCAACAAAGATGAGTTGAAGAATCCCGCCAAATTGAGTAGAAGACTATCCAAGTATTATATATTTAAGATTATTATTTTTGGTATAAATTGGGTATCCTCTGCGCACAACTGCAAAGACGAATTCCTCGAGTGGGGTAGGACCACAACGAGCGACAAAACTCTCTCCCTCAAGAGGTTTGACACTATTGTGTGCTCAATGTTAGATTCGAACGCATGACCTTAGTTAAGCTGAAAAATACCTCCCAAGTCTATAAATATAAAACTTTAAAGGAAATTAAAAAAAACTAAGGAAGAGGAGTGAAGTTGAAGAAGAAAAGAGTGAGCGTGGAATAAAAAATGAGACGAAATTCATGAAACTCAAAAACTTCAACTTGGTAGTAGTGGAGGAGAGCAACTCAACCTCAAAATCAAATTCAATCTTTTCTTCTTCATTTCAATTCAATTGATCTCCTCAACTGCGATTTCATCCACATCCAGGTACTCATCATCATCAATCCTTCCCAAATTTTAGGGTTCTTTCAAGTTTTCGCACTTTTTCTTCTTTATCTTCTCTCTTTTATAATATCATTCAATTCATGAGTATGACTATGCGATTATGATTTAAAGTTTATTTTTTTACATCAAATTTAACTAGGTTGTTCAATTTATGATTTCTGATGCTTGAAGAAATAACAAGACTTGAAAGATGTTAGAAGGTGGTGCGAAATTCCCTGGAATAATAGACCTAAACAAAAATATTAATGATAATTATTATGATTTCTCTCAAGGGTTTTACCATAAACTTGAAAATGGTACCAATATGTCAATTGATAGTATTGGAAGCTTGCAAACAAGTAATGGTGGAGGATCTGTTGCAATGTCTATTGATAATAGCAGTGTTGGTTCTAATGATTCACATACTCGTATATTGAACCACCAAGGGTTGCGTAGGCGTGCCAATGATAACTACACTATTGCGCAGAGCGTTAATCGTCGAGGAAAAGTTACACATGCTTTGAGTGGTGATGCTTTGGCTCAAGCTTTGATGGACAGTAGTTCCCCAACTGAAGGGCTTGACAATTTTTATGAGTGGACAATTGATTTGAGGAATCTTAGTATGGGGGAGGCTTTTGCACAAGGAGCTTTTGGGAAACTCTATAGAGGTACTTACAATAGTGAAGATGTTGCTATCAAAATCTTGGAGAGACCTGAAAATGATCCAGCAAAGGCTCAGTTCATGGAACAACTGTTTCAGCAGGAGGTCATGATGCTGGCTACATTAAAGCATCCTAACATTGTCCGTTTTATTGGTGCGTGCCGTAAACCAATGGTTTGGTGCATTGTTACAGAATATGCCAAAGGTGGTTCAGTTCGACAATTCTTAATGAAGCGCAAAAACCGTTCAGTCCCTCTTAAATTGGCTGTCAAACAAGCAATGGATGTTGCGAGAGGGATGTCATATGTTCATGGTCTAGGGTTGATCCACAGGGACTTGAAATCTGATAATCTTTTGATTTCTTGTGACAAATCAATCAAAATTGCTGACTTTGGAATTGCTCGGATTGAGGTGCAGACTGAAGGAATGACACCCGAGACCGGAACATACCGTTGGATGGCTCCGTAAGATTCTTTAAGTTTTCTTTTAATATTAATTATATTGTTCATTCTGGTTTTAGATTTCTGAAATTTTGTCTTCACAAAAGCTAGATATCTCAATGAATTGATGAAGGATTATTATTAAAATTTTAAATGATGCTAACTTACAATTTATGTTTGTATGGAACTCTGAATCAATATTTTGTTGGCAGAATATTATTTGGAGTAGCACATAAAAGTTCTTTTAACTCACATTCAAACAATGTCTTCATCTCTAATAATTTGTTGGCGGAGTATTATTTTAGGACATATAAAAGTACCTTTATGCATCAAGAAGTGAAGGGTAATCTGTCTTTTGTTTTGACTGAAAGGTTAGTGTTAACGAATGGCTATGATGCATCAGACTAACACTGTAATAACAAGTAAATGGTCATCAAATATTGAGAATGTAGGTTTTGCTTTATCTTGTTCCGAAGGTAATCTTAATTCTGTTGTCATGGTAGTTTAAAAATGCTGATGTTCTTCATTTCTTTGATTCTACTTATTATTTGTATATGATATATAGTCTTTTTGGGCTATTTAGTTTTTCTTTTGACTTGGATACGTTCTCGTTTAGGGATGATGAGTTTTATTTATTGATTTTGATGGTACCCTAAGAAATTTTCTCATCTATTCTAATGTTTTTTATCCCTCTCTGGCCCCTTTTTCATTTATTGGAACATGGTATACACACTCACACCTATCATTATTCATGATAGTGGAGACTTTGACAGTAGATTGTGGATTTTCTTTTGATTGGTAAATTATTAAATGCGTGTCCCTACTTAAGCGATAGCTATTTTCGTGAGACAAAACGTGACTAGCCTCTTGACTTACTGTACCAAAAAAGAGAAGAAACAATAGAACAGTGAAATGGTGATCCTATCACCAAGCCCCTTCCCAACAAATCCCAATATCAGCCTAAAAAGGAAAAAGGTGACATAACAAACTATATATACTGACAATTTCTCTCTCCAATCATCAGAGATTCTCTCCCTCATGCTCTCCTACCTGCCACGTAGGGAATTCTGTTAGCATCATCAAGGTGTGTGAGAGGTGTGAGTAAGTGGTCCCCAATTAATTGGTTTCCACTTCTTTCTTTCATACACTTTCAGATAATTCCTATTCTACTGTCAAGTAAAGGAGGGCAGAATAGGAATTATCTGAAAGTGTATGAAAGAAAGAAGTGGAAACCAATTAATTGGGGACCACTTACTCACACCTCTCACACACCTTGATGATGCTAACAGAATTCCCTACGTGGCAGGTAGGAGAGCATGAGGGAGAGAATCTCTGATGATTGGAGAGAGAAATTGTCAGTATATATAGTTTGTTATGTCATCTTTTTCCTTTTTAGGCTGATATTGGGATTTGTTGGGAAGGGGCTTGGTGATAGGATCACCATTTCACTGTTCTATTGTTTCTTCTCTTTTTCTTTGTAATTCTCCATACCAATTTCAGAGAGATCCTCTGAAATTGCAGTAAATAATACAAAGAATTATACATTTCCCTTACTCTGTTTTGGATACGTATCAAGTAGTATGGGATGCTTGGTGGAGTACTTAAGTGGCGCCGTTCTTCTCCCTTAGCACCTAGCTTTTAGTATGGGATGCTCGGTGGAGTCTTTGATGCTTATCCCCCCTCCCTTTCCTTTTCCACTAAAACCTTCCATCCAAACATAGCATATGAAGTTTGGTAACCTCTTTTGCTGAACTTATTTGATGACATCTGTAGGTCTTCTCTGTTAATGATAATAACCAGAGACAAAATTTCTGAGAAATTTAGGAAGGTTAATTACATCACAGAACTTTTAAAAATTGAAATCCTGCTGGACCAGAAGACCGAACTATGAGCAGCAGGTCGTTTTAGCTGTCTGTCTTCTGTCATAACTAGCTAGTACTTGATAACTTAATGGAGATATAGATATAACATATTTAGTTGAGAAGCCGTACTTCAAGATGTATTGGGTGTTGCAGATTCCAAATGTCTAAGATAAAAGATAATAATCCAATCATGTCTGCATAGCTGAGTTAGCATGCTTTTTAAATTTCTGCTACCCCTGAAATCCAGTTGATGACTGTTGAAGTTTAACAATGATTAATCTAATACCTGTGTGTTGGTTTCACTGCATTATTTTAAAAAATGCAGATTTTGACATGATACTTGAATATGGCTTAAATTTTTTTCTTAATGATCTGTTTCAGGGAGATGATCCAGCACAGGCCTTACACACAAAAAGTGGATGTATATAGCTTTGGGATTGTTCTGTGGGAACTAATAACTGGAATGCTTCCATTTCAGAATATGACAGCAGTACAGGCAGCATTTGCCGTTGTGAACAAAAATGTTCGCCCGGTCATACCCAATGACTGCTTACCCGTTCTCCGTGATATCATGACGAGATGCTGGGATCCTAACCCTGATGTTAGGCCACCATTTACTGAAATTGTAGCAATGCTTGAGAATGCCGAGACTGAGATTATGACAACTGTTCGGAAAGCCCGTTTCAGGTGTTGCATGACCCAACCAATGACTTATGACTGATGCTTGGAAAACTAATGAAAAAGAAGCATAGAAACAGACTGATAATTTGAAGAGAACACAAGACTCGGGTAGTAAAGGGTGACAATATAATAGCTTTCTCTATCTGTTTCATTTTTTTTTTTCAGTGATAAAAAAGATTAACTGGAGATCTTTTGGTTGTTCAGTTCTTATGTACTGTGTTCAGAATCAGTAAGAGGAGATTGTGTATGTAATACATTCGTGCACTACATTTATGTATAGTTTTTAAACCAAAATGCATGGAAGATTATAAGTTGCATGTTTCTTAAGCAATAGTGTCTCGTTAAGTTGTAAAGCTGATGATGTTTACATGCTTTAATTGAATGTGTTGATCTTAAATAGATTTTCAGAAAAGTACATCATTCATGAAGCTAAATCATGCAACTGATTTGCAAGTAAGCTTGATTTTTGACTATTTATTCTCTTTGTTCGTTGCACTATTGGGATACGTAGCTAATATGGCCAGGGCTTGATTGAACTAACAAGTAGACATCTCTAGTGCAAAACCAATGTTGTGCACATACAAAGGAGAAGAAACTTGCAATTCAGTGCTTACATTTCTTGATTGAACTAATACGATTTTTAGTTTTAGTCAATAATTGATGTATTTAGTTTATATCATAGATAAGATGTATCACATCAATTATTCAATGAACCATAGTCTCTTATAAAATGGACCGGAAGTAGGTATAACTTTCGGACACACTCTATCACACTCTTTGTAGAAGGACAACCAAGGCATTCTCAACCTCTCCATCAAATGTACTTCACGCCTCAGCTAGACACCATCAACACCTTTGACGCCACCATCTCTCGTCGCATAGGCAAGAAGCTCTTTGAGAGGACTGAATTGCTTATTCGGTCAATATACTCGTTTTAAGGGATTTTCATTCCGCGGTCGATCGTCAATTCCACATACTAGAGGCTCAAATTATTTCACACTATCGTGGATTTTTGGCTCTGATAAAAAAATTGACTTTTCGTTTACGAAGGCGATAGAGAAGTTAGAATCACAGTTTGTAAAGGCGTTTTAGCAAAAGAGCTAGGGAAATATTTCTTTTTTTGGATATAAATTGGGTACCCTGTGCACACAACTGCAGATACCAATCCCTCGAGCCGGGTAGGACCACAATGGCCGACAAATCTCTTCCTCAAGAGATTTAACAATGCTGGGAAAATATTTCATTCGAATGGAGTTGATTCACATGGGTGGATTAATGTCCCCAATACCCTAATTGTTATTTGACACAACGCATAGAGTAGCCTATTCTACCATTGGTCATTGTTGTCTTGCGACTTCACAAGAGCATTCAAGGCCACAAAAGATTGTTAGGGATGAAGACTTCATTCCTCCCTATTGCGGTAAACATAATTCTTTTACTATAAATAACATATTTATGGTAGAGACTACTCTCTCCGGACTCGTTTATAAGCAACAAACAACTTAGATACATTGAAAAAGTGGTGTATTCCAGAGTAGTATTTTACAACGCTATACCGTAAATATGCTATATCCGATTAGGTATTTCAAAAAACACCATATTACAAATAGCATTATTGACAGTATTGTTTTAGTAGTTTAAAATGTTGTTTGTAAATGCATAACATAAAGAGCATATTTATGGTAAGCATTTTTAAAAGATGCATAGCAAAGAAAAAGTGTGGAGACGCATCAAAAATTTAAAATTAAAAATTTGAGGGCTAATTCATTAAAAAAAATTAAGAGTGCGAAAGTCACGAATTTGAAATAAAAGGAGAGGCCAAAAACCAAACACTACAGTAATTTCTACGTTTATTTCAAATTCGTGACTTTCGCACTCTTAATTTTTTTAATGAATTTAGCCCTCCTTTTTTTGGAAGAAATCTAGATTGTTAGTGAACAAGACAGGCGATGTGTGAGATAGAAGAGTTTTGAAACAGAAGTTCGGTGATAAGGTATGAGTGTAGAAATTAAGACCAATGAGTGCCATAAGGAAGGAGTTGGAATTGTGAACCTTTTTAAAATTAACCTGAAACAAGATAACTAACTTCACAAGTATGATTAGACATTGTGAGTGTGAGTGCTGAGTTGAGATGAGTGAATAAAAACAGTCTTCTCAACTATGATAGTCTTCTTTTGTCAAAAAAACAAACTATGACAGTAAGTAGAGAAGGTTAGATTAAAATTGTTTTCTCAACTATATATGTTGTTGAGTTGAGAAGGGTCAGTTACTTCTTTCTTCACAAAACATCTATCAGTAAATGAGAGTGAGATGATTTTCAATATATAGCTTTTTAAGGTAAGAGTTTGTGTTTAAAAATGCTTAACTTAAGTGTAAGTGAAAACAATGTTTTTATGAAAACTGTGTGCACCAGTGAAGGGTCAGCAGAGACTGTTTTCTCAGTTTTCAAAAGGAGACTCCAAATGGAGAGTTTTTAAGCAGTGTAAAACAACTTAGAAAAGTAGTAAATAACACAATAATTTATAGTGGTTCACCAAAAACCCTAGGCTACGTCCACTCCTCACACCACGTAAGTATTTCCACTATTTTCCAAGCTAAGTAATTATTTTTTTGACATAAAGCCAATTAATTATTAGCATATTCTAAATAATAAATATTAATGTCAAGTATTTATTATGTTAGTGGGTGAAGAAGTTTTTTTTTTGGAGGAAAGAAGATTTTATTTAACCTCCCAATTCTTAGCCTCCATATTCCAACCATTTTAAGACTCCAATTTTTTTGAGCATTGTTGACTACCTAATACATGTTACAAAACTTTCAATGAATTACTAATTTCTGTTTAGGATCAAATTTTGTAATGGTTAATACCGAGTTTTTCCATTCTAGGAATCAAACTTGGAAGCACCGGGTCAACCCTCCGTATCTCAGAGTAGAATATGTCACTGGGCCAACGGTGTTAGTTATTTTAAGACTCCAAATTATTAGCACTTCTCTTCTCTAAAAAAATATTAATACTTTGATGCTACAAATTGGTCGTCCATACTAATACTTGAAATTTGATCCCAGGAGTGAGCAAGTGACGGGTTGGGACGGATTATACGTGTTTTTACCCGATCCTATTTTGTTTGCATCACTTTTTAGACCCTAACCTGTCCTTATTAGATTCGAAGAAACCCGATGTGCTTAGGGTCAAAGTTAGATCAAGTCTATTTAGGACGATAACGGGTTGGTCCGAAGGATAACTAAAACAAAATTATAATGTGATCACTTCAAGTACGTATTATTAAAAGTTAGAAGTAATAAATTGAATATTTTTAGTATTTTATCTTGTATTCAAACTCAAAACATGGCTTTTATAATAATACTTAACAATAATGTTTCTACTTAAACTAACATAGATTTCAAATTGAATATTTTATTTATAAAAGTCCCATTACCAAGGTGATAGAGCTAAAAATTAGGGTGAGTAATGAGTGAGGGACGAGTTGGGACGAGTTATACCTAATCCTAACCTGTCCCTAAATTTTGGCCGGGCCAATTCTTTATACCCTAACACATCCTTAGACCCGAACAAATCCGATGTTTTGCGAGTTAAATGGGACGAAGACGGGACGAGTCTTAGGGTCTGTTTGATTTTCAAACAGATATGCATTGGACTGGACAGTACACTAGTACTGAACAACATTTTGTCCTGTACACTGTTTGGTGAACAATGGACAGCATAAGCAAAAAAATTAAAATTTATTATAATTCACTTTCTAATGTTTATATTGGTTTTGTATAACATAATTATAACATAATCAAAAATTGTAAAGAAAAACGTGCAATGGAGAAGATAAAAAAGAGGGGGGAGGAGACGAGGGAGAGAGAAAGAGAAAGGTGAGGAAGAGAAGTCATGAGGTGAGAAGATATAAGAGAGGTGAGAGGCGATAGAAGAGAGAGAGACAGAGAGGGATGAATGAGATAGGGAGAGAGAGAAGCATGAGATAGAAGAGAGAGAGAGGGGGGGGAGAGAATAACATATTGAGTAGGAAATACAAATGATATTTTCGGATTTTTTGGAGTGATCAAAAAGTCGTATTGTGAGACAGAAAGTTGTGATGTGATTTCACTAGAGGCAGGAATTTGGGTTTTGTCCAGTCCATTGCCGGCCCACAGTTTTGTCTAGTACGTTTTCAAATTAAACAGAGTACAACTAGAGTTGAGTTGTCCAATCAAATTCCTTACTTTTTAGCAAATCAAACATACTCTTAGGATTGGGACGGGTACTATGATAACTCACAAAAATGTGAGTTATTATTGATGCCAAAACAAATGAGAATTATCTTGATCCAAGAGTAATTTATGTGAATAAATGTATAAATTGTATATAGTTAGCTACTAGTGTATTTAGTTGTTAAAAGCTGTAGTCTCGGCACGCAAGGGCCATTTTGTGGGATTTAACTTTTGTGCTAGTGTGCAGGATTTTTAGTTGAATCAATGATGTGGTTAGTACTATGGTAGCATCGTGGCAGACAGTTGGTGAAAGGAACAAAATTAAAGGTATCTCAGGTGGTATAACCAAGAAATAGGTGTTTTGTCCTTAATGTTTTGATGGCTTTATTTATGGTAGTTAGGTTCTGTTTTGTCTCGTCTAAGCTCATTATGAGCTAGATCTCTTTATAGTCAAAACTATGGTGATGTAATTAAGATCTATTGATGTTTAATGTGATTAATGCTTGATGCTTCATTAATTTGTGTGAGTTAATGCAATACATCCTTTTTAAACTTGATCAATTTAATTTGGATAATGTGCATCTATTTTTGGAAAGAAATTTAAGTGATGATTTCGCAAATTAATATGGCTTGAAGAGTATTAGGAATATTACTCTTTCCTAGTGAAGAATAGGAATATGAAGCTAGGGCCATAGTGTGATCTGAAACATGCTTTTCAACCAATGAAATGAACCTCAATGGGAGCTAAGGAATAAGGAAACCTTGACAACATTTCATTCATAGTGATAGGAATATCCACATTCATTTTGCACACTGAATGCTATCATAGCATTAGTCACAACATTGCATTAATAGTAACTAATTACAGATCCTGGTCTTGGTTATACCCATCTCTCTGATTTTACCCTCGTATTTTACTGTTTTACTGTCCTCAACCATTTACTTTATAACCTTTGCACAACAATGAACTTTTACCATGCTTTTGTTTTTAATTTTTACTCATTCATTCAAGTGCTATCAGATATAGTTAGTTATTAAACATTAATCCTCGTGGAAATGATATTTCTTATCACTTTATTACTTGTTTTGATTGTGTATACTTGCACACGTTTTTGCACAACATCCTACTCGCCATTAGTTGAATTTATGTGGCGGTGGATCCGTATGTTTAAGATTGGAGAAATTTGAAACCAATAAATTTTTATTTGCATCCTTCAATCAAAAAAAATTGTCCCCACAAACATAATTTCAATGAACTATTTTTTGTATGCATTAATTTCAATGAACAGTTACAAACATTTAACATGTTGGGCGCACCAAGTCCGACTTAGAGTGCTAAAAGATAATTTAGTACTTGCTCCGTTCGATAATATAAGAGAAAAAAAGTGAGTTTTTGTGATCCACAATATAAGAAATAAACACAATTTTTAAGATGCATTAAATGATCAATCCCAAATTTAGCCCTATTTAAGTTGTGTAGTTAAGAATGATGTCATTAATTAGGAGTGTAAATCAACATTTAATGAAAAGAGCAATCTTGGATAAACTTTTAGCCTTAATTTCAAGGACATTCATTGGTTTGTGTAATGTTGTGCTTTTTCTCTTATATTGTGGACCGGAGGGAGTAATTGTTACTAAATGGACATAATAGTTATTTTCCCATCAACGAAAAAACTCGATGACCACACCAAAGTTATATTGTGGCAAACATGTACGAACCAGTATTTTCATTTACCCGCTCACTCATCACACACAAACTAAATTTTGGCTAATATGTACTAACATTTGGATTGTTGTATAATGGTTGTCGAATATTTAGTAATTGTTACTAATGAAATTTCTTAGTATATATCATAAGCCGTTCCCGGGCGCACCTATCACATAAATAAATACCACTATTCTTATCATGTCTGTCACAAAAACACGGCAAGAGAAATGCTAGCTATGCTTGATTAAAACTCATGTGGATCCCACCACTTTGAAAATTTACACACTCTCTCAAACACTTACTATGATTGATTAAAACTCATGTGGATCCCACCACTTTGAAAGTAGGACTCGTTAATTTAGTGGGACCACTTGAATTTGAACCAATCATAGAGCATATAGATGAAGAACAGAGAAGAGGAGAATGAGAAAGTCTTTGCATCATGCTCTTCACAAGTGTGTGTTTACAATAGAATTTGAGTCCTATTTATAGAACACAAGTAGGCGAGTGAAAGATCAAAATAAAAGCCACTAATAACCCACTCAAGAATGGGAGGGGAAATGGAAGATCAAGATGGGCATCCACTAAATAATATAATATTCATAACACTCCACATTGGATCACCATCGAGGATATGCCTCATTAAAACCTTACTAGAAAAAAACCCAATGGGAAAATGTCCTAGTGAAGGATATGTCTCATTAAAACCTTTTTATGAAATTGGTCTCGTTAAAAACCTTGCAAGGAAAAATCAATGGGATAAACCACACCGATAGGAAAAATAGTGCATTTTTCTACCCCTGTATGAAGCATCACTTAAGAATGTGACTTCTAACATCTAGATTTTCTCCCCTAGTGCATTTGGAGCAATCTACTCCGCTGTGTCCCTTACAATATATCCTCTTTTAATGGAGGGTTCCAGTCAGTATTATCTTCAAGGCATCTTCCTTGAATTGAATTGTTGGTATTTGAGCATGAAATGAAGAAATAAGAAGTATAGATTGTTTTGTAGATCATAATGATGCTTCAATGTCACTGCGTAGATAATAGTTGACTTAGATTCTGTTTGATCTGGATCAGAAAAATACTTTGTATTTGCATGGTTAATTTGCTGAACATACATAAAATGATTTATTCATTAGAATAGTCAAAATAAAATATGCATCTTATTTTGGTTTGTAATGAACTATTCCTACCAATTATCACATAATATTATCATATCGAGCGATGTAGCATTTAGTAATATGCATGTGCATTCATAGCGCTAGGTTTTAGTCTTTGGGATCGAGATATTTAGTATCATGTACTTAATATAAATAATTTATCATGAGTCAATTAAAAACTAGTTCTTTATAACTTGTTAACAAAAAGTTAATTAGCTAATTGTTTTCTGGATCAAGACGAGATTTTGTTTTTCCAAAGAATTTATATGAAGATATCTCTTTTGTATTTGGAATCCTTCTGAGATTTTTCATGTAGAGATCAATCACAGGTTCAACCTCCAAAACCCACCATATATAATTTGAGGTCATTCATATAGAAACTTTCTTTGAGTAATCTATAATTTTGGAAAGCTCTTCAAAAGTTCCTATGATAGCAAACTATAGCAAATTTATTTCTTGATCTTTTCATAATATATGGACAAGTGATGTCATTTTTATGTCCCTCTTTTAGAATAAGAATTGAGACGATTATACAACATGTGTTCAAATTATATTATCTCATGGAGGAGGGATTGACTCAATTTGAGTAATCATCTCGAGAATCCCAAAAGTGTGTCTCTGAATATTAAATTCTTCGGTGATAAGAGATCGAGTTGATTCCTTAAAAGCTCTTCCTCCCAAACAAAGAACTACAGCATCCAAGAAAGGTCCTACACCCACAACATATCAAATGTTTGTCCTACAAAACCATTCCGTTCATCCTTTTGGGTTGAAATAGAAAAATGCCTCGGGAAGATTTCCTGAAGTGGAAACTCACCCACCCAGACATTGTGCCAAAAGAGGGTAGTAGCTCCATTTCCCAACTTCTTTGGCACACCCTCATAGAACTAGTCCAAACCCGTATCCACACTGAGACCGAACCCACAAATATCCTTCCACCACAAAGATGAATAGTAGGGGAACGTGATACCACTAAGCCCTGGATACAAAGCCACTTGATCCCCACCCTTTGACACTAAAACATCTTTCCAAAGACTCTTGAAACTGGGGAACTCGTTAATCACATAATTTAGAAGAACAACACGACCCCCAAAACTCAAAAACCTATTCCCTCAACATTTGAGTTGACGTCTTAGTGTATCAATGAATGGCTGCTAAGTTGTGATACTTCTTGGGTTCGAACCAATGGGTAGCCCTATATACATGAATGGCAGTGGCGGATTTCCAGGGGTTCAGGCGAACCCCCTGGAAAAATAATATTAGCACTGATACCTTAAGAAAAAATATTTTTGCATCCCCTAAAAAATATCTTTTGCACCCAAGTTCTTAATTTTGCACCAAAGTTCCTAGTTTTGTACAACTCTAATACACCACTCTCACATATTTTATTTTAAAAAAAGCTTGTCTCTCTCCTTGAATCGATTTTTGTTCTTATTATCATAATTTTGATTTTGTTAATGCTATTTACTTGGTAATTTGTATTTAGTTAATTGAACTAGTTAAGCCCCCAAATTAGTTCAAAAGTCCTCAAGACAGATTTTATCGCTCAAAGGTTTTCCACTGTAGCCTCACCTATGAGGAATCTGTCATCGGCACACTGTAAATGGGAAATAGTAACCTTTGGATTACCAAAGCGGATTCCATTGAAAAATATTTGGTTCCACAACCATCGTTACCATTACACCCAACCCTTCAACCACTGGTAGAAAAGGAAACGTCGCGAGAGGGCCCCCTTGTTTTAGTCATCTTTGGATATTAATCTCCTTTGTAGGGCGCCCATTAACTAGAATAAGGGCCGACCATTGGGCTGTGCTGGCGGCCTCAGCCCAATCCAATTTTTATGGGCCCAAAAAATAGTAAAAACGATATATATATATATATATATATATATATATATATATATATATATATATATATATATGTATGTTGCAGTAAAGATTCAATTACCATAAGTCGTTCGATGGTTAATATAAGTCGTCGACTTTGCAGCGCCGCTGCCTGCAGGTTTTTAAACGTGATTATTCTTTTTTTTTTTGACAAGGTGATTATTCTTTTTTATGTATAAAACACCGATAAAAACATGCAACATGGGTGTTGAACCCTCAGGGCCGTCCATGGGCCTGTGCAAGCTGTGCGACCGCACAGGGCCCCGGCCCAATACAAGTTTTTTAGGGCCCAAAAATAAATAAAAACCAACTTATATAATTGTTTTCGGAAGGTTCACAAAGTTTCAGCGTGGCTCAGTGGAAAGTGTTTTACGGTAGCCGACAGTCGTATTCTCAGGGGGACAAGTTCGATCCTCCATATTGATGTGTTTTCCACTTTCTTTGATTTTCAGTTTTCTGCATTTTGGTACATTAAGTAAACTCCAATTTTTTTTTATATATGAAAAGGCAATCGGAGCATCAA
Source organism: Astragalus glycyphyllos (assembly GCA_963573325.1). Classification (NCBI taxonomy): domain Eukaryota; kingdom Viridiplantae; phylum Streptophyta; class Magnoliopsida; order Fabales; family Fabaceae; genus Astragalus; species Astragalus glycyphyllos. The sequence goes on along the minus strand of OY754313.1, from coordinate 4,285,555 downwards.
ACAAATGGAGTACAAAATGATTTTTACTGTTTCCACCTAAGTGAAACACACTCTCAATAAATATATTACATTCCATTGCTTTTTTTTTTTCTGACAACTTATATTATATTGTTTTTGGAATTAATTTATTTCAACCAAAAAATATATTGTTTTTAGCAAAAAATTTTTGAATAAATATTTGAAAACTTCAAAAAATAACTCTAGCCTTTTAAAATCAAAATAAATTCAATTTACAGTTATTTTTTTAATTTTACATTTGTTTAAAATTATAACTATAGTATTTTTTTAATTTATACTTATTTTTTTATATCCATTATTGAGGGGCCCAATTTTTAAAATTTGAACAGGGCCTCTCAATTGTATGGGACGGCCCTGTGAACCCTGCACCTATATATTGTTGCAAAAAAGGACCTCTACCACTAGTTCATTTGCTCTGGATGTTGTCATTCATATTTATATAAGTTAATAATGTTTTACAAATATCAGCCAAAAAAAATAATGTTTTACCAGTAAATATAAATATTTATTTATACCTAAGCTGCATAAAAAGAATTATATTTATATAAATTAATTATAAAATATATAATTTATACCAATCGTTTGATAATTTGTTTAATTTATTTCAACCTTATTTGGGGCTTTCGCTATTTGCCCTCTATTATCAGGTTTTTTCTTTCTATTATGCCCCTTAAGATTAGAAAGAATGAGTCTCGATTTTAGATACTTAAGAGAAAGAAAAATTTGAAGAGTTAACTCAATCTCAAGTAGGGGCCCAATTTTTAAGATTTGAACGGGGCATCCAAATTTTTTGGGACGTCCTCGACTAGAATAGACTAGGTGCATGAGAACACACAAGCCTGAATTCGAGTCCATGGCGATGGTGGTAATATGCATGTATGACCAATTATTTGTTGGTGATTTTTTTTCTCATGAGCTAACAAAACGAAGAGTCGAAGATCGTGGATTGGGATTCCATATAGAGGGCACAATGTTTGGATTTGCATTGAGTTACATTGCATTGAGGATACTTGGGGAAAAGTCCTGAAGACAACGCAATAATCTCCCTGAGCATACTGGTTCAGTGTTTTTTGGTTTTTTTTCTCTAAAACCTTTAGTGTAGAGTTCTCTATGAGAAAAGCTAACATGATTGCCCATTATTTTGTTAAGGCGGTGATTAACAATACTTCTTCTCATTTTTTTATCTGACGTTCCTAATTGTATTGAACACTAGGTTTTTAATGATATAAATTGAAAAAAATTATGAAAAATGCCATTAAACAAATTAATCATTAATCCATATCTATTAATAATACAAAAGAGAATGCTCCTCAAAGGCAATTCTCCAATGTGTCACAACAAGAGCGATTTAAGGGAAAAATAATAAATGCACGTCCTATATGGAACATCCTAATCTGCGTAATTCTATGCACACGTCAACAATAATTCACACTTGGATGCCAACATAGCAGTATGTTATGTGATTTAAATGGAAACTAATCAATGACAACCTTTATGGACAATAATATCAAATTATTATTTGAAGGAAAATGAATCAAGATCCATTTTGAGTCATATTCATTGGTTCCATCCACTAAATATAAATTGATCAAGTAATTCAAGCAATTTCCATATCCAAAGGATCCCACACGTATGTTGCAAGTTAATCTTTCAAAATTTTAATGGTCAAAATCTATTCTCTCCATCAAAATCTAGATGGTAATAACACACATTGGTGCCATTTATTTAACCATTTTGTAATTAATTGATATAGGTACTAAACAAGTAACACAACAGCAAGAAGGAGTGCACCAAAAGACTGCAAGATGGAGGTCCCGGGTTCAATCCCCGAAAACTAATATTTCCCCCACCCCCACTAACATTTGCCTATCAAAAAAAAAAGTAACACAACAGCACCATACAACCCCACAATCAGCAAATTCTGCACTGCTACACAGTGACATGTATCAAATTGCTAAGTTCGAAAGTAGCATCTATTCTACTATTACTATTTGTTAAGATTCTGGAAAGAGTAAAAGAAAGAGAATCATTTGGAATTTTCTAATTGTATTTCTTATTCAAATATTACAGTAATAGTGCCCTTATATAGGTGCACTTAGAGTTACAAAGAGTAACCTGTTCTAGCAGGTAATAGACTATGTAAACCTGCTACAACAGGTAATCAGAATAGCTAAGTATTAGAACTTGTATGAATTACATGGAATAGAATGCATTCTACTACTGTAACACCCCCCCCCCCCCCCCCCCCCCCCCCCCCTCCCAAGCTCAAGGAGGGTGTGAAGTTGGAGCTGGAGCAACCACTTGTAGCTTGGACTTTAGGAACAGAAATCTGGTAGTTGACAGTGGCTTTGTGAATATATCTGCCCACTGTTCAGTGCCTGGTACATGATATATTTGTAACTTCTTGGATAAAACTCTGTCTCTGACAAAAAACAGATCTAATTCCATGTGTTTAGTTCGTGCATGGAGCACTGGATTGTGAACCAGTGCTACCGCAATTTGATTATCACAGAAAATCTGAGGGATACTGTGATTAATTCCAAGTTCAGTGAGGAGAGATTGGACCCAAGTAACTTCAGAAGTGGCTAGTGCAAGGCTTTTATACTCAGCTTCTGCACTTGATCTAGCTACAACCGTTTGTTTCTTTGACCACCAAGAAATTAAGTTAGGTCCCAAGTAGACAGCAGCTCCAGAAGTAGATTTTCTATCATCTATATCAGATGCCCAGTCAGCATCACACCAGGCTCTTAGTTGCAGAGGTTTAGTGACATCAGTAGGTTGAAGTAAGAGGCCATGATTAAGAGTACCTTTGAGATATCTAAGAATTCTCTTCACCACTGCCCAATGAGATTCTAAAGGACAAGACATAAACTGACAAAATTTATTTACAGCATAGCTAATTTCAGGTCTGGTTATAGTGGTGTATTGAAGAGCACCAACTACTGACCTATAGGTTGCAGGGTCAGGGAGATAGTCACAGCCTTGTTTTGACAATTTGCAACTTGAAACCATAGGAGATGAAATAGAGTTAGCTTCTGCCATGTTAGTTTTAGACAGCGGATCTCTGATGTACTTGCTTTGAGTGAGTAAGATGGTGCCATTTGACATAGTTTTGACCTCAATACCAAGGAAGTAATCAAGTGAACCCAGTTGTTTAAGTGAGAAGATAGAATCAAATTGCTGAATTAGCTGTTTGATCATGACATTAGAGTTCCCCGTGAGTATGATATCATCTACATAGACTAAGAGGTATACCACGGTTCCTGCTTGCTTGTAGACAAATAGAGATGGGTCACATCTACTCCCTTTGAATCCTAGTTGCAACAGAGTATTTTTAAGCTTGTCATACCAAGCCCTTGGGGCTTGTTTTAGACCATATATTGCTTTGTGTAGTTTGCACACCAAGGATTTGTCAGCTGCCTTAAAACCTTGAGGTTGAGTCATGTACACCTCCTCCTCTAAATTACCATGTAGGAAAGCATTATTCACATCAATTTGATGAAGGTTCCATTTTTGACTAAGTACCATGGTGAGAGTAGTACGAATAGTTACTGGTTTAATGACGGGAGAGAAAGTCTCATTAAAGTCTTAGCCTTGTTGTTGATGAAATCCCTTTGCAACCAACCTTGCTTTATATTTATGTAGTGAGCCATCAGCATTTTCCTTGACTCTAAAAACCCATTTGCACCCAATAGCATTCTTGCCCGGAGGAAGGGGAACAAGTGACCATGTTTGATTCTTTAGGAGAGCAGAGTACTCATCTGCCATAACAGTCTGCCAAGCAGGTTGTTGTAAGGCAGTTTTCACACTCTTAGGTTCTGTGTGAGTGAGAAGAAGAGTGGGGTGGAGTTTTGGTTTGACAATGCCAGATTTAGAACGAGTTTGCATGGGGTGTATGTTGGTTGGTTGGGTAGGAGGTGATGAGGACAGGTCTATTGTGGTACTTGATGAGGACAGGTCTATTGTGGTACTAGCAGTGGCCATTGAGTGAGGGTGGGAGTTGTTGGATGATATAGAAGGTACAGGGGAAGTGGTGGCAACTGTGGGTGATAGTGGAGTGTGATTAGAGGAGTGGTCAGATTCTGGTGAGGGTATAGGATTGCTGGTTGCTGTTTGTAAGATAGTATTAGGGCTGGAAATGGATATGGTAGGTGAGGGGATGGTAGAATTAGTGGCTGGTGAAGTGTTTGATGAAGGTACAGAAGGTGCCTCAAACAATTTCTTGTAAGGAAAACAATTCTCATTAAAGACAACATCCTTAGAGATGTAAATGCGACCATTAGGTGACAAACATTTGTAGCCTTTGTGAGAGGCTGAATACCCCAAAAAGACACACTCATGAGACCTAAAATCAAGTTTATGAGCATTGTAGGGCCTAAGACAAGGAAAACAGCTACAACCAAAAACTTTTAAGAGACTTAAAATCAAGAATTTGACCAAAGAGGACTTGAGAGGGTATAGCACCATTGAGAGAGGCTGTAGGCAATCTATTAATTAGATGCACTGCAGTTGCAAAAGTGAAGAGGCAAATTGGCTTGGAAGAGAAGAGTTAGACCTAATTCCACAATATGCCTATGCTTCCTTTCCACTACACCATTTTGATAGTGAGTGTGAGGGCATATGACACGATGAATGATACCTAGATCACTCAAATATTTGGAGAAAGGTCTGTATTCTCCCCCCCAGTCAGTTTGTATATACTTTATTTTGCAATTGAATTGAAGTTCAACCATGGATTTGAATTCCTTGAAAATATGCAGTGTATCATATTTGGATTTTATAAGATAAAGCCAAGTAAATTTTGAAAAAGCATCAACAAAGGTGAGATAGTAGTAAAATCCAGTAGATGAAGGCATAGGAGAAGGACCCCAAAGGTCACTATATATCAATTGTAATGGAGAAGAATAGACAGTAAGTGAGGGAGATGATGGAAGCCTATGAGACTTGCCAACAGCACAAGCATTGCAAAATGAAGAGGGATCTTTATTAGGTAAATTCAGATTACACATTTGTGATACAATTCTAATAACATTGTGGTTAGGATGTCCTAACCTTTGATGCCAAGTTTGTAATAGGTGCTGGGAGTGGGGAACAGTGACTGTAGCACTGTGTACAGTGGGAGCAGAACCAACAGAATTGAAACTAGATGCTTTGACAGTAGAAACAGTAGAGACTGAAGGCTGTGATGCAGAACCAGGACTTGGAGTAGTGTGTTGCAGCATGTTCTTGAACTCATAGAGTCCATCTGGGCCAGCACGACCATGCAACAGCACCTCACGAGTAGCCTGGGATTTGACATAGCAATCATTTAGATGAAACTCAACAAAAATAGGGTTATCTTTGAGAAAACGATTAACACTTACTAAGTTCTTGGTAATAGAAGGAACATACAGTAAATTGTGTAAATGCAGTTTAACATTGGGATTGAAAGGAGAAGGAAATGAGGAAGAACCAGAGGAAGAACTGACAAACCTTGCCTGTTACCTACAAAAACTTGACTAGGTGTGTCATGAGAGATTTGAGGTACTTGAATGTTTTGAGAATTGTTGGTCACATGAGTGGAAGCAGCTGTGTCACCAAAGAAATTAGGAGAGGCTAGTTGAGGAGCAGTCATCATGAGAGCAGTGGCTTGTGTAGGGGTTGCTTGAGGTGTTGGAGGTGGTTGTGGTTGCCATTGAGGAGCAGGTTGTTGAGGCCTGATGTAGGTGTAGGGATTGTAGTGATATTGTGGTTGTTGTGGTGGTGCTGTAGGGTTGTAATACTGGTTGAATCTGTGACAGCATTGTATGGCAGTGTGACCACTTTTGTTACAAACCTGGCATTGACCTTGAAAGCGACCTCCACGGCCACGTCCCCTTCCACGGCCACGTCCACGGTAGCCATAGCCATCATTGTTGTTAGCAGCAATGGGCAGAGAATTGTTCGTAGCAGGTGTTGCTTCACGATTTTCAGTAGTTTGTTGATGTTGCGTTGGAGCGTGCGTGAGAAGAACAGAGGCAGCATCAGTGTTGTTCTGTTTGCGATAACGAGTGATGCGAACCTCTTGAGCCAGAAGAAGAGACTCTACCTCTTCAATAGTAACATCGTCGTCGAATCTGCTTTCCACGAGGGAGATGATTTGATCATATTCTTGAGGAAGTCCGTCGAGGATGGCGTCAAGATGATCTTTCGCGGTTACTGGACTTCCGACGGCAGCGAGAGAGTCAACTAGACCTTTGATCTTCGCAATGTAGTCTTTCACTGAAGAATTTCCAATCGAGTGGATCGCAATTTGTTTCGCAACTGTCGAATCTTGGTTCGACCTAGCCTCTGAAAATACGTGTGGATTTTGTCCCATAACTCAAACGTGTGATTACAGCCAACGACGCGAGCTTGGATCGCCGTCGTCAGAGACGTTTGCATCCAAGAGAGGAGCATTTTATCTTGCGCCTCCCAAATCTGGAATTCTGGATTCTCAGTGTTCGACGCAATATCATCAGTAGTCAGAAAACGAGGAGGAATTTTTGGATTGACAAGGAAATGGTGGAGGCGATGTGCTTTGATTACTGGTTCGATTTGTTGATGCCACAGGACAAAATTTTCATCATGCAACTTCTCTGTGATCTTGTGTTTGAACTCCTTGATTTCATTTGAGGAATTTGCGGTGCTCGCGTTGGTTCGCGGCACTGATTGAGAACCTTCGCCTTCTCTGCTCGGTGGCGGTGGCGGTGGTAGATTGCTGGTGTTGACGGAAGCCATACGGTGGCGATAGGCGCGGAGCGAAAAGAAAGGGAAGAAACGGTTAGCTCCGTTGAGATTCAGTTACGAGTCGATTATGGCTCTTTGATACCATGTTAAGATTCTGGAAAGAGTAAAAGAAAGGGAATCATTTGGAATTTTCTAATTGTATTTCTTATTCAAATATTACAATAATAGTGCCCTTATATAGGTGCACTTAGAGTTACAAAGAGTAACCTGTTCTAGCAGGTAATAGATTAAGAAACCTGCTACAGTAGGTAATTAGAATAGCTAAGTATTAGAACTTGTATGAATTACATGGAATAGAATGTATTCTACTACTCTAACACTATTCTATTACCTTACATTACAACCTTCCTATGTTTGTTCCATGAGTGGAACTCAAGTGTGATTCTAAGAACAGCCCGATAAGTCGACAACAAATATTAGGGTGGTTTTCTATTTGTTGCATGAAATACAAAGTCCATCTTCCAGCTCAAGGTAAACCGCCAGATCTTTTGTTCAAACTTTCAACTTGGCTTGATCCTAGAGCCCGTCATTTCTACGAGAACAACAGAGTTTACAATAGCATTTTCTAATTCACATTCATGGGAGGAAAAATAGAAAACGACGCAAACAACGGGGGTGGACCTCCCCAGTTTTTTATTAGTGGACAAAGTTGGCACATAATGGGTAGTCTCTTTCTAGAAGATAACCAAAAGCCACGATTTGCACAAATGTATGTGTATCACATGCAAAACGAAACACAAAGAGGCTTTTTCACTTTAGGTATAACAGTAAGTCAGTGTTTTGTTAGTGTGAAATTCTACTGCATGCATTCTATAAATAAAGAAACTAAACTTATGTTGTATACTACAAAAATTTGAATTTCTCGCAAGTATATGTTGTATACTACAAAAAATTTGAATTTCTCGCAAGTACTAACTGTGTACCATAGTACAAACATTTTAATATAACTACAATCAAAATCTAATTTACTTTTGTTTATTTACTCCCAAGAAATTGCATTATTTAATCTCCGATCTGACATTATGAATGTCCCCATAAACATTTGTAACCTATAGATGTATTGTTTTACTTATAACGACACACGCAAATAACCATATTTATTTTTAAATAAATATTTGATTTCTTATTTCATCAATTATATTATTATAGTCATTTATATTCATTTTTTTTCACTAATTTAATTTAATTTTTCATATTTTAAACCGAAACTGTTCCCTGTGCATCGCACGGGTTACATACTAGTATATATATATATAGTATTTATATTTTGGGATGGATGTTGTATGTGTTAATATTTATTATATATTTTTTTGGTTATAAAGAGAAAAATAAAAACAAACTAAGGCCGGATAAAAGAGACACCTACGGCATTAGCTAACAAAAGATTTCCCATCTCCGTACGAGGGTTGTCTAAGATCACTAACGAAGACTGTTGAGACACTCCTAACTTTGCAAAAAAAAAAAACAGCACAATAATTAGCCCCTGAACACATGATTAATCTTAACCTCCCAATGGTGGGAAATTAACTTCCGCAACTTATGTCCCAGGAAGGTAGCTCAGTTGGCGAGCTAAGGGACATGAAGGAGTTGCAAAGTTGCAAGAAGGAGGTCTAAGGTTCAAACCTCGGAAACTAACATTCCCCCACCCCCACTAACATTTGCTTATAACAAAAAAAAACTTCCGCAACTTAGCTATATCATTGCCATCTCTATGAAAAGTTTGGTTGGCTTCCTTTATTATATTAGTGAGGTGGAGAGGAATTTTTTTTATGAATAAAGTGGAGAGAATTTTAACCTATGCGTTATCATTATTAGCAATTTCCAACAACTTCTACCGCCTAATTATTAGCACTAATACTTGACAGCCGATACAACGTACAAGTGTTCAATCAAAAAATGTAGTTGTATCCAAATTTGTCCCCACATATATCTATTCCTGCTTCTTTTTTTGCTTTCAGTTTTTTTTCTTTTTTGTTTCTTTTTTTTTCTTCTTCTTTTTTTTCTTTCAATTTTTTGTTCAGTTTTTTTTTGTTTTTATTTCTTTTATATTTTGAAGAGTACTTTACGGTCTCAAGAAAAATTAGATGTTTAAATATGTAAATTTTGGTCTTCAATAATTGATTCATTGAAAAAGTAATTAATTTCATGAAAAATTAGGTAAAGTGAGATGTCAAAAAGTGTGTTTTTGTGTACTTGATGGTATAAAAAAACTATTTTGTAACGAAATGCATAAAGTGAAATGTCAAGTTGTATGTTTTGAAGTACTTTGGGATTCAAAAAAATTTAACTCTTCAAAGAAGTTTTTTCGTAAATAACCGGTGAGGTAAAAAAAATAAGTTTGTGAAAAAATGCGTTAAGTGGGATGGTGACAGTGTATTTTGGGGTACTTTAGGGTCTTGAAAAATTTTAATTTAATTTTCGTTTACAAAAATTTCAGTCACATTTACAACACATCCCTCAACCGTACTTTTTCAACTTTCTTTAGGTGCTTCTAATTTACTGGTAATTTCCATCCAACTCTGCACGATTCCATGTGTTTCACTTTCTATTTGTGTTTTCTTCTTTATTTTGGTCATTTCGCACCAAACGGGTATTTAAACCATTCTTTAATTGGTTTTTATATTTTTTATCTTTCTTTATAATTCGAGTACAACGTTGCTACATTGACTCCTGAGAGAACTTCAGTCATATTACGTAGAACCTTCCTCATCTTCTTATTTTGGGGTACTTTAGGGTCCCGAAATTTTTTAAAATGTTTAAATATGTGAAGTTTGTTCCTCAATAACCTTTTGTTTTTAATTTTATAATCTTATTATTTAATTTATAGTTTTAATTTAATTTTTATTTACGTAAACTTTAGTCACATTTACAATAGGTCCCTCAATCGTACTCTTTCAACTTTCTATAGGTGCTTCTATTTTATTTGTAATTTCCATCCAACCCTACACGATACCACGTGTTTCACTTTCTATTTGTGTTTTCTTCTATGTTTTGGTCATTTCGCACCAACGGGTATTTAAACCATTCTTTAGTTGGTGTTTATATTTTTATCTTTCTTTAAAATTTGAGTACAACATTGCTGCATTGATTCCTGTGGGAACTTCAGCCACATTTACAATACAACCTTCATGATCTTCTTTCAACGAGAACTTCAGTCGCATTTACAATAAAATCTTCAAAATCTTTTTCAATTTTGTATAACTACTCCTATTTTATCATGGGTTTCCTTCAACCATGCTTGATATCCATCGTGTTTCACTTTTTAATTGTGTTGTCTTTTTTTTTCTTTCTAATTATGGGTTAACTTTTTATTTACATTTGATGAATGTGGATTATGTTATTAAATTTTTTTAGACCTTCTGATTTTATCAAAGGTTAATGTTCTTTTTAAAATTTATAATCTTTTTATTAAAATTTAAATTTATAATTTAATTTTTATTCACAGTTATTAGATTTTATATTTTGCACACTAACACCATTTGCCCAATGACATAGGTTACCCTGGGGCTCGGGAATCGATCCCATGCTCCTGATTTTGATTCTCACAGTTGACAAACTCAGTGTTGACCAGTGCAAAATTTGCATTCAAGCACAATGAGATATTAGTCTTTCGAAAAAATTTAATTACTCGATATAGGATAGAATTTAGCCAACCCCGTGCGGGAATTGCCGCATTTTTTTTTAACATTAGTTTTTTTTCTTTTTCTTTTTCTTTTTTTTGTTTTGTCCTCTTTTTTATTTTAATGTTTTCCATTTTTTCCTTTTTAATATTTTAACGAGTACTCTACGGTCTCGAGAAATTTTAGATGTTTAAATATGCGAATTTTGTTTTTCAATTATCGATTTGGTGAAAACAAAATTAATTTCATGACAAAATACATAAAATGAGATGCTAAACAGTGTGCTTTGGTATACTTGATGGTGAAAAAAAATATTTTTTTAACAAAATACGTAAAGTACGATGTTAACCAGTGTGTGTTGAGGCACTTTAGGATTCAGAAAAAAATTAGCTATTCAAACACCCGAAGTTTTTTCCTCAATAACTGGTTTGGTCAAAAAAATAATAATAGATTTGTGACAAAATAGGTAAAGTGTGATGCCAACATTAAATTTGGGGTACTTTAGGGTCCAGAACAAATTTTATATGTTCAGAATCTTCAGATACGTGAAGTTTGTTCCTCAACAACCTGTTTGATGAAAAATAAAAAAAAATACGTGACAAAATACGTAAAATGTGATGCCAAACAATTTGTTGAGGTACTTTAGGATTCAAATTTTTTTACATGTTCGGATACACAAAGCTCATTCCAAAAACCCGTTTGGTGGAAAAAATTTGTGACAAAATATGTAGTGCGATACTAAATAGTGTTTCTATGTGCTTCTATTTTATTCAAATATGCGAACTTCTTTCTTCAAAAATAGTTTCAACTTTGTATATGTGCTTCTATTTTATTGGTGGTTTTAAATCAAACTCTACATGATACCTATACGTACGTGTTTCACTTTCTAATTATGTTGTCTTATTTTCTCTTTAATTATGTGTTAAGTTTTTATATTTACATTTGATAAATATAGATAACGTTATTAAAGTTTTTTAAACTTTTTCTTCTAATTGTCTATGGGTTTTCAATTTCAATGTATTTGTTGTTATTAATATTCTTTATGTTTTTTTTCTTATTATCTATGGATGTTGAATTTCAATGTCTTTGTTAATGTTTCTTTTTAATTTTATGATATTTTTATTTAATTTATAGTTTTTTAATTTAATTTTTATTTACGGGAATTTCGGCCACGTTTACAATAGATCCTCTCATCGCCCTCTTTCAACTTTCTATAGGTGATTCTATTTTATTTGTGGTTTTCATCTAACCATGCACGATACCCACGTGTTTCACTTTCTATTTGTGTTGTCTTCTTTATTTTTGTCTTTTCGCATCAAACGATATTAAAAACATACTTTAATTGGTGTTTAAATTTTTATCTCCTTTCAACGGGAACTTCAGCCACATTTATAATACAACCTCCACCATCTTCTTTCAACTTTGTATAACCGCTAGCTCCTATTTTATCATGAGTTTTCATACAACCATGCATGATACCCACGTGCTTTAGTTTTTAATTGTGTTGTCTTCTTTTCTTTCTTATTATGGGCTAAGTTTTTATATTTACATTTGATAAATATGGATTATGTTATTAAAAGTTTTAGACATTTTCTTCCCATTATCTATGGATGTTTAATTTCAACGTTTTTTGTCAATATTCTTTTTAAATTTTATAATCTTCTTATTTAATTTATAGCTATAATTTAATTTCAATCCACAATTATTTGACTATATATTTTACAAACCAACATCATTGGTCCACTGGCATAAGCTACCTTGGGACACGGGGTCGACTTAGTGCTCTCGAGTTTGATTCCTGCAGTGGACAACAAACTGTTGTCTTGAATGATTGGTTTATTAAAGAGGTTTTCGGTTTTCCCCTTCCGATTTTACTTTAATTTTGCTAACTAAAAATTAGTCAACCCCGTGCGTAGCACGGGTCAGACGGCTAGTACATATTATAATGAATAATTAACAAACACGATGAGCTCACATATCACATCAATATTGTACGAGATTTGTCGCAGCGGTAGAAATGCTATTTATGGACACCCGGTTGTCGGGTATGATCCTCACCAGGTATCGAAATTTGGTTTTCTCATTTATGAGTATGTTAGGTCTTAGCACTTGCCAGTCCGACCAGACAAAAAAACTATCGCACTAATACTATCCTTGTACTATTCCACACACAAAATGCTGATATGGACTTGTTTGAAAAAAAAAACTAGAATTAAAAAATTTAAAAACGACATTATTTAAAATATTCTTCTGTTTTTAAAAAATTAAAATAGAGTAATTTGCTTTTATTAAATGTTTTAGAAACATAAAATTGATTCTAAAAAAATATTGACATTTTTTATTAAGAAAAAATACACACACTACCAGAGGCGGATTCAAATGGTGAAGTTTTTGAACATGTTTGCTAGTGAGGCTACTTGAGCAGATAGGGCTGATATTTCACTAATTTCATGTACCCCTGATGATTTCTTTTGGGTACTCACCCTCTCAGTAGGCCAACTAGAACTATTAGTAGCAATTCTATCAATCAATTCACATGCTTCATTATAAGACAGATTTAACAAAACACCACCAGATGAGGCATCAAGCATTATTCTAGTTTGTGGTTCCAAACCATTATAAAATGTTTCCATTTGAATAATAACTGGAAGACCATGGTGTGGACATTTTCTTAAAAGTTCTTTCCATCTTTCCCATGCTTCAAACAATGATTCAGATTCTTTTTGTTTAAAAGATGTAATATCATTTCTCATTCTAGCATTTTTAATGGGTGGAAAATATTTTGCCAAAAACTTTTCAGCCATTTCATTCCATGTATGAATAGAATTAGGCTCTAATGAATTTAACCATGATTTAGCCTTATCTTTCAAAGAATATGAAAATAGCTTAAGTCTAAATGCATCTTCACTAACACCAGGTATGATAAAGTTACTACATATTTCTAAAAACTGTTTTAAATGCTCATGGGGATCCTCATGAAGAAATCCACCAAATTGACCAATTGTTTGCAGCATTTGAAACATCATGGGTTTAAATTCAAAATGGACAGCCTCTATGTGAGGTCTTGCTATGCTTGTTTGCATGTTTTGATGATCAAACATAGCATAATCTCTCATAGGTCTATCTCTATCATTAATCATACCTATTGGTCCCATGTGAATGAATTGATTCCTGTGATCTGCTTCAGCATCTCCTTGTGATCCAGGACCACCTCTGACTGAGGCTGGTCTTGAGCCTTCTCCTTCACCTTGTTGAGACATGGTATTGCTGCAACTTTGAAGTCTTTGTTTCTGGAGTCTACGCAACCTTCTAAACTGTCTTTCTATCTCTGGATTTAACTCAAATTCTGGTGATCTGTCTCTGGGCATAAGCTAGTGCAGTTGCACTATGTGTAACAGCACCTGTTTCTACACAGAAAAACAAAATACCAGAATAACAAAACAAATAAAAATAAACACTAATCTACTATCTTTAAAACAACAAAAATTAATGACAATCCCCGGCAACGGCGCCAAAAACTTGGTGGTGTGTAAATAGATACCAAGTAAATTGTGTAAGAAATCAGTTGAGAATGAGAGTTGGGATGTTTTCACAAACTAAATTAATCTTGAGAATATTGTGTTTTCTTGTGGTGCAATTGCACTTAGTGCAGTTGCATCAGTGTGTGCTGGTCAGCTACTTTCGTCAGAGTTTCGTTACAAGCTCTATATGATCCTGTTTTTTTGCGGTAAAGAGTAGGGTTGTCAGTGCCTCTCTCGCCCCCTTACAGATGATCCAAGTTGCTTAAATAAGTACACTCTTGTATTTTAAGATCTCTACACTTTTGTTGTAAGGACTATGTTAATCTTAAGCTAAGAATTAACATGGAATTAACAAGCTAACTTTATTAAAACAAGTTTAATAAGAAGCTTTATTAAACACTTATCCTTACTTAGTTCTTGATTTCTAGTTATAAGCCAATTAAGTGAATATAACTCTACTTGTTCTAAGTGATCAACTTTAAAACAAGATTAAGAATTTAAACACAAAAACTAAAGTGCACACCACTTGAAAACACAATAACTTTCCTCAAAAGATCATTGGAAAGCTAGAACATCCAAACTCAAAAGAGTTTAGCTCATGATGAGCATGACAAAGCAAATATAATTGAGTAGAAACATATTGCAATAAAGAGAAGTACAAGAGAATTCAAAAGAGTAACAAATGAAAAACTCTTGCATATATTTGCTTACAACTAATTTCTTGCACCTATTAGCTCTTTGAAGAAGTGAAGTAAGAAGTTGTAAACTTCCTCTTACCTTCCTCTCAAACTAACACTATGAAACTATAAGAAAATAAAACTTTGAAACTAAGAAAAACTAAACTAAAAATAACATAAAAAGATTATATAATATATGATATGATTCTCTACAATTTGGAATATTTTCAAGTGAGGAATTTGAGTCCTATTTATAGCCTTGGAGATTTCCTTCATGTTGAGGTTTCCTTGCTGAGTTAAGTTAACCAAACCATGGTTACTTTTTAAAAGTTGAAGATCAGCTTGGCTTTCAACACTCATCCTTAATTTGAGGTCCAACAAATGGTTGCCACATGTCTTGTAAGATAGATCTTTGTGAAGCCTTTTTGATTGTAGGCGCCTCCTTTGCAAGTGGCCATGTGTTCCCATGTGACTTCTGAGCAAGCAGCAATCCAACTAAGCATTATAGCAATGGTATGAATTGAGATGCTTCCAATGTGGGGTTGTGAGCTGCTTCGGTACAGAGTGGTGCAGTTGCACCAAGTGCAATTGCACTGCCTGGTGCAGTTGCATCAACTGGTGCAATTGCACTAAACTGCGGCTGCACTGAACAAACACATCAAACATACCAATATACAATAAAATGCTAAGTTATGGACTTCTCTTATCTGTAAACCATAAATGTTGTTATTTTATTCATACTAACATATTTAACATATAATAGACTTGATATTGGGCATTTATCTAAGTGAAAAAGCACAAATAACTCTATATAAAATAGAGTTACCACACAACCAGCATTTTTACTGGTGATATTGCTCGCACCATCCACATTAAGTTTGGTCCACCCAGTAGGGGGAGGAGACCAATGTATTGTTTTCTGCGCTGCCGATGAATTAATGGTAATAATCTGATGTTGCTGCCTTTTCATATAGGCATCAGTCTCACTTAGCACTGCTTGCCAGGGAGGCCAAGGTCTGATGAAGTGATCCTCATGAGCTTCCTTGTTCCTCCAAGTCCAAAGGAGATGGCAAGCATTTGACCACACACTCTGCCAATTAAGCCCAGTGTGAGCCCCAAGCTTGTGATTCATGTTCAAGGTGATCCACTCCTCCAAGTTGGTCTCAAAGAACTCATCTCTAGCCTCCATTTTAACCAAATGCGTCCAGACAGCCAAAGTAAGATTACAGTCCCGTAAAACATGGATTGTAGACTCAATTTCATTACAATGATCACAATAAGGTCTACCAATTGTCATTTTAAATTTCCTTAGGTTTGTCAACAATCTGTCATGCTTGACCAACCATAAGAAGTGTCTCACTCTTTCCTTTGCCTCAATTTTCCAGAGCTTTCTCCAAGCCACACTTTCCTCAGGAGTAGTGGCATTCAAGAGCAGATTGTAGGCACTAGCTACGGTGAAATTTCCTTGACTATTGCCAGGCCACATATTCTTGTCTTCACCATCAGTGATGTTAGGAGGAGGAATAGCAGCAAACTTAATTTTTATGTCATTAGGAAGCCAAGGCTGTAGCTTGTGCATATCCCAATTGCTTGTGTCATCAACCAACTCAGCCACAGTGATATTCAGAATGTCAGGAGGAATTTGAACAGGCAGAGCTAATATTCTGGTAGCTGTATCAAGCCATTTGTCATGCCAAGCTTGAATAGATGCACCATTTCCCAAAGCCCAGCAGCTATGATCCTCAAATTGATCCCATAAGCGAATTAAATTTTTCCAGAGATGCGAGTCATTTCCTTTGGAAACCCAATTCTTGCTATGAACATCATTCCTTGTATACTTGCCTTTTAGGACTTCACACCACATCTGGTTGCTTCCACTTCTCAACTCCCAGCCTAGCTTCATTAAACAAGCCTGGTTCATAATAGGCAACCTTCTGATGCCCAGGCCACCCATCTGCTTTGGAGTGGCAACAATGTTCCAGCCAAGAGCATGAATCCTCCTGTGGCCAACTTCATCTCCCCATATAAAAGCATGTTGAACTCTTTGAATCTCAGAGAGAACACCCTTTGGAACCATGCTTGACATCATTGAGAGGCACTTGATTAATTAAAAATTGGTAATCAGCCAGCAAGGCTTCAATAACTGCCTTGGCCAAGGTAGTTCTACCTGCAAAAGAAAGTTGCTTTGCCTTCCAGCCAGCAAGTTTAGAGTGCACTTGATTAATTAAAAATTGGTAATCAGATCTTTTTGGAGCTCTCCCAATGAGAGGCACTCCAAGATATTTGCCCAGAGTAGTAACTTCTCTAAAACCAGAGATGGAAGCCAAACTATCCCTCATATCTCTAGACACATTGGTAGAGAACATGATACTAGTTTTTGCCAAGTTAATCTCCTGACCAGTGAGGCCACAGAATTGATTCAAAATGTGGATAATTAGCTCCATTTGATTGATATCAGCTTTACCAAATAATAGTAAATCATCTGCAAACATCAGATGAGTTATTATAGGTCCATTTCTGCCAGCTTTAATACCTTTCCATAATCCATTCTCCACGCTTTGAGTGATCATGTGGGTCAGCTTGTCCATGCATAGCACAAAGATGTAAGGTGACAGTGGATCCCCTTGTCTGATGCCTCTCTGGGGCTCAAAATACCCTGATCGTCTACCATTCCACTTCACATTAGTCTTGACACTGGTTATTGCAGCCATTATTAGGTTAGACAGGGTGGCAGGCAGGCCAATTTCATCTAAGGTGTGTCTAATGCAAGTCCACTTAAGCTTGTCATAGGCTTTAGAGAGATCCACCTTGATGGTGAAGTAACCAAGCTTGCCTCTCATCTTGGCCATGTTGTGAGCCATTTCTTGAGCTACAATAATATTTTCTTGGATTTTCCTTCCTGGTATGAAACCTGCTTGATGAGGAGAGATAATCATAGGCTCTTTTGAGTCTTTGAACAAGAATCTTACTGATGATTTTGTACACAGTGTTGCAAAGGGATATAGGTCTAAATTGGTCCACGAATTCAGGCTTATCAACCTTGGGAATTAAGCATATATCAGTTAAATTCACTCTTTCAATTTGTTTTGGATCAAACCATACTTCATGGGCAAATTTGTAGACACTCTTGCCCACTGCATCCCAAGAGTGCTGGAAGAAACCTGTTGGAAAGCCATCTGGGCCAGGGGCTTTCCAAGGGTTCATGCTAAAAACTGCTTGCTTCACTTCAGCGTCAGAGAGCGGCTGCTGCAGGCTGTCTAAGGCATCACTGGTGAGAGCAGGGTATGTGATGCTGGTTTGGTACCACTCGATGCCATTCTGATGCTGGACAAAGAGATTTTTGTAAAAATCATTGAACATTCTAGCAATATGGTCAGTATTCTCAACCTATCTACCAGTGCTATCTCTAATTGCTTGCACAGTATTCTTCCTTCTTCTAGCAGTAGCTTTTAGGTGATAATACCTAGAATTCCTATCTCCATCATTGAGCCACTTGGCCCTTGATCTTTGGTACCAGTAGAGCTCCTCTTGGTAATTAATGTCACTGAGTTCCTGATGAAGTCTTTTTTCAAGTTTTGAGAGATAGGCTCTTTCTTTGTCATAGTGAATCTTCCTCTGAATACCTGCCAATCTAGCCAGGATGTGCTTCTTTTTGAACTTCACTTTACCAAAGGAATGCTTCTTCCACTCTGCAAGATGCTTTTCCAACTGAGCAAGGTTGGTGTCTATTTGGTCATTACTCTTCCAATGAGCTGCGACAATGTCTGTGTAGGTGTTATCAACAAGCCAAGCACTCTCAAACTTAAAATAATAAGGCACTTGATCACCCTCTAACCCTTTAGGACAGAGAAGCAGGGGGTGATGATCAGAGTACTTGACACGAGGAAGCACTTGCATTACCCCTTTGGGGAATCTCAACCTCCAGTTATCATTACACATAGCACGATCAAGTCTCTCAAAGACTCTGTCTCTCCCTTCATACAAGGCTCCTCTCCAAGTAAATTTAGTGCCAATAGCACCAATGTCAATAAGCTGGCAATCATTGATGTTGTTTACAAATTTAGTGATCTTGGCATAGGGAATTCCTCCCCCACCCTTCTTCTCATTTGCATTAGCAATATCATTGAAGTCACCCACTAGGATCCAATCCCCTGTTTGGTGAGGAGCCATTTCCTTAAATTCCTTCCACATGTGGTCCCTCAGCTCATCATTTGGGCTGCCATAGACAGCAGTGAGGTACCAATGATTTTCTCCTGTAGTCTCTACCTGCAGATGAATGTATTGAAAGTCAATTTGAATAGTCTTCAAATTAAGGTTTTCCTCTTTCCAAGCAACCACAATACCACCAGCAAAACCATTTGTCTGAGAGCACACAAAACCATTGAATCTCAGAGCTTTGATGATTCCTTGAATCCTTCTGGGATCACCTATAGTTTCCATAATAATTAGGATGTCAGGGTGGTGAATATCCACATACAGCTTCACATTGCTGAACAAATCCTTGTTTATTGCACCTCTAACATTCCAACACAAAATTTTTCCTTGTATCATCATAAACTTAATGATTAGACACAATAACCATACAAAACAATTAAGGCTACTATGCCTCACTACCAGTGTCCATATCAATCACATTCTGTGGAGCTGCAACATTCACAGATCTAGAGTTGATTCCTGCTGCACTTTCTACCTCAATTAGCCCTTCTGTGCTGTCCATTACAGAGTCCATCATAGTCCTCTGGTCCATTAGAGTTGGTTCCTGAGTGCTATGCTGGCTGTCTGATAGTATAATATCAGGTGGTCTAGGCTCCTGGAATTGGCCATGCTCAAAATTACAAAGGTTAGAGTCTGTATGGAGATGGATAACCTCTGTCTCTGGAAGAGTGTCAATCTCCTTAGTTGTAATTATAACATTTCTTGCTCGATCAATTTCAGCAAAGTCAACATATCTTGTTACTTCTCTAGTTTCCATTAGTTCTATTCCTTGTTCAGTTTCTGCTATATGCTCAATATTGTCTTTGGAAGTTTCTGTGATAGTTTGTTCAGTTTGCTTCAAATTTTTAGCTTGTCCCCCTGTAGTCTCATTTAGAATCTTTTTTGTGTTACCAACTCGTCCATCTTCCATAGTTGTATTCTGCATAGGCCCTTTCTTGACTGAAGAGTGTCTTTTGGGGAATCTTTTATGCTCTGCATTGTCCCTGTAATTACTTCCAGAATCATTGATGTTCTCAAGTTCATCTGCTTTGGTTGCTGCAGGCTGGTCTTGCTCATTCAACACAGTAAAACGAGATCCCCAGTGACTTTCACCCCTGATCCACCTGTGTCTCTGCCTGTTGGTTGCTTCTTCTTTGTGTTAGTCTTGTTTTTTTGCACAATGGTCCACATGTTCTCCATTTCATCATGATTCTCAGTAGATTCTCCTTCTTTTTGACTCTCTTTAGATTCAACAACATGGAAAGAGCATCTTTCTTTGTAATGGCCAAATCTCCCACAACTGAGACACAATAAGTGTAATCCTTCATATTCAATCTTATAGTGCCTGTTTTTGACTTCAAAAACTGCCAACAAAGGTTTCTCCAAGTCAATTTCAACACATAGTCTAGCATATTTGCCCTTTTCCCTTGAGAGAGTTGTTCTATCAACTTTGATCGTTCTTCCAATTCTGTTTCCTACAAAGTGCAAGAAGGAAGGATCGTAGTATTCTATAGGTAATCCAGAGAAACGAACCCACACTGCAACACGATCTATATTTGCTCTTTCTGGATGGAAATTAGGGCTCCACTCCCTAACAGTTAGGTAATGGTCGTAAATCAACCAGGGGCCTTGTCCTAAGGCAAATTCCCTATCTTTGTCATTTGAGAAAGTCACCAGAAAGAATTCATTGCTCAAATCAATGATTGAGATAGTCCCATCTAGGACCCATAACTGATTCAATCGTGTCTCAAGGGCTCTGAAACCAATCTTTCGCCCAAGAAGTTTTACAATTAGTCCTTTTCGCCATGGTTTCTGGATTCTTGCTTCTTCCCATTTCGAAAGGGTGAAGGAGGGACACTCGTGCTTTCCCAGCCTTTTCTCCTCTATAATTATTCTCCCACTAAACATTTCTTCTGTGTATTCCAAGGGCTCCTCCTCCACATTGGTTTCATTGGTGTCTTTGTTCTCCACCGGAAGTTTACCCATTACAGTTTCCTTGAATGATCGTTTCACGCTCGATTTTCTGGTGTCCACACCATCATCAACAAGATCGCCATAGTTGATTGGCCTTGATGAATCGTTGGAGTAAGCATGATTGCCACCCTTAACTCTTTTGAATGTTCGCCTCGTTGCTATATCTGGTTCTGGCGGCGTCACCATTATCGCCTCCGCCACCATCGCGGCGAAGAAGGGTCGTAAGAGTCAGAAGATTTTGTTTGGTTCCTTTAAAATCCTTTAATTCTGATCATTCTTAACCGAGTCAATTAATATTTGGTAATTTCCCAAAGTCACGCATGATTGAAATTTTCTTCTAAGAAATCAATTTTCATACCTTCCATTCCCACCGTAATTAGTAGTAGTATATTGTAAAAAATAGTTCCTCCTCCGTTTTCAAAACATTTACTGATATTTAATTGTGTTACTTAATATAAAAAAGTTAAAAAAATTAGTTAATGTACTAAATTTACCCTTTTTCTTAGAGAAAAACCAAATTTACTCTTATTAATTAATATCGACTAATATACTAGGATATTTTCTTTTCATGAAATATAAATATAAACAACTTTTTTTATTTGACCCAAGAGCGCTTAGATGAGATGATGTGGGTCTCTTTCAGCTTAACTAAGGTCATAAGTTCAAATACAGCCTTGAGAACAGAGGCGGATTTAAAGGGTGTTCTCGGTGTACACCACACACACACATCCCTAATATATATATATATATATATATATATATATATATATATATATATATATATTGACAAAAGCAAAATACAGGTTAGAATCAAATCAAACAACTGGGAACTAGCATATAATGTGTGTGTGTGTGTGTGTTGAAGGTGGACATTATAGTCGCTTGTATGCCCAAACAAATGACTTGTTATTAGCTAGTGATTGGTTGGTTTTTTCTCCTGTTCCAAGGACATATTTTATTTATCTAACTATTGGTAGTTAGTTTTTTTAGTTTAGATTATAGTGTTTTAGGGGCTCTCTATTATTGCCTTGAGTTTTGCTTCTCTTTGCCAAAGGTTTTGGCCTAATCTCCCTTGCGCTCTTCCTAATTTTTTTTTTTTAGTAAATTCAAGCATGATACCTGTTTGATAAAAAAAAAAAAAAGACTTGTTATTAATATATAGGATAGAATGATTAATGAAATCCTTTTTGGCCACCGAACACTGATGACTCAGCTTCAAAAAAAATGACTTGTTATTAATATATAGGATAGAATGATTAATGAAATCCTTTTTGGCCACCGAACACTGATGACTCAGCTTCAAATATGTGTGTCGCTGCTGCAATATATACACACACGATACACCCTTTTCAGCCTTGCACGGTTTCCTTTCTATATTTGAGGCATAGAGCCATTTCTTTTCATCTTGTGAGTAAGATTACTATCAAATTTCCATTTATACAATATAGATATAATCAGTGCCTTCCTTCTAATTAATTCATATATATATATATATATATATATATATATATATATATATATATATCATGTGCATAATTCTTGGTGTTTTAATTTAATCAACTCATATTTTTTAAGCACCTTAAAATTTCCAACACTGATATATATCACTTCACAGTCTTTTTTTGGATAAGCAAATAATGATATTAGCGAGGAGTACAAAGGATACTCCAGCCTTTACAAATGAGAGGGGCTCGTTAAAACTCTTCCGAGCCAAAATCCAAAGGAGGAACCGTCTCTTTGTTTTTTTCTTCATATCACATCGCTCACCTATCAAATTTAATTATCATATATATCACTTGCCTAATTTTAGATGTTGAGGGGTTTAGGTGTCTAGGAAATTTTGGTAATTTAATTTATTGCAGCTGCATATGCATGCACATTATATATACGTGAGAGTTGTGATTATTTATGGAAATGATCGATATATCTATATATATATATATATACATATATACTAACTTTAGCTGCATAAATATATATATATATACAAGGAAGAAAAGAAAGATGTGGAAGTTGAAGATAGCAGAAGGAGGTGGTGGGTTGATATCGGTGAACAATTTCATTGGAAGACAACATTGGGAGTTTGATCCAAATGCAGGAACAGCAGAAGAACATGCTGAGATAGAAAGGCTACGTCACCAATTCACTCTAAACCGATTTTCCATCAAACAAAGTTCTGACCTCTTCATGAGAATGCAGGTCTGTGAAACTAATTAACTCATCCTTCTTGATACTGCTTTACATATATCAAAAGATTTTAACGAGCGAGACTTTCTTTCTTTTATTTACTTTAAAAAAATAAATGTTTTATTTTAAAAAAAATGTAGGGTTTTAGGGTATGTTTAGGAGGGGGTTTTGGGAGGGGAATGGAGGGGAGGGCGTATTTTTCAATTCTAAATTGAGGAAGCTATAAAATGTCTCTAAACATAAATCAAATGTGATTAAAAATGTTATATTGATATCTATCAACTTGTTCTTTTAATTTTTTAAAATCTCAAACACATTAAAATATAGACAAATCTTTTTCAAACCCTCCCCTCCCCTCCCTTCCCCTCGTAAAACCCCCTCCCAAACATACCCTTAAGGATATGCTAAAACTCATAACTATCTATAACTACTCCAATCTAGAAGTATTTTAAAACTCATAGCTACTCTTTTATGTTTTTTTAGTGGAAAACAACACCTAACTGCTCACATTTTATGTTTATAGTATAAATTAACATTTTTGACCGGTCTTAAAAAAAGATGAAATAGAGACAAAAATGATAAGTTTCGTTTTAAAATTCCGTCTTTAATGCATTAACTTTTAGTAGTTGATCTTTTGTTATTTTAGAAAAAAGGAAAGGATATAGTACGTAACAAATAAGATATGCAACCGATCTGGATATTGCGTCTCCTAGTAATTAAATTATGTTCATTTAAGAAACGTAAAATGAAAACGATGTATATAACTATATATGTCCAAAACAATGAGTAGTATTGCTATCGGTGCATTCTCACCATCTTCCTATTAATATCATCATCATCCATACAATTCTCTTCCCACTAATTATCATGAAATGAAATTTTCACTATTAATTCTTTTTCTTAGCGTAAACGTCAAATAATATAGGATTGAGGTAAACTTTTTAAAAAAGCAAAACGACGCATATATACGTTTGATTTTTTTTAAAATAATGTTTTTTGATAGGCAAACCCGCAAACCCGCCACTATTACCACCGACACTAGAATTTAAAATACTCCTATATAGACGTCATTTTACCGACACTAGACATGAAATAGTACTAAAACATTATTTTAAATTAATGTACGTAGAATCAAATTTTCAATTAATGTACGTAGAATCAAAATTAATTTCTATTGTAATGTCTAAATTACAATGTGGTGGTTGAATATTATTGAGTAAATGCAGCTGAGAAAGGAGAACCAATACTGTGGCCCCAATATTCCACCAGCTGTGAAAATGAGAGATGCAGATAACATAACAGTAGAAGCATTGATTGCTACAATTAGAAGATCTATAAGCTTTTATTCATCAATTCAAGCCCATGATGGCCATTGGCCTGCAGAATCTGCTGGCCCTTTGTTTTTCCTTCAACCATTGGTGAGCTACAATTATAGCTTAATATTGTTTTTTGTGTTTCTTTTATTTAATTCCTGAGAAACCTATAATACTGATTTTTGTGGTATTTGCAATTGATATGTATAGGTAATGGCCCTCTATATTACAGGATCCCTTGATGAAGTTTTAGGACCTGAACATAAGAAGGAAATTATTCGATATTTGTATAATCATCAGGTATGTATACATATCAATAATGACCCTCTATATTTCACTATTTTTTTTACAGTTTTAAGTGATGTATTTTTTATAAGTAGACTAAGAAGCTAGTAGGTCTGTCAGATT
Organism: Astragalus glycyphyllos; assembly: GCA_963573325.1. Lineage (NCBI taxonomy): Eukaryota > Viridiplantae > Streptophyta > Magnoliopsida > Fabales > Fabaceae > Astragalus > Astragalus glycyphyllos. The sequence continues at coordinate 4,260,896 of OY754313.1, read as the reverse complement.
AAGTTCTATTTTATGTAACATTCAATTTATATTCTATTTTATAATAATAACTTTAAACAAGTCAAAATTTGATATATGTCAATATGTTTATATTTATAGAAATATTAGCAAATTTATGATTTAACAGCACAATGTACAAAATTTAATATATTAACTATAGTAGTAACAAAAATATTATTTATATTTACATAAATAGGTTGGTTTGATAGGCCTAAAAGGCTTTTTCAATAGTCCGTACTCTAGCCTCTTTACTAAATAGACTTTTGATAGAGCATGCTGCCCAAAGTATGTCAAGTAATTTGTTTTTCCACCTCTACATATATACTTGAAAGTGATTTTACACACACATACATACATATATATATATATATATATATATATATATTATCATGATTATATGCATCTTTTAGGAAGATTGATTTTATCTTTTGATTAAATTCCAATTTAAGCATTTTTTTTGAAAGACGGACATATATTAAAAATATAAGGAAGGTATTCAAACCCATACAAATGTACCAATCACAGAAGCAAAATCGAAAAATCAGACTCAACAAACAAGGGCAACTACTTTGAAATACACAAAAAAAAATCTCTACCCACCACTCATAGTAAAAGTAGGGAGCTACTTCGCTTCTTGCGAAAAATCACCTCCAGGACAAAACTTTAACCATCTCCGGTACAAGAAAATAATTACACATAGATCCATTTAATTACTTGTTGGTGATGGGCTGACAGAACAAAGATGGTGGATGGGGATTCCACATAGAGGGTCATAGCACAATGTTTGGATCTGCATTGAGCTATATTGCATTGAGGATACTTGGAGAAGAGTTTGAAGACAGTTCAATGGGCAGAGGTAGAAAATGGATCCTTGATCATGGTGGTTTAGTGGCTATTCCATCTTGGGGGAAATTCTGGGTCACGGTAAATATATTAATTCAATTGTTAGTTCACTTTAAGATTGATTTTTTTATAAGAAAATTGATTATATTAATGAGAATGCGTCTTAGTACATGATGTGCCAATCACAAATGATTAATACAAGTGTGGACCAAAATATTCATTAGTTCACATTGTAGGTACTTGGAGTTTATGAATGGCGAGGCTGCAATCCACTTCCACCAGAGTTTTGGCTTCTGCCCAAATTCAACCCTATTCATCCAGGTGTGTGTATTAGTCATACTTACTTTGTAGGTTGCTTCTGTCATCATGTCTCAACATCGTTTTCTGAGGGGTAAGTATTGTCTATCTAGGTTACATGTGGGTCTTCAGTGTCGTTTTTTTTTTTTACAAACTTAAAAGCATCATGTCTCTATCATATTTTTGAGGTATGTAAGTCAAACCAGACAATAACAAATTGTTATTGTCTGATTTGACTTACACACAGTTTTGTGATAAAAAAGACACATCAATGAGTTAAAGATGTGGTTGTTTATAAATGACCATTAATCTTGATTTTCAAGCAATATAGGACATTTTTTTAGGGTTATGTTTTTAAGCAACCATTTGCATATAGTTTCATTGTATCTTATTTAATGGTTTATGCAGGGAAAATGTTGTGCTACTGTCGCTTGGTATATATGCCTATGTCCTACTTATATGGGAAGAAGTTTGTGGGTCCTATCACTGTCTTAATAAGATCACTAAGAGAAGAAGTGTACAATGAGCCTTATGATCAAATCAATTGGAATAAAGCCCGGAACACTGTTGCTAAGGTCCGTGGAGAAAAAATTTAAAATAACATTATATTAAAGGTTAAATATGTTTTTGTCCTAATAAAATTTGAAAATTTTGCTATAATTTAGTTCGTATAAAATATTTCACTCCTTTTTATATATTTTTTTCCGTCAATGCTTTTAGTTCCTCATGATCCTTTTAATAGCATTTTTTTAAGCTTGTTAATAGTGTTTCTCACTACTATTAAAATCATGAGAGACTAAAAACATTCTCAGAGAAAAATGTAAGGAGTAAAGGTGCATGAATTTTTTTATAGGAAGTGAAAGTAAAATTCTCAAATTTTTTAATATAAGTGCACTAAGCCTATTAATAGATATTTACCAACTAATAACTATCTAGTAATTCATTATAAATTAACTATATATCTAATAATATCCATGATATATGTTTCAGGAGGACTTGTACTACCCTCATCCTATGATCCAAGATATGTTATGGGGATTTCTTTATCACGTGGGAGAGCGTTTTCTGAATTGTTGGCCTTTTTCCATGGTTAGAGAGAAGGCATTAGAAATGGCATTAAATCATATACGTTATGAGGATGAGAATAGTAGATATCTTTGTATTGGAAGTGTAGAGAAGGTTTTATGTTTGATTGCACGTTGGGTTGATAACCCTAATTCAGAGGGATTCAAACTTCACTTAGCTAGAATTCCTGACTACTTTTGGATAGCAGAAGATGGCTTGAAAATCCAGGTAAGTAAATTAATTAGCATCCCTTTTTTATGCATTTACATGTATCCACATGAGATGTTATGTGGAACTTAGCTTGCATCTCCTCAAAATTTAAAAATATATTGAACTAATATAGGGATAAAAATTTTATTTTAACTCTTGTTTTTAATTATTTTAACTCTTGTTTGTATTATTTTAACTCTACCTACCTACATTCTCTCCGCTCACAGTTATCTTTTTTCCGATAAGCAATTGATATATTGAAAACGAGCACTAGAGGTGCTCAAAACCATTGTTACAAATAATGTGGAGCACTATGCCACCATGAAGTGACTGAATAGCTCGATCAATTACTCATCCCATTAATAAACCACTGCCAAGAAATTCATTTAATATGTAAAACAATAAAGTGAACGGTAGGATCCTCCCCTTTGAACACCAAATTATTTCTTGCAATCCAAATACTCCAACTAGTGGCAAACCATATAATGTATCTTGATTTGTCAGATTTCTTTCCATTGAAAAAGAGACCCAAAAGATAGCCAATGTTCCTCAATATTTCCCTGTCCCAAATTTGGAACATAAAGAACCAAACTAGGAAAAAAACTTAAAGAACCAAAGCAAACTTTTAAAATAACTTAAAGAACCAAAAATACATTTTAGCCTTTCATATACTTTAGAGACTAAATAGGAGAAATAGTGTAAATCTAAAGATTAAATTGAGGATTCGCTCTTAGACAAATTTGTAACTAAATAATAAGATTTCTTAATTTTACTTAATCAAATTAGGATATCTAATGAGGAGATTTATCAATTGTGGGTTGGACCCTCTAAAAATTGAGTTTTTTGGTTTAGTCCCTCAACAACTTTTCATCTACTTTTGGTCCCAAGTTTTTTTCATCAGTTTCAGTCTCTCATCACTTTTAATAGCATTTAGAAGCGCTGCAAAAGGTCCAAAAATGCTATTAAAAGTCATAAAGCGCTATTAAAAGTCATGAGTAAAACTGATAAAAAACTTGAAGGACTAAAACTAGGTGAAATTTTTTTGAGGTACTAAAACAAAACAAAAAATCCAATTTTTGTGTGGGTTAATTCCATATATTGTTTATGCATTTGCTATACAAGCAATAATTGCTATACAAACAAAAAAACTTCGAAATAATATATATTTACATGCAGAGCTTTGGGAGTCAAACATGGGATGCAGCATTTGCTATACAAGCAATAATTGCATGTAACGTGAGTGAAGAGTATGGACCTACACTTAGAAAAGCACATGATTTCATAAAAGCTTCACAAGTGCTAGAAAACCCATCTGGTGATTTCACCACAATGTACAGACACATATGTAAAGGAGCATGGACATTCTCAATGTATGATCATGGTTGGCAAGTCTCTGATTGCACTGCAGAAGGACTCAAGGCCACACTCTTATTGTCAGAAATGCCAATTGATCTAGTTGGGGAAAAAATGGAAACAGAAAGATTCTATGATGCTGTTAATGTCATCCTCTCTCTACAAGTATACTTTCTAAATATTTCATGATATTTGATAGGATTAAATATGTATGTGTTTCATATAAAATTTGAGTTTTTTAGTTTTAGTTATTCAAAAAATTTATCTATTTGCGGTCCTCCAAAAAAAATTTCATCAGATTTAGTCCCTCATATATGTTTTAATAGCGTTTTTTATAGCGATTTTAAGCGTTATTAAAAGTCATGAATGACTAAAGCTGATTAAAAAACTTGGAGATCAAAAGTATGTGAAATTTTTTTAAGGCACAAACAAAAAAATCCAAATTTTATAGAAACAAAAATCATATTTAACTCTATATGATATGTATGCTTCTAATTAGTCTAGGTGAAACTCAACTAACTATAGTCTCACATATATTCCCTTTAAATACAGAGCAGTAATGGTGGATTCCCGGCTTGGGAGCCTAAAAAAGCCTACCGATGGTTAGAGGTAAGAAAAGTGCATTTACTTTTAGATTATTTGGTAAAAAGTATTGGAGAACGAATAAGTTAGCAAATAGCGGATACGTTAGCTTATAGGAGATAAGTGATAGCTGATAAGGTAGTAATCTGAATTTAAGGTGATTGCTAAAATTAAGGGTTGAAGTAACTTAAAAATATAAAATGTACATTTTTAATTAATGCTTTAAAATAGAAGACTGTTTATTAAATGGAGGATAAATAGAAAATTTAATTAAAATAGTAGGAGCAAAAAAACGAAAAATATTTGAAAAGGTATAAGATATATGCTTAAACGCTAATTCAATTATCGTATCGAAAAACGTAAGCGAGTGAAAAATTATACAAGCTAGTGATTACCAAACACATCTTGCTTCTACGAGCTTATCTACTATAAGTAATCTCATATGCTAGCGATTTGATCTCGCCAAACAAAAGAAAGAAAATGTCATGATGTAACTGAATAACGTGTTATATGTCTGCTGCAGAAATTCAATCCAACTGAATTCTTTGAAGACACCTTAATTGAGAGGGAGTAAGATTACATAAACTACTCATAATCATAATCATGTTGTTGATGCATTTGGACCACTCTTTCTCTTACTTTTGTTCTGTCTTGTTAAATATAGGTATGTTGAGTGCACTGGATCAGCAATACAAGCTCTAACTCTCTTCAAAAAGTTATATCCAAAGCACAGAAGAGAGGAAATAGACAACTCCATTGCCAAAGCAATATGTTATATTCAAGACACACAAAATCCAGATGGCTCTTGGTATTGTATTCTCTTTCAGTCATATATATGATGGGTTTGTCTAGCATACACAAGCACATTAAGTGGTATAGTGTACAAAATATGATAAAAACAAGTGTCACAATTTACACAGGTATGGCTGTTGGGGAATTTGCTACACATATGGTACCTGGTTTGCTGTAGAAGGACTAAGAGCATGTGGAAAAAACTACCATAATAGTCCCTCCTTGCGAAAAGTTTGTAAATTTTTGTTATCAAAGCAGCTTCCTAATGGTGGGTGGGGGGAAAGTTACTTGTCAAGCCAAAACAAGGTATATGTAATTTGTTCATTTTGCTCTTAATATTGTACGAGGCATTGTCAAGATTCAAGAAAAAAATTCAAGAATTCTTATACATAAGAATTATATATAACTTGGTTGTTTCTACTTGTGAAATAGGTATATACAAACCTTGAGGGCAACCGTGCAAATTTAGTTCAAAGTGCTTGGGCTTTGTTGTCCCTTATTGGTGCAGGGCAGGTTAGTAAATAAACCTCCATGTTTTTAAGTTTAATTGTATATTAAAATTTAAATGGAAAAAACAAAGTTTTTTTAGGGTCTGTTTGGGAATGGGGATTTAGAAGGGTTTTGAAGAATAGAGCTTTGAGAGTTTATTCTATATTTAAATATATATTTGATATTTTTTAAAAATTGAAAGAATAACATGATGATTAATAATATAACAATTCATTATTGTTTAGAAACATTTTATAATTTTCTCAATTTAGAATTGAAAAATAAGTCATCCCCTCTTGCCCAAAATCTCCCTCCCAAACAAACCCTTAATAGGCAAATAGTTATTTTGATCCCGAATTGTGAAAATGTCATCATTACAATCTCCGAATATGTTGAAGTTGAAAAACATCATCAAATGTGACTGCTTTTAGTAATGTATGGATTAAACTAACTTACGGAAAACACATTTGAAGACCAAACTACTGAAAGAAACATTCAAGTTCAAAATAATTAAAGAAAAGCATATATATCTTTGTTAATGTTCTAATCTTGGATCTTCTCTTGGAAAAAAAAGGCTGAGATAGATCCTACTCCCATACATCGTGGAATGAAGTTAATAATCAATTCACAAATGGAAGATGGAGACTTCCCACAGCAGGCAAGTAATTCCATGACAACCACACCAAAAAAAACACTGATTTTATTAGAACTTAACAATCATATGAATATAATACAAATGTTTTTTTCTTCTTAATATATTTGTTTTCATTGACAATATACAGGAGATAACAGGAGTATTTATGAGGAATTGTACACTGAACTACTCATCATATCGAAACATTTTTCCCATATGGGCTTTGGGAGAATACCGTCGCCAAGTCTTGTGTATTCAAACACCAAATGCTGCAACTTGACTTCAAGTTCTTGCAACTTGACTTCAAGTACTTGGTTGGTTTGGTTGTATACATAATAGTGAACATAGTTATGAAAGTACGTTGTGATTACTACTTATATCAACTTTATATTTGCCTTCAACATGTTAATTGTATCAATTTTTACGAGTAATACTTTCACAAGCAACTCAATTATAAGCATATTATTGAAGAAATTTAGTTTGGATTCTGCAGAACACATATGTTCTGTTCATCTGCGGAACAATATGTCCTCTTTTACAAATTATGATGTGAAAAGCATGAATTTCTTTCTTAATAGAATTTTTGTGTTTATTATGACAAATCATACACCAAACCCAACGTTCATTTGCTAACAAAATAGTGAAAATACATACAAGTCAACTAAAACTGGCTATGTGTTCAACCAGGAACGAGATCTGACTCCCAAGTCCCAACAGAAAATGGCTAGATACATGATTTTGTGAGATACATATGTTGTTAATTTTCGGTAATCTTACCCCACATATGATGTAACTCCATAGCTAATTTGGCGGCACACCTCCTTTCTGCATGGCTGAAAATATTCAGGTTCACAATCTCTTGAATTGCAGATAAAAGCTGTTCCTTGGTTTCAATAGATAGAGCAATGTAATTTGGTCCATGGATAGCATTCACTTCAACAACCTAAAACAAGAAAGACTAACATAAAGAACAGATATACATAACTAACTTCACTAGGAATGAGTTATTTGGTAAAAGCACCTAAGTAGATAATACCATAAATTCATAAAGACAAAGGCAGCTGACTTCCCTACTTAAAATTCAGAAATATAGTCAATATATTGCTTGAAATAACTATTTGGTAAGAGTGAGTGAACTTGCCTGCTGCAGCCACGAGATTACGGAATTGAAAAATTTGCCTTCCAGAAGATATGATGCTAAAGTACTAAGAAGAACATTGACAGTCTTCACGGATAAACTTTCTATAACTGGACCAGTTTTATTTAGAAGCTCAATTAGAATAAGTTCATCACCAGAATACAAAGCTTCCATATATGCAGAGTTTAGATCTCCTTCGCATACAAGACGTTTCACACATTTCAAGTAGTTTCTATTACTCTCAGAACAACTATTTCTGGCATTGGTTCTGGCAGCAGAGGAAAAGTTACCACCATTCTTTCTCACTTGAGCAGAACTCATGATCTGTCTATCCTCCCCTGAGCTGTTTGAAATATCCTCAGTATATTTTTTGGTAGTCTTTACCTTGCAACTTTTCCACACATCCACACTATCTTCAGCATGAATCCTTGGTTGGCTCCTTGAAAATGTTTTTCTCTCCAAACTTTCAGAATTTTTGACCGAAAACATGCCTGATTGTTTATTACTAGATTCTGCATATGACTTTGGAGTGCATATGGAGAACATAGGAGAGGCCGCATTTTGGGTCTGCCGTATTAATTTGGAGTTTTCTGAACAAGAATGTCTTCTTCCTTGCAAAGGTTCTTGAGATAATCTATCAAGTACATTCTCTAAACCTACCATTCTTGATTGGATTGTAGAAAGCGCATCCATTACGCCAGTTGTAAACATCTGAAAAAGATTTGGCACTATGCTGAGTAAAATATATACCAGATACCAAGTGATGCATTATAAAAATCGCTTTGATCGGTGTTTGAAATATAAGTTGCACATGTGTACCAAAAATTAAAGTATTCATATTGTTATTGTGATAAATCACATGAATGTCCACTTCAATGATTTTGGCATAAGAAAGCGAATCATTCAAATCCAACAGCCCTTGCTGAAAGTACTACAAGTGTTATCATGAGGTGAAAAGAAGACAAGGAAGCTCATGTTCAATAAACAATTGCATATAGAAAAATGTCCAACAGCATCAGGGTTCAGAAACATAGAATCACAACTGCCTGTCTGTGTGTAATAATTAACAACATTAATTATTACCTGTAATTGATGCATCATGTTTGCCTGTTTGTTTTCCATATCTGAAAGCTGATTCTGAATACAAGTCATTTCATTTGCCATTTGTACACAACAATCATGTCTAATCTGGGGACTTGGCTCGATGACTGTTGAACCAGAACTTCTAGCACGCTGCTGCATCTTTATGGAGTACATTTGTTCACCACAACTTATTTCTTCACCAAACTGCTGGCCTCTCACAATTGGCTTTTGCAATCCATTATTTATAAAGCAATCATGGGCAGTCAAACACTTGGTCTCATAGTTATCAGCATCAAGATTAGAAACAGAAGAGCACTCCTGCTTATCATCCATAGGCACATATTCATAACCAACATCCTGCATGCTTGTAATATCAGCACTCATTGTTTCTAGTGGCTTAGTGACAGAACTACTCTCAGATTCCTCATTAAAGAATTCAGAATGGGTTCTGGGGACAGCAATTTCAACATGCCAATCATCTGTTTTGGGAAGGTGGGGATGTCCAACATCATTTTGACATGCTTTTCTGACAGACAACGGAATCCTTCCCGTTGTTGATTTCATGTTAACTTTTTGGAGCTTGACATCTTTCTGTCTGGATGCAGTAGTAGTAGTACTACAGTGATCACCAGAGTCAGCCCCGCAGATATTTTCTGTAGAAAACACAAGTTGAAACAACATAACCAAGAAAAGTCCATCACAAATTCACAATACCAGATGATGATATTAGTCATGTGCACTAGGTTAAATAAACATAATATAAGCAAGATTATCATCTGATTGGGACTTAGAGTTCAGGCAAATATATCCTTATTCGAATAACAAATTGGAAGATAACTAATTAATCTTAAAATACGATTATGGAAAATATTATGCCCCCGAAACAGATTTTGACAACAGAAAGAATGGAAGGAACTTGTTGGGTTGGGGTAACAAACCCTCGATCCTATGTTCATAATTTGCCTGGTCTTTTTTAACAGTGAAGTGAAGTATATAAAACAAAAAGAGGAATACATGGCATACTCCAACCCACTTACAAAAATTGAACTTATAATAACAGAACCAACAAATAAGAGGAGAAATACATCCCAAAGAACAACATCACCCAAGATAGGCTACATAGGATCTAGTTTTAGATCCTTCTAAAAACCAGTTCCACAACCATACCTTAAATGAATCGACGTGAGAAAATCTAATAATGCATTGTAGGAGGAAGTTAGAGTTTTCAGCTTTACCTCAGACATAACATATCAAGTATTCTTTTATACAGCAATGCTAATGTCGATATCAAAAGCAAAAGAGAGATAGCATAGGTAGTATATACCTTTTAGAGAAGATCCTGTTTCAGAAGGCTCAGTAGTACTGCTGCCTGGAAGAGTCCTCCAATATTTCAGCGCTTGCAAAACAGCATCCCTAACCGGTTTAACCTAGAAGCAATTGTCTAATAAGTTCACAACAAGAAACATGCATTTGACAAAAGTAAAAAAAAAAAAACATTAGGGTGAGAATCACCTTGTCAAACCGGCAGGACTCAAGAGAATGAATACAAGAAGCCCTTAAAGATGCCAAGTAAGAAGCGCCGCTCAAAGCAATTTCTCCCAATGCTACAGAAGCTGCTTTGCGCGTTGTCCAGTCAGTGTCTTTTAGTGCCTCTCGAATACCAGCAATAGCAGTCGAAAGAATGTTTTGTGTTGGAGCACCCCCAGCCTGAAAAAACAACAATTAGCAAGCAAGCTTTAAGTATACCATTGACGTGTTTGGATTGGCACATTTGAACTTATCTACTGACATAAGCATTTATGAGACTAATTGGGAGAGTTTACACAAACAACTTATGACTTGTCCATAAGCTGTTTTCAGCTTATTTCTATAAACTCTCTAAGTTAGCTTATAAAAATAGCTTATAGCAAATATGAAACTAGTTTAACTTTAGTTTATCTTTTATTATACAACAATTAGCTTAGCTTATATATATGGTAAATGCTTATACAACAAGTACTTAATAAAGTTGTTTATCCAAATAGGACACATTTAATATTCACATGAGTAGCCTAATAGGTGACCTGCATTCGGATCAATAAACAGTATAGTTAAGTGTTTACTGAATACATGTTATGATTTATTGACAACTTCAGAAAGCTATTATTTCTAAATTCAAAAAAAATATATTAATAACTTGTTCTCATTTTCATATAAACCATAAGCTATTATTTTCATAAAGCATTTTGAAGAGAGATTATTGAAATGAACTGAAACCATGTTATAGACACATCCCAAACTATTTTCATAAACTCATCTAAATACTCAAACAACTATATCAATAGATAAGTCCAAATAAAAACTATTCATAATCCAGAACAATTCAAAACAGAAGAAAATGTTAGGGTTGAATGTTACCTGAATAATACTCCTGTTCAACTCAACAAGTGCAGGTTTAGCCATAAAATGTGGATTCTTAAGCAACTTAAGAGTCCTACACAACATTTTATTCAAAACCGAAATAGGAGGAAACTCTGTATTATCAATAATCCTTGCAATACAAAAAGCAGAACCAGATTGAATATACTTATTCTGTTCACCAAGAGCTTCAAAAACAGGCTTCACTAACACAACAAAAACCTTCTGATTCTGATTAACCAATTTACCAGCAAAAACACCAACAGTTTCTATACACATATCTCTAACACCAGAATCAGGATCCTTTAATCGCTTAACAATGCTGGAAATCATTTTTGGAAGATGTGGAAGAATGAGATTTTCATAAACCCTAACTAAATTTCCCATTAGTTTTATGCATTCTTTTCTAATAGCAGTTTTTTGTTCTGAATCTGTACCTAGAATGCATGATATGAATGGTGATATACCTTCAGGGGTTAAAGTGTTTAGGGTTTTTTCGAGTTCGTTTGTTCCGATTTGTTGTGTATCTCTATCTCCTACCTTGTTTAATGCACTTGCTATTCTTTGTTTTAACTCCATTGTTCCTTTTGTTCCTCCTCCTCCTTGACTTTGCGATTGTGAAGATGACTTCTTCATCTTCGCAACTCTCTCTCTCCCTCTCTCTCAACCTCTCTCTTCACTACAATTCCTTTGTCATTCAAATTACATTATGATTTAAATTTGAAAACGGAGAGAGAGAGAGAGAGAGAGAGACCTCGAGTTGGGCGCTCCAGTTGCACCATGCACGCAAATAGAGGAGGAGAATACTCAAGTAAAGTTCAAGTCATGTGTCTCTTTTCTGATTTCAAAAATAGATAAAATACTACCTCAGAACTCATATATAAGCACCAAATAACTTTTTAGATTCATTGAAAATGTGATGTATATGGACTATATGATATATCACTTTTCGATGAACCTAAAAAGTTGTTTATTGCTTATATATGAGTCCAAATGTCGTAGTTTATAGCGGATAGATGATAGTGAATAAGCTAGCATAGTGAACTTAAATTACTTGGTAAAATTGACGGTTGAACTAGCTTATAAATATAAAATTACGTAAATAGACATTTGTAATTAATGTTTAAAAGTGAGAGAGAAATTCATTTAATTAATGAGGGATAAAATAGGAATTTAATAAAAGTAATAAGGGTAAAATTGAGAGAAAAATGAAACGCCGTAAGTTGTAAGCTCAAATGCTACTTCAAGTAGTGTTTCAAAAAATGTTATAAGTTAATGGGAAAATGCTAAAAGCTAGTAGTGTCAAACAGTTACAACTAGCTGATTAGCTATGTCAAACAAAGCCCCAGTCTCATTTGATGTTTTGTAGAAAAAATATTTGACTCATTTTAATTATCGTTTTATGATGCTAATAAAATATTAATTAATTTTTGTTTTTTTATTACACTCTTGAAGTGTTAATTATTAATCAATGTTAAAAAAGTTAAAAATCATATTATTTACAATTTAATTATTTAAATTGTTCGACCACAATTTCATTCTAATTTGAATCGTTTAAAGTAATTCGACCATGACCTTGAGGTCTCATGCAACCACTTCTTGCTCGGCCAAGTCATGTTAACTATCTACTTCTACTCTAATATAATCAAAACATATGCTAGCACATTTACATTTTTAGACATATTGCAAATTTGACATTTGTTACAAAACAGAGGTACAAACGTAATTTTACCACTAAAAGACAGAAAACTGCAGTTTTTTACAGTTTTGTCACAAAAAAAAAGGCAACTGATGGGCTGACACGCTGTCGTGTCACTGACGCGCGTCAGATTCTGTTTTTTTCTTTTTTACTTTTTCTTTTTAATTTTGTTTTCTTTTAAACTGTTTTTTAAAAAAAACATTTTTTACTTTTCTTTTAATTCTTTTTTTAAAACAGTTTTTTTAAAAAACAGTTTTTTTTTAAAAACTTTTTTTTTAACTTTTTTCATACTTTTTATCCCCAGTTTTTTTCAATTTTTTTTCTCAAAAACATTAAAACTTTTCTTCCCCGTTTTTTACTAAAAAAAAATTATTCCCTATTTTTATTATCTAATAAAACTACTAAAGTTAATCATTTCTTTTGACAATGGAAAAATTTATCATTTTAACTATTATCCATTGTCAAAAAAAGGCGTACATTTAGTTTAAAATTAATTTTTCTTCACAAAATTAAATTATTAAATTAATATTATACTCAACAATTATACTTAACATGTGGCAACGGGAGCGACAACGAGGGACTGACAATAAGATCGGCAACTAGACTGGCAATGCCAACAGGAGTGGCACTAATAGACTTAACGAGAGCGCCAACGGGAGTGCCAACAAGAGGAGGGCCAACGGGAGTGCCAATGGGGATGCAAACAGGATGACCAACGGGAATGCATATTTTACCTAAAATCTTATTTTAATTTTTCTTCATTTTTACTGCATTATTAACATTATAAGAAATACCGACTTTTTTTAAAACTTTTTCAAAAACAACTGTTTTAATAAATTTGAAAATATAGTATTTTATCAAGTTTTTCTCTTTTTTTAATTATATTTTGCAACTTTCAACGTATTTATAATTTCATAAGAAATTATAACAAATACGGTATCACCCGTGAGTATGCACTGGTAAAATACTAGTCTCATATATTTTTTAAGAAAAGAAAATATGAGTTAGTTAGCGTGACTTCTAAATTATTAATTAATTCTTTTAACCTAAATAGCACATTCTTTTCTTAAACGTAAAACAAATAAATAGACAAGAGATGAGACGAGAGGGAGACAAACAAACTTTAAAATATTTTGTCCGTATTTATTTTCGTGAGACCATTATCTTCGTCACTCTCTATCCAATTCCAAAACATTATTATTACTTTAAATTTCGCGCTAAATTCGAAATTCAATTCCGACAGCTCTCACGGTTTCAGTTTCAAATTCAGTTTGGGCTTTAATCACCACGTGAATCATCAACTGATTATGTTATACACACACCCTATATTTCATTCCAGCAACCCCTACTACGTCACTTTTACAAAAATACTTCTACCTCTTCCCACTATTTCGCAGCTGTTCAGATCTTTGAGGTTGTTTGTTTAACTTACAGATTTTGAGTTTGGATTTTTGGACATTTAACTTCGTGAAATAATATACAAAAATTGAGTTTCCAAATTTTTTTCTTTTTTGTTTGTATTTATTTCAAAAAGGTAACTTCCAGGTGTTGTTTTGACATGTTAAAATTTAAATGTTTGAATGCTTTTTTTCAGAAGAAAAAAACCGTACTAAATGATTTGAAACGAGGTTAATGATTTGAAACTAGGTTTTGGTAGATTTGCACAAGTGTAAATAGATCAAATCTTTCCAAACATTTTGTCATAAAAAACACTCGTCATAAACATACTGAAATACACATATCACTTTTTTGACAAGACCAAAATATAAATCAAAGAAGTCAGACATTTTTACCAAAATCAATTTTACAAAATCAATTATTCTAAAAATTTATTTTCACCCACCATAAGACCAAAAACATACTTTGTTCCAATGGCTAAAAACAGATGACTATGGTCCTTGTGCTAAAAGAAGGGCAAGAGAAACATTTCTCTATACCCAAGAATTAGTTCCTTTGCCACAGAGGAAGCAAGAGAGGCACTAACGGAATAGAAAAAACAATTAGACATTTAACGGACTAATGAGCTTACTAGAACCATAAGATAAAAGATTGATAGAACGTTTCGACATGCATTTGCCAGTCATTAAACACATGTCCAGCTTAAAGCTAGACATTGGAGCTTCAATATATGCGTTTGTAGCCTCACCACCGTGCAAGCAAACCTGCTCTGAAATAATTCCAGCAGTGTCCTAACTAAAGCGAGTTTAACGGGCCTTCAATACACGATCACGGTATTCTCCCAACGCCCAAATGGGGAATATGTTTCTGTATGCAGCGTATGTGATCATGCAATTCTTGTTGAAGACTCCCATTATTTCCTGAAGTGATAGAACAGTAACATGAAAGTCGCCCAAATGGGGAATATGTTTCTGTATGCAGCGTATGTTTCTGTATTTTTGGTATTTAGCAGAGTTATATGTGGCACTTCCATACCTGTTGAGGAAAGTCGCCATTCTCCATTTGGGAATTTATCAAGTATTGAGCTGCACGATGCAGTGGCGTTGAATCTCTCTTTGCCTGTTTCATTACAATGAAAGGTGTGAGGACAGTTTATTTGGGTTTACTAAAATATGAGTATTTGTGTATATATTTGGAAAAACTTAATGAAAATAGTTTATGATACGTCAAGAAGTTGCTTTCAGCTTATGAGTGTCACCTTTGTTCTTAAAGAAAGAGATTAAAGTACCTCTCCTCCATTCATTTAGCATCCGTTTAGACCTCATAAACCCGTTTAATAACATTGTGAGCAATCTATTGTCTTTCTCCTAATATCCGAGTTTCTAAATATGTCTTTCTCGCAAAGTTCTAAAAATTTGTATTCACTTCAAATTTCAAACTGCTAACAAGAAGGTGAAAGACTTGCAACGAACAACTACATTAGAGAAAAGATGGAAGGATAGCAAGGAAGAATGCATTTTCGCAAACAATGAAACAGTTTTTGGACATTTTCAAAATTTCGGGAAATACTAGATCTGTTTTTAAAAGTGAAAAAGAAACTGGTTAGGGAAATACTAGATCAGTTCTCTCTAATGTTTCTTAGTTTAATTTAAGTGAAAATGAAAACAAAGAAATAAGGGAATAAAAGGGACCTTAACTATCCTAAAACAAATGAAAGTGGTTTTGTGCAGCAAAAAACTAAATAAAGGACATTATTACAAAGGTAGCAAAGCTTGCTTTATACCTGTTCAGCATCAATGAGAGCCAGCATAGCCCACCCAGTGTTTACCACATGGGACCTGTTGCCTTCCAAATTTGAATAAACCTGAACAAAGAAACATTGCTTGAGAGATGCCTCGAGAAATCCCAGCATAAAATGAAAAGTAATCAAGTTTTCTCACTCAAGTGCTGTTTTAAATATTTGATTTAAAAGTATATTTCTTAGAACCAACTGTATCATTTTTTGTTATCTTCTTGAATTATGCTTTCCTTGATATTTTGATTTTTCTTTACAAGCCTAACATTGAATCCATCTCTCAAGGGACAAATATATGAAATGTATGTCTTATCCAGAAAAATATGACATAATATACTGGATTCCCCTAATTATGTAAAATAAATTAAGAAACTATGAATCCCATGATGCTATTAAGTTCGAATTAATTGTTGGATAGCACAGTGGAAACATTAAAGGACACTCCCTTAATAAACCTAAGATAGTCTTTTACATGTAGAGTGCAATCTTTAATTTCTCTGAGAACTGTATAATTAATTACTCAGCCTAAATTAAATAAGGCACCTATGGGTATTTATATCTCAAAGGAAATAAAAATCCAGAATAAACTAAAATTCTAGACAAATACTAATGGGATACATAATCTTAGTAAAGTTTAAATTTCTTGAACTCGATATCCTATTAGAGATAAATTCCCAAAAAGAAAAATATCAATATCCTAAATAATATAACTATCAACAAATTCACAAGTTTGAAATAATACTAAGAGAAACGCTTCTCCAGAGAGTTAAAAAACATGTGATCTAAACAAAGCCCGATCTAGCAGGCCAAAATATCCTTCATGATCCATGTAGCACTCAACACACGGAATTTCTTCCACTACACTCGGTAGTGATGAAATGGATTGGAAGAAGAGACATCATACTCATCATCCGTCAAGTAGGGCTGTAGGGGATATGGTGTTGGCAGCCAGCTTTACGGGTGAGTTTTTACGTTGTGGTGACTCGTTGCTGTGTGGGACACTAGAGGTGAGAGATCTCAATGGTTTGAGTTTGATGGTATAGTAGTAATAACTGGTGATGATAATATTTCATTCTCCCTACGTGAGGGGAAATCTAAAACTGGTGATGATCTAAACATGCCAGACCTGGCTGACCACGATATTCTTTGTGATTCATGTAGCATCTGACACAGGGCGGTTCTTCCACTACACTTGGTAGCAATGAAATGGAGCTCTTCCAGTGAGATTTTGGTGGCATGTTGCCGCGGGGAATGCTGAAGGTGATGGATCATGGATCTCAACATTTTGAGTTTGGTTGTGGCTAAAAAAATGCAAAAACCCTAAGATTTGAGAAAATTGTGAAAGCCAAAGGGAATGCCCAAGCAGCTAAATTCAAATGATGATGGACGTATTATGGGATAAGTATTCTTGCTATCAAGCATTGGTCTCCTGATTAAAATTTGTTCTCATTTTTGCATACTCTTCTACACCCATATGCTTCAAATCATTGCAGTAATGTTTGTGCATGCAAATGAGCCCATGTTCCAATGTTTTAATTTTTTTTTGAGAAAAGCATTGGTCAGAAAAGTTGCTAAGCAGCATGTGCTTGTTACCTATTCTATAATATAAAAAAGTGATATTGACATTAGAAAATGCAAACTCGACCTTATTTTGACACGACAGATAACTCTCTCCCCAGCCACCAGATGGGAGCTGCTTAGACAGAAGGAATTCACAAGCTTTACGGATGCTTGAGCAATTATTGAAACTCTTTCCAGCAGCAATCAGCCCTTTCACCCCAAACCAAGTGCCATAAGTGAAGCAAACTGCCCAAGAACCATACCTGTTTAGAAGTTTGAGTGGTTGGGGGTCAACAAAACTAAATTTAATATCAATCAGAAATCCAAAGATAAATTAGTAGAAAAACTTTGAGATGCAGGAATACATTTAAAAAAAATACTTGACTATTTATTTATAATATCAGGAAAAAAGTTGTTTCCCAAAGGGAAAGAAGCAAACCATGAACCATCCGAAGCTTGTATTTTTTCAATATAGGCAACAGCTTTATCAATGCAGCATTTTATTTCTTCTCGACGATGCCCGGGATATAGTTTCATAAATGATGTTAAAGCTTGAATTGCTGCTGAGGTACACTCCACATAACTATGGAGCAAAGAATAAGGAATGTTTAAAGATTAAAATGTGAAATGATGGGGTTGGTGAAAGGAAGAGGGATAAGAAAACTGATATTCAACAAGCTTTAGATAGCTTACGGATAATCAATAACGATGTCACCAAAAGTTTCAGCAGGATTGATTAACTGCCAACAGAGAAGACATTGTCAACATCGACATTGTATATTTATACATGAAATTTAATACAAAAGTCAAAAGCAACTTCCCAAGTTCTCAGAACCAACAAGAACCTAAATCTGAAACCTAAGGATATGTTTGGATAGTCTAAAGTGGGCGAGGCGAAGCGGAGCGGAATGAACTTCTCATTCCATTGTTTGAGAATTTTACGGGACAAAGGTCCCACTCCGCTAATTGGACAAAGAACCGAATGGATGACTTATAACTTTTTTATTCCGTTTTTTACACTTATTTAAAAAAGCATCGTTCAGAATCCATTTTAAAAAACAGTGTATAGAACCTAACTCTTATTATTTAACTATAAATACACTTTAATCTATTAATATGTTGATTTTATTATTTAATAGAAGAATAATATTCATGAAAAATTAATCATGATATTATCTAATAAGTTTCATTTTCAGACAAATATGTATTATCTTTTTTTTTCGACAAAGCAAATATGTATTATCTAATAACTTCTACCATTAAATGAGATAAGTTCATTTAAAAAAATATAAAAAAAAAATATGCAGTAGGCTCCATCCCATACCCCCAAATTGGGGGCGTGGGGGTGAGGGGGAGCAAAATGAGGGGATGTGATGGAGAACACACTCCATTAGGCTCCACTCTACTCCATTTTTTTAAATCCAAAAACGATGGAACATTGTCTCATTCCATTCCATCTCATTCCATCCTATATCACCAATCCAAACACACCCTAAAGATTGGCCCAGTAAAACCTGAAAAGATTTGTTCTTAAACAATGATTCAACATGCAGTAGCTTTTGGTAGCATCAATCCAAAAACTTGAGCTTGACAAACTGACACAGTAATGCATGAATGGAAAGAAAAAAAAAAGTAGCTGTGGATCTGAGTTCTATGATTTCTAAGTAGCCTGCTTCTTTATTTCCAATTTCTTATGATTACGGATTTGTATATAATGAGATTATAGCCAAAGCACTATGTCTTTTAATTTAAATGGCTTCAATTTCAACCAATTTGTAGTTGATAGGCTGATATTATTAACCGAGCTAACCTTTAATTGAATAAAAGATTAAACAAAAAACAAAGTATGAATTCTGTTCTTCCTATAACATGCTTCATATTTCACAGAAGATATAGAAAAACTTAATGAAACTGGAAAAATAACAAGATAAAGCTACCTCCAACCAGTCATAAGATCGTTTGAGCTCATATGTTGCATAGCCACCATCTTCATTCTGCAATGATGGGAAAAAATAAATACATTTTATACGTAGCATTAGTAATACAAGAATGAAATTAATAGTCATCTCAAATAATGGTTTATATTCATTACTTAGTAATACATGAATGAAATTAATAGTCATCTCAAATAACTGTTTATATTCATTACTTTTTTCTAAGAAGAATCTGTATAATACTTATAGTCATCTCAAAAGATAATATACTTAATACTCTCTCTCTCTCTCTCTCTCTCTCATATTATACTATTTTGAGCTTATGTAATGTTTCTTCTATCTCACTCTCTCTCTCTCTCTCGGCTATGTTCTGATTTCTTTGCAGATTCCGAATCCTCCTTTTTGTACTTATTTCAACTTTTACTGTATTATTCTTAGATATGCGATAACTCTAGTGCTAGGCATCGCCATAACTCATGTCTATGTCGGTATAGACAAATTGGGCAAATCACTCGCTAAAAAGACTGAACTCAATATAGAAATAGATATTATAATAGCACATATACCCAAACACTTAATCAAAATGGAGTTCCTGATCCTATCTATTATTGAGTTCTCTTAACTTATGTAAATTTATGGATAAAAAATTTCCCCAATCAACATTTATTGGATGCTATAGGTTCAGAACATATTCTTAAGCAGACAAATTGATGAGCTCTCATCAATGGTAGCCGCATGGTAGCCAAAGCTCTCATCAATGCATTTGAAACTCTGTTTAATATGCCCAAACTGAAGGTTTATATGTGTATCACCATATGTTTAGGCTTGTAGAAAGATGAGATAGCAAATATATATATACCACTAGTACTGCAGTGCTTTTGACTAATAAAATTAAAATGTAGGAAAATTAGGTATTCCCTAAATACATTCTTCGTTATGTCTACCACTATAAGTTTTACAAAGCCTCGCAACGCAATCATAACCAGTTAACATTACCATACCAAGGCTTTTGGCGCTGCCAATTATCTTTCCAATGAAGCTTCAGTGATATTTTAATTGATAAAAATGTTACATCGCTGTTTCAATGCAAGGTAGCGCGTTTAATTTTTAAGATAAGCAACTCAGTTGATATCAGATACAATTTGCACTAAGATACTATGTATGGTGCAGGATCCTAAAAGATGAGTGAATAACTTGGACATATTATTAAGATTAGCATCATACGTAGGGAAGGAACCAATAGTAACAAGCAAATGCATAAAATAATCACTATGATTTATTTGCTAGAACAACTTTTCAGATAATATGGCTTGAATAATCAGTCTAGCTACCTGTAATGAGAGAAGGACATTTACAGAATCATATAAACGCTTTGCATCCAATGGCTCACCAACAATATCTGGTGCAATTTTAGATAGCAAAAGAGCAGCCTGAAAATAGAACATGCATAAATCAAAACAAAAAATCAAATAAGCTAGTCTAAGTTTTTTCATCATTAATTACTTTCAGTCCTTCAGCGGTGCAGTCAGAAATTGGCCATCCATGGTCTGCAGTCGAGAAAGGCCATGCCCCTTTTGAAATGTGACGGTACCATTTACTAAGATCACCTGGACAATCCTCTAAAACCTTTCAAGAAAGAAGAAAAGAAGATATCAACAAGGACAAATCAGTGCAACTTATAATGAAAAATGTAAATAAATCACCTGTGAATTCTTAATGTATGTATGAGCTTTTCTTAGAGTTGGACCATACTCTTCAATGAGGTTAGTTGAAATAATTGCTTGGGCAGCAAAAGCAGTATCCCATAGTTGACTCCCGTTGTATCCCTGCGACAAAAATTGTTTGTGAAGCTATGTAACATTAAGTTGTTTTGACAGACTCTGGCATATGACCTTAAGAAAAGCTGTAACATCGATTCCACATATTTCATCATAGCGAGACAACAGTTATGCTCATTTCATTAGTAATCATCAGTGAGTATGTCCAGTTGAATGAAAAAATCATTTAGATAACTCTAGCAAGATGAAAACAAGTTGATTTATATGTTGACCTGCATTTTCATGCCATCTTCAGCAACCCATAGATAATCATGGACCCTTGGAAGATGCAACTTGAAGGCCTCTGAATTTGGATCTTCCACCCAACAGCAAAGCATATTTAACACCTAAAATTAACCATTGAGAATAATAAAAACTAAACAGTTAGTATACCTCAGCATTTCCTGGTTTAGCAGGAAACATAATATAAATATAAATACTATACAAGTGAAACATAGAAGTGAAAAGGTCGACACTTGACAAAGGAAAGTCACTAATCATGCAACAGTGTGTTACTATTTCGTGCTCCTTAAATATGGAAAGTAGTAGACAATAAATGGCAAGATTTGGTTATGAATTTATGGTGGCATAATAGAAGTACTCAATGCTCGTAATGTATAAGCTCCCTCTAACAAGTACCTTATTAACAGGGCCTATGCAAATATAACGAGTATTCTCATCTTCATAATGTATATGCTCAATTGCAGTCCTAGTAGCCATTTCTCTCAACTTTTTGGCAGGCCAATTCATCAAAATGGGCTCAACAACCTTGTGTAGAGATGCCCAGAGAATATCTTGCACGAGTGGGTGAGGATAGTACAAGTCTTCCTACATAAAAAACAAAATAATCCTTTTGTAACTCTTACTTAACTCTAGCACAATTAAATTGATAGTTGAATTTGAATATTAGAGAAATCAAATGTCAAGTTCTTTATGTTAGAAATATGAAACTATCCACAAGTCTTTGAGTAAGAGCTCAAGCTTTTGGGAGAGTTAATCCATGAGATGGATTATAGCACCTATGAACAAGTAATCAATTTCAAAACTTCAATTATGAACGCTTCCATTTTTCAAAATAAATGTCATTTATAGGGGAGAGAGTTAGAGATATATAGCCATTCATGTGCTTTCACATAATAGCTTAAGCTTTTGGGCAAGTTGGTCATTGACACTAGATGTGGTAGGCTATACTGATGGTTATAGACAGAGAGAAGTTTGTACTCAGGATGTGATTGGCATTAGATAAGATAGAAATCCCAGTCATGAATTGGTTATGCAGTGGCAGACGAAGTATAAGGCAGTAAAAGCAAAATGATGAATGTCATTGTGGACGATGGCAAGCTTTGGTTATGAATTTGTGATGGCATAACAGAAGTACCCAATGCTCGGGCAAGTTCCTGCATCAACTCAAGAGGAAACCCAACACGTAGTTTCACTAGAAAAAGAAACCAAAGAGAGGACCAAAATTAGGATGCTATTTTTAATGATATCATTTTGGCCCTCACAGATGATAAAACCCAAATGAAATAATATTCACATAACATTTTCATAGGATGGGTTTAGCAGTTTCACTAACCTTTGCACACAAATTTCGAGACTGATTCCAGTCTATATCATGATATGGTATGGTATAAAGCTCTTTTCTCAAAGATAATATTGTTGGTGTGATTGGACCAACAAACCTCTTGCCATATAAGTAGGACATTGGCAAATAGACCATCCGACAGTGACACCACATCCTTCCTGTTAAGCATAAAATGTGATTTCTTTTCTGTTTTGAGTAATGAATGAATGGAACATCAAACAATGTTTAGGATGAATATAGAGAATCAATTTTATAATGAAACCACTAAGAAGATTTTAAGAATATTAAATCCTTCAAGAACAGCATATACCAAATGAAGTCATGAACAGATTATGCCATCTTTCAAAAATATGAATATAATATCTATATTTTTAAACATGAATACTTTTATGTTGGCAATGGCTTTCTTGTTCCACAACACATAAAATCATACATTGGATGATAAAAGGTTCTTTGAAAGATTGAACAACAACAATCAAAGTATTTTCCCACTAGGTGGATTCAACTACATAGATCGAGTGACGGGATAATGTCCTGCCGGGGAAAAAACTTTATTTAATAAATCTTTTGTACAATTTTAAGTAAGTCACCTTGCTTAACATAAAGTCAGTATATTTATTTCTTCACCAATAAACTCAAGTTTCTTGAGCAAGTTGACAGCATTCTTTGCCTTACTTAAGATAAAGTCAGTATATTTATTTCTTCACCAACAAACTCAAGTTTCTTGAGCAAGTTGACAGCATTCTATCACCATCATTATTCCATAAACTAATAATTCTTTTCAACTTGCCCGATGTGGCCAAAAAATGTTTCAAACAATGATGCACAGGCTGATCTCATTGCTCAGAACATTTGCCCATTTCTAAAAATATTACCAAGAAACACTCAACTGCAAAGGATGGAAGCTTCTTTTGAATGTAATAAATATATTTAAGAACAGTAACAAAAAGCCAAAGCAATTCCTGAAAAAATAGTTGTGTTAAGAAACAACTCTAACTGATCCAAAAAATTTCCCCAATTCATCACCCACACCTCGGATCTCTTATTTTACCCCATCTAGAGACTAAAGAGTAAAACCTTGTTGTTGTTGTTGTTTTACTGCCTTACTGGTGGTGGTGTAAGACTGTGACAACTCATTTAACATTGTTATCCAGACAAGTGGCTAGCTCTTCCTACTGCAGAAATGTTTTTATCAAAAAATTCTTTTTATTTTTGTACTTTTTTGTAACTTTATGTCTTCTCTCAGTGCAAGTTAAAACATATAACAAGTAGAATAAGAGGAAAAAAAACCTGGATGAAATGGAAGCATGTATGGTAGGAGCCATATCTCAGGAGGTAGGGGATTATTTCCAGACCATTCATACACTCCAAGTACCTGCCACACCATGTAACTAGAAATAAATAAACCATGATGTCCATGGCTAATAATAAAATCATCAAAATAAGGCTGAGATCTTAACTGAAAGCCACATCTTCCCCCATGATGTTATAAAAGCAGCACCACCATGCCCAAGAATCCAGTCCCGACCCTTCTCCATTTCCCCTTGTCCATCATTAGGTCCCTCACCAAGCAATCTCAGAGAAACATAAGATAGGACTGAGCCAAACATGGTGCTTGGACCTTCAATATGCAAACCCCACCCACCATCTTTGTTCTGCAGTTACATTAACAAATTGTAAGTAAGAACTTCTGGGAGAGGCCCGTAGATTAAGATGAAAGATGGAGTGAACTTCTTACCTGATGATTATAGAGGTAACGGCACATTTCCTTTTTATGCTCTTCTGTCAAGACTGCATTCAGAGCCCCAGTGATTGAGAGGACAATAATCTGTTTAATCGTATATACCAGATAGTATAGAATTCTCATTTTTATCAGTGAGGAGGGAAGATGAAAACCTTAACAACAAACTAAATGAAAACACACACAGGCTTTGAAAGCAATGGTTGAAGTTTTGTCAAAACCAAGTGATTCTAGAGTATTGAGTTTATATAACACAAAACAAGCTTCAGAAATAAGATGAAGTTTTTCAAAAACATAACTTACCAAGCCAGGCATAAGAAACATGGGACCTCCATAATCTCCTGGCCAGTGTCCATCATGACTTTGGAGTGTTGAATGGAAGTTTAGGGCCCTTCTTAATGTTGTTGTCACAGTTTCTTCAGTTACATCCTCAATATCTTTGACTTTCACTTTGGGTAAAACTTCGTTCATTGGGTTCTCTTTTGCAAACTACATTGTGTTATATTGAACTTTTTGGTATAAGAAACTCATAATATAACTTTCGGTTTGACACATAGTTAGCACTAAGTTTGACACATAGTAAACCAGTTTGAATAAATAACATAATTAAGCGCTTATGCATAAACTATTCTATAATACAAGATAAAATAGTTTCAAATTGTTTTCATGTAAGCTATACGTTGTTTTCATAATCTATCCTCGAGAGCCTACTGAAATAAGCTGGAAACAACTTATCATAAGCTTTCAGAAATAAGCTAAAAACAACTTATGATAAGTTGTTCTCAGCTTATTTCTTTAAGCTCTCTATGATACTTTATAAAAACAGCTTAAAGCTCTTTCCATCTTATTTCTTCAACTTCTCCAAAATAGCTTATGAAAACAGCTTATAGTTGTTTCTAGCCTATTTCTATAAACTTTCCAGAATAACTTATGAAAACAACTTATAGCTTATATGAAAATAGCTTGACATTATTCTATCGAAAACTCTTTCGATAACTTTTCTCCCAATCAGCTGCACAAGTGCTTATGCCGGTGGATAACTAGATAAGCCCAAAAATAAGTCAATTCAAACGGAACCTAAGTATCATAACATCGAAATGGAATTAATTAACAGGAATATAATAACCAAGTATCATAACCAGTTAACCACCATATCTCCTAGAATAACATGACCGTTAAACAACTTCCACAACTAATGAAATAACTTCAAATTGGAATTAATTAACAGGAATACAATACAGCATCAGAAAAGAGAGAAGATGAACCTGAAAGCGCATAAGTAAATCAGCGCTATGTTTTTGAGTAAATCGATTATTGTAAAAATTTTGACGAGCATTTTCAATCTCCAAAAGATCTTCTGGCGATCCAAGTTTATGATCGAACTCCCAAACTTGTCTACCAACGTGATTGTTCAATGTTCGAAGCCATGGACTTCCTCCCTCAGCAGTCTTCAACTTCCACATTTTCTATCGCATTACGAGTTTCAGTGTAAAAATTAGGAAATGGAAACGATGAATCAAAATGAGTAAGAAGTAAGAGTAACGAACCGGTTTTCTGTGTTGTAATGTGATTTACAACAAGAAGCCAATCAAAGAGTAGAGAAATGGTAGTAACAATAATAATGATGAGAATGATGGGAATCAGAGTAAAGAGAGTGTGTGGATTCTGGAATGCCAAATGGAACCATTCAAGAATTCGTTAGGAGTTGTAATTAATTTTACAACAGAGATCGGAGGACGGAGCACGCAAAGTTTACTACAACTTGATGGTTGCAGGACCACACAGAGACACGAGGAAATTATATTTGCACCACCTTTATACTTATACAACCTCACACCTCTTTTCCCTTTCTCATACCCCAGACCCAGAAGATACTAAAAACCAAAAAAAACTAAAATACTAAAACGTGGTTTTTAAAAAATTAAATTGTGCACCATGCGATTTCTTTGTTTAAGATAGATTGAAAACGTAGATTAAGCTATTATTTGATATTTTGGATTTTATTAATATGACTCAACTGAAAACTAAAAATCTTACATAAAGTCCATTAAAAATAATTAAAAATTAAATAAATAGTTGAAGGAATTATTTCTATAAGCTCCTTAAAATAAATAGTTATAAGATTATATTGTTTCTATAAGCTTATAACTAAAAACGGTTGACCCAAAAAAACTAAGCCTCGTTCGGGGTGGTTTTCTGTTTTTAAATTTTCGAAAACCAAAATTAGTTTCTATTTTGAGTTTTATAAATTTCAGAAGCCAAAACCAAAACAAAACCAAATTTTGGTTTTAGTTAAGAAATTTTCAAAAATCAAAATCACTTTCAAACATAAAAATAAATATTCATCATAAAATTATCTTAAATCAAAACAACATATAACATTGGGTTTGAAAAAAATTAAAATATTACAACTATATAATCTATTTATTTACTCCCTATTTTGGGTGATTTTCTGTTTTGAAATTTTCAAAACCCAAAACCAGTTTCTATTTAGTATTTTAAAAAGTTCAGAAACCAAAATCAGATTCAATTAAGTTAAGAAATTTTCAAAAATCAAAGCTAGAGTTTAAAACTTAAACATAAAAGTGGTGGTTGACGGTAGTCGGAGTAATAGTCATCAGTGGCCAAAGTGGTTGTCGGCAATGGCCGGAGCGGTGGTTAGCATTGGCTGGAGTGGTGGTCGTCGATGACCAGATTGGTATTAGGTCACACTGGTGGTAAAAAATTGTGGTTGGCGGTGCTTAAAATAGTGGTTGACGGTAGTTGAACTTGAAGTGGTGGTTGATGGAGTGGTTTTTTTTTGTTCAATGGAGTGGTTAGTAAAACGTGGTTTTAATTTGTCAAATAAAAAACGTGGTTTTAAAAAAAAAACTAAAATACTAAAACCAGTGTTATCAGAACCAGACTGCCCAGATGGCTTGCATAAACAGCTCAATTGCTTTTAATTTAATTTTTCACGGTTTTTGTTAAAAAAGGCTTCCTGCGGGAAGCGAACCCTGCAATAAAAGGTGCTGCCGCACCTGTTAACCACTACAGCAGCTTCATATGTTGTTAATAAGCTTACAAACATGATATATATTATATATCTTACGTAAAGTATATGTAATTAGGTACTACTTATGAATTTGGATATGATGAGACCATTATTATTTTATGGTTGTTTATTTAATTAGGTACTTACGATGTGGTTATGGACTTATGGTTCTAATGGATTTGAACTTGTATAGTAAATTTGAAGAATTATGTTAATTTTGTGTTGAGAATTTGTTTTGTATATTACTAAGATATATTACAAATTTTTGATGACTTTGTTATGTACAAATTTATATATATATATGGTCTATTTTTAGTGTGTCCGGCTCATGCAGTCCGACCAAGACACGTCGATCCGACCAAAGATCCAATGACCCAGTGTCTTGGTCGGCTCGATGATCGGTCCGGTTCTGATAACGTCCACTAAACGTGGTTTTTAAAAAAATCAAATGGTGCACCATGCGATTTCTTTTTTTAAGATAGATTGAAAACGTGTAGATTAAGCTATTATTTAATATTTAAGATTTTATTAATATGATTCAACTGAAAACTAAAAATCTCACATAAAGTCCATTAAAAAGAATTTAAAATCTATCTATCTATCTACTATACTATATATATACTATATATTATAAGCAAATCAACCACCACCAATTTTACTAAAAAACCTATCACTTAAAAAGTTATTAAAACTTCATTTTGGCGTAATTTAGTAATTGACTACCAAAAAGAGATGCACACTTTTCCAAAACTAAAAAGTGATTTTTTGAAAACTAAAAAAGGTTACTTTTTGAAAAACTAGAAATAATGTAAAGAGAAGAAAAGGAGAGGAAGGAGAAAAGGAAAAAAAGTTGGAACAAAATATAAAAACTATTATGAATCAACTATCTATCTTTTAAGTACTAGCAAAAAATTTCAACCTAACTTAATGACTATTCAAATTACTAATAAATATCTGTCGCTGATACCCAAAAAAGACAAACATCTATCACTGATATATAAGAATACGAGATAAATATTTGTCATTCATAATTATAATTTTGAAGACTGCTATAAAATTACTATAAATTTATAATTATAATTTTGAAGACTACTATAAAACTACTATATACTATAAGCAAATCAACCACCACCAATTTTACTAAAAGACCTATCACTTAAAAAATTATTAAAACTTCATTTTGGGGTAATTTAGTAATTGACTACCAAAAAGAGATGCACACTTTTCCAAAACTAAAAAGTGGTTTTTTGAAAACTAAAAAAGGTTACTTTTTGAAAAACTAGAAATAATGTAAAGAGAAGAAAAGGAGAGGATGGAGAAAAGGAAAAAAAGTTGGAACACAATATAAAAACTACTATGAATCAACTATCTATCTTTTAAGTACTAGCAAAAAAATTCAACCTAACTTAATGACTATTCAAATTACTAATAAATATTTGCTGCTGATACACCAAAAAAAAAAGACAAACAACTATCACCGATATATAAAAATACGAGATAAATATTTGTCATTCATAATTATAATTTTGAAGACTACTATAAAATTACTATAAATTTATAATTATAATTTTGAATACTACTATAAAACTACTATACTATAAGCAAATCAACCACCACCAATTTTACTAAAAGACCTATCACTTAAAAAGTTATTAAAACTTCATTTTGGGGTAATTTAGTAATTGACTACCAAAAAGAGATGCACACTTTTCCAAAACTAAAAAGTTGTTTTTTGAAAACTAAAAAAGGTTACTTTTTGAAAAACTAGAAATAATGTAAAGAGAAGAAAAGGAGAGGAAGGAGAAAAGGAAAAAAGTTGGAACAAAATATAAAAACTACTATGAATCAACTATCTATCTTTTAAGTACTAGCAACAAATTTCAACCTAACTTAATGACTATTCAAATTATTAATAATTATTTGCCACTGATGCCCCCCAAAAAAGACAAACAACTATCACTGATATATAAAAATACGAGATAAATATTTGTCATTCATAATTATAATTTGGAAGACTACTATAAAATTACTATAAATTTAGTATCTATTTTCTACTATCAAATATAATATACTAATCTTTTTTGGCAGGGTTACAAAGTAACAAGCAAAAAAAAGAGCGAAAAGGAGCTTATCCATGAGAAGTAGAGACTCCAATCCAGAAGGCGGATGACACTCAATAGAGGAGCTAGAGGCGTGAAAACTCTTCTTAGCCATAATATACTAATCTACTAAAACAAATCAATTTTACCACTAGAAAAAATTCCAAAATAACTTTTCAGTCTCTTACACATAAACGGGAAGACTTAATGACTATTCAAACTACTGATATTTGCCACTGATTCCTGAAAAAAGGAAAAATAATTATCACTCCTATATAAAAAATACAGGATAAAAATTTGGCATTGATGGTTATAATATTTGAAAATTACTATAAACTTGTCGTCTATTTTCTACTATCTACTATAATATACTAATCTACTCAAACTAATAAAAAACATGATAAACTCTAACTTAGTGCATTTACTAGAGATATTTTGAATTGTTTTTAGAGTAATTAATACTGATTAAATAAATAACTGACTTAAATTACTCTATATTTGCAGGAAGGTAGAAAAAGAAAATAATATAAATGTGGGCTGAAATTAGAAGAAAGACTAACAAATAAAAGAAAACAAACCCAAGCCCATTAATGCAAGAAGGCCCACAGTGATAAAAAGAAGAAGATCCTCTTGGAGATTTCAATTAAAAGTGATGCACATGTGACTTGGACAGAAAAAAAAAGGAACTAATATAAAAGGAGAGCTTCACTTGTGAATTGGGGAGGGGGGGGGGTCGGGGGGGCTAGACACCATAACACAAAAAAAAACCACTCACACAAGAATTAAAATAGGCAAGCCGTCAACGCAAAAAGAACACAACTGACGCATACGACTAGAGAGAGGAAGATTTTGGTTACCTATTCTTGACATCGTGAGAGAGCTCTGGATGAGAAAAAGGAGACTAAATACCGAAGATCAGAAATTTCTCTATTCCGGGTTATTTTTATCTTTGTAATTTATGACTCTGTGAGAGAGCTCTGGAGGAGAAAAAGGAGACTAAATACCGAAGATCAGAAATTTCTCTATTCCGGGTTATTTTTATCTTTGTAATTTATGACTCTTAATTTTATTTCATTGTTCTTGAACACTATGGATACTTAAATCCTCTTCTAGGGTGTTAGGTGGATCTTGCAAGTTTAGAGACTTTTATGTTCTAATTTCATATTTGAATTCTAGTTTTTATTTCAATTAATATTGTCCTATTGTTTTTATCACATAATTAGGATTAGCTACCATTTTCATGTTCATAATCAATTAGTTGATCAGCGACCGTACTGCAATTAGTTGGTGGACCTATAGGATAATTGAGGCTAAAATTAATGCATGACCAAACTTTAATTTAGTCTTTCAATCATTCAACCTTTTCGTACTTTATGCTTTTCCTGAATTTAAATTCTAGCATGACCAAACTAGGGTTAATTTAGGAAAAAGAATATTAATCGCGAATGACCAAACGGATTAATAGCTTTAGTAAATGGATTGATAATTAAATAAAATAAGGAAATTCAGGTAGAATTAGACATAGAGGAATCGAAGCTTGCAAGTGAAACCACGAGCCTAGACCTCTCTCCATTGAACTAATTCTTGCATTTTATTATTGTTATTTATTTCCCTTTTTTGTTTGCTCCATTACAATTCAAATATTCGTTTGTCTAAATAATAAATAATCTCGATTAGTTTGGTACTTGCTAATTAATCCCTGTGGACACGATATCTTTTATACTACTTCTGCGAAAGAGTACACTTGCTCTAAGTGTATTTTTAACGCAACAAAACACAAGTCACTAAAAAACACATGATAATTTTTTGTCACTTATAAATAAAAAAATGGGACAAATAACTACCACTCATACATAAAAAACATGAAAAAAAATATTTGTCACTTTAAATATAGTTTATCGTACAAATTTAAAACGATATCAAAATTGAGCCAAATAATCTTTCTTATTTTACTTTTGAGCGTTGATAGAGAATAATATAATGGATTCAGCCGAATTTATCGATATAGTACCAAAGTTTTCGACGGAAAACATGTATTGAAGGGTTGGAATTCATTTTGTCAAAAAAATGAATTGAAGACTAACAATTTAATAAGAATATTTACCATAAAAAAATTATAAATCATTATTCAACTTTTCTGTCATAACAAGAAAACATTTTCTCTTATATTTGTTTTTAAATGTATATATTTTTTTTGAGTTCCAACGCGAAATATTATATGTTGTTGTTATGAAATATTATATTTTTGATTATATATATATTATAAATTTAGACTAATTAAATTTAATTAAGTCAAATCATATAAAAAACAGCACGGTACTGGTGCGTATGCACAGGTATAACACTAGTTAAATAAAATAGTTAAAGGAATTATTTCTATAAGCTCCTTAAAATCAATATTTTTAAAACCAGACTCGGTTAACTATTTTATTCACGATTGAACTGGACTGAAGCTCTTTTAAGTGTTATATTTTATCTACGATTAACTATCATTAGTAAAGGTGTCCCATGCAGTGAAATGAACAACACCTTAATCATGTCCACCTAGTAAATTTCTTTTGAACTAATGAATGGACATAAGATGAGAACCTCTAAACACTCTAGAAATATTGTCTAAGTCTTTCATATAGAAGGTTGCATATTCCCTCATACCCACATATACAGATACATCAATCATGTCCACCTAGTAAATTTCTTTTGAACTAATGTATGGACATAAGATGAGAACCTCTAAACACTCTAGAAATATTGTCTAAGTCTTTCATATAGAAGGTTGCATATTCCCTCATACCCACATATAAAGATACATCAAATACGTCTTTATAGAACTCCATGCAGTGTTATTAAACCTGAACCGACCCAATCGGTCGGACCGGTTCGCCCGGTACCTGGTTCCCTATTCGGGTCGGGCTGCTCATTGGACCAGATATGCAAACAACCCGGTATGACGTCAACAGCCCGGTGGTTGACTCGGTCAACTCGCACCTTTACCACAATTAAATTTCGGAATATATCACCAAAAACATGAAAACAAGGGGTTGATACTGAAGCGCTTACCATCTGGGCTACCACATATTGTTGATACTGAAGCGCATTACATTATATTTACCCTATTATTTCTTTTATTTCTAGCAAAACCTTTTACCTATTATTTATATCTATTTATTATGTATTCTAATACTTATATATTTGTTATTATATATTACATTTATATATTATATTTATTTGACATCTAATATTTTGTATCACATTCCATAGATTTTAGATTCTATATATTTATTAACTAGAATGTTAAATATGAGTAATTTTATTCATTTTAAAATTTGTTTTTAATTCTCAATTATATTAAATTTAAAAAGATTGACTTATAATATACTACATTTTTGTAATTCTCATAGTAATTTAATATCAAATTGATTGATACCGGGTCATGCGGGTCAATCAGTGACCCCTCGGTTCGACCATTGATCCAGTGACCTGCTCGGGTCGATCACCGGGTCAGTTTTAATAATATTGACTCCATGCGATTGAGAAGTGTAGTGCATATAGTATTCATATGTCTTCGTTTGACCATAAAACAGCAGTATCATTGAGATTCTAATACAAAATTATTATTTAAGCTCATGAACTTATATGCAACACTATCTTAAACATAACCATTAAACACAACATCAATCTTTTAACACTCATGGTTGTTCTTTCAAAATACGTTTGTCATATTATTATTTTTTTCAACCACACCCCACACATGTAAGTAGTTAAATAACTTCTTTTGAAAAAAAAATATTAGTATATAGCTTGTAATTAATATGGCTCATACATAAATTAATTACTACGACATTAATTTACGAGTAACATCACTTTAGAATTTTCCAAGATGCTTTTTTGTCGAAACCAGGGTATCCACCGCCAAACGCAGTGACTAATCTCTTCGCTGGATTGGAGGCACCTCGAAGGGTGGGACAGCTGACCCGGGGATTTAAAGCTGCTTCGTACCCAATGCGAGAATCGAATCCTCGACACTTGGTTAATGGAGGATGAGCCCCAACTGCTCAACCACACCCCCTGGGTTTAAGGGAGAATTTTCCAGGATGTAACAACGAAAACTTAATAACTTTAGTAAATTCATATATTTATTTAGACATGAAATCCATCTGCAAGAATCGTGAAATTTTTATGAGAAGTGCATTGTGTAAAATAATTGAATTCTATCTGAATCTATTTATACAAAAAAAACATGATGTTATCTGTGTGTATGCATGGGTATTCTAGTTATTCTTAAAAACTGACATGTATCGGAAGTGAATAAAAACACTAATGCTTGAATATTTCGCGAAAGAACTCACTGAGATTTGTAATCTCACCCTTTATGTTATGTTTTCAGATTGACCGGTTAAGATTAAGCGAGGCGAGGAAAAGTAGCAGCAGTTTTGGGCTACCGAGTTATGGGATCCTTCGAGGTCTATGTTTAAGTGCTAGTTCACCCTAGTCAAGAGTAATGTATTATAGTTTTTGATATTTTAGGTTTTAAGTTTGTAATTAAGTTAATGTATTATATACTAGTTGAATTAAACTTGTGTGGTGTATGAGTAATAATGAGGTGTGAGTAACCTAAGGGTAACTCAGGAATTTCACCTATTTTTTTTAACACACCTTCAACTGGACCCATAGGCACATTTACTCTTGTTTGTTGTGCGACGAATATTTGGTTTTTAGTCAGGCAAGATGCTTAGTCAGCCAATTGGGTGTTTTTTCGGCCGACTAGGCGTTTGCTAAGGCTAACTCGCATCGATCCCTTTGTTGATCAATCGATTAAGTTGAGAATGGGACTCTAATTCTCAACTGCGGGTTCCTACACTACTTTAGAAAGTGTCTAGTGTAGAAGGAGAACTGCTACTAAACTAATAATGAATAAAAATAAAGGAAAGCGATAAAGAAAAAGTAAAAATAAGTAAGGACTTGTATTGATTTGGATGTGTTCGTGTGTTTTTACAAATGTACAAGCCAACTATATACACACACACACACAAGAGCCTTCGTCGACTAGTACTACTCGAGCCAACAACTGCTCACCGTTGGATCGACTAAATTTGACTGCATGAGATCCTGACCTTTGAAGTGTTTTTTGGGCCAAAAAAAAACTCAATGATATGTTGACCTTTTTAATTTAAGTGATTGCATAAATGTAGAGAAATATTAAATGCAGAATCGAGGCCCATATAGGAGGGTCATGTACCCTCATATCTATCCATTTATGTGCAACCTCGTGTCACACGAGTGATAATGTTTGGATGCAAGGACAATCATACCTCTATGGCATATTAAGGATTATGATCCTCGCAGTGAAAAAAAAATGGATATAGATTATAATGGATGAATGAAAAACAATTTATTACCGTTAACCATGCTAGTGGTCAAAAAAATTTACCCGTTAACTATATGCTAAAACTTGAATAAAAAGTACAATCCATCATACATTTAATAAAAATTATCTTGTTCTGAGTCATTTATGTCCAATCCATCTATAAAATTATTTTAAGAATTTAAAGTCTATCTCCCTCTGACACACACATTTATTTGAGTCACTGTTCACACATATTCATTTTTATTTTTGGTTCACTTTCTCCTCTTTTGAACCTTACATTCCATTTATGTTTTAGTTTACTCTTTCACACTATATTTGGCTTGGAAAGATAAGTAGAAGGAAAGAAGATAAAATGAATATGGTTGAAGAAAAGAAAGAGAGCGAGAGAACATAGAAAATTTTGTTTAGTTGGTTGGATTGAGTGAAAATGAGAAATAAGCACCTAATCAGAATACCATATAAAATTTTAAAATTATTAATAAAGTAAAACAAATATTTCTTAAAATGCAAAATAGATTATTATAAAATAGATAGTACAAATCATTAAAAATATAATCTTGACTTCATAAAACCTCTCGCCTCACGATCTCATAAATCATTCAAATTTATTTTCATAAAATATTTTATTGCACTAAATTCATTTCAATTCTTAATCAATTTTTTCTACAGTCAAAAAATCTATTAAATATACTTTACTGAAATGGTGTAAAATTTATTTGCCATTGATTCCTATTACTAAAATTAAATGAACTTATATTTAGAATTAAATCCTATTAATATTTTAAAAATAAGATAGGTACAAAATCAAATTTGAATATGATATAGATATAAATATTTTAATAACTTCATTTAAATATTTTTTAATCTTATAATTAAATTTGAAGGACTTTAAGTAAGAATTTCAGTTTTCATTTGAGTATTTTCTTTGACAAAAATTGAGTCATACTAATAAGGAAAAAACTTAGGTGAGATTCGTGTTGTTTTTCAATCACATCATGACACTTGTTAGTGAAACAGGTGTATTAAAGGCCCGTTTGGAGCTTATGGAAAACAACTTATGGAAATAAATAAGTTTTCATATTAACTCATAAGTTCTCACTAACAAAAGTTATATCTCCATAAGTTGTTTTTCCATAAGCTTAAAATAAGCTCTATCCAATCGAGCCCTAATTATCTTGAACATAATAGACTTTTTATTAAGACTGTTCTCATGCTCACATTATTTTGAGCACATTTTGAATGGGTTAGTTGGAAACAGTTGAGAAATAGCCACCTAAAATTCATGTAGATGTGATGGAGGAATTTGTAAGGTGGAAAATTGAAAGACAATTGTGGCATTGATAAGATAGGTGTCGCCTTTATTTTAATGGTCCCACCAGCGGTATACCCGTGCATACGCATGGGTACTGTCGTGTTCTTTGTATGAATTGACAAAGTTAAAAATTAATTAGCCCAAATATATAAAAAATAAAAATATAAAAGTATCACTTTTCGTAAAAATATAAAAATATATAAGAGAAACTATTTATCCCGTTAATTATATCGATAAACTCGGTGGAAACCATTATATTATTCTCCACTCAAACATAAAATAATAAAGATTATTTGGCTCAGATTTTGTCCCGTTTTAAATTTGTACACTAAATTATATCTGTGTTTTCCGTATTTTTTTTAGAAAAGTAAATTATAGTAGATAGTAAAAGATAGATAGTAGATTTATAATGGTCTTAAAAATGATAATTATCAATGAAAAATATGTATACCGTGTTTTTTATATATCAGTGCAGTTATTTTTCCTCTTTTTAGATATCAGTCACAAATATTTTCTCATTGTGTTTTAAATATTAATCAATAGCTGAAATAGTCATTAAGTCTTCTTATCTTTTTAGATAGTAGATTTATAGTGTTCTTCAAAAATGATAATTATCAATGACAAATATGTATCTCGTATTTTTTTATATATCAGGGCAGTTATTTGTTCTCATTTTAGGTATGACAAATATTTGTCATGTGTGTTTTAAATATTAATCAATAGTTTAAATAGTCATTAAGTCTTCTTGTTTTATTAGATAATAGATTTACAATAGTCTTCAAAAATGATAATTATCAATGACAAATATTTATCCCGTGTAGTACATCAGTAGATTATAGTTGTTGATGTGGCATATCCTCTTATACACACGGGTATGTCTATGATGAGGTGGCAAGTCAAAAGGTCAACAATAGGGTATTTGGGTAATTTCCTCATCTGATGTGATTGAGTGAAATTGGGAAATTTGGGGCTTGGGTTGTGAGGGGGAAACACAAGGGAAAAAACCTTATTGTAATTATCTTGTAAATTGATTCTGATTCAGTAAATTGGATTGAAGGAATTCCTCAATCCCCCAGATGTAAACAACTTAATTGTTGTTGAACTGGGTCAACAAAGATTCTGTGTTCTTCTCTTCTTTCCCGAATTTCTCTGCTGCGAAATTGTTCTTTTTCGGTTCGCGTTTTAATTCGATTCTGTTGCTGTTACTGTGCGAATTGTTGTTGTTGTTACTGTGCGAATCCTATGTTGCTGCTGTGCTGTTTCTGCAGGTTGTGTAGCTGCTATTTCTGCCGTTTTCTGCAGGTTGTGTTGCTGCTGTTTCTGGTTTCTTGCAGGTTGTAGCTGCTGTTTTCTGGTCTGGATTTTCTGTTCTATTGCAGGTGGTTTATTTCGGTGTCATTTTTTGGTCCGTTTCGTGTTCGGTTACGCATCTTGGAACCCAACAACTAGTATCAAGAGCGTCTGTTGGGTTGAAGTCGCGTTCATGGAGATGGGAAAGTTCAACATCGAAAGGTTCAATGGAAAGAATGACTTCGGTCTTTGGAGAATGAAAATGCGCGTGATTCTCATTCAACAAGGACTCGAAAAGGCTCTAGAAGGGGAAACCAAATTGCCGGCAACGCTATCGGAAAAGGAGAAGAAAGATATTATGAACAAGGCTCATAGCGCTATAATCTTGTGTTTGGGTGATAAGGTACTCCGTGAAATCTCTAAAGAAAAATCGGCCGCGGCTATTTGCGCTAAGTTAGAAAGTCTCTATATGACTAAAACCTTAGCAAATAGGCTTTATCTCAAACAAAGATTATATACGTTCAAGATGAATCAAGGAACCCCTATAGGAGATCATTTGGATGAATTTAATAGGTTGATTTTGGATCTTGAGAATATAGAAATAAAGATCGAGGATGAAGATCAAGTTTTGTTGTTGATTAGATCGTTACCGAGTTCTTATGACACTCTATCGGATATTTAATCTGTGGAAGGGATTCAATAAGTCTTGAAGAGGTTCAAAGTGCTTTAATGTCCAAAGAACTCTCCAAGAAATCAAGCCATAGGGAAAGTGAGCAATCCAAGAATCTAATGGTTACAGGGAGGTCTGAGAAAAGGGAAAAAAAAGGCTAAGAACAAGTCAAGATCAAAATCAAGACCCAAGCACAATAGGTGTTACATATGTGACAAAGAAGGACATTTTAAGAAAAATTGTCCTGAGAAGAATCAAAAGAAGAAGAAGGCTCAATACAAGGAAGAAGAAGGAAGTGCTTCCATAGCCTCAGATGGCTATGATAGTTGTGAACTTCTGTTTGCCGCAGGGGATGACTGTTGTGAAATTCTGGACAACACCAGTGACATAGAAAGTGAGGCTCCAAGTACTGATGAGGATGACAGAATTGAGATTCTGGTTGCTGCAGATGAGGAAAGGGTTGAATCAAATTCAACAGCCAGCACATCGGGAAATGATGACTGGATTCTTGACTCGGGGCGTTCGTATCATATGTGTCCTAAAAGGGAGTGGTTCGTTGAGTACAAGCCATACAAATGAGGACAAGTGGTGATGGGGAACAATAAAACATGCAGAGTAATTGGTATTGGGACTGTGAAATTGGTCTTAGCAGATGGTTCGATAAAGATGCTAACTAATGTTAGGCATGTACCAGATCTAAAGAGGTCTCTAATCTCACTTGGAACTTTGGAAACTGCTGGCGTTAGTTTCAAAGGTGAGGATGGTGTATTAAAAGTCACGAAGGGCTCAAGGGTTGTATTGAAAGGAACAAAGAAAGGAAATAACTTGTATGTGCTCATGGGTAGCACCTTAATTGGTGAAGCACAGGTGGTTAGTTCAAGCAACAACAAGACACTCATATAGCACCAAAGACTTGGGCATATGAGTGAAAAGGGTATGAAGGAACTTGATAAACAAGGGCTATTGTGTGGAGATAAGATCTCAAACCTTGAATTTTGTGAACATTGTATCTTTGGCAAGCAGACAAGAGTAAAATTTGCTACCGGAATTCACAAGACTACAGAGAAGCTTGGCTACATCCACTCGGATCTTTGGGGGCCATCTCAAACACCAACACATGGAGGAAAGAGGTATTTCTTAACCCTTACTGATGATTTTAGCAGGAAAGTTTGGATTTACTTATTAAAAGCAAAAGATGAAGCATTTAAAACTTTTGTTGATTGGAAGAAAAAGGTTGAGAACCAAAATGGCTTAAAGGTTAAAGCAATAAGGACCGATAATGGTTTGGAATTTTGTAACGAGGAGTTCAATAATTTTTGCAAAGAACATGGGATTTATAGGAATCTCACTGTTAGAGGAACTCCTCAACAAAATGGTTTAGCGGAAAGGCTAAACAGGACACTATTAGAGAAATTAAGATGTATGTTATCTTGTGCTAACCTTCCAAAATCTTTTTGAGGTGAAGCCGTGCATAAAGCTTGCTATCTTGTTAATAGGAGTCCCTCCACTGCTTTAAACTTTAAGACACCACAGGAAGTTTGGACGGGGAAACCACCAAACTTAAACAATTTGAAAATCTTTGGTTGCCTGACCTACTTCCATGTGAGTGAAGGAAAGCTAGATCCAAGAGCAAAGAAAGGTTTATTCATGGGATATCCTGACGGTGTGAAAGGCTATAGAATATGATCTATAGATGAGAAAAAGTGTATCATAAACAGGGATGTGGTATTCAAGGAAACTGAGTTGACTAAGGGTAAAGAAGCAAAAGAGACCCTTGATAAAAGTGAACTGAATAGTGAGTTTCAAGTTGAGGTGGATGGTGTGTGAAATACGTGTGCAAGTATACACAGTCACAAGTTATAGTATAAAAGATCGAACCCAAAGAGATTGGATTAACTCTTGTAAATGTTGTTGAAAAGA
The DNA here is from genome assembly GCA_963573325.1 of Astragalus glycyphyllos. Classification (NCBI taxonomy): domain Eukaryota; kingdom Viridiplantae; phylum Streptophyta; class Magnoliopsida; order Fabales; family Fabaceae; genus Astragalus; species Astragalus glycyphyllos. Next base: position 4,220,794 of record OY754313.1, on the reverse strand, counting down.
GATGTAAACTAGTGCAAGTACACTATTCAGAATGTTTGGTTTTGATTGAAGTTGAAATGAAAATAAATTAAACAGAAAGCAAGTAAATTGTGTAAGAAATCAGTTGAGAATGAAAGTTGGGATGTTTTCACAAGTTAAATCACTTTTGAGTGTATTGTGTTTTCTTGTGGTGCAATTGCACTTAGTGCAGTTGCATCAGTTTGTGCTGGTCAGCTACTTTCGTCAGAGTTTCGTTATAAGCTCTATATGATCCTGTTTTTTTGCGGTAAAGAGTAGGGTTGTCAGTGCCTCTCTTGCCCCCTTACAGATGATCCAAATTGCTTAAATAAGTACACTCTTGTATCTTAAGTTCTCTACACTTTGATGTAAGGACTATGTTAACCTTAAGCTAAGAATTAACAAGGAATTAACAAGCTAACTTCATTAAAACAAGTTTAACAAAAAGCTTCATTAAACACTTATCCTTACTTAGTTCTTGATTTCTAGTTATAAGCCAATTAAGTGAATATAACTCTACTTGTTCTAAGTGATCAACCTTAAAACAAGATTAAGAATTTAAACACAAGAACTAAAGTGCTTACACCATTTGAAAACACAATAATTTTCCTCAAAAGATCATTGGAAAGCTAGAACATCCCAACTCAAAAGAGTTTAGCTCATGATGGGCATGATAAAGCAAATATAAGTGAATGAAAGCATATTGCAATGAAGAAAAGTACAAGAGGATTCAAAAGAGTAACAAATGGAAATCTCTTGCATATATTTGCTTACAACCAATTTCTTGCACCTATTAGCTCTTTGAAGAAGTGAAGAAAGAAGTTGTCAATTTCCTCTCACCTTCCTCTCAAAACACTATAAAACTAAAAGAAAAATAAAACTTTGAAACTAAGAAAAACTAAACTAAAAAGATGAAGAAGAATTAAAAAGAAGATGATTCTTCAAGTGAGATTTTGGGTCCTATTTATAGCCTTGGGAGATTTCCTTGATTGGAGGGTTTCCTTGATGATCAAGCTGACCAAAAGTATTAACCATGATTACTTTTAAAAAGTAAGAGATCATCTTCAATTTCAGCACTCAACCTTTGAAGAGAGGTCCAATTATATGTTGCCACATGTTCTTCAATATAAATGTTTATGACGCCTTTTTGATTGTGGGCACCTCCTTTGGTAAGTGACCATGTGACCCCATGTGACTTCTGAGCTAGCAGCACTCCAACTAAGCATTATAGCAATGGTATGAATTGAGGTGCTTTCAATGTGGGGTTGTGAGCTGCTCTCGGTACAGAGTGGTGCAATTGCACCTAATGCTGTTGCACTAGCTGGTGCAATTGCTCTAGACTGCGACTGCACTAAATAAACACATCAAACATACCAATATACAATAAAATGCTAAGTTATGGGCTTCTTTTATCCTAAAACTATAAATGTTGTTATTTTATTCATACTTACATATTTAACACATAATAGACTTGATTTTTGGCAATTATCTAAGTGTAAAAGCACAAATAACTCTATATAAAATAGAGTTATCAGTGGAGCTTGATGATAAACCTAGTGATACTGTCACTAATGTTGATCAACAAAATGAAATTGTGGATCACAATAGTGAGGCTAATTCTGAATCCGAAAGTGACGAATCAGAGGAAGATTACTTACTTTGCAGAGACAGAGTTAGAAGAGAAATCAAGCCTCCAAAAAGGTTTGGGTATGAATCAAATACTGCTTATGCTTTAAACACAGCTGAAAATCTATTGAATGATGAACCTGCGATATACAATGAAGCCATAAACAGTAAGCAAAGTCATGAGTGGGGTCTTGCCATGAAAGAAGAGATGGATTCTCTCTACAAGAATCAAACATGGAAGCTTGTGAAGAAACCAAGTGGAGTGAAGCTAGTAGGTTGCAAGTGGATTTATAAAAGAAAAGAAGGTAACTCTGATGGGGATCCACCTAGATACAAAGCTAGGCTTGTTGCAAAAGGATACACTCAAAGGGAGGGAATAGACTATAATGAAATATTCTCTCCGGTTGTGAAGCACAGTTCCATAAGAGTGGTATTGGCCATTGTGGCTCAATTTGATCTATATCTAGAACAAATGGATGTGAAAACAACATTTTTACATGGGATACTTGAGGAGAGGATCTATATGACTCAACCAAGGGGATTCGAGGTGAGGGGCAAAGAGGATCATGTGTGTCTACTTCAAAGGTCTCTCTAGGTGTTGAAACAATCTCCAAGACAATGGTACAAGAGGTTCGACACTTACATGTTGGATATTAAGTTCAAGAGAAGCACTTGTGACAACTGTGTCTACTATAAGCAACTAGATGACACAAATTACATCTATTTGCTTCTATACGTAGATGACATGCTCATTGCAAGCAAGAGCAACCATGAAATCATCAAGCTCAAGAATCTTCTAAAGAAGGAGTTTGAAATGAAAGATATGGGGGAAGCTAAGAAGATCCTAGGTATGGAGATCAAGAGAAAAGGAAATGGGAAAGGGTTAACTGTCACTGAAGAACGTTACTCCCGGAAGGTAATTACTAGATTCAACATGACTGAAGCTAGAAGTGCAAACATTCCTATTGGGTCTAAATTCAAGTTGTCTCAAGATGATTGTCCTCATTCTGAGGAAGATAATAAACAAATGGCTAAAGTTTCTTATGCTAGCAGTGTTGGTAGTCTCATGTATGCCATGGTTTGCACAAGACCTGACCTAGCTTATGCTCTAAGTCTAGTGAGTAGGTATATGGGAAATCCTGGCGAGCAACATTGGTTAGCGGTGAAATACATTTTGAGGTACTTGAAAGGTAGTGTGAAACTTGGTCTAAGTTACTCCAAGGATGATCAAGATTCAAGTGGAGTAGTTGAGTATGTGGATTCGGACTTTGCCGGGGATAAGGACAACAGAAGATCTCTAACCGGGTATGTGTTCACATTGTTCGATAGTACTGTGAGTTGGAAAGGTCATTACAACATGTAGTTGCTCTTTCAACTACAGAGGCTGAATATATAGGTGTAACAAAGGCAGTGAAAGAGGCTCTATGGTTGAAAAACTTGGTGAATGAACTAGGCATCAATCAAGAGAGTGAGAAAGTGTTTTGTGACAATCAAAGCGCAATTCATCTTTGCAAGAACCAGTCCTTCCATGAAAGGACTAAACACATTGATACAAGACTCCATTGGATCAAGGACATCATTGCCGAAGGAAGGGCTCAAATTCACAAAATTCACACGGCACACAACCAGGCTGATTTTATCATCTTATGTGTGTGGCTGGAAATTGGTTTCACGGTTCTCTCCACTCAAGCGTAACATCCATTCTCCTCTCAAGCTCTCTCAGGTAGTTTCATTTCTGTTAGCAACTTGTGGCTGAAATTCATCACTATCTGGATATAAATTGTGGCTAACAGATTCGATTCAGTGAGTTTTTCATCTTCTTTATTCTAGGGATTGTGATTGAGTGAAATTGGGAAATTTGGGGCTTGGGTTGTGAGGGGGAAACACGAGGGAAAACCTTATTGTAATTCATCTTGTAAATTGATTCTGATTCAGTAAATTGGATTGAAGGAATTCCTCAATCCCTCAGATGTAAACAACTTAATTGTTGTTGAACTGGGTCAACAAAGATTCTGTGTTCTTCTCTTCTTTCCCGAATTTCTCTGCTGCGAAATTGTTCTTTTTCGGTTCTCGTTTTAATTCGATTTCGTTGCTGTTACTGTGCGAATTCTGTGTTGCTACTGTACTGTTTCTGCAGGTTGTGTAGCTGCTGTTTCTGCTGTTTTCTGCAGATTGTGTAGCTGCTGTTTCTGCTGTTTTCTGCAGGTTGTGTTGCTGCTGTTTCTGGTTTCTTGCAGGTTGTAGCTGCTGTTTTCTGGTCTGGATTTTCTGTTCTATTGCAGGTGGTTTATTTCGGTGTCGTTTTTGGTTCGTTTTGTGTTCGGTTACGCGTCTTGGAACCCAACAATAGTAGATAGTAGATTTATAGTAGGTTTTTAAAATTATAATTATCAATGTCAAATATTTGTCCCACGTTTTTTTATATATCAGTAATAGTTATTTGTCCTTTTTTAAGTATTTGTCATTTCCCAAGTATTGTGATCACTGTATATATCAGTGGTAGTTACTATGTGTTTGGTGGCATAGTTGCTTGTAATGTTGTATTGTGCTGACATTACTTACAGGAAATGATTGCCACAATTTTCATCCTTTTTGGGAAAGCAAAAAAGCAGCTAGAAAGTGATGTGTTGTAGTCATTTCTTCATAAAGAAATTTCGGAAGCGTCTGATACAAACATAGTGAATTGATTAAGTGAAATGAGTTCATGAACAAAACCCATCGACTTTACTAAGTTTTTGGTTGCGTAGTTGCTTCTGACATTACTTGAAAGAAATGATTGTCATGATTTACATATATTCTGGAAAAGCGAAAAATAGCAACTGTATGTATTGATCAGTTTCTTCAACAACAATGTTTTGAAATCCCTGATACGAACACAAGTAACCGATCAACACAACTCATTTCAGGAACAAAACTCACCAACATTTCTCTTTTCACAAAAAATAAAAAGCGAAATTTCATAACCATTGTTGTGCTAGCTAATTTCTCTTTCTGTCAAGATCTTATGTTCCTAGCTATATAAGACTCCTTCAGTCCATCATTCATTCATCAAAAATTAGTAAATTATACAAGCATAAGATGAAGAGCTTGATTGTTGTATTTCTAACCTTGTTGGCATTGTTGTCCCTCAGAGTGAGGAAGCAAGGAGAACGATGTTTCCTTGTGCAGAATACCTCACTGGTGGTGGTGGTCCCGACCCTCCAACTTCTGGTTGTAATGGTTGTGTAGATTTGAAATCTTCAGCACCCACTAAAGATGATCGACATGCTGCATGTGAGTGCATGAAAGAAGCGGCTAACCAATTCATTAACTTAAGGGAAGACTTGGCTGAATCACTTCCCAAAAAGTGTGGGGTTGAGATAGGCTTTTCCATCAACAAGGATATAGATTGCAATGGGTATGCTCTGAATATTTCTTGCTTTTTTAAAGATGCTTTTTAAATAAATATATTTATTGTTTCGAAAATACAACAAAAAGTGTTTAGATTTTGATTTTGGAAAGAATTAAGTTTGAAAATAGGGCTATTTCAGTACAAACAATATGTTATGAAAGTGAGTATAAAAAGAGAAAATACATAACCATATTTGTGTCTCATGTAATAATTGTTATAAAAATAATTACTTTTATATATACTTATATATATATATATATATAGTAATGAAATTTAAACCATCACAATCTTTTTTTAAAAAAAAATTTACGAAACTTTTTGTACCAAAATCTTTTTTTAAAGGTCCTCTGGTGTAATTTTGTTTTTATGATACTATATTCCTTTATCTCTCTATGTCACTTTTATGTTTTCAATAAGTCACTTTTATGTCAATTACTATGTTTCCCCTCAAAAGATGTTGTGATAAAAAAATTTTCACATAAAAAAATGTTGTGATAATTTTTTTAGTTATAGGTAGTTTAGTAAATTTGGTAGTGGGGGTTTATCCTATAGCATAGAAGATAGATAGAGTATTTAAATACAAAAGTTTGACAACAAAATTGACTATTAAGTTTTTTATTTTTATAAATTAGGTATTCTCTACGCGTAACTGTAGAGACTATCCTCTCGAGTCGGGTAGAACCACAATGGCGGCAAAGCTCCCTCATGAGATTTAACACTGCTGCATGCCCAAGGCTGGATTCGAACCCTGACCTTGGTTAAGTTGAAAGAGACATCTACCATCTCATCCAAGTGCTCTTGAGTCAAATTGACGATTAAGTTTGATTAGGGGTGTCAAAGTGATCCATTTAGCAACTAGATATCTAGTTCGTTCATAACAAAATCCGTCCAATCCGTCTATTACAACAACAAAAAATTATTAATGGATTGGATTGGATCCATCCATTATTTTTTTTAAATCCAATGGATTACAAAAAGTACACAATCAAAATCCATTGGATAATTATTAAAATATTTTATAATATCATAATCATAATCATAAGTATATTAAATCAGGATTTTGTCCACATAGGCGTCCACGTAAGACCAATCAAAAAATGCCACGCATATCTCTGAAAAAATACGTGGCAAGCCACGTCATCCAATGGTTTAATCTGGACGGCTCTGGAGCATAGTTACGTACGACTCAACAATCTGGACGGCTCTCAGTCCACGAATTTGCGGCTCCCATTCTGCTGCAAAAAAACGGAATTCATCCCACATGTAAATCCGAACGGTGGTGAACAAAAGTTACATATGAAGCAACATCTGGACGGTTGACAATCAACAAAATTGCGGCTCCCATAATTTAGGAAAAAACATTAAAGTAGGGGAATCAAATAATTAATCCTCACAGCTCTTTCTCTTTCTTCTTCACTCTCACGACAATTTCAAACTTATTTGAACTCATCTAGAGACATTTAAAACTTTCAACTAACAAAAATAAAAGAAGAGATAAGTAAATGAAGACATGTAACTACAATTATGCCTCAATACAACAATATTAAAGAAATCCAAATCGAAATACAACTACAATTATAATATAACGAGTCAGATGCAATACGTATTGAACTCTTATGGGTAAAATTTTGATTCTAGCAGTTTAAGCAATCTAATACACGAAAATAGTAGAGTCATGATTCAAATCATTGTTAAAGGCTCTAATGGTCAGTAAACGATTCTTTATAAAAATCATTTAGTTTTATTCAACAATATATGAAAATTCAATCTTCTTCAACCTCGCATTCTAAACACAAAATCAAAACCACAGAATCTGAAAAATCAACGACACAACCTATTCTTCAATTTTCTAAGAACGTTGTAGATTCAAGACAAAATCAGAAAAATCAAAATCTGAAGAATTCAACAACACAACCCATTCTTCAACATCATATCTGAAGAATCGTTCCAAATAACGCAATTAGCAGGTACATCACAAACCAGATAATGTACTCCGAGCAAACCACAAAACGGACCCGAAGCACAAAAAGGAAAGTAAAAACACAGTAGAACAAAAAAAGGAAAAGATGAATGAAGATTAATCTATTTGATTAAAAACCAAAAGAAATATAATATAAGAAAGACAAAACCTTTAGCATCGTAATCGCGCCTCTTTGTCGGATTTCGCAGCCGATTGACTAGAGCTCCCGGTTGATGCGCGACGCTCAATGCGTGAGGACGACGATCCATAGTGTGTCACCATTGATTAGATCGATTTTCCATGATGAGGGACGCGAGGGTATCTGTTTACCGTGGCTTTTGGTAAACATTGCTAGTTTGAAATTGCTTCTGTTTGTAGGATCAACTAGTAAATCCTAAGACCATTTGTGTTAAAGTTTTTTTCCAGAATTATGCGTGTTCTTGCGGTTTTAAAGAAAAGAATGAAGATAACTGCCAGTTTCACGCGAAACCGTCGAATTTCTTCAGATAGGGACGAAGTGAAAACAAAGAAAAAATTGCAGAAAAGCAATAGAGAAAGCAAATTAAAATGCATTAATTGAAAAGAAAGTTGGTACACAAACAGTACATTCTTCTCTGACTCGTTTTCTCTGTAATGTGTTGGAAGTTAGAGCGTGAGAATTCTGTAGTGAGTTTGTGACCCCTTTTTCCTATGAGAAACTACTATTTATACAAGGAGGGAAAACACTAAAACTAACTAACTGTACAGAGAATTTAAAAAAGAAAACTGCTTCAGCCTTCAACTAGGGTAACTGCCAGAACTTCAATGGCGGGCACTTGATTTTGACCTGCTATTGAATCTCAGCCTTCTTCTCGTCGAAATATCACCCTTCAATTCTTGTTAAGTCTAGGCTTTGTCGAATTTGCCTTCTGATACAACTCTTCTGTGTCGAAACCAACACCCTCTTCTGAGAAAACCAAAGTCAAACCCCGTTGACTGCATTTAATTTAGCCTTTCGAAATTACAGGCTAACAAATTGCCCCCCAAAAATGTCTTTTTCGACTGAAGCTTTATGTAAGGCAGAAAAAGTGACATTTTTGAAGATTCCTTTTTAACTGCTCTGATGACGTCATTAACATCACGTTGCAGCATTGATGAGACGTTTCAGTGAAAAGTGCCTTTTGGCGCCACCATTTCAGAGTTAGTGAGCCACGTTTTGCAATGGAACTCCCCACTACTCATTACGAGTAACTGCCCCTTTAAAGAAAAAACTCGAAGGTTTCAAACCCTTTACACTCAACAGCTATATAAACCATCCTTTCTCTTCATTTCACTCTTTCTGAAATCTTTCACGAACCTCTTCTCTTCTTTTCTCTTCTAGAACATACCTGCGCTTTCTAAACTCAGAAACTCAGAACTCACTTAGTATCTTGTATTGCTCATCAATGGCGTCTCGTCTCAAGCTCGAACTTCTGCAACCGCTACTGGCAAGCAACAACTCATTGTTGAATCTTCTCAAGCCCAAGATCCTGTGTCAATCTCACACACCTACTCTTCTGGAAAACATTTTTGTGTCGCTGAACCTGACCTTGAAGATCCGCGAGCTCAAAACTGGAAGTCACAAGTGATCATCCCTGGTCTTGAAAATTACACACATGCTTTTCTTGGTCCTCTTCCTGATTTTCTTCCAGAACCACCAAAAATCCAGGAGATTTTTCCTAGCTATCGTCATTATAGCGCTAGAATCTTCCATGAAGGTCCTTATGAAATAAATTTCATGGCTACACGAGTTTTCAGATCTGCACCTCATGTAGGGCACGAAGCTTATATTAATTGGCTCAACAAAATCGAGTCGAAGAAAGGTGACTTCTGGAAGACTCAAGGTATTTTCGACCTCGTCCAGTTGTCAAGGTATGGCCCTAAATATCAAAGTTCTATGCTTATCGCAGCACTTCACTTTTGGGAGGTTACTACCAACAGCCTTCATCTGAAATGTGGTATGCTCACTCCCACCTTATTAGACGTAGCTGCTATCACTGCACTTCGACCAACGGGCGAGATCTTCGAACCCGACAGAGCTTCAGATACTTACAATTTCACTTTCCAGCGTGCCACTTTTGTTAGGTATATCGAAGATCAACACGTCCTCGACAGTGATGAGGTTTCTGATAAGGAACACATAGCTTTCCTTACCTTATGGTTGTCCCATTATATTTTCTGCTCTTCGTCACTTCAAGTTGCAAAGATGTATATCAATTTGGCTACTCAGATTCATAATGGTCGAAATATCTGTCTCAGCAAACTTATCCTAGGATCTCTTTACGAAGCTTTAGGAGACGGGGCCCTTTAAATGAAAAACTCTAAGCCTCAATCCTCTTTACTGATTTCTGGGCCTATCTGGTTGTTTCAAATGTGGTTTCTTGCCACTTTTGAATCGAGACTCCAATTGATCTGTCCCAAAGACCAAATCTGGATGATCAAAAGGAGAAACGTCGAAGGGATAAGACTTGCTCTCCTAAAACCTAGGGAAATTGGTCAATCAAGTGAAGACCAATTCTCTGATACTTTTGACATGCTATTGAATTGCAAGTCTTTCACTCCTTCAATGGCACCATTTGTACACAGAACCCATGGACCTCATTGGTTCCTCAAAAAATTTCCCGCAACACCCATTGACTCCGATGACGAACTCCATGAAATCTGGCGAGCCTATTTGACTCCTTGCTGGTTATCGCTTAGGATTTCGCCAAGCAAAGGTTCGACTCACTATGGATTGACAGGATACCAGCCAAATCTAGTGGCGAGGCAATTCGGACTGTGCCAACTTCGACCGGCCTCTTTTTACAAGTCGAAAAAATCTTTGATATCCCCAGATAATGAAAGGGACTACTGGCATCGACTTACCATGGCTGCTCAGTGCATTCCTACCTTCATTCCTTTGAAATACAACCCACTTTTCGCTTGTACTAAGGAATTTCTCCAATGGTGGTCAAGCTATTATGCACCTAAACTGGCTGCTTGTAACACCCCGATTTTAGCAATTTGGGATTCTTTTAGTATGTGCTTGTATTAAATTATTTTGATGGCTAAGATTAAATTATTTTAATCTATTGTGTGTTTGAGATATGAAAATATTTTGAAGTATTATTTAAGTGTATTTTCATACCACGCTAGTAATATAATGACATTATTATTTTATCATTTTATCTAATTATTTCGTTATAGACTATTTAATTTTGAAATTTTAGTATTTTAATTGATTATTTTATCTTATAAAATATGAGTATTTGGGATGTTATTTATTTTGAAAATTATTTTGGGTTATAGAAGTGTGGGAATAGTATGTATATTTAAAATGAGCTTTAAAATGGATTTAAATGAGTATTTAGAGATTTTTACTCGTACAACCACGCTATTTTTGCTTCTCGCACCCCTGTCACTAACAAACCTTCCCAACCCAGTCCATTTGTTCCATCCCACACCACAAAGTCACTGGACTTCGGCCCACATCCCCGACCCAATCCGCAAGTCCCACTCCTTCTCTTCTATGCGCTTCCAACACTCAAAATACCTAATTGCTCTTTTCTTCAACTTCCCTCACATGTGAAGAGAACCACCCACTATGGCAGTAACTCCATGATCCGCAGAACAGCCACAAAACCACAACAATCTGATTGTGTCTCACGATCTATCATTTCCTCCTCCCTCAGTTCCAATCCTACTCATGTTAATGGTGTAATACCCCTTATTCTTGGTCTCATTCTCTCCTTGTTAGCTGGTTCTATTAGCAACAAAGTTTACCATATAATTGTTGGAGAAGCATAATTGTGCGTTAGGTGTTGGTGTTCTTGTTATATAGTTATACTTGTAAAGTGGTTGTTGTTTTGCTATTTTTAAATAGTACATATACTAAAGTTGTTAAGTTGTTGTTGATGTTAAGTGATTAAATTGTGGATGTTGTTGCTGCTGATGGTAAGTTGTTAAGTTGTTTTGTTGTTGGTGTTGTTGTGATGTTGCGATTGCTATTGTCGTTCGTTGTTGTTGTACATAGTTGTTGTTATCGTTATTATTGCTACTGTTGTTGTTGTTGTTTGCCGTCGTCGCAATAGTTGTTGTCGTGGTTAATAGAGCACTATCGGGCAAGGTATCCCGTTCGGGCATGGTTTCCCGGTCCTCACATTGTCGTTGTTAATAAGGCACTATCAGGCAAGGTATCCCGTTCAGGCATGGTGTCCTGGTCCTGTGCTTGTCGTTGTTAGTAGGGCGTTATCGGGCAAGGTATCCCGTTCGAGCATGGTTTCTCGGTCCTGTTGTTGTCGTTGTTAGTAGGGAATTATCGGGCAAGGTATCCCGTTCAGACATGGTATCCTGGTTCTGCGCTTGTCGTTATTAGTAGGGCGTTATCGGGCAAGGTATCCCGTTCGAGCATGGTATCTCGGTCCTGCTGTGTTGCTGTCGTTGCTAGTCAAGCAAGGTATCCTGTTCGGACATGGTATTTCGGTCTGTTTGTTGTTGAAGTATCTCCTTCCTCGTTGTTGTCGTCGTCGTTAGACTGTGTTTGTATTGAGTTGAGTCTGTTGAAGATTTATGTTGTGATCCACTGCTTTAGGTATGCGCGATTGTTTGGTCTGGCCTAGTGTCAGTGTTGACTGGATTGATTTGTTGTTGTTGTTGTTGTTGTTGTTGTTGTTGTTGTTGTTGTTGTTGCTGCTGGCATGGTAATTGTATAGTTTTACATTCGTTGATTTTGCATGCCGCATGAAAAACTGTTTTTGCATGATTGCCTGGTTGATGTCGTGTGCGTGTGTGTTGGGAACACTCGCTGAGATTTTTATCTCATTCTTTTAAATTCCATTTTTTTTTACAGTGAATCACCAGGAAGCATTGAAGATAGATTGTTAATGATTTGTATTCCTTTGGCATTAGATTAGTCAGGACGTAATTTGTAAATAAAGATATGACGATGTAATGCTAATTTATATAGATAGATAATTTGTATTGTTGTACTTAGAACGAAGTATAAAATGAATCACACTGTAAGTCCAGTACCGTTTGATGTTTAAAGTCGATGATCATTAGTTAAAAGTGATAGTGTGTTTACAAGCACGTGATGTTAGAATGAATGAATTTGAGCGAGTTTGTTTTTAAAACGATTAGACGATTTTTGATTTCAATCATAAAACCACAAGTTTATGAAAAGACAGTAGAGTTTTAATTCTCCTCAAAAAAATTCCGTAGCAATGTTTTTCTACAAAGCAAGCTATAGGGAAATAGGGTGTTACACTGCTGTCGAAGAATCCACCTTGTTGCCTAAATTACTCTCTGCTTTTCCCAAAAATCAAGGTACGCAAATTCAATACACTCTAGACTCTCCAAAGTCTCTTTAAAATAGTACATTATTCAGCTGTTTAGGTCGAACAATTTCTGGGATTTTCCCAACTAACCTCGTCGAATATTTTTGTAGCTGATCCAACAACCACTAACACCACTAAGACGCCGAAGAAAAATACCAAGAAGCAGGTTTCCATTGTTCCAAAACAACACCAATCTCAGCAAACCAAGAAACAAGAGGTGACTACTTCCATGAGGTCTTTGTAACGTCACATTTTCACTTTAAATCCAACACTTGACTGATCTTTGTTTTGCAGAGTCGAAAAAGAGGGAGCAGTTCTACTACTGATGTTCCTACTAAAAAGTCGAAGAAAACTGAAGTGCAACCTATGAGTGATATTTCAAAGATCTAATATTCTTACCTTTTTACTCTTACTAACATTTATCCATTTTTCTTTTCATTACTCCAGCCTGACGATCAAACACGTAGCCCGAAGCAAATCAAGATTTTTGTCAAATCCAAAAAGAGAAGAAAAAGAAGCATTCCCAATAGACTCTTAAAACTCCCACTTCAACTCAAACCGAAAGAGAAAAGAAGACGAAACATTCTCAGGATGCTCCTAAAACTCTCACTCCAATGGTTCTCGTCAAAAAATTGCAAGACAACAAAGAGGCAACTACGGAGGAAACTAATGAGCCTTCTTTTGACAGCGAAACACTTGGAATAGAAATTCTCAACAAAGATCCAAAAAAACAAGACTTAGAGATGGTCGAAGTTACTGATGTCGAAACTGAGCAAAAATCTTGGCTTCAACTCATAATCCACGTAGTAGCGAAGAGCAAGACACAAACCAGGATGATAATGATGAACAAGAGAAAGGGAATGATGATGTTATTAATTCTGAGAAGGAGGGATCTGAAGAAAACCTTGAACAAGTAAATGAATCACCAAAGGATGACAGCTCTTTTAAAGTAGCTCATTCAAGCAGCAATACTGTCAGTGACGATGCTTTGAGTGAACTGAAAAGTAAGAATCCTCTTGAAGCTTTGAACCTTATGTTGAGTAGTAGGAAATCTTCGACTAGACAAAGCTCTTCAACCACTTCTATGGGCGAAGCATCTGATAGTTCCAAGGAAGACCTCCTCAAGGAATTTCGAGCTAAAGTTCTTGAAGCTGACTTATTTCAAGCTATTGAGCACAACCACATGACTACCTTTGAAATTAAAGCTTTATTGCGTAAACTCAATAATTCGACATCAGGCAAAGGTCTCGTTGGCTTTATTGTTGAATTTGAGCCTCTCCTAGAGCAAATCACCTTAGACATCCAAAAGAGGAAAAACACTGCTGTACATAAAGCACGTGAACCCAAACTCCAACAGGAAGAATGGGCGGTTGTCGAATCCTCTCGAGCCAAAATCACTTCTTGGGAAACTCAAGCAACAAACGATGCTCAAGAAATGGCTGCCTGTGATGATGCTATTTTGAAATATCAAGAACAAATCAAAAACCTGCAATTGAAAATTAAGGCAGAAGAAAAGAAGAAAGCCTTAATTCGCAAGAGAATTCCAGATTCTTTGGAACCTATTATTAACGCAGAAGCAGCCTTAGCAATTCAACACTTGGAAAAATTTAGCACACATGAGGCAGAGGTTCAAAGATTGGTTGAAGACGAAGCCCTCACTGCCATCAGACTAGAACACTCCAAAGCTGTTTTTGAAAGGCTAAAAGCCAATCTCCAACTTTAGATTGTAACTTTCTTTACTTTCCAGTTTTTGTAATTTCGACAATGTTCTGGCAAAGACTTTTAAATGCCATGTTTGAATTATTTATACTATTTAATCTTGTGTTATTTTAACTTCCTGTAAAATTGGCCTATACTTCTTTAAATACTTGCCATTTATTTGCAAAATTCGACCATCAGCACCTAATTCTTCAACTTCGTAGGTACCGTTAGTATATACTTGCAGAATGCGAAATGGTCCTTCCCAATTTGGTGACCATTTACCCAAAACTCTATCTTTTTTATCTATGGGTAATATGACGTTCCACACTAAATCCCCCAAGGCAAATGTTTTTGACTTAACCTTTTTATTATAAGCTCTAGCCACTCTTTCTTTTTGCCTTATGAGAACATCTAACGCATTTAGTCTTTCTTCGTCTAAATCAACCAACTCATCTAACATCATATCCCAATATGAATCTGATGGAATTTCAATTTGCCTTTGAATTCTGGCTGATTGTAAACAAATTTCGACTGGCAAGACTACGTCGTGTCCAAATGTGAGTCTATAAGGAGTAGTGTTAATTGATTCCCTAGGAGAATTTCGACATGCCCACAACACTTGATCAAGCGTTTTATGCCAATTTTTAGGCTTCTGCCCAATACGCTTTTTAATTAAATTAATAATGATTTTATTCGCTGCTTCAACTTGACTGTTGGCTTGAGCATAATATGGTGTCGAAGTCAGTAACTTGAAACCAGTTTCAGAGGCAAAATCCACCATTTTTTGACCGATAAAAACTGTACCTTGGTCTGTAGTAATGGTTTCTGGAATTCCAAACCTATATAAAATATGGTTTTGAATAAAATTGATTACTGCCTCTTGATTAACATTAATTAAATGAATAGCTTCTACCCACTTAGTAAAATAATCTATCCCAACTAACATAAAACAATGCCCTTTCGACGAAGTTGGTTTGATTTCACCAATCAAATCTAAAGCCCAACCTCTAAAAGGCCATGGTTTTACTATTGAATGCAATTCACTTGCAGGCACATGTTGTATTCCTGCGTGTTTTGGCATTCTTGACAACCCCTGGCGAAATCTATGCAATCTTTCAACATAGTTGGCCAATGTACTCCTTGTCGAAATAAATGCCACTTCATTTTGTGACCTGCTTGATGAGATCCACAAGCTCCACTATGAGTATTGGAAATTGCTAAATATGCCTCACTTTCATTAAGACATTTCAATAACACTCCTTCAGGAGTCTTTTTAAATAACTCATTCCCAATAATAACATAGCTTAAAGCTCTATACTTGGTTTTCCTCTCAGTCACTCATGTTGGATTTTCCAAGTATTCGACAATTTGCCTTCGCCAATCATCATTCGATATATTGTCAATGGCAAAAATTTCAACTTCAAAATTTTCAAAAGTTTTAAAATTTTCCACCAGATTTAACTTCTCTGCCCCCTCAAGTTTTGTTGTTGACAATTGGGCATTGGATGAATCTGTCGAAATCTGTTTGTGTTTGATTTCTATTAGCTCTAATAGCTTTTCCTTTGAAACTTTGTATCCTGATGCTATTTGTGCCAAATCGTTTGCCTCTTGATTTTCCATACGAGGCACGTGTTTTATGTGAACAATGTCAAACTTCTTTAACAACGTATTTGCTATGGCAAAATACATTATTAAGTTCTCTTTGATGCATTTGTATTCTTTTGTTAACTGTTTCACGATTAGTTCTGAATCTCCTTTGATTTCGACATGTTTTGCCCCCATTTCTAACAAGATTTGAAGTCCTGCTATTAAGGCTTCGTATTCTGCCTCGTTGTTGGAGCATGTCCCTTCAATTTTAAACTTATACTTTGTTGGTATCTTTGTTGGTGAAATTATTAACACTCCAATTCCAACACCATTTTTGTGGCTTGAACCTTCGAAGTATAACTTCCAAGGTTGGGTTTCCCCTAAGTTTATTGTATTTTCGACCACTGAATGGTCAACTATGAAGTCAGCCACTATTTAACCTTTTATTGCTTTTAATGGCTGATAAGTCAAAGAGAATTCAGATAGAGCCAAAGCCCATTTACCTATTCTACTATGTAAAATTGGTTTCGACAGCATATGTTTAATAATATCGTAATGCGAGTAAACATACACATCAACTGGCTTTATGTATTGCTTCAATTTTGTACAAGAGAAAAACAAGCATAAACACAATTTTTCTATAGGATGATACCTAGTTTCTGCATCATTTAGAATTCTACTGAGGTAATAAATGGCTCTTTCGACACCATTTTCATCTTCTTGAGCTAACATGCTTCCTATAGAAAATTCTGAAGCTGCTATATACAATTTCATTACTTTATTCCTAATAGGTGGTAACAAAATTGGTGGCTTCATCAGGTATGCTTTAATCTCGTCGAAAGCTTGTTGGTGTTATGCATCCCACCTAAACACATCTTCCTTCTTCAGTAGAAGTAATGGCGAAAACGCTTGAGTCTTGCCACTTAGATTTGAAATAAATCTTCTAAGGAAATTGATTTTTCCTAATAATGACTGCAATTCTTTTTTGGTCGAAGGATCTTTCGTTTCCAAGATCGTTTTCGTCTTGTTTTGATTGATTTCAATGCCTTTTTTGTGTACAACGAAACCCAAAAAGTCACCTGCACGAACACAGAAGGCACATTTGAGTGGATTCATTTTCAATCCATATTTTCTCATTCTTTCAAATGATTGTCGAAGATGGTCTATATGACCAATTCCTGAAGAAGACTTGATTACAATATCATCTATGTACACTTGCATAAATTTTTCAATAAAATCATGGAACATAGAATTCATTGCCCTTTGGTAAGTTGCACCAGCATTTTTTAGGCCAAATGGCATTACAACCCATTCATAGACACCTAATGCCCCTGGGCATCGGAATGCTGTTTTCGACGTATCTTCTTCAGCAATATATATTTGGTTATATCCAGAATAACCATCAAGCATACTTAGGTATTCATAACCTGGTGCTGAATCCACTAGCATTTCTGCCACTGACATGGCATATTCATCCTTAGGTGTAGCATTATTTAAATCTCTAAAATCTATACACACTCTAAGCGTGCCATTTTTCTTAATTACAGGAACTATATTAGCAAGCCATTCGACATACCTGGCAGTTCTGATGAACTTGCTCTTTAGTAACCTTTCTATTTCTGCTTTGATCTTCAACAGAATTTCTGGTGCAAATTTCTTGGTGTCTGCTTCACTGGCTTCTTTCCTGGTCGAATTGGTAGTCTTATCTCAACAACGTCCCGACTCAACCCTGGCATTTCATTGTAATCCCATGCAAAGCAGTCTTTGTATTCCTTTAGCAATTCGACAATCTGCACCTTCAATGCTTGATCAATCTTAGCACTTATATATGTTGGCCTTTTCAAGGAGCCATCTCCCAAATCGATTTCTTCTAAGGGATCTTGTGCTTGGATCCTTTTGGTCGAACCCATTGGATCTTTTTCAAAACCTAAAGGCTAGTCATCATAAACACAATCAAGCCTCTGGTTTTCGACAACATTGTCTCTATTTTTGTCCTCAACGGCTTCAACAACTAATTGTTGTTGTAATTCAGCTTCTAAAACCGCTTTTTGCTTATTCTCGGCCACGTAGGCCGTAATTCTATCCCATGCAGTGGGCTTATCCATAAATGGCTATTTATGGGCCTTCCCACCCTTTAGGCTTAATAGAGCCTTGTGGGTAGTTGTCTTCATCTATAACCTCTCTATCCCAAATGAATCCATAATTGGGATGAAGTATCACTGAAGATCTAACATTGTTCTGGTTTTCATAACCAAGTTCAGAAGAAATACATGGCGCAATGTTCGCCAATTGTTTATCAAAGGTTTTCTTGGTAATAGTGTTTACCTCAGCTTTGAAGTAACTCTGATCACCTTCAATATTTTTGACTAGACCATCTTCTCTCCAAATGATGAGCCTCAGGTGAACTGTCGAAGGTATTGCTCCCACACCATGGATCCATTCTCTTCCCAGCAGCATGTTGTAATTTGCCTTTGTTGAAATTACCATGAACATCGTTGGTCTCCTGATGCTTCCAACAGCAAAATCAACTTCAATGGCTCCAAGCAAGTGGCCACTTTTGCCTTCATAGTTGGTAAGAATTACATTGTGTGTTTTCAAGTCAGTCCCACACTTTCCAATTCTTTTCAACATATGCTGTGGCATCAGGTTTACAGCAGCACCACCGTCAACCAGAATTTTATTGACACCAATAATGTTCACCTTTGCTTGAATATACAAAGGTTTGAGATGGTTCATCATTCCACAGTCTGGTTTTTCAAACACAGCGTGTTGCTCTTCAACGCAACCATTTTTCAGCACATAGTAAAAAATTGGTTTGTAAGTGGTTTCTTCGTCGAAATCTTCTTCGACATTATTCACTTTAGAAACCACATCGTACTCAATTGGGAGAATTGAGACTACACCACACAAAACGTCGAATTCTGACCCAGAATCAGCGAAATTCGAGCCCATTTCTTCGTCTAAGTTGAGACCCTCTTTGATCATTGAAAGTGGTGGAAATATCCTTTTAGTAGCTGGCTTTCTAGCCATTTCAAGAGATTTTGAAGGTATTTGTTTACCTTTCTCTTTGTTGGAATTTTCCACCTTGCCTACAGCAGCAACCTTTTTCTGGCGTTGATATCTACGCCACTGAGTTCTTGTCATAGGGTTCTTCCCTTTGTAGTTATTATTATAGGCATATTTATTAGACTCCAATGCCTTGTTTTGGCTAGTAGCACTAGTGTTGCCCTTAACCAATTTTGCTGGTTTCTGTTGATTTTCAACATTCTTTCCAGCATAATATACTGGATAATAACCAGTACTTTTTCCACCAGAGTGCACCCATTTCTCGACAGGAGACTTTGCTGGAGGAACATAAGTTTTGATCTGTTCCTTTTGAGGATTCCATGTCGAAATGACTTTGTATTGAATACCTCTGTTGTTGTAGCTGAACTTTGGTCTTTTGTCGACCCACTTTCCTTTACGTTTCAGTTGAGGCTTGAATCCCTCCAGATTTTTGGCTGCCTCTTTGTCGAAGACAGAACTACACCTTGGACAAAGCATAACTTCAGAGTTGTTGATTTTGCAGCGATTGAGAAAATTGATCAATTCTTCTTCAGCCCTTGGATACACTATCTTCATTTTTTCAACGTACTGGTCTTCAGTGACCATTGCGACATCAACCTTGTCGACAGCTTTCTCTACCTTAGCAT
The DNA here is from genome assembly GCA_963573325.1 of Astragalus glycyphyllos. NCBI lineage: Eukaryota > Viridiplantae > Streptophyta > Magnoliopsida > Fabales > Fabaceae > Astragalus > Astragalus glycyphyllos. Next base: position 4,201,507 of record OY754313.1, on the reverse strand, counting down.
TTTCAGCAACACCCTCCGTGACCTCAACTACATTGAGATCGACTTCAACAAGCAATGCTTCAGCTGTTGGCAAAGGATCCGCATCAATCTTCATGGGTGGCTTAGATTTGTCACCAAATTTCAGCCTTCCCTCATTGATGGCGTTCTGCACCAAATCCCTGAAAATAACACAACGAGAAGTGTTATGGCCCAAGAAACCATGAAATTTACAAAAACCTCTTTTCTGTCGCTGTTCCAATGGTGGAATTTTCAGGCCTTTAGGCACTAAAATTTGACCATCAGCCACTAACAGATCAAATATTTCGTCACATTTAGAAACATCATAAGTATAAGTTTTTGCAACAAATTTATCATTCTTAGGCTCAACAGGATTTTTCCCATTAGAAGGTTTCAACAACTTGCAAGTATAAGGAGGTCCTGGTTTTAGTTCTGCAATGTTAACCTCTTCTTCGACATCTTCATAAGATATGTTGAACTCGTGGTCACTGTCATTAGTTTCGACATAAGCAACCTTTTCTTTCTTACTTTGGAATCTACCTGTTCTGGCTTTGAGTCTTTCGACTTGTCGAACTCTATCAACCAATTGTGCCATATCTCTTAAATGTAGTGTATCTAGTTTCTTTCTTATAGTGTAATCTAGACCACCAGCAGCCATTTCGACTAACTCGTGTTCAGGCACTTGAGTAAAGCACCTTGCTTTGAGAAGTCTAAATCTATTAAGATAATCATCAATAGATTCTGCCCCCTTGCGTTGAACGCTAGCCAATTCCTTAAGACTAATTTTACATTGGCCCATATAGAATTGTTCGTGAAAGGCCTTCTCTAACTGACTCCAATTAAATATGGAATTTGAAGGCAGGGTGGTGAACCATGTAAACGCATTCTTAGTTAAAGAATTTGGAAAGTATTTCTTTCTTAAATTCTCGTTATGCGCAATATCAGCAGCCTCAGTCAAATAGCGAGCCACGTGTTCGACAGTAGATTCACTGGTTTCTCCAGCAAATTTTGTGAACTTAGGGATTTTCCACCCCCTAGGCAACTCCGTTTGTAAGGTGTATTCCGACAAAGGCGACACAAAATTAGGCCTATGTAAACCTAAGTTAAGACCATTCTGGGCTAGAATAGTTTCGACCATATTAGCCAGATTATTTTGTGCTCCAAAATTGTTTTGTTGCACTTGTCTGAGTACTTCATCTGCATTTTGGTTTCTATTTACTAACACAACTTCAGGGATTGCCTCTACCCTCATAGGCTCTTCGACAACCTGTTGTTGTCCTTGGTTTCCCTGATTCATAGGTATTGGATTGTTAGGCCTTTCAACAGGTACTTCGACAGGCCTAACATTCTGAATTTGGGGAATTTGCTGGTTATGGACTGGTGGAGTACCAAAGAAATCAGCAATTCTACCCATTTGCGTTGCTAACACTTGGTAACTGCTATTAGTGCTCTGTATCAAAGGATTAAACACTGTACCAATTTGTTGTGTTAACATATTGACCATATCATGATTGCTATCATCCATTTGTTGCCTCAATGCCAACAAAGATGTTGTAGTCAAATTGGGTTGGGCATTTCGACTAAAAACGCCTTCTGATGGACTATGAGTAGGGGAATAGCCTGCGATTGCATTTTCTGCAAAAGTAGACGAATTTGACTGAAGGCTCGCCATCAAAGCCGTTGGCATGCCATATGGGTAAGGTCTACCACTCATAGTAAATGGCAAGTTTCCAACCATTGGATTTGCCATCAAAGGACTCGTTGGTCCTACTATTGGTGGCACAGAAGCCATTGTATTAGCATTCGTTAATGCTGCAGTGGTCATCGTTGACACAGGGGCAATTATGGGAGAAGTTATAGCAGTTACTCCCATTGTTGTCGAAGAAGGCATAGCAACGGTTATGCCTGCGACATTTGCAGCGTTAACGTCACCAACTGTAGTTTGTTCTTATGTACTTTGTGCATTTGATGCAGAAGCATTACTTGTACTAGAGCGTGCCATCTCTGTAAGATGTTTACCACTCCTTAATTGCATGCACAAATAAACACAAAGTTTAAGAATTCAACGAAAAAAACTTTCAAATTAGCACAAAGGTCCCACTGGGCGTGCCAATTTGTTTACCGTGGTTTTTGGTAAACATCGCTAGTTTGAAATTGCTTCTGTTTGAAGGATCAACTAGTAAATCCTAAGACCATTTGTGTTAAAGTTTTTTTCCAGAATTATGCGTGTTCTTGCGGTTTTAAAGAAAAGAATGAAGATAACTGCCAGTTTCACGCAAAACCGTCGAATTTCTTCAGATAGGGACGAAGTGAAAACAAAGAAAAAATTGCAGAAAAGCAATAGAGAAAGCAAATTAAAATGCATTAATTGAAAAGAAAGTTGGTACACAAATCGTACATTCTTCTCTGACTCATTTTCTCTGTAATGTGTTGGAAGTTAGGGCGTGAGAATTATGTAGTGAGTTTGTGACCCCTTTTTTCTATGAGAAACTACTATTTATACAAGGAGGGAAAACACTAAAACTAACTAACTGTACAGAGAATTTAAAAAAGAAAACTGCTTCAGCCTTCGACTAGGGTAACTGCCAGAACTTCAACGGTGGGCACTTGATTTTGACCTGCTATTGAATCTCAGCCTTCTTCTCGTCGAAATATCACCCTTCAATTCTTGTTAAGTATAAGGCTTTGTCGAATTTTCCTTCTGATACAACTCTTCTGTGTCGAAACCAACACCCTCTTCTGAGAAAACCAAAGTCAAACCCCGTTGACTGCATTTAATTTAGCCTATCGAAATTACAGACAAACAGTATCACAATCCGATGAAGTTGTTCTATGCGATGACATCGTTTAGATGAAGGAATAGGAAAGTAAAGTTGAATTAATGGTACAATAGGGTTTAGCATATGGTATCTGAAGTAAAACTCACAAGTAAAAGAAGAAAATAGCCCTGCCTTATGTTAATAAACCCATCAATACCTCTGAACTGAAATACACGGATAACTACTAATCATCCATAATTTTATATTTATTTTAGTAATTAAAGTAGGAATGACCATAATAACTACTTATCAAATTACTTTTGGAAAAACTATACATGTTTTTACCGTTTGATATATTTTATAGACTTAGCAAAAGAAGCAATACTATTATTACTATTAGAATGAAAATAGTTATACACGTGCAACTCACGAATGCGTTAAGGCTGTATTGGAAAAAAAGTATACACGTGCAAATCTAATTAAGAATACGAAAAAAAAAATCAATTACAACAAACATAAGTTTATAATATTAGAAATAAAACCACATATTCCAATGAGATCACAATGACATGAGAAGATAAAATAATTTAAAATTACACATATAACAATAAATCGCCAAGTTTGTAATAAATCGCCAAACTATTTATAAATAAAATTCCATGAGAAGATAAAATAATTTAAAATTACGCATATAACAATAACATGTATGCCCGTGCAGCACCATTTTGTATTAAGACGCCCCCTCCTGCTTTATGCACCCCCTTTTTTCGAACATGCCGCTTGCGTTTCTTTTTATTTTTGATTTCAAATAGGTATATTTTAGATGGTGTCCAAAGTATTTTATATCTCACATAATACGCATAAATTTACAACTGCATCTCTTTGAGTCCCAAGTCAGGTCAGAAATAAAATAAAATTACATCTCACAACTCCGTTTGACACGTAAGCAGAGTTTTTGTAACAATGGGTTAAACAGAGGGACTTTTTTAAACAAATTGTTTTTGCAGGACCTTTTTAAAAAAAATAATTACAGGGACTAAAATCAAAACACACTATATTTGCAGGGACCTAAAACATATTTAAGTCAAAAGCATACCCTTAAATATGTATCAGAAATGTTCTTCGACACCCAAAACTTACACCTACACCTACACCTACACCTACACCTACACCATATTCGTATCTCATTTGCATTCAGTTTTGTTTTTTAATTAGTTTTGTCTCTCTTCTCTGAATTTCTCACACACTAAACTAACTGTATTTTATACGGTATAAGATACTGGTTCTAAATTTTGGTTGTCAAAAAAAAACAGAAATCAATAAATACAGAGAGCTGATTAGCTCTAAGAATGGAGGTCATCTACCTTCATCAAAAGAAGAAGTAGAGATAGAGTTTCTTGAATACTCCTCTACAAAACTACTACCACCTGAGGCTCTAGTTGCAGTACTAGCATTAGTATTAGTGAGAGCAGAAGTGGTGGTTGTCGACCACCGTCCTAACCGACCCTGAAGTCCCGGTTTACCCGGTCTAGGCAAAGTGAATGAATCACTTGAAAGCATAAGATGAACAGAATTCATGTCAGGTCTCTCCATTATACTTGCTTGACAGCACAATAAACCTAGCTGAATGCACATTGCAGCCTCATCAGCATTGTATTTACCAAGTGTTGGGTCTACTAAATCCATAATCTTCCCTCTTTGATATAGCGTCCATGCCTACAAATAAGTACAACAGAAAAAGTTGTAAAAGTATGAAAGAAATTGTCATATACTATTATGCTTAATTTTTTTTGACAAATACTATTATGCTTAATGATTAGCATATGTTATGATAAGAAGATCATGCTAATGCCTTTAACCACATAAGTCGAGAAATATACATGCTGCACTCTGCCAAAATTGCGATTGATAATTTTATTACTGATTTCATTTGCCTGATTTATTCAGGACCAAAAATCAAAGGAAGAGGCTAAAGACCAAAATCTAAACAGCATTATGGACTATGTATTTGGTTTGGCGGGCCATAATTTTGGATTACAATTATGCCCTTGTTTCCCAAGTTGGTTTGATCGCTTCATGTATTTGTCGGGTACACTGGTAGCTTGTTAGAGCTCTGTGTTTGACCAGAAGATGACGGAGGATGAGAGGAGGGATACAGCCCCAGACGACGACATATATACACAGTGAATAAGCTATTTGGGTCACATGACTTTTGTTAATCGAAAAATCGAATCTAAGCCATTAATAAACAGAAGGTCGTTGCGATTACGTGTTGGATGTCTAATTGTGCATGCATTAATGATAGTAAAGGAAAGAAAAGGAAAGAAAATCCATGGACCAACCCCATCATCTCCACGACGTAGGAACTACGAGATCACCCCAAGGACGACTCAGCATCCAGGGGTCGCGGACCGACCATAGAACCCTATCTAAAAGCAGAACAGATTAGTTATCCGCTCTCAGGTGGAACAATAAAGGGTCGGAGAAGTGCAATTACTCATTCTTAAAACCTGCACCAAAGAGTCAGGCGGAAAAATGGGGGAGGAGCTCTTCATTCCCGGTTGTCCTGTAGCTGGATCCTCCGCAACGGCAACAACACACACACAACACTTTTCCGTTTTATTCATTGTAAGCATATATTTAGAAAATAAGAATTTATTTTGGTGAATGAAAGTATACAAATCCCAGCAACTCATGAAAAAGAATCTCAGGTCAAGAAAAAAATCAGTGAACACAAAATTTGCTTTCATGCTTCCTATGTGATCAACTTACATGGTTTAAGAGATCTGCCTTCTCTGCACCAAGTTGCGAGTCATGGTTTTTCCTCCCACTAACAATTTCCAACACCAAAACTCCATAACTGAAAACATCAGTCTTTACAGACAAATATCCACGCAGCGCATATTCAGGAGCCATGTAACCACTGAATTCATCAAAAATAAAAAGTATATAAGGATTCCTACATCACAATAACAAACAAAAAGAAGTGAAGAATCTACTCACTGTGTACCAGAAATCCTAAACGTCTGTACATGAGTATCCTCTCCAGGAAACAGCCTAGCCAAACCAAAGTCTGAAATTTTTGGATTTAATTTCTCATCAAGCAATATGTTACTAGCTTTAATATCTCTGTGGATAATTCTTTCTGGTGCCTCTTCATGCAAGTAGAGAAGTCCTCTTGCCACACCTGTAACTATTCTAAATCGCGATGTCCAGTCTAAAGACCTTCTTTTATCTGAAAATTGTTATAACTTTTGTTAATCACCATTCATAGACATGCAGAAAATAAAGGAAAACTTCATCAAATTCTCGTAGATTTTGTTCTCAATACCAAAGAGAAAGTGATCAAGGCTTTTGTTTGCGAGGTACTCGTAGACAAGCATCTTTTCTGGTCCTTCTGCACAACAACCTAGTAACATAACCAAGTTCTTGTGCTGAATTCTTAGTAGTAGCTTGACTTCATTGGTGAACTCTTTAACTCCTTGTCTAGATTCCATCGACAGCTTCTTAATAGCAACTTCTTGGCCATTTGGCATCAATCCCTGCAGAAAAGCATGCAGAATGAAATTTTACTTGAGGACAAGGAACAAATTCGGCATCAAAATTATGGTTTTAAGTTATGGGTTGCAATCACAACTCCGGCCACGACATAAAATTTTGGAGGTTGCTACGATCACATCAGCCGTATTTGTCCAAAATTTCCATAACATCAAAGATTGCGAGATAACCGGTGACAACACAATTTAAAACATGTCTAATTAGCACAGAACCATATGGAATAATTGGAAACTTACATCCAAATTAGGATAAGATTTACCTAAAATGGAAACCACTCTCTCCCTCTCTCCCTTTTCTTTCCCTCCACATTCTTCCATCCTAGAGTACCTTTTAGGTTTAGGGGATTGATTACAGGATGATTCAGTGACTTTAGGGCGGGAAATGCACCGTGACTTTGTCTCTATCTCTCGCGTTAAATACGTTCTCTATCATCTTATCTCATTTTTTATCTCTCTTAAACTCACTGAATTCAAATCCATAGATTACATATGTATTTATAACAATAACAAATCTGACTTCCACAAAATGAAAATTTTGAGGCATCATATGACACTTCCCTTACTAGTTTCTCAGAATTAAAACATAAGCCAAATATGTCTATATCATAAGTTCCAAACCTTAAACAATACTATACCTTAAAGTAAAGAAACACCATTTTAAAACTCAATCGTTGAACTAGAATTGGTAGGGTGTGCCAAGCCCTTGCAGTAGTGCAATGCATGGGCGACGCTTGAGAGCCTATTGTGGTGTACTCTCTCCCTCAAAAAAGTAATTTAATATCATGTGGGCCAATGACCCACATATCAGATATTAAACTGATAAGAACAAATACTACACTTGATCTTAGCCAAAAGGCCGAGAAAGGTATGATTTGAAACATCACTTGCTGGAGCTTTTATATTTTCTATGTGCACGGCTACTTTGTTGACTAGTCGATGTGAGACTTTCATGCAGCAAACTAACAGGTAAAGTACTTGACTTATTTTATTGTTGCTTTCCATAACATTGAGTTTTTTTTTTTATGTTTGAGATTGGATTCTTTTTACTCTGTATTTTTATTTATGTTGAAAAAGCTTGCAAATATGGTCTTTTGAAAAAATTGTTCACCTGAATGTCCTTCTTCCAAATCCAACTAATCTGGCTTTTTCATATTCTAGAACTCTTTTCATACAACATCGAAAGAAGAATCTATAATTTCCAGAGAAGTATTTGTTGAGTTGTTCTGTCATCTCAAGAAAAGTGGTTAGAGTCAATCTATAAATTATATAGTTTCTGTGAGTAACTTGCAATTTTCTCCCAGATGTTTATTAAGTTATTTATATACATTCTCTGAAGTTCTTTATAAATGAAGAAGCCATTACTTAAGTGATAGGTCTGTTACAGTTAGTTAGCAATAGCAACAGTTAGTTAGCTAGTTAGTTACAATTGGGTAATGTTTGTTATGTTAGTTAATAGTTAGTTAGGGGGTTGAATTGGTTAGTTAGCAAATAACAATAAGGCATGTTGCCTATAAATAAGAAGGGAATGGGATAGAAATAATCAGCTTGTCAATTGTATACACTAGAGGGCCATTTGGCTTAGGAGAGGGTTGGATCTCTTGAATATCCAGCAAACATTCATGTAATAGTCCTATTTCGTTCAATATATGAGTTGGTACCTATCAATTGGTATCAAAGCAATTCGATCTTCGGAACGTTCATGGTGCGCAAGAAGCAAGTTTCAACCACCATGGATTCACGTATCTACGAATTGGAACGGCGATTTCAAGAATTAGAGGTCCGCAATCAGCGTCGCTTCGAAGAATCAATCGCGCGCATGGAGGAGATATTCATTGCTGTGTGGCAACAACAGCAAACAGAATCGTCGAGCCAAGCAAAGCGGCTGCCAGTGGTGCTCACCGATGATAGCAATGGAATTCCCAAGTTGGAGAATTTCATTGACACGAAACAGACTCCTGATCAGCCTAGTCTTGTGGAGGACAGAATTGAAGAATCTGTTCTTGAAAGAGAAGAGTCTTCAAGTCAGAATTTCAAGAAACAAGGCGCAACTACATCTTCATTGGGAAGCAAGAAATTAGAGGTGGAAACTGAATATTGCAAGGTCCAAATATGGTCTAAGCACAATGTTGGTTTGGCACTTAAGATGAGAGGCATCACGGTAAGGTGGAGAAGAAGTCGAGCAACCAAAGATTCAAGAATCGCTTCCAAGAAAACTTCACACCGGAAGGGAGTGCAGAATTGCAACGAAGAAATGGCTAGTTCGGAGTCCATGGGAGTTTCAACGGGTCTGGGGCCATCGTTGGGACGATCGGAGCCGAAACAGCTTGTAGTAACAGAACGAACCAAGGCTGAACCGTCACCACCAGAGCATCTTGGTGCGTTGCTGGTTGTGAGCGAAAGTGTTCGCACAACTTCAAGAACGAAATGGAGAGAAGAAAGTCAGCGAGTGGGGAACGAGCCACCACCGCCGCCGGAACCGCCAGACCGATCAAGGCTGAAAACGTTCCCATCGGAATCGTGGGAGTCGTCGCCACCAACACTACCTCCGCAGAACACAGGCCAGCCTGCCATGGCACTGACACGACGAGTACCGCCGCCAAAGCCACCGGATTGGAGCGATTTCGGGGGAGGAGAGGAAAACGCGAACATGAATAGAGGAAATTGGGGAAGGAAGAAATTGTCATTGGTTCAACTACCATCACCATCAGAGTTGCCGGTCACCGTCGCAATGGGCAAGGGCTCGTTGGACTTGACGTCGTCGTCGTTAACGATGGGAGAAGCACGCAATGTGCAAGGTGAAGCCAGAAGGGTACAGTGGGAATTACATGTTATGGGTCAGATCCAAGGAAATGTGGATAATTGGGACCTGGGCCTTATTCTAAACCAAGTGGGTCAAGCCCAAAATGTTTCTGATCAGTGGAAGAAGAAAAATAATTCATGGATCTTATGGAACCCGACCCAAAACTCGTGTGAAAAATATCAGAACACGCAAGGAAGAAGCGCTTTGTCGCTGCCATTCTTGGCGTATGCATCGTTGTCGTTGTCCCTGTTAGTGAGTCACACTCCTTGCTTGTTTCAGTTGGCGTATCAGATTTTCGCTGCTTCAGTGAGACAATGGAAGCCATCGAGCACTTACAACAAATGCAAGAAACTGCACAGTTCCTGTTTGATAAAATGCTTGTTCGGGACTCCATGGATAAGGACAGGGTGGTACGTGGGGTACACTGAGAACAGCCTGTGTTGGGTTGCTATTGAATCAGAATGTTGCTGGAAGGGACAACTTGGCAATGCATATGGTGGGTGGCAGCGGATTCCTAACATATTGAATCCAATGCACCATGAAGACGCTAGTAGCAAAGTAATACCCAAATGTAGTTGGAAGGTAATCACACGGGTGGCGCAGTGGTGCGTGGTGGGCTCATTCAAGCAGTATTGCAAAAATAGAGTTTGGGGGTTTAAAAAGATGGAAATGACTTTTGTGACTCACAAGGAACTTGACACAAAGGTGGCTGATGCAACAAGTGTATTATCCTTGATGACAACAACTGAAGCTATGGTGTCTTATCTCTTAAAGGGAGATAAAGAAGTTCAGTCGACGCCTTGTGGTGTTACTAAAATTGGGTGGAGGCTGCAAGATAGTGCCAGCAACTCAGTTTTAAGACAAATTAAAGATGTTATGACAGCTGAATCACACTTATATTCTGTGTCAACATTCTACCATGTTGAGACAATTTTTGAATGGACAAGAACCTCAAACACGAAAGTAGGGGAAGGGCTGTTTGGAGAATGCAAAACAGATGGCACCACGGAGCACGGCACAGGAGCAAAGGCTATTCAAGCACTAACGCAACCAGAATTTTTTTTTTTCAGAATTGTTGTGCTGTTGTATTTTTTCTTAGTCACCTTGAGGACAAGGTGATTGTCCCCGGGGGGAGTATTGATAGGTCTGTTACAGTTAGTTAGCAATAGCAACAGTTAGTTAGCTAGTTAGTTACAATTGGGTAATGTTTGTTATGTTAGTTAATAGTTAGTTAGGGGGTTGAATTGGTTAGTTAGCAAATAACAATAAGGCATGTTGCCTATAAATAAGAAGGGAATGGGATAGAAATAATCAGCTTGTCAATTGTATACACTAGAGGGCCATTTGGCTTAGGAGAGGGTTGGATCTCTTGAATATCCAGCAAACATTCATGTAATAGTCCTATTTCGTTCAATATATGAGTTGGTACCTATCATTAAGTGAGTGAAAATAAGCAAGTTGACTTACTGTTGGTTTGGTTAGAGTTTTCCTAGTAAAAAATATATGTTTTGTGTTATAATAAGTGCAGTATAATTACAGGATCAACAGGGGATTAATTCCTTTTTTGTGTTTGAAGGTAAGAAGTGAAGAAGGATTGTTAAAAATCTCTAAAAGGTCACCCCCCCCCCCCCCCCCCAACTATTAGATAGTCTAAATAGCAAAATCCTGAAACAGTAACAAGATAAAAACCCAAATCTAAAATTTACTGGAAAAAAAATATATTTTGAACTAGGTTGGGTGGGGTGCGCCAGGCCGTTGCAATAGTGCAAAGCATGGGCGACGCTTGAGAGCCCCAATGGCAAGCTATTGTGATGGACTCTCCCCTTCAAAAAAGTAATTTAATATCGTGTGGGCTAATGACCCACATATCAGATATTAAACTGATAAGAACAGATACTACACTTGATCTTAGCCAAAAGGCCGAGAAAGGTCTGATTTGTGAAGTGGCTTCGTGTGGCTTTTATATTTGTTGCGTGCTGAATTGCTTCTTTGAGTGGTCGATGTGGGACTATTTCTAACAGCTTGTATAGAAACTCTATTGCTAAATCAGAATTTTGCTAGAGGACAAGGAACAAATTCAGCATCAAAATCATGGTTTTAGGTTACGGGTTGCAATCACAACTCCGGCCACGACATAAAATTTTGGAGCTTGCTGCAATCACACCAGTGTTATTTGTCAAAACTTTCCACAACATCAAAGATTGCGAGATAACCGGTGACAGCACAATTTAAAACCTTTGTCTAGTTACCACAACACCTTATGGAATAGTTGGAAACTTACATCCAAATTCAGATAAGATATACCTAAAATGGAAACCTCTGTCTCTCCCTTTTCTTTCCCTCCACATTCTTCCACCCTAGAGTACCCTTTAGGTTTAGGGGATTGATTATAGGATGATTCAGTGACTTTAGGCCAAAAAATGCACTGTGATTTTGTCTCTATTTCTCTCATCTTATCTGATTCTCTCTCTCTCTCCACATTCTTCCATCCTAGAGTACCCTTTAGGTTTAGGGGATTTCAAATCTATAAATTACATATGTATTTATAATAAATCTGCCTTCAACAAAATGAAAATTTTGAGGCATCATACGACCCTTCCCTTACTAATTTCTCAAAATTAAAACATAAGCCAAATACGCACCAAAAAAAAAACATAAGCCAAATATGTCTATATCATAAGTTACAAACCTTAAACAATACTATACATTAAAGTAAAGAAACACCAATTTAAAACCAAATCGTTGAACTGATTTGGTGGGGTGCGCCAGGCCGTTGCAATAATGCAAAGCATGGGTGACGCTTGAGAGCCCCAATGGCAAGCTATTGTGATGGACTCTCCCCTTCAAAAAAGTAATTTAATATCGTGTGGGCTAATGACGCACATATCAGATATTAAACTGATAAGAACAGATACTACACTTGATCTTAGCCAAAAGGCCGAGAAAGGTATGATTTGTGAAGAAACTTCGTGTGGCTTTTATATTTGTCGCGAGCTCAACTGGTTCTTTGATTGGTCGATGTGGGACTATTATCTAACAGCTTGTATTGAAACTCTACAGCTAAGTCAGAAATTTGCTATCTTATGTGAAGAATTCTGCTAAAATTTGCCCCCCTTAACTAATGCCTAACATCTTAGTCTTCCCAAAACTCCAAATGCATCTCAAAAAATGCATATTATGAATATAACATTAATTATTAATTTTGTGGTTAACAATAAATTTCTTTTATTTATTGGGTAAAAACTATGAAAAGAAAAGAGAAAGAGGGATAACCTTGAAAACAGGACCAAATCCACCACGACCAAGTTGGTTAATCTCAGAGAAGAAATTGGTGGCGAGCTGGAGAGTATTGAGGTCGAATAGAAGGTTATCTACATCGTTAGTGTCGTCGTCGTCGCCACCGTAATCGGAGTCAGCGCCACCGCTCTTCAAACGCTTCTTCAAGCAATTGCAGAACTTGGAGAAAAACTTCATAGTCGTTATACCGAAGACGACGTCGTTTGTCAGATGAAAAAACAAAAAAGAAAAAAAAGCCGCGCAAATTCACACGTGGTAAAACTAACACAATGTCAAGTCTCAATTCGAAGTCTTGCTCTTTAAAACAACCAGAACCTTTGTTGCAGGTAGGTAGTTCTTAAATTTTGATACTACTTGATAACCATGACTTTGACTAATCATAGCTACGTGCCGGTAGTTACTTGTTTAACACTACAATTACGATAACGTTATTTAGCCAAAATATTCTAGACAAAAATAGCCAGAAAAACAAGTTACAACATCCATTAACTAAGTTTTATAAATCACTAACTAACCTGTTTTTTCACTGATTTACTAAAAACTGTGAAAAAACGGGTTGGTTAGTAGTCTATAGAACTTGATTAATTGGTGTTAGAACTTAGTTAATTGACTATTTTTGAGTGGAATATTTTGGCTAAATAACATTACTCGGTCCTCAATATTGACCCACCCATCATTTTAACAAACGTGATAATATATAGATTTAATTAATGATTAAACTTATATTAAGTTGTTCAGGTCAAGTCTCCCTAAAAAATGCAAAAACAGTCAAATGTCCAATAAAAAATACACCTCTAAATATTCATAAAGTACTTTGTGCCACTTTTAGATACTCGTTGACGTTGGATCCATTGTGGATCCTTTACACTTAAGGAGGGACGGATCTAGCTATAATTCAGGGCGACCACCCTGAAAAAATAGTATTAGTACTTAAAGTCCTATGAAAAAAAATATTAGTATTAATATCCTATTAAAAATATTTTGCACACTCAGAAAATATTTGTTTGCATCACAATTCCTAGTTTTGCACCTATCTAATACATTATATTCACACAATTATGTACATTATTATACATTTCTAAGTTTCTCTCTCCGTGCGCTTCCTCCTTCTCGAGTAAGTTCTTCTTTCTTCTCTTCCTCTTTTATTATATTCATAGCAATGTGTGTGTTTAAATTTTTTTGCACATCCTAACCCAGGGTCCTAGATACGCCACTGCACTTAAGGTACAAGCTTAATGGTAAGAGTTTAACATTGTATTTTTAAGGTGTTGAGTTCAAATTCTCTCAGAGACAGTTGTAAGATGATGATTAGTGTATCTTTTTCCCCTTTCTCAATTTTTTTAAAAAAACATAGTGGATCCTTTTAAAACCGCGTCGACCAATTTTTTTATTGCATGAGCTATCTATTGTTGCTTTGAAATGATCTGGTATACTATTAATATATTTTTAGTGGAGAACGTGAGAGACTTGATGTAAACAACGTAACCTAAGTTTTATGAGGTCAGATTGACTTTGGAGTATAAAGTTAATTTTTAAATATACAGGAACAATGGAATAATCAACCTAATGGCCTGCAATATGAGGTGTAAATGGACAACTATTTGACAAAAGTGTTACTGTGCAAAAAGCTTACCTTTATTGCGATTTGAATTCTTCGTTGAAACGCGGTTGTGTAATAGATATTCTATTCTATACTTTATTTCATTTCATTGGTAATTTCATAGAGTCAACAACATTTTTTTTTGACAATTATAGAGTCAACAACATTAAGACTCGTGTTTTGCCAAAAAAAACTTTAAGACTTGTGTTGCGAGAACCAATCCCCATGATTCAACCGGTTGAATTGGGAATCTTTAGTTTAGTGGTTGATTCAACTTCAGTTAGACAGCAATTTGGTTGAACCACCTAGAAGTAGAACCAAATTAAATCGTTAATTGAATCAGGTTGAACTGTTTAAAATGAATTTTTTAACTTCTTTTTTTACTTTTTCTCCAAAATTAAATATTTTTAAATATTTATTTAGGCTTAAATAGTTTTTACCCCCTGCAAATATCACAATAATCCATATATCCCCTGCAAAAAAAAGTTTTAAAATGAATATTGCAAAATTCAAAACGTTTCTAGTTAGGTCCTTGCTCTTAGTTTTTCTTAACCACGTTAACTTAAATTGAGTTGGATTTTCACGTTGGCATAACACGTGGCTAATTAGGGCTTATATCATCATCAACATCATTTATTCATCTGAAACTCTTATTCTCACTGAAACTTGCTTCATTCATCAACATAATTATTGGCGAGTTTCGGTGAGAAGAAGAGTTTCAGATGAATGAATGATGTTGATGATGATGATATAAGCCCTAATTAGCCATGTGTTATGCCAACGTGGACATCCAGCTCAGTTTAAGTTAACGTTGTCAAGAAAAACTAAGAGCAAGGACCTAACTAGAAACGTTTTGAATTTTGCAATGTTCATTTTAAAACTTTTTTTTTGCAGGGGGTATATGGATTTTCGTGATATTTGCAGGGGGTAAAAGCTATTTAAGCCATTTATTTATTATTCATATGGTTCGACCTTGTTGGAATTGAATGGACTAATTGAATCATGACCCAGAGGTCTCGAAAATTTGAACTCCCCCATTTCATAAATATTGAGAAATTAAAACAAGAAAACATCACTCGTAGAGTCGCAGTTCGACAAAGTCATGTATGTGGATTACAGTTTGCTTCACTTTTTCTTTTAGGCTCATTTTGGATATTTTTCTCCATTTCTTTTAAGCTTTTGTCGGATTTTTTTTTTGATAGACAAAGTGGTTAGAAATTAGTGTGTTAGTAGTTAGAGGGGAGGGGGGAGCGGGGTTCGAACCCCGTACGTCTACATTTTCACCAACGATGTCCCTTTCACTTAACCAACGATGCCTCCATTTCTTTTAAGCTTTTGTCGGATATTTTGAAATGAGCATAATGAAATAATTGAGTAGGGTAGAATGGATATGAATTTGATTTTGCATTCACATTGCAATTTGCAATTGATGTAAAATTTATTTGGAGTTTAAAGTGAATTATCACAAACATTGTAAAGGAAATATTAAAACATCATTGATACTTATGAACTTAGTTAACATGAGAAACGAGGACTAACAAACTATGGATGGGGTCTTTATTGCAATAGGTAATTTTATCTTGCAATAAGTGTGGCATTAACATTCCTAACATTTTGGTCCACAAAAAACATTCCTAACACGATAGATACTCTATTTTATGAGAGGAAACCAAAATACTGAGGCAAAGCTCAAACTCTGATAGTTGTTATGTTAGATTATTTTATATTATTGTGGGCATGTAGCTTCAGAAGCTTAATAAGAATTTTTCTGAGACAAATTCTTAGGTACTCTTTTGCGTGGTTTGTCCAAGTCTAACCAATTTGTTCTCAAATTTGTGGTAATGAAAGAGTGATTGAGTCTTCGAAGTTTTATCCACATGAATTCTCTTCAATTGATTTGACGATGCTTCATAAACAACTTAAGGCTTACATGATTGATATACATAGTTGTCATGTGTTGGATTTGCATATTTAGAAAGGAATTGGTGATCTCCAGGATTTGGTTGAAACTATAAGACATATTGTTTATCCACTAATTCATCTCTTTTGAAGTTAGCAATGATTTCTCTGTTGTCACAACAATCCTTATAATATTCGACAAATTAAGTTTCTTTTTACACCGCAAGACACTCACAAATTGATACGTCATATAATTTTTTTAACTCCATTCAAACTACCTTAGAATTGATCTTATTTGTTTATTGATTAATGGTGTAAAATGATTACTAATTAAACTCTCTTTATATTATCACAAAAAAAAACTCTCTTTATTTTTACAAGGCTAAAATACACTTCTGGTCATTTATCTTTCACTCTTTTTTCGTTTACGTCTTTTATCCTTTAAATTTTTTGTTTATGTCTTTTATCTTTTCAAAGTTAATTAAAATATTTCTCCCTTTAAGTGATTGTTAGCTATTGCTTACGTGCACAGTGACATGGATAAATTGACTACATAAGCAGCTGACTGTGTAATTAGATCATTAAATATTTTTTCGTTTCCATCCTTTCGATTTAATGAAGGATCATTATAGGATAGGTTTGGAGCCAGATCTAAGGCATATGCTGGGATGGATTTGGAAGGTTCCCCCGCCTTCAAAGGTATGCATGTTTGGTTGGAGATTATTCTTGGGTAGACTACTTACGAGTGATGCAGTTTTACATAGGGGGTTATATATTCTCGGAATTCATGAATGATGTTGTCCATCATGTTTTAAGCAGGATAACACAATTCCACATCTATTTATCCCATGTAGTTTGTAAGCAATTTTTATTTTATTTTTCATGTCAAAAAAATGTAGTTTGTAAGCAATTTAGACAGATATTTGGGACTTACTATTGATATGTAGTGGTCTAGGCCACTTACTTGTTTTCAAGCTGTATAATTAATCTTTATGTATTGAGTTGGAGCAATCTTTAATGCTTCTTATTAATACAAATTTTCTTATAAAAAATAAAATGAAAAATGAATCATATAAATTAACTTAAAAAAAATAAAAGACGTTAATAAATATTTTAAAAGATAAAAGACAAAAGCGTAAAATAGCAAAAGATATATAACTAAAAGTGTACTTAACATATGTATTGTAAACTGTACTCTTTTTTTTTTTGACAAATGTAAACTGTACATTTTTTTGTTGAGGTAATGTAAAATTGTAAACTGTACTTAACTTAACATATGTAAACTAGGGGTGTTCAAAACCGAACCAAACCAATTGGAAAACCGCAAACCGAACCAAACCAAACCGAAAACCGCAAAAAACCGCTTCTAATCGGTTTTGTTCGGTTCTTTTTTTCATTGCACCGCGCGGTTCGATTCGATTCGCGGTTTTGATTTCAAAAACCGAACCAAACCAAACCAAACCGCAAGTAACACTAAGACTTTTTGAATTACATCATTCCTTACTAACTTACTAGCCCAAATGCAACTAAAACCCAACTCTCACTCACTTGCTAGCCCAAATCCAATTAATTCTTTGACTCACTTACAAACAATCCATATTGTTATGCTATATTTAAAAATTACAATAAAATATTTAATTCAAATTCTTTTAAAAATTGTCTTAGCTATCTTAAAAGAATTAAAATAGAGTAATTTATATACTACATATATTTGAGTAAATTTTTTCCTAAAGATTTATGTTGGCCATTTTTTATGTTACTTAATTTTAACTTTGTTTTAAATTATGTTTTGTCTTGGAAAAAACCGAACCAACCGAACCAATCCAAACCGCATTGGTTTGGTTTGGTTTGGTTCGGTTTTATTTTAGGAAGCCAACCGAACCAAACCAAATCGCATGTAATTTTACCTTGCGGTTCGGTTCACTTTTTGTCTCAAAACCGAACCAAACCGCACCGCGAACACCCCTGATGTAAACTAGATAGTTCACCCAAAAAAACATTGAGTTTTGACGTGGAAGCAGCACCAAACAGACCCTGCCTTGACATTTTTACCCTCACAAAAAAGCTAAAATTACAATCTCATCATCGAATTCATCTCCATCCTCTCTCTCTCCTCTGAACCCGAGATCCTGAGCGGCCATTGACGACTTCCGCTCACCGTCACCAACAACATCACCAGAACTACGTTCTCGATGTTCTTCATCTACTTTTATCTCAGTTAAACGCTGCGTTTTGATAAATTCAATTCAAAAAAATAAAAGAAGAAATGAGGTCTTCTTCTTCTTCGGGCACGATCAACATCGCTGCTAGTGCTCAGAAACTCGACGTTGATAATCGAATCGCTCTTCGATTCTATTATCGGATTGCTGATAACATCCTTCGACAGGTTCTCTTTCACTTTATTATGTTCTTTTTATTTTGAACTTTTTCAATTTTCAAAGCTTTTTCATTCATGAATATGATTGAATTTAGTTACTTTAGGTTGTAGTTTGATTTTGAAGTTGATAAATTTGATGCTGAGATAGGTTTTTGTTGTACAGTGGAATGTAAAGGAACCTTAGGTTTTATGGGAGATAGGGTTTAATTTAGGTTTTGATTAATTTGAAGCATTCAGTTTCATCAATTTTCATATTAGTTGGAGAATTGAGAATAGTTAGTATGGAAATTGAACGTATAAAGGTGTGCAGTATTCATCATCAGATAGTAAATGGGATATTTGAATGTTTTATAGACTAAAGAGTGATATGAAAACTGGCGTCCATGAATGTCAGTGTGTAATTTCACCTTTGTATTTTCCTTGGATTCATGTTATACTTTGTACGTACCATAATGCTGATTAAGGTTTTAAATTGCGGTTGTAGTCTGGTAACCTAAGTTACGGTCTTTTACTATGTATGTACCATAATGCTGATTGCGGTTGTAGTCTGGTAGCCTAAGTTACGGTAATGAAGAAAATGGCGGATAAATGTGATTGGAGCTTGTGGTTGCAGAGTGCAGTTTAAATCTATGCTGAATGCTGATACTTAATTTATTCTTTAACTCAAGATATTTTGTGCTGCTACTAATAGTTGCTTGTGCTGATATCTTTTTTTGGACTGACTTATGCTGATATTATATTTTTCTACTACTGAATTTATTCATTTATTGTCCTGCCTTCATTTTGTTTTATATCTGGAAATATTCGTGTGGTCATGTTTCCTTCTTTTGAAGATGAATTTATTGGTTTTAACATTTCAGGCTAATATCTTTCGTGCTGAGAGGAATATCATTGACCTATATGTCATGCTTTTAAGATATTCTAGGTAATACAAGGTTGCGTGCATTGTTGTTTGACTTATAATATGGCTGGCTTCGGTTGAATGGTTTAGAATAGGTAGACTGTATCGTTGTATTTGTTATTTTGTCGTCACACTGCGTTGAGGGTCCTTCCTTTTGTTTTGTTTTAGTTTGGTGACTGAGACAATACCACGTCACCGAGACTATAGATCATCTCCACAAAGCACGAAACAATCATTGAGAAAGGTTGACTTTCAACTCTCATCTTTTAATGAAAATGTTTTGTTATAAAATCTTGGATTCTATCTGACTTTTCTTGCTGCAGAGATTGTTGATTTCTTTGAATGAACTGGAGAATTTAAAACCACTGGTCCAGCAGAAGATTGATGAGCTTAACAGCAGAAATGTATACCGACAAAATGGGCACAGAATTGTTAATTCAAATAATTCAGTGGATTTTTCTAGCGTCAAAAAACAAACTTCCGCTAGCAATGGGCTTATAAAGGTAAATATGCTGGATTTTTCTAAAGATTTTAATTTTAATTCACGTGTGATAATCTTTCCATAAGTTTATATTGATTTGATTCAATTTGTAATATCGGTGTGTCTCGATCATATCACACTTGGCTGTATTTATAATAAGATTGCAATAAATAAAATAGATGCTAATTGACAATTCTAATCCTAATTGATATGTACACCTAAGCTAAGGATGATGTGTACATGACTAGGATTCTAACAGATTGCATTGGTGAATGCATGCATCTTTTCTGTTTCCCTGCTCCCCTTGAAATTAAGTTTCACATCCATCTGTTATTATATATTTGACCAGGTAGTCAGACCAACTGCTAGTGAGTATATTTACCAGGGATCAAGTGGCCAACAGTTCTCTTATGTCAGGCCCGTGGAAGAGCAAGTGCGAAGACTGTAAGTACTGGACTCATAAACTACTCCAGTTTCTTTCCTCAGGAATGAAGTTAACTGAAACTTTAGTTCTTCTGTTTGGTTACTTTCAAACATCATTTGTGACAACTTCTGCATTTCAAAGTGGATAATGTTAGAGGGTCTTCCTGGTGCAATGTCAGTAGTGTGACTATCTACTTAGTTGAATTTATTTGTAAGAATAATTCAGATTTACTTAATTATTTCACATTTCATTGTTACATTTTAAAACATCAAATTTAAGCTAGTCAACTGAGCAACAATTCATCCATTTCCTTTTTGTGAATCCCGATTTATAATAGCTGGTTGAAATGCTATTTATTTTTGTAAAAGTCAAAGCTGATAAAGCAAATTCCAATGATAGATTGGGTTTAGAAAAATGCTTTGGGTATATCAAATTTTATCATTTGATTAATATTTTATTCTCCGTGGTACTTTGGGGTATTTCACTTACTAAGTATCTCTCATTCTTTGGAAAATATTGCTTGACTAATGGCTCCCTTCCATTTTTACTTACTTTTTCCAGATCTTTAACCCTGCCACCTCCAAAGGAAGAAACTCTCTCTAGACATTCTATCTTTGGTCCCGGTGGGCTTAAAGGGCAATGGCAGCCACCTACTACTGATAGAAGGGTATGCTAGTTAATATCTGTATGGTTAAATTTTAATCTATTCAAAGTTCGTCCTGACTTCTCTATACGGATGTAGGTCAGGTATCCAACCAACATAGATCTGTCTCCAGTTGAATTACCAAGGTTGTTGCCTATTTACTTTTTGTAGTACTATTGTTAATTGTGGGCCTTCTAGATGCTGTAAGAAAAAAGTCACGTGTCATATGTCATATCGTAGGCCTTTTAACATGATGGCACTTCATTTGAAGTTAATTCTTTTAAAATTGTTTATTGTTTCATAGGGGGTTCAAAGTTTTAAAAGTATGTTTGTAGTCTGTCATGCATCTGTGAGCCGGTTTATCTATTGATTTTATATGTTAACTGTATCCGGCCTACTGGATTCTCTCTATGTACGTACAGCCTACAACATTCCATGGAAGACGAATCTATGAATAAAAAGGATAATAGCATTCCAGATCTCAATAAATCAGATTTAGAATCAGTTTTTACCCAAAATGAGGACAGCCAGCCCCAGGGTGCTCTGGAGCCTCCTTCTCTTATCTCTTTTGAAGCAACAGAAACCCCTGCTCGAATAGAAATTATCAGACAGCCTTCTCCTCCACCCGTACTTGCTGAAGTGCAAGATTTAGTCCCTGCAGTGTCACCTCATATTCATGAGACAGGATGCAAGACAGAAGCTCCATCATCTGATAGTTATGTTCAGGCCGAGTCTCCTCTGCAACTGCACATTGTGAGTCAATATCATTTTCTTGCTTTGACACATTCTTCTTGTAGGTTGATATTTCTGGGGAGGCATGGTAAAGTTTGTGTCGAGTGTTTAGTTTCTTCAAATATACTTGCAATTTTTAGAAAATATTGAACGTTAAATAAAGTTTGACATCATTCCCTCTTTTACTAATAAGTAATAATTGTTTCTTTATGCAGTCAACTGCTCTGATGGAGAATTTTATGAAGCTTGCCAAGTCGAATACTAAGAAAAATTTAGAGACTTGTGGTATCCTTGCTGGTTTGCTTGTAAGTGGTTTACAATTTTTTTCCCTTTAAGTAACACAATGTGCAAAGTTAGGTCCAAAAGGAGCATGCGGCCCCCATATTGAGCTGTACATTAATTAACTCGTCAGTTCATTACTCTAACCGTCTTCAATAATATATTTGCAAAAAACTTGCGTTTGGTATGTTATCAGTCTTGCGCTACCGTGATACCAACTTCTTTCTATTTTACTTTCTCTATTGATTATGTATGTTTATGTATCAATTTGTTAGATGCTTGGTTTTGGTATGTACTAGTTTGTAAAATTTTCCTCAATGTTGTTGGGTTTCGCAAGCTTTTGTCTTCGTACATTCCTTCAATACAGTAGTTCAATAGTTCGATATTGATTATTATTCTGTTATACACCTGATTTGCAGAAAAACAGAAAATTTTATATTACTGCGCTAATAATCCCGAAGCAGGAGGCAACATCATCTTCTGTAAGAACTCTTTCATTACAAATGTTTTGGGGTATATATTATTTATTCTGTAAATACTGACCTTAATATTGTTCTTCCTGAACAGTGTCAGGCTACAAATGAAGAGGAAATATTTGAAGTGCAGGATAAACGATCTCTTTTCCCCCTTGGGTGGATCCATGTGAGTTTTTGATTTTTTTTTTTGAAATTAACTTTTCAAATCTTATGGAAACTTGTTATGAAAAGTTGTTTCTTTATATTTCCTTACTTAAAAAAATAGATATGAGAAATGATGTAATGCAGAATAAAATTTCTCAAACTGACTATTTCCATTTAGCTTATTCCAATAAGTTTTTGTCCGAAATTCTTATTTTTCACTTTACTAATCTTCCATTGTTATTAATTAACAATGAAATATATTGTTCTTAATTGCCAGACACACCCTACGCAATCTTGTTTCATGTCATCAATTGATCTGCACACCCATTACTCATATCAGGTGAGTTCATTAATTTCAATTGTTTTTTCCTTGGATGTTCTTGCTGAGTATTTGGAGACGAATTTATGATGTTGTCTTGGAGGGATTAGTGCAAGAGAAACATAAAGAACTACTAATAATGTAAATGGTTCATACGTTACTTGTAGATCTAATATAATGCTCTATTTTATGGATTTGAATTATTGTAATTTGCCATCCTAGAGGCATTTTACTCTGTCTTGGCTTTGTAATCAATCTCTGTCTTACATATTGGTACTTTTTGGTAACATTTGCTTTCCTTCATTGTTTCTACCAAAGATGGTGCTATTCTGTCTTATACATTGACGCATCCTGCATTTTCTTTATACTCATTTTTTTATGCATTCCTCATCATTTTAGATAATGCTGCCAGAAGCTGTTGCAATAGTCATGGCACCAACAGATAGTTCAAGGTAAGATCACATATCATATGTATATATATGATGTATCATGTATGGATATAGCAAAGAAAACACCTCCATAACAGAAGTAAGTTAGCGGGAGATCAAATTAAAAATTGATGAAATTGCTTAGTAAACGTGACCCCTTTTATTAATTTAGGAACCACAATCAAAAGCCATTAAATAACTTGGAAAGAAAACTAATTGCTTTTTGGAATAATGTATCACTGTACCGTACATAGAAATCTTAGCATAAATTCTAATTCTATGATAGTTCCTATCCAAGCTAAAATAACTGTAAAATATTGACTCCACAAAAATCCCTCCTCCTTCCCTAAAGTATAATTGGTTCCCAATGGAAATAGGAATATTCCACGATTACATTCGAAGAAGTTTCTGGTTTTTTGTTGTTCTTTCACAATAATTTCAATACTTTTTATGTCTCTTTAAGATTGAAATTCTTGTTGTTAGCTCTTTTTGGAAACTTTTCCCTACTTAATTGAAATTACATTTATCAATTTACTTGCACAGAAATCATGGAATATTTCGGTTGACAACCCCTGGTGGAATGTCTGTTATTAAACAATGTGATCAACGTGGCTTTCATCCACATAATCAGCCTCCTGATGGTGGTCCTATTTACGATACATGTACAGATGTTTACATGAACCCAGATTTAAAATTTGATGTCATTGATCTTCGGTGATAGGATAGTAGCATTTACATGCACACTGTCAATGTTCATAGTCCATGCTTTCTCCTATAGATATTATTATACAGGTTTTACTTTGTACCATTAAATCAGCCGTGGCTATAAAGCATGCCCGGTTGTGTTTGTAAAAAAGAAGAGAAGAGAAGAAATGTTGATCAAATCTTTGATCAAATCCTTTACTTTCTCTGTTCATTTATGATTTTGATTTTTTCCATTGTATGTTATCAATGGCGTCGGATCTTGGGGACAGTCGGAAATCTGTACTATAAATATGGTGAATGGTGTTGTGGTTTTATTACAGAAGTAATTTGTAGCAGTCATGTTCAACTGAATCTGTGACAGCTGATTCTTCGTCGGCTGGTCATGCTTCTCGGCCATTTATCTGCTACCAATCTTAGCTGAGTAGTCGTATTTGGTCTATTAGATATGATCCTGGAGTCGGTCTATATGGATTTAGTCGATTTTAGTTCGATTGATATGAACTTAATTGGTTGACAAATAATTGCCTTTTAATTGAGTGGATTTGACCAACAAAAAACTTTTTGTTGGGATAAATAGTGATCCAACAAAGTTTTATTCAATGATAAATCTTTCTAAAGACTTTAGTTTTTTTCCCTTAATATTTTTATGGAACAAATTGGTTTTATGCAATGGTAACTCTTTCTGAATGGATAGTAGAAGTCATGCTGGATACGATATTAAATAAAATATTTAAGGAGTATAATTTAAGCAAATGAAAAGTTACCTTAGTGTTAAGGATGGAAGAATATTCTTTCTACTCTGCTTCTTCCTACCTATGTCTAGAGAGGAGTGATTTTAGGTCTTTGTTTTTTAGCTGGAACCCTCCGCATAGCTTTCTTTCTCTTTTTATGTAAATAAGTGGTTATCAAATATCGAGTTTGAACCTAGAACTTGCTTTTGCACTCCTTTAGTGCAATCTTTCGGTATCGCTGAACTCACCAACTGAGCTACATATTTAGGATTTCATATATTATTGTTAAATTTCTTGAGGAGAATTCCACTGATAAGCTATGAAGCCCCAATACTTCAAAAATGGAGACGTACCCGTGCCCAATATGTATCCGATACCGATACGCAGCCAATACTTCCCGATACGTACCCAAAGAGTATCCAATAATTTTTTTAATTCTTTTTAAAAAATATTTGACTCGATACTTTTCAAATAGATCTTTGATACTTCTTACCAACTAAGGGTACTTCTCAAATACATTTTCGATACCTCTTACCAACTAAGTACATGATTGTCACTCATATATGATACACTTTAATACCTCAATAACTAAAAGACAAAATTATCTGTTTTTTCGTAACACAATAATAGAAGTAATAAGTTGTGATATGGGCGAGACAAAATTATCTGTTTTTTCGGGTGGTCTCAGTTACTTGTCCATCCTTACTTTTTACGATTAGTCACTCATACATAGGTGAGTCGGTTGTCCTTTTCCTTTAATCCATATATTTTCTATGTGATTTTTTTCTATTTGGGCAGCTTTTTTTCATATCAATAAAATACAATATTTCTATTTTTATTTATTTATGTTTTTATATATTTAAATTTAAATTTAATTATTTATTAAAATATCTCAACCGTGTCGTATCTTGATTTTCAAAATTTTCCCATATCCCCATATCTGTATCGTGTCGTATCCTTATCCGGACATCATAGCTGATAAGCTATATTTTCATCACACAAACAAGGCATTTCAACGGCCACCACCACCTATATAATGGAATTATTTCAGACAAGTCTATTTGCTACTTTCATGATATATTGTCTTCTACTCTTCTATTTGGGTTCCATTAAAGCAACCACAACCAAGTGTCACACTTTACCAATCATCAATCAATTATAATGAAAATGTCTCACTCAAAAATAATGTGGGTTCTTGAGTGGACTACATTTATAGTGGTCGGTCAATAGCGGATTGATACTTGAAAATTGTTCCAAACTTTAAGTACAACCTACAATTGCTCTAAAATGATACTCATAGTATTAATTAAAGAGTAATATTGATAAATGATTAACTAAAATTAGAAAGTGACACTTATTTTGAAATAACATTTTTAGTAAGTGTGACAGTTAATTTTTGACGAAGGGAGTGTCAGGTTACCCCCTCAAATGTGAAAACACGAGCTTCTGGTTTCAGACGACACTAGTTGTCGATGGAATTTCGAACAATTTTTAAGCACCAATTCATCATAAAATTTACCAAATAGTGCATGACATTTCAAATGCAGGTTATAGTTTAGTTAACAACTTTTCTTGTAACAAGCAACTGTTGTCAGGTAACGGTTTGGTTCATTGTGACATGTCTCAGAATCAGTGAGAACCGGCCAAGAACCGAATGTGGAAACCGATTTGAACCGACAATTGTTAAAAAATTAAAAATTCTTGTTTGAAATTAAAAAAAAAATCATTTTTTAGTTAAATAAAAGGTCAACGTCAAATTATAAAATTACATATACATATTTTTTATATAATAATTTTTTTATTTATTCTTTTGATTAATATTTAGTCCTATAAAATATATATAATAATTATTTTATCTTCGTTTATAGTTTTGTTATATCTAAAATTTATCACTCATATGCCATATAATTAATGTCTTCACTGGTTTACTGAGGTGTCCGGTCTAGTTTTCCAATATTGGTTTATTGGTAATGTCAATTCTGGATTGAGAGGTGGCATTGTGGGGTACTTCAAAAAATGAAAGGGTAGGGTCCAATGTTGTGGCAACTATTGAGCATCCCTAAATAAGTAGTTAAGGACTGTTTTGTCCTCAAGGTTGTGGGCTTATTCAATCTTCCACGCTGGCAAAAAATTGCTCACATGGGATGGTTAAAAGAAGGAACAGTTGTTATCTCTTAGGGACTTTGGGTCCATCCTCAATGGTGACCCCTACATACATGCTATGTAAAGTTAGCCCCTTAGGGCCAAATCTAATTCTCTATTCTCTTCTCACATGTATTAATTTTTTACAGTTTTTTAAATAATTATTTTTTTAATTAAAATAATCTATTTTTGAAGTTTTCCAATAGTTTTTTTTTAAAAAAAAATGAGAATCTAAAAATAATTTAAAAATTACTTCAAAAGAGAATTCGTTTTGAGTATCTTTCTCATAAAAAATCATTTTTTAAAGAATGATTATTCTAAAAAACGTGATTTTCATTAGATTACACAAACACAAAACAACTTCTAATTTTCTTAAAAATCACTTATTTTTTATCCGGAATAAACAGGCCCTACCTCAATTTTCAAGTGACATTGGGATGAAGCTTAAGGCTTTGATATTTCGAAGAATCATATAATATTTGGTGCTATACTTTTAAGCTTTAGCCTAACAAAAGCAAAAAGCCTTTATAAAACAATTAGTTTAATGCTCAAGCAGGGATCAAACTTCATTCTCCAAAATCTTTCGCTCTTGGTTGTATTGACAGTTTCAGCGATATGGTGATGCCAACCTCCGAATTCGAATCCGGGTGTATGCATTAGATAGTGTGTGTGGTGTTTATTTGCCATTTCGATAAAAAAATCTCATTTTTCAAGAAAGAATACATGGCAGGATACTAAATAACTAATGATATATAGTTTTATAAATACTTATAGTAAATAATATTTATAGAAGCCTAAAGGAATGGTTTAAATTTCCTTATTATGGTCGGGTCTTCCCTTGTCCTACTTCCGCACTATCAACTTTTTTAGATTCAACTGATAGATAGATTTTTGATAACATGCTCCCAAATTTTCAAAAGTTTATTTTTGGACGACAAAATGAGTACTTCCTCTGATCTTAAATATAAGTAAAAAAGTTTATGTATTTGGCCGATAATTTGATTTGAATTCACAAACTTTTTTACTTATCTTTTAGGCTAGAGGGAGTACCAGCATTTAAATCTCTAAAAAGAAACTTTTAGAAAGGTGGGGGTATTATAAAAAATCAAGGTGCCATATTTTTATGGTTGAGAAGTTAACCATTAACATGGTAATATGGTATTGAGTGGACTAACACCCAATGGCCATACTTTAATTAACTTGTAAAAAAAAGACTATACTTTAATTAAGCTGATTGATCCTTATCAACTTTATAAAGACAGCAAATGTGTACCTAATTAAGATTAGTGTGGTTAATTATTGTTGGAGCAATTTGAGTTTCTCACTCTCAGATCACTGCACTCACACACACACACTTTGGAGAGAAGAGAGAGATTGTGAGAAATGGATCTAACCGAAATTGGTTATGAGTCCAACTACATTTATTGAATGCAACAGTAATGCTTTATACCAGTCAGCTTACACATCATCACCTAATGCTAACATGGCAAATGCTGAGTCATACAAGCAAGTCAATGAAAAATGTAAATGAAGTCAACATGACTTATATCTAGTCAAGCACAACTAGTTCTTATTTGAATTACACCAACAAAGCATTCATTTCTTCACACCTCCCTAATTCAAATCCTCTAAAGTCTTCATTCCAAGCAAGTTTCTGAGCTCCAAAAATCTGTTGTTCTTCAATGGTTTGGTAAGCAGATCAGCAATTTGATCTGCAGTCTTGCAATGTTGTAGTTCCAGCTTCCCCTTGTTCACTTGGTCTCTAAGAAAATGGTATTTTGTTTCTATATGCTTGCTGCGACCATGGGCTACAGGGTGCTTTGCCAGGTCAATTGCAGATTTGTTGTCTACATGAATTGTCATAGTACTGTCTCCATTTACCTGCAATTCTTCCATTAGATTTTGTAACCACAGAGCTTGACATGCTCCCTGTGCTGCTGATATATACTCAGCTTCACAAGATGAGAGTGCCACAACAGATTGTTTCTTTGAGCACCATGAGATTGGTGCTCCATTCATCATGAAAATATATCCACTTGTGCTTTTTCTATCCCCCACATCCCCACTCCAATCAGAATCTGTGTAGCCTGCAACCACAGTTTCTGTATCATTAGTTTTAGGAAATAGAATGCCCAAGTCAATTGTGCCTTTAACATATCTCAGTACTGTTTTTGCTGCCAACATATGAGATGCTTTAGGTCTTTCCATAAACCTACTTATAAGACCTACACTATAAGCAAGGTCAGGTCTTGAGTTACACAGATACCTCAATGACCCAACTATCTGTTTGAACAGAGTAGCATCTACCTCAGGCTCATTTTCATCAGTCTTGAGCTTGATTCCTGTTTCTGCAGGCACCACAGCAGAGTTGCATCCACTCATTTTGAATCTTTTCAAAATGTCAGTTGCATATTTCTTCTGGTGAAGGAATATACCACTGTTAGTCATTGCAAACTCGATTCCAAGAAAATAAGATAAAGTTCCCAAGTCACTCATCTCAAATTCACTCATCATCCTCTTCTTAAATTCTTCTATCTCCTTAGCACTACTGCCAGTCACTAAGAGATCATCAACATACAAACAAACAATCATACATCCACTGTTTCCCATATCCTTCACATATACACCATGTTCTGACACACACTTCTTGAATTTGAGATGCACTAAAATCCATCTATTCGTTTATTCCAGGCTCTTGGAGCCTACTTCAATCCATACAGTGCTTTGTGTAACTTACACACACTGTCTTCATGCTTCTTTGATTCAAAGCCAGGTGGTTGAGTGACATAGACCTCCTCCTCCAATGGTCCATTCAAAAAGGCTGACTTCACATCAAGTTGACTCAATTCCCACCTTCTTTGAGCAGCTAATGCAATCACCAATCTCACAGTCTCCATTCTTGCAACTGGTGCAAAAACCTCATTAAAATCTAGGCCAGGTTTCTGTAAGAATCCACGTGCAACTAGCCTAGCCTTATACAAGTGGCCACCTCTCCATATGGCTTCAACTTTGTTTTGAACACCCTTTCCTTCTGGCAGTGAGGTTAAGCTCCATGTATTGTTCTTCTTTATAGCCTTAAGTTCTTCCATTGCTGATTTCCAGTTTTTGCTCAATAAAGCATATTCTAAACTTACTGGTTCAGCTTCAACAGCCATAACTTACATCATCAGGTCACCATCTTCATTCACAGTTGTATCAGAGTACAATTCATGGTCTTGCAACCTCTGTGGCAGTTGCCTGACTCTTTGTGACCTTCTTACTTCCACTTCACCTTCTGCATTAGCCTCAACAGCTGGTTCACCTCCCAGATCAAGTAGTACAATGTCATCTTCTACTGTATCTTCTTGACTCTGCTCTCCCCAGTTCCAGTTCTTCTTCTCTTCAATTACCACATCTCTACTAATCACAATCTTCTTCTTCTCAGGATCATACAGCCTGTAAGCACCAGTATCATGGTATCCAACAAATACCATGGCTTGAGCTCTATCATCAAGCTTTTTCCTCAGTTGTTCTGGCACATGTCTGTAGCACAAGGAACCAAAAATCTTCAAATGCTTCACACTTTGGTTTCTTGCCTGACCATTTCTCATATGGAGTGAGTTCACCAAGCCTCTTGGTTGGACATCTATTCAACAAATAAGCTGCTGTAGAGGCAACTTCTCCCCAAAAATACTTTGGCAGTTGCTTCTCCTTTATCATGCTTCTAATCATATTTAGAATTGTCCTGTTCCTCCTCTCAGCAGTGCCATTATGCTGAGGGGTGTATGGAGTAGTGACCTCATGCATTATCCCTTCACTCTTGCAGTAGTTCTCAAACTCCACAGAAGTATACTCTCCTCCTCCATCACTTCTTAGACACTTAACTGACTCACCACATTTTTTCTCAACAAGCTGTTTGAAGTCCTTAAACACCTCAAACACTTCACTTTTCCTTTTTAACAGATATATCCACATCATTCCAGAGAAGTCATCTATAAATGTGACAAAGTATAGATTACCTCTCAAAGTCTTTGCTTCAAAGGGGCCACACACATCAGAATGAATGATTTCAAGTCTCTGTGTTGACTTTGTTGGCACATGTGACTTGAATTCCTTCCTTGGTTGCTTAGCTTCATAGCATCCACCACAGACTTCTTTAGGATCAATTACTTCAGGCATTCCCCTGACCATGTTCTGTTTCCGAAGTTTACACAACCTCTTAAAGTTGAGGTGTGCATATCTCCTATGCCACTTCCAACTTTCTTCATCAATAGTTGCCTTCAAACACTCCTCTTTTAGTGTCTCACCAGCAACCTTGAAGGTCCTGTTCTTTGACAGAGGTGCCTTCAAAATCACTTTGTCTTTCTTGTCAAGTACCTCAAGGAAATTATCCTCCATCTTCATTTTAAAACCTTTCTCAAGTAATTGTCCAAGGCTCAGCAAGTTATTTTTCATCCCAGGCACATACAACACATTGCTTATCAGAATCTTCTTACCATTCTTGCCTCTAATCATTACCTTACCAATTCCTTCAGCAACTATGTGACTGTGATTTGCAAATTTCACCCTTCTTCTCACCTTTTCTAGTTCACAGAACCACTTCTTATTGCCTGTCATATGGTTGGAATAGCCTATATCTAAGTACCATAACTCAGATACTTCTGTCTCGTTCTCTGTAGCTGCCATTAGCACAACAGCATCACTTTCACTATCAGAATCATCACTTTCTTTCTCTGTAACTGCCATCAGTGCAACAGTATCAGAGTTAGTATCAGAGTCATCATTTCTAGCAAGTTGAGCCTCATCATCTTTCTTGTTCCTAGGCACTCTTTCATATGCACATTCATCAGCAAAATGCCCCCACCTTTGACAGTTATAACATTGAATGTGCTTCTTGTTATTCTTTTTCTTTCCCTTCTTACTGTTACTTGTTTCACCATTCTTGCTAGAGTCACCTTAATCAGCGTTTCCCTTATAGTTCTCTTTATTACTATGGTTAATTTTATGATTCTGATTCTTCCAATTACCTTTCCCCTTTTTCTTCCATCCATCACTACTTTTATTCGTACGAGCCAGCAAAACTTCTTCACTAACTTTCTCCTTTTCTTTACCACTTTCTCTTTCCCTAATCCTAGCCACATTAGCCTCGAGAGAACCTTGCAATTCCTCAAGTCTCATTGTTTCTAAGTTCTTTGATTGTTCAATCGCAGTCACCACATAATCAAATCTAGGAGTTAGAGTGCGAAGTACCTTTTCAACTTTCTGCAAATCTGTGAGAGTTTCGCCATTCGTACGCATCTTGTTCGTCAATTGTGTCAATCTGTTGACATATTCAGCAATCGACTTCTTTTCTTCCATCTGAAGTAATTCAAATTGTCTACGCAGCGTTTGTAGTTTCACCTTCTTCAAACTTGCATCACCGGAGTACGCTGCTGCAAGAGCATCCCATGCTTCCTTCGCCGTCTCAAATTGCGCAATCTTCTCAAACGCATCAGCATCGACGCATTGATGAATAAGGAAAATTGCCTTGCTATCCTTCTTGCGTTGTTCACGCAATGCATCACCACCTGCTGCCGTAACACTATCGCGAACCACCTCCTGAACTTCCTGATAGCGAAAAATGACCTTCATCTACAGCAACCACTTATCGTAGTTAGTTCCGTCGAGCACTAGTAATTTCGCCGGAAAGTGACCGTTGTTGCCGCCTGCATGTGCCATCGCCGCCCTGGACCGTCGTCACCGTGTTGCTCTGGTGCCAATTTGTTGGAGCAATTTGAGTTTCTCACTCTCAAATCACTGCACTCACACACACACACTTTGGAGAGAAGAGAGAGATTGAGAGAAATGGATCTAACCGAAATTGGTTATGAGTCCAACTACATTTATTGAATGCAACAGTAATGCTTTATACCAGTCAGCTTACACATCATCACCTAATGCTGGCATGGCAAATGCTGAGTCATACAAGCAAGTCAATGAAAAATGTAAATGAAGTCAACATGACTTATATCTAGTCAAGCACAACTAATTCTTATTTGAATTACACCAACAAAGCATTCATTTCTTCAATTATAATATATTCTCAACACTATATATACCCCATGGGAGTTGTTGAAAATGATTGGTTTGGTTGTCGGGTGGGAAGTTCTTTCATTGCAACAGTTTCACGATGATTAGCTAGTTTTAGAAAATCAAGGAGCTAATGGAAATTTGTTTGTTTCTTAGCCTTGATGTTTCAATAAATCAAGCAGATTTTTCTTTACTTTCAAAATATAATCAAAATGCTTGTTTGTCTTCAAAATTTTTTGGTTCAGACAATTGTTGGTTACCTACCGTTTCAATGAAAGACTAATCTTTGCTCGTATTTAATTAAGAGAACCGCATCGACCCCATTATTGAGCCACCGGTATTGGTTTGTTTGTCTTAAGACTGATGATGAGAAGAGGAAGAGAGATAGAATTATATTCAGTGGGTTGTTCTAGATCATCAGCTTTAGTGGAAGCTCATATGTGAGATACATGATTTATACAGGCTACTAATTGATTTTCTAATTGATTGATAGTAATAAGAACAATTATATGAAAACTATACTCTATTCTATAACTTTAGCCATCATAAGGTAATTAGGCCAAATAACCTGCCACACTAATGCATTTAGGGTGACAAAATAGGTTAGACAACAAATCAGCTTAGACAGGTTGGAATAATATACTCAATCCAGACTGAATTGATCTATTAAGTCACGTCACAATATTTAGTTTGTTATTTTTTATTTTTGAATTTTAATATTTTTCGGGCGAGCATCTCGGGTTGGACCGCTTTGCATCTTTTAATGATTGTTATTTTTTATTTTTGATTTTTAATATTTTTCGGGCGAGCAACTCGGGTTGGACCGCTTTGCATCTTTTAATGACTATTATTTGATCATATTCTTGTTTTACAATATGTTCATTGGCAAAAGCAAAAGCTATTTTTGTCTAACATGTCTTTAAGAAATCATCCATAGATATTATGAAACTAAATATGATTAAAAAAAGTGTAATCTTGAAATTAAAATTTTAGTACTTTTGAAATTAGCATATATTTAAATATGGCGAAAGATCAATGTAATCTTGAAATTGATATTGTAGAACTTTTCCATCTAATTTATTATTGTCATTTTGATTGTATAAGTTAGAGATAAGACAATGTTCCCCTACCTTCATTTGTCTAAATCCAAATATGATATGATGAAGGAATAGATCAAAGAGCTTAATCAGTGGTTAGGAGATTAAAAACTTTCAAAATCTTTATCTTATAGAACAAGCCTTGTAAACTGGCAGTTTTATAGACAGACAAAAACTTCCTTTAATTAAGCATAATTAGACTGTGGTTGTTGCAATCACTTTCCTCTAATTAAGCAGCACTTTTACTAACTTTCTGAACACAATATTTTAAACAATTCATTGTAAGGTTTTGAGTTCAAATTTTGGGTTTGACAAAAAAACTCTATTGTGAATTGAGAACCACACGACTGTGGAAAACGAGTAAACACATGACCAACCAATTTTTTGGGTGTAGATTAGTCATTAGCAAAGTCGGTGGATTGCATACCAATAGCATGATAACCAAAGAAATATAACCAACATGGTGTAGCACAAATGGTAATTATTTGGACTCTTTAACCATTTGGTCAAGGGCTCGATCCCTGACCGATGCGTATGAAAAAACATCTGGTGGGAGAAGTGAACCCCTTTTTTCGATAACTAGAAATTATATTGATATGGTCTAAATTGAGCAGCACAGTCATACGCTGTACTCACCTTCTATGAAGGGTTGCAGAGGCTACGAATTCACTAGCTACCGAAGCTAGATAAAAAAATACACCAAAAAGATAGAGTTCCTCATTATTTAAGGTCAACCCCTTAAATAGATCTCAATACTTCGAGAGATTAGTCTCCGCAATTCCGTGCATGAGATACCTTGATATATAAGAAAAAAGATAGCATTTTCTCTTTCAAACCACATATTTTGTTTTCCTCTTTTGTTTCTTTCTACTCTCCAACAATAATACACAAAATCCTATCTATTTCTTTTTCAGAAAAAAAATGTTATAGCTCCTTTGATCTTCCATTCTCTTCACTCCTTGAAACTTCAAATAAAATGTACATACATGTTCTTCTGTTTTCCTCTCTCTATATATGAAACAATTCTTCCCATTCCTTTGTCAAAACAACTTCATATTTTCAATCTTCAAAACCATATATTTTTTCTATATACCTTTGAACTTTCTTCAGAACCATCATGTGTTCTAAAACAAGCCCTCCACGTCTCTCTTTTTCTCATGATCTCTCTGAACACCAAATTCAACAAGATATTTCATGCATTGACACATTGCTTATTGACTCAAATTCTGAATTTGAGTTCAACACAAATAGCAACATCTTTGAGCATCAATCATCTTCAGCTGATGAACTTTTCTCAAATGGTATGATTCTTCCAATTCATACACTACAAGAAAAAATCACTACAACTCAAAAACACACTCCTTGTGTAAAATCTTTTTACACAAAACTTCCTCCACTTCCAAATACTCCAAGTGTTGACAAAATAAAGCCCATGGGCCGACTCCGCGATCGCAAGCCAGAGCAACAAGAAACCATTAGAGAACTCTTAGATGGTAACAACAAAAAATCTCATTCAAAGTCTTTTTGGGGATTTAGTAGAAGTAAAAGTCTAAATTGTGATACAAAGAAGAATTTAGCTTTCTCTTTACCTCTTTTGTCAAGAAGCTACTCAACAGGTTCAGTGTTAAATCCAAAGAGAATGAGTTCAAATTCAAATTATAAGCAGCCATCAAAGTCATCATCATATTCATGTTTTTCTAGCATGAATTTTTATCCAATGCAAAAATCTAGTTCAGGTAAGAGTTATGGTTTAAGGGTTAGTCCTGTTTTAAATGTACCAACCCCTTGTGTTACTAAGGGAGGTGTAAATTTATTTGGGTTTGGTTCTTTTTTAAGTGTTGGAAAGGTTAAGAAGAGTAAGAAGTGATTTTGTTCATATGTTAATGATATAATCATAAATATCATGTCTTGAATTCATCTTGGCTTGTTATCATGATCATCGCTTTTTTAAGTGTTGTTTTTTTACAACCAAATTTTACAACCAATATCTTAAATCGTATAAAATACAGTTATAGTGTGTGAAATTTAGAAGGGAGAAAAAAAACTAACAAATAAATAAATAAAATCGCATGTAAAAACATTTCTGTGCAAGTTAATTAGCATGGTGTGAAATGGAATTAATTAAGCAGCTATATTTTTTTTGACCAAAAATTAAGCAGCTATATTAAGAAAATGATTGTTATAAGTAGAACTTACTATAAGAAATCCATCATTAATTGGTTTGGCTTATTTTGCTTTCTTTTGTGTTTCCTCCTAATTAATTACGAACCTTGTGCCTTTTGGTGCTCATTTTTGTCTCTAATTGCAAAAATGTGACAACTATGATGGCATGCTTCATGGATAACAAACAAATAATTGATGAAGTCATGTGCAAAATTTGTTATTTGATTAGGCTACTTAACTCACCTAATCATGTAATGTCCTTTGGTTTATCCAATTGCACATATAAGCGGCATGCAAAAATGATAGAAACCTACGTAGCACTATCACTTCAGATTGAAGATATATTTCGTATCCAACGTAATACTGACACTTGTGGTTAACATTCGATCACTTTTATTTCTCAAACTATTCGATGTCTATGTGCAGGATTGTCTTAAACAATTTGGAGGTCATGTTCAAATCTTAAAAATTGAGCCCCTAATTATATTTTTTATTCAATGAATCACCAGAAATTTAAACTACTTTATTTAAATTTGACTCCTAATTACACTAATTATATTTGGGGGCCCTAAAAATTGGAATGGGCTGAGGGGTTCTATGCAACTGCACAGCCCACACAACTTTATTACCAGCCCTGTTAATGTGTTGGGGTCAGTGTTGACGTGTCGTATCCGGTGTCTGCATCTTGGTGCTTCATATGTATATAAACCCTTCAAGTTTTATGTGTTACTTCAATTCAATCACCGCCGCTTCATCAGTTTCTTTAGTTGTTGAACTTTGACAAATTAAGTTTCAAATGAGTAAGTTTGAAGCAAATTATGTAATAATTAAGCTCCACAATGCAATTTAATTATTCTTGAAGTTGATGGCTTGAAGGTGAAAGTCCTTTAAATATTTTTTAATCTTAATTTGATTGAAGTTTGATAAAAAAAATGGGTGTACCAAATTTATATCTAATTTGATTTGTATTTTTTTCTTTACATCATAATTTGATTTGTGTTTAGTTACCTCACCTTTGAGCTAAAATATATTTTTCTGTGGGGTGACTTGTCTAACAGGCATTATTGAGATCAATAAAATACATTATATTCCATTTTTTTTTGAAGTAAATTATATTCCATCTTTATTTATAGCATTCAATTATTTTTTATAGCGCATCATATCACTTATTTATATATTTGTTTGTTTACTGATTTTTTTCTTGATAATGTGGACAGTTTGGATTTATAGATTTAGCTCGTCAACATTATTGATCAAGTTGGGCCCTTTGTTATGGATTTGTCTTCGATAGATTTTGATGGAATTCTTTTATACATAGATAACAAGTTAGTGGAAGGCTCGACATAAGTATAAACAATAATCTCACATTTTTAGGAAGAGACTATGTTTCTTAGTGATAGAGAGCTCACAAAATACCCGACTCAGGTGAGCTCTTATGCACAACTCACCTAAATTTATTGTAACCAAAAAAAGAGAGCTCGTAAAATGGACCGGATCAACGGGTCGACACAAAAACGCTCCAAAAATAAATGACTTGGGTTATTAATTTTGAATTTATTTTTACAATCGGGTTTTTTTAATCCCAATCCGACAAAGCCTGGCCAATATTGAACATTGGACCGCCGCAAGCTCGTAGATATTATTAATTGATAAAAATTATTTCAAAGTCTAAATTGTGGGGATAATATATATTTATATTATATAGTATAAATTTATATAAATATTTATCTGTATTTCATTTGTTATAATTATTTAAAAAATTGTTTATTTTTGTGTGTACACACACATGTAAAAGTATACACGTTTGACTGCTTTTTTGACTGATTTTAAGTCGTTGATGATAATGGACGGTGGAATCCGAGCCGTTGAAAAATCATTAAATATCTTACAATGGTTCGGGACTTAAGTATCGAACCAGTTCGGATGACCGTGGTCCGAACTTAATAAAAACAATTTTAGAGGGGTGTCTCTGAAGATACTACACTCGATGGTGGGTCAACCGAACCAGTACAGATGGTCGTGGTCTGAACCATCGTTATCTCCGGAAAAAAGAGAAACACGTATTTCATTAAGGGAAATTTTGTCTTTTTACGCGTGTATGGGGTGTTCACTAAGTAGCAGGGGGTTTGTACGAAGTATGGACCTAACAAAAAATACAGTAGCAATCTCCAAGCCCAAAGAAAGTAAGTCCAATGATGAACTTGATAAATAGAGCAACAACATACAAAATTAAAGAAAATTTCTCAACCAACCGGTCTTTTACTGTGTGTGATCATTGTTATTTGTTTGGTAGTCCTTTAGGAGATTTTAGACTCTCTTTGGTAAAAAAATAGCGGATAACAGAAAAACTAGCTTATAGTGAATGAGCTTATAGCGGATAAGCTAACAGATTAAATTTAAAGTGTTTGGTAAAATTAGCGGTTGAACTAATATAAAATGACATAAATAGGTATTTGTAATTAATGATTGAAAAGGAGAGAGAATATTGACTTAATAGAGGATAAATAAGGAATTTAACTAAAGTAACAAGGGTAAAATAAGAGAAAAATTGAAACGCTATAAGATATAAGCTTAAACGTTACTTCAAGTAGTGTTTCAAAAAAATTGCTATGAGCTAGTGAAAAACGCTATAAGCTTGTTGCGCCAAACACTAGTTTATCCGCTATAAACTAGCGGATTTGCCTTGTCAAACAGAGCCTTAACCACATTTTGATACTAAGGAAAAAATATCTAGTTTTATATCACTGTTAACTGATAAAAAAAATTCTGCATTGGTTTTCAATTCCATCTTTTTTTTACCGGCTTTGTCGTTGACTAATATACACTAGGAAGCCTGACTGGCCAGATGTACCTGACTTTGTTGTAATATATGGTTCTTCCTTCTCAATAGAGTTTTTGCCACACCTAAACTCAAACTTGAGAACTTGAAATGTGATTATGTAACCATGCTAAAATAGCCCTAAGCAAGTACGCAACAAATTCTAAAATGAGTGGTACGGTTCTATTGATTTCAACTTAAATAAACTATGATAGAAGGAAATATTCAGGAAGAGGGAGAGAAGACAATTAAGTGAGAGATACATCACACTATATTCATAGCCTCAACATCATTTCTTCATATTCCTTCCTCATTTATATATCCTTACCGGCTCTCAACATCATTTCTTTATTTTCCTCATTTATCCTTGTTTGACTCATTGATCTTCGGTTTCATTACACATTCTAATCCAGTTACGTCTCGCACTAACTCTTGTTGGTCTTCCATCTTATTTTAAAAATGGTGTTTTGTTTTTTC
Organism: Astragalus glycyphyllos; assembly: GCA_963573325.1. Taxonomy (NCBI): domain Eukaryota; kingdom Viridiplantae; phylum Streptophyta; class Magnoliopsida; order Fabales; family Fabaceae; genus Astragalus; species Astragalus glycyphyllos. The sequence continues at coordinate 4,162,213 of OY754313.1, read as the reverse complement.
CTTTAAATCTTTATTAAAAAAAGGATAAAAACGTGTAAAATATCTTTTATTTATTATTTTCATCATTTTTTGGACAAATATGTTGGATATTCTATTTTTTACCGTGTTTTTAGTGTGCAGTATCCACCGGCTTTGTCAGTGACTAATCTATGTCGAGGAACCTGGTTGGCCCAGTATATACAGGGCTTTGTCGGTCTGTATAGTTCTCCCTTTCCAACAGAGATTTTGCCACGCCAAAAATTCGTACCCAAAATCTTGGGGTGGGATCCGAGCTCAGTTACCCTCAGGCCTTGGTTTTCTAATTAATCAATGTTATGGAAAAAAACTAGTAGGAATTATCCTTAATTTGTTAATTATGGTTAACTATTAATATCATAGTACATGCTATCATTTTGATGAATAATTGTTTTCAGAAAAAAAGTATGATGAGTAATTTTTATATTTTTGTTTTAAATAAAGAGCTCGTGATGGGTTGGTATATTCCTTTGATAATTGATGAGGTCTTTGCTATCATCCGTTAAGTTATTAATCCTTTCTTTATGGAGTAGATAGTTTTTTTTAAAGAGAAAGTGGTTAGAAATTAGTGTGTTAGTTATTAGAGAGGAGGGGGAGCGGAGTTCGAACGTCTACGTTTTTCAACCAACGATATCTCTTTCACTCAACTATGGAGTAGATAGTTAACACATGTCGAAAGCAAGAAACATAAAGTTTGTTTGAATTGATTTTTAAAAAATGTTTTTTGTTTTATAAACATGTTTTTAGAAAACTAAAAACTGCTTTTAAAAAGGGACTTCAACCAGGCTCATAGTGATTATGAAGGCATTCTTATAATAATTATTTATAAAAGCAAAAAATGAAAAGAGATGAAAAGAGGTCCCGAGTTAAGAGATACCGAATGAGTGCAAAGAGGTCCCAAGTTCAAACTCGAGAAACAAACATCTCCCTCTCCCACTAACATTGCCTATAAAAAAAAATGAAAAGAGGAACTAATTTCATAAAACCAAAAAAATCCTTACTCTCACATAAATAGATTGTAGCCCACAAATGTGTAAACTACTCTCATCTTTAACAAGAGTACTTATAAACTAGTTTGGTAGGTACAGAATAAGACAAACCTTAATAGATAGTATATACATTTTTTAGGCTTACCCATCTCATAATTAGTTTAAATATCCTAATCTTTGCTCATCTTTTGTTTTCATATTGTTTTTTTTCCACACTCAGAGTCAACTCAACATATTTATAGGCCCAAAGCAAACTTTGACTTGAGACTTTCAAAATAAAATATAATAGTATCAAGATGTATAATTTTTAAAATCATGAAATGATAAAACAAAATTATTTATTAACTTGCTTTAGAATCTTAAAGTATATCCTTAAAATTAAAGGGGGAAAAACAATGTGTCATTGTTAGTGGTTTTTCAGTTGCACTAATGAGTAATATTTAGTAATATAGCTCACTTTTTTTTGTCTAAAGTGAATTGATTTATAGAAATGGGCCAAGCCCAAACCAAAGCACCCAACAGGATACAAAGCAGAACTAACTCCACCCACCAGCTAGATAACAACTTGGGACTTACACAAATAGCCCAAACAAGATGACCGGGGTTTGGGTATCCTATTAGAATCCCTGGCAACTCTGCATTAACTGTTATTATGGTTGCTTTTATAGTGTAGCTCACTTTATAAATATATAAGTCTTTTTTCCTCAAAATTTGGAAGCCTTAAAGAAGATATTAGCCCGCTTTATGCTTGGGCCGGGCTTTTGACACATGGAAATGGATGCAATATAGAAACCCATCCTTTTAGAAGAGGGTGATACTTCGTACAACCCCCTCCCTACTCGATGGACACCCCCTACCCATCCTTTTAGAAGAGGGTGATACTTCGTACAACCCCCTCCCTACTCGATGGACACCCCCTACCCTTCATTATTCTCAAAATACCCCTACCGTCCAAAAAAAATATATTTTAAAAACACCTCTCACACCCCTCCTTCACACACACCCTCTACTCACCTCTCACACACCCCCCCTCTATTTTCTCTTCCTCCTCCGCGTCGCAGCTCCCCCTCTCCCTCTCAGAAGGTAACTTTCCCTCTCCTCTTCTCTCTTTTTTGTTAAATTCTATTTTTTTCACTGTTTTCGACTGGTTCGGCGTAACAGAGAACGAACAGGTTCGACGTTGCAAAGGCAGAACCAGTTCTATCAGTCGTGCGCCGAACCCAGTTCGGATCACCCAGGGCCGAACCGTCCTGAGACCTCTCTGTTTGTTTTTGCAGATATGGACCACTTCCAGGCCACTGTTTTCCGATATGATGGGTTTATTGAGCTCCCCAACTACATGCGAATCCTACCGTTGCCTCCACATGTATTCTTTTACTTGGTGGGGGACGTTGTGTTGGCCGGTGTCGTTGGTGATGACACAATCGCTACTGATACCGGTCACTTCTGCGACGCGTACGGGGCTGCCGACAGTGTCACGGTGAACATTCAGTACACTCAGAAGGGGCGCTTCATTGTCGTCCAGACGCCGGACTCCCCTACTGATATTGACATCAGTGAGTCCACTGATGATCCTGATAGTGACTCAACTGATCCCGATTATCGGGTTTGTTTGGCCGAGTACGATGGCAGTGACTCTGATCACGATGGGAGTCACGATGGGAGCGACGCTGGATCCTCCGACTCCACTGATCACGATGACGCTGGACCCTCTGACTCTGTTTTGACTGACTAATAGTTTTTTTATTATCAATAATGACTAATTGTAATCATATTTATTAATGAAAAGAAAATTAGTAACGAACACAAAATTGAGTACTATTTAAATTTCTCGACAATTTTATTATTTAAAAATAGAAATACTACAATAAATACTCGAAATACACGATAAGAAACGACATATTAAAATGAAACGAAACTACTTGGGGATGGTGGACTCCATAATATAGATAATCTCTTCCGGAGTCCGCATCGTCTCGACGAACAGCTCAATGAGTTGACGTCCCAATGGGGTGTTACGATAATGTACCATCATTGCGCGAACATCGTCGTCGCTCTGGATATCCATAGCTTCATAGCGGAGAGTGCCGTCTTGTAGACATAAGCACTTGCGGTAACGTATACGAGATACGTCTTTGCGCCACTCTCCCTCTTGGCGAACCTTACTCTTCGCCTTTTCCTTCAACTGGGCTGAACGTTATATTTTTGTCCAACCTACAAAAGTAGTTGTCATGAGACTTAAAAAAAACACCATCAGCCCTGTTCTCGACTGTTCCAGGGCGATGGAGGACACTTAGAAATTTGTCTTCAGATCTCTGCGTTGGGCATAACTGTCATTCATTAAGATCTTTCATTTTAGCAGGTTCGGGTTAGGGTGTTTGTGAAGAAGCAAAGAAGATGAATCAGAAATGGGTTGTGTGAATATCAGTGAAGAGTGACAGCCTATTTATAATAGGTGTGATCAAGCGTGAGCCGTTGATTTAAAACGATCGAAACCGTTAAAATTATAACCGTTAGGCACAATTTCCAATTTTATTATTATCCGTTGATTTCCAATGGGGCACAATTTCCAACTTTATTATTATCCGTTGATTCCCAATGGGGGCGCAACTTTCAAATTTCTGTCAGTCAAAGGACCAGTTTGGCGCACGGCTGGCTGAACCATGTAAAAAAATGATAGGGGGTGTCTGTGAAAATTTAACATACTCGGTGCAGGCAAATCCAAACCGGTTCGGCCAAGCGTGCGCCGAACCATAATAAATTAAAAAAAAAAATTCACAGATTTCATTAAGGGCAAATTGGTCTTTTCACCCCTTTATGGGGTGTCTACTGAGTAGCTCCGGAGTTGTACGAAGTATGGGCCTTAGAAGAAAGTGATGAACAAGGGTTCAGCCAGAAACATTGCCTTATTTGGAGTTTGGAGGCAATTACAAAATCGATTATTTGTCAATAAACATACTTATGGCAATGCTTGCCACTTTATTTTGCAAAAAAGGACTAAACTAGAACACTTGCAAAAGTCATGAACTAAGTTTGAAAGTTGATGTTGATCAAAAAAAAAGTTAGAAAGTTGATATATTGTAAATGTTGGGAGCTAAATTGAATTTTAGTGAAATTTCAGAGACTGAATTGGCTAATAACTCAATTTTAGTAGTTTACAAAAGAATTCTGATTACTGCCAACTAGTACTTGAGTTGCTGGAATAGGAATAATTGTTTCACAGTTTTCTGCAGATGGTTTTATAGCATAGAAGACAACATAGTTAGTGCTATGAACTGCTTGTCATGTTAAATTCAAAAAAGTCAACCGATATTGGCCTCGTTTAGATAAACAGGTTGATTAAGCACTTATGACATAAGCGTCTATCATATAAGTGCTTATGCGGTGACGGTTAGGGTGGGGAAATACAATATTTCCCCATCAACCACAAACTCCCATTCTGACCCTCTATAGCCAATCATCCAATTTTTACCTTAGTTTTAAAAATGACCACAAAGTTTACTTATTTTATAGTTGGACCCTACAACTTTGATAGAATTCCATAAACCTTTTGTCAAAAAATTGGATTAAATATATTTTTGGTTCCTACAAAATTGGATCTTTCTAAGTTTAGTCCCTACATTAACGAAATAGGTGTTTTGGTCCCCATCTTATTTTACCGTTTCCATTATTAGTCCCTGCAGTTAATTATTACTGATTGGACTAACGGAAATCATGACTGGACACGCCATGTGGACATTTTAATTGATGTGGCGTCCACTTGGTCTAAAATTCTTGAAAAATTAGCTTTTTATGATTACATCAGCAATAATCCGGCAAAAGGAGGGTTGTTTAGAGCAGGCTCAATGGACAATGGCGATGGAATCGCCGTCGGTTGGTTAGGACATCCTATCTTTAGAGACAAAGAGGGGCGTGAACTTTTTGTACGTCGTATGCCTACTTTTTTTGAAACATTTCCGGTTGTTTTGGTAGATGGAGACGGAATTGTTAGAGCTGATGTTCCTTTTCGAAGGGCGGAATCGAACTATAGTGTCGAACAAGTAGTTGACTCATATGTTTTATTACTTTTCTTTATATTTATATTTATTACACTTTAAAAAATTTAATTTTTAAATTAAAAAAATTACAAAACCAAAAAAGGTCATTCCTTCTTTACAAAAAACCATCAACATCATCAACAAATCTTTTTTTCCAGAAAGTATTTCCCAGCATGCGCCAGAAAACACTACAGACTCGCCAGAAAAAAGATCTGAATAACCTCAAACCGCCACCTTCTTCTTATTTTACAGCAACCATGGATCTTCAATCAAAAAACGAGTTTGATATTCAGAATCTTCACGTTATCCTCTCGCAAAGCCCTCAAAAAAATTTGTCGTCGGAGTAACCTACACCGGCAACCACCGTGCCGGAGGTTCTCTCCGCCTCTTCTGCTGCCGGAGGACAAGAAGAAGAAGATCTATTTTTTTGTAAAAAAAAAAAAACAAAAATTAATAAAATAGAAAATTTGGTAAAAAAAGCCATGTGGATAATAAAAAGGTGAATGTATTTGCCACATAGATTAAAAAATACATGTGTAAAAGCCACCTCAATTTCAATTAGTCTAGTAAGCATGTTAACACCGGAGACTAATGATGAAAACAGTAAAATAACATAGAAAAAAAACAAGATAAAGCATAAAAAAAACAAAATTTTTTTAAAAAAAACTTACAACAAAAAAAAACTGTTGCGCAAAAATAAGTATTAAAAAATAGAAACAAAATTAATGGAAAAAATATAAATAACAATAACATAACTAGCTTAAAAAAAACCGATAACATAACTAGTTTTAGTGAAATATAAGGACTTCCTATTAAATTGAGTATAAATACTACATGATAAGAGAAACAAGTACCAAGTCACAAATCTCATCCACACAATATATAAATATAATAAATCAATGGTTCAAAACTACATTTGTGTTTGATAGGGAAATTTTGCATTTCCCCATCCTAACCAACACCGTGCTTATGCATAAGCTTTTTCTAAAATAAAGGATATAAATAATGTTAATTTTTTTTCTATAAGCTATAACCTTTTTCATAACCTGTCTCAGGGAGCTTATGACAATTAGCTGAAAATAGCTTATGAACATCTCATGAGCTGTTTCCATAAGCTCTCTCAAACAGTCTCACAAGTGTTTATGCTAGTAGATAAGCCCAAATAAGACGACCCAAACGGATCCATTACGTTACATGTTGAAGCTAATGTTTCATTCACTCTGAGTATTTGATCCGTAGCTACAAGAGGAGACGTTTCAATGTTTAATTGATACATTAGTCTTTAACTATGCATTTACTGCAACAAAGTCAACCAAACCATTTTTCCCTTGATTTCTTTCTTTAAATACAATTGAAAAAAGATCACCTTTTACCATACTTTCTATCAAGAGAGATATGCCATTTATTTGGTCTACAGTCAGAGTGACAAGTGTCACCTGAAACTCTCACACACGACTGTGAGATATCGGATTCGAACCCGAATGATTATATTTAGCCTAACAATTTCGACATCTTCCAGTTGAGTAATATCATTGCATTTAAACCATAAGTAACAAGACATGCTAAGGAAATCTATAGATGCTAATTTTTAACTTTCTTTAAAAGCTATAAGACTAGTGCCATATATAACTTCTTATAATCCAATCTTGGAGATTTTAGCTTTGTGAAGCAGATTCATTCATGTAATGCCTACAGAAAGAATAAACTCAATAAAGTTGATCACTGATTTTGTGAAGAGTATATTGATACATAGTACAAATTTGTTTTGAAGAAATGTAAGAATACCACTAACAAGCTTTTTACTTAAAAGCAGTTAACACCGATTTGAAAAACAATACACGGAGGGCGAACATTTCTTGTCTTTCGTATCGTACCATCAAGTAGTTTTCTTTTGCGAAACAGTGAAAGACTTGGTAAAATCCACGAAAAATGATTGTTCACTTGCTTGAATGAATAATACAAGGTTAAATAAACAATTGAGAAGTTAAAAGTGAATAGAATAATTTCAAATAAAGTTCCAAAGAACAGAATCTGCAAGCTACAACATTGAGATAATCAATTGCAAAATTCCAAAAAAACTTCATGATTTTTGAATTGAACTTTTGATTGATTTACATAGATGATTTGGAAATGATTACCATTATTTATGTAATGTCACAATGTTGAACTTGAAGGGAGGACGTAAGTCAGCAAGTAAAATATTTGAGACATCCAAGAATCCAGTTATGTCATTCATTTCAGCCCCTGCATAGCACAAGTGCACAACCATTAGTCAGAGACTTTGTAACACTTAACACTTCTGGTTGAAGACGTGTCCGGTGTCACACACATTTCGTGTTAGACACCGACACTTCAATTACTTATATTTTTCAAATTAAAACTGGTGACTGTCTGTTTGTGTCTATGTCGTGTCTAGTTTTCGTGTTCGTGTTCGTGTTTCATAGGTGAGACTTGAGAGACATCAATTCAAGTTATTACTGGAGACCAGATTGAAATTCACAATCAAAGCTGCAATCACACAAATAGAGAAAAACTGAGGCACAATCACCAAACTTCACCTCATTATTCAGGAACTTCAGACACTTTGTATGATTCTGCAGTGATCTCACCCAGCCACATCCCAGGAAGAATTGTCTACAAAAACAAACCAGAAAAACAAATTAAGATCACAATTTTTTTTGTGATATGGTTCACATTGTGCAAACAAATGTAAAATTCCAACAAAGCCAGAATAAACCTATGTGACTTATGAAGCACGTACACATACACCTGAGACTGTGCTGGCATTAAACCTATGACATATGAAGCACGTGCACAGACATATACAGCACGTGCACAGACATATACAGACATATACACCTGACACGACACTGACATTAAAGTTATGACCTATGAAGCATGTACACAGACATATACACCCAACACGTAACACGCCACTGACATTAAACCTATGACTTATGAAGCACGTACACACACATATACACTTGACACTTGACACGACACTGGCATGATTAAACACATATCATTGAAATGATTTAAGCACGTACGGAATGATTTAAGAAAATAGATATGATTGAAATGTCGGTATCCAATACGACAAGACACATGTCGAACACCAGATATGTCTTCAATCTGAAGTCATTGTGATCAATAGCCTATGACTATGAGCACTTGATTAAATCATTTTATGTCAAGAAAAGAAAACCAAATGGTCTCATTTGACCATTTAACAATTCCAACAAAGTGAGCATAAACCTATAAACCTATAACCTATGAAGCACCGACACCCACCGACACCCACTTACACGTAGACTCCGATAATAATTTTAAAAAATAGAAGTTGAAGTGTCAATGTCAGTTTCCAACACGACAACACATGTCGGACCTTAGACACGCCTTTAATCTGAAGTTTTCGTGATCAATAAGCCTATTACTATGAGCATTTGATTAAAATCATTTGATGTCAAAAACAAAAAAGAAAACAATAGAATCAAACAAAAACAATGCTCTTATATCATTTAACAATCAAAATAACAGTAAGTTAGTTAATTAGTTACTCACATCTAATTGTCTCTGAACAATTCTGGGCCTCTTTCTGGGCCTTCTAGGAGGCCTAGTACCAAGCAAAGCCCAAAAATCTTGTTCAACCTCTTCCTTAGAAAGAGAAACAGAGAATTTAATTTTTTCATTCCCAACCATTTTCATCTTCTTCTTCTCCTTCACCGGAGAAGGAGAAGAACCAACATCAAAAAACCTTCTTCCTTCTTCACGTGGCGGTATCCGTGGTAGTGGAGGTGGTGGTGCTTTACACGCAGCTCTTCTAGTTCTCAAATTCCAAGGCCTAATTGCACCATTAGAAGCAACAGCAACAGAAGCAGAAGCAATAACATCATCGTTAAAAATGGAAACTTTAAGGTCATTTGAAGCGAGTTTGAGATCACCCATGATTGTTTCTTGAACGACATCGATTGAATCGTTGTTTTTGGGTTTGAGATGATTTTGGGATGGGTTGAATTTAGAGGAATTGGGATCGAGAGAAGAAGGGTTGTTGTTGTTATTGTTGACACAACGAAGTAAACGTTGTGTTCCCCATTTTAAACATGGGAATGAGAAGTTGTGAAGTGGGTTTGATCTTTCAGGTCCCATACTCTCTCTCATCAATCAATGTTTGAAATGAAAATTAAACAGTGTTTTTGTTTGTTGATGAAATGAAAGGAACACTGAATTTGATTTATGGATTGTAGATTGGTTGAATTTGAAGAACGAGAGAGAGAGAGAATGGAGTTTTGTTTTGTTTTGATTTTGCAGAGAGGTGAGAGGCTTGGCTTATGTAATGTAACAATGACAGAGACAAGAGAGAGAGAGAGAGAGGCTTAGACCGGTTTGTTTAACGTTCGTCTAAATCTTGTCAAAAAAAAACGTTCGTCTAAATATTTGCTGTTTTTTTAACCAACGTTACTTGATTTTTTTTTATTTATTATTATTAGAGAAATTTTAGGGTGAGAGAAGATTTCCCCATCTAAGGAAACAAAATTTTTGGTCTCTTTGAACACTTTATCAAGAGAATTACATTTAGGGGATTTGAGCTTGCGATGTTCGGATATAACTCCTTTCATGTTCTTCTACTAGTCGAAGCTTGACCTTACTCCTCACATATATCACTTCTACTCAAGTTTGAATCTTCTGCAGTTGTTGTATGCTGCATCAAGCTGTTAGATCTAGAGAGAAAATTTCTCTATCTAGATTTAACGATTTTGCAAGCTATTAGATCTAGAGAGAAATTTTCTCTCTATAGACCTAATGGTTCTTGCAGTGCACCATGCAGTAGCTGCAGAGGATTTAGGTCCCTTATCCTCTTTATTTCTTTTCAATCTCATTGTGTTGAAGAGGTGTATGAGTGTCCACTCATCATTTTTCTTCTAACTAATATTAGCTAACATTGCCACTTGAATTATCTAACAATCTAGACCCTCTTTATGCCTCACTCTGTAAACTTATCTACCTTCAATGGTTTAGTCGGAATATCTGCAACTCTACATGTTTATTTTGTAGAACTCCAAATTCAACCTTCATTTGTTCACCTAATCTCGAAGGTAAAGTGTCAACGTGTTTTCTTCTCCTATGTGTAATTAGGTTAACAACCCTCGATTCTTTCACTTTCATATTCTAGAGCAGTGTACCAAGCTATAAGGGTTGACATGTACTCATTCAACCAGCCACATTTTCGACCTCGTGTGAGGATAGGTTCGCCGTAGAATACTTCTCCGAGCCTCAAGAGATTAGTCTTCTTCCCTTACATAAAGGCGTAGCTCGTTGCTCATTTGTGAAAACTTCTATCGCCATTTTGAATCAGAGTAACAACGTACTTCAGTTTCGTGATAAGTCCAAATTAGTTGTTATTTTAGTGTTTGTTTCAAGTAGTTATTTGGTATTTTTATTTCTCTTTTAGGACTATTTTACTGCTTTTATTTGAATTTTATTTTGTAGAGCAAATCAAGAGCAAAGGAAGTATTTCAAGTAGCATTGAAGTCCCAAGGATAAGAGATTCACAAAGGATCAAAACAGTTAGAATTTGCATGAAAAATCACTCCCTGACTGAAAGTTACACGGGCACCCGTGTTACACCACACTGCCCGTGTTGCGTTGGAATGCTGAAAGTTTTCTCGTCAAACAGATTTTACCACGTGCGCCCGTGTGGCTGGCCACGGTCCGTGGCGCATCAGCAGACTCAGCAACTGTTACAAGCTTTTCCCATTCTATGCATTATGGCTTGTAATTCGAATTTAAGTGTTTGTCTACTGATCCTAGGCTATAAATAGGACCTCAATTCAGTTGTAATCTGACCTTTGCATACTTGTAATCTCACTCCAAAGTTTAATCTAAGTTTTTTTCTTATTTTAGTTCTTGTTCACTTGCTTTCTTTTATCTTCTTGTTCTTTATTTTTCTGCTCTTTATATTTCCTGCACTTTACATTTCAGCTCTTACTTTCTACACTTTATTTCTTGTCATTTAGATTTCAGTCATTTACAATTATGTCTATTTATCTTATTGCAATTTACATTATGAATATGAGTGAGTAGATACAAAGTCTTGGGTTATTGGGAGTAATCCAATGATAGGTCCCTAGTAATTCCCAAAGACTATTCTCCACTCCAATTGTTTTATATTTCAATTTAATTTCATTGTCTTTCAATTCTAATCCTAAACATCATAGGAAGAACCGAAAGGTGAAGTATTGATGTTGGAACTATGAATTTAGACAAGGGATTCAAAACATGAGAATAGTTTTGAAACTCTTGAGACATTATAAAGGTGTTATGCTTAATGGGTTTTGGTGAAAATCAACCATGAGAATAGGCTTGATTGTTAGTTCAAAACACACTTTTGTACTCTGAAAGGAGACATTTGTTATATTCGTTGCCTTGTCTTTGAAATATATTACTTTATAAGTTTGGTAAATGGTCTAAAGAATTACATGGGTTCCTCATCATTGTGATGAAATTAATAACCTGAGACTCTTTATAATTCTGAATTTAAAATCAAGAAACCTTCCTTCTTCTAAAATCATTCCTTTTAGCTAATCACCATCGAAAAATTAAATTGGTAATTACAAAGTCTCTGTGGGATCGATATTTTTACTACGCGATAGAACCGTGCACTTGCGGCCTATCAAGTTTTTGGCGCCGTTGCCGGGGACTTTGTGATATTGATTGAATTTTCGGTATCGGTTAGACTAAATGTTTTTTTTTTCTTTCTTTTTACTATGATTAAGAGTGAATTTACATTCTCCAAGGAGGAATGGGAATTCTTTCAGTTATCTTTGCTACCATCTCCACCTTGCTTGCAAGGAATTTTCAAAAATGAAATTACAATCTCAAAGGAGGAATGGGAATCTTTTGAGGCATCTTTGCCACCACCACCACCACCTTGCTTACAAGGAATTTTCAAAAAACAACATGAAATAGAAATTAAGAAAAATATTGTTGTTGAGATAGATCAAAATAATGGTAATGTGGTAGTGCAAGATGATTCAAAAGAGATATGCCATCAAATGGAGAGCATAAGGGAAACCGAAATTTCTTCCATGGATAAGTATAATGGTTTAAATTCATGTGTGGATGTCATAATCTTGTGCCCTTTATCTTACTTCTCACCATCCTTTGTGAAAATAACATTTGATCTAGGAGGAATGCAAAATAGGATCTTATTGCTTACACAACTTCCTTTTTACAAGCCATGGGATCCAAGAATATGCTTTCCTTCTTCATGTGTCACTTGGTCTTTATGCTTCAAGCAATGGGACCCAGGAATAAGTCTATAGAAGGCAAAGGTCAAGCTAATGACCATAAAGGAGCGCTGCGTGGGAGGCAACCCACGGGTTAACGTTGTTTGTCTTTTTGTAGGAAAAATAATCATCACAATGTCTCAAGAAATTCTGGGCCGCCACAGTACTTGTGAGCTTTCTTACCCCTTTCATGTTGTTTTTATTGCAAATCATTAAGGACAATGCTCAGTCTAAGCATGGGGGGTATTTACCTTGTTTTATTTCTTTTCCCTTTAAATTTTTTTCGTTTTTTCTGCTATATTTTGTTGTTTTTGCTGTTTTAAGATAGTGAGTCTTGATTTCTCCCATGTCTTGAGTTGTTGTTGTTGTTTTCTTGCAAGTTGAATGTGAACTTTTTAGCACTTGTTAATAATTGCATTTGAAAAAGAAAAAAAAAATATAGAGCTTAGTCTTTTCTGGGACCACAAAACTTATTTGTATGATAGACTTGTGCTAAATGTAAATGTGAGGCTGTCATGATTGGAAGCTGAGAATTAGCATGTCTGAATTGTACTCTGTGTGAACCAGCTACTAAAATGTGAGATATAGAGCCTTCACAAGGGATGCTATTGAAATTATATATTTTATCCCCTTTTCTTTGCTGAGTGTATGTTTCTCAAATTGTATCATTCCAGAATTTGTTTGTTGACCATTTTGAAGCGAAAAATGATTTGCAACACGCGAAAGAATCAGGGGATTTTAGGAATTTTTCTTCAGGCCTCAGAGTTAGTGTTTGCTAAAAATTTCCCTCTAGTTGCCCCTTTGTGCCTATATTTTTATTCCTTTAGCACCCAGAAATGAATTTCTTTTTGTTTTTGGTAAACTTTGGAATCGGATTGGAGCAACTATTGAATTTGCAGGTTTTTGTCCTACATGCCATATCATATATCTCATGGACATAAGCTGGTTGTATTGCCATTTTTCCTCAAAGAAAGAAAAGAAAAATCAATCAAAGAAAAAAAATATATAGAAGTGAAAAAGAAAAGAAAACAAAAGCAAAAAGGGGGAAAATGGCAAAATCAAGGGAAATCAAAAAGAAATGAGTTCACTCAAATCTCAAAGACAGAAATCAAGTCAAAAAGAGTGGGCTCAAGTGAATGAAATGAAGAAGAATGGAAGTGGAAGCAAACTTGGAGTCTTAGACAAAAAGTGCAAAAATTGGTAGAAGCTCCATTTTGATTTCAAAGGTTGCTATCATTGATTTTATTTTTAGCCCTTTGTTTTTCCCTTCTTTCTTATTCCCTACCTAACACTAATACCCCAAGGCCCCGTTACAACCAAATTGAATCCCATCTTTCGCGTGTTTGTGAACTTTTTAGTAGAGATGTTGGTCAACTTACAAACCTATGGCAATGAGCATTTGTTGAAACTTGAGCGAAATATTTCCCAAGTCCCTAAAACACTCAGAGAGATTGTGAGCGAGTGCCCATTTCCGCACAGTTGTACTTTTCAGGTCATAAGCCTCTAATTGGGCAAACATCTGGCTCCTCACTTATGATATTGTATTTTGTCTATCATATGCTTCTGTTTTTGGTCCCTCATTTGGCTAACTTTGTTGATTGAACTTTTTGAGAATGCAGTTATCAACTTGTGCTTGCTAGTTTTGATTGTTCTTGCTTGAGGACAAGCAAAGGTTCAAGCATGGGGGAGTTTGATAAGTCCAAATTAGTTGTTATTTTAGTGTTTGTTTCAAGTAGTTATTTGGTATTTTTATTTCTCTTTTAGGACTATTTTACTGCTTTTATTTGAATTTTATTTTGTAGAGCAAATCAAGAGCAAAGGAAGTATTTCAAGTAGCATTGAAGTCCCAAGGATAAGAGATTCACAAAGGATCAAAACAGTTAGAATTTGCATGAAACAGTTAGAATTCACAAAGGTGTTATGCTTAATGGGTTTTGGTGACAATCAACCATGAGAATAGGCTTGATTGTTAGTTCAAAACACACTTTTGTACCCTGAAAGGAGACATTTGTTATATTTGTTGCCTTGTCTTTGAAATATATTACTTTATAAGTTTGGTAAATGGTCTAAAGAATTACATGGGTTCCTCATCATTGTGATGAAATTAATAACCTGAGACTCTTTATAATTCTGAATTTAAAATCAAGAAACCTTCCTTCTTCTAAAATCATTCCTTTTAGCTAATCACCATCGAAAAATTAAATTGGTAATTACAAAGTCTCTGTGGGATCAATATTTTTACTACGCGATAGAACCGTGCACTTGCGGCCTATCATTTCGACACTGCCACTTCTACTAGGCAATAAAATCCCACAACCTAAAGTTCCTTCACATAGTAGAGTATTTTCTTAGCTTAAGCAGATGGCGAGTTCTTGGTGCATCCATGAATTTGCTAATCAGACCAACACTAAAAGGATATATCAAGTCTAGTACTACACAAGTATTTGAGGGATTCATCAGTTTGTTTGGAGTTTGTGATCAACAAGCTCCTTACTCTTTTCCTTTTTTAGTACACAACTATTTTTAGCCGACACAAATGGATTCATTTGAACATGTTAAATGTCTTCAACAAACCTGCTGCAGATTTACTCCTAGGAATAATAATTCCACTCTTTGTTCTTTCAAACTTGATCTCGAGAAAGTAAGATAGATGACCTAGTTCAACATTCCCAAACTTCTTCACCACTTTCCCCTTTGAGAGGCCTGTTTCAAGCCATATAAGACGTTCTTGATATGTATACTTTTTCTTCTTGTCTAGCTGCTATAAAGTCATATGGATGAGTAATATAAACTTCTTCAACAACTAGATTCACCATCTCAAATAAGAATACAACTCAACTCAAATTGTGTATCACTCTACAATACGCTTACTCTAAGAGTTACAAGAAATGACAAGACACTCACTACAAGAAATTCTCTCTCTCTCTCTCTCTCACACACACACACGCACACACACATGCATTTGTCTCTTCTTTTGTTCTTGGATTGAGATGATACAACACTTCACAAGACTCCTTTTTTATAGGAGAGGATAGTAGTCTCTAGTCATATATGTGATGTAGTGAATCTTTTATTTTTTCGCAAAGAAAGGTAGGAGTCTCGTTAAAATCATTTGATACAAACCCTCCTTAGGAAAAATCATTAGTAAGGAAAAAGAGTACTCCTTATTTTAGTGAAAAGAAAACAAATAAAGCATTATACAAAAATGACCAAAGGGACAGGAAAATAATGAACAAGCATTATAACAACACCACATAGCCTAATAAACAATTAATTAAATCTATAGTAAGGGAGAGACCCCATCTATTTTGAAAAAAAATTATCCCTTGTAAAATTAAGAATGTTTTCCCATCAAAGCAAGTCTCTGATAGATGTTTCAAAATTGGAAAATTTATCTGCACATAAATTGTCTTCTCTAAAAATACGAGTCACGAAGAAGTTCATATTTGAGGCTTTAAGTAAACAATTTTCACATTTGCATCTACGCTGCCAAAGAACAATAGATGAATTTTTGACAGCCCGTGCCTCTAATTGGGAATCACACTCAAGTCAAAGATTATGCCAACGTTTGTCGAATGCAACCTCAATAACATTGGTTGCACTCAAAATCTTAGCTTGATGAGCAAAAGTGTTAGATGCAGTGAATATTACTTATCCCACATTTTAAAGAAGATTCACTTCATAAGCTTTCTTCAAAACTAGCGCCTCTACCCGTGCACTGCACGGGGTAAAAACTCTAGTTAATATAAAATTGTTGTAGGGTAAAATTTGTTTCTTAAATTGCAACATGATAAAACATTGTTTAAAATGAAGGTAAGTATGAATTAAAAATAATGTAATAAAAAATTCGATTCCAAACTTAAAACTAAAATAGAGTGTGTACATATTTGTCACGAAATTATTATTTTTCACCATATCGGTTATCGGTTATTGAGGAATAAACTCGGAGTATGTAAACGGTTAAAAACATGTTGTTTAGTATCACACTTTACATATTTTGTCACGAAATTATATATTTTTCACAAAATCGGTTATTTGAGGCACAAATTTTGCATATTTGAATACTGGTTTTTTTTTTGCGAATACTAAAGCATCAAAAAACACACTATTGCGATCACTAAAGCACCCAAAACACACTTTTGTCATGAAAATTTTCTCTTCAGCAAACAGGTACTAACGAACAAACTATGTGTATTTGAATAGTTAATTTTTTTTCAACCGCTTAAGTACCCCCAAAACACACTGTTTTACATTGCACTTTACGTATTTTATTACAAAATTACTATTTTTTAGCAACAAACCATTTGTTGAGGAACAAACTTTGGGTATATGAACAACTAAATTTTTTCGAGACTCTAAAGTACCTCAAAACACACATGCTAGCATTACACTTTAGATAATTTATCACGGAATTAATTTTCATTCTTCACCAATTCGATTATCGGTGAACAAACTCAAGTATTTATAGATCCATTTTTTTCCCTAAATTTGAATATACTCTTCAATATGAAAATAAAGAAAATGAGGGGAAAGGGGAGGAGGTGGGAGTTTTGGAGGGAAAGGGGAGTTGGAGACTCCCTAAGATTTATATTCTTAAGATTCTAGATACATCTCTATCTTTTCAAATGTGTTTCTTCAATTTTCTAATATTAATATTAATATTGATCTTAATTATTATTTAGAAACTTTAACTGACTTCCCAACAATTATTAATATTTTCATAATCATACCATACTTTTGTAGAGGATTATTAATTGTCGAGCTAAAATCAAGCATGCCAAAAATATGTCAAAATATTAATGTTTTTTAACGCATAAAGTTGTGATCGACTATTGTGGAAATTCAATATAACAGTTCGTTTTTCATTGTGTTTTTTTAATATAAAAACCTCATGTTCAAATGTTGACTAACCTCTCTCACCCCGTTAAAAAAAAGTTGACTAACTTTTAAAACAGAGAAAGCGAGTCATTTAAAAGCCAAGTTATTCAATTGAATTTTTGTGGTTATTGTAATTCTCACGATTCGAACTCAACGGTCAAATAAAACCGAACTCTTCAACTCTCTAACTTTTACGCAAGTTCATTAGTCTATCACTATCTACTATCTATCTACATTGATAGTCTTATAGATAATGAAAGCTCCTTAAAATCATTTGGTATATATCATCACTATAAAAAAAAATTCTGATAAGACTCAGAAGCTGATGCAGCTCAATTAGTCTCTTTCTACCCACAACGTGTAAATCAACACACATGCGCACTAGAGTGAGCGATTTCAATCTGTCAAACTTGCATTCATGGAAAACTCGCCGTGGAAAACTCACAATTTCTTAGAAATTTGCCGAGAGTTTGACAATCGCACTGCCAAACCAAACGGGCACTGAATTCTAACCAGGAGGAGAAAAACAAGAGGAGCAGCTAAAGTATCCATTGCAAAAAGGGATTTGGAACATGCAAGAAAGGCTAGTACATGACAACAATGGAACTGATTTGCTGCTTCAATCTCCGCCGGCGGCCTTACAAGAAGAGAACTCATAAAGATGGAAATGACTCAATTGCATGTATAAAATGAAACGTAACCAGGTTCTTGGTTGTGGGGAAAATTGGATTGGCTATACAAAACATTATATACAAACTCTCTGTACTTCCTTTGTTAAAAAATGCACATCAAGGGCAACTGGAATTTGTTGTGTCATTCTTGATCACTCTGGTATTATATGAACCACAAAATTCACATTTGTGATACATCCAATGGAAGCGTGAAGTGCCCTTTCGATCACAGTCATGGCAGAGTATGTCCTGCATTGCCATTACAAAAATGATTAATAGATTAGAACACGTAAAAAAGGGGAAATGGAAAGTTCAACAAGATAGGGGGAGAGGGAATACCTAAAACACATACTACAAAACACAACTTGATTTTTCATAAAAAAACCCATATTAACTTTTGAAAGGAATAAAGTGAAGAGTAATTTAACAAGATGACATAAATATTGACTAGACAGACAGAAGTATACCTGATGACGATCTCTGTACTCTTCAGGAAGCACCTCAGCAGCCAACAATGCATCAAGCATACCAAAGTAAACCTGGGTAGGTAGAGAAACAGCTTAAGTGTTGTATGACTTGGCTTTTAGGCTTTTACTTTAATATTTATATCCCAATATCCTATCGAAATTACAACTTAATTACAAGAGTCCTTAATTAATAAGTAGATAATGAAAACATAATATTTCTTTTCACTTCTCAAATTCAAATACAACTGAACCTCCAATAAAATGGTCACAAAGCAACTCCCTCACCCAATCACAACTGATAAGAAAGGAGAATGAAACAATCTAGAGCTAACAAATTTACTTTCTGTAGTTTATCTACATATCATGCATACCTAAAAATTTAAGGCATTGAAATTTACCAGAAGCATCCTAATTATATCACTTAGAATATTATAAGATTTGACCATAGTAGATTATAGAAGAAGTTATTCTTACCGCCATATCTCCCAATGACTTGCTGCAGATTGGACATGTGTAGTGA
Organism: Astragalus glycyphyllos; assembly: GCA_963573325.1. Lineage (NCBI taxonomy): Eukaryota > Viridiplantae > Streptophyta > Magnoliopsida > Fabales > Fabaceae > Astragalus > Astragalus glycyphyllos. Next base: position 4,143,350 of record OY754313.1, on the reverse strand, counting down.
CTGCAAGTGTATGCCTAAAATTTTACAACAAAGTATAAGAAGGAATCTAAAACATTCTTTCAGACAACCCCATTTGAAGAAGAACAAAGATAAACGACAAAAGGTTCAACTCCAGATTTTCTTTTTCTTGTTCTAAGGGAGGCTAAAACCTGAAATGAGCGCCACATACCTGAAAGCAAGATGAATGCATGTAATGCCCACAAGGTAGAGCTCTGACCGTTGCACTTGATGTGAACAGGTCATCACAGCAAATTGGGCAGTTCATTTCTAAACCTTTCTCCAGGCACTTGTGAGATACTGATTTTAGCCCTATGCAACAATTGCATTTCATACAGTGAAAGTAATCAATACCAAGCCCTTGTCCAACACGGCATATATTGCAAAATGGGCAGTGGTAAACATTCCTGAGGAAGAACATTGCCAAGTTATCAGCCAAAAGGTAGATGGAAAAATAAATTTAATAAATTTACAAATTTGAGACAGAGTAAAAAGCAGTTATAAAGAGGATCCTGAATCCCTACCCTCTTAAACAAAGTAACAAAACTTGAAAACAATCTAGAACAAAAGAAAATCAACGTATATGAAGCCTCTTATGCAACAGCTTTGCAATCCTTCAACGTATATGTTAGTGAAACTGCATTAAAAAGGCCGTGTCCTTTACACTAAATAGAGATTAAAATGCTAATCATCCCAAATATTCTCCATCTCTTTCAAAGAGAGACGATTTTTCACCTCAGAGTATGGATCAAGCCTTGCATTGATTTAGTTCAATCATGTAATATTTCCTCAATGTCCCGTCTCTTTTCTTTGAAACCTCTATAGCCATGTCGACAAAGTAACTATAATGTTTAAGAGTGGATACACCACTACTATGGATTTCCCTCAAGTGCATCCGAGACTGTTATCTTCAAATGCAAGCACACGAAGATGTGAAGAAGAAACTAAAAGCTATAACCTTTATTTTGCATTATGTTTTTATAGAAAGAACAAAATAGTAGCAAATGAGCTTATAGCACACATAGGTGTGCTTGATATCATGGATTCTATCTCTTCCTACTCCCTTTCCCAGGTCTATGAAGCCTCTTAGGCAACAAAAAAGAAAGAAGTAAACAGCACTTAAACACTAATCTTTTGAAGTCTAAAGTAAGAATCAAAATTACCTTTCATCATCAAAAAATTTGCAGATGTTACAATAGTACTTAGACATTGAAAGTTCATTACATGAAGGCGATGTGCATATAGGCCCAACTGGTTGTATAGTCAGGCAGCGCATACACATCATTTCCAATGTTGCTTTTCTGCAATTATCAAGAAGAAAATTAGAAATGCCTATCCAATGTTGCTAATCCTTTCTACGATAAGTACTAAGGAATCATAGAAATATTACCTATCCATTGAGTGATCACTGGCATTGTCATGACAATATCTGCATGTAAATAACTTGCCACAACAAGCAGCTCGAAGCTTGCAATTTCTCTTATAATGCTCACAACCAAATACTTGTTTCTCTGGGTCTCGAAATGAAGGTGAGCATCCTTCTATTTTTTTATTAGATGATTCCCCAGATAGAGATTTAGGTAGCTTCTGTTGGGAAGCTATCCAGCGACTACAATGAACAAATAACAAATCAAGAAGAGCTTGAAGACAGTAGGTTAATGTCATAATTATAGAAAACACCAGAACTATAGAAATCGGAACCAACCTTGTCATCATATTCTGCACTAAATATGCCTTTCTCCTTGGATCAAGAGTTGAGTCACGATAAACCTTCCGGATTTCTGACTCAAGTTCACTCTGGTTCATCCGGAATATGTCTTTCCAACCCGGCTTAAACATCTGATCGTTCAGGTTCAAGCTTTCTTGATATTCCGCACCTATACAAAACGATAGCAAACAATATTTTTTAATTTTCCATTCTGCGATTTCCATGAAACATGAAAGGAACTCAAAGAATATTAGAAACCTCTTTGAGAAGTGCTACGTTCTGGTGTTTCTGTCTGTGATATAGATGCTGGACTCTCTTTCAGGCATTCATTTAGCCAGTCATTGAACATTGTGTTCTTAGTTGCTTGTTTCCATGTATCCATCATTTTGTTTTGTTCGTCTTGTGTGAGTGCAGAAGTCACCCATGGTAACATTGATTGGAGAACTTCAGCACCTGTTGTTCCAATTATCCGACCCACTATCTTGTCTTGTTCTTCCACGGTGAAATGTTTTCCAAACAATGGCCAGAGCTCCAGCTCTTCCCTGTAAATATGGTGATCCAGGGTCACTCGAATAGATTTGCACATCCCTTGAAGCTTAGTTGCAAGCTCATTGTACTTTCTGACAATATCATTATCATCGGCATCAGAAATTCCCAAATTACTGTCAACTAAATCCTCTGACATATCGGTCGTCTGCATTGCTTCATGAAGGGCAGAAAGCTCAGAAAGAACACAAGAGATATCTTCAAATAACTTCTCTTCCTGCTTATGGTCCAGTGTGTAAGAATGGCTCACATTATGAAGTGTCTCTTTGGATTCCAATGCAGGAAAAACTATATCATCTTCAGCATTACTATGAGCTCTATATAAACCCCACAAAAGACGAAATCTTCCAGTAAATTGCCGAATAGTTGTTTCATCACCATCACATAGCTTACCGGATTCAACATCTAAATACTCCAAGTCTTTGCGTATTGCTTTGTGGAATTTAAATATGGTATCAATTGGTCTTTCTGCAGAGCCATCATCACACGAGCTGCCATCTGTTTCCCACATGAAAAGACTAGAATTAAGAGATGGGGGAGAAAAGGTGAAAGACAAGGAGCGTAAGGACTTGGCTGTAGAAAGTGAGCTCAGCCCCAAATTGTTACTGCTGACTCCTAAAGCTGGCACACAACAAGACCGGGGACCACAACATGGTTTTTGGGTATTTCCATTTTCTGGAGCTTTAGAGACATCTCCACTTTTGTGACACTCCAACATATTTCGCTTGACTGATCTTTGGGTCCCATCACCAGAAAATGCAGAAACGCAAGTACAGGAAGACCGGACAATATTTTTAGCAGGGCAGAAACCCGACGCACTTGAAGACATGCACAGCCCATTTTTACGAGCCTTGCAAGCCCAACCAGAGAAGAGTGTGACTAAAGCAGAATCCGTTGCTGGAGCTGGAACAAATTGGCAAATTGTCAAAATATAATTTCAAGAAACAAATATAGGCATAAAAAAATTTAAAATATAATTTCTTAAAAATAAAAAATAAAAAATAGAAATAAAACCTGCTAATTGCATGTTTTTCAGAAACACCAGTACTTCATCGTCAGTTAATGATCCAACAAACCATGGCAGGACGCGTTCAATCAATTTAAGAGGCATCATGCAGAAGCTTTCATACACTAATTCACATTGCCTTTTGAAGCTAAAGTGCTTCCGTGCAAGTGGAAGAACCTACAGATGTGAGAAATTACACACATTAAAAATAGATCAAAAGGTAGATTGATGTTGCAACTTACTTGCTAAACTCTTGCCATAAATATTCAAGTATGGATTAAGAAGTAAAGAACTCCCTATGTCATACTTCTCTACCAAAATAATAATATTAGTTCATCCAAGAAATGCTCATCTTTATGAACCTTTGACAAGCAATGATGTATCGTCTAAATATACTCAAATACCACCAGCCAATTTATCAATCATCTTATTGTAATAGTGACATTGCACAGCTTTAGAGTGTAGACATCATATCTCCCTTTAGATATTCTCAGAAAAATCATTACATGAGCAATAAAGAATCACCTGAACTTCTTCACTATGGAAATGCCTCTGTATGGTTTCCATTATATGGTCAGCATGTGAGCATAACTTGGAATAAAATTCAGCTTCCAAACTAGATGTTGCTCCTTCACTTGGAATACTTTCAATTAAAGAACGGAACTCATTAAATTGGCTTTCTTCTTCAGTCTGCTCCTGAAAGAATGAAAACTCTCCATCTACTGCTGGAAAAATAACCTTGTCCTCAGCAATACTGCATTCACGGAAATAATCAATTAACCATTCCTTGTCGCACATTTCTAACACTACATGATGAGCTAAGTACAGAGGACAGCATTTAAGAAAGTAGCTCACTTCTTTTAAGTTTAACAACCATTTTGTCACTCTATGAAGTATAGGACATTATAATTAGAGATCGTGAGAAAATCCTTTAGCAAGATATTATTATCAAAGCATTTCAGGACAGCTTATTTATTAACCATTTCTTGTAATGATCACAATAATAAAAAAATAATAAATAAAATACAGAAGATAGCATCTAAAGAGGATAGCACCCTCCAATCTTTATAAGAATCACTTTGTCAGTCAATTTACTAGGGGATATGAAAATAAAACAGGAGAAGACCGAGAAGTTCCTATAGTAAGCAAAAACTACATCCACATTCCATGAAAGCTTGGCAACCATTACTACTTCTCATTCACTCCAAAAGGAAAAATTAGTTTTCTCTCCTTTTCATTTAGTATTACTGATCCTACAAGGAAGCAACAAAATAAATTTTCATGCAGTATTAGCAATCCACCAAGTAGTGCATTTTATATACTAGTTGGACAAAGGGAAGAGCTAGAAAATATTCTGTACTTCATGTTTCTTCTATGGCTGTCCAATTATTTTCCTGAATGAGAAATAAGGAAAAATGTACATAGTAAAGGGATCCAATATAGGGTAAAAATGAACGGAGGAAAAGTAAGAAGCAAGTTCAGTTGTAAACAAACAAGGGATAGGCCCTAAAAAAATCAAAATAAGGAACTGTTTAATTGAAGAGACATGTAATGTTTCCACAAGACAGAGAAGTGTCAAAACAAGTTATGATGATACCTGTGAAATATGAAAACTTCAGCAATGAATTGCAACCTTTCATTAAAAGCAGATAGATTAGCAAAATGTCCAGAGTGTTGTATCTTTTTGGTCTCCAATGCTATCTCATTTAACTCTTTTTTTATAGCATTATGCCAGAGCAATATTTCATCGATAGGATGTGTTTCCATTGTCTCAGGAATATCTAGGTTAGATGCAGAATATTTTCTTTTCCCCGTTGCAGTGGACTCGCATGCACATTTCGTTTTCCCAATCTGATGGGTTAAAGGATTAGGACCACATCGAACCTGAGAATGATCTATACAACTTTCAACTGCATTAGCACTACTTCTCCCTTCCATCCAGGTGAAGATAACCTTCAATAAGCAAGAATAAGATCAGATGCATTACCATGACAAACTGAATGTACGTAAATTCTTTTTACACCCATGAAAAGCATTAAAAAGGAAAAGGAAAGAAAATTGCTCTAAAACAGCATTCAAAGACACACCTTTTGAAGAAGCTTTTCCTCAGGAACAATCTTGCTTAAGCACTTCCTCAAATCCTGAGATTCATCAGGTGATATGGATGTCGAAAGCCATGGAAGAAATTCTGCCATCATATTCACAGGAATACTGCAAAGAAACTGCCAAACTAAAGATGCTTGTTCCTCAAGAGAGAATTTCTCAATAAGCAGTGGAAATACCTGATATCATCCAACAAACAAAAAAGCAAACACACCACAAAGCACAAAACAAAATCAGGCATTTAAAATTAATGGCATAATACCACAATGAATCATTTAGATGCCTGTATTGTGTGAACTCCCTTAAGGGAGAAAGTCAAACATGAACGAACATCTATGAAGCATGCCACATATGCCAATTGTTTAAATTTTCTGGTTGATAACCCCAGCAAGATGCACAACTTTCTTAAATTTTAGCATAAGCATGTATAATTTACATGCACTTCGTTTTCTCCCTAGATGGTACTCTCAGGTCAACCAGGAAAAAAACTCTGCTTCGTAGTTAGTACAAATTATGTACTATGACGAGCCCCTTTTCTGTCGGACAGGCAATAATAAGTTTAATAGTTTGTAAACTTTGTATTATACCAGAAAATGAACATTGTAAAAGAAAAATCAATAATCCCGCAGTTGTTAATTTAAATACAGCGACGTTTTTCTGTTATTATCATTGAACCGGTACACATGCTGGGTTAAGGGATATAATCACTACATGATTATTTAACACATCAAGTAAGCAAAGTATTAATCAACAGAGGAAAATGTAATTTTTACAATGGTAGCTCAAAGAATATAGCACATAGCCTGCAATAACCAAATGGCAAAAAGCAGTACTTTTAGCTTGTAGGGAGGGGAAAAAACAAACTTCGACGTCGCCATTCTATTATTTTAAACTTTGCATTTCATATTGTTAGAGTTCAAGTGGATGGAAATGAAGGAAAGAGTTATTAAATAAACTTACTTGCTGCTCCTCCTTAGCCATGTGTTGACTAACTGATGTTTGCAGAGCTCCTGTGCAGGACGCTAACTCCCTTCGCAAACTTTCATCATTATCGATGGAAGAGTTTAATAGCTCAAACAGGTGATCAAAAAGATTGCTTTCACCCTTGTGTTCGAGAGAATATGTCTGTGCTACATTCTTCACACGCCTATCCAAGGCTGGGAAAATTACCTACACTCCAGAACAGTTTTTCTTCAGAATTGAACAAGCACAAAAGCAGGATGTTTGAACGTAGCAAAAAGCCAGAAGCATGTAGCCAAACTAATAAAATGATTAATTGGGAAACTAGGAACGATCCACATGCAAGGCATAGCATACAGCCATACAACATCATAAAAAACAGTGATTGGACTCCATCAAGAAATCAATAGTATATTTTGCGACAGATATATGAAATATAAAGGGAATCCTTACAACTTAAATCCGTAATTGACAATGTTCACAGATTTCCTATAAAAAATTATATTCCAGCAATACAGCCAAAAATGCATTGCAAGTCTAACTCTAACAGTTACATATACACCAAACTTATTTTCCAGCAATACAGCCCAACTTTGTGTACAGAGATAGAAATAAACTTATATGCCACTACCTATTTGCTCTAAATTTAGCAACCTTCACATAAGAGCTCAATTCAGTTTCAAATCAGAATATAATCAATTTAATAATAGCAACATAGTACTTCCTCCGTCTCATATTAAGTGTCATGTTTGTCATTTTTCTTTGTCTCAAATTATCTGTCACTTTATAATCCCAATACAACATTTATTATTACTTTCCAACAATACCCTTACTTTAGAATATCAATAACTGTGCCTTTGCATCAACCAAGAAAAATGTAAGGGTGTTTTAGTCCTACCACATTTTTTCACCATAAAATTTAGCATATCCAATCATTTTCTTAATACCCGCGCATAACCTTAAACGACACTTAATATGAGACTGAGGGAGTAACAAACATTAGCACAATGTTATTTAATTACTTTAGACCTGCAAAACCACTATGCATAGTTCAACCACTACAGAGATGGACACTAGTATTTGTAATTAACATTCTGCATCACAGAGGGGGAAAACAAGATGAAGTTGATTTCAAATTATACAGTGTCATTTCAAATTAGCAGGCTTGTAATTGAATGGAAAAAAACTACTGTAATTCAATTTCGAAATATTTTAGCACTGAAACTAAACCCAGTTCTTCCGTAAACTAAATAACTGAAGCTATCAAGCAAATGAATCATGAACCATAGCGCAGGGAAATCTCCATTTTTCCACACCAACGAAACTCGATAACGCAATTTAACCTAAAACCAAACACAAATTTTAGAGAAAAAAAAGAAATAATCGAAAATTATGCACCTCATCTTCGGCATTGGAGTGGTGTCGGTACATCGATCTAAGGAAATGGTAGCGTTCAGCGAGGGGGCTGATATCGGAGCAATTTCCGGTAGCAAAAGCCATGGCCAATCGGTGCATCGCATCGAGCTCATTCCGAATAGCTTTATGGAAGAACAAGAAAATCAAAATTGGCGATTCTGATAGGGCGGAGCAATTAAATCCGCCGCCGCTGCCGCCATTGGAGGAGGAAGAAGAAGAGGATGAGGAATCCATTCTGCTCACACGATTCGACAGCACCGCCACTCCTCCACCTCCGTCCAAAAGCGCCACTCCCGTTAACGGCGTCGCCATCCTCTTTTTTTTCTTTTATTTTCCCGGCCAATTTTCTCAGAGGCTAATTTTCCGGGAAAATTTTCTCTCTCTAGGTCTTCAGTTTTCGTCGTTGTGTGAGATTTTTGTAAATTGTTTTCTCTCTCTCTTGGTGAGTGAAGATTGTAAAAGTAACGTTTTTTTTTTGTTTTGTTCTTTGAACGGAAACGGAAATGAATTTGGTTCACGCTGTGATAAGATTATTAAGACAACCTGCGAGCGAGTGAACGATGATCATGATGATGTTTATATACTTGTGTCATTGCCACGTGGCTACTATGCCACATAGGATGATGATGTCAGATTTAGACAACCTGATCGGGAGTTGGAATTTATTTTGATTAATTGCATTGTGGCTTAAGCCTTCGGTCAATGCCATTACAATTAAATGTTTTAATTCTCGGCAAATTGTTGGATGGACACTAATAATACAGTATCAAAAAACAAATATTTAAAATGCCGTCAAAAAACAAATATTTAGAAAGAAGAGAGGTAAAAACATTTGTTATAACATAAGGTCTTTAGGGGGTCGATCTGGTTTGCTCTCGAGTTCGATTCCCGCCTACGTCAAATAGGGTGTTGGCCAGCGAAATGATTAAGAGCCCTAAGTAGCAAGCGCAGATTAGTCCTTTGTTGACAGCGTTGGGACACTGCGTGGGTCGCCCGCGAGGGTCCGATACCAACAAAAAAAAACATAAGGTCTCGAGTTCAAATCTTATGTGTGACAAAAACTCTATTGGGAGGGTAGAACTACACAGACTGCAAAGTATAGACGTGGTTTCTACTAAAAGAAGCCACCAATAACACTGGCAGAGTCGGTAGATACGGTGCATCAATAACACAATAACAAAAAAATATTCGTTATAACACTCTCCTACCAACACTTATTTCATGATCGAGTAAATTTCATGTGGCTATCAACAAGAACTTTATTTAATCATAGAGTGAGTATTAGAGGAAAAGTGTGAAAGAGAGTTTTGTTTGCATTCTTAAAAAATACCTTGTGTAATCGAATATGTAATATTTTTCAGTTAAATAATTTAAACTTATTTTTGTTTACAGATTGAATATATAGCAATGAATTAATTTAGAGAGAAATATTTGGCTTTTCAAGGCTCAAAAAGTAAAAGGAAAATATTCTTCCTTTCGCTTAGCTTCTGTTTGAGCCTCTCTTATACTCTTAAACAAATACTCTTAATAATCATTAGAACAACTTTTTTGGTTGGATTAGATATTTATTTGTCCATTTGTCCATATCAATCAATTTATATAAACAATTACTAATCTCACTGGATCTAACAAACAATAGATTAAAAATGGATATACGAATTAAATTAAGAGGAGGAAGAATAACCCGCATTTAGCTAAAGTTCAAATGAATAATCATTGATGAGAAAACCCATTAGAATTGGATTAATGATGAAAATTTTGGAAAGATAATATAACTTAAATATCCTTATTATCAATTGTTATAAAAATGATAATTATGAGAAATTAATTTTTAAATAATATATTAATTGGTACAAAAATGACTTCCGAAAATACCTCTTATGAGGTGTTTTCGGAAAAATTCATTAAAAATTAAAATGGCTTCCAGAATCATTCTCTTTTGAGGTGTTTCCAAAAAGTTTTTTAAAAAAATCAGTTTCAGTTTAAATTTTGGTAAAAAAGTGAGATGTATTTTGGAAATAAAACATAATATATTATATATGGTACAATGTCAATGAGGGGGTAAAAAAAGCCTTATAAAATAGGGACACTAATCAATTATATGTACACCAATAGTTTACAAAAAGCTTATGTAATGCGCTGTACAATTGACAAAGGGAAGCTGATGATGAGACATAATTAACATGAACGAGAGAAGAAAAAAAAATAAGGACATTATTTGTTTTTATATAGTTGGTCATCGTTCCAAGGATTTGAAAATTTAGACATATATGATGGATAGGAAGGAATAAAGATATTAAAAAAATGAGATGTTTATGTAATACTAGTAGTATATAGTATGAGAAAGTGTTGTTTTGGGTCATAGTTGAAACTTGAATGATGAAGTGGGAAGTTTGGAACATTAGAAGACAAAATTGAATTGAACGAATTAAGTGGTGTTACGTGGTGCCAACATACATCACTTTCACTCAATACGTAAACGACTAGGAATAATTTGTGTTTACATTAGAAGAGAAAATAAAAATAAATAGCATGCCTTTTGGATGTTTAGATTGAAATTTAACATGATTCAAATTTTTAATTTGGTTGACTATTCGAGTAAATGAAAGAGTTTTATATTTTTTGGTTACAAAAATTTAGGGTGAGGAATGACGCCACAGTCTATCTTCAGGCTCTTTGACAACTTATGAAGGTATTAGATTTACCTCACCTTAAGAGAAATAGTAGAGATTTGAACCCTAAACTTCCTAAATACAAATTTTGTCATGCTCTACTAGCTCAACCCCCTTGAGGTTGAAAAGTTTTATATGAATGATCGTAGAAAATCTTTAATCTTTAATTATGCACAAATAAATATGTATATATATATATATATACACACTTTTATTTAGAAGAGTTGCAAGAGTAATGATATTCCACTGGTTGTTGCAAATGCTTTTGAAGTAGTTCATCAAGAGAATGAAGAGTCTCTACATGAGTTGTTGTTATCTCTTCAGAAGACGTCCATTTTATGGGAACAGACAAAGTTGTTTTCGACTTTCTCAAAAAGAATTTAAATAATTCAATTTTTTGATATTATGAAATCTGACTTAAAGTTTTTTCAAATTTAATGGGCAGAAAAAGAAGCTGGAAAGAATATCCTAGAGATAGTGAATAATACTGATAAAGTTGATTCTGATTTCAGAGTAGACGTCATATCTAAAGTTCAGAAGTATAAACTGTCGAAGAATAGAAAACTTAACTTTAGATATGCTAGATTTCTTTTATTTTATTGTTTATTTTTGTTTTGCTTTTGTTTTTTACATGGATTTTGGTTCTTGTCCCCTCATGATTTTGGTTCATGTTTCTTTTTTCATTTATAACAAAACTTCGATAACTTTTTGTCACTTAGCAAATAAAAAAAATAGAAATCGATTTTTTGGCAAAACAATAAATAGAAATTTGTTGTGGAGCTTGAGATCTCGATCGAAGTATTTGGCTAAAATTCTTAACAGTGGTTGCATTTTCTCCAAGCGATTACATCAATGGAGGGACTCTGGCTCTCGGGTGTGGTTTTTCCAATTACTCTAATGAGTGTTAAGTTTAAGCAATGGATAGAAAAACTACTGACTTATAATAAACATAAGTAAAAGTGCGATAAAAAGTAAATTGATTAAAAAAATAGTTATATTGATTGATGTATATTCACAAAATTTTGTATAAATAGTATTTATAGACAAAATGGCTAACTCCAACCCCTATTAGCCACTACAACTGGCCAACAACTATTACACTTCAGTTGCAGCCACTCGACCAACATGTTTGTTTTCTCAAACCATGTTCCACATCATAGGTCCTTTAATCCCCCTGAAACCTTCCACTACAAGAAATCCACTTATTACCGATGGACTTTTACCAACGAACCATGACCCGATCGGTAAAAGTCTGGTTATTGACAGATGTGGCCGTCGGTAATGGGGTGGGGGGAAGAGAGGGGAATGTCACATGCTACTGAGGGGATTACCAACGGATTTGGCCGTCGATATTTGAAAATTGTAACAGTTTCAATTACTAACGGACAATTCTGTCGGTAATAAAGTGTGTTTCTAACACACTTAATTACCGATGGCTTTGCCTGTTGGTAACATTTAATAAACCACCAAATTCACGAAGAGAACAATCATTCTCTTCTTCCCTCTCATCTTTCTTCTCTTATCTCTTCTTCGTCAATCTCTCCCTCCGTTAAGACGACCGCTCCTACCACCACCACTCTCTCTCTTCTCAAGGCCCACTATTTCTCTCTCTCCCTCTCTTTCACCACCGCATCTGACCACGTGAGCACCATTCACTACAAAAAAATCAGTCTTTAGCGAGGGAAATTTCCCTGGCAAAATGACCAAAATCTCTCGCTAATAGTCATTTGCGAGGGAATTAGCGATGGACCAGTTCCCTCGCTAATGGGATTAGCGAGGGAATTTCCCTCGCTAATGACTACCTCAAAATTTGTGCAGTTTTTCAAATTTGGGCAATTTTTCGAAAATGGAATTTTATTTATTTCTTATTATATTAAATTTCGAAAATGGCTTATTTATTTATTTATTTATTATTTTTTATATATTATATTGTTAATTTTGTGGTTGAGGTGGTGGTTGTGTGGAAGGTGGAGAGAAAGAGGAAATAAATTTGTAGGTGGTGGTGGTGGTGGTGGTCGTGGGTGGTGGTGGCGGTGGTTGTGTGGTGGTGGTGTGGTGGAAGAAGGTGGAGAGAAAAAGAGGGAAAGGGGAAATCAAGAGAGAGAGAGAGAGGAGAGGAAGAGGAGCTCCGGTGGTGGTGGTGTCATGGGTGGTGGTTGTTGTGTGGTGGTGGTGGTGGGTTAGAGTTTGTAGGTGAGAGAGAGAGAGAGAGTAGAGGAAGAGGAAGGGGAGAGTAGGTAGTAGAGGAAGAGGAAGGGAGAGTAGGTTGGTTGTGTGGTGGTGGTGGTGGTTGTGTGGTGGTGGAGAGTAGAGGAAGAGGAAAGGAAGAGGAAGGGTGAAGAGGAGAGAAGAAGAAGAGTGAGTGAGAAAGAAGAGTGCAAACAGATTTAAGTAAAAAAAGTGAAAAAAATTTGCGAGGGAACCTTCAAATCCGTCGCTAATTGTCACTTTAATTTGCGAGGGATTAGCGACGGATTTTAATTTTCGTCGCTAATTTCCTTGATTCGCGTGAATTCGACTGAATTTTCCCTCCAAACAATTAGCGACGGAAAATTTTCAAATTCCCTCGCTAACGGTCAAATTTCAAATTCTCTCGCTAATTCCCTCGCTAATGTCAGTTTTAGCGAGGGAATCACATTCCCTCGCTAAAGTCAGTTTTAGCGAGAGAATGTTATTCCCTCGCTAATGTCCCTCGCAAATAAGCGTTTTTTTTGTAGTGATTGTCCCTTGCTCGCTTACTGTAGCACCACCTCCACCAGACCTCCACCACTGTGTCATTGCTTCGACGATAAGATGTGTATTTTTATTTTATATTTTTTGCTTTTATTGAGAAATTACTGAGATAGATTTAGTATTGATATTGTTGTAATAGATTTAGTTTTGATATTGATAGACCAAATTACGCTTTTAATATTTGTTTAGGTTTTTAATATGATGAGACCTTGTGTTGAAACTAGGTTTGATTTAGTGTTAATATGGATAGAATTAGGCTGGTTGATATTTTTTTTTTTTTTGCTTTTTTTGTTTTTGATATTTAGTTTAGGTTTTGATATACTTTAGTGTTGAAATTAGGTTTTTGATATCGATATATTTAGTGTTGAACATGGCCATCGCTACGTGTTTTTGATCAGCCCGTGAGCGACGGGCACGACACCATCGATAATTCGTCAGAAAATTGCTATTACCAACGGTGTTTTGGCTGTTACTGACGAGTTTGACCGTCAGTAATAAGCAATTTTCTTGTAGTGTTCCACATGTGGCCTAAATAGTTGCCACTATAGTTGTTATATCGTTCCTTTATTATGAGTCCCTCAAGAAAACATGCTCCGTGATTGTCACCTCTTAATTATTTCATAATGCGATTAATTTCATTATTTTAAACTTAAAATTGCCTAATCACATACAAATTGCCTTTCTTAAAATTTAAAATATGCACTACTTAAAAAAACAAATTTTCTCGTCAAAAAAAGATTGATTTAGTGATTAAAATTAGAGACGGAAAAATTAAAGCCCATTGATGATTTTGGCATAAAAAATTTAGTGGGATTTTTTGAGACTTTTTAAAAGTCTTTTAAAATGCTAATTGAATACCACATGATTTTTTTATATTCTCTAAAAATCCTGATTGAATATCACAAGATTATTTTAACAAAAAAAAAAATCTTTTAAAATCCTTCAAAATCTCAAACCAATACACCTCCGTAGAGACATACTTCATATTTTTGTCACTAATTTTCCTTTCTAATTTCACTGTTTTTATTAGTGATGAGTTTGTTCATATCGATGCATTATCAGACAATTTTTTGGCTCAGCTTATATGATTGATCCATTAACTTCGACTAACCTCAATACAGCTCATAGGAGCATTCACGTGTTTGCTAACATTAATTTTTTTTGGACTTAAATTAAAATTATTTTTGTATAAACAAAATTGTACTAAATTTGTTGGATTCTTATTTTTTCTTAAAATTGTATGCAACCCATATGGACCAATTAAACATATTTTTAATTTTTGCTTCCAGTATTATTTAATTATTACTGTGAAGTTCAAATTGTATTTTTTAACTCATTATTATTGCATAAAAATTATCAAAAAGCTGCAGTACACTCAAATCTTTCACTACTGCAAAAATATTAAATACCTAGTTATAACAATAATTTATTTAGTTAAAGTTTTCCAGCAAAAAATAGCCAAACATCATATTACAACACCAATTAACCAAGTTTTTTTTAAGCAAATAACTAATCTACTTTTTTACAGTTTTTAGTCAATGGCCTAGAAAACTGTGAAAAAATAGGTTGATTAATGGCTTAAAAAATTTGATTAATTGGTATTGTAACGTGGTGTTTAGCTATTTTTGGCTGGAAAAGTTTGGCTAAATAAAATTACTCTAGTTATAATTTGTCTGTTTTTACTTTTTAATTTTATTTATTCAAATAAGCATAGCTTCATAGTTTGCAAAAATTTAATTACTAAAACGTGAGCGATGAAAAGAATCCACAAAAAAATGGATCAATAAAAAACCCACAAAAATGATTGCTTGTTCACTTGTTGACTTTATTCTATTATATATGTAATTTAGAAAGGAAAAAATAGCAAATTTTATGAACAGGGGAATCAACCTGCACCGAGTCTGTATTTCTGTCCAGGGAGGAATCGAGAAAAAGAATTAGAAGTATATAATGATTAAATATTCAGAAATCGGAATAAGATGCAAAGAATAATATTTTGTGCAATTCAGTAGCAGAAACTGCAAAAGAAACTGAAACAAATAATAAAAGAAGAAAAATAATCAATAAAACATGTTATGATACATTTTGTTTTACATTTTTCTAATTGGTTTGTAATTAAGGCCGAACACAACTTACAAACCAATCTTCTTAGGTTGAATATTTTTTGTGGTTATTCAGGTTTGAACTTGAAATTTATGAGTGGTGTTTGTCACTTTTTTTTGGTTACCACATTATTGATGTGCAGTATTTACCGACTTTGTCGGTGACTAATTTATACCAGAGAATTTGGCTAGTCATGTGTGTCTAACTTTGTCGGTCTATGTGGTTCTCATCTCTCAACAGAATTTTTGTCACACACAAAATTCAAATCTGAGACCTTAGAATGGGATCCGAACCCAGATACTAAGACCAATCCGTAATCCGTGGTGTTTGTTATCCTGTTTGTAGACAAAGAAATTTCAAATTGAATTATATCAATAGGTTTTAAATAGGGAAGTCATTATCATGTGTTAGTTGTTTGAAATTGAAGTTATGGAAAAGGAAAGGTAAAAGAGTTGGTACAAAGGTTAGAAGGATAAGAAAGGCATAAGGGTGGCACGAGCAAAGTGTGTGTCATGTATTAGTTGGCACTTGAAAGCCCCATGCCAGTATAAGCCTATGTATGTCTTGGCTTTGGATAACACATTCCTTTTTCATTCAATTTATTATCCTTTACATTTCTTCATATATACTTATACTATTAAAATGTGAAAGCAATGGTACAATTTGAATAGCACTCGTGTTGTCAATATAGGTAACAAGATAAGCAACCAAGTCAATTATCTATGATGTCATTTTATTAACCTACGAATTTAGTATATGCAAATATTTAAATCTAGGTTTATATAGAAACCGTACATTTGATTGCAATTAATTGTGAGATTAAGGAATCTCAAACAGGAGCTAACAGATACTGAAAGAGTACATGCAGACACAAGAGGTCTCGAAACTACTACTTTCCCCTTTTCCTAACTATGAACCACACTAAAATTTACCAATAAAAAAAGTTATGAGATTAAGGAAAAGAGTAAACTTGATCAGACTACTAACTTTTACCGATAAAAATATTTATGCGATTAAGGAAAAAGAACAAACTTTGATCGAAAATCGGTTCAAAGATAGAAGTCCCTTTGACTAAGCATATCAAAAAAATTCAGCTTTAATCCTTTAATCCAACTCCAACATTTACGAGAAGTGGGGTTTGGATACTATGTTATTTTTTAGTAGCAGTTTCAACTATTAGCTAAATTTATATATATACTAGTATGATTCACCCGTGCCGGCACGAGTCGACATTCATTTGTAACTTAAAAATTGAGGCAGTTGTATGTTTACGTGTATTATGTGATATATTGATTCCTTTATACACCGTCTAAAATAAACCCATTATGTTACATATAATATATATATATATATATATATATATATATATATTGTAGATGCTTAGGATTAAGTACTTCCCTACTCACTGTCATCGTCCCTGAAACTTCCCGGACCCAACGAATCCCAGTAGTCATAGATGCCGAAAAATCATTAAAATTCATCAAAAATATAAATTAAAAACAAATAATATTGAAAAAGTATAAAAGTATGATTAAAATGTCATAGTTTAATATTTTAATATAAAAAGATATAAAAAATTTCTTCTTTTTATATTTTGATACTAAAAAAGATTTAAATGAAGAACTAAAACAGAAAGTGAACACATTTTATATTTTTAATTATATATGTATATATATATATATATATGAAAAGACTAAAATATAATATACATTTAATCAGGTTATATAGCTACATAACACTCGAAATGACATTAGACCACCAGACTCTAAAGCCACCATAACTATTCAGAGGGCAACCAAAAAGGAAAATCATATGTTGGTTGGTCCTTTATATAATCATGAAGTCAAATATAGTATCAAAGCTAACATTAAATAACATCCTTATGATACAACTTCGAAAGTTTTCTTGCCACTGGTGCACACTCGCAACCACACCGCAAATGTCCTCAGCATCTTCCAATTACTCACCAATCAAAGCCATCAAAGTTTCAACCCACATAGTATCAAGATTAGCCTTTCTGCTGCTAGTGACAGTCCACTCCTTGAACAAATGGAAATTAGCATTACCAGGCAATCTGGTAGGCTTGAATATCTGATCATGTAAACACCAGAACTCTACAACGTAGTCGAAAGTGTAAACCTTGCAAAGAGTAGTTCCCCAAGCAGCAGTGCAGCACCTTGGTTAGGGTTATTGGAATTGGAATTGGTAATGGTGCCGCCGGCTTCGTCGAAGACCCTTCAGCGAGTGCTTCAGTTGTCATATTTTTCTCTTCGACTCATGAATCAATAGCTAAAATAAAAGAAATAGATCAATTACAATACAAAATAAAACTGAAATATTAGTGAACATAGTTTGGAAACTTTTGGTACAAAACAAAAATATTGTGAACTCTGTGATGACAAATAATTTTAAGAGAAAAAATATAGCAATTCAGGGGTCCAATTAATAGGATGATAGCATTTCAGTGGTCCAATTATCAATACAACTTCATCTTCTGACTCTCTTTCTCTTTGCCTTTCATTTCCCCACATTATTGTCAATAGCTCCATTTCATCATCATCTCTCTTTTATAAAAAAAACTCCCTCCTCTGTGTTTTGTTCCAACTCTCTCATCAATCCATCTCCTCTCATTCATGTTTCTGCTTTATCTTCTTCAAATAAACAGAGCACTCCGTAATATAACATCATTATATCATATCCATAAACAAAACTCCATGATGATGATAGTATAAAATAAAATAAAATAAAAAAGAAAAAGAAACCAACTAAAAGAGAGAATCAAGATGTACCTCATTGAGCAAAGCTTTAACTGTCAACAATATCCTGGTGTCTACACATGAGCTTCGATGTCTCAACATGAAGCCCGATGAAACATCTAACAATACAGAAAAGGATCGGGAAACATGTGGTATACTTTCTTCTAAGAATCATTCACATATTAGCATGTTAAAGATTAATTAGTTATATATATATATATATATATATAATACGCTGAAGTTGCAAATATATATTTAGTTAGTTATATAAAATAATCTAAGATTGCTTCTTTAATTGGGGAATTGACAATTAAAGAAGCAATTTACAACAATCATACCCTGAAGATTAATTAGTTATATATCATTGGTACCCAAAATATATAAACTAATCTAAGATTGCTTCTTTAATTGGGGAATTGGCAATTAATAGAATTAACGCTAGGCAATTAAAGAAGCCGTAAATAATGGCTGAATTCTATTACGTTTTCAATCTTGTTCGTTGAATTGGCAGCCGCAATTTTAACAATTTTGGGTCGTTGATCTGAATGACTGTAGCTGTGTAGAAAATAAAAGAAGCACCAGCCGTTGGATACATCTGTATGCTTGAGCACTTTAAGAAAATGGTGACGAGATTTATGCTTGTTAGGCGCCGGTAGTACTTGGAGAATTGGGTGGTTCGGAGAGTAGGTAAGGAGACAGATAGGTGATGAAGAGAGTATCAACTTTTGGAAGTGCAGTTGGGTAGGTATGCAATCCTTTGAATTCATATATTCTGGTATGTTCAATCTGTCATGTAACAGGGAAGCTACAGTGGCTGATGGAAGATTGGAATGAGAACTAAGTGATAGTGAAAGGGAGCAAGACCGTGTGTTAGCAACAATGGTAGACAGGAGATACTGGAGAAGTGATGAGAATTGGATACTGGAGAAGAAATTGAACCAAAGAGCACAAATGTACATATTACTTTTCAGTTAAATCTTGACTTAGAGCAAAATAACAAATGAACAGTTGGAATAATCTCATACAAGCCATAAAGGTCACCCTTCCAGCGTGTTTGGGTGTTGCATGAGCCAAACAAGCATTGGAATTTTAAAACCATTATTGAAATAAGTTATGTAGACCTAAAATTGTTTGTAAGAACATAAGTTAAAAGTTCTAAAGTAAACCAAATCTTTAAAGACTCTTTATTTACCCAAACTGAGGTCATATTAACCTTTTTTCCTACACCAAAATCTTATCTACTTTTTTTAGGGAAAATTCTCACCCAATTAGAGTTAGAGTTAGAATATTAGTGGGAGGGTCTCTAACAAAACTACTTTAATTTAGTTAAAAAAAAAAAACAAAAGTACTTTAATGTGCGACAAAGTTCTTGGATTTAGTATTGGCAAATCTTTGACAGTAAAATGGTTTAAGGGAGTGTGGCAAAAACAAAAGAACATGCACAAGTGCTAAGCCATCTAATTGCAACTTGATGGGGTCAAATCATTGTTTAAGTAAGTAATTAACAATTAATTCCACATACATAAAGAAACTAAAAAATATAAATAAAAAGTTAAAAATAACTCTGTTTTGGAGTCTACATCATAGAAAGTTGGACTGTTGAGAAATTGTTTACAAGTTTGTGAAAATTCCGGTCCCATGTCAAAGTATGTACCGTACTAAATATTTTTGTTGCAGTTATTCATGGCTTTGCTAAAGGAAAAAAAGCTTGATTCGGTTCAGAAAAGTTAAATTTAATATGAATATAAGGTGATAGTAATTTCCCCACTTGAATTGCCAATATAGCAAGTAGCAACCATCTCTTTATAATGGAGGTAAAATTACGTGGATTCCATGTATATTTCATCAAATTCATATGAATTTTAACCAATAAAAAAGCTGTATGTTTTACACAAAGAAATAGTGTATTAAAAAATGTTAGAGCTAGAGATGGCAAATTAATATTTACACATGACTGAATAGTTTAACGAGGACTCGTGGATAATAAATAGATATTTCAACTTCGTATCGGCAGGTAGAGGTGTCAATTTTGTCACAGCCTAGTGTTTCGGGTTGGGTTGGACTACAAAAACATGGCTCAACCTGTTTTTACACTTTGGCCCATTAGGCCAGACCGAACAACTTAGTTTGGCAACTCTAATTCTAATCCAACGAAGCGGATAACGAATGGATATTAACCTTGTATGTGAATACCCGTTGACATCCTAGTTAGAGCATGGTGCTAGCATTTCATGCTCCTGGTTGGCTTAAGGAAAAAGCAACCGCTTTAGGACTCAAATTTTTTAGCATCAAAATTTTTTAGGTTAATTTTTTTTGTCGAGACTAAGGTATCCACCGCCAAACGCAGTGACTAATCCTCTCGCTAGATTGGAGATACCTCGAAGGGTGGGACAACTAGCCCAGGTTAATTTAACTAATCGTATTAATTTCTTTTTTTTTTTAGGCTCTAAAATATTAATTTCATTCACTATTTGTCTTCTTGAATTTAATTATATTTGTCTTCCATTTTGTAATCTTTTGAATCATAACAATCCAAAAATGCAAATGTTGATGGTGTGAGATGTTTTCCATTTCAATCTGTCCAAGCACTATGAAGATAAAAACTAAAAAGTTTTGGAACCCCTTTATGGGTACAAAATCATATGCTCCAAGAGAGGTGTGCACCTACTACTACTACTTGCACCTCATGGAAACCATGTCCTTAGCAATTGTCGTGTCAACTAGAGAATGTAGTAATTATTATTCCCTCTACTAATTTGGAAGATGAATCAGTTTCACACTTACATTAGATTTTAATATTGCCAACATGGTGTAAAGATATTTATCCCTCACAATCTGAACACACACACACATACACACTATGACACACACATATTGCTCATAAAAATCGAATATGTTTTTGTTTGATTATTATGGAGGATGAAAATGTATACCTCTATAATGTGCTGAGTCTGATCACTAGATAAGGTTTTTGACCACTCATGGTCATGGCATCACCTTTCTTTTTATTCCACTTATAGTATTATTGACAGCCGAAAGCTAAAGTATAGCAGGAAATAAAGTATAAAATATGAGTGTAAATATGAACAAAAGTATTAGGAATTTGGTTTGCACTTTGCTTTGTGATAACAAACGACAGCAATGATAAGAATAAAGGGGGTGTGGTTAGTACATTTCATCAATGTTTTGAAAATCAGACTGGATGTCGAACTAGTAATACCTCTGTGTCATGACTGCTTTTAACTGTTCAAACCTAGATGAAATTGCAGCCGAACCTTTCCAATAGCAGAATCAGAGACGGTGTCAAATCATGGTTTAACCGATTGAATCATTTGGTTGGTTCGATTTTTTTAAATACTGATTTTACAAGTGCAGGTCAGGCCAACCCAACACATTTAGGCTCGTGTAATATATTCATAGGCTAAAGCGAACTTTTAAGTGAAGTCCTTTTAAGCGAGAGATTTAACAATCTTTTAAAAATTAACTAAAAATAAATAAAAATATATTGATTACTTGTGTATATCAAAAATAAAAGAAAATATGAAATGAATAACATCTATAACTATTTCAAGGCTTGAATATATGTTTAGTCTATATAAATATACATTTTTTGGAGTTTAGTTTCTGCAAAGTAGAATGCTGGATTACCTCCCTGCAAAATAAAAATGTTTCCGTCCAAAAATAGGTGATGTGGCAAGTAGAGATTACATCATCGATTACACTAGCACCACGTGCCGACTTCTTATTGGATGATGATGCCACGTAGCACTAAATTGCCATGTCATCAACCAATAGATGGCTCCCACATGGTAGAGACAAAAAAATCAAAAATATATTTGCAGGGATGAAAAGCAAAAAATTATATATTTATAGGGACCAAAATAAAAAAAACTTTAGTTTTAGTTTGCAACTTCAACCATTGCATTTGCAAGTCTATCATTGCACTAAAAAAAAATGAAATTTGTGTCTATTTCCTTCACATGTTCTTTGTAAAGTTCTATCTCGTCAATATGTCTTTCTCATCATCTATAATAAATTGGTTGACCAACTTACAAATTCAAGTACACTAGGCAAAATGATATTTATGTTGGTTTTGGGGAACACGTGTAATTATAATTTATTGAATTTTTTTATTTAATGTTAGTTTTGAGGGATTTAGTATTGCGTATTCTTATGTTTTTGTATGTATTATATAAGAGATTATTATTGAAATTAAAAAGCAACAATAATCAAGTCATACATGTGCCATGAAATGTCAAATTATTCTCCAATCTCTAAACAAACCGATTGAAGTTGAAAACTAAACATAAAGCTTTGCTATTTTTTTTTATTGCGGTCCATGTAAATATATAACTTTTTGCTTCTCGTCCTTGCATGCGTCGGTATTTGCGTGTGTGCGCACGTGTGCGTGCCACGTGGTAGTCATCCATTAGTTGTTGATGTGACATGTCAGCGCTTACACGGAATGCCAGCGCCAAGTGGTACCACCATTTAATAAGATGTTGACATGTGGTGCTGGCGTCATCTCTGCTTGCCAGATGTGCTCAAGGGAGAGAATTCGATTTGAGCAAAAAAGAAGTACACTCAAAAAGCCAAGGAGTTGAAGTTGGGAAGCATATACTCAACCTAGAGCTCCCATTTTCCCAATATTTAATCCATTTTTTGTATTTTACTATACTAGTTTAATTTTCTTTTTTAATTAGAGGTGAATGACCTCGAAACCCAACTCACCTAACAAAAAAAAGAGGTGAATGTAACTTCCTTGATTACTAGGTTGTTCTTGAACTTTATTCTAAATACTCTGAGTTTAATCCAATCTAAGAGTTTGTATTCTACATTAATCTCGTTGAGAACCAATGGATCTTGTGTGTTTCTTATAAGGAATAAGAAACATGACTAGGTTAGCAAACCCAGTGGTTTCGATCTCATTGCTCTTACAAGATTATGAATTGCTAAGAAATTGAAATGATAATAGTTATTTTCTTTTTTGGGTCAAGAAATGATATTATGAACCTAAACAATTTAGGGGTTAATTTGCATGGTGGTGGGTATATGTAGAGTTGCCCACCATTTTAGGTTCATTTTGCAATTTTCTTTTTGACAGGAAAGATTACTCATTCTATTGATTGAGTGAAAAAGAGGCCGTGGCATCATTACAAACTACAGTTTTTATAGGATCAGGGACAGACCCCTGCCAATACATAACTCCTACTTGCTTGGCTACACTAACAAGCGCATGGGCTGCTTGGTTACAATTTCTCCTAGCAAAAGAGATCTTACAGTTTGGCATTTGTTCTAACAAATCAATACAATCCGATATAATAGGATCAATAGAGGCATCAATTTACAACTACCTCAGCATCACATTCAAACCAACAATTAGATATGTCATTTGTTTTTGCCCAATTCATGGTCCATCTAAGGCACAGGGCTTCAGCAACAGTGGGGCTAATCTTGCCAGCTTGAATATGAGTTGCTGCATGAAGGCCCAAGTTGAAGAGTTATCAGTAAAACAGCCAGCATCAGTGATGAATTTGGTGATGCCTGTTGTAGGAGCTATCCAATGGGAGGTAGGAGGAGTAGTAGTAACCCTTGGAGTCTTCAAGTTAGCTGCATTGAAGTCTTCAACTTTTTCTACCCCAAAATAAGTTTAAGAATTTAATAGATAAATCTGTAATGTAAAATACATTATGAGTTTATTTATTAAATAGACAAATTCAAATTTTTTTAACTACCAATTTATCTATTAATATATAAATCCGTAATGTAAAAATACCGATGATCTTTAGGTTTTGTTCGGTGCCTTGATATTCCTTACACATGACGATGTTGTACGCCAGCCTAGATAATCTAAACAAAAAACGGTTTTCGGGCAACCTGCTCCGATTGTCCTGAAACCCCAGCTATTAAATCCGAAAAAAATTAGGGATCATAACCCCCAAGAAGAGACTTCTATCGGGACTGCGGGACTTAAATTCCCAAATTCCTCCGTTTACTATTTTTTTTATTAGTATTTTGAATCTTTCATAATCTCCAAAAAATCCAATTTTTTTGTAACATTCTTTAGATTTTATTAGATTTTTAGTGGTGTTTTTATAATTTTTACATAAGTTTTGATTCATTAACGGATTTTTAGTGGTATTTTTATAATTTTTATTAAATTTTTAGTTGTTGTTCTCCTCCCTCTTTTACCGGATGTTATGTTGGTGTGAATGCATCTGATAACAAAACATCATCGATATTTATATGTATTTCATTTTATAAAACAAAGCTAATATTAATTATAATTTTTTCACAAATGAAATAATTGATAAACAGATTTATCAATTAAAAGGATAGATTCGTAGTTTTAATTTTTTTGGAAAACAAAGATTTATCTATTAAATAGATAATTTTGTTTTCCAATTTTTTTACAACAAATTTATCCTTTTAATAGATAAATCTATTTAGCATTTTTAAGGGTAATATGATGGGGATAATTGAAATATATGGGGGTATAGGACCAAACGGTAGGATAATTGAAATAAAGGCCAATACTTCGTACAACCCCCTGGCAGCTTGGTAGACACCCCCCACCGTCCAATATTCCGAAAATACCCTCCTAATTTTTATAACTCTCCCCTCCCCTCCTCTTACACACACCCCTTTCTTCGACCTCTCCTCTCACACCCCCGCCCCCCCTTCTTCTACCTCTCCTTTCACACCCACCCACCCCATATCAATCCATCTTCCCCTCTCTTCCTCTCCTCCATTTCGTAATTTATCTCCTTCATCTCCTTCGTGCATCAAGAAATGTATGATTATCTCCCTCTCTTCTTCCTTATTTACGTTTTTTTCTAGAAAATTTACAGGGTTCGGACGTTCAGCCACCGAACCTATTATGTAACGTTTTGAACGAACAGGTCCGGACGACCGTGGTCCGAACCGGTTCGGATGGCAGTGCACCGAACCATACTCATAAACCTGAATCCAATGTTTTGTTTTGCAGCTATGGTGCAATTCATAACCGTGATCGAACGAAATGCTGAGAAGGCTTGCCTTCTAGAGAATGTTTTTCAACTGTTAGGCAACGCCTTCTTGATCTCCCGTTGGAACACTAGCATGATGTTCCATCATTGCACTAACATCATCGTCGCTCCAAATCTCCATAGCTAAATAGCGGAGAGTCCCTTCCTCTCCATAACTGCACTTGCGGTAACGTAAACGACTTATGTCTTTACGCCACTCTCCTTCTTGGCGAACCTTCCTCTCTGCCTTTTCCTTCAACTACCTGAATGTTATATTCTTATCCAACCTACAGAAGATGGGATTGCGAGAACGAAAAAACACGCCATCGTGTCTATCGGTGACCATTCCACGGTGATGCAGGACAGTTAGGAATTTGTCACTTGATCTCTAGGTTGGGCACAACTGGCATTCCATTAGGTCTTCCATTTCTACGGGTGGGGTTAGGGTGTCTGTGAAACTCAGTGAAGTGTGAGCACCTACTTATAGTATGTGTGATCGAATTTATAACCGTTGGGCTCAATTTCCAATGTCAATATCATCCACTCGTTTTTATGACATGTTTGATTGCCTTTTTGACTGCTTTTATGACTGAATTTAAGCCGTTGGGATAATGGACGGTGGAATCTGAGTCGTTGATGATAATGGACTATGGAGCCCGTTCGGATGACTCGTGGTCCGAACTGGTTTGGACGATCATGCTCGTACCTAGCAAAAACATTTTTAGGAGGGTGTGTCTGAAAATAACACACTCGGTGCTGAACTGTCCGAACCGGTTCGGTGGACCGTGCGCCGAACCATTAGTAACTCCAAAAAAAATTAAAAATCACGCGTTTCATTAAAGGTATTTCAGTCTTTTTACGCATTTAGGGGATGTCCAATGAGTAATCAGGGGTTGTACGAAGTATGTGCCTACATAAATGACAAAAACAAAACAGAGATTAAAAAGCTTGTGGGCCAGCCTATAAATCTCCCAGAAAAATCTGCAGCATAATGGGCGATACAATTTGGGCTAGTAAGACCTTAAACTAAGTAAGCCTTATATCTCAGTCCAGTGAAGACTTTCATATTAATTTTTTTTTATAATCGAATCATCAGTTCTATTTTTCAATAATTACTCAATTAAAGAAAATCAATTTTTTCTTTCTAGAATATGCATTTCCATTCCAGCTGTGAAACGGCGGATTAATCGAGTTAATTTTGTCAGCATTATTTCTTTCAGAATATTCATCAAAAAGCATTAAAAGTAAATTGTTTTTTATGGTAATCAAAAAAAGCAAATTGTTTATTACTATTACTAACGTACCAATTTAATGCATGTTCCTTAACAACTTCCCTTTTATTAAGCAAAATTAAAACATTCCCTTTTCAGCTTTTATGTTCCATTTTTATTCATTTCATAACGTAAAAAATCACAACTTTTTTCTGTCCATTTCATCTAAAATACAGAATAAATCCATTGTTTTTGTATCAATTTAAGTATCTATCTTAAGAAAGAATCAAGCTTCCAAATTGATCCTCTCTCTCTCTCTCTCTCTCTCTCTCTCACTATATAAAAACTCAACACTACCCATATCAACATTTTGTCTCAATCTCTTGCAACACAAATTTTCTTTCAAAATCATTTTTTTTTGAGGAATAACCATGAAGAGCAAAGATCAACAAGGGAATACCTCATTTTTGAAGCTTTTCAATGCTCAAGTATATCTCCTAAATTTCTTTGCTCATATTCTTCTTTTTGGTTGTGGTTTACTCGTTGGTATTACTCTCACTTTTTGTGTCAAAAAGTTCTCACTCAACTTTCAAATCCAACAATTCTTTGAACCATCATCTCTTACCATCAAACTATCACCACCTTTTCCACCAAACATTTCAACATCAAATCATCATCAAAACCAAACAACGGTTTCTATAAAAACCAATAATATTCATAACCCTACTTCAAATGGGTTTATGGATTTTTTAAAGCCACCTATGGCTATGCATAATATGAGTGAAGAGGAATTATTTTGGAGAGCTTCATTGGATTCTATGATTCATAAACTTCCATTTAAACAAACTCCAAAGGTTGCATTTATGTTCTTGACTAAAGGTCGTGTTCTTTTGGCTCCTCTTTGGGAGA
The DNA here is from genome assembly GCA_963573325.1 of Astragalus glycyphyllos. Lineage (NCBI taxonomy): Eukaryota > Viridiplantae > Streptophyta > Magnoliopsida > Fabales > Fabaceae > Astragalus > Astragalus glycyphyllos. The sequence continues at coordinate 4,116,223 of OY754313.1, read as the reverse complement.
AATTCTTCAAAGGAAATGAAGGGTTGTTTTCTATCTACATTCATTCTCATCCTTCTTTCAATGAAACAGTGTATGAAGAAAGTTCTGTGTTTTATGGTAGAAGAATCCCTAGCAAGGTATGTAATGCAATATTTTAATTTTTCTTTCTTTTTCATATCATAAAATTATTCATTGTATAGATATTTTAATATTTTAAAAAAATATTTTCCATTTTGAAAAACTTGTAAATACATTAACAAAAAAAAATTAGTGGAGTAAAATGGTAACTCATTAAAGGTACATTTATTATGAAATGAATGAATCGTTAATGTATTATAGGAATGCAGTTTTTCTATATATATTTTTGTTTTCCATTTTTATTTCATTAATTAAGGTGATATTTTATTTCCAAAAATTAAATAAGAAAAAAAAAATTCCTTGCCCCAAAAGTAGTTTATACATTGCATTCATAACACGCATATAGTGGCATATTTGTTGTCTGCTAGTATATTATCTTACCCTGGGAGAATGAATTATAACATATTTTTAGAACACTTTTTTATTTCTAAAATTTCAACTTCTTCTTGGCTTTTTGGATTCATTGACTTTTATAACTTTGGTGTTACTCAAACGGAACAAATTTCATCTAATAATTCACAATTAAGAAGGATGAGTTGTATCCTTCAACTTTGTCCAAATATCAGAATGGTACGTAGTATGAAAAATATATTCATTAACTTATTGAATATTTTTAATCACATAAAAATAAATATCAGATTTTTTTGAATCTAAAAAAATAAAAATAAAAAGTTATCAAATTTTTTCAAATGAAATACTTGTAAATTTCAGAACAAGGCAAATTATGAATATTTCTCAATATTTTATTTTTTGGTTACATTATTTCTAAATATTTTAAAAACAACATGAATTAACTTAAGTACATATTAGTGTACATATGGCATGTCATATTCCAATTAAATTTCTTAGACTTCAAAAGACTTAATTTTCATGTCTGTTGGAAGATCAATTCTTTAGTTTACATTATTGTACCACATGCTTGTAACGTTATTCTCTCTAAAGTTCACAGTTTAGGTGTACCATAAGTTAACTATATATAGGTGATGTATATATATATGCTCAAAACTTTGTCAAATTAATTTATATTTGCTAGTACAGTCTTTCTTAAAGACTGAACGTTGAACTTCAGCAGCTACTTTTCGAACATAATTATATATGAATTTTCTGAAATTACCTGGCCTTAATTATTTATAGGTATTTTCATCTTTAACATACTAAGATTGCTTGTGAGATGAGGTTTGACAAGAGATCTAGAACAAATAATCAGACTCCCTAGGTATCCCTTTTCAACAAAACTAAAAGACACCCTAGCTAATAAAAGTTTCTGGTCCACATTATAACAGAAAATGCATTTTTTGTTTCATTGAATAACATGTATCTTGTTGATATACATCAGTTAAAGCTTATCTAAAAAAAAAAAAAAAATCAGTTAAAGAATAAACAAAAAACTGCATTGCCTCTTATATTTGGACTAGGTATTATTCAAAGAATCAAAATGAAACAAATTCATGCTTAATTTTATCTAAATTGAATTATAATATTTTTGTTACTAATGGGCAAGTTTATTTGTTGTTACTAATGGTTATCCATTTGACCCCCTTTTTCCGAGTGAACCGTTACAAAAAATTAAAATTTGAAAATAGGGACGAAAATTAGAAATACACCGGTTATCAAAATTGGGGTACCCAACACCAAAAACTGACCACAGCATACGCCGTTTTGACCGGCGTGACTCGGTTTGGCTTGGGCTTAAGTGGAGTATTTATTTTCCTTGAGGCAGCAGTTAAGTAATAAAAAAAAATTAATGATAAGTTTTGACATTTTAGTTTCTATATTTTTGCCTCGATTTGGCTTTTTTTTTCTTTTTCTGGTATGATATATGAATTCCTCTATCCTCTCCAATTATTAGTTTCCATTTTTTCCTAATTGATATTATCACAACCCATTAGAAAAAAATTATACTGTTCACAATCCATATTGATAATAAGTACAAAAACTGCTGAATGTTAGCTAGGTCGACTGGATCTATAGACTATCCATTTTCTTTTTTATATTCTTTTTGTTTGCTTCTACAATAGTTAAAGGAAACTGTTCATACTTTTCTTTGATTCCACTCCTTTTGCACCTCCAAGAAAATTCTACTCCCCATTTTAAAAACTCACTTTTTTACACCCCATTTTACATAATTCCTTTCTTCATGTACTTTGTTTCTTTCATGCAAAAAGGAATCTAAAGACAAAATAAAATGTATCTTTTTTCCTAATCATTTCCTTTTAGCATACATCATAGATATTTAAATTCTAGTTTTACTAACAAGAGGGTATATATTAATCTATTTTGGGAAGAGACACAAATACAGAATTCTAATTTAGCATACAACACAATTATGTCAATTAATAGAGAATTGTTCCATCGACATCACAAAATTGATTACTAAAGTCATATCTTTTGATGTAATCAAAGAATTTTTAGAAAATTTCCTAGCCCAAATTTGAAACAACTTCTGTGCTGGTAGGCAACTTTATGTCGTCCAGAAATTAATTTTCAAAAAATTTGAAAAAATGGAGGATGATTGACTTTATTTATGAACAATGCAGTCGATAGTTATATCTTTCTGTACTTGTACATATGATGAGCCCATGCATATATGGGATTGCTACACTTAATAGAAACTTTTATTGATGAGACTTATTGAACCTTTTATCCTAGAAAACAATAGGCGTATTGATTGTGTAGTTTCTGTTACTTTTTCCCCCTAATAAGTTTGTGTATTATTAATAGGACACACATTTAGCACAACATCATTAGCACACACTCTCCACACTTTTGGTTTGAAATTTGACTGTTTTATTTTGTTCTCTCGCTCTAAGGTATAGATGTAGGTTTTGGGGTGCCTGAATCACCTAATGTCACTTATTAATTATAGTTTCTATTGTGACATTGCAGGAGGTAAAGTGGGGTGAAAATAGCATGATTGAGGCAGAGAGACGTCTACTAGCAAATGCATTACTTGATTTCTCAAACCAGCGTTTTGTACTACTTTCAGAATCATGCATTCCTTTATTTAATTTCTCCACTATCTACACTTATCTAATGAACTCAACCAAAACATTTGTTGAAGCATATGATCTTCTAGGTCCTGTGGGTCGTGGAAGGTACAATCATAAAATGAGACCGATGATAAGTCTTTCCCAGTGGAGAAAAGGTTCTCAATGGTTTCAAATTGATCGTTCACTTGCCCTTCAAATAATATCCGACAGTGTCTATTTTCCCGTGTTCAAGAAGTTTTGCAATCCTTCATGCTATAGTGATGAACATTACTTGCCTACATTGGTTAGTATAAAGTTTTGGAAGAGTAATTCTAACAGAACTTTGACTTGGGTTGATTGGTCGAAGGGTGGACCTCATCCATCAAAGTTTATGAGATATGATGTGACTTTTGAGTTTTTGGAGAAGTTAAGGTTTGGACACAAGTGTGAGTATAATGGAAAGATCATTAATATTTGTCATTTGTTTGCACGGAAATTCACTACTCATGCTTTGGATAGATTGCTCAGATTTGCTCCTAAGATAATGGAATTCAACTGATTTTCCTTTGCACTTATATTTGTTCTCTCATTTGTAATTTTTTCCACTAGTTGAACAATCATATTTCCTATATATAGGTTAGAGTATTTTTGATTATTTTCAATAGATATACAATTCTTTGGATAAAGGCTCTATTTGGGTTCTCACTATTATATTTCTTCTCTATCTGGTAAATATTTCTTTGTAAGTAATCCCACAATAATCGAAAAACTTCAGTTTAGTCATTTTGAAATTGACTAAATTTAATCGGATGCCCTAATACATTACAAAATTTCACTATTGCCAATGATGTAATTATCGGAATAATTGGAACTATTATCACTACAACAGATTTGGGGATGGGCAGCGTTTTTTTTTAGCCATGGGCAGCGTTTCTGGGCGCTGCTAAATTTGGCGCTGGTGATTCCTCCCCAAAAATGGGCAGCGTTTGAGAAGCGCTGCTCATTAATAGCCATAGGCAGCGTTTGAAGGGAGAAGCGCTGCTCATTCACCTAGCGCGTTTAGCAATGGGCAGCGTTTGGTAAGGGGAAGCGCTGCCCATTTCTAAACGCGCAAGGTGAATGAGCAGCGCTTGGTGGGAGAAGCGCTGCCCATTCACCTAGCGCGTATAGCAATGGGCAGCGCTTGGTAAAGGAAAGCGCTGCCCATTGCTGGTGAATGAGCAGCGCTTCCCCCACCAAGCGCTGCTCATTCACCTAGCACATTTAGCAATGGGCAGCGCTTCCCTTTACCAAGCGCTGCCCATTGCTATACGCGCTAGGTGAATGGGCAGCGCTTCTCCCACCAAACGCTGCCCATTGTTTAATTTTTTTTTTCCTTTTTTTCTTGTTTTTTAGTACTTTCCTTTTTATATTTGATAATTTCCTGGTCATATACAGCCAATTAATACCAATCCAATCCATTATATACTAACAACATATATATATATAAACTAGTTATATATCCCAATGCACCAATATGATCACAAACCAAAACAAACTAGCTAACAAGTTATTATATGTATCCAAAACTTAGCAACTTACAATATTAACAAATTAATATGTATCCAAATCAATCTCTCTACCAATATGTATCCAAAACTAGCCAGATACTTACAATATGTATCTAAATTAAAACAAGTTAGCAGCTAACATATGCATGAACTAATTCATATGCATGTATCCAAAACTAGCAAGCTACTTACAATATGTATCTAAATTAAAACAAGTTAGCAACTTACATATGCATGAACCAATTCATATGCATGTATCCAAATAAAACTCTAACAATTTACAAGATTACAATCTATCTAAAATCAAAAGAATTGCGAGACATAACGGCACCACTCTCCTCTAAGCTCATCAATCTGTGCAGTAGAGTATGTCTTCCACCGACAATCGGGAAAATACTGAAATTATATAATTAAATAAAATTAGAATTGAAATATATGGTTAAACCAAAATAAAAAAGAGTTCTGTAAAGATACCTGTCTGGGGATAACCATTTGATTGTGGGTAATAATTTCCTTCATAAATCTCATTACGTAATACCCACAATCATTGTTATTTGGTTGTTTCGGACACTACAAAACAAAAGATTAGTTAATTGTTAAATTTAATTTCATACATTTTTTTGACAACAATAATGTAAATAAATATATGAGAAGATTGATTACAAACTTACCACTATTGGCACCCATTTTGTCTGTGATTGTTCCAATCCCCAATATTCCTTCAAACAACTGAACACAATTGGATATAACTATATTATTAAAAATACATATAGTTAACAACTAAAACAAATAAATATGCAGAGTGATCGAAATACACACACCTATTAAATATGACAACCAAGTCTGGGTGGGTGTTGAAATGACCATGCACAGAATCAATGTAGTACACCGTATCTGTCTTAGGATTTATTGCAAGCAAAATCCAATGATCCCTACAAAATAAAACTTTGAATAAGTAATTGACTAGTATTTAAAAAATGCATGTTATATAAGAATTAATAAATTAAATCTCTCACCCTACGAGACACGGTGCCAAAAACATGGTATCGACGCCTCTATGTTGAGCATCCGATAAGCGTCGAGTGATATAATTTGTAACATCTGTCTTGTTTTGTTCCACAAGGTCGTTATAATTAGACAGATCCTCCCTGACATTACGGAGGTGTGTACTATCCGGACACAAGAACACATATCTCTGTGTCCGCTCCGAAGGGACCAAAATGTTATGATACAAGCACCTACAATTAGAGGTATATGTATATATAAATTAAATTAACAATATAATAAAATAAACTCAATGATGTTAAATAATAAATTACATACGTACCTGATATATGCTCTAATACAAACACTGGTTGCCCAATTCATCTGACATAAATCATTAATATCCTGTTTTGGGATTATCAATAGTTGATCGGGATTTCCAAAAATGCTGTCATCCATCTCCAATACAAGCGGGGTTTCATCATCCATCTTGAATTGTGCATGCATTTCGGTATACAAAATAATCCTAGAATCATCAATGGAAGAGGCGGAGGGCTGACACACTTTTGGAGGGGCGGGCTGAGTCACTTTTGGAGCAAGGGTGGACCGAGTCACTTTTCGAGGAGGGGCGGGCTGAGTCACTGTTGGAGGAGGAGAGGGCTGAGTCACTATTGGAGGAGGAGAGTGCCGAGTCACTTTTTGAGGGGCAGGCTGAGAAACTTGTGTTGAACGGCCGGACCGAGACACTTTCTTGCTAGTAGATATTGCCTTGCTAACACTTTTGCCCCTAGATTTTGCATTTTGGCGTACCTATATATAAATCAAATAATTTGTTAGCTAGCACACAATAAATGACAAAATAAAATAATTAGTTAGTTACAAATATATTGTCACTTACAACAATAAGGTGTGCTGGCCATGCCACAAATGTACCAACTGCATCTTGCACAGTTAGTAAATCTATACTGGGTATTGGAGCAGGCAAAATGCAGTCCCCCACAATTGCACAATCAACTCTGACTCTAACATGATTTGGAGGTATGGGTAAATTGTGCATCAAAGTTCTCAATTGGTCACATGTGAAGCCTATTGCAACCATTTGGTGTGAGTTTGAGATATACAATTCACACTCACACTCATTGTTGTCCTAAATCAATTATAAACAAAAATTAATAAATACATTGCGTAGAAGAAAGAGAGTTTAATAATTAATTTCTTATTTATCCTCAAAAAAAATTAATACCTTAGTTGACGGAATGGTGCAGCTATCTCGTGCGCTATCTGTGGCAGGGGATGGTACTGCAGGCGAAACCAACCCATAGTGCAATTTGATTTGACTAAGTTCAGACCTTAGACCTTCATACAATACCCGCAACTCTCTACTTTGTTTACAATCATGATGCTCCTCATAAGTTCTCTTCTTTGACCCAAGGTAGTTGGATGGATTAACGCCAAATCCACAACCCCTTGTACGACCTGGGTATTCTTCCTTTTCCAAGGCACGAGTCAGGATTTCCTTTTCAGAGCAATCAGTGATCTCCCCCTGTGACACAGACTCTGATATGGTTTCCTGATTCACAAACAAAAGTATAATAAATAAAATTATTATACATTTTAAATATCATAAAAGTTTCAAAACAATATTCGAATTTTGGAAATACTTACAATTCTGTCGGTCACCTCCTTAGTTTTGGGATCCACAACCTCTCCATCCTTTTGTCTGGCTGCTACCCACAAAAAATGTCGCTCAATGCTTTCTTTAGTAGGATCTTTCCCACTCTCCTCCAACTATATTTAAATTTACCAAATGTTAAGAAATTATAAATCAAAAGATTTATTAAACAAAGAGAAATCAAGCTTATTGTGTCTTACCAATCTCTCTTCAAAAACTTGATATCCACTAGCACCGCCTCTATAAGGGTACTCACAACCAGAAGCTCTCTCTCGATTCGCTTGGCATAGTTCCTATTTAGAGACATAAGTATACATTAATGTATAATATATAATTTTCAACTATATTTTAAGTTATAACTTAATAGATTATAGTACTAACCATGAAATCTTTATCTTCGGTGCGTCTCCTAACAAATGTAACCCAATCCTCCTCCGTAATAAATCCACTATATGGCGCTGGAGGCTTCCATCTGAGGTTTCCACTATTATCAAACAACCATTTTTTTTTTAAACTACCCCTGAAATTCCGATGTAGCTTTCCAGCTTCCTTCATACACCAGTCTTTTCGGGACTCATCCACATCAAAATATTTCTGCATACACATATTCAATAAAAATGATATAAATATATATGGTTACAAATTTATTAAATAAGATTACTAAAGAGATGTAAAATTATATACCTGTATTGTTAACCAAAACTCCTCTTTGTGTTTCCCCAAAACAGCACTTTTCTCACTCCAAGTACTGATTGTAATTGGTATCATTTGTTTTACCTTACTACCGAGGAAGGTAACCAAATCTGCGCGATTATCCCCAATTGGCTGGCCCTTAATATTCCACAACACCTACATTATGTCATTAGTAAATTAGTTAACAAACAATTAAAACTAAGTGTTGAATTAATAAATTAATTAGTAATTAGTAATTAGTAACTTACTGGTACTTTTCCTTTTCCTTTATTTACTCGATTGATGATATCTTTTTTGACCGTCATTCCACGAGGAGCCTGCCTTCTGATATACTTTTCAACCTCACACTGATGATCGCTGTCATGATCACTGTGATGATCACTATGATCCGCCATCTAACCTGCAATAAAACATAATCATTGTTATTGTTATATTTATCTATCCAAAATAAATAAATAGACAAGAAGATGAAAACTATGTAAAATAACTACTTGGAAATAGATAAAAAGCATATGATGTAAGTCTAAATTACCTTTTCCTTTTCTTGGATATAATTGTATTTGCAATTCGCGTCTTAGTATTTTTTTTTTGACGAATCGTAATCCCATCACTATGATCGTTTCTAACATACACAAAATCCTCTATAGGAGTACTTTCCCCTACAATTGGTAGTGATGTCCCAAAGAAAGGGTCGTCCTCAATACCATCATCATCGGTTGCTTGATCCTCAATGTCATTCACCAATTTTTTATTTGTCAATGGAACAATGGACCAATTCATCGATACAAGGTTCATAACATTTGAAGAGTAACCCTCTGGAACTTTAACTCCATGAAGAAACTTACAAAACACGGTCTTCTCCTTTTTAGATAAAGTATGAGCTGCCGGAGGTAGATATGTACGTGTACCCTTCTTTAACGGACCCAATTCTGGTCTCAACCCCATACTAAGCAAGTCCAACCTCGAGTTGATGGTATCTTTAGTCTTTCCTGGCATATTGAGCAAGGTACCGATGACACTTTCAAAGACATTTTTTTCAACATGCATCACATCAATGAAGTGCCTTACATATAATGACTTCCAGTATGGCAACTCAAAGAAAATTGACTTTTTCTTCCACCCCCGTTTGGCAAGCTCTCCTGCAAAAGGCTTCCCAAATTTAATGTTCAAACCTCTCACCTTTTCAAATAGTTGTTCACCCGTCAAAGCCATGGGAGCTTTACGGGTTTCGATATTCCCATTGAATGCCTTTTTCAACAGTCGATACGAATGAGTAGATGGCAAAAACCTACGATGACCACAGTAGATATTCTTCCTACCATGTTCCAACCACATCCAATCAGTGTTATCTTCACATATAGGGCACGCACACTGACCTTTGTTACTGTACCCAGATAGATTGCCGTATGCTGGAAAGTCATTAATTGTGCCAAAAATCATAGCCCTCAGGGTGAAAGTTTCTTCTCTGAACCCATCATACACCTCTACTCCAGTCTCCCACATTAGCTTCAAGTCTTCAATTAACGGAGCCAAGTATACATCAATATCATTTCCCGGTTGCTTGGGCCCAGAAATTAACAAAGACAACATCATATATTTGCGTTTCATGCAAAGCCATGGAGGTAAGTTATAGATCGCCAAAATCACGGGCCATGTACTGTGGGAGCTACTCTGAATGCCGTGCGGATTAAATCCATCAGCAGACAATGCAAGTCGTAGGTTTCTTGGATCCAACCCGAAATCAGGATAATCAATATCAATTTTCTTCCATTGCGGAGAATCTGCCGGGTGTCGTAGCATGCCATCTTTAATCCTTTCATCATCATGCCATGTCAAGTGTTTTGCATCTTCTGAACTATGGTACATGCGCCTAAATCGAGGAATTATGGGAAAATACCACAACACCTTTTCTGGAGCAGATTCTTTCTTTTTATATCGCGATGCATTACATTTAGGACACGACTTTAACGAGGCATGTTCATTCCGAAATAAAATGCAATCATTGGGACAAGCATGTATCTTCTCATAGTTCAACCCAATGGACCCTAACATTCGTTTTGCATCATAGGTCCGAGAAGGGAGCACATTATCCTTCGGCAACATTTCTTTCAACAGTGCGAGTAATTCCGTAAAGCTCTTATCCGTCCATCCGTGGCAAGTTTTCAAGTTATACAACTTTATCACAGCCAATAGTTTTGTGAATTCAGTACAACCTGAATACAACGGTGTCTCCGCATCCGTTATCAATTTCTCAAACATTTGAGGACAATCATTAAGATCGTCTTCAACAGCCTTTGCCATCTCTTCAAATTCGCCCCCTTCAAATGTAGGTCTTTCGGTGTCAACCTGTGCACATCTCTCAGTACTATTATCCATATTTGAAGATTCACCTCTTTCCTCACCATGCATTGTCCAACAAGTGTAACTTTGATCTATTCCGTAACCCTTTAAATGTCCTGCCAACTCCTCTGCATTAACTGATTTTACATAACAACAACTCAAACAAGGACACTTCATGTTACTAGAAGTCCCTAAACGTTCAACAGCACACTTCACAAAATAATCCACTCCAGCAACATATTCCTTGGACAGACGATTGGCAGACATCCACTCTCTATCCATAATTTCTCAGTATTTATTTATAATAAATTCCTGATAAGATAACTTAAAAACCTATTATAGGTGACAAACACACAAAACGAACAATTTTTTTGAAGCTAATACATTCAACTATTTTTAACTAAAGAAATCAAAGACTTTGATGTCTTCCATATTGTCATTCTTCATATAATAAATACAAGAAAACAACAAAAGTACCTGAACAAGTGGAAGCAACGATGAACTTCAACGAATGCGAACCACACACTAGCAAATGAAGCGAACAAACACGAACTCACGAACCAACACGAACTCGAAGGAAGTATTTTCAATTCCTATAAACAATTCATTAATTAAATTACTAATTAAAGAACCATCATACAAATATGGAAGACAAAAATACAATCAATTTTTGTGACATTAACAAAATAAGACAAACACTTCGCCCTTTCAATAAACCAATCAATAAGCATCAACTTTGATCATCTAACATAAAGTTCCAATGCCATTAAAATTAATAAAACAACATGCAATCCTAAATATTCAAGTTTATAAAATCCCTTAACCGAAAGCAACATTAAATTAACAAGCATTGGACATCTCAACAAACACTAAGCCTACATCAAATTAAATTTACAACCATTTCATTTGGGCATTTCAACAAACACTAAGCCTACATCAAATTAAATTAACAAGCATTTCATTTGGGCATTTCAACAAGCACTAAGACTACATTTCCCCCAAAGTTTAGAAACACCATTTTAAAGAACCAATCATCAACCATAACCTTTAAATCATCTAACCTAATGTTCCAATGCCATTAAAATAACTAGAGCAACATGTAGTAATACTAAACTTTGTGAAAGAGAAACGAAAATGGGGAAGAAATCACCTTACACGAAAATGGAGAAGAAATGGAGAAGTGTGGAAGAGATGTCCTTTGGGAAAACGAAAATGGGAGAGAGCCACGAAAATGAGAGCTTGAGAGAACGAAAATGAGAGCTTGAGAGGACAAAGATGAAAGCTTGAGAGGAGTGTGTGTCCGTTTGAGGCCAATGGAGGAGAAGGAGGAGGAGGAGGAGGACGAAGAGAGCTTGAGAGAGTGTTAGTGTGTTGAGGAGAGGGAAAATGTATGTGTTGAGAGGGAAAAAATGTATGTGTTGAGAGGGAAAAAATGAAAAAAAAAAAAAAAACACACCAATAGGCAGCGCTTCACTAATAAGCGCTGCCCATTGAGAACGCATCTACCCAAAAGGTAGCGCTTGCAGCATAGGCGCTGCCTATTGCGCAGCGCATCAAACACAAAAAGCAGCGCTTGCTGCATAGGCGCTGCCTATTGCGCAGCGCATCTAACCCAAAAGGCAGCGCTTGCTGCATAGGCGCTGCCTATTGCGCAGCGCGTCTAACCCAAAAGGCAGCGCTTGCTGCATAGGCGCTGCCTATTGCGCAGCGTGTCCTTCCCAAAAGCAGCGCTTGTTTCATACGCGCTGCCCATTGCTCCGTGTTTTAGCCAAAAGCAGCGCTTCTAGCATAAACGCTGCCTATTTTAGCGCCTTTTTTTTCAATATCTGTTGTAGTGTATATCAAATTTTTTGCTAACAATTCCGATTAGAAATGTATTTTGCAGTATTTGACTTCATTCTTCTAGCAAAAGTGATTCAGCAATTGAACATAGACAAAAGGTTATAATGTAAGAAAATCCTATTAAACTTTGGACGAAGTGATTGATAATGTGGATCTTAAAATTACCCGCAAGTTACAGAAGATTCGAAAGCCCTAGAAAATGTAACAACAAACTTGAGGATTTTGGGGAGGCTATGTAATGATGATGTGGAAGAGGGTGCTGAAGAAGATATTCAATAATCATCTAGGAACTCAAGAAATAATGTTCAGGATCAACATATCCAAAAGATGCTTATTATTGTTATGTCAAAATCCAACAAGAAAAAGATGAAGCAAAAAGCTCAAAAAATTCATATAACTCGATCAAGGGATAGACAAACAGTTGCATTTTTTATACCCCACCATTATACCCCATACCCCCACACCCATAGTGAAAAACTAAAAATACCCTCCAACCATAGTGAAAAAAATACAAAACGGATTTATCTATTAAAATGATAAATCCATTTTGCAATTATTTTTGCAAAACAAATTTATCCTAAAAATAGATAAATTCGTTTAATCAATTTCATATGGGACAATGTGGGAATAAAAAAAATCGTGGGAGCATGGGGTATAATAGTGGGGGTATAAAAAACGCAATCCATAGACAAATAAGCAAATTATAGTCCATTATGCCTAGCCCAAATTTAACTGATTTGCCTTTGCACTTAATGGATAGTTTGCTCAGATTTGGTCCTAAGATAATGAATTCAACTGATTTGCCTTTGCACTTATATTTATTCACATTTTTTTAATTTTTAATTGAAATCAGCAAATATAAATCTTATTTGTAAGCATAAATAACAGACACCTATGCACAATAATAATCACATAAGCATTTTTTAAGGACTTGAATAGAGACCGCGAAACAGGTTAGCCCTGCTAACATTTTGAAACAAGTTAAAGGACCAAGTCAAAAATTGAAATAAAGCTAAAGGACATCGGGAGGAATTTTATCATTATTTATTAATTCCAAAACAATATTTTTTGTTAATTTGGAGGTACTTCGAAGGGTGGGACATCTGGCCCAGGGATTTAAAGCAGCTCCGTACCTAATGCGAGGATCGAACCCTCGACACTTGGTTAATGGAGGATGAACCCGAACCGATCAACCACACCCCTGGGTTATTATGTTACAATCAAGTCTATTATTATTAAAATTGTAGACCCGCCACAAAATCACTACAAGAATAAGTGGATTTACTGGCCATGCCTTTCCGGCGGATTTTAGAGGTTTCCGGCGGATTTAGTCCCACAAAAATTTTCCGGCGGATTCTATCGAATTTCCGGCGGATTTTTATTCCCGGTAACTTTTCGGCGGATTTATATTAATTTCCGGCGGATTTATTCACCAAAAAAAAATTATTAAAAAAAATAAAAAAAAATCTGCCGGTACCGTCATTTCCGGCGGATTTACGAAAAAAGCGGGAAAATTAAATTTCAAAATCCGCCGGAAATTACATAGGATCCGCCGGAAACTCCATGACCAATGGTATCCGCCGGAAAGTCGTATTTGCGGGGGATCCGGATCCGCCGGAAATCTCAAATCCGCCGGTAATTCGTATTTGCGGCGGATTTTAACTTTTTGACCAAAATCCGCCGGAAAACTACTAAATCCGCCGGAAATGCCACTAAATCCGCCGGAAATTCCATGACCAATTGGATCCGTCGGAAATGCGTATTTGCGGGGGATCCGGATCCGCCGGAAATCCCAAATCCGCCGGTAATACGTATTTGCGGCGAATTTTAACTTTTTGACCAAATTCCGCCAGAAAACTACTAAATCCGTCGGAAATACCACTAAATCCGCCGGAAATACTTCTACCAATAGGATCCGCCGGAAATCCGCCTTTGTGGGGGATCCTAATCCGTCGGAAATACCACGACCAATAGAATCCGCCGGAAACCCGAATTTTTGTGGGATCCAAATCCGCCGGAAACGATAAAATCCGCCGGTAATACAATTTTCGGCGGATTTCAAATTTCTATATATATTCACATCTTCACTTCACAACTTCTTCACATCTTCACTTCACAACTTCTTCACTTCTTCAAATCCGAAATTTCTCTCTACAAAATCTCTTGCTCTCTGACACATTTCTTCAATATAAGGTATCTTTATAACATGATGATTTAATAGTTTTAGTTTATGTATTGTTTAGTTACTAACTGTGGTGTTGTTTGTTTAGGAGTTGTTTGGGTTTGGTTCGTTGTCTATTTTGTTCGAAGGAGGGTGGGATTAGCATCAAGCCAGAGTCTTCTCTTCACTCCAGGTTAGTTATCGAAATTAAAAGTCATTATATATGATGTTATTTGTTATAATATATTAGTTATATATTAATTAATATTAGTTAGCAAATAGGAAATAATATATTTGTTAATTTATTTTTAATTTTGAATATGTATAATAATTTTAAATAAATAAATAATAAAGAATAAATAAATACGAAAAAAAATTAAAGTTAATGTATTTATTAATTTAGTTTTTAATTTCTGTTTATATTTTTAATTTATGTTATTATTTTAAATTTTTTTAATACAAAAAAATAAAACTAATTTTTAATTTATTTGAATATTTTCTTTTATATAAATGCGAAATAAAAATAAAAACGAAATAAAAATAAAATTAATTTTTAATTACTAATATTATTTTTTGTATAAATGCGAATTATTATTAATTTCAGTTTTTAATTAATTTTTAGATAAATAGGAAATATATGTATTATTCACTTAATATATCAATACAACATATATTTGAAAAGAAATATTTGATTGTTTATTTCATTTTCAATTCTATAATTACATGTAGTAAAAGTGTTATTTATGTTGTTAGTTAAAATTGGTAATATATATGTATTAATAGATCAGTAATATAATAGAGTTATTAATATATCTATTATTTACTAATAGAGTTATTAATAATATATAATAAAATAAAATAACATGTATTTTAATTATTGTTATTAAAAAAAGTACAGTATTTTGGGAAAAATCTATTAATTTATTTATTGTTTACATTATTAGTGTATGTAAATATGTGTATGGGTATATATATGTAATAAATATATAGGTAGATAACGTTAATTTTTATTGCACTATAGTACGTATTTCCCGAAATCATGGATCGTAGTTGGATGTATGACCGGTTGTTTCCTGGAAGAGCTGGTTTAAAGCGGCGTTTTGTAGAAGGAGTATAAGAGTTTATTTTTTGTGCTAAGCAGCATGAAGAATTTGCGCGACAAGGCGGAATTAGATGTCCATGCTTGAAATGTTCATTTCAATTTATAAAAAATGATGATGAAGTCAGACTTGATTTGTACAATAATGGGTTTAGGCCAAATTATTTTATATGGAGTCGTCACGGCGAAGTAGCACCAGGGGTTGTTCGTGCAGTTGATGTTCCGGTTGAAGTAGTAGCTCCCACAACAAGTAATTATCCAGCGACTACGACGTCTGGAGGCGAAATTATTCGACCGTTAGAAGTTTATCAGGGAATGATATCTGATGCGGTTGGAGTAGATTTGGATTTTGAAGAGCCAGAATATGATGCTGAAGAAGTTCCAAATGAGGAAGCTCAAAGATTTTACATGTATTTGAGTGAGACAAATAATCCATTATTTGAAGGATCTAAAGACTCTAAATTATCAATGTGTGTTCGGTTGTTGGGTCTTAAGTCTCAGTTTAATGTTGCTGAGTTGTGCATGGAATATATGACCAAAATGATGTTGGATGCAACTCCCGTTAGAGGACTTTTGCCGCAGAGTTATTATGATGCTAAAAGATTGGTATCGAAGCTTGGCTTGAAATCTAAAAGAATTGATTGTTGTGTCTCCGGTTGCATGCTCTATTATAACAATGAATTTGGCATAAATGATGGAGAGTTGTTGGAATGCAAGATTTGTGGAGCACCATGCTATCGTGCCAGTAGGAAAGGGATGAGTAGAGGCAAATTGGTTCCACGAAAAGCAATGTTCTATTTGCCGCTCATACCAAGGCTACAAAGGATGTTTACTTCAATGGAGACCACGGGTAAAATGACGTGGCACCATCAAAATAGAAACAATTCTGGTGAATTACGTCACCCATCTGACGGTGAGGCTTGGAAGCAGTTTGATCGTGTTCATCCAGATTTTGCCAGTGATCCACGGAATGTTCGGTTTGGTTTATGCTCTGATGGATTCACACCATATATTCAAGCCTCGGCAACACCGTACTCTTGTTGGCCCGTTATTGTTACCCCGTACAACCTTCCTCCAGAAATGTGTATGTCTAAACCATACATGTTTTTAAATGCAATTATTCCAGGGCCAAGTAATCCAACAGCTGGTATTGATGTATATTTGCAACCTTTGATTGATGATCTCAAAAGACTGTGGAATGGTGTTTTAACTTATGATGCAGCACGCAAACAAAATTTTGTGATGAGGGCAACTTTGATGTGGACCATTAATGACTTCCCTGCATATGGAATGTTGTCTGGTTGGGGGACACATGGTAAGATGGCATGTCCGATTTGCATGGTTGACACAAAGGCTTTTACTCTTAAATACGGAGGAAAGACTTCGTGGTTTGACTCGCACCGTAGGTTCTTACCTATGGATCACCTTTTTCGAAAGCAGAAGTATGCATTTATCAAGGGAAATGTTGAAACAGATGGACCTCCTCGTATTTTGACACCAGAGGAAGTTTGGGACAGTGTTAAGGATATTCCTCCTATGGAAGTTGAAGCGGGTGTTGTTTCTCGTCCAGAAGGCTATGGACAATGGCACAATTGGACAAAAAAAAGTATTTTTTGGGAACTTCCCTATTGGAAAAGATAATCTATTGGACCGAGTGCTTTCAGAACAAGTGTTATTCCGAGTCTGTCAAGTTCTGGATCAGCTGGGAGTACTGCCCGCTCATATGTTCCTAGTACTGGGGATTTGAATGCTGTGACTGAATTGACCCAGCAGTTGAGCCAGGCACATCGTGACTTTGCCGAGCGCCAGGAGCAAAGTGCAAGGGAAATGCAGGAGCTTCAAGAGCGGACTAGGTTGGCTGAGGCACGCATGTAGGAGCAGGCTAAGTTGGCAGCGGAGCAGTCTCAGTTGGCAGCGGAGCAGGCTAGGCTAAACGAGGAGCGTTATAATCATTTGTTGAGTCAGCTGTCTCAGCAGCAGTACTCCAGGCCATCATCTTCACAAATGCCATCCTACCCGCCGCCACAGCAGCATTTTAGCAGTGCCTTTCAGCCATGGTCTCAGTACCCCCAGCAGTATCCACCCCAGCAGCAGCAGCAGTATCCACCCCAGCCCCAGAAGCAGCAGTATCCACCCCGGCAGCAGCTGTATCCACCCCCAGCAGCAGCCATACCAGCTGTATCCACCCCAGCAGGTTCAGCACTCCCAGCAGCAATTCAACTCAAGTATCGATTTGAATAATATCGATCATATTAGTGCTTATCTTGCATCTGATGACGCCACAGGTGGCAGCTATTATAATCATAACGATGATTCAGACCAGCCCCCACCCCAGTAGCTTTCACTTGTGTTATTTTGTTGTTTAGATATTTAAGTTTTAATTTGTATTATTGGCTGTGAATATTAATTTGCGTACTTTGTTAGGATCTTTTAGTTTCGCTTGTTTGAATAATATATCGTTTTAAGATCGGGTATTGATTTTGAATCGTATTTTTAATTTATTATTTTAATTTAATTATTAATTTTTATTTTACAATCAAAATAAAGTTTCATAATATTTTTAATTTAATGTAATAAATAATGTTATTAAATATATTACTAAATATATTTAATATTTTTATTAATCAGTTTTATTAATAAAAAATATATTATTAAATATACTATATTTAATTTATTAATAAATTCGTATATTTAATATTTTTATCAATAATTTTTTATAAAATATATTATATTAAATCAATAATATTTATTTATTAAATAGATTTCCGGTTTTTTTTTAAAAAAAAATTGAAATATTTTCGGCGGATTTAAATATATTTCTGGCGAATTTTTTATTTTTTTAAAAAAAAAGATAATTTCCGGCGGATTTATTTATTTTCCGGCGGATTTTTTTTAAAAAAATAAAATCAATTTCTAGCGGATTTATTTAATTTTCCGGCGGATTTTTTTTTTAAAAAAAAAAAGTTAATTTCCGGCGGATTTATTTAATTTTCCGGCGGATTTCTTTATTTTTTTTTAAAAAAATATTAATTTCCAGCGGATTTTTTCATTTTTTTTTAAATAAATTTTTCCGGCGGATTTTTTTGAATTTCGTTTTTTTGACTTTGGTATTTCCGGCAGATTTAGGTGATTTTCCGACGGATTATCCCTCGGAAATTTCCGGCGGATATTCTGGCGGATTATCCTTCGGAAATCTCCGATGGATTTTCCAAGGGCTAAAATCCGCCGGAATTTCCGGCGGAAAATCCGCCGAAAACTGTTTGTTACCACGGTTTTATCGGCGGATAAAATCCGCCGAAAAGTCCAAATTTCCGGCGGATTTTGGTCGCCGGAAAAACCAGTTTTTCTTGTAGTGAATTAATTTAGTTTAAACATGAAAAATGAATCAGAAATCACATTATAGAATTTTTTATCAACAATTATTCTTATAAATAGTTTATATTATGTATAAAATATATACAAATATTTAGACTTAATAAAAAGGAAATGAACATTTTATATAAATTTATATTAACATCCTAGTTATAAGGACGTATTCTTATGATGTGCATAGCACAGGTCTATAAATCTATTGTATAATATTATCAAATATTTTCTTAAATAGAAAAAACATAGAAAAGAATTACATTTAACATAATATTTTAGATACTAAATATCAATAACAATTTAGACATTTATCAATATAAAAAGTAAATATACATATTATATACACAAAGAAATAAAACGGAAGTATTAAAGCAGTATGAATGAATATTTTCTGTATATCTAAAATAAAACTATCAATAATTTTTATATTTCTTTTCATTTCCTTCATACTAATAAAATTTGTTAGTTATAATAATTTAATTTTTAAATAAATTTTCTCAACCCGTGCATAACACGAGTCAATTATTCTAGTTATATAAAATTTGAAAACATTAAAAAGCATAATGTGGCATCGAATGTCATCTATTTTTATTTTTATTTTTTTTTGACCAAATCGATTTTCATTTATTTTTGACAATGAATCACTTGTCATTTATTGATAGTCAATAGTCATTTTCTAGGCGTGAATTTCCTTAACTAATAGATTGAATTTCTAGTGATATTTTTTTAATACATTTTTTCGTCATCTTCATCCTTTGGTCAGGTTGTACCACTTCAAAACCTAACTGAAATTTGCTATTTTTTGCATCGTTTTGAGCTTATAAAATTGCAAGATTCTAGGTGTTCAACGAAATGATGATTCCTAACCATAGTTTGCCTCAATAATGCTCTGAAATTAGATCGAAAATCATATAAAATTGTGAAGAAATCAGAAACCAATCAAACGGAAAATGGAAAAGTCTCATATTTTAATTGTCTTTTACCTTTTGATGGTTTTTTTTATGTTATGAAAAATTATAATTTTATGACTTAGTCAATTTATCTAAAAAACACGACGGTACTCCTGCATATGCACGTGTATACTGCTAGTTATCAAATAAAGTTGTATAAAAAATTCTATTCACAAATAATTCCTTGTTTTTTTGGCACAAAAAGATTTTCCTTGTTAGTTTGTATGTAATTTTATAAATCTCGCTTTAACTTCATTACCTAAATTAGCAATAATATTATTTATTGTCTAAAAAAGTTTCTTACTTTTCATATTCTATATTGAATGAAAGACATTTTTGGTATATTATCATTAAATAGGATTAAAAAGATTATATTTTACTTATATTTCATTACAATTTAAAGGACGCAAATTTGTTTATGTTTTGTTAAGGAGGGAGTTCATAGTTACACACTCATTCAAACACTACCCCACTCTTGTAGAAATTCCTATTATCCTTGAAACACCAATTCTTCTCCAATCTTATTCTTTGCCATGGCCATGAATACCAAGGATCTACAAGGCACAAACTCATATCTAAAATTCTTAAGTTCTCGAGTCTATATCCTCAACTTTTTTCTAGTGTTTGGTTGTGGTTTACTCATTGGTATCACCTTCACTTTGTGTGTCAAAAACTTATCTTTCAACTATCAAATCCAACAATTTATTGAACCATCATGTCCCACCCTTAAACTCCAACCCTTTCCAATTCTCTATCCTCCAATCCCATCAAATATCTCAATATCATTATCAGTGACCATAACCAATCAAGACATTCTATCAAATTAAATGGGGTGTGTTTGCTGGTGTTTTTAGCAAACAATCACTAGTTTTATTAGAAGGTTTGTGAGATCAAACTAGAAAAATCTCAAAGCAATTGCCTTTGAATTGCAAAAGTTTTTGTTGAAGAAAACGTAGAAAAATGGGACGATTTGCAAATGATTAACAGAATTGAAAAGAAAAGAAGCAGTAAATGGTGCAGGAATTGTAAAGAACAAACAAGTAAATTGCATTGAATCATAAAAATGGTACACGATCACGTACAGCGATTCTTCCACTCGTTTTTCGCTCTGGCTTGGAAGTTAGAGTTTCAGGAATCGGGTGTGTATTGTGATTTGCGACCCCTGTTTCTTCTCAGAAACAGTTATTTATACAAAGGAAAAGAGGGGGAAATTCGAACTAAGTAACTGCCTAACAATTTGAAAATAAGTAACTGCTCCTACTTTCGGCCAAGTAACCGCTCCTACTTTCGACCAAAACCGCTCTATCACGCTTCGACCAACTGCTAGTCTTCAACGCATAACTGCTCTGTTTTCTGTCTGTCGAAAGCTTGCGTCCATTTTCCTCTCTCTTGCTTTTGCTTCCCTGGAAACTTGTCGAGTTTACCTTGCGTATGACCATCTTCTCTGTCGAAATAATTTGGTCTTTGTGAAATAAATATAAGTCAGGCCTTGTTGACCATCTTTAATGAAGCCTGTCGAAATTACAGGCTAACAAATTGCCCCCCAAAAATGTCTTTCTCGACTGAGCTTGAAGTGGAAGAAGAGAAAGAACATTTTTGAATTCACCATCGAAACAGACTTTGCACTTGAGTAGAACAACTGTATACCTGATGTCGCCACTGTTAAGTGTTGTTTCCATATTCAAACCTTGGACTTGAACAGCCTGTAAATTCAGCAATGTTTTGGCAACTTAAATGCCATGTTTTTACGCTTTCTTTATATTTATTCCAGCGTTATTTTAACTTCGTGCAACGTTGGCTTATACTTTTTCAAGTATTTACCATTTATACGCAAAATTCTTTCATCAGCGCCGATCTCTTCGACCTCATATGCGCCGTTTGAATAAACTTGTAAAATTTTAAATGGTCCTTCCCAACTTGGGGACCACTTACCAAAGACTCTATCTTTTTTATCCATAGGCAATAGAACCTTCCACACTAGATCACCTGAATTAAAGGCTTTAAATTTAACCTTTTTGTTATAAGTTTTAGTTACCCTCTCTTTCTGTCGAATAAGCGTATCTAAAGCTAATAACCTTTCTTCGTCTAAATCAACCAATTCATCAAGCATCATATTCCAATAATAATCAGAGGGAATCTCCCACTGTCTTTGAATTCTTGTTGATTGTAGACAAATTTCAACAGGCAACACTGCATCGTGTCCAAATGTTAGCCTATAAGGAGTAGTGTTGATAGATTCTTTGGGTGAATTTCGACAAGCCCATAATGCTTGATCAAGGGTATTATGCCAATTTTTTGGTTTCTGCCCAACATGTTTTTTAATCAAATTAATGATAACTTTATTGGCAGCTTCCACTTGTCCATTGGCTTGCGCATAATATGGTGCCGAAGTTAATAGCTTAAAACCAATTTCGGAAGCAAACTCTACCATTTTTCTACCAGTAAAAACTGATCCCTGATCTGTAGTAATGGTTTCTGGAATTCCAAACCTATAAATGATATGATTTTGAATAAACCTTATCACTGCTTCCTGATCAACATTGGCTAAAGGTATAGCTTCAACCCATTTGGTGAAGTAATCAATTCCCACAAGGATATATCTATGGCCCTTCGACGAAGTTGGCTTTATCTCTCCAATCACATCTAGAGCCCAACCTCTAAATGGCCAAGGTTTGACTATGGCATGCAATTCATTTGCAGGTACATGTTGTATCCCAGCATGCTTTTGACACTCTTGGCATCCCTTAGCAAATTCTATGCAATCTTTCAGCATAGTTGGCCAATACATTCCCTGTCGAAATAATAACCACTTCATTTTGTGGCCTACTTGGTGTGAACCACATGCTCCACTATGTGTATCAGAAACTGCTAAATATGCCTCATTTTCACTAAGACATTTTAATAGTACTCCTTCAGGGGTCTTTTTAAACAATTCGTTTCCAATTATCACATAGCTCAAAGCTCTGTATTTTACCTTTTTATTGGTATTTCTTGTGGGATTTTGCAAATATTCCGCAATAGGCCTTCGCCAATCATTATTGGTCATATTGTCAAGAGCAAGAATTTCTGCTAAGTCAAAGTCACCAAAAAATTGACGTTTTTCGACAACGGCTAGTTCCTCGTTTGCGTTTGTATCTGTTGCCCCCCCAGTTGTTGGTGTTGACAATAGTGACGAAGAATAGTCATTAGAAATGGTTTTATCCTTTATTTCAATTAACTCTTCCAGGCTTTGTTTTGAAACTTTATAACCTGAAGCAATTTGTGCCAGTTCATTTGCCACTTGATTATCAATTCGTGGTAAATGTTCTAAATGAACAGACTCAAATCTTTTTAACAAAGCATTGGCAACAACAAAGTATCTGATAAGGTGCTCTTTAATGCATTTGTACTCTCTTGTCAATTGTTTGACAACCAACTCAGAGTCACCTTTTATTTCGACATGACTTGCCCCCAGCTCAAGTAAAATTTCAAGGCCTACTATTAAAGCCTCATACTCAGCTTCATTATTGGAACAAACATCCCGAATTTTAAACTTATACTTCGTTGGAATGTTAGTAGGAGATATTATTAAAATACCAATCCCAACTCCATGTTTATGGCTTGAACCATCAAAGTACAACCTCCAAGGATATACGTCTACAAAACTTAATGTTTCTTCGACAACAGAATGGTCTACTATGAAATCAGCAACCACTTGTCCTTTAATTGATTTTAGAGGTTGATAAGTTAAGTTGTATTCTGACAAAGCCAAAGCCCATTTACCAATTTGGCTATGCATTATTGGTTTCGACAGCATATGCTTAATAACATCAAAATGCGAATAAACAGAAACATCAGCTGGTTTTATATATTGCTTTAACTTTGTACACGAGAAATACAAACAAAGGCACAACTTCTCTATAGGAGTGTACCTCGTTTCGGCATCATTTAAGACCCTACTGAGGTAATAAATGGCTCTTTCGACACCACTATCATCCTCTTGTGCTAACATGCTACCTATTGTTCTATCAGAAGCTGCTATATACAATTTGAGCACTTTGTGTTTAATAACAGGCAACAAAATTGGTGGTTTGGTCAAATAAGATTTGATTTCATCAAAGGCTGCTTGATGCATTGGTTCCCATTTGAACTCTTCTTCCTTCTTCAGTCTTAACAATGGCGAAAAAACTTGTGTTTTGCCACTTAGATTTGATATAAATCTTCGAAGGAAATTGATTTTTCCCAGCAACGACTGAAGCTCCTTTTTGGTCGAAGGGGCCTTCGTTTCCATAATTGCCTTAGTCTTATTTTGATTGATTTCAATGCCTTTTTTGTGCACTATAAAACCCAAGAAATCACCTGCACGCACACAAAAAGCACATTTTAATGGATTTAATTTCAATCCATATTTCCTCATTCTTTCAAAAGAACGGCGAAGATGGTCTAAATGACCACTTTCTGAGGAAGATTTAACCACCACATCATCTATGTATACTTGCATAAAATCATCAATAAAATCATGAAACATAGAATTCATGGCCCTCTGATATGTAGCACCAGCATTCTTTAAGCCAAAGGGCATTACTACCCATTCATAAACACCCAATGCCCCTGGACATCTAAAAGCAGTTTTCGACACATCCTCTTCAGCAATGAAGATTTGATTATACCCAGAATAACCATCGAGCATACTAAGATAATCAAATCCCGCTGCTGAATCTATTAGCATTTCTGCCACAGGCATTGCGTATTCATCTTTGGGAGTTGCATTATTTAAATCCCTAAAGTCTATGCAAACTCTAAGAGTCCCATTTTTATTTATTACAGGAACTATATTGGCTAACCATTCGACATACCTGGCAGTTCTGATGAATTTGTTTCTGAATAGCCTTTCGATTTCCTCTTTGATCTTAGCCAACACTTGAGGAGCAAATCTTCTTGGCACTTGCTTCACTGGTTTCTTCCCTGGTCGAATTGGTAATTGCATTTCCACTACTTCTCGACTTAACCCAGGCATCTCGTCGTAATCCCAAGCAAAGCAGTCTTTCAACTCCCTTAGCAATGTAATGACTTGGGTTTTTAGAGAAGCATCAATATTTGCACTAATATAAGTTGGCCGTTTTATTGAGCCATTTCCCAAATCAACTTCTTCTAACGGGTCTTGAGCTTGCATATGTTTTGTCAAATCTCTAGGATCCTTTTCAAAACCTAATGGATCATTATCATAGATACAGTCAAGTCTTTCATCTATGACTATGCCATTTTCTTCATGTAACTCACTGGCTTCGACAGCCATTGTTTGTTGAATAATTTCGGCCTCCATAGCCGCTTTAAACTTGTTTTCGGCCATATAAGCCGTAATTTTGTCCCATGCATTGGGCACTGGCATGAGAACATTTTCAAGAACGAGTGTTCCACCCCGTTGGTCGAAAAACACCATCAGGATAGACACTATCACCTCCCATTATTTCTCTTTCCCAAACAAAACCATAATTTGGGTCAAGATGAACTGAGGCAAAAACATTATCCGCAGGAACATATGCCTCATTAGAAGATGAACATGGCGCAATCTTCGCCATTTGTTTCTCAAAATTTTCCTTGGTAACTTGGTTCACATCAGCACGGAAATAGCTCTGATCGGCTTCAACATACTCTACCAAACCATCTTCCTTCCACATTACTAAACGTTGATGCAAAGTTGAAGGGACAGCACCAACTCCATGGATCCACTCTCTACCAAGGAGTAAATTAAAATTCGCTTTAGAGGCTATCACTAAGAACAATGTAGTCCTCTTTATGGAACCAACAATTAAGTCCACCTCAATGGCCCCCAAAGAATGGCCAGTTTTGCCTTCATAGTTGCTTAAGACAATGTTATGTGGCCTGAGGTCAGTATCGAACTTACCAATCTTCTTCAAAAGACCATGTGGCATCAAATTCACTGCAGCTCCACCATCCACTAACACTTTGTTAATTCCAACACCATTGACCTTGGCTTGGACATACAGGGGTTTCAAGTGGTTTTGCATACTCATATCTGGCTTCTCGAAGGTAGCCATTTGGTCTTCGACACAACCATCGTTCATCACATAGTAACACATTGGCTTATGATGAGCCATGTCCTCTGTGAAATCTTCTTCAACGTCATTTGGTACTGTGATAACATCGTACTCAAGAGGCAGTATTGATACCACATTGCAAACAACGTCGAGGTCATCTTCAGAATCATTGAAATCAGACTCCATGTCTTCATCCATGTCGAAATCAGCATTTCTTTCTTTCATTGTTGACAATGGAGGAAATATTCTTTCAAGAGCAGGCCTTCTTGGCTTTTCTGTTACCACAGCCTTGCCTTTGGCCTTATTCGCTGCACACACATGACTAGCAACATCAGCATTCCTCTTTGTGGCAACTTCAGCTTTGTGAACCTCACTCTTCGCCACTATCATGCTGCGTGGAACTTGATTATTAGCCAAATGACTTGGAACCTGGTTAATGTCAAAGTGTGCCTTCTTCTTCTGTTGTCTTTGGTAACGACGCCACTGTGTTCTAGTCATGGGGTTCTTACCCTTATAGTTATTCTTATAATTAAACTTAACAGCATCAGTACCTGGCTTGACAGCTTTAGCACGTTGATTATTGGACACCCACGCTTCGACAGGAGCACTAGCACTTGGGACAAAGGATTTATTTGTTGACAGCTCCAAATACCCTTTCGCTGAGGACTGCTCCTTAGCAAATTGCCGTTTGCTTGTTGAAGGCTTTGTTGACACATTAGCCTTATAGCCAGGAAGATCTCCTTTTGCAAAGTCAAATTTTGGCCTGTTGTCAAGCCATTTTCTTTTACGTTGTTGTTGATCCTGATAACCTTCGACAGCTTTAGCTGCTTCTTTATCAAAGACAGCGCTGCACCTTGGGCAAAGCATAACTTCAGAGTTATTCCACTTACACCGATTGAGGAAATCTATCAATTCTTCCTCAGCCTTTGGATACACAGCATGTATCTTCCCATCATATTCTTTTAGGGTCACTTCCTGTTTCTTGCCTTCAGCATACATAAAACCCTTTAATTTTTCGGTGGCAGTCTTGACACACTTAGGAGGGTCTGCCATTTGAACATCCACCATGCCTACATCAGCTTCGACAGGTTCAGAGTACATAGCTTCAGCCTTAGGCAATGGATCAACATCAATCTGCATAGGAGCTTTCATTTTCTTATCAGCAAATTTGAGTCTTCCTTCGTCAACTGCTTTTTGCACTAAATCCCTGAAGAGCACACAACGGTCAGTGTTATGTCCCAAAAAATTATGGAACTTACAATAACCTTTTTTCTTTCTTTGGTCAAGAGTTGGTATTTTAAGGCCTTTAGGCACTAATATTTGACCATCAGTTACTAAAAGATCAAAAATTTCATCACATTTAGTAACATCAAAAGTATAAGTCTTAGGCATAAATCTATCATTCTTAGGCTCTACAGGGTTATTCCCATTCGCAGGCCTTAATAATTTACAGGTATAAGGAGGACCAGGCTTAAGTTCAGCCACGTCTATCTCCTCTTCCTCGACATTACTATATGCAACGTCAAATTCTTCTTCGACATATGCCACTTTCTCTTTTTTATGATACCTATTCGACCTAGATTTTTCTTCTCTAAGCCTTTCAACTTGTCGAACTCTATCAGCCAAATGAGCCATATCTCGCAAATGAGATGTGTCTAATTTCTTTCTAATTGAGTAATCAAGGCCACCAGCAGCCATTTCGACAAGCTCATGTTCAGGGACTTGTGTGAAGCAACGAGATTTCAACAGCCTAAATCTGTTTAAGTAATCATCAATAGTTTCAGGCATTTTGCGCCGAACACTAGCCAATTCTTTAAGACTAATTTTCGACTGGCCCATGTAAAACTGTGCATGGAATGCCTTTTCTAATTGCCCCCATGTGAACATAGAACCAGGGGGTAAGGTCGTGAACCAAGTGAAAGCATTTTTAGTTAGAGAATTTGGAAAATATTTCATCTTCAAATTCTCATTTTGTGCTAAGTCTCCAGCCTCAGTCAAGAAACGAGCAATGTGTTCGACTGTGGACTCATTTGTATCACCACCAAACTTAGTAAACTTGGGAACTTTCCATCCCCTTGGTAACTCAGTTTGTAATACATATTCACATAATGGTGATACGAAGTTAGGCCTTTGTAAACCTATGTTAATGCCATTTTGCGCCAAAATTGTTTCGACTAAAGTAGCTATATTGTTTTCTGCGCCAACATTGTGTTGTTGCACTTGTCGAACAACTTCATCAGCGTTCTGGTGTCTATTTACCAAAACTACTTCAGGGACGTGGTTTACTGCCCCTTGTAGTTCGCCTACAACTGTCGACGCTTCGACTGCAACTGCTTCTTGGGGGTTAACTGGCGATGCATTACCCGCAATAATAGGAACGTGCCTATTATTAACTGCTGGAACCCCAAAAAAGTCTGCAATCCTACTCATCTGATTTGCCCACATTTGGTAACTGTTATTGGTATTTTGAATCAATGGATTGAAAACTGTACCAATTTGTTGGGTAAGCATATTAACCATATCGTGATTACTCTCGTCTACTTGCTGTCTTAAGGCCAACAAAGACGTATTGGTTAATGCTGGGGGATTTCGACCAAATACTCTCTCAGAGGAGACATGGGTAGGGGAAAAGGTCGAAATATGTGGCATTTCAGTAGGCATGCCATACATTCCCAGAGGAAATGTGGGTAGATGCACGTTATTCAATCGTGGGTCTAAACCGTTTCCCATTGCCATGTAAGGGCTATGAAGCCCTGCACTTAACGGCAAAGACATAGGCAAAGATGCCATTTCTGACTGCGTTGAACCAACATTAGTCATTGATAATGAAGAAACAGTTATCGACGATGATGGTCTTGCGCTAATGTTTGCAGAATCCATTGTTGTTCCTTGCCCTTGTGAAACCACAGGGTTGGAACTAGACGCATTATTCGTACTGGACCGAACCATTTTACCACTTCTTAAGTGCATACAACAGCGAATACAAATAAGAGAGTATAAACATGAACAAAATCAAAGGCAATGTCCCACCGGGCGTGCCAATTTGTTTGCTGGTGTTTTTAGCAAACAATCACTAGTTTTATTAGAAGGTTTGTGAGATCAAACTAGAAAAATCTCAAAGCAATTGCCTTTGAATTGCAAAAGTTTTTGTTGAAGAAAACGTAGAAAAAGGGGACGATTTGCAAATGATTAACAGAATTGAAAAGAAAAGAAGCAGTAAATGGTGCAGGAATTGTAAAGAACAAACAAGTAAATTGCATTGAATCATAAAAATGGTACACGATCACGTACAGCGATTCTTCCACTCGTTTTTCGCTCTGGCTTGGAAGTTAGAGTTTCAGGAATCGGGTGTGTATTGTGATTTGCGACCCCTGTTTCTTCTCAGAAACAGTTATTTATACAAAGGAAAAGAGGGGGAAATTCGAACTAAGTAACTGCCTAACAATTTGAAAATAAGTAACTGCTCCTACTTTCGGCCAAGTAACCGCTCCTACTTTCGACCAAAACCGCTCTATCACGCTTCGACCAACTGTTAGTCTTCAACGCATAACTGCTCTGTTTTCTGTCTGTCGAAAGCTTGCGTCCATTTTCCTCTCTCTTGCTTTTGCTTCCCTGGAAACTTGTCGAGTTTACCTTGCGTATGACCATCTTCTCTGTCGAAATAATTTGGTCTTTGTGAAATAAATATAAGTCAGGCCTTGTTGACCATCTTTAATGAAGCCTGTCGAAATTACAGGCTAACAGGTGATAACCAATAACAACCTCACTTCAAATGGGTTTATGGATTTGTTGAAGTCTCAAATGGTTATGCATGATATGAGTGAGGAGGAATTGTTTTGGAGAGCTTCATTGGTTCCTATGATTCATAAACTCCCATTTAAACAAACTCCAAAGGTTGCATTTATGTTCTTGACAAAAGGTCCTGTGTTTTTGGCTCCTCTTTGGGAGAAATTCTTCAAAGGAAATGAAGGTTTGTATTCTATCTACATCCATTCCCACCCTTCTTTCAATGAAACAATGTATGAAGAAAGCTCTGTGTTTTATGGCCGCAGAATCTCTAGCAAGGTATGTATGCAAATTATACTCTTCCCATTTCAACACATGATTAGGGTTTAAATTTTTATTAATTTCAAGTTATTAATCATTCATTTAAATAATTTTAAAAGAAGTAACAAAAAAAATTAATCATATAAACGATTTAATTTAATGTAAATATTTTCTACACAAGACGATTTAATTTAAATAATAAAACTCTAGCCTTTCAGAAAAATTCAAGAAGATAATAAATGCATGTTTGATTTTCATTTTTTAAATAGTTTTCAAAATTTTAATAAGAATACATTTTTTCTTTATTAATTTTTATAAAACAAAAAACGGTTTTTAAAAAACATGGGCCGTAAGATTTAGGTGTAATTTTTCCCCTTGATGAGTGTATTCAAGACTTTTGATGTACTCTTTGCCTGGCTTTTGTAGCAAATGATAGTGTGTCATCTGCTACTTTTTATAGAAGGTGGGTAGAATTATTCCACGGTCAGTAGGGTGCTTGAGGCTGTGTGAGGGGCACCAACAAAAAAATTTAGTTTATTTATATATGTATATATCAAAATAAAAAATTTACATAATTAACATATTATTCTAAGTTTTGAAAGACAAAAAGACAATCAAAAATCAAAACAATTGACCCACATATACATATACATATACATATATAGTAAAAAATTATATTAAAATAATTCTCCCAAGTCCCAACACGAATTCCACTCACACTTTACCAGATGTTCTACCTTTTAAACAGAATTACGTGAATCCAAATAACTTAGGTTCTACCGCTGAAAATTTTGAGAATGAACAATTGAACATAAATAATGAAGAGCATATCTTGTATGCAAACAATGAATATAAAGATCACCATAGTAATGGATCTAACTGCTCTGCTGATGTAGATTATAATGAAAATGAAAATATCTTTGCTTTTGATATAATGGAAAATCTAGTGAGTGTATTACATTGGACATTTATGATTCAAGAACATGGAATAACCTTAGAAGTGACTAGAGACATGAATTGCCCAAAAACTGTCCTAAAAGAGATATATATGTAAACTGTGAATGGTCCTAAGAATATTCTTAGTATACACTTCTCGTTCTCACATTACACTCCTTATTGTTTGAATGGAGAAGACCAGGATAAGAGCTCACATGTTTATTCAAAAGAATTAGATAAAGTTTTTTTTGTTTCTGTTGTAAGTTATTTGGAGGAAGTCATAAAACAAGTCACTTTTTTTTGACACAAAAAAACAAGTCACTTAGCAAGTGAAAGTTTTATTGGTTGGATTATTATTTGGAAAATGCTTAAAGGACTTTAATCAAGTGGTGCTCACATGACATTATTTAGTGAATGGACTGCGTTACAATTTAGATTTCAGGAAAACGTGACAATTGATAAACACCTTCAAGAGCTTATAAGAAAAGAAAAGGAACATTAGAAGAATGAACAAATTATTAACAATTTATCAACAAGAGTTGATCCGAGCGGTAATTGGGTTCAGATCTCACCCCAAGATTTCAAGTTTGATATTGAGTGTGGCAAAAACTCTATTAGGAAGGGAAAAACCGCACAGACCGACAATGCCGAGTAGACGTGGCCAGCTAGGTTCCCTGACATAGACTAGTCACCGGCAAAGTAGTTGGATACTACAAACGAATAACACAGTAACCAAATGAATTATAAAAAAAATTGCACCGAAAAATACAAGGAGAATGATATTGAAAGATATATAGGTGAATGTTGATGCTACCGTAAAATACAAGTGTTAAATGTCCAAATTGATAGATACGTGTATAGCTATTTTTTTTACAATTATATTGTAATTTTGGTTTAACTTTTCAATATTGATGTAAACTTTGATTTTTCTCCCACAATATTTTATTTTACTTGAAGTTATATTAAACCAACTAATTTCAATATATATGACTTATAAAAACTGGGGCCCCAAACTTAGACTTTGCACACGACACCCAAAATCCAAGGACGACCCTGTCCATAATGATGCTCAAACTAGTGTATTTTAATGAAATTTCTATTTATCGAAAAGAAAATGACTATAAGATTAATTTTTATTGATTTAAGATTAATTTGATTTTTTGTTGTGACATGCAGGAGGTAAAGTGGGGTGAGAATAGCATGATTGAGGCAGAGAGACGTCTACTAGCAAATGCATTGCTTGATTTCTCCAACCAACGTTTTGTACTACTTTCAGAATCATGCATTCCTTTATTCAACTTCTCAACCATCTACACTTATCTAATGAACTCAACAAAAACCTTTGTGGAAGCCTATGAAAAACAAGGTTCTGCAGGGCGTGGCAGGTACAACCTCAAAATGAGTCCAATAATAAGTATTTCCCAATGGAAAAAGGGTTCTCAATGGTTTCAAATAGATCGTTCACTTGCTCTTCGAGTAGTATCAGACAATGTGTATTTTCCCGTGTTCAAGAATCATTGTAATAAATATTGTGGTAAAAAAAAGCTTTGTATTCCTCCGTGCATTAGTGATGAACATTACTTGCCTACATTGGTTAGCATCAAGTTTTGGGAGAGGAATTCTAATAGAACTTTGACTTGGGTTGATTGGACAAGGGGTGGAGCTCATCCAACAAGCTATACCGAAAAAGATGTGACATTTGATTTTTTGAAGAGGTTAAGGTATGGATACACATGTGAGTACAATGGAAGGACCACCAATGTTTGTCATTTGTTTGCAAGGAAATTCACCCCTCTTGCTTCGGATAGATTGCTCTTAATTGCTCCTAAACTAATGCAATTCAACTAATTTGAAATTGTATTTTTCCCAGCCAAACATTCACACTCATTCACATATGCACTAATGTCAGAATTTGGACCTCTATTTTATTAATGGTAAGTGTTTATTTTGCATTACTATGTTAGTGGTGTGAAATATTTTCAATTTTATGATTTTATCAATGATTAATTTATGTTAAAAAACCTGAGTAATTAATTTTAATGAGATCTTAACACCCCACCACATTTTTTCAAATCCATAAAGCTTGAACTTGAGAGTTTTATCAACGGGATCTAAAGTTAGATCCACTAAGATAAATATGATGTTATTTAAAGTTTTTTTTAGTTCTTGGCTATTTTAATCCTTCTCAAGGTGATTATTTCTTTGCAAATTGTACCACAATAATTAAAATATACTAGTTTAACTATTTTAGAATTAAAATTAAGAAAAATAATTTCATTAGTTTTTTTTAGCACATAAAAGAAGTAAAGGAGTCTCGTTAAAACCTTCCGATGTAAAACATCAAGAAGGAAAAAGAGCATTGACTAGACCAATACACTTGTCAAGAAAAGAAAAGAAAATCAAAACAATAATAGGGAACCCCAACTTTAAGACTCCGTAAAACAAGCCATCCTAAAGACAAATTGTAAAACAGTTTAATGAACTAAATTACAAAGCTAGATCAAAAGGAAACAAAAACAGAATTTGCCTTTGAATGAGTATTATATCCAACCGGTTCGAAATTACCGTATAGCGCAACTGTTCTATGGGTATCGGTAGACACAGGATCACCAACGTCATCTAACGCCTCACCCCAAAGCTTTCGTAGTATTCTCATCTCTGGTGCTACTACTGGATTAGGATTAGGAGTAGCATCAGACGCTGAGGCATTTAGCAAATTTTGGGTCTTGGGCACAGCCGGATCAACATTACCATCATCATCCGACACATCACCACAATGTTTCACTAATATTCTCATGTTAGATGTCACCATTGGGTTAGAAGTAGCATCGGTCATTGACGCACTTAGCGAATTCAATCTGGTAGTATGAGGTTGAGTGGACGATGACCCAATTGTACACTAACTTCAGTGATTTAATTAAAATATCAAATGATGTCAAATTTGAGCAAACAAACATACTTTGGAAAGCTTAAAGTGTCTAGTTTATGAATATGATTTTATTTCACATATTAATTGACCAAATTGTACGGTTTAATAAAAAATGAACTTAATCACAAAAACAGAGCAACATCACTTATCTGAATTGTAACACATTGTAAGAGGTGAAATATAAGACCAATAACATAAAATTTGTGCTCAAACTAAATTAAAAAACAAGTCTACTCTCTAGTGGAACAAAAATCAATTAAAACAGAGTTCTAAAGAGAACATTTGGAGCAAAACAATGAACCTCTCTATCTGTAAGGGTTTAAAAATACCGCCTATAACTTTTAACCCAAATTTCTCTAACAATAAATCCAAAATCAGTAAAACAAGTGCCTAAAATGAAGGAAATCGATTATGTTTCGAATGAAATAAACCCCATTTATGCAGTTGATGAAATATACGCTACCACTTTGGAAACTGCTAATAGCGTGGCAGTTGATGTCCTAAAGCTCTTGAGACAAGACCAAGACCCATCACTAAGGCTTCACTCATTCCAATCCAAACTTGTTGAAATGGAGAGTGTAATTCAGTTCTTAAGCGATCTATTAAACGACTACAAGTGCTTCGAATCTGTACAAGATTCGAAGTCAATAGGAAGAATAGTCTTCCAAACTAAGTCTCCCACCTGTATGCTCTTCTTCTTCGCTTTGTTGTCGTAAAAACGACCCACTCTCTCTTTTTTCCGAATGTTATTGTCTAATGTTGTGAGCCTTTCTTCATAGAGATCATCTAACTGATTGAACATCAAGTTCCAAATGTAGTCTATTTCAATGAAATTTCTATTATAAAAAAGGGCTGTAAGATTAAAGTTTATTGATTTAAGATTAATTTGATTCTTTTTCTTTTTTTCTTTTTCTTCTCTTCTTTTTCTTTCTCAAAACTCCACCATTGCTATATATATGTATATAAAACAAACGGCAGAACCCAAATGCCAATTTTCATAGCTATATTATATTGTTATATCCATCAACTATATATACTAGCTATCTCATTAACTATATTTTAATAGCAATGATATACACATAAAAACAAAAACAAAACAGATATAGACATATGTAACCAACAATTTATATCATAAATCTTCTTTAAGATTATAAAGAAATTAAATTGACATATTAATATCAAAACGTTATACTATTAATAAAATATATTTTGTAACTCTCACACACTTGAATGCCATTATTCCAACAATCCCCCACATAAATATATATATATATATATATATATATATATATATATATATATATATATTGAAATATTTATTAAATTAATAAAATCACAACAATCCCCCACATATTTCAAAAGTTGGAAAATAAATAAATAAAAGAAGTTTTCTGGGTTAACATCATAGATGTAATGCATCGGAGCTGTATAGCAAGCCATGGAACCAGTCCTAGACAGTTAAAACTTAACATACAGTGAATTGGTTTAGCAAGCTATGGAACCCAAGACACATATTATATGTTAGAGGTTTTACTATCACATTACACCCCCACAATTCTTGCTGTTTCCGCGGTGTTGCGCTACTAGGCCATGCGTGTGCTCGGTGTAACATCCCTAACTTCGTTAAATTCAATTTATGGAATTAACGAGTGATTTATTATTCGAAGTGAAAAATAAATCAAGATATGAATATGGGATAGTCGAGAAAGCATTATATATTGGCTAAGTCACAAGATTAAAATGCCTTAGTATTCAAATTAAGTGGTAATTTGAGGAGAAATGGGGTTAAAATGAGAGTTTGAGTGAAAAATTGAAATAAGGGTATTTTGGTCAATTCCCTCTCAATTACACTCTCATCTCACCTAACCATGGGACTCTTCTCACCTTCTCTCTCAAAATTCAGAAGCAAAGAAAGAAAGAAGAATAGAGAGAGAAGAGAAAGAAAACGTGAAGAAGGAGGAGAAGAGGTGGAGACCCAAGTTCAAGTTCTTCTTGTAGGTAAGACTTCCATAGTCCATTCTCTTCCATTTTTGATTTCCTTTTCATTGATGCAAGTTTGAAAAACTAATTCCTTCTATTTCTCCTTTCCCCTTTTCAAACCCTAAAGAGTTTTATCTTGATTAAGTTGAAATCTTGTTATGTTTGTGGTTGTGTTGGAAACCATGGTTAGATTTTGTCAAAAATTGAAGTTTTGGCACATGGAAGCTATCCTAAGGTTCTAAGGAATTCCAAAGCTTGGTTTAGAAGGCTTATGGGAAGTGTTGGAGGGTTGAAGTTACTGCTCCAAGGTTTGTAGTGTGTTGGTTTCGAGTTTGAAGCGATTCGGACGATTACGGGGATTGTTCGTGTTGGTACTTTCGAGTATTTCGCGTGAAGACTTGTTCATTAGTGATTTCATCAACTAGGTGAGTTTTACTCGCGTTTAGGGAATTTACACTTTAAATTGATTGTGTTGAAATTCTGGAATCGGTTGTTGTTTTGGTTCCGAAAGGATTTTAAAGTCAAAAAAACCGAATTTTAGAAAAACATCGTTTACGGTTTAATTTTCCAATTATACTTTGATTGGGAGGTGAAGTTTGGTTTGATTGTGATTGTTTGGACTGGAATTTGTTGTGAAATCTTCTGTTTTTCAGTTGGGATTGGTTCGGGTAAAGGTTTGGAATCGATCGGAATCGCGAAACGGATGAAACGGAGTTAAAAATGCTGTTAAAAATATGTTCCTGCTGTACAGGGGCGCGCACGCGCGACTCGCGCGCGAACGACGCGCCAAACAACAGTTAGCAACTGTCTCTTGGCGCGTAAGTCGCGCTTATGCGCCACTCGCGCGCAGCCTGCTATCCTAATTTTTCTTAAAACAGTTTTGATCATAACTTTTGATCTGGGAACCCGATTAACGTGTTTTCAGATGCGTTACGAAGCTTACAAAAGGACCTATTCATATAAATAGATTGATTTGTGGTTTTAACAAATAATCAACTTGGATTTTTAAGAAAGGTTTTGGAACTTATCAATGTTTCGAAAAACCGAGTCTAGCCACGTGTGAGGACATGTTTTGGTGAAAAGAAAACGAACTATAAGTTCAACTTTTCAACTTGACATTGAATGATTGAATATGGGATGATTATACGATCATCATAAGATTGTTTATGTTTCATGATTGACGGCCCAATGCGGGTATTAAATAAATTGACGACCCAATGCGGGTGTGATATATAAATTATATCAAATTCGGGTGACGACCCAAGATGTTAGTACACTAGGGAGAGGGAAGTCATGAGCCCTCGAACTAGACCCAAAGATGTAATCACTGAGGTGCATAGGTGATCTGGGTTCATCGCAAACCGAAGAAAAGAAAAAGGGTTTAAGATGTTGTACTAAATTGATGATAAGGAGGATAGTTCATAGCCATCAAGAATTGGGTTGTGAACTATAGTTTAATATATAATAGGCGTACTTAGGTTGAGAGGAAACTCCCAATGCTATTGACCAATTCGGAAAGGAATTGGGTGCGTCATATTTAATTATATTGAAAGGAAAGTATTCTTAAATGAATCGAGAGTATGGTTAGGGGTCACGGTGAAACTCACTGAGATATGTTATCTCACCCTATCATATGTTGTTGTTTTACAGAGAAACAGGGAAAGAAGAAGACAATAAGGCACGAGTAGATGACGTGCACGAGGAGAGGATTTGAAGACTTATTTATTTCAAGTCTTAGTTTATGTATCTTTCCTTGTTGTCTTTGTACTCGATTAATGACTTGAGATGTATTAAGTTATTTATCGT
This sequence comes from Astragalus glycyphyllos, assembly GCA_963573325.1. Lineage (NCBI taxonomy): Eukaryota > Viridiplantae > Streptophyta > Magnoliopsida > Fabales > Fabaceae > Astragalus > Astragalus glycyphyllos. Next base: position 4,078,744 of record OY754313.1, on the reverse strand, counting down.
TTCCGCTTTCCTTGTGAGGATATTGAACACTAGGAATTAATGTTGAGGTTATGAACTGTATTCGGTTTATTGATGTACCGACAGGTGATAAATGGGAGATATTTTATAATATCGAACAATTTTAGTTGTGTTCAATATCTAAACAGGAATAATGATCTCTGATGTATGCTAAAGTTGTGCATTTTAATATTTCTACTTGCTAGAGATGTTAGGGTTCCGTGGGAATCGAACATGTACCCTAAGGGCTTAAGTACAAGTTCAATGCATTCCCACTACCAATTGAACTACTAGCTCAATTGGTAGTGGGAATACATTGAACTTGTACTTAAGCCCCTAGGGTACATGTTCGATTCCCACGGAAGGCAAAAACTCTCAATGGGGGGAGAGAAGATCATGAGTGCACAGCTGGTATCCTACTAGAAAGAAAAGGCTCTGCCCAGGGTGTTACACTCGGTTTTCATGAGTGCTCTAGAGATCTCGCCAGGATCACATGCAAGCGACCCCACTTGACACTCATATAGGTGATTTATATAATTGTAGTGATATACGCAACAAAACCAACAAACCAAAATGCCTGCGAAAAGAACAAACGTTAGAGAAAACAACCGGAGGCGCCTGATGGCTGTCCTGAAGAATTTATTCGCCTCTACAGCGCAAATTCCCCGAGATACAACCGGTCCCGTCCCAATCGCAAATAACGAATGAGGAATCCGAACTGGCAAGATATTAGTGTCAGTGAGTGACTTTGGTAAACAGGAGATGAACCCAGGAATTCTTTTTCTTTTTTTCTTTTTCTTCTCTTCTTTTTCTTTCTCAAAACTCCACCATTGCTATATATATGTATATAAAACAAACGGCAGAACCCAAATGCCAATTTTCATAGCTATATTATATTGTTATATCCATCAACTATATATACTAGCTATCTCATTAACTATATTTTAATAGCAATGATATACACATAAAAACAAAAACAAAACGGATATAGACATATGTAACCAACAATTTATATCATAAATCTTCTTTAAGATTATAAAGAAATTAAATTGACATATTAATATCAAAACGTTATACTATTAATAAAATATATTTTGTAACTCTCACACACTTGAGTGCCATTATTCCAACAATCCCCCACTAATGGCAAGCAAGTGGAAAAAACATATTTCAAATTTGATAGAAAATAGAATTTTTGGATAGGCTCAAGTAAGCCCAATAATATAGTTATAAAATAATATATCGGTAAATAAAAATTTGGTATGTCCAATGCCAAGCAATGGACTTTCCACTTTTGAAATATTTATTAAATTAATAGAATCACAACATAAAGTGGGGTGAGAAGAGCATGATTGAGGCTCTACTAACAAATGTGTTGCTTGATTTCTCCAACCAACATTTTTTTATCTACTTTTAGAATCATGCATTCCTTTATTCAATTTCTCAACCATCTACACTTAATGAACTCAACAAAAACCTTTGTGAAAGCCTATGATCAACAAGGTTATGCAGGGTGTGGCAGGTACAACCTCAAAATGAGGCCAATAATAAGTATTTTCTAATGGAGAAAGGGTTCTCAATGGTTTCAAATAAATCGCTCACTTGCCCATGGTTTGACTTGGTGGGAAGGCGGGAGTGGATCCTGGTTTAGATCAAGTCTAGTGATGTGGGGTACTAGCACTTGAGATGGAAATTGTTGGAAACTCAAGTGTGAGTGATTAGTCCTTCATCGACTAGAAATGGGCTAAATGAATGATATATAAAGTAGGCGACTCATATACTAATGCCTTAAAATTTTTGTTAGAAATATGATTTCCAAATCTCTATTATCTGAGTCATTAGCTTGTTATTGCTCTTAATTGGTACTTCCCCAAACTCCCAACGGTAGCAATATCTTTGGCGATAGAAAAAAGGCCAAGGCCAAAATACTTATACCAACCAACCTACAGAAAGAAAAACTGGGACAGAGTTCTAATTTTTAAATATAAAAATTGTTATAAGTTCTAATGATAGAAGGTGCAAACACTTTTCAAAGTTGAAAATAGGTGTGTTTATAAAAAAAAGTGTTAAAATTTGCCTTTAAATGAACCAACACTTAAATATCATAAATATATTATTTTCTTTCATATTTATCTATCAGGGAGTATTTGTCAAAAAAAATTTATCGGGAGTATTGGTTTTGTGTTAATTTTTGGCTTAGAATTATCCTCTGCATGACTTCTTCCTCTCTTTTTATTTAAATAAATTGCTTCTACACAGATCTAATATTTCTTCTGTTTTTTCTTGATTGTTGTCGTCTAAGTGTAGCATTGTTTTGTTCATCGTCCTGGTGCGACACAAATTAGTTTTTCGTCTTTTTGAGATGTTTCGTTGTTCCAATTGACATATTAGCTTCGATCAACTACAATTCAATCAATGACTTGGGCGTCAATATTAAAGATCCGATGGAATGAATATTTTCGTGACTTTGATTTTGTCACATGCATTGGTAGCATTTTGCTATTTTAAGGTATTAACTTGGGTGTTGTGAGTTTTTTCGAAGATTCATTATTTTTTATTTTTAGCAATTTTGAATTTCTGTTGTTATTGGTGTATTCTACCAATTTGAATGATTGAATATCTTTTTTAGTTAAAAAAATAGATGCACTATAGTTGTAAATTTGCTACTCCCCGTCACATATTACAGGACGTTTTTAGCCAAAAGTTTTGTTCCATATTCGACATTTTACAATACCAATGAAAGATTAATCAGTTTTCCCTGTTATAATCTTAAAATATTAATTTAGTTTTCATTTCTCAATACTTAATTATTAAGAGAGAGAGAGATGAATCAACATAAAGCGTATATTAGGAAAAGTATAAGATATTTATCACGTATTCTATACTATCAATCGTTTGTCTTAGTTTGTGTACCACAACCTTAAACGTCAAATAAAATGGAACGTATGCGGTATTTATTTTTTCCTAGATTTGAAATATGCTCATCGCTTTACAAAATAGAAGAATACCAACAAACTCTAACATCCAATGTTTTGAAAACCAAACCGGGCATTGAATCGGTGAGAACTCTATGTCATGGTTGTTGCAACCACTTTAAACCGCTCAAAATCGGATAAAACCTTTTTTAACTGTTGAAATAACCGAACCGTATAAGGTGCTGGTCATGGTTTAACCGAATCAACCGCTCCGATTGGTTCGGTTTTTAAAACACTGCTAACATCACAATAACCAAGGAAATGACATTGAAATTAACTAATCTCATTTGATAAGATTAAAAGTTTAACTTTTCAAAAGTATCATTTTTATTAAATGATGGTTTATACACATAATTATAGACTTTAATATAAACTAGTGCGTATCACCCGTGCGTTGCACGGGTATACATTACATTTTGATAATGTTCAATTACAAAGGATTAAAATAGAGGGTTTCAATTTATCTAAGTTAAAATTCATATAAGACATTAAAGTATTATAAATAAAACTATTATCAACATTATATATATATAAAATAAAATATTAATATTATATTATTCTATATTATATATATCTCTACACATATGTATATTGATATGATATAGTGGTTCTATTTGGCTCGAGTGATTAATTTCTGCAGTTGCTCACAGAGGATATTCGATTTATAACAAAAGTATATTGATATGATAATTTATAGATATAAAATAAATAAAAATTAGTTTAATGAATGAAATAATATTTGTCATTACTTCATAGACTTATTTCATGTTATAGAAAATATATTGTAGATTCTTTTTTTGCATATAAGGAAAAAATCAGTTGGGCCGCTCATTGCTATTTCCTATATTTTTATAATATTAATAAAAAATATATTTTTTCATAATATTCTACAAAATATAGCTTCCTCAATTTATAATTGAAAATAAAGCCCCATATGATTCTAATATCAATTTGTTTTTTGAAATCCTGTGTAAATATTTGTGTCTTATTAACCATTATCTTTATATTGAACACTGAAATGTCTCTTAGTCGAATGTATCATTCCAAGCATTTGTTTGATAAGTGTGACTAAACATGTTCATTAGAAAAATTAATTGGCTGAATGCTTGGATTAAAATGTCAGTTAGAGTGTTATTCAAATTATTCAAATGATTGTAAGTTGCTTAATGGAAGTTTGTGTCATTGATTCCTTCATTGTGTTTCTTGTTAATGGGAGTTTGTGTTTATTGTTATGGAAATAATGATAAAAGGATTGCGTGTTTCATACCATCTGGAATGAAACATTTAGTAATTCATTAAAAAGTATTAATCTGGATGTATCATCAACTTTTAAAAATTTCAAAAAGAACTTTTCAATCTCTATTTTTTTATTTGACACATTCATACAACGAATTATAAGTGAATAGTGTAACTTCCCAACAAAATATAGGATGGAATATTATATTGATCATGTGTTGTAGTACTTTAGCCATAAATTAATTTTTGCCATGAGTGCATGAGTATTGAAAAACCTTAATATATAATGATAAAAAGTATGAGTGAATAGTGTTATTTTTACTGTAAATTTTTTTTGTTATTTTGGGTATATAAAATCTTGTTAGTAGTTCAATTAATAATAAAATACTTGATGTATGTAGAATTTTTATAAATAGATATATTAGTATGTTGTATTGTATTCTTTCTAAGTATTTAATCATTATCGTTTTTAAATATGTATTTAAAAAACAGTAATGTATTTTAAAGTTTCGAGTGTGGACAATTTACAATGTCTGAATTATGTAAACCATTTTTATGCTTAAAAATAGAGTTGTTTACAACCTACATATGTGTATAGCAACGACAAATAAATTTAATTGAACATAACCTAGCCAAAGCACAACGTAAATGGTCAATGGAGGGATAATGCTAAATGAGTTTATTTTACAAATTAGTATTTTTAATTAGAGTAATTATTAATATATTTTTGCGTATAAAAAATAATATAAAATATTGACTACTATCTCTATTGACCTCTGTCTCCTTAAGAATGAAACTCCCGCAACACCGACTTCCAAAATAGAAAATAAAACAGAAGGGGGTACGTACTTGCAGCAATACCAGACCGCATCCTGAATTGGCTCCCGTCTTAGCAAGAAATTCAACACATTGATTTCCCTCTCTACAATTGTGACTTAGGCAACACACCCAACTTCTACCCATACATTGGCGAATGACAACTATCTCAATGCCATATTTATGCAACAGAAAAACACCTTGAGTAACATACTAATGTGTTATCTCTTAAAAAATATTTATCTACTAACCATTCTCACCAGTAAGATGATTTGTATTACACAGGTTAATTTCATAATATTTTTTATTTTTTTTAAGTTTGTAATTTCTTTTAACCTGTTCATATAGTGTTTTTTAAATACTAATATAGTACTTCATGTGAAACAACCAATACCTGTATGATAAGTTAATTCTATATTCACGTTTACGTAACATATTTTATGTAAAATAGTGATAATGTTTTCACAAAAAATGTAAAATAGTAATCTCTATATGATTTAATTTTTACTTATAGTTAGTGATAGAAAATATGAAATCCACCTTTAATTAACTCACTATATTTTAAGACGTCAACAATTGCGACAAAGTTAATTTTTTTGTGACTAATTTTGGTCACAAAATTAGATACGTTTAGCAGTATTTATTACTTAAATAAATGATATAATGATCAATATATTTTAATTACTGAGTTGTGAATGAAATTCAAAATAGGTCAATCGGTTTTGGAAATAAATTGAAAAAAAATTGGAATTAGAATTAATGTGATGTATTTGAACTTGGACCAACACTTTAAGTTTAATCTCAAAATATAAAAAACGTAGTATACCACCGGGTTAATCATGTTTGTTTATTGAGTTATTAATTAACTATAAAATTATATTTAAATTGAAAGTTTGAAATTGTTGTTCCATTAAGTTTGAAAACGTAGTATACGGTATACCTTCCATTTTAGTTTTGTTTTGTTTTTTTTTTTGCATTCTTTTTTTCAATGCTAATATGGTTGACTAAAAAATTATAGCTAATTTATAGCTAATAGTGGAATCCGATTAATTGGGTAAGATATGGTCCTATTTCATATTTGTTATAATTTTGGGAAGTTTTATTTTGTTTAACATTAATGGGAATGATTTGATATTTATCAATTAATTATTGATTATTGATTTTTGATTTATTTTTAAAGCAAAATAACATTTGGCAATGATGTGTCATTTGAGAAGGTTAGGTGGACCAATAAAAATTAATCTTATATTTGTTTCTTTTCCGAGTATATTCGTAAATGTATTATATTATATATTATATATTATATATTATATATTATATATTATATATTATATATTATATATTATATATATATATATTATATATTATATATTATATATTATATATTATATATTATATATATATCGAATATAGATATAGATATAGATTACACCACTCAAATAGAGGTGAAATTGAATTTAAATATTAATACTTTTTAAAAATAGTGTTTTTTTTTATATTTTGGACTAATAAAAAATACATTTTGTTTATATATTAGACCGGATGAAGTATATAATTTATGTCTTGACACGTGGTATAATGTTCTACTATATACACATTTATTATTTTAAGGTTTTTGAATATTTTTTTAATATATACTTATAGAAAATTACGAGACATAAGATCCACCTACAAATATTAAATAGACACATATTTTAAATGAGGTTAAAAAGTAATCTAAACGGTAAATACATCTTAAAAATTGTAAGTTTTTTGTCAAAAAAAATTGTAACTTTTTTGTTGTAAATGAGAACAAAAAGAGTTTATGCAAATTCTCTTATAATTAGGACCGCGGGTAGACAAAATATATAAAAAAACTAACTACCTGCACATTTACGATAAATAGTTATTAATTTGTACGTAATTTTGTAAATCTCACTTAAACTTTAACTTCATTATACCTAAACTACCCATCATATCATTTAATTGTCTAAAAAATCTCTAACTTTTGATGTTCAACATTTAATATTCAACTTTGAATAAAAGACATTTTTAGTATATTATCATTAAATAAAATTAAAAGAGTCAATTTTTACACTTTTTATGTTCAACATTTAATATTCAACAGTGAATAAAAACATTTTTAGTATATTATAATTTTTGATTTTTTTTAATATATTATCATTAAATAGGATTGAAAGAGTCAAATTTTACTTATATTTCGTTACAATTTAAACGACGCTGATTTACTTATATATTTTAATTTTAATAATGAGGGAGTTCATAGTTACACGCTCATTCAATAAGTTGATTTTCACACACATATATAAAGACTCTCTACCCTACTCTTGTAGAAATTCCCATTGTCCTTGCAACACCAATTCTTCTCCAATCTTATTCTTTGCCACGGCCATGAAGACCAAGGATCAACAAGGCAGAAACTCATATCTAAAGCTTTTTAGTTCGAAAATCTATATCCTCAACTTTGCTCTAGTGTTTGGTTGTGGTTTACTCCTTGGTATCACCTTCACTTTGTGTGCCAAAAACTTATCTCTCAACCATCAAGTCCAACAATTTTTGGAACTATCAAATATGTCAATATCATTATTAAATGATCATAACCAATCAAGACATTCTACCAATTTAAAAAGGGTGATAACCAATAACAACCTCACTTCAAATGGGTTTATGGATTTGTTGAAGTCTCAAATGGTTATGCATGATATGAGTGAGGAGGAATTGTTTTGGAGAGCTTCATTGGTTCCAATGATTCATAAACTCCCATTTAAACAAACTCCAAAGGTTGCATTTATGTTCTTGACAAAAGGTCCTGTGTTTTTGGCTCCTCTTTGGGAGAAATTCTTCAAAGGAAATGAAGGGTTGTATTCTATCTACATCCATTCTCACCCTTCTTTCAATGAGACAATGTATGAAGAAAGCTCTGTGTTTTATGGCCGCAGAATCTCCAGCAAGGTATGTTGCAAAATTTACTCTTTCCATTTCAAAACATGATTAGGGTTTGAAATTTTTTATTAATTTCAAGTTGTTAGTCATTCATTTAAATAATTTTAAAAAATAGTAACCAAAAAATTATTCATATAAACGATTTAATTCCTATGCATTTATAGCGCAAATATTTTTATACACTAGAAGACGATTTAATTTAAATAATAAAATTCTCTTGCCTTTTAGAAATATTCTAGAAGATAATAAATGAATGTTTGATTTTCATTTTCTAATAGTTTTAAAAACTTTAAGATGAATAAATTTGTTCTCTGTTAATTTTTATAAAAAAAACTATTTTTAAAAAACAATTCAAACAGGCTGTAAGATTTAGGTGTAATATTTGCCCTTGGGGAGTGTATTCAAAACTTTTAGTGTACTCTTTGTCTAGCTTTTGTAGAAAATGATAGTGTGTCCTTTGCTCAAGCTTGCCTATTTTAATGAAATTTCTATTTATCGAAAAAAAATGGGCTATAAGATTAATTTTTATTGATTTAAGAATAATATGATTTTTTTGTGACACGTAGGAGGTAAAGTGGGGTGAGAATAGCATGATTGAGGCAGAGAGACGCCTACTAGCGAATGCATTGCTTGACTTCTCCAACCAACGTTTTGTACTACTTTCAGAATCATGCATTCCCTTATTCAATTTCTCAACCATCTACACTTACCTAATGAACTCAACCAAAACCTTTGTGGAAGCCTATGATAAAGAAGGTTTTACAGCGCGTGGAAGGTACAACCTCAAAATGAGGCCAATCATAAGTATTTCCCAATGGAGAAAGGGTTCTCAATGGTTTCAAATAAATCGTTCACTTGCCCTTCAAGTAGTATCAGACAATGTGTATTTTCCTGTGTTCAAGAATTACTGCAATCCTTTTTGTGGAAAAAGAAAGCTTTGTATTCCTCCATGCTTTAGTGATGAACATTACTTACCTACATTGGTTACTATCAAGTTTTGGGAGAAGAATTCTAATAGAACTTTGACTTGGGTTGACTGGACAATGGGTGGAGCTCATCCAACAAACTATACCGAAAAAGATGTTACATTTGACTTTTTGAAGACCTTAAGGTATGGACACACTTGTGAGTACAATGGAAGGACCACCAATGTTTGTTACTTGTTTGCAAGGAAATTCACCCCTCATGCTTTGGGTAGATTGCTCATAATTGCTCCTAAACTAATGCAATTCAACTGATTTGACATTGCACATGTTTGCTCTTTTTTACACATGATACTCATTTGTATTTTCCCTAGTTGAACAATCGTACTCATTCACAAATGCACTAAAGTCAGAATAAGGCCCTTCAGTTTACTATTGACAAGTGTTTCTTTTTTCTTTACCATGTTATCAGTGTGAAATATTTTCAACTTTTTCGATGATTAATCTCTATTAAAGAACTTGACAAGATATAATGAAATCTTACTACCCAACCACATTTTTTCAAATCAACAAAGCTTGAAGTTGAGAACTTTATCACAGGGATCTAAACTTAGATCCAGTAAGACAAATACTAAGGTTTGAGGTCAATTCCCTCGAGACCGAATTTGATGCTCATATCAAGAGGCTTCGAGATACCAGTACTAAGGTGGCCCATGAAAAGAAGAAGAAAGGAAAACACTTATTTGCTAGTCTTGCCGAAGTCAATTCCCATATCCAGCAACTGGAAAATGAGCTTCGTGAATCAAAGGAGCAAAGATAGTAGCAAAAGACAAGAAAAGTATCAACTTAAACCCAACATCGAGGTTTTTGCTCGAGAAATGAAGCTAGTAGCAAAAGACAAGAAAAGTATGACCAAGGTTTTTGGTAATTTCTCGCCACTGTGTAATTGGTCTTCAACCTCTATTATCATTTAATTTTCAATTCATGCACACTTGATTGTACTTTCTAAGATATTGCCCATTTATTGATAATCCCGTTTCCCTTCTAATCCAAGAATTAAGTACGCATTGTATGAAAAAGGGTCCTTCCTTATTTGGAGACCACTTACCTAAGGTTCAAGATTAAATATCAATAGTGAGAATAGTCTTCCAAACTAAGTGACCATATATCTAATACTTTAAGATTTTGGGTGGAGATGTGTTGTCCAAATCTCCTAATTATCCAAGTAATTAATTTATTGTTGCTCTGGGTACTTTCCCAAACTCCCAATAGTAGCAACATCTTTGACCATAGAAAAGGCCAAGGCCAAAATACTTATTCCAACCTACTGGGACAGAGTTCTAATTTTTAAATATAAAAATTGTTATAAGTTCTAATAATGGAAGGTGCAAACACTTTTCAAAGTTGAAAATAGGTGTGTTTATAAATAAAAAAAGTGTTAAAATTTGCCTTTAAATTAACCAACACTGCAAATAATTTAAATTGCAGTTCTAAGTGAATTGCTAGTGAGTTTCTGGTTTTGGTACCTGACTTTCAAAGGCTTGGTGAACATGGGACACGTATATTCTTGGGGTACCTAACACATACATAGTTGATCCTTCCTAGAAACATCTAGTTTGACTATAATTCTTCTTTTTTATAAAACCATAGAAGCCATACATAATAAGAAAGCAACTCATTGAAAAAAATGCACTTAGGGGGATCAACAAAAAAAAATTGTCAGAAAGCAGAATTAAGTAAATTATATTCATGAGATAAGGGAGAGGTTTTTTTACTCACAAATTATAAACGAATGATGTTTTTTTACTCAATAACCGAATAATGTTATATACATAATTGTAGTGAAACAAATTAATTTGAATCAACCATAGTAATTTCCATGAGAATCCTTACATAGTTCAGGAAGATCATGCCACATATATACCATTTTAACATTGAACAATTTGAAACAAATCTGCTAGTGGATGCTACCATGCATTCAATCCACATAGAAAAAAGAAAGCTCCAAAATTTATGGGGTCCCATGGACTTGCCTTTCATATTTCTACATTTAGAGTTAGGATCTAGGGGTGGCAATTTCTACCCGCAAGTGGGGATCCCCGTGGGGATTGCCCCGTTTGGGGCCCCGTGGGCGGGGAATTTTCCCCCGTGGGGATGGGGATGGAGGAGAAAATCCCCCCGCAGTCAATTAGGGGATGGGGATTGGTCTATATCCCCCGCCCCGCGGAGACCCCGCCACCGAATACATTACATAAATGTTTGTATTATAAATATATATTATATTCTAACCAATAGATTTTTTAGTCTTTTATTGTGTTTTTAAATAAAAATACTAATAAAATATTAAATTGTGCTAAGTTTTATATTTTTATTCTTACCTTTATACTTTTTAAATATTAAAATATCAAGGTAAGACTAAATTTTATACATTTTTTCAGTTTTATTATATTTTAATTTTAATTTTTGCTAACTTTAAATAAATTTTGGGGTCCTCGCGGGGACCGTGGGGATCCGCGGGGATGGGGATGGGGGAGGAAAACTCCCCGAAGCGGGGAATGGGGATGGGGATGGGGATGTAACGCCCTAAAATTTAATCAAATTACTTCGAAGTTGGATTGCCGTAGGATAATTGTAAGAATTGAAATTATGGGCATAGTAGCTATGTTGAAAATGAGTTAGATGATAATCACGTGTTGTGGGCCAGTTAAAAATAGCATTGGGCTTAGCACCGCGAGTGCGCAGCGCTCACGCAACCCTAGCAGCGTGTCCAATGCGCAGCTTGCGCAGGAAGGCGCTTGTGCGCCACTCCTCCTTATAAATATATAGCGCAAATATGCGCTAGGGCTGGTCTTTTTGCGCAGCCGCCCTCTTTTCCCTTCTTCTCCTTCTTCCTCTCACTTCTAAGTTACACAAAAGCCTCAATTTTCAAGAGCTCTAGCCTAGGATTGGATTGGGAGGGTTGATTTTCATTGCAATTCTCTACGTTCGTGATCGTCACGCGTCGTTACTATCGCAGGGGAGTCGCCGTATTCGGAGAATCGAGGAACGAGGCTAGGAGGGAGTTTGCGCCACCATAGTTGAGGTAAGGGTGGGTTCGAATTCTATAATAGCGTATATGAGGGATCGTATGCGGGGTTTGGGGTTTATTATAGATTGCCTCTGTGTATGTTGCGTAGTTATATATATATATCGTATGAGAAATGTTTGATGAATTGACCGTGTGTGCTTGAATTCCTATGTTGTTAGTTCTAACTAAATCAAATTGTAATTTTGTTGGATTAAGGTTTTCACTATTATAATAAAAAAAATGATAGGAATATAGATAACTCGTTAGTAAGAATTATAAATACTTTTCGTAATTGAATTGATGGTTACGTTAATGCTGTTGCTGTTTTGCTGTTAATGCTGTTGCTGTTTTGCTGTTAATGCTGTTGATGTTTTGCTGTTAATGCTGTTGCTGTTTTGCTGTTGATGTTTTGCTGTTAATGCTGTTGCTGTTTTGCTGTTAATGCTGTTGATGTTTTGCTGTTAATGCTGTTGCGGTTTTGCTGTTATTGTTGTCATTGCTGTTACGTTTTGCTGCTGTGTCGTTGCTATTCTTGCTGTTTTACGCTGTTGATGTTGCTGCTTTGTCAATATTGTTGCCACAGTTGCTGTTGTGGTTAATTGTTGCGTTGAATACCTTGTCGAAAATGTGGTAAATTGCAGGTGAAGTTGTAAAAGTTGATTTGCCTCTATTTATTGGCAAAGATAGTAAGTTGTAGGCCTATGGCCGCCATGACGTTTTGGTGTTGTTGTCGTGCGATTGCGTGACTGTGATTAGCGTTACTTGTACATTCACATTGTGTCGCATACCTTTGCATTTGCTTTACGACGTGAACGATGAGGGCTATGCCCTGTGAGCCACTATTTACTGGCAACGACGATTTTTACGACGGGAGTTTTGCTCCAATGGTACCACATGCATATGCACAGTTGAGTCGCATTCCGCATTGCACTTTGATGATTCTATTGATGACTCTATTGAGGATTTTATTGATGATATGTGTAATTCTATAGTACCTGACCTATCATATTGTTCTTCATACATGCTCTTATATAGTTCGATATCTCACCCCTTCTGTTTGAATGTTACCCCTATGTGGTAACATGCAGGTAGTCGCGAATGAAGGCGGTGATCCTTCCTTAGTTGAGTCGGTGTCGTCACTCTGATACGTAACACTCGAGGGGGGATTGAACGCTGTTTTTTTTCCTTTATCATTTAGGTTGCAAAATTTGTTGAACTCGACGTTATTTCTATTAAGCAAATTGTTGGTTTTGAGTTGTCTAATGGACAAGGACTGTTAAGATTGCTTCAAATTGAATTTACCATGAAATGAATTATATTGTTTGTTTTGGAAAGTAACTGTAGCACTCCAATATTTATGTTGAAAATTCCGCACTCTGATTTATAGTATTATTGGGTAGAATTGGGGTGTTACAGGGGACAATATGGGAGGCGGGGACGGGGAGCGGTAGAGTACTCCCCGCCCCCGCCCCGCCCCATTGCCATCCCTATTAGGATCCTCCCAAGTACTTGACGTGTCAAGTAGAAGAGAGAGTGACACATACAAAAAGATAATAACATTTATTGCATTTATTATTTTATGGTATGTGTCACTCTCTCTCCTACTTGACACAACAAGTACTTGAGAGGATCCTAACTCGGTTAATACAATCCAAAATTAATGTTAACTAGGTTTAATATGTGATTGATATGTGAGTGATCATAAATTGAACTGAGTTAACAACTGATTAAAGGACTTAAATTTAATGTAGTTGGAAATTTGCGCAGTCATGCAGTCAATACACTCACAGTCGTCTGGTTAAGATTGGACGATCTATATTTTACGAGCAATCTTTCATTTTTAATTAATAAAAAATCAGACGGTCCCGAGGTTTTTGACTGTCTGATTGCATGCAATTGCCTCCATCCGTTTTATTTTTGTTGTTGGTTTTTTGAACAATTTTTTTTTGAAATTTTTTTTAGGTATAAACTGGGTATTCTCTTCGCGCAACTGTGTAGACTAATCCATCGAGCCAGGTAGGACCACAACGGCCGACAGAGCTCTCCCTCAAGAGATTTAACAGTGTTGCATACTTAAGGCTGGATTCGAACTCAGGACCTTGGTTAAGCTAGAAGAGACCATTATTACCATTACATTCAAGTGCTCTTGGTAATTTGTTTCAATTTATTTGTCGTTTGAACGTTTCAATATAACATTAATTACTTTTTTTTATCAATTATACCCATACCCTACTAATTATTTTAGACTTACATCAATAAGAGAAAATGTAAATAAGGGAGTGGACCAGTAAAAGGTAAAAGTATATTTGAAATTTACTTTGTAATAGTCTCGAGACCTCCCAGATACAAATCATGTCATTCTCTACTAAGCCAACCCTTAAGGTTATTTAAAGTGTGTAAATAACACAACTCTATTTTATTATTTCTGTATTGATTGACTTTTGCTGGTTTTTGAGTCATGTTGACTTTTGATCTATATATGCCAATTAAGTCGTTATATCATATGATATGATATGATACGCGTATCCTATTCCTATCCTAGGCAACAATTATTTTTGAGCAATATTCTATCTTCTTAGATATTTCCTCCGACATTCTAAGAAGTTTCCAACTTGATTTATGTTTATTTTAATATGTAATTCAATTCCAAAAAGTTTAGTATAAAAAGGAAATTATGTATAACCTTTCACTTCTGCTCTTGCCTTAATTTCATTCATCTTGTTAAGTCATTACAACCCCACACCAATCAACAAAAACACCTTTCACAATCTCAGGTCTAAAATTCTTGAGAAAATAATGGCAGCTAAAAGGGCTTTTGATGATTCAGATCAAGACCCAGATAATCCAAACGACAAAAGGATGAGACCAGCTAGACCCTCTTTTGCTTCGTATGCACTATATCACTTGAAATTACGTATCTTATGGATAGCTCTGTATTTATAGAATGAACTCTTAATTTAGTTCATAAATTATGTAAACTTATCAAATAATTTTTAAAGTTTATTTTCGTCTATCAATTTAGTTCCTAAAATTTATTGTTTGGGAATTGAATTGATGAGCGAAAATAAGTTTTAATGACTATTTAACAAATTTTCATAGTTTAAATATCAAATAAGAGAGCTTTTAAGGACTAAATTATTACTATTATTATTATTATTATTATTATTATTATTATTATTCAATCCTCCAAAAGTTTATATGACCCATTTTTAAAGCTGAAGTACCATCTACGGTTTATATTTTAAACTTTTTATTATTGTTATTCATATTAATTATATGGAATTCTTCATGACAGTGTAATAGGAAGAGCGGTTATGGTGCAAAACATGCAGAACCTCTTAGCTTCAGCTTTGGAACCTTTGCTTAAAAGAGTGGTAAGTCATTAACCTTCATCACAACTTTATAAAAAAAATTGAATTATTATTGACTGGAATATCAAAATGAAATTCATTCCTATCTTGACGTCACATATTGATGGAATGAGTGTTAATTAAATTTTTTTTATCTGTAATTTTGATTGGTAATTCAACTGTTTCCATAAGTGATATTGACGCCTGTATAAATAATACACATATTTGGGGTTTTTTAATTGCATATAGTTATCAGAGCTGAAAGAGAGTCTAAGGACCGAAAAGGTTGGTCCGAGTTGTAACTAGGCTCAGATCCCACCTTAAGGTATTGGGTTCGAATTTTGGGTGTTGCAAAAACTTTGTTGGGAGTGGAAAACCACATGGTCCAGCAAAGCCGGGGTATACACGTGGTCATCCAAGTTACCCAGCGTAGATTAGTCACCGCCAAATACCAATAGATATTGTGCACCAATAACACAATTAAAAAAAAATAAAGGGAGTTTAATGGGTATTCTACTCAATACAAATAGATTACATAGAAGGGATACTCCTAGAGCTATCAATGTTGGCTCAATTCGATAGCCCATCTTAGTTGGGCTACAAATTGATCAATGCAGAATACTTTAAATGTCGGGCCGAATATATTAGGCCCATACTTCGTACAACCCCCTCTACTCATTGTACACCCCGACCTTCAAATATTCCTAAAACACTCTCACGTGAAAACGCGCTTCCAAACACCCCATGTTGATTTTTAACAGGTTCGGAGCTAAACTCCGAACCGGTTCAGAAGTTTAGCTCTGAACCTGTTAAAAATCTTGTAAATGGGGGTGTCTGCTTGGTTTAGAACTAAACTTCCGAACCGGTTTCGAGATAAACTTCCGAACCTTCGTAACTTCTGGAAAAAAAAATGTTTCATCAATGGCATATTCGTCTTTTCGCATGGTTTGGGGTTGTCCATTGAGTAGCTGGGAAGTTGTATGAAGTATGACTCTATAATTATGTTGATTTGGTCGGAGTCGAATAGTTAGTTGGGCCCATTTTTATGTATTTTTTCTTATCTAAAACCTAACATTTTACTTGTTAAGTAGTTGTGTTTGGCCCAACCTATACTTTTAGGCCAGGCTGGGTCACAAAATAAATGGTCCATTGAATTTATGTGTTGGCGCAACCCTGTCCAATTTTGCATTTTAATGGGTTTGACCAGGCTAGGTTGGGTGACTCGATTTGGCAAAACACCTCTAGATATTCCAACCAAGGGAAAATTACCTTAACCATAGGAAGAAAAACTAAACAAAAGAATTGATTAAAATACAATCACCAAACCACATAGAGCCACATCGATCAATTAACTCCTAATATATTTAGGAGGGTTCGCAAACCACTCATAGTTAAGGCATGCATCATCCGTAGTCAAAACCCAACTTCAAGAATGAACTTAAACCCTCTCCACTTAGCCCCCCAAGACTAAATGTCGGATCATAGCTAAACTTTGTTTCCGCCTAGTGCCAAGGCCAAGAGAATAGAAAAGAAGGTATAACTAAAATTGTTCTCCAGTTGTGATGTCTCTAACACTTTGCAGTGAAATTAGTTAAAGACGAATTTGATTTTTTCTATATAAATATTTTGTTGGCATCTTAACTTTTTTTCTAACTAATAATACTGATTGACATGTGTATATAGAATGTTTTTATTTCAGAAGGTTTTAACGAGACTCTATATCCATTTCTTTTGCTTTAAAAAAATGTCTTTGCATGCTAATAGCCAGGCCTTAATTTATACTACAAAAACAACTCTACCTAATTAACAAGCTTGTCTTGTTACAACTTTGTCTTATATAATTTAGCATTTGTATATGTTTTTATTTGATAAAGTTAACTTATTCATGAAAGCTTAATCGTATGGTTCCTTTTTATTAGGTGAGGGAAGAGGTTGAGAGAGTCATGAGACAATACTTTCCATGCTCCATCACTAGGTCTCCTTCATTAAGAATCCAAGCACAAGACCAACCATCAAACTTACAACTCTCATTCAACAAAAGACTTTCCCTTCCAATTTTCACAAGTAGTAGAATACTTGACATAAATGGAAACCCAATAAACATAGTTTTAGTAGACAAAACAAACACTAACCAAGTAGTTTCTACAAGTCTCCCATACCCAATCAAGCTAGAGATTGTGATTCTTAATGGAGATTTTCCTCCTAATGGAAATGAGGATTGGACTAGTGAGGAATTCAATAGACACATAGTGAGAGAGAGAACTGGGAAGAGACCTTTGCTTGCAGGAGAGTTGAATCTTACTTTGAGAAATGGGATTGTACCAATTGGGGATATTGAGTTCACTGATAATTCTAGTTGGATAAGGAGCAGGAAATTCAGAATTGGAGTAAGGATCATTCCTAGGAGCAATCAAGGTGTTAAGATAAGAGAAGGCATTACTGAAGCATTTGTTGTTAAGGATCATCGTGGAGAATGTAAGTTTTATTTTATCATCAACTTAGTATATAGTATTAACAAGTATATATGATCCTTAATTAGCATAAGTGTATGTAGCATATATTATTGAAATTTGCAAGCATACATTTTTAAAATTAGGGAAAATGGTTATTTGCCCAACATTAGAATTTCTTAGTAGTTACATGAGTTGATATGGTTGATTCACTAGATTAGGTACATGTATATATGACTATGAGTAAAATTCTTAACTATATCTTTAATTTTAACCATCAAAATATGCATTCTTAGAGAGAGGATACTCGATTTATACACACAAAAAATATTGTTAATTGGATATCAGTTAATTAGTTGTGATACGATCAATTAGGGTGTGTAAAGAAAGAGGGAAGAGAGAATAGAGTGACTTTCTATTGTATGCCACTTTCTCTCCTCCCTTCCTCTCTCTTCCCTCTTTCTCTTTCCCTCCCTTTCTCTCTATCCTATTCCTCTCATAAACAATATAAATTCACTCTCTCTTCTCTCTTTCTATCTTCTCTTCCTCTCTCTTTTCTACCAAACACGCCCTTAGTCTGCTTCTGTTTTTCCCTTTTTAAGCTAATTATATAAATAACTCATTTCTCTTTATTCCAAAGAAAATAAATATATAAAAAACTCATTGAGTTCATAGGTTAAAAATCCATTATTGCTATAATTACTTTTTGGTATCAAATCTTGAAAACTCCTAAGCCATCATGCTTTCTCTGATTCCATCTCTAACTCTTTCATAACCATCCTTTTCCCCTTTTAACTTCAATTTCCTTTCATATAGAGGCATCACCTGAAAAACTCGACACAGTTAGCTTTTGAAATCTAGTTGCTTCATCAACTTCTTGTTAATAACACATTTTTACATGGAGATTTAAATGAAAAGGCCTACGTGATGGCGCCCCTAGTGTGTCAACCACTACTACCACTCAAAAAAATTTCACTATTATATGGTGAATATCTACAATATATTTTTGATTCATTTTGTTAATTTTAATCTATATGTAGTGTACAAAAAGCACCACCCACCAATGCTCCACGATGAAGTGTGGCGCCTAGAGAAGATTGGAAAAGAAGGTGCTTTCCACAAAAAATTGTCTGCAGAAGGAATCAAAACAGTGCAAGACTTTCTCAAATTAGCAGTTATTAATATTGTTAAGTTAAGAAAGGTATTAATCTATTTTATTTTGGTGAGAAAGTTATTATTCTCTTCATAACATTTTTTTTATATGGACTTAATTATTTTTTGTTGCAGATTTTAGGCATAGGGATGTCAGATAAAATGTGGGAAGTCACAATTAAGCATGCAATGACATGTGACATGGGGAGCAAGATCTATATATACAATGGTCCTCAATTTACTATTTATCTGAATCCAATATGCAAATTAATTAAAGCTCATATCAATGGACAGACATTTTCTAGTGGAGAGTTGAACCATATGAATAAGGTAATTAACCATATAATCAAAACCAATCTTTGCTACTTCAATTTATGGATTACATTATTTATGCTAGATCTTGATCCTCTAAGTCATTTTAATGTGGTGAAACTTGTACATTTGCAGAGCTATATAGACAAATTAGTGAGAGAAGCATATGCAAGATGGCATAACGTGGAGGAAATTGATGAAGTTTTGAATGATAACATTGCTTTGTTAACCCAAGGTATTTTCAATTAATAAGGAATTAAGGTCACTGCCCGTTGCATTTGCAATTTTAGCAACATGAGGACGGTGGCTTCTGGGTTCGAAATCAAGTGTGATCATGTGATAGTGTGTATGTGTGGTGTTTATTTGCTATTTTGTCTAAGCTGGCAAAAATAAAATCTAAGGCAGGTCTTTTGCATGCCTATGTTAAGTTTATTTTTTTGTCAGGTTAAACGAAATGACAAATAAACATCACACACACACACACACACACACTATAACGGCCACATTTGGGTTTGAATTCGGGAACTGACGTTCCCATGTCGTTGAAATTGTCAATACAACCAACAGTGAGGACTTCAAATTTTGTATCCGACAAATAGTTTTTCCATTTAATTAAGAACATAAAAATGACTATAAACCACAATAGGTGATGTTAATGTGAACTTAATTAATAGGTGATCAAATTGTGGGGCAATTTCCAAACAATCATCCAACATCAGTGGTAACAACAACTTATCATCAGAATGATCATTATGGTGACAAATCTACAAAGGTTGCTAGCTATGTACCAAGCAATAATGCACAAATGGGAAGCTGTGAATGGTCATTGAGTCCAGACCATGCAACAACGTTGTTTGCAAATGTGCTTCCTTATGGCTTCTCTTCAGGCTCACAATTAGATGGGGACATAACACCTTCAGGTTCCACCACTGGGGACATAAATAAGGGGAAAGATCCTCTTCAGTAACTGAAAAGTTCCAGTTTTTAAAAGAAAGACACACTAAGTATGTCATTCTCTCTCCAAATGGAACTTTTCAGTTAATAGAGAGGCTCTACTCCCCATAGATAGTGCCATAAGGCAACTTTAGGGGTAGTTACAAATATTTATAAGATATTTGTGTAATTCTTGTTACTTACACATACTTGTAATCGGTGTGCCCCTAATAAATATTGTGTTCAAGCCAAAAAAAAAGTTAAGGGTCCATTTGATTTACAACCAGACAAGTTCTAGACAATACAATACTGGACAAGTTTTTGTCTCGTACACTGTTTGGTGGACAATGAATAACAGACGAAATGGAGTACTTTGACTTTCTGTTGTACATAAAACCAAGTGCAAGCAGTGAAAAGAAATAAATTAGACTTAGGTGTCAAGCACTTGTTGAAGAACCAACCTACCACTTTACAGGGCAGTGTTGTTGTTATGTTACCTATGTATTGAGCAAAATCATGAAATAGTATTATGTGTAGTAACATAACATATATATAGTATGATCCCCTTTTAGCTTTTGTTAGGGATGAGGTTTTGAAGGAGATATGTAAATGAGGAACAAGAGAATAATACTCTTATTCGAAGTCAGAGAAGCCTCCTAAGAAGAAATAGAAAAGAGAAGTTGACTACAACATTCTTCATTGATTGATTCTTACAAAGGTCTTACTATGTTTATATAAGACTGGTGCATATCCACAACATGAATGCTACACATTAATATACTCAATAATATCTCTTAACAAAATTGCTAATTATTTAAACAACGAATATAACAACTAATAGATCATTCTAGATTAAGTTCAGTCATGCTTGATTATAGAATCATAACATTTTTCCACATTTACAAGATCCATTGTGTGCATCAAA
Organism: Astragalus glycyphyllos; assembly: GCA_963573325.1. NCBI lineage: Eukaryota > Viridiplantae > Streptophyta > Magnoliopsida > Fabales > Fabaceae > Astragalus > Astragalus glycyphyllos. The sequence continues at coordinate 4,057,665 of OY754313.1, read as the reverse complement.
TTCAAGGACATTGCAAAATTGCACAAAAAGAAAAATTGAAGGACAATAGACATTGGTACACAGTTTAGATTCATGGCAGAGAAAGATAAGGCCAACCAATGTCTAACATCAAAGATAAGGCGAAGCAATGGCTAAAAATTTCTGTTGCTTGAGTCAATCACCACTTAATCATCTATTATGTCAGTGTTTATCTCTATCTACAAATCTACTAAAATGAGAACAATTATATCTACTTTTTCATACTTTAATTTGAGATGAAATCTTTGTAGGAGGTTAAACAAGTTGTCATGACTTTACTTCCATTGCAGCAAGTAAATTACTGAAGAGTTGTTTGTTTTGTGATTGTTGTAGCTGCATTGAGAACATTTGGAGGATATGAATTAGATGATAAAATTGTTAGAATATAAAAAATCACAACATGGAGTTTACTTGATCATTGTTCATGATTTTGTATACAATATAACAACATATTGAGACACATGAGATCCATTTGCTTTACAAGATGATCAGAAAACATAACAACAAAAGAATAACATGAAATACTTACCCACAAATTTCATGAAGTGGGAGAATTTGATTCTGATCTAGTAGGAGAAGAAAGCAATGGTTTTGGTGGTATTTCAAGAGAATTCATGCTTCCTTCTAACATTTCAATCACTCTACTCATTGTAGGTCTATCATTAGGAAATGTTTGAATGCACCATAAACCAACAATGGTCATTCTCCTTGCAATTTCATCTTCTTCTGTAATCATCACTTCATCAGGTCTAAGATCACTACCTAGTTGAAGCCTAGTGTATACCCAATGAGGGAAGTAAATCTCACTAGTGTGACTCGCTTCAGCATTAATGTTTTTCCTCCCTCCCACCATTTCTAGCAACATCATTCCATAACTATAAACATCAGACTTGTACGAAACTCCTCCGAAATGTCTATTCCACACTTCTGGAGCTACGTACCCCATTGTCCCTCTAGCATCTGACATCGAAATAATGCTCTCTTTCTTCAGACAAAGCTTTGCAAGCCCAAAATCTGATATTTTAGGACAAAAATTTTCGTCCAAAAGAATATTATGTGGTTTTATGTCAAAGTGTAGAATTCGAGTAGTACATCCCCTATGTAAGTACTCGAGTCCTCGTGCTATCCCTTTGGCAATTTGATCCAAACTATCCCAGCTTAAAGATGCAATGGTTCCAGGCCCTTTGTTGTAAATAAACTTGTCAAGGGAACCATTAGCCATGAACTCATAGATGAGAGCTTTTTTGCGGCCTTCAAAACAAAATCCAAGAAGGGCGACAACATTAACATGTGATGTTCTACTAATGCTAGAAACCTCATTAATAAAATCTTCACCATTTCCTTTGGATGCACTTAGTATCTTAACAGCCACAGGGGTACCATTGAGTAGTTTCCCTTTATATACAGCTCCAAAACCACCTTGACCTAGTTTAACTTTGAATGAGTTGGTCATTTTCTTAACTTCTGAAAACTTGTATCTTTTCTGTGCTAAAGCTCCATGATTTTTTAAGAATACTTCAATACTTTTATCATTCTTTGTTGTTAACAGTAATCTTACATGCCTTGTAAATCTCTTGCTTCTAAAACAGCAAATTATGATGCACATCAACAATGCTGCTATCATTGCACTTCCAACACCTGTTGTTCCAAGAGGAGAATTAGGGGTAAAGAAACATTTGAGGTCCTTCTATTTCCAAAAGTTGAAATCCTTTTGTTTAGGCATGGAAAAATGTAAATCAAGAAACAAGTAAACAATATGTAAATGGAAGTTTGATATATTACCTATAACGAGTTTCGTTTTAAAGTGACTACCTGCAAACACAAACATGGTTTGATCACATTTTAGTCACAGAATAATTTTTTCGACATTTAAATCTCTTAGGTTATATAGCTTCTGCTCAAACTAAAGAACAAGATCAAGGGAATCATTCTCAGTCTCACCAGATAGTACTTTTGTTTATTAACCTATGATATGTGTAGGAGAACATAAATAGCTAATTATTTCAGTAGAATGATGAACACAGAACACATACCTGTATTTATATTCGTATCATGATTAAATTGATTTGGGTGGTATAACAAAGGACTAGGCGATATAAGTGTTGGCGTTGTCGTTGGCGTTGGAGTTGGAGTTGGAGTTGGCGTTGGCGTTGGCGTTGTCGTTGGAGAGAATGCTGAGCTACTGGCATTGCGACAATTTGTACCTTTACTGCAAACTATATATATAGCAATTTTTTGTTCACTATTATTATCATATGCTGATAAAAGAATTCACTGTATCGAACGAAGTATAAATTTGTAATCAAGTTTGAGATATGAAGTTTCATTGACACTAAAAAAACTACTGAGTGTTGATTAGACTAATTAAATATAAGAAACTTAACTACTATAAGAATTTCTCATGTTAATTGGCTTCCAATAGAAAATCAAATGTTAATTATCACTACAGCAGACAAGAAAGAACACGCACCAGTAATATTAATCGTCGATGATGAGGTATAGACGTTACGACTTTTTTCTGCAAATGAGAGACAAGTTATCTGTTAAATATTGCAGGCATGTGAAAGAATTTGATCATAAATGTTATATACAAAATTAGTTGTAGAAGTAGAAGTTATTTATGTGTATGATTTATTTAATTGAATTCACTAAAAATAACTTACCACAATTGACAAATTGATAATCCACAAAAAGGTGACCTTTTTCTTTCCCTATCCCCAAGCTGTCCAGATTTTGAAACACATCAATATCCAAGTCCAGCCCTCCGTTGCTACACTGATCAACAATTCTTACTATTTGGGATCTTATAGTCCCATTTTCAGTGTTTGTCACCTGCAGCTCATTTCAATTATTAGAAAAGGACATATTAGGGAATAACTGTCTAAAAGACAAATGATTTTTATACCTAAATTCAACACCTAACTAGATAGTTAACCCAGTTCAAATATGTGTTTAATGGATATATTCGGAAATGAAACTGATTAACCACAAATTTCGATGAGATTAACCCCTATATTTTGGGAGGAGATTCTCTCCGGTGAACTTTTCACTTGACATTATCATGCGTTAGATCTCCACTATTCAATCTTCTCCCTCCATTTTTCTAGTATTTCCCACTCATTCTTTGTCTTAAGATATCGACTTATTTTGGCTTATCTACTAGAACTTACGAGAACGTTTGAGAGAGCTTTATGGAAACAAATTATGACATTTTAATAAGTTGATCTCAATAAGTTCTCAAAATACCTCGTGAAAAAAAGCAAAACAACTTAACATTATTTTATATTTTGTTATAGCATTGAACAACTTATACGTAATCTCTTATATGATAAGTCTTTATGCTATACAGACTTATTACATACATACCTTTAAGCAGTCGCCACAGCGTACCGAAGAGGGGAGCTGCTGCTGTTCCGGTTGCTGAGAAGCGGAATCGTCTGCACAGAAAGCTGTCCAACCAAATTTACTGCGCCATGCCAAAGACTTGTTTGCATCCTGAGATGCACAGGATACACCGACGGCGTTGAGGTCCCAATTATGCTGCTGAGGTTTGTACAAATTATAGGTGGCTCTTACGTTGCTACCATTTTGTGATGAGACCAACGCCATATTAATGCAAAATAAAATTACTACCAACACTTCAACCTTCAATACGGAAAGCTTCCGCTTCAACATCTTATTAATCAATTTCCGTTTCGGTTTCGAATTGCAATCGATGTGTGGTTGCGTGAGCAAGAAGCCAAGAAGGAGCTCACATTGTAGTTTATAGACTAGAGCCATCAATCAATGTACCGAGTCAAAGTCGGAGTCGTCGCAAGTCAATTGAACTAAATAAAATAAAGGGAAATTCAGAAGAACATTCATATTAAATAGATTATTTTTTATAAATTTTAGTATTTTACTTTATTTAATTATAAGTATGCATACTGTTAACACCAAAATTAGTATACATACTGCTGCCCAAAAAAATAAGTATACATACTGCTATGATTTAAATGTATATTTTATCCCACAAAAAAAAATTCTATGTTTTTCTTTGGGTATTTAACAACTTAAACTATGAAAAACGCATATTTTTTTCCCTCAAAATAAGTATAGCATAGTTTATTCTATTTTTGAAACAAAATCAAACTATGAAATCGCATATCGAGGAGATATATCTTAGAATATAATTTAGGTCTAACTCATTTCTATGAAGCACGGACTCTGATATAGACACCGGACACAGACATGCGGACAATGTTAATGTCCAAAATATAGGACCGGGGATCCATATATATATATATATATATATATATTATAATTAAATAAAATATGAACATTACCTACAAAAATTTAAATTGAGCAATTTATTTCATAACAATAAAAGTTCTTATACAAAATAAGATAGTTTTTCGCATTCATTTTCTATCTATTATATCGATAAGCTAAAAATGATGTAATCAAATTTAATATTTGTAACTCCCCTTTCTTGATCATCACTACTTTGATACTTCTTTAACCATTGTAGAAGTGTCTAAGATGTGTCCAAGAAAGAAAAATAAAGATTTTTTTGGGACACTTGTCTGAGGTGTCAGACACGTGTCGTACGAGTTTTGTACGGGTGCGGACACGGGACACGTCTAATCTCAGAGGTGTTTGTGCTTCATAGCTCACCCCTCTCATCGACTTGTAAGGTGAGAGATGTTTTGGGACTTTTAACACTTCCCTCTCATGCTTGGGAGTTAGGACTTGACAACTAGAGCATGACTTGAGAGTGACCTGGTAGTGGCTGGCCCAACGAATCTTAGATTGGTTGTAATACCATCTTAGAATTTGAATTGGGCCTATTCAACCCTACAAAACCAACTTATAAGGTAAGAGATGTCTCCCAACAAAACCAACTTAGAATTGGGCCTATTCAACCCTACAAAACCAACTTATAAATGTTTTTTCAGCTGTTTCATATCCGACGTGTGGGACTCTTAATAGAACTTTTCACGAAAAGCAAAGCAAAATATACACAAATTTCATTCTTTAAGCGGGATGATAAACCTGAGTGCAATGGGGCCCGTTTGGATAAACAGCTTAATTAACAACTTATGACAAACGCTTATCGTATAAGTGCTTATGCATAAGCTGTTTATATAATCAACAATAAAATAATGTTAAAATTATTTTTCTATAAGCCATAAGCTGTTTTCATAAGCTATCTCGAGGAGCTTATGGAAATTAGCTGAAAACAGCTTATGAACAAGTCATAAGCTGTTTTCATAAGCTCTCCCAAAAAGTTTCATGAGTGTTTATAGCAATAGATAAGCCTAAATAAGTCGATCCAAACGGCCCCATAGTTGAAGTTAAAACTACAAATAAAGTGTTTTTATTTTAATTTTATTTTAGTCCATGTAAACATAGCTATAATTACTCCAGCTGTGCCTCCTCAACCAGCTGTGTCGAATCCTTTGCTGTCAAGGCAATCCGTAATACCTCTTCAGGTTAAGCAGAAGTTCTCATCCAGTTGCTTGGGAAAAACATTAATCCAATATCAAACTAAAATTATTAAAAGATGAAATTCCATAACCGAGGCAGCTATATATCATCTATAATATATATACATCTCAATCTCAAAGGTTATAAGGCTATAACTGAGTGTATGCTATCTCTCTCTGCTCATATGAACTTACAAATAAGGTTAACTTTTTTGAAATGCTAAAGACACACACTTACTTATCGACTATCATTTGATGTTGAAGACTTGCTCAAAACATTTGAATCAGGTGATAATGGAGGAGGTTCAAGTTTCAACAAAACAACATCATCAGCTGAACTTGAAATATCCATAACCTCAGGTTGACTTTTATATTTTCCATCACTTTCTATATCCTTAAGAGTGTCCAAAACTTTATCCATAGAAGGTCTCATATCTTTAGAACTTTGTAGACACTGAAATGCTAACTCAGCCACAGCATTTATCATTTTCCTTACTTTGAAATCTGATTCAAAACCAAGAGAAGGGTCAACAAGTTCATGAAGCTGTTGATTTTGTATCTTGTTAATAGCCATGTTTGCCAAATTGATTTCATGTCTATGTCTTGTGATATCAACAGCAGGTAAAGATGATATTAACTCGATTAACACGACTCCAAAGCTGTAAACATCACTTTTATCAGTAAGTTGATAACATTCATGATACTCAGGATCTACATAACCTGGTGTTCCTTGTGGAGCTGTTGAAACATGAGTGAGATCGTTTGGAAAAAGACGTGAGAGACCGAAATCTGCTACTTTGACACGAAAATGTGTGTCGAGGAGAATGTTATTGGTTTTTATATCCCTGTGGATGATGTCTGAGAGATGAAGATACTTTAATGCAGATGCTGTTTCCACTGCTATTTTCATTCTGATATGCCAAGGTAGTGCTCCTGGTTTTGCTTGTTTACCATGAAGATGATCTGCAACTGTTCCATTAGAAACGTATTCGTAGACAAGTAGAAGTTCCCGGCTATGGCGAGAAGTGCATCCATATAGTGACACAAGATTTGGGTGGATTAACCGTGCTAGGATCTTAATTTCATTCATGAATTGCTCAACCCTTCTGTAATTGTTCTCATACAACCTTTTCACTGCAACATTACGCCCGTCCTGCAGTTTTCCTAGACAAGAAACATAAGATGAGAGAAATCTTTCAGGAGAATTATTGAAAACCTCTGTAGCACTGACACTTCAAATTAAAATCGTGTCTGGTGTCCAACACGTGTTGAGTCGGACACGTACAATTCAATTACTTCCATTTTTCAAATTATTATCAATGCCTATGTGTCTGTGTCGTGACCTGTGAATGTCTATGTCGGTGTCGTGTCTGTGTCAGTGCTAAATAGTCAATAGATACAATAAAGGGTAATGGATTTTACCAAAATACACTGTCCCAAAGCCACCTTCTCCTAGTTCTTTTGATGAGTCAAAGAAGTTTGTGGCCTCTTCAAGCTCACTATAAGTGAAGTGTTGCACTCCAAAGTTTTGACTTACTCCAAAGTGTTGACTTCCCTTCTCAAGGTCTTTTGAAGATGGATCAGAAGAGAGGCTTCGAGATTGTATATATGACTTTGCATAACTATTCTTTCTGCGCTTGTAGACATATATGATTGTGATTACAGCAAGAAGCGCTCCTAACACAGCAGAAGCAATACCTAACAAGAAATATAGGAAATTTCAATTGATATATATTATTACTAATGAAGTAAATCCATGAAAAATAAGATATGATGTCATGGAAAGATGGATCTATTACCAATATATAGTTTCCTCTTCCAATTCAATGTGCCTGCAATAATTAGTGGTCAAAGAAAAAATGAGTTAGCATTCTGTCAATTTAAGGAGAACTTATAAAAATCAGTTGGAAATACTATTTTTTTCACTGGAAAAACACGTTTTTCTTGTAGTGAGAGAGTAAGTACTAGCAGACAGCAGCTAAAGCATATGGCTTAATGTACCAAAAATTGAATAGACAATTATGAAGAGATGAAAAATGGGGAATAAAATTTACACAATACTTCACTATAACATCAGACAATTTTAAAATTAAGTAGCCCATTTTCGTTTTCTATTCCAATCTAATGATAAAAACTTCATTACATTGAATATTGAATCTAGAGCTGGCTAGCTGGGCCGGCCGGCCTAGCCCAGTGGGCAAAAGAGCAAAAGCAGGTGGGCTAGCCTAGTTATCTACTGGGCAATGTTTTTCGTAGCATAGCCCAGCCCAAAATATTGGGCCAGCAGACCGACCCTGCCCAATCCAATTTTTTTAACAAAGAAAAGCACAAAAAAAGTTGAAAAAAGTAGGCCTAGTCAGATCAATGGGCCAACTGGGCTGAGCCAAAATGTTCAAGTTCTTTCTAGACCTTCGTATTTTTGAACCAACCCAACTCATAACACTTGGCTATTAGGCCGACCTGTTAGGCTGAACCAAAATTGACACCTCTAACTGCATCAATGAACTACAAAATTATTGTAACTATAAGACACTAATAGTTCTCATAACTATAAATTTGGCTACAATTACCATCATGACCACAACTTTCTAAGTAGGACTTATCCTTGCAGAAGCAAATGAACTTATAATTATCAAATCCACATCTTCCACCACTTTTCTCACAATGTTTACAATCAGGTGCAATCCAATTCAAAAGAAACCCCATCTTCAAAACATCAGTGTAATCCATTTTCAACAAGCTAGTAAAATTATAAGTAGCATTCAACTTCAGTGGGGCATTAACCATAAACTGACACTCATTCAATGAATAATTCTTGTGTTCCAATGCCTCTTTATGAAAAACAGCAAAAGAATAATGTGTAACATTTTTTGCACAGTCAATATCATAAGTAGGGTAATCTATAGGTTCTGTGGTACAGTTATAAAAGAAAGAGAGATTGGAGTTTTCAGAACTAAAGGAAAATGGAGTATGGTCAAAACTGTAATTATAGATTGGAGCAGGACATTTATTCTCATAGGAAGCTATGTTGGCTGCAGTAAATGAAGAGTTAGAGTAAGAGATGTTTTTTACTATAAGGTCATAATTGGAAGTTTTGAGAATTGGATTGTTGTTCATGCATGTGATCTCAAATTGAGGATAGCCACAAAATGAATCTTGTTCATAAGGAATCCAAAAAGGATACTTAATAGGGGGGCCATTTCCACAGCTTTGAGGTTTGCATGCCTCAAATTTTGGATTAATAGATAGAACTTTGGTAACCAAGAAGAAGATAATGGTTATGATTTGGATCATTTGGAGGTTTAGAATTTGAAAGGTTGAAGTGAAGGAGAGAGGAGAAGAGAGTATGAAAGAGGTGTGAGGGAAGCATTTAGAGGAAAATTCAAGATGGTAGCATGTTGAGGAAAATTCAATGTGGTAGGTAAGTGTGTAATGTGGAAATTCTGTCACCAAAATATGTTACAAATTACTATTGAAAAATATGGTTGTGATTGGTGTTTGAAATGACAGAAGAAGACAAAAGAAAAAAAAATCATGTAACAGATAACCAGAAATTGGCTCCTTTTGCAAAGATATGAAGTAGGCCAACTATCTATATTTGTTTTCCTGAACTGGTAATTAGTAGATTTGTGAACTTTGATAAGTTGTTTTTGGTAGTATTATTATAGGTAGGTGTGTCCTAACACCAGTCAAAAAAGTCAATGGAAAGTAGCTGATTTCAATAGACAACCAAACACGATACATAGACACTTTAATTTAAAAATTGAAAGTAATTGAAGTATATGTGTCGGTGTTAATGTCTGACACGACACATATCGGTCACCTAACACGTCTTAAACCTAAAGTGTCGGTGCTACAGAGCTCACAACCCGTACGAGAATGCTACTGTTTTGATTTTTTACGCGAGATTACTTTTAAATATACCGAAGGAGTGCAGTAAAGAAATGTCTCGAGTGAACATGTGAAACTAACACTCCTCCTAATATTGCCAATTAAATTTTTTTGGATGTCCGCATCATCGTCTCCATAAAATTGACATTAATTAATACTCTAATTAATCAATCCATGAGTAGACAATTGCAGGGTTTCGTACACTAAAATAAAAACCAACAATCAATTTTTTTTGGTCTTTTGGTTGTCCCCCATTACTTGCTTAACTAGATAACAAATTAATGAGGGATGCAATGAATTGTAGGCTTCATTTAAATAAAAAATTAATGTATATGAAATTTTCACAGTAATATTAAAATTGATTAAACTTTTTGAGTGGATGATTTTAATTAGTGAAAAGATTTTGTAAGGAAAAGTCGGAGAAAGCAGGAAATGAAGTCCGTGATAGTGAAAGACGTGTTGGACCAGAAAGTAAGAAATCAAAGACTTTGCAGCATTTCCACACAAATGCAATACAACAACTCTCACCCCTTGATTGACTAATAAAATTACCAATATATCTTTAAGATATAGTTGTTGCCAAGTAAGATAATTAAGTGAACTTGATTTCATGGGAAAATCACATTCCCTGCTTTTCTTTGTTTTTTTGATATTTTTTCCTTTACGGAGTAGGTGAAAATCTCAATCTGGGGGTGCTATTTTATTACTATTATTAATTATTATTATTATTATTATTATTATCTGTGGTAAGCTTCAACCAATTCATTGCTCATTGAAAGGAAAAATCAAATAATTGAAAGGTGGGAAAAGAATTATAGGAAACTTATGATTTAGATCATTTGACAAATTCAAAGGTTGGGTCTAATCAAAGTGAAGCCGTGAAGAAGGAGGCACCCAACATTTGAAGGAGACTAGTAGAAAAAAAAGCCAAAAGACTAAGAAAAATGTGCAGTCAACGAGTGTGGTTTTTCTTAAGGTCAACAAACGTAATCGTCACATAAACCTTAGAAATAATATTGGGAGAATTTGTTGGAAAATACATTTTTGTATCGGTAATATAGACTAAAAAAAATATGAGGATTATTAAATATTTTGACTTTAATTATGCTATTTAATTTTTATTACTCACACCATCAACAAGAAAATACAAATATAATAGAAAATTTCATCTATACCCAAAATTTTAAATCAGAATTGCATTCCAATTCTTGTGATATCAGCAAATATATACACAATCAAATAGACTGATGCAGGTGTCCTAAGATTTATATGTGATAAAGTTATATCAGAAAATTGTTTTTTTTTTGACAAAATATCAGAAAATTGTTAGTATTTTTATTTTGTTAAAAAGCCAAGGACATTACAATACAGAAAAAGAATCCAAGTAAACTAGTTCTAGTTTCTAACAACTTGCTACATCAAGTCTCTAAAATGTGGCTCAAGTGATTGAGTCGATCCAAAGGAAGAAAGAAGGAAGTCATGCGTTCAAATCCTAGCTACTAATATAATCACTAATAACTAAGAATTCCCTGTACAAAAGTTTTTTATAACAAAAAAAACAATTTTAGTTCAATCAAGAAAATAAAGAATACATGTACTAGTAAAGCATTCTCTAATATTATTTTTGTAAGACACTTTCTCTTAATAGTTGACATGTGGATTATACCAAAAATAAGTGGAGCCTACGTGTTTTGGGGAGACTAATCAAATAGTGAGATCTAGTTCAATTTTAACAAATAAAATATAATGTATTAAAGAGTATATTGTTAACCTTCCATCAATAATTAAAATTCCAAAACAAGTTAAAAAAAACTACTATATATTAATTAAAAGAGGATTTAAAAAATAAGAAAAGTACTATAACTTTATCTAACTACTACCAAGTAAACGTGTGATGATGATGATGCAAGAATTGAAGCAAGCAATAACTGCTAAGCAGCTATATGGGGGTTGATGAAGGAATTCGGGGGAATTACCAGGTAGGAACTAACTAGGAAAGTGAGACGCGTGAGTTGATAGAAGTTATTCAACCACAAATTACAGTTGTTGCGAAACTGTAATTTCTAATAATATAATGTTAATTAATATTAATTGGAAAACTATAATTAACAAGAAACTTTTCAGTCGTGTTAGAATGCAGGAGGTTCAAACTCGAGTGTGACTGTGAAATAATATGAGGGGGAGCTAAGCTATGTAAGAGGTATGAGATAAAGAGATGAAAGAGAGACATACTACTTTTTTTGTGAGCAGAAGAACAGTGTGCTTGAGAGGCAATAGATCCATTTTGGCAATTAATATAATGGCATGACTCTATATGTTTATCAAATTCATCAGGAGTATTCCACTTCCAGCTGCTGCAGTTTCCTTCATCAATGCATTTAACACATTCCTCATTCACAAAATACTTCACCTCAAACCCCTTCTCTAAACCTAATTCCAGATCATGACGCTCAATAAAACCCTTTTCATGAAAAGGCTCGAGAGGAAACCCAACCGGCACTTGGATATGTCGCTTGCAACTCATAAGCTTGGTATATTTTTCCAACAACTCAGCTTCCACACCAACATAACAGAAAGCAGCATTCTGATCTCCACACATAGAACCAGAGAAGTCATCAAAGGAACAATCGTAGAATATTGTGATGTTACCTTTCACAGTTGGTGAAAATTGAAACAGATTGGGACTCAAATAAGTATCGTTAAATTGGGGTGAACAAACATTGATGTCGAGATCCGTTCGCTTCATTTTGATGGTGTAATCTGTTGTGTTGATACTGAGTATTGTGAAATTTTGTAACCCAATTAAAATGGTAGTGGTTTCATTATTGTGACAGTTAAGCTTGAATAGTTCGCCTCCACCACAGTTACCGGGTCGTTTCTCTCCTCCCCAGAATGGATACAAGATGTTTGAAATATTTCCGCAGTTGTACGGCTGCTCTATACAAGGTAGATAGTAACCTGGTGGTGGTTGCGGTTGACAGTGGGATTGTGGAAAAGTGATTATCAACAACAAGAAGAAGAAGAAACAGAGGGTGACTATGGAGATATGGTCATTCATTATTGCTTTATTGTTATGTTGATACACTACTATGCGGTTATATAAATATATACTACCATGGCTTTTTCATTCACTGTTTCTTTGTGAAGATTTAGAAGAAGAAGAAGAAGAAGTGATGACCACGATTGTCTGTCACACGACTATAACAGTCGTCCGCGAAATTGCCACTCCTTTTCCTATTTCTCTCTCATCACCTCATTCAAAACCAGGTCAATGCACTTTTTTATTTATCTATAATATATTTCTATCTTTTTGCTACCTTTCAGATCAGTCCAGTCAAATGTTTGTTTTTTTTTAAACATACAAAATGGATCCAACTTTCACATGATGGATCCGGTGAGAATATTTGAGAGTTGGGGGTGTTCAGTGAATAGGGGGTTGTACAAAGTATGAGCCCTAGTTTTTCTTGGTCTATATATTAAGTCCAACTCAAAACACCAGACTATCAATCCGGTTGTTAAAAAAAATAGATTATTGAATTAGGGTAAAGTCGAAAATTCTACTAATAAGCTTAGGTTATTTAAACCTATTTTACAACTAATCCCCGAATAAGAAACTAATCTTTTGATTCTTCATACAAAGGGTTGGTTACTGCCCAAATGAGCGACTCCGAAGAGAACAGAAAAGAAAAGGGAGAGCTATATTACCGATTCTTTCACCATCGTGTTTTTTTGTGGTGTAACAAAGTAGCAAAACGAAAGAAAAGAAAAAAACTAGCTAAAAAACTAGCTTATCTTGTCTTTTAGAGTGAGGGACTCTGAACTTGGAGGGGATAGTCCCAATTTGTATTTCACATTGAGTAAGCTCATTCTTAGCAAAAAGTCGGTCAGTGTATTTATCATAAATTTGTAAATTATAATATTACTAAACTTTTTGTCTATTTAAATGAGATTAGACTAGTTACATATACTTATTTGTATTTATTTATTTGTTTATTTTTGTTTATTTTATATTTGGAAATCATAGTTTATGGAAATCGTGTTCCCTACACAAATAGGACTAACTAGCAAGGAGTAAACTAGTTGACAGGGTCAAATAATGACTCTGTTTTCTACAAACAAATAAAAATTGGAACTTCAGATCAACCAATAGTTTGCATCTTCAATTCATTAAAACAAATTGCATCACACTAATCACAGTCTATTCTTTAATCCCATCTGTAAATGACTAAAAACAAAAGGACAGAATTATATTAAATTGTTTGCAGCATGATGTTTATGTGCATATATATGCAACCCCCAAATGCGGGATTATTATGAAGAATGTTATGCATTACCTAATTTACTTTTTTTTTGCAAACTAATCTTATTGAAGTACCTCCCATGCTCTAATATTTTTTCAGTATTTCATTCAGATTTAATTTCACAATTACATTGTAGTTGTGTCCCCACAGTGGATCATCCTGAGTCAAATGACAACTACCATTAGGGTGTTCAATACCGAACCAAACCAATAGAAAATCACAAACCTAATCAAACCAAACTGAAAAACGCAAAAAACCACTTCTTATTGGTTTGGTTCGGTTTCTTTTTTCATTGCACCGCGCGGTTCGGGTTGGTTCGCAGTTTTGATTACAGAAACTGAACCAAACCAAACCGCAAGTAACACTAAGGCTAATTGACTTACAACCTTTCTTACTAACTTACTAATCCAAATGCAACTAAAACCCAACTCTCACTCACTTACTAACCTAAATTCAATTAATTCTTTGACTCACTTACAAACAATCCATAATGTTATGCTATATTTAAAAATTACAATAAAGTATTTAATTCAAATTCTTTTAAACATTGTCTTAGCTATCTTAAAAGAATTAAAAGAGAGTAATTTATATACTACATATATTTGAGTAGATTTTTTCTTAAAGTTTTATGTTAGCCATTTTTTATATTAGTTAATTTTAACTTCATTTTAAATTATGTTTTATCTTGGAAAAAACCGAACCAATCCAAACCGAACCAACCTAAAATAAAACCGAACCAAACCAAACCGCATGCAATTTTATCTTGTGTTTCGGTTCACTTTTTGTCTCAAAACCGAACCAAACCGCACCGCAAACACCCCTAACTACCATCTATAAATTCAAAGACAAAAAGTAGAGTTGTGAGGTTCAAACTAAGATAATCGCATAAAATATTTAGCCTTTTTTTTTATAACCAAATGTTAGTGAGGGTAGGAGAATGTTAGTTTCCGGGGTTTGAACCCCGGACTTCCTTCTTGAGACTTTGCAACTCCTTCATGTCCCTTAGCTCGCCAACTGAGCTACCTTCCTGGGACAACATGCAATGCAATTGGGGAAGTTTTTATTTGAAAAATTAGTCTCACTTGTTTGGTAATTGTTGCTGTCACGTTTCCATTAAATCATGTATTTTACAAACATCTAATTACCTATGTGACTTTTTAAATGTTTATGCGCTAACTCATATTATTACCAGTTATTCTTTAAAAGTCAATGTTCTCCAACTCTAAGTGGCATTTAAAAATTCAAACACGTTATCTTAGAATTACACAATCATAAACAGCTTGATGCTCTATTATATATAATTTTTGAACTTGTGCATATAATGAAGACAAATATCAATGGGAATCACTTTAACCAAAAAGCACTTTGGATCAAAACATAATCCATTGCCACCAACCATCCAAACATTTATCACTTATAAGACAAGCGCTTAATTAAACTGTTTATTCAAACAAAGTCTAAATACTTTCATAATTAATTGCTTATGTCATATAATAAAATTATCAACAAAATTATATATTCAACATAAGAACCTAATAAAAATTCAGGAGAAGGGAAGAATACATACTCTTATCATTATGAGGCTCTTCTAAATGTGGCAGAGGAGGAGGAGGTAGTTGTAATGGATTTGAGGGTGACATTGATGTTGTTCCATATCCATTAGATGGCTGTGTCGGTAAGGGCGACTGTGTTAGGGTATTAGATGGTTGTGCCGGTAAGGGTGACTGTGTCAGGGTACCAGACTTGAATTTCTCACAATACACTTCGTCTTCGTATTTACCATTAGGACATAGACACATGAATGCATTTTCAGGTGCATTATTTCCACATCTCCCACCAGATTTCTTGCAAATATCACATGCTTGTTCATCCACACCAATACTCCACGAAATCTCAAACCCTTCATCTAAAATATTCACCACATCCAAGTTTTCCTTCAATGAACTTTTTAATACCGGAACCGTGATTTTACTCTTGCACCCCCCATCAAAATCCATGAGGCAAGTAGATACTACACCATAACCATTTGAATATGGATCTTGAGAACTACAACCATAAAATAGAGTATGGTTTTCATCATTAGAAGTGTAGTTGAAGAAATTAAAATCCAAGCTAACATTGATATACTCCTTAGGACATGAAGAAGAATATTGATCAAAACCACCATTCAATAAATCCAACCTTGCAATATTTAAAAGATTAGATTCTTGATTCATATCAATGATATGAAACTTTTGGGAATTGATTTCAATAATAGTATAGTTATTGGGTTGTTGACAATCAAGCTTGAATTTTGGGTGACCACAGTAATTTGATTGGGGATTTCTCCAAAATGGATAACTAATGTTGTTGATGTTTCCACAACTAAAAGGCTCACAAGCTTTGTACTCTTCTTCATCATCACAAGTGGCATATTTTGTGAAGAAGAAAAGTGAGAGAAAGATAATTAAGGTTTTGATGATGAAGGATATAGGAGGTGGAAGAAGAAGAAGAAGAGGAGGCATGTGAAAATTGTGTTTTGATGATAGAATTTTGAAAGCGTGATCAAAATGTGGTAGCTCATTCTAATTTCTATATATAAAAGTCTAACCAAGTGACTTATAACTTGTTTGGCGCCTTCATAAAAATGGCGTTGACTATTTGGAGGGACATAAAAAAATGAGTAGTGTTAAATTTTGGTTTTGCAACCGTATAAATTTGTATAGATCAAATCTTCAAATTAATTTTTAACATATCACTTTGTCTAATGTTTAGTCCATAAAATGTTTTTCATTACTGTTTTATTATTGCGCAGTATTCACTAATTTTGTCGGTGACTAATCTACGCCGAAAAACTTGATTGGTAAGGTGTATACCCGACTTTGCTAGTTTGTGCGGTTCTCCCCTCCTAACAAAGTTTTCGTCACACAAACGCAGGAGGTGTGGTTGAGCGGTTGGGGCTCATCGATCGTCTATTAACCAAGTGTTGAGGGTTCGATCCTCGCCTTGGGTACGGAGCAACTTTAAATCTCTGGGCCAGTTGTCCCACCCTTTGAGGTGTCTCCAATCCAACGAGAGGATTAGTCACTGCGTTCGGCGGTGGATACCTTGGTCTCAACAAAAAAAAAGAGTTGTCGTCACACTCAAGACTCGAACTCCAGACCTTTGGATGAATCCGAGCCCAACTCGGACCAACCCTTGATAGTATTTAGTCCATAAACTATATAAAAACACGTGAAATAATTATTAAAATTTAACTTTCTTTATTAATTTCATTACTAGATTTACCTCTTAGATTAATTAAATTAATGAACAAATATAAGTTTTAAGAATTATTTAATAAGTTTGTATATTTTAGAGAATAAATAAGAGAGATAGTGATACTTTAGAAACTTCAGTTGCTACGTTCATGTTGGATAAAATTTTATGGGTGATTTTCCGTCACATAAGTGATTCTGTGAGCATCTATTTTCCGATTCAATTTAATGACATCAAGACAAACTTGATTATGACGAAGTTTAAAAGCAGTAGGAAAAAAATGTGAGAGAAAGAGAAAGTGGAATTAAAAGCTATGTATATAAGAAAATTTGAAGAGTGTTTACCGCCTATTGTAATCCTATCCGACTCGAGGGATTAGTCTCTGCAATTGTACGCAGAGGGTATCCGGTTAAGAAAGAAAAGAAGCTAATATAAAGAAAAAGGAAAAAAATTACACTACAATCAAGTTTGGATTGACCAAGTCGTTCTGTGCTGAAAAATCGTTGTCCAGAACTCATTGCGCAAGCATCAAGATGATATAAAATACATTATTTGAACTTGTTCACTTCACCTACCAATATTTAATTTCTTAAAATTTTTCCCTTAATTTTTTATTACTCGTTAGAAATATATTTGGGTAGGTTGATACCAAGTATTAAAGTTAACGTAGGGATGCCAATTTAATCAACTTAATATAGTTAAAATGTTGGCTTAAATACAGTTTTGGTCCCCCAAGTTTCACCAACTCACGATTTTGATCCCCCAAGTTTAAATTTCACGAATTTGATCCCTCAACTTTCCCAATTTGTAAAATCAGGGTCCCCCACTAATTTGGTCAAAATTGATGCTGACGTGTCACCCACTTAATCTACGTGGCAGCCATGCTGGCATGCCACAGTGGATTAAAATTAAAAATTGTTATTTTTATTTTAATATTTTGTTTTTATATATTTATTTAATATTTAATAAATACATAATTAAGAAATTAGAAATGAAAAAACACTTAAATGATTGTTTCAGAAACGTGAACTTCTTCTTCTCTCGTGAACTTCTTCTTCTGCTCAACCATTTCATCTTCCACCCATCAGCCTTCTTCTTCCTTCCATCGTGAACTTTAATATTTATTAATTCATAAATAAAACCTATAAAATAACATTGTATTCCTTCTTCTTCCTTCCATCGTGAAAAAACTGAAAGTTTTGAAGAACCCTAAATCCCCAAAAGCTGCTCCTTTTTCTTCCTTCTTCCTTCACGATTCAGAGGTTCAATTCGCCCAGAATCTCTTCGTATCCCCTCACGACCTGAACCCCCATGTCTGAGTACTCTATTTCGTCAAATGGGTCATTGAGAAGAAGACCCCTTCGCTGCTTCTGTGGAAAGGAAGCTCCATTGGTGACTGGTTGGACAAAAGAGAACCATGGGCGTAGGTTTTATGGATGTGGTGAATATGAGGTATGATTTTTGCCATTACACTGTTATTGGAATTTGATCTCTATTTTAATCTCCTCCTACTTTCAATTTTCAGAAATTTGGTGCAAAACAATGTGAATTTTTTGACTGGTATGATCAAGATTTCCCCCCTAGAGCTAAGGAGCTTATTTGGTCCTTCATGAAGAAGGCTGATGGGTTGAAGAACAAAGTTGTTGAATTGAATAGCAATGTTGCTCATTTGAAGAAAAAGGTTACTGAGTTGAAGGAAGCAAAAAGGGCTCAACAAGAAATGAAGAAAAAGAATAACATGTTATGGGGATTTTTGGCAATTTGTTGGATCATTATTTTCATCCTTGTGTTTGCATTAGTTGGAATTTATTAGTGGTGTGGTTTAGGGGTTATTAGTAGCAGGGTATGTTTGTATTGGTGTTTATAATGACTATGTTTGTAGCAGTGTTACTGATTCTAAGATTATAATGACTATGTTATATGAATGGCTTTGTAATGACTATGTTATATGAAATGAAATCTATTGTTACATTTTGTTTTATATTCTGCAGTATACATATATCCATTTATAAGATTATAATTGATTACTGGCTTCTTCTAAGACAGAGTAGGATTCTGCAGTATAAATACAAGTATAAATACAAGATTACAAGATTATAAGATTATAAGATGCATATATTGCATTAACCAAAGGCTCAAAAGGCCATAAATACATTGTTAAGGCTCAAAAGGCCATATTACAGAAGTGGAACACCATATACCAGTACCTAGTTAACTACATATACCAGTTTCTTATAACTGTAGCTGGTTTACATATCACGTGGCATACTAAGATTAACAAAAAGGCAAATAATCCCTTTACAAAATTTTCCATACTTAGATTCACAAAAAGGCACATAGGCCATCAGATACTACTAAGTTCACAAAAGAGGCACATGCCATACAAAAAGACCTATACAAAAAGACTAAGCAGGTTGTGAAACTTGTGGAGCTTGTGATCCTTGTGCTTGTGACTGTTGTGATTGTTGTGATACAACAGCTGGGTTCTTCTTTCTTTTCTTGTTGCCACCTTTTGGTATCACCCTATCAGCAGCTGTCTTACCCTTACATGTTCTAACATTGTGGCCCAAAGTGCCACATTTCCTACATTTCACAGAAATTTGATGATGCTTTGGTAGTTTGTTTTTAGGCTTTGGCTCATCATTAGACTTATTCCTTTTCTTTCTTTGGCCTCCCTGGTGCTCTCCTCATAACCGGTGGTAAGATAGGATCCGTGTTTGTCTCTGGCCATATAGAAAGCTACAAAATATTATATAATATAGAGGTGGCTTCGTACTTGCTCATGCCTACTGGGTAGCATATGGAGAACATTTCAATGAAGCATCTACATTTAGTGGAAATATATAGAATAGAGAATAAATAGAAATATTTAAGGTGATGAAAAGACAGGTGGTTCTAGTGTGAAAGAGCAAACCAAATGTTTCACCGGTGAAACATTAATTGTAGCCGTACGATTTAATCTAAGATAATTCTAATGGTTAGGATTTTTTGAGATTTTTAATCTTTACCTACTAATCTAGGTTAACTATAAATTGGTATTTTGGCCCAAATCACTTCTCTCGGTGCTTTTATTGTAATATGAAAACATTGTTTTCTTCTGAGAAATTGCAATCGAAGTCTTCATCGTTCATCTTCTTTTTTTTTCTCTCTTTGGAAATCTGAGAACGAGAAGGGTCTTCATTGTGGTTCTCACATTCAACGCCACTTCTCAAGCGGATTCCTAGCCACTTTCTTCCTCTTCCTCGTTCTCTATGCTCTCTTCAATGGAGGAGAGTGTTGTTGCTGCTGCTGCTATAGATGCAGGTGTGATAACTCTATTTCATATAGAGTTATATACGCATCTAAACCTAAATAATTGTTTAGAATCAAGTACAATATGTGTTAAATATAGTAGTATGAATAAAATAAACAACATTCAAGGTTTATACTCATGACTTAGCATTTTGTATATATATTGGTATGTTTGATGTGTTTGTTCAGTGCACCTGCAGTTAATGCATCTGCACCGGAAAACAAGCAGTGCATCTGCACTAGATGCAGCTGCACCAGATTACCACAGTGCAACCAAATTTAGTGCATCTGCACCATCCTGCACCAAAGACAGAATTACTCCACAATTGAAGCACCTCAATTCATACCATGGCATAAATATCTCTATGACATCATGCTTAGTCACAAGTCACATGGAGGCACCATGGCAACTTGCAAAAGGATGCACCTGCATCGCATGCAGCTGCACTACATGCAGCTGCACCATCCTGAAAGGGAGGAAAAATGCCAACACCGGAAGCACCTCAAACTCAAAGAAGATAAAGACACCACAAGATGACATCATAATTGGTCACAAATCACATGGGTCACACGGGAACCTTTCAAAGGAGGTGCCTACAATATATGACCATTTGAAGAGTCATCTTATAAAGGACACATGGCTACACCTAATTGGACCATTCTTTGCACTTGAGTGAAAAACTCAAATGGCATCATCAACTTCTGAAAAGTAACCATGGTTAAGTTAACTTTGTCTCCAAGCAAACCCTCACTTGAAGGAAATCTGAAGGCCTATATAAAGGACTCAACTCTTCACTTGAAAGATATATAGATTTTTACATACTTACTTCTTGTTCTTTCTATTTTAGTTTTTTATAGTTTTCAAGTTTATTTTCTTGTAGTTCTTTTTATATTTTCTTAGTGTTAGAAATTAGTTGTAAGCAAATATATGCAAGAGTCTTTCAATTGTTGTAATTCTTACTCTTTTGAATTCTCTTGTACTTTCCTTCATTGCAACATGTTTTCATTCAATTATATTTGCTTTGATATGCTCATCATGAGCTAATTCCCTTAAGTTGGGATGTTCTAACTTTCCAATGATCTTTTGAGGAAAGTTATTGAGTTTTCAAGTGGTGTAAGTACTTTAGTTCTTGTGTTTAAATACTTAATCTTGTTTAAGGTTGATTACTTAGAACAAGTAGAGTTATATTCACTTAATTGGCTTATAACTAGAAATCAAGAACTAAGTAAGGATAAGTGTTTAATAAAGCTTTTTGTTAAACTAGTTTTAATGAAGTTAGCTTGTTAATTCCATGTTAATTCCTAACCTTAGGTTAACATAGTCCTTACAAGAGTGTAGTAAGATCTTAAGATACAAGAGTGTACTTATTTAGCAAATTAGATTATCTGTAAGGGGGCGAGAGAGGCACTGACAACCCTACTCTTTACCGCAAAAAAACAGGATCATAAGAGCTTGTAACGAAACTCTGAAGAAAGTAGCTGACCAGCACACACTGATGCAGCTGCACTAAGTGCAACTGCACCACAAGAAAACACAATACACTCAAAAGTGATTTAGCTTGTGAAGACATCTCAACTTTCATTCTCAACTGATTTCTTACACAATTTACTTGCTTTCTGTTTATTTATTTTCATTTCAACTTCAACCAAAACCCAAAAATCTGAATAGTGTAGTTGCACTAATTTGCATTTCTTTACAATAACATATAAGAGTTAATTCAATCTCTGTGGGTTCGATCTTTTATACTATAACTTGTGACTGTGTATACTTGCACACGTATTTTCGTATACTTGCACACGTATTTTCACACACCAAGGTGCAGGAAAAGAAGCTGTGTCGGTGGGGCTTCCTGCTCCACCTGGTTGGCAGAAGAAGGTTTGAATTCTAATTCATTCTTTTTCGCACTTCTTTGACTATTCAATTTCTAGGCAAATTGAAATTTTTTTAGGGCAAGTTGCTTTTGGTGTTATCTTAATTGCTTGATTCTTTTGAAATTTGTATCTGGATTTAGTTTAATTTTGTAACCCAAATAATAAATAAATAAATCATTTAAAAAATTAAAATTAAATTTTTTTCAGAAAATTAAATTAGATATGAATATTGACCGTCTTTTGACTCTGTGTAGTGTGTAGTTCGTTAACACGTGACGATGTTATACGTCGAGCGAATAATTTAGGCTAAAAAATCGATTTTCGGGCAACCTACTCCGATTGTAATGAAACCACAGCCATTAAATCCGAAAAAAATCAAGGACCAATACTCCCCTAGAAGAAACTTCTTATGGGATTGCAAGGCTCAAAATCCCAAATTCCATCGTTTACTATTTTTTATCAATTTTTTTAATTTTTCATAGTATCCAAAAAATCTAAAAAAATTTGCATAACCTTATTTTGGTTTTATTAGATTTTTAGTGGTGTTTTTATAATTTTTTGATTAGTTTTGCCTCGTTAATGTATTTTTAGTAGCGTTTTTAACCTTTTTTTAAAAATTAAAACAATTTTTTTTAATAACAAGTCGTATATACATAAGGGGTGTATATACGACTTTGTAAAATACAAGTCGTATGTACCCCCACACCTACGTATATACGATTTGTATTTCACCAAATCGTATATATGTAGGTGTGGGGGTATATACGACTTGTATTTTACAAAGTCGTATATACACCCCCCCTTATGTATACACGACTTGTTTAAAAAAAATTCACATATATACGATTTGAATTTTTCAAAGTCGTATATATGTATGGTGAGCTATATATGATTTTTGGTCAAACTTTTTAGGGGTATTTTCGTCCAAAAAATCTTGTGGGGGTATATGGAAAGATGGTGGGGGTAAAAAAAACCAAAAAAGTACTCTTTAAGCTGACAATGAGAGTACCAAATAGAACAGGCCCATGCCTCTCCCACTCTCTCTATTCACCACATACTTTATGAAAATACCAAAATACCTCTAACATTTTAAAAAATTTCTCTCCCTATTCTTCATCCTTTTTCTTCTCCTTCATCTCCTACACACTCCCCTCTGACACCTACACCTCCCCTCTCCACTGCAAACCCTATTCTCCTCACCTACATCCTTAATTAACATTCTACTCATCTTCTCAACATTGGCAACTATAATAAGGTATCATCCTTACCAACTATTTTTCATTTTTTCCCCGAAACTGTGTGTATTTGTTCATTTTCTTTTTACAAAATTGCGCTTGGTTCGGTACATTAGAGCCGAACCGGTTCAGTCAATAACCACTGTACCTTTAAAAATATGTGGTTAAGGGGTTTTTCAAATTTTTTCCCTTCATATTGCATCATTCAGAAGCGCTCATATCTTCAACATCTGCTATACAAATGACCACTTTGTACAGGTATGTGAACCAAAAATTATAATTCATCTATATATTGTGAAAGGTTAGTTAAAATAATAATTATGTTGTCCTTGTAAGGTATTTATGAAGAATGGAAGTCCAATGACCTCGGCCAGTGCGATATGAATGTTAACAGGGCAGCCATAGCAAATGATTGGGACATCCAATTTACGGGTTGCATGCAAAAGTGGATGTCGCTGCTAATAGAGACGAAACCCTGCTTATGTAGTAGACTTAACTAAAGATTAATGTTTAGTTGAATATTTTGTTGGATTTATATTCAAATTTGTATTAAAACGACACATTTCACATGTAATTACCGTCATGTGTTGAATATTTACCATGTTTTTAATTTAATATTAATTTTCCTTATTTAAAGGAAAAACTTTTGTTATAAGAAGATTTATGCTTAGACAGAAACTGTTGTTAGTAAATTAACCTGTCTGTTGCAGTATCAGTAGGGTTCGGTACATTAAAATTGATCTCGTTCGCTGCATATATACTGGACCATTATAAACATGCCACACACTTTGCAACACATCCGGGGCTTCAGGACCAAACCGGTTTTGTTGTAGTGTACCGAACCTATATATTTCTTAACACGGTTCTAATGAACCGCACCCGTTCGGTTCGTAAAGATCGTGCAAATCTCAGTGACCGTTCCACGTGGCTTGCTCGTGTGGGTAATGCTGGAATTTTTGTGGTTTAGGGGTGTGTGGTAAGTAGGGTGTTGGGGAGTTCGAGGGAGCATCGGAAACAACAAGAAGCTAGCCAATGAATACTTTATTCAATTTTTCCAAACAACAGAAACTTTTTCGGCTTGCAGGGGCCAATGGATTAGATGCCCATGCGAGAAATCCATGTGTAATCATGTTAAAAACAAAGGTGAGGCCAAACTTGACTTGTAGAATCATGGGTTATAGCAAAATTATTGGATTTGGACTACTCATGATGGCTAAGTAGTTGTTCCTAGGGTCGATAGATAATAGAACTCAAGATATCAAATGATTATTCTTCAAATATTTAGCAAGATGCGTTTACGTGGTACCATGAACAGATGCATGGGCTGAAGTGAGATATTATTTTAAGACTTTGTGTTTTGCTATGCTGAGGAAAAACAACCTTACTAAGATGGAGTAGGACATTCCATCGATCATATCTAAGTTGGAAAGAGTATTTTTGTTTGGTTTCTTTGATTCTGTAAAATATCTTCCAGTGCATCTCCCATATAAGCTAGACTTGGTGGACATGTTCAATAAATGTGGATGTCTCCAATTATCAGTATAATTTCTAAAACTTTATATTTAATATTTAATACAGTTATGCATATTATATATATATATATATATATATATATATATATATATATATATATATATATATATATATTATTATACTAAACCATGGATATGTCCATGGCTTAGTCCACGTAAGAAAATCATTTTAATGACATCAGATCTGACTCAATTCCACATAAGCATTTCACCATTAGATTCGTTACATGTCAGCGTTAAAACAGGATCCAACGGTTGTTGTTCGTGACATAGTCCACGTGGATCCAATCAACGTCTGTAATTTGTCAAAATTTCGGCTGACAAATGAAGGGCTGGGATTGCAAGGAGTTACAGGTAATTAAAATTCATTATCTGTTGTTTATAACATTGGAGACAAAGGATCTTTAACATTAATTATAGCAATCAACAAATTAGTAGGATCCCTTAAAAATAGGATCAAATGTTTGGAATGAATGTACATTCCTGTATCCAACAATACATATAGCATATAGATGCATAATCCCGACATATAATTGTTCATCACATATTTTATATTTTAGTTATTGTTGATTTATTCTAAATGTATTAAATCTTATAAATTTCATCTAAATGCAATACAATACTAATTCGGAGATGTATATTTAAATTCTCTAAAGCAATAGTTCGAAAAGTAGAATAAAATGGGGACCTCTCAATATTATTTATTAATTCCTAATTAAATATTTCAATTATTTTCAACATAAATGAAATCTAATTATATAATATATTGTTACAAATTCATATTAGTGTCAGGGAATATAGTCATAAAAATATTGCGAGAAAAAATTCGGGCATATATTTGTGATTTGCGAACTTTCGAATTTTGAATTTTAAAAATAATTGCATACAGAACTATCATATTCAGTGGGCTATATGGTCACAAACTAAGATTTTCTACTGATAATTGGTGTCAAACATTATGATAATCATAATAATTAATAATTGTCAATTTTTAAGTTACAAATGAATGTCGACCCGTGCTGGCACGGGTGAATCATACTAGTATATATATATTACGGTAAAGAGCTTATGAAAAGACATGAGGACTCTAGTATATATATATTACGGTAAAGAGCTTATGAAAAGACATGAGGACTCGTGTTCAGTTCCTTCGTGGCCTATTCTTGTTAATTTTTCGCTGCTTTTTAATTTAAGATATGAAATACTAAAAAAACTAAATTGCATGGATCGAACCTGCGACCTATTGGTTGCATAATGGAAGGCTTTACCGTTGCGCTCACCTTGATATTATTATACAATTTGCAACGATTTTATATATAAATAGATATTTGCTATATTACATATCTATTAAAAAAAATTAAAATTAACCTATCCGTTAAATAGATATTTGCTATATAAATAGATATTCATGGTTGACCACCAATTAATATACTCTATCCGTTACACAATATAAGTAAAATTAACTACTTACACACTTCTTAAGATGGATAGTTAATTGCACGTGTTTCTATAAAAAACTCATTTAAAATTTAACTTAATTGTCTAAATTACCCTTCATTCATTTAATTAAAAAACCTCTAACAATTCATTTTCAACATTAAATGAAGAACTTTTTTGGTATAATAGCATTAAATAGGTTTGAGAAAGTCAATTTTTGCTTTTATTTTGTTACAAATTAAAAACCCAAAATTTGCTTATATTGTGTAACGGAAGGAGTACGCTTTTTTTTTTGACAATGAGGGAGTGCACTTTTTATGTATCATTCAAATGAATAAAATTTGTCATTAAAAGCTATTAATGACAACATATTAAAATGACTGAAGTTTTTAATATTTCTACGTATAAGTATTTAATGTTGCAATAGGTATTAAATTCTTTCTTTTACCAAATTAAATGCTACCTTGAGAAAAAAACGTAAAAAATGAAGGCACGTTTCCTATAAAGTGATCTACAAAACTCATTGCAATCCACACTCAGTTGAATTACAGTAGTTGATTTGCTTCTATTTCCTTTTAATACTCCCCATGGCAAACAAAAACACCATTCCCTCCTCTTCCAACCATGTCTCTTTTTCTTCGAAAAACCATTCTTCTTGGCTTGGGCTTGCAGATTCTCATGGTCATGCCACTCCCCCTCAACTTCATTTTTCCAATAATGAATCGGGTACCCGCGAAGGTGATGGTGGGAAAGAGATGCCGATGAAGGATCGCCATTTTTCGCGTGCATCATCATCATCGATGATTGATGACATCATTAACGATATTAGCCAAAACCCTCTGCTCAAAATTAATCCTATTCCTTTTCCCAAACAACCCATATCTGATTCTTTTCATCCAACCCTCATTAGTGTGAGCTCACAATCACAACTAGCACATGAGAATGATACTAGCATTCTCACTATCAACCCTTCACTAGGGCTTTGTTTGAAGCAAATCAAAACCCCAGTTATTGCTACAACAGTACCAGCTGATCAAGTTAGCAACGTTAATAACAATGGTGATTCAGCTTCTGCTGGCGGTCAAATTCGCAGTGCTCCATACAAGAAAAATGGACCATACACGTGTCCGAGGTGCAACCGGGTGTTTCCCACCTCACAGAGCTTTGCTGCTCATGCTAGCAGTCATTATAAGAATGAAACAAAAGATGAAAAAGAGAAGAGGATGTCCTCCAAAATTCGAAAGAGAAACCATCGCTCACAAATGGTGAACAATGTACTCACTGTTGTTCCTGTTTCTTCTGAGGATCAAGCTGCTGCAAGTGGAGCTG
The DNA here is from genome assembly GCA_963573325.1 of Astragalus glycyphyllos. Taxonomy (NCBI): domain Eukaryota; kingdom Viridiplantae; phylum Streptophyta; class Magnoliopsida; order Fabales; family Fabaceae; genus Astragalus; species Astragalus glycyphyllos. The sequence continues at coordinate 4,030,054 of OY754313.1, read as the reverse complement.
CTCAAACAATTGCTAGGGCTGAAGTTGATCAAGATGGGGCTGCTCTTCCTTCTACAGCTCATGTTGAGGGTGTCAAAGTCAAATCGGAGCCTAAAGATGTATGAAATATAGACTTATTTTAATTTACTTATCGTCTATTACCATTGTTTTTACCTTGTTTCTTGTTTGGTCCTTAATTAATATTTTGTGTACTCAGCATATAGTTAATTATGTGTTCTAAACTTTAGTACTTGCTTTGTGTCTTTGTTGTTCGGTTCTTTCATGATTTTTATAAGTAAAGTAGAGGAGAATATCGCCTCTCATCAAAATTTTATATATGAACTTGTTATGTTGAAATTTTCTAAATATCCAAGTCACCTTAGATTCATAGATAAAGGGCTTTCCAACTTTATATCTTGTTGGATAAATAATTCACCTTGCAATTTGCATCATAGTTTGATAAGAAATTGAGAGAAACACCTTATGTTGGTTTAATTGGTTGGGAAATGAAAATAACTTGGTTTGACGTAATTGCGTTCTCGAATTTCATGATTTTTGTTGAACGCAATTGGTTTGATGCAAAATTGGTTGAGAAATGAAAATAACTTGGTTTGACGTAATTGGTTGAGAAATGAAAATAAGACGCAAAACATGTTTTATAGATGTGAATCGCTTTTTCACAGTGTTTTGTGTTTTAAGCGCTTTTCAGAACAAAATACTTGCCATAGTCTGATTTTTGTTGAGTTTCGAGCATTTTAGGATAAAAAATCGTTCAGTTTGGTGCTCTATAGCAAAATCGACATTGTTGATATTGAAGGTATTTTGAACTTCTAATTCAAGATTTTAGTTTCAGAAGTGTTTTTGCGCATAAGCATCTTTCTGAGCTTAATTTTGGTTCCATTAAATTCCTTAGGAAATTTTATTCACGTTAGAGTCCAGTTTCATTCAGTTTGGTCACGTATTGCATGAGTTATTCAAGAAACAAAAAATCAAATGGAGCTTGGTGTACTTGAAGACATTCATAGTGTTCGTCATTTTTCTGAATTTTTGTTTTAAAAGACCAAACAGAAACAGATATGAAAGATAAAGGACCAAAATGAAAAAATAAAAGATAAATGACCAAACTGACTTGGTTATGAAAGATAAAGGACTAAAGTGAGAAAAAATGACCAAACTGAAACTATGGTCAAAGATAAAGGACCAAAAGTGCAATTTAGCCTATTTTAATCCAATGGCTTAAAGGTGTTTTTCGTCCTTGCAAATATAGCGATTTTCTAAATAAATCTATGAATTTATTTTAAAGGGTCCTTGCAAAATAACTTTTTTTAAATATGTGTTTCTATTGGTGATTTGTTACCGAAAATGCTTACGTGGCTAACAGAGTGTTGATGTGTTATTTTTTTTTTAAAAGTGAGTTGGCATGCCACATAGGATATTACATCATACACTAAATTAAAAACAAAACCTTAAATCCCCAATCCCTCTTCTTCCTCTTCTCCATCTTCCCATTCTTCCACCTCTCATCTTCATCTTCACACATGTTAACAGGGATGAAAAACATTTTTATTCCTAATCTAATCTACTATATAAGAGACACACACATAAGAATGTAAAATTTTACCGTCAAAATGATGAGGTGGTACAAATCTAAATGTCAAGTTTGGTAATTTAACTAGCCCTTTTTTCTTATATAGATATAGATAATAGAAATATTTGCATGAACTTCATTAGCAAAGTTAAATAAGTCTAATTCATTTTGATAAAACAAAAGCAAAGTAAGCTTGCAAGATGGAAAATCTCTACTCATCAAGCCTTACATCCCATACGCTTATTTCCCTTACAAATATAAGGAAAATAATGGATATAAACATATAACTTGTACAAGATGTAATTTTTTCTATTAAGACGACCAAAAAATGGATATAAACATATAACTTGTACAAGTTCTCCCGTGTGTTTGGTAGGAGGGAGGGAGGGAATAGAGTGACTTTCTATTGTTTGGTTTAGGAGAGAAATAAAATAGAGAGAAAGGAATGGAAGAGAGAGTGACAACTGACAAACAATAAAAAGTCACTCTCGCTTCTATCTTTTTCTTCTACAAAACACACTCTTATGGTCAAATCAATGCATCTCTATAAAATATCCAATGTTGACCACCGATTAAAATGCATTTTCTATGTATTATTCAAACTGATAGACAGTTGAAGACCCGAGACTTAGGGGGTGCAAAAAAATTCTTTATCAAAAACACTGGTCCATCAGATTGTTTAATTTTTTTTTCAAATATCCTCACTTAATTTACTAAAATTAAGGAATCGGGTTATCTAACTCCAAATTTATTTAAGAGTAAATCGTCAAATTAGTCTCTAAAGTATAGAAAAATAAGAATTTTTCCTTAAAATTACTTCCTAAAATTTTATAAATAGTCTCTAACAGAGATTAATAAAACAAATTTATCAAAAATTGAGTACAAATATAAAGATACTAGTACAAGTTTAAAATTTCAGGGGATTTAAAATAATTTTTTATAAAGGTACTAGAACTAATATTTTTTTTCAGGGGGTCCAACTGAACCCCTTAGAACAATGTAGGTCCGCCACTGCTTGATAGAAATTGTCATTGAAAGTGATTAATGACAACATATTAAAGTGACTCTAGTTTAATATTTTTACGTCTATCGGTAATTAATGTTTCTGTTATGGTAATGTTTCTATATGCTATTAGCACTCCTAAAGGGGCCCATTTTCTCACTGGCCCATCTTCTTAGGTGAGCCCATAATTCAACGCTTCAGATGCAGCCAACACATCCAACGGTTCATAATCATTAGGTCAACACCATTCAAAGCCTATAAATACCACATTCAATGCTCATTAATGGTAAGCTTTTCTACTCATAACATACTCTGCTTGACTAACTTACTGACTTGATCGTCGGAGTGTCATTGCAGGGCCAACAACCCAACCTCGACCGGAACGTTGAAGATCAAGGATCATACCTACCAACTACTTCGAGTCGACCTCTAAGGTCAGGAGTACGGTACAGAACATTGGCGACCACAGTGGGAGGGTCAGTACTCAGACCTCGTCCCTTTACCTTGATCGACAATGGCTCCGGTCCTACGTCCGAAGGCAACTAACCTGGCAGTCGAGCCTGTGGCCGACCCTGGTCAGCTAGTACTACTAGAGACTGTCCCTCAGGAAACTCCAGAGGGACATGTGCAAGACGTCCCGAATTCAACTCAAGATCAGCTTCAACATCCGAACAACAACTTCGTGCTGATCCCTGCAAGTTCGGTAAGGAACCGACTTCCGCCCCTCCTCCGGTTTCGGCTCCGCCGGCGCTCTCCGTTCCGGCCGACGCAGTCCAGCAGCTCGTGCGACTACTGGCTCGGCAGGAGCTGGCCAATCAGGCTAGAAGTTTCCGTTTCACTGAACTTGAAGCAGATGTGGCTGAACTTCGGGCCCGGGGGATCGCCGACCAAGGCTCCTCAGAACCGGACTCTCCTGAGAGAAGGAACCCGGCTCGTAGGAGGAACCAATCTCCATCAAGAAGAAGGAATCACAGGTCCCCATCCCCAAACGATCAGTTACGGCATCGCTCGCCCCGACCGCATTCATCCTGGGCTTCGTCGTCCCCACGTAGGCGGTCGAGGAGCAGGGGGAATTCACCCAAGGAACAGGCACGACGCGTCGACCCTCATCGTCGTCATCGAACCCCTTCGCGAGCACAAACATCCAAGCGAAAGGGACCTTTTACGGAGGATATCGACAGCTACCGAGTCCCTCGGCACCTAAAAAAACCACCTGAAGGATTGAAGACCTACGACGGGACTGATGACCCAGACAGACATCTCGATCAGTTTGACCATATCATGCAATATAGGAACGTCCCAGCCAAAATGAAATGCCGGATCTTTCCCTCAACGATCGACAAATTAGCGTCGGAGTGGTTCCGATCCCTGAAGCCAAATTCCATTTCAACTTGGGATCAGCTGGCAAAGATGTTCAGCGTTCACTTTAACTTCGCCAAAAGTAAGCCCAAAAACAAGATCGTACTAATGTCCGTGGTGCAAGGTGAGAACGAACCTCTGAGAGATTACATTGAAAGATTCAATAGAGAAGCCTCCCAAGTCCGCAACCTGGACGACGCGTTCCGGATATTTTTCATGACCCAAGGGCTGCTCCCCGGAAGTCCGTTCAAGAAGCACACCCTCAGGTGGGAACCCAGTACCTTGCAAGAGTTTCTCGAAATATCGCAATGCTTCATCAACGAAGAAGAAAGCGGCAAGACCGGGAAAGTCCTAACACCGATCGAGCCTTCAAAATCACGGAACGAAAACCCTCGCCAGAACGACAACCGAGGGTACGACGGTCGAGCCAATCGAGATCCCCGGTCTCGAAATCGTCATAACTCTTATACTGAGCTTAACGTTTCCAATGCACAACTCTATGGCGAATGCTGGGACGTAGAGTTTAAAGATGTCAAACCTCCCAAGCCTCTTCCACACCGTCCAGGCCAAAGGCTCAATAAGTACTGTCGGTACCACCGGAGTAATGGTCATGAGACGAACCACTGCAACGCCCTCAAGGACGACATTGAAGATCTAATCAAAAGAGGAAAACTGTCTACTTATGTTAAGAAGCCCGGAAAGGAGGCAGCCGAGATCAAACAAGAGAGGGAGACTACTGTCAAGAAAGGAAGGAAGAATGCGAGCTCTGATGATGATGAACCCGACCCCGGACGACATAAGGGTCATCCCGTATTGATGATGATCTCGGGAGGTTTCGAACACCAGGAATCCACCAGAACCATGAAGCGAAAATGGAAGGAATTACTAAGTGTGGCGTCAACTTCAACGACCCCGGCCACATCAAGCCGACCGTTTTTGTCGTTCGGAGACGAAGATCTAATTGACGGGAAGCCCAACAAGCACATACCTTTGATAATATCAGCCATGATAGCTAACAGAGATGTTAGAAGAATCTTGGTAGATCAGGGGAGCTCGTCAGATATACTTTTTCTTGGCCTTCTGGACAGAATGGAGATCGACAGGGATGATCTCACCCCTTATTCAGGATCGGCTCTTTCTGGCTTCAATGGATCTCGGACTAAACCACTCGGCCACATCGAGTTGATGGTATCCTATGGAGAGGAACCGTTGGTAAGGATGATCAAAACCAAGTTCCTAGTTTTACCTTGCGAATCCATCTACAACTGTATCATCGGTAGACCGACTCTTGGGAAACTCGGGGCAGTAACTTCAACCACCCATCTGAAGATGAGGTTCCACTCTCTTTGTAACAAAGTAATCACCATAAAATCCGACCTGGAATCAGCTGCGAGATGTTTTTTCCTGTGGACTAAAGCTGAGCAGAAAGCTCGAGACGCGGAAGGGGTTCCACCTCCGGAAAATCCCGATCATCCAAGAGCGGACAAGGGACGATCTAGCGAGGTGAATGCGACGGATTTGGATGCTAGGTATGACCCAGATAGTTCGGAGGAAGAAAGCGATGACGATTTGGCAAAGGAGTTAAAGAAGAAAATGAGAAGACCCCAACCTGACGGAGAATTTCTCCACATCCAGGTAGGGAAAGACCCCACAAAGGTCGTCAGAATTGGTTTCGACCTAGCAGAAGGAAACAAGAAGAATCTCATCCAATGTCTCCAAGATCACGCTGATCTGTTCGCATGGTCGGCTGAGGACATGCCCGGAATCCCTCCAGAGGTCGCATGTCACCGGCTAGCCGTCAACCCGGGAGCGAAATGGGTGGCCCAGAGGAAAAGAGTCCAAGGTAGGGAGAAGGCAGTTGCAGCTGCCAAAGTGGTGGACGACCTCATCAAAGCAAACTTTATCACCGAGGTAAAATACACGACCTGGTTGTCTAACCCTGTTTTGGTTAAAAAGAGCAACGGGAAATGGCGTATGTGCGTAGACTACACGGACTTAAACAGAGCTTGTCCAAAAGATGCCTTTCCAGTCCCCAGCATAGATCGTCTGGTTGACAACGCATCGGGTTTCCAACTCTTATCCTTTATGGACGCATACTCTGGTTACAACCAGATCGCCATGCACCCCCCTGATCAAGAAAAGACGGCCTTCATGACGGACCTTGGGAACTTTGCATACAAGGTCATGCCTTTCGGTTTAAAAAATGCTGGTGCCACTTACCAAAGAATGGTGAACAAGGTTTTCCAAGGGCAGATTGGGAGGAATGTAGAAGTCTACCTTGATGACATGATTGCAAAGAGCACGGAAGGAAACCTTCACGTATCCGATCTTAGAGAGATTTTTGCTGAGGTAAGAAAGAATAGCATGAGGCAGAATCCTGAAAAATGCACTTTCGGGGTCCGAGCTGGAAAATTCCTCGGATTCTACCTCACTGAAAGAGGGATTGAGGCAAATCCTGACAAGTGCAGGGTAGTCACGGAAACGCGCACCCCAACAACGAAGAAAGAAGTCCAAAAGCTCAGCGGCATGATCGCCGCCCTATCTCGCTTCATCTCGAATGCGGCTTTCAAGTCTCTCCCTTTATTCAAGTTGTTAAAAAAGGAAGAGAAGGAGTTCGGTTGGACTGACGAACAAGACCGAGCACTTAAGCATCTCCAGAAGGTACTATCCGAACCTCCGATCTTAACCCGGCCCAATGAGGGAGAGATTCTATACCTGTACTTATCGATCTCGGAAGAAGCATTGGGGGCAGTTCTCGTAAGAGAGACCGAGGTCGGGCAAAGCCCAGTTTACTTTGCAAGTAAAGTCCTACATGGGGCCGAAGTTCGTTATCAAAAGATTGAAAAGATAGCGCTAGCTTTAGTCGTCGCAGCTCGGCGTCTTCGACCTTACTTCGTGGCTCACCAGGTGGTCGTGCGGACTAACTACCCTATCAGACATATACTGCACAGACCTGACCTAGCGGGTCAGATGATAAAGTGGGCGGTCGAGCTTTTAGAGTTCGGGATTAAGTACGAAACCAGGGTTGCTTTAAAGGCCCAAATCCTCGCCGACTTTGTAGCTGAGATGACACCTACTGACCCCGAGAACAAGATCTGGGCCCTACATGTGGACGGATCCTCGAACCCCAAGGGAAGTGGTGTGGGCATCATGTTGGAAAGTCCGGATGGGGTGGTCATCGAGGTATCCCTAACCTTCAACTTTCAAACTTCAAATAATCAAGCAGAATACGAAGCTTGCATTGTGGGTCTCCGACTAGCAATCGACCTCCGAGTCCCTCGGATTTGCTTGCACACCGACTCTCTCTTGGTGGTCTCCCAAATTTCTGAAAAGTATGAGACGAAGGATCCGACGTTGCAGAAGTACCTGGTCTGTGTGCGGGAACTATTATCAAAATTCGAACAATCAGAAGTAAAACACGTACCGAGGTTGGAGAATCAGAGGGCTGATATTCTTTCAAAGCTCGCCAGTACGAAAATCCCTGGAAATCACAGGACCATCATCCAAGAAACGCTTCACCAGGCCAGTGTTCCTCTTGAAACCGACTTGATTTTGACTGTGTGTGTGTTGGAAGAAAGCACAAGCTGGATCCGGCCGATCTTGGACTATATCAACTCCGGTCAAGAACCAGCCGACGAAAAGACAGCCAAACTCATCAGAAGAAGGGCTTCGGCATTCTCAGTGATCGATGGGACTCTATACAGAAGAAGCCTATCTTCCCCCCTACTAAAATGCGTAGAAGGAGAAGAGGCTGATTATATTTTGAAAGAAATACATGAAGGGATTTGTGGCCAACATCTTGGAGCTCGGTCTCTAGCTCGAAAAGCCCTCCGTTCCGGTTTTTTTGGCCCACCATGGACGCCGACGCCAAGAACTACGTTAGGAAATGCAAGAAGTGTCAGATCCACGCCCATGTCCACGTCGCTCCACCTAATGATCTGACGACCTTATCCTCTGCATGGCCGTTTGCGTGGTGGGGGATTGATCTATTAGGGCCCTTCTCAGCAGCCCCCGGGCAGGTGAAATACCTTATAGTGGCAGTCGACTACATGAGCAAATGGATAGAAGCAGAGCCCTTGGCCTCCATCACGGCAAAAAACTGCATCAAGTTTTTTAAGAAAAACATCATGAGTAGGTTCGGGATCCCCGAAGTTGTGATAACGGATAATGGGACTCAGTTCACCGACGCTGGTTTCAGAAAGTTAATGGCCGACCTTAAAATCAAGCACCGGTTCACATCGGTAGAACACCCCCAAACCAACGGCCAAGTCGAAGCAGCAAACAAGGTCCTCCTCAACGGCTTGAGGAAACGTCTTGACGACGCCAAAGGCAATTGGGTCGAAGAATTACCATACGTCCTCTGGGGTTATAGGACGACCCCCCAAAGCTCGACAGGAGAAACACCTTTCAGGCTCTCTTATGGCAGCGAGGCAGTCATCCCTTACGAAATTGGGGAACTGAGCTGGAGGACGTCACACCCCAAGCCGCGGGATGAGAACACCCAAGCCCTCCTGTAGGAACTCGATCTAATCGACGAAGTCCGAGGACGGGCCTCTCTTAGGGAAGCCGTTGTAAAACAAGGAGTGGCAACTCGGTATAACGCTAAGGTCGTCCCAAGAGATTTTGAGGCAGGGGATTTAGTGCTTCGAAGGGCTGACGTCGGACTAAAGAACGCCGGTCAAGGGAAACTCGCACAGAACTGGGAAGGACCCTACCGTGTCAAATCCAAGACCGGCAACGGAGCTTTCTCACTTGAGACCCTCAGTGGAAAGCCGATTGAGCGAACTTGGAACGCAACCAACCTGAAGAAATACTATGTTTAAGAACTCCTTTGCATCTATTTAAAAGTCCTTTCCTCGAAAGGCAATTTTCTCCCTAAGGACACCACCTCTTGGCGTGCCAACCTGCTGTAATGATTCACTCATCGATTAAATGGCACCCATGCCTACGTTCATAACATCTTTATTTTTTCAAATAAGATAAATCGAACAGGGACCGACCTCCCCACGACCATGTCGAGGTCGCGACTCCATGCCTACGTTCATAACATCTTTATTTCTTTAAATAAGATAAATCGAACAGGGACCGATCTCCCCGCGACTCCATGTTAAGGTCGCGACTCTTTAAAACTAGTTAGATCCAAGCCGAGTCTTGGTAAACCGTTTTAACGAGAGTTGGTTTTCAGGAACCAAGGTTTCCAGAACAACCATTGGCCACAGATGCCAAGATCCCAAAAGGGCGAGTTAAATCTGGGCCGAGTCTCGGTAAACTGCCCTGAGGACGACGTACGTGACTTGCAAATTTAAATGCATTCATTAAACGATGTTGAATATCAAGCAAGCATCCGACGATAAAAACTTAAAAAATACAAAGATGAATTTCTTTACAGACCATCTCGGATACGGCCGAGTCCTCAAGTTTTGAATGGCATGCTCGTATTGTCAGAAAAGAAAACTAAGCAAAGTTCTGGGTCTATGCAAGATCGTTTGGCGATGCATAAACCTAGAACTTCTGTAAAAAAGTTGCTGCAACCAGCATCAAGCGTCAGGGGAAGGAAAGATCACGGCCTTCGCCTTCGTCTTCATATCTGTCCTGACGATCCGATCACCTTCCACTTCATGATCGGCGTTGATGATCTTGTCATCCAACTGCAGGGAAGGATGGACCAGAGCGATCTGCTTCAAAGCCTCTTTAAAACCATCCTCATAAAGGCCGACGACTTCTCGAGCAACCTCTTGAGCCTCCTCCTGACTCTTTTTAAGAGCGATCTGCGACCTTGCAAGCTGGGATCGCAAAACAGCGATTTGAGCTTCAGGATCAGAGCTGACCTCTGCTTTATCCTCCTCAGCTGACAATTTCTTCTGAAGCTCGGCTATCTGACCTTCGAGGCTTCCCACTTTCTTTTTGAACTCTTCCTCCGACGCCTCCAAAACCGTGACTTGACCTTCCAACTCTTTAACCCTAGCTTCGGCATTCTCGGCCCTTAACAAAGCAGCGTTTCGGGCCTCTTCGACACTTCTCTTACCCTTCCTCAGTGCCTCAAGATCGAAGTTAGCCTTGTCCAGAGCAGTGGTCTTTGCGCTCAGCTCCTGCAGGGTTTGAAAGTTTTTCTCTTTCTCTGCACTCACCAACTCTGAAAAAAGAACATAAAGGAGAATAACTCAGAACTAAAGTTCGAACAATGTAAAAGAAGAAGTAAGGTCAGTTCACGACATTACCTTTAGCTCGTTTTTCAATCTTCTCTTTCTGGACCTTGTGCACCTCAGCCAGATTCAAGAAGACTTGCGCAGAGGTCGCGACAGGATCGACCCGCCATTCCTCAAAATTCTGCTCCAGAAATTCCTTTGACAACGGAACGGCTTTCACCTTGTGTTTTATCTTTTTGGAGTCTTTGACCTTCTTAACACTCTGCCCGACCTCAGGCTCGTCACGTTTCCTTTTTTCCGATGGACCAACATCGGTAGAGTTTTTCTGCAGAGAGGCAGGGGCAAAAGACTGCACTTTCTTCCCCCGATCTTCTTGACCAACGGCGTTCAGATCCCCTTCTTTGACGATGCTGAGGGGAACAGCATCGGGGATATGTTCAGCGTCCACATTGAGTCGCGAAGAATTCTGGAATCATCCTCGATATTCACAGCTTCCTCGACCTGCCTAAAAGCCAACTTCTTCATCCTAGCGAGCCTCTTCGAAGCCATAGTATCTGCAAGATAAAACAAAAAAAAAAGAAAAATTTTCAGACAACTTCGTTAGGAAATGAAAGGACACGATAACGGTCTTAAACAGACCTAGAACTCTTTGCACGTCGCGCTTCTTAGCAGCCTTGACAATAACGTCGGTAGGAATGCCCCTATACTTCGCCTTTTTGAAAGGGATTTGATCAGAAATGTAGGTCAGGATCTGTTTGCATAAGAATGTGTAGATCGGTTATAATGCCCGTTGCTCCAGCCAATGGGAAACTTGGTGGATTCCAGCGTCCGACCATCAGCCCCAAATCTCCCCACACAGTCCACAGCCTTATCATTCACAGGCTCCACCCAGTAGAAAAATTTCTTCCAGTCACCTCGCAAGGAATCAGTATAAGCTCGGAAGATCTTTGAACCTCTCCTTGATCGGAAACTCACATGCTCGCGCCCGAAGTTAGCAGCCTTCTTTTTGCCGCTGTTCCGGTTAAGCTCGAAAAGGTGAAAGAGTAACACGGGCGACACCGGTCTCTCCAAATGTATACACAGGAGCTCGAAGGCTCGAAGGAACGCCCATGCATTAGGGTGCAGTTGAGAAGGTGCGACATCCAACCTAGCCAGTACAGTTTGCTGAAGACAAGTGAAAGGAGGTCGAATGTTCATGTCCTTAATCGTCACGTGGTACATCGTAAACTTAAATTCCCCGGCCCAAGTAACCACGTGCTCGCCGTCCCTTATCCCTTTGACCCTCCAGATTCTACCTGAACGACCATTAATCTTCTTCATAACAGCTCCGAGATTATGAAAAGATCGATAAATCGACTCCGTCTCCAACATTGAGCTCGAAACCCAATCATAAGGGCGTGCTTCCCTGGCTGAAATATTTAAAGCACCAGGGCCGGTGCTGGAATATCCATCTACAGACATAGCCGAAGATCGACTGATTCCTCGAGGGTCGCTGTTGTCTTCTTCTTGATCAACAGAAGCGCCACCAGAAGAATCATCCGTCTCAGTTTCAGCCTCGTCCGATTCCCGAATTTGAAGACTCCCTTGGTTTTCGCCAGATTGGATTTCTTCCTCAGACATGTTACCCTCTCGATCTGAACCTTCGTCGTCGCCATCGTCTTTGTCATCGCCATCATCATTGTCGTCGTCATCACCGTCGTCATCGCTATCTTCTTCCTCGCCTCGATCTCCGGATGCTTCGTCGTTTGCTTCGACAACCTCGGTATCAGGCGTAAGATTTTCAACATCCACGTCTTCATCGGCCTACTCACTCGTCGGAGCCAAATCCAGATGATCTTGTTCGTCTGGAGTGGTAGATTCGATCCTATCCTGAGCATCGGGACCATCGACAGGATCTTGTCGGAAAGCTCCATCAGGAGCTCCATCGCCAGGGGGCCCGTCCGAGGCCATTTTTCTTGCTAGCTCAGGAGGTTTGGCGGTGATTTGTCTCGGAGTTTGCTTAGTGACCGCCAGATCGGACCTGCAGAAATGGGGACGAGTTGTCAGGGTCGAAAGTCTTAAATGGGTCCGCGAACAAGTCGGTACCCGACCCGACGGCCCCCACTCTGAGGGATGTTGGCGGGTCAGAAGAACTCAACCCCCTTGCATAAATAAAGACAAAAAGGGAAGTAATAGGGACTAACCTCGTAGAAGGCGCGAGAAGGGTGTAGGATCGAGAGGAAATCTCGCTTTGCGATCCCGAACGATTGAAATCCACTGGAAAGCTCCGACCCTCGCCACCTTATGCTTGCTCGACCAAATTTGATCAACAAGGTCGTCAGTCAGAGCGTTGGTGATCTGAAACGAAAAAAAAAGGGAAAGACTGACTCCCTATTTATAGTGGGCTGGAAAAATTAGGCCTTGAACTGAATCGACAGGCCCAATCGGTGGATTTTTTGAACTGTGCGCGCGGCTCGAGGCGTCACCATCATTAACAAACATCAAAAGGCGTGCCCTGTCAGAAGATGCATTTAATGCCCTGGGCAGAGCACGGCGCGTTTTCCAAACGCGTCGTCTTTTGAATTCTGCCAAGAACGGCAAACAACGATGAAGCTCGGGCGTTTCTAATTCGGGTACACTAAGGTCGCAATACGCCCACGAGTCATGCAAGTCAAGGTCGACTATCAAACGACCAGACTAGGGGGGGCAACTGTTATGGTAATGTTTCTATATGCTATTAGCACCCCTAAAGGGGCCCATTTTCTCACTAGCCCATCTTCTTAGGTGAGCCCATAATTCAACGCTTCAGATGCAGCCAACACATCCAACGGTTCATAATCATTAGGTCAACACCATTCAAAGCCTATAAATACCACATTCAATGCTCATTAATTGTAAGCTTTTCTACTCATAACATACTCTGCTTGACTAACTTACTGACTTGATCGTCGGAGTGTCATTGCAAGGCCAACAACCCAACGTCGACCGGAACGTTGAAGATCAAGGATCATACCTACCAACTACTTCGAGTCGACCTCTAAGGTCAGAAGTACGGTACAGAACAGTTTCAATAGGTAATAAATTCTTTCTTTCACCAACTTAAATGCTACCTTGAGGAAAAAAAATGTAAAAAATAAATGTGAGTTTCCTATAAAGTGATCCACAAAACTCATCGCAACCCACACTTAGTTGAATTATGATCATCAATTTTCTTCCTTCAGATTTTTTTGTATTCCATCCATCTAATTTTCTTAATTGTATTTTTGGTTTGTGCAAAAAGATTGTTTTTCACTCGAACCCTATATATATATATATATATATATATATATATATATATATATATATATATATATATATGTTTGAAATTGTTCTTTATGTTGGTCACATTTTTGGAACTAAAATCAATATGCATACAACCAATCAAAGCAAAAAATCTCATATATTGTAGATACTTAAAAACAATTATTTTTGGTAGGTGTGGAATAAAACCTCTATTTTTTCAAACGGAAAAACATATATCAAGTATATGTGAACAATCCTTAACAGGGGTGGACTATGTGTTGTAGTGAGAGGTTCACTTTGAACCCTGAAAAGTGAAAAAACACTATTTATCCCTTATTTCATTTTTTTAACCCCCTAAAATTTTAAATTTTCACTAATACTCTTATGTTGGCACCAAATTATACCCAAAGCACGATGTTGAATCCCCCGATTCTGAGTCTCGGATTCGCCGTCCTATAACATCGACTGAGGTTAATTGATTTTAGAAAGGATTTTCACTTTTTGTCGTTCACTTGTATATCTCTAAAGGCAATTGAAAGGAAAAAAATGAGTACTTTAATACACAATATATTGCAGGTCTTATGAAAGAAAAACGTAAAGGGGGAAAACTGAGAGGTATTTAAAAAGTTATTAAATTAGAAATTGAATAACCTTGTTTAGAAAAAGAAATCTAGATACTGCTAAAATTTTGTGCATGTGTGTAGTACAAACAGATACTATATATATCATATAATGTTTGTCCAACCTAACAAGCATTAACTAACTTAAATTCCATACAAAAAGAATACCCATTAGGCTATGCCAAGACAACACTAAGTAAAACCTAGCATTTTCTATAATGTTTTGTTATAGAAAAACTTCATTATATGAGTTAAGTGACCTGATCTCATTGTGATATAACTTCTTACTGGACAAGGTTTTTTTTTTAGCAAAAATGTGGACAAGGTTTGAGACAAGATAAGAGAGAATGTGGAACTAATTACTAAGCTATGCAAAGCAAGTATAATAAACTGCAAAGCAATTTTGTAAGTTGAAGCTTCTTATGATGAGAAGATATAGCTTTTCAAGCTATGCTCATGCCAACCTCTTGAACCAACGCATTTTATTGTAATCACGTTTCCCAAATCACAAATGTTGGATTATGTGGCTCTCATTCACTTCCTTCATCTATAAGCTATTTAATTTGTGGTCAATGTTAAGTCCTTAATTGTGAAGATTTCTCCAGCAATATACAGCACCTTCTTTGTGATTAAGAGATTGCCTCCAAGCATTACACGTCACATAGGTTGCATGCTTCACACCTCCTACTTATTTGCATGTTCATTGCCACATGTTGATTTGCTTCACCATTAAGAATTGAGGAATGAAGGCTATATATACAGAACGTACGTATTTGTCTTGATTGAATACATATGAAGAAAACAATTAAAAGAAACACACTTTGTAACATACACTTGAGTGTATTTTGGTGAGAATTCTTGTTCCATTTGAGAGAGTGTTTTAGGAGATATTGAGGAAAAATATTGCTCTTTGTCCTCATTACTATAAGAGGACTTGTTGTACTCTTTCTTTTATATAGTGGAACTTTGCTCGCGATCGCCCGTGGTATTTTACTTCTCACATTGAGGAGTTTTCCACGTAAATCTTGTGTCTTATTTTACTTGCTATTTTACTAACTTCTCTTTAATTCTCAATTGTCTCGATCCTGTGTTTCCGCATTGCGCTGATATCCTAACAACAAACAATCTATACTTGTATTTAGAACATAAAATTTCTTTAGCCAAATTACAAGAAATGTGAGTTTTGGTGAGAAGCCTCTAGGGTAACATGCCACTCATAATAAATACAAGGTGGTCCCTTAGATCTACCAATAAACCACCGCCACGAAAGGTACTTCACCCTACCCACCACAGACTCTCTATCAAGAATTCTCTGCCCGAAAAAATACATCCATTACGCATATCCCATAGTAGCCATAAAACAGAATGCCAAGTGAGACTCAAACCACGCCGCACCCTTGCCCCATGACCGAAGTCACAAACAGCAGCAAAAAGGGAAAAGATATCCGGAGGCATATGTAGTTGCCACCCCAGCCAACAAAAGACATCATACCAAACCAGTAGAGCGAAGGGACATCGCATGAACAAGTGAGCTGACGATTCCTCCGGCCCCCCACAGATAACACATGATACCAAAGATAAATCCAAAATAACTCTACGGCGATAAAGGTTCATAGTTCTAGACAAGAAAAATTACACCAACAAATAGGTAAAATTGTTGAAGAAAACTATCAAGTACTTTTGGTTAAGGTGTCGTCTGCAAAGTAGTGTAACTATTCGGGTAGACATAGGTAGTAGATGTAACCCTTTTTTATAGGTAAAGTGGTTGGTAATTAGTGTCTTAGTTGTTAGAGAGAAGCAACGACCTGGGTTCGAACCCCGTACTCCTACGTTTCCACCAACGATGTCCCTACCACTCAACCATGTTAGCTATAAGTAACCCATTTTGAGTAAGCTACCAAAACTCTGTGTTCATTTACTGCTTTTATTGCCTTACTATTACATTGTTTTCACAAAACTTGATAAACAAACTTTTCTAAAATGCTTAAATATCTTTTCGGTCCCCGCAAGTAGCGGGTCATTCGGTTTTAATCCTTGAAAATAAAATTAAAAAAAACTCCATGCAAAAGCACATGCATGTTTTCATTTAGACGCCCCCTCTGTTAGTGCTCCGTTTAAATAAAAAAACTTGAGTTGGCTAACAGAATTCCTATGTGTCACTAATATTCATTTTTGTTTATCTTAAATGCTTATTTGATATGCCAAGTCGTTATTTTTTATTTTTCATTATTCCTCATCTTCTCCACTCCTTGTCTCCAGGACCATCTTCAACCGAAACCCATCCACAACCCATAAAGAGAAAAAACATAGTAAACGATCACCACCCGTAGCTCTGGTGACCCTTTGCCACAATGTCTATTCAGTTCTATATATCTCTCTCACCCACAACCACCACTCTCTAGCATCTCTCACACACGATCACAACTGAAGCTCAAACGAAAACTGCATTCTACAACTAGAGATTGTGAAGAATTTGCGCAAGCATTGTGTTGTGAAAAAATTGTTGTCTTTAATTAGGTCTTGAAGCATTTCCAGTACGGGGTTGATTATGAACATAAAATCTTTCCTTTTGAGTACATATCTGTTGTCCTTAAGTGGTTGGTTAATACTATTCCTTTTGCCTAGCAAAAAAATCTTCAAAACATTATTTCCCTATTTCCCATGAAGTTGTCCTTAAGTGGTTGGTTAATTTAAATCTCCTTCTTTGTGACTCGGTTCAAAACATGTGGAATGATGCCAAAAATGTTTGTTAACCTTACAAGTATTCTGTTTGCCTGGTCATCATGCTTAGAGGGAGTTGATTCCCTGGGAAAAATATAGAGGAATAGTTAATTAAATTCAGCACATGTTAAATGTGTTGAACAATTGAACTAAATCGGTCCATACTCTAATGTGTTGAACAATTGCACTAAATTTAATAAATCCATTCATATATCTCAAGAATATAAAGTTTCAACTTTCAATTTTTTTTTTTGTAACCTAACAGTTAAAAATCCTTCAAATCAGCAACTTTCAAAAAATTTCCTTTTCATATTATTAACATTTTGACAAGTTAAATTTTTTCTAAAAAAAATATATTATCTCTATTATATCATTTTTAATATATTAAATTACTTTATACATATAAGTCTTAGTATATTAAAACAATATTACAATTATTTAAAAATATTTACTACAAAGGCCAAGGTACCATAGAAATTATCGTTCTTTATTGTATACATATAGATAGAGATATAGATATAGATCTAGATATAAATATAAATATAGCTATAGATATATTGACTTCTTGTTAAAATAGCCCAATTGAATTTTAATATGTTAAAATATAATTGTCAGATCGTAATTAATTATCAGTTTTCACATATAAACAAAATAAATAATTATACTTTTAGTTTATAATTTATTTTCTATATGTTTAAAGAAATTACAAGTTCACTAAGAAAATGCAATTTTAAATTTAAAGCATATGCATTGTAAAAAAAAAATGTTAAAACACATAAAAAAACTAATTAAAAAATTATTTTAACCAAATATTAAATTCAAAACAAATAAAAATGACTTAAAATATATACTGACACGGATAACATGCATGTGAGTTTTCATAGCAGGGGTTGTAATATTTTTATGTTTAAGACGACTAAAAAAATGATATACATATACAACTTGTGCAAGTTCTTTAACTCATGGGTATGGTTCAGCGGTTGGGACTCTTCCTCTCTTAACCAAGTGTTGAGGGTTCGATCCTTGCCTAAGTATAAAGCAGTTTTAAATTCCTGGGCCAGTTGTTCCACCCTTCAAGGTGCCTCCAATCCAGCGAGGGAATTAGTCACTGCATTCGACGGTTGATACTCTGGTTCAGACCAAAAAAAAAAACTTGTGCAAGTTCTCCCTAAATGGTTAACTCAAGGGATCCCCATAAAATATTCATTGTTGACACCAATTAAAATAGGCTAAAATATAGTTTTGATCCTTTATCTTTCACTCTTTTTTCGTTTACGTTCTTTATCTTTTAAAACGTTCGTTTACGTCTTTTATCTTTTCAAAAAAGTCTAAAATGATCCTTCCGTTAAGTGACTGGATAAATTGGCCACGTCAGCCTCTGACTGTGTTATTAGACCATTATACGTTTTTTCATTTTCATCTTTTATCTTTTCATTAATGTTCATTTATGTTGTTTATCTTTTTTAAAATATTCATTTATGTCTTTTATCTTTTTGCAGTTAATTAAAATGGTCCTTTATTTTACTTTTGTTCAATTAATTAAGATCAATAATATTTGTTATGAGAAAATATTATGCAAAAATATAAGAGTTCACGCACGTCGAACAATTATCAAACAAGAAAGTTCGGTTTTTGATGTACTTCATTAGGTAAAAGGTAAGTGAAAGGCATTGTCGTATTATAGGTGGTTCTTCACATTTCATTTTGTACCATCCATCAATTTCCTTTAAATAACTGTGAAAAGACTAAGGACGTAGACAGACATTTTAAAAACGATAAAGAACGTAAATGAACATTTTAAAAAAGATGAAGAACAAAAATAAAAAAAGGGAAAAAGATAAAGAACCAAAACTATATTTTAGCCATTAAAATACAATTTTTGTGTATTATTCAAACTTATAGATACTCTCATTAAAAGTTATTAATGACAACATATTAAAGTGACTCAACTTTAATACTTTTTATGTGTATCGGTAATTAATGTTTAAATAGATATTGAATTTTTTCTCACACCAAATTAAATGCTACCTTGAGACGAAAATGTAAACAGTTAATGTGAGTGTAGTGGGAATTAATGTTTAAATAGACATTAAATTATTTCTCTCGCCAAGTTAAATGCTACCTTGAGACGAAAATGTAAACAATTAATGTGAGTCTCCTATAAAGGGATCAACAAAACTCACTGCAATCCACACTTAGTTGAATTACAATCCTCAATTTACTTTTGTTTCCTTTGAGCACCACCATGGCCAATAAAAACACCATTTCATCATCTTCCAACCTCAAATCAAATTCTAGCAACTCCAACAAAGCCTTTAGCCGTGCACAGCTTGGAAGTGAAGCGAGAAGTGGCCAAATAAGAACAGCAGAAAATGTGTGGGTTGGAGGAGGACACGGTCAAACTAACCATCTCTCTTTCTCTTCTAGAAACCATTCATCATGGTTTAGTCTTTCAGGTAGTCATGGTCTTAACGCTCTTCCTCAAGTCAACTCAAATTTAAAAGAGATGTTGGAAACCCTTCTGCTTAACACTCCTCCTCGTCAATTTTCGCATGCATCAGCATCAATTATTGATGATAAGTTCTTCGAGTTACATCCTAAGTCAACTCAAATAGTGGAAACTGTTGCAGGTATAAGTCTTTTCAATTCGAGGTTTCAATATGATGTTCAAAACTTCACTGACATTGTTTCATCTTTTACTTTGCAGATGCTATTCCACAACAGGTCACCTCCACCAAAGAGACTAAAGGTGAGAAGGAGGCAGGCAATAAAGAAACTGTAGAAGATAAACCCCTGAGGATTCCTCTCCCTCCAAAGCAACCAATGGTAAAACTAGCCTCACCTTTTGCATCTGGGAATGTCGCCAAAACAAGGGCTCGAAACATGGTAAAATTTGTTTTCTTAAATAAATGCTTTTCTTTCTTGGCTTGTGTGTTTCTAACTTTCCTCCATAGTCCTCTCAGGATGAAGGGAGAAGTGAACCGAAGCGAAAGAAGGTTTTGATTGAAAGCTCCCATCTTGCTAAGCGGGCAAAGAGGAAGCACGACCTTCTAAGCGAGGCTGACAAAGTGGTTATCCCCGAAGAAGCTACTAGGAAGGGAACCATGGTAGAACTTTCGAGCTCTCCTTCCCTTGAGGTCCTTGCAGGGGTAAGTTTGTTCATCATGTATTTTTGCACTTTCAGTTTCATAACTTGGCTTTGCACTCGAAAATAAATCTGACTTAATACTCAACAGGATAAAATGCCTACAATGATTATCAATGCTATGCCACTTAACGTTGCAACTTCACCACTACTGATTACTCAACAAGTTACTAAGGACATCATTCAAGATCCCGATCTCCCTAAACTAGTTGTGCAAACATTGAATCAGATTGAAGAAACTGCTTCGACCAAACCTTTCAACGGGGAAAAAGAAAATCCCGCTAAGGACACCAACCTTGAAACTTCTAAGGACGCCAACCACAAAATTTCTAAGGACGTCAACCTTGAAATTTCGCTGCCCAGCTCTCATGGGACTTCCCCCTCGAAGGGAGCAAATGAAAAACATTCCTCTTCAAAAAGAAAGGAGCAAGAAGGTCACGGTGAGATCCTTGATTTTGACTGTCAAAATTCAGAGGACACAACAGGTTTGGGCTTTGATTTTGAAGACTTATCCTTGAAGTTGATGGAAGACCCTCTTGGCATAGTTGATAACTACCTTACTAAGGTTTCAACTTCCTTTCAGTCACAAATATCTTCTCTAGAGGCTACCACTTCAAAAACAGCCAATAGTGTGGCATTTGAAATCCTTAAGGAGTTGCATAGTATTGCCTTTTCAGAAAATATCATCGAGCTCTTGAGACAAGGCCAGGACCCGTCATTAAGGCTTCAATCGATCAAATCCAAACTCAGT
This sequence comes from Astragalus glycyphyllos, assembly GCA_963573325.1. Taxonomy (NCBI): domain Eukaryota; kingdom Viridiplantae; phylum Streptophyta; class Magnoliopsida; order Fabales; family Fabaceae; genus Astragalus; species Astragalus glycyphyllos. The sequence continues at coordinate 4,009,481 of OY754313.1, read as the reverse complement.
ACGCACAAGGAGCTCTTCCCCACTAAGAAACTAGTTGAAATGGAGAGAGTAATTCAGTTTCTGAGCGATCTTTCAATCGACTACAAGCACATCGAATCTGTACAAAGTTTGAAGTCAAGCCTCGAAACCAAATTTGATGCTCGTATGAAGACGATTCGAGATGTCGGTACTAAGGCGGCCCAAGAAAAAGAGAAGAACGGAAAAGGTGTTGCTAGTCTTGCCGAAATCGATTCACATATCCAACAATTGGAAAATGAGCTTCGGGAATCGAAGGCTCGAAGAGAAATTATGCAAACAGAAAATTCTAAACAAGCCTCTGAACTTAAATCCATCATGGAGATTCTTGCTCGAGAAATGAAGTTGGGAGCAAAGGACAAGAAAACACTAACCAAGGTGGAAGGTGAAGTTATCAAGGCGATGATCAACTTCGAAGAACAGAAGAAAAAGTATCAATTCCTTAGAGATTTCCCCCCTTTTTAATTCTCTAAAAAATTTTATTTTATGGCAATTTCTCTCCATTATGTGATTGGTCTCTTGAACCTCTATTCCCATTTAATTTTCAAATCATGCACATTTGTTTGATACTTTTTAAGATATTGCCCATTTATAAATAATGTTTTTCCGTGTTCTTATATTTCTCGAATCAAGTACGCATTGATTGATTATAAATTTTCAACAACAAAGGGTATTTCTCAATTAGGAGACCACTTACCTAAGGTTCGAGATGTGGTATCAATAGGTAGAACAGTCTTCCAAACTAAGTCTCCCACTTGGAAGTTCTTCTTCTTCACTTTCTTGTCGTAAAAACAACTCACTCTACCTTTTTGCCAAATTATATTGTCTAGTACTGTTGTATTCCTTTCTTCTTCGAGATCATTCAACCGATCGGACATCAAGTTCCAATTATCTTCGGTAGGGAAATCATTTTGCCTTTGTAGCCTGAGCAACTATAAATTCATCTAAATATGAAATACTGCATTTTGCTCATACACCAACTTAAAAGGAGTAGTTCATGTTTCCCTTTTGGAGAATTTCTATAAGCCCATAGAATTAGACTAAGAGTCTCATGCCAATTCTTTGGATTATGATTTATGTGTTTCTTAATCAAATTAATCAAGATTTTGTTAATGGTTTCCACTTGACCAGCTTGAGTGTAATAAGGTGTAGATGCCAAGAATTCTATGTTTCGAGACAGACCATACTTAACCCCCTTTTACCAATAAACATTGTTCTCTATCTGTGGTTAATGTTTGGGGGATTCCCGACCTGCAAAAAATATTATCTTCTATAAAATTAATAATATCTGTTTGTTCCACTTTCTTAAGAGAAATAGCATCTACCCACTTTAAAAAATAATCTACAACCACTAGAATGTATTGATGGCCTTTCAAAGAAGCGTGGTAAATTTGTTAATTCAAATCTAAAGCCCATCCACGAAATGACCAAGTTTTAAATACTGAGTGTAATTACTCTTCAAGGACATGTTGGACATTTGCATGTTTTTGGAATTGCTCACATCCCTAAGCAAAAACCAAATAATCTTTTATCATTATGGGCCAAAATAAATGTTGCCTCCTCAAGATCCACTTCATCTTTTCACCTGCTAGGTAAGCCCCACAAATTACTTCATGAACCTCTGCTAATGCTATATAAGCTTCACTATCACCCAAACATCTAGCTAAAGTACCATCTGAAAGTTGTTTATACAATTCATCACTTAGAATGGTATAAAAGCATGGCTCTATATTTTAGTTTTCTATCTTAACTCGAAGACCGATCTCGAAGATAATCCACAATCTCTTTTTGCCAATCATCCTATTCGATTTCATTAATATGGCAGATTTCGAATTCACATTTTACCACTGGCCTTCGAATCTCAATTAGATGTTGTAAATGTTTCCTTTGCACCTTAACCATATGTAATTTGGGCCAACTCATTGGCCTGGAAGTTTTGGACTCTTGGGATATATTCCTATTGGACTTCATCAAATTTTCTAATTAGAGTTTTAGCTAAATTTAAATATTTAACTAAACCTATACTTTCACATTTATATTCACCTCTTAATTTGTTGATGACTAGCAAAGAATCTCCTCAAATTAATACCTTTCAAGCCTTAAATTCTAACATCAACTCGAGGCATGCATGCAATTACTACCACATATTCAGCTTCATTATTCAAAGGTGACACAATCATTTATCCAATGCCACTACCTTTTCTATGGCAGGAACCATCAAAGTAAAGTGTCCATGTGCCCAAATCAACAAAATTTTGTTCTAAGGGTTTCTTTCCTTGGAAAGAATAAGCTGCTAAGGTATATCTTTTGCCTCTCACAAGTATTCAAACTCAAAACCTGAGGCTTAATTAAGTACATGGAATGATTTTTGTGGTGGGTGTATTACACTGTGTCACTTTCACAATATTACTTAGATTACTTTGGTCGGTGTATTACTTATGCTGATTTATTTATATATGGGGATGAAAGAATAAAGTGTAATGCAATTTGGGTTCATGAATTGATGACATTACACAGAGTGATTGACCCCGTCAACTTGTTTACATCTTGCTATCGAGTCCTATCTTATCAGTCTAGTAAACATGCATTGCCATACAACCGAACTGTAGACATTCACAATTTAACTAATTGAACCAATCAGCTAGTTTGATTTTGATTCAGGGACTACTCCTATAATAATTAGCAGTTAAGCTCGTAGGTAGATCTAGCAATTTTTGGCCATCCTAAAGAGTCAAGTCCAATAATGACTTTGTGTTTTGGATGAGCTGAGCTTGTAGAATTTTTTTTTTATTTTTTTATTGTCTTTACCGTCCAAAAAAAGATATGTTTTTTAGTTTCCCTTCTTAAAAAAAAGGCTCTGGGGTTGGTCAAATGACCAAATTGGATAGCTATAGGGATATATACTTTTTTAACAATACTAAAAAAAGAATTGATTTTATTGATAAATAAAAAATGGTATTGAGTGGGTTTTGAATAGGGAGATGGATGGAGAAATAGGAAAAGGAGTGGCAATTTCGGGGGCGACTCTTCTTTCCCTTACTATTATTATAGTCGTGACAATAGTTGTCTTCGTTTCATTTTCTTTTTTTCATTAGAAAACTTACAAGGTGAGGCCTAGGTTGCCCTTAAATAAGATGTGGGTAATTTGCCTTATTCACTTAAAAGTTGACACATGGATTCCACTCACATTTATCACATAAATATATTTATATTGTTTGTTTTACAGTTATTACTATATATTTATATTATTTGCACATTTGCCACAATTTTAATAAATATATTTGTGTTTGTTTTATCTTCCCTAAAAATTATGGTTGCATACAATTAATAACAAACCAAAAAATCTGTTTTAATGGGAATATGAAACCCTCAGGAATTTCTATCAACAAAAAAAAGTACCGTAATATATATATATGGATTTTTTTGGCAACAATGTATATAGAATTTAAATTTCGAAGCTTGACATATTTTTTTTTGGTAATAAACTTGACTTAATTATTTTACCTTCTTTTTACAACAATTGTTAGCTATTCCTTTTTATTTAAATAATAAACTAGATATAATCAAGAAAAACTGAAAATTTTAATTTTTATTTAGGCTTAAATAGCTTTTACCCCCCTGCAAATATCACAAGAATCCATATACCCCCCTGCAAAAAAATTATGTTGATGAATGAGGCAAGTTTCAGTGAGAAGAAGAGTGTCAGATAAATGAATGATGTTGATGATGATATAAGCCCTAATTAGCCACGTGTTATGCCAACGTGGACATCCAGCTCAGTTTAAGTTAACGTTGTTAAGAAAAACTAAGAGCAGGGACCTAACTAGAAACGTTTTGAATTTTGCAAGGTTCATTTTAAAACTTTTTTTTTGCAGGGGGGTATATGGATTCTTGTGATATTTGCAGGGGGTAAAAGCTATTTAAGCCTTTTATTTATTTTTTTAAATAAAAAACAAGTTTTAATTAAATAAATTAAACAATTAATTATTTAATTAGTTGATTAATATGTTAATGCTTGTATGGGTTTTATGCATATAGGGAAATGTTAAGGCTTGTATGGAGTCCATGGACTCCCTAAACCTTGTACTTTTCAATTTTCTGATTAGATAAAAGTTTGATTAATTATTTTATGTTAACAATGTAATATACATTTTAATTTTATTTAAATATATATTCTGTAACATTGACCATGGATGACTCAATGTAGCACTGTTTGAACTAGGGTTTACTCATTGTTCGGTTCGACTGAGTGTGGATGGTTCCATGCATCACAGTGTAAACGAAAATTCACTTACCGTCTGAGCTGACTGATCAAAGATGATTTCATCTGTAACGGTGAGAACTATGGTTTGCTTACCTTCTGGTCCCACTGACCAACGATGATTCCATGTATCGCACTGGCAACAAGGATTCATAGTCCGTGGATGATTTTTATGTACCACTATGAACTGGACATCATTTAGAGTCCAGATCATTAAACCATATGAATGACTCAATGTGTCATCGTGTGATAGGGTTCACTTACCATCAGATTTGATTTCTCAAAGATGATTCAACTATTTGAATTAGGATTCACTGGCCGTGGAGGATATTTCATGTAATTCGACATCACGTAGATCATGTTTTGCTTTTTATCCTTGTTTTTTTTATTTAGATAAAAGTTGAAACCTTTGTAGTTCAATGAACTAACCACAGTTCAATCGATCTCGAGTTAATTCTCATTGTACGTAGTTCATCCAATCAAGATGGATGGTCGAACCTTTGTAGTCTAATGATTAACCATCGTTCAATTGATCTCAAGTCAATCCTCAGTGTAGTTAATCAGATCTTAATGAAAGGTCAAACCTTTATCGATTCAGAAGAAATTAATATAATTCGATTAATCACACATAAAAGTGTTACATATTAATTCTAGTTTAATCGTTTAAGAAGAAATGTCAAACATTTGTCTAGTCAGAAGAAACTAACAAATTTCGACATGATCACATGTAAAAACTCGCTTGTTTAAAGTTTTTTGTTTGCTATTTTATAACATGATTTAATACTTTTTATTATTATTTTGTTTCATAAGTTTTTATTAATTTAATATGATATAATGTTTAATAAATATAACTTAATATTGGTTTGAATATTCTTTTAGTCATGCAAATATACATTTGTTTTGCTTCTAACGCACATAAAAATATTTTGTTTGTTTTAGTCATTGCAAATATACATTATTTTTTTATTTTGGTATTTGGTCTTTTTTTAAGTTTTTGTAAAAAAAACATTGAAATCGGTCCCTCTAATATGTAGAATATTTGATTTTACCTTCTCCAAATAAAGCCTAAAATAAATATTATAGCGTCTAAAACTAAACATATTATATATATATATATATATATATATATATATATATATATATCACATGGACCAATTTCGGTATAAATAAATTTTGTAGGAACAAAAATAAAATAGCAAGAACTAAAAGCAAAACATGATATATTTGTAACTACTAAAACAAAAATACAAGCACTAAAAGCAATAAAATTTTACTAATATTGATATTTAGAACGATGCAAACATATATTCTAACATCTTATTTAATCTTTCATTTATCTTATATAAATGACTATTGGATAGGCATTTACGTGTTGGTTTAAAACAAACGCTACTGGCCCCTACGGTCCCCTTTTTGCAGTTACGTGTTGGATGCTTTGGAGAGCTAGAAACGAAGAGGTATTTTCAGATATAAAATGGGAGAATTGGCGTATCATTAATAAAACACGCACTCTTCTTGACTCCATTACTAAATTATTTAGTTCCGAGAAAACCCCGAAACAAACACACCTTGTTTCTTGGATTCCTCCCCCAGAATCATACGTCAAACTGAACGTTGATGGTAGCTCGATTGGTAATCCAGGAAGATCTGTTTTTGGTGGTATCTTCAGGAATTACCTTGGACAGTGGCTTTTCGGTTTCTCCGGTAGTTGTGGTATCACTACTAATATCAATGCTGAGTTGCAAGCCATTGCGCATGGTCTTGACATTGCTCGTCAGCAGGGGTTCGATAAGATTATCTGTGAGTCAGATTCAAAGGTTGCTCTATCTTTTATATCTGAGGGAGTCCCTCCCGCCCACCCTCATGCACCCATTGTTGACTATATTCGCTCACTAAATGATTTGGACTGGCATGTCTCGTTTATTCACTCCCTTCGAGAAGGAAATCAATGTGCTGATTGGCTAGCCAAACAAGGTTCTCATATGGAGGCAGGAGTTCATACTTGGACTGATTGTCTTGCAGATATTTCTTCTACTCTTTTAGCGGATGCTATAGGTGTAGTTCGAATTAGATCGTAGTTTCTGGTGTTTTTATTTTCATTTGTATCAAAAAAACATATAAATGACTATTGGATTCGCTTTGCATTTTGAATTAAATGAAAATTACACAAATAAATGTTTTTTTATAGGTTTAAATATTTAATCCCCCCTGCAAATATACCCATTTTCCATTTACCCCCGTGTAAAAAAAAAGTTTACGGTTACCCCCTGCAAATATAAACAGTTTTCGGTCACCCCCTCTGTTAGATTATGTAGTGTATAATGGGTATAAACCATGTACGGTTACCCCTCTGCAAAATATAAAAAATTTACGGTTACCCCCCTGCAGGGGTTAACTAGGAACACTTATTATTTGCAAGGTTGATTTTAAAACTTTTTTTTTACAGGGGGTAAATGGAAAATTGGGATATTTACAGGGGGATCAAATATTTAAGCCTTTTTTATATATGCAATTTGCAAATTATTTTATTATTATACTTGTTTAGGCTTTTTTTATTAAACTCATGAGATATGTAAACAAAAATATTGTGATTATAATTTCAATTGGGTTATTATTTCATTCAAAACTAGTAGTAAATTTCTATTTTAAAATGTCAAAAGTCTAGAATTTTTTGGTGTTTTTACACAAAAAAGAATTTTTTTTTAACTTTTTACTTCTGCGAGGCAAGCTAACGAGCTGAACTGAGCTGCTCGCGAGCTTGAGTCGAGTCAAGCTGAAAAAAAGGTTCATGTGGAACTCGAGTTGAGCTGCGAGCTGAGACGATTATTATCGAGTTGAGCCGATCGAGCTGAACCAAGTTCGAAATTCTCAAAAAATATGAAACTACACGAATAACATGTGTTAAAGTGCAACACAATTATATTGAACACGTGTATAACACCTCACTTAGCGGGGTTAACCATTGTTAGACCAAGAGTCATCACAAGTTTAACACTTAATCCGGTCATGTTAACTGTGTCTAGACCAATGGTCAACACAGGTCTAACCCTAGACTTGATATTAGGTAAACAATGGTTAGAGCTAGAGTCAATGTAGGCCGAACCTTTCTTCTAATCAGGTTAAATATTGTTAAAACTCACTATATTTGCAAGGACTAATATGATGTCTAAACATATATATTTGAAAATTTAAAAAGAATAAAAATTAATGAATACATATGTCACTTTTTAAATGGGTAAGGTAAATTACCCACATTTCTTAGAAGGCAACCTAGAATTTACCACTTGTTTTGCTTCTTTTCCTTTCAATGGAATGAAATGATATGACTTTTTTTTCGAAAAAAAATGTCGATTGCAATGCGGTGCGTGATAAGAATTTCTTTTTACCCTAGCCTCAATACATTTGCGCTCATATACTTAGATCTTTTTCTCTCCTAGGGTTTCCCTTGTGAGACGATGGCCTCCCTCCCGCTCCACCGTGAGTCGTATTCTTTCTTCTTATTCTCAACCAACGACGGCAACAACCACATCCTTTGAAGCCTGTTTCGCTGGTGCCAAGATTAGATCTTGGTTGCTAGCCCTCTTCGGAAACTAAATTTTGATGCAGTGCGAAGCTCTGAACGAAAGGTAACTTTTGACGTAGAGCGGGTACACTGAACATATTTAGTTTCATCATCCATTCTACGTTCTTACGTATGGCTTCTATTCCGAACACGAACTTTGACGAAGAGGAAGATGATGCAGTTCCACTGCAATAAGAAACACATGGCAGTGACACTCTAGAGGCGCGCCTGAGCTTGGTGGGGCGTTTTCTCACTAAACGGTCTATTCGTATCACTATCATGAAGGATCGTCTTGCTGCAATATGGCAGCCAGGTCGAGGGGTTAACATACGTGTGCTCGACGCCAACCTGTTTCTTTTTCAGTTTTACCATTGGCGCGATGTTGATAAGGTTGTTAATGGAGGTCCATGGCACTTTAATGGCCATATGCTGATTACTGCCAAGTTAAACGTGGGTGACATTCCGGCGCAAGTCCCACTGTATGACGTAGCTTTCTGGGTGCAAGTGCACGATGTTCCGATTGGATTCATGACGGAGGCGGTAGGACGAGTTCTGGGGAATTTCATTGGTGTTTTCATGCAATATGATCCAAAAAATAGCTCTGACTTTTGGAAGTCCTTTATGCGCATCCGGGTGTTGGTGGATGTTCGTAAACCACTGAGGAGGGGGAAGAACATCAACGTTGGCGGAGATAATATTCGATCAGTCAGATTTAAATATGAACGACTGTCAGTTTTTTGCTATCTCTGTGGACTCCTTGGCCATATGGACTCCAACTGTGAATTGTTATTTGATATGGAGCATGATGACGGTAATCGTGGATGGGGACCAGAGCTGAAAGTTGAGCGAAGAAATCCAGGGGACAATAACCAGTGGTTGCGCAGGGAGGGTCCGGTGGCTGCCGGAATGGAAGAACCTCCGGTGAGATCTGGCCATGGTGGGGCGTTTCCAACACAGGCAGGTAGTAATGACAGGAGTAATTGCGCCAATAATGAGGAGAGATTCCAGCAATTAAATGTCAATCATTCGCATTTAACAAGGAGCGGTTTTGTCCCTCCAGCAAATAATGACCTCATAAATTCTTTGTCAACTCCCACAACTAGTGCAAGGAATATTCCAAATGCTATCCCTGAGTTAATGCAGTTTAATGAGCACTTAATGCAATCAAATTCGGAGAGAGAAGCTCCCCAGCCTCGAGTTGTGCGCCATGGCCCTAGCGCCATGCAAGCTGTTACTGCGCAACGTCCCCTGCAGGTAGATTATGTTGATTATGGGACTATGGATGATGACATGAATGATGATGCATGAAAGAGAAAGCGGAGTGATAATAGCTCTATTTCTGGAGTTCAGTCATTTTTATTGGCAGGTTCTGGCAGCCAGGCCTGCCAGGAGAAATGAGTATACTAAGTTGGAATTGTCGAGGCCTGGGTCATCACTCGGCAATTCCTATGTTGCGTGACCTTGTCCGGAGCAACAACCCGGAGTTAGTTTTTCTATTTGAGACATTATCTTATTCGAGCAAGCTGGAGTCGATTCGTGTTGCTTTGGGTTTTGATGGGTGTGTGGCTGTTGATAGAGTTGGTAGGGGTGGTGGTGTAGCCGTGCTTTGGAAAGATACTATGAGGTGTAGTGTTACTAGTTATTTGAGACATCGTCTAGATGTTGAGGTGGATGATGTGGCTCGAGGAAAGTGGCGTGTGACTGGCTATTATGGTTTTGCTGACAGGTCCATAAGGAGATACTCTTTGGCTCTTATCCGGAGTCTTGCAGGGTTGTCCTCCTTACCATGGTGCATTATCAGAGACTTTAATGATTTGTTATCCCCAGCGGACAAAAGAGGATATTGCGACCATCCTTACTATTTGATGAAGGGTTTTCAAGACGCCATTCTTGATGCTAGACTTAGTGATTTACATGGCGTTTTGCTCTGGGTACTCCACATGCCATTGAACAACGTCTAGACCGGGCCTTTGTCACCAAGGAGTGGATGGATATGTTTCCCAATGCTCGGTTGTTGAATTTAATCTCTCCAAAATCTGTTCACTCGCCTTTGTTGCTTCAGCGTGATTTTGTAGGGGAACAACGCCGGAGTTTATCTTTCAAGTTTGAAAAAGCTTGGCTCAGGGAGCCTAATATTGATGATGTTGTGCGTCATGGCTGGAGTAATGGCATGGTGGGCGATATTCAATCCCACTTGAAGGAATGTGCTACGTCTCTTATTACTTGGGGGCGCAGCTTGCGTCTCAAGTTCCGGGAGGAAATTGATGCTTGTAAGGATGCTATGGAGAGGGTCCGTGATAGGCAGGATGATCAGGGGGTGTTGAGGTATAGGCGTATGAGCAGGCGCTTGAATGTGTTGATCCTTAAGGAGGAGGCTTTTTGGAAGCAGAGATCGAAATCCTTTTGGCTAAAGGATGGAGATCAAAATACTAAATTTTTTCATGCTAACGCTACTTGCAGGTACCGTAAAAAGAAGATTGAGAGCTTGCAGCGTCCTAATGGGACTTTGGCTATTGATCCTCTCTCTATCCAGCGCGTGGCTGGTGACTATTTTCAAACTCTCTTTCAGAGCCAAACCGGTGTTTATGATCCTGTGGTTAGAGCCATGGAGCCTATGCTCTCGGTTGATGATAATAATATTCTGATTGCTCCTTTCCAAAAAGAGGAGTTTAAGGATGCCGTGATGTCTATGAATGATGATAAGGCTCCTGGCCCAGATGGTTTCAACCCCGCTTTCTTCAAACGGTATTGGAGTTCCTATGGAGACGAGATCTTCTCATCTTGCGTGACTTGGTTAGAACGGGGGGAATTTCCTCACGCTCTTAATGATACAAATTTGGCACTCATACCGAAGATTGATAATCCCACGTCCATGAAGGACTGGCGCCCCATTGCCCTTTGTAATGTTCTCTACAAGGTTGTGGCCAAGGTACTTTCTAATAGACTCAAACATGTTATATCAAAGTGCATTTCCATTGAACAATCTGCATTTGTTGCTGATAGATCAATCCTTGATAATGCCATGATTGCATTTGAAGTAATTCATTATTTGAAAAATAAGAGGAAGGGGAAGATGGGAGAGGTAGCTTTAAAAATTGATATGAGTAAAGCATATGACAGGGTTGATTGGGGATATATTTATGCTGTGTTGAATCGATTGGGTTTTAATGCAATATGGATTAATTGGATGCGCATGTGTGTTGAGTCTGTTTCTCTAACTGTGCTTGTGAACCAGGAGCGTGTAGGTCCCATAATTCCTGGGAGGGGACTCCGGCAAGGGGATCCTCTTTCTCCATACTTGTTTATCTTATGCTCTGAAGGTCCTATAGCGCTACTTCACGGGTCACTAGCCTCTGGTGACATTCATGGAATATCAGTTTGTAGGGGTGCCCCTGTAATCTCACACTTGCTGTTTGCCGATGATTGTTTTCTTTTTTTCAGGGCAACACCTCGTGAGGCCTCTCACATTCAGCATGTTCTTGATACTTATGAGCAGGCTTCGGGGCAGTGTATTAATTTTCAGAAATCCGAAATATTCTTTAGTCAGAATGTATCTCCGGTTGATAAAGACACTATTGCTGCCCAACTTGGTGTTAATGTTTGTTTAGGGACCGGTAAATATTTGGGTCTTCCATCCATGATAGGGAGGAGCAAGAAATCTATGTTCAAGTTTATTAAGGACAGAATTTGGCGCAAAATACACTCTTGGGGTGGGAAGATGCTCTCTAAGGCCGGTAAGGAAGTTATGATTAAATCTGTCCTCCAATCCATTCCCACTTATTTTATGAGTCTATTTGTCATCCCCTCCACTTTGATAGTGGAAATTGAGCGCATGTTAAACGGCTATTGGTGGGGTGGTCATGGGGGTCAAAGTAATGGAATTCGATGGATGACTTGGGAAAAGCCTTGTGTCCCTAAAGTTCATGGAGGAATGGGGTTTAGAAACTTGAAGGCTTTTAATTTGGCTCTCTTGGGCAAGCAAGCGTGGCGCATCCAAACAAATCCCAATCTCTTGGTCTCACGTCTTTACAAGGCTAAGTATTTTCCTCATTGTGATCTCCTACATGCTTCTAACCGTAGCAATGGTAGCTTTGTGTGGAATAGCATTATGGCTTCTCAACGGCTACTTCAAGAAGGGTCGTCATGGAGTATCGGGGATGGTAGCTCTATTCGTTTATTTGATGATAACTGGACCGTGCATCCAACTCATATTCAGCCTTGCCAACTGGGTAATTTTAATCCTTTCCTCCGTGTTGACTATTTAATTACTCATGAGCGCAAGGTGTGGAATGAAGCCTTAGTTGCTTTTCTGTTGAATGAGGTTTCTGCAAATGCTGTTCTTAAAACTCCTCTATTTTCTTGTGTGACTGAAGATACTTTATGTTGGAGGGGTGAGAAGCATGGGAATTACTCTGTTAGAAGTGCTTATCGCTTAGCTACCCAAACTATTATTACCAACGCCCACCTTCATGTTGAAGGGTGTTGGACTTTGTTGTGGAAATTGCAGGTACCACCAAAAGTAAAGAATTTTCTGTGGAGAGTGGCGCGCAACATTATTCCGACGAGAGCTATTTTAGTTCATCGTCATATTGATGTCCTGGTATCTTGTCCTTGCTGTGATAATTCTGATGAGACTATGTTGCATTTGTTTCTTACTTGTCCTCTTGCAGTGACTTGCTGGCAGACGCTGGGTATTGACTCTATTATTTCCCGTATTGTTTCTAGTAGCCCAGCTAATTCATCTTGGTTTTTCCTGATCCTGCAAGAGCTTCATGGTGATTCATGCTTAGCTTGGTGTATGACCCTCTGGAGTCTATGGTCTAGTCGCAATAACTTGGTGTGGAAAAATGTTCGTGATTCCGCTACCACTGTTATTATGCGTGGCAGCTCTTTATACTCGGATTGGCTTGATGCGCGTGGTACTCCTAGCCATGGGACTGGTGCTTCTTTTGCTACTGGTAGAGCTCCAGCTACTGTCCTATGGACGCCCCCTCCACCCGGTTTTGTTAAATGCAATGTTGACGCTGCCTTTGATGATACAGGTAACAAGGTGGGTTTTGGTATGTGCATTCGGGACGAGTTTGGATCTTTCATTGCTGCAAAAACTCATCACTTCACGCCTCTCTTGGATCCTTATAAGGGAGAGGCGCTTGGCTTACTTTTGGCTTTGGATTGGGTTCGCTCCTTGAATTATAAAAAAGTTATCTTTGAGCTTGATGCAAAAGTTGTGGTGGACGACTTCAACAATTGTCCCTCTATTGTGTCTGATTATGGATGTATTTTGAATTCTTGTAGAGAGACTTTTGTTTATTTTTCTATCAACTCTCATGTGGAGTTCTCTAGGAGAGAAGCTAACAAGGTGGCTCACTCACTTGCTAGGGTAGCCTTGTTCTCAGCTTCCTCTCAAGTTTTCTTTGATGTTCGAGCATGTATTGCCACTTTAATTATTAATGAAATGAAGTAGTTTGTTTGTGTCAAAAAAAAAAAACCTAGAATTTACCAACTTACAAACAAACGTATGAACCACTTCTTCTTCTTCTTCTTCTAAATAATCATAAAGAAACAGTGAATGAAAAAGCCATGCTAGTATATATTTATATAATAACCGCGTAGTAGTAGTAGTAGTGTATCATCATCGTCATCATAACAATAAAGCAGTAATGGATTACCATATCTCCATAGTCACACTCTGTTTCTTCTTCTTCTTCTTCTTGTTGATAATCACTTTTCCACAATCCCATTGTCAACCACAACCACCAGGTTACTATCTAGCTTGTACAGAGCAGCCGTATGAGTGCGGAAATCTTCCAATCTTCTCATATCCATTCTGGGGAGAGAACCGACCCTCTTACTGTGGTGGAGGCGAACCATTCAAGCTTAACTGTTACAATAACGAAACAACTTCAATTTCAATTCAATCACAAAATTTCACAATACTCAATATCAACACAACAGATTACACCATGGAAATGAAGCGAACGGATCTCGACATCGATGTTTGTTCACCCCAATTTAACGATACTTATTTGAGTCCCAATCTGTTTCAATATTCCTCAACTGTGGAAGGTAACATCACAATATTCTACGATTGTTCCTCTAATGATTTCCCCAATTCTATGTGTGGACCTCAAAATTCTGCAATCTGTTATGTTGGTGTGGAAGATGAGTTGTTGGAACATTTTCCGCCACTTAAGAGTTGCAAGCGACATATCCAAGTACCGGTTGGGTTTTCTCTCGAGCCTTTTCATGATAAGGGAGTAATCGACTATGAAGCACGGACACCTCTAAGATTAGACGTGTCCCGGTGTCCGACACGTGTCAGTGTCCGACACCCGTACGACACGTGTCCGACACCTCAGACAAGTGTCCCCAAAATATCTTTTTGTTTCCTTGCTTTGACACATCTTAGACACTTCTACAAAGGTTAAAGCAGTGTCAAAGTAGTGATAAACAAGAAAATGGTTAAAAATATTAAATTTGATTACATCATTTTTAGCTTATCCATATAGTAGATGGAAAATGCATGTGAAAAACTATCTTATTTTGTTTAAGAACTTTTATTTTTATGACATAAATTGCTCAATTTAAATCTTTTATAGGTAATGCCCATATTTTATTTAATTATAATAAATAAATAATTATATATATGCGGTGTCCCGGTGTCCTATATTTTAGACATTAGCGGTGTCTGCGTGTCCATGTCCATGTCCGTGTCCGTGTTGTGTTCAGTGTCCGTGTCGTGTCCATACTAATCTGGAACTAGGTTTAGAACACTATTGCAGATGAGGAATGTGTAAAATGTCTGGGAGGTGATTTAGAACACTACTGCAGCTGGGATTTGAACAATGGTCCTGATGTTGATAAATATATAATAGAGTCATGCCGTTACATTTATTGTGAAGATGGATCTATTGCATCTCAAACACAATGTTCTGCTCACAAAAAGAGTATGTTTGTCTCTCTTTCATCTCTTTATCTCCTTTCTCCCTCGTTTATTATGGATTAAAAATAAGTGATTTTGTTGTTAAATAATTTAGAGTCTGTTTGTTACGGTTTATTTATAAACAAAATCACTTTTTTTTTAAAAAAATAATCACTTATATATGATGATACGTTGTCTGTTTGTTACAGATTTTAAAAAAAATAAAAATCTGAAAATAACAAAAAAAATTACTTCACATGAGAAGCTGTTTTGAGTAGCTTCTCAAAAAAATCAGTTTTTTAAGAATGGTTTTTTTAAAAAAAATAAGTGATTTTCAGTATGTTACACAAATACAAAACAACTTCTCATTTTCTTAAAATACCTTAAAACTAATCTCTAAATTATTTAACAAAAAAATCACTTATTTTCTAATCTGTAACAAACGAGCCCTTATAGTCCGTTTGTAACAAATTTTTTTATGGAAAATCACTTTTTTAACAAAAAAATTATTTTTAGTGATCACGATTGTGTTTGTTTCAACTTTTCTAAAAAAAATCATTTTTATCCTTAAAATGAGAATCTCTTTTGAGTAGCTTCTCATAAAAATCATTATTTAAAGAATGATTTTTTAAAATTAAGTGATTTTTAGTATGTTACACAAATACAAAACAACTTCTCATTTTCTTAAAAATTTCTAAAAACTACTCTCTAAATTATTTAACAACAACATCATTTATTTTTTAATCTGTAACAAACGAGCCCTTAGAGACTGTTTGTTACAGCTTATTTTGAAGAATAATCACTTTTGTAAAAAATTAAACTATTTTAGAAGTTTGCTATCCGTTTCTTACAGCTTTTCAAAAGAATGAGAATATAAAAATAATCTAAAAACAGATTATCATTTGAAGAAGTTTTTAGATTACTTTAAGATTCTCATGATTTTAAAAAGTTGTAGCAAACGGATGGAAAATTTATAAAATAAATTATTTTTAATTTTTTTTTTACTATTCTTCAAAATAAGCTATAACATGTTGTTAGCACTCCTCCAACCTTCTTGTATTTATTTTAAAATTTATTGAGTGTTGAATATTTAAATGGGACGTATCATTTAAGTTGTGGTCCCTAGAAGCAATTGGGGGTGCCATATTTGTCAAGAAGACGAATTGTGAATTGTCTTTCACAATCAACTTATATTTTAAGTTTATAGTCAATATTGGTCGTCTTAAATTTGGTTAGGATAAGTTTATGAATATATTAGTATAGTGATAAAAAATTTCAACTATTTTTGGGATATATGGTCTTCATTTCTTCCTTGTCTTCTAGCATATGTTCACGGAAGTTGACACTATGTTGAGTGGTGTTAAATGTTTGGTTGATTATTGGGCTAGACATTGGACAACATTTTATTCAGAACACTATTTAGTGAACAATGGACAGCATAAATAAAAAAAATGTAAATTTTACTATAATTCTTTTTCTAATGTTTATAATAATTTTATATTTGTATTATATTTAATATAATTAAAAAATGCACACCTAAAGTCCTAAAGTGCATTATTTTTTTATGGTTGAGATCAGGGTATCCACCACCGAACGCAGTGACTAATCCCCTCGCTGGAGGATGAGTCTCAACCGCTCAACCACACCCCTGGGTTAGTCCTAAAGTACATTAGTGTTTATTATATGATGTGTATTGAAGCTTATTGGTGGGATTGGGAAAGAATAATGGAGGCGTGTAGCTAGATTTAATTTGTAGTTTAAAGAGAGGAAATTGGTAAACCTTGAAGACGAGATACAACGAAGTAAATTCAATATTTATTGGAGTTTAAAATGAGTACAACCGATAATTAGATAGAGTAATCATGGTTAGCAAATATTGAAAATGCACGGGGTGATGAAGTTGCAAGAAGGAGGTCTAGGTTTCAAATCTTGGAAACTAATATTTCCCCTACCCCTAATTAAATACTACTAACCCCTAATATTTGCCTATAAAGAAACATAACTAAGGCTAATAAATTTAGTAAATTTAGTAAACATACATCTCACATTAAGTAAAGATTTACAAATAATTTAACCATTAATATACATTAAAATGAGTTCATTTTTTCTATATTTGAATTAAAAAATATGTCAAAATTTTTCTTATAAGAAAAATAACAAGGGAAGGTAAATATCTCTAGAAGGCCAGGGCCTCTAGAATATGCTGTATGCAGGGGCGGATCTTCTCAAGGGCTGGGGAGGGCCACGGCCCTCCAAAAAAAATGAAATTACTAAAATACCCATGTTATTAATATCAACTTTTAAGTATATAGTTATATTCCGCGAAATAATACACCGGACATAAATAAAACACATGATTAATATTTGTCATTGATAATTATAATTTTTGAATACTACTATAAACCTACTATCTAAAAAAACAAGAAGGTTTAATGACTACTTAAACTGATTAAATTTAAAACACGGGATAAATATTTCTTATTGATAGTCTACTATCTATCTTTTACTATCTACTATAATCTACTAATCAACTCAAATAATCAATTGAAACTATGAGATGACTGCACTGATAGATAAAAAAACACAGGATAACTACACTGATATATCAAAAAATACAGGGATAACTACTGTGATATATATAAAAACACGAGATATATAGCTGCACTGATATATAAAAAACACTACATTGATATAAAACTCACAGGATAAATGCTCAGATTTTTTTAAATTATACTTTTACATTTTTAGATTTTAATATTTATCTATTTTTTATTTGAAACTCGTTTTTTATTTACTTTAAATTTGCCTTTATTTTCACAGAATAATGTTCAGACTATTTAAATACTGTGTAATTCATTCATAAAAAGAACACGACAGCACCCGTGCGTATGCACGGGTATCCTACTAGTTAAATATAAACTTTTAGAAATTATATTGATAATTGGAGATCCACCTTTATTGAACATGTCGACCAAGTCTAGCTTATATGGGAGATGCACTGGAAGATATTTTACAGAATCAAAGAAACCAAACAAAAATACTCTTTCCAACTTAGATATGATCGATGGAATGTCCTACTCCATCTTAGTAAGGTTGTTTTTCCTCAGCATAGCAAAACACAAAGTCTTAAAATAATATCTCACTTCAGCCCATGCATCTGTTCATGGGCTGAAGTATAAAAAAAAAAAAAGTTGGATCCATTTTGTATGTTTTAAAAAAAAAAACATTTGACTGGAGCAATCTGAAAGGTAGCAAAAAGATAGAAATATATTATAGATAAATAAAAAAGTGCATTGACCTGGTTTTGAATGAGGTGATGAGAGAGAAATAGGAAAAGGAGTGGCAATTTCGCGGACGACTGTTATAGTCGTGTGACAGACAATCGTGGTCATCACTTCTTCTTCTTCTTCTAAATCTTCATAAAGAAACAGTGAATGAAAAAGCCATGGTAGTATATATTTATATAACCGCATAGTAGTGTATCAACATAACAATAAAGCAATAATGAATGACCATATCTCCATAGTCACCCTCTGTTTCTTGTTGTTGTTGTTGTTGATAATCACTTTTCCACAATCCCACTGTCAACCGCAACCACCACCAGGTTACTATCTACCTTGTATAGAGCAGCCGTACAACTGCGGAGATATTTCAAACATCTTGTATCCATTCTGGGGAGAGAAACGACCCTCTTACTGTGGTGGAGGCGAACTATTCAAGCTTAACTGTCACAATAATGAAACCACTACCATTTCAATTCAATCACAGAATTTCACAGTACTCAGTATCAACACAGAAGATTACACCATCAAAATGAAGCGAACGGATCTCGACATCAATGTTTGTTCACCCCAATTTAACGATACTTATTTGAGTCCAAATCTATTTCGGTATTCCTCAACTGTCCACCACATAACAATATTCTACAACTGTTCTTCTCATCATTTCCCCAATTCTATGTGTGGAGATCAGAATAATGCCACCTGGCATGTTGGTGTGAAAGATGAACTGTTTGAAGAATTTCCGGCGCTTAGGAGTTGCAAGCGACATATTCAAGTGCCGGTAGAGTTTTCTTCTTTGGATGATTTGGAATTAGGTTTAAAAGAGGGGTTTGAGGTGAAGTATATTGTAGATGAGGAATGTGTAAAATGTCTGGGAACTGATTTGGAACACTGCAGCTGGGATTTGAAGAATGGTCCTGAGTTTGATAAACATATAACAGAGTCATGCCATTATATTAATTGCCAAAATGGATCTATTGCATCTCAAACACACTGTTCTTCTGCTCACAAAAAAAGTATGTCCGTCTCTCTTACATGGCTTAGGCCTGTTTATCATGGATTAAAAATAAGTGATTTTGTTGTTAACTTTTGTTAGAATTTTTTTTATGAGAAAATCACTTTTTTTAACTAAAAAAATTATTTTTAGTGATCGCGATTGTGTTTGTTTCAATTTTTCTAAAATAATCATTTTTATCCTTAAAATGAGAATCTCTTTTGAGTCGCTTTTATTAAAAATCATTTTTTAAAGAATGATTTTTTAAAAATAAGTGATTTTTAGTATGTTACACAAATACAAAACATCTCATTTTCTTAGATTTTCTAAAAACTACTCTCTAAATTTTTTAATCTGTAACAAACAAGTCTTTAGAGACCGTTTGTTACAGCTTATTTTGAACAATAATCACTTTTTTTTAAGAAAAATGATCTATTTTAGAAGTTTGCTATCCGTTTGTTACAGGTTTTCAAAAAAAGAAAATCTAAAAATAATCTGAAAACAGATTTGCATTAAGCAGTTTTTAGATTATTTTTAGATTCTCATGATTTTAAAAAATTGTAACAAACAGATGGAAAACTTATAAAATAGATTATTTTTCAAAATAAACTATAACAAATGGGGTTACTCCCCCTTGTTTATTTGCTTACTCATGTTCCCTCATCTATCATTCTAAAAAAAAATCAAAATTTACTTATTATGAACCGGCAAATTTATCATATTAAACAAAATGAGCAATAAACATTACACACTATTACAAGAAATAAATTGTGATCTAATTTCTATTCGTCATGGATATTAGGCTCGATAGGCCCTACACATGGGGAATAGCCCAATAATATATATATATATATATATATATATATATATATATATATATATATATAGACACACACATATATATATATATATAGACACACACATATGTGCATACACAACAATTCCCAAACCCATAAAAAATCATATACCGTAGGAAATAATATATCCCATCAGGGTGGAGATCCTCTTTATTTCTCAAAAGAAACTTTTTTTTATAAGTATTTCTCAAAAGAAATAGATGCTCCATTACCTAAGTTTTAAGTGTATAAAATATATATGATCTGTACCTGAGCTCGTTAGATGGTTAACTCCCGATGTGCCAAATCAAATCTGCTTGCTCCACTGGTCGTGCTCTACGTCTAGAGAATAAGGGCGGATGTAATTGAAATTACACTCCAACGCCCAAGTCAGGAGCGAACGAGCAGAGTAAGGTTACTAGTGAATAGTGTGTACCTGACAACTGACGTAATGAATGCTCATATACTGTCAGTGGATTGCGCGTGGCCGCTAGATTGTTCGTACGGACTGATCGGAGCCGTTGATCGGAGCTCATTCTTAATGAGCTGCTCTTGAGTTCAGCACTGGATTGGGCTTTGGCCCACTCCAGAACAGTTGCCCCCCAAGCCAAGGTCATTCTTGGGACGGGCGCTGACTTGATACCTGGCCGTTTTTCTTCTCGCTCCCGAGGGACGAGGTCGATTGGTCCTGCGCGTAGTTGAATCTGCTTCAGCCAAGTGACACGTGGCAGCTGACATGAAGTGTCGTCTCCTGCCTTCTGAAAAGTCATTAATAGTGCCTCGAAATTCGAAAACGGCGGCGTTTGGTGATGATGAGGGATTGGTTTTCGAGGCGCGCGCAGACGAAAGGTCACGTCGCTTCGCTTGCCTGCGCCCAAGCCCCTATAAATATGATGCCCCCTCCTCCTTCAGTTTCTACTTCTCTTCCCAAAATCTCTAAAAAGCGAGCGTGAGTTTGGTGAAGAAGCGATCAAGATTTGCTGCGGTTTTGGCTAGGTGTCTACCCGTGCACGACCTCCTTCTAAGACGGTTCGTGACCTCTGCTCGCTTGATACTTTTCATCAAGAAGCACACTACGTTGAGTCCGAATTTCTCTCCTACTCCAGGTATGAATCTTTTAACTCATTGCTCGCTTGCTTGCTTTTGCTTTTCTTTTCTTCGGGGGCGAGGAGGGGGTGTCAGGCCCGGGGTCGACCTTGTCGCCCCTTTCTGCGAATCATCATTTTAGGTGATCCTGACTCTCCCTCTCCTTGCAGGGTAGGGCGCTGGTGCGGACAAAAAAGACAGCTAGGATTTCTGGTGGTCCTTCTGTTAGCCTGGCCGATTGTGCTGCTCGTTCTGGAAGTACCAAATAGAGCGAACAACCTTCCTCTACTAATCTTTCTTCCTTTACTGATTTTTCGTCATCATCTTCTTCTGGTCGTTCTACCTCGACCGACGACTCTGAAACCGTTCATTCGCCCTCAGCCGATCTTCCACAAGAAAACCACACGAACCCAGACCCTCCCCCCGTCCCTCTAAACGAGGGGCTTCCAGAGGAGAACGACTGGCGTGGTACTCTTGACGACGATCGTTCCTGGATTTCGTCCGCTATTCTCGGGCAATCCTCCGTCTTCCCTCCTGGTGATGAAGTGTTGCCTTACTTTAGTCAGTTGCTCGGGTATGGTGATCAAGAATGGAGGGCTGAGGGAGTTCCTGCTGAAGAGCATGCGGCCACAATCCCTACTACTTTGAAATTTGTGATGTTTACCAACACCCTCAGAGACTTAAAAGTGCGGCCTCCTTTTACCTTCTTCCAAAGGCGAGTTCTGAGATATCTGGGGGTTGCCCCTTCCCAACTTCATTTAAATGCTTGGGCGCTCGTAAAATCATTCGAGGTGGTGATGGCCGCTCTAGACCGGGACATCAATTGCCGTCTTTTCTTCTCTCTATTCGATGTTAGTCGCACCGTTGAGACGAGAAGCGAGCCCAGACGTTGGGAGCAGGTTTCTTTGAAGAGTCGCAAGGGCACCCCAAAATTGTTCAAGCCTTATTGTGAATCGGCTAAGACTTGGAGGCATGCTTTTATTTGGGCCGTCCCAGTCAATGATCAAGCACGCGACCTGGTTTGGTCGTTGGACGACCAAGGAAATGTGGCTTCTACGAAATTCCCTCTTGGTTGGGCTCATTCCCACTACAACTGCGAAACCATCAACTATAGGAACCATAGGAAGCTTGGAGAGGACGATCTTCAAAGCATTCGTCTTTTGGAGAACCTGGCGAGCTGGATGCCTGGAGGAATCTTTCCGTGCAACAAATTTGCTCGTGCTAAGTCGATTTCTTACGCAAGGCACAAACTTGGTGCGATTTGTTTCGCTCGTTTATTCGCTTTAATTTTCTCTTACGATTTTCTGGTTTTAATTGTTCCTTGTTTCTTTGCAGCTGAAATGTCAGGGGTTGGTTTTGAATCTCTTTTTAAAAGCACCAAAGCTAAGAAAGGCAAGAAGGTTTCATTTGCTTCCTCTTCCGCTCGTTCCATTCATGTGGAGGGCGGTCAGAGATCCCCCATTCCTGATCGTGGAACGGGCTCGGGGTCAAAAAAGAGAGACCGGGCGCAAAACTTTGATCTTGACCCTCCCATTCCTAAAAGAAACAAAGAGGCTCCAAATAGGTCGTCCCATGACTTGGACGATCTTGGTGAAGCGGATTTTAATCGTCTCCGCGAGGACCCCCTCCTTTTCATGGCTGATATTGCCAAGGCCGCTTCTCTGAAGCTTGCTCGTTATAAGGCTGAAGAGGCTCAACGTCAAGTAGGTATGCGTCTTGTTCACCGAAATTTGTGGTTGGAGGGCGACCTCTTAGATAAAACTGATAAGTATAATTGTGCTCTTAGATAAAACAGAGCTTGAATCCACAAAGGAAAAACTCAAGGAAGCTGAGGTCTCCCTTCAACCAACCAAGGACGCACTTGGTACGGTCACTACTGAACGTGATGCGGCCAAAAATGCCAAAGTTGATGCTGAGACCAAGTTGGCCACCGAAACTGCCAAAGTGACTGAACTATCTTCTAAGGCTGAACGATTGGAGGGGCAAGTGAACGGCTTGAAAGAAGATCCGAAGAATATGGAAAGCGAGCGTGATAAAGTTGAGGTCGCGCTAGAGACATTAGAGTCCTCCACTCTTGCAATTGCCAAGGAGCGGTTTGATGAGGCCATTGCTCAAATCCAATATTGTTATCCTACATTGGAGATCAATCCTGAGATAGTGAGCAACGACCATTTTCTGAGGAACGGGCGGATCATTCGCCCTGCAGAAGAGGATGGAGGGGGAAATGTGGTACAAGAGGAAGTGGTTATTTACAGTCGCCTCAAATGGCTAGCTTTTGTACTCATTTTTGTTTTTTGAACGTCTTTGTAGTTTCCTGGGGTCCTACTGGTCGCCCTTGGTTTGTAATGTTTACTTTATGGAGCCCGGCCTTCTCCGAGCATCTTAATGTTTGAAGTATGTGCGTTTCTTTTTCAAATATTCGCCTATTTTCCCTTAACTCTTCTAAGTTAATTTCGTCCGATTTGTGATTTACTTATAATCGCATCATACAGATCAAATTTTGTATGTTCGCCTATAAACAGCTTACCAAGTCTCTACTTTAGATTTAGCTCGTTTATTAGGGTGCGACCAATTCTTTGGTCGTTTTGCTCTTTACCCTTAAGTTCGCTTAAGTATATTTCTCAGCAGTTTATCAAACTCGGTTTGAACTTAACTCGCTCGAGAGGTCGTTCGTTATTCGTTCGCTATTGGATCGATCAATAACTTAAAATAAATCAACAGTGGTATAAGAAATTCCTCGTCATTTTATTGACGGACGAGCGGGCCTCAATAAAAAACCCCGTAGGGAAAAAGAGTGTCCTGCCCGTTCTGTTCTTCATTAATCATTCGAGTAGTAACATGATATTCTTTCATAATTACAAGGCATCAAGTAAAATATCTCCTAAGATTCATAGCGTTCCAAGTATTTGAGATCATCCCTCCATTCATGGTTTGTAGGATGTATGCTCCTTTGTCCGTCTTTGCGGCTACCTTGTAAGGACCTTCCCAATTTGGGGCGAGCTTGCCCTGACTGGCATTCCTCTAGCCGATATCTGCCCTCCGTAGCACAAGTTATCCTATTTTGAAGGCCCTTGGAATGACCTTGGCGTTGTGTCTTGTTGCCACACTCTGCTTAACTAATGCTTCTCTCAGAGCTGCCTTGCTTCGAAGTTCCTCCACTAGGTCGAGTTCCTCCCTAGTGGCCTGCTCATTCTCGGACGGTTGTTTAGGATTGGTCGTTCTCTAGTTTAACTCTCCCATTTCCACAGGAATTACTGCGTCCATCCCGTAGACCATTCCGAAGGGGGATTCTCCAGTGGTTGAGTGTGGGGTCGTTCTATAAGCCCGTAAAACTGAAGGGAGCTCTTCTGCCCATTTCCCCTTTGCCTCGTCCAATCTCCTTTTTAATCCTCTTAAGATGACCCTGTTGGCCGCCTCTGGCTGCCCGTTCGTTTGCGGGTGTTCCACGGATGTGAAACATTGTTTCACTCCTAGCTCGACCAGAGTCTCTTGGAAGTTTTTATCAGTGAATTGTGTGCCGTTATCTGACAACTGTTTCTGGGATTCCAAATCGTACCAAGATACTCTTCTTGAAGAACTTAAGACAGTTTCTAGACGTGATCGTGACCAATGGCTCAGCCTCAATCCACTTGGTGAAATAATCAAGAGTGACGATCAGGAATTTGAGTTGTCCAGGGGCAAGGGCGAACGGCCCCAATAAATCGATTCCCCACCATGCAAACGGCCAGGGGGCGGTCATGCTGTTAAGCTCTGTTGGAGGGGCAACGTGAACATCTGCATGTCTCTGGCACTTGTCGCATTTTTTTATCAATTCCTTTGCATCTGCTTCCATGGTAGGCCAGTAATAGCCCGCCCTTAAAGCTTTTTTTGCCAATGCTCTTGAGCCCATATGGTTCCCACAGACGTCCTCATGAATTTCTCTTAATACATAGTTTGCTTCTGCAGGGAGGAGACATTTGAGCAAAGACATTGTGAAGCCTCTTCTATAGAGGTACTCGTTAATGATCGAGTAAGATTTTGCTCGTTTTCGAACGAGCGCTGCTTCTTTGGGATCCTCGGGCTCTTACCCATCCTTTATATACTTAAAGATGGGGTCGATCTAGGTTGGCGTTACATCAACTTCGCATATGTCCGCCCCAAGGGCGGTCTCTAGTCTCACATTAGGTTGTGATAGTATCTTCTATATCACACTTCTGTGGTTGCCAGGGTTCTTGGTAATTGCGAGTTTGGACAGTATGTCCGCCCTAGTGTTTTCTGTCCTAGGAACGTGCTTAACTTCAGTGTACTCAAATTTCTGCATCAACTCTCTGACCCTTGTTAAGTATTTTTGGAGGATCTCATCCTTGGCGGAGACGACGTCTTTGATTTGGGAGACTGCTAACAAAGAGTCTGATCGTAACTCTACCCTTTTCACGTTAAATTCTAGGGCGAGCAATAATCCTGCTACGCACGCTTCATATTCAGCCTGATTGTTGGAAGTTGGGAATGAGAAGGCCAATGAGACTTCAATGGTCGTCCCATCCTCGCTCTCAAGAATCAAGCCCGCTCCGCTGCCTTTACTATTGGAAGATCCATCAACATGCAAAGTCCACGTACCTTGGACCGGGCTCTCTGGGAGTCATCTCTGCAATAAAATCGCCCAGGATCTGTGCCTTAGCAGTTGATCTGGGTTCATACTTGATTCCAAATTCTGACAGTTCAACCGCCCATTTGATCATTCTACCTGTTAGATCTGGTCTGTGCAGGATTTGCCTGATGGGTTGGTCGGTACGGAGTGCGATTTGATGAGCTACAAAATAAGGTCTCGATCTCCGAGCAGCCACAACCAAAGCCAGTGCCAATTTCTCAATCTTTTGGTATCTGAGTTCAGGTCCTTGGAGTACTTTGCTCACAAAATAGACTAGGTTCTGTTTATATCCTTCTTCTCGTACCAATACAGCGGCCAAAGCCTCGTCTGTTATGGACAAGTATAGATATAGAGTTTCTCCGGGCTTCGGAGTGGTCAGAATTGGCGGTTCTGCTAAGGCCGTCTTTAGCTGTTCAAGAGCTTGGTCGCACTCGGGCGTCCATTCAAACACGGTCTCTTTCTTTAATAGCCTGAATAGGGCAAAGATTTGTTCGCTGCTTTGGAAATGAAACGGGAGAGGGCGGCCACCATGCCATTGAGTTTCTATATTTCCTTCTTGGTCGTTGGCGGCCTCATCTCCGTTACTGCTCGACATTTATCTAGATTGGCCTTTATCCCTCTTTCTGTGAGATGAAATCCCAGGAATTTGCCCGCCCTTACTCCAAAGAGGGACAAAGGCCAATCTAGATAAATGTCACAGGGGCAGGGTCTTGCTTGCTTTATCCCTCTTTCTTCTTAATGAGTTTTTCCTGGCCTCTTTGAACACCTCTCTTAGGTCGTCAACACGGGCAGGGTCTTGCTTGCTTTTGATAATCATGTCGTCTAGGTATACCTCCACCATTTTTCCTATCTGATTCTGAAAAACCTGGTTCATCATTCGCTGATAGGTGGTGTGTGAAAAACGTGTGCAAGTGTACACAGTCACAAACAAGTAATAAAGTAGAAGTAAAGTATCGTTCCCACAGAGATTGCATAATTCTTAATGTATTGTTGTGAAGACATGTAAATTAATGCTACTATCTACTCACAATTTTTGGTTTGTGGTTGAAGTTGAAATGAAGTTTAAAAATGACAATAAACAACAGAGAGGAAATCAGTGGAGAAATATAGTTGAGATGCTTTCATCAAATAACTTTCTTTTAAGTGTTAAGTGCATTCGTGTGGTGCAGGTGCACTGGATGCAGCTGCATCAGTTGTGTGCTTTTCAGCTACTATTTCAAAAGTTGTTTTACAAGCTTCCTATGTCTAGGTGTGCTAAATAAATTCACTCTTGACCTTGAAATACTTGCTGATTTAATCCTAAGGGCTATGTTATCCTATGTCTAGGACTTAACATGGAATTAACAAGCTTCTTTTATTAAAACAAGTTAATAAAGGCTTTATTAAACACTTACCCCTATTGATTCTTGATTTCTAATTATAAACCATGTCTGTGAATATAACTCTACTCATTTTAAGCGATCAACCTTAAAATAAGATGGATGTAGTATAACACAAGAATCAAAGTACATGCAACACACAAATGACACTTAAACTTTCTCAAAAGATCATTATAAGACTAGCACATCTCAACTAAAGGAATTTAGCTCATGATAGACATTGCAAGATGAAAAGAGATTGAATAAAACATATTGAGGTGATGGAAATTATCAAGAAAGAACAACAAAGTAAAGTTTACAATATTGAAGCTTTCTTGCATCAAGCAATGCAGGTGCACTGATCTCCTTCCTATATCTATGAAGAAGAGAAGGGAGAAGGCGTCAATTCCTTCCTTTTCTCCTTGCCACTATCTAAGAATTTAGAACTAAAAACTTGGAAATAAAAATACAAGAAATTCTAAAGGTGTGGAAATGTGAAAAAGAGATTATGATATATTATGAGATGATATTCCAAGTGAAGAATGAAGGTCTTTATATAGGCTTTGAGCTTTCCTTCAAGTGAGGGTTTGCTTGGAGACAAAGTTAACTTAACCATGGTTACTTTTCAGAAGTTGATGATGCCATTTGAGTTTTTCACTCAAGTGCAAAGAATGGTCCAATTAGGTGTAGCCATGTGTCCTTTATAAGATGACTCTTCAAATGGTCATATATTGTAGGCACCTCTTTTGAAAGGTTCCCATGTGACCCATGTGATTTGTGACCAATTATGATGTCATCTTGTGGTGTCTTTATCTTCTTTGAGTTTGAGGTGCTTCCGGTGTTGGCATTTTTTTCTCCCTTTCAGGATGGTGCAGCTGCATGTAGTGCAGCTGCATGCGATGCAGGTGCATCCTTTTGCAAGTTGCCATGGTGCCTCCATGTGACTTGTGACTAAGCATGATGTCATAGAGATATTTATGCCATGGTATGAATTGAGGTGCTTCCATTGTGGAGTAATTCTGTCTTTGGTGCAGGATGGTGCAGATGCACTAAATTTGGTTGCACTGTGGTAATCTGGTGCAGGTGCATCTAGTGCAGATGCACTGCCTGTTTTCCGGTGCAGATGCATCAACTGCAGGTGCACTGAACAAACAGATCAAACATACCAATATATATACAAAATGCTAAGTCATGAGTATAAACCTTGAATGTTGTTTATTTTATTCATACTACTATATTTTAACACATTTTGTACTTGATTCTAAGCAATTTATTTAGGTTTAGATGCGTATATAACTCTATATAAAATAGAGTTATCAATAGGTCACCCCAGCGTTCTTCAGCCCAAAAGGCATGACTCTATAACAGAAGTTCCCTTTGTCCGTCATAAATGTTGTCTTTTCCTGATCGGGGGGATGCATGGCAATTTGGTTGTACCCAGAATATGCGTCCAGAAAGGACAAGATCTTATATCCGCTAGCACTGTCGACCAAACGATCAATGTTTGGAACAGGGAATACGTCTTTTGGTCATGCTCGGTTGAGGTCGGTATAGTCTACGCACATCCTTCACTTGCCGTTTGCCTTTTTAACTAAGACAACATTAGACAACTACGTTGTATATTTTATCTCCTTTATGAACCTTGCTTCAAGTAGGTCCTCAACGGCCTTAGATACTGCTCGTGCCTTTTCCTCTTTTTGAATTCTTCTACGTTGTACAACCCATTTCGCTCCTGGGTCTACTGCCAAGTGATGGCAGGCCACTTCTGGTGGAATCCCGGGCATATCTGCAGCACTCCAAGCAAATTAATCTGCATGTTTCCTTAAACATTGAACGAGCTTGTCCTGAACTTCAGGGGCAAGATCGCTCCCTATTTTGATCGTTTTCTTTGGGTCACTCCCCAGTTGCACATAACAAAATTCCCTGTCTGGTTCAGGTCATTTGATCCTTTTCTTAAGTTCTTTAGTTAGG
This sequence comes from Astragalus glycyphyllos, assembly GCA_963573325.1. Taxonomy (NCBI): domain Eukaryota; kingdom Viridiplantae; phylum Streptophyta; class Magnoliopsida; order Fabales; family Fabaceae; genus Astragalus; species Astragalus glycyphyllos. Next base: position 3,980,568 of record OY754313.1, on the reverse strand, counting down.
AGGTCTTCCCCTTGACTTTCCGGTGTCCACGATGTCATCTTCATCATTGTCTTCTTCTTCTATGACCTTGGCCACCTCATCAGCCTGTGCCTTCCCCTTTCTGGGTGATCGAGGAACCTGCTTTTCACCTCGTGCTTCGGCTTGATCCCTCTTCACATACTGCGTCAATTTTCCTCTTTTGATCAATGCTTCTACATCGTCTTTGTGGGCAATACAGTTATTGGTGTCATGACCGTTGCTTTTATGATACCTACAATATTTCTTGGAAGGGCACTGCTCGTCGTTAAGAACTAGGGGTTCTGGTGGCTTAATATCTCTGAATTCTGCATTTGCGCATTCGGCTAGTATGTTCGCATACGACGTATTCAACTTGGTGCGTTCAGAAAACTTCTTGATTCTGTGATCTTTGCTCGGTTGAGCATTAGCATAATCTTCTTTGGCCCGTTGATCTCTTTCTGGTCGTGATTGTTGATTTATGCTCGCCTCGGCAACTTCGATAGCGGTCGTTCTTTCCTCGTAATTCATGAACCGTTGTGACCGCCTATGGAACGTTTCTAAATCCCTGGGGATGTGGAGGCCCACTTCCACTTCAAAACGACTTCCCCTCAAGAGGCCCGTCCTTAAGAAGAACAATCTTTGATTGTCATCCAAGTTCCTGACCTGATCAGCTTCACGATTGAACCTTTCTGCATAACGCCGGAGAGACTCGTCTGGTCCTTGCTTGATGGCGATCAGAACATCTTGGGATTTTGGTTTGATCCTGGAGGTCGTGAAACGAGCAATGAATGCTCTGGCCATTTGCTCCCACAACGAGATGGTGTTGGGCCTTAGCTCGGTGAACCACTCCAGTGCTGATCCCTCAAGGGTACATTCAACTCACTTTGACATTGTTCTTTCTTTTTCCACGTGGTGGATGAGCTTCAAAAGATTGTGGAATTTTTATTTTATCTCCATCCACCACTGTGCTAAGATCCTGCAAAATAAGAATTTTTTCCAAAATGCCCTGCATCTTTAAATCATTAACAATATTAGTTTCAACCACATCATAAAAATAAGGAGAGGTTAAAAGAGAGAAATTTTCATTGGAGTTTAAAGCTTTAATCACATCCTGTTCTTTACCACTCCTTAAAGTTACCTTTCCCTTATGAACCTCAATCACAACATCACCAATGGTTAAAACAATTTGCCCAAAAATTGGGACTTTCTCCTCTTTCTCCAACTCATGAACGAGTTGATCTTTCTCATTCTCCCTACAACCGCTCTCATCAGTGGAATCTGTTGTCTCAATTTGACCCCCTCGGTAGGAGTCTCTTCATCTTTCTTGAGAGCTTCTTCCTCTAGATTATATTCCATGGAGAACTCTTCATCACTACTAAGAATATTATCTTTGTATTGCTCTGTTTGTGAATCAGGAGTTTCTTGGGCCTCTTGAGATAATAAAGCAATGATACTTGACAATTGGTCATTCATGGCTCCAATTCTGTCCTCCATGCGGTCAAACTTTTCATTTGTTTGCTCCATAAATTTGACCAAGACCTCATCGATATCATATTCTTCCTCTTTTCTCTGCACTTGTAGTTGCTCATAATTATCCCAGTTGGACGAATAAGGAGGTGGCTCATAGTCAACCCAATAGTTTGAATAAGGCTCATAAGGAGGAGGAGAAAATGAGATTTGACATTGAGGCATATAAAAACAAAGTGAACTGCAACGAGCTCTTGGGAAAGTGTTATCAATTTTTTTAAAAATATTTTTTAATAAGATAAATAAAAAAACAAAGTTAAAATAAAAACATAAAAAAATGTCTAAAGCAATAAAAATCTTTTTTGTTTAATATTGCTAAATTAATCTCCGGCAACGGCGCCAAAAACTTGTTGTGTTAAAAACACACTTAGAGCAAGTGTACTCTTTCGCAGAAGTAGTATAAAAGATTATCGTGTCCACAGGGATTAATTAACAAGTACAAACTACTTAAAATTATTTATTGTTTAGACGAACAATAATTTGGATGTTGTAGAAACAAAATAAAAAGAAATAAAATAACAAGAATTAAAATGCAAGAATATAATCAATGGAGAGAGGTCTAGGGTCGCGGTTTCACTTGCAAGCTTCGATTCCTCTATGTTTAATTCTACCTAAATTCCCTTATTTTATTTAATTACCAATCCCTTTACTAAAGCTATTAATCCGTTTGGTCATTCGCGATTAATATTCTTTTTCCTAAATTAACCCTAGTTTGGTCATGCTAGAATTTAAATTCAAGAAAAGCATGAAGAGCAAAAATGTTGAATGATTGGAAGACTAAATTAAAGTTTGGTCATTCATTAATTATAGTCCCAATTATCCTATAGGTCCACCAACTAATTGCAGTACGGTCGCTGATCAACTAATTGATTATGAACTTGAAAAGGGTAGCTAATCCTAATTATGTGATAAAAACAATAGGACAATATTAATCGAAATAAAACTAGGAATTCAAAGTAAAAATTAAAACATAAAAAGGTCTCTAAACAAACAAGATTCACCTAAGACCCTAGAAGAGGATTTAAGTATCCATAAGTATCAAGAACAATGAAATAAAATTAGAAGTCATAAATTACAGAGATGAAAATAACCCGGAATTCTGATCTTGATAATTTAGCCTCCTTTTTCTGGTCCAAAGCTCTCTCACGGTGTCAAGAACAGGTACCCAAAAAACTTCCCTGTCTCCTTCGTACGCGTTACTGTTGCCGTCCAATCCTGTGTGTCAGTATGCGGCTCCCCCTTTTCTAATACCATGCAATGCCTACTTATAATAGATTACTAGGGTTTAGTGTCAATTCCACAAATTATGGTTGATTCTTCTTTTCTCCTAAAGTCACGGCTCCCCTTTTATATCATCAACAATCCTAGCTTTCCATGCAAGGTAATTCCACTTCATGCATAAGCCCAATTCCTTTCTATTTTGTTATGGACTTCACTTTCTCAACAATTGGGCCACATGCTTCTTCTTTCAAACCCAAACACACACATATATAATATACATATATAATATTTATTTATAAAATATTATATACATATATCAATAATATATATGTTACTTGCATTTTTATCTTTTCTTCTTTCCTACAAATTATAGAGCAAATTTAGTCAACAAATAAAATAATTAATAATAATTACTCTAAAAGGAACTCAAAAACATCTCTAAAAATGAATTAAATTTGAGTTTATCATACTTCATCATTAAATCAAAGTGTTTCAGGTGGGCATCGGGGTCTTTAACCCCATTATACATCTTAAGATCAGAGGGGGGTTTCTCCAAAGAACGGGGAATACTGAACTCGTCTATCTCCCTCGTGTATGGCCCCAAACTGGTATCGCCCCTCTCTTTGCGACGCGGTCTCTCCTCTAGGTAGCGAGTTCCATGGCCATGTTTCTGGTTACCAGAGTACTCCTTTGACTGATAGGTATATCGCTCGTTTGATCGACTGCGCAAGCGAGTGGGTGAATTGGTCGACCCGTAGGAGGATTCTTGGTGCGAAGATTCTTCAGGCCAATAGATATAGTCGGAGGTAGACGGGGTTCTTCTTGGTGGTGTGGGTCCTCCTCCTCATCCCCTCCTTAGGGGCGGAGATCTGTGGACCAGTTGCCTACGCGGAGGCGACCGACGAGCCCTTGAAGGATGTGCTCGCAAGACAGACATATTCTCATGATGAGGTCGCTGTTCTGGAGCCGTATGTGCTCGTCTTGAGGCGATCTGATCCTCCAACTGGGTGAGTCGGTCATTGTTGGGATTCAGAGCCTGGTTACGGTCGTGTAATAGCTCTCGTAGCTCTTGGACCAAGTCCGCCAGAAGTTCAACTGTAACTTGTTGTACAGCCTCTTGACGAGGGAAGGTGCTAGTGCCCGCTGCAGTTGAGGGTGGTGGTCGAGAAGTGATCTCGGCCACGCTTTGAAGACGGTTAGTGGCCTTTGGTCGGCCTCGAGGTGCCTTTGGTGGCATCTGTAAGGACGGTGGAGAGCGCGCGGACTCCCACTGTGGTCGCCAATTGATCTGTACTTGAGCTCGTTAGATGGTTAACTCCCAATGTGCCAAATCAAATCTGCTTGCTCCACTGGTCGTGCTCTACGTCTAGAGAATAAGGGCGGGTGTACCTGCAATTACACTCGAACGCCCAAGTCAGGAGCGAAAGAATGAATGCTTATATACTGTCAACTGACGTAATGAATGCTTATATACTGTCAGTGGATCGCACGTGGCCGCTAGATTGTTCGTACAGACTGATCGGAGATGTTGATCTGGTCCCTTGCTCTTTTGCTCATTCTTAATGGGCTGCTCTTGAGTTCAGCACTGGATTGGGCTTTGGCCCACTCCAGAACAATATAAATGTCTAATATATATATATATATATATATATATATATATATATATTCTATTTTAATAATATGTATATTTTATACACCCAAACTCATTTTTTTCTAGCAATAAAGAAGATCTCAACCTATAAAATTATACATTCAACTCATTTTAATAAAATAATATTACTCCAATTAATAGAAGTCCAAATGAAAATTAAATAGTTATTACAAGGATTATTGTTTTTTAAATTCTCAAAACACAATAATAATTGTTCTTTGCTCTCATTTTATGTTGCAGGTAATCCGTTTTGGAAAAGGAAAATTGTTATAGGTAATGTACGAAACTTCCTTTCACATATTGTTTAGTTGTTTCTTGATTTATATTATTGATGAATCTTTAATCCATTTGCAAAGAAAGAACAATAATAAATCAGTCTTAAATCATGTCTTATTCTTTTGGTGTATCTACTATGAAGATTTATATTTTTGCAAATAACCTAACCTAACAAATTGTATCTAAAATTCTCTGATTTTTGTTCTGTGTAAGGCCTTAGGTTATATGTTGTAATATTGTAATTAAACTCTTTGGTGTGGTTCTACTTCTACGCCTGAACATGGCTTATGCTCATGTTTACTTAGCACCATACTTTGATGTTAAATGAATTTACTTTTGTTTTTCAGAAAATAACACATTAGCATTCTAGATGACTTCCTTATTTCTTGCACAACTAAAAAAAAGTTAATTTTGAAAATAAAAGGACATCAAATATTTCTTTACCACCTAGCTAATTCTCCTCCTATGACAATAGGTGTTGGAAGTGCGATTACAGCTGCAGTGTTGATATGCATCATAATTTGTTGTTTTAGATGCAAGACACCAACAAGACAAGTAACATTACAGAAAACAACAAACAACGATAAAGATATTGAAGCATTCCTAAAAAATCATGGAGCTTTATCACAAAAAAGATATACATTTTCAGAAGTCAAGAAAATGACCAACTCATTCAACGTTAAACTAGGTCAAGGTGGTTTTGGAACCGTATATAAAGGAAAGCTTCCTGGTGGTGTCTTTGTGGCTGTAAAGGTATTGAAAGCATCCAAAGGAAATGGTGAAGAATTTATTAATGAGGTTGCGAGCATTAGTAGAACTTCACATGTTAATGTTGTCACACTTCTAGGATTTTGTTTTGAAGGCTGCAAAAAAGCTCTCATTTATGAATTTATGCCCAAGGGCTCCCTTGACAATTTTATTTACAATAGAGGATCAGAAACCATTGCATCTTTGAGATGGGATAATCTTTATCAAATTGCAAAAGGGATAGCTCGAGGGCTTGAGTACTTGCATAGGGGATGTACTACCCGAATTCTACACTTTGACATAAAACCACATAATATTCTTTTGGATGAAAACTTTTGTCCAAAAATATCAGATTTTGGCCTTGCAAAGCTTTGTCCCAAGAAAGAGAGCATTATTTCGATGTCAGATGCTAGAGGGACAATGGGGTATGTAGCTCCAGAAGTGTCGAATAGACAATTTGGAGGAGTTTCGCACAAGTCTGATGTTTATAGTTATGGAATGATGTTGTTAGAAATGGTGGGAGGGAGAAAAAACATTAATGCTGAAGCGAGTCACACAAGTGAGATTTACTATCCTTATTGGGTATACACTAGGCTTCAACTAGGAAGTGATTTGAGATCTGATGGGGTGATTGTCACAGAAGAAGATGAGATTGCAAGGAGAATGACCATTGTAGGTTTATGGTGCATTCAAACCTTTCCTAATGATAGGCCTACAATGAGTAAAGTGATTGAAATGTTAGAAGGCAACATGAATTCCCTCGAAATACCACCAAAACCATTGTTTTCTTCTCCTACTAGATCAGAATAGGAATCTTCCTCTTCTTGAAATTTGTGGGTAAGTATTTCATTATACACTTTTGTTATATACATTTTGATCAACTTCTAAAGAAAATGAATCTCATGTGTCTCAATTTGTTGTTGTTATCTTGAATGCAAAAGCATGAACAATTGGTCTATCATACTCTATGTTATGATTTTATCATCTAATTCATATCTTCCAAACATTCTCACTGCAGCTACAAGCCTGCAACAATCAGAAAAAACAACTCTCCTGTATTTTACATTCCATCATGGAGGTAAAGTCATGACAACCTGTTAAGCCTCCTGCAAAGATTTCATCTTAAATTAAAGGCTAAATACCTGTTTTGGTCCTTTATGTTTGGGCGAAGTTTCATTTTCGTCCTTTATCTTTTTTTTGTTCCGTTTTAGTCCTTTATGTTTCATTGTGCAAGAAAGTGAGGGACCAAAACGAAACAAATTAAAAACTGAGAGGGACCAAAATTAAACCAAACAAAAAAGCAGAGGACGAAAATGAAACAAATAGTGCTAACGGTAGGGACGAAACCGAAACAAAAATGAAACATAAAGGACTAAAACGGAACAAAAAAAAGATAAAGGACGAAAGTGAAACTTCGCCCAAACATAAAGGACCAAAACAGGTATTTAGCCTAAATTAAACTATGAAAAGTAGATTTTTTTTTTGATAAAAAAAAGTAGATATATTAGTTCCCATTTTGGTAGATTAATAGTTAGAGCAAGACACCATCATAGTAATAACGTTAACCATTGGTTGGCATTCTCTTTGAATTCAATATACATATAGTGGACTTTGTAAATGTGCAAACTAAAAGGGAAATCACATTATACTAGTAGATGTTATGTTATTAGACAAAAATACTATTTCATGATTTCACTAAATATATGGAACCAATTCAAAATAAATAATAAATAAGAGACCAAATAAAATTAAACATATATATAATAAACATAAGAAATTAAAAATATTGTTTAGCCTAAAGTAATTTTGTATTTGGAGATGGTTGTGTTGTGCCACATGAAACATATCGGTTTTAAGGAAAAAGACTAAACCTAATGATCGGCCAAGTCGTGTAAGATGACTTAGGTTTATTGTGTGAATTATGTTCTACTATTTAACATGTTATCTGAAAAATTCAATTTCATTTAAAATTAACTTAATTTTTATTTTTATACTAATTTTAGCCTTTCAAAGATATTATTTTTTATTGGATGAAAATTATATTAGTTTCACTCAATTTATATGGGACCCACATAATTTAATAGGTCTATTTTAATTTTTATCAATAAAAACGGTGTGATGAAAAAAGAGTGCCAAAGAGTGTAGTATTCTACTAGTCAATAAAAAGAGTGGAGTATCATGTTGTTAGCACTCCTCCAACCTTCTTGTATCTTTATATTATAATCGGCTTGGCAGTAGCGCGCCAACTTTGAGCATTTTTTTTGTTGCTTTTTTATACTTGAAACTTCAGTATCTTTATTTTTTTTTTTTTTTTTTTTTCATATTTAAAGTGTGTGGATCTTTGACTTACTTTTGTATTTTTCTTTTTTATATTTTAAGGAGTATTTTACGGTCTCGAAAAATTTTAGATGTTTAAATCTGTAAATTTTGTTCTTCAATAATAGATTCGGTGAAAAAAAAGATTTAATTTCATGACAAAATACGTAAAGTGAGATGCTAAATAGTATGCTTTGGTGTACTTGATGCTGAAAAAATTTATTTTGTAACAAAATGTGTAAAGTTAAATGTTAAGCACTATGTTTTTGGGTACTTTAGGATTCAAAAAAAAATTAACTCTTCAAATACTAGAAGTTTTTTCGTAAATAACCGGTTTGGTAAAAAATAATATAAAGTTTGTGACAAAATACGTAAAGTGCGATGCTGACAGTGTATCTTGGGTTAGTTTAATGTCCTGAAAAATTTTATATGTTCAAATACGCGAAGTTTATTCATCAATAACCTGTTTAATGAAAAACAAAAAAGTTTCGCGACAAATTCGTGTTTATTCATCAATACGTAAAGTGTGATGCTAGGCAGCATGTTTTAGGGTACTTTATGGTTAAGAAAAACTTTACATGCCCAAATTCGTGTTTTCTTCTTTATTTTGGTAATTTCACATCAACAAGTATTAGAAACATACTTAAATTGGTGTTTAGTTTTACGTAAAAGTAAACCGCCTTTAGCGTGAAAAAACAAATAGACGTACTAAACTATCCCCAATCAATAGTCACATTCTCACAATATTAATGAGTTTTTTTGGTATAAAAAAGGAGTTGTTTTTTATAGGGAAATGTTAATGTGGGTGGAAGAATGTTAGTTTCCAGGGTTTAAACCTTAAACCTCCTTCTTGCAACTCTTTCACATCCATTAACTCGCAAACTGAGTTAAGGGACATCCAATGATACTCTAGCTCACCCCGTGCATCGCACGGGTAATGAGGCTAGTTTATTTTAAAGTTTATTGAGTGTTGAATATTTAAATGGGACGTATCATTTAAGTTGTGGTCCCTAGAAGCAATTAGGGTGCCATATTTGTCAAGAAGACGAATTGTCTTTCACAATTTGGCGAGCTAAGGGACATTAAGGAGTTGCAAAGTTGCAATCGACTACAAGCACATCGAATCTGTACAAGGTTTGAAGTCAAGCCTTGAAACCAAATTGATGCTCGTATGAAGAGGATTCAAGTTGTCGGTACTAAGGCAGCCCAAGAAAAAGAGAAGAATGGAAAAGGTGTTGCTAGTCTTGTCGAAATCGATTCACATATCCAACAATTGGAAAATGAGGTTCGGGAATCGAAGGCTCGAAGAGAAATTATGCAAACAGAAAATTCTAAACAAGCCTCTGAACTTAAATCCATCATGGAGATTCTTGCTCGAGAAATGAAGTTGGGAGCAAAGGACAAGAAAACACTGACCAAGGTGGAAGGTGAAGTTATCAAGGCGATGATCAACTTCGAAGAACAGAAGAAAAGGTATCAATTCCTTAGAGATTTTCCCCCTTTTTAATTCTCTAAAAAATTTTATTTTATGGCAATTTCTCTCCACTATGTGATTGGTCTCTTGAACCTCTATTCCCATTTAATTTTCAAATCATGCTCATTTGTTTGATACTTTTTAAGATATTGCCCATTTATTAATAACATGGCTCTATATTTTAGTTTTCTATCTTAACTCGAAGATCGATCTCGAAGATAATCCACAATCTCTTTTTGCCGATCGTCATATTCGATTTCATCAATATGGCAGATTTCGAATTCACATTTTACCACTGGCCTTCGAATCTCAATTAGATGCTGTAAATGTTTCCTTTGCACCTTATAACCATATGTAGTTTGGGCCAACTCATTGGCCTGGAAGTTTTGGACTCTTAGGATATATTCCTATTGGACTTCATCAAATTTTCTAATTAGAGTTTTAGCTAAATTTAAATATCTAACTAAACCTATACTTTCACATTTATATTTAGCTCTTAATTTGTTGATGACTAGTAAAGAACCTCCTCAAATTAATACCTTTCAAGCCTTAAATTCTAACAGCAACTCGAGCATGCATGCAATTACTACCACATATTCAGCTTCATTATTCGAAGGTGACACAATCATTTATCCAATGCCACTACCTTTTCTATGGCAGGAACCATCAAAGTAAAGTGTCCATGTGCCTAAATCAACAAAATTTTGTTCTAAGGGTTTCTTTCCTTGGAAAGAATAAACTGCTAAGGTATATCTTTTGCCTCTCACAAGTATTCAAACTCAAAACCTGAGGCTTAAGTACATGGAATGATTTTTGTGGTGGGTGTATTACACTGTGTCACTTTCACAATACTTGCATTTATTATTATACGAAAACAGAATGATTGACCCCCGTCAACTTGTTTATTTTCCTTGCTACCTTATCAGTCTAGTAAACATGCATTGCCACACAATAAGTCAGTCAAGTCACGCATGAACCTTTTCTGAAGCTTCCTCCTTCATATATTGTATTATTAATATATGCGTCTAGTGTAGTGTAGCATAAAGCAATTGTTTTGTGCTGCTGATCTCAACATATATACTCACCCTCTGTTTCTTGTTGTTGTTGATAATCACTTTTCCACAATCCCACTGTCAACCGCAACCACCACCACCACCACCAGGTGACTATCTACCTTGCATAGAGCAGCCATACAAGTGCGGAAATCTTTCAAACATATGGTATCCATTTTGGGGAGGAGAGAGTCAACCCAATATAACGATACTTATTTGAGTCCAAATCCATTTCGGTATTCCTCAACTGTCCCCCACATAACAATATTCTACAATGTGGGTAATAATATATCCCATCAGGGTGGAGATCCTCTTTATTTCTCAAAAGAACCTATTTTTTATAAGTATTTCTCAAAATAAATAGATGCTCCATTACCTAAGTTTTAAGAGTATAAAATATATAAATGTCTAATAAATATATATATTCTATTTTAAGAATGTGTATATTTTATACACCCAAACTCATTTCTTTTAAGCAATAAAGAAGATCTCAACCTATAAAATTATACATTCAACCCATTTTAATAAAATAATATTACTCCAATTAATAGAAGTCCAAATGATAATTAAGTAGCTATTACAAGGATTATTGTTTTTAAATTCTCAAAACACAATAATAATTGTTCTTTGCTCTCATTTTATGTTGCAGGCAATCCGTTTTGGAAAAGGAAAATTGTTATAGGTAATCTATCAAACTTCCTTTTACATATTGTTTAGTTGTTTCTTGATTTATATTATTGATGAATCTTTAATCCACCTGCAAAGAAAGAACAATAATAAATCAATTTAAAATCATGTCTTGTTCTTTTGGTGTACCTACAATGAAGATTTATATTTTTGCAAATAACCTAACAAATTGTCTCTAAAATTCTCTGCTTTTTGTTTTCTGTAAGACCTTAGGTTAAATCTAGTAATATTGTAATTAAACTCTTTTGTGTGGTTCTACTTGACTACTTCTATGCCTGAACATGGCTTATGCTCATGTTTACTTAGCACCATATTTTTGAGTAAATTGGATATTCTCTACTTGTAACTGCAGACACTAATCTCTCGAACCGAGTAGAACCATAATGGGCGGTAACACTCTTACTCAAGAGTTTTAATGCTGTTGTATTTGGATTCGAACTCAGAACATTAGTTAAGCTGAAAAACACCCAAACTATCTCATGCAAGCATTATTAGATCTTAGCACCATACTTTGATGTTAAATGAATTTACTTCTGTTTTTCAGAAAATAACACATTAGCATTACTGATTACTTCCTTATTTGTCTTGCACAACTAAAAAAATATTAATTTTGAAAATAAAAGGACATCAAATATTTCTTTACCACCTAATTCTCCTCCTATGACAATAGGTGTTGGAAGTGCGATTACAGCTGCAGTGTTGATATGCATCATAATTTGTTGTTTTAGATGCAAGACACCAACAAGACAAGTAACATTACAGAAAACAACAAACAACGATAAAGATATTGAAGCATTCCTAAAAAATCATGGAGTTTTATCACAAAAAATATATACATTTTCAGAAGTCAAGAAAATGACAAACTCATTCAAAGTGAAACTAGGTGAAGGTGGTTTTGGAGCTGTTTATAAAGGGGAGCTACTCAATGGTTTTCCTGTAGCTGTAAAAATGCTGAAAGCATCCAAAGGAAATCGAAATGGTGAAGAATTTATTAATGAAGTTGCTAGCATTAGTAGAACTTCACATGTTAATGTTGTCACCCTTGTTGGATTTTGTTTTGAAGGCTGCCAAAAAGCTCTCATCTACGAATTTATGCCCAAGGGTTCCCTTGACAAATTTATTTACAATAGGGGATCAGAAACCATTGCATCTTTGAGATGGGATAATATTTATCAAATTGCAAAAGGGATAGCTCGAGGGCTTGAGTACTTGCATAGGGGATGTACTACCCGAATTCTACACTTTGACATAAAACCACATAATATTCTTTTGGATGAAAAGTTGTGTCCAAAAATATCAGATTTTGGTCTTGCAAAGCTTTGTCCCAACAAAGAGAGCATTATTTCGATGTCAGATGCTAGAGGGACAATGGGGTATGTAGCTCCAGAAGTGTGGAATAGACAATTTGGAGGAGTTTCCCACAAGTCTGATGTTTATAGTTATGGAATGATGTTGTTAGAAATGGTGGGAGGGAGAAAAAACATTAATGCTGAAGTGAGTCACACAAGTGAGATTTACTATCCTTATTGGGTACACACTAGGCTTCAACTAGGAAGTGATTTGAGATCTGATGGGGTGATTGTCACAGAAGAAGATGAGATTGCAAGGAGAATGACCATTATAGGTTTATGGTGCATTCAAACCTTTCCTAATGATAGGCCTACAATGAGTAAAGTGATTGAAATGTTAGAAGGCAACATGAATTCCCTCGAAATACCACCAAAACCATTGTTTTCTTCTCCTACTAGATCAGAATAGGAATCTTCCTCTTCTTGAAATTTGTGGGTGAGTATTTCATTATACACTTTTGTTATATACTCTTTGATCAACTTGTAAAGAAAATGAATCTCATGTGTCTCAATTTGTTGTTGTTGTTATCTTGAATGCAAAAGCATGAACAATTGGTCTATCATACTCTATGTTATGATTTTATCATCTAATTCATATCTTCCAAATGTTCTCACTGCAGCTACAACAATCAGAAAACAAACAACTCTCGTGTAGATATATTAGTTCCCATTTTGGTAGATTAATAGTTAGAGCAAGACACCATCATAGTAATTACAATATTTTTCCGATGATTAAGTGGTGATTGACACAAGCAACAAACATGTTAACCATTGGTTGGCCAAGTCGTGTAAAATGACTTAGGTTTATTGTGTGAATTCTATTCTACTATTTAACATGTTATCTGAAGAATTCAATTTCATTTAAAATTAACTTAATTTGTATACTAATTTTCGCCTTACAATGATGTTATTTTTTTATTGTATGAAAATTATATTAGTTTCACTCAATTTATATGGGACCCACATAATTTAATAGGTCTATTTTAATTTTTATCAATAGAAACGGTGTGATGAAAAAAGAGTGCCAAAGAGTGTAGTATTCTACTAGTCAATAAAAAGAGTGGAGTATCATGTTGTTAGCACTCCTCCAACCTTCTTGTATTTATTTTAAAATTTATTGAGTGTTGAATATTTAAATGGGACGTATCATTTAAGTTGTGGTCCCTAGAAGCAATTAGGGTGCCATATTTGTCAAGAAAACGAATTCTCTTTCACAATCAACTTATATTTTAAGTTTATAGTCAATTAATATTGGTCGTCTTAAATTTGGTTAGGATAAGTTTATGAATATACTAGTATAGTGATAAAAAATTTCAACTATTTTTGGGATATATGGTCTTCATTTCTTCCTTGTCTTCTAGCATATGTTCACGGAAGTTGACACTATGTTAAGTGGTGTCAAATGTCCGTTTGATTTGCAAACATGTAAGTATTGGGCTAGACAGTAGAGTATTGGACAACATTTTATTCAGAACAACACTATTTAGTGAACAATGGACAGCGTAAATAAATAAAAATGTAAATTTTACTATAATTCTCTTTCTAATGTTTATAATAACTTTATATTTGTATTATATTTAATATAATTAAAAAATGATAAAGAAAAATGTGTGACAGAGAATATAGAAGAGAATGAATGAGAGAGATGGGGGAGAGAGGTCATGAGAAGATATAAGAGAGGTGAGAGGAGAGAGGTAGAGAGAGAGAGAGAAAAAAGTTATTGAGTAGGAAATAAAAATAATATTTTGGCATTTTTGAAAATAAAAATAATATTTTGGCATTTTTTTGGATGATCAGAAAGTTGTATTGTGGGACAGAAAGTTGCATCGTGGTTTTGTGAGGTACGAGAATTTGGGTTTTTCTCCGGTCCTTTGCCCCCACTTTGTCCACTGCCATAAACAGTATACAAATCAAACATAATATAACTAAAATTGTCCAATCCAGTATGTTATTTTTTAGCAAATCAAACACACTTAATTTTTTTATATAGATAAAATTATACAAGGGATGATCCCTATGCATGGCCGAGGCACTAGGGGAGGCTTCGAAGCTACAGCTTTTGATGCCCTAAGTTTATAAAGTTTGTAATAACTAGTGCTAGTGGCGGACCCAGAGCCGAAGTTAGGGGGTTCAAAATTTTTAAAAGCATGAGTCACTAAAAATATAATTAAAAATAAATTTAATATATTCAAATTAATAAATTACATAACTTATAATTGGCCTAGTGATGTGTTTGTGTGAAGTGTATGGTATGAGACACTCGCATTTCCCATTTTGTAAACTTTGAAGACATAACAACGAAATAAATTCAATATTTATTGGAGTTTAAAATAAGTACAGCTGATAATTAGATAGAGTAATCATGGTTAGCAAATATTGAAAATGCACGAGGTGATGAATTTGCAAGAAGGAGGTCCAGTTTCAAATCTTGGAAACTAACATTTCTCTATCCTCTATTTAATTACTAACCATTAATATTTGCCATAAATAAACATAACTAAGACTAATAAATTGTTAAATTTAGTAAACATACATCTCACGTTAAATAAAGATTTACAAATAATTTAACCGTTAATATACATTAAAATGAGTTTCTTTTTTCTATAATTGAATTAGAAAATATGTCAAAAAATTTCTTATAAGAAAAATGCAAGGGATGGTAAATATCTCTAGAATATGCTGTATGGAAGCCATAAATATGCTTGTAAATGTCGTCCTTATAGCTTTGGCATGATATTGACATATTAGAGTTCAACAACCCCAAACTATTAAGGGTCCCATGTGTATTATTGATTTTGATAATCTCAGTGCAGATCATCACATGCCCTATCCCAAATTTAACCATGTGTTGTTCTCTCATAATTGTCTTCTCTTAGATCAGTTTTTTTGTGACAAAGTTACCTCAATAAATACTACTTTTGGGACCACCCTTCAAATCCATTTGTTCTCTGCCACCCGTTTATCTTGCATTGCTCTTGAGAGAAAGCATGTACTATAATATATAATAAGTTGTTAATGTTCTATAAATAAAAATAACATAAACAAAAGTTTTTAATGAATGTGTAGGCTAAGATTTGGCTTAGTACCAACAAGCTAACATATCTCGAGAGTAACCAATAGGGAATTGGTGTTCAATGAAATCTAATTTTAATGTTCATGATGACTTTTTTTTACCAAATCTTTATATTTCTTTTATAAAAATTTTGGGTCTGATTTGTTACTTTTTTTTAAAAAAATTACAATTTGTAAAGCCAGAGACTAATTTGGCCCAAATAATGTCTTGCATGGTGTTTAAAGTTACACGGTGCCACTTAACATGCGACGTATGAGGCGTTAAGTGAACTATCAATGACTGAAGGGACTGAGGAACTAATGTGTCCTATTTTGAAAACCAGTTGCGGATCTAAGACCTGAAGTCAGACCTCAAAATATTTAAAAGCATGAACAGCTAAAAATAACATTAAAAACAATTTTAATATATTTATATAGATAAATTATATGACTCATAATTGGCCTAGTAATGCGTTTGTGTGAATTATTTGAGTGCAATTGGATGTAAAATTAGGAGTTTTAATGTAAAATTATAATTTCAGGAGATATCTTTATACAAGAAATAAATGAATACAAATATTTTTATGCAAGAGATAAATAGATTTTTTCAGAGGAGTCAAATGAACCCACTCACTAAAGACTAGGTCTGCCACTGTTGAAAACGTCAGAGATTAATATATCCTGAAAAATTGTCATGGGCGAAATTGTCCCACTATAAAATTATCAGGCACCAATTTGGATCTTTAATCTTCGGAAAAAAGATATCAATGGTAGTCGGCAAAACATCTTTAGTGTGCTCTCTGCATATGCACGTGTCATATCTACTTATCTACGCGGCAACTCAAGTAGTTTTCTCCAAACCAAACCAATTTATTTTGAGGCCCACCCCTCCATTAAATATGGTCACAAATATTAAGAATTTTCTTTTCCTATACATAATTTTAATTATATATTTTGTTTTCGTAATTGGATGCAATTAACCAAAGTTTAAATGCTTAAATTGATCTTCTAAATTTATTATTCAATATTAGCAACATTAAACTAAAGTATATTTATGTTGCAAATTACTATCTCAATTTCTTTTTAGTTATATTTTAAAATGTTTTAGATAAAGTGATTTTTTAGCTTTAGATGAAGAAAATCAGATGAGGGGCAGAGCTATGTTAGAGGCTCAAAGGGCCTAAGTCCAGTGGTGGGTCTAGGGTAAAATGTTTTAGATAAAGTGATTTTAGGATTTTATTTTTTACCCCCCCACACCCTTGAAAAGACCAAAATACCCCTTTACAAGATTCAAAAACCCCAACGTATCCCCCGAACTAAAAAAAAAGGAAAATCAGATTTACCCCACCCAAAGGTAAATCCGATTTCCAATCGGATGTACCCCACCCATAGGTAAATCCGATTTTTTATCCAAAAATAAATAAATAAATCATTTAAAAAATTTAAATTATTTTTTTAAGAAAAAAGAAATTAGATATCAATAATATGAATATCGGTCTTCTTTGGGTTCAATTTAGTGTGTTGTTCGTTAACACATGACGATAGAGCGAATAATTTAGGCTAAAAAATCAGTTTTCGGGCAACCTACTCCGATTACAATGAAACCACAGCCATTAAATCCGAAATAAATCAAGGATCAATACTCCTCAAGAAGTGACTTCTTTCAAAACAGGGGTGCTCAAATTCCCAAATTTCATCGTTTACTATTTTCTGTTAATTTTTTTAATTTTTCACAGTCTCAAAAAAATGTAAAAAAATTTGCATAGCCTTAATTTGGTTTTATTAGATTTTTAGTGGTGTTTGTATAATTTTTGAATTAGTTCTAACTCTTTAACGGATTTTTAGTAGCGTTTTTATAAGTTTTTTTAAAAAAATTAAATAAAAAAAAATTAATATCCAAAATTGGATTTACCTTGGGGGGAGGTAAATCCGATTTTCCTTTTTCTAGGGAAATCGGATTTACCTCCTCCCAAGGTAAATCCGATTGCTACAAATAACAAATTGGATTTACCTCCCCCCAAGGTAAATCCGATGGCTAAAATTAACAAATCAGATTTATCTCCCCCTAAGGTAAATCCGATTTGTTAATTTTAAAGTCGTATTTACCTAGTGGGGGTGCACAAAAAGGTAAATCCGATGGCTAAAATTAACAAATTGGATTTACCTCCCCCTAAGGTAAATCTGATCACGTTCATTTTAGGCAGGGGTATTTTCGTCTTAAAAAATCTTGTGGGGGTGTTGAGGGAAAAGGTGGGGGTACAAAATAAAATCCCAGTGTTTTGTAGCTTTAGATGAAGAAAATCAGATGAGGGGCAGAGCTATGTTAGAGGCTCAAAGGGCCTAAGCCCAGTGGCGGGTCTAGGGTTCAATGTGGTCTCTGTCTGCAATTGTTTTCTTTTTCTCCCACCATTTCACCTTATACTCCAAAAATTATGATAATCCGAAAATGTCCAAGCTAATTTGAATTTAAAGTAATTATCTGTTTAACAGGCAAATCCGTTTGTAGAAAAAAAATAGATTTATCTATTTAGTAGATAAATCCGTAGTTCATTTTCTAACTGCGGATTTATCTATTGTTTGAATTTTTTTGTTCCAACGGAATTACCAATTCAACATATAAAACCGTTTGAAATTTCTTATCATTGATTGAATTATATGATGAATTTACTATCGGATTTATTGTCAAAGTAGTTAAATCCGTTTATATGATGAATTGTATGCAGCAAGCAAGTAACCCATACTCAACTTTATAAATCAGTTTATATGATACGGATATATATAGGCTACACATGTTTCAACGGAATTATATTAATATAAATCCATTTTCAAGTTTCCAATTTTTATTTTTTGCAAAACGGATTTATCCTAATAATAGATAAATCTGTTTTATATTTTTTAAGCGGTAAAATGGGAATAAATAATTTTGTGGGAGTATGGTGTGTATTGGTGGGGGGTAAAAAAAACATTTTTTAAAGGCTTAAATACTTGTCACCCCCTGCAAATATACATGATATCCAGTTACCCCCTGCAAAAACTTTTTTTGCAAAACAAACCTTGCAAAATCTAATAGTATCCAGTTACCACCCTCCCGTTAGTTTTGGTTAACGGTGTTAGTTAATTGCTGACGTGGCTACCTAGCTAGATCACATAGGTGGCTGCCACGTCAGCAACCAATGAATTGTTGCCACGTGGGCACACTATTGTTATTAAAAAATAAACATTTTGGCTACAACAAGAGTTGAACCCACAACCTTTGAGTGAAATAGTTTTCTGAATACCACTAGGCCACCACATGATTTGAGTAATTAAGGCTAACAATTGATATATAACATAGTTTATCTTATTTGCACTTCATCTTCTTCAACAAACCAGATCTGTACTTCATCTAAGTTTGATTTCGTTTTTTTAGTTTGCCAGATTAATTAATACGTTTTTTCATTCCACAAAATCGAATATAAATCAAATTGGGTTTCAAAATAAGAACAAAATCGAATTGGGTTTCATAATAAAAACGAAATCGAATTGGGATTAAATCTGAACAAAGTCGATTTGGGTTGGATATGTTCGTTTTTGTAACAATGGCTGAATATGTTTGTGTTGAACGAATTTGTTCATTTGTTGTTGTTGAACGATTTCAAGAACGAAATCGAATCCGAATCAGAAAGTGAAGAATGGAAGCTGTTCTTCATGATTTTCAGATCTGTTCCAGATCTGTTGTTTCCAGATCTGTTCTTCATGAAAAACGAAAAATGGAAGCTGTCATTTGTTGTTGTTTCCAGATCTGTTCTTCATGATTTTCAGATCTGTTCTTCATGATTTAATACTAGTTCATATACCATATATTAGCCTTCAAGTACAACAAAACTTAGTTGCTCAGATGGTTAGTAATTGGGTGTTGGATTGGAGGGTCATGGGTTCAACACCCATCTCCCCCAAATTCCTTAAATTTTTTTAGTAACAATGTGTCCCCCCTTTGCCATGCAAGCTGCCACGTGGCAGCAATTCATTGGTTGCTGACGTGGCAGCCACCTATGTGATCCAGCTAGGTAGCCACGTCAGCAATTAACTGACACTGTTAACCCAAACTAACGGGAGGGGGGTAACTGGATACTATTAGATTTTGCAAGATTTGTTTTGCAAAAAAAAAAAAATTGCAGGGGTAACTGGATATCATGTATATTTGCAGGGGCTGACAAGTATTTAAGCCTTTTTAAAATCACTTATGGTTAAAAAATTATTTATTTAATTAAATAAATTACACTTATCATAAGTCTTTCATTTTTTATCAACTAGTATAAGTCATTAAATATTTAATAGAATAAATACTTAATTCTCTTATATGAATAGAAAAAATAATATTAAAAAATTTATTTTGTGCGCAAAATTAATTTTTATTTTATAGAAAATATTTTTTAAGTAATTTAATACATATAGGTGGGTACCCACGAATATGTGTTACCTGCGAAAACTCATACCCCCAAAAATTCGCACAGATATTAGACAAGTACCAGGGATATTTTTACCCAACGAGACAGGTAGCAGAGATTACTATCCACCCCACGCTGTCGACATCCCTAACCATTCCTGTATTATATGCGAGTCTAGCCAATTAACTATATTAAACAAAAAAAGGAGTCATTTATTAACTCCCTATATATATTTTATTTCCTTTGAATCCCAAATCCAAATAGATTTTTTTTGTCGAGATCAGGGTATCCATCGCCGAACGCAGTGACTAATTCTCTCGATGGATTGGAGGCACCTCGAAGGGTGGGACAGCTGGCCCAGGGATTTAAAGCTGCTCCGTATCCAAGGCGATTATCGAATCCTTGACACTTGGTTAAGGGAAGATGAGCCTCAACTGCTCAACCACACCCACTGGGTTTAAATCCAAATAGATACTAGTTTCACATCACAAAATGTCACTTATGTGGACTTCAATATTAATAATAGGACATAATATTAATAGTTTCAACAAATTTCATTAACTTGAAACATATAGGAATTCATTTAAACACTTCGTTTTTTTTTACACAAGTTAAACACTTTTGTTAAATCACGGCTAAATAGTACTTTTAGTCACAAGAAAGTCAATGAAACCAAAATTAAGCTTAGAAAAGTGTTCATGTGTAAAATCACTTATGAAATCGAAATCTTGAATTTGAAGTTGAAAAAATCTTAAATCTCAATAATGGTGATTTTGCTATGAAGCACCGAATTAAACGATTCTTGAGCGTAAAATACTTCAAATTCAACAATGAATCAGAATATGACAAACATTTTGTTCAGAAAGACGATTAAAACAAGTGAGCGTTTTTCCATTTTAAATTTTAACCTCAATATTTGCTACTAAACTATATTGCAATATTGATATTTTTCAACTACCTAACAAATTGAAATATGCAAAATCAGTGGCAAACCTATGGCTATACTAGGGGATTCAGTTGAACCCCCTCAAAAAATATATCCATTTATTACCTATATTAAAAAAAATTTATCCACTTGTCCCTTATATAAAAATATTTTGGACCCCTGAAATTATAGTTTGGTATTAGCACCCTCTAATTTTGCATCCAATTGCGCACAAATTCCGCACAAAAATATATCACTACGCCAATTATGAGTTGTAAAATTTATTAAAATATATTAAAGAAAATGTAATTATATTTTTTTGACCATATTAATTATATTTTTAGTGATTCATGTTTTTAAAAAATTTTGAACCCCTGACTCCAGTTTCTGGATCACCCAATGTGTTGTGTATGATGCTATCTATTTTTTTATAATGATATCTCAGGCATCATATGGGGGTAAGATCTAATAATAAATTTTGAGTTTGATCTTCATCACAATTATTTTGGGTACATAAACGAAGCTAAAAAAGGAAAGAGAACAAAAAATAGGAACTAAAATTGAGGAAAAGCTAGCATTTGCAACGAGAGTACTAGTAAAACCAGTTGGAGGATGTTCCAGAGAAACCTAGTTCAAAGAAGAAGCAGCGCCAAACTTAGCCAAAAAATCAACACACACATTACCCTCTCTTAAGGTGTAGCAAATACAATTTGAAATATCATTAAAAATAGTTGAGTCTTCTAATAAAAAGTCATCTAATAATTGGTGCATAACAATAACAATGAAAAAACAATACCATAGCAATAACAATAACAATAACAATGAAACTAATAATTTATTATTACCAACTAAAATCACTTTCCATGACCCTACCATAGCAATGCAAAACGCAGAATGGAAATATGATTTTTTTAGGACCATCGATGACTAAGTACAAAGTGTCCTAACACTTTCAATGAATGATTAATTTTTGTTTGTACTTAGAATTAAATTTCGTACTGGCCAACACCGAGTTTGATCAGGATGGAAATCGAACTCGGGAGTACTGAGTCGACCCATGTGTCTTAGGATTAAGTCACTGGGCCAACGGTGTTCGTTAGAAGGAAATATGATATTGTCCCCCACAGGTGACACCATTATTACCATGCATCCATTCTTCTTCTCTCTTCTCTTCCTGTAACACAACAAAACACACTCTTCTTGAAGAAACTGTTAGGAGTATACAATATGTATTACATGTATCTTACTTGTATTTTACTTTTGGTATTATACCTGTATCAGAGTTGGTTAAGCTGCAACAGTTAGTTGTTACAAGCTAACAAAAACGGTTTCCTCTTGTATCAAATATAAGGCGCATTGCCTAATGAAATAAACTAGTCTTTCACTCTCATTTCCTAACAAGTGGTACCAGAGCTCTTTTGAAAGTTCTGTTGCACAAAACAAGAGACGAGCAAACGAACGGAAAGCATGGTGGAGAACGGCGGAAGTAGCGGTAACTACGCACACCCATCGATTCCCAAATTTAATGGGCATTATGACCACTGGTCAATGTTGATGGAAAACTCGCTCAGATCGAAGGAGTACTGGAGTATTGTAGAAGAAGGAGTTCCACCGATGCCGGCGAACCCTACGACGGAGTAGAAAAAGACTGTGGAAGAGGGAAGACTGAAAGATCTCAAAGCGAAGAATTACTTGTTCCAATTGATTGATCGGAACATAATTGTTACAATTCTTGATAAAGAATCTTCAAAGGCGATCTGGGAATCAATGAAGCGCAAGTATCAGGGTTCCACGAAAGTGAAGAGGGCTTAATTACTGGCGTTGAAGAAAGAATTTGAAGTTATTGCGATGAAGGAAGGGGAATCAGTTGATGAATACCTCGGGCGAACGCTGGCGATTGCGAACAAGATGAAGATTCACGGTGGAAGCGTGAAAGAAGCAATGGTCGTAGAAAAGGTGTTGAGATCGATGACAGATAAGTTCAATTACGTGGTATGCGCAATTGAGGAGTCCAACAATGTGGAAACAATGTCAATCGATGAACTACATGGGAGTCTTTTGGTAAGTGCTGAAGGTCTCGAATGACAACAAAGCACTGGCAGAGGAAGAGGACGCGCTTCCAGAGGAGGGCGTGGTAGAGGTAAGCAATTTACCCTTAAAGATAGTATAGAATGCTATAAATGTGGAAAATTAAGGCACTATCAGTATGAATGTGGTAGACTAGAAGGAAAGGCCATACTGAATTTGATGAAGAAGAAGAAGTGTTGTTAATGGCTAGTAATACTGATTTCTTTAATGAGGAGGAAAAAATACAATTAATGGCTAGTAATGTTGATTTCATAATTGATTCAAAGGGAAGAATCTGGTTGTTGGACTCAGGGTGTAGCAACCACATGTGTGGTGTCAAGGAGTGGTTCTTTAACCTAGATACGAAGTTTAGAACCACAGTGAGATTAGGAGATAATTCTGTGATGAAAGTAATGGGGAGAGGAAATGTAAAACTGAAGGTTAATGGACTGATTCAGGTAATAACTGGAGTGTATTATATACCTACATTGAAGAACAATCTTCTAAGTGTAGGTCAGTTGCAGCATAGGGGACTAACTGTGGTGTTTGAAGATGATGTGTGCAAGGCATATCATAAGGAAAAGAGATTGTTGCTCATTTCAAAGATGACTCCAAATCAGCTATTTCCTATCATAGCTGATGCAGTAACACCCACTTGTTTGCAAGCATCTTGTGAAGATGAGACTCACTTATGGCATTGCAGGTATGGCCATTTGAGTATGAAGGGATTGAAGACACTGGTTCAAAAAGAAATGGTCACAGGGTTGCCCAAGTTGCAAGAAACAGAGCAGGTTTGCCCAGATTGCATGACAGGCAAGCAACACAGAGAAGCAATGCCAAAGAATAGCACATGGAGAGCCTCAAGGAGATTAGAACTCTTTCACTCAGACATTTGTGGACCCATCACACCTGAAACAAACAACAAAAAGAGGTATATGCTTACATTCATTGATGATTTCAGTAGAAAAGCATGGTTATATTTCCTCACTGAGAAGTCAGAAGCATTGAATTGCTTTAAGAAATTCAAAGCAAAAGTAGAAAAGGAAACTGGTGAAGTGTTGTGTGGTTTGAGAACTGACAGAGGGGGAGATTTAACTCTGCTGAGTTTGACAAATTCCGTGAGGAGAATGGGATTAAGAGGCAACTTACTGCTGCATACACTCCACAACAAAATGGAGTTGCAGAAAGGAAGAATAGAACTCTCCTCAATATGATAAGAAGTATGCTGGCAGGGAAAGGTATGCCCAAGAGTTTCTGGGCAGAGGCTGCAAACTGAGCTACATATATACTGAACAGGAGTCCTACCACTGCACTTGCTGATACTACACCAGAGGAATCATGGAGTAGTTTGAAACCCTCTGTGAAGCATTTCAGAGTGTTTGGGTGCATTGCCCACACTCATATCCCTGATGTGAAGAGAAAGAAGCTGGATGATAAGAGCATTAAATGCATTTTTCTAGGAACAAGTGAAGAATCTAAAGCCTATAGGCTTTATGATCCTGTGTCAAAGAAGGTAATTGTAAGCAGAGATGTTGTATTTTCTGAGGAGGATAAGTGGGACTGGAATGGTGTTGAAAAAGGAAAAGGAAAAGGAAAAATTGAAGGAATTGATCTGGATGTGAGTAGCAATGCAGATACAGATGAGGATGTGGAAACACAAGGTAATGATGAGAAGGGTGAATCCTCAGAAGCTGGTGTTGCCAGGAACAACACAGGCAGTTTAGACCAGAGCTCACCTCAAGGGAGGGTTAGAAGACCACCTTTGAAACTGCAAGACTATGAAACAGCCTTCTTCACTCACTGTGAAGAAGAATTACTGAGCCTGAATGTGTTTGGTCCTAACATTGAGGAAGATCCTACTACCTTTGAGGAAGCAGTAGAAAAGGAAGTTTGGAGGAAAGCTATGAATAGTGAGATTGAATCCATTGAGAAAAATAACACTTGGGAGCTCACCAATCTTCCAAGAAATGCAAAGAGGATAGGTGTGAAATGGGTCTACAAAACAAAACTTAATGAGCAAGAAATGGTGGAAAAGCACAAGGCAAGACTTGTAGCTAAGGGTTACTCTCAAAAGGAAGGTATAGACTACAAAGAAGTCTTTGCTCCGGTGGCTAGATGGGACACCATAAGGTGTATCTTGGCTGTTGTTGCACTAAGGGGTTGGTGTGTCTACCAACTTGATGTAAAAAGCGCCTTCTTACATGGTGAGTTGAATGAAGAAGTATATGTGGAACAACCATTGGGATATGTGAAGGAGGGGGAAGAAGAGAAGGTATACAAACTGCACAAAGCCCTCTAGAGCTTGAAGCAAGCCCCTAGAGCTTGAAGCAAGCCCCTAGAGCATGGTATAGCAAGATTGAACAATACTTCATTAAAGAGGGATTCAACAAGTGTCCATTTGAACACACTCTGTTCACAACATTAGATAAACAGGGCAACATCCTAATAATTAGTTTGTATGTGGATGATCTGATTTTCACGGGGAATAATGTGAAACTGTTTGAAGAATTTAAAGCTTCAATGATGCAGGCCTTCGACATGACTGACCTAGGGAAGATGAAGCATTTCCTAGGCATAGAGGTTGTACAGAATGACAAAGGAACTTTTCTGTGTCAGCAGAGATATGCAAGTGAAGTGTTGGAAAGGTTTGGTATGAGTGATAGTAAGGCTGTTGGCAGTCCAATTGTTTCTGGTACTAAACAGTTAAAGCATGCTCCTGGTAATTCTTTAGATGCAACACAGTTTAAACAAATTGTGGAAAGCCTGATGTATCTAACAGCTACCAGGCCAGATCTGATGTTTGCAGTGGGACTCATTAGCAGGTTCATGGAGAAACCTGTGGAAGCTCATTTGGTGGCAGCAAAACGAATTCTCAGATACATACAAGGTACTGCAGCGTATGGTATCTGGTATAGCAGAGGTACAGAAACTGAACTGAGTGCTTACACAGATAGTGATTATGGAGGAGACTTAGACGACAGAAAAAACACATCAGGATACATCTTTATGCTGGCAGGTGGTGCAGTGTCCTGGTCTTCAAAGAAGCAGCCTGTTGTGACATCGTCAACAACAGAAGCAGATTTCATAGCTGCTGCTCACTGTGTCTGTCAGGGCATTTGGATGAGAAGAATCCTGGAGAGTTTTGGTCACTCAGAAGCAGTGCTTAACAGTATATTGTGATAACAGTTCAACAATAAAGCTGTCTAGAAATCCAATCTTACATGGTAGGAGTAAGCACATAGACATCAGATTTCATTTTCTAAGAAATCTCAGCAAAGAAGGAACAATTGAACTGGTGTTTTGTGGTACACAAGAGCAATTGGCTGGTGGAATGACCAAACCATTGAAGATGGAGTCCTTTGTAAAGTTCAGAAGTCTAATGGGAATGAAGACAATGACCGATGTAAACTAGTTGCTTAGGGGCAATTTAGTTTAAAGAAGAGTGTTAGGAGTATACAATACGTATTACATGTATCTTACTTGTATTTTACTTTTTGTATTATACCTGTATCAGAGTTGGTTAAGCTGCAACAGTTAGTTGTTACAAGCTAACAGAAACTGTTTCCTCTTGTATCAAATATAAGGCGCATTGCCTAATGAAATAAACCAGTCTTTCACTCTCATTTCCTAACAGAAACTTCTCTTCCTTTCCCTTTCATTCATTTCTTCACCTTCCAATTCACTCTCTCTCTCCCTCTCTCCCTCTCTAGACCTACCCTTCAATTCATACATTCTCTGCAACACACTGTTCCTTGATCTCCTTTTTCCTCACCCCAACTCTCTCAATTCTTTTCTGCCTTTCTTTCATCCTTGGAATCTCGTAATCACCCTCACTGAAATTGGTGTTTGGTTCCTGAGAAACTCCGAGAAAATCAAACTGTTCCCTAAATCCCTTATCGATCATCGAACAACTTGACCCAGTTTTGATTTTTCTGGGTTTTCCTTGTTCTTCATTGAAAAAACTAAAAAATATAATTTTTTTTGAATTTGGGTCTTATTAATCTGTCTCTCTCTTTCTCCTGTAATTATAGAAAATTTTCCTTCGTTTTTTTCTCGTTAACCAAACGAGGAAGAAGTTACTTTGTTAACAGGCTTGGAAAATGCTAGGGACTGCCCTACAATTTGGGGGTGTTCGTGGTGATGATCGGTTTTACATTCCAGTGAAAGCAAGGAAGAATCAGAATCAGCGTAAACAAGCTCAGAAAGACAATAGTGGTGAAATAAAGAGTGAAGATTCTGCTTCAAAAACTCAACTTGTTGATTCTGAGAATAGGAATCTCAATGATGATTCTTCATACTCTTTGAACAATAAACCAGCTTCCTGTCCTTCTCTAGAGCCTGCTAGTAACATAAATAGGTTTTTGGAGTCTACTACACCTTTAATTCCAGCTCAGTATTTCTCTAAGGTTGATCTTATTTATTCTTATTTGTCCTTTTTATGTAATTATGTAAATGGTTTATCTTTTGACTGATTTATGCTTTGTTGGATTTGGAGGGTACAACAACCTTTGTTCACTGTTTTTAGTCTGTTTCTCAGTATGTTAATTGTTGTTTTAGTATAATAACAACTCTCAATCATAGGCTTTGTAACACTGACACTTTCGATTGAAGACGCCTTTGGTGTTTAACACGTGTTTTGTACCGACACTGCAATTACTTTCATTTTCTCAAATCATTATACATGTATACATGTCCATGTTGACTGTTGTTTTAGTATAATGACTCAAATTATAAAGACGTGTTTGGTGTTTAACACGTGTTTTGTCGGACACTGACACTGCAATTACTTTCATTTTCTCCAATTATTATACATGTCTAGTTGTCTACGTGTCCGTGTTGAGTCTGGTGACCGTGTTCATGTCACATGTTTCATAGTTCATACTTCATAGGAACAACTTAGGACATAAGATTGGTGAATTTAGGTATTTTTCATTCAGATACTTAATTGGACTTATTTTTGTTGTGTTTGGGTGAAGACAACAATGAGAGGTTGGAAGACTTGTGATGTGGAGTATCAATCTTACTTTGCTTTGAATGATCTTTGGGAATCGTTTAAGGAGTGGAGTGCATATGGAGCAGAAGTGCCTTTGTTACTTGGTCAAAGAGAATCTGTTGTTCAATATTATGTTCCGTATTTGTCGGCAATTCAACTATATGGTGAGTCAGCCAAGAAGTCAAATGCTAAGCCAAGGTATTATTTATTGGCATTTTATATGGAGAGTTATGCTTTTGTGTATGTGTATGGGGATTGTTAACTTTGAGTATTTGACTTTGAGTATTTGACCACTTGAAACATGGTATTGTTATTGTTGATAGGTGAAGCTCTTCTTCTCTGCCTCTCTGATTTGTTTGGTTTGGATTGTGGTTAATTTGATTTTATGAAATATGAAGTAATGGATTATGTCAATGGTTCTAGTTGAAAGGTGATATCAATGAAAGAGAAATGCAGTTGTGGTTTTAGTTATAGCAAAATATATTCTTATCATTGAGGTAGAAAAGCAGAGTTGAAAATAGATTTTGTGCAAAAGCATGGGACAGTGATATTGGAAACTGATTGTAATAGAGTTTGATGGGTTAAGTTCTGATTTTTGGTTTCTGTCAGATTTGGTTAGGCTTGCGATGTAAGTGATCACATGAACCTTTTTGTGGTCACTCACTGCTTCCCCCTTTATACATCTATCTTCTATTGCCTTATGGATCTTTTTTGCCTTGTGTTGAGTAAGAAAGTTTAGTTCAAAGATAGATGAACGGTCTGTTTGGATTGACTTATGAACAATTTATTTGAGCTTATCTACTAGCATAAGTATTTGTCAAAGTGTTTAGGAGATCTTTTGGAAACAACTTGTTGCATGTCCATAGGATGTTTTCAGCTTATTTAGACAAGCTCCATAGGATAACTTATGAAAACAACTTATACATAAACACTTAAACTTCTATGATACACGCTAAATTATGTTGTTTACCCGATTTATCTTTAAATGTCTCTCTTAGTGATTTGACCTATAAATAAAACTAAGTCGAATATAATGTGAAGTGCTCATATAAGCAATGTATCCAAATGTTTGCTTTTTGTCTGATATCGTGTTAATTTTCATAGACCAAAAAAGTTTTATTTTATTTTATTCGTTGAATTAGGCCCCTTTACGTTCCCATTTGGTTTGACATTTAATGGTGTGACCTCCCCCCCCCCCCCCCCCCCCCCCCCTCTCTCTCTATGTGTGTGTGTGTGTGTGTGTTGTCAATGGCGGAGAGCCAAAAATCTGCCATTTTAGGCAGCCATAACCGCCATCCTTCACAAATTGGCCGTGGCAGTTTTCAAGAAATCCGCCATGGCTGATATTTGACAACACTGATATATATGTATGTATATATATATATATATTGTAAACTACTTTAAAGTTTGGATTCTTTCCTTACTCTCTCTCTCTCTCTCTAATTATGGTTACTGAGTCCTTGATGTTATTATTTTATTCGTTGAAACAGCCCTTTTACGTTCCCAATTGGTTTGGCATTTGATGGCGTATAATGACCCCCTTTTTTTCTCAATATATTGTGAACTTCTTTTAAGTTTGGATTATTTCCTTATTGTCTCCCTCTTAACTATGGTTACCGATTCCTTTATCTTTTCACAGCTTCTATTTGTGCATTTACTTTCATCATTTTCACAGTATGTTAATCTATTATGCACGTTTCTATGCAATTAGAAGTTTGTTTGAAAAGTGTGCTATTGTGATTTAGCTAGTAATCATATCTCATTTTCTTTTGTCATTAGATACATTGGAGAGGATAGTGACTGTGATTACTACAGAGATTCAAGTAGTGATGGAAGCAGTGATAGTGAATTTGGAAAAAGGACTGAACATTTTATAGCACAAAGAAATAACCAATATAGGGCAGGTGATGCATCTTTACAAATGAGCAGGTTATCTATACATGATAAACACTATTCAATGCAAGAAGGATTTTCTAGCGACGACAGTGAAACTGGAAATCCTCAAGATCTTCTTTTTGAGTATTTCGATCAGGATCCTCCTTATAGCCGTGAACCATTGGCTGACAAGGTTAGTATTGATCTTACTTAATGTGTGGCTTATTTTCTGTTATTTTGAACATTTCATCTTATATCTTATTATTATTATTTGGACAGATACTAGATCTCGCACGACACTATCCTAGCCTCAAGTCAATGAGAAGTTGTGATTTATTGCCCGCCAGTTGGTTGTCTGTGGCATGGTGAGAATAACTTTATCTATTGCTTTAGTGCTCAGTTTTATGTCAGCTAACATTCTTTGTTGGCATCTTTTAGGTATCCTATATATCGAATACCGACAGGCCCAACATTGAAAGATTTAGATGCTTGCTTTCTTACGTACCATACACTCCACACACCCTTGACAGGTAATCATGGAATTTTAACCTTATATTTGACCTGCATTGGCATAATAGTTTTTGGTTACCATTCAATCCTTGTTTGGCCTCATTATTATTAGATGTTAATGGCAGAGAAATTAACAAAAAGTTTTTTTTCTTCTGTAAAATATGAATGGGCATGTTTTTCCAACGCCACACATTCACTGAACCGGACGAGGCTCCTTTAAAGCGAGCTTGTCTTTAAAGGAGAAAGTAAGGCTATATCCATGCTTGATTTAATCTATAATACATTATAATCCTAAGGGTGGATACACCTTTACTTTTTCCTTTTAGAGATATTCTCACTTTAGAAGAGCTTTATCCTTATTAGTTTTCTTTAATTTTACCTTCTTAATATTATGAAGTGCTTCTACTACTGCTTGCATAAATCAAAATATCATATTATGCTTTGTGTGTAAGAAATATAATGTTATGTTATACCTCAAGTGGTGGGTCACAGGGATAGCCTCAGCTCATGGGTTCTAATCCTTGTGGGGGTGGTAGATAGTCCTCTGAGTGATAGGTTGGTAGACGAGAGGGTGATCAGTCTGTTACAAGCATGCGTGCGTATTGAAATGAAATGACAACTATACTTTCAGATGGATTTACTTGAGATATTGTGTTGATCTATAATATAGAGTGAGATGAGGAAATATAGAAAGAGAAATCATTTTAAGTATTGGGGGAGAATCATTTTTTGTTGGTCAAATTGCACTCTGATCAATTTAAGAATGTCTAAAATTTACTTGTGGTTGACGTAGTCTGGTATACCTCGTCAACGCGTTTCTTGGTTATCATATCTTTTTTGTTTTTTTAGAATCTAGTTACACTTCATGTTAGAGTACATTGTTTACACCTGCGAAGGTGCTACTGGCTTTCGAATGTAGTTGTGCAGAACTTTGGGTGGGACCAGCTGTACCCATGCTGCATTTACTAGTCTTTCATTAGAAGTATTGCACTCTTACCCCAAGAGGTTGGTTAAGTGGAGCATGACAGAGTCTCTCATCTTTCAAGTTTCTAGTTGAAGACCCCAGTTATCTCCTTGGAGAATGTAATGGGGAATGTAAGTTCCTATAATTGTTGAGTCTGAAGGTTTTTCCTATCTTGGCATGTGGCATGATCCCTTTACTTCAAAAACTTAATGAGGCATATTGTAATAGATTACATGTCTTGCTTATTAGAACTAACCCTTACAGAAATATAGAGGTAATTTCAGGTTGCTTACAATGTTCTCCATTTTTTCTAAATACTTCGCTTTGATTGCATTTTTCAGGAAATGCAGGTAGTCAGGCTCCAATTTTACTTTATCCCAATAACATAGATGGTGTACCAAAGATTTCCTTACCAACATTTGCAATGGCATCCTATAAGTTAAAGGGATCTATTTGGATGCACAATGGAATTAATGACAATCAATTAGCAAATTCTCTCTTGGAAGCTGCAGATAACTGGTTAAGGCTGGTTCAGGTGAATCACCCAGATTATCAGTTCTTTGTGTCACATGGCAAATACCACAGGTGAACCAAATGAGATGATTTATCATTACATTTTCATGGCTAAATTTCTGTGTTCATTTGCGTGCTGTAAACTCGGTGTAAACCACCCATCTATAGAGTATCTCATGCTGTTCGGGCTACTAATGTGGGAACAAAAGATGAGCTGATCTCAAGTGAAGAATGAAAGAGTTTTCTTAAGAGAAAATAAAAGATAAAAATGTTGTTTTCTATGGATAAAGACATTGTCACATAAGTGGATTGTCCTAATGCAAAGGGAGAAAGAGCTAAATATACAACAAAACTGGCTAAGGCTACAAGTTTACAGGGAATTTCTGTGGTATTCAGCTGCTAGATCCTCCAAGCCTCTTCAGTTCAATAATGGTTGAGTTTTTAGACTTAAATATGTTTTGCTAGTTATGTTGTGATTTAGAAAGGATGGGTTAAGTTTGTAGATTACTATGTAGAACAAGGTACAATGTTGTCTCTACATCACTGTATCTCTGATAATCATCTTGTTACACTGGTAGGAGGAAATATGTACAATATTCTAACGTTCCAAAATAAGTGTCGTAAATTCACAATCTTTACGATAAAATCCTATATTTTAACGATTACCAAATGGCGGGCTATACTAATTTTTTATACTGATTTTTTAAATAAAAAACTTCACCAATTGCATTGATCCCATATGACTGATTTCATTGCTTCGTTGCATATAGTTTGGATGATCCATTGTGGGGGCCAACACCTACAATGAAGTGGGGCATTGTAAATAAACACTGAAATTAAAAAAAAATTGTTAACATGCAGACAAAATTATTAGAGCAGCGGATGTACTGCAATAAGTTTAGCTCGTGTACCGGGTTGTCCGGACTGTCGACCACCAAAGGGCTAAAGCCGAGGAGGGCATGTGTAAACCGATCAAGAGCACCAAGGAGAGCTGAGAGAACTGACCTAGTATAAAGGCGACAACCGTACACACCATGTTGTACGAAAGGCGGAAGCTGTCCCTACTAGGATGCATTCGAGCTAAAAGACAAGGAAGGAGTACGTGACGGTCCCTCATTGACTCGTACTAGAGGTAATGGCCATCCCACTACCTGGTGGCAGGGAGGAAGCATTGCTACCATGGGAGAGGGAACACCATAGAGCTTTAGACTAGTATAAACAGGATGTTTCACTGTTGTATTAGGGATATTGAATGAGACACTTTCCATTCTTTTGTACACAAGAACAACTTGTGAGGAGAACAATGCAATCCATAGCATCCTTCATATTAAATTTCTATTGTAAGTTTCTTGAAATGGAAACAGAATATCCCAATGATGCTTCCTCTGTTTGAAGTGGGGCATCAGATTTCTATTCCCCAATAATAGGTTGATTCTTCCATTCACATTATTTTTAATTTGGGTGTAGCCGTCTTTGTGGTTGCTGTTCCCACCACTGATTTACATTCAATCATTGATCATATCACTATTGGATAGTTATTGTGGACATCTCTTTTTGTTTTGGTCAAGATTATACGATCTCTTTGAATGTATACACTCCATCTTAGAATGTGGTTTGGACCTATCTCAACCCCACAAAATTGGCTTGTAAGGTGAGAATTGTCTCACACTTATAAACTCTTTTGAGGTCGTATCTCTAGTCAATGTGAGACTTGAGTTTTTCCCAATACACCCCCTCACGCCCAACACTATTGGGCTTGGTGCGTGGATAATAATGGTGGGTGGCCCGAAGGATCTAGGATAGTCTCTAATACCATCTTAGAATGTGGTTTGCGCCTAATTCAACCCCACAAAACCGGCTTGTAAGGTGAAGATTGCCTCACTTATAAACTCTTTTGAGGCCGTATCTCTAGTCAATGTGGGACTTGGGTTTTTCCCAATACTCCATAGTGGAAGAGAGAGGTAGAAAGAGAAGGGAGAGAAAGTGAGAGATGCTACAGATGACATGATGAAAAAGGAAGAAAGATAGAGAGATGTGCGGTGGAGTGTATCCAGTTCGAATTTTGCTCCCAACATCCACATAGCACTTACGTGCTTTTTACCACTAGGTTATATACTTAGAACCAATTTTAGGTATATACCATTTAGGGATGAGTAAAACAATGACTTGCTGCATAAAGGTTTCAAATAGTAAGACATCTTTAGCAGAAAACATGTTATTTTTGGAATAAGTGTTTAATTGTTGTGCACTGTTGGTGTAAACATTTTTTACACCTACAACATATCATAAATCATGGTATAAATGACTTTTCAAGTATTAAGGCGAAAACTTGATATTTTTACTGACATGTCGATTTGCGATTGGTTGGTAAGTCATTTTTTACTTTGATTGTGCATTTAAATTAAATCTAAGAATGTGGTTTGGATTTATTTTGAAAGTGGTGGATGACTGTTAGTGAATTCCAACATAATAGGATCCACGAACGCCTAAGTGAAAGAAACAGTGTTCCATATTTTAAAAGGTGTGTGTGTCCCTTTGAGGCTTTCACTAGTGGTTATATTCTTTCTTGGACATTTGTATCTAGTAACTAAATATATTTGAGTGAAGAGATGCACATATACATATCTCCAACAAGCTTTGAGTTATAAAAACACAAGGCATGAACCAAGAAGGGGGGAAAAGACACCAAAGAAATCCATTGACACTCTTGAAAGGTATATATTTTGATAAACAATCAAGTAGTAGTTAATATACAAAATTACTCAAAAATGTAAACCAGAATTAAGGTCATGTTGAAACAAAGTTATCTATAAGCTAATCTCACATTTACAGAGATGCGAATTGTTGTGCAATGCGCTACCCTTTCTTGGTAATACTCAGGAGGAGGAAATGATAATTCTTTGTAATTTTTCTTTTGGGCTTATACCCTCTTTATAACAAAAAGAATAAGAAAATCAAGTATTAGAGAAACAACAAACAAGCAGACTAGGAGATATTAGCATCCACCACTAGCAGGTTCTCAACCCCATAGGGAGGAGAGCTCCAAAAACTAATACTCGTCAGATGCGTATTAGCATATTTCGCTAGAAAGTCCGCACAATAGTTGATTCCACGGAGAACATAATGAAACTCCAAACCTAAAAGCAAATCCACAAGGGACGTAATTTTCAACAAAAGGGAGGCATAAACATACTTAAACAGCGTGACCGACTTTAATTTGAACTATTTTTTTGGTCTAGGGGTCTTTGACCCCACTCTGGTGTCCAGAGAAAAGGAGCCCTAAATGATTCAGAGTTTGACCGAGAGGTAAGTAAAGTCTGGCTCCAATTTGTTTAAATAATTCGGAGTTTGACCGAGAGATAAGTAAAGTCTGGCTCCAATTTGTTTAAATATTTCGGAGTTTGACCGAGAGGTAAGAAAACTATACCTTTTTTTTTTGGTGTTAAATGGGGGCCTAAGCCCAAAAACACAACACTTTTGGTTTGGACAATTGTTGGCTACTCACGGAGTGTGCCAACGCTTTCAACGAAAGATTAATCTTTTTGCACTAACCAACACCGAGTTTGTCTACTGCGGCTATCGAGAAAAAAAAAACTATTTTTCTAAAAGTTACTTTATTCCAAGCCATAAAAAAACTATACTTTATTTCATAAGAGAAACTATTTTATTTTATTCTAAAAGTTATATCAAACTATAAATGAAACATCAAATGTCAAAAAAAAATCACAAAACCTTTAAATAACCTCTATCTCTTTTCTTTGGTACAAAAAATAAGGGTGTTTTTAAGGTGATGGAGCAAATTAAATCCCTCACCAATGAATCACTAATTATAACTACAAGAAATAGTATAAAAATTTACCAACGGTTGAGATCAATTGTCAAAAAAATCAATGGTTGATATTTTATACTAGTTAATTCAATCTTAACCACTCATAACTTTTCATACAATATCCTACGGTCAATTTTAGTGTTTGATCGATAAGAACTTTGATTTGTTCCCTCGCTCCGGAAGCACCCAAAAATAACCTCTTTTTCTTTTTGGCTTTATTTGTCGGAAAAAAAGAACAAAATCTAATCCGTGCAAAAACAAACGAAAGGACTTTTTTATCAAGATCAGATATTCACTGCCGAGCGCAGTTACTAATAAATGAAACGACTTTAAGAAAGAAAAAACGAAACGTAAAACGTTACAATTTCCAAACGTGGGGCCCGCTACATTCTTGGCTGTCAGTCAAGTCAATGATTAACTTTCGCATGAAAACGTTTTTTTTTTTACCAAAGAAATAAAAACGTTAGATCTATACAAATCCATAAGGTAAATTATTAACGATTAATTAATTAATTGATTATTATCTAAAAATAAATGAAAAAAAATGAAACTAGCCGTTAGAGTACCTCCAAATTCAAATGAAATGGTCATCTAAAGCACAGTCACAAAAACCTTCCGTTCATTTCAATTGTCGTCCTCTGAGGGAGAGAGAGAGAAAGGGATCGATTGTTCTTCAAACCCTAATTTCCAGCTTCAACACTATCTTCTTTTTGAGTTCAATCAATTACTCAACTTTAATTCACCCGAAATTGATGTGAGTTTCTTCTTCCATTTCCTTTTTAGTTTCTCGATTTAGGTTTGATATTTCTGATCTGTTTATGATGTTTCCATTTATGCTAAAAAATATACAATTACTTTCCTAATTTGTGATTTTCCTTAGTTTAGTGCTTAAAATCAGCGTCGAAGTTGGATTTACAGCGTGGTTATATTATTTCCTTTTTTTGACCTTTTAATTTCCTTAATTTATGCTACTTGGGTTTGAATTTGTCGAAAATTAACACTTCGCGTGTTGATTATTCTGCATCGAATCAGTTGTATATATCAGCAACTAAATGCTAGTAATTTATTGGATCTGTCAATTTTTCTCATTTTTTTAACAAAAATAATTAACAGAATCTGTTTTTTTTGTTATTTTCTGAAGTTGAAATTTACTCTTTGGTATTTAATTTGAGCAAAATTCATGTCACATTGGGAATCAATGATCTTAAGTCAACTCAAGTGTTGCATCATAGTAAGGAGCAGGAAATGCTTAATTATAAATGTTATTCTTTTTTTTTTCTCATTTGTC
Organism: Astragalus glycyphyllos; assembly: GCA_963573325.1. Lineage (NCBI taxonomy): Eukaryota > Viridiplantae > Streptophyta > Magnoliopsida > Fabales > Fabaceae > Astragalus > Astragalus glycyphyllos. The sequence continues at coordinate 3,943,829 of OY754313.1, read as the reverse complement.
AAAGTTAAAATATTTCCATTTTGTTGATGAGATTTTCACACTATGACTTGCCTATAAGATGACTTCCAGAGCTTTCAATTTTTAATTTTTATAGTTGAAACTTTTTGTTTGGTATTTAATTTGAGCAAAATTCATGTCACTTTGGGAATCAATGATCTTAAATCAACTCAAATGTTGGATCATAGTAAGGAGCAGAAAATGTTTAATTATAATTTTGTTCTTTTTATTTTTCCCTATCTATCAAAGTTAAAATATGTCCATTTTTGCTGATGAAAATTTTCCACTATGACTTGTCTAGAATATGACTATCAGAACACCTGGAACACCAGCTTCTAAGATAGATAGGACACCAGTATCAACCCCAGGAGGGCCAAGATCTAGGGAAGAGAAGATTGTGGTTACAGTAAGGTTAAGGCCTTTAAACAGAAGGGAGCAATTGGCTAAAGATCAAGTGGCATGGGATTGCATTGATGATTATACTATTGTGTATAAACCACCAACAAATGAACGTGCTGCTCAACCGGCATCATTTACTTTTGGTATCAAATTAAATTACTCACATTATCAATTCAAAATTCCTTTTATCCTTGTTCTAAGTTTATATGTTCAGCTGGTCTTTTGACATTGCTATTCTCCCCGCAGACAAAGTTTTTGGTCCGGCTTCTATAACCGAGGAAGTATACGAAGAAGGAGTAAAGAATGTCGCATTATCTGCACTAATGGGAATCAATGGTACTGTTTTAGGTTTCAAGTATTTGTATATTTGTATCACTGTGTCCTTCTGACCTCCCTGTGCATGTTTATTTTATTGCAGCAACTGTGTTTCTCTGCATTATGTAATGACTGCATGCTCATTTTATTGCAGCAACTGTTTTTGCTTATGGACAAACTAGCAGTGGAAAGACATATACAATGAGAGGAATAACAGAGAAGGCTGTCAATGATATTTATAACCATATAATGAATGTAAGTTTTTCCAAAGCTTCCACGCCTTTCAACTACTTGGATTCTTGTTAATTTATAAAGACATTTTGTATTAAAAGATTAGTTAGGAATAATTGTAAAGGTTGTTAGTTTACAACTAATCTTTTTCAATTGGCATGATTACAGACCCCAGAAAGAAATTTTACTATAAAAATATCTGGTCTAGAAATATACAACGAGAATGTCAGGGACTTGTTAAATTCTGATTCTGGTCGCAGTTTGAAACTTCTAGATGATCCTGAGGTAATATCTGAAGACCTTTCTCATTTTAAATAACACTTGAGCAATTCAGGAGCTTCTTGTACCAAATTTTGAATTTCATGCTTCAAAATTTTGCATCATTTTTATATAGATGAGATAGCAATCTAGTTGCCTACATTTCTGGAATTTGCAATTTTGCATCTTAATGTCCTTCATATAATGTAGAAAGGTACGATGGTTGAGAAATTAGTGGAAGAAATAGCAAAAGATGACCAACACTTGAGACATTTGATCTCCATTTGTGAAGGTAGTAAACTCTCTTAGGCTTGCAATGAGGTATACTTTTCTTATTCATACAAATTAGTATACTAACTTTTCTTTTGTTTGGCAGCTCAAAGACAAGTGGGTGAAACTGCTCTAAATGATAACAGCTCACGGTCTCACCAGATAATAAGACTGGTCAGTCATAGTAAAACCTCTAAGTAGAACTTGCAGAAGATGATCCTCTTCTCCTCCTAACTGATATGGAAACATATCTTTAATTTATTTTGGTGTATATTGCAGACAATTCAAAGTACTCTTCGTGAAGAAGCTGATTGTGTGAAATCTTTTGTTGCAACCCTGGTAAATGGAGGTTTCCCAATTATCTACCTTTAAATATGGATGTATTGTTCTCATACTGACTAATTCATGTCAATGAATGCAGAACTTTGTTGATCTGGCAGGAAGTGAGAGGGCTGCACAGACACATGCAGATGGCACTAGGCTCAAAGAAGGCTGCCATATTAACCTTAGCTTGATGACTCTTACAACTGTTATCAGGAAGCTCAGGTCAGTGTCAATGTTGCTTTTTGGAAGTTGATTCAGTTGTTATAATGGTGGATATCACCTTGTAGTGCCAAAGTTTAGGTACCTCTTGAGATTTCTTCTTCCTCTGATTTCTTTGTATTCATATTATCATACGCAGTGTTGGAAAAAGAAGTGGCCATATACCTTACAGAGATTCAAAACTCACCCGTATATTGCAACATTCCCTTGGTGGGAATGCACGCACGGCCATCATTTGTACATTAAGTCCAGCACTAAGCCATGTAGAGCAATCACGAAACACACTCTATTTTGCTACACGGGCAAAGGAAGTTACGAATAATGCTCAAGTTAACATGGTAACTACTAGTTCTGACTCACTTTTATGGTTTTTCTTGATGTTTTTCATCTTTCTGAAACAAAATTTATCATCTTTCTTTTCAATTGCATAGGTTGTATCAGACAAGCAGCTTGTTAAACACTTGCAAAAGGAAGTAGCAAGACTGGAGGCAGTGCTGCGCACTCCAGATCCATCCAATGAAAAGGATTGGAAAATCCAACAGGTAAATTGAAAAAAAAAATGATTATTTGGAACAAATATAGTACCACATTACTGAAATTGTTATCCCATTTATATAGATGGAGATGGAAATTGAAGAGTTGAGACGTCAGAGAGATCAAGCACAAACTCAAGTGGATGAGTTACGCAGAAAGCTTCAGGAAGACCAACAGGTCTCTCTCTTTTTCTCTCTCAGCCACACAGCTTACATACACTGATATTTATTTCAACTGACTTTAACTTCATTTATAACCTCAGGTCTCAAAGGCACCTGAATCATCACTTTCTTCAGCCAAGAAGTGCCTATCATTCACTGGTGCACTATCCCCACTTAAACCAGAGCTAGGGGGTCAGAGAGTAAGAAACACATCGTTAAGACAGTCCATAAGGCAATCGTCTACCGCTCCTTTTACCCTTATGCACGAAATTCGCAAACTTGAGCATCTCCAAGAGCAGCTGGGTGAAGAAGCCAATCGAGCTTTGGAAGTATTACAAAAAGAAGTGGCATGTCATAGACTAGGTAACCAAGATGCAGCTGAGACAATTGCAAAGCTGCAAGCAGAAATAAGGGAAATGCGCTCTGTTAAGCCAGTAATCAAGCAAGCTGTTGTTGGAAGCATGGTTTCTGTTAACATGAGTGTCAGTGCTAATCTAAAGGATGAGATTACCCGACTTCATTCACAAGGAAGTACCATTGCAAATCTTGAACAGCAGCTGGAAAATGTACAAAGGTCCATAGACAAGTTGGTGATGTCTCTCCCTAACAATTCTCCGCAGTTAACCAATAGCGAAGCATCCCCCAAGCATAAAAAGGAACACAAAAAGAAAAAGTTGCTTCCATTGTCTTCCAGTAGCACCATGAATCGCCAAAACTTTATTCGATCTCCCTGCTCACCATTATCTACTACTCAGCAAGTTATGGAATTTGATATTGAAAATAAAGCCCCTGAGAATAATGATACCGTTTCAACTGATATGACGCCAGAGTCTGAGAAGGAGACTCCATCAAAGAGTGAAGAAGCTGGAGACGTTGCATCAAAAGAAAATAGTTCAGGTTACCGCCGCTCAAGTTCAGTTAATATGAAGAAAATGCAGAAAATGTTTCAGAATGCAGCAGAAGAGAATGTGAGAAGTATAAGAGCATATGTCACAGAATTGAAAGAACGTGTGGCCAAGCTGCAATACCAAAAGCAGTTACTTGTTTGCCAGGTGCATTGCTATTTCCTATTTCATTGATTGACTTTCTCCATTTTCTTGTATTTCCATTAGCATTTCACTGATGTCCTTTTATTTGGATACCTAGGTGCTTGAGCTTGAAGCAAATGAAGCAAATGGCCACAACATAGAAGATGAAGTGTACACAGATGAGCCAGAGGAACCTCAAGTATCATGGCAAATAATATTTAAGGAGCAGCGGCAGATGATCCTTGAATTATGGCATGTATGTTATGTCTCCATTATTCACAGGACCCAATTTTACTTGTTATTCAAGGGAGATCCAGCTGATCAAATATACATGGAAGTCGAATTAAGGCGTTTGACATGGTTGCAACAACACCTAGCCGAACTTGGAAATGCAAGTCCAGCTCCTCATGTTGGAGATGAACCAACTATCTCAATCTCATCAAGGTTCACTCTCTCTCTTTTGCTCACTCACTACACACACAAACACAAACAAATCTTTTGCTCAATGAATTATGAATGTGAATTTTTCCTTGAATATAGATGTTTTATAACTTGCAGTATGAGAGCCTTGAAAAGAGAAAGAGAATTTCTTGCTAAGAGATTGACATCACGTTTGACGCTAGAGGAGAGGGAGGCATTATATATGAAATGGGATGTTCCCCTTGATGGAAAGCAGAGGAGGATGCAATTTGTCAGCAAGCTTTGGACAGATCCTCATGATCAAAAGCATGTACAGGAGAGTGCTGAAATAGTTGCAAAGCTTGTAGGTTTCTGCACAGGAGGGAACATGTCAAAGGAGATGTTTGAGCTGAATTTTGTGCTTCCTTCTGACAAGAGGCCATGGTTATTGGGCTTGAATCATATAACAAACTTACTTAATCTGTGATGAATTTCATGTTTGTAAATTAAGTTCCAGTTTAATCTTTGTACATTGGAATTAATTTTTGCACTCACTCAGTTTAAACTGATTGATTTGGACAAAATTTAGTACCATAAACCAATCCAATCCATTGGATTCCCATTGATAAAAGAAATATTTATTTGTCTTTAAATTTTGCTTCCCAACTAACCTATCTTTGAAGAATGTTATGATCATCTGCTCTTGGAGGTGCTCAAGTTTGAATAGTTGATGCATAGGGTAAAAAGGGCAGTAGCAAATTGCCTCAAGGACCGTCATTAATTTTATGATATTCTCTTTTTGGTTGAATAATGCTGTCATTAGTTGGAGCATCTTTGTTATGTAGTCTCTGATTGTTGTTGATGACTTATTAGATGTTTCACAGTGTACCACTTATAAACACACACAGACAAAGAGGGAGAGAAAGAGAAGAGATGATTTGATACTGCTTGAAATTACATAAATACTGCTTTAGATTATAAATACTTGTGCAACAAACAACTAATGTGAAAAGAGACCACACCAAGAAACTGAATAGAAATTGACAAGAAACCAAAGCTTCAGTGCATCACATTTATAAGAACTTACTTCTTGTACTTATTATACCACTATAAAACCAGATAGACATCAAACGACACAATACATTATACTACTTTTAATACTCTCTTGCCAGAACAGTTGCACCAAGATTCATATGCTGGTACACAAAAACACTTCTAGTTTTAACACTCAGCACCTAGGGAAGGGAGTTCCACAAGTGCTAGCAACCTTCCTGGCATTAGGAGTGTTAACAAACTTCCTAAGATTGGGATTCTTGAGGTACTGGCAGAGACAAGGTTTCTGTTCCTTGATTTTGGTGCAGCATAAGTTAGATGGAGGAGTTGAAGATGTGATTGCACTCACACATGGGCTAAGCTGTACAGGACTGCATGTTACTGCCATTGACACTTGAACTTCAAACAGAAACAGCACTAGAATAGTGCACAGAGCAATGCTTGCTGCTTTCATTTTCAGCTGATTGGTTTTTTTGTGTTTGAGTATAGAGGATGATGGTTTGCTTCTGTTCTGGTTGCATTTTGGATTGAGTTTCCTCCCTATTTATACTGTGAGCTTTGTAGAAACAATAATAAAATATGTGAGATGAAAGTATGAGTAGATTTGCCCCACCTCTTTGATTATGGTCCACTAAAAGTCAAAAATGACTGAGTACAGGGATTTAGCACCAACACTTACAACACTGCTTCATGATTTCACGTAACTGTAAAATAGTTTTACATATATCTTGGCAAGTTCCTTTTTGGTTTTATAGATTCTTTGATATTTTTTACTGGTGTCTGATGTCAAAGAATGCATGACCATTTTATATTTTCGCTGTTCATGGTCTTTGATAATGTTGCTTAGTCAGACCTTGAAATCTTATTTAGAATTGTAAGAAAAAAATTAGGGTTGATATCTTAGTTCAAGATAAGAAAAGTCATGGGACTGAAAAAACACTTGCAAATGACTTACTTTTACCTCACTCCAAATAGAATAGTGAGGTCGAATTCAACTTCTCTCAAGTACTTCTTATGTGAAGTAGGAGAGAGAATGACATATAAAAAAACTAATATTTATTGTATTTATTACTTTATTGTATGTGTCTCTCTCTCTTATTTTTCCCATCCCTTTCTATTTCCTACTACCGTGCATGAAGGACTATGGCCTACCATTCCTATTGTGGTACCTTTCGGTGATGTTGATGTAAGTATTTATGCACATCCAAGTGTTAGCTCTATTATTATAAAGCCACATGCTCTCTTATGATGAACATAACAAAGCACTGGGAAATTGGTGACATGGATTTTACAATCACTGGCTATCATGATAAAGCAGGGTACTACATAGTGCAATAGATTACAAAAAAAAAAAATAGTGTATTGTAATTGTATGATGAGTAATGTGAAGATTTTCCCAAGGACCAAGCAATGGAGAGCAATCTCTGTTGTTTAATTTGATCACTATCAGATTAGTGTGGTACAAAAGGGAGTAGTTAATAAGTATTTTTCAATTGTATAAAGGAAATGCCTATGCTCATAATGATTAAGACCCTTCAAATTGACCTTATAATACGTTTCTTACCACCTTAGAAATGTTATCATTTCAAGATTCTCTTAGAAATGGTAAATAATGAGGACTGGATTTGCTATTTTGAATGAAAAATTTTGATAACTACCAAGTGGGGGACCTGTCACATTCAAAAGAAGGTGCATTTTTGCCTTTGTAGGCGCCTGATCTTTGAAACATTCAGTTCAGATTTGTAACAAGTGAGGTGCTACCGACACTTCCCAGTTTTTCTACCCACACCTCTTCCCCCTTTTCTATGTTTTTTACCAAAATACCCCTCATATTTCCCTACCCCTTTCTCATTTCCCTAAGAGGATTTGGAGGGAAAGGGGGTATTAAGGTAATTTTAACAAAAGGGAGGAGGTCCTTGGGGTATGTGAGATTGAGATTCACTGCAGTCAAATAGTCCGCATTTCTACTATGTTTCAGGGCTTTTTTATTCTTTTGATGATTAAAAAAGTTTCTTTTATTTTTTAGTTATCCACTTTTGTGCTAACTGCAGTTGATTTTCAATTGCAGAGGATCACAATCCTCTCTTGTGTGAGTGGAAGACAAAGAAAATCCAAGTCTTCCGTGTAACAAAAGGTTTCCAATCTTGTTCTCCTGTAATGTGATAAAGGGAAGATTGTGTAAAGGGGAAGAAAAACTACATAAGACAAGTGTATTCATCAATAGCGGATCCACCATATAGAGAATGGAGGAAATTGCCCCCATCAATTAAATTATTGTTGTTAGAGTATATATACCTAATAATCTTTATTTTGTCCCCATAAAAATTAGGTGTTGCTCTGGACATGATTTTCTTAAAATGAATGTATAAAGTTATAAAATATTAAAGAGAGAATAAATTGATACTAAATTGATCATTTTATACTTCTCATTTTTACTATTCCTCTAACAATGAACACACACTATAACACAAAACACATTATGGCTCTGGTTGCCAACATCTAACAATTAGCGTTTAGTGAATAGCTCATAGAAGATAAACTCGTGGTAAGTATTTGGTATACTAACTTAGCGTTTTTTCAGTAGTTTATTGCGTTTTTTCAGACGCTACTCGAAGTAGCAGCATCTCAACTTATAATAGCTTATATTCATTTTTCTTTTACTTTTATCCTTGTAACTTAAATTAAATTCTTCCTTTATCATTCGCTAAATGAACGTTTCTCTCATTTTTAAGCATTATTTACAAGTGTCCCTTTCTGTCTTTTTATATTTATAAACTAGTTTATTGTCAAAAATATTTATAAACTAATTTAATCGCTAATTTTACCAAACACTTTAAATTCAATCTGTTAGCTTACTTGATATATATGCTATCAGTTTATCTACCATAAACTAGCTTATTTGTTATCCACTAAACTATCTTTTTTTTACCAAATAGAGTCTAGATTTCAGGATTTTTATTTTTTTATCGAATGTTGTTTTTATTTTAAAAATTTATAACAACTTTTTAGGTAATTTTTTTTTTGCCACCACTAGTTAAAAACCTTGGATCCTCCACTAATTTGTCCGTTTTTATTTGAAAATCGAAATTAAATACTTTCATTTGAAAGACCACCATATGCCATGCTTTTCGTAACTTTGATAAGAGTCCACGTCGGATATGTAATATGGTCTAAGAATGTATTTATAAGTAAGAGACATCTTTCATTTTATAGGTTAATTTTGTAGAATTGAGTTAAGTCCAACCTGAATTCTAAGATAGTATCAGATTTTATAACAGATTTGTTGGGCCACTCGAGTCACACTCCAATTGTCTATGAGAGATATGCTTCATCTTAAAAGTCGATTTTGTATAATTGAGTTAAGTCTAATCCAAATTATAAGAAATTTGTATAATAAAAAAAATCACATTTTACATTTAGTTTGGCTGTTCACTATACTTCAAGCACGCCAAGCAATAATAATCATTATCTCACTTCTACAATAATTCATTTGCTAAAAGCACAAGAGAGATCAAATTGCTGTAAATTCACGCATATAATCATTAAACTCACTGGATTACTTTGGTCTAAGTCAAAATTAAAGTGGCAGTGTGTTGATTTAACAATTAAAGTCCTTACTATAATGTAGTGTGGGACCTTTATCAAATTATGTTACCTTCGACTTTTGATGTTCATGCTCACTTGATAATTTATGATTTATCATTGCTTACATCAGCCTATTTGTGCTGAACAATCATAAGCTTACATAAATCATAAATCATAGGGTGATTTAATTTGTGGGTCAGAAGTATGAAATTTAATAGAACACAGGCGTGTTGCAATGTATGATTACATAAAAGATTTGAGATTAATTAGGCATGCTTATGCAGCAACTTTTCATAGAGAGGGGTATCCTAAGACAGTAAAATATTTGTCAAAGAGTTTAGGCCAAATGCTATAGTATCACATAATATAGTACTTCCTCTGATGTTAAATATAAATAAAAAAGTTTATGTATTTGATTTAAATTTGAACCAAATACACAAAGATTATAAAGGATAGTTTAGTCTTTTGTGACTTCAGTATTTATACATCTCTATTGTCTTGTATTGTTTACCCTAGACTATTGTAATTCTATTGAAACCCTAAGAGGGCCTTTTTCCGTTTGTTCTCTCCTCTTTTCTTCTCCTCTCCTTGCCTTCTTCTTTTTGTAGGCAATGTTAGTGGTGGAAAGGGAATGTTAGTTTCCCGGGTTTGAACCTGAGACCTACTTGCACTCTTTTGGTGCACTCATTCGATATCCCTTAGCTCGCCAACTGAGCTACCTACTTGAGATCCCTCCTCGCCTTCTTTGTGCATTAATGTTCATATTTTTAGCAAACCTTTCATGAATCAAGGTAGTTTTCATGAATAAATATGAATTCATGAAACAACGTGCCCTAATAAATTGAACTTGAAATTCATGAAGACAGCCTTTGGAATCGACGACCAAGTGAGCATGTTAGAAGAACTTGCCAAGCATTTTTCAGTTGATCATTTAATCTAGGAAGCAGACATGTACACATGAACGATATTGACACTGACACGTAGACAGTGATTATAATTTGAGAAATTGAAAGTGATTAAATATAACCACATATGTTATGTCATGTTAATGCCCGACACGTGTCAGACACACAAAGCCTTTAATTTAAAATGTCAATGCTAGATAGCATTCAACACATAGCAAGGGACAAGATTTATACCAGCTCTATCCTAATAGCGCATTCTTGTAGAGAGGATCTCGCAACACACTCTCCAATTTTATGTTATTTTTCAACAAAAATTGGTTAAAGACTTTTAATATATTAGGATCAAATACAACACGTACAACTATAATTACATGTACCATACATATTATTAGCATATAAAACTCCAATTGCACATCCCTAATTGTGTACTGTATAATTGAAGCATATGGTACCAACAATGTGAATTGATAGGACAAGAAGTCAAGTTATACATAGTTACGTACACATATTAGAAGATGTGGTCCAACACAAAAGCCAATTTCAATTTAAAAATTCAAATAACTAAATCCTATCACATTTTTACTACCTTCATGAACCAATATACACAACAGGATCATCAAGCTTAGCAGGAGAAAGATTAGGGTTCACCAAAATATCATTAAAATCTTTCCATTCATCATTCAAATGAGCCTTCAAGAAAGCAACAACCAATCCTCCAATACTCCTTCTCATCAAATCCTTAGGACCCTTTCCATTCTTACACATACACTTAAACAAACTCCCCATAATCCCTTCTACATCATCATCCAACATATCCATATGACCATAATCACTAGTAACAAAATGTGCACAAGGAGGTTTACACTCATAAAAAAAGTCATTATGGTTTACACCATCAGGAGCACAAGGTATAGAACAACAATTACCCATTTCTGGCCCAAGCCCAGTTCCAATAACAATAACTGGCATTTTTAAGTTGAATGATTGGGCTTGGCCTGTTAGAATATGAGGAAATGTTCTACATATTTTGCATTTGCTTAGGCCTTCTACTGGGTCTATTCCTATTAGGGCTGAAAATTTTAACTTAGTTTTTTCAGAGGTGTTACCAAGTGCTACTGCAAATGCTGTTTTTCCACCTTTGCTATGACCTGCTAGAATTAATGTCTCTAATTTGGCTTGAATGTTCTTGTTAATGTTCTCATTGAGCTGAGTTTGAAGTTCATCAGCTATCCAGTTCACTATTTTTCCTGCAAACTTGACTTCACAAAGTCCAGGCATTGGCAAGCCCATTGTGAACTAACAAAGGAAAGGCAAAATCTACATGTTAGAAAATCCACTAATCTAATAAAATTTAAGCTGATAGAAATCTACTAATCTAGAAAGAGCTTACGTCAAAGTGCTTAAATTCAATCGGTTATTTGTGTGTTTGGTATAAACTGGGTCTCCTCTGCACGCTATTGCAAAGACTAATCTCTTAAATCGAGTAGGACAACATTCGACAGCAAAGCTCTCCATCAGTTATTTGTGTTAACCTTTGAAAAACTTATTGTTTTTTCAAAATTATTTTATTCGAGAATTTCTGAACGACGAGTATACATTTAAAGCATCTCCTTCCATGATTGCTTAGGGAGTTGTGTAACTCCTATAAAATGGTTCCCACAAAGTCACATTATTTTTAAGTAATCTTTAAGACATTTATAAAAATTTCATTTCAATGATAAAAAATTCAAGCAACAAATATTTTTATTTTATTTTTATATAAAATTAAAATACTAGTTTGTTTATTTTAATTAAGACAAAAAACAATATTAAATATTACATATTAAAAATAAACTATTTTAATTAATTTATCATTGCTACTATTTTAATTTGGAATAATAAGTAAAAAAAATTAATTAATTTTATCACAATAAAGTAAACAAAAATGATGAGAAATTCACAACATTAATTTTTATCCTCATTTTTTTGTTCAGTTAAGAATTGAGTTTAATCGTTAACATATACTATAATTTTTTTTGAACTACAACATTTATAATATTTTGTTGATAAACATCAATGAATTTCGAGCAAACAACTTGTATTAAACTCTTAGAAACTTAAATGTAGATAAGAGATATTTTCTTGATATTGAAAATACAAATAATTAAATAAAATAGAAAGTGATAGAGTAAGAAAAATATAGTACCAATTGAGGAGCAACAACTATGAATCCATGAGAAGTTATGTGTCCCAAGAGCTTAGAATAGAAGCTATTACGAATGCAAAAACCATGGCAGAATAATATTACAGGATATATGCCAGGCACTGTGGGTGTAAAAACTAACAATGGTTTTGGACAGCTGGATGATGTGTCAACATTGAACTGCTTCCAATGAATATCTCCATTTTGGAAAACATCTGTAGTAGCTAATAATGGTTTTGCCATCACTTTGTTTCACACCAAACCCCTTTTTGCTTCTCAATTCTACTTAAATTCTAAGTTGTGTTGATATATAGATTTTTTTCTTTACCTTCACGGGTAGCAGCTCCTAGTACTTGATTGGATTTTTATGTGCTAAAGATAAACGTGTACAACAGACACCCTGGTATGGAATGTCACCACTAGAAAAAGATGAAATAACAATGAAAATTTAGAGAAGAAAAATGACAAAATCTGTCTCTAATCTCGTCATTTCGTCTTTAAGTATTAACGACACCAAATTTGGAAACTTATATTATTTTTTCGGTTTCTAATTTTCTTCGCTATTTCAGATTTTTCTAATAGTGTGTGTAGTATTTTTTTAATTGGATGCAATAACAATCAATAATTTAAATTGGCTTCTACACATTATGTTGGTATTAATTTGTTTTGTTTTCTAGTCTCTATAATAACCCTAATCCTTATATGTTTTAGTCAATTGCATATTTTAGAAAAATTGTGGTACTTTTAGTATCACACTTATCAAAAAGGAAACTAAAATAGATCCATCTTCAACACTCAATTTTTTTTAATTGGGGGTGGGAAAATTTTATTAATCAAAGTGGCAATAATGGTCACTTAACTATCAAAGTGGCAATAATGGTCACTTGAAGTGCCACCTCAGTAGTAATCCTATATCCTCAATTAATAATGGTCACTCAATTGTTTTTTATTAATCAAGTGACTTCAACACTCAATTTATATATTTAGGAGAGAATTATTTTTGGTCTAGTACAAAAAATATTTAGGAGACTAAGGAAAAGGGAAAAGAGATGAGCGTTATATGTTTAAACCTATCCTCATAGTATTAACTTTTTGTTGGTAAGCATTCTCATAGAGTCATAGTATTAATAATTCCATATGTTTAACCGTTTGCATGTTTCTCTTTGGATATTTATAAAACAGACGTGATATGATATGATTAATCATGTGTTTTTATGATATATAATTTTTTCCCAATTTTTCTTATTTGAAAATATAACACTTCAATAAAACTACCGGATAAGATCAACAAGGGTTGGTCTGACTGGGTTCGGATCCCACCCAGATCTCAAGTTTGAGTTTAGGGTATAGCACCTGCAAGTTATCCGATGTAGATTAATTAGTCACCGACAAAATCGGTTGATATATACTGCACATATGAAAACAAAGTACTTTTTGTTAGGAAAAACCTAAGACCACAATACTAGCTAATATGGCCTGAAAAATAATTTATAGTGAAGAGATTTCTCACTCTACAAGGGTAGAATTGAGTTAAGAAACCCAACACCCACATTTTAACGATTTTAATCGTTGGACAAGATGCATGCACCTTATAAGCTACCACGTTTATGAAACAGACTGTGCACTGGACAGTGGCCTCTTTTTTTGGCACATATGGTCTGTGGCCTTGAATGCATAGCATTTTAACCATGCATAATTTCTAATGAATTGAGAAAATATCTATATCATATTTTCGATCAAATTCTAAATTCTGATGATGCCAATTCATAGTAGCTGCCAATTATTTAGTTTTCATATTTATTGGAAGGATAAACGTACAAATAGCAAGGTGACAAGTGCCAGTAGGGCACACTTTGTATTTTCACGTTGAATAGAAAGAAACCCTACAAATAGCATGATGCAAAGGACCAAAACATGATGGATACAGGACAAGTTCCAAGCGCCAGTAGCCCACTTTGTTTCTTTTGAGCCTTTTCCGGTGTTTGAATCGGTTTATTTGTACTTATCTACTGACATGTTTGTGAGCCTGTTTTGGAGAGTTTATGAAATCAACTTATAACATGTTCATAAGTTGTTTTCAGCTAATTTCCATAAGGTCCCCGAGATAGCTTACGAAAACAGCTTATGGCTTATAGAAAAATAGTATGATATTATTTTAGAAGCCTTAGTTTTTAGCTAATTTCCATAAGCTGTTTTGGAACTTTAAAAGCCTTAGTTTTTATTTATTGGAAAATTTGGAGAATAAAAAGAAGATTTATTTTAGTTTTAATGGTCTAATAACACACTTAGTATGCTTATATGACCAATTATACATGTCACTATCCATGTAATCCATAATTAATAGTACACTTAACGGGAGAACCATTTTAATTAACTATGAAAAAAATAAATGACTCCAACGAACATTTTAAAAAATATCGGACTGAAATGAAAAACCAATGAAATTATAAAGGACAAAAGTTATATTTTAGCCACATGAAAATAAAGATAAATAATGTAAATGCACATTTTAAAAAGACAAAGGTCGAAAATGAAAAAATAGTAAAAGATCATGCACAAAAACTATATTTTAGTCAAGTATTTACTTGAAACAAGCATATGAGAAATCGCACGTATGTGAAAGAAACACTGTGATTGAACCAAATTATACTAGATTAGTGAAATCGCACATGATTCGAGAGATATTTCATTATCCCAATTCCTCTAAGAAATCTAAACTGAAAGCAATAAAAGATTATAAAAATAAAGTACTCAAGACTTATATAGATGATGTTTATGAAGAAAATAATGGTATCAAATCTTTTTAAATTGCTTTTTTTCAATTAACATTTGATAATAGGATAACCAACTTTGAATATATTGTTGTTGCCCATGTTTTCAATCAGACATGTCATATAATGTTCGTAAGGTCTAACACAATTAGCAAAATCAACGATGTTAGACCCAAGGACGAAACTAGAAAATATTCGTTATAGGAGTGCAACGTATGAGTCTAATTTTGTGAGACGAGACGACAAAAGCTAGAGACATAGACATGTTAGGCATTAGCTTGTGATGTGTGTGTGGGACTATGGGCCAGGAGTAGTTAGGTTGGATATTTTCTGTGGTTGTCCGGGTTCAAGCTTGAAATCTTCACGTGCATGAGTTTACGGTTAGTATTTGTCGCTATGTTTTCTATATTACTTAAATAATATGATGTATAGTTTGTGTCTACGTTATCATCATGTTAAGTTTAAATTCTTCAAGAAATTGTAGCTGAACCTAGAACCTTGAATGGTGCTTGCTGATGCTGAATTTGGAAAATAACAACACAACACATGTCACATGGAGCAAAAGCAACTACTCCACAAATCAACAAAACTTATGAGCCAGCAACCAATACCTTATTGGCCACTATGTACTAAACAGTAAGTGGAGCCTCTAATAATGTTCTTTTATATATAGTTCTAAATCTGAAAGGCTGATTCTAGGATCAACCACTAAGTCAAATAATTGCCTTTTTTTTACTGCTAAAACTCAACTAGTTACAGAAGTTTTATTTCTTATTCCTTTTTGCAATTTATTGAAATATCATTGCCAATATTGATAGTTGAAAGTTACAGCTGGAATCAAAAGATTCGTCTATATAAGTCATGTTAGCCCCACAACAAAAAATCAAGAACTGAGTGGCACACCATAGACTAAAAATATTATAAATTATGCTTTTATAAGGTAATGAAAAAAATTGAAAACGTCTTAAACAGTATAGAAAGTGTTTTATTTTAATTTAATTTTTAATAGTTTAGCTCGTTGACTTTTTTGGCTTATATAAGAAGAGTGCACATGACATGAAGCTACAACAAGAAAAGGAAGAGGGAATTAAATGGTGAGAGAATGGAGAGAGGTGAAGAATTTGGATTTAAATGTTGGTTATTTTGCTAATGTCTATGCAATTTTATTGGTGGTTCTTGTTACTTTTTGTATTATTTCAGCTACTGTATTTTCTTGTGCTGGTGGCCTGGTGTGTCCAAAGAGAAAACTTCTGAAGCAGATTATGGAGCTGGATGTGGTGCTGAATGTGGTGCTGGATGTGGTGCATGAAAACTGTTTTTTTTTTTGACGGAGCATGAAAACTGTTTTAGTTACTACTTTAATGTTAGTTTCTTAGGGTAGTTTAGTTGCTTTGAGGTCCAAAAATTTTATGTGTAGGAGCATGTGCTAACTATTTTACTTCTTGTTAATGTAAGCTTATAAGTTCTGAAATGCATGGCTTTTTCAGTAGAGGATTTTGATCTCATATTAGCTCAAATTAGTTACACTTTTCCAAAGGAATTACTTAGATCGATCACACTATATTGTTCTATTCTGAAAACTTCTTTTTTGGTTCTATTCTAGTAAGACTGTGTGAGGCCATTACAGCTTAAGCCATATATATATATATATATATATATATCTGTGTGTGTGAACTGATGTGAAAAATGTAGGTTGATCAGTACTACTAGTATTAGAAAGTGTGCTTTCACCTTCTTGATTTTTCTATCTAACAGATTCTACAATTAGAGAAGAGAGAGTATAACTGAATATTCAATCTTTCATTTTTTTTTTGTTTGAATTACAAATGATTTGCTTATATATTTGGGAGAGGGAATTCTAACTGATTGAACAATTCTCAATCAGTTAGTTACATAGGAATGCTATGGTGTGCTATATGTAAGTGTGGTGTATAGTGAGGTATTTACAAAACAATGGTAAGCTAGAAATCTATACATCTAACACTCCCCCGCAAGCCTAACTGGGAGTGGAGCAAACAGTTAGCTTGGTCCTAAAGGTGTCAAAAAGGGAGGGAGGCAGTGCTTTAGTCATAATGTCAGCATACTGTGAGGTAGCAGGAACATAGGTGACTTTCAGCTGCTTTTGGAGAACCTTTTCACGAAGGAAGAAGAGGTCAAGTTCCATGTGCTTAGTCCTTGCATGAAGAACAGGATTATGAGCAAGAGAAACAGTGCTCAGGTTATCACAAAAGGCTACTGGAGTGGTGAAAGGGACACCCAGTTCAGTGAGAAGTGACTGTAACCACAGAATTTCAGTTGTAGCAAGAGCAAGGGCTCGGTATTCAGCTTCTGTGCTAGATCTGGAGACTACAGCTTGCTTTTTGGCCCACCAAGAGATCAAATTTGGGCCTAGAAACACACAAGCACTAGATGTGGATCTTCTGTCATCACTGTCAGAGCCCCAATCTGCATCACTAAAGGCTGTGAGAGAGACAGGTGCAATGGAAATAGGCTTAAGTAGAATACCCCAGTTGATTGTGCCCTTGAGGTATCTTAAGATTCGTTTGACAGCAACCCAGTGGCTATCAAGAGGATCAGACATGAATTGGCACACTTTATTCACTGCAAAGCTAATGTCAGGTTTAGTAATAGTGGCATATGTTTCCTTTGTGTGAAAATATTTTTGTAAGCACATGATTCACTCCATTTTTTTTCTCTTCATCGTGACAAGATAGATAACTAAAGCATAGGACGAAATTTCAGTCCTAATAATATAGACAGCTAAAATATAGGACGAAATTGTAATTTTCAATAGTTGCTCCACATACAATTTCAAATGGTTACCACAATAAAAAAAGAAAAAAATATATCTGGGTACCAAAGAAAAAAATATAACAAATAGGCTCAAAGGGGGCAACTAATGGATAATTTCAACAAATAACTCTGAGGCCAGAAAAATCCTAAATCCCCAAATCTTTTTACATGATGCAAATCAATTTTCGCCTTGAAACGGTCAAAAGACAAATTCTAGAATGTAGCAAATTGGGAAACACACTCATAGAAAGAAAAGGGTAAAAATTTATGATTTAGTATCAATCCCCTTATGAAGGCTCAGATCTCACATTTAGAAGCTAGTTCACAAAAAGTACTCAAGAGGGACAAATGCTAATTATCAGCTTCCTAAGGACAACCCCATAGTTACAATTAAACACAAGTTTGTCAAGTAAATTAATTATGGGATCCCCTAAAGGCATAATCTCTATTTTTTTAAAATTTAAGCACTATTCATTCAAAAACAAGCCAGAAAAATGCTATCAACATATATAGTCGGTATGTGCTTTAATAGAGATATAGTGACAATATAAACTATCTTCCCCCACACTAGCATGGAGCATGGTCCTCAATGCAAAATATTCAAATAGGAGCAAAAGTAATAAAAGAGAGAGAAAGTAAGAGTGACTTCCCTGAGAGATCTTGTAGTTGGAGCTTATTCCTAAAAACGAAACAAAACAAAAACAAAAATGAAAATAACTGAAAATAAAACACAGGTTGTCTCCTATGAAGCGCTTGTTTAACGTCATGAGCCTGACGATAGTTGGTGCTCAATCAGGTGGCTCTCCAAGAGCAAATTTTACATCTAACGCAGTGCACCTTCTTAGCTTTCTAACAATGTGGTTCACATTGTTCTTTCTTTTTTCACGTGGTGGTTGAACTTCAAAGGATTGTGGAATTTTTATTTTATCTCCATCCACCACTATGCTAGGATTCTGCAAAATAAGAATTTTTTCCAAAAGGTCCTGTATCTTTAAATCATTAACAATGTTAGTTTCAACCACATCATTAAAATAAGGAGAGGTGAAAATAGAGAAATTTTCGTTGGAGTTTAAAGCTTTAATCACATCCTCTTCTTTACCACTCCTTAAAGTTACCTTTCCCCTGTGAACCTCAATTGCAGCATCACCAATGGTTAAAACAATTTGCCCAAAAATTTGGGTTTTCTCCTCTTTCTCCAAATCATGAACCAATGGATCTTTCTCATTCTCCTCACAACCGCTCTCATCAGTGGAATCTGTTGTCTCAATTGGACTCCCCTCAGTAGGAGTCTCTTCATCTTTCTTGAGAGCTTCTTCCTCTAAATTAGCTTCTACCGAGAATTCTTCACCATTACTAAGAATATTATCTTTGTATTGCTCAGATTCTTCATTTGGGGTAGACTTAGTTTGTAAATAGAGATTTTCTTCAGCCAACTGAGTTGTTACCATATCAATAACCTTTGACAATTGATTTTTCAAACTATCAAAATTGTTGTTCATGGCTCCAATTTGGCCCTCCAAACTTCCAACTTTCTTTTCCAATGTTTCAAAATTTTCATTTGTCTGCTCCATAAATTTGACCAAGACCTCATTGATATCATATTCTTCCTCTTTCCTCTGCACTTGTAGTTGCTCATAATTATCCCAGTTGGAGGAATAAGGAGGTGGCTCATAGTCATCCCAATAATTTGAATAAGGCTCATAAGTAGGAGGAGAAAATGGGCGTTGACATTGAGGCATATACCAAGATAACTTATCTAAATTCCTTTTCGCCTCTGCCTCTCTAATATAATCTCCAAGAATTTTAACCATGACTTAGATTTTTCTCTGCAAAACAAAGTGTACTGCAACGACTTCTTGAAAAAGTATTAGCAACTTTTTTTTATAAGAAATAAAAAAAAAAAATTACAACTAAAGCATAAAAAAAATGTCTAAAGCAATAAAAATCTTTTTCGTTTAATATTGTTAAATTAATCCCCGGCAACGGCGCCAAAAACTTGTTGCTTTAAAAACACACTTGAGAGCAAGTGTACTCTCTCGCAGAAGTAGTATAAAAGATATCGTATCCACAGGGATTAATTAGCAAGTACCAAACTAATCGAGATTATTTAATGTTTAGACGAAGAAATAATTTGGATGTTGTAGAAACAAAATAAAAAGAAATAAATGGCAAGAATTAATAAAAGATATAATAATTTGGAGAGAGGTCTAGGGTCGCGGTTTCACTTGCAAGCTTCGATTCCCCTATGTCTAATTCTACCTGAATTCCCTTATTTTATTCAATTACCAATCCCTTTACTAAACCTATTAATCCGTTTGGTCATTCGTGATTAATATTCTTTTCCCTAAATTAATCCTAGTTTGGTCATGCTAGAATTTAAATTTAAGAAAAGCATGAAGTACAAAAAGGTTGAATGATTGGAAGACTAAATTAAAGTTTGGTCATGCATTAATTATAGCCCCAATTATCCTATAGGTCCACCAACTAATTGCAGTACGGTCGCTGATCAACTAATTGATTATGAACATTCAAAGGGTTGTCAATCCTAATTATGTGATTAAAGCAATAGGACAATATTAATTGGAATAAAAACAGGAATTCAAATAAGAAATTAGAACATAAAGAGGTTTCTAAACATACAAGATCCACCTAAGACCCTAGAAGAGGACTTAGGTGTCCATAATAATGAAGAACAATAAAAGAAAAAGAAGGTTCATGAATTACAGAAATAAGAATAACCCGGAAATAGAGAAAATCTTAGTCTTTGTCTTCAATCTCCTTTTTTTTTGCTCCAAAGCTCTTTCACGGTGCCGAATAATTCTTCTCTCCCTCCGTAGCGTTTTCGTAGCTCTCGTTTGTGTATGTGGTGTCCAGCCCCCTTTCACAAGTGAAGCTCTCCTTTTATATTAGTTCATTTTCTTTCTCTCCAAGCAAAGGATCAAGTCAAGATTGCTTCCACTTTTAATTGCAAGATATGCCAATCCCTAAATATTAGGATTTAGATCCTTCCTAAATATGTGTTGCTTGCTCTCCACTCCATGCCTCTTTCTTTCTCTCCAAGTCACATGTGCATCACTTTTAATTCAAATCTTCAAGAGGATCTTTTTCTTTTTATTACTGTGGGCCTTCTTGCATTAATGGGCTTGGGCTTGGGCTTGCTTTCTTTAATTCTAACATTTCTTCTAATTTCAGCCCACATTTATATTATTTTTTCTTTTTCTACCTTCCTGCAAATATAGAGTAATTTTAGTCAGTTATTTATTTAATCAGTAATAATTACTCTAAAAACAACTCAAAATATCTCTAATAAATGCACTAAATTAGAGTTTATCAGCATATTGCAATGCACCAACAGTGGACCTGAAGAGGAATGGATCATGAAATTTGTCAGTGCCATCTTTGGATAATTTGTTGCCTGTGACCATAGGAGTAGGGAAACTGTGAGCTTCATGTAGATTGTGTTTCGGCATAATGTCTCTGATGTACTTTGCCTGTGTTAACTGTAGAGCACCATTAGGTTGTTGCTTGACTTCAATACCAAGAAAGTATTCCAAGAGGCCTAGATCTTTGAGAGAGAATGTGGCATTAAGCTTGGAAATAAGGTTCTTGATGAAGGAAGGATCATTGCTAGTGACAATGATGTCATCAACATATACCAGCATGTATACTTTGAGTGAATCAGATTGTAGGATGAAAAGAGAGGGGTCACACTTGCTTGCAGTGAAGCCCAACTGAAGGAGAGACATTTGAAGCTTTTCAAACCATGCTCTGGGTGCCTGCTTGAGGCCATACAAAGCCTTGTGGAGTTTGCAGACTAAGGTCTTATCAGTGGACTCAAAACCAGGTGGTTGCACCATAAAGACCTCTTCCTCAAGTGTGCCATTGAGGAAGGAATTATTCACCTCTAGTTGGAAAAGAGACCAGGATTGAGAGACAGCCAATGTCAGGATAGTTCTCACAGTGACTGGCTTGATAACTGGTGAGAATGTCTCTTTGTAATCAGCACCATATTGTTGATGAAAGCCCTTGGTAACAAGACGCGCCTTGTACTTGTTCACAGTACCATTGGGATTTTTCTTCACACGAAAGACCCTTTTGCAACCTATGGGCTTCCTGGAAGGTGGGAAGGGAACAATAGTCCATGTGTTGTTTCTTAGGAGAGCATCATACTCTTCTTTCATGGCAGTAAGCCATGTAGGGCTAGCAAGTGCTTGCTTCACAGTTTTGGGTTCAACATGTGCTAGGAGAAGTGTGGGGTGGATTTTGGGGCACACAATACCACTCTTTGATCTTGTTTGCATGGGATGTGTATTTTGAGGTGGTATGTGTGGAAGTGAAGGGAGTGTGTCACTGCTGGAGGGAGAGGCAGTGACATGTGGAGATAATGAAGAATCAGTTTGGTTGTTGGGTGAGGCAGAGTGTGGTGTATGTTGCTGCTCATGTGGTGGGATTGGAGGGAAGCCAAGAGGGTGAGAAGGAGTGACATAGGGTGTGGAGACCAGTGGAATATTTGGTGAGACAATGGTGGCAGATGGAGAAGTTGAGGGTTGAGTGAGCATCAATTGTTTGTAGGGAAATTTGTGATCATTGAATAACACATCCTTGGACAAGTAAATTCTGCCACTTGAGAATTGGCACTTGTAACCCTTGTGAGAAGCAGAGTAGCCCAAGAATAGGCACTCCTCAGACCTGAATTGCAGTTTGTGTTGGTTATATGGCCTCAACAAGGGAAAACACGCGCAACCAAATGTTCTCAGAAACTTGTAATCAGGGAGAGCACCATACAGTTTGTGATATGGTGTGTCAAAATGCAGAGCAGATGTTGGTAGCCTGTTGATGAGATGAATACTAGTTTGAAAGGCATGGTCCCAGTATTCAAATGGAAGAGAGGCATGTGCCATGAGTGTCAAGCCTGTTTCAACAACCTGCCTATGTTTCCTTTCCACCATGCCATTTTGATGGTGCGTGTGAGGGCAGATATTTCTATGATGGATGCCAAGCTGTTGTAATAGAGAGGTGAATGAGCGAAACTCACCACCCCAATCACTCTGCAGAGCCTTGACTTTACTACCAATTTGAGTTTCTACCATTTTGTGAAACACTTGAAAGGAAGCCAGAGCACCAGATTTTTTCTTTAACAGATATAGCCAAGTAAATCTAGTGTGAGAATCAATATAAGCAATGTAATATAGATAACCAGTGCAGGAAACAAGGGGAGCAGGACCCCAGAGATCAGCATACACAAGCTCAAAGGGAGCTGTTGTGGTGTGTGTGTGGAGTTGTGAGATGGCAGTCTATGAGCTTTACCCAAACAGCAAGAATTGCAAAAGTCAGAGATAGATTTATTACGGATAGGCAAGTTACACAACTTCAATACAATTCTTTGAGATTCAAGGCTAGGGTGACACAGTCTAGAGTGCCACAGAGCATGTAAATTGGTGTGTGCAGATACAATATTAGAACAAGCAGTGGAAACAGGTAAAGCAGTCATAAAAGCAGAAGCAGAATGTAAAGAGGTATTAGGTAAGGGTAAACCAGAAGCATTAATAGGTCTTGATAGCAGATTGGTGAACTTGTAGAGACCATTTTCATCAAGAGGAGCTTTGAGAAGGGTTTCATTGGTGGCCTGAGATTTAACAACACAGTTATTATCATTGAATTGGAAGTAGGCATTGTTATCCTTTGAAAATTGTTTGACACTCAACAAGTTTTTAGTGAGAGAAGGCACATGTAAGACATTGTTGAGTTTCAAAATTCGTTTAGGGTTCAAAGGTGATCTAAATTGAGTGAAACCAATTGACTTAATATCCAAACCTTGGTCGTTTCCAATAATGACTTGATCAGGTCCTATGAATGGAATTTGCTGATGAACTGATTGAGAAGCATTTGACATAGTGTGTGTTGCAGTAGAGTCAGCAAAGAAATCTGGAGATGCAGCTTGAGCAGCAGGAGCAGCAGGAGCAGTAGGAGGCTTGAGGAGCACGAGGCACAAACGAAGGTGGAAACCAATTAGGCATAGCAAACTGAGACCCGTAGTAAGGTGCCATGACAGATTGTGGCGAATAGGTAGGACGCGGAGGCATCATTTTACTCCAGATCTGAGGAAATGGCCAATTAGAAGCCTGAGAGGGCCACGGAGACGCAAAAGGAGTGCGTTGAGAGGAGGAATCACCCGCGTTGTAATCACGTTTGAACCTGTGGTAACACACAGAAGCATCGTGCCCAAACTTGTGGCATACCTGACACTGAGTGTTGTTGCGACCACGACCACGTCCTCCACGGCCACCACGGCCGCCGTTGTCAATGCGAGAGCCACCCCAATCACCATTAGTGTCTTCGTTCTGAGAATCAGTGGTTTGCGCAACGCACGCCTGGACAGAAGTGTTCGTCGATGACGAAACAGGCATAGAGGCAGTTGATGATGCAGATGCAACATTCGCCGATGCAATTGTGAGTTTGTTGAAGCGATTGAGACGCAATTCATGACCTAGAAGCAGCGTTTCAACCTCAGAGATGGAAACAGGACCAGATCTACCACAGATGATGGAAATTGTGGACTCATACTCCTGTGGAAGTCCTTCGAGGATGACATCAAGATGCTCTCGTGACGAAATTGGTTCGCCAATTGCGCTGAGTGAGTTTACCAGACCTTGAATTTTGAGAAGATACTTTGTGATTGAAGAACTGTCGAGTGTGGTGGCGCAAAGCTCACCACGGAGTTTACGAGACTTGGCTTGAGTGTGGATCTGAAAATGCTCATGGATTTTGTCCCAAATTTGTGCAGAAGTTTTGCATCCAATGATGCGAGTGAGCATATCCTTCGAAATTGTAGATTGAAGCCAGGAGAGAAGCAACGCATCTTGTTGTTCCCAAAGTTCAAATGCAGGATTGATGTTGTTCGAAGTAACGTCAGCGACGGTAGCAAACTTCGGAGGAATCACCGGATTCACAAGATAGTGATGTAATCGGTGAGCCTTGATGATAGGCTCAACTTGTTGACACCAGAGTAGGTAATTATCTGAGTCAAGTTTCTCAGAAATTGCAGTAAACAACGACGCTTTGAGACGCGTCGGAGAAGGAGAAGTTGCCGTAACATTGACGGTGGCGGAAGTGACGGGCGATGATGGCTCGCCAGGATCGGAAGGCTCTGATACCATATTAGAAAGTGTGCTTTCACCTTCTTGATTTTTCTATCTAACAGATTCTACAATTAGAGAAGAGAGAGTATAACTGAATATTCATTCTTTCATTTTTTTTTTTTGGTTTGAATTACAAATGATTTGCTTATATATTTGGGAGAGGGAATTCTAACTGATTGAACAATTCTCAATCAGTTAGTTACATAGGAATGCTATGGTGTGCTATATGTAAGTGTGGTGTATAGTGAGGTATTTACAAAACAATGGTAAGCTAGAAATCTATACATCTAACAACTAGTATTATATCTTCAAGGTGCTGAGTTCGAATCCTCTCGAAAACAATTGTAAAATGTGCAGAAGTGTCACTTTGATTAATGAAATTTCCCTCTCCCCCAATTTTAAAATAAAAAAAGTACTATGAATTGTTTTTGAATCGGCGTGATACATTTGTCTTTTGTTCGAACCATTGTTGGCTACGTACCCATAGAGTGTCCCAACGTTTTCAACGATAGACTAGTCTCCGCTCCTTCTTAGGATCAGATTTTGCACTGACCAATACCGAGTTTGTCCATTGCGGGAATCAAACTCGAGAGCATCTAGTCGATCCCTCTGTGTCGTCCCAGGGTAGATTAAACCACTGGGCCAACAGTATTGGTCGAGTCGGCATTATACATATTGCTAGGGGTGGGAATAGGTCAAGTCGTTCGACAAGGCCTAGGCTAGACCAGATTTTTTCAAATTAAGACTTATACTTTTTTAAAAGCCTATTTACTTAAAAAAAATCAGGCTACATGCTACTGAAAAAGCCCTTGAGGCCTACAAAGTCGGCTTCTTTAAGTAAAGACAAACTCGAGAGTATCTAGTCGATCCCTCTGTGTCGTCCCAGGGTAGATTAAATCACTGGGCCAACAGTATTGGTCGAGTCGGCATTATACATATTGCTAGGGGTGGGAATAGGTCAAGTGGTTCGACAAGGCCTAGGCTAGACCAGATTTTTTCAAATTAAGACTTATACTTTTTTAAAAGCCTATTTACTTAAAAAAAATCAGGCTACATGCTACTGAAAAAGCCCTTGAGGCCTACAAAGTCGGCTTCTTTAAGTAAAGACAAACTCGAGAGCATCTAGTCGATCCCTCTGTGTCGTCCCAGGGTAGATTAAATCACTGGGCCAACAGTATTGGTCGAGTCGGCATTATACATATTGCTAGGGGTGGGAATAGGTCAAGTCGTTCGACAAGACCTAGGCTAGACCAGATTTTTTCAAATTAAGACTTATACTTTTTTAAAAGCCTATTTACTTAAAAAAAATCAGGCTACATGCTACTGAAAAAGCCCTTGAGGACTACAAAGTCGGCTTCTTTAAGTAAAGACAAATAACATTTTTATTACTGCAAACACAAATGTTTTCAATTAGCGCAAATGAGAATAACATTTGTGCACTAATTTTTTGCACAAATGTTTTCAAGACAAATAACATTTTTATTAGAAAACATTTTAAAAGATAAACTTGATTCTCATTTTTTGTGCACTAACATTTGCACAAATTTTCAAGACAAATAACATTTGTGCACTAACATTTTGTGCACTAATTTTTTGCACAAAATTCAATTAAGTAAATGAGAATAACATTTGTGCACTAATTTTTTGCACAAATGTTTTCAAGACAAATAACATTTTTATTACTATTATTATTATATTAAATTTTGTACTTTATGTTAAATCATAAATTTCCTAATATATTATGTTAATTTAAACATATTAACCTACATCAATTTTTAACTTGTTTAAAGTTATTATTTTAAAATAGAATTTAAATCGGATGTCATATAAAAGAATTTAATCTCACTGACTTATTAGCTTCGTAGTCTATTTACGAAAACATACATCACTGGAATATTATAATCTTTTGTAAAAAATAAATAGTGAAATAAGCTCTTAAACAAATTTTCAGGTCATGTCAGACTTTTAAAAAAAGTAAGTAAAGCCTACAATAGGTCACATGTCAGACTCAAGTCTAATACTTTCAACACAACCCAAATCCGGACCTTGCATGGCCTAGTCTATTCCCTCCCCTACATGTTACACATTGAGTTGGATGACTCGAAATTGCAATTTATTTATTTTTGTTAAATTTTAGGTAAATTATTAGAACATACAAAACATATCTTATAATATCTCCTTAAAAAAACGTTAAAAACGGTATCTTATAATATCTTGATATTATCTTAAATTATCTCATGATATTAGATTGTTGTTTTACAATAGCTTCTAGAATTAGTTTTTTAGTTACTTATTTATTATGGATTTGCTTCCTAATTTTTTTAGCGAACAGAAGTACCCGATTTATACCAAAAAATATCTTTTTGAAAATCGGATCATCTCGCTTCTTTTATAATTAAAAACACCCAACAAACTAGTATCTAGAGTTTTTATCCTAATTATGAATATCTGGCAGGAGAAATCCTAATGGAAGGAGATACATTATTTACAACAATTGACCACTTATTTTCAATGGAAGGAGATACCAAAGAAGTGTATTTCCAGACATATGTATTTTGAAAAAAAAAGGAAACTGGATAAGAAAAATGCATATTAGCTAAACAATTGAAGAGCCAAAATTTCTTTTTAATTTTTTTCTAATCAATAGTGTTCCCTATTTCCCTTATATGATTCGAACTCACAATTCTTTAATTTTAGGTGAAACATATTACCAATCGAGTTGTGAATTGTTATCTATTTTTTTAACTAACAAATTGTTAATATTGTATTAGGTAATTACTTAAAAGATAAATTACAAATAATTTGAAACAAATCCAAAAGAGTTTTTTTTGTTCCAAACTGAATACCATTCATTGAGTACATTCAGGCTAAAGCCCATTACACCACACAGCCAACGGGCCAAATCCAGAAGAGTATTTTTGGTCAACAATCTAGAAAACTTAAGTTGAGCGAAAAATCATTTGGGCTCAAAATATTAAACCATTTAAGTTAAGATTATATAAAATAAATAAAAACTTTCACAAAATTTAATAAAAGTCAAGATGGCCGAGTTGGTCTAAGGCGCCAGTTTCAGGTACTGGTCCGAAAGGGCATGGGTTCAAATCCCATTCTTGACATTAAATATTTTAAAAATATGTTATTTTGGCCAACCAAACAAAAACTTGTGAAAATCGAAATATTCGCGCCAGGTAGGGGTCGAACCTACGACTTTCTGCTTAGGAAACAGACGCTCTATCCACTGAGCTACAGGCGCTGGTTTGTTATTATAAAAATATACTTGTATTTTACTCTTAAATTTCATAAGAAAACTATATATCTCAGTAGAAATCAAGAATAATATGTACCGTCAAATCCAAATAAAACACAATTGTTAGATGAGATAACCATAATGCCTTTTAAATTATTTTCAATGAATACTTCATTTCCAGAACCAAAATTGTAGATCTTTCTTACCTAGAATCATGAAACATACCTAAAATCTCTCTCTTCCTCAAACTAAACTAAAAAGCAAATTAAAACCAATGAAATAGTTATCTCCACTCATCCCTTGTAACATAATAGACAAATATATTGAACAAAAGACTCAATTTCTTCACTTGGGGCTCAAACCTTAAAATCTGTCTACTTTTTTGTCTTCAGAAACACACTAGTCTTAACCTTATAACCATAAGTGATATCTGAATCAATGTCAGAAAATGAAGAATACTCTGCATACACCTTATTCTTTGTTCCATAACACCTCCACTGCCAAGCGCGCCGAAGTGCTTGATAACAAATTTTACATGGTTGCTTGATGAAACAAGAGACAGTGGTAATTGGACAACAAACACATAGGAAGCAGCAACTACATAAACATTCAGTCACTTTTTCTTTGCCTTTAGGACCTTGTTGCTGAGAAGAAAGCATTACTAGAATAAGAACAATGCAGAAAGACCTTGGACGCACGATTGGACAGAAGCTACTAGCTGTAGCTTCTACACAAACGTGAGCACCAACCGTGTTTCCAAGGAAAGCATATTTATTGAAGGGTTGTGTGAACATATCAAGGAAAGCATTTAGAATTTTAGATCATGCTACAGACATATTTATTGAAGGGTTTTGTTCTCTCCCTATATTCCTTCTTTCTTCAATTTTAGGCAATTTGTTATCCTGGAATCTTACAACTTACAAGGATGCTTATGTTTATCACATCCAATATTCTGAATTGACCAAGAGAATGTTAGCCATTGGCCACACTAGAGGCAGAACTTTCTCCCCATATCTCCTTTTAGTTTTGGACATCATGTGCTAAAGTTATTCGTCCAATATATAAAGTATCCAATGTTTTCATGCCTTTCAAGATGCTGGGACCAGAACTTTTGAGATGGAAAGTTTTTGCAATACCTATGTATTCGCATAAACTTGGTTCATAAGCATATAAAGATAATACACTCATGACTCATGTTAGAGAAATTATTGGAAACAACCCAAATGGATACAAAAATCTAAGGCTAATACTTCGTACAACCCCGGAGCTACTCAGTAGACACCCCATAAAGGGGTGAAAAGACTAAGATGCCTTTAATGAAATCTGTGATTTCTATTTTTTTTTAAACATTAAGTACGGTTTGGCGCACGCTTGGCCGAACCGGTTCGGATTTCACTGCACCGAGTGTGTTATTTTCAGAGACACCCCCCGTAAAACTGTTTTTATTAGGTTCGGAGCACGGCCGACCGAACCATTGTTGATGCATCATATTATAACTTTTGAATTACCTTTTATCACGTGTAACTTGCAAGCCTTTCTTCCTCTTCTGTGATAAATCTCTCTTGCTTCTCTCTTTCCTAACGCTGGATACCAATTATTAAGCCTTTCTTCCTCTATTATCGTTTCATTCTTTGTCAACAAAAACAAAGAAAAATCTTGCGCCGAATCTGTCAATGATTCTTCCCCATTTTTAGACATCAAACTGAATCTCTTAATTTATTGCAAACTTGTAATATAAAATCATCAATTACAAACTATTAAAACTACCTAAGAGCCACAACAGAGTACTTCAATCCATGACATCCAAATATAAGCGGCGCAGAGACCATAATCCCCCCTTTTCAAATACCACACCTATAATCCTCCAATTAAGAGTGAACGGTGGACAATAGTATATATGATTCTTTATTTGTATTTATTCAAAATCAATTCCTATCTCTTTGATATCGTTTTCCTTTATTATTGGATAGTTTCCATTTCGAATCAATGTGAATAGTCACAAACTTTGGTTCAGCAGTTTGGTGTCCGAACCGGTTCGGATGACCGTGCTTCGAACCTGCGCAATTCCAGAAATTGGGGGGTTTAGGGGTGCGTTTCACGTAAGGGTATTTTGGGGATATTGAGGGGTTGGGGGTGTCCATTGAGTAGAGGGGGGTTGGAGGAAGAATGGGCCAAATCTAATGACACATCATGCGTTGGCCCAAATGAACAAAATAAATCCCAATTGATAGCTCTAATCATACTAATCAGCTGTTAACTCAAAAGTAGCATTGCCAACTCAAAAGTAGCATTGCCAAATCAAAAGTAAATGTTGTGTTGCTAGCAAAAGGGTACCCATAAGATAATTATAAAAGTAGTATTGTCAACATAGAACTAAATGTTGTGTCAGCTACCACAAGAAGACTTTAGCACTGATAAGTATATACTATGTATATAATGTGATTTCTTAATCGAGATTGAGCACAAAACACCCAAATTTCTAATCAAATGACAAAACTTTGGTTTAAAGTAAACTGCTACAAGCCTACAACTTGAGCATAAAAACAAACACAATATAGCTTTATAGCAGTACTCCGAAAGAATTCCCTATTATCTGTTGCACACAACCAATCCAGGCAACCACTTCCATTGGCAATCACAGGTTCATTCATTCATCTCTTAATGGTTGTTTTGAAACCGTGGTTCCAAACACAGGCTTAGTCTTTTTTTCATCAGCCCGAATCCTTGGTTTAATATCGAGATCAGAATCTTCTTCGTCTTCATAATCGGTATCGCTCATTCCCTTGATATCAGAATCAAACTCGTCCTCTTCATCATCATCATCATCATCATCATCATCAGACCCTGTTCCCTTCCCTAGAACTTCCCTCATCAACTCCTCGTCAGCTTCTATAGGCTTGCCACTCAAAGACCTCTGCAAAATAGCCTCAAACACTGATGGTATCGCCTCTGCATCACCTTCTTGTAGCTTTGCAACCCGCCTTTTAAATTCTTCAACCAAAAAACAATAACACATAAAACACAAAATCTTTCAGCATAGACCTCAGAAGCACCGACACTGACTTTTCAATTACTTGTATTTTTAAAAAAAAATTAAAAATAAAATCGGTGTATGGGTGTCCGTGTCGTGTCCGGTGTCTGTGTCGATGCTTCATAGGCATAGACACTAAAGTTCTGTTTGGATAAACAATTAGATTAAGTGATTATAGTATAACTACTTATGTATAAGTTATTTCTACAATAAAAGATGAAATAAAATAAAAATATTTTCATAAAGGCTATAACCTATAAGCTATCATGAAGAGTTTAAAGACATATTATAAGTTATTTTCATAAATTCGCTCAAAGTGATTATACCAGTAGACAAACTCAAATAAACCAATCAAAACATATAAATATAAAAATTAAAACTTGGCATCAATGTTTGGAAACACGAATAGGCTAATTCAATATATTGGAATTGGACTATGGTACATAGAAGTATTGCAAAATCAATATGGGGTTTTGAAAACATTGCTTGAAACAACAAATTAAGTTATGAAAAACAAAATGTTTGCTCACAGAAGCATTATATCAAACAGGTGAAGCACACAAAGTAGTAGACAAAGAGAGAACAATTTAGGAAGAGAAGTATGAAAACTGGCATCAATGTTTGGAAACACGAGTAGGCTAATTCAATATATTGGAATTGGAAGTATTGCAAAATCAATATGGGGTTTTGAAAACATTGCCTGAAACAACGTATTAAGTTATGAAAAATAAAATGTTAGTTCACAGAAGCATTATATCAAACAGGTGAAGAACACAAAGTTGTAGACAAAAAGAGAACGATTAAGTAAGAGAAGTATGAAAATTGTAAAATGGGGTTTCAGGTTTACCTTCATTACTGATGTCTTCAACATCGAGAGATTTTTGTTGTGGGACAGGAATAGGTGGGTCGGTACGAGAAGAGAAGAAAGAGAGAGAAAGAAGAGAAGGAGAAGGGTTGAAGGGAGAGAGACGAAGACGGCGCGCGTGGAAAGAGAGGTTTCTGAGAAGGTTTGTAGTCATGTCTGTGTGTGTGACTGTGTTCCAAAGACAACAAGAGACAAACAGGTTGTTTGTTTTGTTGCTCTTACGTTGTAAGATCACGAAACAGAACGACGATGAATACTGGGACTGGGAATGAATCAGAGGAAATCTTTTTTTATTTTGGACTTTTTCCCCCTATTACTTGTAAAACACCCCAAGGGTACTACAGAACGAGTTCGGTACTTTGGTCCCGTAGCTGTCAAACTTTGTGCAGAATGATTTTTGGCAGATATTGTTTATGCTCAACGACTTGGATTCTATTGACACTTTTGATCAAGCGATAGAATTTCAACAACATAGATTCCACTAACAATGTTGATCAAGGACCTATTTTCAATCAAAATTCTTTACTAAAGTCAATGGAATCTCCGTTCTTTATGGTGGAAAAAATAGTAGCTGACATTTGTTGTGATTAGAGGTGTTCAAAACTAAACTAAACCAATAGAAAATTGCAAACTGGACAAACTCAAACCGGAAACTGCAAAAAACCACTTTTGTTTGGATGTGTTCGGGTAACTTTTCAATCACCCAACCGGTTCGGTTCAAATGACGGTTTGTTTTTCCAAAAGTTATTAAAAGCGCTATTAAAAGTCATGAGGGATTAAAAACAAAAAATATAAATTTTATAGAGACCAAAAGTTGGTGAAAATTTTTTTGGGAACTAAAAACAAAAAACTCAAATTTTATAGGCACCAAAAACATATTTAAGAAAGTTTATTAGGACAGAGTTTGAATTAGGGTTAATAGTCATTTTGATCCTTGAAAGTGTAACTCGGTGTCATTTTGGTCCCTGAATCGAGAGGAAATGCAAATAGTCCCTGAAAGTGTAATCTGTCAGTCACGTTAGTCCCTGCCGTTACTCACATAGTTCACTCCGTCAGCTAATGATTATGTGGCACGTTTAAAGCCACGTGTAATGCCACGTAATGAGGGACTAAAGTGACATTAAACATTTTTTATTAAAATAATTGTTTTTTAAATTGAAAAACTAGAAAAGTGGCACGTTTAAAGGTTTTTTTAAAACCTTTTCAACTCTCTCACGTTTCCACTTTCTTCTCCCAGGGACCACAAACATTTCCACTGTTTTCTCTCTATTTCAACTTTCAACGAGAACCTTCGTCAACCTCCCACCCTCCACCAACGTCATCAACAATCGTCATCAACCATCGTCATCGCCGTCACCTTCGTGAACCTCTGTTTCGTCGCGCGAAGAAGAAGAGTTGCAACAGAGGTGAAGAAGAAGAACAACACTGTTAAGGTACTCTATGCAATACTCTCTCAAATATGGCAAAAAATTCATAGTTTTTAACTTCAATGGTAACATATAAGTTTGTTTTGTGACATTTAAGGGAAGCTTACTGTAAACCCTAATTTTTGTTCTAATGTTATTTTGATTCTAGGGTTAATGGAAATCACATTTGAACTATAGCTAATATTCCGATTCTACTGTTATTTTCGTTAGTCTTAGCACTGATAATGGAGCTTCATTACTCGGTTTGATTCTGTTTATGTTTCAGCAGTGATTCTACATTTAGGGAAAATTTGGGGCTTAATTTTGTTGATTATGTTGCCTTATTTTTGTTGATTCTACTGTTAATGGAGCCTTATTTTCGTTGATTCTGGGAATGAGCTTTTTATGTTATAATTTGGTTTGGTAATGAGCTTTATTTTATAATTTGGTGTGGTAATGAGCTTTTTATGTTATTGTAGAATGGTTGATGCTGAAATTCCAACACAATCACAAGCTGAAGTGATACAAGCTGATAGTGAGGGTGAGGCTGAAACATACTTAAGTGAGGATGATGAAACATACTTGGATGATGAGACACTACAATCGTTTATGGTTAAAAAAAGATTCATGGCACTCAAAGGAGTTGAAGAAGCTGAATATGATGAGCAGTCAGACAATGATTCATGGCACTCAGAGGAGTTGAAGAGCCCAATTAGTACAGATGATGAGGATGATGGGAAGGCTGTTTTCCCAATATTTAATCCAAATTCAACATTTGGCCAAGTTCACTTTGAGTTGGGGATGGAATTTGAAAACCTAGACGTGTTTAAGGATGCGGTTAGAGACTACACAATTAACTTAGGAAGGGAAATGAAATGGGTGAAGAATGATTCGGAAAGGGTTAGAGCCAGGTGTAAAGAAAAAGAGTGTGAATGGGAGATTTTTTGCTCTTGGAGCAAAAAGTTTAAATGTTTCCAAGTCAAAACTTTTGTTAGTGAACACTCATGCTCTAGAGTGTTCAAAAACAGCCAAGCAACACGCCTAACAGCCCTTCTACCACAACCACAAAAAAGAACAACTTGTGATGAAGCTCTTGTTCGAGATGATGATGCATTGTTCCTCTGCGACATTGTTGATAGTAAGAGCGAACGAAATGGTGCCATTTTGGAGGCACAAACCAGATGATTACAAGAGCAAAGATGGAGGAGGAAGAGAAGAGGGCAACAGTTCTGTTTGCAGAAAGTTTTAGGGGTTTTTTAAAGAAGAAGAAGAGGAGGATATGAGGGTGTGTTACTTTCATTTTGGTCCCTCACAACAATTAAAAAATTCAATTAACAATAAAAAACGCCACATAATCAGTTCCATGTGGCACTAAACGTGCCACATCAGCGACAATAGACGGAGTTAACAATGTGAGTAACGGTAGGGACTAACGTGATTGACAGATTACACATTGAGGGATCATTTTGCATTTTCTCTCGATTCAGGGACCAAAATGACACCGAGTTACACTTTCAGGGACCAAAATGACTATAACCCTTTGAATTACTACTTCCTTTTGACACTGCTTCACACTCTCACCAATTTGAGTTATTAATTTTCGGAATACTAGCACTTTGTTACTGCATCAAACTAACTTTACAGAATATTCTTACTCAAGAAGGAACCCAAAGCCTTGAGGCCATCGAAAGCTCTGTTTCTATATCCTCATTCAACCAAAGCTGGATCAACTGATAAGAAGGAACTTTTTTTGAGTCGTAGTTTAGTTACTTGCAGCATTTGTCATAGTTTTGTAGTTAAAAACAGTTTTTAGTCGAATGTAGATTTGTTGCTTAAGAAAAAGAAAGAAAACTCTGCAGATTTTTCACATTGTTTTGAAATTATAAAAAATACACAAAAAGTTACCAACAATTTGTCTGAGACAGTTGCAGGTTGTGAGTGGATTCTTCTCTATGCCATTCTTCTAATAAAAGGTTGCTTCCGTAATGAGAAAGGTAGTTGTACAAAAGTTGGGTTTGCCATACAGGAGTACGCTTTTTAGGGGAAGCACAACATTTTATATGACGCCAATATATAAGGGTTAATTCTCTCTCTCTCTCTCTCTCTCTCAACTTTTCTTCATTTATTTATCTTCTTTCTCCATCATTTTTCTCTTTATGTAATTTTTGAAAATTCTAATATCTACTCTAACTATATAACTATAATCAAACAAACCCGTTAGGTAAAATACTAAATTATTCATTTCTATAAAATTGTATTTTAAGTTTCACCTTTCACATCCACTTTCACTTTTACTTAATCTCTTCTCTCACACATTTTCCCTTTCACTTTCACTTCTAATTATTTCATTCGTAAAAAAAAAAAGAGTGATGATCTATTTTTTGTTGTTGAAAAAATTTAATCTCAATTTAGCCCTTAAAAATTGTTTTTTTTACAATAAAAAACTTTCTTTTATGATACAATAAAAAAATATAAAAAAACTCTTAATCTCTCAAAAAACGGAAAGACTTAATTGTTATTTGAACTATAGATAAATATATAAGAGATTTTGTAAGTTGAGTTAGGTCCAGCCAAAATTCTAAGAGATTAGGTTAATCCTTTGTAATGAAGGATTAGGAACTTTGATGACTTATTTACATAGAAATTAATGAATTTTTTTGTCGCATAATATTTTTAAGAGCATCACTTTATCCGTGAATAGTTAATTCCCAAAATTTGAAGCAACACAAATTTTTATTCTTGCATAAAAGTTGTGTATGTTTTTGTTACATAATAATATTGGAATAGAATTGTACTTTTACCATGCATCACACGGGTTATATTCTAGTTTATGTTTAAATGCTAATTACTTATGGGTGGTATTCTATACTCTCTTATTCTAGTTTATGTTTAAAATGGACAAGAAACACAAAATCACCCACGAACATGGCTTCTCCTCACCCATTTCTTTATCTTTGCCACTTTTATCACAAGTGCCATATTAATCTCCTCAGCTAAATTTTCTACCCATCTGAAGTAAGCATGCCTCCATTTCTTCTTGAAAAATAATGTGCCAATAACTCCCCAAAATCCAGTCCCAAATCCAAGTGCTATGACAAAGTAGAACCAGATTTTTTCTACATGATCTTCCTCGTCGTCTTCATTATCTTTGCTTTCAGAATCTGGATGTGAAACATCACTAGGACACTTGTTTGGAAGTGGAGATCCACAAAGGTATGGGTTGTGAGTATAAATAGACAAGTCATTCAGAGTTGAGAATTGAGTACCTTTAGGAATTGGTCCTGAAAGGTTATTGTATGACAAGTTTAAATGACCCAAAAAATTTAAGGCATTCATGGTATTTGGAATTGTTCCTGAAAGTTGGTTATGAGACATGTCCAATGATTCAAGTGATGTAATGTTCCCTACCATCTTTGGTATCTCTCCTTTCAATTGATTGTTTGACAAATTTAAACCATGCAATCCTGTTAGCCAAGTAATTTCATTAGGAATGGGTCCAACCAAATTGTTTCCTGACATGTCCATGTTGACTACAAGCCCCACAATGTTTGCATACTCATATTCCACTCCTTTTGTGACTTCTTTGACACGTTGACCAAACCAATCATATTTATAAGATCCCACTTGAAAATCCACTGAATTATCTCTATATGACGAACTTCCTAGAACCATCCCTTGAAGATTACCTATGCATGAAGGTATAAAACCTTCTAATTTGTTAAGGGAAATGTCCAAAATAGTCAGTGATTTCAAATCACATAGTTGTGGAGGTATGTTGCCATTCAACATGTTTTGTCGTAGTCTAAGAATACGTAGTGAAGGAAAGATGCTTATAGTCCATGATGATGGTATATTCCCAAAAAGTTTATTCTCACCAAGATCCAAAATCCTCAATTGCTTCAAATTTTTTGGAGACTTTGGAAGCTCCCCTTGAAGACTATTATTATTCAAATGCAACCAAACCAACGAGGAAAGATTCCCAAATGAGCTTGGAAACACACCCACTAGTTTGTTGGATGACAAATTTATTTCATAAAAAACTTCTTGATCAGCCTTCCAACAATTTGGAATTTCACCATATAAGTTGTTTTTTGAAAGGTCAAGGCTTTGCAAGTTGCTTAATTGACACAGAGATATTGGTATTGTTCCATCCAATTTGTTTGAAGAAATAAGTAAAGAATTTAAGTTGACAAGTTGACTGAGAGTATGTGGAATGGAGCCATTAAAAGAATTGTTTGAAAGATCCAAACTAACTAAATTGACAAGTTGTCCAACAATACTAGGAATGGCCCCTTCGAACTTATTGTTGGATAAATCAATGTACTCCAGATTTTCAAGTTGCCCTAACCCTAACCAAGTAGGAAAGTGGCCACTAATATCATTGTAACTTAAATACAATTCCTCCAAATCATATCTAATGCATCCTGATAATTCAGAGTGTCCCATTGATTCTCCTTGAAGCTTGTTTCCATATAAATATAACCTTTTTAAGTAGCACATGTTTCCTATCAGTGATGACAAAGAACCTTCCACAAGAGAAAGTTCATTATGTGCAAGCTCAAGATACACAAGGTTCCTTAGCTCAGAAAACCATGATGGAATTGAAGTGAAATTGTTTTGAGAAAGGTAGAGGTATTCAATGGAAGTCATGTTTCTGAAAGCCTTTGGAATTGGACCAAAGACCACATTGTTTGAAAGATCAAGCTCAACAAGTGATGACATGAATCTAGAAGTCTCAAAAATTGGCCCATGAATCCCATTATATGAAAGATCAATATGGGAAAGTTTCTCAAAGTTGTAGAACCAAGGAGGAATTGAAGTGAAATTGTTGACAGAAAGGTCAAGGGATTCAATGGAAGTCATGTTTATGAAAGCAAATGGAATTGCACCATTAAACTTATTATATGAGAGAATAAGATAGGTAAGAGATGTCATGTTTTGTAAAGCATTTTGAGGAATGAATGAATTATCAAGTCCACAATCAATTAAGTAAATACGTAACAAGGAAGGAAGCATGTTGAGTACCTGAAACAAGTTATGTACACCTGAGAAATCAACACCACTCATGTCAAAGATTTCCAGTGAATGAAGTTCAGAAATCCAATTGGTCTCATTCATTTTTAAGTTATGATTGTAGCCAAGATCAAGAGTGTGAAGGTTCTTGAGGTTTCCAAGACTCTTGGGAATCCTCCCACTAAAATTAGCACGATGGAGTGAAAGATAGTTTAGGTGTCTCATAGAACCAATGAACATAGGAATTGAAGTGCCATTGAAATCATTTTCAGACAAATCCAAATAATTCAAGTATTTCAATTCCAACAAAGATGCATTAAGATTTGGAGCAGATATATAATGATTCCACAGATCAAGCTTGACAACATGTCCAGTAATATTGTCACAGTCTATACCTTTCCATTGGCAACAATTAGTGCCTTCCCATGAGGAAAGCCTGTTTGATGGATCTTTTGTAATTGATGATTTGAAATCTAGAAGAGCTTTTCTCTCTCTTTCTATGCAGGGGACAATTGAATTTGCACACAAGCATATTAGTGTTATTTCAGCCAACACTAATAAAAGTACTGCACTGTAACCTCTCATGTTTCAAAACGAAACGGTGGTTGTCTATATGTATTAACTGAAAGATTTAATGGCTATGCTTTTTTTTTTGAATGATGTATTTCATTTCACTCACACAACTTTTATATATATATATATATATATATATATATATATATATATATACTGCATTTTCACTTGTAGATGAGCTTCTTGGAAACATCAAATTATAGTCAAGTCATGCTATAATAAAAACTTAAGAATTGCAAATTTCAACAAGTTATAGTTGATGGATGACACAAATTGCAACCGCGTTGATGGATGACACAAATTGCAGCATTTTTTTTTTGTTACATAGTCAAGCCACCTAAGACTAACAAACTAGTGATAACAATAAATAAACATTGTCAAAGATAATAGTAAAAGTAATTCCGAAGTACTATCACAATGTGATACAAGCAGGCCCGTCTAAGACCCTGTGCAAGTTGTGCTTGCGCACAAGGCCCAACCCAAAAAATAAAAATTTAGGGCCCCCAAAAATAGATATTAGCTTCAGCATGTAACCCAAAAAATAACAATTTAAGACTGGATTAAGAAGAAGGCAAACACTCCTTTTTATAACTCAGACTTCACACCATGTATGCTAAAGTTTTCGATGTGGGACTTCTGTTTGGAGCCAACTATACAAAAAAGATTTCTTTCATCTTGTATGGTAACTTGTTCAAGCCACAATTGGAGACATATTCTTGCAACCCATGTCATTAATTAGTGAAACGTTGCCTATCATATCCTTTGTTCAATTATACATTTAAACTTTTTTTGGTACAATTATACATTCAAATTTTATAGCACTGTGATAGTGAAAAATAATAGTTTTGTTGACCTGTATAAGAATTAACAGATTAATATAATTAGGGCCCCAAAAAATTCATATGTCCATTCAATAAAAGTATAAAAAAAATTAGTATATCAATTCAATAAAAGTATAATTGTTCAAAAAAGTTAGTAAATCCATTTAATAAAAATTAGTACTTTAGTGATTTATTTGATAAAAATATAATTAGGGGCCCAGTTTTTAAGATTTGAACAGGGCCTCCAAATTGTTTGGGACGGCTCTGGACACAAGTGATAGATACTTGAGTCTTTTAACTATTTAGTTCTGGGTTCGATCATTGACTGGTGCATATAGAAAAACATTTGTTGAGCTGTCAACCCCTTAAATAGATCTCACTACCTCGAAGGATTATTCTCCACAGTCGCTGTGAATGATTCATTGGTTTACCAAAAAAAAAGTAATTCTGAATTTGAAAAAAAAAACAATTCTGTCAAAAATTTGAATTACAACAGTAATTAACTATTGTGTTTATTGTAAAATAATTAATTTAACAACGTTTAAAAAACTACAATTTAGCCA
This sequence comes from Astragalus glycyphyllos, assembly GCA_963573325.1. Classification (NCBI taxonomy): domain Eukaryota; kingdom Viridiplantae; phylum Streptophyta; class Magnoliopsida; order Fabales; family Fabaceae; genus Astragalus; species Astragalus glycyphyllos. The sequence goes on along the minus strand of OY754313.1, from coordinate 3,903,747 downwards.
ATGAAGACTGACTCAGTTGGTAAGGAGTTGACTCATTCCCCACAAGGGTGTGGGTTCAACTCCCGCTACCAACGTGAAGACTTCTTTGGTGGGTGATCTGTAAGCACCTAAAAAGCCGTGAGGCTTACCCTGATCCTAATGAGTCACGCGACTCCAACTCACTTAAATTTTTTGGAAAAAAAAAAGTACGATTTAAAACCCACTCTACACGCTGAAAAGCCATCAAACATTAAATTGTAGAATCAAATATCATAAAAGCATAATTAAGCTTTTGAATTTTCAACAACTTATAATAGACGGATAACATAAATTTACAACCCTATAATAGACGCATAATATGTTGTTATCATAAATAGTAGGATTGGTCAAGAACTTGACCCTAGGATTGTTTTTATTAAAAACATATACTCTTTCAAATCTTTTGATGTTTTAGCAAATGGTACATGAAGAAGAAAACATTAATTAGATAAAATTTAGTCTGAAATACCCTAATTTAATAACTTGTTCTCCACAACTTTTCTTTAGTTAAAATAGCATTCAGTTTATAAAAACATCAAAAGTTTTGGAATAAATTTTGAAGGCTAAAACATCAAAAAGATTTGGAAGAGAGGGGGTAATAAATTGACCATAGGATTTTTGAACTAAGCTTTTCATTTTGTCAAGCCACCTAGGAATAACACATCGGTGCTAATAATAAAAAAAAACAATCCTCTCAAAAAACCACTGTAGTAGGTGGTGATCAAATTTAAATGTGAATTAAAATGTTATTTTTTGTGTCATTGGTGCGTAGTATCTATTGATTTTGTCAAAGTTTAATCTAAAATAAAGAATATGGCTAGCAATGTGTATACTCACCTTTGCCGATTGGTATGACTTTTCCCTCCTAATAGAGTTTTTTTTTCACAAAATGTGAATTACAATGTACTAAAATTCACTCATATACCATATAAATAAGCATACTATCATTTTAAATAAATGACATATAAAACCATAAAAAACAAACCTTAAAAAAGTTGTAACATCAATTTCTAATCATCATTAAAAATTAGAAATAACATTCCAATGAATATTAGATACCGTGCAAGTGTTTTGGACCGAGTGGATTAACTTCGACTCTCAAACGACTTATTAAAAGAAACCATAACTATCATTTCTGATACAATGAATTGAAATCTTTTCAGAATATCACTTGAGTCATGAAGTCCAACAGAATACATATATATGTACCGATACATAGATTATACAAAATACATGTGAATTTCCTTCAAAACCAAATACATTATCATATACAATCCTTTTGAGTTTTCTTAAAGTACAACAATATTGTTCTTTTCTTAGCAAAATAACATAATACATCGATAACTATGAAGTTCCAAATACAAGAATAAAATCTTGAAATCCTCAATATCATAAATTTTTGATTTTTTTTTCTTTCTAAAATACAATATGCTTACTTACAGAGCATATTATATAATTCAAAATTTTCCTTATCCGTTCCAAATACATCAATATCGATGCTTGTGTTACAATAGATATTTACGTAGTTGTAGTTTACTGAGTATTCCGGACAAGGTTAGCTCAGTCTAAATGGGTTTCGCTCTAAAAGCCCAATAAGCATATTGCTGCAAACCGTTACACACACCCTTCTGGTCTAACAGCCAAGCCCGGCTCGGCGAGGTTGAAAGTTCAACATCACACCTCATCTCTTCACGCCCGCTTTGATGCACCTTGGGGATCCGTGTGTCACTCCCAAATAGCGACCATAGTGAAGTCACATATTTATGATTGATGTTGGCGAGTGACACGCAAATCCCCAAGGCATGTGGAAGCGCGTGTGAAGAGAGAAAGTGTGGTCTTGACATTAGGATCTTGACGAGCCAAGATTTGTCGTTAAATCAAGAAGGTGTGCGTAGCGGTTTTCGGCAATATGCATATTGGGACTTTGGGCCGAAGCCCATTTGGACTGAGCTAACCTAGTCCGGAACACACAATAAACTACAATTACATAAATATCTACTAGTGCAATAGGAAAAGTGGAAAGACGAGCACTCCCCCGTCTTTTTGCCAGTCTTTTCTGGTACTGCGTTATTGGTAGCCCAATTTTTGTCGGTTTTGTTGTCGAATAATCTATGCCAGAGAACCTAGCTGACCAGTGTATCTGGCTTTGCTGATACGAGTGGTTCTTCCATCACAATAGAGTTTTTATCATACTCAAAACTCAAATTTAAGACCTTAGAGTGGAATCCGAACCCAGTTATCATTTGGACGAACCCTTTATTTTTATTTATATAAGTTATAGTTTTTGTCCATAACTTTTTTGTGGGGCAGTATGTCCATAAAATTTATTTTTACTTTGCTTTTGAATTTACATATTCTATTGCGTTTTATTATGCATTGTTGAATGGCGTATTATTGATAACACACGTTATGTAAATGTGTGATATAAATTTAAAAATATGATTGTCTCATTCTCCATCATGATTCATTGGTGGACTAATTAGGGATTAGTTATTCAGAATCCTGCAATTTCGTCGTAACTATTGATGTTTAATTATAAGCACAGTTGTAGAGTTTGTGATCTAGATGTGAATCAGGAATAAATCTTGATGAATCAAGAATTAAATCAGGAATAAATATTTATTAGTCTTCCTATTTTAGGCTATTAAAAATTTATTAGTATTATTCGTTCCTTGATATACTTATTTAGAGTTGCGTGAGTCTTTGTATTTCCTATAAATAGGGATTAGCGTTTAGTATTTGATAAGGAAGATACTATCAAGCCAATTTTCCTGATATGGTATCAGAGCCACTTCTCATATTTTGACCTCATTTTTGTGTTTCACCACCGCTGCCGGCGGCGACATCGACCGCCGGCAACACCACTTTATTCAGTTTTCAATTTATACCTCTCTAGTTTTCCTGTTTCCGCTTTCTGCCGTCATGTTCCTCGTTTCGACCGTGTTGTGCGTTCAGCAACACCTCCCTTGGTCGCTCTTGTCCGGGTACGATTTGCTGCAACAAGAGATAATGCAACTTATGGGCAATATGCTGCTCATAGTCATGTTTGTCGTTTGCTGCAACGAAGAGATAATGCAGCCTATGAGCTAAAAAACCTCATAGCCTCGGGCTGTTTGCTATAACGAAGAGAGAATGTAGCATGTGAGTGAAATACTCATAGTCTTCGTGTTTACCGTTCGTGATTCTTAGTGTTCTTAGTGTTTGTGATTCTTGGTGTTCCTGTTGTTTGTGGTATTTTTGGTGTTCTTAGTGTTCGTGGTTTTTTCTTTTTCTTGGTAGTTCTTGGTGTTCTTGGTTCTCAGTGGTTCTTGGTGTGTGTGCTTCTTGGTGTTTGTGATTCTTAATGTTCTTGGTTCTTAGAGGTTCTTTATGCTCAAATTACTTCTTGGATTTTGAGTGGCGCTCTTTCTCAACTGTATCGAGCTGCAAATATTTTGACAATAGTTGTTCTGTGTGTGCACCATCAATTTATTGTTAGCAAATTGATGCTTCTTGAAGAGCCACATCAATTTGAGGGGGATGTGAATCAGGAATTATTCTAGATGAATTAGGAATTAAATCAGGAATAAATATGTGTCTGCAATTATATTTATTAGCTTGTCTATTTTAGGCTAGACAAATTAGGATTGATTTGATCTCCACTAATTGTAATTGTTAGTATTATTCGGTACCTTGATATACTTATTTAGAGTTGAGTCTTTATATTCCCTATAAATAGGGATTAGCGTTTAGTATTTGATATGGAAAATATTATGGGCCCGTTTGGATTAGGTTATTTTTGAGCTTAAGAAAAATAACTTATGGAGATAAATAAGTTTTTATGTTGACCCATAAGTTCTCATTAACAAAAGTTATATCTCAATGTATCTCCATAAAAACTTATTTATCTCCATAAATAAGTTTTCCTGATACTAGAGTTTATACATTGTCTTTGTTTCTTTGGTTTGAAATCACTGGTAATGGGTAATACGATAGTAAAACCTGCAGGGATTGTGTTGTTTTTTTTTTGACAAGAGGAATTGTGTTGTTAAATCTTACATATTGGCGAAAAGATGCTTGTCCACATTTTTAACAGTGTTGTTGTGTATACAATTCTTAAGGTGAGTGAAAAACTAAATTATTTATTTTTCAAGCAATAATCTTCCTACAAAGGCCTTGCTCCTTAGAAACACTACAGATTAATCGCATCGTAATGTTGTATATTCACACAGTGAAAATCAATAACATGTATAATAACATATATGGAACCTTTGTACTTAGAGAACATAGGTAGTATCACCTTAGTATAGATGCATAGTACATTTTGTTGCCATCTTAATTGAAGTAAAACACCCCCATGGAGTAAAACATAAGGTATTTTTTTTTAGATTTTCTAATAATTTTAATTAGAGTCGACTCTTTCATGAAAAATTAGAGTCACTTTTTCTAATAATGCTCAATGAAAACTTCAAGCCTTCCATCATTAGTGAAGAGTACATTTGAAGCATCCATCTGATGTGCATTATTGTATGTTGATGTTGCTGAAGGAGTCAGCTTTCCAAAGAAAATTAGCCTGTTGTCAAAGCATCAATAAACTCAGTTAAGGTTTCCATCAAGAAAAATAGATCAATAACTTTTGATAATAGTTGAAGTGGTGTTTCAAACATTAGAAGAACCTCGCATCCACCCTAAACCAAGTAATGAGGGTTCGATCCTCCCCTTAGGTATGTAGCAATTTTAAATTCCTGGGTCAGTTGTCCCACCCTTCGAGGTGTCTCCAATCCAGCAAGAGGTGTCTCTGTTGTTTTTAACCCTTTAATTTCTTTCTTATTGCAGGGGGTGTGCACAACAGAGTGGGTGGTGTGAATAACACTTTAGACGCCCACTTATCCAAGTCCAGCCCAATACTCTATGATAGAGATTATCAGGCTCAGATCACTTTGTCACTTTTCACAAATATTCTTCTCTCTTCGTCTCTCTCTTCTTCCACGAAACCTCACGCAGAGCTCTGCTAGGGTTTCTGGATTTCACCATAAACACAGAGATTGAAGCTTTAATCGTGCTTCAATCCTTCTCAAATGGTGAGAACAACAACTGTGCAGCAAAACCCTTCTTGTTTTGCTCACTATTTCTCAGTAATTTCACTTACTTACCTTTGAGCAATTTCTCTGTTCTTACGCAAAGATGATGATGCAACCTCAACTCAAATCTCTTACCAGAAACAACAATAGCAACGAAAGGTATTAGAACTCCCTCAACTCTTCTTTGTGTTGTTTTGATTTACGAATCTCAAACCCTAACTTTTGGTTCTTTTGATTTACAGGTCTCAAAGCAACAATCAATGATGTACAGAGCACGACTAAGGTAAAATCAGAACGCCTTTGTAATTTTTGCCTTAGCTAGTGCCTTTTAAACGCAAACCCTAATCTTTGTTTTCCCTTCCTATATGAATGTTCCTGTTTGTTGTTCTTGATGAACAACACAAGCATCTACTTGCTGCAATTGGTTCGTTCACACTTCAAAGGTAAAACCCCTCTTCTCTCTAACTTGTTTCTTCCTTAATCCTCTAATTTCACTCTCTGAAATTAGGTTTCTAACTCTCCTTTTTCTCTACCTTGCAAGAGCTTCAACACCTTTTGAAGTTTCCACAAGATCAAGGACTAGAAACTGGATTCTTGAAGAATTTGGAGCGTATGCTAGAAGAATAGAAAAAACAGAATGTAAATTTCAAACTTGTAAATTTTTATTCAACGAATTCTTCTCTGTATGTACAATAGAAGTTTTGAGATATATATATACATGTAGTGAGACCCCTAAAAATCTGTTTGGAAGTTAGTTGCACTTTGTAACTGCTTCTAATAGACTAACAGAATTTTTAACTGGGCAATCGGTTATATTGGTTAAATAACCGTTGCAACTACCTGAGGTTGTTTTTAAGGATTTTTTATTAAATCCAAAAGTCTCGACCCAAAAAAAAACCCTTGCATGGTGCTAATAACTTTAAAAAAAGGGTATGCATACTTAATATGAAACCATAATTAAATCATCCATGGGTACATCTCTTTTTTTTTTTGATGGGTACTATAGCGGCCAGGAAGGGACACCTAACACTATAAATAGGGGTCATTCGCTCGCTGGTAGGTACACTTTTGGACCCATTCGTTACTCTTGTTTCTACTCTTACCCCTGAACGACCAAACACCTCAACTGCTCCATTCTCAAGATCCTGAGGTACTGGTCACCTTTCAACAAAATATTTTCAACAAGTGGAACCAAATAATTTACAAATACTTGAAATGTTTAAACCCAATGTCAAAACATAAAAAAACTTAGACATTATTGTAAAACTTTTGACTCCTAAATTAGTGAGATTGCCTTCCTTTACCAAAAAGCTAATATAACTAATCGTGATGTGTTGAATAAACAGTGCTAGGAATTAACCGAGGCCAAGTTTTGAAGACATAAGCAAATAAGGGTTCATTAAATTGGAGAGTGATTCAAATTACAGGGAATGCAAAAATCTTACTTGGTAAGTAACCAATTTCAGCTCTCCTAATAAACATTACATGATATGAAACAAGATTTAACAAAAGGAGCCTACAATCTTGCATGATCAATTCAATTTCTGCTCCAAAGCACTCTAGTTGGTTTACGCAATCAACCACCACAGTAGCATCTGTTCTGAACATAGGCTTTTCGATTCCTTTTTCTTTAAATAGCAGGATGGGCCATCTTAGCCCCAAAGCCTTTGCTACCAGAAATTCAGTTGTGATAATCTCAGTTTTGCAGGTTGCAAAAGAGAGCACATTGAACTGCTCCTAAATCAATAAGCCTCGGGTAGTATTTCCAGTGTTAAAATAACCAGCATCAGCAACTATAACATGGCTAAACAGACACTCATCAATCATAGAGTTAGGACTTATATTCCCGGAATTACGAAATTGCACAACCCTTTATTTTTTAGGATAAAAAGTGCAATAAAAATCACAATGATTGGAATTACGAAATTAGGGGAGCAACATTTCAAAAAATAAAATAAAATGATCAAACTCATCAATCAAAGAAATTTGAGTGACAAAAAATACGAGCAAACTTTTATATTTAGCACCCTCTTAAAAATTATGCTACCTCCACCAATATATATATATATATATATATATATATATATATATATATATATATATATATATGTGTGTGGGGGTTGCTAATTTACACCCCACCCAAAAAATAGAAGGTGTACATTAGCAGCCTAGCACCTTTTATTTTGGATCTAAAAACCACACTGCCTATTTTTAATACAAATCTCAATATTGGACAATAAGGTAATTATATATTTTCTATTTTTTGGGTGGGTGTAAATTAGCAAATATATATATATATATATATATATATATATATATATATATATATATATAGTGTGTGTGTGTGTTTACGTCGCGTTGAAAGACTTACTAACACTAGACAAAAAATGTCTAAATCATTTTTTAGTACCGTGTCATTCGTGCGCAGTATCCACCGGCTTTGCTGATGACTAATCTACGCCGGCGAACCCGACTGGCCACATGTATACCTGGCTTTGCCGGTCTGTGTGATTCTCCCCTCCCAACAGAGTTTTTGCCACACAAAATTCGAACCTAAAATTTTGAGGTGGGATCCGAGCCTAGTTACCACCGTAAAAATATTTAAATCATAAGAGGAATGGAGAACAATTATTTTTTTACAATAAATAGAGAATAAATAATGATTCGTGTATCAAGCCAAATCACATCATATCAAAACGAAACTAAATAATGATCTTAATTATGTGGCCTGCAATGGTGTTATTAGAGATGTTTGTGGCGGTTGGGTCACGAGTTTAGCTCGAAACTTGAGATCGGCATCGACGTATGTTGCAGAATTGTGGGGTGTTTTTGAAGGCCCTAAGCTTGCTTCTAAGAAAGGTTTCAATAGAATTGAGCTTCACATCGACTCCATGGATGTTGTTAATTGCCTTCTAGGCTTTTCAGCAGGAAGCTCGCAGGATAGAAATTTGGTTTGGAGAATCGGCCATTTGCTAAATTTGGACTGGATTGTCAACATTCACCTTGTCTACAAAGAAACCAACAAAGTTGCTGATGCTCTTGCTACTTTCGGTTGTGATTTATAGGACAAGAATGAAACTCATATTTTTATCATTCCTACCGATAGTATTAAACATTTGATTGCTTATCAAAAAAAAAACTTTTGATTGCTGCTGATGTTATTGGAATTCCCACTTCGAGATTGATCCATATGGATTCGCTTTTTAAGATTTATACCCATTTTTAATTTAAAAAAACGAAACCAAGTACTCCCCTCGTCCCATATTATATAACTTTCTAGCCAAAAAAATTTGCCACATAACACATGACTTTTTAGAATACCAATGAGACATTAATGTTTCTTTTTCTATCATACACTTCATTATTTAATAATATCTTTTCTTATAACTCTACTAATTTATCTTCCCAATGTCATTAATGAATGTTAATTTGGTAAATAAACTCTCAATTTCTATTTTCCATACAAAATGAATTACTTTACTTTATATGTGTGAAATGACCCAAAGTGATATATAATATAGGACGGAGGGAATAGACAAATGTTTCTAACTTCTAACTCTAGGACATGAGACCATTTTATAGGACTATAGGGAAAATGTTGTCACCTAGAGAGACTAGGGGGATTCCTTTTACACACAAAAAAAGTTAGATGTCGATCCTCAGCATTCAGTTTTATATGTAGTCACTGAAGTCATATAAATGAACCATTAGATATAACTTAAAATACAATGTTAGACCTTAATTAATTAATTTTGTTTTAAAAATATAATAAAAGGCAAGAGGAGAGATGTAGACACAGTTATCCAAAACCAAAAAAAAATTCACACATTTTATTTATTAATCTTTCACTTTTTCTTTGTCCCCTCTTTTCTCTCAACCATCGACACCATCATTTCCCGTAGCGAAAAATAGAGTGAAATGCATGAAACTTACAGCAACATTGCTTTACTTGGAAGACATTTTTTATTTTGTCAAAATTCAAGACACCCCACATGATAGCTATTAGCAACAACTACTATGAGATTTTCGTTATAAAAAAAAGTACTTCTATAGAGAAAATTGTTTTTGACATGTTTGAGTATTCTAGTTCTAGAGTAAAGTCGATTTTCCACATTCATTTTTTAAGGTAAAAATGACATTAATGTGTGTGAATTTTTATTCTCAAATTTGTTGTTCTACTCACTTTTACGTGAATTCATCCAAACATAAATCAAATTTTATTCACTCATTCTCATTCGAAATCAATTTTACAATATCATGCACATGCTTGAATTCACTTTTGAGATAACCAAAATAAATGTACCAGAATACGAAAAAAATGTATAGATTGAACTAGTAGCATACCAGTGCATACGCACGGGTGCTGTCGTGTTCTTTTTATAAATTAATTACACAGTATTTAAATAGTTTGAACATTATCCTGTGAAAATAAAGGCAAATTTAAAGTAAATAAAAAAGGAGTTTCAAATAAAAAATAGATAAATATTAAAATCTAAAAATGTAAAAATATCATTTAAAAAAATCAGAGCATTTATCCTGTGAGTTTTTTATATATCAGTGCAGCTATATATCTCGTGTTTTTATATATATCACAGTAGTTATCCCCCGATTTTTTGATATAAGTTATCTTGTGTTTTTTTATCTATCAGTGCAGTCATGTCATAGTTTCAATTGATTATTTGAGTTGATTAGTAGATTATAGTAGATAGTAAAAGATAGATAGTACACTATCAATAATAAATATTTATCCCATGTTTTAAATTTAATCAGTTTAAGTAGTCATTAACCTTCTTGTTTTTTAGATAGTAGGTTTATAGTAGTCTTCAAAAATTATAATTATCAATAGCAAATATTACTCCCGTGTTTTTCTATGTATCACGGCAGTTATCCCGTATTTTTTTATATAGCAGTGCAGTTATCTCATAGTTTCAATTGATTATTTGAGTTGATTAGTAGATTATAGTAGATAGTAGATTATCAATAAGAAATATGTATATGTTTTAAACATTAATCATATTAAATAGTCATTAAACCTTCTTGTTTTTTTAGATAGTAGGTTTATAATAGTATTCAAAAATTATAATTATCAATGACAAATATTAATCATGTGTTTTATTTATGTATCACTGCAGTTATCCCGTGTTTTTTATTTATCAGTTTAGTTATCCCGTAGTTTCAATTGATTATTTTAGTTGATTAGTAGACTATAGTAGATAGTAGATTATCAATAAGAAATATGTATCCCTTGTTTTAAATAGTAATCAGTTTAAATAGTCATTAAATCTTCATATTTTTTTTGATAGTATGTTTATAGTAGTCTTCAAAAATTATAATTATCGATGACAAATGTTAATCCTGTGTTTTATTTATGTATCACTGCAGTTATCCCTTGTTTTTTTTATATATCAGTGTAGTTATCCCATAGTTTCAATTGATTATTTTAGTTGATTAGTAGACTATAGTAGATAGTAAAAGTTAGATGGTTGATTTTCAATAAGAAATATTTGTTTTAAATATTAATTAGTAGTTTAAATAGTCATTAAGTCTTCTTGTTTTTTAGATAGTAAGTTTGTAGTAGTCTTCAAAAAAAAATAATTATCATTGACAAATATTAATGTCGTGTTTTTTTTTATATATCAGTACAGTTATCCCATATGTTTTTTATATATCATTGCAGTTATCTTGTAGTTTTAATTGATTATTTTAGTTGATTAATAGATTATAGTAGATAGTAAAAAATAGATAGTAGATTATGAATAAGAGGTGTTAATAGATTATCAATAAGAGTGTAAACAAAAGAGTGAAAACAGATTTCAGAGAGAAAATTAAAATTTTAACGGGACAATTTTTTCTAAAAAGGTGAGAGTTTTATTTAGTGTGACTAATTTACATTTTCATAGCTAATTTGTATAAGTTTAGAAATTTAGTTAAAAAAACTAAAGTGAGAAATGATAGGATAAAGAGAATAATTGTTTATGGGGAAAATAAAAGTAAGTAAAAAAAGGAAGAAAGAGAGTGTAAGAAAAAAGTGAAAAAGAAGAAAGAGAGTGTAAGAGAAAAGTGAAAAGGAGGAAAGAGAGTGTAAGAAGAAAGATAAAAAGGAATAAAAATGAATAATTGATTAAATTTAAGTTACAATGTTACCCTCATTTTTGACATTTGTCATGTTTCTCAAATGAGCAAATAGGTAATTTCATTGAAGGTTAATCGGTATAAATCTATAGTAGATAATAGATAGTAGATTGTGTATTATTTTTTCTAAAAATTAAATATTTTTATCTAAACATGCCTTTCTGAAAATCTTTTCAAATACATTTTTCAAGCCGATAAGCTAAAAAGAAGGTGATGTTTGAAAAACGATTTTCTTCAAACACCTTTCAGAATGCTAAAGTTTCTTCAAACATATGAGGAACTTTGCTTTTACAATGAGGTAATTTTTTTTGCTAAAGCTATTAAGAATCTTAGACTAGAGAATTGAACAGCATATGTTAGAGAATTAAACAATCTCATGTTGGTTTCTATTCTGCAATGTACTTCCGACCTTGAAGAGCGATCCGAGATAGTTAATGGCTGATATCCTTAGTCAATGACCGTATCCGATCCTGCTGGTGCTATACCTGCAAAGTTACTCCGATGCTAAAGTCAGTGGAATAGTCTTAGCCAAGTGATAAATAAGAGAATGCTTACCTTTAATGAGACAATGAATGTTGTATTTATAGAGTGGGGTGGGGTTGATTCCAATGAATCAGGTCCGTCCGATCTGGGGGTTTGATCTGAGCTCTTGATGTTTGGGTTGGGCCCTATTGACATTGGGCCTACAAGGGTGTGAATAGATGCCAAAAAGGGGGTGTATATGGCAAAAAGCCAATCCATAACAGTTGCCCCCCAAGTCAGGTCGTCTTTAGAGGCGATCTTGACTTGTTCGGATATGAAGCTTTCTTTTTACCGATGTTTAAACATGGTTTCTGATAGTGGCGAAGTTTTACCGACGTTAAAACTTGGTCTCTGAAGGTGGCGAAGTTTTCGCCGATCATAATAAATTTGAAATTTTGAATTGGCGCATTTGCATTTATTGCGTCTGTCAGAGCGCGTTTCCCAATGGCGGCTAATGATGGTGACGCTTTGGTAGGTGTGAGCGTGCGTTGGAAGCTATTGATGTGAGCGTGGAACGCAGGTAGTTACGCGGTTTCGATCATAAGCGTGGAACGTAGGTAGTTACGCGGTTCCGATCATAATTTTGATTGGATCAAAAATCATAAGCGTGGAACGCAGGTAGTTACGCTGTTCCGATCATAAGCGTGGAACGTAGGTAGTTACGCGGTTCCGATCATAATTTTGATTGGATCAAAAATCATAAGCGTGGAACGCAGGTAGTAAAAGGTTTGAGAGGAGCTCTTCAAACGATTTAGAGAAGACCTGTTGAGAATTCTCGTAGGTTTTAAAAAGGTTTGAGAGGAGCTCTTCAAACGATTTTAGAGAAGACCTGTTGAGAACCCTCGTAAGATCGGGCCTAAGGACAGTTTACCAGGACTCGGCCCAGATTTAACTCGTCCATTAGGGTTCTTGGCTACTAAGGCCAATGATCGATTTAAGGAGAAATCCTTAAAGGACCTTTCGTACCTTTTGGGCAGTTTACCAGGACTCGGCCCGGATTGAACTCGCCCCTAAGGGTTGCGACTGCTTTGGCCACGTATGGAGATCTTATGAGATCGGTCCAAGAGTTTCTTTTGAAGAAGGAGACATTTAGGCGGTCATATTTTGCTTTCTGATTTTGTTGGGATAAGAAAGGCAACACTTATATTTTTGATGGGATCGAAAAAGGTAAGTGCGTGCATTACAAAGGGATGGCGGCCGAGGTAACAGGGATCCCGACCTCGAAACCGTCATTAATTCTATACCGAACTCAACATCGATCAGTCCCAGATATTGGGCGAGTGCTGGAACACAGAGTTTAAAGACGGGAAATTCCCAAAATCACTCACCCAAAGACCTGGTCAACGATCCAATAAATATTGTTGATATCACCGGAGCAACGGACACGACACCAAAGCAACGGACATGACACCAACCACTGCAACGCCGTATCAAAGCCAAGACCGGCACAGGTGCTTTCAAATTGGAGACTTTGGACAAAAAGGAAATCCTCCGAACCTTACCTTTGGAGGTGTTGTTCTTTTCCGGTCATGGTACTTTCTTCTTCATTGATGAAACACTGGGATAGTTGAAGGAAATGTTGGAGGTTTTCTGGTTCCCAAGTATTTATGTGTTTCTTGAATGGGCTCCCAGGGCGTAAGCCCATCCCCATAAAGTAAACTCGGAAAGAATCGTCGAGGTTTCGAACTTGAACTGCTTCTTTATTAAATCTTTCTATGTATTCTCTTAAAGATTCGGAGCTCCCTTGGTTGATGGAAGCTAAGATGTTTTTGTTTTATGGCTTGCTTTTGGAATGGGAAAAATTAGCTGAGAATAATTTGGCCAGTTGGTCCCAGGAGGAGATTGTGTTTGATTTGAGGGTCTCAAACCATTCTGATGCTATTTTTTCCAATGTTAGGGGTAAAATTCGGCATTTCATTTCTACGGGGACGTTCCGATACTGCATTACTGTGTCAAAGTAACTCAAATGTCTGTCTGGGTCGCCCGTTCCGTCGTAGGTCTTCAATCCTTCTGGAGGTTTTTCGAGATATCTGGGCACCAGGTAACGGTCTATTTTTTCCGTAAAAGGGCCTTTGCGCTCGGTTGTTTGATCCTGCGGTGGAGATCGGTGCTGATGGTGCGGGTGCCTGCGATTATGAGGGCGATATCCTTGACGTGAATATTCTCTACTCCTCGATCGTTGCCTAGGAGAAGAGGATGCCAGAGAAGAATGAACTTCGGGTGAAGAATCGGCGTCTGCCCTACCGACGCATGGTGAACGGGAAACTTTCCTTTCGAGCCTACGAGGAGGAGAGCGATGGTAGTGTCGCCTTCTGGGGGGAGATCGATGGCGCTTTCGAGCCGGATTTCTTCTTTCGGGGGAATCTCGGTCGGGTGAGACCTGATCCGAAATATTCCGAGCTCGGAGCTCCGCCACCTGTGCTTCAAGATTCGTAAATCGGTAACTCCTCTCTTGGTTTGCCACTTCACGTCGATTGAACAGTAGGACGAGCTGTTGGACAGCATCGGCCGGGACAGAAAGTGGATTTTGAGGAGGTACGTGGTTCCTTGCAGAGCTTCCGGATACCAAAACGAGGTCCGGAATCTGATTTTGGACTCGCCCTTGATCGGAGTTTGGAAGGTTTTGAACAAATCCGTCCGGGGTCGCCTGAGGTTCGGCCAAATTGGGCATGACCGGTCTCAGGATAGGGTCGGGATGGACTCCCATTGTGTGGCTGTTTGCCTTGGAACGAAGATTTCGAGTTCTCATTGATTAAGGTGAGGGGAGAAGATCTTGGTTTTGAGATCTCCCACTGTGGTCGCCAATGTTCTGCACTGTACTTCCGACCTTGAAGAGCGATCCGAGGTAGTTAGTGGTTGATATCCTTAGTCAATGACCGTATCCGATCCTGCTGGTGTTGTACCTGCAAAGTTACTCCGATGCTAAAGTCAGTGGAATAGTCTTAGCCAAGTGATAAATAAGAGAATGCTTACCTTTAATGAGGCAATGAATGTTGTATTTATAGAGTGGGGTGGGGTTGATTCCAATGAATCAGGTCCGTCCGATCTGGGGGTTTGATCTGAGCCCTTGATGTTTGGGTTGGGCCCTATTGACATTGGGCCTACAGGGGGTGTGAATAGATGCCAAAAAGGGGGTGTATATGGCAAAAAGCCAATCCATAACAGTTTCTAACAATTAAGAGTTGTCCTAACCACATGTTTCTACCCATATAGAAATCCAGAAATGAAACAACCCTAAACCAATAATTTATGAACTCGTACTCGAATTCAAGATGAAATAGAAAGCGGAAGCGTGTACCTTTAGGATCCATGTAATCTTGATGAGAAGACAAATGATCTTCATAGGCAATGACCTTCCAATTGTAGATGCCTTAATTCCTTAGTTCCTCTTCCAATGGGATAAAGATAATCAATATTTTGTAAATATTGCATTGTCTTGTCTACAATTGGGGACCTATTAGCCTGTAATTTCGACAGGCTAAATTAAATGCAGTCAATAGGGTTTGACTTTGTTTTTTCTCAGAAAAAGGTGTTGGTTTCAACACAGAAGAGTTGTATCAGTAGGTAAATTCGACAAATCCTTAGACTTGACAAGAATTGAAGGGTTATATTTCGACGAGAAGAAGACTGGGATTCAATAGCAGGTCAAAATCAAGTGCTCGCCGTCGAAGTTCTGGCAGTTACCATAGTCGAAGGCTGAAGCAGTTTTCTTTTTTGAATTCTCTGTACAGTTAGTTAGTTTTAGCGTTTTCCCTCCTTGTATAAATAGTAGTTTCTCATAGGAAAAACGAGTCACAAACTCATTACAGAATTCTCACGCTCTAACTTCCAACACATTACAGAGAAAACGAGCCAAGAGAAGAATGTATGATCTGTGCACCAACCCTCTTTACAATTAATGCAATTTTAATTTGTTTTCTTCTTTGCTTTTCTGCAATTTTTCCTTTGTTTTATTCTCCCTCATTGAGGAAACTCGACGGTTTCGCGCCAGATCGACGGTTATCTTCTTCTTTTTACTTTTAAACTGCAAGAACACGTACAATTCTGGGAAAAACTTTAACACAAATGGTCTTAGGATTTACTAGTTGATCCTGCAAACAGAAGCAATTTCAAACTAGCGGTGTTTACCAAAATCCAAGGTAAACAGGACCATAACCCCTTATTTATAAGAATCTCATGCCCTTTCATGATGGGTCATGATTATTCAAGTTTTTTTATTTCTATTTCCACCCATCACAAAATAGTATCTACACAATATTTTTCATGACAATTATATCCTTAGCCATAAACCTCATATTAATTAGATCACTTCAATTTGGCTAATTAAAATAATGATCCTAATACATTAATTTATTACATGTATGACCCAAAAATTCTAACATCTCAAGCATACGTTTTTTTATCAGACACTTACAAATGCACAATTTTAAGTTTTATTTATAAATCAAATTCATCGAACTTGAATTTTGAACTATCCTATCGTGATCTAACTATCTCTAATGCACCAACCGCGATAAAGTTTTATGCTTTTGATTTGCGAGTTTCATTGTAGATTTGCTTCTATTTAATTTGTAATGTTTGTCTCGATATCATTTTTCTGAAATGTATGGTTCTCTTCTTGAAGTTTCGGTAAACAATTTTAACCTACTTGTAGAAATGTCGACCTACCCAAATCATCACTTGTAGAAATGTTAATTGTTGATTGTTAGAAGGATGAGAGAAATGTTAGTTACCAGAGTTTAAACTTCGAACCATCTCCTTTTACTCCTTCAGTATTCATTAGCTTGCCAACTGAGCTACCTATTACTGATTTTACAATTACACCATTAGTCAGGGCCGGTGGCAGTACCACAGGCCTCAACCCAATCCAATTTTTAAAACCCTTAAAAAAACAAGTACATAATTAGGATTAGCTACCCTTTTCATGTTAATAATCAATTAGTTGATCAGCGACCGTACTGCAATTAGTTGGTGGACCTATAGGATAATTGGGGCTATAATTAATGCATGACCAAACTTTAATTTAGTCTTCCAATCATTCAACCTTTTTGCTCTTCACGCTTTTCTTGAATTTAAATTCTAGCATGACCAAACTAGGGTTAATTTAGGAAAAAGAATATTAATCGCGAATGACCAAACGGATTAATAGCTTTAGTAAAGGGATTGGTAATTAAATAAAATAAGGGAATTCAAGTAGAATTAGACATGGGGGAATCGAAGCTTGCAAGTGAAACTACGACCCTAGACCTCTCTCCATTGATTATATCTTGCATTTTTAATTCTTCTTATTTATTTCTTTCTATTTTAGTTTCAATTACAACTCAATTATTCACTCGTCTAAACAATAAATAATTTTAAGTAGTTTAGTACTTGTTAATTAATCTCTGTGGATACGATATTCTTTTATACTACTTCTGCGAAAGAGTACACTTGCTCTAAGTGTGTTTTTAACGCAACAAGTTTTTGGCGCCGTTGCCGGGGATTAATTTAACAATATTAAACGAAAAAGATTTTTATTGCTTTAGACATTTTTTTTTTATGCTTTAGTTTTAATTTTTTTTTATTATTTATTTCTTATAAAAAAAAGTTGCTAATACTTTTTCAAGAAGTCGTTGCAGTACACTTTGTTTTGCAGAGAAAAATCTAAGTCATGGTTAAAACTCTTGGAGATTATATTAGAGAGGCAGAGGCGAAAAGGAATTTAGATAAGTTATCTTGGTATATGCCTCAATGTCAACGCCCATTTTCTCCTCCTACTTATGAGCCTTATTCAAATTATTGGGATGACTATGAGCCACTTCCTTATTCCTCCAACTGGGATAATTATGAGCAACTACAAGTGCAGAGGAAAGAGGAAGAATATGATATCAATGAGGTTTTGGTCAAATTTATGGAGCAGACAAATGAAAATTTTGAAACATTGGAAAAGAAAGTTGGAAGCTTGGAGGGCCAAATTGGAGCCATGAACAACAATTTTGATAGTTTGAAAAATCAATTGTCAAAGGTTATTGATATGGTAACAACTCAGTTGGCTGAAGAAAATCTCTATTTACAAACTAAGTCTACCCCAAATGAAGAATCTGAGCAATACAAAGATAATATTCTTAGTAATGGTGAAGAATTCTCGGTAGAAGCTAATTTAGAGGAAGAAGCTCTCAAGAAAGATGAAGAGACTCCTACTGAGGGGAGTCCAATTGAGACAACAGATTCCACTGATGAGAGCGGTTGTGAGGAGAATGAGAAAGATCCATTGGTTCATGATTTGGAGAAAGAGGAGAAAACCCAAATTTTTGGGCAAATTGTTTTAACCATTGGTGATGCTGCAATTGAGGTTCACAGGGGAAAGGTAACTTTAAAGAGTGGTAAAGAAGAGGATGTGATTAAAGCTTTAAATTCCAACGAAAATTTCTCTCTTTTCACCTCTCCTTATTTTGATGATGTGGTTGAAACTAACATTGTCAACGATTTAAAGATGCAGGACCTTTTGGAAAAAAATCTTATTTTGCAGGATCCTAGCATAGTGGTGGATGGAGATAAAATAAAAATTCCCCAATTCTTCGAAGTTCAACCACCACTAGGAAAAAGAAAGAACAATGTCAACCACATGGTTAAAAAACTAAGAAGGTGCACTGCGTTAGATGTAAAATTTGCTCTTGGAGAGCCACTTGATTGAGCACCAACTATCGTCAGGCTCATGACGTTAAGAAAGCGCTTCGCAGGAGGCAACCTGCGTTTTATTTTCTGTTATTTTTGTTTTGTTTTTAGGAATAAGCTCAGATTGCAAACTCTCTCAGGGAAGTCACTCTTACTCTCTCTCTCATTTATTTCCTTTTGTTTCTATTTGATTATTTTGCATTGAGGACCATGCTCCATGCTAGTGTGGGGGAGGATAGTTTATATTGTCACTATATCTCTATTAATGCACATACCCACTATATATGTTGATAGCATTTTTTCTGGCTTGTTTTGCATGAACTATGCTTAAATTGAAAAAAAATAATAGAGATTTTGCCTTTAGAGGATCCCATAATTAATTTACTTGACAGACTTGTGCTTAATTGTAACTCTGAGGATGTCCTTAGGAAGCTGAAAATTAGCATTTGTCCCTCTTGAGTACTTTTTGTGAACTAGCTTCTAAATGTGAGATCTGAGCCTTCATAAGGGGATTGATACTAAATCATAAATTTTTACCCCTTTTTCTTTCTATGAGTGTGTTTCTCAATTTGCTACATTCTAGAATTTGTCTTTTGACCGTTTCAAGACGAAAATTGATTTGCATCATGTAAAAAGATTTGGGGAATTTAGGTATTTTTCTGGCCTCAGAGTTGTTTGTTGAATTTATCCATTAGTTGCCCCTTTGAGCCTATTTGTTATATTTTTTCTTTGGTACCCAGATATAATTTTTTTCTTTTTTTATTGTGGTAACCATTTGAAATTGTATGTGGAGCAACTATTGAAAATTACAATTTCGTCCTATATTTTAGCTGTCTATATTATTAGGACTGAAATTTCGTCCTATGCTTTAGTTATCTATCTTGTCAGGATGAAGAGAAAAAAAAATGGAGTGAATCATGTGCTTACAAAAATATTTCCACACAAAGGAAACAAAATAGGAGTTTTCATGTACTTACCTTTTCCTCCTACAAAAAAAAAATGCAAGAAGGAGGAAAAGGCAAATCAAAAGAATGAAAGAGCCAAAGGGCAAATCCAAAAAAAAACAAAAGAGTCTACTTAAGAAAAAAAAAACAAATCAAAAAGAGTTGACTCAATAGAAAAAGAAGAATGAAGAAATGAAAGTGAAATTAATTTGGAGTTTGGACAAAAATTGTAAAATAGATAGGAGCTCCATATTTGGTTTCAAAGGTTACTATTTGCTTCTTGTTTTTAGCCCTTTGATTATCCCTTTCTTCTTGTTTCCTACCTTGCATGATTTCACCCTTGGCCCCATTACAACCCATGAAACCCCATCTTTTGCATGCATGTGAACTATTTAGTGGAGATTTGGTCTAATTACAAGCTTATGGTAATGTGCATTTTGTGGAAACTTGAGTGTATATTTTCCCTAGTCCCTAAACACTTAGAGAGATTGTGAGCGAGTGCCCTTGTTCACATAAATGTATTATTCAAGGACATGAGCCTCTAATTGGGCAACCTTTTGACACCTCATATGTGTTATATTGTCTATTGTCTGTCATTGTGTTTCTAATTTTGGATCCATTATTTCGCTGTCTCTATTACTTATTTGAAAATTTTATTGAGCCAGAAAAAATTGCTCGAGGACAAGCAAAAGTTAAGTGTGGGGGAGTTGATAAACTCTAATTTAGTGCATTTATTAGAGATATTTTGAGTTGTTTTTAGAGTAATTATTACTGATTAAATAAATAACTGACTAAAATTACTCTATATTTGCAGGAAGGTAGAAAAAGAAAAAATAATATAAATGTGGGCTGAAATTAGAAGAAATGTTAGAATTAAAGAAAGCAAGCCCAAGCCCAAGCCCAAGCCCATTAATGCAAGAAGGCCCACAGTAATAAAAAGAAAAAGATCCTCTTGAAGATTTGAATTAAAAGTGATGCACATGTGACTTGGAGAGAAAGAAAGAGGCATGGAGTGGAGAGCAAGCAACACATATTTAGGAAGGATCTAAATCCTAATATTTAGGGATTGGCATATCTTGCAATTAAAAGTGGAAGCAATCTTGACTTGATCCTTTGCTTGGAGAGAAAGAAAAGGAACTAATATAAAAGGAGAGCTTCACTTCTGAAAGGGGGGGAGACACCATAACACAAACAAAGCCACACACCACATAAACAAACCATAGTTACACGAACGCTACGGAGGGAGAGAAGAGTTTTTCAGCACCGTGAAAGAGCTTTGGAGTAAAAGAAGGAGATTGAAGACAAAGATTAAGACTTTCTCTATTTCCGGGTTATTCTTATTTCTGTAATTCATGAACCTTATTTTTCTTTTATTGTTCTTTATTATTATGGACACCTAAGTCCTCGTCTAGGGTCTTAGGTGGATCTTGCATGTTTAGAAACCTCTTTATGTTCTAATTTCTTATTTGAATTCCTGTTTTTATTTCAATTAATATTATTCTATTGTTTTTATCACATAATTAGGATTAGCTACCCTTTTCATGTTAATAATCAATTAGTTGATCAGCGACCGTACTGCAATTAGTTGGTGGACTTATAGGATAATTGGGGCTATAATTAATGCATGACCAAACTTTAATTTAGTCTTCCAATCATTCAACCTTTTTGCTCTTCATGCTTTTCTTGAATTTAAATTCTAGCATGACCAAACTAGGGTTAATTTAGGAAAAAGAATATTAATCGCGAATGACCAAACGGATTAATAGCTTTAGTAAAGGGATTGGTAATTAAATAAAATAAGGGAATTCAAGTAGAATTAGACATGGGGGAATCGAAGCTTGCAAGTGAAACTGCGACCCTAGACCTCTCTCCATTGATTATATCTTGCATTTTTAATTCTTCTTATTTATTTCTTTCTATTTTAGTTTCAATTACAACTCAATTATTCACTCGTCTAAACAATAAATAATTTTAAGTAGTTTAGTACTTGTTAATTAATCTCTGTGGATACGATATTCTTTTATACTACTTCTGCAAAAGAGTACACTTGCTCTAAGTGTGTTTTTAACGCAACAAGTTTCACCCTACTTCAACCAACTCACCCTAGATCTCTAACCGCAATAGGATTCTTCTTGTTTCCAATACTGATCAATTGCAGCTCTTAAGGCTTGAACCTCTTCCCAGTCTACCTCATTTGAAGGTTCATTTAACAGATTCTGAAGCTGGCGTTTGAGAATGGTTATCTGCTTAGCAGAATTCTTGAAGGTGTCCCGACTCCATCTAATGAGTTTCCTCCTGCAATTCTTGATCTTTGAGCTAACACCCTCCCAACCATTGCCTTCACTGCTATTAGAATGCCAACCAGCAGCCACAACTTCCCTACACTGCTCACTTTCCTCCCAAAATGCCTCATATTTGAACTGTCTTCCACTATTTAGAGGGGGTTTAGGTTTTAGGAGTATTGGGGAATGGTCAGAGTTGACAATAAGGCTAACCAATCCCAGTTCACCAGTACTTTATCAATTTTCTGCTTTGTAATGATCCCATCTCTTGGGTTGCTTACCCAAGTGAACTTATAGCCCTTTAACTCTAGATCAATCAATTGATTATCATCCAAGAAGTTTCTAAACAAATCAAACCTCAAAGTAAATACAATGAAAGATGGACAAGACACATTGATAGTTTGATACTATACGACCCACTGGATGGTTTCCACCACTGGATGGTTTTTGACGTCGTGACTTCTATGTGGGACCCTTTACAATAGTATCCACCACTCCAACCTATGAAATTCTGACTTTGTGTATGTTTTAATCTAATTTATTATTTATTATTACATGACCTTTGGCTTCCCTCCATATCCTACTACCTCTTTTCAATTCCACTTCAAGCCACAAGCCAAGCCACTAAACTACAAGGACAAATTAGAGATGAAAGAGCTTTCAACTTTTTCTTTTGATAGGTAGCTTAAAAAGCACAAAAAGAAGCAAAAGTTAGTCACAGATTCCAGTGCCTAAGGTCTACTCATTGAATAGCATATGCCCACAATTCCAGCAACATGACAAACCAACCATACCCCACCTAAAGAAAGCTACCTCGTCACAATTAAAAAAATCTATTTTTTCAAAAAAAAAAAACTAATTAAATGGATTAAATAGTTATTTTGATAATTATGTTAGATATTGTCATTATAATTCTTAACTATGTCGAAATTGCAAATAAATCCTCAATTGTTTGTTTACTAAATTACTCTAGTCCTCAAATAAGTCTTCAGTTAGTCAATTTGATTCTTGAAACTGTTTTTTAAGTCAAATTAGTCTTTAAAATTACTAACTATAGAGATATTTAGTGATGTATTTGAAATTCTTACATATTTAGAGACAAAAATGACTATTTATCTCATCAAACCTCATTCACTCCATTCTTCAAAAAATAAACCCTCAATTTGGTCTCTATACTACGACTCTTTTTCCAATTTGGTTTGTATAACAAACTATAAAAATGCAATAAATAGCTCCTAAAGTATTTTAAATCCAACAAATAAGTCTTTTAACTATCATTTTCTCTCTTATTTTGAGAGTATTTGAGCGACTAATTTTACAAATTTAAAATAATTTAATGATTATTTATTATATTTCTATAGTTCAAGAATCAAACCGTAAAGAAAAGCATAAGCAGTCATTTTTGTCTCTAAATGTGTGAAGTGATGTAATTATAATCCCCTAAATGTATAAAATTGCAAACACATCATTAACTAAATGTATTTTTTGTTAGTCATTTTTGTTCTCAAAGGTATTTTTCTATTGGTCATTTTAGTCCCTAAAATTAATATAAAAGACATATTTACAATTTTTATATATCGAGAGACTAAAATCACACCGCCTCACGCATGAAGAGACCAATTTTTTGTTTTTACATGTAGAGACCAAAATTACTATTTACTCTAATTCATGGTTTACTCTTCATAGCTCAAAACCAGTCCTTCCACACAAACGGTTCAGATCATGTTTCCTTCTTTCTTTTTCCTTCTTCAGTCTTAACAGTCACCACTCTCTCTCTCTCACAGTAAACATGCCTGTTATCACAGAACACATAAAATGGAGAAAACCCAGAAACAAATTAAGGAACCCCATTTCAGAAACCGAATCAAGTCAACAAATTTCATCAACAATCCAATCAATCAATTGCAAATCCACAATCTCCTCATTCCTTTCAACTTTCTCCAACACCACATCCAATGAAACCTCACATTCCAATAGCAACAACAACAACAGAAACAAAAAAAACAACAACTTTTCAGCTGCATCAACCTTAAGGGGACTAGGATGCACCGCCGGAGCGTCACAAGAAGTGTCGGTTCCGGCGGTGATTAGATCTTCAGCTGATTGGCAAGGGAAGAAGAACAGAAAGAACAAACATAAAAAGAATAAAAATAATAAGAGTGTTGTTGATGATGTTCCTTTTCATGATGTTTGGTGTGGTCCTGGAATTGGATTCTCAACTGATGCTGCTGTTGTTGAATCTGTTGATTGTGTTGTGGCTAGAAAGAATGTGTCTTCAAGAGGAAAACTTGATGGGGAGAATAAGATTACTCATAGGGAGGTATTTTTTTTAATTTAATGATTTAGTTTTTCAATGTTTTGGGTGGCTCATTCTTTTGAAAAGTTTTTTTTTAATTTAATCCTTGGGTTTGTTTTTATGTTATTGTGTGTCTAATTTTGTAGACTAAGAAGATTTGATTGTATATGCATCATATGGCATATGATGCGTTAAGAAGACTTACATTTTTATTTTATTTTTGAATTTTTTAATTTGTTACCGTTTTACATCGAAGAATCTGGTTGGTCAGGTCCGTGTGGTTCTCTCCTTCCAATAGAGTTTTTGCCGCACCTATTATTCGAACTCCAGACTTTGGAGAGTGTGATCTGAGTCCGGTTAGCATTTGGACCAACCCTAGTTGGTTTTATTTTTTAATTTAAATGCATGTTTCATCATGTTTATAATTTGGTAAAAATTGAGTTTTTTTTATTGATTGATTTGTAATGTTGTGTTCATAAATCACAAAATAAGTACATCGTGTATTGGGCTGGAAAGAAGTCTTTGTTCAATTTCAGCTAATTTTTTTTTTTGAAAAATAAATGTTTTCTGATCAACATCATCATGTATAAGTAGCTAGCTGGGACCTTGTTATAGTAGCGTACACGCATTCCATTTCATAATTACAGACACATTGTAGATTTCCTGATTGGTTTTTGTGGACCCCTTGATAAAATAACATGTCCAACAATCATGTTATTATATAGTTTTCTTTTTGTTTTATTATATATTGTTACATGACATATATATGTTAAAGATTAGTTGCGGTTTTTAATCAATTTGTGTTATGTTAAATTGCGTGATTGTTTTGGTTTCTACTTGTTCAATCTAACTGTGTGATTCATAATATATATTGGCAGCATTCATCTTATTTTGGAAGGAGAACTATAAACACAGAAAGTTTATCATTTTTGGATGATGATGATGAAGAGGATGATGATGTTTTCACAACACATTCTGGTAGATTAGAGTGTTTTGGTAATGCTAGATTCTATCGCCATGCTTCACATCCTTCTTCTCATGATGGTCTTGCTGAGGTTGGATTTTGCTTTACTCTTATTCTCTTTCATGTTCTTTTGTTGTGGACATTTATCATTGCATGGTTTATAGAAACGGTATTGGGGTAGGACCTGAGATGAGGTAGAGATGGCTTGGACCGACGTACCCTCCGAGCTACGAGCTGTTGGCCGATGTGGCTGTGGTACCTGTACACACTCTGACGCCTAAGTCAGTATAGTGAAGTTTATGGTGAGGTGAGTGATGAGATCATACTTGGGGCGCGAAGGAGGGCCGATATTTATAGAGTTGGTCTTGTTGGCTCTACGCTGTTGGATGTGGCGCGTTTGTGGCCTTTGATCTGGGTGTGGCACGGATCGTGACCCTGCCTGGAGTCAGACGTAGAGTGCAGACTAGTCTTTGGTCATAGGTAATCGGGGCTGCCCGGTTGCGGCTTTCCTAGGTCGGTCCGAGATTAGCTCGGTCCGGAACAGAAACTTAATTGGGCATGTTGTTTTTGTTTTTCTTGGTATTAATTTGTTGATTATACTTTTATACTATATGCTTAATATAGTAAAGGTTTTAAATCATGGTTGTGGTCATTAGCGGTGTCAATTTTGGCAAAGCACAGCAGGCTGACTCGATGGCATGGTGATTTGTGTTGGGCTTGCTAAATAGAGGTCTAGAAACAATTCGGTTATTTTGGCCTGACCTAGTTGGCCCAACCGTGCTTGTTTTTAATGTTTTTTTAAATGTTTTTGGTAGTTTTCTCTATTAAAATTGGGTCGGGCTGACCCGATAGCCCCTTTTTGGGATAGACTGATCTATCAAAAAACAGTCCAATAGATAGGCTAGGCCCATTTATACGTTTTTTTTGTCCCACTAGGCTGGGCTGAAAGGCTTATCAAACAGTCCAATAGATATATGGGCTATCCTTGATATTGTATAGAATGGCAGTTAAATACAACTTTAGTCAGAGACACTGAAAAGACAAAAAACTTGATGTCGCGGTCTAGATTGCAGCCGTAGGCATGTTTTAAAACATCTTGAAAATACCTTTTTTTTCTCTCTCTCTTCAAGTATTTTTTTGGTCGAGACCAGGGTATCCACCACCTCACGCAGTGACTAATTCCCTCTGCATTCGGCGGTCTCTTTCTTCAAGTATGAATGAGTAGTTTTTTTGCGTGGCTTTTCTTTTCCCCTTCTATTTTTAGCTAAAACTGATTAAGTGTATGATTTGCGGATATGTAAATTGTAATTGGGTTAGTTAGATAGGATTATGAAACAAATAGTGAAAAATGGCACCAGCCAAAAACCAATTTGAATTACAGTTATTCTCTTGTGGATTTGGCAATTTTATAAGGTATTATTTAACCCAAAATTAGAATATTTATAGTTAGATTTACATGCTTTTTTGGGTTATTTTAATTTACTTTATAGTTTATCAATTTGTTTTCTATATTTGGATTACGGATATAGCTGTTTAACTAAGGCTTGTTAGTAGAAGTCTACATTTGTTACTATGAGATTGAGAACAAACATATGTATTTAAGAGTTCTGTGTTATATTCATAATTCATAATTCATATTTCATCATACATCAAATCTAGGCTTAGATTTTGTTGCATTCATCCTAGAGGTGAAAAATTGATTATCTTAATTGTTGTTTACACTTTGAAGATAATGATAATTCAAGGAAGAAGAATAATGGGAGGAAGATTCAATTCACGTGACCAATTTAGAGATTGGAGACTTGATGTTGATAATATGTCATATGAGGTAATTAGTTTTTTTTCCTAATTATATTTTTATTTTGTAATAATTTAAGCTATTGATATAGTTGTTGTGTTCATATATTCATCTTCATTTTATGTTTATTAATATTTCTGCTTTGTTTTTTTTAACAGCAATTGCTTGAGCTGGGTGAGAGAATTGGTTATGTGAACACTGGACTTAAAGAAGATGAGATGAGACACAACATTAGGAAAATCAAGCTTTTAATTTCGAATGAAACATCAAAACACCAAATAGACGACAATGAATGCAGCATTTGTCAGGTGAGTTTGTAGAATTAAAGGGATCAGGATCCTCTGGTGCACGCAGAATAGTGTTGCGCTAGCGAGAACCGTCAGATCTTGTGTCTCTCTATAGATCTGACGGTTTTCGCTAGCACAATACCATTCTGCGTGCAGCAGAGGATATTTGCTCGAATTAGAGTCTTTTACCGTTCATTTGCTTTAATACAAGCTCTTTAAGTGTATGTCTGGATTCATTTTTGAGTGGTTTTCGAGTAAAATTTATTTTTCCTTTAGAATTGTTTCTTACTTAAAGCTAGGCTTTGTAGTTTTTGCTTTTCAGAAGTGATTTTTACTCTAAAAAATTTATTGTTCGACTCACTTTGGTGAATTCATTCAAATATAAATCATTTTACATTTAACACACTATCTATCATTTCAAAGCAATTTTACAGAATCAGTTCAATTAAAATCGAATTTCGTCACTGCACATAATAAAAACACACGAAACATTTTTAAACAACTTATCATATAATTAATGTTAATTTTATGTTTGTTTTTTTGTGTGTTACACAGGAGGAGTATGAATTAGATGATGAGTTGGGAAGATTAAAATGTGAACACAGCTATCACTTTCAATGTATAAAACAATGGCTAGTGCTTAAAAACTTCTGCCCAGTTTGTAAGCAACAAGTTGTGGCTCGACACTCATGAATGGCACAATCCTAATGTGTTTTTTTTTTGTGCTCCTTAAAAAATTGTTGTATAGTTTTTCATATGGAATATAGATGCAATCTTCATTACATCTTTTATAACTTTTGGCTTTCTTAATGAGGATTTGGAAATATACATATATATTTGATATTTGGTAATGGTCTCAAAATTGGACCAATAGAGTAGACCTTGCTTGTAAGCAAATTATTCCTTTTTTTTAGATGTGGTTTTGGAATTGGATGATGTGATTGTCATTTTTCACCTTTCTCATGAAATTATCTGTGTTTGAAGGTTCTACCTAATGTTTTTCCTTTTTCTTTTGGTTAGCTTGTTATTTGTGAGCAGTATATACTTGTTTTCTCTGCGATTAATCTACATCGGGAAATTTAGTTGGCCACATGTATCCAGCTTTGTCGGTCGTGTGGTTCTCTCATCTCAAAGTTGTTGTCACCCAAGATTTAAACTCAAAACTTTAAGATGGGGTTCAAATATAATTACTGCTCAGACCAACCCTCGTTGATTACCTAATGTTTTTCTTCTTTATTTCATTTTTTTAAAAAATTTGAATATTGACAACAATTCCATTTTGCACTTTGCTATTATAGCTTTAACTTTAATGGGGAACATGTACGCTCCCAAACCAATGGAAATTTAATTTACTTTTAAAAGTAGGGTGGAGAGAATATGGTGTTTCTAAAGAATGTTTAAAAAGCAACCTAATAGCCTAATATTGTAACTTTTTCATGCATTTAGTGGGTGTTTGTTTTCACGGTAGGTGAAAGTTTAACGCACTTCAACTCTAAAGCTACAATTTATAGCTTCTGTTTTTTCATGGTAATGTTGTGCTAATTGTGCGGTGGCGGTGAGGCTATCGCTCAACCAAACATTTGCTTAGTTCTTCAAGCTAGGACAACTCGTGGTTTGAATAGTGAAATCAGATCAAAAGTCAACGTCGCATTTTGAGTCGTCAGATCAAAATTTGATGGTTGGACTCAAATATTGTGTCACACCGCAACATCGTGGAATTTGAAATAGTTTAGAAAAGCGGGTGGCTTCTAGGCGGGGAAGTGTTTGTGTTGTCTATGATGGATTGATGTTTGAAAATCGATCGAAGTCCTACAATGATTATAGAAGTTCATGGCATTCCTCTTTCTCGTGATCAAGGTGACCTAATCGATGTCAGTTAGATAAAAATAAGAGAAAACAAATATTAGTACCTAACCACTGAATTTATGTTTGTTTTCTCTTTTTTTTTTCCGAATCAACACATATCAAATCGTCGTCTTAGTTCTGAGAACGCGGAGGACCGTAAACTTATAGTTATGGGGACGTTGTCATTTGTCATTGGAGCTTTAAATGATTTTCAAACAACGATTCCCCATGGATGTGACACTCGTGGCTAACGGGGGGAGTGAACACCGATGCAAACAAAGAACATCATTAATGACTTCAATAGTTTTTCTTAAAATAAACCAAAAACCAATTAATGTGATGTGAATGGATATAGAATATTATTTTAAGTGTGATTCCAAAAAGATATATGTAATATTTAAGTTGACCTCAATTTCAATTGATGTAATTTAACAATGTAATATATATTTAACTTCCCTCAAGATATTAATTGTTATGATATACATTTATATTTATAACAATTAATATAAATGTATAGCTCGACCAATACCTAAAAGTTGGGCCTATGACAGGCCAGACTCGGGCCTAACACTTTCAATGCAGGTCAGACCTTTCAAAGCCTAGCTCGACCAACCTATTCCCACCCTTAGGTAGAAGCAAGCTTGAAGCTAATTTAGGGTAAATATTCTCTAAACTAAATAAAAAAATTTAAATTTATCTTGGAAATACCGTAAATTAGTTTATTTTCAAATCGTCAATCAGATATTATTACTATTTTATTGTATAAATCATTCACTATGAAATCATATATATTCAGTCAAAAAATTATAATCATCTATATGATTCGAAATAAAATTAAGTTCAATATTCAATATTGATAGGATTGAAATTGAATTATTGTCAAAAAAAAGGATTGAAATTGAATTAAGAATGATACCAAATATATCACCTAATCTATAAATATACCCACATATCTTCATGAAACAAAAAATTATTTGAGCAATCCAACTACGGATACGTACTTCTCCATTGTTGGTTTTCTTCTTTGCTTAATCTCTTTTTATTAGGGTTTTTTACTGGTATTTTTCTATTCGTTAGTTGCTAACTTCCTTTTTATTCAATTTTGATGTAGGAACAAATACAAGCAACATGATTTCGACCATCTTTATGTTCTGTCTCTAAGGTAAACTTTGATCTTTTTTTTTCATTCTCTTTGAATGTTTTTAATGTTTTGTATATATATATATATATATATAAATTAATTAATTGTAGGTTTCAAAAAAATAACAATTGTACTGCTCGTGGATAAAGGAGTTTTTGGTGAATCACCAACTCCTGAGTTCGATTCCTGTAATAGTATTCTTAGCGAATATTTAATTCTGTACCCCCTTCTTATCATCTGATCTTTGACTGTTTGTACTAAGGATAAAAAAAAGAATCATAAGAAAAAAATTGGAAGGTTTGGTCATTCTTTTATTTTAAAAAATTTCATTTGTATATTTTTTTCTTTCTCAAAGATATATTTTTCATATTATTTGATTTGTCTTCTCTAGTTTTTTCTAAAAATTTTATATATTTTTGTTTGTTTTACTTGTCTTCTTTCTACAAGCTAAGTTTATATCTCTTTATAAATTTTTAATATTTATTTAAAGTTAAAAAAATAGATCACATTCAACTTTTACTTTTTTGGAAATAGATCACATTCAAAACTTGTTTGCTAGTCTTGCGGCTTTTATATCTCTAGATCATAATAACTTGTCAAAGTTTGTTATTGGAAGTTTTGTTTTATATTATAATGAAAACAAACATGTACTCAAACTCAAGAACACTTTGTTGTATACCTAATACATCAAAGCCAGGATTAGGGTTTTATTGTATTCATTCAATAGTGAATAATTGAAGTTTATCTTTTTCTTTGATGCTTTGAAGATAATGATATTTCAAGGAAAATTAATGGGGGGACGATTTAGTTCACATGGAAGATTTAAAATTCGATGGGGACGATTTTTATTACATGACAGATTTAGAAATATGAGACTTGATGTTGATCATATGTCATATGAGGTGAGTTCTTTCTCCAGTTAATTATTTGTTATTTTTAACGATTAGGGTAAATGCTTTAATTGTTCTTCCACGAAAACACACCGGGTCGATTCTATTCCCGCAAAATGATACATACTAATTTGATCCTTACGAATCTTGAATGTAGGTCAAATTAGTTCTTTTTTTGTTGATAATTTGATCCACATTCGAGGTTCTTGAGAACCAGATTGGTATATTTAATTAGTCGACGACGGATCGTGATTTTCGTTTGGGGACCAATTTGAGTATTAACTATAATGATTATATTATATCTTTAAGCTGTTGATATAGTTATGTGCTCACCATTTTCATTTATCTGATTTGCGTTAACAGCAATTGCTTGAGCTAAGTGAGAAAATTGGTTATGTGAAGACTGGACTTAAAGAAGAAGAGATGAGATTCAACATAAAGAAAATTAAACTTTTAATTTCAAATGATTCATCAAAGCAAGAATTAGATAAAAGCTGTAGCATTTGTCAGGTGAGTTTTTGTAGAATTAAATTATCATTCACATTACTTTACCATTCACTTGCTTTATAAGCATTGCATTAAGTTATTTATTTATATATTTTTAAATAAATTGCTGCTTTTTTATTCTTTTTTGTTGTTGTTTTTTTTTCTCAAAATGGGATTCCCCATATTACTCAACCTTATGACTAGAGCCATTAAACAGGGTCGTCCGGCCTGGCCTAACCTAGATCAAAAGCGGACTGGTTTGTCTAGATATCTATTGAGTTGTGTTCTTTGTAACCTAGCCCAACCCAAAATGCTGGGCCTAGCGAGCTCGCCCGGCCCACTTCACATGTTAACAAAGCAAAACACAAAAAAGTGTTCAAAAAAGTATAAAAAAATAGGCCCAGTTTAGCCCATGGGACAACTGGACTGGGCCAAAATGGTCTGATTCTCTATTTTTTGAGCCCAACCCAACTCAAAATATTGGACCATCAGACCGGTCCGTTGGGCTGAGCCAAAATTGACTGCTCTACTTATGACTCTTTAAGTATAGGTGTAACAAATTAGCTGCATTTAAATGTTTCTTTAAATAATTTAATATTATGTTAATGTAATCTTTCTTATGTGTCCAGGAGGAGTATGAATTAGGTGATGAATTGGGGAGGTTAAATTGTGAACACATCTATCACTTTCAATGTCTAAAAAAATGGCTTGTGCTTAAAAACATCTGCCCAGTTTGTAAGCAAGAAGTTGTGGCTAGACACTCATGAGTGCCACAATCCTAATTTTTTTAACTCCTCAAGATGGAGTATAGTTAGTTTTTCATATGCAATAGTAATTACATCTACTATTACTTTTGGCTTCCTTAGTGAGGATTTGGGAAGATACAATAAACGTATTTGGTAATTTGATTACAAAGTGGTAAACATGTGATTGGGCTGTCACTAATTTTGGAGATTCTTGTGTTGTTGGGGTTGTATCTGGGATGAGTTTGGTAATTTCATTTGTGGCTTTGCTTCTGATGTGGGTTCTTGTTCCATTACCGAGGTTGAGTGTAAAGTCATCTATATTGGTTTACAAGCTATGAAGCCCCGATACTTCAAAAATGGCAACGTACCCGTGTCCAACACGTATCCGATACCGATACGTACCCGATACTTCCCGATATTTCTCGATACGTACCCAAAGAGTATCCAATAATTTTTTAATTATTTTTAAAAATATTTCACTCGATACTTTTTAGATACATCTTCGATACTTCTTGCCAACGAATGATACTTCTCAGATACATTTTCGATACCTCTTACCAACTAAGCACATGATTATCACTCATATATATGATACACTTTAGTACCTCAATAACTAAAAGACAAAATCATATATTTTTTCGTAACACAATCATAGAAGAAATAATATATTGTGATATGGGTGTGATAAATATACGTAACTATATCTACTTGATATGATCACAAGTATTTATTTCTACAATGTGATGATCATATATAATAGAAGGTGGGTAGATTGGGTTCACGATGATATTCAAACTAGAATATCTTAATAAAACTATTTATATATATATATATATATATATATATATATATATATATATATATATATATATATATATAAAAAGTCATGTATGTGAGCTTCTCAGTCAATAATATTTTAGTTAGTAATTATCGATTCCTTCAATATTTAAGGCAAGCTATGTCCCTCGGTCAATTATATTGGGCAGTTTTTTCATCATCTCTATAAAATACAATATTTTTGTTTTTATCGTTGTTTTTTTTTCTTTTTGTCTTTCTATTCATTTTTCTGCTTCGCTTTATATATTTAAATTTTAATTTAATTTTTTATTAAAGTATCTCAGCCGTGTCGTATCTTGATTTTCAAAATTTTTCCGTATCCCCGTATCCGTATCGTGTCGTATCCCGTATCGTATCCCGTATCCGGGCTTCATAGTTTACAAGTGATGTGTCTTAGGGGCTATAAGCTCTATGTTGTTGAGTTCGACTCAATGTCTTTTGTTAAGTTGATTCGTAATCTGCTGATACAAGGAAGCAAACCAGGTGGCTGATGGGTTTGCTAAATTTGGTCTTGGTCTTTAGGCCTGTAATAGGATTTTCCATATCCTCAGTTTTGTTGTTGAGGCCTTCATGGCATATTTTTGCGGGAATTTATTTTTCTAGGGTTTCTAGTTTGCTTTCTCTTGGGGCTTAGCCCTTGATCTTACAAAAAAAAACACGAATTCACCCAAAGCAATGTGGTCAACTTCTGTGTAGGGTTGGAAATTTGGTGCTAGCAAAATTATGTTTGAAGTAATTTCATGATATAACAAATTTTGTAGCAACTGCATTTCCACTTGGTTTACAAGTTGCGCTCTCACAATTTAATTGTTAATTTAGAATCTTACTAAATGTTTTCTTGGTATTATAGTAATGAGGAGAATGATAAAGACAATGACAAAGCTTCAATGATGTTTTTGATGGGGAATATTATTGCAAGATGTGTTTCATGGCCTGCTAATTAATCAGTTCAATGTTAGTGAAGTATATGTTTCATGCTAGTCGTTTTGAATCTTGATCAGAGCTTATTTTAGTGTCCATAGTTGTCAAATTTTGAAGTTAGTATCGAGCGAGTGCAAATAGTATAACATATAAGTATAAGTTTGGGAGAGCCATGACTCCTCACTGTCACCAAGAAGCCAAAATTATGCATGAGATTGTCGACTTTTATATTTTGCTTTCAACAAAATTTTCCTTGAATTTTATTTTCAAACAACTTAAACTAGCTCATATTTGATAATGGTGTCTAATATGAAGTTTGCAATTAGTGCATTAGAGCGATTTATTTTTCTATTCAATCAAGCAATCCAGCTACGTCCTAAGTAGGTAGCTCAATTAACAAGCTAAAAGACATCAAACGAGTATAAGAAAGACATCGAGGGAGTCTAAGAAAGATGTTCACAGTTCAAACCCCAAAAACTAAAACTCCCCCATTCTCCTAACAATTAATCACGAGCATTTACCTATAAACAAAGTCCCACCAAATTTTATATTGTACTATCTACCACTAGATTATTTCTCCTCAATTTTCTATCACAAATATTGGTTAGTTCTTGGCTATTTTATACAAATATATAAAAACTCCCTTAAAAATAACAAATTTCATTGCAATTTCACTTCCACTTAGTTTGCAAAGTCTTCCAAATCCAAATCACAAAAACAACCTGATTCCTATTACATGATGTCTTTGTAGTTAGGAAAAATGGTAATGATGTAGTATAACCATCTCAGAAGTTGTCCAGAGTACTGCAGAAAACAGTACCTAGTGCACTGTATTTAGAACTACATAT
This sequence comes from Astragalus glycyphyllos, assembly GCA_963573325.1. Lineage (NCBI taxonomy): Eukaryota > Viridiplantae > Streptophyta > Magnoliopsida > Fabales > Fabaceae > Astragalus > Astragalus glycyphyllos. The sequence goes on along the minus strand of OY754313.1, from coordinate 3,869,076 downwards.
GTAATCATCTTTTTCTGACTATATATACAGGAACTTAAGCATCATTACAGATCATGCATATGTATGTATAGGTAGGATCTTGAATAGATGTCATCTCTATGAGGATCTTCATTCATTTAGTTATATTCTATAGGGTGTACATAAGAATGGTATTTTAAAAGAGCAATGGATCAAGCCTTGTCATGATCATGATGAATGAGAAATTCGGTTATAAATGGATACAGTTGATCTGCTGCCTGCAATTGAAGTGTAAAAGTAAACAAGTTAAGAAAATTCATTATTATAAATAATAAATCTCTTGTTACTTTTGTTAGAAACAATGTAAATAGAGAAAACTCATTATTATAAATCTTTTGTGCTACCTTGTTTGTAATACTGGTCCTTTCACTACTACTTTGTGGATTCTATTCCTATTTCATGCTATGTATATATCCCCTTTCCTAAATTCTGTTTCCCAATATATATTTCCTGATTCTATTTTGATTACTACTATAGTAATTAGATAATCAATCCAATAATCAAGAGGTTCATTAAGCACATAGATTATTATGAATCCAAGACCCAAGTGTCTTAGAGTCAAATCTTTCAAGTAAATTAATGCCAAATCTAGTCTTTGTAAATTAAGTTGTTAATCAAAGCTCACATGTCTATGGGCCAGAACAAACACTAATTATCCCAAAAAAAAACAAAAACCCTAACCATTCTAGCGGTCCTTACTAATCCAGAGTTCAGCTGAGAGATAAGTCGGGCTCCAAGTTGTTATATCATTAGATGAAGTGTGTTAAAAAACAATTATACGACTTTCGTTACTGCTATCTTTCAATAGGTTCAAATATTTATGTTAGTAACTCATTCTCAACAGAAGAATGATAAAAATAGTCATACCGAACGACCACCGACTAAGTCATAGTGGGCATAGTGTGGACCACCAGACTCCCCAAAGACTTTGTACGTAACGAGCTCCTCAGGAAAAAGCTTCACCGTTTCTGTTTCACACAAAGATCACGCTCATCATAAAAAAAAAAAGGTTCTTATTTTTAGAGAAAGAGAGAGTTAAAGGATTGGCTAGTGAAGTTTTAATACCATAAACAGCTTCAGGAGGGCAGATTAAGTCTTGATCACCAGCAAGTGCTAAAACAGGAACTTTACTTTTGCGGATATGATCCTTGTAGAAGAACTTTCCACTCCTGTCACGTAAACCACCTTTCTGGAAAAGTGTCGATAATTGCGACAGAAGCTTAAAAGGTACAGTACCTGCAAATCACAGTCCAGCTGTCAATTGTAGACAAATCCAAAACTAGGAAACTAATGTTTGCAATAAACTCAGGGCATGGATCACTTCTTAAGCTATTTTATCGATGAAACATGTAACAATGTACTCCCCCTAGTCTCATTTATATGCAAAAAATGCACTTTCCACGCTCATTGAATAACTGATGAATCTGGTATACAACAGATGCATGGAAAATGCGTTTTTTGCTTATAAATGAGATGAGACTGGAGGTAGTACTTATCAATGGATGCCCCCGATGCAAAACCGTTTTTGGTTCGTGAGGAATTCTATCAATGAAAAATGCTTATATATTGAAGGTCACTCAACAAAGGGTTAAGAAGCATGCAGAGGAAAACATAAAATGTGGAGCTTACCGAAGTTGTTGAAAACAAGTTTCTCAAACAGTTTTTGATCCATCATGTCTTGAGCTGAAATCTGAGAATTTAACCAAGATAACACATATGGAGGATTGCTCGCCAGAGGAAAAACAGTAGCCATCATTGGTCCAACTGGAATAACCGGAACATTTAAAGCCTGAATAGGTTCTACCTGCAAACAAAGAAACAGTATACTAATTAATTATTCTATATATCTTTAGCAGTGACCTAAAAAACGCTATAGCAGGATAGCGGCCACCGGCCACTTCGCTTTGGTATGCCACTATATATTTCTTGTTATTGAAGAGTATGAATAAAATAAATTAATATCACTGCAATCAATTTCTTTTTTCACTTACCAGGGGTAAAAGCCACTTGAGAGATGATCTTGAAGGTGTATAATCAAGTGATGATGCCAAAGTAACAACCGATGCCAACCCCGAATCCTTTCCATCAAAACCTGACATTTAATTTAATTTATATAGAAATTAAGATGAAATATTGATCAATACATTGACTCCCAGAAACATTTTGCAAATAGGGTCCTCCACACATCACAACAATATGGTTTATACTCTACGGTCTACACAGGATCTCAAGCTTCACAAGAGAGATATTACAAAATGTTCCCCACATAGGTTGTGGGGAAACAACTTAAATTACTCAATTTTCTAATTATATAGAGAATTGTGAAATGATTAAGCTACTCATCTATGGTTCTCAATAAAGGAGAATGGATAAACAAATAGATTCTCAAGCTCAATATTGTTTATAGTAATGTCCTTCAAACGATGGTCGTTATATTAGATGCTACAATAGCAAAACATTAAAAGCAACATTATTGCAAAACAAAGTGATAGAAACTACACATTAAGGTAAGTTCTGCTTTTGACTATTGAAAATTCAAGAGTCAAAATGATTATGTCTTACATAACAACAGATTAATGGAACTTACAACATCGTGAGAGCATTGCATACAACAAGATACCCCCCATTGAGTGACCAATTGCCAGCAATTTTCCATCCCTTGGTTGGCATCGAGCCTTTATATACTCCATCTAATGTATAAAAGTATAACACAACAATTAGTTCACAAATAAATTGTTAATATATCATATGAAATTCATATATCAATACTTAGGGAAACAAACAAAAATTTAAGATTACATCAAAGAAGTACAGAAAGAGATGAAGTAATACCAAAAAAAAAACAATGAAAAATGTAATGTAACACAAAGTAATGTCACCTCACCGCGGCAGGTACATCCTCTTCAAGATAATGGTCAAAGTCCCAATCATACTTGACAAACAACTCAAGCTGTTTCTGAAATTCTTCTAAAGGAGCAGTCAAACGGTCTTGCAACTCTGAAATCTGCGCAGGCAAAAAACGTTGACCTTCAAGTATATTTCGAAGTCTCCGATTGAAATCCCTGACTTGATTAACAATTGCAGAGTTTGGACCCCCTTCCAACAAATCTGAAAAATATTAGACTTTTACATTGTTAGTGTTTATATTATTACACAACTTTATAGCATTGACACTTCAGGTTGAGAACGTGTCCGGTTCCAACATGTGTAATGTCGGACACAGACACCGACACTGACACTCCAATTACTTCCATTTCTCAAATTGTTAATGGTGTCTACGTGTTCGTGTCAGTATCCTGTACGGCGTCTGTGTCTATGTCTTTGGTTCCAAGTTAACAATGTTAAAAATGACGAGTTCCCCGGTTTACTGCACTAACCTCCACTTAGAAAGCTTGCAAACCTGTCGGATATCCTCGTAAAAATCTCCATCAATCTCGTTGTTATCCGTAGTTCTTCATATTTAGTTACTGCCTCCGATCCTCTTCTGTTTATTTGAGTAACTTCTGATTCAAAAGAAGCACTGCTTTTATTACCATTTATTGCAGAATCCATCTTAGACAAACTCTTGAGAAGCTCCTCATCTTCCTCCAAGCTGTCTGCAAGTGTGCTCAGTCCAGCACCTCGAACCTCAAGAGTCCATGTATCAAATCCTTGCGAAGACATGTACCGAGCAAATGAAGACTGAACACAAACAACATGCACTTAGTAAATTGATCCTAGGCTACACTATTGTCACAGAGAGTGTAATAACATCCATGCTTATTGCTTAAGATTTGAATTTAAATGGTACAATTTTTACATCTGAACAGGTTTTAAATTGCAGTCTGCAAGGCCGCAATTGCGGACACAACGACACAGTTTTTGGAGAATATGTGACTGCATCATATCTGTAATTGCAGCCACATCAGGTGCAAGTTTTAGTAATTTTATGCAATATCAAGTACCGCAACATGAAGAAGGATCATAACATTACTGCAAACGCAGCCGCAATTTAAAGTGACAGCATCATGCCACGAGACTAATGTTTTACAATTGTGAAATGGATTTAATTCATATACACCACCGTTGTACAATTTTTTTTACGATGTTAGCCAATCACGAAACTACATGTCATAAATATGGTTTGACTTTCTCTCAACTACCTTAAAAGTCACTCATACAATAAACTTTTATTGATTGATGGGGTAATAAACTTTTTCGGCTATTAAACTCTTGTGAAATGGATAAATTTGAATCACAGGCATACCCTAAAACCAAAACAAGTTTTGTGGTTTTGCAAAGGAAGAAACATTCACCTCAGGAGAGAGATCATAGCCAACAGCATTGGTAGCAACTCCTGACAATAACAAAAGTGGATGATTCCTCAAAGGAGCCTGCACAATGCATTCAAAAGCTTATACCTTTACCAAAACTCTAACAAATTCACCTTGGAATTTCAAGACAGATAATGCAATATTGCTACAAAAAATTATTACTTGGAAAGGAACTTTTTTCACTATTTTTTCTTCTTCTTTTCTTAAGACACATTAATGCAATTCATAAGGTACTAAGGATAATTCACCAAAAAAAACTGTATTTAGAGAACCAAAAGTGAATCTTTTTTCATAGGTTTTCGATTAAAGCGGAAATTGAAAGATTCAAAGATACCCAGAAGATATATCATTGCAATGCAAAAAGGGTATCCAAAGAAAACGAAAACTTGAGAACTTGTGAAGAAAAACGAAACCTTAGGAGAAGGAAGGTAACGCCACAGAGCGAGTTTCCAATCGGAGTTTGAAACAGAAATACGGTGAAGTTCGTCGGCGGTGCATATCGATCGGCGGCTGTCACTTTTATTCTCCGAATGTACCGCCGCAGGCCTCGCCGGAAACCCCCGCCGGCAGTAAATGCGCGACGGTACGGGTCGTGTTTCGTATTTCGGGTCGGGTCGCGGTGGGTCGGTGTAATAGACTCCGGCGCCAATGCCGTTGAGAAGCATTATTTTTTTTAGTATTTTTTTTTTGCTTTTCTTTTTTTAAGGGGATGTTTGGTAAGTTGTTTGGATTTTTTTAAACTTTAAACGGATACATATAAATGAAGATGAGAAGGATAAGCCAGGGGAACAAACAACCATGGCGTCCAAAATTGCAAATTGTGCTCTTGATTTTCTTATGACATTAAAGGAAAAAATATAGAAATATTTGTAATAAGATTTCATCTTGTTTGTACTACTTTTTTTTGCATAAAAAATATTTTTCTATTGGAAATTTTATATTTTTTATTATTAAATGGAAAATTTTATTTATTAGTAAAAACTAATTTCAGTATATAACGTGCCGTATGATGTCTTCTATTTATTTTGATAAATCCAAAATAAGTTTGAATGAATATATATTCTTTTTGGTTACCTTGTTAATTTGAATGAATATTTTTTGATTTAGACTATTGCTATTTTTTTTCAAGACCAACAGATAGTTTGTCCACGGCAAGAATTCAGCTTGACAACATTGTGTCGTCGACCCCTTGTGTCCCATGGTTGATTAACTCACTAGGCCAACGATATTGGTTTTTTTTTGTCAAGACCAGAGTATCTACCGTCGAACAAAGTGACTAATCTCTTCGCTGGATTGGATGCACTTGTTTGAATAATATTTAATTAGGCTCCTAAAATATTTTATTATAATTAACTTATTATATCATCTTTAAAAAAATATCATTTAGGTGTCAAAAAATTTGAACTGTTTACTGAAATATAATTAACTGAGTTATATCATTTTTATTTAATTTTTTTGTTTTAAACTAAATCGCGTTGAGATGTAATGCATGTTGGCATGACGTGAAGCAACTATTAAGCTAATTTCTTAGAGAAGACTAACTAGGGAATGACGTGAAACAACTCAATAAGCTAATTGAACAAGTGTGCATGTTGGCATGACGTGAAGCAACTACTAAGCTAATTCAATAAACTACTAATAACTTTTTGAAGTTATTAGTAGTTTATTTATTATTTCAAATAAGGTAAATGTTAATTGTAGGTAAAGTTATTTCGAGAGACACTTGTCATGATCTCTCTCATTAAGAAGTTATTTTCTTTACCTATAAATACTTGTAAGACAATTGTAATCAAGGTGGTTGGAACTTGTAAAGACCCTATATGTAGTCCACGACGACGCTCACAGATCGATGGGTCACTACAACGTTCCCAACCAAACCATTTCAATTTAGTATTTTCTTTCATGTTTCTCCATTTATTTTCTATGTTTTTCCTGCTAAGAAGATTCATGATGTTCTCTTCTTCTTAGGTTTGATTTCCGTGTTTCTTCTAAGCACATTTTTAATATTTTATCTTCGAATTTATTCACGTTATCCATTTAGAATCTCTGATTCGTTTGGTGATGTAAATGAATTGCTATTTACTATTTTGAATTCTACTCACTTTATCCATCTAGAATCTTTGATTCGTTTGTATTGTGAATGAATTCTTTTGTCTTCTTTCTTTAAACCTGTTATCACAGTACCTTCTTGACCGGGAGACTCCCATTTTCGGTTTATCTTAATTGTTTGTTGATGAAGTATTATAATATAAATAGAGAGAATTAATTCTCCCTCCACTACCCCTCCCCATTTCTTAGAATCCAAGAATTGCACATTCACAATAAATATGTGAAGATGCTACAACAAAGTATATCATATCTCCCTTTAAGACTTTGCTTTCAATAAAATATGCTATATAAACAAAAAGTCATGTGTTAATTCAGGTGCCAAAAATGTCAGTCAAAACTGCTTGTCAAAATCTGTAGATCTTAATCTACAGCTAGATCTTGCACACACTGCATGCATGTATTCTTTCTAATTAATACACATCACATGTCCTCTTTTTCTCTCTCTATTTTTTTTGTCTCTCAAATAAAATTATAATACTTCAATATCTCTATCTCTACTCTATCACTCTCACATTAAAACTAACCCTCTCTTTCCTCATTATTAATTATTTTGGATCAACGCTAAACTTTGAGTGGTGAGATATAAAAGGGAATAGGTTATTTAAATACAGAAATGTGATGTTGGTTTTGCAGATCAAGAGAAGACAAAATTAACTGACTGTCAAGTGATTCATGTCTGCAAACAATATAATAAAATGTAAAAAAGAAATAAAAAAAGGTTCCTCCATGAAATTAATGGCAACAACTTGCCTTATTCAACTGAGTAACTATAATAACAAGAAAAGCTAGGTATGCAAAATATGATCTTACATGTAATTCATCTTCATATAGACAAAAAGAAATAAACCATTATCTGGTACTTATTTTTTTCTGTTAATAAGTAATCTCCATATGTTAATCATTAGAGAGTAAAATGTCCATCTAGGATTTAAATTCCTTGCATTCATATAATCACGCAGATGCCGATTCGAACCATTCGATCACTATCAAATGACTCACATTCCGACTTTGTATTTTCAACTCGATTTACCAAAGTTGGAACGTGAGTCATTCATTCTTAATCAGACAGTCCAGATCGCATGACTGCATCGAATGCACAAAACCTTAAGGAATCCAAATCCATCCAACTAATCCCCCACACTAACCTCAATTTGCCTGATTGATTGGTTTATACTTTTGAAGCACCGACATAGACATGGACACCAGACGCGACACAGACACTGGTTTTAATTTAAAAAATGAAAGTAATTGAAGTGTCAATGTCGATGTCGCTTTCCAGACACGTGTTCATCCTGAAGTGTCGGTGCTTTAGAGGTTTACACCGGCTGAGAAGTTCTGTTTTGCTGCTGAATATTATCTGCAGGAAATTGTTTAGAAGCATCTGATAATGCAGCTGCAGCTGCAGCTGGTGTCATAGATTGATACTGAGTAATCAAAGGAGCATTACTTTGTTGTTGTTGCTGTTGTGTATAATATCCTTGTTCTTGAACAGGACCACCATATTCATAACCATAATTAGTAGTAGCACTAGAAGGAGCTACATTAATAGCCTGTGGTTGATGATGATATTGTTGCAAACCAACATATTGTTGTTGATACTGATTAGAAGGAATTTGAACAAATGTAGAATTTGATGCCACATTGGTAGGTGGAGTTGACTTAGTAGGATAAATAGGTGGTGTAGCAGCTGAGGCTATAGCATTAGGATCAGATAAATTATGTTGTAATGTCATGTTATATTGTTGTGGTTGACCAACTGGCATAACATAAACAGGATATTGTTGTTGATTAATAGGATGTTGTGATTGTGGAGCATAAACTTGATAGTAAGATGAAACTGGTACTTGATTTGTGGTTGTTGGGTGGTGAATGTAATGAGTATTGGAATGAACAAATTGTTGTTGTTGAGGTTGTTGGAGTTGTTGATTTTGATCTATTTGTTGAGGTAATATGTAACTTGAATCTTGAATTTGTTGTATTGTAGGAATATTATCAGATAGTTCATTCTTGGCATTTGGTAATGCATGAGATTGAGATCTGTTGTCTATATGTGTAGCTTGGACTTGTGGTTCTTGATGGTAAACAATTTTGGAGAAAGAATTTGTTGATGCAATACTACTATTATCACTGAAAAGTATTAACCAAAAACACACATTAATATCCATCACATTAATTAAACATTGTAAGAACTTAACTTTTGTTTAAAAGAACACTATATCATTGACTAGATTAACATTAAAAACACATATTAATATCCCCTTCAATTGAATTAAAAATTGTAAGAACTTCACTTTTCTTTGAAACTCTTAGAATTTGGGATCAGATTTGTGTGTAGTCGCTTTTGCATGCTGTCATACAGTCAACAAGCTCCAGACTGTCCAATGTTAATCGGATGGGCTAGATTTCAAATTCAAGACTTTATATGAAACAAAAATTCAAAATTGTTCTTAAAATATGAATGTCTGATCTTAACCGAACGACTCTAGAGTCTAGACTGATCGACTGCACGACGACAAATAAATTCCAACTGTACCTATACTAGAATCTGGGTTGAGCCTAACTCAATTCAAAACTGTTCTTAAAATATGGACTGTCCAATCTTACTCGGACGATTCAGAACTGACCGACTGCACACAAATTTCAACTGCACCTAATCCAAATTCTAGAATTCAGGTTGGGCCTAACTCAATCCTACAAAATCGGCTTGTAGAGTGAGAGATGTCTCTCATTTACAAATTCTTTTTCAAACCATATCACATATATCACATCTGAGGTGTAACTCTTTACAAAAAACAACACTATCATTGACTAGATTAAAACCATTATGAGCTGAACAAAAATAATGAAATAAATAAACTAAAAAGAAACAAATCATAAATTCATAATACCTTGTAACTGAATCTGGAGAAGGCACACTCAAACCAGCATTAGTTCTAGGTTGCATAAGCTGCAAAGGTAAAGGTGGTTTTCTTGAACCAACAAGTGCTCCATGATCTGATCTTTCATCATCAGAAACAACCCTATTGAAATTATCACTAGTAGTAACCACTCCAGCTGAAGCCATAGTCACTACTGAAGGAACTGCAGGCATAACCACACCAGAAGAAACAACATATCCATCATCTGGTTTCATTCCATTTGTAGAAAATGTCATCTGAGCAAATTGTTCTTCCACCATCCCAACTTTCTTCTCTTGTTGAACTCGAACCCGAATCGGAGGCAAATTCGCCATAGAAGAAGAACTATTCTCTAGCATAGGTGACCCAGGTGTTGAATTCACATTAATATCAGAAACATTCTTAAACTTGTTGTTATTGCTGTTGTTATCATGCAGAATTAAAGACTCTGCCACTGTCCCCTGAGCTTCCAAGTTATTGCTTGAAGCACTAGCAGGAACACCATCAAGATTCACAAAAGAATCCCCTACAGCAGAATCTGAAACACCTCTTGGAAGAATCCCTGAATTATTAAGTGCATCAACAAACCATGTTTCTGATTTTGCATCATCAAGTAGAGATCCCATTGAAAGAGTTGACTCTGGTTTTGTGAAGAACAAGAATACTCTGAGTCTTGAAGATGAAGGTTTGATAGCTAAACGATCATATTCTTCAACCATGTTATCAAGATCTTCATCTGTTGTTACTGTGATGAGGTTGTCAAGGTCTTCATTAGGTAGCTGGTATTTGAGAGTAAAGGGTCTTCCATTAAGAATTGTTCGCGAAAGGCGCGAACAGAGTTCTTTCAGGGAAGAATGACGGTCCACCACGACGATTCGGGTGTCTCCGCCTATGTAAGAGAGGGATTTGTCGTGGGGGCGGGGCATGATATGGCCGCCGTAGCTGCACATGAGCCGGAGCTTTGCGCCCGGGACAGCCTGGAGGGACTCATCATTCATCGGTTCGCCTATGCGAGCTCGTGGCAGTGGTGGTTGTGGTTGCAGTTGCAGTTGCAGTTGTGATTGTGTTGATGATAAGGACTCGACCGAGTCGGGGTAGGTTTGTTGGATCGTGTTAGGGGGAGCATTGACAATAGAGAAGGGTTGAGTATCCATTAGAAATAGTGATTTATGGAGCGGAATGGAATGAAGCGAAACGTTTTATCACTCTGCTTATTTTGGTGCAGAGTGATAACAGAGGAGAAACAGAGTAAGTAAGAGTTGATGCTAATATTGGAGCAGAGTGATAACAGAGAAGAAACAGAGTAAGTGGGAATTGATATTCTTATAGATTGAGTTACAATACAAGTGGGATATTATTCCTTCTTTATTTTTCTTTTTATGTAACTTTATATATGAAAAGTAACCAAAATGAGATACCTCATAATTGGCAAATAAAGATTACCACCACTCTGTTACAACTTGATTAGAGCTGTATTTAGTACCATCCAGCTTTTGCCTATGTATTACATTACAAGTTTCAAGGATCAATAAGAAGTGAAAATTAAAGGAAAAACTTGAAAAATAAATTTGCTTGAGATCCAATCAAGTAAAGTGTCTCAGGATGACTTGAATTTAATATTTTGCTTTCATTAAGAGATGATGGGCATCATTTTCATTTTCAATGTTAATATTTTCATTTGGCCTCTTGTGTAATTCTTTTAACTCCAAGCTTAGGTGCAAGTAGTTAATATGCTCTATCTAAAGGGGTGAACTCGACTAATGTCCGAGTTCAATCGTCGGTAATAGAACAAATTGAGTCAGATTTTACTTACCTCCCGGTTGAACTCCAGATTATTCAGGACTACTTTCCCCTAGACACTGGAGTTGTCTAAACAAAAAAAATTGATACAAAAGGAAAGATTTTAGGAAAAGTACACATGTGAGTTTTAGATGTAATGTTTTTCACCAATGGTTTCGTGTAGTAACCTTCCTTGGTTAGTACCTCTAAACCTTCTTTGACCTTATTCACAAGTATCAAGAGGAAATGCGCTCTAACTAATCAAGAGTTCAGACTCAGACATGTTTTATCTTTGAGGATTGAACCCGAGTACTAGTCAAATTTATCCCTTTAAATGAAGTGTGTTAACTACTCGCATTTAAGTTTAAAGTTAAAAATGAAGTCAACTCTTATACTGATTTTCAGATTAATGTACAAACTTGTTTATGATTTCTTGCAATAATCATATATATGTGCAGCTGAGTAGAAGTGAGATCAAATTTGTGTGAATGGAATTAAATAGTATCTCATAATCAAAATTACATATATTTGATAAAATAGTAAAGTTTTAACCGTATTTCCTTTGACTCACATGAATGCAAGATTTGTCTGCTTATACCTTTTAAAATTGCTTATCTGGATATTCTCCCTTGGTGTAAGGAAAATGAATGAAGTAGCACAACACATGCACATGCGGTTCTATTGGTACTTGTGCATACACTGCAAATTTACAGCTTGAATTGGCTGGCTATAATTTCAATCCACACCGTTTTGAGGTTTTTGTCCTTTTGAGAAGGGTATGCTTGAGAATAACACAACCCAAGAGAGCAACTATAGGAGAGAGTAACATGGTCAACATGAAAATATGGCTACTTGGTACCTTTAGTGCTTCATTTTTATATTTATTCAAGTTGTGTCACATAGTTAGAGAGACCCTCTTATTTTATAATAAAAAAGTCACATTCAATTATTGGTTCTCACATAGTCACATTCATCGGTTGAAGACTTTGATTAGTAATTTATTTTTCTTTTTGAATGTTTAAAGCTTAGCTAAAATTTTCATTTCCTAACTCCAGATTTAAGTGAGTAGTTAACGCACTCCATTTAAAAGGATAGATTCAAATGATATCTGGGTCCAATTCTCGATGATAAAATAAATTGGAGTAAAACTTTAATTACCACTCGACTGAACTTCGATTAGTCAGAACTCATTTTCCCTAAACACCGGAGTAGGGTCAAAGACTTTAGGAAAAAATGTTCATTTCCTTAAAAAAAACTAAAATTTTCATTAAGATTATGCGTAGGTATAAAGAAAATGATTAATTATGCTAATTTTTATAGAAAAAAATATGGTAGGACTAAAACACCTTTACACTATCAACTCATTAATACTCCCATTTTTCTCTGTTGAAGCAAAAACACGGTTGTTGATACATTGAGAAGTGAAATAGGTGAGAAATGAGTCATAGATTTCTTAGAAGTACCAACAAAAATTGATGAGATTAAAGTTGGTGGAAGCAAAGTGTCATAGTAAATAAGGATATTGTTGGAAAATAATAATAAATGTTATATTAATATTCTAAAATGACAAATAATTTGAGACGGAGAAAAATAGCCAACAAGACACTTAAAATGAATCAGAGGGAGTGAAATTTAATTTTTATCATATCAATCGTATCTTTTGTGCTAGTTTCTTTTTTAATAAAGTCAATTGTGTTCATTTCTAACAATTCTCTTAATTGATTTATATATTTGGCTTAAATGCACTTTTGGTCCCCCTATTTTACTAAATGTGCAATTTTGATCCCTCTATTTTTTGGGTAATTTTGGTCCACCTATTTTACTAAATGCTTAATTTTGGTCCCCCTTTTATTTTTGTGCAATTTTGGTCCCATTGTTTTACTAAATGCGCAATTTTGATCCCTATTATAGAAAATGATTTTATTATTTAAAATAAATAAATTATTTTATATTTTAATATATAATTTAAAATAAATAAAGTATTCTTATATTTTATATTTTAAATACTTAACTATTTATTTTAAAAAAAAATTATTTAATTATCTAAAATAAATAAGTTATTTTTATATTTTATATTTTAAATAGTTAAATATTTATTTAAAAAATAGAAAATTATTTAAGTATCTAAAATAATAAGCTATTTTTATATTTTATATTTTAAGTAGTTAAATTTAAATATTTATTTAAAAATATAAATTAAAATAATAAAATAGGGGGACCAAATCATTTATTTTAAACAGTAAATTATTTTTATATTTTAAAACGTAAAATATAAAAATATTTTATTTATTTTAAATAATTAAATAATTTTCTATAGTAGTGGGATCAAAATTGTGTATTTAGTAAAATAAGGGGATTAAAATTGCACAAAAAAAATAAAGGGATCAAAATTGCATATTTAATAAAATAGGGGGACCAAAATTGTCCAAAAAAATAGGGTGACTAAAATTGCACAATTTATAAAAAGTGCATTTAAACTTATATATTTTGGTCTTAAATAAAAAGTCGTGTTGAATCTCAAATAATCATAGTTTTGACGATATAATCCATTTAAGTGAATACGAATGCTCTATTCACAAAACTTGAATCCAAACAATTTTTCTTAAAAGGAATTAAGTGCCTCATCACTTGAACTTGGCATATGGCTTCATCTATATATATATATATATATATATATATATATATATATATATATATATATATATATATATATATATACCAAAAATGTACAGTGGGCAAGCAGCGGAGGAGAGGATCGGTGAATACAGAGTTTTGTACAATAAAAGGAGGAAAATTATTGTATATATGTTAAGCTTGTTGTTTACAAGAGAGAGAGGTCCCTTTATATAGAGAACCAGAGGCTTACTATTTAAGCCGGTAAAAAGCTACTGTTACATTAGGTAGCCGGTACAAAAAAGACAAACTTGCATTATTAATGCCGGGTACGCTTTGTGGGCCCCATAGGCGCATTAATAAAAAAGTAAATGACAAAAGCTTAAAATAAAATCAAAGACTTTAATAAAAGCAGATATTCTGTTTTTGCTAAGTAGCCGACAGCATCATTTCTGGCTTGGCATTATGTGAATTATTGGCTTGGTGGCAGACACCTTCATAGTTGACGGTGCCCACTTACTTTGGATTCTTCCCTTTTGCTTGATGGGTCATTGATTGGATCATTGCATCCCAGAAGTCTTCTGGAGTGGGATCCTCTTCTGCTTGGGATTCCCCTGCTAGACATTCAAAAGTATTTGAATCTATTGATCCTTGAGATGAGCTGGTTTTCATTGGTACAGCTTCGTTTTTGACTGGAAATGTTTTGAAAAATTGATTTTTCATATGGTCTAGAGTTCTGACCATTATTTCTTCTTCCGATTCATTTGGGTGTCTTTTTTGAAAATAATCTTTAAAGTTGGCTATTGAGAGTTGCTGGGATTCTGGTTTTTTAGTTTCATTATTTTTATCTTCAGCTATGGCTGTTTCAACTTTGGCTTCCATAATTTGGATGTCTTCGGTACTCATTTTACTCCACCATTTATAGAAGAAATTTCTCCTTAAGACTGGGATATTAAATTTATCCTTAGATATTGTAATAGTCCATCTCCAGATCCATGGGATTTGGAATTTAATGAAATATAGGCAAGGACATTGTCCGGTGATTAATTTGTTGGATGCTACCTTTAAAATTAAAGGACTATTGATGCACCAATTATCATATAAATCTAGTAGATCTTCAGGCAAAATTTCTAAAGAAGGGCCAAATTTCGACCACCAATGGTAAAACCAATTTGGTACAGGCTTATTAAGCACTTCTGGATTAATGCTGAAGAACCAGGAATGCTTGTTCTTAGGATTTTGATAGTAAAATGCCAATGAAAAGGCTTGAATATAGTCCCAATAATTGAAGTAAATATATTTACCTTCAGCAATTTTTATTGCCTTCTCTCCATTTGGATTTAATCCCCATTCTCTGGGTAGAAGGATTTTATTGATATGGCACTTACTGAAGTTTATAAAACTTTCAGGATTATTATTCTGGTAATGGTGTGTAATAGTTACTGATTCAGTAACTGATAATAATATTTCAAGATTGGGTCTGGATTTTCCATAAAGTCCAGGGTATCCCCTATTTTCGAGATACCTTGTCTTGATTGACCATCCATCATTTGGGGTCATGTTGATATCCTCATCATCAATGAACATGATGTCCTCTGTGATGGGATTTTCGAAGTATTCTGTTACTTCTTGAGGAGAGTCATTGACTGCTACCTCTTTGTAAGATGTTGTCTTACCTGATGAGGAAGAAGGTATATCTTCTTTCCTTGGTGGTGCAGGCAATTGCTGCATATTTCTTGTCCTGTTATGGTAGACAGTAGTCCAATCTCCTATTAGAGGGATGTTTGGTTCTTGGTAAGGTGGCATATTGCTACTCCTACCTCCTCGGCCACGGTTATACCCGCGTCCTCTTCCCCTATTAGGGGTTGTCATTCTCCCTGCAAGAATTCACGTGTCAGATAATCAGCGAGGGAATTATTTTCCCCTTTTATATATTGTATCTCAAATTCAAAAGTAGATAATTGAGCTTGCCAACTGGCAAAGATTTGTTTTGCCACTAGGTTCTTGACATCTTTTTCAATAATGGATTTAGCAGAACTACAATCAATCCTGAGAAGGAATTTTTGATTTAATAAATCATCCTGAAATTTGGAAATACATTTTATAATGGAAAGCATTTCTTTCTCAATAGTCGAATAGTTTGATTGAGTTGGGTTCCATTTACCCGAAGTAAACCTTACTAGGATCTCTTTAGAGTTCCCAGGGTTAACTTGTTTTAAGATGCCTCCATAGCCTAAATTAGAAGCATCGATCAGTTTCGACAATTTTAAAATATTTAGGGTTTGCTAAGTTCAGACAAGGCAAACACTTTACTTTACTTTTAATTCTTTGGACGGCCTGGGAGTGCTTTTCTGTCCATGGTCCTGGATTCTTCCTAAGCCTATTATATAAAATAGCTGTATCTTTGGCTAAATTTTCGTAATAATCTGAAATATAATTTAAACTTCCTCAAAATCTTTGAAGTTGTTTCTTTTCAGAAATATCATTGGGAAAATTTTGAGCAAACTCTATGCTTCTATTAATAGGAACAATTGTTCCCTGGTCTATTTCATGACCCAAAAACCTGATTTTGGTTTGGAACAATTTCATTTTTGGAGCTGATATTACCAGCCCATTATGTTTGACCAAACCTTTGAAGGTTTTTAGATGTTTCATGTGCTGATCTATGGACCTGGAAAAGATTAAAACATCATCAATATAAACTATTACGAATTCAGAATAGGGGTTGAAGATATCATTCATGATATTCTGGAATTCAGAAGGGGCATTTTTTAACCCAAAAGGAAGAACGTTCCATTCGAAATGCCCAAAGGGCACTGTGAAAGCAGTTTTATATTTATCTGTTTCATTAATTTGGATCTGCCAATAGCCTGATTTCATATTGAATTTAGAAAAAACTAAGGCATCGCTTAGTCTGTCTAGTAAATCCTTTTTGTTAGGAATAGGGTACCTAATCCATTTTAGGACTTTGTTGAGAGGTTTATAGTTTATAACCAACCTGGGAACACCTCTTTCTTTTTCAGCGTTTTTATTGACATAAAAAGTTGTGCAGCTCCAAGGGGACTTAGAATTTCTAATTAATCTTTTTTCCAAAAGGGAGTTTATTTCTTTTTTACATAAATCCAGATATTCTCTGTTCATCTGGGCAGGCCTAGCTTTAGTAGGGATTTGATTTTCATTAAAATCATCTAGGTAGGGCAAAGTTATGACATGTTGCTTCCTGTCCCAGAAAGCATTAGGTAGGTCATTGCAGACCTGAGAGAGGAATTGTTGTTCTATGACCCTGATCTGTTTCCTAATATCGTTTTTATTAAGCTGCTTACCTACATTGAGTGAGTCTAATTCTTCTTTGAGAAAACACAGTTGTTTTTCTTTATTGAGAAGGATATCTTTAACTTCATTTAGCATCCTGGTATGGGGATCAGTAATAAATTCAAACAAGATTTTTTTGTTATCAATAATAGTAGTGATACCTTTCTGGTCCACATTAACAATAGGCATGATATTATGCAAAAAAGGGGGTCCCTAGTATTATTCTATGAGTTAAATTTTTGACTAGAATGAAGGACAACAATTTTGATTACAAACGTATGCATTAGAAAGTTTATACTTAACTTGTAGTTTGTCTCCCCCAGCCTGAGTAAGGGCTTGAGAGGTTTTTGAAAAGTATTTTGTGGGGATTATTCCCTCTTGAATACAATTTAGATCTGCTCCGCTATCAATGAGAGCAATCTCATTTTCCAAAATAAAACTTCTATTAATAACTAGAGTTATTTTCACAAACCATTTCTGTGAAGTTACTCGGTCCAAAAGAGACAAATATTTATTATCACTATCAGAAGGGGTTTTTTCAACCTCTCCATGGTTTTCTAACAGAGTTATTCTTTGAGATAGGATATTATTATCCTTTTTGATTTGGGAGATGTCACTTTTCAAGAGATTTATTTCCCTTCTTAAATCTGTAGTGGAAACGGGGGCTTCTTTAATATGGGATTGCCTGAATCTAGACATTACCTCACTTATCTGGTAAGGTGCTTCTATGACCAAAGGGGATTCCCTTTTAGAATTTTCCTTGATAAGGACATCTATCATTTTTCTTTTCAGATTATTATCTGAAATTAACTCCAAAGCTTTTAAAGCTTCGTCTTGCTCAGTAGTTAAAACATTTAACCCATTCATATGTACAATGGATTTCCAGTAATTTAATTCATTACATTCACAATCATTGTTGTCCTAAGAAGAGGAATCAGAAGAGGATTCATAAATGATTCCTATATCTTCGTTTGAGGATTCTATTTCTGATTCAGAAGTGACTAATAGAACCTTTTCTAACTGAGCTCGTAATTGCTCGTCCTTAATCTCATTAAGGGCCTTTTTAGTCCAACATTGATTGGCATAATGGCCAACCTTACCGCACTTATGGCAGGTTACATCAATCCTCTTGGCCTTTCTCTTTCCTTTTGTTTGAAAGGCCTTTTCTCTAGGTTTGTTTTTAAAAAACTTCCTTCTATTTTTCTTTTTGTAGGAGGATTTATAAAATTCCTTTGAATTATCTTTAAGACTCTTATAGGGTCTATGTCTTCCTATTTTTTGCTTCTTTTTATTAATTCCGGGGGACTTGTCCATATCAAAAGCAAATTGTTCGCAAAATTCACCTAATTGGTGTTTTTCAGATAATTTCTGCTTTTTTAATTGGTTTTTCAGCTTTATGTCATTACATAAAGATAACCATTCGTTAATACAACTACTGATGATTTGGCCATAGGTTAGGTAAACATGGTTAATATTTATACCGTCATTCTTAATTCTTAAAGACTGACGTACCTTTTCAGCAAATAAATAAGGTAACCCATCCACGAATTTGGACTTCCAGTGGATAGAATTGGGGTTATTTAATTGAAAAACTCTTGATAAAAAAGTATCCTTATACCATCTAAAATGGGTTAAAGAAGGACACCTTAAATTTTGGAGGAGAGTTTGTAATTTTTCTCCTATAGGGATATTGGTCCCTACAAAATGTTGTAAGATAGAGAGACATAAGGTATACACTGCATCTTCTTCACCAGTGGTAGAAGTAGCGGTGATAGTACCTTCTTCAATTTTAATTTCTTTTTTGTGAGAAAGAATTTCTTTCTTTTGGGTATCTGTGAGATAATGATCCCACCAGCCTCTTAGCTGGCCGACAAATCCAGTGGCTATGAAGGAGGCTATTGAGCTATCGAAATTTCCATGCTGTTTACAAACAGTGGAATACATGATCATTCTCTGTATCGTGTCTATTAATTGTTTATCATTTAAATCGTCAATATTCCATTCATATATGGATTTTCCTGAATAAGAATTTTGGAAAGGCTCATTTTCTTCAAAAAGTAAGTCCTGTGGTGAAGGTCTTTTGTAATAGTATTTTTCGAAAGACTTATTGGTGTATATAGGGTTGATCCCCACTTCTTTATTAAGGTCTTGGTTGCTAAATATTTTAGCTAATTCCTCAATATCGCTAATACCTTCACTTTCTTCAGAAATATGTGAGGTATCTTCCGAAGTATCTCTGTGAGATAGGACATTTAAACGTAAATCCTTTAACTTTTGTTCAAGGATATGGGTGAATTCATTATTATTATTATTATCCATTTTAAAACCCTCTATTGATATGGGAGGTTGGATAATGGGAGTCTCAGTAACTATGGGAATAGTTTCTGTCAGTTTTTCTTTGCCCAAATGTTCCAAGATTAACTTCTGTTGAGCAATTTGTTTTTCGGCTAATTCCTTTAGGCATAATAAGTCCTTTTCTAAAGAGACAAATTGTTCTCCTAAGCACATAAGGAAAGCATTAGTGTAATTTTGGGACCTAATTATGGAGTTTAACTCTCTAATGGTAACTTGGTTTTGTTCTACCTTTTGTAAGGTAAGGAAAGCCTTGGCTTCAGCATTTTGGCCAAGAGTTATGGCCTGTTTGGGAGGAAACGGGGAGACTATTTTATCTCCATCTACAGTTTGCCATGAATTGGACTGTAAGACTAGAATTTCTTCATTAATTTTGCTAATAAAATAGGTTATAAACCATTTAACAAAGGGAACATAGTTCTGTGTTATGGTCAACTCTCTATAGTAGTTCTGGAGTTAGAGAAAAGGACTTATTATGGGCAACAGAAGTTAATCTTGGAACATTTGGGCAAAGAAAAACTGACAGAAACTATTCCCATAGTTACTGAGACTCCCATTATCCAACCTCCCATATCAATAGAGGGTTTTAAAATGGATAATAATAATAATAATGAATTCACCCGTATCCTTGAACAAAAGTTAAAGGATTTACGTTTAAATGTCCTATCTCACAGAGATACTTCGGAAGATACCTCACATATTTCTGAAGAAAGTGAAGGTATTAGCGATATTGAGGAATCAGCTAAAATATTTAGCAACCAAGACCTTAATAAAGAAGTGGGGATCAACCCTATATACACCAATAAGTATTTCGAAAAATACTATTACAAAAGACCTTCACCACAGGACTTACTTTTTGAAGAAAATGAGCCTTTCCAAAATTCTTATTCAGGAAAATCCATATATGAATGGAATATTGACGATTTAAATGATAAACAATTAATAGACACGATACAGAGAATGATCATGTATTCCACTGTTTGTAAACAGCATGGAAATTTCGATAGCTCAATAGCCTCCTTCATAGCCACTGGATTTGTCGGCCAGCTAAGAGGCTGGTGGGATCATTATCTCACAGATACCCAAAAGAAAGAAATTCTTTCTCACAAAAAAGAAATTAAAATTGAAGAAGGTACTATCACCGCTACTTCTACCACTGGTGAAGAAGATGCAGTGTATACCTTATGTCTCTCTATCTTACAACATTTTGTAGGGACCAATATCCCTATAGGAGAAAAATTACAAACTCTCCTCCAAAATTTAAGGTGTCCTTCTTTAACCCATTTTAGATGGTATAAGGATACTTTTTTATCAAGAGTTTTTCAATTAAATAACCCCAATTCTATCCACTGGAAGTCCAAATTCGTGGATGGGTTACCTTATTTATTTGCTGAAAAGGTACGTCAGTCTTTAAGAATTAAGAATGACGGTATAAATATTAACCATGTTTACCTAACCTATGGCCAAATCATCAGTAGTTGTATTAACGAATGGTTATCTTTATGTAATGACATAAAGCTGAAAAACCAATTAAAAAAGCAGAAATTATCTGAAAAACACCAATTAGGTGAATTTTGCGAACAATTTGCTTTTGATATGGACAAGTCCCCCGGAATTAATAAAAAGAAGCAAAAAATAGGAAGACATAGACCCTATAAGAGTCTTAAAGATAATTCAAAGGAATTTTATAAATCCTCCTACAAAAAGAAAAATAGAAGGAAGTTTTTTAAAAACAAACCTAGAGAAAAGGCCTTTCAAACAAAAGGAAAGAGAAAGGCCAAGAGGATTGATGTAACCTGCCATAAGTGCGGTAAGGTTGGCCATTATGCCAATCAATGTTGGACTAAAAAGGCCCTTAATGAGATTAAGGACGAGCAATTACGAGCTCAGTTAGAAAAGGTTCTATTAGTCACTTCTGAATCAGAAATAGAATCCTCAAACGAAGATATAGGAATCATTTATGAATCCTCTTCTGATTCCTCTTCTTCGGACAACAATGATTGTGAATGTAATGAATTAAATTACTGGAAATCCATTGTACATATGAATGGGTTAAATGTTTTAACTACTGAGCAAGACGAAGCTTTAAAAGCTTTGGAGTTAATTTCAGATAATAATCTGAAAAGAAAAATGATAGATGTCCTTATCAAGGAAAATTCTAAAAGGGAATCCCCTTTGGTCATAGAAGCACCTTACCAGATAAGTGAGGTAATGTCTAGATTCAGGCAATCCCATATTAAAGAAGCCCCCGTTTCCACTACAGATTTAAGAAGGGAAATAAATCTCTTGAAAAGTGACATCTCCCAAATCAAAAAGGATAATAATATCCTATCTCAAAGAATAACTCTGTTAGAAAACCATGGAGAGGTTGAAAAAACCCCTTCTGATAGTGATAATAAATATTTGTCTCTTTTGGACCGAGTAACTTCACAGAAATGGTTTGTGAAAATAACTCTAGTTATTAATAGAAGTTTTATTTTGGAAAATGAGATTGCTCTCATTGATAGCGGAGCAGATCTAAATTGTATTCAAGAGGGAATAATCCCCACAAAATACTTTTCAAAAACCTCTCAAGCCCTTACTCAGGCTGGGGGAGACAAACTACAAGTTAAGTATAAACTTTCTAATGCATACGTTTGTAATCAAAATTGTTGTTTACCAACATCCTTCATTCTAGTCAACAATTTAACTCATAGAATAATACTAGGGACCCCCTTTTTTGCATAATATCATGCCTATTGTTAATGTGGACCAGAAAGGTATCACTACTATTATTGATAACAAAAAAATCTTGTTTGAATTTATTACTGATCCCCATACCAGGATGCTAAATGAAGTTAAAGATATCCTTCTCAATAAAGAAAAACAACTGTGTTTTCTCAAAGAAGAATTAGACTCACTCAATGTAGGTAAGCAGCTTAATAAAAACGATATTAGGAAACAGATCAGGGTCATAGAACAACAATTCCTCTCTCAGGTCTGCAATGACCTACCTAATGCTTTCTGGGACAGGAAGCAACATGCCATAACTTTGCCCTACCTAGATGATTTTAATGAAAATCAAATCCCTACTAAAGCTAGGCCTGCCCAGATGAACAGAGAATATCTGGATTTATGTAAAAAAGAAATAAACTCCCTTTTGGAAAAAAGATTAATTAGAAATTCTAAGTCCCCTTGGAGCTGCACAACTTTTTATGTCAATAAAAACGCTGAAAAAGAAAGAGGTGTTCCCAGGTTGGTTATAAACTATAAACCTCTCAACAAAGTCCTAAAATGGATTAGGTACCCTATTCCTAACAAAAAGGATTTACTAGACAGACTAAGCGATGCCTTAGTTTTTTCTAAATTCGATATGAAATCAGGCTATTGGCAGATCCAAATTAATGAAACAGATAAATATAAAACTGCTTTCACAGTGCCCTTTGGGCATTTCGAATGGAACGTTCTTCCTTTTGGGTTAAAAAATGCCCCTTCTGAATTCCAGAATATCATGAATGATATCTTCAACCCCTATTCTGAATTCGTAATAGTTTATATTGATGATGTTTTAATCTTTTCCAGGTCCATAGATCAGCACATGAAACATCTAAAAACCTTCAAAGGTTTGGTCAAACATAATGGGCTGGTAATATCAGCTCCAAAAATGAAATTGTTCCAAACCAAAATCAGGTTTTTGGGTCATGAAATAGACCAGGGAACAATTGTTCCTATTAATAGAAGCATAGAGTTTGCTCAAAATTTTCCCAATGATATTTCTGAAAAGAAACAACTTCAAAGATTTTGAGGAAGTTTAAATTATATTTCAGATTATTACGAAAATTTAGCCAAAGATACAGCTATTTTATATAATAGGCTTAGGAAGAATCCAGGACCATGGACAGAAAAGCACTCCCAGGCCGTCCAAAGAATTAAAAGTAAAGTAAAGTGTTTGCCTTGTCTGAACTTAGCAAACCCTAAATATTTTAAAATTGTCGAAACTGATCGATGCTTCTAATTTAGGCTATGGAGGCATCTTAAAACAAGTTAACCCTGGGAACTCTAAAGAGATCCTAGTAAGGTTTACTTCGGGTAAATGGAACCCAACTCAATCAAACTATTCGACTATTGAGAAAGAAATGCTTTCCATTATAAAATGTATTTCCAAATTTCAGGATGATTTATTAAATCAAAAATTCCTTCTCAGGATTGATTGTAGTTCTGCTAAATCCATTATTGAAAAAGATGTCAAGAACCTAGTGGCAAAACAAATCTTTGCCAGTTGGCAAGCTCAATTATCTACTTTTGAATTTGAGATACAATATATAAAAGGGGAAAATAATTCCCTCGCTGATTATCTGACACGTGAATTCTTGCAGGGAGAATGACAACCCCTAATAGGGGAAGAGGACGCGGGTATAACCGTGGCCGAGGAGGTAGGAGTAGCAATATGCCACCTTACCAAGAACCAAACATCCCTCTAATAGGAGATTGGACTACTGTCTACCATAACAGGACAAGAAATATGCAGCAATTGCCTGCACCACCAAGGAAAGAAGATATACCTTCTTCCTCATCAGGTAAGACAACATCTTACAAAGAGGTAGCAGTCAATGACTCTCCTCAAGAAGTAACAGAATACTTCGAAAATCCCATCACAGAGGACATCATGTTCATTGATGATGAGGATATCAACATGACCCCAAATGATGGATGGTCAATCAAGACAAGGTATCTCGAAAATAGGGGATACCCTGGACTTTATGGAAAATCCAGACCCAATCTTGAAATATTATTATCAGTTACTGAATCAGTAACTATTACACACCATTACCAGAATAATAATCCTGAAAGTTTTATAAACTTCAGTAAGTGCCATATCAATAAAATCCTTCTACCCAGAGAATGGGGATTAAATCCAAATGGAGAGAAGGCAATAAAAATTGCTGAAGGTAAATATATTTACTTCAATTATTGGGACTATATTCAAGCCTTTTCATTGGCATTTTACTATCAAAATCCTAAGAACAAGCATTCCTGGTTCTTCAGCATTAATCCAGAAGTGCTTAATAAGCCTGTACCAAATTGGTTTTACCATTGGTGGTCGAAATTTGGCCCTTCTTTAGAAATTTTGCCTGAAGATCTACTAGATTTATATGATAATTGGTGCATCAATAGTCCTTTAATTTTAAAGGTAGCATCCAACAAATTAATCACCGGACAATGTCCTTGCCTATATTTCATTAAATTCCAAATCCCATGGATCTGGAGATGGACTATTACAATATCTAAGGATAAATTTAATATCCCAGTCTTAAGGAGAAATTTCTTCTATAAATGGTGGAGTAAAATGAGTACCGAAGACATCCAAATTATGGAAGCCAAAGTTGAAACAGCCATAGCTGAAGATAAAAATAATGAAACTAAAAAACCAGAATCCCAGCAACTCTCAATAGCCAACTTTAAAGATTATTTTCAAAAAAGACACCCAAATGAATCGGAAGAAGAAATAATGGTCAGAACTCTAGACCATATGAAAAATCAATTTTTCAAAACATTTCCAGTCAAAAACGAAGCTGTACCAATGAAAACCAGCTCATCTCAAGGATCAATAGATTCAAATACTTTTGAATGTCTAGCAGGGGAATCCCAAGCAGAAGAGGATCCCACTCCAGAAGACTTCTGGGATGCAATGATCCAATCAATGACCCATCAAGCAAAAGGGAAGAATCCAAAGTAAGTGGGCACCGTCAACTATGAAGGTGTCTGCCACCAAGCCAATAATTCACATAATGCCAAGCCAGAAATGATGCTGTCGGCTACTTAGCAAAAACAGAATATCTGCTTTTATTAAAGTCTTTGATTTTATTTTAAGCTTTTGTCATTTACTTTTTTATTAATGCGCCTATGGGGCCCACAAAGCGTACCCGGCATTAATAATGCAAGTTTGTCTTTTTTGTACCGGCTACCTAATGTAGCAGTAGCTTTTTACCGGCTTAAATAGTAAGCCTCTGGTTCTCTATATAAAGGGACCTCTCTCTCTTGTAAACAACAAGCTTAACATATATACAATAATTTTCCTCCTTTTATTGTACAAAACTCTGTATTCACCGATCCTCTCCTCCGCTGCTTGCCCACTGTACATTTTTGGTATCATATATATATATATATATATATATATATATATATATATATATATATATAGTTAGGATATATTGACACCAGGTGTCAAACTTAGTGACTTACACCAATTAATAATTTCATATAGACAATTAAATTTATCAGTTCGACCGTTGAATAATATCATATTATTTTTGTGATTATGTATATCAAATTTCAAAAAAACTCGATACTCATAAGTGTGTTATCTAACAACACGCATTTGCTTATCTTTTAAATAAAATATTAGCCATCGAAATAAAGTAGTGTGATGGACCACCAAACAGTTTCGGATTTTTATGAAATTTGATATATATGATCTCAAAGGTAATATCACGTTATTCAACGGTCAGATTGATAAATTTCATTTTATAGGCGAAGTTATTAGTTAGTGTAAGTCACTAACTTTGACACCTAATGTCAATATATCCTAACTATGTCATTCCCCCAACCTTTGTGACTGATATGATATTTTGATAAGTCCCATGTTTTGGAATTTGTAAGTTCGTTAAAAAACAAAATGAAAGTTTACTGTCTTGAGAGAAACAACCAGCATAAGCTTGCATTCCATTCATTGCATCTTTAGTGTTGAAAAATTCTCTTGAATTATGAAAAACAACTAGCACAAGCTTGTCTTGTTTCAGTGTTGTTGAAAATTTATGAACTAGAATCCCCAATGGGCCTATTTGGAAGTTTGGAGGAGGAGGAGGAGGGGAGAGCTTTGATAGAGTGGCGTAGAGTTAGCCAAAAAAAAGAGTGGAGTAGAGAGACAGCTAAATAAATATTTCACCTTAGTTAAGAGAGTGATTTTGTAGACAAAGATAAAAAAATGCTTATGATTAATATAATTTCTCACTATCGTAAATTGTATCTTCATAAGCGGAGTTTCGAGCATAGCCTCAGCAGAGTCAAATTTCATCCCTGAGGCAGAATATATGACAACCTAAAGGGTTTAGTGGCTAACAACACCCAAAGAGTTGAAACGGTGTAACATGATTGATGTTGATTCTTGTGAATGTGGATGCACAATCAGAGAACCACACAAGGGCTACCACGCTTCACAGTTTTCCCATTTCAAGCTGCACCTGTGTTCAACATATGCTTTGTAGGGAACCACTTTAAACAGGTATTTTTGAAGAAAGGAAACCCAATACCCCCAGTCGATTATTACTGGAATAGGCATATGGCAGACATAGCAAAAGATTGGGTCAAACCATTTACGGGACACTTGTAGCAGTGAAAGTCTTTAAACATAGATCTAGAACCTCATCGTATTGTAGACTTAGCCAAAGATTGATGGTTATTTGAATACATTGTTGAATTTCTATTTAGTTTTGTATTAAGACATAACAATTTGTCCATTTAATTGATTCTAAGTTCATTAAAATTAGTTAATTTTTTGTTAGTATCTATTTTGAAAAGGTAAAATTAGTTTATTTTTTGGCATATACTTCAAACTTGCGTTACTGTCCAGTAATAGATAGGTTCAGAACTTTATGACTGAGCCGGTTTGGAAGTTCATAACTGTAACTATGTTTGTGACCAAACACCCCAAATGCAGTCTAGAAGTTTAATAACGAACGAGTATTCGGAAATTTAGCTCTGAACCCGTCTTTTTTGTTGCCACTGAACATAAGTATCGTACCTACTTTCAAAATCACGACCTAACCTGTCATTAGACCAGTGTGTGTGAGTTTCCACGTGTCTTCCACATGAGGGTAATTTTGAAATTTTAAAAAATAGGGGTGTCCAGCAATTAGGGGGCTGTAGGAAGTAGTTGACTAGTTTTACTAACGGCCCAATTGGATCTGATGAGCTTGTTTTCAAATCAGCATTTGGCATCCCAATTGGAACTGATTGTGCATCCAAATAATCTAATTGATAAGGTGATTTGAAAGACAAATGCTGATTGTTAAATTAATGTATTATATGCTTCAAAAAAAATTAATGTATTCTAAATTTAATGTTTGCTTGTTATAATTTGGATCAGAAAAAAGGACCAAATAATCTAATTGATAAGGTGATTTCTCATTTGATCTCTTGATAAAAGGGCTTTTAGAGGTAATTTGGCTTTCAAAGTTTAGATTTGCGAGGCTTTTAATACTATTGACTGAAATTTTCTATTGAAGGTTTTGCATTCCTTTGGGTTTGATGATAAATTATGTGACTGAATTAATGTTATTTTCCATTTTGGCAACGTTATCGATTCTTGTTAACAGAAAGTTTGTTGGTTAGTTTGATTGTAGGAGGGATGTCAAGAAAGGTGATCCTTTAGCCCCTATTCTTTTTTGGATTGCGGAAGAGATTCTTAGCAAAGGTATACCGAAGTTGGTTCATGATAAAAATCTTACTCTTACGTCTGTATGTAGAAGGGTTTTGTTCCTTCAATTTTAGCTATGTTTGGCAAGGCTGATCCACTGGCTTATAGCGGATCAGTTCGTTGTAACTGTTTGACACTATTAGCTTTTAGCATTTTTCACTAGCTTATAGCATTTTTCGAAACGCTATTTGAAATAGCGTTTGAGTTTATAGCTTATAGCGTTTCATTTTTCTCTCAACTTTACCCTCATACTTTAACTAAATTCCTCATTTATCCTTCATTAAGTGATTTTCTCTCTCATTTTTAAACATTAATTACAAATGTCTATTTACGTAATTTTATATTGATAAGCTACTTCAACTATGAATTTTACCAAACACTTTAAATTCAATTCGCTAGGTTATTCACTATCAGTTCATCCGCTATAAGCTAACTTATCCGCTCTCCAGTAGCTTATAGTTATTTAAATGCTTTATTTTTATGATCTCCTTAAGGAGTGTCCTAAGTTAAGAAATTAATAAAAGAAATGTTTTGTGATAATACAATGCTGTATACTTTTTTCATAAAACTATCCTCCTTTAATTCCTTAACCATATATTTTTAGGATAAAAGCAAACTTTAGTAGCATCATTTATTACTACACAACCACTTAAAAAATAAAATAAATCTTTAAGCTAACGTGTCGAAAGTTGGCTTCTGAGATTGTTAATTGTGTTTTCCAGAATTGTTACAAGAAGAACACATCTTATAGTATTTTGTAAAAAGAAACAATGAACTGCTTAAGAATTGTGATGATCCTAATAAGAATAGTTATACTAGGTAGGTAGTAGTAGTAATATTTTCTGAAACCAAACCAACTACCACCTCTGAATGTTAGTTGGCCTTTAAATTTCGATTTAACAATGGCCCTATGGTGTACGCTGCTGCATGATAATTAAAGCGAATCATCTGTTTTTTCCTTTTACAGAACTTCCTCTAATTTCTTACATACACATGTCCTCCATTCCTTACCCATACTACTTCCAAATATAATGTTCCTATTCAATTTCTCATCTATCTGTCTCAATCTTTGTCACATGGCTAGTTCTTTTTCACGTCTATCTCTCATGTTTATGGTCTCTTTTTTTGGTATACTTATGGTCTCTTTCTTTAATTTTAAGGATTTAAAACAATTATATATTATATATATATATATATATATATATTTAGTACCAAAAATTAATTTATTATTTTGAATTATATTGCTTTTATCAACCAAGAAGGGTTGATCTAAGTGGTAATTGGGCTCGAATCTTACCCCAAAGTCTTGAGCTGGAATCTTGGGAGGGGAGAATCACATTAACCGACAAAGTTTGGTATACACATAGTCAATCAGATTCCTCAGCGTAGATTAGTCACTGGTATAGCCAATGAATACTCTTCACCAATAACACATCTAACAAAAAAAATTGCGTATATCATAACTAGCTAGTCTACATCATGTTGAGACTAGTCAAATTTATTGATTAAATAGTTGTTTTTTATCCTAAAAGACTAAGCTTCTTAAGTAAAATGTAAGTAATAAATATTTGTCACTATTGTTATTATGTTTTATGTATTAGATTGAAAGTGAGTTTGGAATAACATTAGGATAAAATTTTGGTCAAGTGACTAAAAATATGCAATAACACTCAAAAATCTGTTAAAAGCAAAAAAAAAGTTAAAAGTAGTTGTATATTGATTTTTTCAACCAATTTTTAGTGAGGAGCACAATGAACTTGACATTGATGTCAAATTTTTTTGATGAATATTTGACCTAAGCAACTTCATCTAAGTTTTATCCATAACATTATGGCTTGGACTTTGGGATCAAAAAAGTTTGACCCTTCTTTGACATTGTTATATGGGTGATTTAGGGGATTAGAAATTACTCTACTAGTATCTATTATTAAAAAATAATTGATTCTCAAATAAGAGGGTTAAGGCCAATTAAAGGGTAGCTCATGTGGTTGAGTGAAAGGGACATCGTTGATGAAAATATAGGCATACGAGGTTCGAACTCCGCTCCCCCCTCCCCTCTAACTATTAACACACCAATTTCTAACCACTTTGGATCTTGTCGATCGGTAATACTACTAATAAGCATTTAGAGAGCCTAGAGCTTAAAGCCTAGAGCCTAGACTCAGGGGAGTTTGAAAACCTAACTCGCCTAAACTTTTTTTATAAAAAATAAAAATAGAGGATGTAGGGTATGTGAAACTTACCTCTTGGCCGTGGTTGTTGATTCTAGATCCGACCACATGTGACAAGCGACAACCTAATTTGCAAACTTTTTGATATATTTTGAAACAGCAAGTTTCCACTACCATAATTTGCCTCTCATCTTCGAGCTATATAGCATGCTGCACTAGCGTCAATCACCTTAATTTCTACACGCTTCTTTTCCTCTCTCTCTCTCTCTCACACACACACACACACTCTTTCTCTCTCTCCCCAATACTACTAGATGGAGATAGTTGATTTCATTCCTGTGTGTGGAAGCATGGAGTATAGAAAAAGCAGAAGATATCATAAGCTCAAGAAGGACAAAAACATCAGTGATTGTACTGAGAATATTGTTACTAAGTTGGATCCAGAAAATATGAAAAGAGTTGAAGTTGTACCAAAAGCTCAACCAAAGATCATCAGGTTTTCTATTAATCTCTGGAAAAGGTTAAGAGATGCTTATGTACATGGTATGCTTAGTTTTGCTGTGCATGTTGTGCACTTCAATAATGGTGAAATCTGTTTTTTAAAGAAAATCCATGATGGTGATGATGATCAGGATGTTCTGTATTTGAAAGATTCATGAAAGTTAATTAGCCTTTTGTTTAACTTAACTGATCGATCTTATGCAAAAAAGAGAGCAAGTATTCATGTAAATTGTTAAGTAAATATTATTGCTCTTTATATTTTATTTTATTTTATTTTTTCTTTTAGATTTTATGCTTATGGTGTAAACTTCCTCTATGCTCACCTATATCTTGGTAGCTACTTGCTACAGCTGAAGGATGAAATGAAACTGGCTCCAACAAATATGTACATATATGTATACAATATAAGTAGAATGAACTTGAACTTTATTTGAAATATTAATTAGAGAGTACTTAGGTAAATTGTTAAGTAAGTATTATTGTCCTTCTTATTTTTTTTCCTTTTGGATTTTATGCTTATGGTGAAAATTTTCCATATTTCTTGGTAGCTACAGAAAAAGGGTTAAACTGGCTCCATCAAATATGTACTCCCTCCGGATCTAATTATAAGCAAAAAAGTGTCTAGTTTTAATGGACTCAAATATAAGCAAATTTCAACTAACCTACCCATATTTAATGCTACTTTTCCACAACTACCCTTAAATTAGCTCATTAATGTTTTGAGAAAATGACTATTAATTAGGGATAGTTTAGTAAATTTATTTGTTTTTTTCCTGAATTCAAGAAAATTAAATGCACAAAACTACTATCCTTAATATATGTAAAAACAGTATTTTTGCTTATAATTAGTTCCGGAGGGAGTACTGTATATATCTATATAAGTAGAATGAACTTGAACTTAATTTGAAATATTAATTAGATTATTATATACTAAATAAATATTTGGTATTTTTTACTTTATTAAAAATGCATTATTAAAAGTATAAGGAGTACTCCAACTCGTTTCAATGAGAAACACAATTTAAATCGCATTCTTACAAACTATCCCCAAGATTACATATTTAATTTGTGCGCAAATACAAATCTTTGGCATCAGTTGTCCCTCCCTTAAAAGTATTCTTGCTTCTTAGCAAGTATGTCGCATGGGTACGGTATTAGTACGTAACATAAATTTGATATAGGAAACACAAATAAGTAAAACAAATAACAGAAAAGTATACAATGAAATATAGGAAAAAATGTTTATAAAGCAGCAAATAGAAGAAATGATATACAATGTAATAGAAAAAGTTTCAGTATGACAAAAAAAAGAATGAAAAATAATTTTTCACTATACGACAAACATACATTTTTATATCGAATTACAAATGCAGACCGATAAGTACCCACGAGTACCCAATGAGTACTTGTATTGGGTACATACTAGGTACGATTACGACTATGATTTTGAAGTATCCATGCTCTCAACAACCAAATTGAAGAAAGAATCACTAGCTAAATAATAGATCTAACCTACATGCTTACATTCCTTTGCTCGCCTTTAGCAGCTGAGAGTAACAAAAACACACTACTCTATCTGGTTCCAAAATCCCTCAATCAATTATGTTTCTTTGTGGACAAAAATCAAAAATGAGTTAATAGCCAATTTGGTCTCTTAAATTTCAAAAAAAAAGTTTAATTTAGTCTCCAACATTAACAAATTTTTAATTAGCCCATAACATTTTCAAAAACCATTCAATTTAGTTTCTCAAATTCTCGACATTATGTTGATCCCCGACTTTTACAACTTCATATCAACTAATTCCATAGTTTTTACAACTTAGTATCAGTTCAGTCCCTAATAGTTGGTAAAGGTCAAGGAGTTGAATATGAATATAAGACCAACTAATATTTAAGACACTCGGATAAATTAAACCCAACATAAGAAACATGATAGAATTTAAAGTTGATTCAGTATATTCATACGTTATGATCATCTATCCACCAAAAGGTTATTCTTTCAATGCTGAAGATTCTTTCTAGTACAAAATGTATGATTCATCCTTAATGAAAAGTTTTAGTACTATGATCAATTGATCACTAGCCACAAAGGCACCTAAATAAGTCCCTTAGCCATTTAGGCCAAACCCTATTTTGCTTAGCCCGAATCATTGGCTCATTCATCAAGTTCTCCTCTTCGTACTCCTCTTGCTCATTATTGGCTTGGGCCTCTTTAGTTTCCATGACAATAGTAAATTTAAAGGTACTACATTTTCCAATAGGAAAACTCCGATTGCATTTCAAACCAGATCCTCTCTTGTTAAGATAACCTGGGTAAAACCATTTACAAAATATTACCTCTTCAACAAAGTCCAAACCCTCTTGACTTGCCAACTCCTTAATATCCCACTTAGTAAAAGGATGCGCGGTCTTGTGAGTTATATGAATTTCCCCATTTGTATTAAGCATATGTTTAGCATTTCCTAAAAATCCACTCACTAACTTCTTGTTAAGCCTGCATTTAGTAAAAAAAAAAAAAGGCATTTATTATATGCATATATGTTGAAAGCTGAAAAATTATCATAGTATTACATGAATCTATTTTTTTTTTTGCATATAATAACTTACTGAATCTGGTAGTTGTTATGTTCTGCACCAAAGAAACCAACATGAGGAAAATTAAATATTATTCGATCAAATTTATTGTCCTTGAGAGTAGGGTGTTGAGCCATGGCATGAACATCTACTTCGTGCACAATGGTACATCCAAGAGCCTCAAGTTCAGTCAAGTTACTTAACGCATTTGAGTACTTGTACTGTAACGACACTTCAAATTTTGTATATTCAATTCAAAAAATCAAATAAATTCATTTAGTGATATATAACCAAAAATCAACTACTATATACTCCTGTGTTAATTAAATAAGTTGAGATATACCTCGATCATCTAAAGAGGTAGCAACCATGTTAAAAGCTGTGCCAAATGCGTTTGCTAAAGAGAGTGAGAAGGAGAAATCGCCCTCTCCAACTAGCAAAATCTTATGGTTGCTATGATAATGCATTATACTTTTCTCTTCCATTTTGTAATTGAAAGGGATGCTAATTAGTGGATTGATTAAGAAGTGAATTCCTCCAAAAAATGGAAGGAGTATATATATGCATGCAAGGTTCTTAAATTTGTTTGGGAAATGATCGAAGCTACTTCCCCTATTTAAATTCTCTTTATGGGAAAGCGTAACATCTCTTGTTATTAATGTTGGTTCCATTTTCAGCCGTTTTTGGAAGCCAACAATGTGAACACAAACAAATTGAAGCAAATTAAGGAAACTTAAACAGCTTGAAATGAACAATTTCACACCATTCAAATTTCCACCTCACACCAACATACTCACTTTTGCTGCATCTCACCATTTTCAAACCATCGACTCTATCAATATACTCGTTTTTCCTACTTAATTTTGCTGCCACCCATGTGATGTTGTCAGTTTACCTGAAAGTTTGAACGTTATACGCATTCTCTTTTCTCTCCACTCCCTTAGTATCTTCCTTCTCTTTCCATTTGCACTATTTTGCACACTGATTCCTTCTTCTCTCAAGATCTCTCTTTCTACTTCCAGATTAGGTGTCCATCTCTTTTCTCTTCCTAACATACTTCAACTATGATTAAAAGTTTAGAAAAAAGGAATTCAGATTTGGAATGAATCTTGCTTCAAAAAAAAAAAGATTTTACATGAATCTATTTTGAACTCATCACTCAACTTATTCTAATTCCTTAAAAAATTTGATACCTCAATCACCAATTTTGACGGCAATTTGTCTGAGTGGAACTATTCTTTTTTGAAGTTGGAAAATCACAAAAAGATCCATTTATTACTTTTTCAGCTGAAACTTCTCATGGGAATTGTTTTTTTGGAGTCCTATATTGTAATGACTTGATTTGAATATTTATATATTATATTATATGGCTACACACTTTTATTGAATGAGTACTAACATTCTTCGATTGGCATCCATATTTGGCTTATGTGATATTATAAATATAATTGGCATGCAATATTTCCCCGTATATCGCACGGGTAATGGTCTAGTTTATCTTACGACAATTAACAGCTGTAGTATACTACCAAGTTTATTATAATCATCCTTTTTTATTATTCATGTTTTGGTCTTTTTTATTGTTTTGAGTGAATTGATTGTTGTGACTTCATATTGTGTCTTTGACCTTTCCAACTTTCTCATATAGCTGTTTTCTTTCACTTTTACCATTGGTCTCTTTCATCCCCAACTTTTATCTTTAGATTTGTTTCTTTTATAAATGCTTTGTCTATATGTGCATATGAATGTCATATGCTGTTTCCTTCTTTTCTTTAATAGGCTCACATGGATGATGTTGCCTCTAATGATGATCTTGTGGGAACTTCTGCTATTCAAGTTGCTGGGACTCCAACTAGCAAATCTATTTGCAACATTGCAACCTCTTCAACTGAAGTCATTCCTCTAGCTAATAAAGACTATTCCAATGGTGGGACTAATTAATGCTTCTGAGGTTTAACTTATTGATGCTACTCTACCAATAATGGTTTAAAAAGGCCATCCATCCTCCAATATTGAAGGTTCATCAGTTCCTGATATGTATTGTCCATCAAGACTAAATCAATGAAATGAAATGATCAAGCCACTTGCCTATGACTTTTATGGGTTATCTTCTGAACTCTTTTAGTATGTGCCAACTTTGTGATCAACCGTGTCTTAAATAAAAGTAGTTAGGTCTTATGTATAGATGTTTTTAATAGTGTTGGAGATCGAGGTTTGTAAATCATTTAGGTTGTAATTCGCCTTAATTCTTATGTTGTTGACCCAAGTCTTATGTAATGTGATAATGGCTTAAATAAAAGTTATTTAATTATTATTTGTTGTCTATATTTTAATGGATCAATTTCAATCACACGCCTTCTTTTCATTCTATATATGCGACAACTATAAGTAAGTTTCCACGGCTACATCACCTTTCACAATCATTTTGGCTACCCCCTTTTGTACATAGCCTGCTGCTACCACATCTTGCCCATCGCACAAAGTGATAATAACTTTCTCATTTAAGTACCCATAAACTCGACACTTCTTTATTTTTTACCACTTCATTCATATTTGTTACTACTATGTGGGTCACGAGGCTAGCACAACATAAAATGTTCCACAATTAATTCAATCACAAGTCCTTGCATTAGATTAAGTGTTATACATAATATTTTCCTACCATACATTCGCATGGAATGAATCCCTAACACACCCTGTGCATCGCACAGGTGATTGTCCTAGTTGATATGGAATAGAAATCGTATGTTATTCCCAACAAAAAGAAGCTCAAGAGAAGGGTGCTTTACTGTCAATGTAAGACTCTGTTTGGCAAAAATTAGCGGATAACGGATAAGCTAGCGGATAGCGGATAAGCTAGCTTATAAAAATAAAATTACGTAAATAGACATTTGTAATTAATTGTTACAAATGAGAGAGAAATTCATTTAATGGATGATAAGTGAGTAATTTAATTAAAGTAATGAGGGTAAAGTTGGGAGAAAAAATGAAACGCTATAAGTTATAAGCTCAAACGCTACTTCAAGTAGCGTTTCAAAAAATGTTATAAGCTAGTGGAAAAACGCTAAAAGCTAGTTGTGTCAAACACTTACAACTAGCGGATCCGCTATAAGCTAGCGGATTAGCATTGCTAAATAGAGCCTAAATAGTTGCAAGCATTCAAGAGCGCAGCGATGAGATAGTGCGAGGCTCTTCTAGTTTAACAAAAGTCTTGGATTAGAATTCAGCCTTGGAAATGCAACAACGTTAAATCTCTGGAGGGAGAGCTTTACCAATTACCGCCCATTATGGTCCTATTCAGTTTGAGGGATTTAGTCTCTGCAGCTACGCGCAGAGGATACCTGATTCACACAAAAGAAATAGTTGCAAGGAATTCAGTAAACATAGTAGTACATATTACTAGTATAAATTATATTAATGAGAAGTGTTATCAACATTCTTTTTTACACTCACTCTATGATTGGTTAAAGTTAATATGGTTTCATTAAATTAATGAGTCTTATTTTAAAAGTGGTGAAACCCACATAATTTTTAACTAATCATAGAGTGGGTGTAAAAAAGAGAGTTATTCCTTGCCTGGAACCATCGCCAGGATAGAGGTAATATCTACCTCTTAAGACAATTAATAGGATCTACAAACTACTCATAGAACAAGCAAGAAGGAGAGTTATTCCTTCCCTAGAACCATCGCCAGGATAGAGGTAATATCCGATCAAAACATCTTCCAAATGAGGTAAACCCCAAATTAACGTGTCTATAAAGTGGAAGTCTATATACTCCCCCTTATAGGTGTCAATTGTGGCCAACCAAGGTCATTTGCCACCCATTGACATTTTTGGGTTAAGTTGAGTCGGGCTAAGGGTTTGACTTTTCCCACATCCCCTCCTACTCCCCACACACCCCTTAACTCGAAATATTCCAAAAATACCCTGACGTGCAACGCTCAAGGAATGTGATGGAGGACATGTTTATGAGTGGTTCAGCTAAGACAACCGAACGCGTTCGATTAAGACCAACCGAATGTGTTCGGCTAAAGTCAACCGGACGTTATAAAAATTGACAAGGAAGGGGATTTCTGAAAAATGAAACACCCCCACAGTCATTTACAAGGTTCGGTTGTGCCTACCCGAACCCGTTCGGTTATGTACAACCAAACCAAGCACGATTTCTGGAAAAAAAACCAAATGCAGCAACTTTAAGAGATGAAAATGAAAAAAATTTGGTAGGGATAATACCTAATAATGAAAATGAAAAAAAACACTAACGTGATGATTGGAAACAGGCTAAAATAATAAAATAAATGCCCATCCATCTTTGTTACTGGCTATTGGATCATAGCAGCATAAAGGGTATTAGTGACCATAGTGGGTCCTCTATAAGTAACCAAATGATCTGACCACTCCACACAAAAGAAGAAACACTTACAATTAAATCTATGTTACTGGCTATTGGATCATAGAAGTATACCAGTGGCTGCAAAACACACTAATGAGAACAAGACAACACTTGTGCTCCAGGATCAAAAATTGAAGTTAACCCCAGTGATCAAAAACTCACAACATTAGGCAATGTAATCAGTCTTGTAGTTGAATTATATACCATTGCAGTACCAAAAGGAGATAGATTTACCAAAATTATACCTTCAAAATAAATAAAAAATCCTTATTATTGCATTTGTAATTGACTGAGCCAGCCACAAAATGAGGGGAACAGCAGCAAACCAAGAGAGAATGAAACTAAAAGGTTCTGGAATACATTCCATGTGGGCGTCGATATAATCCAGAAAAATTTTGACACACTAAACCTAAATAGAAGAATTAAGCTTGCTTGGTTGGATGAAAAACAATATTAAACAGTACAATATCTATATATAACAAACCATTATTTCAGAAAACTATATTGAAATTAGTACTTAAAACATGTCCACAAAAACATGCAAATTAGATTCTTTTATCACGTCAGTTCCACATTACCTTTGTTTCTACACACAAACTAGTTTATCCAGGACAGTTCCATTGCATATCATTTGATCACCAGCTCATATTGAAAGTTGATTCACAGAAATCAACTTCAGTTACTTTTTAGTATTATGGTTAATAAGAAACTGTTAGAAAGGAAGGTGGAGAGAAAACTTTACAAATTGATAATAGACATTAGAAGATTTTATCAATAAATTAAATGCATATGCTAATAAACCTCACATTGACATTATTCTCAGGATTCAAATAATTTGTTTAATATTCATGTAGTAACTGAGTTAGTTTAATTAAATAAATTAGATTATTCAGTTCTTCAAGTCATTCTCATTTCTTCATCTGAGAACTTGAAAAGCTGACCTCCATTGTACTCATCAATTCCATCCAAATAACATTCTCCTGAAGAAGTAACTGCTTTTGCCTTCAAACTATCTTCCCTAAAAGGAGGAACACGATGCTTTCTAGGAGCTGCATATATTTCTTGTATACTGGATTCTGAGTTCACGACCACACATTGCTTCTTAGTTGTATGAAATGAAAACAAAAGGAGTTGTATATCAGTATCCTTGTTTGAAAAACATTGACATTCTTGAAAATTTACATGCATAAGTGGTCCCAATTAGAGTAAAGCAGCATTATTTGGTTCATACAAGCAAGGAAAATGTAAAAAATCAAAAAACATTGAATTGGTATGAAAAACTTCACAATTGAATAATACTCGAATTATGTAATTAATTATATAGTCCAAAGGTTGGGTTTAGGCCACAAATTTTGGGCACACATAGATGCCGAAAACAAATCAATAAGAATTAGCACAACACAACTTCACAATTGGAAATCATCTACTTATTTAGCATAAACAAACATCCTACCATAGATATCGATAAATGGTATTTGTTTTTCCATAAATATTGATGAACCATGACGTGTTTTCTTACTGAAAATACAATTTCTGATATTTCCACACCAACTTCCTCCCTGTCATCACAAAGTGTACTGTCCTTAGTTTTCTATTTGGTTTCTAGAGCCAACCATAAACCAGAATTTATATCTCACTTATATAAACACAAGGAGCTGCATGCCAAAAATTGATAACTCTGCTGTAACATGTGATAATAAGAAATTCTGCATCTAAATTATGACATAGAGAGGCAACAAAGAGTTCAAAAAGATTTAGGAATAAACAAGTACAATATTTCTAAGGTCTCACTCTGTTGTTATTTATATGTATTTATTTTGATATTTGAACAATTAGTTTATGTCACTAACAGAATTTATTTTTTTATTTGAATTGAATGTACAAATTTTCAAGTGTCGCTAAGGCAGAAGTACTCACATGCGTTAATTAACGTGACTGCACTTGAAGTTCTTGGATGTTCATACTATGAATGATGACCCTCGTCTCAAGTACAAAAAATTTGATCAAATAATCTATAATTTTCCTCATGTTGGTTTCATTTGTTCAGAATATACCTACTACCAGATTCAGTAAGTTAGTGTATACAAACAAAAAAATACGTTTGTAATAATAAAAATACCTTTTTTCACTAAATGCAGGCTTAACAGGAAATTAGTGAGTGGATTTTTAGGAAATGCTAAACATATGCTTGATATAAATGGGGAAATTCATATAACCCATAAGACAATGCATCCTTTTACCGACTGGGATATCAAGGATTTGGACTTTGTGTTGAAGAGGCGATATTTTGTAAAGGGTTTACCCAGGTTATTACCTAACCTACATGATTTTTTATGAGTCTTTTATGGTGGTGAGTTCCAACTACAAATAGGAGTGGTCTACTTATTGTTTGATAAGATCCTCTAGGCTATCTGGTAAACATGAAATGGGAGATTTTTCTCCAATAAAATTTTAGATCTTCATACGACTCTTTTTGCAGTAAAATTATACTCATGGAAGTGGCTACTGAGAAAGGCTAGTTCGGCCCATATATAGCATGTTCTATGGGTGGTGTACGGACCGATGGGTTATCTATCGCGAGTACAGAAACCTTTAGGATCGCCGTTGACTGTAAAGGATTATGAGTAACTTAAATATTCATCATTTACGAGATTTGCCTTTTAAGAAAAGTGGAGGAATTTCTTGGAAGAAAAGGTTAACAAATCTAAAAATATAGGGTACAATGAATTCATCATTGTAATAAAAAAGACAAGTTTTTTTATAAGTAATTAAAAGACAAGTTGAATATTTGGAATGTACATACTTTGTATAGATAGAAAGAGACAAGTTTTTTTTTGATAAGTAATTAAAAGACTAGTTGAATTTGGAATGTACATACTTTGTATAGATAGAAAGAGCTGACTTGATGTAATCGAACAACCTCAATTATGAAACATTGTTTTGTTATTATTATTGTTTTTGTTATTTTAATTTCCAACTACCACTTGTGGAACCTTTTACCCAACTATGTTGAAGCAAGTAATCTTTCTATGTCACCAAGCGTAGTTCATGAGCCAGCTAGTCAAAGTCAACAAACAAAAATGTAACAAACGAGCTCGATCTACATTTCTCTTGTGCATCATACCTCATATTAGAGTGACATAGATCCACAGAAAAATTGGAACTTATTCTTCATAATCAAACTTTTTTCTCAAGATTTGAGTTACGGTGCAAGCCAACAACTATTGATTTTTGATTATAAACTTTAGAAAAAAGAATTACTCAACAAACATTATTATTCATTACTAAGCAACCATAACAATGATTGACTATTTATACAACAAGTATAATGGAAAGTGAAAATACATGAATTGAAACAACCTTGAGAAGAGGCCTGTTATGAATAAAGAGGCCTGTTATTTGGTAATCACTCATTACTAGCTTGTGAAGGTTTTTCACTAAACTCCCCTGTTATTCAAACAAATTTCTACATAAGTAAATTCAGTCATTCCTTTGTTATGCAATCTTATTCTAGATGGAAAAAAATGATTACTTATTTCCATTCATAAAACTAAGCTTAATTGAACTTTTAGTCCCCTTATTTTAACGAATTCACAATTTTTGTCCCCCTATTTTATTTTTCACAATTTTGGTCTCTCAATTTTATCAAATTCACAATTTTAGTCCTCCTATTTTTTTCTCATAATTTTCATCCGCCAATTTTATCATATCCATAATTCTAGTCCCCTCGTTAAATTATCACCCAATTTTTTACGAAAATACTAACGTGACTGACATGTGTTGTGCTAGCGTATCATTATGTGTTGACGTGACAAGTACATGTCATGCTTACACTAAATAATATACAAAATATACACTTAATAGTCTTGTTTTAGTCTAATAACTAGTATGTATCACCCGTGCCAGCACAAGTATACAAATTTTTCTAAAAATAATTTAAAATATTTTTTTCGTTAAATGTTTTCAAAATCACATCTTTTTTTTCCCTCTACGTTATACTTTAGTTGATCCTGGAGGATTTGTGGCGATTTCGAAGAATAAATACTGATCTCTAAGCAACATCACATAATTAGCGCACCTGGTTGAAACTACTTAATATTGGCTTCCAAATAGAATCATCAGGTACAGATTCACGAAATCCGATATGCATTTTAATTACCTTCATCTGTATATAAAGCTAATACTGAGTCGTTACCCTCTCACACGTCTTAACCTTTGAGATATGTTGCTGGACTACGACTGCAACTTATAGATTTCATTATCGTATCAATTACTTGGTCGAATAGCGGTTTGGCAAAGTACCACGAATGATTTTTAAATACTGTTTAAAAATGAATGATTATATTATATAAATACGGTTCAATTTAGGGAAAACTGAAACCTTGATTTTTTAAACGCGTGAATATTCACATATTATGAACTTGTCTGTTGTTAATTTCATTACCGTATTAAATACTCACATCGAATTGCGGTTTGGCAAAATATCACGAACGAATTTGAAATACTGTTTAAAAATTAATGTTATATTTTTTCCTTTTGTTATAATTTTTTTTACATATGTTGTGTCTTTGTAATCAAACAAATATATATGTAGACAAAAATTGAATTTATGAAAATTTTTAACAACAAATGGTTTTTTGTTAATTAGATAAAATTTTAGAGATGAACGATCTTTTTAATTATGAATCAGTCCAAAATTAGTTTAAGAAAGGGTTTTTTAATTAGGAATGGAAAGGCATTATTAAAAGCCAAGTCCCTATAAAGTGAACGTCCCTTTTCCTCTGCTTCACCGCTTCAAAGCGCGCAGGATGACAGACCAGATCGGTGACTTTATGGTTTTCTTCAAATCAGCGATGTGACTATCGCTCAACGGTTCTGATTCCCCCTCTACGGTAGACGGCCAAATAACAACGCACGGAGGTCAAGTCTTCTCAGGGAATGAACACAACACTCTCAGGTATGTAATCTACTGAGCTATATTCCCAAATCAAAAACTCATGGAATTTTCCGGATACATGATTCATGTTCCTGATATGAAAATCAAAGTTTACTATGCATCTTCAAGATCTGATTGTGTGGCAGCTAACGACTCCATCTTTTAAATTAACCTAATTATTGTTTGAAAATAGTTTTCGTTTGTGAATATGAAGATATGTTTTGTTTAACTCTGAGCCATTTTTGAGCATATGTGTTTTGAATCAGGATTTTTAGTTGATTCCCTAATTTTGCTTTTATTCTATTTCCTCTTTTGGTTTTAATTTTTGTTTTAGTATTTTCTTTGCAACATTCTTTGTGCATATCTATATATACAATAGTTCACTTCGAAGTTGGACGCCCTGTTGAAGGTAAGGGTGCTCTAGGAAAAGTGTTAGATAGAGTCCAAGAGACATACAACTCTATGTTGAATGGGAAGTAGCTTGCCTTTGACGGCGAGAAGACTTTGTTGACCATTGCTCTCTTGCTCAATGGTTTTTTGGTTCAGATTTCAGCGAGTGGTTTTTTGGTTCAATGGCGAGACAACCTCGATCGTCCTGCTCGACAAAAGGTTCATGGCTCCTCAAGATGGACCTCTTGTTAAGTGACCAATCACAACGCCACATAGGTATGACGGTATTGCAACTTTGTAGTTTCATTCTTTACGAATAGATATTGATCAACGATGTGAATGATGCTTGCTGAGTTTCATGTGAATTAAATTATATATGGCTTGTTGTCATGAAATTAAACCAATTCGTAGTTAGTATGTTTTGCATTTGATTCGTTAAATTACAATTTTTCTTTGATTTCTAAAGCATTAGAGATAGCTGATTAGGGGCAAAATATGAAAGTACTTCTTGGATGAATCAGGTTTGCAAAATTAAAGGAGAGTGTGTTGGGTGTG
This sequence comes from Astragalus glycyphyllos, assembly GCA_963573325.1. Classification (NCBI taxonomy): domain Eukaryota; kingdom Viridiplantae; phylum Streptophyta; class Magnoliopsida; order Fabales; family Fabaceae; genus Astragalus; species Astragalus glycyphyllos. The sequence continues at coordinate 3,825,706 of OY754313.1, read as the reverse complement.
TTTAAGCAAAAGAGAACTTTTTAAGAAGATTGATGAATGTGTTTTAAAAATGGAAGAGGTTTGTTTACTGGTAACTTAGAAGAGTATGCTATTTTTTGAAGTATCAATAGATCTGCGATAGAGGTATCAATAGAACTCCATCACTTGTTGGTTTAATTATCGACTCTTAGCCTGATGATTCTGATTCATTCATGATTACTTGTTCTGTTTAATTAACTATGAGAACCATTTCCATTATAAACGGGTACAAATATGGGACACTTGAAAAATGTAATTCAATTCGTTAAAAAAAACGACCCCCAAATATTCTATTAGTTAAAAGTTGCTTTGATTCAACATGGATGGTTGAATTTTTTGGTCAATAGAACAGATACCAATTTGCTTGAATGATTGTAATAATACGTGGCCAGAGGCATACATGTGGTTTTTTTTTGTTTAATTGGTGTTGATTGATGATTTGTGATGGTTTATAGTATAATCTAAAAGGGCCACTACCATGAAGTAAACCATTCCTTCATAGCCATTTGCCTGAACCTTTGTACTCACATGGGTATTATTGTATAATTTGTGTTGATGGACAATATAGTGTTACTTTTACGATGGCATTGATACTGTAACATCGCTTATGAGCAACCCTGTTAGTTGTAGACACCCTAAGACAAAATACCCCCTATTTAACAATGATTTGAATCATGTTTGGTTTGTTTCATGTGTTTTAAATGACCTAGTCTTGTTTGGATGAAATTAAATCAATTCTGGTTTCAAATATTTAGCTTCTTCCCCCTTATTATAATATAATTGTTCTTGAACTTCAATGCCTTTGTGTGACAATACTAACAATTGTAGCGTAACCGCAGTAACAGAATATGGTGAGATGTAGCAACTGTTAGGTTAACCGAATATGGTGAGATGTAGCAACTGTTCCTTGTAATTATTTGTATTTGTTGATAAATTAGGAGTAAGTTTTCAGTATCCAACACTCCACTATATGTTCAAAAACTAACTTCGACATAACTGGTGCGTCGTCTCAATTTTACAGGATAACTTGCCAGGGTGTATGCTTATCGATGCCAAGGTATGACTGTAAGCTGACTTTTATTAATAACTGATAAATCCGCATAAGCATTTTCTAACCGTTGCTGCCACCAGATTGTACATGGCAATTGCAAAACAAAATCAAGAGAATTTTAAATGCTTTAATTTGTAGACACAGACGTTCTGCCAGTTTTATCACAATTCTTTGTACAATAAAAGCAATGCTCTACTGCCGAAATTGCCTTTACCACCCATTGTGGCATCTTGCATAACAATTCTTTGTTTATATTTTTAAGACAAATTTTGGAGACTGTCGTTTGACAATAAAGCCAATGCTCTACGGCCGAAATTGCCTTTAATGTGGGCGTTAAAATCAGGGATTGTTATAGGAATTTTCTTTAACAAATACAGAATACCCAATGCTCTGAAATTGCCTCTAATGTTGGGCGCAAGATCAAGGATTGTTATAGCAATTCCGTAATAGAGTTATGAAATTTCCTTAAATGTTTGCTTTGGTAGTTTGAATGCTGATCATTTAGTCAACACTATTTCCATATCTTAGCATTAAATACAGGTTTTTGAAAGCAGGGCTGCGTTTCTGTGGAAGGGATTAGTAAGAGGAGGGAACAATGATCCACAAAAGTAGGCAGGGCATTGAAGTTTTGGTTTGATATGATTCTGAACGGTTATGTATTAAAATTATTAATTACAGATCCGAAGGTTGCACAGATCACTTCCCAAGTGTGTTTTGCAAGGTTCGTTGCTCCAAACCGTTGGATCGTCTTAATTGCAAACCGTATAAAACCTTGGCCGTCGGATGCAGGCTTAATGTCATTAGATGCACACGTGGATGCCACATATTTCTGGAGAGATCTACGTGTATTTATGTGATTGGTCTGCTTGAATGCTGACTTGTACAAACTCATGATTGTAATTAAGTATGATATACAAAACATATGAAAGAAAATATAAATATGTGAACATTCAATTATTACGCTAGCACGACATGTGTCTGCCACATCAGCATTTATGTTGAAAATTGGATAACAATTTAACAAGAGGTTTTAAATTGCAGATTTGATAAAATTGGGGAACCAAAATTGAGAGAGAAAAAACCGAGAAATTAAAATTGTGGATTTGATTAAATTGGAAGACCAAGGTTGCAATAAAAATAAAATTAAAGGACTAAAATTAGGGATCCGATAAAATAGAGGGGCCAAAAATTCAATTAAGCCATAAAAATATTACCTAATCAAATATGATGTTGAAGTTCCCGTATTTTTTTTTGGTATCGGACCCTCGTGGGCGACCCACGCAGTGTCCCAACGCTGTCAACGAATGACTAATCTGCGCTTGCTACTTGGGGCTCTTAATCATTTCGCTGGCCAACACCCTATTTGACGTAGGCGGGAATCGAACCAGGAGCAAACCGGATTGACCCCCACCACGTCCCAACAGGAGCCTAAACCACTGGGCTAGGAGTGTTGGTTTGTTGAAGTTCCCGTATGAACAAAGCCAATAATTCCAAGGCAGAAAACAGTTGAAGATTAATTGAATTTTAGATAGATAGAATGGGATAGGATCCGTTGATTCCAAGTGTAAGTTGTTTGACTAATTACACCAGATCTAAACCATTAAAATTAATAGATCCAACGATTATGAATTTTACTCAATAAATAATAAATTAAAAATAAATTTAAAAACATTATATGACCCTGATTTTAGAGATCTTAGTTTTCCTTTTTTGAGGTTTTACCTAAAACAATATTATCTCACCAATGAATCCTATCTTATCTTGTACGTACTCATGAGTTATACTGGGAAACAAAATTAGTCATTCATCACCATGGATCACTTTAAACTTTAAACAAACCAACAAACAACCATGGTTTTTGTTGTGACAGAAAACCCTTCAATTTTTCATTCGAGTGAGGACTGATTGTAATGCAAAATTGAAGACAAATGATTCTTACACAAACGTACAGTCTCATAAAGGCATCGTATTTCACATTTTTTTGTTCTTCAAATTTATTTTTTTCACAAAGAAAGCTCCAATTTTTTTTGTCAAGACTAGGGTATCCACCATCGAAATCTCCTCGCTGGATTGGAGGCAACTCACAGGATGGGACAACTGGCCCAGAGATTTAAAGCTGCTCCATAACCAATGCGATAATCGAACCCTCGACACTTTGTTAAGGGAGGATGAGCCTCAATCAATCAACCACACCCTGATTAAAGAAGCTACAATTTAGTATCACATGTGAAACAACATTCAAGGTGAAAACTAGAAAGAGATAATAAAGCATCAATTAGAAAGCTCAAAAAGGAAAACTTAGATCTCTTAAATCAGGGTCATATGATATTTTTAAAATTTATTTTTAATTTATTGCGTAAAATTTGTAACCGTTGGATCTATTAATTTATATATATATATATATATATATATATATATATATATATATATATATATATATGAGTTGGGATTAGGGGTGTCAAAATGAATGGATTGGATGGATTTGGATTTTCACAATGGATGAGTTTGGAGACATCCATTTATATCTATTAAAATTTAATCAATCAAATTCATCCATTTACAAAAAGATCCATCCAGTCCGTCCTGCAATTTTCTTATGGATGAATATCCAATGAGTCCACTAATATTTTAAAAACATAAAAAATGTTTAATAAAAAAAAATTATGAGTCAAAAAAAAATTCAGTTATAATTTTATATTTATAAATATATATAATATAACATATCTAATTATATTTGTATATGGTATTGGTGTCAGAAGGACGACGGCGTTCCGGCAAACAAAGAGGCAGAGGACGACAGTGCTTCGGCACGACAATGCTCTGGAGATCGGCAGCAAAGCTCCAAAGGAGACCGCGACGAAGATTCGGTGACCCAAGGCTGCTGGCCGCGGCGATCAGTGGTGGTTATATTTATTAAAAAGAATTACTTTCTGGAGTTTTAAAAAAAAACTAAAATGTGTTTTTAAAAATGTTTTTTTGGTAAAAAAATATTATTTTTATAATTGTCTCATGGATTTTGATTTTGTAGTTATTGTAATCCAATGGATTTAAAAAATATAATGGATGAATTCAATCCAATCCATTAATATCTTTTTTTTTATGGACAGATTGGATGATTTTGCTATTGACACCGGAGGTCCAGTGGACAAATGGATCATTTTGACACCTTTAGTCGCATTACTTTATTTTTGATGAATAATATGTTATTTAAAAGAAAAGTAAATGTCTATTGACATTGATCAAGCGAAGATTCCTCTCATGCGCTGAATATGCAAAAAAATGAATGAGCCTCCTGCAATTGCTAATGTAAATAGGGCGACATTGTATCTGGTCGCTATAACGTACCTGAGGCATCCTCGTCCACTTGTCTATTGGTTGTCCCCAAACCAGTAACATATAATGAATCCCTAATTGGTTGCAGTGCGTTACCAAATAAGCCACCATACAACTCAATATGTGTGGTTATTTCATGAACCAAGTCTTGCCAAATTAAACTCCAACTATCCTCTCCAAGTCCAAGTGAGGCAATAATAGCACGGTAACCACAATATGAAACCAGAGAAAAATAAACCCTGTAAGCATTTAAAAGTAAAACTAATCAAAAGATGTTCAATGAAGGATATTTGCAAATTAAATGACATACCTATTTATAGTGGTATTTTAAAAATGTGTCACCTTATCAATCCATGCCAAAACGAATTTCTCCTTATGAGGAATCAACCATGTGGCCTTCACGTAATTAACAAACATAAGCAAATCGACACATGATTGCTCCAATACTTGCAACCGCTAATAATACTCAATCTCGTTAGGTGAGTCAACAACACCGCACCAAAGATCCATTACCGACTTTTGTCTATCCTTCATCACATACTGCTTACACCTAGCACCCACACTCTTGCTTATGTGAAATCGACATAACACATTCAGAGTGGACGGAAACACGACATCAATGGTATTCATAAGTGCAATATCTTTGTTGGTGATGAACAACTGAGGAAGGAGAATGTCTACCACGAAAAAATCTCGCAGTGTCTGTAATGCCCATCTGAAATTGTCATAACGCTCTGCCGACAAGTATGTAAGTGCAACCGAGAATGTCAACTCGGTTGAAGTGACACCAAAAATCTCCAAAAATGGTAGTTTGTACCAGTTGGTTTTGTATATGTTGTTAATGATCAAAACTTTAGAAAACATTCTCAATAACTCGATAGAATTGGGATGTACCCACATCCATGTTTTCAAGTTTTCTGCTCCAACCCAAATACTATTCAAATTCTATCTCTCATGAGCTCTTGTATCTCGGTTCTAGGACCTCTCAAGTGCGACTGGTACATGTTGTGTTATCTATAAAGCTGAGAGATACTAGTTAAATTGCCCTTAAATTTGTCCTTCAATGCCTTCGCATTGTTTCTTGGTGCAACATTTAATTTGGCATGTTCGTATACCATAGACTTCATGATAATGACAACAACTTTATTGGCTTTCCCAACTTCTCTAGTCCAATGTACAACACCGTCACGTTAGCCATCTACAAAATTGTCAATTTTAAATTTATTATAACAAATAATACTTTAAAACCTCGTAAAAAAATTAATTGTATGTAAAGTTCCCCTCCTTGAACTTCCTTTTGTTGGGAATATCATTCCATTTCCGCTCCATATTAATCTTGCGCTTTCCCATAAGATAAACTAAATAGGGGAATTAGCTTTTCAGTTCCCAAAAATATTATGGATATATGCATATACATGTTCCATGATTGGCCAAACAATACAAAATGTGTCTATATATTCTTGTAACTCTCTTCATTATCCACATCTTAATCAATCGACAAATTAGGTAACTTGACTGAACTTGAGGGTCTTGGATGCAACATTATGCATGAAGTGGATGTTCATACCATGAATCAACACCCATGTCTCAAGGACAATAAATTTGATCGAATAATCTTTAATTTACCTCACGTTGGTTTCTTTTCTGCTGAACATCCTGGCTACCAGATTCAGTAAGTTAGTATATAGTATTTTTTTTTGACAATAAGTTAGTATATAGTATATACATATAATAAATACCTCTTTTACTAAATGCAGGCTTAACAAGAAATTATTGAGTGGATTTTTAAATGCTAAACATATGCTTAAAATAAATGGGGAAATTCATATAACCCACAAGACAGTGCATCCTTTTATTGATATTAAGGAGCTGGCAAGTCAAGAGGATTTGGATTTTGTTGAAGAGGCCCAACCCAATGATGAACAGGAGGAGTAAGAAGAGGAAAGGGCCAAAAATTCGGGCTAAGCGAAATAGTGTTAGGCCCAAATGGCTAAGGGACTTCTATTAGGTAGCGGCCTTTGTAGCTGGGCAAAATAGTGCTAGAACTTTCTATTAAGGAAGTGTCATACAATTTGTGATACGCACCAGCATCGAAAGGATAATGTTTGGGTAGATAGATGATCAAAAAATTATGAATGTTTCGAATTATCAACTTTAATTCCTATCATGTTTCTTATGATGGCGCTCTCACTTTATTTAAGTGTCTTAAATATTAGTTGGTCTTAAATTCATATTGATAGAAAGACTTTACACGCATATGGGGAAGAATTGACCCTAGCAACATCTTTTCAAGGAGTTGCTCCACCAGAAGAGAGTTATTCGATTGAAAATGGCAATCTCTGACAAGGAATTGGCATGCACCAAGAGAACATGTTAGCGAAATAACGAAATGATAAATAATTTGATGGGCAACTTGAAGTTTCAACAAATGCTAATTTAATGAAGAGAAAGGTGGCGAAGATGATCTAGAGTGAAGTTCTTATAGACTAAGTGAATTGGAGAAAAATTCAATGTCTTTTGTTAGGACTCAAAAACTTTAATGGGTATATTATGTATAGGAGACTTAATTGAAAATAGAAATTATACCTTTTATTAATTACTTTAACATTTTTCATGTAATGAAGTGCTTTTATTGTGATAACGAATTTAACTTAAACCCTATGTAAATTACATTGTTTTGTAACATTTTAGTAAATACCTATCGTAGTAGGTCAAAATGCTCGATTTACCTCTCGACTTCATATTAATGAACCATATTAGGGGAAACCATTGTTTTGTAAATTACATTTTTCACCGCGTGGATGTTAGAGACCAAATTAGTTTGAAATTTTTAAGGAGTTGATTAAATCAATCAAAAATTGGCTGCAAATTTTGGTAGCAAATTCAGCCTTTAAAATTGCTCATTAGAGTGGTTTCTAAATTTAGCCTCTAAAAGGAGTCCTAATGCAATAATACGATTGCTAATTTAGTCTAAAATCGGTCGTTAAATCAATATCAAATTTCGATCGATAAATTCTATCGCTAAGTTTCGTCGCTAAATTTGATCTTGGTCGTTAAATTCGATTGCTAAATTTGTCTTCGATGTTTTGGTCACAAAATTCAGCGGCTAAAATTAGCAACTTTTTTTGTTGCAAATTCAATCGCCAAACATTGTAGTGACCTTTTTTGCTATTTAACGACTGAAAAATTGATCGCTAGCTATTTACCCCTCTGTAAAATGGTTGCAAATTAGTGCACTTTTATTTAGGCCGCTGCCTTTTGGACTCTGACCCCCTAGATCCAATATCCCCCCAAATTTACAAGGGCTTTTTTTTACCCCCACCCTTTCACCCTATACCCCCACAAAAAAGTGAAATCCGAAGGTACTCCCATGAAAAAATTCCAATCGGATTTATCTCCCATGGAGGTAAATCCGCTTTGTAAAATACAAGTAGGATTTACCTCCATGGGAGATAAATCCGCTTTGCATTTTTGTGGGGGTAAATTCGCATCGGATTTATCTCTCATGGAGGTAAATCCTATTTGTATTTTACAAAGCGGATTTACCTCCATGGGAGATAAATCCGATTAGAATTTTTTCATGGGGGGTATTTTGAGTTTATCAAATCATGTGGGATATTTTCGGTTTATCAAATCATGTGGGGTATGGAGTGAATGGGTGAGGTAAAAAAAAACCCAATTTACAAACTTCTGAATTTACCCGTCAAAATATATTTTTTTGGCCAACAAATCTGAAATACAAAAAGTGAGTGTTTCTCCTCAGAATTATTAAAATTCTAGACTTATCTTTGGAACATATTTTCGGAATTATTTTTACAATATGGAAATATCAATTTTAATAGTTTCCGAATAATTTTAAAAACAGATCCGAAATACTAAAAATTATTTCCGCAGTTTTTTTTAAAGAAAAACCATTCCTTTGCGGAGCCTCCTGCAGGAATCTCTGCTTACCTTCTAGCCGGTGCTAGTGAGACTTTCTTTCCTAGATAGTTTTGTTTTCTGTTTTTTTCTTTTGTTTTCTCTATATGTACCAAAAAAAAATCAAGAATGATTGAGATTAAAACAAAAAAGTGAACGTGATAACTACTCACATTTTAATCACAATCAGTCACTATAGGATTCAGATTTACCCATCTCATCTCTCACAATAAACTCTCCTCTCACTTTATACATCCCATATATATATATATATATATATATATATATATATATGATTAAATATATAAGTATAATTTTTATGTTTGAGGTGAGAGGATCTATAATGGACCACTAGATTTAAATAGATGGCTAGGATTAAAAGCAAACTTAAGTGACTCACGTCACTATTCTTTCTCACTATTAGCCGCTTTACCCGTGCTACGCACGGGGTTGACTAATTTTTAGTTAGCAAAATTAAAGTAAAATCGGAAGGGGAAAACCTCTTTAATAAACCAATCATTCAAGACAACAGTTTTCTGTCCACTACAGGAGTCAAACTCGGGAGCACTAAGTCAACCCCGTGTCTCAGGGTAGCTTATGCCAGTGGACCAACGATGTTGGTTTGTAACATATATAGTCAAATAATTGTGGATTGAAATTATATTATAGCTATAAATTAAATAAGAAGATTATAAAATTTAAAAAGAATATTGACAAAAAACGTTGAAATTAAACATCCATAGATAATGAGAAGAAAATGTCCAAAACTTTTAATAACATAATCCATATTTATCAAATGTAAATATAAAAACTTAGCCCATAATAAGAAAGAAAAGAAGACAACACAATTAAAAACTAAAATACGTGGGTATTATGCATGGTTGTATGAAAACTCATGATAAAATAGGAGCAGTCATACAAAGTTGAAAGAAGATGGTGGAGTTTGTATTATAATTGTGGCTGAAGTTCCCGTTGAAAGAAGATAAATATTTAAACACCAGTTAAAGTATGTTTTTAATATCGTTTGATGCGAAATGACAAAAATAAAGAAGACAACACAAATAGAAAGTGAAACACGTGGGTATCGTGCAGGGTTAGATGAAAACCACCAATAAAATAGAATCACGTATAGAAAGTTGAAAGAGGGCGATGAGGGGATCTATTGTAAACGTGGCCGATATTCTCGTAAATAAAAATTAAATTAAAAAATTATAAATTAAATAAAAATATTATAAAATTAAAAAGAATATTAATAACAACAAATACATTGAAATTGAACATCCATAGACAATTAGAAGAAAAAGTTTAAAAAACTTTAATAACGTTATCTATATTTATCAAATGTAAATATAAAAACTTAACACATAATTAAAGAGAAAATAAGACAACATAATTAGAAAGTGAAACACGTACGTATAGGTATCATGCAGAGTTTGATTTAAAACAACAAATAAAATAGAAGCACTTATACAAAGTTGAAACTATTTAAGTTCGCATATTTGAATAAAATAGAAGCACATAGAAACACTATTTAGTATCGCACTACATATTTTGTCACAAATTTTTCCACCAAACGGGTTTTTGAGGAATGAGCTTTGTGTATCCGAACATGTAAAAAAATTTGAATCCTAAAGTACCTCAACAAATTGTTTGGCATCACATTTTACGTATTTTGTCACGTATTTTTTTTATTTTTTGTCAAACAGTTGAGGAACAAACTTCACGTATCTGAACATATAAAATTTGTTCTGGACCCTAAAGTACCCCAAATTTCAATGTTGGCATCAATCTTTACCTATTTTGTCACAAAGCTATTATTTTTGTTGTTGACCAAACCAGTTATTGAGGAAAAAACTTCGGGTGTTTGAACAGCTAATTTTTTTTCTGAATCCTAAAGTGCCTCAACACACACTGGTTAACATCGTACTTTACGTATTTTGTTAAAAAAATATTTTTTTCACCATCAAGTATACCAAAACACACGGTTTAGTATATCATTTTATGTACTTTGTCATGAAATTAAATCTTTTTTCACCAAATCGATAATTGAAAAACAAAATTTGCATATTTAAACATCTAAAATTTTTCGAAACCGTAGAGTACTGGTTAAAATATTAAAAAGGAAAAATTGGAAAACATTAAAATAAAAAAAAGTACAAAATAAATAAAAAATAAAAAAACTAAAGTTAGAAACAAAAACAAAAAAGTGCGGCAATTTCCACCGGCGGTGACAAACCGCTTACAATTAAAAGATAGCATTTTTTCTTCTACTCACGTGACTATTCTTTCTCAAAAATGAAATTCAGTTTTAATTTTATCCACAATATTGGAAATCAATTTGTATTCTTTTATTTCTATGGTGTGAGAAAACAGGATTGAAATTCCACCATGGGAGAAGACTTTTTCTTAAGAATGTAGTTAAGTTTCTTAAACACTCCATTAAGACTCAATTATTAGGAAAATAGTAATTTAGCACCAGTTAGGAATAATAGTTATGTCTGTTAAATTTTCTATAAAAAGTAAACTACACTTACTAAACTACGTTAGTGATCTATACATTTTGAAGTTGCTCTTGTTTCTTTGAAGCCTTTAGTTCCCATATTTTCGCATATCAATGTGTTTAGTCCCACTTGACTTTCAATAGTGTTTTTTAGGTCTTTTAATAGCGCTTCTAAATCTTATTAAAAGTTACAATAGACAAAAAAATATTAATAGAGGAAAATGTGGGAACTAAAAGTGAGTTGAATATACTTCAGTGAAAATGTGGGAATTAAAAATATAGCTATTAAAAACAAAATTCGGAAATTTTATAAAGATTAAAAATATACTTCAACTTTAGAAAAATAAAGGAGATAAAATTTGAAATATAAAACACATTAAATTTTCAGTGAAAAGTAAAAGACATAAAATATTCAGTCAATAATAAAGGACGTAAAGTTTATTATTCTTTTTCAATTTACATATCACAACTAAAAAATAAAAAAAGAAATCAGAATTACAAACAACAAAAAATAAAAATGCAAGTAAAAACAAATGGCATCTTCTAATTTGAGTTAGGAGTTTCTAGCTCTTTCATCCTATTTACCCTCTTTTCACCAAATAAGCCACTGTTTGTTTCTACTTGCACCCTTTTTTGTCACCTCACCCATGCCTCTCTGGCCTCTGCATATCAGTGAACAATGGACACGTCGTACTCTGCACTCAGCTGCAGACCACGACTAAAGTCATGTTTTTTTGTACTATAAATTGTTATATTAGCTGATAAATGAAAAATGACATATTTATTTAATTCATGAATACATTTATTTAATGAATCTGCCATGACTAAACTTACTTTTGACATGCTCTCTTCTAGGGGGAAATGGGCTAATTTCATTAGAGCCATGTTTTATAAGAGGAACATTCCAGTTTCTTATCATGTGAGGTCGTCTCTGTGGCCTGCCCTTCGTGCCAATATTTCCACTGTTCTTGCTAACTCTACTTGGAATATTGGTGATGGTTCCCAGATTTATTTTTGGACTGACAAATGGCTTTCTAAGCCAATCTCCTTGGTTTTAAGTTTTCCTTTGAAGGTTCAAAAGTTCTTGACTTCGAAGGTCAGTGATTATATCATTGACTCCGACTGGCATCTCCCTGCAGAGCTTCAACTTAGGTGGCCTTCCATTTATCATGAAATTATCAGTCTCCCTATTCCTTGCTTTGCAGCAGGAGATACTTTAGCTTGGGACCATTCTTCTTCAGGTTTGTTATCTTCTAAAGACGCTTATGAGTTTCTTAATCCTAGATCTGTGGTTGTCTCTTGGGCTAAGGAGGTTTGGCGACAGTCTATTCCTCCTTCAAAATCATTTCTTTTCTGAAGAGCAGCCCATGACCTCATGCCTACAGATGAGAACCTTAAAAAGCGTGTTTGCACGATGGTCTCCATTTGCTGCCACTGTGGTAAGAATCAGAGGCAAATCTTCTTAGGAGCGGAGGGGTGCCACGGTACCCCCAATTTTTTTAAAATTTATTATATATACACATATATTTTATACAGAAAAATAGGTTATATAAAACTAAACAAACACAAATCAATAATTAGCTTCACAGCGTAGTGGTTAGGCGTATTTTGATGATGTTCAATAGCCAGGTTTGATTCCCGCAGCCGGTTTTTTTTAATGTTTTCGCATCCATTTTGTAAAATGTTCTCGAAACTAACACAATTAGGCGTATTCTGATGATGTTCAATAGCCAGGTTTGATTCCCGCAGCCGGTTTTTTTTTTAATGTTATGTTCTCAAAACTAACACAAAAAACAACTTCAGCAGGATTTGAACCGCGTGTAACGATGTTCTTATACTCAAAACTTACCATTAGACCAAATGAAACAACTTAAAACATATGGTAAAAATTATATTATATATTGGTTACTAATGTGGCACCCCCCAATTTTTTTCCCAAGATCCGCCACTGATAAGAATGAGAAATCTACTAGTCATTTGTTTCTAAGCCGCCCTTTTGCCCAAAAAATTTGGCACTGGCTCCAATCTCCTATCAATTGCTTTATTGATACTTCTAGTATTTTATCTCTTTTCTGTGCTGAGTGGTTCTTGGAGTGATCAAGTCTCAGATGTCTTAGTTGCCGCAGGTATTCATGTTCTATCCAGCATTTGGTTGACAAGAAATAAATTACACTTTGACAATAAAGTTATTCTTCTTGAATCTCTTCATCAGATCAAGACCTCTACTTCTCTCTCGGGTTCCTCCTCGCATGGCAACATGTACAACACTGTGGATGAGCTCTCTATTTTAAAATCCTTCCGTCTCACAGGCAACCCTAGGAGAGCTCAAGATATTATTCAAGTTGATTGGAAAACCCCTTTCTGTGGTTGGTTTAAATGTAACACTGATGGTGCTTCTAAAGGCTCTCCTGGGCCTTCTTCCTGTGGTAGAGTGCTCTTTTTTATTTTTTTATTATTTTAAGATAGAGTGCTCTTTTTCCTTCTGTTGATTTATCCCTAAGGAGGGTTTGCATCACAAAGTTTTAATGAGGTTGTTTAAGCCAAAAAAAAATAATAAGGATAGAGAAGTAATTTAAGAAAAATAAAAAGGGTTAAAATACCAATAAATGTGAGACGTTATCTACTATCCGCTAGGGTTTGAAAAAATGCTACTTGAAGTAGCGCTTGAAAAAATGCTAAACGCTACCCGAAAAACGCTAGTGCTCACCAAACACGTGTACTCTTCACCCGCTAGTTTATTCGCTACTTTCATCCGCTATCCGCTAACAGATGGGGCGCACCAAACAAAGCCTTGGTTTTTTAGAGTGTCGTGATTAATTGTTGTTTTTGGCGGCTTATTTCTGGCATTAATCTAATTTCTTTGACTAAATGGCATTATACTACTATTTTTTTTAGGTTTAAATAACTTTTACCCCCTGCAAATATCACAAGAATCCATATACACCCCTGCAAAAAAAAAGTTTTAAAACGAACATTGCAAAATTCAAAACGTTTCTAGTTAGGTCCCTGCTCTTAGTTTTTCTTAACAACGTTATCTTAAACTGAGCTGGATGTCCACGTTGGCATAACACATGGCTAATTAGGGCTTATATCATCATCATCATCAACATCAACATCATTCATTCTTTGAAACTCTTATTCTCATTGAAACTTGCCTCATTCATCAACATAAAAAATGTTGAATTTTTTTGTGATATTTGGAAGGGGGTAAAAGCTATTTAAGTTTTTTTTTATTGATTAGATAATTCAAGGATATGAAAGTTAATAATTAAGGTCCGGCAAGAAACGAACTAGCTAACTACATGCATGCAGAATCCCAAAAGAGGTAGACATAAAAACATTCTTTGGCCATAAAGAGAGATGCATATATATATTTAAGGAATCAGAGTTTCCTGAACTTGAGAGGTTGATAAACATAGACAACTTTTCTTCTTCCATTATTATATGGAAGACATATATATGTTGCTGAATTATTAGTAGGGAGAAACACCAACATTAGCAGAAGCAAAATTCATGAGAACCTCATCTCCTTCCTGCTGGCACACATTTGTTGTCTTCTTCATAGTCTGATCAGGCATGAGACCAAAGTGGATGTGTCGAAAGTAGGCCCAATTCTTGGTAGCTGCAGTGAAGGCTTCCCTATGGGTTATATCAGGATTGACAGACTTAATACGTTGGACCTCGTCCTTAACGAAGCGGTTGTATGCTGTGGGAACTCTCTGTCTCTTCTCAGGAGGTTGATTAATGATGGTTGTTGGCCTTGGAACCTCATCATCAGCTACATTCGTAGCAGGCATGGAGAAATCATTTGGTGTTGGGTTTGGCATCTCCTCTTGCAGAAGGTTATGAGATGGTGAGAAGAAAGATGGGAGGAGCAAGCCACGCATGTTGACGTGCAAGAGGTTAGTGCAATGGCCACAGTAGATAGTGACACTTGTGAACAAGCTTGTGCTGGGAACACTCACAATGAGGATGGTGTCACAAATAGTGCAGTGGACATAGCAAAGTTGCTCGGAAGGAGGGAGGTTGTCCAGTGAAAGTGTGGTTGAAGAGGACGACATTTTGGGTAGCCTCCTTTTACATTCAATAGTGTTTTTTAGGTCTTTTAATAGCGCTTCTAAGCCCTAGCAAAAGTCACAATAGACAAAAAATCATGATAGAAAAAAATGTAGGATATAAAAGTTAGTTGAATTTTTATAGCGATTAAAAATAAATTTCGAAAATTTTATAGAGACTCAAAATATATTTCAACTTTAGATAAATAGATGAGATAAAATTTGAAAAATAAAAGACATAAAATATTCGGTCAACAATAAAGGACATAAAATATTCAGTCAATAATAAAGGACATAAAGTTTATCAGTTAATAATGGACCTGTCGTACTCTGCAGTCAACAATAGACCTGTCGTACAATGGACCTGTCGTACTCTGTAGTCAACAACAGACCACGGCTAAAGTCATGCTTTTTTTTTTACTATAAGTTGTTATACTATTTTGTCTTGCTAATTTAAACTTCTCAATAAATTCTAACAATATCAAATTTTTGGATTTGGGCATTCAACCTTTATTTTTATTAATTTTCTTGATTCTTTATTAAAAAGACAAAATATTAAATAAATAGAGGCCATAAATTTATTATCCTTTTATCAAATTACAAATCACAACTACAAAATAAAAAGTAAAAATCAGAATATAACAACAACAAATGCAAAAAAAAAAATGGAGAGTACCTTTTAACCACCCCTTTTGACCGGTCCTCCCACTTCTCTCTCTACTATAACAAACTCCGTAACAGTTCGTACATACTACAACCAACAGGCCAAGGACGCATTGCACTCAAAGGACCAACGCTCCACGCACCGGTGGATCTACATAGTGTTCAAGGTGTACACCCTTAAATTTATAAATTTGCACCAATAACCCTATAAAAAATATATTTTGACACCCGTAGTTTTATTTTTTTGCACACCTTACTCTTACTTTTCTAGCTACTATTTCCTGTTGCAGCTCTAGGAGCGGTTGGAAGTTTTTTTTAGATAAGCAATACTTTCATTGAAGGGAGCACAATGGGTGCCCAGCCCTTACAATGGGAATAAAGGAAAGGGGGAGGGCCTCCTCAAAACCTCCCTAAGCCAAAACCCAATGGGAAAAAGACTCAGGGAGGAAAAAGAGTACCTCGTACCACCTGCACTACAGTGAGGATAAGCAACCTAACTCACTGTTTCTCCCCCTAAAGACTACAAATTGTTTAAGCATTGTAGTGGATTAGACCACCACATTGAAATGGAAAAGGAGGAATTACAATTCACTCTATAAATACACCAACACCAAGAAAGACTTTTAATACGATTCACCACCATCTCGATATTAGGCTCCTCATTATTGAAAGTAGCTCCATTCCTCGCTAGCCATATGCTCCAACAAGTAGTTAACCAAACCACGTGCTTCGTGCGTTTTGCTTTCTTCCCCTTACACAAGCAGCAACACTGGTGGACAAGACCAACAACATCCAAAGACAAATCAAGAGCAACACCAATCCAAGATGTAACACACTTCCAAACTGAATTCGCGAACCCGCAATGGAGGAACAAATGATTCACGGACTCACGCTGAACGTGACAGAATGAGCAACGAGCATCGTCTTCCAAGTGGAGAACATTCCTGCGCAATAGTTGCTCGCGCACCGGCAATGCATCCAACAGCAACCGCCAGCCAAAAACCAACACTTTCGAAGGCGCTATTGATTTCCATAAACCTGCAAAAAAATTCTGCTGCACCGAGACATTAGAGGATAAATCACCACGGACCAGCTGAATATAAAAGGTTTTAACCGAATAATTCTTCGATTTATCGAGCGGCCAAATCCAAGAATCCATCTTCATTCTCGTTGGAGCCACGGGCTGGAGAATATCTCGCAGAATATCTACCTCAGCTGTTCGGATAGCATCATTACCGAGATGCCAAGGTTCCAACCAAAGCCAAGAATCATTATGCCAAACACCGGATTCAGCCACCGTTAAATTTTGCTGTCCAACACCATTATACAGGAGAGGAAAGACCTTAAACAAAGGGTCAATCCCAAGCCATTGGTCTTTCCAGAAATTAATTGAAGCACCATCACCCAAACCTCTTCTAACACACCAAGCAAACCTTATTTGTTCCTCTACATTAACATCCAAGTTCACCAAGTCCCTCCACCAAATGGATCCCGAGTCCCTACGACGATTACCATCCACCAAATCCTGAACTAATGAAGAGGTCAAATCTCCGTACCTACAAGATAACATACGACTCCAACTCACACAGGGATCCGATAAAGCTCTCCATTTCCACTTAGACAACAAAGCTATATTAAATAATTCCAGGTTTTTGATCCCGAGACCTCCCTCTTCCTTTGGTTTACAAATACTATCCCAAGCCACCCAACACATTCCCCTCTCCCCCTCTTTGATACCCCAAAGAAAATCCCTTTGGATTTTAACCATCTTCTTGATTACTAGCTTCGGAGCTTTATAGAAAGAAAACATATATAGCGGCATGCTATTAAGAATGGAGTTTATAAGAGTTACCCGGCCTCCAATGGATAGAAACCGACCCTTCCACAAAGACAACCGCTTTCTAACTGCTCCTAAAACATAGCTCCAAGTTGCTTCCCTCCTCGGATTAGCGCCAATTGGGATTCCCAGAAATTTGAAGGGGATAGATTCCGTTCTACAAAATAGGAAAGTGCTAGCTCTCTCCAAAAACCCATCCGGAGTGTGGATACCTATAAGCTTGCTCTTGTGAAAATTTACCTTCAAACCGGAAACAAGCTCAAAGGATCTCAAAATAGACTTGATACTCCAAAGATTTGCCCAAGAAGCTTTGCCCACAAACATTGTGTCATCCGCAAATTGAAGAATAGAGAAGTTCAAATCCTCATTGAAAGAAAAACCTTGGTAATCACCAATATCCACCGCCTTCATCATCATCATCGACAAGGCCTCTGCCACTATAAGAAAGAGGAAAGGCGACAAAGGGTCCCCTTGTTGCAGACCATGCTGAACTTTGAAATCTTGAGTTGGGCTACCATTCACTAGAACCGACATGGAGCTAGTACACACACAAGACTTAATCCAAGCAATCCAACGTTGGGGGAAACCCATTCTAGTCAACATGTAAAACAAGAAATTCCAAGAGATGGAATCATAAGCTTTTTCAAAGTCCACCTTGAACAACATACATTCTTCCTTGCTTCTTTTGGCATAATCAACCAACTCGTTCGCCAGGAGCGGTTGGAAGTGTAACTATGGGGTAGTTTTGGCTACCAAAAAATAATATATGTCTTTGAATAATTAAGTATATTTTATATTTATCTACCCCAATAATATGTTATTTAACTACCCTGACTAAGTTTATTTGTCTAAGGAAATAAAAAAAACAATAACAAGTCTATTAGTTTAATTAGTCTCATTAGTCTATCATTATCACAAACAAATATGGTGTTTTTTTGTTAACTTAGTGATTTAGTCCATTTATTTTACTTTCGGTCCCCATTTTTCTTAATTTAGCAGTTTTTCCCTCAAAATTATATACTATTTGCACTTTTGGTCCCCAAAAATCTTGAATTTTGGAAAACTGAGGGACTAAAATTGCACAATCCATGATTTTTAGCAACCAAAAGTGCAATGAAAAAATCACAAGGATCTAAATTACGAAATTAGAATAGCAAAATATGTTTAATTTATATACACCATCGCTGTAAAAGTTTCTTAATGTATATTAATTATTAAATTAATTTGTTTGACCACCCTAAGTCAAGGTCCTAGATACGCCACTAGCTCCACGTCTCTACCCCGCCAGCCTGTGTACAACACAAATACACATGACATCAAACACTCTCTATAGAAGGGAGGGACTCAACAAAAATTGATATAAGAAACAACATCAATTAGAGAGATTCAAAAAAAATTGGAGATTAAGAATGTGATGAAACTAAAACCCTAACTCCCAAAATCACCAAGAAGTGACACGTGCACGATGGCACTTAAGTTGCCACGTAGGAGACGTTATATGACTTGTCAACAGCTGAAGCGATGAAGGGACTAACGTGTCCCATTTTAAAATTGTTAGAGACTAATGTATCCCAAAAAAATTATCAGGGGCCAATTTATCTCGCGAGGAAATTGTTAGGGACTAATTCGGTCTTTATTCAAAATGTAATTAAAAAAAACTTTCACTCTATAGACATGTTAAGAATTTGTTGCCTTACCGAATTCCTTGCAACTATTTTGATTCACCATGAAGTTCCTTCGGGTTTCCTCTTTGTTGGGAATAGCATTCCATTTCCATTCCACATTAATCTCGCGCTTTCTCCCATAAGATAAATTAAAAAGGGAAAGCTCCTCAATTCCAAAACAAATTTAATTAAGGTGATGATTGAGCATCCACCAAAACGTACGTATCTATATATTCATCATAATTCATGGATGTCACTCTCATCATTTGTCACTTCTTCATTCTAGCAATTAAGCATTGTGGAAATAATCCTTTCACTTACAAATGGAAGTGAAAACTATAAGGCATTACAGTAGCACTCATAAGATTTTGCTTGTTGGAGAGGGAGATTTCTCCTTCTCACTCTGCTTGGCAAAAGCATTTGGCACTGCTGTCAACATGGTTGCCACCTCTTTGGATTCTAGAGGTATATTTTTTTTTTCAAGTACTACTACTCAACTTGATTAATTATCACATTAATTCATTTTTTGTATATTTTCGTTATATATCACTAACTGAGTTTATTTCGTTTTTTGAATTGAATATACAAAATTTGAAGTGTCATTACTGTTCAACTATTCAAATGCTTTAAGTAACTTGGCTGAACTTGAGGCTCTTGGATGTACCATTGTGCACAAAGTAGATGTTCATACCATGACTCAACACCCTACTCTCAAGGACATTAAATTTGATCGAATAATCTTCAATTTTCCTCACGTTGGTTTCGATCGTTCAGAATGTAACCACTACCAGATTCAGTAAGTTCTATATGAAATGTTAGCTATGAAATTATTAGGATATATTGTACATATAGTAGAGCACCCTTGTAAATACAATTAGTTAGATTGTAACTATCCTAGTTAGATCTCAACCACCCTGGTTAATATTCAGTTAGCCTGGTTAACCTTTGTAAATATTTGGCTACTATTCATTTGTACAGTTAACATTATCATTTTCAATACAATGGGAAAGTTTATTTACTCTTGCTTCAGTAAGAGGATTCATATTAACTTTGTTGGAGAGGCGATATTTCGTAAATGGTATTACCCAGGTTATCTTAACAAAAGAGGGTCTGGCTCTAAATGCAACCGGAGTTTTCCTATTGGAGAAAGTAGTACCTTTAAATTTACTATGGTGATGTAATCTTTGTTTTTGTCGTTCTTTCTAACGGCCAAATTACATTGCATGTTTGTCAAAAAATTCTATTACATGTTTGTCAAAAACAAATTTCATCTAGATGTTACCAATGTCGGACTTCTAAGCAATAAAATCGGCCATTCGAATAGTAAAAAAAATTAGATGAAAAATGTACTCCCTCCTGACCCAATTATATGCAAAAATAACTACTTTCACACATATATACTCCCTTCTAGCACTAAATAAACACATGATGAGTTTAAATATGTTGTTTTATTTCAGGAGTAGCTAGAGACGCCGAAGAGTACTCTTTTACCAAAAGAACAAAGACCTATTTGCTTTCTAAAATTGCAAAATGTCTCTAAACAGGACTAAGATGTCTCTAATATATTAATTTGACCAATAAATTAATACTTTTCATTTTTTTCAAACTGTATTTTTTGAATCGGCTTGAGTATCTACCATTTTTTATTGTAAAAATATGTATTTTGTAAATATTTATAATATCTTTTCTAAAATAATATTTAATTATCTTTGCCACCATCGTCAAAATTCCTAGATCGGCCACCGACCAAATGGAAAAGATTTTGGAGGTGCATGTTAAAAAAACGGTGTAAATAGTGACGCCCTTTCTGCATGTATGTTTGATGGTTGGTTTAAAGATCTGTTAATTTGTTGCCTAACCAAATTGATTGCCACTTTTGACCAAAAAACAAAATTGATTTGCCACTATTTTCATTCACGGTAAGGTGTAAAGTCCCTTTCCTAGGGCTTCTTTTTGTTGGGAAACACCACCATTCCATTTCCACTCCATATCAATCTTGCACTTTCCGATAAGATAAATAGTTAGCTTCTCAGTTTCCAAACAAATTTACGAAGCATGCATGTACATCTTGGATGATTGGGCATATATACTTAGAACTCCCAAAAAATAAACTACTAGAAAAGTGTGAATATATACTCCCTCCGTTCCTGATCTTTGGTACTTTTGGTCTTTTATTTTTGTTCCAAAATAATGGTATTTTTAAAAACCCAATGTACAATTCACCTAATTTTTCCTAATATACCCTCTATATTTATTTATCCTTTTAGAGTTCCAACGCATGAATTAATTGTCCCAAGACTATTTTACTTTAACTTCAATTATCCCAATACAACTACAAGTGGGGCATTTTAGTACTTAAACAACACAAATTAATGGTACCTTAATATGTGTGTAACAAGCCAAAAGTACCAAAGATTAAGAACGGAGGGAGTACCATTAATCCGGTTTCCAAAACATTTTATGGGAATTCCTTCCGACACCAAAATGTGTCTATATATATAACACTCCTAACTAGGTTCTTTCATTCTCATTCTTTATTTGCTACATTCTCTCAATTTCAAATGGATGTGAAAACTAGTGTATTGAATTATCGTGGCACTCATAAGATTTTGCTTGTTGGAGAGGGAGATTTCTCCTTCTCACTGCTTGGCAAAGTCATTTGGCACTGCTGTCAATATTGTTGCTACCTCTAATTTGGATTCTAGAGGTACTTTTTTTAAGTGCTACTCAACTTGATTAATTCACAAATAATTCTTTTGGATATATAAAAGAACATTTTATATCACCAAGTGAATTTATTTTGTTTTTCTTAACTGAATATATCTATCTATCTATCTATATATATAAATTAATTTTTTGTATACAAATTAATTTTGTGGAGTCTCTAGAGAGGAATTATGCTGGTGCATTAAGCAACTTGGCTGAACTTGAGGGTCTTGGCTGCAACATCATGCACAGAGTGGATGCTAGGACCATGGATCGACACCCGCTTCTCACAAAAAAGAAATTTGATCGAATAGTTTTTAGTTTTAAGATTTTAAAAAAGTAAAGTATAACATGATAGATAAAAATATAAAATTTTGAATCACGCTTCATTTATCTTTAAAGATATCTTATAGCTTCTTCAATTTAAAATTTGAAATAAACTGTGACATAATATATTTGTCTGATGTAATGTAACTACTTCTCATCTGTGATCTTAATCAATTAAGGTCGTCAAACTAAGAATTAAATAGAATCTGATGTAACTACTTGCTATTTGTGATCTTAATTAATTTAGCTGGTTGACTAAGAATTAAATAGAATTACTTGAATGTGCCAAACTTAAAACCAAATTAAAAAAAAATTATATATTCAGGTCAGTCTTGAAAATAATATAAAAAATAGGAATGCTTCCATTTGATCAGGTAATAGTTTCATTAATGGCAATAGTAATTAATTTTTTTCATTTAGTTTAAGATTGCCTAATAAAGGAAATGACTGAATTTATTTATGTAAAAATTTGAACTAGATACATCAACTTCTGTTAATCAGTTTTTGCTTATATTCTGTAACAGAGTATATAATGGGGAGTTTGTGAAAAGCCTTCACTACCTAGTAAGTAATCTATCAATTAGTCCCTTTGTAATGGGTGACCCAAAGCCAATTCAACAACTAGACCTCAATAATTGTATATTATACAAAAATCAGTTACCAACAGGCACATTCGTTCATCCACGCCACAAATTATTGACATTGCTCGAAAAGTTGATGCTATTTTAACTAGTCAATTACTTGCAGCGTACGTAACTCAAATCATGAGAAATATTATAGGTATCTTATGATAATCCAATTAATAGCTGTTCTTTTGTACTGGTTTTAAAATTTCTAATAAAAATTAATGTAAGAAAGTTTGATATGTCACTCTTAATATGAGGTATGATGCATAAGAGAGATGTCATAGTCTCCTACATCCAATGTTTTTTTAGTTAATTTCTATAGTGTGAAACAAGAAGCTATTCTTTGTGAAGATTAGTTTTATAAGCGATTATATATCACACGCAATTACCATTTCTTTGACGTAGATTAGTCAACGACAAAGCCAGTGGAAATTATGCACCAATCACATGGTAACCAAAAAAAATGTGTATTGGTTTTCTAAAATTACCTTTCAATTATAGGTACTCGTCATTTTCTACTTTACAAGTTGTTGTCTCCCGTTTCTAACAATTGGGAATTTTTTATAATGAAAAGAAACAAGCATATTTCCAAAAGATCTTTTATATATATATATATATATAGAGAGAGAGAGAGAGAGAGAGAGAGAGAGATAGTACATTTTACAAGTTTGTACATGTAGTGCCAACAAGACTCGGTAGTTAGAATCTTAGTATATTAGTATACAAATAGGTGCTTCAACAATGCAATCAAGGTCGAAATTTTATTTCTCACAATATTCGGAAAGGCTTTATAAGATCTCATAGTGACAAAAGAATATACTGTTAGCATGTGTAGGGTATTTGATAAAAAATAAAATTTTATTATCCAAATGTTACTAGTCTATTACTAGTATAATTAGGGTCGGTTTGGTACTCCAGACTTCGATTTCTGAAGTGGATATACTTGATGTTGGCCAATACGAAATTTGCTCTTAAGTACGAGCGGATTAGTCTTTCGTGGAAAGTATTTGAACACTCGGTGGGTATTCAACAATTGTCTGAACACACTATAACTCTTTCACATTGGCTTGCTATTGCACAAGAGAAGTAAAAACGATGAGGGTTAGTAATTAAAAGAAATAAAAACAAAAAATCCTAAGAGTAATCGACCTCTTTAAAAGTCAATTAAAAGAGAAATAAGTGAGAGGAAAATCATTAGTAAAACTGACTTCTTGCACCTAGAAAAAAATGAGGCGTTTTTGGGCGAAGTAGGATGTTTGAGAATTTTTTTTTCTTTATTAAGATTTTTTTTTATAAATGGGTTTTCAAGAAAACCTAGATTGGATTCATTAGAAAATTAATTAATATTAACTAAAGTAAACTAATTTATTTGCACCACTCAAAACGTGACAAAGAAATTGTTCTTATGTCATTTTTCGTCCCAATCATTAATAGAGATGTCAACTACTTATTGATTTAAAAAGACTGCATATGGGCTTATGGGAGTATATAACTAATGTACGGACGATGAAGAGCATACAAATACTACTAGTCCTATATTTTCCTTTGACTGGATTACTGGAATATATGGCCAGAAAGGAGATATTGACATTTATTGTAAAAAGAGAAAGGAGAAAAAGATTCCTTCTCATGAACTTCACTGTTGGTTGTTTTGGCAATTTCAGCGATATGAGGATGTCGACAACTTAGTTCAAACTTAGGTGTAAGTAGTTGTAGGTGTGTGTGGTGTTTATTTGTCATTAATTTCATATAAATAGACAAAAAAAGAGTCATTCTCATGAAGAAGATGTTATGGTTTTTTTAATTTATCTTTTGGTACAGAGACGCTATGGCCTTTATCTCTTACTAGCCGTGTTACCCGTGCCGTGCACGGGGGGCAAAAAAAAACAGAAGTTGCGACACAAAAAGTCTAAATATTACATTCCCATAGCAATAAAAGTTTCAACAAAGGTTTGAAAATAGAGCAAAATCTTAATTATACTAAACCATGGATTACAAAATTGTAATCCACGTCAGATAATCACATTGCTGACAACATTATGACATCATATCCACGTCAACGAAAGACCATTGGATGTGCGACAACTGGGAAATTGAAATAGATCCGGCGGTGCAGATTAAAAAACCATTCAACGAATGACAAATCAACGACTCACATTCCTTTAAATTTCGGCTGTAAACTGGACGGTTTGGATCAACTGAAGCTTAATATGTAACAGACAAATAAGGCAACAAATTATACTGCATAAATGAATTGGCAAATGACAGCAACAGAATATTAATGAATCCTGATATGGAGAAAGAGAAAACCATGACAATTTTTGAAAAAGGTTCCTCATAATGAATCCAACTACTACATTTTTGAATTGAATTGTTGTTTACAGTGCACAATGGCAAATGATTTGGTTAAGCATGACATAGTACATATTCCACCACTATATGCAAATTCAGGAATTTTAACATTTTAATCCATCTATTTTTATGAGGAAAATGTTCGAATCGATCAATAAGGTGTTCCTTCAGAGAAATTCAATAAACATTTTTTAAAAAACTATTCCTATGCCATCATTCTATATAACTACAGTTATTCATGAAAGGAAACATTGTCAATGTCGAAATACATTTCGGATCCCCCTTAACGTATAATTACGTAATCATCTGTACATTCTAATACCAAGTCCCAACATTTCATAAGGATGTCAAATTACTTTTAATGCTTTGGCAAAAATAAGGGAAATCACTTCTAATACCAAGAAGTGGACCATGCCCTTCAAAACATGTTTACTGATTTAGCTAAAGTCAGGTTAGTTAAACTCCTATTACTAGCTTAAAAAATCTATAAGAAATCACACCCAAAGCTACCAGCTACTAATGGAAACCAATACTTACTATGGAGTAGATCTTTATGAACCATTGCTACTGCAACACGATATATAAGTACCTGCATCATGGATTGGAAAAAGAACATGAAACCAATCACAGGCACAATTAGTAGCAAATTACAAATTTCTCAAAAGGAGACAACTTAATTTACACATAGCTTATCAGCAAGGGGATCACGATAGCAACCCACTACATAATCGATTTTCATGATCCTCGCCACATAATCATCCAATTAAAATTATACATAAAAGATGTAAAACAATTACCTAACTAAATCTGGATACAATGCCTAATTATTCATTTCCAACAAGAATGGGCTTTTTCATACCCAATAAGACGTTCCAGAGATGCCCAAGCCCAGCATAGCTGCATCATACATATTTATACATGCATTTCAGTATGTATACAAGAGTAGTGACGCATGTATTTCTTTAGTCCGAATAAAAGAGTTGAATTGGGCCGATGAGATTTGATGGACTACTCCATTGCTGACAAAGCGCAACAATAATCTTCTGAGATTCAGGTTCTTCTTCAACAAGATTGGAATCACGAATAGCAACAATATTTTTGGTACAAATCAGAATTGAATCATCGTGCATCAAAATAAGCTTATACCCAAAATTAGACCTGTTAATGTTTGAATTGAAGAAGCATTACCTCAACGTCGCATTCTGGAACAGTTCCATGAGAAGACCTTCTCCGCAACATCTTTTCGCGATTTGTCGAAGATCCATGCGCTGAAGCCATCTACGAACGAAGAGACGGGTATTATATTGTGGTTACCGAAGATTCGTGAAGAGTGGAAGGAATTCCATGGGTGCTCACGGTGACTGTTTGTTCACGCTGAAATTGTAATTTTGGGGAAGTAAAAGTTGAAGATCGTACGTTTAGGGTTTAAATGGAAAGTAGAGTTTAAGTAACAGGCAATGTACGCGAATACCCCCACTCCTTTCTGAAAAACCCGCAAAGCCCCTATTTATCTTAGACTCAATTAATATCAAGTAGAATTACGACACTACCCTTACCCTTCAAAGAATTTTTCAAAAGCGACCCATTTACTTTATTAAATTTACGACACTAACCTTACCTTTCACATAATTTTTCAGAAGCGACCATGTATATTTTCCATCAAAACAAGGCAACATATCGTTATATTTTCCATCAAAACAAGGCAAGATATCGTTATATTTTCCTACATACTTCATCAACCGTGTCTTTGAAAACCGAACACATGCATGTACGTCTACCCGTGCATCGCACGGGTCCACCATACTAGTAAACAAAACAAAGATAAAATGTCTTGAAGGTACATGCCACTAAAAAAAGTCATTACATAATAATAGGATTGTGAGCACTTTGGCCAACTTCTTCATGATGAGAAGAGTTAGTCCTATGAATGGGACGGCAGCCTCGATGAGGGTAGAGCATCTAAATTGGAGGCGGCTGATTGCGCATTATTTTAAGACGAACACGTGCAGCAGTCATCGAACAATGGATTTTGAAGCAACCCTTTGAAACATAGGTTAAAACGACCTCACTCCTAGTAGGTGTTCCAATCAAACTGTTCTGGAGTGGACCGAAGGCCCAATCCAATCAAAGAGGTGACCAAAAACGGCCCAAAAGCAAGCAAGAAGAGCATATCAGATCTCGACGGTCAGGATCAACTTACGTTGATCCAACGACTCCCCACGATTCACTGACTCTATAAATAGGGGATTGACCCCACTTGTCAGGTACATTATTCACCCTTACTGTTACTCTGCCAAACTCTACCCACTGACTTGGGCGTTGGAGTGTCCTTGCAGGCAGCTTACCAAGTCTCTACTTGGATAAATCTTTTCTAATCGTTTTGGTCGACCTCTGGTCGACCCTGCCCTTCAGGCAGCTTACCAAGTTTCTACTTGGGTAAGTCTTCTTTAATCGCTTTGGTCGATCTCTTGTCGACCTCTTGTCGACCTCTTTTCGACCCTGCCTTGCAGGTAGCTTACCAAGTCTCTACTTGGATAAATCTTTTCTAATCGTTTTGGTCGTCCTCTGGTCGACCCTGCCCTTCAGGCAGCTTACCAAGTTTCTACTTGGGTAAGTCTTCTTTAATCGCTTTGGTCGACCTCTTGTCGACCTCTTTTCGACCCTGCCTTGCAGGCAGCTTACCAAGTCTCCACTTGGATAAATTCTTTTTAATTGCTTTGGTCGTCCTCTGGTCGACCCTGCCCTTCAGGCAGCTTACCAAGTTTCTACTTGGGTAAGTCTTCTTTAATCGCTTTGGTCGACCTCTTGTCGACCTCTTTTCGACCCTGCCTTGCAGGCAGCTTACCAAGTCTCCACTTGGATAAATTCTTTTTAATTGCTTTGGTCGACCTCTGGTCGACCAGTAGAGATTATTGAGCACCCCTTTCCTTTTTATCAACAACCTGATATAATCTCAAGCACCGAAAGGTTCACCAAGTAACAACTGGGGGCACAACGATCAGAACCACACATCAAGCCTAAGCCCGCTCAATGATCGACCTTGGCTTGGGGGGCAACTGTTCTGGAGTGGACCGAAGGCCCAATCCAATCAAAGAGGTGACCAAAAACGGCCCAAAAGCAAGCAAGAAGAGCATATCAGATCTCGACGGTCAGGATCCACTTACGTTGATCCAACGACTCCCCACGATTCACTGACTCTATAAATAGGGGATTGACCCCACTTGTCAGGTACATTATTCAACCTTACTGTTACTCTGCCAAACTCTACCCACTGACTTGGGCGTTGGAGTGTCATTGCAGGTACAACCCGAGCTCTGGATACGACTAGCAGTCAATCAGGTCAACCTTTTTTTTTAGCATCAGGTCGACCGCCCTCATCAACATCAGGTCGACCACCCTCATCAGTATACAGATCGACCTGATGCCTCAATCACAGCATCAGACGACCTGTCCCTTGACCATCTCTACAGGCGATCTCAAGGTACAGATCATTGGCGACCACAGTGGGAGAACACTATCCCATTAACATTCTCGATGACTGGGAGGAACGGCGACCAACACTGAGGTCGTTGCCCCCAGTCCCCAGCCATGCACGACCCAGCAGGTTGACGTCACCCTTCCGGCCAATCAGGTTTAAGAGCTTCATGACTTGCTCCGTGACAGGGATCAGCAGATCGCTCACCGAGATTACCGCCTCACCCAGATGGAGGAACTAATAGCTTCCAGACGAGGGAACACAACACCCGAGCCGCGCCGTCGCAACAATGGGTCGCCCATCCCTCGGGCCAACCCATCAATGAGGCATCGTTCACCTCTGCGCGGACATCTCATCCATAGATCTCCACCCCGTTGAAGGGGAAGAGGGGGAAGATTAGCCCCAACGAGGCCATGAGGCCACGACCCCAGGAGCGGACGTCAATCATGGCTTAGTAAAACTCTGCCTTGCGATTAAAGAAGAATTTATCCAAGTGGAGACTTGGTAAGCTGCCTGCAAGGTAGGGTCTAAAAGAGGTCGACAAGAGGTCGACCAAAGCGATTAAAGAAGACTTACCCAAGTAGAAACTTGGTAAGCTGCCTGAAGGGCAGGGTCGACCAGAAGTCGACCAAAACGATTAGAAAAGATTTATCCAAGTAGAGACTTGGTAAGCTGCCTGTAAGGCAGGGTCGAAAAGAGGTCGACAAGAGGTCAAAAAGAGGTTGACAAGAGGTCGACCAAAGCGATTAAAGAAGACTTACCCGAGTAGAAACTTGGTAAGCTGCCTGAAGGGCAGGGTCGACCAGAGGTCGACCAAAACGATTAGAAAAGACTTATCCAAGTAGAGACTTGGTAAGCTGCCTGAAGGGCAGGGTCGACAAGAGGTCGACCAAAGCAATTAAAAAGAATTTACCCAAGTAGAAACTTGGTAAGCTGCCTGAAGGGCAGGGTCGAAAAGAGGTCGACCGAAACGATTAGAAAAGACTTATCCAAGTAGAGACTTGGTAAGCTGCCTGAAGGGCAGGGTCGACAAGAGGTCGAACAAAGCAATTAAAGAGAATTTATCCAAGTAGAGACTTGGTAAGCTGCCTGCAAGGCAGGGTCGAAAAGAGGTCGACAAGAGGTCGACCAAAGCGATTAAAGAAGACTTACCCAAGTAGAAACTTGGTAAGCTGCCTACAAGGCAGGGTCGAAAAGAGGTCGACAAGAGGTCGACCAAAGCGATTAAAGAAGACTTACCCAAGTAGAAACTTGGTAAGCTGCCTGAAGGGCAGGGTCGACCAGAGGTCGACCAAAACGATTAGAAAAGATTTATCCAAGTAGAGACTTGGTAAGCTGCCTGCAAGGCAGGGTCGAAAAGAGGTCGACAAGAGGTCGACCAAAGCGTTTAAAAAGAATTTACCCAAGTAGAAACTTGGTAAGCTGCCTGAAGGGCAGGGTCGAAAAGAGGTCGACCGAAACGATTAGAAAAGACTTATCCAAGTAGAGACTTGGTAAGCTGCCTGAAGGGCAGGGTCGACAAGAGTTCGACCAAAGCAATTAAAGAGAATTTATCCAAGTAGAGACTTGGTAAGCTTCCTGCAAGGGCAGGGTCGACAAGAGGTCAACCAAAGCAATTAAAAAGAATTTATCCAAATAGAGACTTGGTAAGCTGCCTGCAAGGCAGGGTCGAAAAGAGGTCGACAAGAGGTCAAAAAGAGGTCGACAAGAGGTCGACCAAAGCGATTAAAGAAGACTTACCCAAGTAGAAACTTGGTAAGTTGCCTGAAGGGCAGGGTCGATTAGAGGTCGACCAAAACGATTAGAAAAGATTTATCCAAGTAGAGACTTGGTAAGCTGCCTGCAAGGCAGGGTCGAAAAGAGGTCGACAAGAGGTCGACCAAAGCGTTTAAAAAGAATTTACCCAAGTAGAAACTTGGTAAGCTGCCTGAAGGGCAGGGTCGAAAAGAGGTCGACCGAAACGATTAGAAAAGACTTATCCAAGTAGAAACTTGGTAAGCTGCCTGAAGGGTAGGGTCGACAAGAGGTCGACCAAAGCAATTAAAAAGAATTTATCCAAGTGGAGACTTGGTAAGCTGCCTGCAAGGCAGGGTCGAAAAGAGGTCGACAAGAGGTCGACCAAAGCGATTAAAGAAGACTTACCCAAGTAGAAACTTGGTAAGCTGCCTGAAGGGCAGGGTCGACCAGAGGTCGACCAAAACGATTAGAAAAGATTTATCCAAGTAGAGACTTGGTAAGCTGCCTGCAGGGCAGGGTCGACAAGAGGTCGACCAAAGCAATTAAAGAAGACTTATCCAAGTAGAGACTTGGTAAGCTGCCTGCAAGGCAGAGTTGACCAGAGGTCGACCAAATCGATTAAAGAAGATTTATCCGAGTAGAAACTTGGTAAGCTGCCTGAAGGGCAGGGTCGACCAAAGCAATTATAGAAAACTTACCCAAGTAGAAACTTGGTAAGCTGCCTGAAGGGCAAGGTCGACCAGAGTGAGTATCACATCAAGTCAGAAACCAACAGACAGATTACTAAACAACGAATACCAAGGTCGCACACCTTGGAAGATAGATCGACCCTCCTTGAAAATTAAATCACCAAGTCAAATAAGACACAGGCCTCGATGTGACCCTGATGACGAGAAACAGCAAAATTATTCTAAGTTACGTGCACCCTACTCACTCACACCAAAGCGTCAAAACAAAGCGAAAGAAGGAAAAAGTGAGAAGCTTCCACCCAAAAACCACGCCCAAAAATTTGAAGAGAGAAAAGTAGGCCACAGGTCTCAGGTCACAGGTCTCAGGTCACAGGTCACAGGTCACAGGTCCCAGAAGCGCTCGAAGGTCGCACCACCCAGATGCTCACACGAAGAAGAAACGCGCGCGGAGCTGGGTCGCAGCTCGCAGCTCGCGTCGTCGGACCTGGTCGCGGGTCGCGTCGCACGGAGAAGAAACAGCTCACGGGTCACCGGCAGGTCGCGCCGTAACAAACGGCTCCTGGTCGTGGCTCGCTGGTCGCTGCTCGAAGGAGGGACCCTGGATCGTGGCTCGCTGGTCGTTGGCCTTGGATCAAGTACCGATGGCCTAGGAGCTCTGCTCTTTGATCAGCGTATGGAGAGAATTGGGACTGGAGTAATGACCCATGAAAAGATAAAAACACTTGGGCCCATGGACTCAAAGAAAAAAATAAATAAATAAATAAAGAAGGCCCAGTAGAGATTATTGAGCACCCCTTTCCTTTTTATCAACGACCTGATATAATCTCAAGCACCGAAAGGTTCACCAAGTAACAACTGGGGGCACAACGATCAGAACCACACATCAAGCCTAAGCCCGCTCAATGATCGACCTTGGCTTGGGGGGCAACTGTTCTGGAGTGGACCGAAGGCCCAATCCAATCAAAGAGGTGACCAAAAACGGCCCAAAAGAAAGCAAGAAGAGCATATCAGATCTCGACGGTCAGGATCCACTTACGTTGATCCAACGACTCCCCACGATTCACTGACTCTATAAATAGGGGATTGACCCCACTTGTCAGGTACATTATTCAACCTTACTGTTACTCTGCCAAACTCTACCCACTGACTTGGGCGTTGGAGTGTCATTGCAGGTACAACCCGAGCTCTGGATACGACTAGCAGTCAATCAGGTCAACCTTTTTTTTTAGCATCAAGTCGACCGCCCTCATCAACATCAGGTCGACCACCCTCATCAGTATACAGATCGACCTGATGCCTCAATCACAGCATCAGACGACCTGTCCCTTGACCATCTCTACAGGCGATCTCAAGGTACATATCATAATCTATCAATTAGTCCCTTTGTATAATGGGTGACCCAAAGCCAATTAATTCAACAAACTAGACCTCAATAATTGTATATTATACAAAGTCAGTTACCAACAGGTGCATTAGTTCATCCACACTACAAATTATTGACATTGCTCGAAAAGTTGATGCTATTTTAACTAGTCAATTACTTGCAGCGTACGTAACTCAAATCATGAGAAATATTATAGGTATCTTATGTTAATCCAATTAATAGTTGTTAACTCTATCAACAATGTGTATTAATTAGTTTTCTAAAATTACCTTTCAATTATAGGTACTCATAATTTTCTACTTAACAAGTTGTTGTCTCCCGTTTCTAACAATTGGAAATTTTCTATAAAAGAAACAAGTTTGTACATGTAGTGCCAAGACTAGAATCTTTTAGTATATTAGTATACAAATAGGTGCTTCAACAATGTAATCAAGGTTTGTTTTTAATTTGTCAAAAAAAAAAACAATGTAATCAAAGTCGAAATATTATTTCTCACAATATTCGGAAAGGCTTTATAAGATCTCATAGTGACAAAAGAATGTACTGTTACCATGTGTAGGGCATTGGATAAATAATAAGATTTTATTATCTAAATGTTACTAGTCTATTACTAGCAATTAAGGTCAATTCGGTGCTCCAGATTTCGGTTTCCGAAATGGATATACTTGATGTTGGCCAATGTAAAATTTTCTCTTAAGTACGAGCGGATTAGTCTTTCGTGGAAAGTGTTTGGACACTCAATGGTTATCCAACAATTGTCCGAACACACTGTAACTCTTTCACATTGACTTGCTATATTGCACAAGAGAAGTAAAAACGACGAGGGTTAGTAATTAAAAGAAATAAAAACAAAAAATCCTAAGAGAAATCGACCTCTTTAAAAGTCAATTAAAAGAGAAATAAGTGAGAGGTAAAAGCATTAGTAAAACTGACTTCTCACCTAGAAAAAAATGAGGTGTTTTTGGGCGAAGTAGGATAAAGTAAACTAATTTATTTGCACCACTAAACTGTACACGCCATCTCAAAACCTGACAAAGAAATTGTTCTTATGTCATTTTTCGTCCCAATCATTAATAGAGATGTCAACTACTTATTGGTTTAAAAAGACTGCAATATCGACTCATGGGAGTATAATTTGTTTTTTTATTCTGTTTTTTTATTTCAGTTTTTTGTTTTTTTTTTGTTTTTTTTAATATTTTATGTTTTTAAATTTTATCTTTCTTTTATATTTTAACGGGTACTCTACGGTCGAGGAAAATTTTAGATATTTAAATATGCAAACTTTGTTTTTCAATAATGTATTGGTGAAAAAAGATTTAGTTTCATGACAAAATACTTAAAGTGGAATGCTAAACAGTATGTTTTGGTGTACTTGATGGTCAAAAAATGTTATTTTTTAACAAAATATATAAAGTATGATATTAAGTAGTGTATTTTGAGGTACTTTATGATTCAGAAAAAAAAATTAGTTGTTCAAACACCCAAAGTTTTTTCCTCAATAATTGGTTTGGTAAAAAAAAATAGTTTTGTGACAAAATAGGTAAAGTGTGATGCCAACATTGAATTTTGGGGTACGTTAGGGTCCAGAACAAATTTTATATGTTTAGATACGTGAAGTTTGTTCCTCAACAACCTGTTTGACGAAAAATAAAAAAAATACGTGACAAAATACGTAATATGTGACGCCAAACAATTTGTTGAGGTACTTTAGGATTCAAATTATTTTACATGTTCGGATACACAAAGTTCATTCCTCAAAAACCCGTTTGGTGGAAAAAAATTGTAACAAAATATGTAGTGCGATACTAAATAGTGTTTCTATGTGCTTCTATTTTATTCAAATATGCGAACTTCTTTCTTCAAAAATAGTTTCAACTTTGTATATCTGCTTCTATTTTATTGATGGCTTTAAATCAAACTCTGCATGATACCTATACGTACGTGTTTCACTTTCTAATTATGTTGTCTTATTTTCTCTTTAATTATGTATTAAGTTTTTATATTTACATTTGATAAATATAGATAACGCTATTAAAGTTTTTTAAACTTTTTCTTCTAATTGTCTATGGATGTTCAATTTCAATGTATTTGTTGTTATTAATATTCTTTACGTTTTTTTTTCTTATTATCTATGGGTGTTGAATTTCAATGTCTTTGTTAATGTTTCTTTTTAATTTTATAATATTTTTATTTAATTTATAGTTTTTTAATTTAATTTTTATTTACGGGAATTTCGGCCACGTTTACAATAGATCCCCTCATCGCCCTCTTTCAACTTTCTATAGGTGATTCTATTTTAGTGGTGGTTTTCATCTAACCTTGCACGACACCCACGTGTTTCACTTTCTATTTGTGTTGTCTTCTTTATTTTTGTCATTTCACTTCAAACGATATTGAAAACATACTTTAACTAGTGTTTAAATTTTTATATTCTTTCAACGGGAACTTCAGCCACATATATAATACAACCTCCACCATCTTCTTTCAACTTTGTATAACTGCTCCTATTTTATCATGAGTTTTCATACAACCATGCATGATACCCACGTGTTTTAGTTTTTAATTGTGTTGTCTTCTTTTCTTTCTTATTATGGGCTAAGTTTTTATATTTACATTTGATAAATATGGATTATGTTATTAAAAGTTTTAGACATTTTCTTCCCATTATCTATGGATGTTTAATTTCAACGTTTTTAGTCAATATTCTTTTTAAATTTTATAATCTTCTTATTTAATTTATAGCTATAATTTAATTTCAATCCACAATTATTTGACTATATATTTTACAAACCAACATCATTGGTCCACTGGCATAAGCTACCCTGGGACACGGGGTCGACTTAGTGCTCCCGAGTTTGATTCCTGCAGTAGACAGAAAACTGTTGTCTTGAATGATTGGTTTATTAAAGAGGTTTTCCCCTTCCGGTTTTACTTTAATTTTGCTAACTAAAAATTAGTCAACCCCGTGCGTAGCACGGGTCATGCGGCTAGTATATACAAATACTACTAGTCCTATATATGGCCGGACTATATATATGGCCAGAAAGGAGATATTGACATATATTGTAAAAAAAGAAAAGGACAAAAAATTATTTCTCATGAACTTCACTGTTAGTTGTTTTGGCAATTTCAGCGATATGAGGATGTCGACTCCTTAATTCGAACTTAGGTGTAAGCAGTTGTAGGTGCGTGTGGTGTTTATTTGTCATTTCATATAAATAGACAAAAAAAGAGTCATTCTCATGAGGAAGATGTTATGGTTTTTTTAATTTATTTTTTGTTACAGAGACGCTATGGTCTTTGTTCTGGAGTGGGCCGAAGCCCACTATCCAGTGCTCTGGCACTAGATCGGCCCAACCGGGGGGGCGCAAAGCAAGGAACCGCATCAACGGCCCGGATCTGTCCGTACGTCCATCCAACGGCCGAGCACGACTCACGCTCACTATTTAAGCACTCATTGCGTCAGTTGTCAGGTACACACTGTTCATCAATACCTATATTTTTGCTCGTCCTTTCCTGACTTGGGCGTCGGAGTGTTATCGCAGGTACACCCGCCCGCTGGAGCAGAGCTAGCTGAACGACCAAGGCATACAGAGATCTGAGACCTGGAAAACAGCAAGCAAGGACATCTAAGGAACAGATCAATTGGCGACCACAGTGGGAGCGCACAGCAAGCAAGGACATCTAAGGAACAGATCAATTGGCGACCACAGTGGGAGCCCGCGCGCTTTCCACCATTCGTACGGATGCCACCAAAGGCAGCTCGGGGCCGACCAAGGGCCACCGCTCGTCTACAAAGTGTGGCTGAAATCCCCACTCGACCACCTCCGGCAGGTGTTGAAGGCATCAGCGCCACCCCCGCACAACAAGTTACCGTGGAACTCCCCGCCGACCTGGTCCAAGAGCTCCGAGAACTACTGCGCGACCGTAATCAGGCTCTGAATCGCAATGATGACCGCCTCACATACCTAGAAGATCAGATCGCCTCAAGGAGAGCGCACACTGCACCAGAGCAACGACCTCACCATGAGGGAGCTTCAACCGTGCGGGCACGCCCTTCAAGGGCCCATCGATCGCCTCCGCGAAGGCAGCTGGTCCATCGATCTCCACCCCCGAGGAGGGGACGAGGAGGAGCGACCACGCCACCAAGAAAAACCCCGTCCACGACCGATTATACTTACTGGCCCGAAGAATCGTCGCACGAAGGTTCCTCCCACGGTTCGACTGTTTCGCCCGACCGTTCTCGAAGCCGATCTGTCGAACGATGCTCGTATCGATCGAAAGCTTACGCCAAACACTACGGTCAAGATAGGCGGGACGCCGGACTTGGACCATATACTAGAGAGATAGACGAATTCCGCATCCCGCGCTCTTTGCAGAAGCCTCCAACCGACCTTAAGATGTACAACGGCATGAAAGACCCGGACGCTCATTTAAAGCACTTTGATATTATGATGAAGTATCGAGGAGCGCCCGGGCCGGTCAAATGCAAGATCTTTCCCCTTACTTTAGAGGGGTCAGCGTTGGATTGGTTCACCGAGCTTAAACCCAATACCATTTCATCCTGGGAACAGATGGCAAGGGTGTTCACCGCTCGGTTTACAACTTCTAGAGTCAAACCAAAGTCCCAAGATGTTCTGATCGCCATCAGACAGGGTCCGGAGGAGTCTTTGAGGAGTTATGTGGAAAGGTTCAACCGAGAAGCCGACCAAGTCAGGAACTTAGACGACAACCAGAGGTTGTTCTTCCTAAGGACAGGCCTCTTAAGAGGAACTCGTTTTGAAGTAGAAGTGGGACTCCACGTTCCCAGAGACCTGGAGACGTTCCTCAGGCGATCTCAAAGGTTCATGAATTACGAGGAAAGAACGACCGCCATAGAAGCCGCCGAGGCGGGCATGAGTCAGCGCCCGCGACCAGAAAAAGATCAAAGGATTAGGGAAGAGTATAACGGCAGTCGCCCGAGCAAGGAAAATAAGGCCAAAAGGTTCGCTGAGCGCACCAAGTTGAACACTTCGTACGCGAACATATTGGCGGAATGTGCGAACACTGAATTCAGGGATATTAAACCACCAGAACCTCTCGTGCTTAAAGACGGGCAGCGCCCATCAAAAAAATACTGTAGATACCACAAGAGCAACGGGCATGACACCAACAATTGCATGGCTCTTAAAAATGATGTGGAGGCCCTAATCAGAAGAGGAAAATTGAATCAATATGTGAAAAGAGATAACGGTGAAACGCGAGAAAGGCAAGTGGCACGTTCACCTAGGAGAGGGAAAGCAGAGGCAAATGAAACGATCAAAGTCGTAGAAGAGGGCGACGATGATGAAGACCCAGTAGACACGAAAAGGTCAAGTCCCCTTGTCCGCTCGGTTCCACCGTCCACTTGAAAATGAAATTCTACACCAAAGCTGGGGAAGTTTCCACCATCCAGGCAGACTTATTGTCCGCCAAGCGAGTTTTTCTTTTGGGGCTTAAAGAAAAAGGGAAAAGCGTAGCGATAGAAATAGAGAAAGAAATGAAAAGCGGCGGGCAAGTTAACCTGGCCGACCTAGATGCCCGCTATGACCCTGATAGCGAAGAAGAAGAAGGGGACGATCTTCTGACTAAAGAGCTAAAGAAACGAATCAAGCGACCTGAACCAGACGGGGAATTCTATCGCATCATGCTAGGTGACGACCCGGGGAAAACGATCAAAATAGGGAAAAACCTTCCCCCTGAGGTTCGGGATGAGCTCGTTCAATGTCTGAAGGATCATGCGGACCTGTTCGCTTGGAGTACGGCCGACATGCCCGGTATCCCACCCCAAGTAGCCTGCCACCACTTAGCTGTGGATCCGGGAGTAAAATGGGTGGCTCAAAAAAGAAGAGTTCAGAAGGAAGAAAAAGCTCGAGCAGCATGCAAAGCCGTTGAAGACCTGCTCGAAGCAGGGTTCATTAAAGAAATAAAATACACCACGTGGTTATCCAATGTCGTCTTGGTCAAGAAGGCGAATGGAAAGTGGAGGATGTGCGTGGACTACACCGATCTCAACCGAGCATGCCCGAAGGATGCTTTTCCCGTCCCAAGTGTCGATCGTCTTGTCGATAATGCAAGTGGATACAAGATCCTGTCTTTCTTGGACGCCTATTCCGGGTACAATCAGATTGCCATGCACCCACCAGATCAAGAGAAGACCGCATTTATGACGGACAAGGGGAACTTCTGTTACACGGTCATGCCATTTGGATTGAAGAACGCTGGAGCGACCTACCAGCGCATGATGAACCATGTCTTTCAGGATCAGATAGGGGAAACAGTGGAAGTGTATTTGGACGATATGATTGTCAAAACCAAGCAGGACCAAACCCATGTAAACGACTTGAAAGAAGTATTCAAAGAAGCCAGAAAGAATTCGTTAAGGTTCAACCCAGAAAAATGCACTTTTGGGGTTAGAGCGGGAAAATTCCTTGGTTTCCATCTCACAGAAAGGGGAATTGAAGCCAACCCAGACAAATGTAGAGCAGTGACTGAGATGAGACCACCGACGACCAAAAAAGAAATACAGAAACTCAATGGTATGGTGGCCGCTCTCTCTCGTTTTATCTCAAAGGCAGCAAACAAGTCTTTGCCCTTGTTTAAATTGTTGAAAAAAGAGACCACATTTGAATGGACGCCCGAGTGCGACCAGGCCCTCGAACAATTGAAGACATCTCTGGCAGAACCTCCAATTTTGACGACCCCCGAACCTGGGGAAACTCTTTATTTGTACTTGTCCATCACGGACGAGGCTTTGGCTGCCGTCTTGGTACGAGAAGAAGGAACGAAACAGAATCCAATCTACTTTGTCAGCAAAGTTATGCAAGGACCCGAGCTAAGATATCAGAGGATTGAGAAATTGGCTCTGGCATTGATTGTCTCAGCCCGAAGGTTGAGACCATACTTTGTGGCCCACCAGATCACCTTACGCACCGACCAACCCATTAGGCAAATCTTGCATAGCCCAGATCTAGCGGGCAGAATGATCAAATGGGCTGTAGAATTATCAGAATTCGGAATAAAGTATGAACCTAGATCGTCTGCAAAAGCACAAGTCTTAGCCGATTTTATCGCAGAATTAACCCCAGGGTCAGAAAACCCAGTTCAGAACTCATGGACTTTGCACGTTGACGGATCGTCCAATGGTAAAGGCAGCGGAGCGGGCTTAATTCTTGAAAATGAAGAAGGGACGACCATTGAAGTCTCCTTGGCCTTCTCGTTCCCAACTTCTAACAATCAGGCCGAATACGAGGCCTGCATCGCTGGGCTGTTGCTCGCTTTAGAGATGCAAGTCAAAAGGGTGGAGCTTCGATCAGACTCACTTCTAGCGGTCTCCCAGATCAAAGACGTCTTTTTAGCCAAAGACGAGACACTCCAGAAATATTTGGCGAAGGTCAAAGAGTTGATGAAGAAGTTCGAGCATGCTGAAGTCAAGCACGTCCCAAGGTCGGAAAACGCTAGGGCGGACATCTTGTCCAAACTAGCGAGCACCAAGAAAAATGGTAACCATAGAAGCGTAATACAAAAAGTCCTATCTCAACCAAGTGTGAGGTTAGATACGGCCTTAGGAGCAGAGATATGTACGATCGAATCAACGCCTTCCTGGATCGCCCCCATCTTTAACTACATAAAGAACGGGGAGGAACCCAGCGACCCAAAAGAAGCTGCTCTCGTTCGCAGGCGAGCATCGTCGTACTCAATAATTAACGAGCAACTCTACAGAAGAGGGTTCACCATGCCCCTGCTCAAGTGCCTCCTCCCAGCAGAAGCGGCCTATGTGTTGAAGGAGATTCATGAAGGAATCTGCGGGAACCACTTGGGTTCACGAGCTTTGGCAAAGAAGGCTTTAAGAGCGGGCTACTTCTGGCCCACGATGGAGGCGGACGCGAAAGACCTAGTCAAGAAATGTGACAAGTGCCAGAGGCACGCAGATACCCACGTTGCACCTCCAACCGAGCTGAACTGTTTGACTTCTCCATGGCCGTTTTCATGGTGGGGAATCGACCTGTTAGGACCCTTTTCCCTCGCCCCTGGTCAGTTTAAATTTCTGATCGTCGCAATGGACTACTTCACAAAATGGATCGAGGCCGAGCCCTTAGCCAAAATCACTTCGAAGAATTGTCTAAAGTTCGTCAAAAGAAACATCTTGGTACGGTTTGGGATTCCCGAAGTCATCGTGTCAGACAACGGCACGCAATTCACGGACCGACATTTCCAAGAAACTCTAATCGAACTAGGCGTAAAACAGCGTTTTACGTCGGTCGAACACCCGCAAACAAACGGGCAGGCGGAGGCGGCCAACAGAGTCATCCTCAGGGGGCTAAAGAGAAGACTGGATGAAGCCAAGGGAAGGTGGGCAGAAGAGCTTCCCTCTGTGCTATGGGCGTATAGAACCACGCCACACTCAACCACGGGAGAGCCCCCTTTCAGGATGGTCTATTGAGGCCCGCTCGTCCGTCAATAGAACGACGAGGAATTTCTTAAATCCTTGATTATGGTGATTGATCCATCCAATAACGAACAAACCCGAAGGCGAGTTAAGTTCAAACCGAGTTTGATAAACTGCCAAGGGTCGAACTTAAGCGACCTTAAGTCCGAATTCGCTTGCAAACGAGCTAAATCTAAAGTAGAAACTTGGTAAGCTGTTTGCAGGTAGCTTCGCAAGCTTAGACCGACCCATACGAACATGAAGAATTCAATAGTTAGATAAAGCAAAAATCTAAATAAACGATTATGACAAAGGTTTAAACATTAAAAGTTACCCGGAGAAAACCGGGCTATTTGATGATTACAAGTAAGGGACGGCCACGAGACCCCCAAAGCAAAAAACGATACATTCTTGAAAAAGGAAGACAAAGGCAATCAAAGTCCAAACGGACGAGTACAAAGGGAGTAGCTCATTCAGGGCGACGATAGACGATCGTCTCCTCTTGGATAACGTTCCCATCGTCGTCTTTCTCCGCGAGGCGAACGATTTGCCCGTTTTTCAGGAAGTGGTCGTTGTTCACTATCTCTGTGTTAATCTCCAGCGATGGGTAACAATACCGAATCTGAGCTACGGCCTCTTCGAAACGCCCGCTAGCAATAGAGATGGTCATGTCTTCCAGGGCCTCCAGGTCGCCCCTCGCCTGATCACGCTCGCCTTCGACGGCCTTCAGACTCTCCTCAAGACCGACCACCCGCTCCTCCAGCTGTATAACCTTGGTAGACTGCTCGGCCAAACCGGCAGTAGCGTTGGCAAGTTTGACCTCGGCATCTACCTTGGCTGTCATGGCCGCATCACGCTCGGCAGTAACTGCGCCAAGTGCGTCCTTCGTGGGTTGGAGAGCGACCTCAGTATCCTCTAGTTTCTTTTTGGTGCTCTCGAGCTCTGCTCGCAAATCTGTAATATGTCCAAGAGCGGACTTATACTTGTCAGTTTTATCCAAAAGATCACCCTCCAACCACAAGTTTCTGTGAAGTAAGCGCGTACCTGCTTGGCGGCCGGCCTCCTCAGATTTGTAACGAGCAAGCTTTTGAGAAGCTGCTTGGGCAATGTCGGCTACGAAGAGGAGGGGATCGGCCTTCAAACGTTCAAAATCCACATCCTTGAGATCGTCCAAATCCAAAGACGACCTTCTTGATACCTCTCTTCTTTTTTGAGGAGGATCAAGGTCGATCGGAATAGCGTCCAGAGGACCTTGAGCCCGATCTCTCTTTTTGGAAGATAAGTTTGTTCCTTGATCGCCCCCAGTAGGTCTATGATCGCCTTCAGCACGAGATGGTTGGGACGAAGAGGCAAAGGACACCTTCTGCTTCCTTGACTTTGTCTTCGCCAAAAGAGCTTCAAAACCGATGCCCGTCATTTCAGCTGAAAAAGCAAAAAGATGAGTTAGGAGGCAGGGCAAATAAAGCACGATTAAAGTAAAAACGAAAATAAAGGCACACCAAGTTTGTTTTCGGCTTGCTCGGATGTCCGGAGACAAGCGAATTTATTGCAGGGGATGACTCCTTCTGGCAGCCAAGTAACCAAGGTCTCTAACATCTGAATACTCTCAAGATCATAGTCGCTCAACCTCCTTTGATGCCGATAATGGATTGTGTCGCGATCGTAGTGTGAGTGCGACCAACCTAGAGGAAACTTCATTGAGGAAACGCGACCTTCGTCATCCACGGTTCCCACCATTGCCTTAGCACGATCATTAACAGGAACGACCCAGAGGAAAGCGTGCCTCCAAGTTTTTACCGATTCGCAAAATGGCTTAAAGAGCCTGATCGTGTTCTTCCGTCCCTTCAAGGAAACTTGCTCCCATCGCCTGGGTTCACTCCTCATCTCCACTGTGCGACTAACGTCAAACAATGAGAAGAAAAGACGGCAATTTACCTCCCGATCAAGAGCGGCCATTATTACCTCGAACGACTTAACCAGCGCCCAAGCATTAAAGTGAAGTTGAGAAGGGGCAACACCAAGAGTCCTTAAGACACGCCTCTGGAAAAATGTAAAGGGAGGTCGCACCCTCAAATCACGAAGGACGTTGGAATACATGATAAATTTTAAAGAATTCGGGATTACGGCAGCATGCTCGTCAGGTCTTACGCCCTCCGCTCGCCATTCCTGATCACCATAACCTATTAACTTGGTGAAGAGAGGCAACACCTCATCACCAGGGGGGAAGACAGAGCGTTCGTTGATTATAGCGGAGGATATCCAGGAGCGGTCGACATCAACCCTACCCCTCCAATCGTGCTCTTCGGGCAGTACCTCGTTGACTGGAACCGGAGGGGGCGAAGGATTCATTCGGGGAGACTGGACGGTATCAACCGTGTTTGACGAGCGTCCGGAGGACGATGAAGAAGAAAAATCGGTAGAAGAAAAGGTCTCAGATGGGAACCCGCTCGTGCCGACATCTCCGGAGTGAGCATGCTCAGCCATACTCGCAGGTAGACGACCAGAAATTCTCGCAGTTTTCTTTGTTCGCGCCACTGCGTTGACCTGTGAGGAGAAGGAAAGTCAGGCTCACCCTAAACGATGAGTTGCCGAAGGGGGCGACAAGGTCGACCCCGAGCCTGACGCCCCCTCCTCGCCCTATGCAAGCAAAATTAGCCAAAATAAACAAGACGAAAAGGGCATACCTGGAGTGGGAGAGAAGTTCGGTCTAAGGGTAGTATACTCCTTGATGAATAAAATCAATCGACCAGAAGAATAAGACCGCCTGAGTTGAAACTCATGCACGGGTAAACACCTGGCCAGAATAAAGAAGCAAGCTTTTTGATCGGTCTAAGAGTTTGTGACCGTTTTTTGAGCTCCGACAATAAAAGTGGAAACTGAGAAGGAGAGGGGGCAACATATTTATAAGGATTGGAAAGCAAGCAAGCCAAACGACACGACCCCTCACTTGCACACGCCTTGAAAACCAGACCGCCATCATGACAAAGCGCCACCTTTTTCAGAAATTCGAGGCACCATTAATGATCCCTAGGGAAAATCGAAACGTCACTTCCTGACAGGAGCCACGTATCATGCGAGCGTAAGCGAAGCCCACCGCGAATCAGAAACGATCATAAAACAAGCCTACGCCCGCCACACGAGCGACCTTGGCTTGGGGGGCAACTGTTCTGGAGTGGGCCGAAGCCCACTATCCAGTGCTCTGGCACTAGATCGGCCCAACCGGGGGGGCGCAAAGCAAGGAACCGCATCAACGGCCCGGATCTGTCCGTACGTCCATCCAACGGCCGAGCACGACTCACGCTCACTATTTAAGCACTCATTGCGTCAGTTGTCAGGTACACACTGTTCATCAATACCTATATTTTTGCTCGTCCTTTCCTGACTTGGGCGTCGGAGTGTTATCGCAGGTACACCCGCCCGCTGGAGCAGAGCTAGCTGAACGACCAAGGCATACAGAGATCTGAGACCTGGAAAACAGCAAGCAAGGACATCTAAGGAACAGATCAGTCTTTATCTATTACTTATATATATATATTTGGTTTTTTAGTGTGCCGTGATTAATTATCGTTTTTGGCGGCTTATTTATGGCATTAATCTAATTTCTTTGACTAAATGGCATTAAACCAATTAATCAGTGTTTTTTACTGAAATCTA
This sequence comes from Astragalus glycyphyllos, assembly GCA_963573325.1. Lineage (NCBI taxonomy): Eukaryota > Viridiplantae > Streptophyta > Magnoliopsida > Fabales > Fabaceae > Astragalus > Astragalus glycyphyllos. Next base: position 3,781,271 of record OY754313.1, on the reverse strand, counting down.
ATTAATCAATTGACTTTAAGACAAAAATACTACCAATTGGTTTTGGTTTTTGTGTTTTATTTTCAACTACCAACAAGTGTTCGCGGTGCAGTTTGGTTCGGTTTTGAGCCTAAAAACTATCTGAACCATAAGGTAAAAATACATGCAGTTTGATTCGGTTGACTTCTTAAAAAAATGCGAACCAAACCAATACGACCCCAAAGGTATAGTTCACTTTCCATAATTGAAATATTTAAAAACTTAAATACTAAAACATTACATAAAGGATTTCTATAATATGTAACGTACTATTTCCGTAAAACTCACATTCATAATAAGTTTTTAATTCATTTAACTTAAGTAATAGATTTACTTGCAGTTTGGTTTGATTGGTGGAACAAAAAGCACAGACCGAACCAAACCGCGTGGTTGAATGAAAAAATAAACTAAATAGATCCGATAAGTATCAGGTTTTTGTAGTTTTCGATTTGGGTTGGTTCGATTTGTGATTTTCTATTGGATTGATTCAGTTTTGTACACTCGTAGAAGTAAGTAATCTGGCTGGCAAGCATAGTTGATGACTTAGTCAAAGTCAACAAACTAATTAAATGTAGATCATACCAATCAATGTATCTATATATTAACAAATAGGTAAGCTCGCTCAACTCCAATACCCAAGACAAATAACAAGAAAATTCTTTGTTTGTTTCCAACACGGTAGCAAAAAGTAGCAGCAAGGGGGTTGTTATAAGCAAACATGAAGGTGTGAACATTGTTTAGAATTAATTTAATTTCCTTTTTGTTTTTCCTTGTCATATATTTCTTAACATGCTTTTATGTAAAATATTAAATTCAGCAAAAAATAGTTATAAAGTTGCAAATGAACTCCGACAAATGCAGGAACAAAGCCCTCACGATTGCTGCAGAAGTGCATGGTAAGCATCATCATATGCCAAATTCCTTTTATGCTTTATAAGAACTATCTATCTATAAATATGGAACATAATGAACTCTAACCTTTTTTATTATCTTCTCTTTTATTCTTAATTAAATTAAAATATAACCATTCAATAAATAATAAGCAGAAAAAAGTACCAATTAAGAATCAGATCATGTATGTCCTAGTGTCTTCTTGTGAGTCAGAGCCAATCGTTCGATTAATCTAACTATTAAATCTCAAATTAATCTAACGATCAACATTAGATCACAGATGGGTCCAAGTACGTTAAAGTGTCTTAATAATATAGGGGGATCCCCCATTTTAAAATAAGGGGATCAAAATTGCACAATGAGTAAAATAGGGAGGCCAAAAGTGCATTTAAGCCTAATATATATATATATATATATATACACACTAGAAATAAACGAGTTATTGACATAAGTTGGAGACATAAAATGAAATTTAATTTTAATTTTATCCTTAAAATTGGAAATCGATTTGTATTCTTTTATTTCTATGGTGTGAGAAAAGAGGATTGAAATTTCACCATGGGAGAAGACTTTTTCTTAAGAATGTAGTTAAGTTTCTTAAACACTCCATTAAGACTAAATGATTAGGAAAACAGTACTTTAGCACCGGTTAAGAATAATAGTTATGTCTGCTTAATTTTCTATAAAAAGTAAACTACACTTACTAAACTACTTTAAATCTAGTGATCTTTACATTTTGAAGTTGCTCTTGTTCTTTGAAGCTTGTCATTCTCTTAGAAAATGAAAAATGAAATAAAACAGGGATATTTTTGGAATAAAGAAGTTAAATTTCAATTGAGTTAGTTAAAATTTGTTTATATGACCGCATTTCTTGGACATTTTTTGCTTTGAATATTTGGGAATGAGTGATATATGAATAAATGTAATAGTGCTTCTTAATATGTGTCATCGTGATGATCAAAACACATAGGTGTGACTTCAGTGTCATTGGAAGGGGATGATAAGGATATTATAGCAGTGATCGGTGACGATGTGGACACAATTTGCTTAGCTAACCAAATAAAGAAAAAGTTTTGCCATGTTATCATTATGAGTATAGAAAAGGTGAAATCAGCTGAAGAAAAGAAAAAAGATGAAGAAAAGAAAAAAGAAGAAGATTTAAAGAAGTGTCGTGAGCTTCTATGTCATCCACCCTCAAGTTGCGAAGATAAGTGTGATAGTTGCTCTAAGTGTGATGGAAGGCATTGTAACCCTACCAAGTGTGAGTGCACAAAGTGTAATGGTCATTGTGTCACAATTTGCAAACATATGAGATATTATTAACTATTTCACAAAATAGATTAAATAGTCTCACCTTGTTTTCTATGAAAAATAATTTTTAAAGAACTTCGATTGTGAACAAATCATTAGTAATTTTTAACAAAAATACTAAGAAAATGATATTCAAAAGTTAAAGAGCATTTTTTTTCGCCCAGGGCAAACAAAATCACAGGGACAAGCTCTGCTATAGTGTTAGTGGCTTTTTCATTTACTGCTCCAAATGTGCTACCATATTTGTACTTTATATTACTTAATTCATAAAGGGTGTAGTAATGTCAAAAGCTGACACATTTTTGTTTTTAACGTGTATTTTATATTTTTACCCTAAATTTTGGACAGATGACAATTTAAGAAGACCAAAATAATGGTAATTTTCATGGCATATAAGTTGAAAGTTGATTATATAGATATAATATAAATAGATATTAACATATAAGTTGATTATATAGATATTCGATTAGATTATATAAATATTAGAAATTGGATTAGATTACATCTAGCTGGCAATAATTGAGATATACTTTAGTTGTTATGCATACTTCCTTTCAATTTTAAATAGAAGTGAAAAGTACTGTATTGCATTATCGATTCACCATATCTCTCATACCAGCTTTCTGTTGTCATCATTTTGAGATTTACCCATGGCATGACCTCTAGCATAACCAAAATTCGAACTGTCTCCCTTCACGTATACATTATTGGGTTTGTAGCTCATAGCAGTTACCCACTGCTTTGATGAAGGATGGTTGATGCCTCTAATCCACTTGTTCTTAGGGGCTTTGTAGGGTGGCAAAAAAGTTTTCCGCCCCTAAAGAGCGTAAGAATTCTTTCGAAATGGAGGCCTGATGAAAGGAATATTCCCAAGTACTATACCCTCCTTTCCTTTGGATTTGCCAATCTTCTTTTTTGCCTCAGTTTCTAAAAGCCTTTGTCGCTGCTCTATCAAAGATTGCACTACCCCTTGGACACATCATGATCTCATAGTTCAATTGCACATTCTCTACAAATATTGGAACAGAGTTTCTCCAGGTTCATGGTATATTTTTCTTCATGTGTCCGTCTCGAACGATTCAATCAATTGGTTGATGAGATCTGTATCTTTAACTTCTTTAACATCAACCACACATATCTCGAGGTTTTCGAACTGAGCAGTGACCACATCAATGATATCTTCATTTTAGGCCTCTTTGATTTCAACCATGCATATGTCCAAGTTCTTTGGCTTAGTGTAGTTAACAGCCACTTGGAATGGATCAGTATCAACCTTCATGGGAGCCTTTTTCTTCTCTTCGAAAATCAAACATCCTTCTTCGATTGCCTTTTGAATGGTCCCTAAAACACATACAAGTGTTAGTAGTATGCCCAAAGACATTATAGTACTTAATTACAATACTTGTTTCCTTTCATTTGTTCAGATGTAAGTATTTTATGATCAACACTTAGGACCAATTGTTCATCTTTTAATAAAATGTCAAATATTTGATCCACTTTGTTGATGTCAAAATCATATATCTTTTTTAGAAATTTCGAACTTCCTTTTACCAACAATGGTTTTAATCCAGAAGAAACATATGGAGGACCAGGCTTTAACTCAGCCAAATTATTTCCATTAGGCTCTTCTTCCTCACGCTCACTCTCATCTTCAGAATCCTGTTCAACTAAGGCACTTTTCTTTATCATTTCGATAAAAAAAACGATCGTTCTCTTTTTTCGAATGGCTATCAATTTGGTATCATGCTAGATGCTCCACTATTAATTCTCCTGCCTCACCAGCAAATTTCGAAAACTTTGGAATTTTAATTCCTCTAGGCAAGTCTCTGCCAAACAACAGGGGGGGAAAGAAAGACACAAAATATGGTCTTTTTGCATATATACATATTAAATCCATGTCTGTTTAAGATCCTTTTCCACTACGTATTCGACATGATGCCCCAGCGTTTTGTCGAATATGTTGCAAAATATCATCGGCATTTTGGTTTATGTTGACAAAAGCAAAATTTCGAGGGGTTACATTGTTTCAAACTATAAGAGAAATAGGTTACTCTTAGATATTTTCATTGTTATTTTGAACCATATGTTTTCATTGTCCTCCTGAGGTGCACCAAAGACATCAACAATCCTTTACATTGTTTCAATCATTCATTGTCCTCCTAATAGATTTAAATGCAAGTTTGATTTAGATGGTTTTCAAAGAGAAAAATGTGGTGTCAATAAATGAATTCATTCGTATCATCAATCGAATCAAGATTTTGACTAGTAAAAGTTTGGACTAGTAAAAGTGACTTAAATAAATCATGGAAATCTGGCCTAAGAATGGTGAACATCATGAATTCTTTATGTATCAAAGTTAAAGAAGTAAAATAGACTGCGAAATAAAGAAAAAAATTAAAAACAATAGTGAAACACTAACTTGTCAAAAGAAAATGTTGATTGAAAATAGCATTCGAAATACAAAGAAATGACTTATACATACATTTTTCACCACAATTTGCCAGTGATCCTATGTGACAAATATGGGTAAAGTTTTCAACATATTTGTCCTCTCCAAAGGATAAATGGAAATTAAGGTGCCCTGTGACATTGTAAAGTTGTCCCTGCTTGCTTTCTTGTGACCCAAAGATTGATGCAATGTCTTGAAAATCACAGAAGCAATGACATATGAGATAAAATGACAAGAATGATTAAATTCCATATCAACAGAGAAGCAATAAAACAGTAAATGCAGAATGATCAATTTGGGAAAAAATTATTCCATTGATTGATGATAAGTACTGAAAGTACAGATACATTTATAGGAAAAGAAGTGGTCTATCATGGACCATACTACTACCTAGTGCAAGATAGAAAAATACAATGAAAAAGAATCCAAAATATCAGTCACACAATCCACCACTGCCAGCTGGTATTGCTCTCCGAAAATGTTTGCAACAAATGAATCCAATGATTGCAATATCTTCATATTTGTCTCTTAGTGGTGAGGGCACAATGGTACATTTCTTTATTTCAAAAACTTGGGCACAATGAACATAGTTGCACATTGCCCATAATAGCGTGACACAATCTGTTACTATGCAACATAAATGTCGCAGCATGCCTCGACCATTTCCTTGCTTTCCTCCATCAAATTCAACTTGTTTTCACCATTTTCCTCCAATTCTAATAGCCCCTCGCAAGCTGGACCATGATATATGTTTATCATGCCAAGCTTGGAAATGAAAGATGAAAAAATCTTAGGAGACAATGTCTTTGTGAAGAAGTCAGCTAACTGAGCTTTTGAAGAAACAGGCAGCAGTTTCATGAGTCCTTGTTGAAGATTTTCCCTTACCAACTGACAGTCAATCTCCAAGTGTTTAGTTCTCTCATGAAACACAGGATTTGCAGCTTTGTGTATGGCGCTTTGGTTGTCACAATATAGCACAGGTGATCTATCACAGTTCACTTTTAACTCTGAAAGTAAGAAAGTCAGCCATTGCAACTCACAAGTAGCAGTAGATAAAGCACGATACTCAGCTTCTGAAGATGATCTAGACACTGTTTGTTGTTTCTTTGTTCTCCATGACACTAGAGAAGATCCAAGGAAGAAGCAGTAACCTGACACAGATTTTCTGGAATCTACACAATTAGCCCAATCAGCATCAGAAAATCCAAATATTTGTAATGTAGATTCTCTAGGGAACAACAAACCACGACCTGATGTGCCTTTTAAGTATTTGAGGATTCTGCAGGCAGTGTTAAAGTGAGTAACAGTGGGTGAATTCACATATTGGCTCAATTGTTCTACAGCAAAAGTGATGTCAGGCCTAGTGTTAGTCAAGTACAACAATTTTCCTATGAGTTTTCTGTACAATGCAGTATCATTGAACATCTCAGCAGAATCTTGGTAAATTTTGACATTTGAGTCCAAAGGAGTGGATAATGGCTTAGCAGCAAGTTGACCAGAGTCTTTTAATAGATCAAGACACTATTTTCTCTGGCTCACAACTATTCCATTTTTAGATTGAGAAACTTCAAGGCCAAGAAAATATTTGAGGGAACCAAGATCCTTGATTTTGAAGGCATTGTCCAGAATGTTTTTGATCCTAGAGAATTCTGAGAGTGAATTTCCAGCCAAGATCACATCATCAACATAAACTAGCAGGGCTGTGAATGTATCATTTTTCTCGCAGATGAATAAAGATTGATCACAGTGAGATTGTGTATATCCCTAGCTTAGGAGCAAAGTGGTTAGTTTCTCATACCACTTTCTACTAGCTTGCTTTAATCCATACAAAGACTTCTGTAATTTGCAAACCTGATTTGGTTTTGTGCAGTGAACTCCCTTAGGAATTTCCATGAAGACATCTTCTTGCAAGTCATCATGCAAGAAGGCATTGTTGACATCCAATTGGTGTAAGTGCCAATTCTTCATTGAGGACAAAGCTAATAACAATCTAACTGTAGTGAGTTTAGCCACAAGACTAAAAGTGTCAAAGAAGTCTAATCCTTCAATTTGATTATACCCCTTTGCAACAAGACTAGCCTTATATCTTTCAATAGAGCCATCAGCCTTTTGTTTTACTTTGTATACCCACTTACTACCAATTGGTTTCACATTGGGAGGTATATCAATGATCGTCCAAGTGTCATTCTTTTGGAGTGCCTCTAACTCTTTGTTCATAGCATCAACCCAACACTCACTTTTACAAGCTTCCTCATAGGTTTGTGGTTCAACAATGCAAGTTAAAGACAAGGAAAATTGATGTTGTTCTTGTGAAAGATTTGTGAGTGAGTGATAATTAGAGATAGGATAAGAAATACCTGGAGATGTTGCCATGAGATGATCACTTGAATGATTGGGGCAGATGTAATCAGATAAATGATGTGGTTGTTGTGTAATTCTTGCTGATCTTCTCAGTGAAGGAGGGTTGGTAATTGGTGGAGTGGGGACATTTGGCTCTGTGAGAGCTGTTTCTGGTGTTGAGGCTTCTGGTGTGTCAAGTTGAGGATCTGGTGAGGGTGTGACAGGTTCTGGTGAAGGTGTTTGAGGTGAAGAAGGTATCTGTGTAGGTGAGGGAGAGTGTGCATCAGAAGCATTGTCTAAGGAAGGGTAAGGAGCAGACTTAGCTTCTGTGGAATTTGGTGGAAAGTAGTTCCACTTGGACAAAGGTTGTGAGTTATTATAGGGCAAGATGTGCTCATGAAAAGTTACATTTCTAGAAATGAAAAGCTCTCTATTGTGAAGGTCTAGTAAGACAGCACCTTTGACCCCTAGCTTGTATCCTAGAAAGATGCATTTTCTAGCTCTAGGATCAAGCTTAGTTCTATGAATTTTCAAAGTAGATGCAAAACATAGACAACCAAAAACTTTTAGGGAATCAATATCTGGTAAAACATTATTTAACAAATGGTAAGGAGATTTATCTTTCAAGAGAGGTGTAGGGACTCTATTTATGATGTAAGTGGCATGAATAACAGCATAAGACCAAAACTGTTTAGGTAATTTTGCTTGTTATAGGAGAGCTCTAGCTACATTCAATATGTGTTGATGTTTCCTTTCTACCCTACCATTTTGCTCAAGTGTTTCTACACAACTTGTTTGATGAATGATGTTTTTAGACACATAAAAATCTGGTATAAGGAACTCTGGTCCATTATCAGTACGAATTGTTTTAACACTGGCTTCAAACTGTTTCTCAATGATGTTTACAAAATTTTTAACATGATCACTTACTTCACTTTTGGTTTTAAGGAGAATTATCCAAGTATATCTAGTGTAGTCATCAAGGGCAGTTAGAAAATACTTATGACCATGGATAGAAGGTATTGAAATAGGTCCCCAAATATCAAAATGAATAAGTTCATAACATAGCTTTTGAAATATTTAAGGGATGAGCATATATGCACACTTGCACCAGAGTCAATTATCCACAAACCTAGAGGACTTGATTTTAAGGAGCAAATATGATAAATACTACCTGTCAAAGAAGAGGAATGACCTGCAACCATGTTCACAGATGGTGAATTCTGAGAAGTTGATACTGCCTGAATCATATTCACCAATTTATCATACTGGTCCTTTGTGATTCCTACAGTTTTGCTCTCATCACTCACTACCTGTTCCTCTGGTTCATCGACAGCATTTGCAGCAGATTTTTGCCAATGAGGAGGTGTTCCATGCTTCTTATAACACGTTTCAACTGTGTGACCAGTTCTTCCACAGTAGGTACTGACCTTGCTTGCATATTTGTTTCCATTTCCTTGAAAATTTCCTTTGCCACGGTTGAGGAACTTCTTGCCATCAGCACTGGCAATCACTGTCTTAGCTTCATCAGTGTTGCAGAATTGTCTTTCATGTTGAATGACCATAGAGAAAACTTTGTTCAACTTTGACAAAGGATCCATCATCAGAATTTGAGACTTTACCATAGCAAAGTTCTCATTCAATCCAGTGAGAAAACGGATAATTTTGTTTTGAGTGTGATGCTGCTTGGCTATGCTCACACCAGTCAAACATACACACTTCCTTGGACAACCACATACATGCTCTGGCTGATAGGTCTCTAACTCTTCCCACAAGACCTTTAATTCAGAAAAATACTCAGTAATAGATAATGCACCTTGTTTCAAAGTGTGAATCTCACACTGAAGTTTAGAAATTCGCACAAGATCACCTTGAGAAAATCTTTCTCTAAGTTCATTCCACACATCAAGTGCATTTTCAAGGAAAACAACACTTTGTGCTATGGAATCAGAAACTGAGTTCATAATCCAAGAATGGACTAACATGTTACATCTACTCCAAGCTCTAAAAGAAGGATGAAAGGAATCTGGGATCTCTAGGGTTCCATCAACAAAATCAAATTTGTTCTTACCACCTAGAGCCCTCCTCATAGATCTAGCCCAACTGTGATAATTGGTGCCATTAGAATTCAAAACAGGAGAAACTGAAACTGTAGAAGGACCATCACTAGGATGCACATAGTATATACTGGTTGGTTCTGAAGCAGGATCCTTTGGAGGATCCACAGAGCCACTACTAGAACTATTTGCAGGCTTAGGAGGCATAATATGAAGAAAACAGGAAATGAAATAAAGAAGAAAGCAAGCAAGGTAATCAGAGCTGAAGCTCTGATACCATCTTGAAAATCACGGAAGCAATGACATATGAGATAAAATGACAAGAATGATTAAATTCCATATCAACAGAGAAGCAATAAAACAGTAAATGCAGAATGATCAATTTGGGAAAAAATTACTCCATTGATTGATGATAAGTACTGAAAGTACAGATACATTTATAGGAAAAGAAGTGGTCTATCATGGACCATACTACTACCTAGTGCAAGATAGAAAAATACAATGAAAAGGAATCCAAAATATCAGTCACACAATGCACCACTGCCAGCTGGTATTGCTCTCCGAAAATGTTTGCAACAAACGAATCCAATGATTGCAATATCTTCATATTTGTCTCTTAGTGGTGAGGGCACAATGGTACATTTCTTTATTTCAGAAACTTGGGCACAATGAACATAGTTGCACATTGCCCATAATAGCGTGACACAATCTGTTACTATGCAACATAAATGTCGCAGCATGCCTCGACCATTTCCTTGCTTTCCTCCATCAAATTCAACTTGTTTTCACCATTTTCCTCCAATTCTAATAGTTATGTTCAACGATGAAGAAAGTAGTAGAGAACCCTTTTTTTTTATAGGCAAAGTGGTTAGAAATTAGTATTTAGTAGTTAGAGGGGAGAGGGGTTCGAACCCCATACACCTACAATTTCACCAACGATGTCCCTTTCACTCAACCACGTGAGCTACCCTTCTGGGACAAGTAGTAGAGAATCCTTAATTACACGGTGGTAAGTGGCACGAAAAATCATAAATAACAATAATTTTTTTTTTTGCATTAGCCAAACTAAATACTCGTTTGAATCCATGGTGGTTATAACTAAACGTGCGGCAAGATAGAAGCTATAAGTTATAGCTTCTACGACCACGTCAATCTTACCGTGAAAATTCTGACTTTCCAATCACACTATAACTCTTTCACATTGGCTTGCTATTGCACAAGAGAAATAAAAACAATGAGGGTTAGTAGTAATTAAAAGAAATAGAAACAAAAAATCCTAAGAGAAATCGACCTCTTTAAAAGTCAATTAAAAGAGAAACAAGTGAGTGGTAAGGGTTAGTAAAACTGACTTCTCACCTAGAAAAAAATTGTGCTTTGATGCGAAGTAGGATGTTTGAGAAAATAATTTATTTTTTTGACAAAATAGGTTTTCAAGAAAACCTTGATTGGATCGATTCATTAGAAAATTAATTATTAACAAAAGTAAACTAATTTTATTTGGCACCACTATACTGTACAGTGTACACGCAATCTCGAAACGTGACAAAGAAATTGTTCTTATGTCATTTTTCGTCCCAATCAATAATAGAGATGTCAACTACTTATATTGGTTGCTTATTAAAAAAAAACTACTTATATTGGTTTAAAAAGACTGCATATGGACTTGTGGAGTATATATATTAATAATTAATGTACGGACGATGAAGAGAATACAAAATAATTGTCCTATATATATGGCTAGAAAGGAGATATTGACATATATATTGTAAAAAAAAAAGAGATATTGACATATATTGTAAAAAAAGAAAAGGAAAAATAGTCCTTCTCATGGTTTTCTAAGATGGTATGGTCTTTATCTCTTAAGTATCTTTGTCTTTTAGGGTGTAGTGATTAATTATCGTTTATGGCGGCCTATTTATGGCTTTAATCTAATTTCTTTGACTAAATGGCATTAATCGAACTCATCAGTTTTTCTTTGACTAAAATCTATTTTTTGTTTGACAAAAAAATACAATTATTATTTTTGATTGAAATCTAATAATTAATCAATTGATTTTAAGACAAAAATACTAGTATTTATTATTTTGGGAAGAGAGAGAGATTATCATTAGTAAAGTGGCATTAACAATCATTTAATTATATTGTTTTTGACATGTTTCAAACTCAGTCCGCTGAGGTTACAAAAAACTGGAATATTTCAAAAATTAAAACCGGTCGCCGTTTTGAGTTTTAAAAACTTCAAAAACCAAAATGAGGTTGAGTTTTAAATTAAGAAATTTTCAAAAAACAAAATTACTTTCAAATATAAATATAAAAATAAAAATTCGTCACAAACTTATCTTAATCAAAACAATATATAATATTAGGTTTGAAAAATAATTAAAATATTACAAATAGTGTATTTATTTAGTGATTTTAAATTTTTAATAATAGTGGTTGAAAATAGTAGTTGTCGATAGACACCTTTGTAGTGGTAATCGGTGGTGGTGGTCGTAGTGGTAGTCAATGTGGTGACCAGTTTTGGTCATATTGTGGGTCGGTGGTGGTGACTAGTGGTGGTTAGAGTCATGGTTTTTAGGGGTCAGTGGTTAGAGAGATAGTCGTTAGTGGTGGTTAGAATGGTAGTATGTGGTGGTCAAATTGATGATAAGAGGTGGATGAAGGGGTGGTCGGGGTGGTTGGTGATGATCTATAGTGGTCGAAGCGGTGGGGCCGATGGTCGAAGTGGCAGTTGGTGGTGGTCAGATTGTTGATCATAGATGGGTAGAGTGGCGATCGACAATGCTCAAAGTGGTGGTCGGCAGTGATCGAAGTAGTGGTTGATGGTGGTCGAAGTGGGGGTCTTAATGGTAATCGGTAGTGGTTAGATTGAAGATTATAGGTGGATAAAGTAGTGATATGAGTTGGTCATTGTAGTGGTCAATGGTAGTCAGAGTGGCGTTTGGTGGTGGTCAAAATGGTGGTTGACGGTGGTCCGACTGGTGGTTAGCGATGGTCAGACTGGCAGTTGGCGGTGGTCGGAGTGGTGGTCAGTGATGGCCAGAGTGGAGGTCGTTGGTGGTTGGAGTGGTGGTTGGCAGTGGTTGAAATGGTAGTTGGTGGTGGTCATATTGATGATCAGAGGTGGATGAAGTGGTGATCGACGAGTGTCAAAGTGACGACCAACGACTGTCGAAATAGTAGTTGGCGGTGGTCAGAGTGGTGGTTGACTGTTGTCGAAATGGTAACTGGTATTGGTCAAAATGGTGGTTGGAGTAGTGGTCAGAGACCCTTAGGAGACAATTGGTGGTGGCATGTTAGCCTTAAAAGTTAAAACAAAAACATTAATTATAAAAACCAACTCAACCTCATTTTAGCCGAACATATTTTAGTTTTGAAATTGACTTTCAAAACCAAAAATCAGTAACTCACAACCACGAATCACGATCTGCTGCATATTGTTTATAATTCTAGCCGAATATATTGTTTATAATTCTAGATTATAAACATATTGTTTAAAATCAGCAACCTCATTTTAGCCGAACATATTGTTTATAATTCTAGATTATTAAATAAATTTCATACTTGATAAAACATTCATGATAAATGTAATTTAAAAAAAAAGTAAGAACTTTGTTAAAACTTTCTGGTGTAAATCCTACTTAGTAAAAAATTCATTAGCGAGAAAAAAGAGTAATATGTCTTCATTTTATTGAAAAAAAACAAAATACAAAAAAAAAACAAAAAGAACTAGGACAATACCCTCGTCAAGGAAATAAAAAGCGATCATCAATAACAACACTACGGTACATAACATTAACACTAGGGAGACATAACTCGTAGTTTAAGAAAACAATTAATTAAAACTAAAATAAGGCGAAAATGATAAAGACGGTGAAGGATAGTGATAACTATTAGCAAGCCTAGTTCGTGAGTTAGTCAAAGTCAGCAAGCCTTTAATTCTAGCAAAGTTGTAATATCTGAATTTGGTTGTTTAACTTCAACTTGTAAGACTTTGTTTTCTTTCTTTAGCAATAACTCTCATGTAGAGTTCACTAGAATGAATGCTAATAAGGTTGCTCATTCCATTGCAAGAGTGGCCTTATTTACAGCTAGTCCTCAAGAGTACTATGACATTCCTTCATGTATTACTGATTTGATTATGAATGAAATACACTGAGTGCTTATTGTTAAAAAAAAATAACAACACTACGGTACATAACATCAACACTAGGGAGACATAACTCGTAGTTTAAGAAAACAATTAATTAAAATTAAAATAAGGCTAAAATGATAAAGACAGTGAAGGATAGTGATAACTATTACAAGAAAATAGTGATAATACAATTTTATAAAATCTGTTAACTAAAAAAATAAAAGAATAAAGTAATAGGTGACTTGAAATGGGAAGGTTGAGTAGAATCCGATTTTGTAAGTTGTGAGAGAAATGTTTGAAGAACTCGTAGATTGAGTTTTGATTTCATCCCTAGCTAAATTGTTTGTGTTCGTATTCTTCCCAACATTGAAGCCCGTGATTCAAAGGGGGAACCCTAATCGTGCGAAGGAACATGATAAGAATGCATCGTTATGGACGAAATGGGGCGGGAAGTACATTTTACAATTTTGGCAAAATTGCACTTTTGGCCCTTTATGTTTGGGGTTTGTGTCAATTTGGCCCTTTATGTTTTTTTTTTCTCGTTTTTGCCCCTCATGTTTTTTTTGTGTGTCATTTTGGCCTCTACCGTTAGTTTTTTCTAACGGACGCCACGCTGGCTATGGTTACGTAATCCAGTTTTTTGGTTTTTTTAGAGTGTTTTTATTTGATTGTGTGGATTTGTGGTCCAAATGCTTAATTATATTGTTGATTTGTGTTTGGTTGCAATAAATTTATGTTATTTTAGAGGGTTTACGATTAATTTATTCACTTTAAGACCGTGTTGATGTGGTCCATTTCAGTTTTTGGTCCAATGTATCCCCATAAGTCACTTTTATTATTGTTCTGTGTATGTCACTTTGTGTATGTTTTAAGACTAGTTTATATGTTTGCTTAAAAAAAAAAGACTAATTTATATGTTACGTTGTTGTTAGAAGGGTTATCGGCCAAAGTGAAATGTCTTTTATCAGTGTGATGTTTCTACACTTCACTTTTAGCTATAAAAAATGCTTAAATATTATCTTGGTCCCTGGAAATACAGAGAATATCCATTTTTATCCTTGTATTTTTTTATAATAGCTCTTGCAAAATTTAAAATTATTCATTTTGGTCCCTGCAAAATGTTTTTTCTTTAAAGTAGTCCTTGCAAAATTTAAAAGTATAGTTTCTTCTTTGAAGTGGTGTGTGGACCAATGGATTGTCTCTTGCGAGTACAAGGGTCGTGGGATTCGAGACGTCATTAACTATTTTGAAGTGATACTAATAGAAGAGAAAGTGCGAGAGTTTCTCTAAAACACAATTTCATTGATTGTGTAATTCAGATACAGAACCATATTTATACATGGATTCTGATCTAACTACCTTGCTGATGTGGCTCACCAAATCTAACGGAATCCTAGCTGGTGATGAGTCAGCAGTGAGTAAATAATATAACAGAATTACTAACTACACAATACTGTTTAGGGTAATGCCCCTTGACTGCTTGATGATACGGGCAACTGAAATCGAACAAGTAAATAAAAGACAAGTTGAATTTGGAATGTACATACATGTATAGATAGAAGTAGTTGACTTGATGTAATCGAACAACCTCAATTATGCAACATTGTTTAATGTTTTTGTTTTTTATTTCCAACTACCACTTGTGGGAACCTTTTCATCCAATTATTTTGAAGCAAGTAAAATGTCTGTCTCAGCAAGCATAGTTGATGAGTTAGTCAAAGTCAACAAACAAAAATGTAGATCATACCAATCAATGTATCTATGTATATATTGTAACAAATAGGTAGCTCGCTCAACTCCAATGCTGAAGACAAACAACAAGGAAACTGCTTTGTTTGTTTCCATTCACACAATAGCAAAAAAGTAGCAGCTGGGGGGTTGTTATAAGCAAATATGAAGGTGTGATCATTCATTGTTTTGAGTTAATTTAATTTCCTTTTTGTTTTTCCTTTTCATCCTTTTAATAACAGGCTATGTGTAAAATGTTAAATACAGCAAAAACTAGTTATAAAGTTGCAAATGGACTGCGACAAATGCAGAAACAAAGCCCTCAAAACTGCTGCAGACGTGAAAGGTAAAGATCATGTCAATAATCCCTTTTATGCTTTCTAATAATAATAACTATTGGAACATAATTAACTATTGTTTTTTCCTTTTTTTTAATGAATGTATCATTTTTTCCCTCATCTTCTCTTTTATTCATTAAATTAAAGTATAGAAAGAAAAGCATATTACCAATTATTAAGAATGAAATCTTGTATCCTCTCCGGTCGTTCGATTAATCTAAGGATCATACCTTAAATTAATCAAACGACCACAATTTGACTACAAATAATTGTAGATCTAAAGAGGATCCAAGTATGTGAAAGTGTCTTACTTATGTGTATGAACAACTTGCGTATTCTAAATTATACTTTTCTACTAGAAAAAGTCGAGTTATTGACAAAAATTAGAGACATAAATTAAATTTATCTTTAATTCTAATGTCAAAATTGGAGATAGGCAATTTCAATTTTTTTTGGTTGATAATTCAATTTTCATGTGTATACTAGTGGGAATATATGTGCAAAGCACGAGTAACATAACAGATATTCTTTGGGTGGGGGAAATTGCTGTAAGAAAAAAGGTGTGAAACATGTGGGTAGTAGACTTTTTCTTAAGATTGTAGTTAAGTTTTTTTAGTACTCCACGCCACTTAAGAATAATAGTTGTATTGATTTAATTTTCTTAATTTTGTATCTAAAGAATAAATTACATCTACTAAAACTACCCTTAATCATGATGATCATCACATTTGAAGTTGCATTTTTTTCTTTGTTTGGTTATCATTCTCTTGAAAAATGAAAGTGTAAATAAAGTGTGTTTTTAAATAAGTTGAGTTAGTGTTTTGTCAAAAAAAAAGTTGAGTTAGTTGAAATTTGCTAATATTTGAGTTCACCATACTTGGAATTTTCTGCTTACAATTTGTTCTAGAATAAACAGATCTAGTAGTGTTTTTTAATTTGTGGTGACTCGTGATGACCAAAACACTCAGGTGTGACTTCAGTGTCATTGGAAGGGGATGCTAAGGATAGTATAGCTGTGATTGGTGACGACGTGGACACAATTTGCTTAGCCAACCAAATGAAGAAGAAGTTTCGCTATGCCATCATTGTGAGTGTGGAAAAGGTGAAATCAGCTGAAGAAAAGAAAAAGGACGAAGAAAAGAAAAAAGAGGAAGAAAAGAAGAAAAAAGAAGAAGATTTAAAAAAGTGTCGTGAACTTCTATGTCATCCACCCTCGAGTTGCAAAGATAAGTGTGATAGTTGTTGCAAGTGTGCTGGAAAACCTTGTAACCCTACCAAGTGTGATGGCAAGCATTGTAACCCTAGCAAGTGTGAGTGCACAAAGTCATGTGATGGAAAGCATTGTAACCCTAGCAAGTGTGAGTGCACAAAGCCATGTGAGGGTCATTGTGTCACCATTTGCATAAAGTGCAAAGATTCAAAGTGTCAAGGTGAGTGTAAGCCTTGCTCCAATTGCCAAAACAACAAGTGTGGTGGTTGCAAGCCTAAGCCTCCTTCACCATGCCCTCGTCAATGCCCTCCTTGGTGCACTTGTCCTAAGTGCTATGTGTATCCATCACCTTGTTATAACCCTTATCCTCCAAATTGCACGGTTGTTTATGATCCAAACCCTGATCCTTGCTCTATCATGTGATCCAAGAGTGTTGTGGAGTATGTCTTGAAACAATGTTTGATTGCAATCTTTGGTTTGATAAGATATTTGTACATTCCAATAATGATTTTCCTATCTTAAGGAAAATTCTTAAACTGCTTTGTTAATTTACTTACAGAAATGATTAATATCATGAATTTCTTTTGTTGTTATTTAACTTATTAGTCTGTGTATCTATCATCCATTTTCTTCTATCATTAATAAAGAATAAAGTTAAACTTGGTGGACAACGGTAGACAAGATTGTCAGCATCGACTTTAGCTCTATGATCACCGTCGACAACCTAGTTAAGATTCAATAATCGTGCGCTTTGAAAGCTTTGTTTGAGCTATGTAGCTCATACATCCTAAAACATATATTAACCTTTTTGTACAACTGACTTAATCCCTTATTTATATTACGTTTGCATTTGTTATTCGAAGTAGAGGTTCTTGATACCTTTGAGTTATACAACTCATATATGTAAAAAGCATAACTAACCCAACATTACAACCTACTTAACCCCCTAATCAATTATTTATAAAGAAATAAATTTAATGTTGTATATTAAACATTTGTGGAAAAAAATTATTTAGAATATCAATAATTAAAATGTGGTTTTTTTACCCCATCATCATACCCTATACCCCCCCCCCCCCCCCCAAATATGTCAAACCGACAATTTTACCCTTGACTTTCAAAAAATTTTCCGGAATTACATATTAAGTCATGATTCCGGAACGCTTTTGTTTAAGGATTTTCGGAATTACATGAAAATTTTCGGAATTATGTGAAAAACGGCTTCCGAAATTATGTTAAAAAGGGGTATTTCCGGAAATCCCAAAAAAATGGCTTCCGGAATTTTGTTAAAAAAGGGTATTTCCGGAATTGAAAATGTTGTTTTGGAATTTTTTAAAAAACTGGAGTTTTACCCACGGTTTTGTCCGTAAGTAAAAGTCATGGTTACGGACAAAACCGTGGGTAAAAGTCCAATTTTTTAGGAATTCTGAAAATATCATTTTCTTCATGATTCCGGAAATATGTTTTCGGAAATCCTTTGAAAAAACTATTTCGGAAATTTTTAAAAAGTCATTTTTTTAAAAATAAGGGGTATTTTTGGGTTTTAGAGCAATATGGGGGTATATGGGAGAAGGAGGGGGTAAAAAAAACCCTTAAAGTGTGAGGTAGGCTTTAATGCACATTCAGAATATAAACTAGACAACAAAATAAAAAGGGAAGGGGTGCAATTAGTTGAACTCCGATTACTTTTTTGGTTCGGACCATCACTGTCTATCCACAAGTATCCCAATACTTTCAACTGCAGGAATCAAATTTCTCATTAGGCGAAATCGAATCCGGGAGCACCGGGTCGATCTCTTGTGCCTACGATAGATTAAGCCACTAGACGAAGGTTGTTTGTTTCGGCTCCATTTACTTATTGGTAAAGAAACAACGAGTAATAACAATAGATAAAAAGGAGGTGCAAAACGGATTGGTGGGGGGCGGGGCGGGGCGGCAGTCACATAATAATACAAATTAAAGACCGCCGTAACATAGGTTGCGGGTTTGTGCGACGGAGCGGACTTGATTCACTGCTGTTGAGAGTTGGTTCACGGCGGCGTGTATGAGAGGCGGCGGAGACCAACACGGGGAAGTGGTGAGCCCATTTCTCCCCCTTCTCTAATTTTCTCAATGTTTATTGAATCTCTTCCTTCTTTTATTCTCTGTATATAGTGCTCTCTCGTTATTATGTGCTATTATTGTAATCTTTCTTAAGAAATAATTCAAGAGCGTTTAGAATTGCAAAATTGATAGTTATACTTTGCGTTATACAAATGGCTTAATCAGTCAAAAAATTGGTTTTTTTGGAATTCGTGAGAATGATTTCTGATATATTGGATTAGTAAACTAATAACAAAGAGGAATTGAAGATCAAAAGTATTAGCAGGTGTGAAGAAAGAAATAAAATAACCATGTAATTAACCCAAAAATTTACTATTATTGAGTGAATGTATTTTAGTTCCTCACCCTCTTAAGTGAATAAATACATTATAGTGAATTTAGTTTAATGGTGATAAATGAAAATTTATGGTTTGAGTTCTGTGAAGTATAAGGTGAAACAAGTGACAGTGTGAACTATATACTGTTGATGTTAATCAGATTCATTATGAGCTTAATATATTGTATGAGCATTGTTAACAATATTAAGGATTTGTTGGGTGACAGGCCTTGATCTTTGTCATACATGAAACAAGGACATGGAATGAGGTTGCTGCTTGGTAAATAATTTGCTTAGAGTTGCTTGCCACCGTAAGTTGTTTTTAAAACATGTGTCTAAATGAATGCATTCACACACCATATCACTGGTTTTAATGAAAGCCCCATTTTGATATCTCAAGTTGTTATATATGTTTTTATACAGATCAAAAAAACTTGCCACATTGTCACCCCGCACCCAACTTATCTGGCTAAGCTAATTTTAACTTAAACATGGTGGTTTTTCAGTCATATTCTGCTTCCTTCAGCTCTTTCTGATGTAGTTGTCCACCGTCATTGTCATTATTTGCGGTGCTAATAGGTATAAAGTAATGAAAGCAATACTTTGCAGCCTTTTTTCTCCCAATGAATTATCTAAATAGCACTAATCGCTGTTTTTAACTGCCTGGTTAGTTCCCATTTTGATAAGTTTCTTGCAGAAATATCAGCCAAGACAAGAGGTTGTTAGCTACATGTCCTTCTTACATTCATGACAAGGGTAAACTAGGTAACCATCAAACTATTATTTTATCAACCCAGCAGAAGATTGAGTTTCACACATGTGATATTATGCATATGCATATTCTAAAAGTTATTTTTTCGGATGGTTTGATGCAGAAATTCTTTGGAAAAGTATGTATAAATGATTACATTAGAAAGCATTCTAGAAGTACATGTACATATCGAGCACTAGACTCATCAAGCAGAATGAACAGATTAATGGAGAAGCCAACAAAGTTTGTTATTTGTAATACACTTAGTTCTTGTGCGAAAACCCTGAATTGGCATTTGGGTATACAAATCCATGCATATATGATTCGATCTGGATATGAAGATAATTTGTTCCTTAGTAGTGCACTTGTTGATTTCTATGCAAAATGTTCCGCTATTGTGGATGCAAGGAAGGTATTTAGGGGCATGAAAATACATGATCAGGTGTCGTGGACTTCAATTATTGCTGGATTTTCAGCAAACAAACAAGGAAGAGACGCCTTCTTGTCGTTCAAAGAGATGTTAGTTACTGAAATTAAGCCTAACTGTTTTACCTTTACTAGTGTCATCAATGCATGTGTGGGCAAAAATGGACTCCTTCAACATTGTTCAGCTCTTCATGCTCAGGTCATTAAATGGGGATTTGATACTAGCAATTTTGTTACCAGCTCATTAGTTGATTGTTATGCAAATTGGGGAGCCATTGATAATGCTGTATTATTATTTGATGAAACTAGTGAGAAGGACACTGTTTTATACAATTCGATGATCTCTGGATATTGTCAAAACATGTACAGTGAAGATGCACTGAAACTCTTTGTAGAAATGCAGAAAAAGAAATTGAGTCCCACGGATCATACTTTATGCTCTATTTTAAATGCTTGCAGTAGCCTTGCAGTGCTTCTTCAAGGAAAACAAGTGCACTCTCTTGTGATTAAAATGGGTTCAGAAAGGAATGTGTTTGTGGCCAGTGCTCTGATTGATATGTATTCAAAGAGTGGTGACATTGATGAGGCTCGATGCGTGTTAGATCAGACGCCTAAGAAAAATACTGTGTTGTGGACATCCATGGTCACGGGTTATGCTCAATGTGGGAGAGGTTTAGAGGCTTTGGAACTTTTTGATTGTTTATTAACTAAGCAAGAGTTAATTCCTGATCATATCTGCTTTACTGCTGTCTTAACAGCTTGTAATCACGCAGGTTTTCTTGATAAAGGTGCGGAATATTTCAACAAAATGAGAACACATTATGGGTTGTCTCCTGATATAGATCAATATGCTTGCTTGATTGATCTTTATGCTAGAAATGGAAATATAAGAAAAGCAAGGGATTTAATGGAAGAAATGCCTTATGATCCAAATTATGTAATCTGGAGTTCTTTCTTGAGTTCTTGCAAGATTTATGGAGATGTAGAGCTTGGAAGGGAGGCTGCTGATCAGCTCATTAAGATGGAACCATCTAATGCAGCACCATATTTAAGTCTAGCGCATATTTATGCAAGAAATGGTTTATGGAATGAAGTAGCTGAAGTTAGAAGCATTATGCAACAAAGAAGAATAAGAAAACCTGCAGGTTGGAGTTGGGTAGAGGTAGATAAGCAGTTTCATGTATTTGCGGTTGATGACGTTACTCATCAACAATCAAATGAAATCTACGCAGAGTTGGAAAAGATTTACTTGGGAATTCTAGAAGTGTCATCCTATGTAGCTGAGGATATCAATATTCAAGCATAGATCTTTGCTTTATATGGGATACATGTTTCGATTTGTGACTCCATGCACACATTGTTGATGAGTACAAGCAATGGTGGAATTTCACTTCCTGAAAAGCCAAAAGATTGGCTCGAACTCTCTCCGTGGACCTGTGATATTTTGCAGATTTGAAGGATTTGTTCTGTCCACTGTTTGATTTGAAGATACATCAAGGCAATTTTAAAGCCGGTTGCAAAACATGTGAAATAGAAGCTTCAGCTCATTGCAAAAGGTTTTCACCAAAACCCTGACTGTGACTTTTCTGAAACTTATTTATCTCTATTTCAGTCTTGCTTTTATTTTATCCATGACTTCATCTTCCTTATTCTTCGTAGAAATTTTTGTATTTCTACGCATACTTAATTTTATCTGTCCTGTAGGTTTATGCTATACGACTTTTGTTTGAGCTTCACATCCATTTATATTGCTTCCTTGAGTCGGGCGTAGTATATTAAGTGACCTTATTTTAAATTCATACTTGATACCGACTTACCTCCAGTCACATTTTTCTTATGCTTGTTTTGATGAAAATTTAACCAGGTTTCCCGTGGGAATAGACACTCCATAATAATGGGGGTGAAAACAGTCCTAGGAAGTGACAAAATTTCAGGTTTGACTCCTTTTTTATGTGTAACATTTTTGTCCTGGTACATATGTGGCTTGTGAAATAGTTCTTATTGTCGATTTGGTATTTTTAGTGGGAGTATTTGATGTGGAGGGAGAATGCTGGTCCCTCATGGAGAAGAAGGAAGACATTCCATTAAGAATTTTACTGTTAAATATGCAAATACCTATGGTGGAAGTTGGTGTTGGCCATTGTCTATTCATATAAAGTACCCAAATATTGGGGAGTCTAGTGCTACCATATTACATATATTACCCCTTCAATAACGTAAACTAAAAATGTCAAATTTTGAGCTAGAATATGGTCGGTATTTTTGCGCATTACATAGGTTCAGTCCTCTTGTTACATACATCAGTTTACATTGTTAGAAACTCATGAGCACCTGCAACTACACAGTAGTTGTTGAAGTGTCTCAAAATCTGTTACAAGTGGTTATGCTACGGGAGATGCAATAACACCTGAGAACTCTGTTATTTCTATTTGAGTGGTTAGTGGCCATAACTGATCTAACTGTTTCTGTTATAACAATTTTCTGGCTCAAGAAAAGAGGTCTATATATATATATATATATATATATATATATTCAAAAATAAGTATTTATAGAAAATTAAAAGTACCTATAGAAAAATCAAATAAAATTGCACCCAAAAAATCATATAATAACGAATTTATTTCACGAGTTATTCTATGCACCTTAACATGCTTGTAATTTTCTCATGTATGTATTAGTTAAAAATTAGATGTTTATTTGGTTTCCCTAATGAACCTCTTTCGTTCTTATGGTGAAAGCTTTTGGTAAACTCCCTAATATTGACAAATATAAGTTCTTTGCAAACTTTACATCGAGGAAAACTCATTTTGGCAACCTTTTGGGCTTTGTTGCTGGCTCTTTGCCTTTCATCTAATCTTGGGATTCTGCTATTTAGAGGTAAACGTAGAGCTAACAATTGACCAAAGGAAAGACTTAGATTAGGGGATAATAGCGACCGAAAAATCTGAATATTCTTCATGATCAATGAAGTCGCTATCAAATGATTTCGTGACCTCTGCAACCCTTCATAGAAGGTGGGTAGAGTGTCTCACGGTGATGCTCAAGTTAGATTATATCAATAATATTTCTAGTTATCGAAAAAAAAAGTTGCTATCAAAACTTAATTATTTAGAGAAAATATTATAAAAAAACCTTGAAAAAGAAAATAGTCTTGAAAACAAAATTTTGAGTTCAAAAATCGATTATGTATGGAGAATGTATTGCACCCTCACAACATCTTGTCAATTTTGTGTGGAAAATTGTATTAATTTTAAAAGTTTTTATTTCCTTTTTGTTATGAATTAGAAATTAGAAATGAATTAACATCTTGTCAATTTTGTGTGGAAAATTGTATTAACTTTTTGTTATGAATTAAAAATCAATTAAGAAAACTTTTTGTTATGAATTAAAAATCAATTAAGAAAACTTGTCAATATAAGTTCATTTTTATGCTTGACATGAGTGCGCCCCTACTCTTACTATCTCCCAATGCAGTGGATAAATCAAAAGTTATGTAGTTCTTGAGTAGAAAAATTTATGTCTTAGTTTATTTTTATTAATTAATGTGTTAATATGGTTTTAAGACTTTTGAGATGTGCAATTTATACATAATAGAATAAAAATTGATCTAATTGTACAACTGACTTAAAAGTATAATCAACATGACAGTAGGGTTGATTTAAACCCCAAATCAATTATTTTATAAAGGTTTTTAATTTTGAGGATTTATTCTTGGTGAAAAAATGTGACTTTAAACATCAAAAATTGAGTGTGACCTAGAACTTTTTTTAGGACATTAAATGTGGGTATTTATTATTAGTGATTTTTGATTTTGGGCATTGTTGTAATGGATTGTGTTTGTGTTTTTTTACCAACTTTGTGAGTGTTTTTATTTTGGCTCATGTTTATCCCACTCCCCCTCTTACTCACCACACACCCCCAAATCTTGCGAAATGTTCAGAATACCCTTAGTGAACAAAAATCTTTCAAGCACACACTTTTTTTTTCTTGGAATTTCACCAGTTCGGCAGCATGGTACCGAACCTGGTACGGTTGCCTAGTACCAAACCTTGTGACACACCCCCATTTGCATAAAATTTTTACAAGCTCTGTTGTATGTCACCGAACTGGTATGGGTCATGCTCCTGTACTGGTCCAAATACGCAGTGTGGGGGGTTTGGGAACGTCTTCTACGTTGTGAGGGTAATAAATCTAGAAATGTAATTTCACCAATAAAATTTTTGTGACAAAAACAAACCGCAACAAATAGACAGATAAGGATTCCATTGACTGCATAATGACCGAGGGACAGCAAAAGAAGACATGAAAGCTTTGATGACTGTTGTACTCTAATTTTTTCTGTTCCGCTTTTATTTATTTATTTATTTATTTTGATTCAGCTAATTTGTCTTCTAATGGAATTTGGCCTAGTCCCTTGCCAATGGTTTGGCTCTAGCCGAGTTGTGGGGTGTTTGAGCAGGCTCGAAACTGTGTCGTGACAAAAGTATCCATAGATTGGTGGTTCAACTCTAATGTCAAAGCATTTTCTCGTATTGTTTCTATAATGTGGTTGGGCGTGTTGTGGGAGGAAGCATTGCTAGAGAGATCCAAAAACTCCTTCAATTTCTCTAGGAGGTTTGCTTTGTGCATGTGTATCGTGAAGTTAATTCGTGTGCAGATGTTGTTGCTAGTAGTGGTTGTTCTCAAGTTGAGGCCTTAGTTTTGTTTTAGCAGTGCTTTCCTTCTGCTGGATCGTTGCTAGTTGCTAATAGTGTGGGGATTTCTATCTGATAGTATAATCTGTTAGTTGTCTTTGTTTAATGGGGCAGGGCCCTATCTTCTACCCAAAAAACTTGGGGGAGTACTTTCTGTTTTTCCTAGTAATGAACATATTTGTACTAGAAGCATTGAATGAGACTCTTTCCTTTTTTTTTTGTTAAGAAGAGTTTACCAAGACTAAAAACTTGTTACTTTTTTTTTTATACAAGAAGGAAAGAGCACAAAAAAGAAAAAAAGAAAACAAAAACTAACTAGACTCGAACAAACTCAACACTCGAGGCATCCGCTGCCAAGTGAGACAACAGGCCAGGAGGAGGAGAGTCAAAGACAATCCAAGGATCACTACCAGTAGCTCCGACTTTAGCTAAGAAGTCCGCACAAGCATTTCCTTCCCGAAGCGTATGAAGCACTTGAATGGGCCAATCTCTGTGTAGCAAATCTTTAATGTTCTGAATAATAGCAGCATACTTACTTCACTTGTTAAGAGGCATTGAAACCAGTTGAATAGCATTATGAGAATTATAGTAACACACAAGCGAGCGATATCCACGATTCCAAGCAAACGAGAGGCCGTGATCGATATAGGGCTAAAAGTTTAGCATGAAGGTTATTTGAAATCCCAATGGAGCCTGCAAAGCCTCCAAGCCAACTATCACTGCCATTGCGAATAAGACCAGCGAAACCTGATCTCCCAGGACTACCTAGGCTGCTTCCATCAACATTTAGAATTATTCTGTCATCCTTAGCAGGGTGCCAAGTGACAAACCGAGGAGGAGATTCCTGAGATGTAGTACCTGTATAACACTTCAAGATAAGGTCGGCCAAATTATGAATTGATAACTTGAGAGCATAGCTATTAATTATATCACCAGCAACAACCGAACCATTTCTAGCTCGCCAAAAGCTCCAAACACCATAGGATCTAAAAACTTGTTATATTCTAACGTTTTAATAAATAAAAAAAAGGAACTTTTTTATGTCATTTTTCCTCCAAAAAATTTGTAGTATTAAATAAAAATGAGATTTTCTTACAAGATTAAATGAAAATGAACTGAAAGCTTAACAAAGTGAAAAATTAAGTATTAAATGAAATGAATCGAAAGCTTATTTAAAAAATGGATGATATAAGAAAATGGATGACAATAGTTTATCATGAATATATTTCATCAATTTATCCAACTCTTCCTTCATGTTTCTATATTGATGCATTTGATTTATTAAAAAGTAAATGATTGAATTCGACAACTCTTGTTGTACTCTTTTTTATTTAGAAATTGGTTATGGTATTGGATAAAAGTGGGGTAAGAGACTGGATAAAAACACAAAATTTATATCTCTTACAAAACCACGCACAATACAATTTTCTGTCCACCCAAAAAATACAAAATACTATTTTTATTTCCTATTCAAAAGCTCTCTCTCTCTCCCCCCACCTCTCTTCTCTCATCTCTCATCTCTCTCTCTCTCTATTTTATATTCTCATCTCATGACCTTTCTCTCCTACCTTCTCTCTCCATCTATTATCCGTCTCTTTTTTCTTTATAATTTTCTTATTATATTATAATGTATGCTATAAAATCATTACATACATCATAAAGAGTATTTTAGTAAATTTTACATTTTTTTTGTTTGTACGGTCTACTATTCATCAAACAATGCACCACACAACTAGTTCAATATTGTTCTGTTCAGTCTAGTATTGTCTAGTCCCAACACTACCTATTTGCAAATCAAACGAACCCTAAATATATGTCTTTATCTTATCTTTTATTTGAAACAACAAATAATGATATATTAATATACAAGGAGCGCAAGGGTAGTCCAATTTAATTAAATACAAGAAAATCCCGTCCCACAAGGGCCTCCCAAAGGATCAAGATCCCAACACCACAAGCTCATAATAGAAATCAAACAACCATAAATTTTAGGGGTGGCCAAATATAAAACTTTACTTACATTTTTCATCTCCCAACTTTCTTCAATTGGCGAGTTTGGTTATTCTATTTTACTTTTGACAATTTTGCTCCCCTAGTTTAGAAATTTTAGTCTCTATGATTTTATCATTGCACACTTACTCCCCAAATATCGGGGATTTTGCAATTTTGATCCCTATATATATTTCCAGAATCCAAGATTTTTGGGTACCAAAAGTGCAAATAATCCATCATTTTGAGGATAAAATTGCCAAATTAAGAAAATTTGGGACCAAAATTATGAAAAGAAAATAGATGAACGAAAATCACTAAGTTAACGAAAATCACCATATTTCTTGGGGGATAATAATAGACTAATAGACTTAAATTAATGGACTTGTTGTTAACCTTTTATCTTCTTAGACAAATAATTTTGGTTAGAGTAGCTAAATAATATATTAATTGGGTAGCTAAATAAAAACATACTTACTTATTTAAATACTTATATTATTTTTGGGTAGCCAAGACTATCCCATAAACGTACAATCTACCCACCGCCCCTATATGCTTCCCCATCCATGCTTTCTCGATACCATGCATTCTCCTTTATATAAAATATAATGGAATAGTCTTTAGTGTGGGTCCAGCCATTGCCACATGGCAAAGATACATATGATGACAAGTTGCAAGATACATGAGCTACACTTGGTGTGATGCATGCATTGCACGTGACACTTGATGTGTTGTATAGAATGCACATGACAGGTGTCTTGATGCATATAGGACAACTTGATTTGTCTCTCTTATAAATAGGACCTTGGCCAAAGCCGCACAACACACAAGAAACACAAGAAGCAAAAAGCATTGCCTTGCAAAGAAAGTCTTGCTTAAGAGAGAATATAAAGAGCCTTATAGATAGTTTCTTTGTGAGAGATACATTGTGGAGAGAGATCCAACTAAAGGTGAAGTTTTTGTTATCTCATTATCATTATAGTGGAAGTTTAATAGATCTATGGATCTCTTGGTTTTTTTTCCTTTCTCACATTGAGAAAATTTTCGACACTAAAATATTTATTGGTGTCATTATGCTTATTTTCAAGTTTCTGCCAGTGTTGTGTTCACGAAGGAGGGAAATTATAGAAGTTCATTTCGGATGTAGTGAGCTCCTAAAACTCTGTTTGAGTCCTAATCCTGATCATAAAGCCCTTACAAATTCAGAGCTTTGCCCTTGTTAACGCCATTGAATTATTGAATTATAATATCAAAAAATGGTCAGCAAAATATGATCGAATTTTGATGGTGGGTTGATCCACCTTATATCTGTTCTCATCATTCTCCCTTCAGTTTGTACAATTAGAATTGAAAAGCTCAATTCCCTTATTAGCATGTGTCTAATACTTTCAAAGTGATCTTAAACTCTATGATATCTTTTCATTTTCATAATCTCCATATTTATCTTTCTTTCTGTCATTCTCATTGTGTCCTACCCTACAATATTGCACATGCATATGTTCTTGTTATCTACTAGTATATATCTTAGTAGAAGTTACCACTAAAAAGTTTATTCTGAATGCCCCTTCAAATTTGTATATCGTGGCCAAAACACCATCTATGATGATTTCTTTTGTTTTGTTTTTTTATTTCAAAGATACCAACCATAAAACCATCAAAAGCTATAAAGATATTTACATCAATAATGTTGATGCTGTTTGGTGCAATTTTGATTAGTTATCTTGATTCTTCCTACCTTTTTTACAAAGAGATCCTTATATTGGCCAATCAAGTTGAGCATGTGGTACCCAAATAGAAACTGACCACACACAAGAGGAATAGTTCTATGCCCCAAAAGGGAAAGTCCAAAAGGTTATAAAGATATATATAATCTTCACTACAATGGCAGACCAATAGTGTCCACATTCTATGGCAGCTTGTATAGTCTCTTTGATTCCCAGTCAATGAAGTAGACTTATGAAGGCCAAATGAGGAAAGGTGGTATGGGGTGCTGACAGGTGTTAGAGATAAATAAAGTCTTTATCTTACTTTAATTAGCACTCATGCTTTCTTTTTTTTGCTATGCTCCACTTTTTTTAGATCTTGCCCTACAAATTTCGTCTAAACGGATTAAAATATTATTAATAGTGAGTATTATTAATAGTGTGTCGGTCCTCCCCCGGTTCGATTTTTGTAGTAGACAAATTTGGTGTTGGCTAGTGCAAAATTTGATCCTAAACATGAGGTGAGATTAATCTTTCGTTGAAAGCGTTGGAACACTTCATAGGTAGTCAATGATCCGAAAAAAAAAGAAGCACTCAAACCACAAAAACTCAAAGAGGTTTAGAACCACTCTAAAACTAGGAATAACATAAACCACATACCCTAAAACTCTTATTTTATGGAGATCCGCTCCAAAGAGTTTACACACTGTTTATAAGAAAATATTTTCCCAACTCAAACTATTTTCATGAATATAGTTTAATTACAAACAAAGTTTTTGAGAGGTCTAAAATTTTATTAGAGAAAATTATCTGATTTGTGTTTGCTTTTTTTGAATGGCAAACATATTTATTAAAATGTAGGGGTACAAGAGGTACTCGAATCCATACAGATAAACCAGGATACAGAAGAAAATCCAAAGAAAAAAAAACAACTAACAATGATAACTACTTTGAAAAACACACAAAAAGAAAAAAACTTTCGTCCACCACTCATAGTAAAGGCAAAATGGCCGATTCGTATTTGCTGATGGAACTTCAGAGGAAAAGTGGCTTGAAGAGATAAGAAATGTGTGTTGGGGGATGATGTTCTTATTATCTTCTCCATGGTTCCAGGCATGTTGTGTTGCTTTGACAATTAACAATATACTTGATCAATTGCCAAGCACACCCATCTTTTCTTTGTCACGCATGATTGATAAAAATATTCGATCTCCTTTTTCAAAGTTATATGTCTCAAGATTTATAATATAGCTAGATTTGGCTTCAATAGTTTTAAATTATCAAAATTGCTCTTTGGTCCTTTAAGTTAACTTTTTATATTGGGGTAGTCATTGACATTTTTTTTTCCATGTAGACCTTTCAAGTCATATAACGTGAATATCACGTGCTAAAGCGTGAGTGACATGACATGTAACGGCGCGTTGGCGTGAGATATATGATATATGAGACAACAAAATCACTCCTGGGATCCTTTAACTTA
Source organism: Astragalus glycyphyllos (assembly GCA_963573325.1). NCBI lineage: Eukaryota > Viridiplantae > Streptophyta > Magnoliopsida > Fabales > Fabaceae > Astragalus > Astragalus glycyphyllos. Next base: position 3,751,332 of record OY754313.1, on the reverse strand, counting down.
ATTTAAATATTCGATTTAGTCTTTATATTTTTAGACTTAAGTTAAAGTAATGCAGAAGTAATTTTGCCCACGTATGTTATGTATCTAAAATCGTTAAGTACATGTCATATCACTCATGTTACAACCACATCGTCTTGTTTGGAAGTGATGTTGACAAAAGGGAAGACGTTGTTAAAGTTATATGACTTGAAGGACCTAATGGAAAAAAAAATTAAAAAGCTATCTTAGTACAATAAAACAACATAAAAGACGACCCGTGGGCAATATTTTACCTTTAAATTTAAGGATATTTTCAATTAAAATGAGTTTGTTGCTTTTATGTAAGGAAAAATTGTTATAAACTTGTTGATATTTATGTCAAACGAGAAAGTTTATGAAAAAATTAAGATGCAAAAACTAATTTCAATTTATGCAATATGTTATTACGCCAGGTCCACTTTATAAGAAAAAATGCAATTTTTGGTTTACTGAATAACATTTTATGCATTGAGTTGTATGACATTAGATATTTTAGCTACAAATTAATGTTTCTTTTGATGGTACAAACATTGAAAACTCATTAAAACTAACGGAAAAGTTTAAGTTTCTCACACCGGTTAAAGTACACAAATTTGTATAGAAAATTAGAGAGTTCACTTACTATTTATCAAATTACAAAAAAAAAATGTAGCTTTTTATATTTAAAAAAATAAACATTTTATTGTATGGTCTGTGAGCTCGATCCTAAACAACCCATCCAATGTCGGGTTGATTCTGTTCGGGTTTTGCAAAAAAAAAAGAAGTGAAAAATCCAAATAAACCAAATCCGAATAAATATAATTGGTTCGAGCAACAGATTTAAGCAAATCCCACCGTACGTAAACCTCTCTTGGTGCAACTTTCACACTTGTGAGACAATCTTTATCCCTACAAGAAAAGGGTTGATCAAGAAGATATTTGACACAAAACACACACAAAACTAAAAACATGAAGAGAAAAACACTCCCACAGCTACCCTAAATTTATGAATCCTTTTGGCATGCTTGTTGATGGTGACTTCCCAACCATGCATGAGTACATATATCATCATCATGATCCACAACGTTTCAAAAAAAGTATATTTGTGTGGTTAGATTTCTTTTAAGAGCCATTCTAAATAGAGTAAATCACTTGACACAAGTCACAACAATCTTTAGCTTCCAAGTGTAGCAAAAAAAATTATATAGACATATATTATGAGATAAAGACTTATTTGTCACCATATATTATAACTATATATATTCAAAAATCTTCTGAACCACTAGACAACTTCACTTGCCATATGTGACCCCATGCAACGTCCCTACAATAACAACAACAATGATGTATTTGAAATTTGTGGGGACCACACACCACTTATGGTAAGTGATCAATAAGATAGAAGGTAAATCATAACAACTCTGTATGGCATTTTGATTGCTAAGTTAGTATCTCATGGGAAAATATGGTGATTTTTTTTTTGACAAAAATATGGTGATGATCTCATAAGATTTACAGCAATCCCATTGCACATGGGAGCATATCATATCAATAACAACTGTTGCATATAATGGACCCTGTGGTACACTAACTGCACTGTACAACTTGAATATATATGTCACGCTCTTCGTGCTGCAAAATAATAATTACAGCAATGCAATTCCTCCATAAGAATTAAGGGTATAGAGAGAGAGATTAAGCCAACGTTTCGACCTTAGTTTGAAGTTTCACTCGAGTAAGGACTCATAGTTAATGTGAGAACATTAATGTTGGATATTACAAAAGTTACCTCTCGTGTAACTAAATAACAAAATCCAAGCTGTCATTATAATAAAAAAATAGAAAATTTTGAGTTTAAAACACAAAAAAGTTGTCGAAGATCATGGGTCCATGCACATGACAATGTTAGATATCTTGAGAGCTCATAAATTGCATGTTTCGGGAGGTTAAACACTACGTTTATGAAAAATGTGAACATTTAATTTTAATTAGATGTGTCAATTTTTGTCCAACTCAATGGCCCGGTGTTCTAGGCTAAGCCGACCTCACTACATAGAGGTTTAAAATTGGGTCATTTTGGCCCGACCACGCCTAAACCGTTTTTTTATATGTTTTAATTAATTGTTTTTGTGTAGTTTCCCTTTGTTGAAAATTTGGCCAAGTTGGTTAGTGTTTTCGGTTGGGCTACAAAAAGCACAACTCAATAGATTTATAGGTTGGCCGACCTATTTTTTGCGTTCACTGGGCTGAGTTGAACCGGAAAGCCTAATTTGACAATCAAATATGCCATAATTACAAATTGTGTATTATAGTTTCTTGAGGGCAATCAAATACGAGTGCCTCAAAACTCTATCATGTCACCGCCTAAGTTGTGAAGTTGAGGATAACCGTGGAGGCAAAGTCGGGTCTCGGGGAGCACCGAGAGTAGCAATGAGCCAAGGAATCGGACTACCGAGAGACTTGTACACCATATCTCCACCCAAAACCTTAAGGGCTTGTTTGGTAGTTTGGAGTGGAGGGGGAGGGGAGGGCTTGAAAAAATAGGAATAATGAAAGCTAAGTGGAAAGAAGAATAAACCATCAACTTTAATGGGGAGTTTATTTTTCTTCATAAAACCAAATCCCTCCAATTTGGAGGAACTTAAAAAATGTGTTGGAGGAGGGTTTAGGGGGTTTAGGAGGGCTTGGGCAAGTTCTTCAAGTCATTTACATCTTTTAATAATAGTCTTAAAATTAAAGAATATATTAATCATAAGAATTCTCTTATCATTGTATACAGAACTACTCTCTCAATTAAGGTGGATGATTTTTATATCTTTTTCTCTATCCCCTCCCCTCCAAACTCCCAAATAGACCCTAAAGCATTGCGTATATCGATCCCCTCTATGATATATCATTCATTTAACTTATTCCTATCAAGGTTTGGTGGTCCGTCCTAAAATCCACATCTTGATATGTTACTAACTTTTAACCCAATGGTGGATTTTAAAATTCAATTCACTGATAAGACCGTATCAAATATTACAACTGTACATGTGTGTATGTGAAGATAGCCAATGGGCATGCATATAATAAACTTTACATGGAGTACGTGAATCATGGGTTAAGAAGTTACCTAAGGTGTACTTTTGGGGATATTTTCTCTCGTGAAAAGCAGTTACAAAAATGTAAGAGTACATAGAAAGGGTCATAGTTAATTAGTACTAGCTAGTTGGTGTGGAATATTTCAACTGAGTTAGCTATAACTTCTCCTTTTCATTTTCTCCTCCTATAAATAGATCCTCTTGGCCTATGAGAAACCCATCACTTCAAACTTCAAAAACCCCAAATCATCTTTTCTCTATTTCATTCCTTCTCATTCCCCTCTTATATATTTATATTTGCTTTGTGTTTCTCTTGCTTTTTTTTATAATCTTTTGTTGTGTTTGGGAGAAGGAAGGAATAATGGGGAGGGGGGAGAGAGAGAGAGAGAGAGGGAGGCACTAACTAGTAAGGTTGTTGACAGAAGATAGAGAGCACAGATGATGATATGCATATATAGATACATATACATGGAGATTGGAGAGCAGCATTGCATGTCTTTCCTTTGTGCTCTCTAAGCTTCTGTCATCAACTTCAGCCTCCATTTTCTCACTCTTTCATTATTACTCCAACTCTCTTGATCTTCCATTTTCTTTCTAGTGTTGGAATTCTTTGTAATTAGTTTTTTTTTTTTTGAAAAAACGAAATTATTTTATATATTATGAGTATTTAGGTTACTCGAAACCCTTAAAAAACTTGACAGTATAATAGAATCAAATTCATAACTAACTAGTTTGATCATCATACAAATGTTTATTGTTTTTTAAAAAGAGAAATTATTTTATATTTGTTGAGTATTATAGGTTTTACTTGAAACCCTTAAAAAACTTATCAGTATAACATAATCAAATTAGTAACTAGTTTAATCATCATATATAAATTTTTATATACACACTTGTATATATAAAAATGTTTTATAAATCTTTTTGTGTTGCAGAACCTGATTTTTTTCCTGTTAAATAACCTTTTTAGGTAAATATTTGGCATTTAATAACATCGATATTTTTGCATCTTGTTACCTAACAACCCAGCCACCTAGTGAGGAAGTTTTTGATGGTGAATATTGTTGTTTGAATTTTTCATTTTGCAGTTAAGCGGATCAGTTGTGGTTATTGGAGATCATGAATCTTTTTATTAATTGATGGTATGAAAAAATAACTTATGAGAATGAGAAGCTGTATTAATTTCTTAACTTGAACAAGTGCAGTTCCTTCCATTAGAAAAACCTACTTATTTTGCTGGTTAACAAAATATATATATATATATATATATATATATATATATATATATATAAATGGTTTAAATATGTTGTTCATCCCTGTAATTTTAGCGGTTTTTATCTTTCATCCCTGTCAAAATATTTTTTTTCCGTTTTATCCCTACAATGTATAATTTCTTGTTTTTAGTGCATGTTGTTTTGTTTTAGTCCCTATACTGTTGTTTATGTTTGGTTCTAGTCGCTCAAAATAGTGACTATATTGTTCTTGGTCCCTAAATCATGGACTAAATGAGAGCTAATTTTAAAAAATATATATTTATTGTTGGGACAGAAATCAGAAAAAGAATTTTCTAGGGACGAAAAGCAAAATTTAGGAAATTACAGGAACGAAAAAATTTCCAAGAACGAAAGATAACAACTTTTATATTTGTAGAAACGAAAAACATAATTTAGGTAACACTTTCAATTATCTTTGCTCCTTTTTTATAAGAAAAATAAATATGGCCTTTTTATTTATTTGGATTTAGGTATGTAAATGTGAAATGCTAAGAAGGATGAGGTGATGAGGTGATGAGGTGCCACTAACAAAATCTACCACTTGCATGGTGTGGAGGATGGACCAAATGAAAATAAAATGGGAATTTGTGGTTGGGAGGACATTGGAGAAGGAAGATAGCAAACATGAGAATGACATATTGTAGGGCATATACTTTGGAGGATATATCAAAGTCAATACCCCACAATTGTTCACTAATTTGAAGAAGTGACCTCTCTATCAGTCAATATTGGGTGTGTACGGAATATTACAATGGGGTCTAGTTTTTTTAGTGGAGATTTGATGTAAATATCTGCTCATTATTTGAAGCACCAAATTATCAAACTAATTTAAATCATTAATCCTATGGGACATTATTTGTGATTAAATTATAGTTATAAAAGTGGTTCTTGGTAAAGACTAAGTTGTGCAAGTGCTTCTTCTATGAATGGATTGTTGATCCTTTAGAGTGTATTTCTAAGAAATAGGAGTATGTATTTAATGGTGGCCACTATTATGATTTTAGGACGATCCACCTCCTTTAAGTTTCTAGTGGTGTATCACTTTACATTTCCACCTTTGATTTTGTCGATGTATTAGTAATATGTGCCCCTATTTCACAATTTATCATTTGAATAAAATTGTTTCCCTTGAAAAAAAATAATTACTCCCTCCGTTTCTATTCTTTGGTACTTTTGGCCTTTTATTTTTGTTCCAAAACAATGGTACTTCTAGAAACCCAATCTACAATTCACCAACTTTTTTCCAAATATACCCTCTATATTTATTGAGTCTTTTAGAGTTCCAAAGTATATTAGTTGTTCCAACACTATTTTTATATTGACTCCAATTATCCCAAGACAACTACAAATGGGGTATTTTAGTACTTGGCTAACACAAATTAATGGTATCTTAATTTGTGTGTAACAAGCCAAAAATACCAAAGATTAGGAATAGAGGTAGTATCACATATATAATAATCCTTGTATAGATATATGGCAAAATGGTAATGTTATATTCACCAAAAAAAATAAAAAAAATGGTAATGTTATATTCTGTTAAATATCCTCCAAATAATCTTCCTATTATTGTAGAAAGAAAATGTTTAATATTTTATAAATATTAAAAAACTTATTTAATGCTTTTTCATTTGGCAACTAAGTTTTTTTTTTTTGCTTTTTTTGTTAAATCAATGTACCTCCTATACGCAACTGCATAGACTACTCACGAGGTACTAATTAGATGAATTTAAGGGTTTGACATCTCCCACCGAACGTTTTCCCGTACGCACCGGCCAAAGATCAAACCTTGGCCAAATGGTTAAAGAGTCCGGCCAAGAATTTACCACTTGTAGTACCATGTTGGTAAGGATTATTATTTTTTGATCAGCTTAGAAGAAATGACAAATAAACACCACACACATGACACGGTCACAATCGAAATCATAAGCCGGTGTCTCAAATCTCTGAGATTGTCAATGCAACTAGCGGTAGAGGAATTAAGAGGATTATTATCAGAGTTTGAGAATTTAAAATTATTCTTAAGAATAATAGTAAGTTTTTGTAAAAAAAATAATAATAATTGTAAGTTCCAAATTATAGGACATAAATATGCCCCCTCCATCCCAAAAATGTAAGTCCTTTTTCCTTTTTGAGAATTTCAATTTTTTTTCCAAAATGTAAGTCTCATTTCTTAGTTGTCTACTGCATTTAAATTATTTCTCGGCTAAAATACCCCTCTAATTCTTTATGACTACAACTCTTAAAATACCTAAGTAATTAATTAAAGGAGAGAGGAATTAATTACATATAAAGGGTAAAAAAGAAAAAGTAGTTAAATAATACACATAGTTAATAAGATTAGCTAACTAAACTAATTTTCTTCATTTTTGTAAAGTGATTAAAAGAGACTTACATTTTAATTTTAATACGGAGGGAGTATAAGGAATGGATCAAAATATGCCATAATAGTGTCTTGTACATCAAAAATGTGTTAACCCCCAACATGCGACAAATTCCAACTGTGGTAGGCTATTAATAGTTTCTATAAATTAAACGTTTCTTTCTGATTTGCTATCCAATATTGATACCATTTCCGGAAAATATTGTCATCCATATATATACTTACTGTTATGGTGAGTCTTTTAAACCATATACACCCCCTTCTTTCGCATCTATTCACACCCCACAAAGGCCCAACATCAAAAGGCCAAATACAAACATCAAGGGCTCAGATCAAACATCAAGATCGGATGGTCCTAATTCGTTGAAGCAAACCCCACCACACTCTATAAAAACAACATTCATTGCCTCATTAATGGTAAACATTCTCACATTTATTACTTTGCTAAGACTACTCCACTGACTTTAGCATCGGAGTGACTTTGCAGGTACAACACCAGCTAGGATCGGATACGGTCATTTACTAAAGACATCAACCACTAACTACTTCGGACCACCCTTCAAGGTCGGAAATACAGTGCCGAACACTTACCAATTTGACATGCCTGCAAAAATTAAAAAATAAGAAAACACCTTTCATTTTCTATAATCCTCCTACCTTTATATATACTAGCTGTGAGAAGCTATATATATATATAGGTCATGTGAATGTGATGTATTAATTTCTGATGAACCCTGCGAGATAGCAAGTTTTGGACATCTTGTGTAAGCCATTTAATGTGTTCTGCTGATACTTGTGTTCAAAGTCACAACTTATCTGTAAATGAAAATGACCCTTTGCAATAAATTAAGAACCATAAGAGTACTGTGCAATGAAAAGAAAAGGAGGTGAAGATTTGTAACATTTGATGAGTGTGGTGAATTAAAGTTTGAATTCATATGCTCATGTTGATTTAGTTTCAATGATGTATATACTGAACAACATTGTCTCAAATGGAGGATACTCTTGGTCCAGTTTATATCATTAGGGAAAAAATGTGTTCTTTACATTAATAGTTATAGTAACATATCTTTTTATATGTTTTTTTCAAGGTTGTTTTACACAAATCAAGAAAATTTTTAAAAAATTTATTTTTAATAAACATTTACTACTAAAAAAGTGAAATTAGTGACGGAAAATGTGAAATCCGTCTCTAATTCTCTTACTAAATTTTGTGATACCTAAATTAATGATAGATTTCAATTTTTCACCACTAATTTTAGATACTAAATTAACTTTTTCTGATACTATAAGCCTTTTTGTTATGATATTTTTTATTGTTTATTACTCATTACACTTATTTTTCTCTACAGTAAATATTAAAGAAAAAAATGGAAAGGTGGAAATGTTGTTTGCTTGGATCTGGTCTCGAACAAAATGTAAATCAACATGTTTTGTACGTTCATGAAAAGTTGGATTAGGCGCGATGTGTATAGTCGCTTAACTATAGTAGAACAAAAGCGCATTGGAAAGGTCCGCACGTCCACCAATCTAACTCTATGCCTCCATAGCAAACCCTAATCCTCCACGCAAACACAAACTAAACAACAACTAACTAATAACCTAAAAACAAAACATCCTACCATCAAACACTACATCATTTCCACCACCACGTGCTTCAAGATGTGAAGAAACTAGAAGTAGCTATCAGGTGATAGTGAATTACTACAATCTCTTCTAAGCTTCTCATATCCTTTATCTTCTATCTCTTGTCCGATTTTCATACTCGGTTTAAGCTTTAATTTGTTCTAAGAGTTTTAAAACTCTTTTAATTTTCCCTTCTCATATTTGTTTCAAAAGAGCCTTAAAAGAGTTTTTAAGAAATTGGTTTTAAGTATCACATACTTCCATATTCTCTCTACTTGAAAACCATATTTGTTAAAACCTATATAAACAACTTCCTCTAAAAGAATTGAAGGTTTAAAAAATACACAACTCAACCCCTTCTTTTATATTCGAGTACCTTCACACATTTCATCTTTTTCCCTCTGACTAGCCCTTTGTGTAGTAAATAATGCTCAAAGGAAAATGATGCAAGAGCCATTGAAAATCCTAACCATCCACTAAATAATCTAGACATTATAAGAAACTTGGAGAGCAAAGAATTGATTAGATGTATTCTCAATTGAAGATTAAGAAAATCACATGAAGAACCCTGCAGAAATGTGATTATATGCCTTTTGTAGCAATTTATACCTTTTTAGCACAATCTACAATGAAACAAAGAGGATTTTTCATTGATGCATTAAGACTCATTAATTAATAGGGTATATATAAATTCCATCATAAATTCTAATAGCTAGGGTTAATGGTTTTCCCTAGCTTTACATGGAGTGTGACTCCCCTGATCTAATTTTTCCGGTGCAACATATTCTCATATACATACAAATTAAAAGTTGACAGTTTTTCTAGCTCAGGATTATTTTGCTTAATCAAAATTGTTACAAAAGAAGAAGAAACAAGGAGCTAGAAATGACTATTTTACAATATTTCTGCAAGCTGCAGCTTAAGTTTGTCTTAAGAGCTTTTATCTGCTGCTTTTCCTAAGGAAGTGAAGTTCAACCTGAAAATAAGGAATCAATCAACCAAATTTAGCACACCTAATGCTGTGTTAGAATGCTAAAACAAACACACCCTTAACCAAAAGGTTTAATTGCATTTTTAGTCCCACAATTTTCTCAATTTGACGACTTTGGTCCCTCTATTTTGTTTTTGCAGATTTTGGTCACTCGATTTTCTCAATATGGCAATTTTGGTCCTTATATTTTTTATTTGCATTTTTGGTCCCTCAAAATCATGGATTTTTGGCACTTTTCATCCAAAAAAAATTGATCTCAGGAAAGTGGAGACCAACAGTGCAGAATCCATGATTTTTAGGGGACCAGTCCAAGTGTACAATTAAAACAACATATGGATCAAAATTGCCAAATTAAGAAAACTAGGGGACCAAATTCGTCAAAAATAAAATAGAGTGACCAGAATCGCCAAACTCAAGAAATTTGAAATTGTAAATGCAATTAAACCTAACCAAATCTCCAAAACAACATTAAGGTTAAGTGTAAGAACATGGAAACCAATACAAGTATATAGTGTTATCAATTGATATTGTCTACCTGATAAGAGGCTTCCTCTGTGGTACAGGAGCAGGAATCCCACATAACATTGGTGCTGTCAGCTCAGCAGGCTTTTTTTCCACAAAGAAAGAAAATAGTCAGAGCTTCTTCAATATCTTAACACTATTGTACTACTGTAAAACAACTTGGAATTTTCAAATAATGTCACTGGAATAAATAAAAAAACTTGTCAAGGAAAAAATTGAGTAGAATGAAATGGATATTCCAAATATAATTTTGAATTGCAGTCCGCAACTCTAATTACGGCCGTAACTTAAGGGTTTTGGAGGCCCTCCACAAGCACATCACAACTGAAACAACTGCATGGGACACATTTGTCGGTAATATCAAGGATTGCGACGTAACGCATCCACAATTTAGAAAAGCTAGTATTGACTATTTACTATTTCTGCATAACATTATATTGAAGAATCTGACAATAAAAATATTCTGAAATTAAGCAAGAAATAGAGGTTAACCTCGAGTTCCTCCAGGCCTCCATTAAAGCATGAATTACTTAAACACGTAGTTTCCGAAGTTTCCATAGAAATAACCGGTTCTTGTCCCACTGCAGACTTTGAGTCTGAAGAGTCGATGTTGTTGGTTTTCACGCTCCCACCATAATCATTGACTTGATTTCTATACCCCATATCTTGTTCAAGCTCCTCAGGTTCAGGTTCTTCTGTCTCCGCTTGATGCCCTTCATATGGACCAGACATAATCTGCTCAATGGCTAGTCTTTCTTCTTCTTCTTTAGAATTCGATGTATCAGCAGCAGTAAACATAGGATTCACTTGTTGGTTTTCCATCACTGATCCATTGGTTTCACTGTCGCCAGAAGGAATCTCCACAGAAGATTTCGGACAAGGTTTCTCAATCTTTTGTGCACCAATACTGTTGACTTCTGAGTCATCAAATTTCATAGAACAAGAACTAGAAACACTAATAAGAGTTCTATCTTCATGAACTTCCCTATTGGGAAGGGACAAAGATACAAAGGACTTTGAATTCATTGAGTCGTTAGTATCCACATTGTCCTCTGACCGCTTTCTCTTCCTCCCATCTTCAGTCTTTTCAGCTGAGCCATGGCCAGAACGTCTTAATTTGGAACTTTGTCTTTTCTCACCAGTTACTTTGGATGTGTAGGAAGGTCGAGCACCATTAGGAAAGATGAAGTTAGGTATATTACGACGTTTCACATGGGTAACCTGAATATCCATTCCTGGTTTCCATACAGTGTACGCGTTGACGGAATGTTTAAATTCTTCAACAGTTAGCCTTATATCGAACTGTTCACCTTCATTCACGGGAACTCCTTCCTTACGCTGCAGACCCATAAAGTAACAGTGGTGGAAAGGTCTAGATTTGTCTGAAAAATCACCAGGATATGGATGACACTGAAGTACACCATAAGTATGCTTCTCAATCTGGAAGTTTAATGAACAACAGATATAGATTACATTAAGAATGGAAATTAAAGTCACATCCACCCCTCCCCCACGGAAATTAAAGTCACATCCACCCCTCCCCCACTAAAAAAACAATTATTTTACACTGTAGACGAAGTGGCAAGTGCCACTTTAATCTCAAACACAACCGCAAGGTCTTGACTTCGAACACGGGGCGATGGTATCCTGCCCAACAATTTCGGCATTTGCCAGTTGAGCTAGGCCTTACGGATAAATAAAACAATGAAAAAAAGGAAAAAGTGAGAGAAAAAATACTCGTAATAATGAACGATAAAAATTATAGTTATACCTTCAATGTCAACTGGCGGAGACGAGACTCAACCCATCCTTTCCACTGTCTAAGGTCATCTTCATTCTCTGCTGTAATGTCTATCTGTAGGTAATTCTTGTATGATTCAAAAAAGGGGTAAGGTTCAAAAAGAGTATCCCAATCAGCCTTGCTAGCATCCATGGCCTACAAATACCAGAACATCACAATACAAGAACAATAACAACAATCAAGCCTCATCCCACTTGATGGAGATATGAACAAAAATAATTATAAAAAATTACAAATTAACAAAAATCATAGCAAAAATTAAGAAAATAAACCGTCTGATCAGAAATTATAGAGTTTTTGATAATGTCATTAATTTCATACTTAACCCAACTAATCGCCATTTCTTATCTTGTCTACATGGAATTACTAATCAATTATTTATGAAAAAATCAATACTGGTAAAAGTATTTCATTCTGGTAGAAATTGTAACAATATTGTATTTCTGTTGTGTATTGATCATTAATGAAATACCTATACATAGTACAAGAGGTATCTACCTCATAAATATAGATGATAATTATACAAGTCATCATCTATTAGGCCACACCTCCATAGCACCTACACTTCCGGTTGAAGACGTATCTGGTGTCTAAGTGACATGTATCGTTTCGGATACCGACACTTCAAGTACTTGTATTTTTCAAATTAAAGTCGGTGTCTGTGTGTCCTATCCATGTCATGTCCGGTGTTTGTGTATGTGTCGGTGCTTCGTAGGGCCACACTATACACATTTAATGTGTTAAATTGTTTTTTCTAAAAAATAAAAATAAAAAGAGCACTGAACCAAAATTTATTTCAAAAATCATATACACTGAACTAGAGTACTAGAAAGATTGATTGAGATTATTTCCAATAATTTGCCAAAAGAAAACATTTTTGAAATCATTGTGTTATACCTCACATATTTCACCTCCCCTCTTAAACTCCTCTGACATAATCCGCAATGTACTTGACGTCACATTATAAGTAGAGTTCATGCAAGGATAAGCAGGGGTAATTATAGGCATTAGATGATATTTATCCCTTGGATTTCTTCTAGGATCCCAAACAGGTAGTCCAAGAGACCCTTCTTGAATAGCACAAAGCATGACTGGATTTGGCCATCGCCACTGAGTATATACTCTAAAGAATCGCGAGACCAACATATTAGGCAGTGCATTAGGATATAACTGGCATATTCGAGCAACAAGCAACGCCAGGTTGATACCACCGAGAAAACCCGCAACCTGCCCAAGAAATAGCAAAAAGATGCTTCAGGAAAATCAGTATCAAATTCTCCCTCTGGTCCTATTTATAAGAAAAATTTGCAGTTTTAGGTTTATTGAATAATTGATGAATCTGGTATATATTTATAGACCGGATACATCAGTTATTCAATGAACCTAAAACTTCAGATTTTTCTTATCAATAGGACCGGAGTAGTAATAGTGAACAAGTTGACATCAGAAAATATTGCATCCTATGTGGCGGCTATGTCATACTCATACATTTGAATAAACACCACGGCGCTTAGCCCAAAACCTCATGCATCTCAATGTTGTGCGAAAACTCTGCATTTCATAAGAAGAACACAATCATCATAAGAATGCTACGCAAAAGCTAAAAATAAAAATCTAAGTGAGCAGATTATATATCCACCACCTGAATATTTGGAACTAAACGCAGGACTTGATCAGTTACTCTACAACCATTAAGACTGAGAACAGTTTGTTCATCTGCATTCTGTAATATTGATTCCTGTGATATATCTAAGTCCTGTACATAAAAATAAAAACTATTACAAAATGGTAAATTGAAAGTAGGATAAATTTACACTTATATTTTTGCTATAAACAACTTACTTCAGGAATAACCCACAATGCCAATCTTGCATAAAGGAGATCTACAGAAACTCCATTGAACTTGAATTTCATCACAGGGACATGAGCATCGGGTACAGGATGCAATTCTGTTACTTCCTCCATCTCAGATAGCATCTTTTGTAGCTCACCAAAAAAATCTTCCTAAGGACAATGCAAATAACAATTTAGCTGAAAAGCCAAGACTCTTTACCATTAAAAAAAGCAAGAACTATCATACATCTCTGGTTGCATGTCTAGGTCCCACACAAAGAGTATCTATATCAGCTCCAGGTCCATGAACCTGCAAGATTTGAAGTGAAAAATTGGTAAAAACAAAAACAAAAATGGATATTGCAAAAAATATGCTGGATCACATCCAATAACCTCAGTTTTAAAATTTTAATCCTAGTTTCATATTGCTTCATCAAATTCTGGGAAGTATTGTATTTTCCCCACAATTTCACAAGACTTTGACTTTCTATTCCCATTATTAAGGTTTTCAGACAAATGGAGATGAAAAAGTAAGTAAAGTGAAAACGAAAATCTTGTGCTCTTGCTGGCATCCTTACTTGAAGGTAATGTCTGAGACTACCCTATGCGACAGACTCTTGTTTTTCAACTCATTATAGATCAAAGCAAAGTTGTATACAATCTTATTTATGATACACACAAGGATTAATGAATTAATCATTTTCAATGATTTTGTCAGCCCGGTGCTTTTGTAACAGAATAACATAAAAGGAAAAAATAGGATATAAACATTTCGTCAGCCCAGCCCATATTGTTTCAGACATATTCCAAGCCAGCACTTAAAATGCTCACATGCATATGCCTAAGTTCAAATAAAATGACTTAGTACAACAGCATTAATTGGAAATATCCACAATTTTGAACATTATATTAGGTTACACCAGATATAAATACAATGCTATCTAATGCTCATAAGACAATGCTCTCTATTGCTCCCCAACTCATCTCTTCTCCACCTGGCACTCCATATTTATTTAGAAACAATGAAAGTATAAAAAATAAAAAAATAAAAAAACAAAAAAAAACCAAGATCAAACTATCAAAGTGTATGTACATGTACATTGCTTGCAAACGAGAAAGATTCGAAGGATAAAACTAGCTCCATACCCCTAGCCGATAGGAACCAAAAGTGAAAATCTTGGCATTTGCTTCATGCACCAGTTGTTCATTGAATCCCTTTGCCCGGCTAACAGTTTTAACCCAGATCTTCACAATCTAATTCATATTACAACAGAACAATTAAAACAGCTGAATTCATAGAAAATTAAGGATGATGGGAGGCTCTCCCTATTCCTCGGCTAGGACTATATTTTGAATCCGAATTTGTGGCAGTCAAAATATGATGCAGCCTCTGCAATCAGCAAATTGGAGCCGTTGAATGAAGATCGGACAGCTGACATTACGAGCTCAGTAAATTGGATTCAAAACATGAACTCGGAATGCAAACCGCCTGATCTTCATACAAGGACTCCAATTAGTAACTGTGGCTAATCCGAGTCCCTATATTTACAAGGCGGAATGAAGCAAAATTACATCAAAAAATAAACAAATTCAACCTGGTCTAGCCTTCCAAGCACTTCCTCTCTACCCACAGCCTCCTGCTGACTCTCATACAATCCAGCACCTTGCAAGTACTAAACAACCAAAATCCAAATTCAGCATAACATTGAACCTAAAAAACCTCTAAAGTACACATGAACTCACAACAAGTGCAAACAAAAACCTTTTCAAGTTCACAAGTCTTGATCACATCATCCTCAGTTGGTCCAGCCAATGAAATGGGCTCAGTTATGCCTAACCATTGCTGCCCATTATTCTGATTGCTCATTGCAAAGGTCCCCATCAACAAATTTTTATAGTTTTTTTTTCCTTTTTTTTTCTAATTATGGTCTGATATCTTTTTTTTTCTAATTATGCTGTGAGAATTATCAGTTACTGATGCTTTTTTTTGACAGTTTTTTCCCAATAAAATCAAATAAAAACAAGATAAAGTAAGAAAGAAAAAAAATACACACACTATAACAATGTGATGATAATTCTTGATCGTACAGTATTTTTGTGGTGAAAATGTTCAAAGCTATGAACTTTGACCCATAAAAACATAACAGAACAAAAGGGTGAGAAATTACAAAGCCACCCAAAACAATTTTAATTGCAAAAATATAGAATAAAGAGTACAGAGCTTCAAATTGGGGCTTCTCAATATGAAATCATCAAAAATCTGAAACCCTAAATCAGCACCACCGAGCAATCACGATACCCCAGATGAACGAAAATGTTGGCACGCGATCAGAAGTGCAGAAAGGCTTCAACTTGATGAATTCTCGAGGGTTTAGCACTCCAACGATGGTTGAATTGATCCTCGATAGCTTCAATAATAGAACATAAAATAAATTATCAAATTAAAGTATAGAAAACAATTCAAAGGAATCTGAAGATAAGAGGGATAAAAATTGCAGAGAGAGAGAGAGAGAGAGAGAGGAGTGCTTACGGAGAGGAACAAAGAGGATGGATATGGCTTTGGAAACCGCTAGTCCGCTACGATGAGGAAGAAATAGAGAAAAAATAAATAAATAGTGTTATTTTAATAAAAATAAATAAATAGTGTTATTATTAGGGGTGTATCAAGTAAGAGATTAAATACCAACAAAGGTTTCTCACCTCAAGGTATCGGATTTCAATATTGGGCGTAGGAAAAACTCTTTGGGACGGGAGAACCACATGGATCGGCAAAGCCGGGTATACACGTGGTCAGCCAGATTTTTGGTGTAGATTAGTCATCGGTAAAGCTGGCGAAAACTGCCCACTAATAACATGGTAACCAGTTACCACATTTATTTTTATTTTAACTAGTAGGATACCCGTGCATACGCACGGGTGCTGTCGTGTTCTTTTTATGAATGAATTACACAGTATTTAAATAGTCTGAACATTATCCTGTGAAAATAAAGGCAAATTTAAAGTAAATAAAAAGGAGTTTCAAATAAAAAATAGATAGATATTAAAATCTAAAAATGTAAAAGTATCATTTAAAAAAATCTGAGCATTTATCCTGTGAGTTTTATATCAATGTAGTGTTTTCTATATATATCTCGTGTTTTTATATATATCACAGTAGTTATCCCCGTATTTTTTGATATATCAGTGTAGTTATCCTGTGTTTTTTATCTATCAGTGCAGTCATCTCATAGTTTCAATTGATTATTTGAGTTGATTAGTAGATTATAGTAAATAGTAAAAGATAGATAGTAGACTATCAATAAGAAATATTTATCCATGTTTTAAATTTAATCAGTTTAAGTAGTCATTAAATCTTCTTGTTTTTTAGATAGTAGGTTTATAGTAGTCATCAAAAATTATAATTATCAATAGCAAATATTAATCCCGTGTTTTTCTATGTATCACCACAATTATCTCGTATTTTTTTTATATAGCAGTGCAGTTATCTCATAGTTTCAATTGATTATTTGAGTTGATTAGTAGATTATATTAGATAGTAAAAGATAGATAGTAGATTATCAATAAGAAATATGTATATGTTTTAAATATTAATCAGATTAAATAGTCATTAAACCTTCTTGTTTTTTAGATAGTAGGTTTATAGTAGTGTTCAAAAATTATAATTATCAATGACAAATATTAATCATGTGTTTTATTTATGTATCACCAATTATCCCGTGTTTTTTATATATCAGTGTAGTTATCCCGTAATTTCAATTGATTATTTTAATTGATTAGTAGACTATAGTAGATAGTAGATTATCAATAAGAAATATGTATCCCTTGTTTAATAGTAATCAGTTTAAATAGTCATTAAATCTTCTTGTTTTTTTAGATAGTAGGTTTATAGTAGTCTTCAAAAATTATAATTATCAATGACAAATGTTAATCCTGTGTTTTATTTATGTATCACTGCAGTTATCCCTTGTTTTTTTATATATCAGTGTAGTTATCCCATAGTTTCAATTGATTATTTTAGTTGATTAGTAGACTATAGTAGATTTTAAATAAGAAATATTTGTTTTAAATATTAATTAGTAGTTTAAATAGTCATTAAGTCTTCTTGTTTTTTAGATAGTAGGTTTGTAGTAGTAGTCATCAAAAAAATTAATTATCATTGACAAATATTAATGTCGTGTTTTTTTTATATATCAGTACAGTTATCCCGTGTGTTTTTTATATATCATTGCAGTTATCTTGTAGTTTCAATTAATTATTTTAGTTGATTAATAGATTATAGTAGATAGTAAAAAATAGATAGTAGATTATCAATAAGGGGTGTTAATAGATTATCAATAAGAGTGTAAACAGAAGAGTGAAAACAGATTTCGAAGAGAAATTTAAAATTTTAACGGGACAATTTTTTCTAAAATGGTGATAGTTTTATTTAGTGTGACTAATTTACATTTTTATAGCTAATTTGTATAAGTTTAGAAATTTAGTTAAAAAAACTAAAGTGAGAAATGATAGTATAAAGAGAATAATTGTTTATGAGGAAAATAAAAGTAAAATAAAAAAAAGGAAGAAAGAGAGTGTAAGAAAAAAGTGAAAAGGAGGAAAGAGAGAGTAAGAAGAAAGAGAAAAAAAATGAAGAAAGAGAGTGTAAGAGAAAAGTGAAAATGAGAAAAGAGAGTGTAAGAAGAAAGATAAAAAGGAATAATTGATTAAATGTAAGTTACTATGTTACCCTCATTTTTGACATTTGTCATGTTTCTCAAATGAGCCAATAGGTAATTTCATTTGAGGTTAACCAATAGTAGATATCAACCAATCCCGTTGTTATTATTATTATTATTACTATTAGGAAAAAAATTTTGAAGCAATTATTATTACTATTTTGAGGAGATGTAGAATTTTGTCCGTGATAACATTTTAGGACAAATGGGTCCCAACAATCTTTTAGGGACGAATTACTCCTTAATATTTTCAAACAAAGATAAGTTAGTGATATATCCATTCAATGTTAATCCATTCAATGTTAAACCCCTCAATTAACCTTGTACATGTGGCGGTGGAACGTTAGATACATAATATTGTTTTTTAACCCAACTCATCTTTCATTAAAGTTTTTATGGAATTTTCGAGAGTGGGATGTCCCTGCATTTTTTGGAAAACATAGTTGGAAAACGAAGATGAACCAAAACTAGAAAGCACACCATATAGTTGGAAAACATAATGTAAAACGAAGTTGAAGAACCAGCAAACGAAGATAAAGCCTACTTTTCTAGAGAAAATTTATTTTGGATTCTTGTTTGTGTGTGAATTTTGTCTCAATTTGATTTTCGATTTTTGTCTTTGATTGTTGTTTGTTCCAATTGTGTTTTTTTTACCTTTTCTGCTTTTAGGTTTTGCAGAAACAAAGTTTTGCGGAAGATTAGAGACTAGGGAATAAATCAATCCCAAAAATGTAGGACTGAAATGTCCCATTTAGAAATTTCCAAAAAAGGTTTCACAATAGATTAAATTATGTATGTATGCGTTTAACGTACAATGTAAGGGACAATGAACTTAGTCTCTCGTGAAACCTTAAGTTCATGTCCCTCACATTGGAAATTTCAAATTTCAAACATGAACTTGAATTTTTTTTCTAGTCTTCTACATTCATCTTTGTCCAGTACTATGAACTTAGAGTTGTCTTGTTCAGTCCCTTATTTTTAACAAATCAAACGGCTTCCTAACCGTGAAAGATCATTCTAAGCACCAACTTAATATTATTGTGACCATAACTAGAAGCTGAGATATATAGGTTGAGATAAAAAGTGAGAAGAAAAAGTTTATTAAAGACTAAAAATAAAATAAAAATTGCATTTTATAAAGACAAAATATTTTAATGGATTTTAGCAAAAAATACTTTATTTTAAAAAATCGTGATATTTTAGGTAAGCACAATATATTTTAATATTGGTCAAAAAAATATATTTTAATAATAATAGAACAAACTTACCGATAAAAAACAATAATAATAGAACAAACTTCAAGCCTGATTTAATAAGGTTTTTCTTTCATGATTTAGTTTATACTACATTCAAAGTATTTTTTTTACTAATTTATAATGCTTTTTTAATCACTACTTAAAGTGGTGTTTGAAGTATAGCTTATAGTATTTCATTTATTCTCTTTTTTATCATTGTTAGTTTCATTAAATCCCCCATTTATTCTCTATTAGACAAATATTTTCTTTTATTTTTAAACATTAATTATAGACATTTATTTATTTTATATTTATAGGCTAGTTTAATCACTAATTTTACGAAACACTTATTTTTGAGAACAATTTTACCTAACACTTTTGATTCAATTTGTTAGTTTATTAGTTTATTCCTTATCAGCTCATCAGGTATTCACTAATTTATTCACTATCCATTAGTTTATCGGCTATTCACAATTTTTTATCAAACATACCCTAAAAGATAACCATAGACCAAAAGTAAATATTAAGGCGAGATCTCTTTTTATGGCCAAAAATAAGTAACGCTTTTTATAAAAAGAGACAATTGACCCAAGATAATTTCAAACACAAATAGAAATAGAAACAGAAATGCACTTCAAAACCCAACCATGGCATGCTTTGAATTAATGGGAATAGCTTAACAAGGCAAACAAACAAGTTGCTGTTATAAATAGTATTTTTTCAAAAATTAAAGCAAGCAAACAATAGCCTGCACAAATAAAAAAGGTGATAATCACTGAAGGAATAAAACATCATTTGGTACTTTTATTTAGCTATAAACTATTAACAAAGAATACCAAAATGGACTAGCAAGGGTTGCTCAGTCCCCTGTATATGGGTGTAATGTAAATGCTTTATCCATTAAGCTGAGGTAATGTAAATGCTCATTTCCCTGCATTATAATTAACAATTTCTTGCCGACTCTAAAGCAAAATTTAAAGATGATCAATAATTGCTTGTGTAAATTCAGTTGTCTTTGAGTTGCCACCAAGATCAGCAGTTCGATACTTCCCTTCTGCAATTGTGTCGAGGATGGCACTTTGAATCCGATCTGCTTTGTCGTGGAGATCCAAATGGCGCAACATTGTAACACCACTCAGCAGCAAAGCAGTTGGATTAGCCAAATTCTGCATAAATCCACAGGAAAATTGGCTAAGCAACAGAGATATAAAATCTACCTATTTTGAGAAAATTAAACCCTGAGTATCATAGGACTCTACTTCAATTCCTTCTCCCGCCCACTTCTCTCCTTCAACAAAATCTTTCTTCCACCCTCAGACTATCAAAACAAACACCCTTACCCTTCTACTTTTTTTAAGGTAGTATTAATTAATAATTACCACTCTGACTTTGTACTTTTTTTTGCCTATCTCAACAGTGGCATTTGCATTCAATATTTCTTTCGTCTGCTTCCTTATTTTGAAAACCAAAATGAAGGAAGACGTTGCGCTCTACTGCAGCAGCACCAGTCGGTGACAGCTTTGTGCAATGCGACAGCCACCATGAGAGGATCGCGCATACATCAGCAAAGGAGATGACAGCCTCCTTCCCCGCTCATCTCACTACTCTTTCTCTATTCTATTATACTTCTTCTATGCTGTTATTTAATTCTTTTTTTGTTGTCATGGTGTTATTTGTTCTGAATTACAAATTCTATAGAGAAGCCTCATCAAGGTTTGAAGGAGGTGTTTCAAGGTTGAAGATAACAAAGGCTGGGGTTCATGTATTTTGGTTCTCATTTACATGTCCACTCTGCAAGTACTTTCGACAAATTTTGATCTAATTTCTATTTTTCCTTGATTATTGGATTGGTCTGATTATTGGAATCAATTTATATATTCTGTTTTGATGCATATGAGTATTCAAATCCCCTAAAAAAATGGGTATTCAAATTCAAAAATCACTTTTATTTGTGAACTAATATTGTATTTTATTCTATTGCTACAATCACATCACAAAAGTATAAACGCCAACATCATGTGCATATGTAACAATCATCTATGGATGATAAAGTTTCAAGAGAATATGATATATGTGGCCACTTCTGGGATTTATTTAGGGGACTGAGTGAACTGTTTACAATTCTTCAATAAGTGGTTTATCTTATAAATACTCGTTTAACTGTATAAGATGTTTCTACAATCAAAGAGAGGATGAGGGGAAACTCTGCCTAAGCTCTATATAAGATATTTGAGCAGCTTGTGAAAATAAGTTGAAAACAACTTCGAGGCATGTCAGAAGCTATTTCCATAACCTCCTTCAAACACTAATATAAGCGCTTATGTCATAAGATAAGCGCAAATAAGTTACTCCAAATGCCCCCTTAGGCAAAGCCTAACCTAGCGCTGGATCATTGAAACCATGAATTAGGATGGTGCCAAAAGCTTTGCCCTAATAGTTTTACCCAATTCCTTACAAAGGGCATATGGTGCACCAGTACAATGCAGAGACACTCAAAAAACCATACATTCCATGAAAACAAGGCAAAAAGGTTTCAAACAGAAAATATGCAATTAAAAAGCACTTTCACACTCACCTTTCCAGTGATGTCGGGTGCTGAACCATGTACAGCCTCAGCAAGAGCAATACCTCCCTCACCAATGTTGCAGCTGCAAAATACATAAAATGGTGACGGATGACTTCTAGATTTCTTTGCATAAAACTAAATAAAAAGGAAAGAAGAAAAAACCTTGGTGTCAAGCCCAATCCCCCAATCAAGCCAGCACAAAGGTCACTGATTATATCACCATAAAGGTTAGGCATCACCAATACATCAAAAAGTGCAGGATTCTTCACAAGCTGTGGATGGTACAAAATTAACCAATGTATCATTTTCAGATAGCCCAAAAGAATTTTTAGATGGATTTGTATCCTACATCTAGTTCACCAGTATTACCATCATGCAGCAATTGTCAATGACAACTTCCTCGTAAGTTATCTCTGGATATTTCTCAGCAACCTCACGGCAACACTAAAAAAAGCCAAAATAAACAGTCAGGAATCAATATTTGTATTCTGGAATTAAAGCTGAGACCAATATTTCTTCGCATGTATTAGTGGACCTTGAGGAAAAGACCATCGGTCTTTTGCATAATGTTGGCTTTGTGAATAGCAGACACCCTCCCTCTTCCATGTGCCTTGGCATAGTGAAAAGCATACTCAGCCACTCTTAAACTTGCATGGCGTGTAATGATTTTGAGACTTTCTACAACACCCCTCACAACCTGTAACCCAAAAATGCTAAATCAGTCATATTTGGATGATAGTAGTATGCAAAATTGATCCATTGTTGTAAAATTTACCTGATGCTCAAGTCCACTGTACTCGCCTTCGGTATTTTCACGAATGGTGATGAGATTCACGTTATCATATCGAGTTTTATAGCCAGGAAGGCTGTAGCAAGGTCGAACATTGGCATATAAATTGAGTTCCTTTCTTAACGTAAGGTTTAATGAACGATGCCCTTTTCCAATAGGGGTAGCCATTGGCCCTTTCAAACCAACCCTATTTCGCCTCACTGATTCTAAACTCTCCCATGTTAGAAAGCTCTGTGTTCTGGGGTCAATTTCAGTCCCTACATAATGTTCTTCCCATTCTATTGGCACTTCAGCAGCTTGGAATATCTAAATTATTGCAAAAATGGTAATATTTGTCAGAGAGCATTACATCAACAGCTTAGAATGCCTTTGTTCATTTCTATTTGTAATAAAATAAACTTTTAATTTAGTCTCTAAACTAACATATTTTCTATGCAGCACCGACACTCCCGGTTGAAGACGTGTCCGGTGTCCGACACGATAAGTGTGGTACATCTACACCATACCTCAATTACTTGTATTTTTCAGAT
The DNA here is from genome assembly GCA_963573325.1 of Astragalus glycyphyllos. Classification (NCBI taxonomy): domain Eukaryota; kingdom Viridiplantae; phylum Streptophyta; class Magnoliopsida; order Fabales; family Fabaceae; genus Astragalus; species Astragalus glycyphyllos. The sequence continues at coordinate 3,727,989 of OY754313.1, read as the reverse complement.
TAAAACCGGTGTCTACCGTGTCCGATGTCCGTGCTTCATAGCATATTTTTTCCGACACATTTGTACTATATAATATAATAGCTAAACTATATAAATATAATAAATAGTGCCCAAAATTTATATAACTCTCAATTCAGTCCCTAAACTAACACTTCTCCTGCTACACATTTTCTCCCGTCTCTAAACAATATAAATATAATAAGCTAAACTATATAAGTATAATTTACAGTAGTGCCTAAAATTTGTAAAATATGTTCCTAAAATTTTGTGAAATTCGACACATTAGTACACGTATTTGACGAAATTTGCAAACTTCAGTAACTACTAATTATTTTCACACACTTCAACTAATGAGAATATTAGCTTTGAATATCTAAGTTCATTTCTATTTCTAATATTGAAAGGAAAGGGGAAAACGAACCTGTTTAACTGACTCAGCGATTTCAGGACCAATACCATCACCGGGAAAAAGAGTAGCACGGATCGTAGTCGAAGCGGAAGAGAAGGCTCTAGAATTTACCAAGTAACGGCTTCCAAGTGTTCGTCTTAAGAACTGAGAAGCCATACTAATGATCGGTTTTGCTCTTTGATTCAATTTTCAATCGGAAATGCGTGTATGGTCAATGAAATTGAGATATTTCCACGGATCTGAGAAAACATGAAGCGAATTTGCTGGAAATGAGAATCGGAGAGAAGAATCAGCGTCACGGAGAAGCAATCTCAGAGAGCTTTGCGATTTGGGTTTTTTTTTGGTAACCCCACTCATTGCATATATACCCCCACGTTTTTCTTGAACGAAAATACCTTGTTTTTTTTTTTCCTCAATCGGATTTAGGTTTTGAAGATATAAATACGATTTGTAAACAAATTGTATGTAGGTATTGGTGAATACATACGATTAGCCTGAAAAATTTCCAATCGTATTTACCTAGGCTGAGGTAAATACGATAGAAGTAAAAAAACAAAGCGTATTTACCTTGGGGTGAGGTAAATACGATTCAGATAAAATACAAAGCGTATTTACCAATGGGTGGGGGTATATACGCTTTGTAAAATACGAATTGTATGTACCTTCACCCAAGGTAAATACGATTTGTTAAAATAGAAATCGTATTTACCCTTAACCATAGGTAAATACGATTTGTATTTTAATCGACGGCCAGATTTACTCCACTGGCCTAACGGCTATTTATTCAACGGTGTAGATTGCACGGATAGTATCAACGGTTGAAATTCATTCACGAATTCTATAAATACCCACCCCACCCTCATTCATTTCACACCAAAATTCCACTCTCAAATACATTTCTCACACATCCAAAATGTAGATTTGTCTAACACAACGGTCTGCTGAGAATAGGCTCTACGCTATACATTATGGGGGCAACATCACGATGAGAGAAGATGGGGTCTACTTTTGGAGTCCGAAGCCGGAGTTATGCCGAATCCACCGCGCCATGGGGTTTGATGGTTTGACGGATAAAGTGTGGTCGAAAGTTCAAGTGATTGGGGACGACCGCGACGTCACTGGAATCACTTATCGGAAACCTGATCGTGGAGATGATGGCTGCATTTCCTACTCGTCGATGTCTATCAAGACAGACGAAGACGTGGCCGACCATGTTTGACACTCACAACAGGCTTATAGGGTATAAGCCTTTGGAGCTGTACGTGGAAACACAACGGAGCGTGAATGAGATTTTACGTCGTCTGCGAGCATCGGAGTATTAGGATTAGGGTTTAGTTTGTTATGTTTTATCTTTTATGTATCTTTCTTTTATCGAATGAATGAAATGAATGAAATAGAAATTTTAAACAAACTCGTAAGTAAAAGTAATCAAATGGTATAAAATAAAAGAGTTCAAATATAACTCCAGAAAGTACAGACATAAAATAAAAGTAATAATACAAAATGGCCCTAGTCGTCACTCTCTATCTGTAGCATCTGCATCAACTGGTAGAGGCGACTATACGTCGGAGTCCCCATACGAATATGGCCGCGATGAAGCCCATCCTGTACCGCATCTATCACACCCTAGACCCACTCAGGATCGCGCTGTGGGGTGGTGGTGCAGCTACCTGCTCTGGTGGTGGTGGTGCAACTGGCAACAGTCTGGGAATAGATACTATGACGTACCACTCTAAGTAGTCCGCAGCAACCTCACCCAAATCCCGAGCAGGCCTAGTCGTCTGAAGCACCTCGTGCACAGTGGGCAAATAGTGGGAAATCCGGAAGATGTAGTCATCATGGCTAGGACGACCGGTGAGAGGGGGACGTGGGATGACCTGGACGTACCCAAACTGGCGGAGGCATCTATCTGGCATGTAGGGAACGGTGATGTCTCCCCAACTGAGGAAACCCCTGTAAAGTGCAACATGCTCGAAGGGTTTAACATCCCGATGACCCTCAAATAGTCACCAGCATACATCATCAGCAGTGAGGTCGTCAATCCTCCGCCTGTAATCGACCAACTTCAGTGCATTTGTCTTCTTCCTCTTCCAAACCCCATAGAGTGGTGTGTGCACATCAGATGGCTGCCTCTCCTGATCGTGGTGGAACTGCTGCTGAGGCTCGCCCATATGCTGGTCCTAGGCTTGATAGAACTGCTGCTGAGGCTCGCCCATATGCTGGTCCTCCTCCTCATACGGGTGGTGGTGCTGGCCCGGCTCGTACTCAAACTCTAGGGACTCTGGCTGTGGGGGCTGTCTGACCTCAGCGCGCCTAGGCCTAGTGGAGGCGTGTCCCGCAACTCTCCGGCGGGTGCGTGTGCTGGGAGCGGAAGACGACGACGCCTGGTCAGTTCGTCGATAAGAAGACATTGGAAAAAAAAACAGGTTAGTTACCAAAAAATAGAAATCGTATTTACCTTAAGAAGAGGTAAATACGATGCGAAATATTTGAGGAAATCGTATTTATCTGTAAAAAGGTAAATACAATTTACTTATTTTTGCAGGTTCTGGAGGAAATCGTATATAGGTAAATACGATGAGAAATTTTGGTGGAAATCGTATGTATCTCTTACGAGGTAAATACGATGCGCTCTAAAATTTGACTGGTCAAATCGTATGTAAGTGACAAATAGTAATTGTTTTGTAAATTTGTAAATTTTTTAGGGGTATTTTTGACTTTTCGCCTTTTCCTGGGGGTATGGAGTCAATGGGTGGGGATACAAAAAAGAAAACCCTTGCGATTTTGGTGAAGTGTTCAGAAATTGAAGGTTGGGTTTGTGATACGGACCAGATACGTTTATTTGTATTTGTAGAGTGAATACTCAATTTCGTACAAAAATTTCGGTGCTCAATTTGGTTCCGAGAATTATTAATATCAAATTTAGTCTTGATAATTACAAACAGGGGACACATTAGTCTCTACGTTAATTTTCGTTGAAATTGGATCGTTTGAGTGCTAATATGTCACATTGGATTGGTGATGTAGTCGTTAAGGTCGCTTATATGACAATGATAATATTAGTTAAAGGCATTTTAAAGTATCCATTTAGGTCCTAATATTTCCATTTTTAGGCCAAAAAATTGGACTCTCGTGTGCTTGTCTTATATTACCCTATTTGCTTCCATTTATGTGCTTTTGCGCAAATTTCCCTTACACATCAGTCCTTCGGTTTGGAATACACCCTTTTGTAACCCTCAGTCGCCACAATCCACCTACCATCACCTTCATCCATGTTCATCTCCATTTTTGGTTGCTTAAACTCCATATTTGTAGTTCATTCTACTGAAGTTTGCTATTATAGCACTAGATTGAGTTGAAGGGAGCAAATTGATGGAAGTAGGAGCTCACTTTAGCTACCAACTAAGTTTATTTATTCCTTTACTGTTCTTGTTCTGAATATTAAGTTGTAAACTTTGTAATGACTTCATTTTGGCAGTTTAAGTGCTATTTATGTTTATTCAAGCTCAATATGAACTAATTTTCTTTTTAGTCAAGACTTATGTGATGTATTTTGGAACCAATTGATAAATATTATGAATATTGTTAAATTACTGCTATCTTGTGTGATTTTTGTTATAAACTCTCTCTAAGCCTGTGCAACTTAGATAGGTGTTAAATCACTGATTTGAGAAGGTATTATGGTATTTTAGGTAATATAAATATTTTCTAGCTTGGTAAATATAAGAATATTACAGCAAAACCATAGTGTGTTTTAAACCATTCTATAAAAACTGTAGAATGGATCTAATGTGAGCTTAGAAATAAGGGAATATTATTGTCTTTATGCAATCCAACGTGCTGGAATGTTGAGTTTTCCAGGAATTTATCAAGAATAGAAAATATGATAATTGTGGTAGCTAAATAAAATTCTCAATAAAATTTCTATACAAGAAATATAAAATATTTACATGATAAAATAAAAGATACGAGGAAGAACATCATAACATGATAATAAGTTAGAATAACATAAATATAATAAAAGAAAACATATCTTGCAAAATAGCCTCCAAGCTGATTAAGCTATCATTTTTGTAGAGTTTCGTGTTGATAACGTGTTATGAAATTAATCAAAACTAGAATAAATATAACTATTATAAGAAACTAAATATGAAGAAGAAATGAGAGAAGAAGAGAGTATCTGCATTATACACTTGAAGGTATAAACTACAATGCTACATGAGTCCTATTTATAGGATAATATAAAAGTTAAAATTACAAGCATGTGGATGGTCTAGCATAATGTGTCATAAGCATCCTAAGTTAAGACCAATAATAATGAGTAATGGCTTTTACTCACGGGATTTGTAGAGCATCTTATGGAATATGAAATGACTAAGGGAAATGGACATCCACCAAATTCATAACAATATGAATATTATCTATCTTGGTAAATATAAGAATATTACACCAAAACCATAGTGCGTTTTAAATCATGCTATAAAAGCCATACAATGGATCTAATGTTAGCTTAGAAATAAGAGAATCTTAGCAATATTCTGCTTAACAGCGATCGGAAAGTCTAATTTTATATTCTGTATACTGGTGCTAAAATAGCAGCATTCATAACAATAAGTCAAACGAGAAAAAATTATTGATCACCCACTTTTGTCTTACCAAAACCAAAACCAAAACCAAAATAACCTTCATCTCCACCTACTCAACAAACACAAACCATACACACCGAATAAGTTCAAATAGAACATAAGACTATTTTTATCAACCTCTCAATACCGTGTTAACTTCTAGGACTGCAGCATCACTAAGTATAGGCATTTCAATTCTAATCAAGAATATTATCAATCTATTCACTTAGCTAGCTGTTGTGCAGAAAAGTGTTGTGCAAGTATACACAATTGTAACAAGTAATATAGTAAAAAGTTGAGATCGTACCCACATGGATTGATATTAATTTTCACATTTAAATTGATAGTTTTAATTAGTGAAAGGTAACCAAGTAATAAACATTTTGAGAACTATATTAGGGAGAAACAGAAAATAAACAAGCTAAGTAAGTTGGGTTTGAAATTCGGGTGAGAAAATAGTTGGAATGCTTATTGCTAAGTAAATCACTTTTAACAGCATTACATTATATATGATGCTGTAGCATTTGATGTGTTCCTTTCAGTCACTATCGTCAGGGTTTCGTTACAAGTCTTATGACTAAGCTCTAAGTAAGTTCACCCTTGTATATGAAGTACCCACAGTATCACCCTATGGACTAAGCTATCCTATGTCTAGGTCTTAGCATGAAATGACAAAGTTTCATGTGTTAAACACTTACCCATATTAGTTCTTGAGTTCTAATCATAAACCATGTTTGTATTTACGACTATACCCGCTTTAGTTGGCCAATCCCAAAATCAGTTTGAAAGAAGTATAACACAAGAACTAAAATGCAAACATCAATATATAACATAAAACTAGTCAAAAGATCATTACATATATTAAAGCATCCCAACTAGGAAGAGTTTAGTTCATGTTGAGCATTACTAAAGACATACAAACTAAGATTGTAAGCATGTTCATATTACGGTTAAAGTCCTTTGCATGAATCAGCCTAGTAATGTTGTAGCATCGCCTCACAGCATTCTTTGTGCAACTAGTACTTGCGCGGAAGTAAAGGAGAAGGTGTTGAGATCTTCCTTGTCTTCGAACAAGTGTAGAAAGATGATTTTAGTGAGTGAAATCTTGCGTGTATAAAATGAGAAGGTGAGCGATATATATAGGCTCCTTTGAGTGAGGTTTTCTTCACGATGAGGTTTGCTTGGAGTTGAAGTTAGGGTTACTTGTATCCATTTGCCTAAAAAAGTTTTGATTTGATCTTTCATCATTAAAGAGAAGAGATCCTATAGTGTATGGACAAGTGTCCCTAAAAAGGTGCAAGTTGCAAGCTATGATGTTCCATAAAGTGGCGCTGAAGTGATCCACTTGTGCCACTTGTTTTTTGCTTTTTAGCGCATCATGACGTCAGCAGGAAAATGCTGTGGTATTTCAGGTTGTGAAGAATGTTGTAGCATCACGTGATGTGGCATCAAATGCTGCGGCTTTGAACAAACGAATAAAAGCACCACAGAATACCCAAAACTACCAAGTTGCTATCAAAATACTTCTTATCCCTCAATGTTGTATTGTCTTATATATTTGCATATTTACAAAACATTATTATTGAGAATATTACAATAATTTAGGTGTAAAAGCCTAAATAACTCTATGTAAAATAGAGTTATCACTGACCTTATTTATGTGTCATTTCCACAAGATGATATTTTAGTAGTTGTTATAGCAAGAGTTACTTTACCTTCACATTCGGAGACAGTTACTTTACAACCCTCTCAAACACATCTTTCACTTATACCTTTTCATTCTATTTAACACACTACTACATCACTATCTGAACCCACAACACATACTGCAAAAAAAAAAACAAATACCTTAACTACAATAAAAATGGTCATTACCGGCGGACAAAAATTGTTGAAAACACCAAAGAATGTCAGAATGTGACCTTTACGGCAGCTTAGTGACGACCAAGTGTCTATGGGTAAAAACACTGCAAGAAAGGTTTACAACGACCAAGGTAATGCTTTTTTTTTTTGTTGTTTTTTTTTCAAAAATTTTCTAACGGCCAGACAACTGATATTTTATTTTATTAAAATTTCTAAAATAAATTACCATAATTAAAATTTGAATAAAAAATATGCACACAATAATATTTAAAAAATATATTCCCAATATAAATTAAAATATCTGAAACATAATCCAAATAGAAATCAAAATATCCAAAACATAGTCTAATAGGAATCAAAATGTCTAAAACCTAATCCAAATAGAAATAAAACCAAATAAATCTACATCAAAATAAAACTAAATCTAATGATCCCCATAATAATCTCTTTCCCCCATCACCACTTTGTTCATTTCCTTGGTACTTTTACATGTTAAATGTACCTTTACTTATAATTCTTTGCATAATAATGTATGTATACCTTTTATACCAAAGTCTTTTTCATATTAAATATACTACTTCATATATTTGTGAGTAATTGTGATTTTAGAATGGAAGTCCATCAATTGCAAAGTCGAAACCTTGGAAAAGACTAATCGGCACCACTTGATTAAGTTCCTCTCTTCCTTGGGGAGACGATTGTCAAAATTCTTTCTACCAGTAAGCAGCTCTGGACGAACAATTCCAAAACTCCATACATTGCTCTTTGAAGTAAGCATTCCTTTTTTAATGTCTCCTTTGAAAGATTTCTTGCATCTAGCCTGTGCAATAAATGTAGATGTACATAAAAAAATTGAGAGAACAAAATTAGGGCGGTAGTGTATATGCATCTCGATCTTTGGATGTCACGTCACGTGTTCTATACTTTTTTTATGGCAAAAGAAAATGTATTTAATAGACAATACAAGAGATACTTCAATCCAGGATATTATGTAAGAAGAATTTAAAGAAAATGGAAAATGGATGTTAAATGCGCTATACTATCGAAAATTTGAAGTGTGTATTGACTAATGAAGTCTTATCTAGTTGGTTTGAAAGAGGATAATATATAAGGGAAATGTGTTGCTAGAGGAGGTGAGATGCACCTTTTCTCTAAGTTTTGTCTCGATCATTGTGTTTAGTTTGTATACGGGTTAGAGTACCCTTCTATACTTTATAGTAGTACAATTTTCTTATAAAAAAATACCAAACCCCTATGCCCACGACCTTGAGTTCCAAGAGGGACAAACACATCTAGACACTGCATAAGAGACTAAAATGAAAAAACCATGCACAAAAAACAAATGAAGTGTAGATTCAAAATGATCTGAAGATAGAACATGGTTGCATTAGAATCCCTAATCACCGTTGTCTGAAATAGATTTAGGCGACCAAATATACTAGCCAACAACTTCCATGAAAAAGATACGACCTTGGAGGGATCAGAACTCCTCCATAACTTACCCAACACCACAATCACCTCTAGGGAAAAATTCAAAAATTGAAGAGGTTTAATAGATAAATTAGCATATAAAGCTTAAGATCTTACTTGTCGTCTAGACATATTATTGACATGCCCTCCTTCCTTCTCCACCCAAGTCAATATCAACTTTTACTTCATTTGTTGATTTGCCATGTATGGCCTGTGAAATAGAAATACGTTGTAAAAACATGAGTACAATCATTTGAATTGGGAACAAACACAACAAACTTTTGGAGCAACACCAATTTGACAAACCCCAAAACTAGAGTTTTTTATGTAGTGCATACTCAAAGGATTTGTTGACTAACTTGGTTGACTTGAACGCTTGTTAGGAAAAAGATTTTGTAATCCAGATGCTATAAAAATCAAGGGAAATTATTTGGTTAAAGGACACGAGACGAAGAAGAAATATGAATTTAACGGAATGTAATGAATTCCTCCCGTTCCATTTCATGTCACTCTATTCCTTTTTTCAAATCCAAAAAATGAAATATAACTTCATACCAATGCATTCATCTCCTTCCATTCAACCCTTTCCATTACAAAGTATTGATTAAAATCACTCATCCTTTTTATCTTTCCCCTAATTCTAATAAAATACATAACACTTCACAAACAAATTAAACAAGAAAATTTGACAATAATGGTTTTCGAGAATGAGAGAAAAGTTTATGTCGAAGTGTTATGTTTATATTGGAGGGAGGAGAAAGGAGATAAAGAATGAGGTATTTTCAACAAAAGTGGTACCCAACATTCTTTTATTTGATTAAATAAAACCACAAACTTCCTCAATTTGTTATTCCATTAAATTTATCTTTACATCAATATAGGCTTTTGTAATTACAAAGTAAAGAAAATCATGTCATAAGATGTTTTCATAAGCTCTTCTAAACAGTGTCACAAGTACTTATACCAATAGATAAGACTAAATAAGCCGATTCAAACAGACCCTATGTCATCAATGGCAAAAAGGAAAACATACCAAACTCTAAAATATCACTTGACACAGTTACACATATATGAAAACCCATATATATTTAGGTTACCACAAGGATAACTCTTTGCATTTATACGACTTTTTTTTGCATTTGCATCTAGGGCATCAAATCGTATTTTCATAATTTTGCAACATGTGAGAAGTGATTTATGTAAAATCACTTAAAAGTTCAAAACATCATTGATGCAGATTATAAGTGAGTGATTTCAAATCAACACTTCCTCAAATAAAACAAAAATAATTAAAATAATGGAGGAGAAAAATAATATCAACTTATAAATTAACTCCATTTCATGTGTATTGTCTTACCTATCTTTTTAATCAAGGAAATCACAGTTGTTGAAGATTTATATCAAAATTAACTGTAGAGCAAAACACAAAAGAGAAGGCGCTAAAATATATGACAATATTGATGATTTCCTTTTCATCAAGCCAGTAATGATGGTCCACAAATTGAGTATTGTCCCTTCCTTCATGGATCTAGCAGCAACAAAACAAGATCGATGAAATAGGAGAAATGATTCAAAATAAATGAAATAAATGACAAAAGATTAAGCAATTGATTACGAACTCCTAACACATCCTCATAATCAATTCAATCAATAAGGTTTCTGCTTACAAATCTTATGTAAACGAGTGATACCTTCTGCAAATTCGAAGTTTTGGGGAAACGGCGGCCGCCCTTGATAGTATTGACATTGTGAAATGAGTGATACATATATATAGAGTTTGCATGAGGAGAGTCTGTGTTAGGTTAAGTTTTTTTTTTTTGACAAATAGGTTAAGTTTTTTACCCAGACCTAAATTTACATTATTTAAATTAAATATAAATACATTTTGTATGAAAAATATCACATAAGTTCATTTATTTATTTAATGCCTTTAAAGTGAATTCTAGTATAAGAAGATAAATAAAAATTGAAATTATAACCACGCACGCACATATGTATATCAAAATTCATAAATTATTTAAATATTCATAATTAATTTTAAATTTTCATATAATTAATTTAAATGTCACTTTTTGCCTTTTAGCACAAATAATTAAAAATGCCATTTTTTGTCGAATGTGTGATATTTCATAAAAAGGACAACGGACGCCAACACTACACACAGTGTAAGCTTCAAGTAACAATGAAAGCACCAACAGGGGTGAGAATAGACCAGGCCAATCGAGAATGACCTATGATCCATCATAAGTCAAACTCAGGTCAAGCCAGATTTTTTTTAAAATAGATAAGGTCATTTATTTTTTCATAGCCTAAATAGCTAAAAAGACCATGTTATAGGCCACCGAAAAAAATTTCTAGGCCTACTAGGCTGTCCGAATTAGAAAAAGATAAATAATATTGTTTATTTCTACTATTATTATATTTAATTTTTTACTTTGTGTAAAATCAAAAGTTTGTTCACATTTCTTGTTAACTTAAAGATATCGACCTACATTAATATATAACATTTAAATTAAAGTATTATTATAAAATAGAATTTAAACATTATGTTATATAAATCTTTAAAAGGTTTTGTTAAATCTCAAATTATAACTTATCTATTTGACCTTGTTGTATTTTACTCTTTACAAAAGCCTACGTTACTCAAAGCAATGTTTTAAAACTCGGACCGGTGGCTGACTTGGTGAAGGTACCGGGTCACTGGGTCAAGGGTCGGACCAAAGGGTTGACAGTTGAACCGCATGACCAAAATTGGGACCGCATGACTCAGACTCGGTCTCTATTTCGCGAATTTTCAAGACCTATATAATATAAATTTCGTACTTGTAAAACTTAATTTCCTAAAATTACACATCCTACCTAGAAAAGTCTAACAAAAATTCACCACAAATTTAATAATCCCACAATACTACCAAATTACATATAATTCTAACTGAATTCCCTTTTTGAGATTATGAATTGCATATATAACGATGATAGCCCATGTAACCAATATGCTAGTGTGTTGTTTTTGTGAAAAGAGGTATAAGGGTATTAAATATATATTAATGGCGCATAGATATCACAACAAGCTTAGTGATCCGATGGTAGTGCCCAATCTCTTCCTTCTCCAGGTTAGAGGTTCGAGTCCCACTGTTGGATTTTTGATGAATATTTTCCACACGCACAAAATCGAGTTACGCCGATTTTCACCGGATGGCTTCATTTCCGATCTATAGGACCGACCCGACTCGGTTACCCCCTGACTCAAAGGTTATACAGGCTTTCATTAACAGAGGGACCAAACTGGATGCAATTTGTTTTTGCAAATTCCAAAGAACGTATGTAATTCTAGCATCCAGTTTGGTCCCTCTGTTAAGTATATCTATATACATTTATAGGTATCAATTTAATAGAACCGATCAATGTTTTGTTCTTGTATCTCATATTCAATACTCGATGAGATGTCAAAGCATTGAGGGAAAAATATATAACTTCATTGATCGAAATACATACATAGTTTGAATCGTCACATATGTGAGAGATCTAAATACATACATGTTGTATATATTCTTTTTTCTTGTTGGCAAATAGAAGGAAGGAAGCCGCGTTTAAATCTTCTGATGTAAAAAAATATCAAGAAGGAAAAAGAGTATTTCCCCCCTAATTTTACTAAAAAAAGAGAAAAAAAGAAGAAATAGGACAGGTGAGAGCTCAAGGGGGGACTAGACCAATACCCTTGATAAAAAATGGAAATTAAAATCAAAACTTGTTCGTGTAAAATGGGGTTAAGTGTTAGGGGGAAAAAGTAATTAAAATCAAAACTTGTTCGTGTAAAACGGTACTCCAATTAAGTATCCATTCTGGATTCCTTATGAACAAGATTCATTCTGTGGCTATCCACAATTTGAGATCACATGCATGAACAACAATCCAATTCTCAAAGCTTCCAATTATGACCTTAAGCTATTTTGCCCAATCTCTTATATTTGTTTTATTTGGTTTTGTTTTTGCTTCTTTCAGTTTTTGTTTTCAACATGGCCATCATTTGTCTAGTTATGCAGTTACAAGCAGCAAAATCGGCGTAGAAATTAAAAGGGTAACTTAATTGGGACTGATATATCTATACAAAATTATAAGTGTTTTTACTTTATTTGGAAAAAAAATGATAAAATATTGTCGTCCTTGAATTTGGATATGCTTGTTGTCATTTTGATTGAATTTTGTTCATCTGAAATCCAAAACTCCCCATTTTTTTTCCTTCATGTGAGTATTTGATTTCGAAAAACATCCATTTTTTCTAGGTCTTGATGGAGCACTCCAACTGCATGAAGAGGCAACTAGAACTAGAAGTAGAAGAAAATCCTTCTCCTCTTCTTTCAAATGATCTCAAAGAAGAGGGGGAAGAGATGAATGACATCTCAAGGTCGCTAATTCACGACCTTGGTCGAGACATCTCAATCCATTGTCTCCTTCGATTGTCAAGGTCTGACTATGGTTTAACTGCCACATTGAACCGAAATTTTCGATCACTAGTTCGAACCGGAGAGTTATATCAATTAAGGTGAAAAATGGGAATAGTTGAACATTGGATTTACCTCTCTTGTAGTACCATTGAGTGGAAGGCATTTGATCCAAATCGTGGTCCTTGGATGCAATTGCCTAACATAATTTGTAGAGAATGTTTTAGTTTTTCTGATAAGGAGTCATTAGCAGTTGGTACAGAAGTTCTTGTTTTCGGAAGGGAAATAGAGGCTCTTGCAGTTTACAAATATAGCCCTCTCACAAATGCACACGTGTTTTCTCATGTTGAGACATCTGAGAATAAATAAATAAATAAATAAATAAATAAATAAATAATGATTGAGTATTATATCTATTTAAAACCTGTATGTAAATGAGAATGAACATACTACAAGAAATTAATTCGCCAACACCTTTGCTTGGGTTTGTTCTGAAACCAAAGCTTTATTTTCTCACACTCAGTTCCAAGCTCCTTGGCTAATTGAACACACTGAGCTACATCTGGATGTCGACACTCTCCAAAAATCTATATTTCATAAAGGCACAAATCAAAGATTGTTGTTGGTAATACATTAAATGAATCTTATTAAAAACAATAATAGCAAATGACATATATGACTGTGCTCAGAAGTCTAGAAAAAAATAAAACTAGTAACTTCTTAGTTTGATGGAGTGTGATCGGAGAGATATCTTAGAGCGACATATTGTATATTTTGGGTCTCAAAATTTGAGCTTAATATGTCTTTAGGTGACTTCTTCTTTCCTGTTAGGTAAGACATCTTTAGATGGTTAGAAGTTGTCATGATTATATAAGTCTAGGGCTTTATCTAAGGCTCGCTTCTCTAGGGAGGCCATATTTAAGTGTTATGTTTATATTGGAGGGACGAGATCAGGCGATAAAAATGAGGTATTTTCAACATAAGCTCTACCCAATAACAACTTTTATTTGACTAAATAAAACCACAAACTTCCTCAATTTGTTAAACCATTGAATCTATCTTTACAATAATATAGGTTTTTGTAATTACAAAGTAAAGAAAATCATATGTCATAAGCTGTTTTCATAAGGTCTCCCAGACAGTGTCACAAGTAGTTATAACAATAGATAAGATTAGATAAGCCGATCCAAACAGGGCCTATGTCATCAATGGCAAAAATAAAAACATACCGAACTCCAAAATATCTCTAGACACAATTACACATATATGAAAACTCATATTCATTTAGGTTAGCACAAGGATAATTCTTTGTATTTATACAGCTTTTTTTCACTTGCATCTAGGGGCATCAGAACGTCCTTTCATATTTTTTGCAACATGTAAGAAGTGAATTATGTAAAATCACTTAAAATTTCAAAACATCATCGATGCAGATTATAAGTCACTAATTTTAAATCAACACTTCCTCAAATAAACAAAAAAACAAATTAAAATAATGGGGCAGAAAAATAATATAAACTTATAATTAACTTCATTTCAAGTGTATTGTCTTACCATATTTAATCAAGGAAATCACAGTTGTTGAAGATTTATATCAAATTGAACAGCAGAGCAAAACATAAAAGAGAAGGCGTTGAAATATATGACAACATTGATGATTTGCTTTTGATCAAGCCAGTAATGATGGTCCACAAATTGAGTATTGTCCCTTCCTTCATAGATCGATCTAGCAGAAACAAAATGAGATAGATCAAATAGGAGAAACGATAAAAAAAGAGATGAAATAAATGACAAAAGATGAAGCAATTACCAATTCGTATCCACATAATCAATTCAATCAATAAGGTATCTGCTTACAAATCTTATATATAAACGAGTGATACATTCTGCAATATCGAAGTTTTGGCGAAACGACGACAACCTTTGGAAACGGCGGCAACCCTTGATAGTATTGTCAAACAAGTGATACATATTTATAGAGTTCACATGAGGAGAGCCTGTGTTAGGTTATGTTTTTACATGACCTAAGTCTACATTATTTATATTAAAGATAAATACATTTTGTGAGAAAAATGTCACATAAATTCATTTATTTATTTAATGCCTTTAAAGTAAATTCTAGCATAAGAAGATAAATATAAAATAAAAAATTGAGATTATAACCACGCACATATATATGTGTATCAAAATTGATAAACTACTTAAATGCCATTATTAATTTTAATAAATCAATTCTTTCTTTTTTTTATATTCTTATAAGATATGTCATTTTTTGCCTTTGAGCACAAGTAGTTAAAAATGCCACTTTTTGTCAAATGTGCAATATGTCATCGAACGGGAATATAACACCCTAATATTTTTAAACAATAGAAATACCAAAACATGTAATTTGGCATACATCAGAGTAAACTTCCTGATTCGGATATTGAACAAACTAAAAGTTTTGGATAATAAACTTCAAAGAGTCACAATTATCCCAAATACTCATGGTAATGGTCTTCCTTAACCATAGCATTTCCTAATGTTCAATAATCCAAAACATAGAAGTAGCGGAACGATTTTACAACTTTCAACAAGTTCAAGTTATACAATCGAACTACAAAGATAACAAGGAAGAAAGTAATATAAGCATATAAGCTCAATCCCAATCTTCAACTCAAGCACCCTCCTACTCGTGCTTCTTGACTTTCTTCTTTCCCTGATTCTCTGTAAAAACAACAATAATGATAGGGTGAGATAACATATCTCAGTGAGTTCTACCGTGACCCCTAACATACTCTCGGTTCAATTAGGTTCTATAGTTCATAGCCCAATTCTAGATGACTATGTACTATTTCAATATAAACTATAGTTCACAACCCAAATCTTGATGGCTATGCACTATCCTCTTTGTTAATCTAGTACAACACCTTAAACCATTTTTCTTTTCTTTGGTTCGTGCTGTACCCAATCCACTATATGCATCTCAGTGAACAACCTCTTATGGGTCTAGCTCAAGGGCTCATGATTTCCCTCTCCCTAGTGTACTATCATCTCGGGTCGTCACCCGTATAAGTCTTTAACGACATATCATTCTTATACAATTATTATCAATCAATTCTAATGAACTAAAAGTCCATTGTTTAGCATCTTATTGTTCTATGACCAGGTTTAGATTAATCCAAAGTTAACCATCTCGCATCATTGATACAATATCAAAAAGGATACATAATCCGTTTAACTTTTCAAAATCCATGTACCCTCACGTGTACTAAATTCGATTTTTCGAAATATATTTAATTTCCAAAACATTACTTTAAAACCATATTGAACATGTTTAAAACCATGTTTTTATCAATCAAAAATCATTACCATTGGTTAGAAAGAAGATTGGAGAAGGTTCGGAATCGAAAGGAGCAACAAAACGAATTTTTGGCATTCGGGGACTAAGAGGTTGGCACGACCCGTGTCACTACCCGTGCTTGCTGGAAATTCATTTTCCAATCAACCTGAGAAGTTGGCACGACCAGTGACACGACCCGTGCTGCTGTAGCAGTTTTGCAATTTGTTTGTTTCGTTTCGTTTCGCTTCCCCTATCGCGTCCAATCCGTAACCCAATCAAAATTCCAACATTCAACAAAGATTATCACACATAATTTCAGTACAAACAAATCATTCAACCAACAACAAACTGAGTAATTATTCCCGAAACTTCAAAAACACGAAATTTCACAAAAACCGTTTTCGACTCAAAATTTCTTTCGAAACGAAATAACTTCCCAAACCAGAATTTCAAGACAATCAAAAGCAATAAAACAAAGTCCTAAACGTGAGTAAAACTCACAGAAATGACGAGACCACCAATAATCGAAGTTCAAAGAAGTGCCCAAAACACGGTATCCACACAAACAATCCTCGTAATGCACGAACACACTCCAAATGCCTCCAAAATCAAAACTAATGACTTCCACTTGAGCAGCAACAGCAACCCCAATCACTCCAAATATGCCTCCAGTCAACAATGTGGGTTATTGAGCTTGCTTAGAACTACTCATACATACCCAACAACAACAAGCATTCAAGAAAAGATGAGGTTTGGTCAAGATTGAGCTTGGAGGTTGATAATGGCAAAACGGAATAGAGAAGGATTGAGGTAACGAAACTGGCATCATGGATAGAGCTTGAAAAATGGAGGAGAAATGATTGAAAATAACTTACATGGATTGATCTAGGGTGGAGCTCCTTCTTCTTCTTCTTCTTCTTCTTCTTCTTCTTCTTCTTCTTCTTCTTCTTCTTCTTCTTCTTCTTCTTCTTCTTCTTTCTTTCTTCCTTCTCTTCGTTTTCTCTCTCTCTCTCTCTCTCTCTCTCTCTCTCTAAGTTCTGAATTTTTCTCAAAGAGTGTTGAAATGGAAGTGAGGGAAAGTGAGGAAAATGACCTGGAGTGTTTTAACTTCAGCTGAGGGTTTAAGTGAGAGGGAATTGACCAAAAATACCCTTATTTCAATTTTTCACTTAAACTCTCATTTTAACCCAATTTCCCTCCAAATTACCACATATTTAAAACACTAAGACATTTTAATCTTATGACTTAGCCAATAATTAATGCTTTCTCGACTATCCCACATTCGTATCTTGATTTATCTTTCACTTCGAATAATAAATCACTCGATAATTTCATAAACCGAAATTAACGGAGCTAGGGATGTTACAGGGAACACTAGCACTACACATAATCAAACCAGGTATAGCTGAACTAGCTAAAATAGATCCTAATGAACTAACTCAAAACAAAACTTAATCAAACCCTAAAACAATCAAAGGCAGCCAACTTGAACAAATTATTTAAATAAACCCTACCCACCTTCACCGCAAGACTGAACCAGAAACTCGATCGAACTGCAACGGTTAAACGAATCCACTAGTGAACAGAGAGGAGGCTCAACAGCGCCGAAACAAAAGACCAATAGAGTTGGTACTTGAGGCAAGACGGAAAGCCTAGACTTTTCACTTCTTTGAAGGCCAAATGGCCACAGTGACTAATGCTTAGAAGCCAAGAGCCAGAGAAGATGAGGTGAGCTCCTAATTAAGGGCAATAGGTCTGAATGGCATTGGATGCATAACACAACAGCGAAGAGAGACATGGGAGAGGGGGCCGCAACTTAGAAACAAGGGATCTGGCATAAGAGAGCGACTGTAAGGGAAAATCTTGTGGATCTGGGAGAGCAAGAGGTTTAGGAAGGGGAGAGATGCTTCACAGTCACCAGGAGGAGGGGAAAAGGTTTGGTGGGTGAGATGGTAGAGGACGATTGGATGGGTTTCGGCAGTTTTCAGGCTGGAGGAAAGATGGGGCGACTGAGAAGGGAGCGAGGGCAGCAGCAACAGTGACGACCTACCTAAGCTAGAGAAGAAGAAAGGTGCTGCTAGGGAGCCACTGAAACCCTAACGGAGGGTGTTTTAGGGACCGGTAAAAAAAATGCAAATTTTGAAATATTTATGTATTAATAAAGAATGCAAACCATTAGGGGTGAAAATAGACCAAGCCAACCGACAAGGACTAATGAACCAGCCTAAGTCAAACCCAGGTCAAGCTAGACTTTTTTAAATAGATAAGGTCAATGTTTTTTTTCAAAGCCTAATAAATAACTAAAAAGACTAGGTTATAGGCCACCGAAAAACCTTCCTAAGCCTACTAGGCTGTCCTAATTAGGTAGATATAAATAGGCAAAATTACACCAGAGGACCTTTAAGTTATTTATTTGTAACAAATTGGCCCTTTAAGTTTTTTTTGTAACAAATAGGCCCTTTAAGTTACCTAACGTTGACACCGTTAGCCCTTTTAGTAAAATATCATATCGTTAATTACATCAAAATACACCAAAATATGCTTTGTTGCATCAAAATACATAAGCTAGAGTAATCACATTATATAAAGTAGCATTACATCAAAAAACATAAGCTAGAGTAATTACTAAAAGAGCCTATTTGTTACATAAAAAACTTAAAGTGCCAACTTATTACAAATAAATAACTTAAAGGTCTTCTGCTGTAATTTTGCCATATAAATAATATTCTTTACAACTACTATTATTATATTTAATTTTGTACTTCGTATAAAATCAAAATTTTGTTTACATTTCATGTTAACTTAAAGATATCGACGTACATTAATATATAAGATATTTAAAATATTATAAAATAGAATTTAAACAGGATGTTATATAATGATAATTCTTTAAAAGGTGTTGAGAATTTAAGTGTGAGTGGTTTGTACCACACTAGCTAGGAATGAGCTAAAATGAAGGGGATATAAGAGATGGGACCCATATACCTAATGCCTTAAGGTTTTGGGTGGATATGTGGTGTCTGGATCCCTTCGTGGTCTAGGTCATAAAAAATGGTAAAATATACTTTTAAATAAGCTTTCAGGCCTTGTAAAACTTATAAAGCTCTGCTCGGTCCAACCTATTTCAATCCCTACAAACCTTCATGATCTCATTTTATCTGCAGTCAACATTTTGTTAAACCCACTTTGAGAAAGAAATACTTCCAATAGGATTTGATTTGTCATTCAATTAATTTCCAAAACATTCTATGACGTAGCATTCAATGCCATGTGGCGCAAAGGTCCAATAAGATGTTGACATGTGGCAGTGATATCATTAATGATTTCATGCTGACGTCATCTTTGTTTGCCAAATCACCTTTTTTAACACAACTTAACAGGGGGACCAAACATTATGCATTTTGTTTTTGCAGGGGCTTCTTTAAAACATTTTTTTGTAGAGGCTCAACTGGTTCGTGGCGATATTTATAGGGACCAAAAAAAAATTTAAAACCTTTTAAATAATATGAACTAAAACTAGAATTACATGCGTTATTTGGAATTTGCATTTTGTTTTGAATGACAATATTTTCAAAACTTCATAACAAAATACGCGCAGTCAATGTCGTTCTTCTAGTGAGGACACCAGTAAAACAGAAATAATAAGTTAATTTATTGCATAAATATTAATTGGTTATGAATATACCTACATACATTTATAGGTATCCATTTAGTAGAACCGGTCTACGTTCTGTGCTTGGTTCTCATACTAGATCCTCGACGAGTTGTCAAAGCATTAAGCGAAAAAAAAAATATAACTTCCTTGATCGAAATACATGCATAGTTTGAATCGTCACATATGTGAGGTATCTAAATACATATCTGTTTTATGTATCTTTTTTCTTTTTGGCAAATAAAAGGAAAGAAGCATCATTAAAACCTTCTGATATAAAAAAAGAAATTAAAATAAAAAACAATAATAAGGACTTCCTAACTAGTTACGTTGAAAAACCCCTAATACAGTCCATCCTAGAGACAAATTTAAGGCAAATTGAAGGAATAATTTTCGATAGCTGGATCAAAAAGATATGGAGACAAAATTTGTACTGGAACGAGTATTATAGGCGACAATTTTATGGACCCAATTTTTTTGCAGAAATTTCTCCTTTTGGGTCGTGGACATGACCGATTCAAAATGATCATCATGCGAAACTCTTTATTGGGTATCAGTAGCCATAGGACCAACATCATCATCAAACACATCCACCCTAAGCAACCGCTAGGTTAGAAGTAGCACCAGACTTCGAGGCATTCAACGAATTTTGCCTCGTACTCCGAGGCATTTAACGAATCTTGCCTAGTAGAGAGTGGCTGAGTGGAGGATGAGTCAACAAAATTACTTCAACTACGATCAGCAATATACATATTCTTGACTTGCATGAATAATTAAGTTCATGATCACTTGATGAGAGCTAAGAGGAATACATATATACAGGCTTTACATACCCATTTTATGGAGGAAGATGAAATGCATGTCAGATTTCTAACTTCATCACCACAATCTTCATACGGCTTATTAGCCACACCTTATTCAATAGCCCACTATCAATGGATTTTCGGATATTTCCAATGAAACAAACACAATGAAGTTCCTTCTGCAAAGATAACGAAATAATTCAATACCAACATAAATCAATCTGAATGAAAATAGTATAAAAACAACTAAAAGGTAACATGTTTATGTTGTGCTTGTGCATTTGTGTTATATTCTAGAGGGGTGTGAAGACATGTTTTTTTTCTGTCTAAATATCTACTCCTTCCGTCCCATATTATATATGTCATTTTGGCTATTTCATGCAAATTAAGAAATATTATAATTGATTTTGTGTGGGAAAGAGAAATTATGAGTTACTTTACAAAACTATCATTCATTAATGATATGAGAAAGATATAAAATAGAATATTGAAAGAAGAAAGATTATTGAATGATAAAGGGTATTATAGGAAAACAGAAACTAAACTTCATTAGTAATGTAAAACGTCAAGTAATATGAGATATTTTTTTTGGCTAAAACGTCTTGTAATATGGGACGGAGGGGTATTTTTCATAAGTAACTAATTCAAAATTAGCTATTTTAATAAAGGAAAAAGGAAGAAAATTTGTAACAAATAAATTAACATATATAGATAGCCTTATGTGCACACCATCTTGAACATAATGAACATAGTTTAGTTTACTTATCATGAAATGGAGGAGACCAAATTTGTCACCCATAACATGTTGGTCCCATTGTAGGTGTACTGAGTGGAGCATAGAATCTCATCTTATTCATCTGATATTGGTACCCTTGTACCATTGGTGGAAATTGCATGAGTGAGTTCCCCATTTCTAGGCCATGTTGGTTGTCCAATGCTAGTGGTTCTGTTGGAAAAAAAGTAGAAATTGAACAATTTTCGGAGGCAACCATTGGATTCAGTACACTCTTGGAAATGCTCCTTCATATAAAGGCCTTCTCCATAAGGTTTTATCGTTAATAAACCTAACCAGTTCATACATAGCATCAGCAGCAATCTCTAACATCAGTGCTTTTTCCTGCCTTGCAGCAGCTTCTTTGTTCAGCACACGCGTTTTCTCATGTTGAGACATCTGAGAATAAATAATAAATAAATAAATAATGATTGAGTATTATATGTAAATGAAAATGAACATACTACAACAAATTAATTCGCCAACACCTTTGCTTGGGATTTGTTCTGAAACCAAAGCTTTATTTTCTCACACTCAGTTCCAAGCTCCATGGCTAATTGAACACATTGGGCTTCATCTGGATGTGGACAACTCTCGAAAAATCTATATTTCATAAAGGTACAAAGCAAAGATTGTTGTTGGCAAATGACATATATGACTGTGTTCGGAGGTCTGGAAAAATAAGTACATGGGCCTTGAAATATGTGTAAACATCTAGCATGTAATTTTACATATTAAAAAAAAGGTTAAATATGTTTTTAGTCTCTACAAAATTTGTGTTTTTTGTTTTTAGTCTCTCAAAAAAAATTCAACAACATTTGAAGCGCTTTTAATAGGTTAAATATGTTTTTAGTCCCTCATGACTTTTAATAGCGCTTCAAAACTTTTAATAGCGCTTTTTTGATGATTTATAAGCGCTATTAAAAGTTTTGAAGCGCTATTAAAAGTCGTCAGGGTCTAAAAGCAAAAAAAATCAAATTTTATAGAGACCAAAAACATATTTATCATGTAAGTCTAGAAAAATGACATATATGACTGTGTTCAGAAGTCTAGAAAAATAAGTATATGTCAATATGTGTGTATATATATATGGCCATATATATATACAAACATCTTACATCTTTGACTAAAATATTACATATGTAATCTTTGACTAAAATATTTGATACCATGTGTCAAATTTTTGACTAAAATGAATGATGTCGGTAAACAAACATCTTGATTGCAAATATATGCGTTAGATAGTTTATAATTAACTTCTAATTTATCCCCACCAGCCTGAGTTAGGGCTTGTGTGGTTTTCGAAAAATACCTAGTAGGGATAATTCCCTCCTGTATGCAATTAAGATCAGCTCCGCTATCTATTAGAGCTATTTCATTTTCCAAAATAAAATTTCTGCTAATAACTAGAGTTACTTTGACAAACCATTTTTGTGAAGTTACTCTATCTAAAAGAGATAAATAGTTATTATTAGTGGAAGTAATTTCTTCCACGTTGGAAGGGATTTCTTCAATTTGTTTTGGAATTTCTAATAAAGAAATTCTCTGGGATAAGATATTATTATCTTTTTTAATCTGAGATATTTCATATTTTAAGAGATTTATTTCTCTTTTCAAATCCATGGTAGAAACAGGTGTTTCCTTAATATTGGATTGCCTAAACCTTGATAATACCTCACCTATTTGGTAAGGTGCCTCTATGATTAGAGGAGATTCTTTCTTCGCATTTTCCTTTATTAGGAAATTGATTATTTTTCTTTTCAGATCATTATCTGAAATAGTTTCTAAAGCTTTTAAGGCTTCATCTTGTTCTGCTGTAAGAACATTTAATCCATTCATATCAACAATGGATTTCCAATAATTCAATTCATTGCATTGACAATCATTATTGTCAGTAGAAGAAGACTCTGAAGAGGTATCATTGATAACCTCTATATCTTCATTTGAAGATTCTTGTTCTGATTTAAAACTAATTAATAAGACTTTTTCCAATTGGGTCCTTAATTGGTTGTCCTCAATGTCATTCAGGGCTTTTTTGGTCCAACATTGATTGGCATAATGTCCCATCTTGCCGCATTTATGGCAAGTAATGTCCAAATTTTTGGCTTTTCTTTTGCCTTTGCTTCGGTAAGGCTTGTCTTTGGGCCTATTTTTGTAATAATTTCTTTTTTATCTTTTCTTTTGAGGGGATTTATAAAATCCATTTGTCTTGTCCTTATTCTTTTTATGAAACCTATTATTAATAGTCTTTTGTTTCTTATCTTTTAAGCCTGGAGGCTTATCAATATCAAAAGCAAATTGTTCACAGAACTCACCTAATTGGTGTTTTTCAGATAGCTTCTGCTTTTTTAACTGATTCTTTAGCTTTATGTCATTACATAGAGCTAATCCTTCGTTAATACAAGTACTAATAATTTGACCATAGGTCAAGTCAGCATAATTAATATTAATGCCATCATTTTTTATTCTCAAAGATTGTCTGATTTTTTCAGCAAAAAGATAAGGAAGACCATCAACAAACTTAGACTTCCAGTGGGTAGAGTTAGGGTTATCTAATTGAAAAACCCTTGACAAGAAAGTATCTTTATACCATCTAAAATGGGTTAAAGAGGGACATCTTAAATTCTGAAGGAGAGTTTGTAATTTTTCTCCTATAGGAATATTGGTTCCTACAAAATGTTGTAAGATGGAAAGACATAAAGTATAAACAGCATCCTCCTCACCAGAGGTGGAAGTAATATTGCTAGTATTTTGTTCGATTTTAATTTCTTTCTTATGAGAAAGAATTTCTTTCTTTTGGGCATTTGTGAGATAATGATCCCACCATCCTCTTAATTGGCCAACAAAACCAATAGCTATAAAGGATGCTATGGAACTGTCAAAGTTTCCATGCTGTTTACAAACAGTAGAATACATAATCATTCTATGTATAGTATCTATAATTTGCTTGTCATTTAGGCCATCAATATTCCATTCATAAATGGCTTTACCAGAGTAGGAATTCTGGTATGGTTCATTTTCTTCAAAAAGAAGGTCTTGAGGAGAAGGCCTCTTATAATAATACTTCTCTATGGACTTAGAAGTACATACCGGATTAATACTATTATTTTGATTAATATTCTAGTTGCTAAACATCCTTGCTAACTCATCAATATTATTGATATTTTCACTTTCTTCTGAACTATTTTCAGAAGTATCTAAATTATCCTTTTGGGATAAAACATTCAATTTTAAATCCTTTAATTTTTGTTCTAAAATACGAGTAAACTCAGTATTATTATCCTCCATTCTAAAACCTTCTATTGACAGAGGAGGTTGGATTATGGGAGTTTCAGTAATTATAGGGGCTTTCGACTCACTTATTTGTTCCAAAATTAATTTTTGTTGAGAAATTTGTTTTTCAACCATGTCCTTAAGGGATAATAAATCCTTTTCAAGAGAAACAAATTGTTCTCCTAAACAGATAAGAAAAGCATTTGTATAGTTCTGGGATCTAACTATAGAATTCAATTCTTTGATAGTAACATGGTTACTTTCTATTTTTTGCAAAGTGAGAAAAGCATTGGCCTCAGCATTTTGGCCTAAAATGATAGTTTGCTTAGGAGGAAAAAGGGAACTGATTTTTTCTCCTTTAGTGGTTTCCCACGTTTTTGATTGAATAACCAAAATTTCATTTTTAATCTTATTATTAAAATAATTTACAAATCATTTAACAAAAGGAATATAATTCTGAGTTATAGTTAACTCTTCATAATAATCATCTTTGAACTTATTAAGTTCAGGGGATGAAAACTTCTTAAAATACCATTGTCTAAATTGGGTATTTCTATCATGTTGGAACTCATTATTAATGAGTCTTCTCATCTCGCTCCCTGGGGAGAAGTCTATGAGTTCTGTCATTATAAATGAAAACTCATTTCTGATTGAGTAGGTGATTCTCTACTCTGAGATTGATTTCTCTGGTAAATTCCATGGGGAATTTTATTCTCACTAATTCTTATATTTTCTACCGTCTCCATTTCTTCTATTGGGTGAGAACTAGAGGCTCCATTCAATTCAGTAGGAGTTGTGTAAAACTCGCTGACTGAATGTCTTTCTAAAAGACTCCTAGGAATTCTAACAGTCCTTTTGGGGTTAAATTTTATTTCTATGTCCCCTTCATTAGTCTGAATTATCTGATCTATATCCCTATTTAGGATAGGTTCAGGTTCTACAGCTTGGGGTAGGGACCATGTTTCTGGGAAGTTTATTTCATTCCATTTTATTAGCCTATTTGTGACTATGTTTGAGGTTAGCAAATTGGTTTGGACAAGAGTAGTTGTTCCTGGGAAAGATATTTGCTTAACCTTCGGATTAAGTGTATTTAACACTTTATAGTAGACTCTATAGCATATTGCTATAACCTCACTACCTGGTTTAAAATTGTAACCATTAGTGTGTATGGTGAGCTGTATGGCATCAAGTAAATTCTTGTCAGATAAAGACAAACTCAAATTGGGAGAAACATCAAAATAAACAGGACCATGGCACAAGCTGGTTTCAATTAAAGCAGCTAAGGATGATTTGAAGTCTCTGCTTCTACCATCTCTAACATATGCCATGATACTAGAGTTTAAACCTAATAAAGTTAAAGGTTTAAAAGCAATTTGAACAAGTCCAATATGGATAAAATTATAGTCCTTAAAGGGAAGTAAATCCTTTTTACTTAATAATTTTATGGTCTGAGTATTATCAGAAACTTGTATTGTTTGTTCTATGGTCTTGACGGCATAGCGAGACATAATATCAAACATACCAAATTTGTATATCTGTTTTGAAGGAACAGATGGAATTGTCCATTTATTTAATTGATCCAAATTCTTTGGATATTCAACTAATTCTTCATTTTTTATTGAATTCTCTTGATGATTATAATCATCTATTTCCATGATAAAAAGCTAAGACAGTTGTGGTTAGTCGAGAAACAGAACCAGACCTTAATAAACTAGTCGAACTTATGAACTTTTTATTTTCTCAACATCTTATCTGTCATCTTTGCAAATAGTAAAACTGTTTAACTATCAACCTCTTGGGGATAGAAGGATTTCTCCTAAATCAAAGATGTCAAATGTTTTTAGCAAAAATTTTCTTTTTTGAAAATTCATATCATCATAAAACTCCCTTCCTCTGGGAAAAAGATGAGATTTTTCAAGAAAACACTAAAAACATCTTTAGTTTTGACAACACAAAAAGATGTTGCTAACATATTAAGTTCATATGAAAGACCAGTTTACATGGCTCTGATACCATGTGTCAACGACTTACCACAACTAGTTATCTAGCTAGTAATTGACATTAAATGATATTACCTTAAAGAAAGGGGAGGAAGAGAGTGCACTCCAACGGAAGACTTGGAAAAATTAATGGAAAGAGAGGATATGTATGAAAAGAGAAGATTTTATTGTTATTTCGAACTTCTTTTTACAAGTGAGGCAAGTATGCCTTATATAGGGAAATAAAGGCTTACTATTTAAGCCGGTAAAGGGCTACTGTTACATTAGGTAGCCGGTAAACAAGGCGACAAAAAGTACTATTAATGCCGGGTACACTGTGGGCCCCATAGGCGCATTAATGAATACAAACGACGAAAATATAAAAAGCAAATAGTAAAAGCATTATTTTGCTTTTGACTTAATTGTCTCCACGGAATTATGTCTTGGCAGAAATTATTGCTCTGCTGATGTCATGGCTTACGTCGTTATTGCTGTCCTTTTCCTTTCTTTGTTTGCTGAGTCATAGACTGGATCATTGCATCCCAAAAATCTTCGGGAGTTGGGTCTTCCTCTTCCTGAGATTCTCCGGCTAGGCAATCAAATGCATTTGAGTCCATTGAACCTTGTGATGAGCTAGTCTTCATAGAAACATCTTCCTTTTTAACTTGGAAAGTTTTAAAGAATTGGTTTTTCATATGGTCAAGAGTTCTGACCATGATTTGCTCCTTAGTCTCATTAGGGTGAATTTTTTGGAAATAATTTTTTAGATTGGCTATTGAGAGCTCTTGAGAACTTTGTTCTTTTGTTTTACATTGGTCATCAGCTATTGCCGTTTCGACCTTGGCCTCTATGTATTGGAGGTCTTCAGTAGCCATTCTGCTCCACCATTTGTAGAAGAAATTTCTTCTAAGAACAGGGATATTGTAACTATCCTGGGCTATGGTAATAGTCCATCTCCATATCCATGGGATCTGGAATTTAATAAAATATAAACATGGACCTTGTCCTGTAATCATTTTAGAAGCATTTTTCAAGATCAAGGGGCTATGATTGCACCATTCATCATATAAGCGAAGTAAATCTACTGGTAAAATTTCCAGGGAAGGGCCAAATTTTACCCACCAATTATAAAACCAATTTGGTATAGGTTTCTCAACCACTTCTGGGTTGACACTAAAGAACCAAGAATGTTTGTTCTTTGGATTTTGGTAATAAAAAGCTAATGAAAAAGCTTGGATATAATCCCAATAGTTAAAATATACGTATTTTCCTTCGGCAATTTTTATTGCCTTTTCTCCATTAGGATTTAATCCCCATTCTCTGGGTGACAATATCTTCTTGATATGACACTTGCTAAAGTTTATAAAACTTTCTGGATTATTGTTTTGGTGGTGATGGGTAATTGTCACTGATTCAGTGGCTAATAATAATATTTCCAAATGGGGTCTAGACTTACCATAAAGTCCAGGATATCCTCTTGATTCGAGGTATCTTGTTTTGATTGACCACCCATCATTAGGGGCCAAGTTTATGTCTTCTTCTTCGACATACATAATGTCTTCCGTAACAGGGTTTTCAAAATACTCTGTTACTTCATGAGGTTCATTAACCGTTGCCTCTTTGTAAGATGGCGTTTTACCTGTTGAGGAAGAAGGAATATCTTCTTTCCTAGGGGGCGCAGGCAATTGCTGCAGATTTCTTGTCCTGTGGACTGTAGTCCAATCCCCTATTAGAGGAATGTTTGTTTCTTGGTAGGGCAGCATATTGCTGCTCCCACGGCCTCGGCCACGGCCATAGCCACGACCTCTTCCCCTATTGGGGGTGGTCATTCACCCTGCAAAAATTCACGGGTTAAATAGTCAGCAAGAGAATTATTTTCTCCTTTAATATATTGAATGTCAAATTCAAAAACTGATAATTGGGCTTGCCAGTTTGCAAAAATTTGTTTTGCTACAAGATTTTTAACATCTTTTTCAATGATTGATTTTGCTGAACTGCAATCAATTCTTAGTAAAAACTTTTGGTTTAATAGATCATCCTGAAATTTAGAAATGCATTTAATAATGGAGAGCATTTCTTTTTTAATAGTCGAATATTTTGACTATGTTGGATTCCATTTTTCAGACGAGAATCTTACTAAAACCTCTTTATTGTTATCTGGGATAACCTGTTTTATATACCTCCATATCCTATATTTGAGGCATCTGTTTCAACAATTTTGAAAAGCTTTGGACTTGCTAGATTCAAACAAGGTAGACATTTAACCTTATCTTTAATCCTTTGGACAGCTAGGGAATGTTGTTCTGTCCAAGGCCCTGGATTTTTTCTAAGTCTATTGTAAAGGATAGCTGTATCCTGTGAAAGATTTTTATAGTAATCAGAAATATAATTTAAGCTTCCTAAAAATCTTTGGAGCTGCTTCTTATCAGTAATAATATTGGGGAATTTTGAAGCAAACTCTATGCTTCTGCTGATAGGAACAATTGTTCCTTGATCTATTTCATGGCCCAAAAACCTTGTTTTTGTTTGGAACAATTTCATTTTAGGGGCAGATAAAACTAGACCATTGAAATATGTGTAAACATCTATCATGTAATTTTACATATTAAAAAAAATAAAACTAGTAACTTCTTAGTTTGGTGGAGAGTAATCGGAGAGATATCTTTGAGCGACATATTGTATATTTTGGGCCTCAAAATTTGAGCTTAATATGTCTTTAGGTGACTTCTTCTTTCTTGTTTGGTATGACATCTTTAGGTGGTTAGAACTTAGAAGTTGTCACGATTATATAAGGCTCGTGCTTTATCTAAGGCTCGCTTATCTAGGGAGACCCTATTTATCTCTGATATATAAACGCACCTGATGTTGCGTTTTATCTCTCAACATTCATATGGTTAGAACTTGAACAATTTTCTGAGGCAACCATTGGATTCAATACACTCTTGTTGCATATTATGTCCTCGAGTAGTCCAGTTGAAGGCCCCTAATGAGCACTTGAAGTGAAAGCATTGGAGTTGTTGATACTATCAAAGGGGAATTGTTGCATAGTTGTTAATAACAACAAAGTCTTGGAAACAAAATACTTGTCTAGAAATAAGATTAAAAGTACAAATGGTTATACATCTGTAATAAGATATCAATTCCTATCAGAATTTCTAGCGACCATGAGTAAATAAAAAGAGCATACTTGCACTACAATAAAAGTAAAAAATACTTGAGAAATTGAAAGGAAAGATACCACTTCTCTGAAATTCAAGAATATAAACATGTTGCCCAAGATTTTTAATAATAAAAGAATCATTTGCTTCCAACTTTATTAAATATTATCAGATAATATGTTATATAAGGAATTCAAATTCATCATCTAAACCAATATATGAACTTATAACTTCATACCAATGCATTGCATTTCGTTCTATTAATCTTATACACTCTAGATACTTGTCGTCGTATTACCTCTTGAGTGAGTCGCAGCCCAACAACGTGGAAACCACTCACTCCTTTTAGATGATGGTCCTGCAATGCAGGCATTGGGCTTTTCACTACATGTAAGTTTTGACACAATCAATGTCATATCCTGCAAATTAAAAGTTGAAGTATGAGTTTCAAATATATAACCTTACATGCAATGGAAGTAAGAGTTTTAAATAACTGAATTCATGCAACAAAATTTTTCATTGTTGCCTTTCAAAAGCACTCGATGATATAAAACCACAAACTTCCTCAATTTGTCCCATTAAAACTATCTTTACAATATAGGTTTTTTTTAATTTTCCAAATGATCCAAAAAGTAAAGAAGATTATATGTCATAAGTTGTTTAGATATGCTCTCACAAACAGTCTTATAAGTAATTATGTCAGAAGATAACCATGTTAAGCCGATCCAAATAGGCCTTATGTCATCAATGGCAAAAAAAAAAAGATATCAAACTCTAAAATATCACTTGACATAATTACAAATCTATGAAAACCCATGTGTATATAAGCTAGCTGACTGGTAACTTTTTGCATTCATACAACCTTTTTGCACTTGCTTCCATGGGGCATCATATCGAACTTTCACATATTTTGCAATATGTGAGAAGTAATTTATGAAGTTTTCAAAACATCATTGATACAGATTATAAGTGAGTGATTTCAAACCAACAATTCCTCAAATAAAACATCAGAATAAATTAAAATAAAGGAGGATAAACAATAATATCAAGCCATTGATAGTTATAAAATTAACACCATTTTATGTATATTGTCTTACCTTTATTTAATCAAGAAAATCACAGTCGTTGGAGATTTATATCAAAATTAACAGTCGAGCAAAACACAAAAGAGAAGGCGTTGAAAAATATGACAACATTGACGATCTCCTTTTGATCAAGCCGGTATTGATGGACCACAATTTGAGTATTGTCTCTTCCTTCATGGATCTAGCGGTAACAAAAAAGATAGATTAAATAGGAGAAACAAAATAGAAAAAGATGAAATAAATGACAAAAGATGCAGCAATTGATGTACTGACACCTACCACATCCTTTTAATCAATTCTATCATTTAGGTATCTGTTTACAAATCTTATACATAAACGAGTGATACGCTCTGCAAATTCGATATAACGAGAATAGAGATCCGTACATATAACATTACAAATTTTTGGGGAACAGCGGCAGCCCTTGATAGTATTGTCATAGTGGTGAAAACAACTAGGTATTTATAAAGATTTCACAAGACGAGGGCTCGTATTATTAGGTTAAGTTTTTACGGTATCTATATTCTCAATATTTTAATTAAAGATAAATACGTTTTTTTTATAAAAATCACATAAGATTATTTATTTAATTCCTTTAAAGTGAATTCTAGTCAAAAAGCATATTAAAAATTGTTTTCATTTATAAAAATCAAAATTATAACCACATACGAACATATGTATCAAAATTAATCAATTAATTAAACTTTCTAGTTAATTTCAAAAAAATAATTATTCCTTTTTTTACATTCTTATAAAATATGTTACTTTTTCCCTTTAGCTCAAATGGTTAAAAATGTCAATTTTAAAATATTTATGTAACAATAAAAAACTGAGAGTGTAAACCATCACCATGATCTCATTTGTTCCACAGCAAATATTTAGTTAAACCCACTTTGAGCATGAAATGTTTTTCATAGCGTTTAATTTGTCATTTAATTTCACAAACATCTATGTTTTGAGGTACTTTTGGAATACCTTGCTCCAGAATATGCAAAATTTGATGTCTAGAGAGTACCCCACAAACATTTGCTAAATAAAGCTAATGTTTTACTTGAAATGTTCAAAAATTGGGTATAACACTTCGGGGCATTTTAGAAGATGGACACTCTTGTATCCGTCTTTTTGTTTTTTGATAACTGAAATAAACTAACGTAAGAGACGGAGGACACAAATTAAATTAAAAAATTAGATACACAATGAACTTTGACTACATAAAAAATTCTATTTGTCTTAGCTTACTTTTTGAGCCAAGGTGTATGTAAAATTAGATACACAATTAAAATAGATAAATATAAATTAATAATTACTTATAAAAAATTAAATGACTAAAAAAGTAATTTTGATTTAACATAGAGATTCAATTGAAATGGTTTATAAAAAAATAATTTTAATTTTAAGTTTGATTTAATTTTAAAATGCTAAAACTTTTTTTGTTTGAAACTTATCAACCATTGATTCATAATTTCTAATTCTAGTATAAGAAATGTGAAAAAAATTATTATATAATATTAAAAATAAGTAGATATAAGAATTATTATATGGCTGAAATGTATATATATTAACTTTCTTAACATTGATATAAAGTAAAACTATTGCTTATTGGTAGTTAAATCTAGTTACATCCTCTAGGATTCAAGATTGATTCTTGACAAAGGTGTTTCCCCTGTCCTATATTATATGTCACTTCAGGCATTTCATGCAAATTAAGAAATGTAATTAATTTTGTATGGGAAAGAAAACTTATAAGATACTTTACAAAATTATCCTTCATTAATGATATGAGAAGATATAAAATAGATTATTGGAAGAAGAAAGATTATTGAATGATAAAGGGTATTATAGGAAAATAGAAATTAAACTTCATTAGTGTTGTAAAACATCAAGTAATATGAGATTTTTTTGGCTAAAACGTCATGTAATATGGGACGGAGAGTATTTTTCATAAGTAACTAATTCCAAATTATCTATTTTAATCGAGTAAAACGACAAAATAAATTAACATATATAAATAGCCTTATGTTCACACAATCTTGAACATATTTAACATAGTTTAGTTTACCTACCATACATGTATCCACATAGTCCCGAAAATCATCTAGAGATAGAGGAAACTAAATTTGTCTCCCACAACATGTTGGTCCTAGTGTAGGTGTACTGAGTGGAGCATAGAAACTCAGATTATTCATCTGATATTGGTACCCTTGGATCATTGGTCCTCTAGCATGATCAGGAAACATTTGAAAGTGGCTTGGTGCTGAGTATGGTAGAAATTGCATGAGTTCCGCATTTCTTTAGGAAATAGAAAATTATTATATGACGAACCATCTAGGAATTGAGTAGCATTGCTCATCATGCTATGTTGGTTGTCCCATCTAGGATTCAGTACACTCTTGTTGCATATTATATTCTCATGTATGCTAAAGGCCCTTCATGAGGACTTGAAGTGTATGATTCTAATTACTTAGATGAACTTGGAGTCCATTCAACTATAGAAGTTTGGTTTTTGGACTTAGTATGTGAAGCATTGTTCATTGCTTGTTGAAATTCAATTTCAACTACTTTAAGGGCATCCAAGGAAATCATTTTGTTAGTAGAAACACCTTATCCAAGAGAGTTGTTGGTGCTATCAAAGGGTAATTTTTGCAAGGTTATTAAAAAAACTCTTGAAAACAAAATACTTTTTGAGAAATAAGATTAAAAGTACAAATAATTCAATTCTTGCTATAGATTCCCAACAGCAACTCCGTTGAACAATCTTCCTTTCACCCACATAAAAACCTTCTCTTTGATATTAACAATAAAGTCAAACACCAAACTCCACTGAAGCGAGTCTAGCACGGTGGAAACGAGCACAATTTTGACCTCGTAGTCTACTACTATTTTTAAGAAGTTAAGAAGTTAAGGATAATTCAAATCGTTTTAGTATTATCTTTCTCAAAAAAATCATTTTATTATCATTATCAATGTCATCATTGATGGTATACAATACATCGTTGTTCACAACTACTGTCCATGTTCTTCCATGCAGTGGTCGGACAAAGACAACGAATGCATTCATGGGTGTTTTTGGCTTTACAAGTTAGCGGTAAGTATTGTCAAGCAAAAATACCCACATGTTTAGGTTTTCCACCAAAAATAATCAAGTACATATAGCCAAATGCTTAGAGAAAAACACTATTCACTTTGAAGTTTCAACTGTCACAGCGTAGCCAACAGAAGCATGGTTTGGCTTTTTACGAGAACTGAGAGGGCTGTTTTTCTTAGACTGTTATGAATCCATCTGCTTTCCCTTCTTCTCTGGGGTACGACCTACGTATTCCAATAATGCGCTTCTTCTTGCACCATGCTTCCTAAGGTATTTAATGGCCTCTTGTTTATGAGGGTCCCCACTGGACTTGTTTGATGATTTTTTAGAGCTCCCTTAATTTCCATGTTCAAATGATCTTGCGATATCTTGAAACAATTATCTGACAAATGCAACTCAAGGTCATTAAACGAGTAATTAATCATAGTAATACATGGAAAAAGGGTAATCGGTAATTGAGCCATATTGATTTTTTTTTTAAATTGCAACATGTAATTTTAACGATACGAGGATGCGAGCTCCCGACTTCAAGCACTTGTGTGACCATAGATAGTGCGTGTAAGGTGTTTATTGTAATTTCGTCTAAGTGACCAAAAAACCAAACTAAAGAAATTATAAAGTTACCTATCATACAAATACCTGTCCTAAATTCTTTGAGCAGGTTATACAAAATATGCCGCCGGAATCTACCAAGGCAGAATAAAAGGCCAAGAGGCAATGCATCCACAATGGAGACCCTACAGATATTATAACAATTAGAGTCATTAACCATCAGAAAATGTTGTTTTTGTTGGGTTAAATATACTCTATGTGCCTTGCCACATAAACTACATGGTCTCCAACCAGGTTCATTTGAATGGTCACATGATAGAAATAGAATTATGGATTGTTCATCATAGGCAGAGAGCTGAAGTAGTCAAAAATTTAAAAGCAGAAAAATGAGCATAATTTCTATTTGTTGTCCAATTGCAAAAATCAAGGTTTGTAGCTTCAAAGATAAATGGAAGAAGATATTTACCAGGCTCACTTCCACTTCACTCATTTCACTCAGTTCCTTTGCAATAACGATTTTCATCAACAACTTGCACTTCCCAAAACATTTTCAGATAATACAAAAAAAATAAGCTGCCAAGAAATGTGAATATTAGGGGTCCTGATAACAAGAAAAACCTACTGCTTGATCCACATTTATACAAGAAAAGCCCTATGTGAGCAGTGGTAAAAAGAAAAACATACTAAACCCTATAATATCACTTGACGCAATTACAAATATATGAAAATCCGTATCTATTTTGGCTAGTAGAAGGCTAACTCTTTGCATTAATTTATAAAACCCTTTTGCACTTGCATCCAGGGGCATCAGATTGAACTTTTACAATTTTTGCAACATGTGAGAAGTGATTTATGTAAAACGACAACATTTCAAAACATCATTGATACGGATTATAAGTGACTGATTTCAAACCAACGCTTCCTCAAACAACACAAGAGAACAAATTAAACAGAAGGACAACCAATAATATCAAGCCATCGATAGTTGAAAAATTAACTTCATTTTATTGACTTACCTTAATTTAATCAAGGAAATCACCGTTGTTGGAGACTTATATCAAAATTAACAGCAGAGCAAAGCACAAAAGAGAAGACGTTGAAATATATGCAACATTGATGATTTCCTTTTGATCAAGCCTGTAACGCTGGTCCACAAATTGAGTAGTGCCCCTTCCTTCAGGGATCTAGCAGTAACAAAACAAAATAGATTAAATAGGAGAAACGAAACAGAAAAAAGGAGAAACAAATGACAAAGATGCAACAATTGATCTACCGATTTCTAGCACATCCTCATAATCAATTCTATCATTCAAGCATCTGTTTACAGATCTTATATATAAATGAGCGATACACTCTGCAAATTCGATATAGCAGGAATCAAGAAATGTACATAAAACATTACAATTTTGAGGAAACGGCGGTGTCGGCAACCCTAGATAGTGTTTTCAAAGTGGATTACACAACCATGTATTTATAACAATCTCACAGGTGACAAGGGCTTGTGTTAGGTTAAGCTTATACGATATCTATTTTACATTATTTAAATAAAACATAAATACATTTTGTAAGAAAAAATCATATAAATTTTTTTATTTAATGCCTTTAAAGTAAATTCTAGTCGAAAAAGATAAAGAAAAATTGTTCTAACTTATAAAAAAACGGAAAATAGAAATTATAACCACGTATGCACATATGTGTATCAAAATTAATAAATTATTTAAACTTTCGTATTTAATTTTTAATAAAAAATTATTTCTTTTTTATCTTCTTATAAAATATGTAACTTTTTCCCTTTTAGCTCAAATGATTAAAAATGTCAATTTTGAAATAATTATGTAACAATTAAAAAACAGAAATGCAAATCATCATCATGATCTCATTTGTTCCATTGCAAACATTTAGTTAAACCTACTTTGAGCATGAAGTGTTTTTCATATAAAGTCTTTGATTTCTCATTTCTTTTCACTTTGTAACACCCAAAGTAATTTATAATTACTTTGATTTTGCTAAGAGGCTTGATTGAATTTTAATTTTAGAGTTGACTTAATGTGTTTAGTGAATTACTTCTTAAATGCTTGGTTGATTTAGTTTATTAGGGCATGAATTATCAAGTGATTTATTGCATCTTTGATGCATTAGTGAAATCTGGGAGTTATTGGGTGAGAGTTAGTAACTTTCATTAGTTAGCAAACCTCATTTAAGTTGTCCTAATTCAGCTACTTTAATTTACCAAACAGCCCTTCACTTAAACTCACTCACTAAAAGGCCAAATTTTTTTGCTGAAACAGACACACACAATCATTTTTCAGAATATAAGAAAAACAAAAATCTAGAGAGAAAAGAAGAAAGGGAGGGAGAGCCATGGTTGAACATTTGCATGTTCAATTCCCTAGCTGGTTCAAGACAAGAAGACACCCTTATTTCATTTCTCTTCTGTTGGAATTCTAATAGAATTGTGTGTGAATTAAAAAGTCTCACATTGCTTAAAATAGGCACTATGTAAGTGTTTATAAGTGGGAATTTCACCCAATAGTTTGGGACCCAAGGGGTACCCAATTTTGTGGATGGGAGAGGACACACACAAAATGACCACCACGCACGCCGCCGCCATCTGGCCGGGCTTGGGCTGAGTGGTGTAGTAATT
This sequence comes from Astragalus glycyphyllos, assembly GCA_963573325.1. Lineage (NCBI taxonomy): Eukaryota > Viridiplantae > Streptophyta > Magnoliopsida > Fabales > Fabaceae > Astragalus > Astragalus glycyphyllos. The sequence goes on along the minus strand of OY754313.1, from coordinate 3,690,855 downwards.
TTATTTTTCAGAAAATAAAATTTTGTTGACTATTATTGCTGACTTGTTGACCAGCTAAACATATAGTAACGGTTTTTCTATTTAATTTCCAACGGAAATTTTTCTTTTAATTCGCGACGGTTTCGTTTCATTTTGGAATATTCCAACGAATTTTTTTTTTGGAACCGTTGGCATTGATGGAGTTTCCAACGGATATGAGCCAAACCTCTCCTATAAAAGGAGTCCTCACTCTCACTTGCAAAACACACCAAAGTTGATGATCAAGAATTTTCTCTCAACTTTTCTCTCTTCTCTCTAAAATCATTTCTTGTTCTTTGAAAGCTTGAAGCATTTCCAAGCTAAGAGTGGTTTTTTATAACCATATTGAAGGTGTATATCTTAGAGCTAATTTTCCGCTGTGCAGTGGAAATTAGTAACAGTTGTCTGGGTTGTTTTAAGAGTTTTATTTTTACAGGGGGGGTAAATGGATAATGGGTATATTTGCAGGGGGTAACATATATTTAAGCCTAGTATATATTTAACGTTTGTATGCTAATGTTCAAGTCTAAACAAATATATAAAAATTGTACTTATATATAAAAAAAATTTAAAACAAAAAACTTCAACAATTGAATTAGAAAATGTAGAACACGCTAAGCATTTAGGGAATAGCATTGCTGGAATTTGGTGAAGCATTTGGTCTCGGTGGTACACATTTCTTAACTACATTTGTTGCTCAATTCGAGAAATAAAAAATGTTACATGAAACTAAAACTTTCTCTTATTATTTCTCTCTTTTCTATTTTTTGGAACATCCAAACAAATATTAGTGCTAGTATGGTTAAAGAACAAAAATTAGGAGGGAGAACAACTAAAGAACAAATAAAAAAAGGAGAGAATATGATCCCAAAATTTTCTATCAATTAATTAAAAGTAAGAAACCAAAATTTTCTATCAATTCAAAGCAAGAGATAAAAATAGGAAGAACACTCCTCCCATAAGGCCATAACCCAATGTAACTAGAGTGGAGGATGATTCAATAAAATCACTCCAACAACGATTAGCAATATTCATATTCTTGACTATGTTGGAGTTATAGTGAAGAACGAGATATTTTTCGTCCAATCTTTGTGTTAGTCCAATTAAACATGTAAGGAGTCTAAGTAGGGTATCGTATCTAGATCAACATCGATCGCCAACAATATTCAATGGTACATGCAAAATTATAGAATAAGAAAATCACAAATATTTCACAATGTGCTGCTTATGTCATATATATATATATATATATATATATATATATATATATATATATATATGTGTGTGTGAGATAAATTAAATGACTTCAAGTAGGTTGACAGGTGACCATTGGCTCCCAACTAAGACCCATCTCTAGCTTTAGAACATCACGAACTATAATTGGTTCACCATTAATTCAGTGCTTTTGGAAGTGAGGTAGCCCATTTTTATAAGGTCACTTGACACTGGACAATATATATTATTGTCATTTGTGCCATCTTTAAAAGCAGCTCTTTTCATAGATTCACAACTTGTTACAAATATGGAAGATATATTGGGGTACCTATGTCCAAAAATGAGAAATAGTTATATTTTTTGAAGTTTATGATCCCAAAAACATGAACAAATACATAAACCTTTGAAAGGTTACTTAGATTTGATCTCCCTTACCATTGCTTGATGCACCATAAACAGTACATTTTCAGACATTTTCTGCAAATTATGTTCTTTAATTTCCTCTTCAAGCATTAGTGGCATATTCTAATTAATACCATCTTCATAGCTACTGCAGGGAAAAAACAAAATAAATTGTTAATAATTCCAATATTATGTATAATACATTCGAATTATATCAATAAAGTATTCACTTATATGATCATGTCCAGAAAAAAAACCTTCACACAGTTGTATCTGTGTATCAATTTCATAACTTCATAATTCCACAATAATAATTTACATAAAATAAACCACTTAAAATTTCAAAACATCTTTTATGCAGATTAAGAGTGAATGATTTCAAACCAACACTCCTCAAATAAAACAAGAGAACAAATTAAAATAACGAAGAAGAACTAATATTATCAAGCCATTGAAAGTTATAAAATAAACTCCATTTTATGTGTATTTTCTTACCTTAATTTAATCAAGGAAATCACAGTTGTTGGAGATTCATATTAGAATTAACAATAGATCAAAGCACAGAAGAGAATGCATTGAAATATAAGAAAACATCGATGATTTCCTTTTGATCAAGCCAATGATGAGAGTCTTTAAGCTAAGTATTGTTCCCCCTTCATGGATCTAGCAAGATCAAACAAAGATATATTAAATAGGTACGAAACGAAAAGAAGATGAAATAAATGACAAAAGATGTAGCAGTTAATGTACCAATTCATAACACATCCTCGTAATCATTTCAATCATTCATATATATATATATGAGAAGGATTAAATTAAAGAGACAGAGGGGGAGTAGGTAGCATACGGAATGCAACAAATAAATAAATTAAGGACAGATAAAACTCACGAGATAGATTAGGAGGTAAAACCTTCCATGTACTATCTATGAGTTACTTTGATTGATTGAGATAGTTAAGAACTATCTATGAGTTACAAGATTGAAGAAGAGAAGAAGAAGATTACAAGTGCTCTGGCTTCTCACTAGAACTAGGGAGAGAAGTAGAGAATTGTGTGTCCGTCTAACACAAGCCTAAGACATGATTAAATAGATTGAAAATTGAATAGTAACCGGTTACTAAACCGGCACTGTGCACTAAGTGACCTGCACTGTAGAGGATCCAAGAATATCTGACTTGAACTGTGCAGCAGCAGGGATAAGGACACGTGGTCTGAGCAAAAGGAGCCTTGGAATCCAAAATGCCAGAAGATAGTGGGAGACAGGGGTCCCCATGGATTGACCACATCGTTTTGTGGGAAAGCAAGAATCTTTGATAAAGAAGACAAAGTAGTGGGTGGGACGTCCACTAAGTCTTGCAATGGAGAACCTTATCGAGTTCCTGCAAAAAGGAAACAACAGTGCTTGTCGAAAAACAACAGAGCATGTCGAAAGGTTAGATTTGGAATTTGAACAGTTTTTCATGTCCATAAGGACACTACAATCACCATGTTCAAGGGTGGTTCAACAGAGCTTGTCGAGAGACAACAGAGCTTGTCGAAAGGTTAGATTTTGAAATTTGAACAGTTTTTCATGTCCATAAGGACACTACAATCACCATGTTCAAGGGTGGTTCAACAGAGCTTGTCGAAAGACAACAGAGCTTGTCGAAAGTTTTAGACTTGAAAATTGGACAGTTTTTCGTGCCTGATGCAGACACTACGATCACCATGTTCAGGGTGGTTTAAGCAGTTTTTCCCACAAAGAGTGGTACAGTTATCATGCTTAAGGATAAGTATTTCCCTGTAAATATTCACGAGTGAGGTAGTCCGGAAGGGAATTGTCAGAACCTTTAAGATATTCGATATCAAAATCAAATATACTTAAAATTGCTTGCCATCTGGCGAAAATTTGTTTAGATGCAAGGTTCTTAACATCCTTTTGCAAAATATCTTTTGCAGACTTGCAATCAATACGAACGAGAAATTTTTGATTTAAAAGATCAGATTGGAATTTTGAAATGGATAGCACAATAGCTAAAACTTCTTTTTTGATAGTGGAATAATTCTGCTGGGCAGGATTCCAGTGTTTAGAAGTGAAAGCAATGATTTGTTCTTTTCCAGAAATTTTTTGTTTTAAAATTCCGCCGTAACCAATATCAGAAGCATCAGTTTCGACAATTTTGAAGGCTTCAGGATTAGGTAGGTAAAGGCAGGGTAGCTCTTTAACCTGGGCTTTAATTTGTATGACAATTTTGGTGTGATCATCCGTCCAAGGAGGAGGATCCTTTCTAAGACGATCATGAAGAGGTTTGATGAGATTACTAAGTTGTGGAAAGAAGTCTGAGACATAATTCAGACAACCAAGGAACCTCTGTAATTGAGTTTTGTCAATAATTTGATTGGGGAATTTATCTGAGAACTCAATAGCCCTAGTGATAGGAGTAATAGTTCCGTGATGGATATTGTGACCCAAAAATCTGATTTTTGTTTGGAACAAATTGATTTTTGTCTTCGACACAGCAAGACCATTTTTCTTTATGATAGAAATAAAGGTATTGATATGCCTGACATGTTGGTCGAAAGATTGTGAAAAAATGAGCACATCATCAATATAGACAATGGCGAAATTTGCATAATCATTGAATATATCATTCATGATTCTTTGAAATTCAGAAGGGGCGTTTTTCAAGCCAAAAGGCATAACGTTCCATTCATATTGACCAAAAGGGACAGTGAAGGCAGTTTTGTATCTATCCTTCTCTTTGATCTGGATTTGCCAAAATCCAGATTTCATGTCGAATTTTGAAAATATTTTTGCGTCATGAAGACGTTTGAGAAGGTCCTTTTTGTTAGGAATAGGATATCTAATCCAACAAAGAGCTTGGTTGAGAGGTTTGTAATTAATAACTAATCTGGGAGTTCCCCTTTCTATTTCTGCTTGTTTGTTAACATAAAAGGCAGAGCAAGACCAGGAACTCTTACTTTTGCGAATAAGACCCTTTTTTAAAAGATCATTTATTTCCTTTTGACAAACCAAGAGGAGATCCTGATTCATCTGGATAGGTCTAGCTTTGGTGGGAATTTGCCTTTCATGAAAATCCTTTTCATAAGGAAGTTCCACAACATGACGTTTTCTTTCCCAGAAAGCATTAGGAAGATCAGAACAAATAGTGGATTGTATTTGTTCTAAAAGACTCTTAATTTTGAACTGATTTTCCTTCTTGAGTAATTGGTGATCAATATTTCTAAAAGTAATTTCATCTTTTAAAAAATTGATTTGATTTTCTTTGTAAGAAATTGGATTTAAGTTTCTAACAAAAGGCTTTCTTAAAAACTTAAAAATGATTGGTTGTCCCAAATGCTGGGTTATGATACCTTCTTCAGTTATTTGAAAAGGAAAAAGTGATCTTATGAACGGAGTTCCTAAAATTACTTGATTTTTCAAATCTTTGACAAGAAGAAATGAGGTATCAATTTTGAAATTGTTGTTTTCGATGATAGCTGAAGACAACTTGTAATTGATCCTTAACTTAGTACCATTTGCAGCACTAAGTTGTTCAGAGGTTTTCTCAAAGTATTTTGTTGGGATAAGACCTTCTAAAATACAGTTTGAATCTGCACCTGTGTCAAACAAGGCAACAGTTTCGAGAATAAAATCTTTGATAATAATTTTGACACTTATGTAAAATTTTTGAATTTTTACATAATTGATCAGCCCTAAGAAATCTGAATCCATTTCCTTATCAGTGTCAGGGACACTTGAAGAGGAACTGGTTTCATGATTTTTCCAATGGTCAATAATGGACTGGTGATTGGCCTGTTTTTCTTTCAGTTTATTGACCTCAGCTTTTAGGTTGTTGATCTCATACTGAAGATCTTGGATAGTAACAGGTTTGATACTGGTTTTTTCTAACCTTTTGAAGGTATCCTTGAGATTATACTTATTGGTTACTAAAGGACTTTTGGGAGGTTTAGTCTCAAGAGTAGACTTAAGCTTTTTGAGATACTTTTCCCTTTCCTGGGGGTCAGGAATGGCATTTATGGCTTCAAGGAGAAGATCTTGCTCTTTGGTGAGGACATTGATGCTATTAGAGGAATCAGAATTAGATAAATCATCATCCTGAATTTGATTTATCTTCTCAGAAGGTTGATCCGAGGATTCTCCTGAAGATTGGGCAAGTAAATTGTTAATCTTGCTCTCAATGTCTGAACCAAGATTAAGAACTTTGAGTTTGTTAATAACTCTACAGTTTCTACTAATATGGCCTGGTTTGCCACATTTGAAGCAGATGATGGGGTTTTTATCATTATTCTCATAATGATTTTTGGTAAAACGACCAGTAATCCTTGGCCTTGGTTTCCTATCATGCCTTTCCTTGTAATAGTCAGGTCTAGGTAAGGTGTTGATAGGTTTTGGTTTGGGTTTGGTTTTTTTGATGCAAGGGAGGCCGAATTGTTCACAGAAGGTTCCTAAGTCTCTGCGATTTTGGGCCTTTTCTTTGGATAATTGTTGCTGAATTTTGTCGTCTTGACAAATTTTCAAAGCAACTCTTTGGATGATAGCAATAAGCTGACCATAGCTTAATTGCTGGTAGGGAATATTTCCATTAGGGTCCTGATTGCGAAGCTTATCTCTAACCTTATCACCTAAGGATTTAGGGAGACCTGCAAGGAATTTCTCCTTCCAGAAGGCTTGTTGGCTATCTTCTCTGGTGTAGACTCTTGTAAGGAATGTGTCCTTATACCATCTAAAATCACCGAGGGTTTTGCACCTAAGATTGGACAACAACTCTGCAGATCTATCCTTAATCAAGGAAGGGTCTCCTATAAAGTGTTGGGCAATGGTGAAGATTAAAGTGTTAACTGCATCAGGGATTTGAATCCCTTCTTCAGTGATGGGTTCTCCGCTGGGTTCCCTTTTGATGGCGGTAAGGATAGATTGCTTATCCTCATCATCGAGGTAATTATCCCACCAACCTTTGAGTTGACCACAGAATCCTGCAATGAGGATTTCTACGATCATGTTTTCTGAACAATTGTTAGAAGTTTCATAGGCAGTGGCAACCATAGTCATGTTTTGGAGGATTTTGGTTATGCCATACTCATTTTCTCCATCAATGTTCCACTCATAAACATTGTTGGCACTGAAACTTTTAAAATTGGTTTCCTTTTCTTCTAAGAGAAGGTCAGGAGCAGTGGCCCTAGGGTAGTAAAGCTTGGTTTCCCTACGCCATTTGTTTTTAGGATTGTAAATGATTGGACTGACTCTATTCTTAGGAGAGGCATCTTCTGAATGGTCAGAAGAGGTCTCGTCTATCATATTGATGCTTTTCCTAGGGGTATGAGGAGAAAGCGTATCAGGGATAGTTGTTTTGAGGAGAGCTAAATGCTCATTGATTTTTTCCAAGATTTCATCCTTGGTCTCATCAACTTCCCTTTTGATATGACCTTCTTGCCTGAAGGCTTTAAAGGTCTTGGATATCCTATAGGGATTGAATAGGGGTTTCTCTATCTTAGCAGAAGGACAAGATGACTCAGTTCTAGGGGAGGCATCTTTGTTTCTACTTAATTTGGAATCTCCAAGTGCTTGGAGGTATTTGTTTGTATAGTTGGATTGTTCCATGAGATCTTTGATGTCTCTGGCTGTTATGGGTTCATTGTCAGGCCTAGCTTTAAAAGGGGCAGCCATGACAGGGGCAGATTGGTTTTGAATATTGAGGGTAAAAGGGCCTTTAGGAGGTAATTCAGACTGGACCTTTTGACCATCTTTTAGATGCCATATAGTGATGACATCCACTATTTTCCTTCCAATAATGTCATCTTGGAAGGGATAATTGATATTTTTCTTGATGGTATACGCATGAAACCAATCAAAAAAAGGAATATTGTATTTGACATTTTCAAGGAATTTATAGAACTTTTCCTGAATGGATTTTCTATTCTTCCCTTGATAATGTTTGAAGAACCATTCTCTGTGAAGAGACCATTCTTCAGAATAAAATTCCTTTTTTAGGGAAATTTTATCTATGACAAAAGAAGTTTGATTGTTGATAAGATCTTTGCAAAGATCTTGATTGGTAAGATCTTTACTAAGATCTTGATTGTTATTTTCAGAAAATTGATTTTCTAAAGAAGGCATAGTAATAAAAGACATGAGAGAGTGAGGAAAGCAGTATAAAAGTAACAGAGGTTTTTTCAGAATATTGTATAATTCCTCACCCATAAGCATCATCGCCTTCACTTGGTTTCATTAGAAATATAAATATTAAAATATGAACTAGCAACTACTTTCTAGATTATGCTGGGGATATAAACATGTTTTGTCTAAGGATCATAACAAGGCCAAGTGCAGGATATTAAAACTTGGATAAAAGAATTATTTTCTAATTTATACTTCAGAGAGAAATCCTTTTACTCAGAAAACAACAAGTAAAGTAAATACTGAAATACATTTAATTTAAACCATTTAAATTATATCTTGAGTTTGATTCAGACAGGCAAGTGATCAATAAACAAACTGTTTTCTGTTTTACTTTCTTTTAAACACCAAGATGTTTCCAGAATACAACATCTCTCTGGGCGGCAAGGTAGCTGCTCTATCACTCGCGAGTCTTACGCATTCGTTATGCCGTTCGTCGTTAGCGAGATTTCCAAGTATTCTTTCAAAATCCTATAATGTCAAAAGTAAGTAGAACATGGTTTTGAAAATGTTATAGATGTTCTTGATCAAAAGCAGAGAATACGTTTTCAAAATATAACTCAGGGAAAGTTCAATTTAAACATATGACAACACACTTTAACAAACTGTTTTAAGATCAAAAGTAAATCTTTGTAAAATATAAACACAGATGAATAATTTTCTTATTCAATCACCTTTTATGTTTATGTGTTATAAAATAGTAAGCTGATTGACTATGGGATTTCTCAGACATCTGGTACTGCTCACAACAGACATTGGCCACGTTTGTGAGGCTCCCAGAACATTCTTTGAAAATACACCAGTAAACTGGCCTGAACAAGGCTAGCCATAGTCAAGGAGTATACTAATAGTGCAACACTTAGAAATATTCTAACTTTGAATTAATATCCATAACAGGCACTTATATGATTATGAACAAAATAAGTAACTGCAAAGCATAATCCAGATAAGTAACCAACAGTTCAAAGTTAATATCTACATTCCTACTTCCACCATCTGGCTCTGATACCAAGAGGGGGTCGGAACCAGGAGAGGGGGATTAAATTAAAGAGACAGAGGGGAAGTAGGTAGCATACGGAATGCAACAAATAAATAAATTAAGGACAGATAAAACTCACGAGATAGATTAGGAGGTAAAACCTTCCATGTACTATCTATGAGTTACTTTGATTGATTGAGATAGTTAAGAACTATCTATGAGTTACAAGATTGAAGAAGAGAAGAAGAAGATTACAAGTGCTCTGGCTTCTCACTAGAACTAGGGAGAGAAGTAGAGAATTGTGTGTCGAATTGTGTCTAACACAAGCCTAAGACATGATTAAATAGATTGAAAATTGAATAGTAACCGGTTACTAAACCGGCACTGTGCACTAAGTGACCTGCACTGTAGAGGATCCAAGAATATCTGACTTGAACTGTGCAGCAGCAGGGATAAGGACACGTGGTCTGAGCAAAAGGAGCCTTGGAATCCAAAATGCCAGAAGATAGTGGGAGACAGGGGTCCCCATGGATTGACCACATCGTTTTGTGGGAAAGCAAGAATCTTTGATAAAGAAGACAAAGTAGTGGGTGGGACGTCCACTAAGTCTTGCAATGGAGAACCTTATCGAGTTCCTGCAAAAAGGAAACAACAGTGCTTGTCGAAAAACAACAGAGCATGTCGAAAGGTTAGATTTGGAATTTGAACAGTTTTTCATGTCCATAAGGACACTACAATCACCATGTTCAAGGGTGGTTCAACAGAGCTTGTCGAGAGACAACAGAGCTTGTCGAAAGGTTAGATTTTGAAATTTGAACAGTTTTTCTTGTCCATAAGGACACTACAATCACCATGTTCAAGGGTGGTTCAACAGAGCTTGTCGAAAGACAACAGAGCTTGTCGAAAGTTTTAGACTTGAAAATTGGACAGTTTTTCGTGCCTGATGCAGACACTACGATCACCATGTTCAGGGTGGTTTAAGCAGTTTTTCCCACAAAGAGTGGTACAGTTATCATGCTTAAGGATAAGTATTTCCCTGTAAATATTCACGAGTGAGGTAGTCCGGAAGGGAATTGTCAGAACCTTTAAGATATTCGATATCAAAATCAAATATACTTAAAATTGCTTGCCATCTGGCGAAAATTTGTTTAGATGCAAGGTTCTTAACATCCTTTTGCAAAATATCTTTTGCAGACTTGCAATCAATACGAACGAGAAATTTTTGATTTAAAAGATCAGATTGGAATTTTGAAATGGATAGCACAATAGCTAAAACTTCTTTTTTGATAGTGGAATAATTCTGCTGGGCAGGATTCCAGTGTTTAGAAGTGAAAGCAATGATTTGTTCTTTTCCAGAAATTTTTTGTTTTAAAATTCCGCCGTAACCAATATCAGAAGCATCAGTTTCGACAATTTTGAAGGCTTCAGGATTAGGTAGGTAAAGGCAGGGTAGCTCTTTAACCTGGGCTTTAATTTGTATGACAATTTTGGTGTGATCATCCGTCCAAGGAGGAGGATCCTTTCTAAGACGATCATGAAGAGGTTTGATGAGATTACTAAGTTGTGGAAAGAAGTCTGAGACATAATTCAGACAACCAAGGAACCTCTGTAATTGAGTTTTGTCAATAATTTGATTGGGGAATTTATCTGAGAACTCAATAGCCCTAGTGATAGGAGTAATAGTTCCGTGATGGATATTGTGACCCAAAAATCTGATTTTTGTTTGGAACAAATTGATTTTTGTCTTCGACACAGCAAGACCATTTTTCTTTATGATAGAAATAAAGGTATTGATATGCCTGACATGTTGGTCGAAAGATTGTGAAAAAATGAGCACATCATCAATATAGACAATGGCGAAATTTGCATAATCATTGAATATATCATTCATGATTCTTTGAAATTCAGAAGGGGCGTTTTTCAAGCCAAAAGGCATAACGTTCCATTCATATTGACCAAAAGGGACAGTGAAGGCAGTTTTGTATCTATCCTTCTCTTTGATCTGGATTTGCCAAAATCCAGATTTCATGTCGAATTTTGAAAATATTTTTGCGTCATGAAGACGTTTGAGAAGGTCCTTTTTGTTAGGAATAGGATATCTAATCCAACAAAGAGCTTGGTTGAGAGGTTTGTAATTAATAACTAATCTGGGAGTTCCCCTTTCTATTTCTGCTTGTTTGTTAACATAAAAGGCAGAGCAAGACCAGGAACTCTTACTTTTGCGAATAAGACCCTTTTTTAAAAGATCATTTATTTCCTTTTGACAAACCAAGAGGAGATCCTGATTCATCTGGATAGGTCTAGCTTTGGTGGGAATTTGCCTTTCATGAAAATCCTTTTCATAAGGAAGTTCCACAACATGACGTTTTCTTTCCCAGAAAGCATTAGGAAGATCAGAACAAATAGTGGATTGTATTTGTTCTAAAAGACTCTTAATTTTGAACTGATTTTCCTTCTTGAGTAATTGGTGATCAATATTTCTAAAAGTAATTTCATCTTTTAAAAAATTGATTTGATTTTCTTTGTAAGAAATTGGATTTAAGTTTCTAACAAAAGGCTTTCTTAAAAACTTAAAAATGATTGGTTGTCCCAAATGCTGGGTTATGATACCTTCTTCAGTTATTTGAAAAGGAAAAAGTGATCTTATGAACGGAGTTCCTAAAATTACTTGATTTTTCAAATCTTTGACAAGAAGAAATGAGGTATCAATTTTGAAATTGTTGTTTTCGATGATAGCTGAAGACAACTTGTAATTGATCCTTAACTTAGTACCATTTGCAGCACTAAGTTGTTCAGAGGTTTTCTCAAAGTATTTTGTTGGGATAAGACCTTCTAAAATACAGTTTGAATCTGCACCTGTGTCAAACAAGGCAACAGTTTCGAGAATAAAATCTTTGATAATAATTTTGACACTTATGTAAAATTTTTGAATTTTTACATAATTGATCAGCCCTAAGAAATCTGAATCCATTTCCTTATCAGTGTCAGGGACACTTGAAGAGGAACTGGTTTCATGATTTTTCCAATGGTCAATAATGGACTGGTGATTGGCCTGTTTTTCTTTCAGTTTATTGACCTCAGCTTTTAGGTTGTTGATCTCATACTGAAGATCTTGGATAGTAACAGGTTTGATACTGGTTTTTTCTAACCTTTTGAAGGTATCCTTGAGATTATACTTATTGGTTACTAAAGGACTTTTGGGAGGTTTAGTCTCAAGAGTAGACTTAAGCTTTTTGAGATACTTTTCCCTTTCCTGGGGGTCAGGAATGGCATTTATGGCTTCAAGGAGAAGATCTTGCTCTTTGGTGAGGACATTGATGCTATTAGAGGAATCAGAATTAGATAAATCATCATCCTGAATTTGATTTATCTTCTCAGAAGGTTGATCCGAGGATTCTCCTGAAGATTGGGCAAGTAAATTGTTAATCTTGCTCTCAATGTCTGAACCAAGATTAAGAACTTTGAGTTTGTTAATAACTCTACAGTTTCTACTAATATGGCCTGGTTTGCCACATTTGAAGCAGATGATGGGGTTTTTATCATTATTCTCATAATGATTTTTGGTAAAACGACCAGTAATCCTTGGCCTTGGTTTCCTATCATGCCTTTCCTTGTAATAGTCAGGTCTAGGTAAGGTGTTGATAGGTTTTGGTTTGGGTTTGGTTTTTTTGATGCAAGGGAGGCCGAATTGTTCACAGAAGGTTCCTAAGTCTCTGCGATTTTGGGCCTTTTCTTTGGATAATTGTTGCTGAATTTTGTCGTCTTGACAAATTTTCAAAGCAACTCTTTGGATGATAGCAATAAGCTGACCATAGCTTAATTGCTGGTAGGGAATATTTCCATTAGGGTCCTGATTGCGAAGCTTATCTCTAACCTTATCACCTAAGGATTTAGGGAGACCTGCAAGGAATTTCTCCTTCCAGAAGGCTTGTTGGCTATCTTCTCTGGTGTAGACTCTTGTAAGGAATGTGTCCTTATACCATCTAAAATCACCGAGGGTTTTGCACCTAAGATTGGACAACAACTCTGCAGATCTATCCTTAATCAAGGAAGGGTCTCCTATAAAGTGTTGGGCACTGGTGAAGATTAAAGTGTTAACTGCATCAGGGATTTGAATCCCTTCTTCAGTGATGGGTTCTCCGCTGGGTTCCCTTTTGATGGCGGTAAGGATAGATTGCTTATCCTCATCATCGAGGTAATTATCCCACCAACCTTTGAGTTGACCACAGAATCCTGCAATGAGGATTTCTACGATCATGTTTTCTGAACAATTGTTAGAAGTTTCATAGGCAGTGGCAACCATAGTCATGTTTTGGAGGATTTTGGTTATGCCATACTCATTTTCTCCATCAATGTTCCACTCATAAACATTGTTGGCACTGAAACTTTTAAAATTGGTTTCCTTTTCTTCTAAGAGAAGGTCAGGAGCAGTGGCCCTAGGGTAGTAAAGCTTGGTTTCCCTACGCCATTTGTTTTTAGGATTGTAAATGATTGGACTGACTCTATTCTTAGGAGAGGCATCTTCTGAATGGTCAGAAGAGGTCTCGTCTATCATATTGATGCTTTTCCTAGGGGTATGAGGAGAAAGCGTATCAGGGATAGTTGTTTTGAGGAGAGCTAAATGCTCATTGATTTTTTCCAAGATTTCATCCTTGGTCTCATCAACTTCCCTTTTGATATGACCTTCTTGCCTGAAGGCTTTAAAGGTCTTGGATATCCTATAGGGATTGAATAGGGGTTTCTCTATCTTAGCAGAAGGACAAGATGACTCAGTTCTAGGGGAGGCATCTTTGTTTCTACTTAATTTGGAATCTCCAAGTGCTTGGAGGTATTTGTTTGTATAGTTGGATTGTTCCATGAGATCTTTGATGTCTCTGGCTGTTATGGGTTCATTGTCAGGCCTAGCTTTAAAAGGGGCAGCCATGACAGGGGCAGATTGGTTTTGAATATTGAGGGTAAAAGGGCCTTTAGGAGGTAATTCAGACTGGACCTTTTGACCATCTTTTAGATGCCATATAGTGATGACATCCACTATTTTCCTTCCAATAATGTCATCTTGGAAGGGATAATTGATATTTTTCTTGATGGTATACGCATGAAACCAATCAAAAAAAGGAATATTGTATTTGACATTTTCAAGGAATTTATAGAACTTTTCCTGAATGGATTTTCTATTCTTCCCTTGATAATGTTTGAAGAACCATTCTCTGTGAAGAGACCATTCTTCAGAATAAAATTCCTTTTTTAGGGAAATTTTATCTATGACAAAAGAAGTTTGATTGTTGATAAGATCTTTGCAAAGATCTTGATTGGTAAGATCTTTACTAAGATCTTGATTGTTATTTTCAGAAAATTGATTTTCTAAAGAAGGCATAGTAATAAAAGACATGAGAGAGTGAGGAAAGCAGTATAAAAGTAACAGAGGTTTTTTCAGAATATTGTATAATTCCTCACCCATAAGCATCATCGCCTTCACTTGGTTTCATTAGAAATATAAATATTAAAATATGAACTAGCAACTACTTTCTAGATTATGCTGGGGATATAAACATGTTTTGTCTAAGGATCATAACAAGGCCAAGTGCAGGATATTAAAACTTGGATAAAAGAATTATTTTCTAATTTATACTTCAGAGAGAAATCCTTTTACTCAGAAAACAACAAGTAAAGTAAATACTGAAATACATTTAATTTAAACCATTTAAATTATATCTTGAGTTTGATTCAGACAGGCAAGTGATCAATAAACAAACTGTTTTCTGTTTTACTTTCTTTTAAACACCAAGATGTTTCCAGAATACAACATCTCTCTGGGCGGCAAGGTAGCTGCTCTATCACTCGCGAGTCTTACGCATTCGTTATGCCGTTCGTCGTTAGCGAGATTTCCAAGTATTCTTTCAAAATCCTATAATGTCAAAAGTAAGTAGAACATGGTTTTGAAAATGTTATAGATGTTCTTGATCAAAAGCAGAGAATACGTTTTCAAAATATAACTCAGGGAAAGTTCAATTTAAACATATGACAACACACTTTAACAAACTGTTTTAAGATCAAAAGTAAATCTTTGTAAAATATAAACACAGATGAATAATTTTCTTATTCAATCACCTTTTATGTTTATGTGTTATAAAATAGTAAGCTGATTGACTATGGGATTTCTCAGACATCTGGTACTGCTCACAACAGACATTGGCCACGTTTGTGAGGCTCCCAGAACATTCTTTGAAAATACACCAGTAAACTGGCCTGAACAAGGCTAGCCATAGTCAAGGAGTATACTAATAGTGTAACACTTAGAAATATTTTAACTTTGAATAAATATCCATAACAGGCACTTATATGATTATGAACAAAATAAGTAACTGCAAAGCATAATCCAGATAAGTAACCAACAGTTCAAAATTAATATCTACATTCCTACTTCCACCATCTGGCTCTGATACCAAGAGGGGGTCGGAACCAGGAGAGGGGGATTAAATTAAAGAGACAGAGGGGAAGTAGGTAGCATACGGAATGCAACAAATAAATAAATTAAAGACAGATAAAACTCACGAGATAGATTAGGAGGTAAAACCTTCCATGTACTATCTATGAGTTACTTTGAATTAATTGAGATAGTTAAGAACTATCTATGAGTTACAAGATTGAAGATTGAAGAAGAGAAGAAGATTACAAGTGCTCTGGCTTCTCACTAGAACTAGGGAGAGAAGTAGAGAATTGTGTCGAAGTGTGTCTAACACAAGCCTAAGACATGATTAAATAGATTGAAAATTGAATAGTAACCGGTTACTAAACCGGCACTGTGCACTAAGTGACCTGCACTGTAGAGGATCCAAGAATATCTGACTTGAACTGTGCAGCAGCAGGGATAAGGACACGTGGTCTGAGCAAAAGGAGCCTTGGAATCCAAAATGCCAGAAGATAGTGGGAGACAGGGGTCCCCATGGATTGACCACATCGTTTTGTGGGAAAGCAAGAATCTTTGATAAAGAAGACAAAGTAGTGGGTGGGACGTCCACTAAGTCTTGCAATGGAGAACCTTATCGAGTTCCTGCAAAAAGGAAACAACAGTGCTTGTCGAAAAACAACAGAGCATGTCGAAAGGTTAGATTTGGAATTTGAACAGTTTTTCATGTCCATAAGGACACTACAATCACCATGTTCAAGGGTGGTTCAACAGAGCTTGTCGAGAGACAACAGAGCTTGTCGAAAGGTTAGATTTTGAAATTTGAACAGTTTTTCATGTCCATAAGGACACTACAATCACCATGTTCAAGGGTGGTTCAACAGAGCTTGTCGAAAGACAACAGAGCTTGTCGAAAGTTTTAGACTTGAAAATTGGACAGTTTTTCGTGCCTGATGCAGACACTACGATCACCATGTTCAGGGTGGTTTAAGCAGTTTTTCCCACAAAGAGTGGTACAGTTATCATGCTTAAGGATAAGTATTTCCCTGTAAATATTCACGAGTGAGGTAGTCCGGAAGGGAATTGTCAGAACCTTTAAGATATTCGATATCAAAATCAAATATACTTAAAATTGCTTGCCATCTGGCGAAAATTTGTTTAGATGCAAGGTTCTTAACATCCTTTTGCAAAATATCTTTTGCAGACTTGCAATCAATACGAACGAGAAATTTTTGATTTAAAAGATCAGATTGGAATTTTGAAATGGATAGCACAATAGCTAAAACTTCTTTTTTGATAGTGGAATAATTCTGCTGGGCAGGATTCCAGTGTTTAGAAGTGAAAGCAATGATTTGTTCTTTTCCAGAAATTTTTTGTTTTAAAATTCCGCCGTAACCAATATCAGAAGCATCAGTTTCGACAATTTTGAAGGCTTCAGGATTAGGTAGGTAAAGGCAGGGTAGCTCTTTAACCTGGGCTTTAATTTGTATGACAATTTTGGTGTGATCATCCGTCCAAGGAGGAGGATCCTTTCTAAGACGATCATGAAGAGGTTTGATGAGATTACTAAGTTGTGGAAAGAAGTCTGAGACATAATTCAGACAACCAAGGAACCTCTGTAATTGAGTTTTGTCAATAATTTGATTGGGGAATTTATCTGAGAACTCAATAGCCCTAGTGATAGGAGTAATAGTTCCGTGAGGGATATTGTGACCCAAAAATCTGATTTTTGTTTGGAACAAATTGATTTTTGTCTTCGACACAGCAAGACCATTTTTCTTTATGATAGAAATAAAGGTATTGATATGCCTGACATGTTGGTCGAAAGATTGTGAAAAAATGAGCACATCATCAATATAGACAATGGCGAAATTTGCATAATCATTGAATATATCATTCATGATTCTTTGAAATTCAGAAGGGGCATTTTTCAAGCCAAAAGGCATAACGTTCCATTCATATTGACCAAAAGGGACAGTGAAGGCAGTTTTGTATCTATCCTTCTCTTTGATCTGGATTTGCCAAAATCCAGATTTCATGTCGAATTTTGAAAATATTTTTGCGTCATGAAGACGTTTGAGAAGGTCCTTTTTGTTAGGAATAGGATATCTAATCCAACAAAGAGCTTGGTTGAGAGGTTTGTAATTAATAACTAATCTGGGAGTTCCCCTTTCTATTTCTGCTTGTTTGTTAACATAAAAGGCAGAGCAAGACCAGGAACTCTTACTTTTGCGAATAAGACCCTTTTTTAAAAGATCATTTATTTCCTTTTGACAAACCAAGAGGAGATCCTGATTCATCTGGATAGGTCTAGCTTTGGTGGGAATTTGCCTTTCATGAAAATCCTTTTCATAAGGAAGTTCCACAACATGACGTTTTCTTTCCCAGAAAGCATTAGGAAGATCAGAACAAATAGTGGATTGTATTTGTTCTAAAAGACTCTTAATTTTGAACTGATTTTCCTTCTTGAGTAATTGGTGATCAATATTTCTAAAAGTAATTTCATCTTTTAAAAAATTGATTTGATTTTCTTTGTAAGAAATTGGATTTAAGTTTCTAACAAAAGGCTTTCTTGAAAACTTAAAAATGATTGGTTGTCCCAAATGCTGGGTTATGATACCTTCTTCAGTTATTTGAAAAGGAAAAAGTGATCTTATGAACGGAGTTCCTAAAATTACTTGATTTTTCAAATCTTTGACAAGAAGAAATGAGGTATCAATTTTGAAATTGTTGTTTTCGATGATAGCTGAAGACAACTTGTAATTGATCCTTAACTTAGTACCATTTGCAGCACTAAGTTGTTCAGAGGTTTTCTCAAAGTATTTTGTTGGGATAAGACCTTCTAAAATACAGTTTGAATCTGCACCTGTGTCAAACAAGGCAACAGTTTCGAGAATAAAATCTTTGATAATAATTTTGACACTTATGTAAAATTTTTGAATTTTTACATAATTGATCAGCCCTAAGAAATCTGAATCCATTTCCTTATCAGTGTCAGGGACACTTGAAGAGGAACTGGTTTCATGATTTTTCCAATGGTCAATAATGGACTGGTGATTGGCCTGTTTTTCTTTCAGTTTATTGACCTCAGCTTTTAGGTTGTTGATCTCATACTGAAGATCTTGGATAGTAACAGGTTTGATACTGGTTTTTTCTAACCTTTTGAAGGTATCCTTGAGATTATACTTATTGGTTACTAAAGGACTTTTGGGAGGTTTAGTCTCAAGAGTAGACTTAAGCTTTTTGAGATACTTTTCCCTTTCCTGGGGGTCAGGAATGGCATTTATGGCTTCAAGGAGAAGATCTTGCTCTTTGGTGAGGACATTGATGCTATTAGAGGAATCAGAATTAGATAAATCATCATCCTGAATTTGATTTATCTTCTCAGAAGGTTGATCCGAGGATTCTCCTGAAGATTGGGCAAGTAAATTGTTAATCTTGCTCTCAATGTCTGAACCAAGATTAAGAACTTTGAGTTTGTTAATAACTCTACAGTTTCTACTAATATGGCCTGGTTTGCCACATTTGAAGCAGATGATGGGGTTTTTATCATTATTCTCATAATGATTTTTGGTAAAACGACCAGTAATCCTTGGCCTTGGTTTCCTATCATGCCTTTCCTTGTAATAGTCAGGTCTAGGTAAGGTGTTGATAGGTTTTGGTTTGGGTTTGGTTTTTTTGATGCAAGGGAGGCCGAATTGTTCACAGAAGGTTCCTAAGTCTCTGCGATTTTGGGCCTTTTCTTTGGATAATTGTTGCTGAATTTTGTCGTCTTGACAAATTTTCAAAGCAACTCTTTGGATGATAGCAATAAGCTGACCATAGCTTAATTGCTGGTAGGGAATATTTCCATTAGGGTCCTGATTGCGAAGCTTATCTCTAACCTTATCACCTAAGGATTTAGGGAGACCTGCAAGGAATTTCTCCTTCCAGAAGGCTTGTTGGCTATCTTCTCTGGTGTAGACTCTTGTAAGGAATGTGTCCTTATACCATCTAAAATCACCGAGGGTTTTGCACCTAAGATTGGACAACAACTCTGCAGATCTATCCTTAATCAAGGAAGGGTCTCCTATAAAGTGTTGGGCAATGGTGAAGATTAAAGTGTTAACTGCATCAGGGATTTGAATCCCTTCTTCAGTGATGGGTTCTCCGCTGGGTTCCCTTTTGATGGCGGTAAGGATAGATTGCTTATCCTCATCATCGAGGTAATTATCCCACCAACCTTTGAGTTGACCACAGAATCCTGCAATGAGGATTTCTACGATCATGTTTTCTGAACAATTGTTAGAAGTTTCATAGGCAGTGGCAACCATAGTCATGTTTTGGAGGATTTTGGTTATGCCATACTCATTTTCTCCATCAATGTTCCACTCATAAACATTGTTGGCACTGAAACTTTTAAAATTGGTTTCCTTTTCTTCTAAGAGAAGGTCAGGAGCAGTGGCCCTAGGGTAGTAAAGCTTGGTTTCCCTACGCCATTTGTTTTTAGGATTGTAAATGATTGGACTGACTCTATTCTTAGGAGAGGCATCTTCTGAATGGTCAGAAGAGGTCTCGTCTATCATATTGATGCTTTTCCTAGGGGTATGAGGAGAAAGCGTATCAGGGATAGTTGTTTTGAGGAGAGCTAAATGCTCATTGATTTTTTCCAAGATTTCATCCTTGGTCTCATCAACTTCCCTTTTGATATGACCTTCTTGCCTGAAGGCTTTAAAGGTCTTGGATATCCTATAGGGATTGAATAGGGGTTTCTCTATCTTAGCAGAAGGACAAGATGACTCAGTTCTAGGGGAGGCATCTTTGTTTCTACTTAATTTGGAATCTCCAAGTGCTTGGAGGTATTTGTTTGTATAGTTGGATTGTTCCATGAGATCTTTGATGTCTCTGGCTGTTATGGGTTCATTGTCAGGCCTAGCTTTAAAAGGGGCAGCCATGACAGGGGCAGATTGGTTTTGAATATTGAGGGTAAAAGGGCCTTTAGGAGGTAATTCAGACTGGACCTTTTGACCATCTTTTAGATGCCATATAGTGATGACATCCACTATTTTCCTTCCAATAATGTCATCTTGGAAGGGATAATTGATATTTTTCTTGATGGTATACGCATGAAACCAATCAAAAAAAGGAATATTGTATTTGACATTTTCAAGGAATTTATAGAACTTTTCCTGAATGGATTTTCTATTCTTCCCTTGATAATGTTTGAAGAACCATTCTCTGTGAAGAGACCATTCTTCAGAATAAAATTCCTTTTTTAGGGAAATTTTATCTATGACAAAAGAAGTTTGATTGTTGATAAGATCTTTGCAAAGATCTTGATTGGTAAGATCTTTACTAAGATCTTGATTGTTATTTTCAGAAAATTGATTTTCTAAAGAAGGCATAGTAATAAAAGACATGAGAGAGTGAGGAAAGCAGTATAAAAGTAACAGAGGTTTTTTCAGAATATTGTATAATTCCTCACCCATAAGCATCATCGCCTTCACTTGGTTTCATTAGAAATATAAATATTAAAATATGAACTAGCAACTACTTTCTAGATTATGCTGGGGATATAAACATGTTTTGTCTAAGGATCATAACAAGGCCAAGTGCAGGATATTAAAACTTGGATAAAAGAATTATTTTCTAATTTATACTTCAGAGAGAAATCCTTTTACTCAGAAAACAACAAGTAAAGTAAATACTGAAATACATTTAATTTAAACCATTTAAATTATATCTTGAGTTTGATTCAGACAGGCAAGTGATCAATAAACAAACTGTTTTCTGTTTTACTTTCTTTTAAACACCAAGATGTTTCCAGAATACAACATCTCTCTGGGCGGCAAGGTAGCTGCTCTATCACTCGCGAGTCTTACGCATTCGTTATGCCGTTCGTCGTTAGCGAGATTTCCAAGTATTCTTTCAAAATCCTATAATGTCAAAAGTAAGTAGAACATGGTTTTGAAAATGTTATAGATGTTCTTGATCAAAAGCAGAGAATACGTTTTCAAAATATAACTCAGGGAAAGTTCAATTTAAACATATGACAACACACTTTAACAAACTGTTTTAAGATCAAAAGTAAATCTTTGTAAAATATAAACACAGATGAATAATTTTCTTATTCAATCACCTTTTATGTTTATGTGTTATAAAATAGTAAGCTGATTGACTATGGGATTTCTCAGACATCTGGTACTGCTCACAACAGACATTGGCCACGTTTGTGAGGCTCCCAGAACATTCTTTGAAAATACACCAGTAAACTGGCCTGAACAAGGCTAGCCATAGTCAAGGAGTATACTAATAGTGCAACACTTAGAAATATTCTAACTTTGAATTAATATCCATAACAGGCACTTATATGATTATGAACAAAATAAGTAACTGCAAAGCATAATCCAGATAAGTAACCAACAGTTCAAAGTTAATATCTACATTCCTACTTCCACCATCTGGCTCTGATACCAAGAGGGGGTCGGAACCAGGAGAGGGGGATTAAATTAAAGAGACAGAGGGGAAGTAGGTAGCATACGGAATGCAACAAATAAATAAATTAAGGACAGATAAAACTCACGAGATAGATTAGGAGGTAAAACCTTCCATGTACTATCTATGAGTTACTTTGATTGATTGAGATAGTTAAGAACTATCTATGAGTTACAAGATTGAAGAAGAGAAGAAGAAGATTACAAGTGCTCTGGCTTCTCACTAGAACTAGGGAGAGAAGTAGAGAATTGTGTGTCGAATTGTGTCTAACACAAGCCTAAGACATGATTAAATAGATTGAAAATTGAATAGTAACCGGTTACTAAACCGGCACTGTGCACTAAGTGACCTGCACTGTAGAGGATCCAAGAATATCTGACTTGAACTGTGCAGCAGCAGGGATAAGGACACGTGGTCTGAGCAAAAGGAGCCTTGGAATCCAAAATGCCAGAAGATAGTGGGAGACAGGGGTCCCCATGGATTGACCACATCGTTTTGTGGGAAAGCAAGAATCTTTGATAAAGAAGACAAAGTAGTGGGTGGGACGTCCACTAAGTCTTGCAATGGAGAACCTTATCGAGTTCCTGCAAAAAGGAAACAACAGTGCTTGTCGAAAAACAACAGAGCATGTCGAAAGGTTAGATTTGGAATTTGAACAGTTTTTCATGTCCATAAGGACACTACAATCACCATGTTCAAGGGTGGTTCAACAGAGCTTGTCGAGAGACAACAGAGCTTGTCGAAAGGTTAGATTTTGAAATTTGAACAGTTTTTCATGTCCATAAGGACACTACAATCACCATGTTCAAGGGTGGTTCAACAGAGCTTGTCGAAAGACAACAGAGCTTGTCGAAAGTTTTAGACTTGAAAATTGGACAGTTTTTCGTGCCTGATGCAGACACTACGATCACCATGTTCAGGGTGGTTTAAGCAGTTTTTCCCACAAAGAGTGGTACAGTTATCATGCTTAAGGATAAGTATTTCCCTGTAAATATTCACGAGTGAGGTAGTCCGGAAGGGAATTGTCAGAACCTTTAAGATATTCGATATCAAAATCAAATATACTTAAAATTGCTTGCCATCTGGCGAAAATTTGTTTAGATGCAAGGTTCTTAACATCCTTTTGCAAAATATCTTTTGCAGACTTGCAATCAATACGAACGAGAAATTTTTGATTTAAAAGATCAGATTGGAATTTTGAAATGGATAGCACAATAGCTAAAACTTCTTTTTTGATAGTGGAATAATTCTGCTGGGCAGGATTCCAGTGTTTAGAAGTGAAAGCAATGATTTGTTCTTTTCCAGAAATTTTTTGTTTTAAAATTCCGCCGTAACCAATATCAGAAGCATCAGTTTCGACAATTTTGAAGGCTTCAGGATTAGGTAGGTAAAGGCAGGGTAGCTCTTTAACCTGGGCTTTAATTTGTATGACAATTTTGGTGTGATCATCCGTCCAAGGAGGAGGATCCTTTCTAAGACGATCATGAAGAGGTTTGATGAGATTACTAAGTTGTGGAAAGAAGTCTGAGACATAATTCAGACAACCAAGGAACCTCTGTAATTGAGTTTTGTCAATAATTTGATTGGGGAATTTATCTGAGAACTCAATAGCCCTAGTGATAGGAGTAATAGTTCCGTGATGGATATTGTGACCCAAAAATCTGATTTTTGTTTGGAACAAATTGATTTTTGTCTTCGACACAGCAAGACCATTTTTCTTTATGATAGAAATAAAGGTATTGATATGCCTGACATGTTGGTCGAAAGATTGTGAAAAAATGAGCACATCATCAATATAGACAATGGCGAAATTTGCATAATCATTGAATATATCATTCATGATTCTTTGAAATTCAGAAGGGGCGTTTTTCAAGCCAAAAGGCATAACGTTCCATTCATATTGACCAAAAGGGACAGTGAAGGCAGTTTTGTATCTATCCTTCTCTTTGATCTGGATTTGCCAAAATCCAGATTTCATGTCGAATTTTGAAAATATTTTTGCGTCATGAAGACGTTTGAGAAGGTCCTTTTTGTTAGGAATAGGATATCTAATCCAACAAAGAGCTTGGTTGAGAGGTTTGTAATTAATAACTAATCTGGGAGTTCCCCTTTCTATTTCTGCTTGTTTGTTAACATAAAAGGCAGAGCAAGACCAGGAACTCTTACTTTTGCGAATAAGACCCTTTTTTAAAAGATCATTTATTTCCTTTTGACAAACCAAGAGGAGATCCTGATTCATCTGGATAGGTCTAGCTTTGGTGGGAATTTGCCTTTCATGAAAATCCTTTTCATAAGGAAGTTCCACAACATGACGTTTTCTTTCCCAGAAAGCATTAGGAAGATCAGAACAAATAGTGGATTGTATTTGTTCTAAAAGACTCTTAATTTTGAACTGATTTTCCTTCTTGAGTAATTGGTGATCAATATTTCTAAAAGTAATTTCATCTTTTAAAAAATTGATTTGATTTTCTTTGTAAGAAATTGGATTTAAGTTTCTAACAAAAGGCTTTCTTAAAAACTTAAAAATGATTGGTTGTCCCAAATGCTGGGTTATGATACCTTCTTCAGTTATTTGAAAAGGAAAAAGTGATCTTATGAACGGAGTTCCTAAAATTACTTGATTTTTCAAATCTTTGACAAGAAGAAATGAGGTATCAATTTTGAAATTGTTGTTTTCGATGATAGCTGAAGACAACTTGTAATTGATCCTTAACTTAGTACCATTTGCAGCACTAAGTTGTTCAGAGGTTTTCTCAAAGTATTTTGTTGGGATAAGACCTTCTAAAATACAGTTTGAATCTGCACCTGTGTCAAACAAGGCAACAGTTTCGAGAATAAAATCTTTGATAATAATTTTGACACTTATGTAAAATTTTTGAATTTTTACATAATTGATCAGCCCTAAGAAATCTGAATCCATTTCCTTATCAGTGTCAGGGACACTTGAAGAGGAACTGGTTTCATGATTTTTCCAATGGTCAATAATGGACTGGTGATTGGCCTGTTTTTCTTTCAGTTTATTGACCTCAGCTTTTAGGTTGTTGATCTCATACTGAAGATCTTGGATAGTAACAGGTTTGATACTGGTTTTTTCTAACCTTTTGAAGGTATCCTTGAGATTATACTTATTGGTTACTAAAGGACTTTTGGGAGGTTTAGTCTCAAGAGTAGACTTAAGCTTTTTGAGATACTTTTCCCTTTCCTGGGGGTCAGGAATGGCATTTATGGCTTCAAGGAGAAGATCTTGCTCTTTGGTGAGGACATTGATGCTATTAGAGGAATCAGAATTAGATAAATCATCATCCTGAATTTGATTTATCTTCTCAGAAGGTTGATCCGAGGATTCTCCTGAAGATTGGGCAAGTAAATTGTTAATCTTGCTCTCAATGTCTGAACCAAGATTAAGAACTTTGAGTTTGTTAATAACTCTACAGTTTCTACTAATATGGCCTGGTTTGCCACATTTGAAGCAGATGATGGGGTTTTTATCATTATTCTCATAATGATTTTTGGTAAAACGACCAGTAATCCTTGGCCTTGGTTTCCTATCATGCCTTTCCTTGTAATAGTCAGGTCTAGGTAAGGTGTTGATAGGTTTTGGTTTGGGTTTGGTTTTTTTGATGCAAGGGAGGCCGAATTGTTCACAGAAGGTTCCTAAGTCTCTGCGATTTTGGGCCTTTTCTTTGGATAATTGTTGCTGAATTTTGTCGTCTTGACAAATTTTCAAAGCAACTCTTTGGATGATAGCAATAAGCTGACCATAGCTTAATTGCTGGTAGGGAATATTTCCATTAGGGTCCTGATTGCGAAGCTTATCTCTAACCTTATCACCTAAGGATTTAGGGAGACCTGCAAGGAATTTCTCCTTCCAGAAGGCTTGTTGGCTATCTTCTCTGGTGTAGACTCTTGTAAGGAATGTGTCCTTATACCATCTAAAATCACCGAGGGTTTTGCACCTAAGATTGGACAACAACTCTGCAGATCTATCCTTAATCAAGGAAGGGTCTCCTATAAAGTGTTGGGCAATGGTGAAGATTAAAGTGTTAACTGCATCAGGGATTTGAATCCCTTCTTCAGTGATGGGTTCTCCGCTGGGTTCCCTTTTGATGGCGGTAAGGATAGATTGCTTATCCTCATCATCGAGGTAATTATCCCACCAACCTTTGAGTTGACCACAGAATCCTGCAATGAGGATTTCTACGATCATGTTTTCTGAACAATTGTTAGAAGTTTCATAGGCAGTGGCAACCATAGTCATGTTTTGGAGGATTTTGGTTATGCCATACTCATTTTCTCCATCAATGTTCCACTCATAAACATTGTTGGCACTGAAACTTTTAAAATTGGTTTCCTTTTCTTCTAAGAGAAGGTCAGGAGCAGTGGCCCTAGGGTAGTAAAGCTTGGTTTCCCTACGCCATTTGTTTTTAGGATTGTAAATGATTGGACTGACTCTATTCTTAGGAGAGGCATCTTCTGAATGGTCAGAAGAGGTCTCGTCTATCATATTGATGCTTTTCCTAGGGGTATGAGGAGAAAGCGTATCAGGGATAGTTGTTTTGAGGAGAGCTAAATGCTCATTGATTTTTTCCAAGATTTCATCCTTGGTCTCATCAACTTCCCTTTTGATATGACCTTCTTGCCTGAAGGCTTTAAAGGTCTTGGATATCCTATAGGGATTGAATAGGGGTTTCTCTATCTTAGCAGAAGGACAAGATGACTCAGTTCTAGGGGAGGCATCTTTGTTTCTACTTAATTTGGAATCTCCAAGTGCTTGGAGGTATTTGTTTGTATAGTTGGATTGTTCCATGAGATCTTTGATGTCTCTGGCTGTTATGGGTTCATTGTCAGGCCTAGCTTTAAAAGGGGCAGCCATGACAGGGGCAGATTGGTTTTGAATATTGAGGGTAAAAGGGCCTTTAGGAGGTAATTCAGACTGGACCTTTTGACCATCTTTTAGATGCCATATAGTGATGACATCCACTATTTTCCTTCCAATAATGTCATCTTGGAAGGGATAATTGATATTTTTCTTGATGGTATACGCATGAAACCAATCAAAAAAAGGAATATTGTATTTGACATTTTCAAGGAATTTATAGAACTTTTCCTGAATGGATTTTCTATTCTTCCCTTGATAATGTTTGAAGAACCATTCTCTGTGAAGAGACCATTCTTCAGAATAAAATTCCTTTTTTAGGGAAATTTTATCTATGACAAAAGAAGTTTGATTGTTGATAAGATCTTTGCAAAGATCTTGATTGGTAAGATCTTTACTAAGATCTTGATTGTTATTTTCAGAAAATTGATTTTCTAAAGAAGGCATAGTAATAAAAGACATGAGAGAGTGAGGAAAGCAGTATAAAAGTAACAGAGGTTTTTTCAGAATATTGTATAATTCCTCACCCATAAGCATCATCGCCTTCACTTGGTTTCATTAGAAATATAAATATTAAAATATGAACTAGCAACTACTTTCTAGATTATGCTGGGGATATAAACATGTTTTGTCTAAGGATCATAACAAGGCCAAGTGCAGGATATTAAAACTTGGATAAAAGAATTATTTTCTAATTTATACTTCAGAGAGAAATCCTTTTACTCAGAAAACAACAAGTAAAGTAAATACTGAAATACATTTAATTTAAACCATTTAAATTATATCTTGAGTTTGATTCAGACAGGCAAGTGATCAATAAACAAACTGTTTTCTGTTTTACTTTCTTTTAAACACCAAGATGTTTCCAGAATACAACATCTCTCTGGGCGGCAAGGTAGCTGCTCTATCACTCGCGAGTCTTACGCATTCGTTATGCCGTTCGTCGTTAGCGAGATTTCCAAGTATTCTTTCAAAATCCTATAATGTCAAAAGTAAGTAGAACATGGTTTTGAAAATGTTATAGATGTTCTTGATCAAAAGCAGAGAATACGTTTTCAAAATATAACTCAGGGAAAGTTCAATTTAAACATATGACAACACACTTTAACAAACTGTTTTAAGATCAAAAGTAAATCTTTGTAAAATATAAACACAGATGAATAATTTTCTTATTCAATCACCTTTTATGTTTATGTGTTATAAAATAGTAAGCTGATTGACTATGGGATTTCTCAGACATCTGGTACTGCTCACAACAGACATTGGCCACGTTTGTGAGGCTCCCAGAACATTCTTTGAAAATACACCAGTAAACTGGCCTGAACAAGGCTAGCCATAGTCAAGGAGTATACTAATAGTGCAACACTTAGAAATATTCTAACTTTGAATTAATATCCATAACAGGCACTTATATGATTATGAACAAAATAAGTAACTGCAAAGCATAATCCAGATAAGTAACCAACAGTTCAAAGTTAATATCTACATTCCTACTTCCACCATCTGTGTTTATGTATCTTGATTTAACTCATATATATATATTTATTTGTATGTGCATGTGTTTACAAATCTAATATATAAACCGGTGATAAATAAATAGTGAAAGGAAATTTTTGCTATACTATGTAAATTTGATATAACACGAACATAGACAAGTACAAAGAACATTACGGTTTGGGGAAATGGAGGTCACCCTTATTGTATTGTCAAAGTGATGAACACAACCACGTATTTATAAGGAGTTCACAAAAAGAGGGCTCGTGTTAGGATAACTTCTTATGATATCTAAATTTATATTATTTGAATGGAAAATGTTATTTCACACGAAAGAGAATCCGGGAGTGTCGGGCGTATTACGTGGAGAAAATATGGCCAATGACTTTTTCCTGATAAATGCTAAATATAGTAAACCATTAAATCACATAATTGTAGTATTCAATTTGACATGTTCTCTTTAATCTTAGTCGAGATGTGATTTCCATTAAGAATGAAGTATCAGTCTAGTATCTATTTAAAATGAAGACACGTGATATAGTTGGGGGCTTTCTATACAGGTACAGACCCTAGAAGCTCTGCAACATTGAAATCAAGGGGACTTTACCTATTCATTAAAAATAAGATACCAAATCCTATCAGAATCTCTAGTTCTATGGTTTTGAATGAAGAAAATATGTTAGGTTCCATCCTATATTAAAAGTACTTCAAACACATTATGTTCAATATTAGGTACAGCTTGGCTCTTCATTTCACAAAAAAAATAAAAATACATAGTCTATTTTCAAGATCGTAAATGGAACTCCTTTCAAGACTTCCTATTTGACAGCAAATGCAACATAACCTTCTACCTAAGGGATTCACCAACAGACGAACAAAGAAATAAATGGTAATCTATGACCACACAAGGTTTGATATGTTGCAAGCATTTAATTACTTGCAACTCCAAAAGCATGCATTTTCTAAGAGAGGTAGGTTACATTAGAATACACCATCATGGTAATTCCTATATTGAAGAGCTTTATATTTGGGAATAGAAAAGGAGGCCAACAAATTATCATAAGCTTGACTTGCATGAATAATTAAGTTCACGATCAAAAAGGTCTTGGAAACAAAATACTTGTTTAGAAATAAGATTAAAGTACAAAATGGTTCAATTCTTGCTATAGATTCCCAAATGCAACTCTATTGATCCCTCTGCCTCTCACCCGCACCAAGACACCCCCTTTATCTAAGTTTACCAAAAGACCAAACCAAAGAAATTATAAAGTTACTTGCCATAAGGATACTTTGTCCTGAATTCTTTGAGCAGTTTATACAAAATATGCCACCAGAATCTCGCAGCACAATAAAAAGCCAAGAGCCAACGCATCTACAATGGAGATGCTACAGATAACATGACAAGCGGTGCAATAATGATAGTGGATGATGTTGAGCTTGAACATTGCTAGGTACTTGTTGTGTTTGTGGTTGAAGCTGAAGTTGGTCACCATTTGAATCGAGATCATCCAATAAGCGTCTCACATAAGCAGAAATAGGTGACTCAACCATATTAATTAGCACTTGACATATCCCAGGGAAGTGCTACGTACCTTGCCACATAAACAACATGGTCAAAATTTCAAAATCAAGAAAATGAGCATAATTTTTATTTGTTGTGCAGTTTCAAAAACTAAGGTTTGTAGCTTCACAGATAAAATTTAATAAGCACGCGTCATCTAGAAAAAGTTGATAACATCTTATATAGTCATAATTGGTCAAGTTTATTAGGCCAAAATTATTGCAGCAATTTATTATCTTTGCTCAATACACACTTAATGTCTTCCTTCACCATTCAATACTAAGTAAGAGTTGTGCCATACTATATAGCACAAAATGTCTATTGAATTCATTATATGACACGACAATAATATAGGTTTTTGTAACTACAAGTGGAACAAAAGTAAAGAAAATCATGTCATAAGTTGTTTTTATTTGTTTTCCCAAACAATCTCACAAGTAATTGCGTCAGGATATAAACAAAGATAAGACGATCCAAACAAGCCCTATGTCATCAATGGAAAAAGGAAAAACATACCAAACCCTAAAATATCACTTGACGTAATTACAAAAATATGAAAACCCATATCCATTTAGGCTAGCATAAGGGTAATTCTTTGCATTAATACAGCCTTTTTTGCACTTGCATCGAGGGGCATTAGATCGAACTTTCACATTTTTTGCAACATGTGAGAAGTGATTTGTGTAAAACCACTTAAAATTTCAAAACATCATTGATATACAGATTATAAGTGAGTGATTTCAAACCAAAGCTTCCTCAAATAACACAAGACAACAAATTATAAAAAAAAAGAGAGAGAAGCAATAATATCAAGCCATTGATAGTTACAAAATCAACTCCATGTCTTACCTTTATTTAGTCAAGAAAATCACAGTTGATGAGGATTTATATCAAAATTAACAGTAGAGCAAAGCACAAAAGAGAGGGTGTTGAAATATATGACAACATTGATGATTTTCTTTTGATCAAGCCAGTAATGATGGTCCACAAATCGGGTATTGTCCCTTTCGTCATGGATCTAGCAGTAACAAAACAAGATAGATTAAATAGGAGAAACAGATCAGGAAAAAGATGAAATGAATGACAAAAGATATAGCAATTCATGTACTGATTCCTAACACATTCTCAGAAGCAATTCTATCATTGATCAACTATCTATTTGCAAATCTTATCTATAAATGAGCGATACACCCTACAAATTCGATATAACACAAATAGAGAAACGTACATACAATTTTGGGGAAACGGCGGTGTTGGAAACCCTTGATAGTATTGTCAAAGTGGTCAACAAAACCATGTATTTATAAAGATTTCACGGGACGAAGGCTCGTGTTAGGTCAAGTTTTTATGATATCTATATTTACATTATTAATTTAATTAAACATAAATACATTTTTATAAATAAATCACATAAATTTATTTATTTAGTGCCTTTAAATTGAATTCTAGTCTAAAAAGATAAATAAAAATTGTTCTCATTTATAAATAAAAAATAATCAAAGTTATAACCACATACGCACATATGTGTATCAAAATTAAAAAATTATTTAAACTTTTGTAGTTAATTTCAATAAAAAAATATATTTCTTTTTTTTTTTTATCTTTTTAAAAATTATGTAACTTTTTCCCCTTTTAGCTCAAATGGTTAAAAATGTCAATTTTGAAATATTGATGTAACAATTAAAAAATTGAGAATGCAAATCATTATCATAATATGTCATTTGTTCCGCAGCAAATATTTAGTTAAACCTACTTTGAGTATGAAATGTTTTCCATAGCCTTTGGTTTGTCATTTAATTTCACAAACATCTATGTTTTGAGGTACTTTGGGATACCATGGTCCAAAATATGCAAATTTTGATGTCAATAGAGTACCAGCGAATATTTGAAACGTGAAGCTAATGTTCTCAAATTGGGTGTAACACTTCGAGGCACTTTAGAAGACGGGCACTTCTGTTTCTGTCTTTTTGTTTTTTGATAAGTGAAATAAACCAGCGTAATAGACGGAGGACACAAATTAAATTAAAAAATTAGATACACAATGAACTTTGACTACATAAGTTCAAAGACAGATACAGGGACAGGCAACCATGGTTGTCAGCCCTCCCTCCTTTCAGAATATTTTTTTTAGGTAGTCCCTCCCTTCCTATGTTACATGTTGTATGTTGTCCTTGATACTGTGGTGGGTGCATGACAATCTGATGCACTACATGGTCTGTTGTGGGATGGAAAGGGAGTTTTGATATCCTCATGAGTTGCTTCATTTTTAGATGGATTTTCAAAGGAGATAAGGCAAAACTAAGGATTCTGCTCAATTATAATTTAGTGTAAAACTTTCTTGTGTTCTCTCTTTATTGGAGCTGTTTGTCAAGCACTTTGTCATGACTTTTCTTTTGTTTTGTAATTTAGTGTTCAGGTGTTCTCTATCCTTTCGTTTAGATCTAAACAAGAACTATCAAAGCTATGTAGCTTTGGATTTTGGCGTACCTCTTTCCATTTAGCATCTAGCACATGATTGGGTTTCTTCTCAAACTCTTTATAGAAGGTGTGAGGAGTATGAACCAATGATGCTGAACTAAATGTCATCATAGTGAAATTCTTTGACTTATCAAAAAAAAAATGGTCTCACAAATATTCATTAATATTCTAATTCATTAATATATAAAATATTTTTTCAGACAAAAAAATATATAAAATCTAATAACTATGAAATTTGATACAAAATATTAGATGTTAAATAATGAGAATATAAACGTAATATCAAACACACAGAGAAAATAGAGTGAAGAAAGAACAACATCTGACAACAATCCATCCTAGAGACAAATCAAAGGAAAATTAAGGGACCAATTTTAGATAGCTAGATCAAAAAGAGACGGAATTTTCCCTAGAACGAGTACTATAGCGGTCAATTTTTTGTGCCAATTTCTTATTTTGCTAAAAATTCTTCTTTTGCGTCTTGGACACAACCGGTTCAAAATTGTCAACGTGCGCAAAAGTTTGTTGGGTATCAGTAGCCATGGGATCATCATCATCATCATCTAAAACATCCCCCTCAATATTCTCATGTCAGATGCAATCACTAGGCTAAAAGTAGCAGTTGATGTACCAATTCCTATCACATCCTCGTAATCAATTCACTCATTCAGGTATTTATGTGTTTACAAATCTTATACTCAAACGAGTGATAAAGAAATAGTGAAAGGGGATTATCGCTACACTCTGCAAATTCAATATAACATGAGCAGAGAAACGAACATATATAGAACATTACAGTTTTGGGGAAACGACGGCCATTCTTGATAGTATTGTCAAAGTTATGAACATAACCATGTATCTATAAGGAGATCACAAGATGAGGGCTCATGTTAGGTTAACGTTTTACAATATCGGAATTTATATTATTTGAATTAAAGATAAATATAATTTTTATAAAAAAATCACCTAAAATTATTTATTTGTTGCATGCATTTAAAGTGAATTTTATTTTAGAAGATAAATGAAAATTTGTACTCGTATATAGAAAAAAAATAAAAATTATAACCATATACACACACACATATATATATATGTGTATTAAAAGTAATAAATAATTTAAATTTTCAAATTAAATTTCAAAATTTCTTTCTTTTTTCACATATAGCTGGTAGTGGGAATGCATTGAGCATGTACTTGAGTCCCAGAGTACATGGTTCGATTCCCATGGAAGGCGAAAACTCTACATGGGGGGTAAAGAAGGTCATAATGTGCAGTGCTGGGGTAGCCTACTAAGAAAGAAAAGGGACAGGCTGTTACATTTTTAACTCTTGTCTACACACCTGGTTTGATAATATATGACAATCTCTATCTATGCTTGAATTGGAAAATGTAGAACACGCTAACCATTAAGGAAATTGCATTGCTGGAATTTGGTGACGTAATCTAATGGCAGACGTGGTACACCTTTTTCTTAAATATGTTTGTAGGACAAACCTTCGAGAAATAAAAAGTAGGTTTAAATATGTATTTAGTCCCTGCAAATGTCCTTGTTTTTCGATTTAGTCCCTGCAAATTTTTTTTTAAAAATACGTCCCTGCAAAATAACTTTTTTTTAAATATGCCCTTCCGAAAGTTAGAATTTTAAATACGTCCCTGCAAAATAACTTTTTTTTAAATACGTCCCTGCAAAATAACCTTTTTTTTGACATACGTCCCAACAAAAAAAAAAGTGTGGTATTTTGCAGGGACGTATTTAAAAAAAAAAATTATTTTGTAGGGACATATTTAAAAAAAAAAACTATTTTGCAGGGACGTTTTTAAAAATTTTATTTTGTAGGGACGTATTTAAAAAAAAAGTTATTTTGCAGGGACGTATTTAAAAAAAAATTGCAGGGACTAAATCGAAAAACAGGGACATTTGCAGGGACTAAATACATATTTAAACCTAAAAAGTATTACATGATATTATCTGTTAAAAGCGGGAGACAAAAATTATCAAATATATTCATCCAAACATCAAAAAACTTCTCTTCTATTTCTTTCTTTCTTTCTTATTTCTCTCTCTTATATTTCTTCGAACATCCAAACAATGTGTTAGTGCTTGTACAATTGAAGAACGAATAAAAAAGGAGAGAGAATAATCAAAGAACAAATAAAAAAAAGGGAGGGAATAAGATCCCAAAATTTTCTATCAATTAAAGTAAGAGACCAAAATTTTCTATCAATTAAAAGCAAGAGACAAAAACTAGGAAGAATTGGTATGAAGATTGAAGCATGGTTACCGACCAAAATTGTTTGTCAGGCAGTCATGGTTCACACCTTTGAACTTTACCAATGTTTTACATGAATTTACCAAGATAAATTCTATAAAAATATATATCAATTTAAAATCGAAAGAAACAAAAAGTATTACATTCAAATTTGCTTTAGAGGATGATGATTGATGAAAACCTTTTTTATATAGAATTTATTTTCTGAAAATTATGAAAAATGCAAGCCAGAATGATTTAACAGTTTGAAATCCCCCAAATAAAAACTATCTAGGGTCATGAGAAATGAAAATTCTACATTTATGCTATAATTGAGCCATTGGGGAGTAAAAATATTGCAAAGTTTATATTTTCAGTTTAAGAGTGCAGCAACGTCCCTAAATTACAATGAGATTAGCATATGGTGCAGATTCTTGCATTGAAAATGGGGGAAAGAAGAATAGATACTAATAAATTGTGGAAAACAAACTGACCATAGCCATGGCTATGATTGTGTGAACAAAAAAAAAAGCCATGGCTATGATGGTAAAACGCGGCGCTCTCGTTTGAGACCTGATCAAGCAATGGAAAGCAAACAACGAATCTTGTTTACACCAACCAAATGTTATAGACTTCGTAAAACGATTGGTGAAACAGACTTCCAGGTCTTGTTAGGCTTTCAAAAAGGCTAAATCAGACCTCAAAAATTGGTATATTACAGACCACATGCCAGACTCAAACATAACATTTTCAACGTAAGTTAGACTCAAGCCCTGTAAAGCTCAACTCGACTCAGCCTGTTCTCATCCCTATAAAACACACTTCCACCAGATTACTAAAAAGGTAGGATAGGGAAACAACAAAAATCAAGAGAGGGAATGCGGTACAGCCTCTCATCGTTGGGAACTAAATGCTCTCCCACTCCAAGGGGTTCCTGAGGGTGAGCGGGAGGAGCGACCGCACATGGCCACGAAATTTCGGGGGCACCAAAAAGAATTTTATATGATACGCGCGCGTGCGCGCGCGCGCACACACACACACAGATATATATATATATATATATATATATATATATATATATATATATATATATATATATATATATATTACATGTTTGGTTGACAAATACATGTATAACTATTTTTGCTATAATTAATTCTAATGAACTTTTGGTTTGAACTTTTCAAAGTTGGTGTAAACTTTGACACTTATTCCATAATAACTTATCTTACTTGAGGTGGTATTAAAACAATGAATTTTAATATATATATATATATATATATATATATATATATACATATATATATATATATATATGACTTATAAAAATAGGACACCACAGTCAAATTTCACACAGGGTACACAAAATCTCGGGCACGACCCTGAGTCTGACACGCCCGCCTTTTGGCAGTTCTTTAAGGATAATTTTGTAATGGTGAGATGAATTTTAAGGGTAAAATAGGAACAAAAAGTGACACACTAACGTTACAGCTTTCACACCTTTTTACTTTATATTTATAGTTACACATTATGTCGGTTTACAATATAAAAGTATCAAATAAAGGCTTACAGTGAGAAAAATATATTAGTGTATTTCTTCCAAAACAAACCCAACAAGTAGATTGGCGTTGAAGAAATTTTAAATCATGAAGTTTGTATACCATTGTATTTTGGAATAAATTTTATAATTCATCGACGGATGGAGGGGATAGAAGGAATTGAGCGTCCAGATCGTTATACATTGTTAGAATATACATGAGAATATACATATAGAGACTAACAGTGTCAAAAGACAAACGTTCAATTTCCTAAATCCCCTCTATCTGTCAATGGATGATAAAATCCAAGCCAAAATATAATAGTATATAAACTCATGTTTTATAATATTATGTCTAGATTCGCTAACAAATGATTTGGTGTTTTTATGCAATTTTTGATAAAGGATAGAGATAAAACTTATTAAAAAAATGATATATCTTGATAACTTTACCTTTTTCCCATCTTCCATTGTTGTGTTGCTGCGGTATAATCTCCCAAACACTCTCATCGCACTCTTTTTTGAGGTTTCGACTTTGCAATTGATGGACTTCCATTCTAAATGCACAATAACTCACAAGTATGAGAAGTAGTATATTAAACATAAAAAGGATTTTGGTAAAAAAAATCAAAACAATAAATTCGATAATCCATGATTAGATTCAATTAGAATTTAATATTAAGTTTGGGATCTCAATAATAATCCAAAAGTATATACATTATTAGGCAATGGATTATAGGTAAAGGTGGTATAGTCGTTAGCCATCTGAGTATAGGATATGGTATAGATGTTAGACTCATCAGCCAATTTATAGGAAATAGGGGTTGTAGCAATTGCTCCATTAATTATTAGTGGAGTTTCATGGGGAATTTGCTGAATCTGATCACATAAACAAAGCAAATGAATTACTTATTAAAAACAAAACATATATAATTAAAATATGAGTTGCAATGAAAAAAAACTCAATTATTGTAAACCTCATCAAGCAAAGCATATCTTCATGACCACCTTATTTCCCCATTGCTGATATAACGGGACATGAAGATCCTGAGTTGAAAATCTGATGAGATTATTATTCCCTAGGTTGGTAGTAGGGGTGTTCGCGGTGCGGTTTGGTTCGATTTTGAGACAAAAAGTGAACCAAACCGCAAGGTAAAATTACATGCGGTTTGGTTTGGTTCGGTTGGCTTCCTAAAATAAAACAAAACCAAACCAAACCAATGCGGTTTGGATTGGTTCGGTTGGTTCGGTTTTTTCCAAGACAAAACATAATTTAAAATGAAGTTAAATTAACTAACATAAGAAATGACTAACATAAATCTTTAAGAAAAAATCTACTCAAATATATGTAGCATATAAACATACAACTATCCAATCAAATGTCGATATCAACTACTTCCCCCTTCTTGGGGATATTTAATAGGCTTGAACACCATTCATAGAATAAGCAACGACTACCACCTCCGGAACATCTTAATAAACATCTGACATCTTCCTCGGTAGAAAATCGAAGACCTTAGGTCAGGGGTTGCAAAAAAATTTCAATTTCAAGATTGTTGTTTCACAGGATTGTTGCTATGGCATCCTATATAGACAATATGTGCTCGTTGACAGACTCTAAAATGAAGAAATGATGACAAAGAATAGAGTGGCAGCTTACGAAAAATGAGGAAGCAAACATAAGTTGTACCCAATAACAACTTTTATTTAATTAAATTAGACCACAAATTTCCTCAATATTTCGTTAAATCTATCTTTAAAATAATATAGATTTTTATAATTACAAGGGGTTAAATATAATTCTGGTCCCTATAAAATTAAGGGCATTTTTGTTTTAGTCTCTCCAAAATTTTCACATATTTTTTATCCCCTAAGATTTTTCATCATTTTTAGTCTCTCATGACTTTTAATAGCACTTAAAAGCGTTATAAGAGGTCCAAAAAAGGCGATATTAAAAGTCCTGAGGGATTAAAATTGATGAAAATCAAACTTTGGGAACCAAATATGTGAAAAAAGTTTAGGAACTAAAACCAAAAAAAACTCAAATTTTATAAACACCACAAACATATTTAGCCAAATTACAAGTGGAACAAAGAGTAAAGAGATCATATCACTTGGTATGATTCTTGGTCTCAAACGAAATGCAAACGGAGGAATAAATATTTATAATTCATAAACTGAGGTTACAATAATTAACTCAAGTTAGATCTATAACTCTATGCCTACAATTTCAAGAAGAAAAACATACAAAAATCTAAAATATCACTCGACACAATTACAAGTATATGAAAGCTCGTATCCACGTCAATTACAAGGTGGAAGTTTTTGCATTTCTACAACTTTCTAGGGGTATGGGATGGAATTTTCACATTTCTTGCAACATGTGGGAAATGATTTATGAAAACCACTTCAAATTTCAAAACATCATTGATGCATATTATAAGTGAGTGATTTCAGACCAACACTTCCACAAATAAAACAAGAGAACAAATTAAAATAAAGGAGGAGAACCATCAATATCAAGCAATTGAAAGTTATAAAATAAACTCTATTTTGTGTATTGACTTACCTTTATTAATCAATGAAATCACAGTTGTTGGAGATTCATATCAAGCCAGTAATGATAATCCATAAACAGAGTATTGTTGCCTCCTTCTTGGATCTAACGACAACAAAACAAGATAGATTAAATAGATGAAACGAAACAAAAAAATTTTAAATAATCGACAAAAGATGCAGCGGTTGATGTACCAATTCTTACCACATCCTCATAATCAATTCAATCGTTCAAGTATATATGTGTTTGCAAATCTTATACACAAACGAGTGATAAATAAATAGTGAAAGGAAATTTTCGTTGCACTCCGCAAATTCGATATAACGCAAACAGAGAAAGGTGCATAGAACATTACAGATTTGGGGAAACTACGGCCGCCCTTGATAGTATTGTCAAAATGATGAACAACCACGTATTTATAAGGAATCTACAAGAAGAGGGTTCGTGTTAGGTTAACTTTTTACAATATCTAAATTTATATTATTTGAATTAAAGATAAATATACTTTATATAAAAAGAATCACAAAAGATTTTTTTTTATTTAATGCCTTTAAAGTGAATTCTAGTCTAAAAAGATAAATAGAAAATCGTACACATACATGAAAAAAAAATCAAAATTTTCAATTATAACCATATATATATATATATATATATATATATATATATATATATATATATATTAAAGTTAATAAGTGATTTAAACTAGTATGTATCACCCGTGCCAGCACGGGTATACATCTCATTGTAACTTAAATTTTTTAGTTTTTTTAGGAGAAAAAATAGTCAGTTTGATATTTTAGTGTGTTATCTGACGTAAAAAATTGTTTGTACATAACGGTGAATAAACCTATTATGAATTATATTATAATATATATATATGTATATGTATATATATATATATATAATTAACACCAGAAGGGGTGGTATAGCGTTAGGTTCATCAGAAGGAATTGTGAGGCTAAGATAAGAAAAGAAGTAAAAAATTTCTGACTTTTAGATTTATCTTAAGCGGCTACTTTAACTGCATGAAAGTTGTTTTGTAAAATGGAGTATGTTATTGGAGAATTAATTTGAATTATAATGGAGTATGTTTTTTATATACTAATTGAATTTTTGTAAAATGGAGTATGTTATTGGAGAATTAATTTGTTGTGAGAACAAGTGTTTTCTTATTGGAAATCATTTGGACATTATATTTTAAGTATTTTTTTTACTGTCGAGTTAATCTTTGTAAAGTCATATTAGCAATTTGATTAGAGTAAAAGTTTTAATAAATTCCAATTTATAAATTTAAAAATCAGTAAAGTCTTTTACTAATGAAAAATATTGGGATTTTAAAATTTGTTATTATGTTACTAAACAATATAGTTATGGAAAGAAATATAAAATACAAAATTGATATAAGATAATGTAATTTAGATATTTAGTTATATGAAAGGGTTCATAAACGGTTGTATTCACCACCCCAATTTTGCGCATTAGTTTGTGCGTGGAATGTGGTAGAGAAAATCAACTCAATTCAAAGATTTCCTAAAGAGTCCATGGATTAGGAACTTTTAGTCCCAAACTATAATTTTGCACTTCCCATGAAATGAAACCTTAACACTTTAAGTGGACCATCTTGGAGAATTTGGGCATTACCACAAAAATAAAGTTTCCTCCCAAATGGCCCATTAACCCTCACAATTTTCTAAGAAAAATGTAAAGACCTTTTCATTAAAGCCTCATTTGGCATGTTCATATATATACAAAATACAATAAAATAATCCACTCCCAACTCTCCCCATCATCCAAATATATTGCTTCACAATCATTATTGCACCCAAAATGGTAACTCATCACACTTCTTTTCTTCTCTAATTGTTGAAAGCGTTGGTGATGCTTGTGTAATGTTAGAAGAGTGTACACTATGGAAAAGGCAACATGCTTGGGATTCATCATTTATAGTCTTAATTCCTTGCATAACAATTGTCTCTTCAAGGCTCTCCAAATTCAAAAGCAAATCCTTGATTATGGGACAAAAATATAGAAAAACAATTAAAACTTGTGTCAAAGGTATACAAATATATGGAATCAAAATTAAAACAAAGCAAAATTTTAAAAGTAATGAAGAAACACTATGTGACAGATCAATTCCTTCAAAATAAGTTGTGTCAAAAAATGTTCCTTCTAAATACTGCAGTTCCTTCCATCAACACAACATTATAAATAGGAAACTAATTGAAATACTTCAAGTATGCAACAATTTGCATCAACATAATATTATTAAATAAGACATGAATTGACTAAAGAAGGATGTAACTTCTTCCATCGTTCTTACTTAAAAATGGCCAATTTGCTTGTGTCGTGAGCTGTTTCCCAATATTTCAGCACAATATTTCAAGGTACCTTGTCATAACCCAATCTCAAAGCATGCGAAGATATATGGAAATTGAAACATTCTTATTATACCGCAACCCCCAAAAGTAGAAGCATAACTAACCCATTTTATAATATTCACAAACATGAGGGTCAATGCTTTTTCTCTCTCGATGGAAACTAATTTAAACAGAAGTATGAGGATCACAATACCAGCAAACAGAAGTATGAAGATTTTTTTCCCCGTGTGATCTTCAACTATAACATCAATGTCGTAACAATAAAAAAAACTATAAGTGAAAGGAACAAATCGGTGAAATTACTTGATGATCAATTAGGAACATTATGTTTAGCCTTGACGATGCCAATGATATGCGCCATCACAAACATACGGGGCTTCCTGAAACTTTCGATGTTAGTGTGCAGAATTTTGATTGCATAAACAATAATGTTGATATATTCGTATCGCTTAAGGAAATCATCAAAAAATGATACAGGAAGATCCATTATACAAAGCTATTCAACTGATGGGAATTGTATGTTTCTCCGAATTAAGTCTTCAAATGATGGTATAAACTCGTATATTTTTGAAACACCTTCGTATTGTTTTTTCGCGATTTTATGGTTCAAATCATCATGAATTGTGAGGTTAATATTTTAATGGAGAAAAGCCATATATGTCCAGCCACATTTTTACTGGCTGCTGTCATCCACAATTCTAGGATGTTGTTTGATATTGTTTTCGCAAGTAATAATACCATTAATGAGTCATTATAACATATTATTGAATTTCTGATTATTACTATACATAGGCAACCGAAATTTTGGTTAGATTATGTAACAATTTTTACCAGCCGTCCAGATTGTATACAATTGTGTTGACTTGCGTTTTTTCCAATAAAAATGGTAGCCGAAATTTTATGTATTAATAGCCGTACAGATCGCGACTAATATGTAACTTTGATCCATAGCCGTTCAGATTAGATTGGTGGATGACATGGACGCCACCTATTTATTTTAGAATGCGCGTGGCATTTTGAAGATGTCTAGGTGGATGGCTTATGTGGACAAACTCCTGATTTAATATACTTATGATTATGATTTCCATAGTGAATTTCAATAAATAAAAAAATGTTTCTTTTTTTATCTTATATGTATCTCTTCTCTTTGTATTGTTTTTTTTCAACTCTTGTCTACACACTTGGTTTGATAACATGAGAGTGAGACAATCTCTATCTATGGTTGAATTGGAAAATGTAGAACACGCTAAGCATTTAGAAATTTGCATTGCTGGAATTTGGTGAAGCAATTTGGTGGCAATGGTATACCTTTCTTAACTACATACACCTTTCTTAATTACATATGTAGGACAAACCTTCAAGATTTTTGTTTATAGATAAAACTTTTTTTTTTGAGTATGGTATAGATAACACTATTTTTATATAATTATTTTGATATAATTATTTGGCTAAATCAACCAAAAATATATTTGGCTATAATTTACTATGTGAAAAACAAAATGAAAAAACGAACAAAAAATTAGCATAAACCGGGTGCTAAGCCCTAAACAAAACACGAACTAAATAGGAACAAGTTTAGGAATAGATTCCCTACAACATCAGAAAGCAATAACGATCCTTTGGAAGTATTACACTGCTCATAAAACATTAAATCATCAGCTTGACAGCACCAAATTGCGTCCATTTTCCGTACCCAAGATTACCTGACAAGCCATATTGGCATCTACCTGCATCACCACCCTACTCTAACCCTTAAAGCGAACAAGCTGCAAGCCCATGAAAACACCTCAAAGCTCAGCAACAAAAGGGTCATAAACCAATATATTTAGAA
Source organism: Astragalus glycyphyllos (assembly GCA_963573325.1). NCBI lineage: Eukaryota > Viridiplantae > Streptophyta > Magnoliopsida > Fabales > Fabaceae > Astragalus > Astragalus glycyphyllos. Next base: position 3,648,222 of record OY754313.1, on the reverse strand, counting down.
AAACATGCGAGCCAAGCACCATTAGAATTTCTCATTAGACCACCACAACTAGCAACCATCATTAGGAGGATCCCACTTAACACTACCACGCTTCATAACACGATCTTTTTCTTTTGATGTAATCATAACATGATCTTTCACTGGCCCAAGAGCAACCAAATATGAAATTGTTTGACTAATTACGCTATAATTACAATAAAATCGATTATAACATCAACATTAGGAAGAATTAATACAAGATTACTTTTAAATCAATTTAATTAAAATCAAATAATTAATTAATACAAGAAATAAATAAAAAATATTACATGAAATGATTACTCACATCACCATCACATTTCTCTACGTAACCAACATGTCTTTGACATTGCATATTAAAAGGGCAAAATAGTCCAAAAAAACGTGTTCTAAAATAATCATTTGTTCTTTCCAATAATTCTTTCACATGTGCTTTCAACTTTTTGTTGTTCCCTTTCACATGTTTAATATTCAATCATATGTACAAGAGTTCTTGAGGGATATTGGAGCACCAAGCTTTTTGGGATCCAAAGTGATGGAACATTCAATTCTCTTGTAGTATTTGGGCTTCACCAATTTTCCAAGAACATAAGCTCTTGATCTAAGCACAAAGCTGAGGTTCAATGGCACAGGCACTGTGGGCATACCAGTTGTGCTGCTAAGACTAGCACCACTTCCATATAACGGGATTTTGTTACCCATCACTGCCACACTCACCAACCTTTTACTCTTCCTAGATTGATAAAACTTCTTCATCTGCAATAATCAATTCCAAGACATAAACAACATTAGAAAAAACAAAAAAACATTCATTTACCTTGCGGAAGCACTGACATAGGTCACAACACAGACACATAGACACCAATAATAATTTGAAAAATACAAGTGACTGAAATGTCGATGTCCAACACACACACGTCAAATGTACCTTGCTATCTACAAAGCACCGACACTGAACACGACAATGACACATAACACCAATAATATTTTGAAAAATAGAAGCGATTGAAGTGTCGATGTCTGACACGAACACATAGGTCGAACTGAATGTCTTCCATATAAAGTGTCGGTGCTATATAGCTTGCAATTAAGTAGTTAATCAACTAGGTAAGTAGGGTGTGTGTGACACTTACATTTCCTGAAGCAATCACAATGTCTGAATAGGAGAGCTCCAAGGGTGTAGATGTAACATGGACGCCAAAGAATGTGCCAGTGTTGCGGTATGTGAATTTCAAAGTGGAATTCATTGTTATCATATCAGTGGCAACTCCTGTGGAATCTGAACCAGCTTGGACCCTTAAATGATCAAACTTTATGCTCTGCAAAATGCAAAATTTATCAAAACTTCAACCTAAAAATGCAAAATAGATCAAGACAAAGTTCAGATTTAGCCCTAAAACTGGAAAATTGATCATAACCCGGTTCAATATTCATCCTAAAAATGCAAAACTGATCATGACCCAGTTCATATTTCAACCTAAAAATGCAAAACTGATCAACACCCAGTTCAGATTTACCCCTATAAATGAAAAATTGATCAAGACCCAGTTGCAATTTCAACCTAGAAAGGAAAAATTGATTATGACCCAGTTCAAATTGCAGCCTAAAACAGCAAAATGGATCAAAATACAGTTCATATTTCAACCTAGAATTTAAAAATTGACTATGACCCAGTTCAAATTGCAGTCTAAAAAAGCAAAAAGGATCAAAACCATGTTCATATTTCAACCTAGAAATGAAAAATTGATTATGACCCAGTTCAAATTGCAACCTTAAAAAACAAAATTGATCAATATACCCAGATCAGATTCCATCCTAAAAATGAAAATTTGATCAACACCCAATTCCAATATCATCATAAAAAGCTCAAAACAAGGATCAAATCCAAACCTTGATAGTAATCTTAGGCTTCATAGGTCTGCTAGCTCCCCAAAGGATGAGAGAGAAAAGAGTAAACAGAAGAAGAAAACCCAAAACAAAAGCAAGAAAGTAACAACGACGAGGAAGGGTATTTCGATCTTCCCCTTGAAGAAGTCCTTCTTCTTCAATAACATCGATTTGCTTCCATGGCTTAAGGTTATTATGGTCTTTCTTACGTTGTGGAGCAGAGAAGCGTGTAGATGAAGAAGAGTGAGGAGGTGAAGCATTTGGACTAAGAACAGGTGTGGAATGAAATGAAGTAGTGACGGTTTTTTCACCGTCGTGAGAATCTCTTGATGGACTTTGAACATAGTAAAGTGGTCGACGAGGTGGAGATCTTGCAGGTGATGATGCATCAAGACTTGTAACCTCTGAATCTGTCTTAGCATGCATTTTTTTTTTCTTCTCTTCTTTGATAATGAATCAATGAAGTTTATGTCTAATGAAGTTGAAGACTATGAAACTATTCAAGGAATTATTGTGCAACTCTAACCTAGACAACTTGAGATTTTGTTATATGTTGTTGGTTGAGATTTGTGTCTTTTAATTACTCCCTCTATCAAATTAACTGTCATTTAAGGTTATTTAAAGTTATGCGCGTTTTTAAGAAAATGATTGTATATGTTATTTTTTTATATTTAAAAATTATGGAATGACTAAAGTATTCATAGATTATTATTATGAAGAGAGAGAAATGGAAAAGTTGGAAATACAAATAAAAGTAAGGGTATTATTAAAAAATAGTAATAAATATTGCATTGAAATTCTAAAGTGACAAATAATTTAGGACAAAGAAAAGTAGGAAAGAGGATACTTAAATTAAAACAGAGGGAGTATGTGATTTGAAGAGTGGAAGAATCTATGTACAACTGGAGATTTGAGTTTGATAGTGACCTTTTTGTGAAAGACAGACAGGTGCCGACGGTGTGTGATGACTGATAAACAAGTCATTTTTATTATATTCTATAAAAAGTCTTTTTAAGTTTTTTTATTATGGCTACTAATATTTCAACATTAAAATAAAGACACGGGATATGAATGTTTGCTATGCGGATTAGTTCAGTTTTAGGCAAAAAAGTGAATCGAACTGTAAGGTTAAAATAGATGTAGTTTGATTTGGTTCGGTTGGCTTTCAAAAAATAAACCAAATCAATACGATTTGGATTGTTTCGGTTAATTCGGTTTTTGACAAGACAAAACACAATTATAAATCTAAAGTTTAAAACAAAAATAGACTCATCATGTTTTAGATACATTGCATCAAGAAAAACAACAAACTAAAAATAGATTCATATCAAATTTTATATACATTGCATCATCAACAACAACAGTAAGCATCATCAACAACAATGTAAAGTAAAAATAGGCTCATCAGATAATAAAGTTGACTAACATTCATGAGAATCACTACAATAAAGTTACAATTGGAAAAAAATTAGTAACTATAAGAACTAAAATAAGTCTTTTCAATGTTGAAAAATGTGATTTACTCACATGTAATTATTTGTTGTTCTTAAAAAACAAAAAAATTATTTGTTGTTCTAACAGGTAGAGGTGGCAATTTCTACCCGCAAGTGGGGATCCCCGTGGGGATTGCCCCGTTTAGGGCCCCGTGGGCGGGGAATTTTCCCCCGTTGGGATGGGGATGGGGGAGAAAATCCCCCCGCAGTCAATTCGGGGATGGGGATGGGTCTATATCCCCCGCCACGCGGGGAGCCCGCCCCCGAATACATTACATAAATGTTTATATTATAGATATATATTATATTCTGAGTAATAGATTTTTTAGTCTTTTATTGTGTTTTTAAATAAAAATACAAATAAAGTATTAAATTGTGCTAAGTTTTATATTTTTATTCTTACCTTTATACTTTTTAAATATTAAAATATCAAGGTAAAACTAAATTTTATACATTTTTTGCAGTTTTATTACATTTTAATTTTAATTTTTGCTAACTTTAAATAAATTTTTGGGATCCCCGCGGGGACCGTGGGGATCCGCGGGGATGGGGATGGGGATGGGGATGGGGGAGGAAAACTCCCCGAAGCGGGGAATGGAGATGGGGATGGGGGAGAATATGGGAGGCGGGACGGGGAGCGGTAGAGTACTCCCCGCCCCCGCCCTGCCCCATTGCCATCCCTACTAACAGGTGTCGCTAGCCATAATAATAAAAGGTAGAAAATACTGTCAATATGATTCTAACATTGCAATTCGAGCCCAATAAGGAAATAAGTAGGCAGAATCATATTGACAATTCGAGCCCATTGTATTGTATATTAGAATTTGCGGTTTGATTTAGTTTGGTTCGGTTTGTGTAATCAAAACTGCAGACCGAACCGAACCGTGTGATGCAGTAATAAAAAACCGAACAGAATCAACAGAAAGTGGTTTTTTGTAGTTTTCGGTTTTCTATTGGTTTGATTTGATTTTGAACACCCACCCCTACACTATACCACGATGCTTTGAGAAACTATATAAAGAAAATGTTGAGTAAATAGAAGATAGAAATAGAAACATATATAGGCTCACAAGTAAAATCAGGCTTTGCCTTGCTTGGGTGAGGAAACACCCCAAATGGTTTATTGTTATCAATTTTTTCTAAAACTATTCACCATTAGATCAAGGAATCTACCAATTCTTACATTGATGATATATTTGTATCCTACCTCCCACCACTTTAAAATTGGGACCCATTAATTTAGTGAGCCTATATGAATTTTAACTAATCATAGAATAAGTGTTAAGGAAAGTGCGCAAAAAAGAGTGTTGTTAGTATTTCTCTTGGGTTAAACCTAGTTTGATACCATGTCATGAAAAGCAAATAAATAAAATTATGGGGACAAATTAATTCCTGATTCACAAAGGATTCATTCCTTATTCACAAGAACAACCACAAACACAGTTACTATCATGATTTACAGATCTAGTGCGAGTTAAGTCTCTGAAACACTAATTTTTTTCTGTGTGTGGCCATTACGGTGACTTGAGTGAAATTGTCCACTTGTAGTAATTTAAGTAGGGAACAGTGCAGGAATTAACTGTTTTCGCTTACACGAGACATGAAATGCAATTCAATCTTTACTAATATGTGCCCTCAATATAACTCATAATAGGCTCTCACAAGGCCGTCTGAAAGGGTAAACTAAAATACATGCAACTTTACCCCATGAATGGTCAAGTTTTTGCGCCTAAAATACAGAGATGACGACATGGTTCATCATGTACCATAAAATAACTAAAGAACAATAAAAAAAACAAGTTATGTTTTCACATCTAGAAGCATTGATACCGACACGAACACGTAAACATTGATAATAACTTGAGAAAATAGAAGTAATTGAAGTGTCAGTGTCTGACACGATACATGTTGGATACTAAACACGTCTTCAACCTGAAATGTCTGTGCTACATAGATTAACATGGAAACTAGATGTTGCAATAGGCAATGAACCTCAATGACTTCTGTATAAGTTAATTACACTGGTACATGTTGCTAGCCATAATGTTGTGGTTTTATGCATCAAAAATATGACTGTCAGTCAGCAATAAACCACCCTACATACACCCCTGAAAAACATTAAATAGGCTTCAGAGAAACAGTGACAACTTTTTTAGAAAATATCCATGCTTATTTAAACTATCCCGATACCAGATAGTTTGTACAGAAACCTGGATCAGGTATCAAAAGTTACTTGACTAATGATTGCAGCTACATCATTTTACAACCATCCACAGAGAAAAACAAATTATGCGGTGGATTCGCCTTCCCTTGCGATCAATTCCTGTAACATCATAGAATCATATGGTTATATTCTGCAACCTCATCCAATCATCTCAAAACATACAGTAAAAGAATGAACACGAGCAATCTAAAACTTCAATTAAGGCCAGAAAAAGTAAACAGAGTCAGAATACAGCTAAGTAACCTTTGGAATCACTTATTCTGAAAGTAACTAACAAGGTAAGCTTGATATAAACCAATTCAAGAAAGCCTGAAATATGATTTGAGATTTATTCAATAACCGTGTACTACGCTGATATACTTTTAACAGCCACATGATTAGAGCTGTCAAACTGGATCCGCCTGGGCCAATGAGCCAAAATGCAAAAGTGGGCTGGGCCAACCCAATTATCTAGTGGGCTGTGTTTTTTTAGCCCAGTGTAGCCCAAAATACCAGGGCAGTAGGCCAGTCCGGCATAGCCAACTTTTAGCAAAAGAAACAAAAAAAAATGTTCAAAAAGCATTAAAAAACGAGTCCAATCTGGCGCATGGGCCGCAACCCAGTTTTTCTGGGTCTCTATTTAGAGAAACAAATTTGATATCTGTACACATGATTATCATGATATGAGAATCATGGCTTCATATGGCATGTCAAACTCTAGATTTATCAATTTATATAACCCTATTTATACCATATATATTGGAAATACATCACCATTAAAATTAGCAAGGTCTAATTTTCTTGAAAACTAAATTTCAATATCTGGTTATACCCCACAACACAAAACAAGTACCCAATTTATGAATATAAACTCTTAATTCAGTTTCATTTTTACTTGTATATCTCAGCACAAGTTTTCCACAGTTCCTCTGTCTCCAAGTAATGCAATAAGTAATATTACTTGGTAGCAGGCTAGCAGCAATTGGACAAAACCGAATATACTAATCAAATGGAAGCCAAGTGAATAACATCAGCTTGTGATATAAATAAAACTTAAAACACCTTAAAATGGGATGACTAGATGAGGAAGTCAGATTCGATAGGGACTTTACCAATTTTGTAGCAGCAATTGTAGAACGCTGCCTTTCCTTTTTCAGACGATTGCACTCACCACACCAGCTGGAGAAATCTTTTTGATACCGTTTCATCTCTCTAAAGACAGAACTGCAATGAAATAATGGAAACTTAATCTTCATTGGCCAAGGGAAAAAAATTAACAGAATATAATTTTAAATTAATTATGCAACCCGAATATGTGATTCCTTCCACTATACACCCATACAAACAGCATTTGGAAAAAATATCTAATTGTTAAAGGAAAAAGTAGGCAAAGGCACACATCACTATCTCCAGTCAATAATGACGAAGATGTACTTTTAAAGATGCATCAACAGTTTTGTCAAAAATAAGATGTATTAACAGAAAATCATTAGAGGCAAACTAAAGTAGCAATGAAGGCAAACAACAGATGAAATCACCTTCTGCACCACAAAAGAAGGTTGACCCGATGGCCAGATGTTGTAGCTCTAGCACCATGGCGATGTCGACCCCGATGAAGCACAGCTCGTCCAGGGACATGGGAATAATCAAAGATCTCCTGCTTTCAAATAACGTACTCCATAAAAAAAGTGTACAACCACCTATGAGAAATAGCAAGAGGCAATGTTCCATAAATCTCCTTACAAAAAATAATAGACAACTCCATCCGAAAAAAATATGATGCCAAAATGAATGATGGCATCATTTGGACGTGTTTTGACTATCAAAACTAACACATGAAAGGCCAAATGAAAAAACAGAGATATATTCAGATACCCACTTCTCAGTCTAACTTGTAAAATACCCCCGAGGAGCATTATTTTTTCCTATGCAAGTTATTATAAGGGCCCCCAGGTTGTTGACAAAACCAAGATCAGACTTCATCAAGTTCAACATACAGTCCCAAAAACTTTAAATTACATGATTTTTTTCTTAAGTATGTATGCCTTTACTTAGGCAAATAAATATATAGCCACTGAGGTCAATGATTCAATAGTGCCAAAAGGCACGAGACACTATGTTAAAGACACATTTATGGTTTAAGTATTGCCTTATTAGCACGAATAAATTGTCATGTGTTTATAGTGAATCAACATATCCAAGCATTAACACCAATCTAATTTTGTGTTAGGATTTGTCTTCACTAAAGCAAAGAGGGCACTTTAAAGGATAACGTGCAGAATTATAATTCTTGATAATCAATGGTCGAAACTTTAACAACTTCATGACTTGTTATACATGTCTATGTATTTAATTTTATTACAATTTCGATCGTTAATTATCGTTGCATTTCATCCTCTAAAGTGCATACTCTCACTTTAGAGAAGCTAAACATTTTTGTTACCCCACCTCCACGACTTACCTCTGATTGACTTCCTGTATTTACATGTTTCTCGCAGCGCGTGCCTCGAAAATACAATTCCCCTCCAGAAAATTCTTTACCCAAGCAAACATTCAAGGTGACTTCAGAGTCATCCACATGGAAACCTGCAGATATAAGATTCTAAATAGTAAAACATCATGAATGCAGGTATATTAATCAATATATGAATCCAACATCACCAAAATATATGTTATCGATAATGAAGCATTTATGACCTCAATCCAAGCTTTGAATATGAAACTTCAAAAGAAGCATTTAAGTTGTCAATAGTTTTATCAAGGTAAAAGCTGCATAGCAACAATTATACTGTTTTATGGATCGTGTAATAAGAAATTGGCCTCTTCTGCACACATGTCCAGTATTATGCACGTGGCCTATAGGAATTATTGAAAAAACACTCATCAAGCAGATATCTTACCCAAGTCAACATCTCTATCTTTACCATATTCAACAACAAATCCATGATGAGAATCCAGGGTTGATCCACCAACTTCTGCAAAAAAGACTGTATAACAAACAATGAATCAATCAACTGAATACATCTTAAGAGATTTTTTAGAAAATAGCTTCCTAAAATCATAGAATAAATATGTTTAATCAAATCCTCATGAGATAATGTAAATTATGTGGTCTTTATTCACCTCTGGATAAAGGACAAATAAAATCATCCATAAGCTTCTCAAGCATCGTTTCAAGGCCAAAGTCATCAAGTACAGCACCATATCTATTCATTGTATTGGGACGCATGATCCGAAATTTCGCTTCAGTCACCCATTTCTCAAAATTTTCAATCTAGGTAGACCAAAAATAAATTTGAACATATACAAAACATAAGTGTATGCACATGTATTCGTTTACAGCTTCTGATTTGAAAGATGATTTACGGTATATACCATAGGCGATGATAGTTAAAATGATAAAGTACCTCTGATAGTAACAACTCGCAAAAGCTTGGCTGAAAGATTTCAAATACAAAAATGCCTGGAGAGGGCTCAGACGTTATACTTTTAAAGCTTTGCTCTGTATTATCATTAATTGCTTTCAGAAATTCTGGCACAAAGAACGAAGTGGGATTTATTGTGTATAACTCGCGGTGTAGAGGCTGCAAAAAATTGTAAGCTCATGTAAGTTTTGCTAAAAAAGACCACCACCAAGTAGGAGATATAGGGAAAGTTGTCTTCATACTTCATCTGTTCATCATATATGGACTTGGATCCTCTCCTTCCACTCTCCCTACATCTCCCTCCTTCCTCTCTATCTCTCTCTTACTTTCACTCTCTCTCATCCTTTATTTAACATTTCTTAATGATGAGAGAGAGTGAAAGTAAGAGAGAGATAGAGAGGAAGGAGGGAGATTTAGGGAGAATGGAAGGAGAGAATCCAAAGGGATCATATATGTACTATAAATCCACACAAAAAATGGTTTTTTTCCTTTGGAAGAGAGTTTTCTGGCAGCAATTTGAATCGATCACAAAAAGTAATAATCAACCAATTTCTAGATATTCTTCAAACTGAAGGCTGCAAACTTTGTCTCATTTAAGGAGTAGAGTGCACACCAGGGACTTGGAGGAGAGGGCGTTAACCCATGCAATTGTGTTAACAGTATCTATCTATCTATTAGATCGTTGGCATGAAGATATTTTCTGTTGTCCTTTTGATAGAAATCCTTTCCATTGAAGAGAAAACATATTATATCGTTGGCAGACATATAAAGTGATAGGCCAAAATGTCAAACTAATATCGTGGTCATACATAAATTAATATTATGTGTTTATGCCTTTGTATTTAAGAATTTACTTAATGATACATTCTTTCTCTCATCCATAGCTGTCTAGCTAACATTTTCTTACAGTTGAACATCAATGTCAGGCTAACAAAAGCAGTCAGAAAGAATGGTAAAAAAAATATTTGGTTACTACATACCAGATAATTTGCTATTATCTTCTGTCGGTATTCTTTATGCTTCTGCGCCTGCGAAATAGCATTGTGATAGAACTCAGCAATTGAACAGTGTAAAAAGAGAACAAATATAGTATGAAATAGGTATATTAATCTCTGAATCAGTGACTACAGAGAATTAAGTACATAATAAGCATAAAAGAGGAAAATAACAACAAAGTGCAGTAACTCAGAATGAGTACTGTACTCCCACCCAATGGCCTAGCCCAATTCTTGCCTGCTCTCTCCCTTACATCCTTCCCCTTTTATTCTATTCGCTCACACCAAAAGTGTGAACCTCATCACCCTCCCCACTTGCTGACTCAGCATAGTTGGTTACAATTTTCCCTCCACTACTTTGAGATATTTCCCCTTTTACCCTCTCTAGAGTAAACCCTCCCAAACCTATTTGTTTGCCCCAATTCAGCCACACCTATGTTCTCATCAATACTCCCCCCTTCGAAATTCACCTTGTCCTCAAGGTGAAGGTATCGAGATAATAGCAGACTTGACGGTCTTCCTCCCGGATCCCAAATGTTAAAACACAATGACAAAGCTAAGCAAGCTACTGGAGAACGATGACTTCCTCCTGGTTCCCATTGAATGTGTCCAATTTTCTCAGCAATGACCCACCATGACGTCAACGGGTGCAATGCTGCCATCTGCAATGATAGCTTTTCGAACTGCCGCAACTCACCATGGACTAGCACTGCTTCTATTTTAACAATTCTTGGAAAGGCATCTTTCATTTGTGCAAGTCTACATTCGCCTCCAAAAGGCTCACTAGCTGCAATGTAGATATGTATAAGAGAAGTGTTGATAACTTGATCTTGGATTTGTGTTGCTTCTCCGCCAACTCTAGAATTCATGCCTACTAACAGTGTACTTTGATGAACCCTTTTATTTTCTATTTCCTTTGCTTCTTGCAACCATCTCTCCTCATCATTAAATGGTACAGCTATAATAACATGACTCTTAAGCATTTTAGAGCTCATAGAAGCTCCATCATAATCACCAACAAAGTCTATGAGTTGCTGGAAATTGAAAAATACCTCAAGATTTTGATATATTTGATTTCCAGGGACTTCCATTGCATTAGTGTGGGCACTTTCTTGTATGTTCACCTTCACATCTCTTCTAATGCCACTTGGATTCCACCCATCTCTCATCAAGCCACCTGGATCCCACTTATAGACAAGTGGAGGCTTTTCCATGATTGTACTATTAGTGCCACAGCTCCTACCAAACCCCACTAGCAGCATCTTGATTAATATGCCTACTCCTTGGAATAATTTGACAATTTCAATTGAATAATTCTGGTTAATATGGGCAGTAGCTAACTCATTATTGTGCTCATTCCACATTTCTTTCACTTCATCCTTGTCAAACAGATTATAGTCTCCATGTTCTATATTAATTGGAACTGGAACCTTTATATTTTCCCCTTCTTCTTCTTGTAATACCCTTTTACCAAATATGGGAGGTGTAATAATAAATTTGTGTGCCTGGCCCATTGGATTAAAAGTGAGGTCCACTTTCCTTTGGGACCAACTAAACCCAAACAGCTTATTTTCCTTTTCTTTTTTTTCTTTTAACACCCCCCTATTTATATACAGGTGGCCATAGTTTCTAACCTGTAATTGGGCCTGGCCCTTTGACATAGATGAAAAATCCATTCCACCTAGTGACCATTCTGCTTCAGTTTCACGTTGGGAAAGATCTGACCCTTTATCATTTCCTCTTACAACATATTGGGCTGGCTTTAAAAAATGAACGTGGGCCTGACCCAATGGCTTAAGCCTCAAATCCAAACCCGATTCCCTGGAACTCCATTCAGCCGCAACATTCTTCCCTTCTCTTTCTCTATCGCAACTGTTCGCTACAAAAGAGAAAAACGACGCCCCCAATTCACGGGTTCGTCCCTCCGCCTCCACGGTTGTCGTCGCTCCGCCGGCGTTCTTCTCCGGTGGTCACCCCCAGTGCTCATCGTCACGGAGCTTCTCGTCGCTCCCTCTCGTCTTCTCTTCTCCTTCACACGAACCAGTCAAGAGAGAGAAAATACCTTCTCGCATATCACGATCTGGAACAACCACGTCTGCCGTTGCTTCGCCGGCGTTCTCCTCCGGTGGTGGTGGTTCTTTGTCAGATGCACGGTCCCTTCCCCAATCAATCCTGCTCTTCGTTTCTTCTTCGTCTGGGTAAGTGTCGTACAAGGGAACGGTGAAAGATCTCACAACATCATATAGAGGGTGGGATTCCCCCACCTTCGTCTCAAACGTGTCTCCACCTGGTTCCTTATCGAATGTGCAGTCCTTCTCCCTTCCTTCCCAATCGTTCCCAACCATCTTCTCTTCCACTTCTTCTGACTTCTTCTCTTCAACTTCATCTCTTTTTCTTGATTCTGGTTCTTTGAACCTTTTGATTAGATCCACAGCAAACGATTCCCACTCTGCATCAAGATCCTCTTGACACCATGAAAAGAACCATTCCTGTGCTATACCTTCCATCCTCATGAATGCCCATTGCGTCTTATGAGATGAACGAATTTTCTCCTCCTCAAAAAAACTTTCTGCCTTAGAGATCCACCCAATTGGGTCTTCTCCCGCAAATCCCGAAAGTGCTTCATTCTTGAACCAATTTAACGACTCTGATTCTTCCGTCTCTGGTGGTGCTGGTTCTTCCACCCTAACCTTCATGGCAGCAACCTTGTTCTTCCTTTGAGCACTCAAGATCGAATGCTTTGATACCATTGATAGAACTCAGCAATTGAACAGTGTAAAAAGAGAACAAATATAGTATGAAATAGGTATATTAATCTCTGAATCAGTGACTACAGAGAATTAAGTACATAATAAGCATAAAAGAGGAAAATAGCAACAAAGTGCAGTAACTCAGAATGAGTACTGTACTCCCACCCAATGGCCTAGCCCAATTCTTGCCTGCTCTCTCCCTTACATCCTTCCCCTTTTATTCTATTCGCTCACACCAAAAGTGTGAACCTCATCACCCTCCCCACTTGCTGACTCAGCATAGTTGGTTACAATTTTCCCTCCACTACTTTGAGATATTTCCCCTTTTACCCTCTCTAGAGTAAACCCTCCCAAACCTATTTGTTTGCCCCAATTCAGCCACACCTATGTTCTCATCACATTGGAACCATCACAAAACTAAATTGTAAGCTAACAAAAACCATAAAAGTGTGGTAATAATAGCATTAATAATAGTGATGGAGCAATTCTTTTAACCTCTCCAATCAAAAAGGAATAGAAGGAAAGTTGCTACGCTAACAGAACATGAAAATTTTATTAAAACCTCTCATTCTCAACATAAGTTGCTGCCCCCCGACCACCAAATCCTAACATTACAATTATCATAATTTTGCTTTAGCTTTCTATGAAATGCGATAACTGGAAACTTGGCAGTACCTAAAACTTTTGTACACATCAACCTCACGTCTAACCTGATATCCAGACATAGATCATCCGGTGCCACTATGCTATATGCCACACAATCTGAAGTTGACTGTTCATCCCGATGATTTGATAAAATGTTTATTTTATTTTCATTTCCTATGTTTGCATTAAACACAAAAATATTACATTATTTTACTGTAATTTAAATTTTCAAAACTTTTAATATAAAAAAAATTACCATTTTCTATACAAATTGTAAATAGGAAACAAAAATAATAAGGTAAGGGGAAGGGGAGTTCCATGAACTAAGATTTAAAATATATAAACTAAATGAAAGAATATATATTGGATAATCAAATTTGATATGGGTTGAAAAAGGATAGATCTGAGATCTGAAATGAAGCGAACAAATTATCCAAACCAATTTAATTGGTTTGGTTTGGTAGATATAGTGTATCTTTGTTTTGGCGCTTAAACCAGCAGTGGAGTTATGTTGGACGTAGAAGCTACTCTTTGGAGCTCCAATATGGACACTCGTCTGATGCATATGCAACATGCAATGCGGAAACAAACATATTGATAATTAACAACCTTGCACTTCACCCAGAAGGGTAGAAAAGAGCATTGTTGGTGAAAAGTAAGTGTACGAGGTTAGAACCCACTCACTCGCCCCTCCCCTCTAACAACTAAAACACTAATTACTAACCAACTCGCCCATAGAAAACAATCTTACACTTCGCATCTCTAGTACAACACAACACACTTACAACTAGGGAAAATGTGTCCTTTTATAGTTAAATAACAACAACGCTGCAATTTGATAATTAACAACCTTACATCACCCAGAAGGGTAGAAAAGAGCATTGTTGGTGAAAAGTAGGTGTACGGGGTTAGAACCCACTCACTCGCCCCTCCCCTCTAACAACTAAAACACTAATTACTAACCAACTCGCCCATAGAAAACAATCTTACACTTCGCATCTCTAGTACAACACAACACACTTACAACTAGGGAAAATGTGTCCTTTTATAGTTAAATAACAACAACGCTGCAATTTGATAATTAACAACCTTACATCACCCAGAAGGGTACAAAAGAGCATTGTTGGTGAAAAGTAGGTGTACGGGGTCCAAACTCCGCTCACCTCTTCCCTCTAACAACTAACACACTAATTACTAACCAATTTGCCGATAAAAAAACAATCTTGCACTTTGCATCTCTAGTACAACACACAAGTTACAACTGAGGATAGTGTGTCCTTTTATAGTTAAATTAAATAACTTGCTCAATAATAACTAAATAACAACAACTGGGCACTAAAATTACTTCCATTTTCTGAAATTATTATCGGTGTCTACGTGTAAGTGTCAACTAAGTTCGATATTCGTGTCTTCGTGTGTCTGTGCTTCATAGTTCTACTCATGCAATAAAGATATAAATTTTTTACTTCCATTTAATTCCATCTTGCAAGCAAACAATCAAAACACAAACGCCTTAACAAAGAGTTCAAAATCATAAAAACAAAAACAAAAGCATAGCAAATAATAATTAAGGAAATGAAGAGACAATGAAAACAGACTCTGTTGCGTTCTCCAGTGGGAAGATACTTGACCAAAATATCTCGCATGAACTTAGCCTTATCATCACGAGCAACAGCGAGCATGTTTGGAGGAAGGTATCTTTCCAACGAGCTGAAAATCGAAGGGCTGAAATCCAATTGAAGATCTTCGTAACCATCTGGTTTGTGTTCCTTGTTCGGGATCAGACGCAGTCTCTGCCTCGTTGTCAACAAGTTCCCCGTCATTGCAACGGCGTGGCCGTTTCCAATGGGCTCAAGCTTGGGCTCGAGCTTGGGTTCAAGCTTCACTGGTGACGGGCCTGGGCCTCCGTTGTGGTGCGACATCTTCGGAATTGGGGGAATTGGGGGAATTGGGGCAATTGAGTTAAGCTCTTTTCATGGGAATATGAATTGGGGATGGAATTGGTGAAATGGAAGGGAATTTAGGGTTTTTGGTTTTCTTCTTTGAGGAGAAATGACAAACAGTTGCAGAACAGTTAGGGTTTGGTTTTGTGGTTTTTGTTTTATATATTTTGGGAGATTGAGGTCAGTTTCATTTGTTTTTTTAAAAATATATTTCCGTTTTATAAAAAAGAAAAAAAAAGTTATTACTCAAAAACAAAATTTGTTGTGACTTGTGATTATATTGAATGTTTCTATGATGCTCTTGTAACTCCTATTAGTAAAAGATTTTTGGTCATTGTAATTGTTTTTCGTTGCATATGTTAAAGGCACATTATATTATGTCTTAATTCACTTGTAGGTTACAAGGCTTGTGTCTTATAAATAGGACTCATATGACATTGTAATTGACACCTTCAAGAGTAGAATGTAAGTGCTCTCTTCTTCTCTCATTCTCTTCTTCTATTTATTCTTCATCTATAGTCTACTATAATGTTTATAGTCTATTATTATGTTTATTCCTTACTACATATAATCTTTATAGTCTATTATAATGTTTATATCTATAGTCCATTATAATGGATTGAACTTCATTCCTAGAAGAGAATGAATTAAATTAAAATTTTGGGTACAACAAAAGTTGTAATTATGATTATTGAGTTTCAAGAATATTCATAAGTGGATATACCATATCGAAAAATAAATGAAGAAAATCTTCAATGTTTACATATCATGAGACTTACTTTAGAAAATAGAAATATGTATTAGGAAAAAAAATACTTGTGTTTCTTTTGATTGATACTGAATGCATATTAGTACAACACATGCTACCTTAAATCAGAAGTTTATGGATTATAATAAGATTATCTTTGGAGAGATCGGTTGGGCGATCCCGGGTCTACTATGATGCGGAAAATAGTTAAGAATTTTAGTGAACATGTATTGAAAAGCTCGTAAATTCTTCAATCCATTAACTTTTGTGTATTATTAGTTCCCAAAGGAGGTTGAGAATTTGAAAGAACAAGTCCCTCACATTTCTAAAATGTGTATAAGGTGATATTTGTAAACATCATTCATGTCATATTTTATGATTTTAATTGATGCATCAATTAGATGACCACATATATACTATATATATTTGTCGCTAACTCACAACTAGAAGTTTGTGAGATGGTTTGCTCAACTAATTTGAGTAAAAGGTAATTATGTGAATTATCTTGGAATCATTTGGTAAGTATTGTACGTATATTAGAATTTATATTGGACATCACATAGATTATGTATATTCATAAAATGGTCTTGAAGAACCATTCATTAGACGTCTAATGTTAATAATATGACCAATTCTTATGAGATCAAAACTTCGATTTCTATATGGGAACATGCAATATTTGCAAGCAAAGACATTGATACGCATCAAGCCAACAAATTGATTTTTAGTCAATAATTCAATATCTCTCATCTTAAATTTTGTTGGATGTGTTGTGTATGTTCGCATTACTACATTATTATACAATAAGGAGTATGCTTAAAGAATATTGGGAATAGAAGAGTATATAAATCCCCATTATAAAGTATGTTGATACAACAACTCGAGATGTATTTATAGCTAAGTTAGCTGATTAAAATTGTGATGAATTGGTTTTCCAAATATTAGGGGAGAGACGAGCAGCTGAAAATGATTATTATTATCTCATCTTGATCATCATACAAACCAATGTGAACCAGAAGTTCAAAGGATAACTCATTTGCAAAGTTTAGAAAATTAATCACAGCTGCAGTGCTACAATAAAAATTGATGTCCTTGATGGACACTCAAACATTGCAAATGAATCTTAACCACGCTTGAAGCGTGTAGCATGGTCGGTTCCAAAGAAAAATAAATCATCCTCAAACAAAGAAAGGAGCTTAAAAGTAAGATGACCCAAAGGAGGATATGGAAGCTCTAAAAGAGTAATTTGACATAATTGATTTTTCAAGTTCCAGAAGAATTGACCAGGCACCTGAAAAATTCTAAAATTTGTGGAAATGAGATCTTAATAAATTATGTCATGAATGGAGAAAAATGGAGCCGAAGTAAAGTTAATGTTGACGATATTTTGATATATTGCATAGCGCTAAATATTATAATTGGAAATGAGAATCATGAACCAAAGTCTATCAAGAACTATACACAAAGAAATGATTGGACAAAAATGAAAAAATGCCATTGAACTCGCTTTGCAAGCTGAAAAAATTTTCTACTTGTAGTCCGTACACCAGAAGTTGTAAAGCTACTTAGATACTAGCGATTATTGTGCAAAAAGGAAATGAGAATCGTGAGGTAGTGAGATGTAAAGTTTGACAAGTTGTTCAAGAGTATTTGAACAAACCTAACTTGGATTTTGAAAATATATTCACGTGTAGTGGATGCGAGTACATACTTTATTAGTTCCATAGCACATAAAAGACTCAATTCACATATGATTGATGTGTTACAACTTATTTATATAGTTCATTTGATAGTGATAATTATGTGAAGATCACTGAAGGATTTAAATTTGTAAGAGTTTGGGCTCTAGAGAAGATTACTCACATAAGCTGAATCGGTCCCTTTGTGAGATAAAACAATTTGGACACATGTGGTGTAATCATTTCAGTACATAAAATTACCCCATTGTCCATAAATTCTTATAAAATATTTGAAAATAATTGTTGTGTATATTGATGGCATAAATAGTATATGAACTCCTGAAGAGCTTCTGAAAGCTAATTGCTTAAATAAAGAGTTTAAGAGGAAATGATGACGTGGTATGTCACTGCCACGTAGTACTAAGGGCCAATTAAATGGTGACACGTGGAAGTGACATCAATTTTTTAGATGGAAAGTTAATCAAAGTACTTAACCGTAAACGTTAAATGCTTAATATTTACAACGCTCATTTTAAAGGGTTTTTACGGGCTTAAATAGACTTTGGCACCGACTGAACATATATTTAACTCATTAAATAATTATCGTAACAAAAAAAATCATTCATATCTAAAAAAAATCGATATCTTGCTATTTTATTTACTGATGTAAAAAAAAGAAAAGAAGTAGTTATCAAAAAAAAGAAGAGTGCTTGATTTTGTATTGTATCATCAAGAAATAAAGAGAGCTTTTGATTTCTAGGGGTTTCAACGATTTTCCCAAATCGACATCCTAATTAGAAAAAGGAGATAAGAAAATGAACGAAATCGGCGAGACCAAAAAACGCGAAGCTAATTCAGTTAACGATGAGGACCTTACTGCAACGAAGAAATCGAGAGTAGAATCTTCGGAAGTTGTTTTGGAAGAGAATGCCGTAAAGGAAGTAATTCTCAACATTGAAGCTGATGTTGCTGAAGATAAAGGATCGAGACATACAATGGAAGATGCATGGGTCGTTCTTCTCAATGCAGCTCAAGATTATCCTGGAAATTTAAGGTTCTCTTTTAATTTTTTATTTTTATTTATTGGTCTTCGATTAATTTTAATTATAATTTTTTACAATGATTTATCATTAGTATTTGCTAACTTGTTGAAATGGAGTATTATAGTGATATAACGAGGGAAACTCAGTGTGTGTGGTGTATGGAATGTTTTATGGACTTATTGCAATGTTTTGCAGTGTTACTTCTTGGTGGTGTCAGATTGTTATTTTTTTATTTTGCAATGTTGTTTTTGGATGTTATATAGTTGAGAAACAAAAATTTAGTGAATTGACTTATTTAGAGTTTATTTGGACTTATCTATGACAATCACTTACATTTAGTGTCTAGAAGAGCTTATAAGATTGACTTATGATATGTACCTAAGCTGTTTACAGAGTACAGTATAAGATTGAAACCCCATCCACTTGTAGAATCTACTTTTGTAGTGAAAAAAGTTTTGAAAAGCTTTCCGACACACATATTTAAATGCAAGTAAGATATTGAATTTAAGCTTTTATAACATAAGCTCTTATATATAATTGCTTCTTGCTAAGCACTTAATTAAGCTGCTAACCTATGTAAACAAAAAAGCATATGTAAACAAAATGAATAAGTTAAGCTACTTACCCAAACAACTCTAAAGCATTCATACAAGTTCATGTATCTGTTATAAATTAATCACAGGATGAGGATTGATTATAACTTGGTATTTCCATGCTTTAGAGGAGCCAAATTCTTATGTTTTACCTCATTGTTATTTATGTTACTCTTCTCTGAGGCAATTGGTTAGGGTGAAAGGACACATGAACATTTTTGTTCACTGGCGGTGTGTGCCTCTGGATATATCTTATAATGCATTGATTAGTAACACTGGGTGCTTGGTTTTTAGATGTGCACACTTTGCAATTTATGATGGACACGGGGGTCGGTTAGCTGCAGAATTTGCTCAAAAGCATTTGCATGGAAACGTTCTTGCATCGGGATTACCACGTGAGTTGGTGTGTTTGCTTGGTCTAATTTCATGTGTATTTTATCTATTAAGCTCTTAAGGTTATGGCAAACTGAAAAGTCTAATGCTTGGTTCACATTTTGTTATTTTGTTGAGTTTTTTTACCATTAACTTTTTAGATCCTCTTAGGAACTAATCAAAGAGAACCGTGCAACCATTCTTAACAGAGTGATAGGATTATGTAAACTTATTTATCTTTTCGCTGATCAAGCACCTAGTAACAAGACATTTACCAATTGAGTGAGGGATTAATTATAATCACTATATACACACATCTATATATATATATATATATATATATATATATATATATATATATATATATGTGCATTTTATTGTTATTATGGTACCAGATTTTGTTAACATGCAACCTGTTGAACCTTAGGGCCAATAAACACCATGACCTAATCAATAATTTCCTTCTGAAAATATGAGTTGGTTGGATATCTTAAGTCCTGAATATTGTTTGACTTTGTTAGTAAAAGCACAAAAGCTCATTTTTATAGATAAAATGCATAAATATGAAAAAAAAGTTGTGTTGTTGTGTCTTGTGATCTTCATTTATCTATTTTTCTCTCTTTCATGCATTTTTCTTCTCATTCTCCCTCTCGACTGTGTTGTATTTCAGTTGGATGTAAAGACAGCTAAAAGATCCATACTTGATGGTAAGCATTACAGTTACTTTTTCCCTACTGACTCCCCTTTTTTTCCAAAGAAAATAGGGCCTAAGCCCAGACTGACTTCCCTATTTTGTTAGTTGCCGAATGAAATTGTGTAGAATACTTGTATTCTTCTATGTTTTTTTTTTTTTACGTATAGAAAGTTTATGTTTTGCTTCTTTACTCTGATTTAGGTTTTCGTAAAACTGACGAGTCTCTTCTTCAAGAAAGTGCTGAAGGTACAATTTGAACAAATAAAATTTGTCAATCTTCTATTCTGTTGATCAAATGGCTAAATTGAATTTAAAATGTTATAAATTGATAAACAAAGTGTTTACCTCCAATTCAAACTTCCTAGCTTCCCATTTTCCTACTTTGGTTACAACCATGTAAAACAATATGTTATATGCCATTTGTCCATTTCTTCAACTGATTTAGCATTCGGATCTCAATACAAGTTACTAGTTAGTGACTAATAATTTTGTGAGATAACTTTGATGTTTATTTCTTGCTGAAATCCAAGTATTTTCTCCAGGAGGTTGGCAGGATGGTGCTACAGCTGTATGTGTTTGGGTATTGGGACAAAAAGTAAGTCTTCTGTTACGCATTTTCCATTTACTATACATGTAGTATATGATGCTTGTTTCAGATGCTCACATCTTTAGTGTGGCTATTTGCTAGCTGAAGGTAAACACCATAGGTAGATAGTTAAGGATATTTTATTGAGAAATCTTGCGGGCAAATTGGGATGGAAATAGCTGTTTACTTTCTTTCTTGATATTTAATCCTTTGCTATTGGTTTGTTTCTGTATTCTATCAATTCGGTGATAACACTTTTTCTGTTTGATGAATTTCTGTTAGGTTTTTATCGCAAATGTAGGAGATGCCAAAGCAGTTTTAGCTCGGTCCACCATAACGAATGGATCTGAAAGTAACTCAGATGGAGTCCATGCGCTAAAGGCCATTGTTTTGACAAGAGAGCACAAACCTATATTCCCACAGGAGCGTGCACGTATTCAGAAGGTTTAAAATGCATCAATGATGATTGATTATATCGCCACAACCCGGCATTATTTAGCAATACCTGTTGCATTAAGTTATGCTCTAATATTATAATTATTTTCCGGAACCATCACCCTTAAAAGTGATTGAAGTATTAATTTTTTTGGCGCATTTCATTTTAAAATTGATTTTAGAATGAATTTGTCTATGTATATATGTGCTATTGGAGTGTTCTCTATTAGTTCTCTAGTGTCATATTTTCTAGGCTGGTGGTGTTGTGAGCTCAAATGGACGATTACAAGGGCGTTTAGAAGTCTCTAGAGCTTTTGGAGATCGCCAGTTCAAAAAGGTTCGCTCTCACTTTTGGAAAAGTTTACTTGTTCATCTTGTCAGTTAGCAAAAGAAAATGTCTCTATAGCAAGCATTCTAGGCCTAAAAAGGTTCGCCTCTTACTCGTAAGATTTTTGTAATCTTGAGGAACTATATGTATGTCATGCAGGTGGGTCTTACTGTAACCCCAGATATCCATTCTTTTGACCTTACTGATAGAGATCATTTCATCATTCTTGGCTGCGATGGCTTGTGGGGGGTATGTCCTTTTTTTCTCCATATACATTGTACCAGTTCTCATTTTGCTGGTTTTGCATAAACTTTTCTGAGATGAAAGTGGCATTTTTGTCTCAGGTATTTGGTCCCAGTGATGCTGTTGATTTTGTTCAGAATCTATTGAATGTAAGAACTAAGAACTTGCTTCTGTCTTTTCCATTCTTGCACCTTAAACTATTTTACTTCTATTGAATTGTTCCAATGCACCTTTGGTTCCATTTAAATAATTCCTTTATTCTTACAATGCACACATGTAATTTGCAAAAGATATTTTAAACAAAGAATATAATTGATCAAAAAATATTTGAAAAAATTATTTTGATTGATAAACTAATCTACTAGTTTTTAAATGAATTAGGTATGAAATACTAATATAAAAATATGCAATAATTAATGGTTATTTACAAATATGTTATTATGTTTAGTTGAAATTCAAGCATCAATTAAAGAAATTAAGTAAGGAGAAATTACTTGATTTTTTATTAGAACTCTATACATGACATAATATGACGATGACAAGTGGCTTCATGAGAAATGGGAGTAGGAAATAATTTTATGAGTTGGGGGTGGAAATTATTTTTCACTCACTGAAGGATGTCAAGGTAGTTATATCCTGGTGAATTCTTACAAGTTTTTTTTTCTTTTGGAGAATGTTATTCTAATAATGTTCTTCTATTTCACTTAGGATTTTGTCTTACATGACTAAGAATTGAATTGAACATATTTGTAGAAGGGGCTACCTGTAGCAACTGTGAGCCGCCGTCTTGTAAAGGAAGCTGTTCGCGAGCGTCGCTGCAAAGATAACTGCACTGCCATTGTCATTGTATTCAAGCGCAAGTAAACTATCTCCATGAGTTATACATATACCAGCTAGGGTATCAATGGAAATGAATTTTGTTCTCAATTGTTGCTTCCAAAAGCAATGTTAAATATATGAATTACTCATCACTGCAAACAAGAGGATGAGACTGAATGCATTTCAAAGTTTTTTTTTTGTTATGGTAGTAAGTGCATGATTGTTGTTTTAGTACGCAATGAATTATGGTAAATTTGGATTAAGTGCATTTGAAATTGTGTGCATCAATCAAACTCGGACTGTCCAGATATTAAGAACAGTTTTAGTTTTTGCTTAATATAAAATTTTGAATTTGAAATCTGTTCAATCAACTTATTACATTATCTATTTTATATGAAATTATAATAATTTTCTTTCATAAACTATCATAAAGTATTTCTTTGCCCAATTAGACATAAATTCTGGATTCGTTACCGGTTATTCTTACAACTATATTCCTACTTGTGCTTTATAACTATATTTACTTATAATTTTGTTAGGAACTTTTTAAAAATGAAATTTTGTCAATATTATATATTGTTGATATGATTTTAGTTTTTGATATAATTATTTTCATTACTTGTGTACGTGCTTTTACTCTTTCTATATTTTTAGTGAACTAAATCAATTAATTAAATTTGCCGAACCCTAACACTTTTAATTAATAAATATTACATGATATGAGTCAAAAAATCACTGTACCCTATTAGATTCATTATATGTCATTCTACCACCATTTCTCCACTACAAAGCCACTCACACACCCAGACTTCTCTCTCTTTATTTTTTTTTATTCTTTTCTCTTACCACATTCACCACATGTTTTGGCCCCACCTTTTGTTCTTACTTCTTTTTTTTTAAACGCTTTTTCTTTTAAACTTTCTTTAAATTGTTTTCTAATAAATAATTTTAGTTTTAAATTAGATAATCAATCTAAATTTTAATTAAATAATTAGCTATTGAATTAATGGCTTAATTGAATAAATTGTTTTTATAATCAGTTATTTAATTTATTAAGTTAATGATATAATTTTTAAAAAAACAAAATTTGAGAGTTGGACCAAAGACATTGATGTCTTTGTCCTATATGTGAGAAAAAGTAGTAGCCAATGTGATTCAACGATCCAGACCGACACTTTTGATGGTCTGGATCAAAGCAACGCTTTTAACGATCCAGATTACAATGAACACATTTAGTGAGACGTTTGATACATGGTTTTTCTTCCTCCAACGCTTGCGGGCATTTGTAACAACCCAACTAGACCTATGCTTGATCTCTAATTGACATGAGTCAATCATGAGTGTTGTTAGGCGAGCAATTGGCATCAAGCCTTTTGCATTCGTCACATTTCACAAAATTTCACGAGGACATTCAAGAATACAAAGATGAAGAATATCGTAATCAATATAGGTTAGTCTTTTTTTTTTACAGGGACATTTCACACTTTTTCCTTATCCCTAACCTTACGAGGATTAACTTTTGTTACCTCAAGATATGTCGTGACTCAACCGGCCATCAGTTATTACTAGAGCGGAATTGAAAATGAAGATGCAGTGAAAGGGGTCGACAATATTCCTAAGGAACAATGGCTCCAGGCACATGATGAAGGGTGGCGATGGAGCACATGACTACTAACCTTGTCGAGTGCATCAGCAACATATATTAGGGAACATGCAATCTTCCAATCATTTTGTTGGTATAGGCAACCTTCTATAGGTTGACCAAAAAAATTTGTCGAGAGAGTGAGGCATGCACAAGCAATGATGACATCTAATCTGATCTATTCAGACCAATGTTTTAAAAACCGGACCGGAGATTGAACCGGAGAGAGCTCCGGGTCATGGTTCAATCGGTTCACTCGGTTGAACCATGGTTGAACCGGATGAGTAATAATTAAATAAAAAATAAGAAAGGTATTAAATTTTGGAGAAAAAGTCAATAAAAAAGTCAAAAAAAGCATTCCGGGCGGTTCAACCCCGGGTCAATTGGCGGTTCAAAGCGGTTGAACCGTGGTTCAATCCGGTCCAAACCGGTTCTAAGCGGTTCAACGTGCCTACGGTTCAAATGGGGTTGAACCAACCGCCCGAGTGCCCGGTTCCCGGTCCAACCGGTTGAACCGGCCGGTTCGGTCCGGTTTTTAAAACATTGATTCAGACAAAGTCATGGAATACCTTGATAAAGAACAAGCAGTGTCGAACTCCCACAAATTCCACATTCACAATAAAGCACAAACTGTTTTCAGAGTCAAAGAATTGGTTCGCCCACCAAGCGGCCGACCACCTAAAAACATTCAAACTAGACCTGGAAAGGCGATCGTGTGATTGTGGCGAGTTTCAAGCATTAACACATGTGATCGCCACTTGTTCATCTATCTACCATGACTACATGAATTATGTGCCTCCCCAGTACACATTAAAGTATGTTTTCAACACTCCCGACTGTGCCACATGATTCATACTGGCCATAATACACTTGAACTGAATTGTGCCATGATCCGACGATGCAGAGAGATCCAAAAGGTCATCTCAAGTCTACTCATATTTGAACTAAAATGGATCAAAGGTAATAGAGTAGGCACTCGAAGAGATGTGGTCTGTTCCAGAATGATGGACATCGCTAGAGAAATTGCCATAACTGTGTCAGTGCTCCTATAGAAAAGTAAATCATTGTGAATTTGTTTAATTGGACAATTAACTGCCCAATTATTGCAATAAGCAATACTTATTTAAGTGTGCAATTTTACTTCTCATTTTGTTCTTTAAAAATTATATCATTAACTAAATAAATTACTTTTTATAAAAAAACAATTTATTCAATTGAGTAATGAATTAAATAACTAAATACTTAATTAAAATTTGGGTTTATTATCTGATTCAAAACTAGAATTATTTAATAAAAAATTTAAAGAAAGTTTAAAAGATTTTTTAAAAAGAAAAAAGTAAGAAGAATAGGTGGGCCCAAAATGTGTGGTGAGTGTAGTAAGAGAAAAGAATAAAAAACACTATAGAGTTAGAGTGGTCGCCGGGTCGGTGTGGGTGGGGACATGAGAAAAGACCGGTATTTGACTATATACTCTATTTGTTACAAAAATCACAAATACGAAGGAGGTTATTAAATGTGATGTAATTTAAGGCTTATCTCAATTATATCCTTAATGTTAATTTTTTATACCCACTATGTGATCTTTTAGTAAACTTATATCTCACATTAAATAGGGATATAAAAGAAATTTTAGCAATTAATGTGCTTTGAAAAATGTATTTTTTTATAATTAGGACCGAAGAATGTACCAAAAGTTTTATTATAATTGAGACCGGAGGGAATATAGACTTTTTTTTTTGCAAAAGAAGGGGATATGGAGCCTCGTTAAAACCTTCTGCTGCAAAACCCTCTTTAGGGAAAAAGCAACAGAAAGGAAAGAGTACTCCCCCTAAATTTTATTGATAAAAAAGAGAAAGTGTACAAAAAACATGGGTGGCTAGACCAATACCCATGAGCATAAACATCATTATAACTAAAAAGAAATAAAACCAAACCTATAGAGGTGTGCACCAGCATCACTATAACGACTCTGATCCCAATCAGGTTGGCACCAAAGTCGTCAACAATCATTTGAAGCACACCAAAAGTAGGAGGCAAAACAAGAACCCCGTCCAACGAAGGAAGGAATTAACAAAACCTGTAGTTAGGCAAACCTAACCTATTCCTGAAAAAGTCATCAGCAATGAAGCTCGGGATGAGATTCCACCAAGTAAAACCACTTGAGTTAGTTCCATGACCTGTAAGCTTATCAGCACAAACATTACCTTCTCTATAAATGTGAGTGCAAACGAAATTCATCTGTCTAGTCAAGTATAAACAATTGTTCCATCTGTTGCGGAGCTTCCGAGGAATAACAATACAATTCTTAAAGGCCGAAGGGGTGTGGTTGAGCGGTTGGGGCTCATCCTCCCTTAACCAAGTGTTGAGGGTTCGATCATCGCATTGGGTACAAAGCAGCTTTAAATCCCTGGGTCAGTTGTCCCACCCTTCGAGGTGCCTCCAATCCAGCGAGGGGATTAGTCACTGCGTTCGACGGTGGATACCCTGGTCTCGACCAAAAAAAAGTTCTTAAAGGCCGAGACAACTAATTGAGAATCACATTCTAACCACAAACACATCCAACATTTATCAAAAGCAATCTCGATAGCCAACATAGCTCCAATAAGCTCAACATGCAGTGCATAACTGTTACCTATCGAGGCAGAAAAACACCCAAGGACAACAACACTCTTCTCTAAAAATACCACCACAAGTAGCTGGACTAGGGCTACCTTTAGCAGCACCATCAGTATTGCACTTAATCTTGTAAAGAGCAGGTGGGGTCCAAAGTACCTCTTTGATGGTTGAAGAATTTCTGTAATTACCAATGACATTAAAGGTTTTTATAATCATAGATTCAGCAGCAGGGAAAACATTGTAGATTTTGAGGCATTTCCTGCAAAAGTCAAATTAGAAATAATTAAATTGATAACAGTATGTAAGGAAATCACTTATTGAATGCACCGAAAAAGTGATTTTTCTCTTATAAAGCGGATCGAAGGTATCTATCATGTCTGATCCACTTATTAAGATTCAGATCGACCATTAGAGTGGTTTTTTCAATGAATCTAAAAAGTTGTTAGTTGGTTATATATGAATCTAGAGAGAGTAAAAATTAAATAGTAGCTGGAACTGCCGGTGTCGGATCCACTAATAAAAAACCAGAGGGAGTAAATATAAATATATGTCATGATGCAACTTCAGCTCAGAGTTCAAAATATATACCTTAAGAAATGAAAAAGATTACTTGTAAAAGCTGCAAATAGAAAAGAACAATCATCATGTGGACAACTAATAATTTTTTCTTTACTTTTTATTTATAAAATTGTTGTGCATGAGTTAAAAAAACTAATAAATTAATTGTTTTGAATAATTTTTTTATTATACTTTAATTGTTTATTACTCATCTTACATATTTTTTCTCTATAATAAATATTTAAAAATATAAAAAGGAACTCTTTTTTACTTGTTTCGCAGCAAGAACAAGTAAAAAATAGTAAAAAATCATTCAACTCACGAAGAATAGTAAAAAATAAAGTATAATTCACATGTTTTCCAGCAAGAACAAATCATTCAAATTTAATGTGCTTTGAGCTTTTTCTTGGTGTGACTAAATGTGCTTTTGACTAAGTTTTTTATTTTCCCTCGTTGCTTTTTTTTTGGTCAAATGACACGTTTTTTATCGAAAGATTTTCAACCCCTGAAACACGTGCTAATCTCACCGCACCCATCTTTACTATAAACATCCCCTCCCATTTCCCCATCTCAAGTTCTCCATCTCATCAACATTTCGTTTTCAATCCAACACAAAACAATGTTGTCTACTAACCTGTCTCTCTTATTCTTCTTTACATTCCTACTTTCTTTTTCTTCTAAAGCATTATCAAAATGCCACAAAGATGACAAAAAAGCCCTTCTCCAAATCAAGAAAGAATTCAACAACCCAACTAGTCTCTCTTCATGGAAACCCAACTCTGATTGTTGCCTAGACAAATGGAAGGGCAATTCCTGTGACTCACAAAATCCTCATTCAAAAAACCGTATTTCAAGTTTCGCAATTTTTGGTGACTAACCTTCATTACTTAGGCTCTGTTTGGCAAAAAATAGTAGATAGCGGATAAGCTAGCTTATAGCGGATAGCTGATAGCGGATAAGCTAGCGGATTGAATTTAAAGTGTTTGGTAAAATTAGCAGTTGAACTAGCTTATAAATATAAAATGACATAAATGGACATTTATAATTAATTTTTGAAAAGGAGAACGAATATTCATTTAATAGAGGATAAATGAGGAATTTACTTAAAGTCACAAGGGTAAAAATAAGAGAAAAAGTGAAACGCTATAAGCTATAAGCTCAAACGCTACTTTAAGTAGCGTTTCAAAAAACGCTATAAGCTGGTGGAAAAATGCTATAAGCTAGTTCTGCCAAACACTCATAAGTAGCTTATCCGCTATAAGTTAGCGAATTTGGTTTACCAAACAGAGCCTTAGAGTCTTTCTTTTTCAGGTCGCTACCAAATCTCACAGGCCCAATTCCTTCGAAGCCCATTTCTAAACTCCTCCACCTTAAAGACTTCACTATCTAGGATACGGGCCTATCAGGCCCAATACCTTATTTCCCACCAAAACTGAAAAATCTTGAACTTATACAACTTCAATTCAATAAATTCTCTGGCCCACTACCTCCCTCTCTATCTTTATTACCCAAACTAAACTCAATATTAGCTGGAAACAACAAGTTTACAGGTAGGGACGAATCTACGTTATGGGATTGTTTAAATCGATTTATGTGAGTTTATCGATTAGTATAAACACTTATGAGACTATTTGAGAGAGTTTGTGAAAACATCGTTCGTTCATAAGCTGTTTTAGCTATAATTTTCAAAAACTCTTCAAGAATCCTTACGAAAACAACCTAGAGCTTGTAGAAAAATAGTTTAACATTATTTTATTTTTTATTAAAGAAATATCTTATATATAAGCTCTTTTATGACAAACACTTATGCTATAAAGGTTTAATTAAGTTGTTTATCCAAAAAAAAATACCTATATCTCAATTTGGGGCAATTGTCTCTATAAAGCTATTTTTTACTTTAAATATACCTAATTAACTTATTTTTCCCTATGAAATAATTTTTTTTTAAAAGTATATAAAAATTAAGAGACAAAAAAAAGAAAATAAATTTATTCAAAATATCTTTATCTTTTTAATTCTGACATCTCTTCTAATACTAA
Source organism: Astragalus glycyphyllos (assembly GCA_963573325.1). Classification (NCBI taxonomy): domain Eukaryota; kingdom Viridiplantae; phylum Streptophyta; class Magnoliopsida; order Fabales; family Fabaceae; genus Astragalus; species Astragalus glycyphyllos. The sequence goes on along the minus strand of OY754313.1, from coordinate 3,618,468 downwards.
ATACACCAATTGACATAATACATTATATTTCATGTTACTTTTGTCTCACAAAATTACATATTGTTAAAATTTATAATAATTTTTATGTCAAAATATTATTGACTTTTTTTAGTTCCCACTAACAAACTTTTTTGAATTTTTCGCAGGTCCAATCCCTCCTGGGTATTATAAATTTGATTTAGAACTTTCCAATAACCAACTCTCAGGGCCACTTCCGAAAACCTTCTCAAGTTCCAAGGTGGTGAATTTACAATTGGCTAATAACAAATTGGAAGGAGATGCTTAATTTCTTTTTGGTTCCACTAAAAGTACAAATGTGATAAATATTGCTGGGAACAAGTTTAGTTTTGATTTGGGGAAAGTAAAAGTGTCTGACTAATTAGAGAATGTGTGGAACTTGAATGTCAACTACAATTTGTTGTGTGGTGAGATTCCACAACATGGAAATCTACAAAAATTTGATGTGTCTGCATACTTTCATAATAAGTGTTTATGTGGTTCTCCACTTCCCAAATGCAAGTGATGTCTTCTTTCACAAAATAGCAAGTTGATTGATGTGCCTCCATAGTTTCATAATATGCATGTGCTTGTGTGATTTTCCTCTTCCCAAATGTAAACGAAGTTTTCTTTCACAAAATAACAAGAATAGGGAAATAAGTTAAATTTTTATCTCATTTTCCATGTATTAAGTCTCTCTAATTAGGAGAGGGTGTAAGTTGAAGGATTAAGAACACTTTTACTATGTCCTTTTTTATCCATATACATGGTACCATACCAGTGCTCATTTTGCCGGTTCTGTATAAACTTTTCTGAGATGAAAGTGGCATTTTTGTGTTGGTCCCTGTTGATTTTGTTCAAAAGTTATTGAATGTAAGTACTAAGAAGTTGTTTCTGTCTTTTCTATTCTCACAAATTTTGACTTCTATTAAATTATTCCAATGCACTTGCGGTTCCATTTAAAGAATTCCTTTAGGGTATGTTTGGGACGGAGTTTTGAGAGAGAAAGAGAGGGGAGGACATATTTTTTAATCTTAAATTGAGGAATCTATAAAATGTCTCAAAACATAAATCAAATGTGATTAAAAATGTTATATTGATAACTATCAACTTGTTCTTTTAATTTTTTAAAATCTCAAATACATATTAAATTATAGACAAATCTTTTCCAAGCTCTTCCTCCCTTCCCCTCGCAAAACTCCCTCCCAAACATACCATTATTCTTTCAATAAATGTGTGTTAGCTTAACATTTTGAAATGGAGGTTTGGAGTAGATTTATTGGAATGGCCGGTCGAAATTACCTATGGCAAGTGTCACACATGTAATTTGCAGCACTACACCTATTGGGGTTGCATGTGATTATCACATTTTAATAGTAGTTCGTGTTATGATTTCTCTATAAAGTGGTAAAAAGTAAGTTTGGAATAGTACCTTAACTATCAAGTATTTTCCTAAAATGTTAAAAACTTAAATCAAAAAATATTTTAAACAAATAATTTAATTGTTAAATTAATATAAAATGTATCAATATTTTACTAAAATAGAAAGAACTTGTCAAAAAATATTTGAAAAAATTAGTTTAATTGATAAATTGATCTACTAGTTTTTAAGTAAATTCCCTTAATCAGACGAGGTGCAGGATGTTGTGATTATCGCGGTTATAAGTGTCTTCTGGGTTATTTGGCACTCTCATAATAAGCCTTGCTTTGACAGTAAAAAGTTCTTTGCATCCTTTTTTGAAAACTTGATTATTGCAAATATGAATCTTTCAAGAACTCTTAGCAAGGGTACTACTTCTGTCTCTATTCACGACTTTTTGATTTTTAAGGCTTTTTCAGTTGTTAGTAAACCTCGAAAGGTGCCTATGGTTATTGAGGTTCTTAGGAAAGCCCCTCATTGTTTTTAGGCTAAATGCAATACAGATGGTGTTGCTAGGGGCTTTCCTAGTTTGGCTGCTTATGGGGTCATTTTTCGCGATAGCAGTGCTGCCACTCTTGGTTATTTAATTGGATCTCCCAGTTGATATAAATCATGCTCTTCACGCTGAACTAGTTGGTTCCATAGTAGCCATTGAATTGGCTTTCAAAAAGGGTTGGCATCGTTCTTGGCTTGAGAGTGGTTCTCAACTTGTTGCTATGGCTTTCTCTTCACCTTCCATTGTGTCTTGGAAGCTCCAAACTCGCTTGCTTAACTGCATGGTTCTTCTCAAGTCCATGGCATGACCTTCATTTGTTCTCATATTTTTAGGGAAGAGAATCATTGTGTAGATAAGCTTGCTTCACATGGGCTTACATTGTCTGAGTTTCATTGGTGGAACACTATTCCTAATTTTATCAACGAAGAATTTTATCGTAATAGGGTAGGTCTACTTTATTTTCGGTTTAAGAATTGATTTTGCGCGAGGGATTTAGTTTATGTCCCCCTATTCTTTTATGTAACCCTTTTGTTTTGTTTTTTAATATAATCAGTGGAACTACCCTGTGTCTTGGTTGAGAAATATGGTTTTGCTTGTAATTTATGTGTTAGTAACATAATTGGTTAAGAAATCCATTATCCTGTGTGTATCTGAATTGACAAGTCATGGGGTTGAGCAAATTCCAAACTTTGCAAGAAGACATAGTCAACCAGATTTTTGTTTGCTAACAAGACAAGCTTCCAAACTGAAGTGTAAATTATGATTATGAATACCCTGAAAAACAGCCTATGGTTAAAGTTTATAATGTTGGAGTTTTTAAGCACTTGCTTGGCTGATTATTTTGTTGATTTCTCTAGTATCAATATTAGTGTGTCATGTGAATTAGATGTTTCTTTAGCATGGTGCCACTTTAGGATATGAAGAGTAATCATGGAATGACATTGGCATGATTATGCAAACAACGAGTGTTTTATAGTGTAAATGTGTAGTCATTCATTTTCGTTTCTTCACTTTATTGTCTTCGATACTTTTCGAGATCCAAATGAAACTTGTACTTGTCCCACTATTGCAGTGGATTATTAGTCATGGATGAGATGTGAAATTTGTTATTCTTATGCATTCCATTTGTATCACTTCACTTCACTTCCATTTGTTTTAAATATAGCGGACATAAATTCACTTTCTTCACTGAGATGAATCCAAGCTGAATGTATGCATCATATTGGCTACTGTTGTGTGGTTAAACATATTCTCTGTATTTTGATTTCAGGTTTATGTATTTTGATTTCTAATTGGCTACTGTTGTGTGGTTAAACAAATTCTCTTCCTTCACTGAGCTGAATCCAAGCCGAAAGTACTTTAAAGTTTTTTTTGATTTATTTGAATTTTTTAATAAGAGGCCCAATTTTTCAGAGTTGTACGGTGCCTCTAAATTGTTTAAGATGACCCTGACTCAATACATGCCATAATATAAAGATGTCAAGTGGATTAATGAGAAACGGGAGTAGGAGATAATTTTATGACTTGGTGGGGGTGGAAATTATTTTTCACTCAGTTGTTGCTTCCAAAAGCAATGTTAAATATATGAATTACTTATCACTGCAAACAAGTGGCTTAAGACTGAATGGATTTCAAAGTTTTTTGGTTATAGTAGTCAGTGCATGATTCTTGCAATTTTAGTACATGTTAAACCAGTGTATTATGGTAAATATGGATTACGTGCAGTTGAAATTACGTGCACTCATGCAGTTAGCATGTTTGGAGGCGTTGATCAAGATCGGACATTCTTAGATATTAAGAGCAGTTTTTATTTTATGTTTAATATAAAATTTTGAATTTGAAATCTGAAATGTCTGAGCAACTTGTAACATTATGTATTTTATAAAAAATTAGAATAATTTTCTTTTATGAAAATATCAAATTATTTCTTTGTCCCACTATACAAAACTTCTGGATTCTCGTCATTGGTTATTGGTACAACTTTTTTTATTTTTCCTTTATAAAAATATTCAATTTTATAATTTTTTCAAGAAAGAACTTTTTATAAATGAAATTTTGTTTTGAGTCAAAGATAGAAAATATTATATGTTCTTGATATAATTTTAATCCGTTGATATTATTATTTTCATTACTCGAGTGGTTTCACTTTTTTTTATGTTTTCAAAAAATTAAAACAACTAACTATATTTGTTGAAATATAAAATTTGTATATTTTTACATAAATCATGTTTCAAAAATGTATGAAAATATAATTACATGCATTCGCATAAATATCTTGTTAGTTATAGCAGGGGTCTTTTCCAACTTAACTAAGGTTTTCCGCCCATTGTGGCTCTATTCGGTCTGAGGGATTAGTCTCCGCAGTTACGCGCGGATGACGCCTAATTTATACAAAATATAAATAAATATCTTGCTAGTTAATGACACAAATACCCTTACCCTGGTTATCAAGATTGAGATCACCCATCACCCTCCTGCCCTCTTTATCTTATATGTTGTCACTATGCAACTTCAGCTTCGAGTTCAAATAATAGCTAAAGAAAATATCAAGCTATGATAAAATCACATGCAAAAATTGCACCCAGGAAAGAACAATCATCGTGTCGGCAACTAATAATTCTTTCTTTACTTTTTACTTATCTTTTAAAGTATACACAGTTAAAAAAAACTAATAAATATATCTGTTTTGAATAAAATTATTATTATTTGGTCAACAAAATAAAATAAAATAACTATTATTTTTTCTTATTATACCCTTAATTTTTTATTACTCATGACATACTCTTTTTCTATAATATATAAAAAAACTAAAATAAAAAAACTGTTCAGTTTTTTACTTAAAATTAATAAAACGAACTAGTAAAAAAATAGTAATATAATACACATGTTTAAAGTGCTTTTGGCTTGAGTACATGTTTCCCTCGTTGCAACTTGCATTACAATGATACCGGCTTTGATGGATGACGTGGCAACTTGGTAGCCAATAGCTTGCGTACACTTCTTCTTTTACTACTACCCTATCCTAATCTCACCCCACCCCTCTTTACCCCCTCCCATTTCCCCATCTCAACATTCTATTTTCAACCCAACACAACACAATGTTGTCTACGAACTTGTCTCTCTTATTCTTCTTCACATTCCTACTTTCTTTTTCTTCTCAAGCATTATCAAAATGCCACAAAGATGACAAAAAAGTCCTTCTCCAAATCAAGAAAGAATTCAACAATCCATCTGTTCTGGACTGGGCCAGTCGTCAGACCCAATTCAGTAGTGGTCATCCAACCCAATAAGAGGAGGATCGGTTCAACTGGGCCTAATCCAGTAAGTGATCATCCAGCCCAAAAGCAGAAGGATCAGTCCAACTGATACTTGGGCCCCGAGTGCAACTGGGCTATCCGACATCAACGATCCAGACTAATCACTATAAATAACATCAGTCACCAGATGTCAGGTACACAATTCATTCGAATATTCACTAGATTGTACAGTAGCTCGATATAGCTGACTTGGGCGTCGGAGTGTCCTTGCAGGTACACCCCCCCCCCCCCCCCCCCCCCCGCACGTTCAGGTCATCCTCAGCCTACAGTAGCAGACGATTCGTCCCTCGATCATCCAAGCGAAAGACCCGTAGGTACGGATCATTGGCAACCACAGTGGGAGACTGCACACTATCCCACCAACATTCTCAATGCCTCCAAAAGCAACAGCAAATAGAGGTAGACCGCGGTCGACTGTGGCTGAGATACCAGTCCGTCCACCTTCAGCACTGGAAGGAACGATGACCAACACTGAGGTCGTCGCCCCCGGTGCCCAGCCGGGCACAACCCAGCAGGTCAACGTCATCCTTCCGGCCAACTTGGTTCAAGAGCTCCGGGAACAACTTCGAAACCGAGACCAACAAATCACCCGGCAGAATGACCTCCTCACCCAGATGGAGGATCAGGCGACGTCCAGGCGAGCAAACACAGCACCCGAACTACGCCGTCGCAACAACAGGTCGCCCCGTCCACGGGTCGACCTGTCTAGGAGATATCGTTCGCCTCCTAGGAGACAGCTCGTCCACAGATCTCCACCCCGTAGGAGGGGACAAGGAGGAGAACCAACCCCGCCTAGGATCACTCCCTCCACTTCAGATTATACCTACTGGCCGGAGGAGTCTTCACAGCAGGAATCCTCCTATAATTCGTCTGGCTCACCCGGCTCGCCCACTCGATCGCGCAGCCGGTCTTACGAAAGGCGCCCACTGATAACTCTATTTTATATAGAGTTATTTATATGTTCTATGACTTAAATCAATGTGAGTTTCTAAGTAATATTATTGTTTAAGTAGTTAATATGTGTTGTTTACAGTAATATCAATTGAGGTGTTTCCGGAAATCTTCATAAAAATGGCTTCCGGAATTATCTCCTATGAGATAATTTCGGAAGCCATTTTGATGAAGTTTTCCGGAATTATCTCATAAGAGGATAATTCTGGAAGCCATTTTTTTGGAGTGGGGTAAAATGGCCAGTTTGGTCAAAGTGGGGGTATAAAGGGGAAGAGGGGGGTACGAAAAAAAAGCCTTGAACAAATATCTTGCTACTTAATGATACAAATACCTTGACCGCGTCCCAATAAATAGTACTCTTTCCGTTTTGGTTTATAAGCAAATAACGGTTGCCACGCATTTTAAGAAAATTAAAAAAAGAAGTATTATTCCTAAATTACTCTTTCATTAATAAACATAAAAGTAGTGTAACAGTACACTTTTAAAAAAAGTATTATTCTTAAATTACCCTTACATTAATAAATGTAAAAGTAGTGTAATAAAAGAAGTGAAAAAGTTGTGACTTTCGGTAACTTTTTTTTTTGATAAACAAATTGATTAGAAATTAGTGTGTTAGTAGTTAGGGGAGAGGGAAAGCAGAGTTCAAACCTCGTACGTCTATATTTTCACTATGTCTCTTTCACTCAATCACATGAACTACCTTTCTGGGACCAAATATTTTTACTTATCATAATCATAATCATAAGTAAATACAATCAAGAGTTTGTCCACATAGGCTTACAATTAGGACCAATCAGAAAAAGCCACACACATCTCCAAATAAATACGTGGCATCCACCTCAGCTTTTATTGAAAATTAATTTCGAAATATATCTCAAAAATGAAGAATCAGGGGATTGAACCCCCTTCCTCAGACCCACAGTTTCCAACACTAACCATTTGAGCAACCACATTTTGTTGTAATTGAAACCTACTATACAATATATACCCTTTTTTTCCTTTTATTTCTAGCAAAACCTATTACCTACTAATTATATTTATTTATATGTATTTTAATGCTTATATATTACATTTATATATCATATTTATTTGACATCTAATATTTTGTATCACTTTCCATAGATTTTAGATTCTATATATTTATTAACTAGAATGTTATTAAATATGAATAATTTTATTGATTTTCAAATTTATTTTTTAATTCAAAATTATATATAAGTAAAAAATATTGACTTATAATATCTTACATTTTCTAATTCTCATATTAATTTAACGCTAAATTTATTGATATCGGGTCATGCGGGTCAATTAGTGACCCCTCGGTTTGACCATTGACCCAATGACCTAGTGATCTGCTCTGGTCGATCACCGGGTCAGTTTTAATAATATTGATTGCAGCTAATTGTTTCAAAAAAACAAAAACAAGTAATGAACACAATGCTAATTTTGTGGATCCAGTAATGAATACAATGCTAATTTTGTAGACTCAATCTCTCTCTCTCTCGACAATCTCTCTTCAATCAAGTTTTCTCAAATATTTTATATCACTTTCCATAGATTTTAGATTCTATATATTTATTAACTAAAATGTTATTAAATATGAGTAATTTTATTGATTTTCAAATTTATTTTTAATTCAGGATTATATTAAATTTAAAAATATTGACTTATAATATCTTACATTTTCTAATTCTCATATTAATTTAATACCAAATTTATTGATATCGGGTCATGCGGGTCAATTAGTGACCCCTCGGTTCGACCATTGACCCAGTGACCTGCTCGGGTTGATCACCGGGTCGGTTTTAATAACATTGATTGCAGCTGACTGTTCCAAAAAAATAAAAACAGCAAGTAATGAATACAATATTGCTAATTTTGTGGATCCAATAAATAATACAATGCTAATTTTGAAAATCCTTTCGGCCGGAACCACTATCAAGAGAAGATGGAGACTATCAGAAGCACAAGAGCAACAAGGTAGCCGAGTTGTTACAACATAGGTGCTGAACCTGTTTTGGGTTCTTTCCGTAAGTATTCTTATAATTGCATATTGGTTTTTCCCATTCTTTTCAACTTTAATTTTTTTATTTCATTTACCAATATTCTGTCTTTTGCATTGCACTTTTATTTTAGTACATGTTGGGGTTGCAAAATATAAAATTAGAATTCAATTTTATGTTTCATTTGCACATGGCATTCAACTTACTTTAAGTAGTAATTTTGGGTTCGTGTAAGTAACTACTAAGCAATGATGGATATGATATGGATAGAGTGAATACAATTATTCAAATCCAAATATTAAAATTATCATAAATAGTAGTGCAATTAGGATATTGTGAAGCTGTCTGTCATATATAAATTTATCTCAGGTTATTGTGAAGCTGTCTGTTATATATATGATATTGAATTTGCAACTTTTATTCTGTTTAATCACGATGTAGTGAGCCTGATTGAAAAGTCTTGCTCATAGCTTATTGAATTCTCGGATGAGCTTTTAGTGTTTTAAATAGGATACTGCTGAATATCCAACAATATCTAATACTTATATTTTGAATATAAATCCTATGGGTTTTCCTAGGAACATATCTGACCTCATTGGTAGGTTCTCTTCAAAGTTCGTGTGAGGGACTCATCGAGAATATATTTGAGAAAACATTTCATGTTTGAGGGATTATGATTGATTAGGACTTGCTTAAAAAGTTCAAAGATAAATCAAATGTTGTTAAGGTGAAGCGTAAATCTTAATTTTCAATAGCGTTCATAGTTTTAAGCTAAGACTTTCCAACAAACCATAATCCATAACATTACTTACACTGTTAGAGACAATGTCTCGATCGTCAATGTAAGAGGATTTCGTGGATACAATTTCACAGCTTTCACCAAGAGAGAAACCCTAAGATAAAATAAAATTTGAACTAATGGTTCTTTCTTTGCACAGTCACTATATCCCACTAAATTTGAGACTTCTCTCAAACCCTATCGCGTGATGTGAAAAGCGGTGCTGCTCTATATTCCTTTTGTTTGCTTTCAATCTTTTTTTTTATCGTCACTCTCAATCTTATTCCTAATAGTGAGTAATAATAATTAGATTGCAATATATCGTTCCATATTTAGTTTTTTTTACAAAAATTAGATTAGTCGCTGGCAAAGTCGTTGGATACTAACAATATGATAAAAAAACCTAATCTAATGCATCATTATGCTTTTATTGATTATTAAGTAAAATATTTACCATTCTCCAACTACTATTGTATATCGCACGTATGATAAAAAAAATTTAATCTAATGCATCATTATGTTTTTATTAATTATTAAGTAAAATTTGTACCATTCTCCAACTATTAATTATTTTTGTAAAAAAAAACTATTAATTATTCAGTCATAGATGTTACAATAGAATGAATATATAATGTTTAATAAAATAAAAATATATATAATGTTCATATTAAAATAAAATATCATAAATTATTGTCAATTAAAAAAAATATACCTCATTAATTATGGAGCTTTATAGGCAAAAACATATGGGAATAAGGCCCTTTTAAAAAAGAAAATATGGGGAATAAGCAATACTAATATTGATATTCTAATTTCGTTTTGTATCTTGCTTTCAAACTTATAACATCAAATATTTTAGGTTTAATTACATTTTTGGTCCCCCTATATTAGTTCATTCACAATTTTGGTCCCTTAGCCAAAATTGGTCAAACTAATGGTTGAAGTGGTACTAAGATAAATGACGTGACATCCCATGTTTGAGTGCCACATGAAATTTTTAATTAAAACATAATATTTTAATATAACAATTTGTTTTTTAAATAAGTAATAATAAACATCCCAATATGTGGTAATAAAATATTTTTTAATCTACTTTTTTCCAACATACTGACTCTCTTTCTCTGCGATGAAGGTTCGGAGATAGCAAAGTTTGATGTTACTCAAGGTGGAAGTTTGATGAAGATCATGAGGAAAATCCTAGAGTGACCAAATGATATTTGTTATGTATACTTATGGATTGATGTATTGTTTCATCCTTCCCTCACAGTCTCACACTCGACTAAACGAGTGCTTTCTACATGTATGTGGAAATCTCGACGGGGACGAGAGAGATAATTCCCCCGCTGTCAACTCTGGGATGAGGTTGAGGATGGGGACGGGGACGGGGACCATTCCGCTGTCTGGGTACATTATATGTGTTTTTTAATTAAAAATATTAATAAAAAAAAAATGCTAACTGCTATCTTTTATTCTTAATTTTATTTTTTGAATATCAATAAATAAAAGGATGACTAAATTTTATATTAAAATATTAAACTATGATTTTTTAGTTTTATATTAATATTTTTTAGTATACAATCTAATCTAATAAACGTGTCATACTAAAATTTGTCATGGTGAGTTTATTTTCTAAGGTGTCCAAAGTAGTCAATTTTTGGACATAATATACGTAAACATTCAACTGGCTCTTTTTTAATCCCCAAACAACAATTTCAAAATTTAAGTTAAAAGGAAATGTATACCCGTGCTGGCACGGGTGATACATACTAGTAAACTAAAATGGAGAGATTAAAGAGGGAGTAATATATCCAGCAGGAGCACGTGTATGTCGGATCCACTTATCAAGAATCTCAAGCTATGATAAAAATGACATGCTAAAGCTGCAAATAGAGAAGAAAAATCATCAGGTCGATAACTAATAATTATTTCTTTACTTTTTACTTGTAAAATTGTTATACATAAGTTAAAAAACTAATAAAGTTAACTGTTTTGAATAAAAGTATTCTTTTTCTTCTTATTATACCTTTAATTGTTTATTATTCATCATATTTCATTCTCTATAATAAATAATAAAAAATATAAAAAAAAACACATTTTTATTTAAAATAAAAAACAGACAATAGTAAGAAAAAAGTATAATTCACACGTTTAGTTTTTTTTGACTAAATGTGCTTTTAGCTTGAGTGGAGGTAAATACTAGGCTCTATTACAATGGCTTAGTTGATAACGGATTGACTTTAAAGTGTTTGGTAAAATTAGCAGTTGAAGTGGCTTAAAAATAATGAAGAAATTTATTTAATGAAGGATAAATGAGGGTATTAGTTAAAGTAATGAGGGTAAAATTTAAAGAAAAAATAAACACTATAAGTTATAAAATCAAACGCTACTTCAAGTACGATTTAAAAAAATGCCATGTTAAGGAAAAACACTATAAATTGTAAAAAAACGCTAAAAACTAATAGTGTCAAACAGTTACAACGAGCTGTCGCTATAAGCTAGTGGATGTCTCAAAAAAAGCTTAAATAACTATGTAACCAAAACAAAAAAACAAATTCAAGTAACAAAGAAAAACAAATCCTAAATAGTAGTACTCCCTTTCTTTTTTGTTTTAGCAAAATCAATTTGTCCCAAATTGATTGTCATTTTAGATTTTCAATAAAACTTTTAATATTTTTCTCCACTTATACCCCTATTAATTATGCAACTTTTGACATTCAATAAATGATTCATATTTTTTTTAATATAAAGAGATAATTGATTAAATGGAAATTAGACGATTCTTTTTTAAAAATCTAACAAGTGTGCAAAAAGCCAAAAACCTTAAATTGTAGACAAAGCCATTCGGAGAGAGTACATTTTTTTGTCATCATTTTTTTCTCCCTCTGACTCTCTGCAGTTGTCATGTTTGCTTTATTTTTCACCGTTCTTTTTTACTACTATTAAGAACGTTTTCCTCGTTGCATTATTATGATACTACTGTATTTTTACCGAAAGATTTTCTACCCGTGAAACACGGCTTTGATGGATGACGTGGCAACTTGGTAGCCAATAGCTTGCGTTCACTATCTTCTTTTACTACTACCCTATCCAAATCTCACCCCACCCCTCTTTACTATAAACACCCCCTCCCATTTCCCCATCTCAACATTCTATTTTCAACCCAACACAACACAATGTTGTCTACTAACTTGTCTCTCTTATTCTTCTTCACATTCCTACTTTCTTTTTCTTCTTATGCATTAGCAAAATGCCACCCAGATGACAAAAAAGCCCTTCTCCAAATCAAGAAAGAATTCAACAACCCAACTAGTCTCTCTTCATGGAAACCTAACTCTGATTGTTGCCTAGACAATTGGAAAGGCGTTTCATGTGACTCAGAAGATCCTCATTCAAAAAACCGCGTTTCAAGTCTCTTAGTTTTAGATGACAAACAACTCACTTCTCAATTTCCACCTTCCATTGGCAATCTTCGTTACTTAGAGTCTTTCTTTTTCAGGTCGCTACCAAATCTCACTGGCCCAATTCCTTCAAAGCCTTTTTCTAAACTCTTCCACCTTAAAGACTTTGCTATCCAGCATACGGGCCTTTCTGGCCCAATACCTTATCTCCCACCTACATTGAAAAATTTTGACACCATACAACTCCAATCCAACAAATTATCTGGCCCATTACCTCCCTCTCTATCTAAATTACCCAAGCTAAATGCAATATTCGCAGATAACAACAAGTTTACAGGTAAAGACGATCCTAGATCTGTTTGGACTGATTTATTTGAGTTTATCTATATAAGACTATTTGAAAGAGCTTATCAAAACATCTTATATGTTTATTAGTTATTTTTAGCTAATTTTCATAGGCTTCTAAATTATGATAACAACTGTTTATAAATTTTTTTTTATGATAACAACATAGAGCTTATAGATAAATAATTAACATTATTTTGTTTTTTATTATAAAAATAACTGATACAATAGCTCTTATATGAAAACAATAATAAACACTTGATTAAGCTGTTTATCCAAATAATATATGTGTGTGTGTGTGTGTGTGTGTGTGTGGGGGGGGGGGGGGGGGCGCGTGTGTGTAAGTGTGTGAATTTGGGCAATTGTCTCTATAAAGCTATTTTTTATACTTTAAATATACTTAATAAAACTATTTTGCCTCCATAAAAATAGGTGTTGCTCTCCTTAAACAATTTTAAAAAAAAAGTATATATAAAAATTATAAAAGATAAGAAAAGAATAAGTTGATACATAATCCAACACTAAATACACCAATCGACACAAAAGCACATTAGATTTCGAACTAACTATTTTTTTTTTTTGAATTCGCCGCAGGTCCAATCCCTCCTGGATATTCTAAATTTGGAGGTATAGAACTCAACAATAACCAACTCTCAGGGACACTTCCAAAAACCTTCTCTGATGTGTTCAATTTACAATTGGCTAATAATAAATTGGAAGGAGACGCTTCATTCCTTTTTGGTTCCACTAAAGGTGCAAATGTGATAGATCTTGCTGGCAACAAGTTTAGTTTTGATTTGGGGAAAGTTAAGGTTTCTAAGGAATTGGCTACTTTGGATGTGAGTAGAAATCAAATCTATGGGAAACTACCTCAAGGGATAGAGAATGTGTTGAACTTGAATGTTAGTTATAACTTGCTGTGTGGTGAGATTCCTCAGCGTGGAAATCTACAAAAGTTTGATGTGTCTGCTTACTTTCATAATAAGTGCTTGTGCGGTTCGCCACTTCCAAAATGCAAGTGAAGTCTTCTTTCGCAAAATAACAAGTTGAATAAAGAAGGAACTTAAATTTCTTTCTCATTTTCTATGTTTTAAGTCTCTCAATTTAGGAGAGAGTGTAATTTGAGGGAGTAATTGCACCTTTAGTGTTGGCGCCTTATAATATATAGTGCCTTATTTTTATTCTCTCTCATATTTTCTCCTATTAGAGCTGATCAGTATTTAGTGGACAACAATAAAATGTTAAAATATAATTATTTCTCTCCCAGTCGTAAAATAAAAAATACAAAGACTAATATAATAAATAAAAAAATACAAAGGCAAATGTAACAAAGAGAAGTATAATGAGTCTCTTTTGAGTTTGTGGAACCTTTGAGAATTTTAGTCAATCATATATTGAACATTGGAAAGTGTTAAAGAGAATATTACTAGTATTTTTTAAATGATAAAAAATATGAAAATTTAATAAAAGATGAACAAGCAAAAAAATGAAGGTAGTATTTTTCTAAAAAAATCACAAGTATAAGAGGATTTGATGCTCAGACAGAGTCACATCCAGTAGTAAAATAGCAACATCAAGAAGAGCCACTGTCTACATAATTGAACACGTTTTTGTCCCGTTATTATTTTTGAATTTTTTCTCTGACATTGATAAAGTAAAATGTTTCCTCAAATGATTAAACAACAAAGTGTGATATACTACTATAGCCTTTTGCAAAACCCCAAGTTGTGTTTCATGTCACATTTCTTTGCTATTCCTTGTATTCACTTAATCAATACTATGTCATGAGATAATGTCTAAAAAAATCAATCTCAAATTCACAGTAGGTGCAAACACAATGGATGTAACCTTCAATTTTGTTGCAACTTGAAACCGAAAGTAGTAATATAGACCAAACCGACCTGCATGAGTCTATGACCCAACCTACATTAAACTTAAGTCAGTCTAAGGTTTTCTAAATATATAAGGTCAAAGCTTTTTTAAAATTGTATTTAACTAAAAATGCGAAACCACAGACAATCGAAAAAGCCTCCTAAGTCTATCAAGTCAAACTACTTAAGTAAATATAAATAATATTTTTATTATTAATCTTATTGGATTAAATTTTCTACTTTGTATTAAATCATAAATTTGCTTACATTTTCTGTTTATTCAAAATATTGACCTACACCAACATATGACATATTTAAATGTATTATACTAGTATGTATTATAAAATAGAATTTAACTAATATGTATGACTCGTGCGTCACATACTCTCAAATTCTTTTATTTATAAAATACTCACTACTCCTTCTCAATTTGATAAGCTTCTTAGGAATTTTAACCCACCTCAAATGGTCTTTTAAGAATTCCACAATCTTTATTGTCTCATGCGAGCTAGACACACTCATTCGCAGAATCGCTACCAATAAATTTTCCAAGAAGATCCTGCAGGGTTGTAAGCATATTGTGGTTAGTAAAAAATGGACTTGAACTTTAAATAATATTAAATTCAAATAAGTTTATATTATTTTAAATATATAGTTAGGCTGAATAACAATATCAAAATATATCAAATAGATAGATGACTAAAAGATGGATCTACTGAGGCAAACTTAAAATGATAAATCCTTTAAAAGCACTTGAAGAAAATAGCAACAGAGTTTGTAATATTATAAATCATCGTATGAACAACCACAGAAACCATGATGAGATTAGAAGGCATGATGAATGAATACAAACAAAAATCTATTTCGTTGTACATTTTGTATGTATTAATATGCTATGATAAAAAAATAAGGATTAGTATGAAAGCTGCCAGATACGTTATTGCTCATCAGTAATTCTTTATTTTTGATATATACATATCCTGGTTTAAGAATATGGTTGCTGATATCACGTTTTTTTTATTTTCTTTCCAAGTTAGTTATGAAAAATGCTTCCCTATTGAATATACTTAATTAAGACATTTCCTAGTAGAATCATGATTTGAATTTGAGACATTTCCTATTATGTGAAACACGTTTTTTTAAAAGTCCTAATCTAATGACTAATTGAGACACGTCAATTAATGAATAGAGCCTATTCTGTGAATTAAACGACAAAACCCCTGAAGAGATTAGGCACCTTGCCACTAGGCTCCAACATGTCTTGTGGTCCAATATAGCCCCCCCTAAGGTTTTCAATGCAAGTTAGACACAAAACATGTAGAGTACAGTTCGACCCAACTTATTCCTACCCCGTAGTAGTAACTGGGTGAATCTAATATGGACTCCTAAAAAATGGTTCACTTTTACCATTTTTAGTAAGTTTTAAAAAAATATTATTTTTTTTTTCCATTTTTTATTGTTATAAAATTTATTTTTTACTAAACATAGTCAATGTCCACCTTTTGATCTTTTTTGAGAGGTCCATATTAGAAGCATCCGTAGTAACTGGGCGCATCCAGTGATGGATCCAGAAATTTTCATTGGTGGGGGCAAAAATATAGTCTATAATATTTTCTCAAAAAATATTAGTAGTTTTTATAGTTTAGATAATTTCAGACAAAAAAATCTAAAATACCTAAATTTCTACAAATTGCAAAGATAAAAAGAAAAAATTAATAGCAACTTACTCTCTATTTTATGGTATCTTATGAATTTTTACAATTATCTTAAAAAATTTATCATATGGGGGCATCACCTATTTTTTTGTGGGGTCAAAATAAAATTATTGGGTACATTACTAACAAAAATAATTTTTCAAGTGGGGGCAAGTGCCCCCAATATACTACAACCTAGATTCGTCCCTGGGCGCATCTAACCGGATGCACCTGTAGTAACTTGTTTTATTAGTATTAATATTTCTTTTAACCCAAAGGTTGGCCTAATATAGCATGACAGAGTTTGTGTTTAGGAGTAGGGGTGGCCATGAGTACACTTTGACTCAACCCAACTCGCAACCCACAAAATCCAGGTTGATTCGGGTAACTGGGTTGGGTTGGTTTTCAAAATAGGAGGACCCAAGTGGGTCTGAAATTTAGAGCCCACTAAACTCAACTTAGCTCATACCATAATGACCATCTTGCCTATACATTTTTTAGTGACGTTAAATTAATTATGTTCTTCATTGAAAACGTGTTTAAGAGAACTTAATTTAGTGTACATTGAAATTTATTCTAATGTTAAAATTAACCAAAGTCTTGGTGTAGAGTACTCTTAAATATGTAATTCATAATTTGAATATGTGACTTTTTTTTGCTGATTGCAAAAGTTAATTGAAAACAGCAGTTTCGTGGGAGAGATATGATCTGTTTAGTTTCTTTAAGACATTTTCGTATGAATTTTTTTCTTTTGCATGAGCTTCAAGGATTTTCTAAAGACATTTTTCTTTTGTATTCGTTTCATTAGTTTAATAGAAGTCCAAATTAAGACATATTATACTTTTTTTTTAAAAAAGATTCTTTAAAGAGATATTTTACTGATGAACCCGGTACCTAAATTGAGATCGGGTTGAGTTGGTTTGCGTCTCACAAAAATTTGAGCCTAATTTTGACGAACCAAACCTATAAGTATTCGATTGGGTTTGGTGTAAATGCATCAAAACGCACCTAATCCACCCAAACCCCACCCCTATTTAGGAGGTTTCAGGATTAAATCTCTAATAGTTCCCTTGAAGTGAGGTAAAAATAATTTCCTTCTTAAGTGTCAAAAAGTTTAAAGGTTTTCTCTATCTTAAAAAAAGTTAGTAGAGCTAGATCTATTTTATCACCATAAAATATAAAGTCCATAATCCATTTAGTTGTGAGCCTTTTTAGTATAGGTAGTACAAATCTCAATTTAAATAAGTTTTACCTAGGCTTGCATGCTGTACCACAAGTTTTTACCATTTTACTCAACATTTAAGTTTCTTTTTACACTGATTAATATATTTAGGTATTCATTTTTTAATTATTATTGACTTTTAATTGTATTTTTAATTATTATTTTGTTTATTAATTATTTACTCCTCATTGACTCCTTAAGTCCCCGTTTATGGGTGGTTTTTTGTTTCCAATTTTGAAAGTTTCAAAAACCAAAACTAATTTCTGTTTTGAGTTTTAAAATTTTAAAAACACAAACTAGATTCAATTAAGAAATTTTCAAAAATTAAAGTCAGTTTACAACATAAACAAAACAACAAATATTCGTCATAAACTTATCTTAATAAAAACAATATGTAACATTAGCTTGAAAGAAAACTAAAATTTTACAAATATATAATGTATTTATTTAGTAGTAATTTTAATATTAGTGGCTGGAAGTAGTAATTGTCGACAGACGCCTGTCAGAGTGGTGCTCGATGGTGGTAAATAGTGGCCGAAGTGGTGGTCAACAATGGTTGATTGGTGTTCGACGATGGTTTAAGTGGTGGTAGTTGACAGTGGTCGGAGTGATAACTGGTGGTTGTCAGATTGATGATTAGAGATGGACAAAGTAGTGATCAAAGTGACGATCAATGGTGGTGGCTGAAGTAGTTGTTGGCAGTGGTCGGAGTGATCATTGGCTATGGTCAGAGTGGTGACTGGTAGTGGGCAAAATAGTGGTTGGAGTAGTGGTCAGTGACCGATGGTGGTGATGTCTTGGCGTTAACACAAAAACAGAAATTATAAAACTTTTTTTTTGTTGGTTTTGAGTTTTGATGGAAAACTCTTTTGAAACTAAGAAAAAAACCAACTCAATCCCATTTATAGAAACATGTTTTGGTTTTCAAATTGACTTCAAAACTAAAAACTCACAATTGTCCCAAACATGACCTATATTTCTACATGCTTCGACTCTTTGAATTGTCCTGTGGTTGTCTGTGAGTCGAGTAGTCCCTACTAATTATTTTCATTTAACACTATCAAGTGTTAAATCTCTATCATTTAACTCTCCATTTAGTCCATTATAAAGTCACTAGAGGAGATCCATCATTTTATCATTTAATAAATCTCTAAAAATTTAGGTGATTGTTGTAATTTAAGTACATGTTGAAGCAGAGTTTTTTAGAGACTTTTGGAATAGTTTTTTGGAATATAAATAATAAAATCATGGAGATTTTTGGAATAGTTTTTTTTTGGAACAGTTGGTCGTATAATGATTAAGTTTTCCTACACTTCACATTGCCGCTTCAAGATACATGTACCAATGTCAGGTGATCGTATTTGTCCTAGATTGATGCATCGTCAACCACCGTCTCTTGAGGTTCAACATCCTGAAAATGAATTTATTGGAGCAACTAGAGATCAACCGTTGTTAACTTGGATGATTGAGTTGTGTCTTATTATGACTTCTTATTGTGTTTTCCTAATATTTATGACTTTTAAAGTGTTCGCCCAATTTCTATAACTCTTATCTATTCGTTTCCTAATTATATCGGGTTAAATATTAACAAATATCAAGTTAGTATATTTACATTTGTTAATACTAACACTCTCCATGCATCACACGGGCAATGCGACTAGTATCATTCAACTCTTATTTGCATAGATGTCTTGTTAGTTAATGATACATATACCTTGACCACTCCCTAATCAATAGTAACCTCCAGCCATGGGTCTTATGCTAGCTTTTGAGTGGGTGCGCGGTCTAGCCTTTAAAGATGTAATTTTTGAGTTTGATCTCAAAGTACTAGTAAACAACTTCAACATAAGTTCCTTGTTTAATTCTGATTATTATGTTGTATTTTAAATTATAGCAAGGATTGTTTTTTGTTTTTTAGCAGCAACTCTCATGTGAAGTTCTTTAGAGAGAGACTAACAAAGTGTCTCACACTTTTGCAAGGGTTGCATTGTTTTCTACCAATACTTATTTTTTCATGATTTTCCAACATGTATTCTTACACTTAGCTTCTGATTGATTTGCAAACACGTAAGTACCGGGCTGGACAGTATAGTAGTGGACAACTTTTTCTATTGTACACTGTTTGTTTAACAATGGAAAGCACAATCAAGACAAATGTAAGTTTACTATAATTCTTTTCTAATATTTATAATAATTTTATATAACATATGTTATATAATAAAGGCTAAATTGCAGTTTTGGCCCTTTATGTTTGGGGTTGGTGTCACTTTGGCCCTTTATCTTTTTTTTTTCTCGTTTTGGCCCCTCATGTTTTTTGTGTGTGTCATTTTGACTCCTGCCGTTAGTTTTTTTTAACGGACGCCACGCTGGCAGTTAACTGCTGACGTGGCGTCCTAATTGTCCAATCTGACGTGTCTTCATTAAATGACATGGCCAATGGGGGATCAAATTGAAACAAAAATAAAACATAGGGGACCAAATTGACACAAACACAAAACATAATAATCACTCTCCATCTTCTTTCTCCATCTTCACCTTCTTCTTCTCCACCACCTCCGGCGAGCCACCACCACCATCACCACAAATCAACCAGTCTTCAACTCTTCGTTCATGATCATCATCTCTTTAAAACTCAAAACCCCCTATTTATCAAATCCCTAAATTTGGTTTTAAATCCCCAATTTCATCAACCTCTGAATGCCCAAGAACTAAACCCATTTTCCAAACTTCTGATCTCCTAGGCTACGCAAGGTTCTATAGATAGTTCAATAATTGTATCAGTGGATGGAAGTTGAAGAGGTACAACAATGTTTGCAAACCCATTTGGTTTTGTATTTGTGTTTGTTAAGGTTGTGAGATTTGTTGGTGGAAGCCATTTGGTTTTGTCATGAGCACATACTGGTGGAAGCCATTTGTTTTTGTTGGTACAACAATGTTTGCAAACCCATTTGGTTTTGTCTTGAGCGCAGAAGCAGTGGTGTGGTAAGGCATCATCGATTCCACACAGAAACTCATAAAAGCATTAACAGATCTTGTTTTATTGTTCAGATTAATTTAGGAATTTGAAACTAAATTTAGGGATTTGAGAAATTGGGAGTTTTGAGAAATTGGGGATTTGAAAAATTGGGGGTTTTGAAGAGATGATTAAGTTTGCCTCATGAAAAAAAGAGTTGGAGAGTGATTGATTTGTCGTGGTGGTGGTGGCTCGCCGGAGGTGGTGGAGAAGAAGAAGGTGAAGATGGAGGAAGAAAATGGAGAGTGATTAATTATGTTTTGCGTTTGTGTCAATTTGGTCCCCTATGTTTTATTTTTGTTTCAATTTGGTCCCCCATTTGCCATGTCATTTAATGAAGACACGTCAGATTGGATAATTAGGACGCCACGTCAGCAGTTAACTGCCAGCGTGACGTCCGTTAAAAAAAACTAACGGCAGGGGCCAAAATGACACACACAAAAAACATGAGGGGCCAAAACGAGAAAAAAAAAGATAAAGGGCCAAAGTGACACCAACCCCAAACATAAAGGGCCAAAACTGCAATTTAGCCTATAATAAAATTAGAAAATTATAAAGAAAAATGTGCGAAGGAGATGATAGATGAAGAGGGGCGGGAGAGAGAAAGAGATAGATGATCTAGAGAGAAAGAGAGAGATGAGGAAGAGAGGTCATGAGATGAGCATATATAAGAGAGGTGTGAGAAGAGAGGTAGAGAGAAACAGAGAAATGAAGGAGAGAAATCATGAGAAAATATAACAAATGTGAGAGGAGAGAGGGAGTGGGGGAGTGGGGGAGAGAGAGAGAGAGAGAGAAATGGGAGAGAATAATGAGATAGGAGAGAGAGAGGAAAACAATTATTGAGTAGAAAACAAAAATAACATTTTTATATTTTTTCGGGGAACATAAAGTTATACCGTGGGATAGAAAATTGTGCTATGGTTTTGTAAGAAAAAAAGATTTGAGTTTTTGTTGAATTCCTTACCCCATATATCTCTTACTTTTTAATAGACCCATTTTGTAAAAAAATACAAATAAATAGTAGTAACTTCCGACATATGTGCTTCCGACATATGTTCTATTTAACCTCCATCATAAATTTTTCCATCACCCTCTTTATCACCAAGCTATGATAAACAATCATCATTCGACAACTAATAATTCTTTTCTTTACTTTCTACTTATCTTTTATAATTGTTGTTATACATAAGTTAAAAAAATTAATAAATCTAATTTTTTTGAGTAAAATTATTTTTTATTATATCCTTAATTATTTATTACTTTTCATACTTATCTCTTTCTTTATATTACAAAAATTTAAAATATAAAAAAGGAACACATTTTTACTTAAAATTAAAAACTAGTAAAAAAAAGTAGGATAATTCACATGTTTTATCCTTAATTAATTTTTTCTGTCATAATTTTCCCTCTGCATGTATCACATGTTTGCTTAATTTGTACCCTACCTTAGTACTTTCCTTTCACCATCTACGTTTCCGTCGTTGCTAGTTAATGACACAAATACCCTTACCCTGCCCCAATAACCTCAAGCTGGAAGCATATATGTCGGATCCAGTTATCAAGATTCAGATCACCCATCACCATCTTGGCCTCTTTATCTCATATGTTGTCACTATGCAACTTCAACTTCAACTTCGAGTTCAAACAATAGCTAAAGAAAATATCAAGCTATGATAAAATCACATGCAAAATTTGCACCCTGGAAAGAACAATCATCGTGTCGGCAACTAATAATTCTTTCTTTACTTTTTACTTATCTTTTAAAGTATATATACACAGTTAAAAAAACTAATAAATATATCTGTTTTGAATAAAATTATTACTCCCTCCGTCCCAAATTATTTGCAGTTTAAGGTTTTAGCACGCCTTTTAAGAAAAATGATTAGGAGTCTAGATTTTTTAAAAAGTGCTATCCAATTTACCAATTAACCCTTTATCTCTCTATATAGAAAAATGCGAATCCTTTATCAAATGAAAAAAGTTGTCATCATTAATAGGGGTACAAATGGAAAAGAACATTAAAAGTTACATTAAAATTCTAAAACAACAATAAATTTGGGACAAATTGATTTTGCTAAAACTACAAACAATTTGTGACGGAGGGAGTATTATTTGGTCAACAAAATAAAATAAAATAACTATTATTTTTTCTTATTATATCCATTATTTATTACTCATGACATACTCTTTTTCTATAATATAAAAAAAAATTAAAATAAAAAAACTGTTCAGTTTTTTAACTTAAAATTAATAAAACGAACTAGTAAAAAAGTACTATCTCTCTCCCATTTTATAAGTTGTTTTAGCAAAATCAATTTGTCCCAAATTAATTATTATTTTACATTTTCAAGACATTGAGTGATTATTGTGTGGTGAGATTCCACAACGTGGGAATCTACAAAAGTTTGATGTGTCTGCATACTCTCATAATAAGTGCTTGTGTGGTTCTCCACTTCCCCCATGCAAGTGAAGTGTTCTTTCACAAAATAACGAGTTCAATAAGGAAGGAGCTTAAATTTCTTTCCCATTTCTATGTATTAAGTCTCTCTAATTAGGAGAGAGTGTAAGTTGAGGGACTAAGAGAACCTTTAACATTGACGCCTCTCTCTCTCTCTCTCTCTCTCTCATTTTACCATATCATTAAAGTTTATTTGAGTTTCACTCACAACGCAAAAGTCCCCATTGATATTCGTCTTGACAATTTCAGTGACATACGCGTATTGGCTTTTGGATTCGAACTTGAGTCTGGGCAGCAATAATGTGTGCAGGTTGTATTTTTTTGGCAGGTTGTCTAAATTGGAAAAAAAAGTCACAATGCAACAAGTTAATTGAAAATCACTATTTAGTGTAGACAGCAACAACATTACAATATACTGGTAATTATTCCTTTCTCAATCAAACAAAAAATGTAAATATTAGGTTAAAGTATGAATATATAGAGTTAAATATGAATTACTTATATTTATTTGTTCGGACCATCGCTGCTACCCACGGAGTGTCCCAACATTTTCAATAAAAGACTAAGCTCTCCGCTTATACTTAGGATTAAATTTCACACAGGCCAACACCGAGTTGTACACTGTGGTAATCCAACCTAGAGCACCATTATTAGAAAAAAAGCTACTATAAATTGGTACTCAAATATTACGTGGCAGTTTACACCCACTTTGTCATTATTATTATAGATGCTCTAAAAGTATATAGGAAAGGTTCATTGGATAGCTCGGTGTTTCTCCCCGTATATGTCAGATATAAAAGCCACACGAAGTTACTTCTCTAATCATACCTTTCTCGGCCTTTTGGCTAAGATCAAGTGTAGTATCTATTCTTATCAGTTTAATATCTGATATGTGGGTCATTGGTCCCACGATATTAAATTACTTTTTTGAGGGGGAGAGTCCATCTCAATAGCTTGCTATTGAGGCTCTCAAGTGTCACCTACGTGTTGCACTATTGCAAGGGCCAAGCGCACCCACAAAACCTAGTTCAAAATTTATGTTGCTATCTTTTTGGTTTTGCAATTGGAGTGGGGAACACCACTTGTAAACATACTCTACTTATTTATTGTTTCCTTTTGGATTTTCAACAATTTTTATTTGATCCTCAAATGTAATTATTTCTGTAGGCAACTAAAACTCAAAATCTTTTATTGCAGTTATTTCCAACCAGGGTTTAATTAGAATGTGATGTGTAAATATGTTATAGAATCTTGAGACTATCCTATTTGTATGTTGTGAATTCAATTGTGAGTGGTTAGTCCCACATTGACTAGAAATTAGCTAAATGAATGATATAAGAGAGGCGACTCATATACTTTTTTTTAAGCAAAGGAGGTAGGGGAGCCTCGTTAAATCTTTTTGATGTAAACCCTCATTAAGGAAAAATCATCTAAAAGGAAAGAGTACCCCCCCTACGGGTAAAGTCCTCTAAAGCAAAGTTGGGAAACAACGCTCCCACCAATTAAAACTCTGACTAATAAATCCGTAATTAGCTAGCTTATCTGCACAAGAGTTTCATTCTTTGTAGATATGAGAAATAAGAAAACTCATTCGCTTGATTATAGCAATGCAATTGCGCCATGTATTTCTAAGTCTCCAAGGAACTAAATCAGAGGACTTGTAAGAAGCCACTACAAGAGAAGAATCACATTCAATGCCTTAAGGTTTTAGATGGAAATGAGACATCCAAGTCTCTTGGTGATCTGGTTCATTGGTTAGCTCGTTGTTGCTCACTGTACTCCTCAAACATGTGTATACGAGAAATAAAAAGTCAAACGATATTAAATCACTTTTTTGAGGGGGAGAGTCTGTCACAATAGCTTGCTATTGGGACTTCAAGTATCACATAGCTTGCTATTGGGACTTTCAAATATCGCCTTTATGTTGCACTATTGCAAGGGGTAGGCGCACCCCACAAAATCTAGTTCAAAATTTAGGTTGCTATCTCATTGGCTTGGCACACCACTTGTAAACTTATTCTACTTATTTATTGTATTCCTTTTGGATTTTCTACAATTTTTATTTGTTTTTGATATGTAATATAATTATTTCTTAGGAAACAACACTTCGGGTTAATTAGAATGTGATGTGTAAAAATGTTATAGAATCATGAGACTTTCCTATCTTTATGTTGGGAATTTAAGTGTGAGTGGTTAGTCTCACATCGATTAGGAATGAGCTAAATGAATGATATATAAGAGAGGTAACTCATATACTTAATGCCTTAAGGTTTTAGGTGGAGATGTGACGTCCAAATCTCTTGGTTATTTTGATTGGTGCATTTTGTAAAAGAGAACTTGAGCACACACACACATATATATATATAGCATTGGTCTCACATTCCTTCACAAAACTAGGAAATTTGAGGCTTTTTCAACTTTCTCAATTTCAATCAAATCCAACAATTCTTCAAGTGAAGTATATATATACTCTATACGGTCGGGTGGAGTATGATAGTTCTTTTGAACTATGATTGTCGGTGTAGACAATGAAAGCAGAAGATGTCTCGTGTATCAGTTACAATCAATGTGTAGATTGTTAAAGTTAATTGGAATTGAGCATCTTGAAGAAGTCCCACATTGCTTAATTTTGTAAAGGAAAGGGGAGAAAAAATAAAAAACTTACAACCACCCCGAACGAGCCTTATTTGTTATAGTTTTTTTTGGCTACCATGTTTTGGTGTCCAGTTTCCACCGGCTTTGCCGTTGACTAATCTACACCGGGGAACTTGGTCGGCCACGAGCACCCAACTTTGCCAGTCCATGCAGTTCGCCCCTCCCAGCAAAGTTTTTGCCATACCCAAGTTCGAACTTGAGACCTTGGGTGGGATCCAAGTCTAGTTACCACTTGAACCAACCTTTGTTGGTTACAGTTTATAATTTAATATTTGTTATTATTTTTTGTTGTAGTTTTAAATTTTAATTTTAATTAATCTTTTTAAAATCATAAGTATTTCATCCTCTTTTTAAAAAAAAGCTAGAAATCTCTTTAAATGAAAAGTATTTTTTTCCCCAGAGTAGGTTCTAAAATCTACAAGTTGTTTTAAAATGGGAGTTTGTTTAAACTAGTTTCTCTCAAAGATCATTTTTAACAAATGAGGGATTATTAAAAATGATTTTGACTATGGTAAACACTATTTCTCTTAAATTCTCTAAATATTGATGGGCTCAATTTATTTAGAACCATTCTATTTATCTACTACCATTCTATTATATTAACGCCAGGTTTTCATTAATATCCAACTTTAAGCGTTTAAACTTTAAAAGATCTTTTTACACCGGTTGTTAAAAGAATTGGTGTTAAAAGTTCAGCTCACTACATCCGTGGAAACTAGACCGCTATATAATAGATATAGAAAGTTCAATTTAACTAGCGTTTGTATCTCTTAATAACTAATAACATAATTCGAAAGTGATGGCAAAAGAGTGAAAAGAGTCCTTTGCTCCAATTGGGCCGAAATATGACAGATGAGAAGAAAAGATCAAGCCCAAGCAAATAGGCCCAAAAGCCATTTGTACCAATTATCACATTAGATGTACCCATTCATATGTAACTGTTGATCACATGAACATTATAGAACTGTTGGAAAGAAATTAAACAAATACAAGTGCCATTACCTTTCTATAAAAGGAACAAATTTTAGGTGCTCTCTTATGATTGAGTACTCATTATTAAATTTTGTTTACGTCTCTTTTGTGGTGCAACAGATAATGTTTTGTCTTTGAGCAGCTTGATTACGAATATTGTCACACTTCTTCAATTAATTGCACTTTTGTTGTTTAATTTTATCAAAGGTTCATGAACAGGAATATCAAGAGTCGAGACAATAATCTTAATCCTATGATATAACTATAGACTCTTGTTGATGAGCTGACTAAGATTTTTAGAATATTTTAGGAGAGAATATCTATTGGTGGATTGCATTAGTGATTATAACCCAAAAGTTTAGAGAAAATCCATTCTCAATATTTCAAAGAGACGTACTAAATTTTACTTCAGACTTGAATGCAAATACATGAAAAGAGACCTTTTATATATATATATATATATATATATATATATATATATATATATATATATATACACTAAATCCTAGAAGTCAAATTACAGTTGAAATAATATAATAGTAATAATTAATGGTATTAATGACAACACAATTTTGTAAAAATGGAGATTGTCAAACATAGTGGTTTAGAGTAAAAAAAAAGTACCAACATGGGTTGGTCTAAGTGGTAACTGGGCTTGGATCCTACCCCAAGATCACGGGTTCGAATCTTGGGTATGGCAAAAATTCTGTTGTGAGGGGAGAACCACACGGACTGACAAAGTCGGATATACACATGGCCAACCAGGTTCCCAAGTGTAGACTTGTCATCAACAAAGTCGATGAAAACTACGCACCAATCACTTGGTAACAAAAAAAAGAGTAAAAAAATGAGTGGTGTTATCGTTGCTCAGAGGGTGGTGCAATAATTTTGTATCATCCTCCTCTGATTGAACAAAACTCACCCTCAAACTTTTTATTAACTTCATCATCTAGAAATTTTAAAAGATCGGCTACATTGAAGGTTGCTGAGACAGCATAGGTACTTGGTTGTTTTACCTTGTAAGCATTGTTTTTGATTTTCTATACAATTGTGAAGGACCCATCAGCTCTTGGGGACAACTTGAAATTTGGTTGGTTAGAAAATCATTCTTTCCACAAATGTATCCATACAAAATCTCCAACTTAATTTACAGATTTGCTATGTCATGGTTAGTCTTCTATCTTGAGTTTTGTTTCTTAATCCACTCACGAACTTGTTCAGATAGCTTCTTTATTTCTTTTTCTCCGCGTTCTACATCAACATTAAATTATTGCTTATCCAATGAGGGGGGTTAAGTCTAGAGGACTATGCGGCCGAGTGCTTTAAACCACCTCAAAAGGTCATTTCAGCGAAGCATGATCAGTTTGTCTATCTGTCTATAGGGATTGCCAGCACTACTGAATTGAAGCTTAATACCCATATTCTTCCACAAAGTTCTCTAAAAGTGGCTTAAGAATTTAACATCTCGGTCAGAAGTGATGGTTTTTGGAATCCCATGAAGATGAACAATCTCTTTGAAATATAAGCTAGCAACTTGAACAAGATCATTAATCTTTTGGCATGTGATGAAGTGATCCATTTTTGAAAATCAGTCCACAATTACCATTATGGAGTCCTCGTGACACTGATTTCGAGGTAATCCAAGTACAAAATTTATGCTAACAACTTCCCACGTGCTCCTGGAAAGGGAAGTGGCATATACAATCCTGTGTTTTTCCTTTTGGCATTGGAAAAGTGGCAGATTTGACATCTTTAAATATGTATATTGACATCCCTTTCAAGTATTGGTCAATAGAAATTCTCTTTCACTAAAGCCATAGTTTTATCTCGTCCAAAATGACCTACTAATCCCTCATCGTGGGCTTCCCACACAATGGCTTCCTGTAGTGAACAATCAGGAGTACGTAAGGCCTTTCGTTTGAACAAAAATCTCTCATATCTATAGTAGTCTTGTAAGGATTGTAACTCAGAGGCATTCCAAAAGTTTTGTTGGTGATTTGTGCACTGCAGGCATCAACGGCTGGGAGAACCTATCTGAATCTAACAGTCCAAGGCGCACCAAGTCCCTCATGGGATGGAAGTGCCTAAGGCAATCTTGGCACCTATAAATACCAGCTCATCACCAGTGCCTGGTACGCATTTACTCTTCCCTGCCTCACTATTGACTTCCTCTCGCTGACTTGAGCGTTGGAGTGTCATTGCAGGTACTACACCCAGTTGGGACTCTGAGCCCCGACTTCCATAGGATCTCTACCAACTATTCAAGACCGGACCACTCGGGCTCGAGTAAGGTACAATTCAGCTCCTAAGCGAAGCACAACTCAAAAGGAACTCGCAAGATCGAGTCCTGGAGAAGTCAATTTCCTAGCAGCATAACCAATGTCGTATGTAGCCTAAACAGTTGAAGCCACTTTCAAGTCCCATGCAGATCCAAAAGTCCTAAACCATAGGTATACCTAGACTGCCAGTGAGACCAAAGGGCTAACTAGGATGGGTAAATAAAAGGTTGAGAGAGAAAACAACTAATTAATTGTGATTTTCTAATTCGGTTTAATAAATAAATTTGTTCTTTCTATTTCCAAAGCATTGAGGAAAGTTTGTTATACTGCATGCATGTGATTTGCTACTCTAGGGAATCCTTTATCTCTCTATGAATCATAAAATATGCATGTATTATAAACTAGCACATGCAACTTTGATTAATATTCTTATTCCCCTCTCCCCCCAAATTGAGATACATTCAAAAGAATCACCTTAGCCTTAAGTAGCCAATCATCAATTGTTATTCATAATTGATATGTGGCTTCAAATTTTTTGTCATATAGTCAACTCCATGTTGGATTACATTTATAGTATAAAAAAATAAATATACAATCATTAATAAGTACATAGCTAGATAATTGAGACAACAGTCTCAAGATAAGGGGATGGTGGAAACATGAACATGAAAATGATAGAGGTTGGTTGTTCTCTAACTACCTAACTAACATGATTTAACTTGATTTTGGCTCCGCAAATTAATTATTCAATCAAAAGTCAACAAATATAAGAAATTGAAACTATGTCTAAGATTTTGTAGTCTATGAAATAACTTCAAGAGATATACGTTGTGTTGAACATTTGCTTGTCTTTCTTCTTTTCGGTTACTATGTTATTAAGTCACAGTATACACCGACTTTACCGGTGACTAATCTATGTTGGAGAGCCCAACTGGCCCTGAGTATCTGTTTTTGTCGGTTCGTGTAGTTCTCCCCTCCCAATAATTTTTTTGCCACACCTAAGATTCAAAGTTGAAACCTTTGGATGGGATCCGACTCAGTTACTGTTCAGACCAACCCTTGTTGGTTGGTTGTCTTTCTATAACTGCGTATTTCAAGTCACCAAATAATATAACTACCTACTAATATTAACATTAAAAAAAGCCTTATAATTTAAATATTCCTTCTAGTTCTAGTTCTTCACTCTATCTATATAAGCACTTTCCATTGTTATTTCCACTCATAAGCAATTCTTAAGATACAAAAAAATGGGAAGCATCGTAACAGAGAAAATGAAGCTTATTGTGGCATTACTTGCACTACAATTCTGCTTTGCAGGATTTCACATTGTCTCTAGACTTGCACTAAATATTGGTGTTAGCAAAGTTGTTTACCCAGTTTATAGAAATTTCATTGCCTTGGTTTTGTTGAGTCCACTTGCTTACTTTTTAGAAAAGTGAGTTTCTACAATATTTTTCTTTTCACTTTTCACCTTCTATTTTGTTACTACTCGTGTTTGTTGTAAGTAAAAGCTGCTTAATTGAAGTTGATGTATTCTAGTCAATTGAAATTGATGTATTTTGAATCAAATACATCAACTTCTCTTGACCAACTTTTCCTTATAAAAAAGATCAGAGGAAGTATTTCCATTGAAATCTTTTTAGTGCAATAATATATATATATATATATATATATATATATATATTTACTTTTAACATTTTGATCATAAAATATATTTATTTTTAACATGGAGTATTGTTGTTTTTGTTATTAGGAATCAAAGACCACCCCTTACAATATCTTTACTAGTTCAATTCTTCCTATTAGCATTATTGGGGTAAGAAAGTATATAAGCTGAAAATTTCTAACACTTTCATTTCCTTTCTAATAGTTCTAAAATATTTCTTTTATTGGTAAATATAGGATCACAGCAAATCAAGGGTTTTACTTGTTGGGATTATACTATGCTTCTCCAACATTTGCTTCTGCAATGCAAAACTCAGTTCCTGCAATCACTTTTGTATTGGCATCATCTTTAAGGTAGTCAATTATATCTTATAGTAATATTTTTTATTATGTTTTTCGCCATTGCAAATATAACTATTTTTGTTTTTCGTCTCTAGAATTTTTTTGTTTTGTTTTTCATCCCTGATTTTTTTTATTTTCTTCCCTTCAATAAATATCTATTTTTAGAATTAGTCATCCTTTAGTCCATTATGGTTCAGAGACTAAAACCAAAATGCTCCCTAATTTCAGGGCCCAGAACCAACATAAACAATATTATAAGGATTAAAACAAAACAACAAGGACTAAAAGAAAATAGCTCTATATTGTAGGGACAAAAAAATATTTTTACAATGACGAAAAACAAAAGCCATAATATTTAAGGTGATGAAAAACATGTTTAAACACATTTTCTATTATACTCTTATTATTACAATTTGATAATTTCACTTCTTTCTCTACTAGACTTGAGGAAGTTAACATAGCAAGAAGATATGGAATAGCAAAAGTTGTAGGAACCATTGCTAGTGTGGGAGGTGCCTTTATAATTACTCTTTACAAAGGTCCTCCACTTCTTCATCATCTTCAGATGGATCAAATTCATGGAGACACTTTACTAGTTGATCATTCTTCAAAAAAAGTTCAAAATTGGACATTGGGTTGCTTATACTTGATTGGACATTGTTTATCATGGGCTGGATGGATAGTTTTTCAGGTATTGTCAATGATCATGACTTACGGCAAATAAATAAACCTGAAACTTCATATTAGCCATTATGTTGCTTCATGCTTGGGTAAAAAAAACACTTACTCCCTCTTATAGTTTCTAGAAGAAAAATTTACAGTTTTAGGTTTAACGAATAACTAATGTATCTAGTCTATATAAACCAAATTTATTAATTATTCAATAAACCTAAAACTACAAAATTTTCTTATAAATTTTGACCAGAGAGAGTATTCAATAACGACTTTTCTAAACGCGCAACCTTGTAAGGGTCAAGTCTTGATAATTACTCGATTTTTTTTAATCATTAATTACCTGTTTTAGTATTTATTTTGTTCATTCACCTTCAAGCAATCTCTCTTCTCATCAAATAGAAAAAAAGGGTAATTAATAAAGAAAAAAGTAGATAATTAATAAAATTTAACTTATTCAAAGTTGCACACAGAAAATTTGTATTAGTAATATTCATGGCTAGATATATGTTTGTGAAGTTGCACTTGAACTTATTGAAATCTTATTTGTCCAGGCTCCTGTAGTTAAGAAGTATCCAGCAAAATTGACACTCACTTCATTTACATGCTTCTTTGGATTGATACAATTCTTGATCATAGCAGCTTTCACAGAAAATGATTTTGAAAAGTGGAAAATAAAATCAGCTAAGGAGCTTTCCACCATCCTATATGCTGTAATACTCTTCAATCCAATACTCTTATCAATTTGATTTATAATGCAATTTAGTCCAGAGAACGAGACATAGACATGAGACACAACACTGACACGGGCACTTAGACATTGATAGTTGTTTCAGATAGTTGATTTATAATGTAATACTCTGTTGTGTCAGACATCAGGCACGCCTTCAATCTGAAGTGTTGGTGCTACAGATATTCTAAGAAGTGCTGGCAATTTGAAAGTTAATTGAACTTATATTCACTTCTTTGTGATGATTACAGGGAATTGTAGCATCAGGAATTGTCATATCTCTCCAAACATGGTGTATTCAAAAGGGTGGTCCTGTCTTTGTGGCTGTATTCCAGCCCATACAAACTTTTCTAGTTGCTATCATGGCAGCACTTTTTCTTGGAGATCAATTATACTCTGGAGGGTATGCATCAAATTTACCAACCATTATTAAAATATGCTTAAGTATATTTTTTGCAACTACTAATACACTAGTTTTTGTTTTTAGACCCAATAATATTTTGTTTGTTTTCAGTCCTTAAAATGTCAAAAATTTAGCTTTTGGTCCTTGTATTGTTTTAGCCTCTATAATATTTGTTCATGTTCGAATTAGTCCTTATATGTTCCATATTTCAGAGATTAAACTTGATACGGTCCATATTACAAAGACTAAAACCAACATGAACAAATATTACAAAGACTAAAACAAAAATTAAAAACAAACGAAACAAATTTTATTATAGGAACCAAAAACAAAAACCGATATATTTGCCGTCGCAAAAAGTATATTTATGCCAATAGAATAAAAGTAGAGAATTTTCCAAACTGATTAATTCAATTTTATTGCAGGGTTATTGGTGCAATTTTTATTGTGCTTGGTTTATACTTAGTCCTATGGGGAAAAACCAATGAACATAAAGTGATAGAGCCATTATTAAGAAAGCCCTTGCTTAATTCAGAGGAAGAAAATAAAGCTATTATTGAAGCTTCAAAAGACATTCCTTGAGACAAGTCTATTTGTTGAAATAGACAGAAGATCTAGTTATGGACTTATGGTAAAGCATCTGAAGTGAACAACATGTTAACCCCCAAAATGTTGTCTTTGGTAGCATCATCTAAGATTGTATAAAATAACAAACTTGATTTTCTTGTAATCTATTCAGATCTAATATTAGAGTAAAATTGTATGGCTGGCTAAGCATGTGTATTATTATGTCAAGTGGTATATGCAACACTCCATGTGCTCTATATATATTCACTGACTATATAAATATATAATGTAATGTTTGTGGCATGATACTATGAATATTGACAAGTACTCACTTTTTAGTTTATAGATATTAAAAAAACACAAAGGGAGATGCTGTATATTTTTCTTGGTTTGTTAAATGTAATCTCCATGATGAATTACAATCGATGAAGCGCAGACAAAAATATGGACACTAGACACTACACTAACAATGACACGTAGACACCAATAGTTGTTTGAAAAATAGAATTATTTGAAGTGTCAGTGTTGATGTTGGTGTCCGCCCTGACACGACAAGTCTTAGACACTGGGCACATGTTCGATCAAAAGTGTAGATGTTATATAGATTAATAACTTCAAATTAGACACACTATAATGAATTAAAAGGAAGAATAAAATCACCTATGGCGCAACATCAGAATATTAAAATATATCATGATAGTCACTGCGTTCGGCGGTGGATACCCTGGGCCAGCTGTCCCACTCTTTTAGGTGCCTCTAATCCAGTGAGGGAATTAGCGTTCGGCGGTGAATACCCTGGTCTCACAAAAAAAAATATCATGATAGTAAGGGCTTGTTCCTTACAAATTAAAGATGAAGTGATTTTAACATTCAATAATTTTAAGTTTGTTTTAAAGTATTTTAGAGATTTCTAAGAGATGTATAAATTATTTTCCGTTTATTTACCATAATCAAAATCATTTTTTAATCCCTCATTTGTCGCAAAAATGATTTCAAAGAGCTTAAAACAAGACACAAGATTTTCTTAAGAGCACTGCTATTTAATAAGAATAAATTTTATAAGATATGAAAAAATACACTAAAAGCTAAATTGTTGGCAAAAAGTAACAATAACAATACACACAAGCTACAAGAAAGTTTTCAACTAGGTTTGTTGAGGTGCGCCAAGCCTAGTGCAACACAAGAGCGACACTTGAGAGCCTCAATAGCAAGCTATTGTGGTAGACTCTCCCTCAAAAAAGTAATTTAATATCATGTAGGCCAATGACTCACATATCAGATATTAAACTGATAAGAACAGATACTACACTTGATCTTAGCCAAAAGATCGAGAAAGGTATGATTTGTTAAGTGGTTCAGTGTGGCTTTTATATCTGATATCTACTCTGTCACTTTATTGACTCTTTCGATGTGGGACTCTTGTGCAGCAGCAGCTTGGAACTTATATTTTGAACTTAAACTTACTGGAAAAATCAAAATGGAATCTGATGAATACATTTTGAGAGCTGCTTATGGGAGCACTTTTGTTCCTTGTACAGACACAAAAGATTGTGATTTTTTTCCTTCTACTTCCCTTTTTCCAAACCCAGTCTTTGTCCGATCAACACAACCTCAATTTCAGTATCATCAATGTTGATAATTATCCACACATATTCCTAAGGTGCTTACCAGAGTACCTGCACCACCTTCTCTTCTACTAATCCGCATAATATTTAAGAGAGTGTATAAGAGGAGAATGGAGTAGATAGTTATGGAAATTATGTCTATATTCTTCTACATCCTTCTTATTTCTATCTTGATTTTTTAACATTTTGCAAAAAAGTAGCTTGATCAACTAATTTCACAAAAAAACACTCGATATTAAGCCCAAACATTCATCGAAGCCATTGACGTTGCCTCCTGTCTTTTATCCCGATTGTAAAACAAATTTTCTTTTTAAGTTTTATAACCCACAATTGGTCGCAAAAAGTTTTATAACCCACAAAACTCCTAAAAAGCCTAATCCGACCATACCGCTCTATTCATAGCTTCATACCTATGTTAGTGCTTGAGTACGTGTTAGTCTTAGCGGAGCAGTGGTTACGTTCGTAGTGTGTTTCAGAGGCCATTGAAATTTTTTGAAAAAATTCTATTCTTCTCTTCCTATTAGCCCGTCACAAACCACTCATGGATCCGCTAAGGTCCGACTACTCGAACCTTCCCAAACCGTTTGTCTAAATGGTCGAAATGGGACATATTTTTCCCACCCGTGGCTTGGGCCGAATTGGAGGTTTTGGGCCCGAATCCGCCCAAGCCCGACTGATGACTAGCCCTACTTAGCATGACGTAAGCATGGGCGATGGTTTTGCTATAAATGGCAAGCAAATGATTCATTTTATCATTGTAAAAATATAAAAACTATCTCACATAAAGAAACCAACACCCTTTTTCCATTTCCTTTAAGCCTCGACCGAAAAAATAAACACTTTGTGCACAAAATTTCTTTTCAAGTTTTATAACCCACAATTGGTCCCAAAAAAAAGTATTATAACCCACAAAACTCCTAAAAAGCCTAATCCGACCATACCGCTCTATCCGTAGCTTCATACCTATGTTAGTGCTTAAGTACGTTTTAGTGTTAGCGGAGCAGTGGTTACGTCCGTACTGTGTTTCAGGCAGGGGAAAGTATTATATTCATCAGGACAATCACTAAGTGATGTTTCCGACGGTAAAATGCTCGTAGGTAATGTTTTCCGGGGGAATTTCCGGTGGATTTTTTTCGCCTTTAATGGGCATTTCCGGCGGATTTTTTTTATTAAAAAAAAAGACAAATCCATTATAAAACTTTTACAACGGGAGTGGAGCGGGATGGAGTAGAATGCAATGGAGCAGAGTGGAACGGAATGGAAAAAAAATTCCATTCTATTGTTTGGAAATTTTACAACTGAACAGAACAAAATTTCCACTCCATTGTTTGGACAATAAACGTAATGGAATGAATTATAACTTTTTATTCCCTTTTTACCCTTTATTTATAGAAGATTATTTAGAATCTAACTCATATTATTTCACTATATATATATATATATATATATATAATTTATTAATATGTTGATTTAATTATTCAATAAATGCAAAATACCTGTATTGTGTAAAACAAAGGTTTAAATATATTCACTGACTATATAAATATTTATAATGTAATGTTTGTGGCATGATACCTATGAAGCCCCGATACGGGATACGACACGATACGGATACGTGGATACGGGAAATTTTTGAAAATTAAGATACGATACGGCGGGGATACTTCAATAAAAAATTAAATTAAAATCAAAAATAATAAAACATAATTAAAGATTTTTCAGTTTACTAATTGACAATTGCTCATAAATCCATAATACTCAATAGATATGATCACACTTACAAAAAAAGATACTTGTGATCAAAATAAGTGTGCAATGGAACACTTTTAGGCTTTAATCTATTCTTAGCCTCTTCAGAAATTCGATTTAAATCATCTAAGATAACATCACTTACCTTAGGACAAGCAGCAACCCCACTATTGGGTAGTTTGAGTAAGTGTGCTTTCACTCTAGAATATGAACTCTTCACCGTTTTTTAACAAAAGTTGCAAGACCAAACCTTGTTGCCACCTCCTTCTTCTTTCTTCTCCGATATCGTAACAAATTTCCAAAGTGGAGCATGGTCATCTTGAGGTTCCTTTGAAGCAAATGAACTTGAAACACTTTCTTCCACGGGAGGCATTTTTCAAACTACATCAAAAAACAAATCAGAACAGATACACACCGGAATAGTGAATAGAAAATAGCAACAAGACAAGCATTGAAACAAAACTAAAAACTAAAAACTAAAAACTAAAAACTAAGAAAGATACGCAAGCATCAGTAGGTAATAAAACATTAATGAGAATCAGGCAAACTAAAATCAAACACACAAGCATCAGTAACAATGATTTTTAGTAAAAACAATAGCAACAACAAAGATTGAACCAGAAACTGAAAGATTGAATCATTAACAGTAACAATGATTTTTAGTAATAACAATAGCAACAACAAAGATTGAACCAGAAACTGAAAGATTGAATCATTAACAGTAACAATGATTTTTAGTATTTAGTAACACTAACAATGATTTTTAGAAACCGAAAGATTGAACCAGAAAGAGACGCACCAAAAACAGAACAAATACGCACCAGAAAGACTGAACAGCGAAACAGAGGGTAGCTTGCGAAGTGGTATGCGCGGTGGCTTTCGCGGTGGTCGCCGGCGATGGAGATTCTGCAGCAAGAGCAAGTTCGTAGATGGAGTAGAGTTTAACGATGGCAACAGAAAGCCAGCACCTTCTTCACGTTTTCAACGCAAATCAATTTTAAAATTAAGGTTTTTGTTTGTTTTCACTTTTCAATGTTATTATTTTATTAAAATTTATTATTAAATATATTTTTTATACAAAAGAAACGTGTGTTTTTAAAAAAACACAAGAGGTATCCCACTTGCGCGTATCTGGTCACTCATTGCGTATCCCGTCGACGTATCCGCTAATGGCGCCGTATCCAAAACATGTCCCTTACGTTCGGAGACGTATCCGGTATTTTTCTGTTAAAAAAATAAATATTAATTCACCGATACTTCCTGGATACGTATCCGAACGTATCCAGACGTATCCGACACGTATCGGTATCGGATACGTATCCGATACCGGTACGTGGCCTATTTTGGAGTATCCGGGCTTCATAGCATGATACTATGAATATTGACAAGTACTCACTTTTTAGTCTATAGATATTAAAAAACACACAGGAGATGCTGTCTATTTTTCTTGGTTTGTTAAAAGTAATTTCCATGAAGAATTACAATCGATGAAGCGCAGACAAAGATATGGACACTAGACACTACACTAACAATGAAGCCTCTATTTTCTATGAATTTTGCTAGAAACATGACATTATTATTATTGAGCTGAGCCAGCCCAGTTCGAACTGGGTTTCACTTCTAGGCCCATTAAACGTCCCAGGTGATGTGAGCCCACATGCATGGTGATTGGATGAAGATCACGAAGATAAAAACCAACTCTAGTGTTTCTTTTGGACTTTAGTTGTGGGCCTAGGATCCATAAGTCCACGAATATAAATACTTGGAACCCTAGTGTAATCTTAGAATTTTGATGATAACTGAAATCACTTTTCACATTTGAGCAATTGTTGAGAGAGAGCCGTGAGACCTAAGAGAGAGGTGAGAGGCTAGACTCCATTGCTAGTGTGGTGAGGTTCATCATAGATTCTCCAAGGTTTCTTGAGATGAGAACCTTGAGCACACAACCTTGAGACTAGGAGAGCTCAAGGATAGTGTTGTCCTTATCATCTTCCCAAGGAAGAAGTGGTGGACTTCCTTCTCCACTTCCATTTCTAGCTTCTCCACATTTGGTATTTCTTCTCTTAACGTAAGTGTTGCGTCTTTTCCTTTTGTGTTATTGAGTTTTATTCATGAGTTTGTTGTGAGAAATTGTTGATTTGCCATTTTTCAAGATCCTAAACCTTAAAGATCATGTTAGATCTTATCACACGGGCAAGCACCACGCACATCTCACAGATCCAATGGTTGAGCTCGGCCCAGCAAGATTGTGCGGCTCCTATCAAAACCCACCTCGGTCATAACAATATAAACTTAACTACTACGAAAGCTCCTCACGTGCCCGCCCACGCATCTCAAGGTCACTAGTCAACATCATCTATAAATGCAAGATCTCATTATGGAATCAAGTATATTTTGCCTACTGGTTTCTTTCCAATGTTGGATAGATACAATCTGTTTACACATGACACCAAATAGGATAATATTACTACCAGTAGTCCCTTTCTATCTCGTTCTCACATTCACAAGCTCTCTTTCTTGGATAGATAGGGTTTCATTTTGAAACAACCTATCCCTTTCTTCAGCTGTCGCCACTGATTTTTCTCTTTCCAGCAAATATTCACGTTTTTACACTCTCAAATCCCTAGATTCCTTTCCACTGTATTTATTTCATTCTTAGCTGCATCTCATTTAATTTCTCTCTTTCATCAGATCTGACATCTAATTCCATAACCCAATCATAGATCTCATCCTTCCTTCATTGCATTTACTTATTTTTCCTTGTTTTTGTTCGTTTGATCTCAGGCTCATCATTGATGTTTGATCTACTGGATCGATGATTCGAGGAATAGCTTGTTCCATCGATCCAGTAGATCGAACATCAAGGATGAGCATGAGATTAAAAGAATAAAAACAAGGAATAATAAGTAGATGCAATGAACGAAAGATGAGATCTGGATGGGTTATGGAATTAGATGTCAGATATGATGAAAGAGTGAAACTGAAATAGACACAACTAAGAACCAAATGGACAGAGTGGATAGGAATCTAGGGATTTGAGAGTGTAAAGAACGTGAATATTTGCTGAAAAGAGAAAAATCAGTAGCGACTAAAGAAAGAGATAGGGTTTTAGAATGAAACCCTATCTATCTAAGAAATTAAGAGAGCTTGTGAATGTGAGAATAATATAGAAAGGGACTACTGGTAATAATGCAAGCATACCAAAAAGTGTAGCAAAAGACGTATGCGTATGATATACGGAGAGAATATCAACAATTAAGTGTACCAAAATACATAGGCCATACGTATTAATATTTTGGAACACTTTTTGGTCCATTTTTTGGTCTAAATAGCATTACTTATTTTTTTTGTCAAAGCATTACTCATTTGTAAATAGGTGGGGCTCTCAAGCGTCACTCGTGTGTAGTGCGGCTCTACCTCAATGCTATCTCTGCCGTTGGGTCACCTACATGGTATTGTTCTTCGTAATCGATTGCTTTTTTTATTAAGGGCATTGGTGACATACCTTTGCAACAATTAAACTTCGTAGTGGCTTTTGGGGGAAATAGCAAGATTTTAGGGGTCTTGAAGGGTGAATTGGTTAGACAAATTGATGTAGTTAATTGGTGGGGTAAAACAGTTAGATCGAACATCAAGGATGAGCATGCAATCAAAAGAACAAAAACAAGGAGAAATAAGTATATGCAATGAAGGAAGGATGAGATCTGGATGGGTTATGGAATTAGATGTCAGATCTGATGAAAGAGTGAAACTGAATGAGATGCGACTAAGAAACAGATGGATAGGGCAGATAGGAATCTAGGGATTTGAGAGTGTAGAGAACGTGAATATTTGTTGGAATAAGAAAAATCAGTGGCGACTAAGGGAATGTTTGGATACTTTAAAATGAACGGAGTGGAGCGGAATGGAGCGGAGTTGAACGGAATGGAAAAAAATTCCATTCCATTGTCTGGAAATTTTACAACGGAACGGAACAAAATTTCCATCCATTGTTTGGACAATGAACAGAATGGAATGAATAATAACTTTTTATTCCCTTTTTACCCTTTATTTATAGAAGATTATTTAGAATCTAACTCATATTATTTGACTATATATATATATATATTATTTATTAATATGTTGATTTAGTTATTCAATAAATACAAAATACCTGTTATGTGTAAAACAAAGGTTTAAATATATTCACTGATTATATATATATATATATATATATATATATATATATATATATATATATATATATAATATGTAATATTTGTGGCATGATACTATGAATATTGACAAGTACTCACTTTTTAGTCTATAGATACTAAAAAACACACAGGGAGATGCTGTCTATTTTTCTTGGTTTGTTAAAAGTAATTTCCATGACGAATTACAATCGATGAAGCGCAGGCAAAGATATGGACACTAGACACTACACTAACAATGACAGGTAGACACCAATAGTTATTTGAAAAAATATAATTATTTGAAGTGTCAGTGTCCATGTTGGTGTCCGCCCTCACACGACAAGTGTAAGACACTGGGCACATCTTCGATCAAAAGTGTAGATGTTATACAAATCAATAACTTCAAATTAGACACACTATAATGAATTAAAAGGAAGCATAAAATCACCTATGGCACAACATCAGAATATTAAAATATATCATGATAGTAGTGGCTCGTTCCTTACAAATTAAAGATGAAGTGATTTTAACATTCAATAAAGTTTGTTTTATAGTATTTTAGAGATTTTTAAGAGATGTAGAAATTATTTTCCATTTGTTTACCATAATCAAAATCTTTTTTTAATCACTCATTTGTCGCAAAAATGATTTCAAAGAGCTTAAAACAACACACAATATTTTCTTAAGTGCACTGCTATTTAATAAGAATAAATTTTATAAGATACGAAAAAATACACTAAAAGTTAAATTGTAGGCAAAAAGTAACAATAACAATACACACAAGCTACAAGAAAGTTTGAAACTAGGTTTGTTGAGGTGCGCCAAGCCCTTGCAATCGTGCAACACAAGAGCGACACTTGAGAGCCTCAATAGCAAGCTATTGTGGTAGATTCTCCCCCTCAAAAAAGTAATTTAATATCATGTAGGCCAATGACCCACATATCAGATGTTAAACTGATAAGAACAGATACTACACTTGATCTTAGCCAAAAGGCCGAGAAAGGTATGATTTGTTAAGTGGTTCAGTGTGGCTTTTATATCTGACATCTACTCTGTCACTTTCTTGACTCTTTCGACGTGGGACTCTTGTGCAGCAGCAGCTTGGAACTTAAACTTACAGGAAAAATCAAAAACGGAATCTGATGAATACATTTTGAGAGCTGCTTATGGGAGCACTTTTGTTCCTTGCACAGACACAAAAGATTGTGATTTTTTCCTTCTATTTCCCTTTTTCCAAACCCAGTCTTTGTCAATTCAACACGACCTCAATTTCAGTATAATCAATGTTGATAATTATCCACACATATTCCTAAGGTGCTTACCAGAGTACCTGCACCACCTTCTCTTCTAATAATCCGCATAATATTTAAGAGAGTGAGTAAGAGGAGAATGGAGTAGATAGTTATGGAAATTCTGCCTGTATTCTTCCACATCCTTCCTATTTCTATCTAGATTTTTGAACAATTTGCAAACAAATAGCTTGACCAACTAATTTCACTAAAACACTCCTTGCAAAGAATGAAGAGCACCATATTTCCTCTATACGTGAGAATTGTGAGGTACATGAGGAAAAGAGTTTTACAAGTGTAATTGTGGTAGACAACTCTAATATTGATGGTACTTCCAAAGGTGCACAATTATTTGGTAAGGCCAAGGTAATGGAGAATGTGTTTAGTATTTTTAAGTTGCAAAGGTATAATACTTTCCCTCTTTTCTCCATTCCTTTCTCTAGGTCTTTTTATTTTGCTGGGAAGTTTACCATGCTTTGGTTTGTGCTAAAACTTGTGCTTGGATTTTTCATGATAAAGCTTTTATTTGGGGTCACTCACTTTCCTTTTGATCCCGGTGGAGCCTAAGAAATTCTAGCATTAGTTTAGTTGTTTTTTGTTTTTCAAAATAAATGATTTTTATCCATCTTTGATGTAGGTTTCCAAGAGGGGGAGTTCACTTGGGGACAAGTGAAATTCAAGAGGGGGAGTATGATGTGAGCCCACATGCATGGTGATTGGATGAAGATCACGAAGATAAAAACCAACTCTAGTCTTTCCTATGCTTTATTTTTCTTTCAATAAATTGTAAGACAGTTTTAATTGAGCCATGTTGGCATTAGTTAAGTGGCTATGGGCTAGTAGCTTAGTTTGTGGCCTTGGGCATTGTTTTGTGTTTCTTTTGGACTTTAGTTGTGGGCGTAGGATCCATAAGTCCACAAATATAAATACTTGGAACCCTAGTGTAATCTTAGAACTTTGATGATGAATGAAATCACTTTTCACATTTGAGCAATTGTTGAGAGAGAGCCGTGAGACCTAAGAGAGAGGTGAGAGGCTAGACTCCACTGCTAGTGTGGTGAGGTTCATCATAGATTCTCCAAGGTTTCTTGAGATGAGAACCTTGAGCACACAACCTTAAGGCTAGGAGAGCTCAAGGAGAGTGTTGTCCTTATCATCTTCCCAAGGAAGAAGTGGTGGACTTCCTTCTCCACTTCCATTTTTAGCTTCTCCACATTTGGTATTTCTTCTCTTTACGTAAGTGTTGCGTCTTTTCCTTTTGTGTTATTGAGTTTTATTCATGAGTTTGTTGTGAGAAATTGTTGATTTGCCATTTTTCAAGATCCTAAACTTTAAAGATCATGTTAGATCTTATCAAGTGGTATTCAGAGCTAAAAGAATTTTGGCAATATTTTTTTCTCACACTTTTGTTACTGTTCACATTTTTTTTCTTTTTGTTGTCCAATTCGATTCTGTTTTTGGTTGAGTTTCTTGAGTAATTCTTGATTGCAACTTGTTTCTATTGTGATTCGAAACAAACTGTTCTGGACTGGGCCAGTCGTCAGGCCCAATCCAGTAGCAACGATCCAACCCAGCAAGGGAAGGGCCAGCTTCGCTGGGCCTGATCCAACAGCTAATCAACCTGCCCAGTAACGAAGTGGTCAGCTCCACTGATACTTGGGCCCCCATCGCAAATGGGCTATCCGACGCCAACGATCCAGACTATTCACTATAAATACCTCCAGTCACCAGATGTCAGGTACGCAATTCATTCACTAGATATTACTGTAGCTCGATATAGCTGACTTGGGCGTCGGAGTGTTCTTGCAGGTACACCCCCCCCCCCCCCCCCCGCGCGTTCAGGTCCTCAGCAGCCTACAGTATCAGACGATCCGTCCCTTGACCGTCTCCGTAGATCATCCGTCTCCGCAGATCATCTCAAGCTACGGTTCATTGGCGACCTCAGTGGGAGTTCCTACTATCCCA
The DNA here is from genome assembly GCA_963573325.1 of Astragalus glycyphyllos. Taxonomy (NCBI): domain Eukaryota; kingdom Viridiplantae; phylum Streptophyta; class Magnoliopsida; order Fabales; family Fabaceae; genus Astragalus; species Astragalus glycyphyllos. The sequence goes on along the minus strand of OY754313.1, from coordinate 3,574,417 downwards.
CCAACATTTCAAATGCCTCCAAAGGCAAAAGCAACTCGTGGCAGACCACAGTCGACGGTGGCCTCGATACCAGTCTGTCCACCCCTCGTACTGGGAGGAACGATGACCAACGCTGAGGTCGTCGCCCTTGGTTCCCATCCAGGCACGACCCAGCAGGTCAACGTCACCCTTCCGGCAGACTTGGTTCAGGAGCTCAGGGAACAACTTCGAAACCAAGACCGGCAGATCGCCCGACAGAACGACCTCATCACTCAGATGGAAGATCAGGTGACATCCAGACGGGCGAATACTGCACCCGAACTTCATCGTCGGGACACCCTGTCGAGGAGACACCGATCGCCTCCTAGAAGACACCTGGTCCACAGATCTCCACCCCGCCGAAGGGGACGAGGAGGAGGACTAACCCCACTGATCATCACACCCTCTGCTTCAGATTACACTTACTGGCCGGAGGAATCTTCGCCACAGGAATCCTCGTATGATTCATCCGGATCACGCGGCTCGCCCACTCGATCGCACAATCAATCCTATGAAACGCCTCCACGCCGCCATCGATCGCGTAGTCGCTCTTACGAAACACGCCCGCGTAACCGACCAAGAAACGAGCCGGAAGGAGGAAGACCTCGCAGGGGTGCAACGCACACGGGCTTGGGTCCCTTCACCAGACGGATAGACGAGTACCCTATCCCACGCTCTTTACGAAAACCCCCTTCCGGGCTCAAAATGTACAGCGGCGTGCAAGATCCTGACGCCCATCTGAAGCACTTCGACGTTATGATGCAATATAGGGGGCATCAGGGCCTGTCAAATGCAAGATATTCCCCTTAACATTGGAAGGATCGGCCTTGGAGTGGTTCACCGAGCTACGCCCAAACACTATCTCTTCCTGGGATCAAATGGCCAGAGTGTTTCTTGCGCGTTTCACAACATCAAGAATAAAGCCTAAATCTCAGGATGTCTTGATCGCAATCTGGCAATGGCCCCATGAATCTCTTCGGAGTTATGTAGTGCGGTTCAATCGGGAGGCAGACCAGGTAAGGAACCTGGACGATAACCAAAGGTTGTATTTCCTAAGAACAGGACTTCTTCGAGGGAGTAGATTTGAGGTCGAGGTTGGCCTACACATACCAAGGGACTTAGAAACCTTCCTCCGAAGGTCTCAGAGGTTTATGAATTACGAAGAAAAAACAATGGCCATAGAAGCTGCCGAAGCAGGGATGAATAGACAACCTCGCGAAGAGCGCGAGCAGAGACAGCGGAGAGACCAGACCGCGCAACAGAGAGATCCCAAGATCAGGAAGTTCGCCGACCGGACAAAACTTAACACCTCATACGCAAAGATCCTGACGGAATGTGCAAACGCAGAACTCAAGGAGGTAAGAAGACCAGTACCTCTCGTCTTAAAGGAAGGGCAGCGCCCATCTAAAAAATATTGTTGCTACCACAAGAGCAACGGGCATGATACCAACGATTGCATGGCACTTAAGGATGACATCGAAGAGTTGATTAGAAAAGGCAAGCTGTCCCAATACGTGAAGAAAGACCAGTCTAACGGAAGGGACGACACGAAGCTCGTCCGGTCACCTAGAAAGGGAAAAGCACCAGCTAATGAGGTAGCTAAGATAAGAGAAGAGGATGAGGATGGGTCTGATGAAGCCTTAGATACGAGAAAATCTAAGGGAAGACCCGTGGCGATGGTGATCATGGGAAGTCTTCCCACCGATAGGAGGGAGACGAATAAGAGTATGAAGAGAAGATGGGATCAGATCCTGAGCGTCGCCTCAACGTCCACCCCAAGGATCCTCACTAAGAGACCACCTATCTCATTTGGGGACGAGGACCTCCTGGATGGGATGCCCAATCACGAAGTACCACTGGTTGTGTCTGCAGTTATGGCCAACATGGAAGTCAAGAGAATCCTGGTCTGCAGGTATTATTTTTGAAGATCTCCTGGAGGTTCTGAAAATACCGAGAGAAGACTTGAGACCTTACAGGGGAACAGTCCTAACCGGGTTCAATGGGACGACCACCACCCCGATCGGGCGTATTGAGTTAATGGTCACTTTCGGGGATGACACCGTGGAGAGACCCCTGTGCAGGACGGTAAGGACGGACTTCATAGTGCTGCCATGTAAGTCGGTCTACCAATGCCTCATCGGCCGTCCAACACTAGCACGACTGGAGGCAGTCCCATCTACTGTCCACCTGAAGATGAAATTTTACACTAGGGAAGGGGAGATAGCAACAGTTCAGGCTGATCTACTTGCAGCAAAACGAGCATTCTTCCCGAGTCTCAAGGAGCAAGGTGAACAAATAAGAAAGGAAATAGAAGATACAATGAAAGGAGGAGAACAAGTTAATATGGCCGACCTGGACGCTCGGTACGACCCTGACAGTGAAGTAGAGGAGGGGGACGACCTCCTGACCAGGGAACTCAAGAAGAGGATAATAAAGGCCAGAACCGGATGGAGAATTTATGCGTGTACAGTTGGGGGACGACCCGGAAAAGACGATCAGGATAGGAAGCTATCTCCCCACTAGCGTGAAAGATCAACTGATACTATGCTTGAAAGAACACGCCGACTTATTTGCGTGGAGTGCATCAAATATGCCGGGAATTCCCCCAAAGGTCGCTTGCCACCACTTGGCCGTCGATCCTGAGGCAAGATGGGTTGTTCAGCGACGACGGGTGCAGAAAGAAGAGAAGTCGCAGGTGTTGCTTGAAAACGTGAACGTTCTTTTGTGCAAGTGTACACAATCGTAACAAGTAATATAATGAAAGTAGAGATCGTTCCCACGAGGATTAATTTGCCAAACAAGAGTTTAATCAAAGTAACAAGTAGTGATTTTAGTAACAAAAGTAAATGACACACAATTGGTTGGGTAACAAGTAACAAACAATAAAAGTAAAAAGTATCAGGGTAGTGGAAATCAGATTTGGGACAAGTTGAGATGCACTATGTCAATAAATCCATTACAATGATCAGAATGCTGTGTTAAGTGCTGCAGCACTAGATGCTGCCGCAATGCGCATAATTCCTTAATGCAATACACTAGGCTTTAGTCACTCTGACGTATTCCTAACTAACAGAGAATGATTATTACCCTAGGCTACTGAAGAACAAGCAGCATTACACCTAAGTGTTGTATCTCATGGCTTATGCCTCTTCTATTCCTAGAACTCAAGCAAGGAGCACATGTATTCCTAATAGTGCAACATACCATGTTATCTTGTGAAGATCTAAATACAAACCATTCCTGAGAGTGTATTTTTACCTAGATTAGACGGCCAATCCTAATCTAAGATGGATAAATTAAAACACACAAGATAAAGTGCTCAACACAATAACACAAGCATTAAAATCAAAGTGACTTCATTAAATTCATAAAAGCATCCCAACTACAGAGGTTTAGCTCATATTGAGCTTACACAACATTACAACTAAACTAAACATCAAGGGAAGTAAGAATTTCATACTAAAACCCGAGAAGAGAAGTTCAACTACAAGTCTTGATACTGAGACAGCTTCAATGGTGATCCACCAAGCAATTCCAGCTCTCAAAATGTAGCTCCTTCGAAGTTGAAGTAGATCTAACGTTGCTGCAGCAATCAATATCCCAGCAATTGATTCTAAATAACAATGGAGGCACGAAATCAAAAGGCTATTCCTATACCTCTGAAATTCGGCTTAACCTAATTCTGGGGGTGAGTGCCTTTATATAGGGAAGGCCTTGGGATGAGAGAAACCCTAAATGGTGGAGGCACATTTTGTCCTTTTCAAGGCACAATGTCATTTTTGCCCAAAACCCTAGGTCATTCACGCATCACCAATGATTGGCACGCACACCCACGCATGACACACGCTGACAGCTGTCCTTGCCTTGATTTTCGTGTTTCTTGCTACATTCTCTCTCATGTTGCGTAAAATGGCAATGCTGCCACAACAGGTGCTGTAGCAATTAAACACACATATTAAACCACAATTGGGCACCAAAGTGCCCATTAATAACATAATTCAGCTTGCACCTTTAATTATTCTAAACTAACCTATTTACAACATTAATCACTAAATTGCTTGAGAATTAACAATGATTTAAGCTTGAAATAAGAGGTAATAACAATCATATTTGATTGTTATCAGCAGGCCGCAGCCAAGGTAGTGGACGACCTCATTGAAGCAAGATTCATCAAAGAGATCAAGTATATGACCTGGCTGTCCAACGTAGTCCTAGTAAAGAAAGCAAACGGTAAATGGCGGATGTGCGTGGATTACACGGACCTTAACAAAGCATGCCCAAAAGACGCATTCCCAGTGCCCAGCGTGGACGCCTGAGTGTGAACAGGCTCTCGATCAGTTGAAGACAGCTCTATTGCAACCTCCAATACTAACCACACCAGAGCAAGGAGAAACACTTTACTTATATATCTCCATCACTGACGAGGCATTGGCGGCAGTATTGGTACGAGAGGCAGGTTCCAACCAAAATCCTGTATACTTTGTCAGCAAAGCGTTCCAGGGGGCAGAGTTAAGATATCAAAAGATTGAGAAGCTGGCATTGGCGCTTATTGTGGCTGCTCGAAGACTAAGGCCTTATTTTGTGGCTCATTAGGTCGTCCTACGGACTGACCAACCCATCAGACAAATCTTACACCGACCTGACCTGGCTGGCAGGATAATCAAGTGGGCAGTCGAATTGTCAGAATTTGGAATAAAGTATGAGGCAAGATCGGCCATCAAGGCTCAAGTGTTGGCCGACTTTGTAGCTGAGATGACCCCCATCCCTGAAAACCCGATGCATCCTCTTTGGATATTGCACGTGGATGGCTCGTCTAACAGCAAGGGCAGTGGGGCAGGTCTAATCTTAGAAAGTGAAAAGGGGACGACAATCGAGGTCTCCTTAACATTCTCGTTCTCTACCTCCAACAACTAAGCAGAGTATGAGGCTTGCATTGCCGGACTACTGCTTGCGATCGAGTTTAACGTCAAACGAGTGGAGTTGTACTCAGATTCTTTGCTGATGGTATCTCAGATCAAAGAGACCTTCACTGCAAAGGATGAGGTCTTGCAAAGGTACTTAACTAAAGTAAGAGGGTTATTGGAGCACTTTGATCACGCAGAAGTCAAGCATGTCCCTAGGACGGAGAACGTAAGAGCAGATGTACTGGCAAAGCTTGCGAGCACAAAGAGTCCAGGGAACCACAGGAGCGTAATTCAGAAGGTACTCACACAGCCTAGCGTGCAGCTTGAACAGATAGTTATGGACCCTGATATATGCATGATCGACCTAGACGGGAGTTGGATCGATCCCATCGTTAAATATATCAGGGATGGGGAGGAGCCAGAGGATCCCAAAAAGGCTGCTCTTGTACGCAGGCGAGCGTCCTCCTATTCAATTATCAACGGACAGCTCTATCGAAGGGGATTTTCCATGCCACTTCTGAAGTGTCTTCCCCCCGAGGAAGCCAACTATGTACTTAGAGAAATTCACGAAGGGATCTGCAAAAATCACTTAGGGGGAAGAGCATTGGCGAAGAAGGCGCTCAGGGCAGGATACTATTGGCCTACTATGGATGAGGATGCGAATCTCTTGGTTAAAAAATGTGACAAGTGCCAAAGACACGCTGATGTCCACCTCGCTCCCCCAGTCGAACTGAACAGCATGACTGCGCCATGGCCGTTTGCCTGGTGGGGAATCGACCTCTTTGGTCCCTTCACGGTTGCTGTTGGGCAGCTCAAATATCTTGTGGTAGCAGTGGATTATTTTTCGAAATGGATCGAGGCAGAGCCTTTAGCTACGATAACATCCAAGAACTGCCTTCGATTTTTCAAGAGGAATATCCTGGTCCGTTTCGGAATTCCAGAAGTGGTCGTGTCCGACAATGGCACACAATTCACAGACAAGAAGTTTCAGGAAGCTTTGATCGAATTTGGGGTGAAGCAGCGCTTCTCTTCAGTTGAACACCCGCAGACCAATGGACAAGCCGAGGCTGCAAATCGAGTGATCTTGCGTGGCCTCAGAAGGCGATTGGATGAAGCAAAGGGAAGATGGGCTGAAGAACTCCCGTATGTGCTATGGGCGTATCGAACAACCCCACACTCCACCACTGGGGAGTCCCCCTTTAAGATGGTCTACGGGACCGATGCTCTTATCCCGGTCGAGATCGGAGAATTAAGCTGGAGGACGACCAACCCCAAGCCGCCTAGTGAGAACGACCAGGCCATCCGGGAGGAGTTGGACTTAGTAGAAGAGCTCCGCAGCAAGGCAGCACTTAGAGAAACTTTGATCAAACAAGGGATGACCACGAGGCATAACGCCAAGGTCGTCCCCAGGGATTTCAGTGTCGGACTGCTGGTGTTGAGGAGAGCAGATATTGGACTGAGGAACGCAGCCATGGGCAAGCTCGCCCCCAACTGGGAAGGCCCCTACCGTGTCATATCTAAAACAGGCAAAGGTGCTTACATGCTGCAGACCCTGAATGGTGGACTGATTCCCAAGACGTGGAACGCCATCAACCTGAGGAGATATTACATTTGATTAGTCCTTTTGTATTTCTACCAATGAATTTTATGTTAAACTATGCGAACGAATAAACGGGCGGGACGCTCTTTTTCCCACAGGGTTTTTTATCGAGGTCCGCTCGTCCGTCAATAAAGACGAGGCATTTTTTTATTGATGTGTGCATTAATCTTTTTATTCACGAATGATCTATCACGAGCGAACCAACGATGGTTCACCCCACCACGCGAGTTAGAATTAAACCGAGTTTGATAAACTGCAAGGTGGGGAAAAACTTAAACGAATTTAAGTAAAACGAAGCGACCGAACGAACAGGCGCATTCCCAAGGGCGAATTAAATCTGGGTAGGAGCCCGGTAAACTGTCCGCTGGCTAAGATCGATCCCACTCAAACGAAACAGGTGGAACATACAGATAACGCGAGATCAACAAGTCTAACACGTAAGGCTATCAAATAACTAAGTAAACCAAACGAACTTAGCGGTTTACACGATAATATAAACCAGATAAACGAATCATTTAGCGGGCATGGCCGCTCCTCCCTTATGACGATCATGGGACGATCGTGACCTGGCAATACAAGGGACGATCATGCCCGCCAGGGACGATCATGCCTGCCTACGGCGATCATGCCTGCCTAAGGCGGTCATGCCTGCCTAAGGCGATCATGCCCGCCAGGGACGATCATGCCTGCCTAAGGCGATCATACCTGCCAAAGGCGATCATGCCTGCCAGGGACGATCATGCCCGCCAGGGACGATCATGCCTGCCAAGGACGATCGTGCCTTCCAGGGACGATCATGACTGGCCAAGTACGACCTGACCAGGGGAGACCAAATATGGCCAAGTATAAATTGCCATGACGTTGCCCATGTAACAAACGTTTAGAAAAATGAGAACGCATGTCGAACATATCAGATATATCGTCAAAGAGTTTGAGTGTCACACATGCGCAAAGAGTTTAGGCAAAATAAACCATGCAACAAAATGTCGGAGTATGAGCACATCGAGTATAGGTTACAACGAAATCAAATAAACTCCAAAGCTAGAAAGTTAGAGCGTAAGTCAGGGTAAAGTAATATCAGAACTACAAAAGGGTGTGTAAGAAAGACCCAACCACCCTCATCGCCGCTGATAGATGACCAGGTTGGTCCCATCAGGCCTGCCGGTGGGCTTCACAATCTGGTCACCTAGGACGACATGGTTGGGATCGAAAACAGTCGTGTCAACCACCACCTCGGGATAACGAAGCTGAACTTGCTTCAGAGCATTAGCAAACTGCTCCTTTACGATCTCAACGGCATCACGGGTAACCTTGTCACCCCAATCTTTAGCCTCCTCCAGTGCCTTCTCATTCTCATCTCTCTCTTTCTTCAATGCTTCGACCTCATCCTTGAGCGCGGAAACCGATTTCTCAGACTCTTCCCTCATCTTAGCCTCAGAAGCCTCCTTGGCCAACTTCAGCTCTTGCAGCTCTTCCTTCATCTTAGCTTCAGAAACTTCTTTGGTGGACTTCAACTTTTGCAGCTCTTCCTTCAACATGCTAACCTTCCTCTCAGATCCCTCCAGGGCGTCTTTGGCTTTCTTTGCTTGATCCAAAGCCTTGTCCCTCTTCGCGGTCAACTCTACAAAAAGAAAGAAGTAATGTAAGGAAATCCAAAAGCAAGATATGTCGACCGGTCAAACTTAAACGAAAGGATTTACCTGCAAACCGCTCATCCTCCTCATTCCGAGTCCTCTTCAGCTGCTTGGAAGCAGCCTTCAAAACGTCAATAGCGGTGTCGATAGGGTCTTCCACGAAGCGGTCCCGGTAAGCAGCACCCAGCTGGTCCAACATCACCCTAGGAGACTTGCCACGACCATGCTTCTTCTTCCCAGGTTGATCAGGTACGCCCGCGGAATGGTGGACCGCTCCATCAGACACAACATCATCAGCCCGCCTCCTCTTTGTTTTCTGAGGACCTTCAGGGTCACCCCCAGGATGTGGATGAACCGGAGGAGTTTGTGGATGCGCATCGGGATGTGGTGGGGATGGAATAGGGGTAGAACCCTCAGCACGAACTGATGTTCTACCCTTCGGAGGCCCCCGTTTGGCACCAGCAACTAGCTCAGCAAAAGTCAACTGTCCGCCTGCCATCTCGTCTGCAAGAAAAAAAACATAGGTGTTAGAAAACAAGCAAGGCGACAAATAAGTGATAAGGTAGTCAAAAGAAAACAAACGAGACCATTACACATGGATAAAAACTAATAAGAAAGCCAGCCGACCTAAGGCTACAGCCAACTTGTCAGGGGAGTCGGACAGAACAAGTGGCTTGCAGGGAATCAGTTTCCCTTCGGAGGGTAAATGAGAGGCCAAATTCCTGAGCAATCTCAAGGTCTCTCTATCAGTGGCACCCAGCTGCTTTAAAGTGAACCGGTAAGTATGTGGCTCCCGAAGGTAGTGTCGCTGTGACCAAGAAATAGGAAACACAAAATCGATGGCCTCCCCGTAGTCGTTTAGACATCCCACCAAGTCATGATCACCACGGGTGCTCGGGGCAACCCAAAGAAACTTGCTCTTCCACTTCTTCACAGAATCCATATAAGGTACAAAAAGTTTGAAACCAGTAACAGCCTTCAAACTGAGAAACTCCCACCTAGTTTTGTGACTATGCTTCTCTCCACGCCGGTTAGTATCAAAGATAGTGAAGAAGAGCTTCTGAGAAACCGGCCTATTCAGCGTGCATAACAGAACCTCAAATGCCTTCACAAAGCCCCAGGAGTTGGGATGAAGTTGTGATGGGGCGACATCCAAGAAACGAAGGACCCCACGCTCAAAGGGAGTAAAGGGTGGCCGTATCTTCATGATGTTGAGAACCCTCATGTACATAGTGAATTTCAGCTCCGTTGGGAAGGTAGCAATGTGCTCACCAATTCCCATGCTCTCGACCTGCCACTCCTGGTCGTCATTGCCCACGCACTGGGCCGCCAAATCCAACTCCCTTTTTGTCACTTTTGATGCTTCATTCAGAATGGTGGAAGAAACCCAAGAATAATCAATGTCCGTTTGATCCCCGAAAGATGACCTGAGCCTGGAGGGTCTAGACGACTCGGCACTCTAGGAAGAAGAGCCGGACGACCTATCCCCTATAGAACGGGCATGAGACTCGGACGAACGACTAGACTCAGAAGAGCTCGCATCCCCCTCACCATCTGACATCTCGGGAGATCTCCCCTTTTTCAAGGTAGCAACTCGAGCAACGTGAGGATCGGAGGATGGAGACTTGCGTCGAGTTTGCTTGGTCCTCGCCACGATGCAAACCTGCAGGAAGGGGCGATCATTCATTAAACGAGTACTTAGGCTTGCGATGAGGGGCGATTGTCTCACCCCAAGCCTGATCGCCCCTCCCCGCCAAGCCAAAGATAAACACAACAAAAAGAATAAATACGGAAGAAAGAGAGAATACCTTTGGATCAAGAGTTGCCGATAAAGAAGATCGAGTCACCTCCTTGGATGGTCAAGATAACTGTTCTGGACGACTGGATATGAAAATAAAGGGATCGATCAGACTCAAAGAAAAACGAGGTGATCAACTTATAATTAAGGCCAAACAACTATCTTCATCAATTTCCAACAATGAAGTTTAAGGCCGTGTACCTTGACAGAAAGTCGAAGAACCCGAAAGATTGAATCACCAAGTTGGAAGCGAGGTAAGATCACCCTCGAAATCTTCAAAAGGCATAAAAGACAAGAAGTCAAATTTCTACGTTACCACACCAAGACCACGCTCACCTCGCAATTTAGAAACGAAGGTAGTAAAGCTACAAAGAAAATACCTAGAGCAAAGCAATATGGTCACTCGAAATAGTGATCACCCGTGACACAGTTTTTCAAAAGGGAAGGTCGCTCGCCGTTAAACGCGACCTGTAGATCATGCACCAACAGATATCAGGATGTAAAGCATACAATATAACGTTCATGGCTAATTCCGAGGAACCAAAGTAAAGTAGTGTTTCACGAGGTCTAATTTGAATAAAAATAGAGCGACCAACAAGATAGCGATAAGGAAGAGAAGAAAGGAAAGGAACTAACCGTGAACAAAGAGAGAGTCGAGACACCCCCTTTCTCGTGGAGCGGAAGGACGCCTCCTTCCCTAGAGTCAGGTCGCCTCCTCTTAATGAAAACGGGTCGCCCCCTTTTTTTTTGCCAATCGGGCCGCCCCCTTCCTTCCAACGATGGCTCGCCTCCTCTTAATGAAAACGGATCGCCCCCTTTTCGCCAATCGGGTCGCCCCCTTTCTTCCAACGATGGCTCGCCCCTTTTGTCTTCAAACAGGTCGCCCCTTTTCAACGGAGATCACGCGGTGGACACGAAGAACCCGTCGCCTCAAGCGCTCCTCGCGTCGCACACGAAGAACCCGTCGCCCCTTCTCTGGTTGCACGTAGGAGCCTCGGGTCGCCCCTTTCCAGCTCGCTCCAAGTCAGCTGTGGATCGCCCCTTTTGCGTGGAGTAGGTCGCCCCCTTTTTATCGTCTTGCTCGCCGCGAAGAGGGAAGAAGAACCGACCCGTTGAAGAGGTGGTCACCCCAAGCGTGAATCGGGTCGTCCTCGATGCGGATTGCCCAAGAGAAACGCGTGAGGATGGGACGATGGGACGATCAGCTGAGCAACGCGTGAGGAGGAGGCACTTTGATTGAGCTGCGGGTCGTCCAAAACAAATCTTAGGTCGCCCAGAGCTTACTTTGTGAGGAAAGTGGAACTTGTGAGAATGTGGTGGGAATGAAGGGAAAGAAAGACCTCTCACATCAACATATATACATAAGCCCACGAAAATAGGCCCAACAAAAAATAAAATTCTTTTTTATTTATTTATCTAAAACACTTTTTATATTCGAAATATTCACCGGAATTGGGCAACCAGGAGAGTGCCTATCCATTTTTGATCGATCCAATACGATATCGACCGCCGAAAATTCACAAGTCGTGAACTGGGGGCAAGACCTATCAAACTACCGATCGAGCACGACCAGCATGACTGCGCATCAAGCCTACGCCCGCTCAGCGATCAACCTTGGCTTGGGGGGCAACTGTTCTGGACTGGGCCAGTCGTCAGGCCCAATCCAGTAGCAACGATCCAACCCAGCAAGGGAATGGCCAGCTTCGCTGGGCCTGATCCAACAGCTAATCAACCTGCCCAGTAACGAAGTGGTCAGCTCCACTGATACTTGGGCCCCCATCGCAAATGGGCTATCCGACGCCAACGATCCAGACTATTCACTATAAATACCTCCAGTCACCAGATGTCAGGTACGCAATTCATTCACTAGATATTACTGTAGCTCGATATAGCTAACTTGGGCGTCGGAGTGTTCTTGCAAGTACACCCCCCCGCGCGTTCAGGTCCTCAGCAGCCTACAGTATCAGACGATCCGTCCCTTGACCGTCTCCGCAGATCATCCGTCTCCGCAGTTCATCTCAAGGTACGGTTCACATACTACACACATGTTTCACGGAATTTGGGCAAGATTTCATCACTTTCGGGTTCAAAAAAGAGTAAAAGTTGTTCTTCAAGTTTCCATTTGGTTGTCTATTGTGGATCGTTTTTTATGAAATTTGTTGCTTGGAATCATTTACTGCAGTAGTTTCGCTCCTATTGCAAGTTGTTTCATGAATTTTGGTTGAGTTTTGAGCATTTGCTCAATTTACAAACCCTAAAACGCGTTTTTTCTGAATTTTCGCATTCTGAGCAAGCTCTTCAACTTTTTTGTGCAAATTGATGATAAATTCGAATTCCTTGTGAAATTTCGCACGAAATGAATTATTCATTTGTCTGATTTGGTTGAGTATTCGTTGAGATAATCCTGTTTCAAGAAATCAATGTTGTTCTTGGTGTTCTTGATGAAGTGCTCTTCGTTTTCTGCAGTTTGATCCAAAAGTATTTGTTCAAATTTTCAAATTGTGTTTCTGGATTCAATATAGCTTCTTTTTCAGTGATTCAAAAGCGAGGTTGTTTGTCTCAAAATCTAGTATTATTTGAGACATTGAAAAAAATATTCAAAAAAAGGAAATACTGAAAAATAGCAAAAAAAAAAGAAAAAAAAAGCATTATTTTAAAAAAAAAACAAAGGCATCAACCTAATCACGGGAGCATCAAAAAAATTTGAAAAATTCCAGAAAAATTCTCATTGTTAGTAAACATTATTTGGATCATTGTGAAATTTTCTCAAAAAAATTTTGAGGACATTTGGACCATTTTGCCCTTGGAGTCTTATTTGCTCATTTTGTTGTATTTTCTTTGGTGCATTGCTACCAATCTTTTTGAGTCTCTTTTTTGTAGTTTAAATTTGTCTTTAAATACTCTATATTGGTTTAGCCTTTTGTAATTTTTTGTTTTTGATTTTGGTCTTCAAAATTCCTAAGTTTGTCATAGTAGTTTCTTTCTTTTTATTGGCATTATTGGTGATTGACAATACTCTCCTTGAGAATCTATAGTAATATCAACATCAAGGTTGGAAAGAGGCTTTTAAGGTTTACTCCTAAGAGATCATTGGAGAATAGAGTGATTTGAGTGGCCCTATTTTACACTTGTGTGTCCAAAAAATCATTGAGTGGAGAGTATTTTTCCTAAAAAGCCTAAACACGAGTGGAGTGACATTTGGTGAGCTAAATGCACTTGTCAGGACTTATTGGCGGCTGTAAATTTTTTGTTATTTTCTAACTCTTCTTGTAGGTACCACATTTCACTTGAAAGATGGATGAATGGTACAAAGGAAGCCCAACGAGACATGTTTCACCAACAAGACATCTTTCTCCTAAGAGACATGATTCCCCTCATGAGTATTATGTAAGAAGGTATAGAAAATATATGTATGATAAGTATCAAAGGAGGTATAGAAGAGATAAGTATATTGAGGAGAAAGAACATGAAAGGAGACATAGAGTGAGGGATACGAATGCAAACATGGAAGAAGCTTTTCAATCTAACTTTGAAGATGATAAAGCTTCGGCCATGGTGCCAAATGGTAAGGTGAAAATCTCTACTTCTACTCCTATTTCTATTACTTATTCTTTGTTCCATGCAAGATGTCGTGTTCAAAATAGTATATGTTGTTTGCAAGTGGTTGGTGAGAGTTGTGTTAATATGGCTAGCACTCATTTAGTTACAAAACTCAACCTTCACACCTTTGACCATCCAACACCATATAAGCTCAAGTTGCATAAAGATAAAGAAACAATTCTTGTGAATAAAAAAGTGTTTTGTTAGCTTTTCCACCCATAAGTACAAAGACATAGTATTATGTGATGTTGTACCTATAGAGACCGCCCACCTAATCTTAGGTAGGCCATGGCAACTTGATAAGAAAGCAATCTATGATGGATATGCTAACAAGTACTCTTTTAGGCATGAAAATTTGGAAATTCATCTTACTTCTCTTAGCCTTCATGAAATGCTTAAGGACCAAATTTCTTTGAAGAATAAAATAGAGGAAGAAGCAAAGGAAATGAATGTTAAAATCAATGAGGAGGATGTAGCAACTAGGGTTGCCGAGAGCCTCTAATGATGGAAACTTCTAAAGAGATTCCAAAAATTGGAAGTAGGGAGGAACTTGAACCATTGTTGGGAGAGTCATCCAAACTCCCATCTTCTAATGATTTTGTTTGCTTGACCACTAATGCTAATTTTTCTTCTAGTTTTGTTGATTCCTCTTATAAGGTGAGTGAAGGTGATGTTGCACTTGAGGCACTTGCAAAGAATGAAGAGCACCATATTTCCTCTATACGTGAGAATTGTGAGGTACATGAGGAAAAGAGTTTTACAAGTGTAATTGTGGTAGACAACTCTAATATTGATGGTACTTCCAAAGGTGCACAATTATTTGGTAAGGCCAAGGTAATGGAGAATGTGCTTAGTATTTTTAAGTTGCAAAGGTATAATACTTTCCCTCTTTTCTCCATGCCTTTCTCTAGGTCTTTTTATTTTGCTGGGAAGTTTACCATGCTTTGGCTTGTGCTAAAACTTGTGCTTGGATTTTTCATGATAAAGCTTTTATTTGGGGTCACTCACTTTCCTTTTGATCCCGGTGGAGCCTAAGAAATTCTAGCATTAGTTTAGTTGTTTTTTGTTTTTCAAAATAAATGATTTTTATCCATATTTGATGTAGGTTTCCAAGAGGGGGAGTTGATAACTCTATTTTATATAGAGTTATTTGTGCTTTTTCACTTAGATAAATGCCCAATATCAAGTCTATTATATGTTAAATATGTTAATATGAATAAAATAAACAACATTTATGGTTTACAGATAAGAGAAGTCCATAACTTAGCATTTTATTGTATATTGGTATGTTTGATGTGTTTGTTCAGTGCAGCCGCAGTTTAGTGCAATTGCACCAGTTGATGCAACTGCACCAGGCAGTGCAATTGCACTTGGTGCAACTGCACCACTCTGTACCGAAGCAGCTCACAACCCCACATTGGAAGCACCTCAATTCATACCATTGCTATAATGCTTAGTTGGATTGCTGCTTGCTCAGAAGTCACATGGGAACACATGGCCACTTGCAAAGGAGGCGCCTACAATCAAAAAGGCTTCACAAAGATCTATCTTACAAGACATGTGGCAACCATTTGTTGGACCACAAATTAAGGATGAGTGTTGAAAGCCAAGCTGATCTTCAACTTTTAAAAAGTAACCATGGTTTGGTTAACTTAACTCAGCAAGGAAACCTCACCATGAAGGAAATCTCCAAGGCTATAAATACGACTCAAATTCCTCACTTGAAAATATTCCAAATTGTAGAGAATCATATCATATATCATATAATCTTTTTATTTTTATTTTAGTTTTTCTTAGTTTTAAAGTTTTATTTTCTTTTAGTTTCATAGTGTTAGTTTGAGAGGAAGGTAAGAGGAAATTGACAACTTCTTTCTTCACTTCTTCAAAGAGCTAATAGGTGCAAGAAATTAGTTGTAAGCAAATATATGCAAGAGTTTTCCATTTGTTACTCTTTTGAATTCTCTTGTACTTCTCTTTATTGCAATATGCTTTCATTCACTTATATTTGCTTTATCATGTCCAACATGAGCTAAACTCTTTTGAGTTTGGATGTTCTAGCTTTCCAATGATCTTTTGAGGAAAGTTATTGTGTTTTCAAGTGGTGCACACTTTAGTTCTTGTGTTTAAATTCTTAATCTTGTTTTAATATTGATCACTTAGAACAAGTAGAGTTATATTCACTTAATTGGCTTATAACTAGAAATCAAGAACTAAGTAAGGATAAGTGTTTAATAAAGCTTCTTATTAAACTTGTTTTAATAAAGTTAGCTTGTTAATTCCATGTTAATTCTTAGCTTAAGATTAACATAGTCCTTACAACAAAAGTGTAGAGATCTTAAGATACAAGAGTGTACTTACTTAAGCAACTTAGATTATCTGTAAGGGGGCGAGAGAGGCACTGACAACCCTACTCTTTACCGCAAAAAAACAGGATCATATAGAGCTTGTAACGAAACTCTGACGAAAGTAGCTGACCAGCACACACTGATGCAACTGCACTAAGTGCAATTGCACCACAAGAAAACACAATATTCTCAAGAGTGATTTAGTTTGTGAAAACATCCCAACTCTCATTCTCAACTGATTTCTTACACAATTTATTTGCTTTCTGTTTATTTATTTTCATTTCAACTTCAACCAAAACCAAAACATTTTGAATAGTGTAGTTACACTAGTTTGCCTTTCTTTACAACAACGCATAAGAGTTAATCCAATCTCTGTGGGTTCGATCTTTTATACTATAACTTGTGACTGTGTATACTTGCGCATTAATGTTATCTTATTTTCACACACCAAGTTTTTGGCGCCGTTGCCGGGGATTGTCATTAATTTTTGTTGTTTTAAAGATAGTAGATTAGTGTTTATTTTTTTTATTTGTTTTGTTATTCTGGTATTTTGTTTGTCTGTGCAGAAACAGGTGCATTTACACCTAGTGCAACTGCACTAGCTTATGCCCAGAGACAGATCTCCAGAATTTGAGTTAAATCCAGAAATAGAAAGACAGTTTAGAAGGTTGCGTAGACTCCAGAAACAAAGACTTCACAGTTGCAGCAATACCATGTCTCAACAAGGTGAAGGAGAAGGCTCAAGACCAGCCTCAGTCAGAGGTGGTCCTGGATCACAAGGAGATGCTGATGCAGATCACAGGAATCAATTCATTCGTATGGGACCAATAGGTATGATTAATGATAGAGATAGACCTATGAGAGATTATGCTATGTTTGATCATCAAAACATGCAAACAAGCATAGCAAGACCTCACATAGAAGCTGTCCATTTTGAATTTAAACCCATGATGTTTCAAATGCTGCAAACAATTGGTCAATTTGGTGGACATCCTCATGAGGATCCCCATGAGCATTTAAAACAGTTTTTAGAAATTTGTAGTAACTTTATCATACCTGGTGTTAGTGAAGATGCATTTAGACTTAAGCTATTTCCATATTCTTTGAAAGATAAGGCTAAATCATGGGTAAACTCTTTGGAGCCTAATTCTATTCATTCATGGAATGAAATGGCTGAAAAGTTTTTGGCAAAATATTTTCCACCCATTAAAAATGCCAGAATGAGAAATGATATTACATCTTTTAAACAAAAAGACCAAGAATCATTGTTTGAAGCATGGGAAAGATGGAAAGAACTTTTAAGAAAATGTCCACACCATGGTCTTCCAGTTATTATTCAGATGGAAACATTTTATAATGGTTTGGAACCACAAACTAGAATAATGCTTGATGCATCATCTGGTGGTGTTTTGTTAAATCTGTCTTATAATGAAGCATGTGAATTGATTGATAGAATTGCTACTAATAGTTCTAGTTGGCCTACTGAGAGGGTAAGTACCCAAAAGAAATCATCAGGGGTACATGAAATTAGTGAAATATCAGCCCTATCTGCTCAAGTAGCCTCACTAGCAAACATGTTCAAAAACTTCACCACAACCAGTGCAACTGCATCTAGTGCAGCTGCACCAATTGAGAACACTGCAGCAGCAGTAGAACAAGCCCCTCCAGGAGCTGTAAGTTGTGTTTATTGTGGAGGAGGTCACCTTTATGAGGAGTGTCCTAGCAACCCTGTCTCTGTAAATTATGTAAGTTATAATAGGAATAACAACCCTTACTCCAATACCTATAATGCTGGTTGGAAGGACCATCCAAACTTCAGATGGAACAATACTAGTGCACCTGCACCTAGTACAACTACACCAACCCCTCCACCAAGATTTCAATCTCAAAACTACCAAAGGCCTCAACAACAACAACCTACTACAGATAACTCCTTAGAAGGTTTGCTTAAATCTTTCATTAATGAAACTAGAACAGCTAGGCAAGCTCATGAAGCTTCAATTAAAAATCTGGAGAATCAAGTAGGTCAGTTAGCAACTGCTCTGTATCAAAGACCAACAGGTACATTACCATCCAATACAGAAGCAAGTCCATCTCAGAGGCCAGGTAAGGAACAAGTGAAAGCTATCTCTCTCAGAAATGGGAAAGATCTTACAGAACCTTATGAGAATGAAGGTATAGGTAAGGGAGAAGAAAATAAAAATGAAAAAAGTTCTCAAAATGCAGAAGCACCTGATGCATCTGCATCTCATAAAGTTCCAACTCCAAGGTTAGTTCCTGAATATCCTCCTCCTCCTTTTCCTCAAAGATTAAAAAAGGCACATGAGGAGAAGCAATTCAGTAAGTTTTTAAATGTTCTAAAGCAATTGCATATTAATGTTCCCTTGATTGAAGCATTGCAACTAATGCCTAATTATGCTAAATTCATGAAAGATGTTCTTTCAAAAAGAAGAAGATTAGGTGAATTTGAAACAGTTGCTTTGTCCAAAGAATGTAGTTTGATTTTGCAAAACAAAATTCCAAGAAAATTAAAAGATCCAGGTAGCTTTACAATTCCATTTTCAATAGGTAATTATTATACAGGTCGTGCATTGTGTGATTTAGGAGCAAGCATCAACTTGATGCCTAAATCTGTCTTTACACAGTTGGGAATTGGACATGCTAAACCTACATCTTTAACATTGTCACTTGCAGACAGGTCAATAGCTTACCCAGAAGGAATCATTGAAGATATCTTGGTAAAGGTTGACAAATTTGTATTTCCTGTAGATTTTGTTATTCTAGACTTTGTTGCAGATGAAGAAGTACCAGTTATTCTTGGAAGGCCATTCTTAGCAACTGGGAAAACATTGATTGATGTGCAAAAAGGAGAACTAACCATGAGAGTAAATGATCAAGAGGTGAAATTCAATGTAATGAATGCCTTGAATTATCCTGCAGAGGAAAGTGAAGAATGTTCAGCAATTATCTCTCTTGATCATTTGGTGCAAAAGCAGTTCAACAAGCAGTATGATCATCTTACCAGTGCACTTGCACCTGATGCAAATGCACTTCCTGAAGAAGAAATGCTGGAAAAAGACATACTGCCAAAGGAAGAACCAACACCTAAGGTATGGGCTAGAACTTATGAATCTCTTAATTTAGAAGACCCTAACCTTAAACAAAATTTACCCTCAATTGAACAATCTCCCAAATTAGAATTGAAAGAACTGCCTCAACATTTAAAATATGCTTTCTTAGGAGAAGGTGATACACTTCCGGTTATCATATCATCTGAGCTATCATTAGAACAGGAAAATGATCTCATTAGTACTTTAAAAAAGCATAAGAAAGCTATAGGTTGGCAAATGGCAGACATAAAAGGAATTAGCCCTTCAATTTGCATGCATAGGATAATTTTGGAAGAGAATTCTAAAAATTACATAGAAGGACAAAGAAGGCTAAATCCAATAATGAAAGAGGTTGTAAAGAAAGAAATAATTAAGTGGCTAGATGCTGGAATCATATACCCCATATCTGATAGTGCATGGGTTAGCCCTGTACAATGTGTTCCTAAAAAAGGGGGTGTGACAGTAATAGCCAATGAAAAGAATGAGTTGATTCCAACTAGGACTGTCACAGGTTGGAGGATCTGTATGGATTACAGAAAACTCAATAAAGCCACAAAGAAGGATCACTTTCCTTTACCCTTCATTGACCAAATGTTAGATAGATTAGCAGGAAAAGAGTTTTATTGTTTCTTAGATGGTTATTCAGGTTACAATCAGATTGCAATAGAACCTAAGGATCAACAAAAAACCACTTTTACATGTCCCTATGGTACCTTTGCATTTAGAAGGATGCCTTTTGGACTTTGTAATGCACCTGCTACATTTCAAAGATGCATGATGTCTATATTTTCTGACTTCATTGAGCAATCAATGGAAGTTTTTATGGATGATTTTTCAGTTTTTGGAGAAACATTTCCATTATGTTTATCAAATTTAGAAAAAATTCTCCAAAGATGTGAAGACACCAACCTAGTACTCAATTGGGAGAAGTGCCATTTCATGGTACAAGAAGGCATTGTGCTTGGACATAAAATTTCAAAAAAAGGTCTTGAAGTGGATAAGGCCAAGATTGAGGTCATTGAGAAATTACCACCTCCATCAACTGTCAAAGGAATCAGAAGCTTCTTAGGCCATGCTGGCTTCTATAGAAGATTCATCAAAGATTTTTCAAAAATTTCTAAACCATTGTGTACTCTTTTACAATTAGATACACAATTTCACTTTGATGAACTCTGTATGGAAGCATTTCAAAAGCTTAAAAAGGCACTGGTAACTGCACCAGTGATAGTAACACCAGATTGGAGCAGGCCCTTTGAACTCATGTGTGATGCTAGTGACTTTGCAGTAGGAGCTGTCCTAGGGCAAAGGTATGACAAAATCTTTCACTCAATTTATTATGCTAGCAGAACACTTATTGAAGCTCAAATGAATTATACTGTGACAGAGAAAGAGTTATTAGCTGTTGTATTTGCATTTGATAAGTTTAGATCCTACTTGATTGGCACTAAAGTTATTGTTTATACTGACCATTCTGCCATCAAGTATTTGCTTGCAAAGAAGGATGCAAAACCAAGGCTAATTAGATGGATTCTCCTCCTTCAAGAATTTGATCTTGAGATTAGAGACAAAAAGGGGGTGGAGAACCAAGTGGCTGACCATTTATCTAGATTAGAAAGTGAAAATGCAGGTACACAAGAAATCAAGGAGAATTTCCCAGATGAAAAGTTGTTGGCAATTACCAATAATACAATAAGTGCTTGTGCAATAAGTGCAATTGCACCAGCCAGTGCAATTATACCAAGTGCAATTGCACCATGGTATGCTGACATAGTCAATTTCCTTGTGAGTAGAATTGTACCAAAGGACATGAGCTATCAACAAAGAAGGAGATTCTTCCACATAATCAAGCAATACTATTGGGATGAACCCTATCTGTATAAGATATGTCCAGATCAAATAATGAGGAAGTGCATTCCAGAATCAGAGCAGCAAGCAGTGCTTCTGCACTGTCATTCAGCACCATATGGAGGTCACTTTGGAAGCAACAGAACAGCAGCTAAAGCATTGCAGTCAGGTTATTTCTGGCCCACTTTATTTAAAGATGCTTATAATTGGGTCAAAACCTGTGACAAATGCCAAAGAAGTGGAAACATTTCTGAAAAACATGAAATGCCTAGAACTAATATTTTGGAAATTGAGCTTTTTGATGTTTGGGGCATGGATTTCATGGGTCCTTTTCCACCTTCTTTTGGCAACAATTACATATTAGTAGCTGTTGATTATGTGTCCAAATGGGTAGAGGCAGTAGCATTACCAAATAATGATGCCAAATCAGTTAGCAAATTTCTTCAAAGAAACATTTTTACAAGATTTGGCACCCCAAGAGCAATCATCAATGATGAAGGCTCACATTTTTGCAATAAACTTATTGAAAAACTTCTTGCAAAATATGGGATCAAACACAAGATTGCTACAGCCTATCATCCACAAACAAGTGGACAAGCTGAATTATCTAACAGGGAAATTAAGAGAATGCTTGAAAAAATGGTTGGACCAACAAGAAAAGATTGGTCCTTACACTTAGATGAAGCATTATGGGCATACAGAACTGCATTTAAAACTCCATTAGGTATGTCCCCCTATAGGATAGTTTATGGCAAAGCATGCCATCTGCCTATTGAGTTAGAAAACAAGTCATATTGGGCTATTAAAAAGCTGAATTTTGATCTCACTAGGGCAGGAAAACAAAGGTTTTTAGAGCTTAATGAATTAGAAGAATTTAGGCATTTCTCTTATGAGAATGCAGAAATGTACAAAGCTAAAACCAAAGCATGGCATGATAAGAAGATCCAAAGGAGAGAACTTAGAGAAGGAGGATTGGTTCTGTTATACAATTCTAGGTTGAAATTGTTCCCTGGAAAATTAAAATCAAGGTGGTCAGGACCATTCAAATTAGTTAAAGTCTATCCTCATGGCGCAGTTGATCTTTATGATGCAGCCTCAAATACCACTTTCAAGGTAAATGGGCAAAGAGTCAAAATGTATTTTGGTGAACAAGTGGTGCAAGATGAAAGCACCACTCATTTTGAAAATTCCTGAAACAAGGAAAAGTCAGGCTGAAAGACTCTTAAAACAAGCGCTTGATGGGAGGCAACCCATAAATTTTTGATAAATATTTAATATTTTGTGCAATTTGATGTTTTTTAAGTGTTTTGTAGATAAACAGGAATTGGTGCAACTGCACCAAGTGCAAATGCACCTATTACTCATCAGGAGCAATTGCACCGAACCACTTTCCAGTGCTACTGCACCAACAATTTCAAAAAGGGAGGATGATTTTGATGAAGTGCCAGCGCAACACAACGTACTTCAGTTTAAATGGTGTGGATTCACCTAATCAGACACGTGTAGCCTTGCATGTTAGCCCACATAGCCTAACGGCTAGAAACATCCATCAAATCAACCTCCACTCATACCTCTACCTCATTTAAACCATCCCACTAAGCCAAAAAGTAACCGTTCACCACTTCTTTCAATACTCAAACAGTAACCACTTCTCACAATCTCTTCTCTCTCAGAAATTCCCAAATCAATTCACTGTCCATCTTCAACCTCTCAACATTTCAAAGCAAAAAAATCAAACCCCAATCTCTCAAAATGATACGCAAACAAGTAGCAACAAAGTCCTCTGGCAAAACTTCAGGTGCAGAGCCATCAAAGAAATCATCTGGTGCAACTGCATCAGTAACCGTCTCCATTGATGTGGCAAACCCACACTTCTGGGAGATGAAATTCTGGCCAGAACGAGGATACAATCTGATGAGGGCACATCCAAATTTCTTAGCAACCGTTGATGCTCAACACTGGGATCTATTCATTCAACATAGGGCTTACTACTTGGAGCAACTGGTGAGAGAATTTTATGCTGGAATTCTGAATAGCAAGGGAGGTAAATCTCAAAACTTCTCTGTTGTTAGGGGTAGAAAAATCTTTTTTGATGAAAAGAAACTGAATGATCATTATAATCTGTTCTATAATGGTCCTAATTTTGATGAAAAAATGGAAACCTACGGGAAGAAACAAATGGAGATCATTAAATCTAGGGTAGCAGTACCTAATGCTCCATGGGAAAAGTTCACTCACACTGAGTTTAAGGTGAAAACCAAATATCTCATCCCTGAGTTAGGAAACTGGCACACATTCATAAACTGCTCCATTTTGCCCACTTCACATGCTTACACAGTCTCTAAAGATAGATTGATCATTCTTGATTCAATCTTGACTGATGAGAATGTGAACATTGGAAAAATTATCAACAAGGAAATCTTAGATTGCTCAGACAAAACAGAAGGATTCCTTTATTTTCCATGTTTGATTACTGAACTGTGTATGAAGCAAGGGGTTCATATCACTGTTGAAGAACATCAGTACAGAAAATTTCCACCTGGAGCCTTATCTGCAGAGTTGAAAGAAAGAAAAATAGCAAGAGAACAACCAAACTTGGTGCAAGAGCATCTAGTGCAAAAGCACCAAGCTGTTTGGAAGTTCCAACAAGAACAGCATGAATGGCTACAACAAAGGCTTTTGGAAATTTCTCAATTACCCACAGTGTTAGACACCCCAGAATTTCCATCCTGGGTATTTGAAGAAGAAGAAGATAAAGAAAAAGAGGAGAGTGAAAAAGAAGAAAAGAAGAAGAAAGTATTGAAAAGAAAGAGGGAGACCAAAGGAAAAGGAAAGGGAAAGAAAAAGAAATTGAAGGAAGTTCTGGATGAAGACTTGGAGGATACTGATGAAGACCCAGAAACTGTTAAAATAGTGAAAGAAATGGAGAGAAATGAAGATGAGGAAAGTGATGAAACTATATCTGATTTAGATTTGACCATGGAGGAAATGTTAAGGAAGAAGAAGGCTGCTAAAAAACAAGCAGAACCAATTCTCACTCCAGTAAACCCATCCAAGCAACAAACCCAAATCACCCCTGAACAAGAAAAATCCCCATCCATTTCACCAATTCAATCACCACAACACAAATCACCAACTCCAAAAGAACCAACACCACCAACACAACCAGAAACCACTCAAGCTGACACCATTGTTCCAACTAACTCCAATATTTTGAAAGCAAATGTGCAGGTTACTAATGAAGAACCAGGGGAGAAAACTGGAACAGGAGGTCCTGAAGTATCAGCAGCTGGTGCAACTGCATCTTATGCTACTGCATCAAGTGCTGTTGCACCCCAGCATATTCCAACAGCATCTCTCTTCACATCAGATCAAGTGCAAAACACAATTGCAGTAGTGCTCAAAGAGCTAGCAGATAAAAGAAGAGAAGATTCTGCAACACTGCTTAAGGGAATTGCTGAGGCAGCTGGGATTGCTCAAGAGACCCCAACAACAGGTGAAGCTGAGAAGGAGGTGGACAAATCTAGTAAAGAAGGAAAGGCTAAAGAACCAACTGATGTGCAAGCAAGGGAAGTGGAGGAAGGTCAAAAACAACAAGCCAAGGAGAAAGAAAGAGGTCAAAAATCAATCACTGAAGAAACTGCTGCAAAGGAGAAGCAACCACAAGAAGTTGCTGATCAGAGCAGTGCAGTTGCACTTGGTGCAACTGCACCAACAGAAACAATTGGTGCAGATGCACCACCTGAAGCAGAGAAAGCAGCAACAACTACTGAGCCTGGAGCAACTGCATCCAAGGCAACTGCAGCAAAGAGACCACCCAAACTCAAACCAAAACGTACAGCAACGAGGGCTAGCAACAGACTCAGATCTGGAGCAAAACCCGAGTAATTTTAAATGTTGTTTTTATTTTTCAAAACTTTATGAACTTATGTTATCTGTTTTGTTTTGAGTCCAACATGTATTAACTCCCCTCCCCCATTTTGAACAAATTTCTTTTGAAAACTCAACTTAAGAGCAGTGAGGACACTGCTCACTTTTAAGTTGGGGGGAGAGCACTCAAACTTTTAAATGCATGTGTTAGTCTATAATATGTATGTTTGTTTTAGTATTTATATGTGTTTTATTTATTTATATTGTGTAAATAAGTGTCATGTTAAGTATCATATTTTTACTAATTTTTTACAAAAATAAATAAACGTTTTAAAAAGATTTGATGAGTCTTGAAGCATGATCAGCTTATACCCTCTTTTTCAAAAACTTAAAGAAAAATGCAATTTACGAATTGATTTTTAATGATGAAAAAAAAAAAAAAAAGAAGCCTTATTTTTCCAAAAATGACCATAGTTATTATCACTTTGACACATCAAAATTGAGTTTTGAAAAGAACCTTACTATGTGATAAGCTATCTTATGCAAGACGGATTTTGAGAAAACTAAGGTCAAAAACAAATTTTTATTAAAAATATAGAAGAGCTTAAAGAATTAAGTTTGGAGGAATTTTTATGAATACAAAGGCTTGAGTATGAAAAACTTAGAGTAGTCAATGCATATAGGTTACCAAAAGAGTTCAAAATGAAAGAAAGCTTTATTGCCTGAGTCATAAACTGTACCTGTTCCAATAAGTGCATTTGGTCAGAAAAAGAAAAATTCAAAGAAAAAGAAAAAGAAGAAAAGAAGACAGAACTGACCAAAAAAAGTATGCATAAGGAGGACAGTGAGGAGGGCAATATTAGCTAGAAGTCTTGAAAAGAAAAATCAAGTGCAGTCGCACTAAGTGCAATTGCACCGTTAAAAAGTCTAGTGCAATTGCACCGATACAAAAAAAAAAAAAAAAAAAAAAATAATACCTAGTGCAATTGCACCTCAGAAAAACAATGCACCTGCACTCACTGCATTTGCATCAAGAAAAAGAACCACCAGAAATACAAAGAGTGCATTGACTCAAAATTTTGAAATACTCTATCCAAGCCCTTTGTTGTGCTTAAGGCCCCCACTCTTGAGGACTTTGTTAGTCTACTCTATATTTTGAAACATCTTTGTTTTGACCAAACGTGATCTAAATTTTTCAAAGGCTAGGAGAAACTTGTTACTTAGTTTTTGAACTGATTGAATCTCAGTGGGGCACACACTCACACAAATGAGTTTTAATAGCTTTGGATGTTTTGGAATTCAAAGGCACAAAGACAAAAGTTTCTGAAAAAAATGAAGTTCATGAGTTGCATTTACTGAAAAATCATTTTTACGAAAAAGATGTGAGCTGATCTGTTCTTCTTGATTCTGGAAATCTTATTTGTATTTTCTTTTTGTCATTGCTTGAGGACAAGCAACGATTTAAGTTTGGGGGTGTGATAACTCTATTTTATATAGAGTTATTTGTGCTTTTTCACTTAGATAAATGCCCAATATCAAGTCTATTATATGTTAAATATGTTAATATGAATAAAATAAACAACATTTATGGTTTACAGATAAGAGAAGTCCATAACTTAGCATTTTATTGTATATTGGTATGTTTGATGTGTTTGTTCAGTGCAGCCGCAGTTTAGTGCAATTGCACCAGTTGATGCAACTGCACCAGGCAGTGCAATTGCACTTGGTGCAACTGCACCACTCTGTACCGAAGCAGCTCACAACCCCACATTGGAAGCACCTCAATTCATACCATTGCTATAATGCTTAGTTGGATTGCTGCTTGCTCAGAAGTCACATGGGAACACATGGCCACTTGCAAAGGAGGCGCCTACAATCAAAAAGGCTTCACAAAGATCTATCTTACAAGACATGTGGCAACCATTTGTTGGACCACAAATTAAGGATGAGTGTTGAAAGCCAAGCTGATCTTCAACTTTTAAAAAGTAACCATGGTTTGGTTAACTTAACTCAGCAAGGAAACCTCACCATGAAGGAAATCTCCAAGGCTATAAATACGACTCAAATTCCTCACTTGAAAATATTCCAAATTGTAGAGAATCATATCATATATCATATAATCTTTTTATTTTTATTTTAGTTTTTCTTAGTTTTAAAGTTTTATTTTCTTTTAGTTTCATAGTGTTAGTTTGAGAGGAAGGTAAGAGGAAATTGACAACTTCTTTCTTCACTTCTTCAAAGAGCTAATAGGTGCAAGAAATTAGTTGTAAGCAAATATATGCAAGAGTTTTCCATTTGTTACTCTTTTGAATTCTCTTGTACTTCTCTTTATTGCAATATGCTTTCATTCACTTATATTTG
Source organism: Astragalus glycyphyllos (assembly GCA_963573325.1). Lineage (NCBI taxonomy): Eukaryota > Viridiplantae > Streptophyta > Magnoliopsida > Fabales > Fabaceae > Astragalus > Astragalus glycyphyllos. The sequence goes on along the minus strand of OY754313.1, from coordinate 3,547,332 downwards.
CTTTATCATGTCCAACATGAGCTAAACTCTTTTGAGTTTGGATGTTCTAGCTTTCCAATGATCTTTTGAGGAAAGTTATTGTGTTTTCAAGTGGTGCACACTTTAGTTCTTGTGTTTAAATTCTTAATCTTGTTTTAATATTGATCACTTAGAACAAGTAGAGTTATATTCACTTAATTGGCTTATAACTAGAAATCAAGAACTAAGTAAGGATAAGTGTTTAATAAAGCTTCTTATTAAACTTGTTTTAATAAAGTTAGCTTGTTAATTCCATGTTAATTCTTAGCTTAAGATTAACATAGTCCTTACAACAAAAGTGTAGAGATCTTAAGATACAAGAGTGTACTTACTTAAGCAACTTAGATTATCTGTAAGGGGGCGAGAGAGGCACTGACAACCCTACTCTTTACCGCAAAAAAACAGGATCATATAGAGCTTGTAACGAAACTCTGACGAAAGTAGCTGACCAGCACACACTGATGCAACTGCACTAAGTGCAATTGCACCACAAGAAAACACAATATTCTCAAGAGTGATTTAGTTTGTGAAAACATCCCAACTCTCATTCTCAACTGATTTCTTACACAATTTATTTGCTTTCTGTTTATTTATTTTCATTTCAACTTCAACCAAAACCAAAACATTTTGAATAGTGTAGTTACACTAGTTTGCCTTTCTTTACAACAACGCATAAGAGTTAATCCAATCTCTGTGGGTTCGATCTTTTATACTATAACTTGTGACTGTGTATACTTGCGCATTAATGTTATCTTATTTTCACACACCAAGTTTTTGGCGCCGTTGCCGGGGATTGTCATTAATTTTTGTTGTTTTAAAGATAGTAGATTAGTGTTTATTTTTTTTATTTGTTTTGTTATTCTGGTATTTTGTTTGTCTGTGCAGAAACAGGTGCATTTACACCTAGTGCAACTGCACTAGCTTATGCCCAGAGACAGATCTCCAGAATTTGAGTTAAATCCAGAAATAGAAAGACAGTTTAGAAGGTTGCGTAGACTCCAGAAACAAAGACTTCACAGTTGCAGCAATACCATGTCTCAACAAGGTGAAGGAGAAGGCTCAAGACCAGCCTCAGTCAGAGGTGGTCCTGGATCACAAGGAGATGCTGATGCAGATCACAGGAATCAATTCATTCGTATGGGACCAATAGGTATGATTAATGATAGAGATAGACCTATGAGAGATTATGCTATGTTTGATCATCAAAACATGCAAACAAGCATAGCAAGACCTCACATAGAAGCTGTCCATTTTGAATTTAAACCCATGATGTTTCAAATGCTGCAAACAATTGGTCAATTTGGTGGACATCCTCATGAGCAATTGTTGGAACCCTAGTGTAATCTTAGAATTTTGATGATGAATGAAATCACTTTTCACATTTGAGCAATTGTTGAGAGAGAGCCGTGAGACCTAAGAGAGAGGTGAGAGGCTAGACTCCACTGCTAGTGTGGTGAGGTTCATCATAGATTCTCCAAGGTTTCTTGAGATGAGAACCTTGAGCACACAACCTTGAGGCTAGGAGAGCTCAAGGATAGTGTTGTCCTTATCATATTCCCAAGAAAGAAGTGGTGGACTTCCTTCTCCACTTCCATTTCTAGTTTCTCCACATTTGGTATTTCTTCTCTTTACGTAAGTGTTGCGTCTTTTCCTTTTGTGTTATTGAGTTTTATTCATGAGTTTGTTGTGAGAAATTGTTGATTTGCCATTTTTCAAGATCCTAAACTTTAAAGATCATGTTAGATCTTATCAACAAACCACTCATGGATCCGCTAAGGTCCGACTACTCGAACCTTCCCAAACCGTTTGTCTAAATGGTCGAAATGGGGCATATTTTTCCTATCCATGGATTGGGCCGGATTGAAGGTTTTGGGCCCGAATCCGCCCGACTGATGACTAGCCCTACTCTGCATGACGTAAGCATGGGGGATGGTTTTGCTATAAAAGGCAAGCAAATGATTCAATTTATCATTGTAAAAATAAAAAAACTATCTCACATGAAGAAACCAACACACCTTTTCCATTTCCTTTAAGCCTCGACCGAAAAAATAAACACTTTGCACAAAATTTTCTTTTTAAGTTTTATAACCCTTAATTGGTCCCAAAAAAAAGTTTTATAACCCACAAAACTCCTAAAAAGCCTATTCCGACCATACCGCTCTATTCGTAGCTTCATACCTATGTTAGTGCTTACGTTCGTACTGTGTTGCAGGTGGGGGAAAGTATTATATTCATCAGGACAATCACTACAAGAAAAAGGCGTTTTTCCAGCGGAAAAAACCCGTCGAAAATGCATCATATCTGCCGGAAAAGTGACGTTTCCAGGATAAAACGCTCGTAAGTAATATTTTCCGGCGGAATTTCTGGTGGATTTTTTCCGCCGTTAATGGGCATTTCCGGGGGATTTTTTTAAAAAAGAAAAAGAAAAATCTGCCTATATCTTATATCTTATGCGGCTTGTCACCAAAGCCCGCCAAACTTCAATTTTTTTTTTTATTCTTCCTTTTTTTTGTTTCCTTTTTGTTTTTTTATTTATTTTTTTCTTCTTTTATATTACCTCACTTTTTTTATCTTCTTCCTTTTTTCATTTACTTTTTTTCCTTTTTCGTTTTTGAGTGCTTTTAGAGTGAGGGAACAAATCAAATTCCTCAGAACCATTAAATATGACTGTAGGATGTAGTATAAAAATTCATTAACGGTTGAGATTTAATACAAATTGATTCAATCTTAACCGCTCATAGCATTTTACACAATATCCTACGATCAATTTTAGTTGTTATCGATGACAGATTTAATTTGCTCCCTCAACCTAAAAGCACTCTTTGGTTTTTACTTTGGATTTTACTTCAGTTTTTTCTTCCTCTTTTCTTTTTTTATATTTTAAGAGCTGCTTTACGGTCTCAAAAATTTTAAATGTTTAAATATGCAAATTTTTACGTAAATAAATATCTACGTAAATATTTATTTACGTAAATATTTACGTGAATATTTAAGTCTCAAAAAAATTTATTTACATAAACTTTAGTCACATTTACAATAGGTCCCTCAATCGTACTCTTTCAACTTTCTATAGGTGCTTCTATTTTATTTGTAATTTCCATCCAACACTACACGATACCACATAATTCACTTTCTATTTGTGTTTTTTTCTATGTTTTGGTCATTTCATACCAACGGGTATTTAAACCATTCGTTAGTTGGTGTTTATATTTTTATCTTTATTTAAAATTCGAGTACAACATTACTGCATTGACTCCTGTGGGAACTTCAGCCACATTTACAATACAATCTTCATGATCTTCTTTCAACGGGAACTTCAGTCGCATTTACAATAAAATCTCCAAAATCTTTTTCAATTTTGTATAACTACGCCTATTTTATCATGAGTTTCCTTCAACCATGCTTGATATCCAGCGTGTTTCACTTTTTAATTGTATTGTCTTTTTTTTCTTTCTAATTATGGGTTAATTTTTTTTATTTACATTTGATGAATGTGGATTATGTTATTAAATTTTTTTAGACTTTTTCTTCTTATTTTATCAAAGGTTAATGTTCTTTTTAAAATTTATAATCTTTTGATTAAAATTTATATTTATAATTTAATTTTTATTCACAGTTATTAGTTTTATATTTTGCAGACTAACACCATCTGCCCAATGGCACAGGTTACCCTGGGGCCTGGTAGTCGATCCCGTGCTCCAGATTTTGACTCTCACAGTTGACAAACTCAGTGTTGACCAGTGCAAAATTTGTATTCAAGCACAATCAGATATTAGTATGATAGAATTTAGCCAACCCCGTGCGGGAATTGCCGCACTTTTTTTTTCAAGTTTAGTTTTTTTTCTTTTTTTGTTTTGTCCTCTTTTTTATTTTAATGTTTTCCATTTTTTCCTTTTTAATATTTTAACGAGTACTCTAGGGTCTCGAAAAATTTAGATGTTTAAATATGCGAATTTTGTTTTTCAATTATCGAATTGGTGAAAAAAAGATTTAATTTCATGACAAAATACATAAAATGATATGCTAAACAGTGTGCTTTGGTATACTCAATGGTGAAAAAAATATTTTTTTAACAAAATACGTAAAGTACGATGTTAACCCGTGTGTGTTGAGGCACTTTAGGATTCAGAAAAAAATTAGCTGTTCAAACACCCAAAGTTTTTTCCTCAATAACTGGTTTGGTAAAAAAAAAATAGCTTTGTGACAAAATAGGTAAAGTGTGATGCCAACATTGAATTTTGGGGTACTTTAGGGTCCAGAACAAATTTTATATGTTCAGATACGTGAAGTTTGTTCCTCAACAACCTGTTTGACGAAAAATAAAAAAAAATACGTGACAAAATACGTAAAATGTGATGCCAAACAATTTGTTGAGGTACTTTTGGATTCAAATTTTTTTACATGTTCGGATACACAAAGCTCATTCCTCAAAAACCCGTTTGGTGGAAAAAATTTGTGACAAAATATGTAGTGCGATACTAAATAGTGTTTCTATGTGCTTCTATTTTATTCAAATATGCGAACTTCTTTCTTCAAAAATAGTTTCAACTTTGTATATGTGCTTCTATTATATTGGTGGTTTTAAATCAAACTTTGCACGATACCTATACGTACGTGTTTCATTTTCTAATTATGTTATCTTATTTTCTCTTAAATTATATGTTAAGTTTTTATATTTACATTTGATAAATATAGATAGCGTTATTAAACTTTTTTAAACTTTTTCTTCTAATTGTCTATGGATGTTCAATTTCAATGTATTTGTTGTTATTAATATTCTTTACGTTTTTTTTCTTATTATCTGTGGATGTTGAATTTCAATGTCTTTGTTAATGTTTCTTTTTAATTTTATAATATTTTTATTTAATTTATAGTTTTTTAATTTAATTTTTATTTACTGGAATTTCGGCCACGTTTACAATAGATCCCCTCATCGCCCTCTTTCAACTTTCTATAGGTGATTCTATTTTATTTGTGGTTTTCATCTAACCCTGCACGATACCCGCATGTTTCACTTTCTATTTGTGTTGTCTTCTTTATTTTTGTCTTTTCGTATCAAACGGTATTAAAAACATATTTTAACTGGTGTTTAAATTTTTATCTTCTTTCAACGGGAACTTCAGCCACATTTATAATACAACCTCCACCATCTTCTTTCAACTTTGTATAATTGCTCCTATTTTATCATGAGTTTTCATACAACCATGCATAATACCCACGTGTTTTAGTTTTTAATTGTGTTGTCTTCTTTTCTTTCTTATTATGGGCTAAGTTTTTATATTTACATTTGATAAATATGGATTATGTTATTAAAAGTTTTAGACATTTTCTATGGATTATGGGCTAAGTTTTTTGTCAATATTCTTTTTAAATTTTATAATCTTCTTATTTAATTTATAGCTATAATTTAATTTCAATCCACAATTATTTGACTATATATTTTACAAACCAACATCATTGGTCCACTGGCATAAGCTACCCTGGGACACGGGGTCGACTTAGTGCTCCCGAGTTTGATTCCTGCAGTGGACAGAAAACTGTTGTCTTGAATGATTGGTTTATTAAAGAGGTTTTCCCCTTCCGGTTTTACTTTAATTTTGCTAACTAAAAATTAGTCAACCCCGTGCGTAGCACGGGTCAGGCGACTAGTATATATAGACTAAGAGAAGTACCTTGAGAAATTATGACTATTTTCTCACAATAAGAGAGTGAATAAGAGGAGAATGGAGTAGATAGTCATGGAAATTCTGTCTTTGTTCTTTTACCTCCTAATTCTGCCTAGGATATTTATTTTCTTTGAAAATCATTGTCACATAATTTCATAATAAAAGACCATGAATTCAGAAGTTGAGTCATGTTTGCATTCTTTATCTTTTGCTCAATTTCATATTACGTTTTGAATATTTTGATATGGCGGATTATGTCATAATAAGCTTATTCAAATGAACTTATAAATACTTACCAAGTTTTTATTGTAGAAAATTCTAAATAAATTGAAAATAGTTTAATGAAATGAAGCCTCTATTTTCTATGAATTTTGCTAGAAACATGACATTATTATTATTATTGGGCTGAGCCAGCCCAATTCGAATTGGGTTTCACTTCTAGGCCCATTAAGCGCCCCACGGGCAAGCACCATGCACATCTCACAGATCCGATGGTTGAGCTCGGCCCAACAAGATTGTGCGGCTCCGATCAAACCCCACCTCGGTCATAACAATATAAACTTAACTACTACGAAAGCTCCTCACGTGCCCGCCCACGCATCTCAAGGTCACTAGTCAACATCATCTATAAATGCAAGATCTCATTATGGAATCAAGTATATTTTGCCTACTGGTTTCTTTCCAATGTTGGATAGATACAATCTGTTTACACATGACACTAAATAGGATAATATTACTACCAGTAATCCCTTTCTATCTCGTTCTCACATTCACAAGCTCTCTTTCTTGGATAGATAGGGTTTCATTTTGAAACAACCTATCTCTTTCTTCAGCCATCGCCGCTGATTTTTCTCTTTCCAGCAAATATTCACGTTTTTACACTCTCAAATCCCTAAATTCCTTTCCACTGTATTTATTTCGTTCTTAGCTGCATCTCATTTAATTTCACTCTTTCATCAGATCTGACATCTAATTCCATAACCCAATCATAGATCTCATCCTTCCTTCATTGCATTTACTTATTTTTCCTTGTTTTTGTTCGTTTGATCTCAGGCTCATCATTGATGTTTGATCTACTGGATCGATGATTCGAGGAATAGCTTGTTCCATCAATCCAGTAGATCGAACATCAAGGATGAGCATGAGATTAAAAGAATAAAAACAAGGAATAATAAGTAGATGCAATGAACGAAAGATGAGATCTGGATGGGTTATGGAATTAGATGTTAGATCTGATGAAAGAGTGAAACTGAATGAGACACAACTAAGAACCAAATGGACAGAGTGGATAGGAATCTAGGGATTTGAGAGTGTAAAGAACGTGAATATTTGCTGAAAAGAGAAAAATCAGCAGCGACTAAAGAAAGAGATAGGGTTTTAGAATGAAACCCTGTCTATCTAAGAAATTAAGAGAGCTTGTGAATGTGAGAATAATATAGAAAGGGACTACTGGTAATAATGCAAGCATACCAAAAAGTGTAGCAAAAGACGTATGTGTATGATATACGGAGAGAATATCAACAATTAAGTGTACCAAAATACATAGGCCATACGTATTAATATTTTGGAACACTTTTTGGTCCATTTTTTGGTCTAAATAGCATTACTTATTTTTTTTTGTCAAAGCATTACTCATTTGTAAATAGGTGGGGCTCTCAAGCGTCACTCGTGTGTAGTGCGGCTCTACCTCAATGCTATCTCTGCCGTTGGGTCACCTACATGGTATTGTTCTTCGTAATCGATTGCTTTTTTTATTAAGGGCATTGGTGACATACCTTTGCAACAATTAAACTTCGTAGTGGCTTTTGGGGGAAATAGCAAGATTTTAGGGGTCTTGAAGGGTGAATTGGTTAGACAAATTGATGTAGTTAATTGGTGGGGTTGGAGAAATTGTTCAACGGGCATGGAACTCAATTGTCCATATACTAGTATGAATCACCCGTGTCGTGCATATGTAATTATTGTCGTTTTAAAATATTAGAAAAATGTTAATATATTTGATATAATATAAATTATTTAATATTTTAGATCTATATATTAACAAATGTTTATCTTTTTCTATCTCTAATTCTATGAAATATAATATAAATAATTACAGATATTAATATTTATTACTAGTTGAAATTTAATTCATTGACTACAAAATAGGTGGCGCCCTTGCCAACAATTATGGTTTGCTACTTTTCTTTTGAAGTGGAAATATTTTCATTACTCATTAGTACCTAAACCGTACCTTAGGGGTCTCAAGGATGGACCGGTCAGGTGAATGGTCGTGCTGTCTGTTGATGAAGTGGGGAGCAAAGCTCAGGTCGGATTGAATCACTTCCATTCCAATATAAATATAAATATATACTAAAAGCTAATTGTAGGCATCAGATAACATAACAATACATACACGCTCTAAAAAGTAATTTTGGTGGGGTGCACCGGGCCCTTGCAATAGTGCAACGCAAGGGCGACACTTGGGCGCTCAAATAGCAAGCTATTGTGATGGTCTCTCCCCCTCAAAAAGTAATTTAATATCGTGTGAGGGGAAGAGACCCACATATCAGATATTAAATTGATAAGAACAGATACTACACTTGATCTTAGCCAAAAGGCCGAGAAAGGTGTGGCTTGGTGTGGCTTTAATATTTATTGCATGTTCAAATGCTTCACTGAGTGGTCAATGTGGGACACTATTTATGTAGCAGGTAGCTTGCGAATAAACTTATCGGATAGTCTCATAGTATACATTATATTTATCTTTAGGCATTTTTTTTACCCCCATATTCACCTTTATCCCAAAAAAACCTCTCTCATTTTTCCAAAATTTGATCAGACCCCACCATTTTGTGAATTTTCCAGAAATAGCTCAATTTAAGGTATTTCCGGAAATTTTTTTATAGTAATTTTCGGATTTATCGTATTTCCGGAATGGTTTTTTCGAATTTTTAAACTTCCGAATTTATATAAATTTTCCGGAAATATGATTTACATTCCGAATTTATGGTAAATCCGGAAATTTCACTGAAGTTTAATTCTGAATTTACCATAAATTCGGAGCAAACTTCCGAATTTATGGCGTAAATTTTTTTACTACCGAATTTACGCCATAAATTCGGAAGTTTATTATTATTATTTTTTTATTTTGTTTTTTCCATTTTTGTAATAAACGAGATTTTTTTTTTACAGATATGGCCACGGCAGACGGCAACCTTCCCTTTACTATGAATTTATCGACAGCGTTTACGACATCAAAGATGCATATTTTTCTAAAACGCTAATTGTTTATCACTTTGTATTTATTTTTTAACTAATTTTACGATTAATTTTCAGGTTTTTGCTACTCGAAATAATCTTATCCATTGGGCTAGAGATATCGGAAAAGTCAACGGAGTCATTGTTATTATCATTCGATATGAGTCGACAGAGAATGGTAAAGGGAAGAAGAATAAGAAGTAGTAGATGTTGGGTGTTCTTCTAGACATGGAAGATATAGTACGGAATGGTAAAGGGAATTATGGATGTTGGGTGTTCTTGTTCGCTGAGAAATAAGGATAGCTAAACATATTGAACTAGGTTTGGTGAGGTGCGCCATGCCATTGTAATAGTGCAACACAAAGGCGACGCTTGAGAGTCCCAATAGCAAGCTATAGTGATGGGCTCTCCCCCTCAAAAAAGTTATTTAATATCGTGTGGGTCAATGACCCACATATCAGATATTAAACTGATAAGAACAGATACTACACTTGATCTTAGCCAAAAGGCCGAGAAAGGTATGATTTGTGAAGGGGCTTGATGTGGCTTTTATATTTGTTGCGTGTTCAACTACTTCACAAATTGGCCGATGTGGGACTATGTAATAGCTGGCTATTTGTGTTGAGGAATCTCCTACATATATTAAATCAAAACGTTGTAATAGTTTTGAACGTGAACTTATTACAGGATTAATAATCAATCAAAATATTTAACTTCTGAGATTGCATAGTAAAGATGAGAATGAGAAATTTAGTAAAGTGTAGGGTTCCACGTAAATTTCAACTATTCATAAAAAACACTCTTGAATATTATTTATTCCAAGGAATATGAATCACACATGCTTTCCCCCTTTATGTTTTCAAGTCAAAGGGTGTGAATCTTATTTCTCAGCGAACAAGTTATTTTTAACTCTTCTAAACATAACATTTTACCATCACCTTTTTCTATTGTATCTTTTTATGTTCGAACTTAAAAATAAAATTAATCTAGAATATAGAATGCTAATCATTTACCAAACACCTTTATTGAGAATGAAATTTTTGGTGGTAGTAGTATCTTTATTGATAATCATTATCAAACATCTTGATTGAGAATGATAATTATGTAGTTAAGGAAGTGGTTTTCATGCTTCGCAATCCATTTTAGCTGCATCCTATTTTCAGTTCAAGATTTTGGTCATAATTGTAAACAGAACTTGGCGTTAATAAAGAGTTTGGATCCTCAGAAGTAATTTGTGAGACAAGTTATTAGCGAGGGAATGTAGCCCATTAAGTCTTTTTTGAGTTGCATTTATTGTTATATTATTTCACCCTCTCCCATAACATGTTGCACAAGTACTTATGACAATCCAAACTCGTTAATCAAGAACTTGGCGTTAATCAGGTGTTCTATTTTCCGATCAATCTTTTAAGGAGGGAAATGAGGCCATTTTCCCAAATCAGCATAAACTTTGAAAAAAATTGAGGCCATTCTCCCATAAATATTTTTTTATGTATGCCATCTACTACTTGACACAACTCAATATAAATAGGGTTTAGGGTATCTTTTATAACTCTCTTAGTCTATTATTTTTGCTAGGAAAAAATTGACAGGTAAGTGACTACATAACCAACTCAAAAAAGACTTAACGGGCTACATTCATATGAAGCCTTCGAATTTTATCAGATTAAATTCTCCATTGATTATTCTAGCCAAACAAAATCAACACTAGAATTACAGGGTATATTGAATGCACAAAAATCCCTTTTAAGCTCCTGTTATCAACAACTGGCAAAATGTAGATTATCTAGCCTCACAAAATTCTCTCTACTCTTCTTCCTCTTCATCATCTTCCTCAGGCGCCTCTTTTAGCCACTACACAAGATCCAACAAAATGGCTTAGAATAGAATATGATATGATGCAACTCATATGATAGCTGTGAAGATGTCAGTATCATAACATAGTTTAATTTGTAAGTGCATAAAAATAGATAATGATACTCACTTGAATTAATTTTTGGGCCTGATTAACAAAAACTTTATCCGACTCATCTGCGTCTTTCTTCTCATCTTCCCAACTCAAAATAGCATCTTCTTCTATAATTTCTTCATCATACAAGTAGTGCAAAATCTGAAAGCAATTAAGAAGTCAGAACAAAAGAGGGAAACAAATTCGAACGTAGTGTGTGTGAGAATGTGAAACAGAATGAAGAGAAGCAGTAACCTAATAGTAAAAGATACGCATACCTTTGTGAACAATGGAGTAAGCTCATTAGCAGATTCCAAACACATCTCTTCAAATTTTAGAATCACTTCAATCTGGAAGGAACAAAATTGAAAACATAAGAGCAGAGAGCAGATTATTAAGTAATGGGGATCAAATAGGCATCTATCGAATAGGGTATCGAGTGAATGGCACAGTCTTTGAACAATGATATTGCTGTTAAAAACATTAGATGATTTAAAATATAACAGTCTTATGTAAAGTTACTCTACATCCTAGCCTTTGATTTAGTTTTAGTCACAATACATACCATTGGATTAGATCCAAATCAAAGGCTAGGATGTAGAGTAACTTAATTAACTTTACTCTTGGAGTAACTCGAACCCTCCTCATGTAAAAAATATAAATAAACCAATAAAGTACTACCAAGTTTGACACAATCAAAGATTTCTTTTTCTTTACTTTTCCTCACAAGTTCTTAAAGGACACTACAATGTAACAATCCGATGAAAAATTGACCAAGCTCAAAGAATGCTCAAGCTCAGAATAGAGTCCAAACTCCAAACGTGATTTTTATTGATACTGCCAGAGAATTAAATAAAGAACTAAAAAACACTATATATGTGATAGAACCAGGAATACAACAGAAAAAAGTGAGAGACAAATAATAGAATATGATAGGTATATTTCTTTGATTCAGTGTACTATAGAGAATAAAGTGCAAATAACCATAAAAATGGAAACAAAGTGCAGTAACTCTGAGAAAGAGTACTGTACTCCCAGCCCAAGCCTAAGCCAATTCTTGCCTGCTCTCTCCCTTACATCCTTCCCCTTTTATTCTATTCGCTCACACCAAAAGTGTGAACCTCATCACCCTCCCCACTTGCTGACTCAGCATAGTTGGTTACAATTTTCCCTCCACTACCTATTTTGAGACATTTCCCCTTTTACCCTCTCTAGAGTAAACCCTCCCAAACCTATTTGTTTGCCCCAATTCAGCCACACCTATGTTCTCATCAATATGCATGCCAATGAACTAGATGTACGTATTTAATTTGTATGAAATTGAGAACAAGGCAACAATACCAGAGTACTCTGGCCAAGCCTTATAGTTTTCCCAAGCCTTATAGTGGACATTGGATGATGATATAATCACAATAAAAAAGATGGAATATATTTTCAAGACGACTTCAGAATTCAGAAAAAAAATAAAAATAGTGCAATCCGGAAATTTTGTAATTACAAAAGCATTACACAAGTGAACATGAGTAACTTCAACAAGGTGAAAGAATTGAAAGATGTACCTGCTCATCCATATCAGTCAGGTAGGGTTTAAGAGCCTTTTTCCATTTTGTAAATACTACCTGAACATTCTGAATCAAGCTATCTGAAAAATCCATCCCAGACAATCATAAATCATCAAGTAACTACTAATAATAATACCAAAAAAAAAAGAATGAGAAAGATTAAAAACATGATGTGATGTGACAATAGAAGCAAGTGAAAGCTCACCAGAACTATTATGGGGCATGTCAACAGCATACTTCATCATTGCATAAAATAAAGCTCCAGCACAATCAGCAGTTATCTTATTGTACGACAACCTAACACGTGGCAATGTTTCTATAAATTAGTTCGTAGGAATGCATATTCAATGTGTCATCATATAAAAACAATCAAAGCATATGACGAGAACACAAGTGTCAAAAAAAGGGAAGTCCGATGAAGTCGGACACGAAATTTGAAGAGAAATATTAACTTTAAATAATGCACATGATTATAGTACATACTTCAAAGAGTTGACTTCTAAGATCAGATGCTTTTCTTCTATGTTTTCATCCACAGCCCTGAGAAAAGTTGCTTCAACCTGTAAATGATAGACAACTTGCTTATCTTTAATCCAGAAAATGTAACTGAAGCAAGTTAAGACACCAAAGCCCTCACCTCTTTATCAAAGTCGTCTCTAGAATCGTCATCATCATCATCATCTGAATCATAAGAGTTTGGTATCAGCTCCCCAGAAATCGGAAGAATACTGCCATCATGAACTAAATCCATATCATCTTCCATAGCTCTCACTGCCTCCAAAATTTTATCTGCAGTGATAGGTGCCACTGAATGCCTCCACTCTTCTTCATGGCCTTCACATTTTGACCAAACATAACCAGCCCCACCCATACCTAGCTGGTCAATAAAAGAAAGTAAAATGAGAACTAGCGAATACAGAATTCCCTAAATACCTTGTTCGCACACAACTATCAGATAAGATAATTTATTGCAAAGTTTGTCAGTGCTCGGGAGAAAAATATTTCACACATATCAGCTTCAATCTATACATTATTTATGCAGGGATCACCTAACAAAATCCACAAAAAGCTGAACTATGGAAAAATCACTTGCATCTAAGCTTAATCTACATTATTAAGCATTAAACAATAATGTCCTGAATCTAAGTAAACATAATTCAGTGGCAATTATTTATTGAATAGGCCCCTGTTCTCTATCATTTTAATAGTTGTCAAATAATCTAGTAATCTCATTAAAAAAAATCACTTGCATCTAAGCTTAATCTACATGATCTGCCCACAAAAAAGTTGATCGAGACATTCAGACAAAGGTCAACATCATAAATTAAAAAGCTTTCCCAAACAAACCTCTGAAGCAGGGTTGGAGTGTGTCTCTACTTGAGAAGCAATCTCAACATCTGAATTATCCACTGTGCTGGTGATGGCTGCATAAATGAAAATGGTAATTGAAAGGCATAATATATGTATTTAACCCACCAATACGATTATCATAAAGAAAAAGAATATATTTACAACTCAATCAACTATAGAACCCCCAAATTGAGGAGTGGTCCAAATGGAGGATAGCCCAATAATCAAGCCGTATTCTTTGAGGAACTAAACTTTTTATCATAAACCAATTACTGAATAAAACTCACCTATATTAACATATATTCTTATTAATAAAATACATAAAATTTGGCAAATGATGATAATGTAAGATATAGGCAAAATACATGGCATATATGCCCTGTTCTTTTTTAAATTGATAAATGTATTTGTGAAAGCTTTGGTACTTGTTTCATAGTCAAAATAAGTTGAGGTCCTTAATTTGTTATTACAGTTGAGTTGGGGTCTTTCTGAACACTTCCCCTGTAACTAGAGGACGCGGAAGATTAAGAAAGACTGAGTGAGACCATTCAGTCAAATGGATTCAAATCTACGCAGCCACTCTAAAGGGTTGGATTTTGACAAACCATAAAAGCATGGTTGACCCAAGTTAGAAAAGGTTTTGGTAGTCATTGTTGTACAAGCTAAATCTAAATATACTGACTCTTATCAAATTGAGCAAAAATTTATGCACTTACCTCAAAATATAGTCAACAGTTTGATCAAAACACTTGTACAACTTTTTTTCAGAACTGTTGCTAATGCAACAATCTAATTCTTTCAAAGAAATAAATGTTTTGGCAGACATCAAAGAAACACATTCCAAACCAAAATATTTATTTAGAAGATTCAGTGGCTACCCCACAAGCAAAACTTTTCAATATTATCCATTTGAAGAATTATATACCGCAAAAATCAATTATAAGGAAAGAAATCATCAGAGACAATATTTTTGCTTTTGAGACCTAAATTTTTTTGTATCACTGTTACTGTTACCCTCCAGGCAACATTTCATATGCTAGTATTTTAGCAGTATCTAACTATAATTATATAGCTAACGATTTAATTAAAAAATGGGAAAATAAAGGATAACGATATATATCTTCGGGGCACAGTAGAAAACTATATGAAAAATTAGCAATACCACTAGTACTATCAGCATATTCGAGCTCCTCATCACTATCTTCTTCAATTGGCTGCTGTAGCAGCGATACTTCTGAATAAGGAGGAACAACGAATTTCTGCCCAACTACAACCTGGAAGCATAACAGACAACAAAGTTGTTATTTCCATCTTGCAAAATAACTGAAAAAAATGCATCTATATGACTATATCTCCACCTCAGGATGAAAAACATAAATAAGCACGCAGGGTGAATTTAGCACACATCTTAGATACACTTAGGGTCAGGTCATGAAACATGAAAATAAATGACTAGGTCAGTATATGTACAGCATGATAAAGAACATTATGGCAACAAATAGTTAATATTATAATACAAGACAAAACCAAAACATTATGGACATCATCTATTCCCGAGCATCAACTAAAGCCTTTAGGTTAAAAGATCTTGGTACTTAAATTTAGTGACAAGATACTGACTAGAGGCGAAGTGTAATAATTCTGAAGCAATCCAAATGTGTATGGAATATGGATACTAAAATGGTATTAATAGAGTAGTTAACAAACCTTGAAAGACAATACAACACCAGGTTCCAGAGCAGCTCCTGATTTCATAGTCACCCCATCACATACAATGGCATGCCTAAGTTTACAACCATCTTCTATGGTTACATTGTCCCATATATAGCATCCTTCTATGTGTACATTCGACCCAATTTCACATCCCTCTCCAATGACAGAATTTAAAATTTTAGTGTCATTCCCAATTTTGGTGCCAGGTCCTATCACGGTGAAAGGGCCAATAACAGCAGATTGTGATTGCGAAATTTCTGAAAGGGAAGAAAAGAATTTGTCAAAAGAGACTACATTCAGTAAATGGAAATTAAGAAAATAGGTAAAATTAGTTTTGACCCAGCAATCAACAAATAAGGGTCACGAATACAACAATTAATTGATAACTATTTAGGGGAAACTAGAGCCAATATTCAAGCACACCATATATCATTTAATGCTATAGCTCATCATTGCACACCTAATCAACACCAAAAATTCCAACCATACCCGAGGCACGATATATTCCTTGTCGTTCAAATTTTGTAGCTGTTTTTCCAAAATTCATAATATCTGGTACCAATGGATATGTCCACCTGTGAATTATGTCCTTGCTCACAGTGTCATAGCTTCGGAAATTATCAATCCTTGCAGCATAGTCTGAGTGGATTTCATGAACAAAAATTTTGTATCCCATTATCTGAAAGAAATTTATCATAATGATTAAGTGGTGCATACAGAATGCTAAAATCAAGAGTATGTGCATAGAAGTTTATGTTAGAAACATAAATGATGAGCTTTCATACCAAAAGACTTAAGGACATGTTCGTGAGATGCAAAAGACATGTCCACAAGTCCAATGCATGTCCACAAATAGTTGAAAAAAAAGTGTTCCAGTAGTGAAGTAGTTTGTTATTCAAGTTCCAACTAATGCAGACATGTGATCAACATGAAAAAGCACTATGTTTCACACATGCTCAACACACATGGAACCTCTTAAGGAACGTAGGTCTGTCGGTTAGAGATAAAAAAATTAGATATTTTTTCAAGTACAGAGAAAAAAAGAATTGATAAGGATAAGGTTTTTCCATCTACTAAGGGCTTCAGGAAGAACTTAGAAAACAATAATGTACGTCAACTTCGCATGTGGAGGAGAATTACATCATCGACAAGCAATCCCTTGACAAAATGACGCCGTAGATGTTGGTAGTCAAAATTGTCTATAAATAGGCTAAGGACTTCTGGCGAGCAGATGTCAATGTAACAATCCTGCAAAAAAGAAATTAATGACAAATGACCTCAGAAAATTTATTAAGGTTCATATCAGGCCACAGAGATGTGGCCAAAGAACGAAGTAATAATAGTAAAGCAACAATAACACCAGTCATAATAATAGTAAAGCAACAATAACATCAGTAAATAGTTCAGTAACCAACTGACAATAAACTTATGTTGGTAGGAGAACATTACATGTACTCGTTAACTGAGATAATTCTCGAAATTGTTGAAAAAGTGTTCCAGAAATAGTTGAAGAAAGTGTTCAGAAATTTTTGTAATGCATGGTCATGAATTTTAGAAAATAAATAAATACATGCATTTTGTTCAGAAATTAGTTTTGTAATTTTTTAAATAAATAAGCAATGGTGACCCACTTCCCTTGTATCATGAAGTTAACCTGAAAATAAAGCAGAAATTTCTAAAAAGGGGGCTCAACCTGCTTGTCATGGTGTAGAGAGAGGGAAGGATTATCAACAAGCAATGAATTTTCAAGATGTAGAATGCCTTTTGAATAGTCTGCCTTATCCTCATAATACAAAAGTTGCTTAGTAGTAGGATCAATAGCCATGAAAATTTCATCAGTACCAAGTCGAGACTGATAGATAGCTGGACTAGGTTTTGACCGTTTGATGACCATGGTCATTACAGCATTACTATCCTTCTTCTTCCTTTCTTTATGCTCTTGAAGTGCCTGAGTAAGCGACATGTTGCTTACTGTATCTCCGCTGATAAGGACAAAGTCTCCTTGTATCTTCAAAATGACAAATTATTCAAAAGTATTACTGCAGAAAACTCGCTCTCAATGAACTAATAAAAGTGCTAAAAGAGATTTTATTAACATTTAACAGTCACTACTCGGACAATGACAAGCATGATGTGTAAATTGTAGTAACTATTTTTAATAATGCACTGACTAAATCATAAAAACAATTACTATAAAAAATGGATAAATTTTCATCAGAGCTATGCTACTAATAAAACAAACAACAAGGCAAGGTGAGAATGCTACCGTCTTTTAGAAGACCAATGTATGTTTATTACAAAAGAAAAAAAAAACTCAGAAGATGCTTCTTCTGAAAACCAATTCTAAGGAAGAAACAAACAATTACTGTTCAATAATAAAATTTAATATAAACTTTTTAAGTGTTGCAACGGATATGCCAGTGTAGTGTATTTACAGCAGCCAAGGATTTTCCTACAAAAATTTAAATTGGAGTTGAAGAATGAAGAAAATACATACCACATTGCGCTCATATATTACACGCAGTGCATCTCCGGCGCTTACAGAATTCTGTGACTCTATAGTTGTTACCGTAAAATTTGGTTGACAGAACCAATCAGATTTCTCCAAATAGTTAATCACCTGCTTGGCATGAGCACAGCAGAAAACAAAAACTTCTTCGACACCAGCAGATTCAAGCCATGTCAAGGTGTAATTGATCATAGGAACATTTACAAGTGGCAAAAGTACCTTAAATAAAATATCACAAAGAAAAACACAAATTAGTCAATGCATGGCATTACAAGTTCATTACAAGCTAATAAAGGAAAGATGGAGAAAGTAATTACTTTAGGGCGTTCAAGCGTGATAGGTCTGAACTTTGTTGTAAAACTATCAGCCAAGAGAATGGCTTGCAAGGGAACCCGAGTCAATTCATCAGTGTCCTCTGAAACCCTAGCGGCACTTTTCTTAGGTGCACCCATTTTTTTATTGTTAACCTTTGATTATGATTTTAAAGTTTGATTCTCCTCTTCTCTCTTGTCTCTTCACCTGAAAGTAAATAATAAATATTCCTTATGCACATTTGATGCAGTGATAACAGAGAATCGGAGCAAAATTTCAATCCCCTTCCTTATGCATTTGCAACCCTTAATCTTTAATTCCTTATGCACATTTAATATTTTTCTTTAATTTTGTGATCAGATTACAGTTAAATGCAATTGAACTAATAACAGTGTAAGCAATGCAAAAAACAGAAGCATTCAAATTGAGACAATAGAGAACGAGAAACAAAAGAACACAATTCAGCATCACAAGAGAAATGCAAATTCAGAGAGAAATGAACCAAGCGGGAGAAAAAAAGGCTCACTGATGCGGCGCCGGCACCAGTGACGTGCGGTGGTGTGACGGCGGAGAAAGAACCGGTCCAAGACCTAGTACTTGTTTGGTTCCGTGGCAGACGAAACTCAACGCGAGACGCGAGTTTACGAAGGCAAACGCAATTCAGCAGGGTTGAAAGAATGTTTGGATTTCAAATGGAAAATCGATTCTCACTCTCAAACTCGTTTCTCAAAAAGCTACTACTATGACTAGCTTTTACGTTCTGGCGCTGCATTCCTGATGTTCATTCATACTTAGTTTTTTTTTTTTTGATCAACTAGTGCTTAGGTTAGGAAAGAGAATAAGTGGGTTGAGCTAGAAAGGGCCATTTCTTTAGTAAACACAAAGTAAAAAGGATTTTTTTTGGGTTTTTTTTTTACCCCCACCATCTTCCCATATACCCCACATACCCTGCGAAAAGACCAGAATACCCTTCACAAAATTTAAAAACCCAACATAACCCTAGATCAAAAAAAATTAAAAAAAATTGGAAATCTGATTTAGGTAAATTCGATTTTCCCCTAAAAATTTTAAAAAACTAAATCGGATTTATATAAGGTGGGGGTAAATCCGATTTGGAAATCGGATGTACCCCACCCATAGGTAAATCCGATTTTGTATTCAAATAATAAATAAATTAATCATTTAAAAAATTAAAATTATATTTTTTTTAGAAAAATAAATTATGAATAATATGAATATCGGGCATTTTTTGGTTCTGTTTAGGGTGTAGTTCGTTAATACGTGACGATGTTATACGTCGAGCGAATAATTTGGGCTAAAAAATCGACTTTCGGCCAACCTACTCGGATTGTAATGAAACCAAAGCCATTAAATCCGAAAAAAATCAGGGATCAAGACTCCTCAAAAAGGCACTTCATTCAAGATAGCGGGGCTCAAAATCCCAAATTTCATCGTTTACTATTTTTTTTAAGTAGTCTCCAAAAAATCTAAAAAAAAATTCATAGCCTTATTTTGGTTTTATTAGATTTTAAGTGGTGTTTTTATAATTTTTTTATTAGTTTTGACTCTTTAACGGATTTTTAGTAGCATTTTTATAACCTTTTTTAAAAATTTAAAAAAAAAACAATTTTTTTAAATAACAAAATCGGATTTACCTCCGATTTTCTTTTTTTAGGGAATTCGGATTTATATACCCACTAGGTAAATCCGACTTTAAAAATAACAAATCGGATTTATCCCCCCATAAGGTAAATCCGATTTGTTATTTTTAAAGTCGGATTTACCTATTGGTGGGGGTACAAAATGATACATCCGACTTTAAAAAATAACAAATCTGATTTATCCCCCCTAGGTAAATTCGAGCGAGTTTATTTTAGGCAGGGGTATTTTCGTCTAAAAAATTATTGTGGGGGTATATGGGAAGATGATGGGGGTACAAAAAAAATTTCAGTCAAATAAGTATAAGGGAGGGAAAGTTTCGGTCTCTCTTGCAATGAAGTAAGAAAAACATAAACCATACGTGTTACCAAAATATAATATAAATAAGTATAAAATAAGTGAAGAGAAGTATTTAGGACTTGTTATAGTCCCCATTATTTACTCACCAACTTCCTAAGCCACTGAGAGAAGTCGAGGACTTGTACCGATGGGATGAATTCTCGAAATCTAAATTAAGATAAAGTTAATTAGTGTTTTAGATAAGATGTACAAAACTTCCTAAGCCATTTTTTTTTGGTACCCCAACCCTTTAAACTTATACCCCCACATAATTTTTAAAACCCAAAAATACCCTTGCCAAACTAAAACTCGCTCGCATTTACCCCCACCCAAGATAAATCGGCTTTGTTATTTTTTAAAAGCGGATTTATCTACCCAATAGGTAAATTCGACTTTCAAAAATAACAAAGCGGATTTACCTTGGGTGGGGGTAAATCGGATTTTCCTTTTTTTTTGCAAATCGGATTTACCTATTGGGTAGATAAATCCGATTTGAAATTAAATTTAAAATTAATTTTTAAAAAAATAGATGTGAATATCGGCCGTCTTTTGGTTCAGTTTAGTTGTAGTTCGTTAACACGTGACGATGTTGTACGTCGGGTGAATAATTTAGGCTAAAAAATAGGTTTTCGGGCAACCTACTCAGATTATAATGAAACCACAGCCATTAAATCCAAAAAAATCAGGAATCATAACTCCTCAAGAAGGGACTTCCTTTAGAATAGGGGGCTCAAAATCGAAAATTTCATCGTTTACTACTTTTTATTAATTTTTTAAATTTTTCATAATCTCCAAAAAATCTTAAAAATTTTGCATAACCTTATTTTGGTTTTATTAGATTTTTAGTGGTCTTTTTATAATTTTTAGATTAGTTTTGACTCTTTGTAGCGATCGAAAAATTCGAAGGAGGGATCCTTCGAGGTTTTAAGGTGAAGCCGCCATCAAGGTTTAGGTTTAAAGGGGCAAACATTGATAAATCCCCTTGGAGGTCTTTTGCGAACCAAATTACGAGTTCGGGAGTCGGTTATGTGCGGGGAAGGTACTAGAACTCTACGACATCCTTCCTAAGGAATGTTACCTTTTAACTAAATGTGCAAACAAATGTTAATTTGAGAATATATTCATTTTTACCCTTTTCTACAAATAAAAAATAAAATAACGACTTGATAAATAGTTAGTTATTTTTTGTTCTTTTTGACAAAGTAGGGAAGAAATAATTTAGAACTTAAAAAATGATTTTATTAGTGCAATTGATAGAGGTCGGCCGCCCTATGCTCCTACGTATCTCCTGATAGAGAATCAAATCACACGTAGTTCTTGGTAAAAAATATTTGTGTGTTGGGTGTCTTTTATTTATAATTTGATAGAAAATAATTTTTGATGAGTAGTAGAAATGGATAAGAAAAAAGAATAATTACAAAAAGGTGCAGATTGCAAAACAGTAATAAAGGGGGTGCAGTTAACATTGGGGTGTTGCATTATTTAAAAGGAGGGTGGTGAGTTTGGCGAAAGCCCAGCGTGTTTCTTTTTGGGCTCGATCTGCGTAGAACAAAGAGGCCTGGCTGGGGGTTATATCATTTTAAAAAAGGGTGTATTAAGTAATCTGTTTTGTATTTTTTATTTTTATTTTTAAAACAAAATAATAAAGTGGGAGAGGTATAAAAGGAACATCAGGGTTTTGCAAAACCTAATTCCACCCCCTTCCCATTTCTTCGCCGGAGAGAGGGACCTTGCCGGAGATGCAGAGAGAGATAAGGAGACCGACGTCGACGGCAGGGGAGCTTCGCAGGAGAGGGGGTTGCTGCACGACGGTTCTGACAGCGTTGATTCCCTTTTTTCGCGGTGGAAGATTGGTTGATGACAGTGGTGGGAAGACCTGAGACGAACACGAACGACGGGGTGGTGGACGACGGCGACATGGTGTTTCTCGCCGAAATAGTGACAGCGACAGCGACGTGGAGGGGACGAACAAGTTCTAATTCCTAATTTATTTACAGTGTCACAATGTAAATATAAACAGTTTTGAAAAATTAATCTATTTTAGAAAACTCGATGCCTCCTAATCTTGATTGATATATATAGTTTTCAAAACAATAATAATATTTACATTTCAGATTGATATATAGAGTTTTCAGAACACCTATAGTATTTACATCTTATGCTTCTAACCATTCTTGTAAATAGAAAAAAGCATACAAGTAGAAAACGAAAACCAACCTAAACTCCAGCCTCTTATTTCTCCTCGTGTTTGTTTTAATAATGCTACTCTTATTTGACTACTTGCTGCCTCTCTTCCTCTTTCAGAAACCGAGTGTTTTTTGTTGATTAGGGTTTCGGTGTGAAATCCTAATCGTTTAGGTGTTTTTTCCTCTCTGCCCATTGCTATGTGAATTAGCCTGTTTTTATAGGAGAAAAACGCAATCAAAAATTTATGACTAACGATTTCGTTTCCGTTTCAGGTATCGGGCTTGCTTTAGGAGTCTTGCTCGGCAAGGAAGACAAGAATGGCCCAACTAAGAGGCGCTAAACTGTTTATTATTTTTATTTTCGTTTTCCATTTTTTTTGTATTTTTGACTTATTATTTTTTGTATTTTGGGACTTTTTGGACAATTGTAATATTATTTTTGCAATTCTGATTTTATTATTATTTTTGTGATTTTTTATGGCTTTTTGATTAGATGAGAAAAACAATGAAATCGGGCCAAAGCCCAAGAATAAGAACTCGGCCTAGTTCAACATTGTGCTAAAATAAGGCCTAACCACAATAAATTACGAGCGTCAGGCCCAATTAGAACGAGTTGCTAAAATTAGGCTCAAATAAGAAGCGTAGGCTCAAATGAACCAAAAAAATCTAACTCGTGGTAAATTAATTGAATAAGTTATTCGAGTAGTAAAAAAAGAGAAGCGGACAAAGTTGGGGTATAACACTCTTTAACGGATTTTTAGTTTTGACCCAAACAAATGGATTTTTAGTAGATTTTTATAACCTTTTTTAAAAAAATTTAAATAAAAAATGGGTATTTTTAATAAACAAAGCGGATTTAACCACCACCTAAGGTAAATCCGCTTTTAAAATTAACAAAATCGGGTTTACCTTAGGTGAGGGTAAATCCGATTTTCATTTTTTTAGGGAAATCGGATTTATCTACTAAAAGATAAATCTGATTTTGGGAAAAGACCAAAATCGGATTTATCTTTTAGTAGGTAAATCCGAGCGATTTTTTTAAGTGGGGGGTATTTTCGGGTTTCAATTTTATGTGGGGGTATGGGGTGAATAGGTGGGGGTACAAAAAAAAAACCAAGTAAAAAAAGGGTTTTTTTACCCCCACTACCTGCATCAATACCCCACACAATTTGATAATCCGAAAATACCCCTCAGCAAAACCACTTAACAGATTTATATTGAATTAGATAAATCCAGTTTTCAAAAGTAACAAAACAGATTTACCTAAACAACACTTAAATCCGTTTTGGTTATTTTACAAAATGGATTTATCTATTTAATAGATAAATCCGTTTTGAAAAAATTCAAAAATGGATTTATCTAATAAATAAATAAATCTGATTTGTAAAATAATTAATAAATAAAAGCGATAAATTTGTTAAAAAATTAAAATAATTTTTTTTAAAAATAAAGTAGATATGAATATCGGTCGTGTTTTGGTTCCATTTAGTGTGTAGTTATTCTTTAACATGTGACGATGTTGTACCAATTGTGAATAATTTCGGCTAAAAAATCGGTTTTCGGGCAACCTACTCCGATTGTAATGAAACCGCAACAATTAAATCCGAAAAAAAATTCAGGGATCAAGACTTCAGAAGAAGGGACTTTTTGCGGGATAACGGAGCTCAAAATCCCAAATTTCATCGTTTACTGTTTTTTATCAAATTTTTTAATTTTCATAATCTCCAAAAATTCTAAAAAAATCTGCATAACCTTATTTTGGTTTTATTAGATTTTTAGTGGTGTTTTTATAATTTTTAGATTAGTTTTGACTCTTTAACAATTTTTTAGTAATGTTTTTATAACTTTTTTTAAAAAATTTAAATAAAAAATTTAAATAAAACGGATATACAAAAAAATGTTTAATTGAAAAATCATTTTACTTTTTTTTTTAAACTAAATTGAGTGAAAATTATAATATTAGTAATTAATGATAACTAAGATGATTTGTCGATTAGGTCCAAAAAAAAGATGATTTGTCTATTAGCACGAAACACCTAAAAACAATGTTAATATAAATAAATTAATTAACATTTTTTTACATTTAAATTCACTAAGATAATATTATCTATTTATAGTTTGAGTCTAGACTACAAACCTAAGAAGATATACAACTTAACTTAGGTTGTAAAAAAAAAGATATACAAGTTTTTATGCATGTCTTGCCTCTTCATGATCGTCAAGACGGTAGGAAAGCCTAAACCACAGAACAAAGGAAATTCTGCAGATTATGCTAACCAACAAACGTAAAATGTTTTGTCAAAAGAAAACGTAAAATGTACATGACAAAATAACTATAGAGGGCTAGGCTGTCTATAATAGTAGGATAATATGTTACACCAAAGTTTTATTTATTTTTGACAAACTCCCACACTAAAGTTTGAATTATTATTGTTTGCTCAAAGTTTGAATTATAGTTAAAGAGATATTAGTAATTATTAATTATTATTAAAATTAATATTAAGATATTTAAAAATTAAAAGTAACTTACATGCAACGGAGGGAGTAGTAATACTAATGTACTAATATACTAATACAAATATGATTAGTACTTGAGACAATTCTGATCCTAATTGCAAGTATCGCAATTACAAGTCTTCTAATATATTGAATTAGGTTTGGTAGGGTGCGCCAGGCCCTGCAGCAAGGACGTCCCAAACAATTTGGAGGCACTGTTCAACTTTTGAAAATTAGGTCCCTAATTATATTATCAATTCGGTCTCGATTAAAAAGTTTCCAAATTTGTAGGACCTATAAATTTCATATAATTAAAACTTAATTTAATAAAATAAAACTCATGAAAAACTAATGCATAAGTTCTCTTTATAAGAAAAAGAGTATATTTTTATAAACAAAATAAAAAAAGAATACAATGCCTATTGAGAGTACAAAAAATTGGTACAATGCTTTTGTAAAAAAAAGAATTTGTATGATGTTTTGTTTTTATATTGAAAATCGAAATGGGAGGAAATATATAAAATATTTTAAGCTATTTAACAGTAGCATTAGTTGTTTAGTGGTATTGATTACTGCAAGTTGAGCGTAATGTTTGGGTTCAAGTCTTGATGTGTTGTTATTTTGCGAAAAACTCAATACAATCTGCAAAACCTGATTAAAAAAAATAAACGACAAAATGCTTCTTATGAGGGCCGATCCCTAGACTATTTGGACACTGACAAATCTGTTGGATGTGCAGCTACCCCTGAACTAACATATTCTCGCTGAAAATTTAGTTGAATGTTTATATATATTCATACATAATGGACTAATTTTCTGGGGGCCTGAAAAAATGACTTTGGGCTTGGGCCCTGTACGGTAGCACAGGCTGCACAGGCCCAAGGCTGGCCCTGCCTTGCAGTAGTGCAATACATGGGCAATGCTTAAGAGCCTCAATAGCAAGCTATTTTGATGAACTCTCCCCCTCAAAAAAAGTAATTTAATATCGTGTGAGCCAATGACCCACATATCAGATATTAAACTGATAAAAACAGATACTACACTTGATCTTAGCCAAAAGGTCGAGAAAGGTATGATTTGTGAATTCGCTTAACGTGGCTTTTATATTTGTTGTGTGCTCAACCGCTTTGCATAGTCTGCATTAACTTCATTTTTTTCTTTAACAAACTGATTCATAAGTTTCTGTACTTGATTATCTTTCAAAGGTTTCATATTCACCTCCATATTTGACACCCATAAAAGCTCCGATTTATGGGATTGAAAAGTCACTTTGTTGTGGGTGTTTTATCAAGTAAGTGTAGTTCTTCGTCATTCAGTAGCAGTCAATCACAATCAACAAGTGGTTTATTTTTTGATATATACTAATGTACTAATATACTAATACAAATACGATTACTACTTGAGACAATTCTGATCCTAACTGCAAGTATCGCAATTGCAAGTCTTCTAAAATATTGAACTAGGTTTGGTAGGTGCGCCAGGCCCTTGCGGTAGTGCAATACATGGGCAACGCTTGAGAGTCCCAATAGCAAGCTACTGTGGTAGACTCCCCCGCTCAAAAAAGTAATTTAATATCGTGTGAGCCAATGACCCACATATCAGATATTAAACTGATAAGAACAGATACTGTCACTTGATCTTAGCCAAAAGGCCGAGAAAGGTATGATTTGTGAATTCGCTTAATTAACGCGGCTTTTATATTTGTTGTGTGCTCAACCGCTTTGCATAGTGGTCGATGTGGGATTATTATAGAAGACAGAGCACAGTCTGCATTAACTTCATTTTTTTCTTTAACAAACTGATTCATAAGTTTCTGTACTTGATTATCTTTCAAAGGTTTCATATTCACCTCCATATTTGACACCCATAAAAGCTTTGATTTATGGGATTGAAAAGTCACTTTGTTGCGGGTGTTTTATCAAGTAAGTGTAATTCTTCGTCATTCACTAGCAGTTGGTCACAATCAACAAGTGGTTTATTTTTTGATATATACTAATGTACTAATATACTAATACAAATACGATTACTACTTGAGACAATTCTGATCCTAACTGCAAGTATCGCAATTGCAAGTCTTCTAAAATATTGAACTAGGTTTGGTAGGGTGCGCCACGCCCTTGCGGTAGTGCAATACATGGGCAACGCTTGAGAGTCCCAATAGCAAGCTACTGTGGTAGACTCTCCCCCTTAAAAAAGTAATTTAATATCGTGTGAGCCAATGACCCACATATCAGATATTAAACTGATGAGAACAGATACTACACTTGATCTTAGCCAAAAGGCCTCATAGATGGAAGGACCTCATAGCTGGTTCATTCTCTAATAATTCGATTTTTACCCTTACACAATACTGCATCTTAGCTGTAAGTTGTAAGAGATCAACTAAGACTAACAAAAGCACAAAACTCCTAATTATCATCTTCAACTCTACCATTGCTCATTACTCATATCCACCAATACAACTCTGAAGCAAACATAGGGATCGCAATAAAGTTGGGCGGGACCGAGGAGTACTCCCTACTTCCCATTCCTACCCTATAAATTTCCCCCCCACTCCCACCCTGATCCCCGTCAGAGAGTTTTTCTCCTCATCTCTATCCCCACAGTCCTTGCATGTACCCCAAAAATTATTAAAAGTTAGCAAAGTAAATTAAAATATAATAAAATTGAAAATATATAAAAATATTAAAAAATCAATTACTAATATATATATATATATATATATTTATCGAATATATTCCGGGCAGGGTTCCCGTGGGGTGAGGGGCGTAGTCCCCATCCCCATTCCTAAAGTGACTGCGGGGAGATTTTCTCCCTGTCTTCGTCGTTACGGAGAAAATTCTCTGCTTTTGGGGCTCTGAATGGGGCAGTCCTCGCAGAGATCCTCACACACGGGTAGAAATTACCAACCTTAACTAAACAACAAATTTCCAATGCCAATTATCTATCCTATGTCACACTGTCACCTAAACACAAACACTTTCACCCTTATAGGGGATTTGGTGTAGCAACCGAAATTCAGATTAGATGCTATGCTACAGGCAACTATAGGGGGAAGATTAGGAGAATTAAATGGTAACTATACAACTGAATTGTAAATGACTATGAAATATACGGATACAGCTAAGCTAGGTACAAAGGATCCTTATCTTTCCAACTATAATGCTAAGTTTTAGCCAATAGGGAAAGTTATAAAGGGCACTTGCAATAGTTCGAAGAATTTGTTCTTGAACGAGAATTAAAGTTTATAATTTTTTAGATTTATTTTTAGATTTGCTGAAATTTTTATGACTAACTTATAAAAATTAGATAAAAAAGAGATAGAGACAGATTTTTCTTTGAGCGGGTATTATAGCCTACAGGTTTTTGGACCGCTTTCTTTTTTTTGCTGAAATTTCTTCTTCTGGGTCTTGGACACCACTAGTTCGAGCTTATCATTCTGTCTAACTCTTCCTTGGGTATCAGTAGCCATATGATCAGCAACATCATCCAACACATCACCCTAAAACTTTCCTAATATTCTCATGTCAGATGTTACCACTAGATTAGAAGTAACATCAGACTCTGAGGCATATAGCAAATTTGGCCCAATAGTGAGAGGTTGAGTGGAGGATGAGTCAATAGAATCACTCCAACTAGCAATATTCATATCATTGACTACGTTGGTGTTAGAGTGAACGGTAGTTTCAATACTACAACTATTAATAGTATTTGAGGTAGGAGAGATCTGAACAGTGTTGCCATGAGCTGCTACTGCCTGTGTGCTAGAGGTAGAAGCAATAGCCAACTTCTAAATGGAGTTCAAAGATGTTTCTTGCCTCTGTATAGCCGCGAGTGACATTTGCTTATAGTCATCCGGAGCAAATGAGTCCTGAACATCTGATTCTTCGTTAGATTGCATGACCGTTTCTCTAATTTCATTTGGTGAAGACCCCCCAACAAACGAATAGGATTCAAACCATGTCAAGGATCATTGTTGACGCCTTTAAGAGCTTATTTGTTCATGTAGGTTTTAGCACGTATAACCTGAGCTTTCATGTATCTTAGGAATATATTTAGAAACTTGTTTTTGTCTGAGCAACATATTCCAAGATCTTTTTGCTCCTTATACTTTTGCACACCAAAGTGCATCCTTCTATAACGGTGAATAGTGGAATGACCTATATTCTTTCAATTCATACAAAAGAAAGACAAACTTTCATACTCAATGCACACAAAGAAAGAGGAGAAACATATAGTACTTCTAAGAGTAGAGATTAAAAAAACATAAAATATTCAGAAATACTCCAAAGACAATCATCTCTTAGTATACTTTCCCAGATAAAAGAAAAGGAAAAAAGATAGTAGATGAAATTATTATCATGATAATATGAATTATTGGGAAAGAGGAAGAATATAGAGGTGTTGTGAATATATCGTAGCTTTGCATCTAACATGTGTATGTGATTTCTTTCTATTTCTAGGGTAGATAGTAGACCACAACCAAAATACTATAAACCCAGGGAGTGTGGTTGAGCAGTTGGGGGTCATCCTCCCTTAATCAAGTGTCGAGGGTTCGATCCTCGCCTTGGATATGGAGCAACTTTAAATCTCTGGGCCAGTCGAGGTGCCCCCAATCTAGTGATGAGATTAGTTGATGGGTTTGGCGCAATAATTGGATACTATACAACACTCGTTTTAAATATAATGATAACAATAATATGAATAATTAGGAAAAAAGAAAAAAGATAGTAAATAATTTTTTTGACCATAGTAAATAAGATTATCATAATGATAATATGAATTATTAGGAAAGAGAAAGAATAGAGGTGTTGTGAATCAAGAGTAGCTTTGCATCTGCCATGTGTATATGAATTCTTTTTATTTATAAGGTGGAAAGTGTTGGAACATTGGTGGTGAATTAAAAAGTCCCACATTGCTTGGACTAGGCACTTGAAGAGTGCTTATAAGTGGAGACTTCACACCTTTGGATTAGGGCCCAAAGGGTACCCAGTTTTGTAAACGGGAGCACGCACACCATCAGACCACCACACACGCGCGCGCCGCTGTCGCTGTCCGACCGGCACGGCCGGGCCGGGCCGGGGCTTGGCTTGTGAGGTGTAAATATATTTTTACAAAAATAATTAATTATTATTTTATTTTTTGGTGCGTTGCTTGTCCAGATTCATTGAACCGTCCGAATACGATGAACTAACCGTTGCGTACAGATTCGTTGAACAGAGCCGTTCTTATCCGTGTTTGTTCTTATCCGTTATAGCTTGGAGCACAAGCACTCCGGTCTTATCCTCTAAGACTTGCGCACCAAGTCAGTTTTGAAGCCTATAAATAAGCCCCTCCCTCACTTGACTCGACACACCGCTTGACGTTAAATTATACCTCAAGCTTTCTCTCCTCTCCCTCATTAATTCTCTTCTACTTTAAAGAATGGCCTACGAGCCATATTCAAGAGTGGTCTACGAACCATATTATGGAGTTGTCTACGAACCATACTTGAGTGGTTTTTGAACCATACTTTGAAGGTGTATTTCTTGAGCGAAATTTTACTGTGCAGTAATATTTCGTAACAGTTTTGACTGGGCTGTTTTATCCTGGGGACGTCGTGGTTGATAGTCTGCCTGCACAATCTCGAGCAGTGCCACGAAACGTCTTAAAGAGAGCGACCTAGTCCGCGATTCAACCCAGTAATTTCTTCGGTGGATTGATTTTCCAAAATATTTTTCGGGAACTCAAAAACAACAATTTTAAGACGTTTCGAAATTTAGCCATGACTACCGAAGACATTACTGGCTCTGATTCTGCTGTTTCTAATTTCAACAAATCGTTTTATTTTTAAGAATGTCAATGGCAAGAAAATAAATTTTTATTAAATATGAAAATGTTGCCAACATTTAAAAGATGACATTCATGTGCTCACTGAAACAGTTGATCAGAAAGGAAGAGATAAAATAGCTAAAGAAATATTCCAAGAGAAAGAGAATTAATTTCTCTATACAACTTATTAATGGAAAGAGAATTATTTTCTCTATAGAAAGAGAATTGTTTTCTCTATATAATTTATTATCATTGGAAAGAGAATAATTTTCTCTATACTATTTATCGATGGAAAGAGAATAATTTTCTCTATACGGTCTTATAGAAAGAGAATGATTATCTCTATATTATTCTTAATTCTATGGAAAGAGAATAGTCATCTCTATAAGAATGAATTTTTTTTAATTTATATTGTTTGGGAAAAGTTCTGGCTAGGAAAGACTTGGTACTTAAGCGTGTCTGTTGTGACCCACCTCTCTTTCCTGGGAACCTACTCGACAAGAATGAATTTTCTTAATTTATATTGTTACCGTTAGTGGTTAACGCTAACGGTTAATGATTTTAAATCATAGAATTGCTTTTTAGCAATAACATTATTTTTGAGAAGTTATACCTTTTACGATATATTGCAATATTGATTGCAATATAATTTTGAGAAAACCTTTCAAAAATTAAAACAGTAATCAGGCTCAAAGGAACAGCAACTGGAATGGGACCCCCATCTAGAAATGACACTGCTCCTCCATTTAATTATTTCAATTGCGAGAGACCAGGTCATACGACACGCAAGTGTATGAATAGGCCAAGCTCTGCCCCGCAGGCTAACCTGATTGGATAGCAATTTGTTGCTATAATTTTTGAAATCAACATTGTTGGTGAATGCGAAGGTTGGTGGATGGTTATTGAGTATGTTTAGAACATATAGGTTGCTGAAAATAAGAAAATGATGCTGAGTCTGGTTAAAACTTTATTTTAAACAATGATATTTTTTTTAAAGCATTGTTGACTTCATCTATCGGAAGTTTCCTACACTATATAATTTTTTAAAGCATTGTTTACTTCGTCTATCGAAACTTTATTTTAAACAATGATATTTTTTTTAAACATGGTTGACTTTGACGTGTAAACAAATGCATTCTTTTCAATAAGAGCCAAATAGCATTTTTCAAAAGTTATTTTTTTTCAAATGACTTAAGAAAAAAAATTGTGATTTTTGAAGTCAAGCAAGAATTTTCAAGACTTCGCATAAATCAGTAAGGAAATCTGAGTATTAGTTTTGACTCACTCAGATATATGCGAATAAGATAGAACGTTAACCAGAAATGGAAAACGATAGTTTATCACTTTTATTTATAATTGTTTTGACTACATTGTAGTATACTTTGGGGAAAATAAAAGTGAAGTGCTTGACATATTCAAAGTTTTCCATTACAGATTTTTGAAAATCAATTAAGTAGAAAGGTTAAGAGTTTTTGTAGCGATTAAGGAACAGAGTATGATTCTCATTAATTTAATGGAATTATACATGAAACGACTGCACCATATTTTTTCTGAAATGAATGGTAAAGCAGAAAGAAAAATAAAATCTTTATTGATTTGCTATTTTGCTGAATTCTAGGACTTGATCTCTGTTGTGGAAAATTTTTATAACCTGTTGGTTAAGTTATGAATAGATTCGCCGAATCTAAAGAAATAAAAAATTTCCTTCGGAGATCTTGAAGAAAAGACAGCCCATCTTGTCTTATTTTTGAATTTGGGATAACTTGGCTTATGTCATAATCCCAAAAAGAGTTAAACTCGCCAGTAGAGCCTATGAATGTGTATTCATTGGTTATGCAGTAAATAGCAAAACATACAGGTTTATGACCTTAATGCGAAAGTGATCATAGAGTCAAATGATGTTGACTTCTATGAAAGTAGATTCGCTCTTAAATCAATAAATAGTGGGGGCACCGGAACTGCTCAAGTTTATGTGCTTAGGAGCGTTGAAAACAACGTAGAAAGGGGAATAGAACCTCAAAGAGGTAAGAGAGCACGTGTTGCTAAAGACTATGGACCCGACTATATGGTCTATACATTAGAGGTGGATCCTACTAGCCTTCAAGAAGCTCTGTCTTCATTGGATGCTGATTTGTGGCAAGAAGCCATAAATGATGAGATGGATTCTCTAGAGTCTAACAAGACATGGCACTTAGTGGACTTGCCTCCTGGTTGCAAACCCATTGGTTGTAAATGGATCTTGAAAAAGAAACTAAAACCTGATGGCACTGTTGATAAGTACAAGGCTCGCCTTGTAGCCAAATGTTTTAGACAAAGAGAGAATATAGATTTCTTCGACACATATTCACCTGTTACAAGAATTACATCTATAAGGGTACTAATTTTGATGGCCGCTATTTATAACTTAGAAGTACACCAAATGGATGTAAAAACTGCCTTTTTAAATGGCGATTTAGAAGAAGAAATCTATATGGAGCAACCTAAAGGTTTTGTGATCCATGGGCAGGAACACAAGGTCTGTAAGTTGGACAAGTCTCTGTATGGTCTAAAACAAGCTCCTAAACATGTGGCACGAGAAGTTTGATAATTTGATCATATCGAATGGGTTTAAAGTGAATGAAAGTGACAAATGCATTTATTACAAAATCGAGAATGACATTTGCACTATCATATGTCTCTATGTAGACGACCTACTCATATTTGGATCAAACATTCATGCTATGCTGTTGATAAAGTGAAATCATTGTTGTGCAACAACTTTGATATGAAAGACCTCGGAGAAGCCAGTGTGATACTTGGTATTAAGATCACTAGGTCCGAGAAGGGAATTTCTTTGGATCAATCTCATTACATTGAGAAGATCATAAAGAAATACAATTACTTTGATTGCAAACCTGCATGTTGTACACCATACGATCCGAGTGTCAAGCTCTTTAAGAACACTGGTGACAGTGTAAGACAAACGGAATACGCAAGCATCATTGGCAGTCTAAGGTATGCCACTGATTGTACTAGACCCGACATTGCCTATGTTGTGGGATTGTTGTGCAGGTTTACTAGTCGACCTAGTATAGAGCATTGGCATGCTATTGAAAGAGTCATGAGATGCCTGAAAAGGACCATGAATCTTGGATTACATTATCAGAGATTTCCAGCTGTACTTGAAGGGTACAGTGATGCTGATTGGAATACTCTATCTGATGATTCCAAAGCTACTAGCGGCTATATATTCAGTATAGCCAGTGGTGCTGTCTCCTAGAAATCAAAGAAACAGACCATATTGGCTCAGTCTACTATGGAGTCTGAAATGATAGCACTGGCCACTACCAGTGAAGAAGCTAGTTGGTTAAGATGCCTACTAGCAGAGATTCCCTTATGGGAAAAACCAATGACAGTTGCGTTGATTCACTGCGATAGTACCGCGGCTATTGCAAAATACGGAATCGTTATTACAACAATAAAAGACGACAAATATGTCGTAGGAACAGCATTGTTAGAGAAATTCTCTCAAAAGGAGCTGTGTGAGTGGATCAAATACGCTCTGATTAGAACTTAGGTGATCCTTTGACGAAAGGATTAGCTAAAAAGAAAGTCCAAAATACATCTCAAAAGATGGGACTACTGCCATTAGAACCATGAGTCACTCATGATGGTAACCCGACCTAAAAGACTGGAGATCCCAAGAATTAGGTTCAATGGGTAATAACAAGTTGTGAAGTGATAGGAGATGAACATACTATTGAAAGTAAAGAAGCATGAGTCCTGAAGCAATGTAAGGTTGAGATAATAGAAACTCTTGATGAGATCTATACTCTATGTGGAGTGGAGTACCTAGCTACAGGAGTACTCTTGATAGACTCACCTTTGTGAATGTGGAAGTGGGGCCGCTTCCTATGGAATTCTTGGCAGAAATTCCTAGAGCGTTCACTAAACTGGGATAGACGTGCAGGGCCATAAACGCGCGGGCTTTTGAGAATACACCTATGGAAAAGGTTGTGTGTTGTTTTGACGATTAGAGATAGAGTTCAAGACTACGAGTCACTCTTGTTGAATCTAAATCTTAACCGCTACGCAAAGGTTCAAGTCGTATGACACCTCTGCTTATGCACAATCTTAAGGAGGCGTTTGACGCTACTTCTGAAACTTCCTTTTAAATTCAAATGGGGGATTGTTGAAACATTGGTGGTGAATTAAAAAGTCCCACATTGCTTGGACTAGGCACTTGAAGAGTGCTTATAAGTGGAGACTTCACACCTTTGGATTAGGGCCCAAAGGGTACCCAGTTTTGTAAACGGGAGCACGCACACCATCAGACCACCACACACGCACGCGCCGCTGTCGCCGTCCGACCGGCTCGGCCGAGCCGGGCTTGGGCTTGGCTTGTGAGGTGTAAATATATTTTTATGAAAATAATTAATTATTATTTTATTTTTTGGTGCGTTGCTTGTCCAGATTCGTTGAACCGTCCGAATACGATGAACTAACCGTTGCGTACAGATTCGTTGAACAGAGCCGTTCTTATCCGTGTTTGTTCTTATCCGTTATAGCTTGGAGCGCAAGCACTCCGGTCTTATCCTCTAAGACTTGCGCACCAAGTCAGTTTTGAAGCCTATAAATAGGCCCCTCTCTCACTTGACTCGACACACCGCTTGACGTTAAATTATACCTCAAGCTTTCTCTCCTCTCCCTCATTAATTCTCTTCTACTTTAAAGAATGGCCTACGAGCCATATTCAAGAGTGGTCTACGAACCATATTATGGAGTGGTCTACGAACCATACTTGAGTGGTTTTTGAACCATACTTTGAAGGTGTATTTCTTGAGCGAAATTTTACTGTGCAGTAATATTTCGTAACAGTTTTGACTGGGCTGTTTTATCCTGGGGACGAAACGTCTTAAAGAGAGCGACCTAGTCCGCGACTCAACCCAGTAATTTCTTCGGTGGATTGATTTTCCAAAATATTTTTCGGGAACTCAAAAACAACAGAAAGTGAACCACAATCAAAACAATAATATATATATATATATATATATATATATATATATATATATATATATATATATATATATATATATATAACGGGGTTGGCGTGATAATGGGCCACAATACATTACTCACTTTAAATATAAGGATTTGGTTTTGATAGTCCAGAAAAAAATGATGGCATATTTATGACTAGCTTCTAATTGTAAATAGTGGTGTTCAAAACCAAACCAACACAATAGAAAACAGCAAACTGAACCAATCTAAATCGAAAATTACAAAAAATCGATATTTATCATATCTAATCGGTTTTCTTTTTGAGTCAACTGCGCGGTTCGATTCACAATTTTTGTATCACCAACTGAACCAAACCAAACCAAACCAAACCGCAAGCAGTAGCGGATCTTGCCCCAAATATTAAGGGGAGCCGATAACAACTTACAACTAACTAAAATATTATAACGCAAATTTATATCCAAAAAATCTAGTTTTACCAAAGATTCAAAATCTAGTTTTACCAAAGACTCAAGTGTCGACGTTGAAGCAACACAGTTTTCATCATTGTTGGAAGCCTTCCTCTTGTAAAATGCATCAATTGTCTTAAGCTTAAATATTGTATCACTCCTAAATAATGCATAAATCAATTATATAAATAATCAAAATCAATTTACCACATAATATTAGGGGAATTGCTGAGTAATATAAATCAAAATCAATTATATAAATAATGCATAAATACTAGTTATTTGTCTTCATATACTGAGGGACACGTGGGCTGCTATTTAGTGGATTAGTGGAATTGCTAATGCTGAGTAATATAATCGGTGATACAAGCAATATTTATCAATTTAAAATCAATGGGTGGGTTTGGGCAGTTTTGTTTTCAAGCAATAAAAAAAAGCAAGAATTCACACAAACAAAGCAAATCAATACTTACCACACCACTGTCTGTCGGTTGAAGAACGGAAGAAGAAGAAGAAGGAGCAAGAATTGCAGAGAGCAGAGTTTTACTTTTGAAAATCAATGATAATAGAGAAGTGTTGCTGAGTTCACTACATATATATAAAAAAAAAAATCTATTTTATTTAGGGGATGCCGTGGCTCCCCTCCGCTCCTACAATGTACCGCCACTGACCGCAAGTAAGCCTATGACTTACGACCTTCCTTGATTGATACGCTATTTGGGTTTCAACTTACAACAACTCTCACTCACTTTCTAACTCAAATCTAACTTTGTTATTTGAGACCGCAAACCGACCCAAATCAAACCGAAAACCGCAAAAAACCGCTTTCTATTGGTTCTGTTCGGTTTCTTTCTTCACCACACCGCGCGGTTCGGTTCGGTTCGCGGTTTCGATTACAGAAACTGAACCAAACCAAACCTCAAAAATCAATATACAATACCTTATTTTTTTCAGCGCCTAATTATTATACTTATGGGCTTCACAAACAGCCCAGTATAGTACGGTGCTCGCTCTCAAACCTCATGCACACAGCCCAGTACCCACACTCACTTAAGTTTTAATGTATTGGATTGGATGGCCATTTTAACTTTGAAGTTTTAATGTATTGGTGTTGTTTACCTGTTTTAATGTAGTGCAGCAGACTTGTTTTAACTTTTTGAGAAATAATAACACGTTGTTGTAGCTATGAAATAGTCAGATTTGATTAGCTAAAGAATTTACATATTTTTAAATTATGTTTCATCTAGCTAAAAACCGAACGAAAACAAACCGCATCTATTTAGACATTGCGGTTCAGTTCACTTTTTTGCTCAAAACTAAATCAATCCGCACCGCGGACACTCCTAATTGTCTCACACTTCTCACTCTAGAATTAGAAAATTTTCTTTTGCTTAGATAAAAATGTAGTAGTAGTTAGATATATGATTAAATTAGTTAATTTTAATTATATTTTAAATTATGTTTTGTCTCACAAAAAACTGAACCAAGTGAACCAATCCAGTTTGCATTGGTTTGGTTCGAATTTTTTTAGAAAGCTAACCGACCAAACCAAATCACATGCATTTTTGTCTTGCGGTTCGGATGGTTTTTAGACTCAAAATCAGTGGCGGAGCTAGCATAAATTTTATGAGGTGGCTAAATAAAAATGTTTAGTTGCATTTTTTATCCCCCAAACTTTCTTCGATTGATGAATTTGGTTATTCTATTTTACTTTTGATTATTTTGCTCCCTTAAATTGACAACTTTGTTTATTGTGATTTTTTATTACACTCTTGGTCTCTAAAAATAGTGGATTGTATGATTTTGATCCCAAATTTCCCAAAATTCAAGATTTTTGAGTATCAAAAAGTGCAAATAATCCATCATTTTGAGGGTAAGAATTGTCAAACTAAGAAAATTGGGGACCAAAATTGTCAAAAGTAAAATAGAGGGACCAAAATCACCAACTTAATAAAAATCACCATATTTGCTGGCGATAATGATATACTAATGAACTTAAACTAATGAACTTGTTGTTAATCTTTTACCTCCTTAGACAAATAAACTTGATTGAAATAGCTAAATAATATATTATTAGGGTAGCTAAATTTAAAATATACCTATTTATTAAAATACATATATTATTTTTGGGGTAGTCCCCTGGGAGCCGCCCCTGCTCAAAATGAAACCAAATCGTTACGTTAACACCCCTAATTCTAAGTACTGCAAAAGGACCGACTAGAGAGAGAATTACATATATTTTATAGGGTTAAATATATTTCTTTTCTTTTGTGACAAAAGGTTAAATATATTTATTTGGTATCTATAAATATATTTATTTGGTATCTATACATTTTAAAAATTTGTTTTTAGTTTCTATAAAAAAATTCACTCACTTTTATTCCTTACATTGCTACATTTTCTTTTGTCAACTCTTTTAGTCTGTCACGACTTTTAATAACACTTAGAGGCACTATTAAAAGGTTTAAAAAATATTATTAAAAGTCATGAATGACTAAAACTAGTATGCTTTACCCGTACGCTGCACGGGTCGACGTTTAAGAGTGGACTAATAGTTGGCATTTGGTGACGAAATTCGTTGACCAATTTTGTGTCGTAAAAAGGATATTGTTTATTGAAACATTAGCTCTTCACAATTCTATATACAATTTTAGTGACGAATATTGTGACGTAAATAGATTTTTTTTATAAGCAAAATTAAGCTACTATTTAACACGTTTCCCAGGAAAATTCAATTTATCGTAACCATTCGTATATGTATTCTATAAATATACATATATAACTATATATATATATAGTAGTTTGTTCAACGTGCTACACAACTCCCTGACATTAGTTGGTCCGGACGGGCTGAATTGGATATTTGAATGGGAAAGATTGAATGGTTCGATATGGTTTACCGACGGGTGGGATAATTTCGCCATCAACTATGACCTTCATGCAAGGGACTATATATTTTTCAAGGTTCGTGAACGGTTCACTTTATTTAAAATATGATTAGGCGAATTTATTTGTGCAGTGATATTAGATGACTCAAGTTGATTTCGTTATGCACTGTTTTAGTAATATAGTAGAATTGCAACTCCATGGATCGTCATATAATTGATTTATTATGTGTTAACTCTAAATTATAAATATGTTGTAATGTATAATTGTTTTGTTAAATTTTGCGTCTTAGGTTCGTGATATGGAAGAAATTATTATCTCAATTGTAACGTATAAGGATTGGACGTGAAGATCGATTGGACGATGACCTTAGAGTAAGAGAGTTATGGACGACAAAACTGACTGCAGCTAATTGCCCTATTTAAAAATGTTAACACCAATTAGATTATATTACTCTTTGAACCATTAATTGGTAAGCATTGTACTGATAAATTCTTCACGAAATATGAATACACTTTTTCATGTAAACTATTAATCACTTTAAGAGGTAACTGAGAGAACAAACGATATTCCTAAATAGAGTTTCTGTTGTTCTACAACTCAGTTTATATTCATTCATCGTTTAAGTTCCCTCATAGAACTTTTTATTATTGGTGAACATATTATTCACAAAGATACCTCGTGAATCTAAGAATGACTTTCAGTGATCTCTTTTCCTTTCTAACAGTCAATTCATGCTTTCTCGACACATGTCTTGATAATTTGTCAAGAAATAAAATAAGAAATAAGATGTAGCTACAAAATGGAGAATGTGAAATTGAGAAGTAATCTCTTTGTTCTACATTACAAAAAGATATAGATCCTTGACACATCGGATAACAAACTTCTTGAATCCATTAGATAGAATAAAAGTAGCTGGGAAAATTTGAATTTAGAGGAGAAGGTGAATGGCTTGTTGAAGAGAGCATTGGCTAGTCGCCTTTCTATTCGCCCCCTCAACGATGGATATTTCTCCATGCCACCATCACCAAAATGATGGATACTTCTGCAAAAGAGAAATCACTAATTCCCCAACTTCAATAGCCAAGAGAGAAGACAAAATATTAATTTCAAAATCATCATCTATGATGATTGATTTTGACATCCAAATTTCAAATTATATATTTTAATACATTATAAGCATCAGTAAAGTAAAATGTGTCAAAACCTTTCTGATTTATGTCTGCACGGGCTGATCACATTACGTGGTACGATTAGTACTCGAATTGAAATTGAAATTCGGATATTTTTTAAAACAAAGTGTTCAATAAACAGAGTCTTCAATATCCTGCAATTGACCAAAAGAAACACTCGTCTATTGAATTGTTGTAGAGGTAAAATGACTACACGTTTTTTTCGTTACTGATGCTGAATATTCAAAATGACTACACAGTTTAGTATTTGGAGTGTTAAAAGGAAAAATTGAGTTGCTTCCTTGATAAGTATTAGTATATAAGGCACATGAATTGGGGCCTATAAATTAGCATTGTAAATCAAATGTTACAAAAACTATTTATTCTAATCATATTGTGATAAATAGTTTTTGCGATTCATGCTGGCCATACAAAATATTTATAGGACAGATGGAGAAGCATTCGAAAATTGCCGTTTCAAAATATCCGAAAATAGGTGTCCATAATTAATGTTGATTTCATTACTAAAATTATGTGGTTATTTTATTGTATGCAATTTTTTTTAAAATCAGATTATATCATGCATTAAAGCAATCAACGACATGTGACCTGCTAGTTGTATTTAGAATTCAAAAATGACAAATAAATTGTATTAATCATGTTAAATATCTTGATTGATTATCATAAATCACGTTTTAAGGGATTTCAATTGTTGCTCATTATTGATTAAATCTCTGATATTAATCATTTGGTTAAATGGCAAAACTTTGTAACCGTTGATTCTGCAATTCGTTTTTTAATTATCAATTCGTACCCGTTAGATTGGCAGCCGCAAATTTAAGGCGCGAGAACCGTTGATCTTGTACATGTGTGTTGCCTGGTTAATGTAAGCCGTCGGATATCTTTTGTTGGTTGACGTGTTTGCCTAGTCGTCACTTATAGCTGATGTGGAATTGCAAAAATCTGATGTCATTATTTTGAATATCTGACGTGGACGCCTTCATGGACTTATCCATGGTTTAGTATAATAAAGATATTGACGAAGGAAAATGTAGAAATGAAAAGTGAGTGAACTTTTTTAAAAACCTAAAAACAAAATTTTAAATTTTTATAAGAATCAAAAACATATTTAGCCAAAATATATTAAAATCTTTTCACACAACAAAAGTCAAAAACCACCTTTTGCTCACTCTTAATTTTTTATTTCTTCCATATCCATTTTTACATAGAAAACCAAACAAGTCGCCCGGGAAATTTATTATAACAAGCTTTTATTCAAAAGCTTCCATTCCACCAACGATCGATCATCTTTCTATATTTAGAAATAATGGTGTGTTTGTTTGGGGTGAAAGAGGGAAGAGAGAGTAAGGGAAGAAAGAGTGATTTTGACATGTTTGGTTAATGAGAGAAATAAGAAAAAGAGAGAGGAAAGATTAGTTTAGTGGTTTTTTGTAGTCTCTCCACAAGTGGAGAGAAAGCGCTCTTAAAAATTTCATTTACCATTTTACTCTCAACTAAATTAAGAAATTAAATCAAACACATAGTGGTATTTTTGTCCTTTCAAAACCAAGAGACACAACTCTCTCTTCCATATTTCTCTCTTCCCCCACTCTCTCTTCCCTCTTTCACCTCAAACAAACAACCCTCCTAATCTACTCTATTTCTCCCCTCTTTCTCTCTTCCCTCACTCTCTCTTCCCTCTGTCTCTCTTCCCTTTTTCTCTCCTAAGAGATAAATTAATGGAAAGCAAAACAAGTCAGCTGAGGAAAAAAATGGAAGAAAAAGAAGAGAAGTGGTTGAAGAAGCAGTTATGGTTAGCAGGGCCATTGATATCAGTTATGTATGTTGGACATCTTGGCAAGTTGGTTCTCTCTCTGGTGCTTCCATGGCCACTTCTTTTGCCTCTGTCACAGGTTTCAGTTTTCTGGTATATCTATTATTTATCTATATCATTTATTCACTACCAAAATACCGCTCAATCTTACCATTTTCTCAACAAATTTTTTTAAGAGTATTTACGTAATCTCACTTTTTAAACCTTTTTTACACTTTGTTACGCCCTTTTTTCAAACTTTTTCATTCTCTCACACACTTTTTCACTTTTTTTCTCATATTTCTTCTTCTAACTCTCTCATTTCTCTATTTTTAACAATTTATCTATTTTAATTTCATCTACATGTCTGATGTCTCCTTCATTTTTCCTCTTTACTATTTTAAAATTTTTCTAATTTTGGCAAAATTTTAATATTCGATTTTTCTCTATCAATAAGTTTTTTTAGTCTCTACGGAAAATATTACGACTTGAAAATTTTGAAATCTACTATCTACCAAAATATCAATATTATCATTTTCCCAACTAAACAATTAGAGCATATTTAGGTGTTTTCAGTTTTTCACCTTTTCAAACTTTTTCACACATACTTTTTCAAACTTTTTCACTCTTTCACACACATTTTTCCACTCTCGCCTCCTCTTTCTTCCTCTAACTCTATCTCATTTTTCTATTTTTCAACTGACTAACCCGCCATTTTTACCTTGTTTTTGGCGGGTTTGGGCGGGCCAACCCGTCAACCCGCCAATTTTAAACCCAAAAAGTAAGGTTTAAATATATTTTTTAATTATTTATTTTAATAACGGGCTAGCCCACCAACTTGCCGAGAGGTGGGGCGGGCTCAACTTCTCAACCCACTATCCTTTGGCGAGCTGGTCCGGTCAAATTTTGACAGGTTCACAGTGGGGCAGGGCATGTCGGGGCGGGCTGACCTGTTTTGCCATCCCTACTTGGCATGGGCTTGGTGTAGGCTGTGGCATGACTATAAGCCAGCGCATCATATTCCCACTCCTATGCTTTTTTTGGTTAAAAATATATTGAAGTGGTGGGGTCAAGTGTCCCCAATCATCATAGGTATATTTGTTCCTGACTATGAACTGTCTTAATGCAGTTGTAGAAGTATTTCATATGCATATGACTCTCTACCTTTAAATACACTCACTAGACTCTTACTCATGCTCTGCATGGGGTCTTAGCTATTTTCATAAAATACCATAACATATTTTTGCATTTTTCCCAAAATGACTTATCTTTTATTTTTTATATAAAAACTACAAATATGTCATTACATTTTTTTGCTTTTTGCTTTTATATGTAAATGATTGCATCGTTTTTTTTATCAAAACTACAAAAATGCCATTACTTTCTTTTTGTCGTTTTTCGGATATGATTACCCTTATTTATTTATCAAAACCACAAAAAATGTCATTACATATGTTTGTCTTTTTCCACAATGATTGCCCTCATTTGTTATCAAAGCTACAAAAATGCTATTGTTTTTTTGCGCCATTTTCCTGAAATGATTGCTCTCATTTTTTATCAAAACCTCAAAAATGCTATTACTTTTTTTTTGTCTTTTACGGGAAATATTTACCCTCATTTTGTTGTCAAAACTACAAAAATGCCATTACATA
Organism: Astragalus glycyphyllos; assembly: GCA_963573325.1. Taxonomy (NCBI): domain Eukaryota; kingdom Viridiplantae; phylum Streptophyta; class Magnoliopsida; order Fabales; family Fabaceae; genus Astragalus; species Astragalus glycyphyllos. The sequence continues at coordinate 3,503,553 of OY754313.1, read as the reverse complement.
CGTTTGTTTTTTCCCAAAATGATTGTCCTATTTTTTTTATTAAAACTATGAAAATGCCATTACTTTTTTTTGTCTTTTACGGAATATATTTTCCCTCATTTGATTGTCAAAACTACAAAAATGCCATTTTTTGGCTTTTTCTAACTACGTATTTGTATACATATATACGTATAGCATAAAGTGATTTTTGTGTATATTTTGGCACTTCAGCTTTGTCACTTCAGCTTTTTCTAACTACGTCTTTCCTTTATACGTATAGCATAAAGGGGATATGTTCAATGATGGACTTAAATGCTACATGAGAGAAAATTCAATGGAGAGGATCTCACCCCCTTAAACAATACTCCCTCTGTTTCTGAAATTTGGTACTTTTGGCTTTTTATTTTTGCTGCAAAATAGTTTAGAATTCCAAAGTCTGAATTAATTGTCTCAAGACTCTTTTATTGTGACTTCATCTATTCCAAGACAACTATAAATGGGGTATTTTAGTACTTAACTAACAAAAACTAATGGTAGTATGGTACCTTAATTTGTGCGTAACAAGCCAAGAGTAACAAATATTCGGAACTGAGGGAATACTATACTTTAACGTAAATATACACCATTTTTAAAACTCAATCATTGAACTAAGTTTGGTGGGTGTGCCAAGCCCTTGTAGTATTGCAACACAAAGATGACGTTTGAGAGCTACAATATCAAGCTATTGTGATGGACTCTCATCCTAAAAAAAGTAATTTAATAACGTGTGGGCCAAAGATCCACATATCAGATATTAAACTGATAAGAACAGATGCTACACTTGATTTTAGCCAAAGGGCTGAGAAATGTATGAATTGTGAAGTTGCTTTATATGCATTTTATATTTGTTGTGTGTTCAATTACTTCACAAATTGGCCGATGTGAGACTATTGATGAAGTTTCAAAAGACATTCCTTGAAGCTATTGTAAAGCATATCTGAAGTGAACAACCTTTTAACCACCAAAATGTTGTCTTTGTTAGCAGCATCTAAGGTTGTGTAAGATGACCAAATTGATGTTGTTGTAATCTATTCAAATCTAATATTAGAGAAAAAATGTATGGCTGGCTAAGCATGCGTATTATGTCAAATGATATATGCAACGCTCCATGTGTTCTATATTCACTGACTATATAAGTATATGTAATGTAGTGTTTGTGGCAATGAAGCGCTGACACAGACACTGGACACGACACTGACATGTAGACACCAATAATTATTTGAAAAAATAGAATTAATTGAAGTGTCAGTATTGGTATTGGTGTTCGACCCAACACGACAAGTGTCAGACACTAGGCACTTCTTCGATCAAAAGTTCTCACCAAAAAAAAAATCTTTCATCAAAAGTGTAAATGTTACATAGATTACAATCACATCAAATTAGACACACAATATCTGCTATGCCGCAACATCAGAATATTAAAATATATCATGAGTTAGTATCTTCTCAAGTTTTTGTTGTGTCAAGTAGGAGAGAAGTAACACATACAAAAGAATAACGACATTTATTGCATTTATTATTTTATTGTATATGTCACTCTCTCACTTCCTTGACACAACAAACACTTCAGAGGATCCTAGTAAAGGCTTGTTCTTTACAAATTAAAATTGAAGTGATTTTGCCATTCAATAATTTTAAGTTTGTTGTAGAGAATTAAGATATTTTTAAGAGATGTAAAAATTATTTTCCATTTGTTTACCACAATCAAAATCATTTTTTAATCCCTCATTTGTCGCAAAAAAGATTTTTAGATAAATTACTTAAAACAACACTAACAATTTTCTTACCATTTAATAAGAACAAATTTTAAATTTTGTAAGAAATGTAAAAAATATATATACTAAAAGATAAATTATCGGCACCAAATAACAATACACACAAGCTCTAAGAAAGTTTTAAACTAGGTTTGGTGGAGTGCGCCAAGCCCTTGCAAAAGTGCAATGCAAGAGCGACACTTGAGAGTCCCAATAGCAAGCTATTGTTACAGACTCTCCCCCTCAAAAAAATAAAAAATAATTTAATATCATGTGAGCCAATGACTCACATATCGGATATTAAACTGATAAGAACAGATACTACACTTGATCTTAGCCAAAAGGCCGAGAAAGGTATGATTTGTAAAATGTTTTCTCGTAGCTTTTATATTTGTTGCGTGCTCAACTATTGCATAAATTAGCCGATGTGGGGCTATATGCAATAGCTGGTATTGGAACTCTATTGCTACTTCTTCCTTTGCTGCTTAATTTTTATGTAGCAAATTAACTGCATATTATGAATATCAGTGTTTGTAAAAACAGCTTACAAATATTTGTCACTAATGCTGCTAGTAATTTGTCAAACACTGATATTCATAATGTGCAGTTAATTTGCTACATAAGTTGATATTTGTTAATATTTAACCCGATATAATTAGGAAACGGATAGATAAGAGTTATAGAAATTAGGTGAACACTTTAAAAGTCATAAATATTAGGAAAGCACAATTAGGAGTTATGGTATTGATAATCATAATAAGGCACAACTCAACTCAATCATCCAAGTTAACAATTGGATTCTTTGGGGCTGGTCCAATAAATTCAATTTCGGGATGCTGAACCTCAAGAGACGGTGGTTGACAATGCATCAATCTAGAAAAAAAATACAATCACTTGACATTGGCACATGTATCTTGAAGCGGCCACATGAAGTGTAGGGCAACTAAATCATTTGATTCAAAAAAACATCTATTCCAAAAATCTCCATGATTTTAAGTGTATATCTATATAAGCAGTGCCATCAACATCAAGAATAATACAGTCAGGATGAGGTGAGGTGTTATAGGGCCTCTTTCTATACTAAGAGTTGGAGGATGATGAGGGGTTCTATCGTGAGGCTGAAGTTCCCACAAGAGTGAATGTTGCAACGCGGTACTCGAATATAAAAGAAAGATAAAAATATAAACACCAATTTATATTTTTATTCATATATTGCAAGACAATGAAGCAACTCTTCAACTGAATTGCAACACTCAAGAAGCTATATTTTACCTTATTTGAGCAGACAATATTATGTCACTTTTTCTTTTCATTAGTATAATAATCAATTAATTTTATTCAAACCTTATGTACAATTAAGCACCTCAAACCTAAAATCAGCAAGAAGATCTGGACGACTATAAACATAACATTCTCTTCATCAATTACTTTCTCAGTAGATATTTATGATTCAGAAAAAAATGGTTCTAAAAAATATAAGGAGAAAAAGTATAAAAAATAATTTATTTTTTAAAGGTTCATAGAAATATGGTTCTAAAAAATATAAAGAGGAGAAGTATAAAAGAAAATTGATTTTGTAAATACTATTTACATTCGAATACTAAAAAGCGATACTAAAATAAAAATACAAACACCAATTTAAGTATACTTCTAATAGCGGTTTGTAAGAAATGACCAAAGTAAGGGTCATAACAAACGGGGACTCGGCGAAAGTCCTCATTAAAGAAACAAATATATGGAAAAGAAGTACAAAAATAAATTAAATTCTAAAATGGTTTAAGTATGCTTTTAATACCTATAAATAACCAAAATAAGTGTCATAAAAAATGAAGTAAGTGGAGGAAAAAGGGGGTTGGGGCGAATACTCTCAAAAAATAAACATAAGAAGAAATGCAAAATATAAGGAAAAAAAGTATAAAAATAAATTGTTTTTTTAATGTGTCTTTTACAAATTTTGACACGGAATTAATTTTTTTTCACTAAATTGGTAATTGAGGAATGAAATTTACTTTTGAAAACAATTAAAAAAATTTCTGAACGCTAAAGTACCCAAAACACATTACTTAGTTTCAGGTGCGTTTCTTGGATTTATCATCAGTTCTAAAATAAAGATCGTGCAAGGTTTGATAATTCTTGAATGATCATAATTAAACTAACTGAACAAATGTTAGTTAGTTCATACGAATTCACACCGGTTTAAAGCAAACGTAAAAACAGTGTGTTCAATCACACCGATTCAATTAACACAATTAAAGTCATAAATTTATTCAACCAATTCTATAAACAAGTGTCATAGACTCTATCAATTTCTATCCAAACTAAATTAAACAAGCGATAAAACTGAATCATAAAACGAAATTGATAGAAATTTATAAAGTCTATGACACATAAGCAAATATTAGGCACATAAAACGCAATAAAAACACCAAGTGCAAATCACAGAGTTTGAGTAATTAAGCAAAACACAAACCAAATTTGCAGCAAGAATTACAGAGATGAAATTGGTAGAGAAAGAATTAAAATCATAAAACGAAATAAAAATTAAGCACTGAACCTCAAAATCCTTACAAGCAGCAACACCCTTCACCACTAAATTGATATAGGTCCTTAAGCTTTCATGGAGGTTTGAGCACAAATCGCAAAACTGAAATTAGGAATGCGTTAGAGAGCCAAAAGACGGCTCCTCAACTGTATTTAGGCTCAACTCAACGAAAAACCTAAATCCCTAAACGGTTCTATGATAAAAGTCCGTTAATAAACTAGTATTCGTCTCAAACCCCGTTTTACACTATACTTTTTTGGTAATTCGCAGTTTTGACGTTCAAGACATCAGAATTGGGTTTCGAGCTCAACAAAATAATTGTATGTGTCAAAAAAAAGAATTGTAGCTCTATTCTTTAGCTTTACAACATATACTTGCACGTCTTAACAAAACGAGAGTTAATCTAGAGTTTGCTATATTGCTCAAATGAGACACAAAATCTAGAAATGTGCTAAGACTGTTAAATTGGCATTTATTTTTGGGGTGTTCTCAAGCTGAATCCGTGTGGCGACAAGCTGGTCTTTGGAGCACAATTTAACAATTCTTAACCGTGGGAGCTGCTGATTTTAAATCTCTAGTTTTTAATTTGTTGTAGGCAATTTCCAAAAGCATTAGGAACAACTTTGCAATGATAATTTGGTGCTTGTGGAAAAGAAGGAACGAGAAAGTTTGGGAGAACACAGTTAGGCCTGCTCGGATCTCTATTAGTAGTGCCTTGGAGTACTTATGTAGTTGGCAGCAGGCATGGCGTCCTGCCCGTGCAAGTGTGGAGCAGCAGTCTCGACCGAACACTGCCGGTAATGCTGTTGGCGTTGCTGTGTGGGTTCGGCCAGCAGGGGATTTTGTGAAATGCAACTTCGACGCGACTTTGTTTGGTGATAATAGATTTGGTATTGGTCTGAGCATCCGGGATAGTGAAGGTTCTTTTGTCAAAGCGAAGTCAGCATGGTTTTATGGAGCACCACCACCACAGGAAGCAGAGACATTAGGATTATTACTAGCAGTCACTTGGCTACAAGAATTAAATATCCAAAGAGTTACCATCGAGTTGGATTGTAAAGTAGTGGTAGATGGCATCAGAGGTGTATGTAATTCTGTTACCGAGTTTGGCTCAATTTTAAGAAACTGTAAGACTTCATTATCTACGTTACAAAACTATACGGTTAGTTTTATTCGGAGGCAAGTCAACCTTGTTGCTCATACTTTAGCTAGAGCGTCAAGGGAATTCGCTAGCTCCCAAATTCATGATTATAGTCCGATTTGTATTTCCACTTTAATTATGAATGAAATGATATAAATTTTCTTTGTAAAAAAAATAAAATTTGGCGCTATAATGGGCCATAATACATTACTCGCTTTAAATATAGAAATATAAGGATTTGGTTTTGAAAGTCTCGAAAAAAATGATGGCATATTTATGCCTGCCCCATCTTCCCTTTTTAGTTGTCACTCATCTTCACCTCCCTACCTAACCCTAAATAAATGTGAGATGAACTTTCATGACTAGCTTCTAATTCTAACTAGTGCATATGTGTATGGTTTCTACACTGATCTAGTGACCGACGAAAATTTTGTTTTTAGTTTTTATAAAAAAATTCATTCACTTTTAGTCATATATTTTTTTTTTTAATGTTTTTAGTCCCTCATGACTTTTAATAACACTTAGAAGTACTATTAAAAGACTTAAAAAACGCTATTAAAAGTCATGAAGAACTAAAAGCATTGACGAAGGAAAATGTAGGAATAAAAAGTAAGTGAGATTTTTTATAAAAACTAAAAACAAATTTTCAAGTGTTATAAGCATCAAAAACATATTTAACCAAAATATATAAATATCTTTTCACACAACAAAAGTTAAAAACCACCTTTTGCTCACTCTTAATTTTTTATTTCTTCCATATCCATTTTTCCATAGAAAACCAAACAAGGCGTGAGATTTATTATAACAAGGTTTTATTTAAAAGCTTCTATTCCACCAATGATGATCAAATCTCTCTCTCTCTCTCTCTAGAACTAAGAGAAGACAGAAATTAATGGAGAGAGAAAATGAAAACACGTCACTACATTCTCCATTGCTTGAAGTTGTAAAGCAAAATAAATCAAATGAGAATGAAAATGAAAATGGAAGAAGAAGAGAAGTGATTGAAGAGGTGAAGAAGCAGCTATGGTTAGCAGGGCCATTAATATCTGTAACACTGTTAAATTTTGGGATCAATCTTATATCAGTTATGTATGTTGGACATCTTGGCGAGTTGGCTCTCTCTGGTGCTTCCATGGCCACTTCTTTTGCCTCTGTCACAGGTTTCAGTTTCTTGGTATATATCATATATACGTCTCTACTTTATTCACTTGAAATATCAGCGACACTCTCTTTTAGATATTCTCTCCGACACATCCCATCATTTTAGAATTGAGATCTATTAATTTAGTGCGACCAATGAAATTTAACCAATGATAGAATAAGTGTTTTGAGATAGTGTTTAAAAAAGAGTGTTGCTAACACTTATATTGAAATAGAACTTACTTTTAGCAAACCATTTAGTTTACTCCATTTTCATGTTAAAATTTTTTTGAGTTTAGTTGGTACACTTGGTATGCATCAATAGTGTAAATATTTTTTACACCGTCAATTAATAAAAAATCATAGTTGGTGTACTTTCAATATGAATGAGATAAAATTTATGTCAATTTATGTCAATTTCAATACTAATTAAGCTCAAATTGTTTATTTATAAGGTAATGTTAGATTGTTTACATAAGCTGGAAGATGTATCTTTTGGTACAAAAATTATTGGGGTGAGAAGATGGCCACATCCCCGGTCCTAAGACAACCTATCTAAGACAAATCTTATCATGTTCCACTATATATCAACCCTTTGAGGTTAAGCTGTAAAATATATTGAAAGCTGGATACCACAGTTTCAAAATATGTTTTATTCTCTCTGGTGGGATTTTACTTTTTCATAAAATATTAAAGGTTTTAATATATGTTTCGCCCGTGCAAATACAAAAATGATACAATTTCATCTCTATAATTCAAAAAGTTTTAGTTTAGTCCATACAAAAACAAAACACATCGAGTTACGCCCCTGATTTTAAGCTTAAGTTCAAAAAATATGACCTGACAAACAGAGATGAATTCACTGATGATGCAAGCGCTACATGGCAACATATCATGGGATGGTCGTGCCACGCGGCACTGACATACATAAATTATATTTGTAAATTAATATTTATATTTATATTATGATCACAAGTCGTGGATTATGTGATATATATTTATGGTTGGCATTATGTTGTCAAGGCAACTTGTGGTTTAGTGGTAATTGTGGGTGATTGCCACTCTAAAGTAGCTAATTAGAATCCCATATAGAACAAAATGGTTTATTTTTTATTGTAACATTGGATCACCTTGTGTGGTTTTTCTTTTGTGCCATCCGACTTTTCTCGGTTGTATTTGGGTTGAGTACTCCTTGTGCCCACATTTATATTTTTATATCACACAATGCCATGCAAGTGCCACGTTGCAATCATCAATTAGTTGCTGATGTGGCATGCCAGTGCTAATGTGGGATTGGTGACACAACATTGAGTTCCACGTGGCACAACAATCCAATAATATGTTGACATGTCGCGCTGATAGCCATCTTTGTTTGCCACGTTTATCTTTTTAGAACTTAAGGTTAACACCAGAGAGGTAATTATATGCATTTTGTGTTTACAGTGACTAAATTAAAACTTAGTGAATTCTAGAGACGAAACTAGATCATCTGTGTTCTGTGTATTTGCTCGAGTGAAACATTTAAACCAAAATTAAAATAGGAAAAATTACAATACAAAGTTAGTTGTCATGATTTTCATAGAGTGAGTAACTATTACAGTAAGATTGGAAACTTCTTCAGAGGTTCACAATATGCTTTGATATAAAAAGTTTAAGGGTCTCAATAGTATGAATCTTTGTAATTACATGATCTTTACTAAACCAATTCATTAATTAGGATTACTCAAACATAAATTTAATCATGACAAGACAATGAATAATGGTCTTTAATTTTTTTTTGTTTTGGTTAAAATAGGTAGGAATGGCAAGTGCCTTAGACACCTTATGTGGGCAATCATATGGAGCAAATCAACACAAGTTATTAGGCATACACATGCAAAGAGCAATGTTTACTCTCATGATTGTTGCAATTCCTCTTGCAATTATTTGGGCAAACACAAGATCCATTCTCATGTTCTTCGGCCAAGATCCTGAAATATCTACAGAAGCTGGGAACTATGCTAAGTTAATGGTTCCAAGTCTTTTTGCTTATGGTCTTCTACAATGCCTCAATAGATTCTTACAAACACAAAATATTGTGTTTCCAATGATGTTTAGCTCTGGTGTAACAACTTCACTACACACTATTGTATGTTGGATTATGGTATATAAATCTGGACTAGGGAGTAGAGGAGCTGCTATAGCAAATTCTATATCTTATTGGTTGAATGTCATCATACTCTCACTCTATGTCAAGTTTTCTCCTTCTTGTAAGAAAACTTGGACAGGGTTTTCTAAGGAGGCACTCCACAACATCCCAATTTTCTTGAAGCTTGCCATTCCTTCAGCTGTTATGGTTTGGTAATTACATTCTCAAATACCTGAATACCATATAACTTTTTTATGCTTTTCTAGTATTATATTTTGAGTTAATATTAATTTGGTCGAAGTTTCAGAAAAGTTCAATTTAGTCCCTAATATTAACAATATATTACTAACGAGTCTCTGACGTTTCCAAATTTTATTTAGTTTAGTCCCTCAAATTGTTGATTCTATTTGGTCCCTAACTTCTATAACTTAATATCAATTAGGTCCCCAACTTTTACAAATATTAGGGATCAAATTGATATTAATTAGTTGTTAAAGTTTGGGACTTGATTGATATTAAGTTGTAAAAGTAAGGGACCAAACAAAAGTCGAAAATTTGAGACACTAAACTTAACAACGTTTGAAATGCAAGGGGCTAATTAGTAATATTGTTAATGTTGGACAAAACTGAATTTTTCTAAATTTTGAGGGACAGAATTAACTATTTTAACTTATTATATTTTAAATTCCTTTTGAGATTCTAATGTTGTATCCATTTTTTTATCATCATCCTCATGGCACACAGCTTGGAAATGTGGTCATTTGAATCCATGGTTCTTCTTTCTGGTCTTCTTCCAAATCCAAAGTTGGAAACATCAGTGCTTTCTATATGGTTGGTTTCATATAATTTGAGATGCTTTTGTTAAACTTATTTGACATTATTGTTGATATTAGTATTATTGTTATTACTATTATTACAAATGTTATTATTAGGATCTGTTTGATTTGCAAATCGATAAGTACTGGATTAAATAATACTGGATTGGACAGAACAGTACTGGACAACGTGTTGTGCAGTACACTGTTTGGTGAACAAGCAAAAAAAAGATAAATTTACTATAACTTTCTTTACGAGGTTTATAATAATTTTATATAACATATATTATAATATAATTAAAATCTTATAAAGAAAAATACGAGCGAGAAGATAGAAGAAAGAGAGAGGTCATGATATGAAAAGATATAGATAAGAGAGATGGGATGTACAGAGAGGGAGAGAGAAGAATGAGATAGAAGAGAGACAAGATAGGAGAGAGGGGGAGAGAGAGAGAGAGACAGTAGAGGAGAGAAAGAGGGAAGGCAGAGATAGGGAGGAAAAAATATTGAATGGAAATAAAAATAGTATATTTGTATGGTTTTGTCAGGGACACGAATTTGAGTTTTTGTCCAGTAACTTGCCTCTAATGTTGTCCAGCACAATGAACACTTGACAAATCAAACAGGATGCAACTAAAGTTGTCCTGTCTAATCCCTTACTCTTTAGAAAATCAAACGCATCCTTAGTATTAATAGTAGTAGTAGTATTTTGATCAATCCATTATTGGTGACTTGGTTTTTACCAGCTTGAATACAACAGCACTTGTTTGGATGATTCCTTTTGGACTTAGTGGAGCTGTAAGGTTAGTATTTCTTGCCATTTTACTTAAGCACCCATCTCTCATGCTTGTTGTTCTCATTCCTATTTTCTTCTTCAAAATTTCCCCTTGCTATGTGTGTGTGTTTGCGGGCGCGTTGTTTCATTATTAGTTATTGAATGATTCTCGCAGCATTCGTGTCTCAAATGAACTTGGAGCTGGTCATCCACAGACTGCGCGTTTGGCAGTGGGCATTGTCATAGTGATTGCCATTATTGAGAGCATCTTAGTTGGAATGGTGATGATACTAATACGCAATATTTGGGGTTATGCTTATAGCAATGAAGTAGAAGTTGTCAAATATGTAGCAACTATGATGCCAATTATTGCACTTTCCCACTTTTTGGATGGAATACAATGTGTTCTTTCAGGTTTGTTTTAATTATCCCCTATCTCTTAGAAATGACATTCACATGAACATATAAACACTGATAATACTTTAAGAAAATAGAAGTGATTAAAGTGTCGGTGTCTAACATACCACATGTTAGATATCAGATACATCTTCAATCTGAAATGTCTATGCTACATATTAACTATATTAACTACATTTCAGGTACTGCTAGAGGATGTGGCTGGCAGAAAATTGGTGCATTTGTCAATCTAGGGTCATACTATTTAGTTGGGATTCCAATAGGCATTGTATTAGCTTTTGTATTGCATATTGGTGGGAAGGTAAAGAAAATGGTTCATTTCTTTTGCAGCTAGCATTGAACTTTAACTAATTTACAAATTTTGCTATATATCATCTGATTTCTTTTAATATGCTAAATATACTTTGTGTAGGGGCTTTGGTTGGGGATTATATGTGCACTCATTGTTCAACTAATTTCACTAATGATCATTACTATACGTACTGATTGGGAGAAAGAGGTGAATTTATGCATGTTTTTCTTTTGTACTTTCATTCATGTGATGTTGGATGCTGACATGATTTTATTTTTCTACCTAGGCAAAGAAGGCTACAGATAGAGTTAATAATTCAATAATACCAGAAAGCTTAGTCTCATGAAGAATCAAAAAAAAAATATCCAGTGGATTTTGAAAGTTTATTGATAAAAATATATACTACTAATATTACTTGATGTTGGCTAAAATGCCTAGAATGATAAGCTTTAGAAATTATAGTGTTTTTTATTGAGCTTTTTATGGACCGTTTGTTTATCCTTTCAAAAAATTATGTTAGTTTTATGTTCTGCTTGTTGCCTTTTATAGAGTATAGAATTTGGAGATTATTAATTAGTTTGATGTTTTAAGAATTAGCAATACTTTGACTAATAATTAACAATATGAAATTATTTAAGATGGAAATAATTCGAAGATGATGAGAGTCCAATTTTTATTTTCCTTCCTCTGACCCAACCTATCTATCTGTTGCCTTTGGATTGTAGTGTGGTTTTGTTTTTAAAGCCCAAGTCAAAAACGATGGCATACTTTATGCCTTTATGCCTTTCATTTTCACATAAACGTGACTTATCCGACCAATGTTTTAAAAACTGAATCGACATTATGACCCGATATTTTATACGATTCAGTTATTTAAGTGGTTAAAAGCGGTTTGTTCCGATTTTAAACGATTGAACCATGACCGGAGGTCTTGCCATTTTAATGTCCGGTTAGGTTTTCAAAACATTGCATCTGTCAAAAAAATATGTGTAATTTCTAGATATATGTGCAATTTTCAGATCAAAACAAAAAAGTGATGCGATTATTTTTAACTTTTATAAAACTTTGAATATGATTTGTATGGCTTAAATTTGGTAATCTGATACAGACCAGATGATTGACAATTTAATAATCGATTGATGGCTTGAATTAAACAAATTGGAAATCGATTAATGGCATATTTAAACAATAGAAATCGATTGATGGATTAAGAATAGAGTGAGGAATCGATTTCTTTCTTGAATAATAAAGGAATGAATCGATTGATGGCTTAATAATAGGGAAGAATAACAACTTTGGCAGAATTAAAGGGAATAATAACAACTTTGGCAGAATAAAAGGGAAGAGAATTGGGAAAGGAAACTTGCGGTTATATTACAAATTGTAGTAAGGATTACAAACCCAAACTACCCAAAGAGCAAATATGGTAAATAGTCAATGTTGATGTTGCATAGACAATTTGTAAATATGACTCTAAATTAATTAACAATTTGTAAATGGATGCTTAAACTAATTTAAATATATAAAAAATTGATTCTTCGAAAATAATAAAATACAAAGTGATATATTCAAGTCATAACTAAGTCAACATATAACTGTCAAAAGTTTGATATGCTATTTTATTGTGAAAATATTAAAAATAATAAAAATAATCTCTTTCTTGAAAATCTTAAAACTAAAATACAATCAAACTAATTGTTATGTTTATAAATAAAAGTAAAAAATAATAAAAAGTATTATTCAAATTGTAATTAATGCATTAGAATATTTTGTTCTTCTTATCCTTCCTAATTATTTAGACAGTAATAGATTTTTCTGACAGCACGCACAGATTATTAATGAATTGTAGCCATAAATTAAATCAAATGGCTGAGATTAATTATAAGATTTTTCTTGATTATTTTCTTAATTAAATATTACAAGAGATATTGTAATTAATAACTTAATCTGATCCGTTAATTTTAATCTAACGGTTTTAATCATTAGACCATAGCATTCATGTATAATCATGATTACATCATTAATTACGTGGGGGAATTAGAATGTTTAATTGTAATTGTTTTACTAAAATTCATAGTTCAAATTATGTAATTGTATGATTATTTTCTTTTGGCTTAAATATATGTTTTGCCCCTGCAAATATCACCATAATCCAGTTATACCCCTGTAAAAATAAAAACTTTAAAATTACCCTTGCAAATATAAATCGCTTACGGTTATGCCCCTCGGTCAGTTTCTCATCCAAAAAAATAATTTAAATAAGGTTTAAATATATGTTTTACTCCTGCAAATATCACCATAATCCAGTTATGCCCCTGCAAATATCACTATAATCCAGTTATGCCCTGTCAAAATCTTTAATTTTTCTATTATGCTGATATTTGCAGGGGCATAACTGGATTATGGTGATATTTGCAGGGGCAGAACATATATTTAAGCCTTATTTAAATTATTTTTTTGGATGGGAAGCTGACCGAGGGGCATAACCGTAAGCGATTTATATTTGCAAGGGTAATTTTAAAGTTTTTATTTTTACAGGGGTATAACTGGATTATGGTGATATTTGCAGGGGCAGAATACATATTTAAGCCTTTTCTTTTTAATAAGATAACACATGAGATTTTATTTCTTTGACCTATAATTGAGATATCATTGCTAATTATTCTCTTGCTATAAATAACTGACTTGTAAGTACAATTCCAAGGGCTAAAAGGTAAACTCCCAAAGATTTCACAATTCAAAAAGAAAACATAGCCATTCAAAATCTAGTCATCTATTCATGAATAATCCAGATCAAAACAAAAAAGCGATGCGATTATTTTGAACTTTTATAAAACTTTGAATATGATTTGTAATTTTGTATGGCTTAAACTTGGCAATCTTTCTCTCACATAAAAATAATCCTTGGATACCTCGAGATGGAGCGATCTGGTACAAGATGGAATGGTCGATACTAAAGTTGGGAGCAAAGCTTGGAGTGAATGTACCTGCAAAGATACTCCAACGCCCAAGTCGAGGAGAAGAGAAGTGAATTGATTGGGTAAAAAGTGTACGTAGTGATTGACCTCTATTTATAGAGTCAAGTGATGCGCTCTAGCCATAAGATTAGCCGACTCGATCTCAGCCGTTGATCACGGTTCTTATAGCTTCTATTTCACCAAGCGTGTGGATTTCAGTTACTATGGGCCGATCACGACCCAGTTACCGGATTGGGCCACTGGCCCAACAATCCTCTCATCAACTTTTCTATGAATTCTTCCACACTGACGGAAAGAGAAAAGAAGGTGCATGAGTCCAAATTTTCAGATTTGTGTTTATAATTTTTAATAACAAAATTCACCATCGCAATTTCTTCTCATCTAGCTTTGTTGCATATTTTAACAGACTCGAGGATTAGTCTATGCAGTTGCGAATATACCAAAAATTTCTTGTCATCTCCTTCCAAATCAATCAATAGCAGACCACACTACAAAACATAGTACCATTTTATGCGTCCGACTCACACAACACGAACACGACTCTAATCTCCCATTCAAACGACTCTCTCTCTCTAAAAAGAGAAATGGAGAGAGAAAGCGAGAAGACGAGTCTCAATTATCCGTTGATTGAAGAGAAAAAGTCGAAGAATGAAAGAAGAAGCGAAGTAGTTGAAGAAGTGAAGAAACAGTTATGGTTAGCGGGACCTTTAATATCCGTAACACTGTTAAATTTTGGTATCAGTGTTATTTCAGTTATGTATGTTGGACATCTCGGCGAGTTGGCTCTCTCCGGTGCTTCCATGGCCACTTCTTTCGCCACCGTCACCGGTTTCAGTTTACTGGTATTCCCTTTCATTCTGTTATTGCTTATTATATTCTTGATATTGTTGAAAGCCATCTTAATTAAGTTGTTTATCATACAATTGCTTATGTATAAAAAATACTACAAGAAGTTTGGAACTTTGGATAAATAGTTTAATTACGCTCTTATAGCGTAAGTGCTTGTGTATATGCTATTTCTTTAATAAAACTGTTTTTATATAAGCAATAAGTTTCTTTCATAAGCTATTTAGGAGTGCTTATGGAAATAAGTTAAAAATAGCTTATAGACATATTATAAGTTATTTTCGTAAGCTCTTCCATACAATCTTACAAGTGCTTATACCGGTGGATAAGCTCAAATAAGTTAATCTAAGCAAACTCAAAATAAAGTCAAACTATTTTTGTAAAAGCTATATAAGCTATTTTGGTGAGCTTATAGACATGTCATAAGCTATAAGCTGTTTGTAATAAGCTCTCCCAAAAAAGACTTGGAAGTTTTTATGCTAATTATAAGTCCAAATAAGTGAATGTAAACGTACCGTTACAGAATGAATTGAATTGTAATGAATTCATTAGTTTGTTCAATGTACAAGTGGTAGGTGCTTATAGACAGAGTAATTGTATGCAGCCAAATCATAGAAAGAGAAAAAAAAGAGTAACAGCACTGTGGGAGGTAATCTTAACGAGTTTCCATCTGTAATGTGATTTGGGAGCTCATAAGTTCAGCAGCCATGGCCCTGTTCCACCAATCAAACTGACTTGCACTAATGCATATAGCACCTACAATTCAAATTCCTATACGAGTCGTGTCCACCGACACACCGACACGACACGACACCGACGCATGTATTTACATTTAAGCATAGGTGGTGCAGTACCATCAGTAGGATTAAACTGCACTGAGATTGATGGAGGAGTAGGTGCATCATTGGAAAAGGTGGATGGATGCATTGGCATAGGATCTAAGTACTCCCAATGCATGGAGAAAGAAGTGGAAAAATCAGAATTGCCTAGTATGCAAATCATAGATAGGTAACCTTTTGTGCCAACTTTGAATCCTATGGTAAAATTTAGAATGGTGAGAGCCAAGGTAGATGCAGAACATAGACATCCAAAGTTATGAGGTCACTCAGATATGGTTGAGATCTGTTGAGCGTTGACACATTCAAAAGGGATTAATGACTCAAAAGAGGTATAGGGATCCTATTTATCAAGTGGGTATGTGCCACAAGACGACTCCAAAATTTTATAGGTAAATTGATAAAGGGGTGTCTGGGCTACACAAAGTATGTGTTTGACTCTGGTGTTCACGTTCCACCTTATCATTCTTCTGTGGTCTCTCAACTCATGTAGTTTGGTGGATGATTCCCTGAGAAGAATAAAGTTGTGGCAAGATGAATTCTAATCTATTGTCAGTGCAGAGAATTTTGATGTTTGCATGATATTGGTTTGAAGCCATCTTGACAAAACTCTCAATACGGTAATTGGTTTCGGATTTGTGCTTTATAAAAAAGATCCCCAAATATCTTCTATGATCATCAAGGATTGTAAGAAAGTTTCTAAAATGTTGGCAGAGAGCCCCAAGTTTCTGCATGCACTAAATCATGTTAAATTAAGAAAAATACCTATTCTAGGAGGATTGAATTTTTGTACTTGTTTTGGTTAAAACAGTCAGGAACGGCAAGTGCATTGGACACCTTATGTGGGCAATCATATGGAGCAAAGCAGTACCGCATGTTAGGCATACATATGCAGAGAGCCATGTTCATTCTCATGATAGTTGCTATTCCTCTTGCAATTATTTGGGCAAACACAAGATCCATTCTCACTTTCCTTGGCCAAGATCCTGAAATATCAGCAGAAGCTGGGAACTATGCCAAGTTAATGGTTCCAAGTCTTTTTGCTTATGGTCTTCTACAATGCCTCAATAGATTCTTACAAACACAAAATATTGTATTTCCAATGATGTTTAGCTCTGGTGTAATAACTTCACTACACATTATTGTATGTTGGATTATGGTATATAAATCTGGACTAGGGAGTAGAGGAGCTGCTATAGCAAATTCTATATCTTATTGGTTGAATGTCATCATACTCTCACTCTATGTCAAGTTTTCTCCTTCTTGTAAGAAAACTTGGACAGGGTTTTCTAAGGAGGCACTCCACAACATCCCAATTTTCTTGAAGCTTGCCATTCCTTCAGCTATTATGGTTTGGTAATTACATTCTCAAATACTTGAATACCTTATAATTAACTTTTTGTTACTTTTCTAGTATTATATTTTATTTAGTTTGGTCCAAGTTACAGAAAAGTTTAGTTTAATCCCTAACGTTAACAATATTACTAACGAGTCTCTAGCATTTCCAAATTTTATTCAGTTTAATTCCTCAAATTGTCAATTCTATTTGGTCCCTAACTTCTATGACTTGATATCAATTAGGTCCCGACTTTTTCAAATATTTAGGGATCAAACTGATATTAAGTTGCTAAAGTTAGCGACTTAATCGATATTAACTTGTAAAAGTAAGGGACCAAACAAAAGTCGAGAATTTGAGGGACTAAACTTAATAACGTTTGAAATGCCAGGGACTAATTAGTAATATTGTTAATGTCGGACTAAACTGAACTTTTCTAAAATTTGAGGAACAAAATTAACTATTAACTCATTATATTTTCGCTTCCTTTTGAAATTCTAATGTTGTATCCATTTTTTATTATCATCCTCATGGCAAACAGCTTGGAAATGTGGTCATTTGAATCCATGGTTCTTCTTTCTGGTCTTCTTCCAAATCCAAAGTTGGAAACATCAGTGCTTTCTATATGGTTGGTTTCATATAATTTGAGATGCTTTTGTTAAACACATTTGACATTATTGTTGATATTAGTATGATTGTTATTACTATTATTACAAATGTTATTATTAAGATCCGTTTGATTTGCATATCGGTAAGTACTGGATTAAATAATACTGGATTGGACAGAACAGTACTGGACAACGTGTTGTGCAGTACACGGTTTGGTGAACACTGGACAGGACAAGCAAAAAAAAAGATAAATTTACTATAACTTTCTTTACGAGGTTTATAATGATTTTATATAACATATATTATAATATAATTAAAAACTTATAAAGAAAAATACGAGAGAGAAGAAGAAGAAACAGAGAGGTCATGATATGAAAAGATATAAATAAGAGAGATGGGATGTACAGAGAGGGAGAGAGAAAGGAGAGAGAGTAGAGAAAGAGGGGAGGCAGAGATAGGGAGGAAAAAATATTGAATAGGAAATAAAAATAGTATATTGGTATGGTTTTGTCAGGGACACGAATTTGGGTTTTTGTCTAATACCTTGCCTCTAATGTTGTCCAGTGAACAGTTTACAAATCAAACAGGATACAACTGAAGTTGTCCTGTCTAATCCCTTACTCTTTAGCAAATCAAACACATCCTTAGTATTAATAGAATAATATATAGTAGTAGTATTTTGATCAATCCATTATTGGTGACTTGGTTTTATCAGCTTGAATACAACAGCACTTGTTTGGATGATTCCTTTTGGACTTAGTGGAGCTGTAAGGTTGGTATTTCTTGCCATTTTACTTAAGCATGCACTTATCTCCCAAACTTGTTGTTCTCTTTTCATTATTAGTCCTTGAATGATTCTCGCAGCATTCGTGTCTCAAATGAACTTGGAGCTGGTCATCCATGGACTGCACGTTTAGCAGTGTGCATTGTCATAGTGATTGCCATTATTGTGAGCTTCTTAGTTGGAATAGTGATGATACTAATACGCAATATTTGGGGCTATGCTTATAGCAATGAAGTAGAAGTTGTCAAATATGTAGCAACTATGATGCCAATTATTGCACTATCCCACTTTTTGGATGGAATACAAGGTGTTCTTTCAGGTTTGTTTTATCCCCCATCTCTTAGAAATGACATTGACATGAACATGTAGACATTGATAATACTTTAAGAAAATAAAAGTGATTAAAGTGTTGGTGTCCAACATACCACGTGTTAGATATCAGATACATCCTCAATCTGAAATGTCTGTGCTACGTATTCACTATATTAGATACATTTCAGGTACTGCTAGAGGATGTGGCTGGCAGAAAATTGGTGCATTTGTCAATCTAGGGTCATACTATTTAGTTGGGATTCCAATAGGCATTGTATTAGCTTTTGTATTGCATATTGGTGGGAAGGTAAAGAAAATGGTTCATTTCTTTTGCAGCTAGCATTGCACTTTAACTAATTTACAAATTTTGCTATATATCATCTGATTTCTTTTAATATGCTAAATATACTTTGTGTAGGGGCTTTGGTTGGGGATTATATGTGCACTCATTGTTCAACTAATTTCACTAATGATCATTACTATACGTACTGATTGGGAGAAAGAGGTGAATTTATGCATATTTTTTAATCTCTTTTGTTCTTTCATTATGTGATGTTGGATGCTGACATGATTTTATTTTTCTACCTAGGCAAAGAAGGCAACAGATAGAGTTTATAGTTCAATAATACCAGAAAGCTTAGTCTCATGAAGAATAAAAAAAATATCAAGTGGATTTTGAAAGTTTATTGATAAAAATATATACTACTAATATTACTTGATGTTGGCTAAAATAAATGCCAAGAATGATAAGCTTTAGAAATTATAGTGTTTTTTATTGAGCTTTTTATGGACCATTTGTTTATCCTTTCAAAAAATTATGTTAGTTTTATGTTGGGCTTGTTGCCTTTTATAGAGTATAGAATTTGGAGATTATTAATTAGTTTGATGTTTTAAGAATTAGCAATACTTTGACTAATAATTAACAATATGAAATTATTTAAGATGGAAATAATTCAAAGATGATGAGAGTCCAATTTTTATTTTCCTTCCTCTGACCCAACCTATCTATCTGTTGCCTTTGGATTGTAGTGTGGTTTTGTTTTTAAAGCCTAAGTCAAAAACGATGGCATACTTTATGCCTTTATGCCTTTCATTTTCACATAAACGTGACTTATCCGACCAATGTTTTAAAAACTGAATCGACCAGAGCAGAATTATGACCCGATATTTTATACGATTCAGTTATTTAAGTGGTTAAAAGCGGTTTGTTCCGATTTTAAACGATTGAACCATGACCGGAGGTCTTGCCATTTTAATGTCCGGTTAGGTTTTCAAAACATTGCATCTGTCAAAAAAATATGTGTAATTTCTAGATATATGTGCAATTTCCAGATCAAAACAAAAAAGTGATGCGATTATTTTTAACTTTTATAAAACTTTGAATATGATTTGTATGGCTTAAATTTGGTAATCTGATACAGACCAGATGATTGACAATTTAATAATCGATTGATGGCTTGAATTAAACAAATTGGAAATCGATTAATGGCCTATTTAAACAATAGAAATCGATTGATGGATTAAGAATAGAGTGAGGAATCGATTTCTTTCTTGAATAATAAAGGAATGAATCAATTGATGGCTTAATAATAGGGAAGAATAACAACTTTGGCAGAATTAAAGGGAATAATAACAACTTTGACAGAATAAAAGGGAAGAGAATTGGGAAAGGAAACTTGCGGTTATATTACAAATTGTAGTAAGGATTACAAACCCAAACTACCCAAAGAGCAATGCTCTTCTCAGAAATTACAACTTCTGGCCTTAAACTTACAATAACTTCCAACCTAACCTTCTGAACAACAAAATACCAAATATATATCCAAACCACACCCAAATCAAATAACTAACAATTTAAATTCAAACTAACACACAATAACTACTTCCTAATATTATATTATTTATTCTTCTTATTTCTCCTTTCATAAAACCATCAAATGATGGATTTACCCTTCTGGCTCTTAATAAGAGTAGATGCTCTATCATAATCTTTCTCTCACATAAAAATAATCCTTGAACCATACCTTGGATACTTTGAGATGGAGCGCTTCGATACTGAAGTCGAGATAGAACTCGAAGTGGGTGTAACGCTTAAGTTAGGGGGAAGAAGTCAAGGGAGGAAGTGAATTGATCGGTAAAAAGTGTACCCATCTATTTATAGAGTCAAGCAATGCGTTCTAGCCGTAGGATCAGCCAGCTCGATCTCAGCCGTTGATCACAGTTCCTATAGCTTTTGCTCCACTGAGCGTGTGGATTTTGATCATTATGGGCCGATCACGGCCCAATTACTGGATTGGGCCAATCCTTTCATCAACTTTTCTATGAATTCTTCCACACTGACAGAAAGAGAAAACTAGGTGCATGAGTCCAAATTTCAGATTTATGTTTATAATTTTTAATAACAAAATTGACCATCGCAAATCAATCAATAGCAAACCACAGAACAAAACATAGTACCATTTTATGCGTCCCACTCACACCACACGAACACGACTCTAATCTCCCATTCAAACGATTCTCTCTCTCTCTAAAGAGAATGGAGAGAGAAAGCGAAAAGACGAGTCTCAATTCTCCGTTGATTGAAGAGAAAAAGTCGAAGAATGAAAGAAGAAGCGAAGTAGTTGAAGAAGTGAAGAAACAGTTATGGTTAGCGGGACCTTTGGTATCCGTCACACTGTTAAATTTTTGTCTCAGTGTTATTTCGGTTATGTATGTCGGACATCTCGGCGAGTTGGCTCTCTCCGGTGCTTCCATGGCCACTTCTTTTGCCTCCGTCACCGGTTTCAGTTTACTGGTATTTCCTTACATTGCTTATTATATTCTTGATATTGTTGAAATTTGAAAACTCATGTCTAGATAATTATAAGGAAGCTGAAGATTTAGGCTGTGTTTGGATAAAGATTAAGTGCTTATATCATATATATAATTGTTTGTGTATAAACTATTTCTATAACAAGTTTGGATAGATAAATAGTTTAATTATGTGCTTATAGTATAAGTGTTTATCATATAATTGCTTATGTATCAACTATTTATATAATAAAAGATAAAATAAAGTGAAACTGATCTATATAAGCAATAAGTTGTTTTCATAAGATATTCAGGAGAACCGGTGAAAATAAGTTGAAAATAGCTTATAGAAATATTAAAAGCAAAAAGAAGAAATATTATGTTATTTTCTTAAGGTCTTTCAAACAATCTCACAAGTGTTAATGTCGGTACATAAGCTCAAATAAGTCAATCCAAACTGTCCCAAATTAAAGTCTAATTGCTTTCATATAAGCTATTTTTATAAACAACTATTTTGATAAACTTATGGAAATAATCTGAAACAACATATGCACATGTCATAAAGTGTAAGTTCTCTCAAAAAGTCTCATAAGTGTTTATGCCGGTAGATAATTCCAAATAAGTGAATGCAAAACATACCCTTACAGAATGAATTGAATTGAAATGGATTCATTTGTTTGTTCAACGTACAAGTGGTAGGTGCTTATAGACAGAGTAATTGTATGCAGCCAAATCATAGAAAGAGAAAGAAAAGAGTAACAGCTCTTATTCAACTACTGACTGAATTTAAGGAACTAACTACACGTGCACATTAACTCTCTAACTATCAGCATCAGCAGAACTCTCTTTCTGCTCCACAAACTGGTGGGTGGTAAATGTCCACCAAACTTAACCTGGAAAAGAAAGGAGTGAAACAGTACGGTAGGAGGTAATCTCAACAAGTTTCCTATTGTACTCCCTCCGTCTCATATTAAGTGTCGTTTAAGGTTATGCGCGAGTATTAAGAAAATGATTGGATATGCTAAATTTTATGGTAAAAAAATGTGGTAAGACTAAAACACCCTTACACTTTTCTTGGTTGGTGCAAATGCACGGTTATTAATATTCTAAAGTAAGGGTATTGTTGGGAAGTAATAATAAATGTTATATTGGGATTCTAAAGTGACAGATAATTTGAGACAAAGAAAAATGATAAACAGGACACTTAATATGAGACGGAGAGAGTAATATAATATGATTTGGGAGCTCGTAGTTCAGCAGCCATGGCCCTGTGGGACACCTTACACGACACCGACACATGGTTACATTTAAGCACAGATGGTGTACTACCATCAGTAGGATTAAACTGCAGTGAGATTGGTGTAGGAGTAGGACTAGGTGCATCATTGGAAAAGGTGAATGGATGCAAAAATTTATAGATAATTTGAGAAAGGAGTTCATGGACTACACAAGTATGTGTTCGACTTTGGTGTTCGCGTTCCACCTTATCATTTTGTTTTGGTCTCTCAACACATGTAGTTTGGTGGATGATTCCCAGAGAAGAATAAAGTTGTGGCAAGATGAATTCTAATCTATTATCAGTGGAGAGAATTTTGATGTTTGCATGATATTGGTTAGAAGCCGTCTTGACAAAACTCTCAATATGGGAATTGGTTTCAGATTCATGCTTCATAAAAATGATCCACAAATATCTTCTATAATCATCAAGGATTATTAGAAAGTATCGAAAATGTTGGTAGTAGAGAGCCTAACAAAGGGTCCCCAAGTTTCTGCATGCACTAAATCATGTTATATGTTCTATGTTCTGACACAACACCTTAATGATAATGAATGGATAAACTATTGCTACTTAAACTGTTCATAATTGGGTTTTCAATTTCATTACTCTAATCTGAATTTCTTACCAGACAAATGATAGTGGCCTCTTGTTTCCTTTTTGGTTCATATAGGTAGGAATGGCAAGTGCCTTGGACACCTTATGTGGGCAGTCATATGGAGCAAAGCAGTACCGGTTGTTAGGCATACATATGCAGAGAGCCATGTTCATTCTCATGATTGTTGCTATTCCTCTTGCAATTATTTGGGCAAACACAAGATCCATTCTCACTTTCCTTGGCCAAGATCCCGAAATATCCGCAGAAGCTGGGAACTATGCTAAGTTAATGGTTCCGAGCCTTTTTGCTTATGGTCTTCTTCAGTGTCTCAACAGATTCTTACAAACTCAAAATATTGTATTTCCTATGATGTTTAGCTCCGGGGTGACGACTTTATTTCATCTTCTTGTATGTTGGATTATGGTATACAAGTCTGGACTAGGGAGCAGTGGGGCTGCCGTAGCAAATTCTATATCTTACTGGCTGAATGTCATCATACTCTCACTCTATATCAAGTTTTCTCCTTCGTGTAAAAAAACTTGGACAGGCTTTTCTAAAGAGGCACTTGCACTGAACAACATCCCAATGTTCCTGAAGCTTGCCATTCCTTCAGCTGTTATGGTTTGGTAATTACATTTAATACTTTAGTATCCCATAACATATAATAGATCTTTATTTACAGTTTTGTGAACATTACATTTTCAATTATTTTTGAGATTCTAATACCGTTTTCAATTTTTCTTATCATTATCATGGCAAACAGTTTGGAAATGTGGTCTTTTGAGTTAATGGTTCTCCTTTCCGGTCTTCTTCCAAATCCCAAGTTGCAAACATCGGTGCTCTCTATCTGGTTGGTTTCATATTTAAGATGCTTTTCAATACTATTAAACATACTTGACGTTATCATCTCTATTAATTTTCCATCAACCTATTGTTGGTGACTTTGATTTTGTTAGCTTGAATACATCAGCAGCTGCTTGGATGATCCCCTTTGGACTCAGTGGAGCTGTAAGGTTAGTATTTCCGAAATTCTTGTGCAGATTTTAATTCAGTGGCACCCTCATCATTTTACTTAAGCACATATCTCTCAAAATTTTTGTTCTTTTCTTATTTGTTTGTTGAGTTTTTTTCCTTGTTTTAGTGTATGCTACTAGTGTGTAGTTTCATTCTTAGTGCTTCAATGATTCTCGCAGCATTCGTGTATCAAATGAACTAGGAGCTGGTCATCCACAGGCTGCACGTTTGGCGGTGGGCGTGGTCTTAGTGATTGCCATTATAGAGAGCATCTTAGTCGGAATGGCGATGATACTAATACGCAATATCTGGGGCTATGCTTATAGCAATGAATTTGAAGTTGTCAAATATGTAGCAACTATGATGCCAATTCTCGCAGCATCCAACTTCCTGGATGGACTACAATGTGTTCTTTCAGGTTTCTATTATTCCTTATCTCTTTGATTTATTGTCTACATAGGGCCTGAGTCAAAACCACCAATAATAGACATATAAGAATTTCCAAGATATCATACAAAATATGCTAATACTTCTTGATGCTTAAATATAATGCTTCTCTTGCATATTATAGCTATTCAGTTAGTACCAATGATCTTCCTTCTGAACTTTATCATTTATAATTCAGGGAATGCTAGAGGATGTGGTTGGCAGAAAATTGGTGCGTTTGTCAATTTGGGGTCATACTATCTAGTTGGGATTCCAGCTGCGGTTGTATTAGCTTTTGTATTTGATTTTGGTGGGAAGGTAAAAAAATGGTTCATTCTTTTGCAGCAGATCCTTATGATAGATGGTCATTTTTGCAAGATTTCTTAGATCTTATTTTGTTTAACCTGGTAAATACTCTATTTAGGGTCTGTGGCTGGGGATTATATGTGCACTCATTGTTCAAGTATTTTGTCTAATGATCATTACTATACGTACTGATTGGGAGCAAGAGGTGAACTTGTTCAATTTTCTTAATCATTTTCATCATTTCATTCATGTTATGCTTGGTGCTGATAAGTCTTTATCTTTCTGACTTTTGGTTCAGGCAAAGAAGGCTACAGATAGAGTCCATCATTCAATATCACCAGAGACCTTAATCTCATGAAGAGTATGATTTTTATTTTCTTTTTAGTGTATTAGCAGGTGGATTAAAAGGAAGATATATTGAGGAGTGACATTAAAAGAAGCTAGGTGTCCTTCATTTGCTAGAAGAGCTTCCTATAGCTGGTTTGTGACAACTATTAGAATCTCATAGTTTCACAGTGATTACGTCAAAACCTCAGGTATTACACGAGAATAATAGAAGAAAGGCTGGGATTCTGCAGTTTCTTCTCAATAACATGTACCTGATTTGTTACATAGTACAAGAATTTGCTTCTCATCTCAGATGTTTTAGAGAAAACATATTTGTGATGATCTTGTCAAAATGGCCCACATCCAGTTCCCAAGGCATCACTGGTTGGAGCAGGAATGTGAAATACCAAAATGAGAAAAACTATAAAAATAAAAAAACATATTGGATAATGCTTTTGAGATGACCATCAAAGTTTACAGAAATAGAAATTCACCACATTTGGACAAGATAAACACCACAGACACTACTTAATGGACACATCCGAGTTTGAATGTGAGAGTTGAGTTCTCCATATTGCTGAAATTGTCAATGCAATCAAGTGAGAACCTCTTACCAATCGATTGATAAGAAAGTTTTACTATTTTTTTTCCCTATAAACGTGTTATTCGTTATACATATCAAAATGTGGCCATGTTTCTTTAAGATTTAAAGAAGTGATTTTTGATAAAATATATTAAAGGCTTTCTTAGTGATTTTTATGTGAAGCGAAAGTTAAAATGTGTATTTTTAATAATGAAAGTCACTTTTTTTTTCAGCTGCACTCTCCTTTGTTGTTTTAAAAAGAAAAGAAAGTCACTTTAATTATTCTCCCTCATTTACAATGCTTACTAAAATCAAGTGGTATTATTATTATTATTATTATTATTATTATTATTATTATTATTATATAAAAGCTGTAATTTTCTATGAAAATTCATTTAAAACTATAATAATGTGACATGCCGAGTCCGATGTTCACCTAAACCATGTGCATTAGAAATTTTTTACAGTATTATATTTAGAATCTTTGTCATTATTATGAAGTTATTTTATTCTTTCATATAAATCCTTATGGAAAAATATTATAAAAATAAACTCTCTTCGAGTTTAACCAAGGCTTTGGATTCGAATACAACTTTGAGAATACAACATCGTTAAAACACTTGAGAGATAGTTTACCGCCCATTGTGGTCCTAGCCAAGTCGAGGAATTAATCTCTACAGTTGCGCGTAAAGAATACCCGGTTTAAAAATAAAAATAAAACTCTCTATATGAATATACATGTAAGTCCAAGACTTATACTGTTTAAGATGCCATAGTAAATGAAAATTGGCTTTAAGAGGAAGATCAAATGATTCTCTTTTCCTCAGTCTCTAAAAGAGAAATGGAGAGAGAACACCAAAAGGAATCTCTTTTGATTCAAAACACAAGACATCAAGATGGAATCATAATAGTTGATGCAAACCAATCTGTGTCAAGAAGTGCAGTAGAAAGAAGACAAGTTGTTGAAGAAGTGAAGAAACTGTTGTGGTTATCAGGACCATTAATATTTGTGAGCTTGCTTAATTATGGTTTACAAGTTATATCTATCATGTTTGTTGGACATCTTGGTGAGTTGGCTCTTTCTGGTGCTTCCTTAGCAACTTCTTTTGCTACTGCCCTTGGTTTCAATTTAATGGTTAGTGAATTTACATTGACTTTTGTATGTTCAATATTGATGTGAGTTTGAAGTATCTATGGTTTAATCACAAGTACTAACATGCTTTTTCAAGGAAATAGTTAATTTTCATGAGAAATTTTTCAACACTATCCTAGTGTGGCATTTGATGTCACGACCCAGATTGCGGTCCAAATTGCTGTTGCGAACCTTTCTTTAAACAATCGCGGTTGCGAACATTCTTTGTTTGGACTCCCAAAATTTTCCCGACATCCATGACACTTGTTAATAAAGTTCAAAGTCGTGGTTAATAGAATTTAGTAGAGAGCTAATAGGAAGGTAACTCATTAACCATCAATTGAATTAACAATGAATTTTAACGTGATTAACGATGATTTTCCAAGTGTTCAAATCTACATGTAGTCAAGCACCTAAAAATCATGGTTAATAACATTCAAATTTGTGGTTGATTCAGTTCGGCTTTTGGCTAGTCCCCCCTTGTGCTCTTCACTGTCTTCTTTCTCTTTTTTTAATAAATTATGGCATGTTGCCTGTTTGAATAAAAAAAAAGTTTGGTTTATTAAACTATTGAGTTAACCACAAGTTTGAAGGCGTCAACATTTTTGGGTGTCAAAAGTATCTTTTTTGTTTTCCAAAACCTTGTGTACTAAAGTGCTCATAATATGATCCTTTTATAATGAGATTCAAAGGTGGACCGAACATTTTGACCTACTACAATAGGTATCCACCAAAATATTAAATAACCGAAAGACAAAGGGTTTAACTTTTTCACATGGCTACCTGTTGTAGCAGGTCAAAATGTTTGGTTCACCTTTGGGCCTCATTCTAAAAGGACCATATTTGGGGGGCACCTATGTACTAACATAAAAAAATAACTCACTCTTCTTTTTTTACACTTTTCAATAAAATAAATTATAAAAAATGCCTATTCTAGTAGGATTGAATTAATGTATTTGTTTTGGTTAAAACAGTCAGGAATGGCAAGTGCCTTGGATACATTATGTGGACAATCATATGGAGCAAAGCAATATCACTTATTAGGCATACAAATGCAAAGAGCAATGTTCATTCTCATGATTGTTTGCATTCCTCTTGCAATTATTTTACTAAACACAAGATCCATTCTCATTTTTCTTGGCCAAGATCCTGAAATTTCCACAGAAGCAGGAAACTATACAAAGTTAATGGTTCCAAGTCTTTTTGCTTATGGTCTTCTACAATGCCTAACAAGATTCTTACAAACACAAAACATTGTTTTTCCAATGATGTTTATTTATGTGGTGACCACTTTACTACATATTATTCTATGTTGGATTATGATTTTCAAATCTGGATTAGGTAGTAGTGGGGCTGCTTTAGCAAATTCTATAACTTATTGGTTGAATGTCATCATACTCTCACTTTATGTCAAGTTTTCTCCTTCTTGTAAGAAAACTTGGATAGGCTTTTCCATGGAGGCACTTCACAATATCCCAATGTTCTTGAAGCTTGCCATTCCTTCAGCTGTTATGGTTTGGTATTTACATTCTCTAATACTCCCTCTCATCTTAAATAATTTGGAGGCCCTGGTCAAATCTTAAAAATCAGGTCTCTAGTTATACTTTTATCAAATGAATCAATAAAAATTGGATCCCTAATTATACTTTTATCAAATCAATTACCAAAAACTCAAACTACTTTATTTGAATTGTAAATAACATCTCAATACAACTTGAAACTAATTATACTTTTATCAAATGGATATAATAATATTTTGGGGACCCTAAACAAATCGTATTAGGCTGAGGTCCAGTGCAGTAGCTCAGCCTGCATAACCCCTTAAACGACCTTGCTCCTTCTATTTCACAATACATTTTTTAACATTATTTACACATATTAAGAAAGCTAAAAAAATTGTTACTTCTGACATAATGATTTGTCTTTTTCTTGTAATACACTTAATTATTTGTTATTTCATTCTACCTATTTATCTTTATGCAATAAATAGTAAAAAGTATCATTCATAAAACAATAGTTAATACTGCAATAAACTTTGAAAACAAGTAAAATGAAACATAACTACTCTTAAAAACGATATGTATTATGAAACGGAGGAAGTACTGCATAACATATTACTAATATCTTTATATTTTCTGAACATTGCATTATTTTTAGCCATTTTTGAGATTCTAATATTGTTTCTAACTTTTTACTATAATCTTGATGGAGAAAAGCTTGGAAATGTGGTCATTTGAATCCATGGTTCTCCTAGCTGGTCTTCTTCCTAATCCAAAGCTTGAAACATCAGTGCTTTCTATCTGGTTGGTTTCATATAATTTGAGATGCTTTTCAATGGTTTTAACAAGCTTGACATTATTAATATTTATATTTATTATTATTAGTATTTTCATTAACCTATTGTTGGTGACTTGGTTTTATCAGCTTGAATACAGCTGCACTTGTTTGGATGATTCCCTTTGGACTCAGTGGAGCTGTAAGGTTAGTATTTTGAGTTTTTAGCCGATTTGCTCCATAAAATTTCAAAAAAGTTCAATTTAGTCCCCGACTGTTGCAAAAGTGTGTAGTTCTATTAGATTTTGAATGATTCTTGCAGTATCCGTGTCTCGAATGAACTAGGAGCTGGTCATCCACAGACTGCGCGTTTGGCGGTGTGTGTTGTTGTAGTGATTGGCATTATTGAGAGCATCTTAGTTGGAACGGTTATGATACTAATTCGCGATATATGGGGCTATGCTTATAGTAATGAAGTAGAAGTGGCCAAATATGTAGCAACTATGATGCCAATTCTTGTAGCATCCAACTTCTTAGATGGACTACAATGTGTTCTTTCAGGTTTCTCTTATTCTCAATCTCTTGTTGATGTGTTGTTTTTCTTTTTCGGATCAAAAGGAAGAAGTCTCGTTAAACCTTTCTGATACAAAATCCTCTTTGAGAAAAAAACACTAATAAGAAAAAAGAGTACTCGTCTTCGTTAAGAAATAAAAATCCTACTATAATTATATTTTTTCTTCACTTTATTTTCAACTATAATTCAGGGAATGCTAGAGGATGTGGTTGGCAGAAAATTGGAGCATTTGTCAATTTGGGGTCATACTATTTAGTTGGAATTCCATCATCTATTGTTTTAGCTTTTGTATTGAATATTGGCGGCAAGGTAAAATGTTCATTATTTTCAAGTATAAACTTATTACCAAATGATAAATCAATTTTACAAAATTTGCTAACATTTGATTTTTGTTCATCTTGCTAATTTTTTTTTATGTAGGGACTATGGTTGGGGATCATATTTGCACTCATTGTCCAAGTATTTTCTCTAATGATCATTACTATATGTACTAATTGGGAGAAAGAGGTGAAACTCTAAACTTTCCTTATTAATCTCTTTTTTATTTTCATTAATGTAATGTGATTATATTTGCTGACATGTTTTTATTTTTCTGACTCGTGTTTAGGCAAAGAAGGCTACAGATAGAGTCTATAATTCAATAACACCAGATACACAGAGCTTAGTCTCTTGAAGAATATATGTTTTTCATTTTTATTTTTTATTTTTTATTTTGTTAATGCAATGGAAGTGGCAGGTGATATATTTGTTTTAATGTAATGTGAATGTGATCTAAGTTTATCTAAAAAAAAATTGAACTTTATTTATAACTCCTGTTGCAAGATATTGGGTTGGACTCTCCCTCTTAAAATAATATCAACAAATAAACAACCAAATAATACTATGAGTATCAAGATACAATAATGATTGTTTCCATTTAATCTTTTTAATTTAAAGTTAATAATTTTGCATTATTAATTAAGATATCCTTTTTCAAAATGATGTCGTGAAGTGTTAATATCTTTTTTTTTGGTCAACTGTTAATATCATTTACGCGCATAATCAACTCTCGAACCTAAATATCATTTTCAAGACCATTTTTCCTTTCACAAAGGCTCTTTTATTGTTTTTCTCTTATAAATATATTATTGGTGGCGGTTCCATTAATTGAAACCGAACAAATCTCCATATTTTTCGGTCACTACAGTTAGTGACAAGTACACGACATTTTAACCTAACGTGACGGGTAACAAAAGAACTACACTCGTGCCTGCTCTTCGCCTGGACGTCCATAGTCACCTGCGACTAACATGTGTCTTTTCCGCATCACAAGAAAATAAAAATACAAGGTGAACACACTACTTACATATATTTATAATCCATGTCTTTTAAGATATGAGAATAGACAAATTACATGAATTTAAATTAATATTTTAAGCTATCTTTGAGCTATTACATCTTTTAAACAAAACAAAAAATTGAACATATCAAGTTGACAATAAGACCCACCAACATTAAATTAATTATATAGTTTTATATGTTTTGAAAGCAGTGCATAAGGAGAGGAAAGTAGACAACAAGTTCAAATAAGTATTTGTGAGTGAGAGAGAGATAGAGAGGCACATAACAATGGGTATATGGAAAAAGGAGATTGGAGAAGAAGCAAAGAAGTAACTATGGCTAGCAGGGCCAATGGTATTTGTGTGTGTGCTTCAATACAGCATACACAACATATCTCTCATGTTTGTAGGCCATTTGGGTAATGAGTTGTTTCTAGCTGGTGCTTCTTTGGCTACTTCTATTCTAGCAGCCATTGGCTTCAGTCTATTGGTATCTTCTCATTTTTACTTCTCATATGTTTTCTTCATTTAGGTATACGAAACAATTAGTATTATATCATACCATTTCCCAATCCCTCAACCATGGATTTAACATTTGAGATTTAAATAACTTTATACGTGTGATTATAAAAAATATCAAAGAGGTTGAGTCAGAGATAGGGTTCGAATCCCGTGATTTAACATAACACACTAACAACTAACATTTTCTGTTTTAAAATATCAATGAAATATCAAAATTCTTAATGGTCTTAGATTTAAGCATATTTAGAAATCGTTTGGATTAACTTATTTTTGATCTTATGAAAAACAACTTACGGAGATAAATAAGTTTTTATGTTAATTCATAAGTTCTCACTAACAAAAATTACATCTCCATAGGTTGCTTTTCCATAAACAATGTTGACAAGCTTACGAATAATATGTTGAAGCTTATTTATTTGCAGAAGTTATTTTTCAAAAGCTCAAAATAAGCTCTATCCATATACAAGCCCTAAGCACTTTGCTCCATAGGGTACCTTTTAGTATACTATATGTATTTTGTCCCATGCAGTACTTTCAAGCCCGTCTATATAAGCATGTGCAAGTTGGGCTATACTTCACATGGCCTCAGCCAAATACCATTTTTTTAGGGCCCCAAAAAACAAATTAGTATATCCATTCGATAAAAGTATAATTGTTCAAAAAAATTAGTATATTGTTGATAAAAAAATAGTATTTTGATGATTCGTTAGATAAAAATATAATTAGAAGTTCAATTTTCAAGATTTAAATAGGGTCTCCAAATTGTTTGAGAAGCTTCTAAGTATTTTTAGTATCTTATGTTTACCACTCATTTAGGTAGGTGTGTCAAATGCACTGGACACCTTTTGTGGTCAATCCTATGGAGCACAAAAGTATGATATGGTAGGCATACACATGCAAAGAGCAATATTGGTGACCACAATTGTTACTATACCAGAGTCTATTGTTTTTGCATACTTAAGGCCTATTCTAATTGCTTTCAATCAAGACCAAAATATAGCAACAAAAGCTGGACTATATGCCAAATACTTGATTCCAAGTCTTTCAGCTAATGGTCTTCTTAGGTGCATTGTTAAATTTCTACAAACACAAAACATAGTATTTCCTATGGTGCTAGCTTCGGGATTTACTACCTTGGCACATGTTCTTGTCTGTTGGATTTTGGTTATAAAGTTTGGTCTTGGTATCAAAGGAGCTGCCATTGCAATTTCCATTTCAAATTGGCTTAACATAGTGATTCTATCACTTTACATAAAGTTCTCTCCTTCTTGCAAAAGCACTTGGACTGGTTTCTCAATGGAATCTTTGCATAATATCCCTCAATTTCTCAAGCTTGCTTTTCCTTCAGCAATCATGGTTTGGTATGATATTTACATAAAGTTATTGACACTCTTTTCCAATATCAAATAGATATATCAAGGGTTTAAATCGTCACTGTGATCACAATTGCAGTTGCATAGCGATTCTTGATATTGCAGAGAATTGCAGACGAGTATGACTAGTGCAACTGCAATTGTGGTTACGTTGAAGTTGTAGAGACATAAAAACTTTGATGTCGTAGCCTAAATCACGGTTGCAGATCGTTTTAAAATGTTTTGAAAAGCTCGTTTTTATTACTTGGGACTCTTAACATGAATAACCAATGTTTATAATTCTAATTGTGCAATGTGATTTTACCCTCTTTATAGCTTAGAATCATGGGCATTCGAACTATTGGTGATTGTATCCGGTTCTCTTCCTAATCCAAAATTGCAAACTTCAGCGCTTTCTATATGGTTAGTTTTTTAGCTAAGGTCTTATGAGTGTGCTATCACTACAAAAAATCTCTATTTAGCGATAAATTTCGAGATGCAAAAACCGGTTTCTAAAATTGGTGTCTAAATCGAGTTGTAGACTGATTTAGCGACTGATTTTCTAAATTTATTCCCAAATCGGTCGCTAAAATATTTAGTGACTGATTTGGCGAAATCACTAAACCGCTAATCGCTAATGTTTGGCGGCCGATTTAACAACCAATTTGAAATTCTAATCTCTAAATCGGTCACTATTTTGGTCACTGAATAGGAACTTTTTGTAGATGCACTATTTTTCCTGCATTGTTGTGTCAATGATCAATTGTACTTTTCTCATCCCCAGCTTTAACACTGCTGGTCTTTTTTGGATGGTACCTTTTGGACTTAGTGCAGCTGCAAGGTTAGTCATTAATTGATTATTATTATTATTATTATTATTATTATTATTATTATTATAAGTTAATGTTTCCACTCAACAGTACAAGGATCTCAAATGCATTAGGAGCTGGTTGTCCAAAAGATGCATACTTAGCAGTTAAAGTCACGTTATTCATGGCATTCATTATTGGTGTTCTTGAATTTTCTCTTCTTATAGTGACGCAGAAAATTTGGGGCCATATTTTTACCAATGTACCTGAAGTGATCAATTATGTGGCAACAATGGCACCAATTCTTGCATGTTGTGCTTTTGTAGCTTCAATTCAAACAGCATTTTCAGGTATAGCAGATAAAACCACTCAAGTATCATTTCAATTAGAGAGGTAAATGTAATTCTCTATGTAAGTGTTTAAAGAGTCAAAATGTTTGAACTGAGGCATTATCTTCTCACTCTAAAATTTTTGTAACCAAATTGATTTTTGATTCGAGAGTATCACCTAAAAATAAGTATAGAGAATGCTATCAAATTAACTCCCCAGATATCTTTTCAAATCATTAGTTGTTGTAAGGCTTCAACTCTCTATTTTTTTTTGTTACCGTGTTTTTGGTGTGCAGTTTCCACCGGCTTTGCCGATGACTAATCTGCACCGGAAAACTTGGCTGACCACAAGTACTCGACTTTGCCGACCTGTGTGATTCTCCCCTCCTAACAAATTCAACTCTCTAATTTTTGTTATCAACTTTTAGTTCCTCGCAAACTAAAAAATAAAAAGTCAAATATTTACTTTGAGCTGACCGTTGCCACCAAAACTTGCATTAAAATTATATTTTCAGCATAATTTGTAAGAAACCTTATATGTAACCTTCAATAGAAGAAAATGTACTATAGCATAGAAAATTACAATCTAACTCTAGTTATACCTAGGCACCAGCTAGCATAATCGAAGTAACAGCTATAAGACAATGTCTTAAAATATGAATTCATTGCTCCTTGTTTGCTAACTAGTGCGCACATGAATTACCATCTCTCAAAGAATGGTTTAAAGATAGGTGCCAATCAAGAATTTTGAAAGATCTAATATAAACAATGACAGGAGCAAAAGGGTGAGCAGAAGATACCCCTACTTCAATCAAGGACAATGTCGTTTGAGAATTTGATTCACAAATGAGGTTATAGTAACCATTATTCCAGACCATGTTGATCCCATGAGCAATAGCTTGAAGTTCAACATTCATATTTGTGGTGATACCACGACCACCTGAAAAACCTGTAAAGCTAATTCCCAAAAAGATCTCTGAACAAACCTCCAAAACCTTATCTTCCTAGGTTGCCAAAAGAGCTGCCATCAACATTCAACTTGATGCAATTTTCAGTGGGTGGAATCCATGACACTAGGCATGTTGCTTGGGGATTGAGAGCTCGAGGCATCAAGGAGGCAGTGAATTTTGCTAATAGCTTTCCAATTTTCCCATTTACAATCTGAGAAAACTTCCTCATTTCAAGCTCTCCAAAACATCCAGCAACTAATAGAGAAAAGGTTTCCAAATTTACCTGTCGCATTGGTATGGAACCAAAGAAGTGGATCATCAATGTTGAAGTCTTGTTGAGAGCTAAAACCAAACATAAGCTAGATAGATTGAACTCTTGGACAATCCCTCAATATGTGAATTATGTCTAATGGATTCAGTATCAAATAACTCCATCATGAATTATTTCTAATGGATTCTAAATCTTTTTTAATGATTTGATCTATAGTATACCCTATATTACAAATAAAATACTGCTAATTTTATATATGGCCTCAAAAGAGAAAAAACACATGGATACCATTGACCTAGTGACTTTATGTTTACATATTTGAACTTAAATGAACTTTGCTAATCCTTTGAATTGTTGGAAAAAGGTATTGCCAGAGGATGTGGTTGGCAAAAGTTAGGTGCATTTGTCAATCTTGGATCTTATTATTTTGTGGGGGTTCCTATTGCAATTGTGTTAGCTTTTGTCCTTCATATGAAAGGAGAGGTGAGACTTAACCTCATGTATTATAATGTTTCTTAATAGTAAATTTTTTCAATCGAAGCTATTATATTTAAAAGGCAAAATAGCTCTCGAGGCTCCTTAATTTGAATTCAAATTTTGATTTAATTTTTTAAGTGTTTTTTTCAACTTAGTCCTTTAAGTATCAAAATGTGTACAACTATATTCTTTCTTTTGAGTTTTCGTTTAACTCTTTTATAAATAAAAAAAAACTTTTGTGACGTGGATTTTGAAAAATATATATGTACAGGGGCTCTTTCTAGGAATTGTGCTTGCACTTATTGTGCAAGTAGTATGTTTTCTTATAGTCACCTTACGCACAAATTGGGAGAAAGAAGTGAGTTTTCCTTTACTTTAAACTCATTTGTTTTTAGCTTTGGATCTAATGAAAAGCAAATTTCTTCATTGTGCAGGCAAAAAATGCAGCAATAAGAGTAGGAGGCGATGCACAAGCATTGTCAAGTGACAAAAATGAAACTCATTGACTAGTTGTTCTTATTCACTATATAAGTCATGTAAAATGTAAAGACACACTTTTTTATTCCATCAATGTTATTAATTTTACATTTTGTGAACCTTTTCTCTTTTCAATGGGCTCTCGTTAACTAACATAGTATTGGAGCAATGGCATTCACAAAAGGAGAACCACACGAGCCGGCAAAGTCAGGTACTCGTGGTAAGTCAGGTTCCCTGACGTAGATTAGTCATCGGCAAAACCAGTGAAAACTACGCAACAATGACAAGGTAAGCCACAAAGAGCAATGGCACTCACAATGACTTTTGCGGCTGCGTGCGTTATGTTTTTTATCTTCTTTCTTTCCAATTATGGCTTGTTTTTTGCACATAGCTCAGTTGGCTAGCTAAGAGACATTAAAAAGTGTTGTCAAACTTTAAACTAGCCGAGAATCGGCTAAAGCTTAGACCTTGTGATTCCTTTATTCGAATGTTTACACTAAGGAAGAAAATTATTTCCTCAATCATGAGTTCCTTAGCTACTCCAAAGCGCGTTAGGATGGGAGATGAATAAGCTTATAAAAAAAGGTGTGGGAGATGAATAAGCTAGTTTGGATTATATAAGGCCATGCATAAAATAAAAGAAAGATAAAAATGCTTGAGGATATATGTTTTATTGATTGTCTTGTGTCTAAAATATTTACAAGCTAAGTAATTATATACAAATTACGGTCTCTGTCAGCCACAATTGCTACATTTAACCACAACCACAAAAATAGTTGAATCGGCTAAAACTAACCTACACGTTTAGTGGAAGATAAACATCATTCCTATATTTTAGGCACCTAAACATATTCTCTTCAACCGCTACACGTCTTGACTTGCAATCTTCAACGCATTTTCCACGTGATCTCGAAGAAACTCTCTTGCACCAACAATAGTACCCTCGATTGCAAAACCCTCAACAGCTAAGCTCTCAGCTAATGGTTCCTCAGCTGAGCCATTCCCACTTGCGGATTTAGGACCTTAGGTCAGGGGATCCGATTTTTTTAAACACACGCATCGCTAAAGTTGTAATAATTAAAGTAAAACTTTAATATATTTAAATACATAAATTAGGCACCTCATAATTGTCCTTTACGTGAATCCATATTTTGAAATCATTGAATAATGAGTTGAGTGTCAATGTTATTAAATACATTTCTCTCAACGTAAGTCACTAGACAATCACTCATCTATGTAACCCCTATTTTGTTAGTGATTGTCTGAGTGTGGTGCATTGAATTGGTGCAAAACTAGGGTCTTGAATGTAAAAACTTATTTTCAGGGTTTGCAAGTTTTTTTGGTAGGGGAATTGGTGGTAGATTTATTTTTCAGGGTGTGCAGTTGACCCCCATTGGCTGTGAGTAGATCCACCTCTGGCCATTCCTCGGCTGAGACACCCTCTTAGTAGCCTTAGCATAAGGATTAAGTCAAAGCATAACATTGAAATATTTCAAAGGATTCTTCTTCGGTGTATTTCCCTTCAC
The DNA here is from genome assembly GCA_963573325.1 of Astragalus glycyphyllos. Lineage (NCBI taxonomy): Eukaryota > Viridiplantae > Streptophyta > Magnoliopsida > Fabales > Fabaceae > Astragalus > Astragalus glycyphyllos. Next base: position 3,465,498 of record OY754313.1, on the reverse strand, counting down.
CTTCCTCAGCAAGGATTTTCCCCAATTCTTAGTTGGCCTCACAACACTCTAAATCTCATCATAATCAATGATCCTCTGAAAATCAGAGTTTAGCATCTTAGCCTTAGGCAAAATATACCCTTTCTTCCTCTCAAGAAGCTTATCCTATTAACCATAGCTTGTTGAGGCGACCGAAATTTTCTTTGTGGTTTTTTACTCAGAAACAATGTAGGAATCTAGAAGGTGTAGGAGAAATATAGGATTTTCCCTAGCCCTTTGACTTCCGCTCTTACGAGAAATTTGGATAAATCAGCTAATATAGTCTCGGCTAAGCCCTTACCTCAACTGAGGCCTGCCTCGGCCAACTTAGCAACATTCGAGTCTAAACAACTTAGCAACATTCCTCCATCCTTTAACCAATTACTAACCACTAAAGACTTGCGCCAACCCGGGCCTGCCCTTTTCTCACAATTTGCCTAGGGCCCATGAAATGTCAGGAACGGGACTGGCACCAACAAAACCCCCTATACCTCTTTAGTTATACTCACTCTCTTTATTCATCCCTTTTTAAAACTTTCTAAACCTACCTGCTCTCCATCTTCCCCCCTCAACCACACCCCCTCTTCTCCCTTCCATTCACGCACTCTCCTATGTTTGTCAGTTGCCACTGTGCACGCTCTTCTCTTATGTGTGTCCATCGGTTAACGAGATTTACAAAAATACTTGTAAATAACTACTTATTTTAATAAGTGCGTAGGTAGTTAACTTTGTTTATATTTTGTTACAAAGTAGTACAATATAAGCCTAAATTAAACACCTCCCCACCAATAAAACCTTCCTAAACACTATATTGTCAACAATAATTACTTGTTGAAATGTTCATAATACATTTGATTTGTTGCTGTATGATCCAACTCTTAACTGCCAAAAACCTGATTGAGAACACAAGACAAATCTCCCCACGAAATTTAATAGCCTGCCTAAATATTAATTCTAAAATATAGATATGGAACAAAGTCAAAGGAGAAAACCAAATTCAATTGAGAAAAGGAAGGGAAAAATTCCTCTGTAATAACCCATTGAGGTGTATGAATTCTCTATCCTAATTTGTCATGGGTTGAGGTATCTTTGTACTCCTATTAATATTAATAATTTGCTTATAAAAAAGTAAGAAAATATGAAAATGAGAATGAAGGGAATGCAAGTGGAATCGGTTTCTTTGGCGAAGTAGTTTTCATGAAATGCCTTTAGACTTTGTCTTGATGGAATAGGATTTTCATGTGTACGTTTGGTTAAGATTTTAGATGACCCAATTCTAGGTGGAAAAAATAATGTGAAAGTTATTATTATGGTGTTTGGGTAGTAAAATCATGGTGAATTAACGTTTATTTTGGATGGTTAAAGTCGATTCGGTTGGAAGCAAGAACTCCTAGATTTTCCATTGAATAAAACCACTTTTAATTATGGGACCCACAATATTTTTTATTTTGACACATCAAAAGTGATTTTAATTTTTTTTGTCTACTTAGATGAAATGACAAATAAGCGCTACACACACTACTATTGGTCACACCCGAGAGCTGACGTCCTCATATTACTGAAATTGCCAAAATAACCAACAATGAGAGACAAAGTGATTCTAATTTTACCTTCAAAAGAAATAAGAAAATGAAATATGAAAAGTTTCTAATATGAGGTTTTTAGTGGCGAAGTTTCATTCTGGCCACTGAAATATTTCTGCGTTTTTTTATAAGCAAAATATTATATATAAAATGGAATATTAAGGACACTCCAACCTTTACATATACAAGAGGCATCGTTAAAACTTTTCTGGACCAAAATCCCGTGGGAAAAAACCCAATGAGGAAAAAGAGTACATCAGAAAGAACGAGACAAAAAACCTATTACATTGAGTTCATGGAAACAAGAGGATTCCCTTACCAATCCAAAATCGTTGAACCAGAATTCCGTCCTTCTATGCTGATGAACCAACTCCATGTTATAGACTTAACAAGGTTAGCAACCACTTGTGATTAAAAGACTTGACCTCTAAAAAGAATGTGGTTTCGATGAATCCAGATATACCAAGTGATAGTCATCTAAAATAAATACTTCAATATACAAACCTTCTTAGAATCCAGGCGCGGACCATGAGCTTGCAAATGAGCGACCCCAGCCACATTATTGATAACTGTCATGCCCAACCAACACTGGATGTCAAGCCAAACTGACAGAGCACACCTGAAATTTGTCTACGTGCAAGATACTAGCTAAATCAGTTATCATGACGTATCATCAAAGTTAACTCCATTGTAACCAAAAAAAATCAAAGTTAACTCCAATTTTTTTCTGGATAGGCAAAGTGGTTAGAAATTAGTGTGTTAGTTGTTAGAGGGGAGGGGGGAGCGGGGTTCGAACCCCGTACACCTACGTTTTTCCACCAACTGATGTCCCTTTCACCCCATTATTTGATAGAGTTTTACTGAATGATCTATAATATTTTTAAAAATTAGACTCTATTTTGTAATATTCAAAAAATTAAAAGACTAATGTGACGCTATCCCAACAGTTTCAACGAAAGACTAATCTCCGTTCGTTATTAGAATCAAATTTCGTACTAGCCAACACCGAATTTGTCCACGGCAAGAATCGAACCCGTGAAAAAAATTTGGATCTTTTAAACTAGGAGAATAGACAGATCATAGAAATTCAAACTAAAATATTCAACAATCTTTGTGCCGTTTCATTTATTTCCATATATATGTTTCATCAATTGTCAAGTTGACTATTAAAACTCAGCAATATTAAATTGATTATATAGTTTTATATGTATATAGGTTTTGAAAGTAGTGCAGAGGAAAGTAGGCAACAACTTCAAATATTTAATAGTGTCTATCAAGAGAGAGACAGAGAGATAAGGCACAATATGGGCATATGGAGAAAGGAGATAAGGGAAGAAGCAAAGCAGCAGCTATGGCTAGCAGGGCCAATGGTATTTGTGTGTGTGCTTCAATACAGTTTACAATACATATCTCTCATATTTGTAGGCCATTTAGGCAATGATGAGTTGCTTCTAGCTTCTGCTTCTTTGGCTACTTCCTTTCTAAACGTTGTTGGCTTCACTGTATTGGTTAGTATATACCTTCCCATTTTCTTCTCTTAATTCTATAAACTTCCTTCATTTGCATACATTTGAGAACATTTAAATAACTTTATATGTGTGATTAGAAGTTATTAAAGTTCTTGGATTTTAACATTCAATGCTAGCTTTAGAGGTTTTGAAATAGTTTTGGATTAATCATTAATGAAACTCAAGTTACTCTCTCCCTAAAAAAATATAAGCAAAAATGGGTTAACAAAAATTGATGTATTAATTTGATCGAAATTTTGGGCCAAACACATCACCTTTCGCTAACTCATTTTTTTACTTATATTCTATTAGGAATGAGTATATCTCAACACCCACTTCCTCTATTTTTTTTAGTATAGGGAAACGTACTTAGAAAAATTCTAACAACACTCACTTTAATACTCTATTATCAACACTCTTTTATGATTGGGTGAAATTCATGTTTAGTGAGACCTACAACAAATTTACCAAATGGTAAAGATAATATTGATATAAAAGCAAGTGTTGCTAACACTTAACATTTTCTGATGAACATATTGCTACTTGCTACAAAACTACAGATCTATATAGAAGACAAATTAAGTAAGGGCACATGGATGTTTCTTGGAATGTGAGATTCAGGCATTCTATATCTGTTATAGTTCTTTTCCATTTGAATAATTTATTAATAGTTGATTGTGTTTTATGCATGTTGTTGTTTTATAGTATTGGAGAGGAAAATTGTCAAAAAAAGATTGCTAACAATATAAGAGTAAAAGGGATAATCGCAAATTCCTATATACTTTTTTTACACACTCTTAAGAGAGAAAAATTAAACTGTAATACGTATATTTCATACTTTTTTTTTGTTACCAACTAATGACAAAAGAAATGACATATTATCTATTTTGTCAAAAATAAAAAGGTTATTTATCAAAATAAATTATAGGGTTAAATATGTTTTTTGTCCCTATCAAATTTGAGTTTTTGTTTTTAGTCCTCAAAAAAAAAATTCACCAACTTTTGGTCCCTGTAAAATTTAGATTTTTTGCTTTTAGTCCCTCAGGACTTTTAATAGCGCTTATTGACTTTTAATAGCGCTTATAATAGGTCAAAAAAGCGATAGTAAAAGAAAATAAGCCTTATTAAAAGTCCTCAGGAACTAAAAGCAAAAAATCCAAATTTTATAGGGACTAAAAGTTGGTGAAAAACTTTTTAAGGACTAAAAACAAAAAACTTAAATTTTATAGGGACCAAAAACATATTTAACCCTAAATTATATCTAATATAAAGAAAAAAACTGAATTTTGGTGGAAGCCCAAAACCCTTGCTTTAGAAGCCCTCACACAAATTAGAGATTCATTTGGAGGAAAAAGTTAGCACTCTCGATGATAGTAATTAATTTAAGGGTTAAATATGTTTTTGGTCCCTATAAAATTTGAGTTTTTTATTTTTAGTCTCTCATGACTTTTAATAACGATTCATTACTTTTAATAGCGTTTATTTGACTTTTAATAAATGTCTTAGATAGTTAGATATATGCCTTTATCTTGCTCCATGTGATATTTAGTAACTTATTTTTTTATCACTCATTTAGATAGGTCTATCAAGTGCACTAGACACCTTTTGTGGTCAATCTTATGGAGCACAAAAATATCATATGGTAGGAATACACATGCAAAGAGCAATATTGGTTATCTTGGTTGTTACAATACCACAATCAATTATAATGGCATATTTAAAGCCTATTCTAATTGCTTTCCATCAAGATCAAAATATAGCAACAGAAGCTGGAATATATTCAAGATATTTGATTCCAAGTCTTTCAGCTAATGGTCTTCTTAGGTGCTTTGTTAAATTCCTACAGACACAAAACATAGTATTTCCTATGGTGTTAGCTTCTGGATTTACAACCATGGCACATGTTCTTTTTTGTTGGATTTTGGTTATAAAATTTGGACTTGGCATCAAAGGAGCTGCTATTGCAATTTGTGTGTCAAATTGGGTTAATACAGTGATATTAGCACTTTACATCAAATTCTCCCCTTCTTGCAAAAGCACTCGGACTGGTTTCTCAAAGGAAGCTTTGCATAACATCCCTCAATTTCTCAAGCTTGCTTTTCCTTCAGCAATTATGGTTTGGTAAGATATTTGTTGTGAAATTTTAGAATAGATAACAACTTGCACATAAAGTAGTTGATAACTCTGAAGCACCGACACTTCAGGTTGAAGATGTGTTTTGTATCCAACACGTGTCTGTCAGACACTGACATCGACCGACACTTCAATTACTTCAAATTTTCAAATTAAAATCGGTGTCTACGTGTTCGTGTCTTTGCTTCATAAGTTGATAGTCTTTTCCACCCTCAAATAGATATTTCCATGAATTTAAATTGTCATTGTGGTCACAATTGCAGTTGCATAGAAATACTTGATATTACGGAGAATTGCAGGTAGATATGACTAGTGCGACTAGATTTGTGATCACATTGAAGTTGCAGAGACATCAAAAACTATGATGTCGCAGTTTAAGTCACGGTTGCATATCATTTTAAAACCTCGTGAAAAGCTGGTATCTACTAGTTGTAACTCACGACGCGAACTACCAATGTTCATAACTTCGAATTGTGTATGTAATTGTGCTATGTAATTTTACCCTCTTACAGCCTAGAAGCATGGACATTTGAACTAATGGTGATCTTATCTGGTGCTCTTCCTAATCCAAAGTTGCAAACCTCAGTGCTTTCTATATGGTAAATTTTTTAGCTAAAGTCTTAGGAGTGTGCTATTGTGTGTTATTATATTTTTCCTACATTATTGTCAATGACCAATTATATAATTTTCTCACCACCAGCATTAACACTGCTGGTCTGTTTTGGATGATACCCTTTGGAGTAAGTGCTGCTGCAAGGTTAGTCATTGATACTGAATCACCACATTCACATTATATTATATTATTATAAAATGTATATATCCGTAAGACCTAACTCAATTGATAAATGTCGAAATTGTTAGGTTGTATATCATCATTTAGGTTCGAACTTGAGTCCTCGTGGTTATGTGTGTGTGAGTTTTAGATGGCACTTGCTACTCGGTCTACGGACAAAAATGTATATTCATAAAGACTATGATTATAAAGTGCCTTGTTATGCTGACCATGGAACATTTATTCCAACAGTAACCTTAAGACTATAAATGTACATGTTTTTAATGTAAAGTTTTATATAATAATTATATGTTTCCACTGAACAGTACAAGGATCTCAAATGCACTAGGAGCTGGTTGTCCTAAAGAAGCATACTTAGCTGTTAAAGTCACCTTATTCATGGCATTCATTGTTGGTGTTTTGGAATTTTCACTTCTTATGGTGACAAAGAAATTTTGGGGCCATATTTTTACCAATGTACCTGAAGTGATCAGCTATGTGGCAACCATGACACCAATTCTTGCAAGTTGTGCCTTTGTAGATTCAATTCAAACAGCATTTTCAGGTAGTATTATATAAAACCACTCAAACACCTTTGTAAGACTTTTTTATTAGAGACGTGAGGCTTTATAAAACTAATAACAAAATAATTTTTAATGACTAATTAATTTTGTGCGAGAGAGTAACAAAAATTAAGGGCCTTACAAAAAAATGCAGTTTTTACAACGAAAAAAATTAATTCCTCTTAATATATATATATATATATATATATATATATATATTTGGTATTCTCCTCTTAATATATTTTGAATTAGTTGTTTTGAGGCATCACAATTATAAGCATTTACTTCCTCACAAACCAAAGAATACAAAGTCAAATATATACTTTGAGGCTATGGCCCTTGCCACCAAAAGGTACATTAAAATTAGGGATGGTATCGGGATGGGTTGGGTCGGTTTTGCCTCCCTCGTCCCCGCCCCCATCTCAAGTGGATCAGTTTTATCCTTCTCATCCCCTCCCCCAACAGGGTTAGGTTTCCCTGTGGGTCTCTGATTCCGCCACTATTTATAAAAAAATTAAAAAATTATATTTATGATAAATGATATAATAAATCATAAATATTATACATTGGTAAAATAAAGTTAAAAAAATTAAGATGGATTTTTCTATTGAAAAGAGATCAAAATTAAAAGTAAATAACATATGTGAAACAAAATGAATAAGTATATATGCATAAAATAAGATATGAATAATAATTAATGTTCAATCGAGTGGGTTCAGGGCGGGGGCGGACCGAGTATCGACATTTCCAACCCTCGGTCAAAGCGGGTTTTCCTCGTCAAACTCGGGCTGGGGTTGGGTCAGTACCCGTGGGGTCGGGTTTCGTTTCAATCCCTAATTAAAATTATATTTTCTGCATAATTTGTAAGAAACCTTAATTGTTAAGAAAAATATAAATGAACTATACCAACAACAATCAAAGTCTTTTTTAATGATTGGGTCTATAGAACAAACAATACAAATGAGAGAACACATGGATGCCATTGACCTAGTGACTTTATGTTTATATATATATTTAACTTTGCTAATTCTTTAAATTGTTGAAAAAAGGTATTGCAAGAGGATGTGGTTGGCAAAACTTAGGTGCATTTGTCAATCTTGGGTCTTATTATCTTGTGGGGGTTCCTACTGCAATTGTGTTAGCTTTTGTTCTCCATATGAAAGGAGAGGTGAGGTTTTAACCCGATGTGTTATGATGTTTCTTAATTAATATAGTAAACTTTTTCAATTGGAGCTATTATTTTTAAAATGATATTTAATTTCCGTAAAAAAAAATGATATTTAATTTTTGAAAAATATATTTATGTGTAGGGGCTCTTTCTAGGAATTGTACTTGCACTTATTGTGCAAGTAGTATGTTTTCTTATAGTCACATTACGCACAAATTGGGAGAAAGAAGTGAGTTACCTTTTATTTAAGAGGAGTCTTAGCAACACCCTCCTACCAATACTGACTTTATAATTCGTTGAAATTCACGTGGGTCGAACTAAGTTAATAGGTCTCATTTTCAATGTGACAGAATTCGTGAATTTCAACCAATTATAGAATGAGTGGTGATAGGAGACTATCAAAGAGAATGTTGCTAGCATTTTTTTAAACTCAGTTTTGTTTTCAACTCTGGGTCTAATTAAAAGCAATATCTTCATTATGCAGGCAAAAAATGCTGCAATAAGAGTAGGAGGCAATGGGGTCCAAGATAATGCAGATGCAGTGCCAATTGACAAAAATGGAACTCATTAGTGAGTTCCCTCGTAAACAAATTTTACAGGGACTAAAAGCAAAATGTAGTATATTTATAAAGACACAAAAACAAATTTTTTTTATATAGACTAAACTGGAAAAGTTCATATTTGCATGAACGAAATACATATTTATTCTTTTCTATCCTTATTATTTTGCTTGTCTTTTAGTTTCATTATTAAGTTAAGGATAAATCATAATTTCTCTATGTTCCTAACGAGGTTTATATATATATATATATATATATATATATATATATATATATATATATATACACAATTTAGGCTAAATTGTATTTTTGGCCTTTTACCTCTGACTGTTGTGTCAGTTTCGTCCTTTTTTTCACTTTATAGTCCTTTATATTTTATATTTGTGTCAGTTTGGTCCTTTATTTTTTTATTTTCCCACTTTACTCATTTATCTTTCATATTTGTTTCTGTTTAGTCTTTCAAAACAAAAACACAGAAAAATACTTGACTCAACCTTGAATAAAATTTCGCAATGAATTCAATGGAACCAAAATTAAGCTCAGAAAAGTGCTTACACGCAAAATCACTTCTGGAAATTCGACTTATAGTTTGAAGCTTTCATTCGTGTGTCTGTTTTTTACATCGTTCTCGAATTTGCATCATTTTCGTTGAATTTTTTTGTAATAGCTCAATTTCCGCACTCAACATGAGTTGAACGCAATTGGTTTTATGCAAATTAGTTGAGAAATGATCAACTAAGAGTCAAAACACAATTTATAGATGGGAATTGATTCTTCACGGTATTTTCCAATTCAGCGCTTTTCTAAACAAAATTCTTGCCATATTTTGATTCCTTGTTGAGTTTCGAGCATTTTAGGCTCAAGAATCGTTCAATTTGATGCTCTATTGCAAAATCACCATTGTTGAGATTTGGTCGCGTATTGCGTGAGTTGTTCAAGAAACATGAAATTTGAAAGGACCTTGGTGCTTTTAAAATTCATAGTGTTCTTCATTTTTGTGTTTTTGTTTTGAAGGACCAAACGGAAACAAATATAAAAGATAAAGGACTAAAGTAAAAAAAATAAAAAGACAATGGATCAAACTCACACAGATATGAAAGATAAAGGACCAAAGTGGGGAAAAACGATAAAGGACCAAACTAACACAAAGGTTAAAGATAAATAGCCAAAAATGAAATTTAATCTGTAATTTATTAGATGAAAAATGGGTCGCGTTTTTTAAATAACAAATTCTTAATAATTTATGAACAGGGTCGCTCATGCTCTTGTATAGACTTCTTTATCTTATATTAGCCAATGTATTTTTCATTTTATTCCTCATTGTTGGAGAGTCCGGGAGAGCATCGGGAGAAACACTGAGCTAATGACCTGGACGCCACATCTCCACCCAAAACCTTAAGGTGTCAAGTATATGGGACCCCTCTCTTTTCTATCCTTAATTTAGCTCATTCCTAACCAATGTGAGACTAACCACTCACACTTGAATTCTAAACAATCTCCCCCACAAGTGTGAGCCACCTACAACACTAGCATTTATTCAAACCAGAATCCACTTCCCGCTCCCCCACCGAGTCAAAATTGGGCTCTAATACCACTTGATGGGGAGTCTAGGGGAGTACCGGGAGCAACACCGAGCTAATGACCTGGACACCAAAGAGACTTGGGCGCCACATCTCCACCAAAAACCTTAAGGCGTTAGGTATATGGGTCCCCTCTCTTTTCTATCATTCATTTAGCTCATTCATAGCCAATGTTGGACTAACCACTCACACTTGAATTCTCAACAATCTCCCCTACAAGTGTGAGTCACCCACATTGCTAGCCTTGATCCAAACCAGAATCCACTTACCGCTCCCCCATTGAGCCGAACCTGTGCTCTAATACCACTTGTTGGGCATTCCGATGGAGCACCGGGAGCAACACTGAGTTAATGACCTAGACCCCAAAGAGACCTGGACGCCACATCTCCACCCGAAACCTTAAGGCGTTTGGTGTATGAGTCCCCACTCTTTTCTATCCTTCATTTAGCTCATTCCTAACCGATGTGGGACTAACCACTCACACTTGAATTCTCAACAATCTCCCCCACAAGTGTGAGTCACCCACACCGCTAATCTTGATCCAAACAGGGATCCACTTCCTGCTCCCCCACAGAGTCGAGTCTGGCTCTGATACCACTTGCTGGGAGCCCCGGGGAGCCCTGGGAGCAACACCGAGCTAATGACCTAGATCCCAAAGAGACCTGGACGCCACATTCCACCAAAATTGTTAAGAATTCAAGTGTAAGTGGTTAGTCCTACATCGGTTAGGAATGAGCTAAATAGATGATAGAAAGGAGAGGGGACCCATATAACAATGCCTTAAGGTTGTGAATGGAAATGTGGCTTTCAAGTCTCTTTGGGGTCCAGGTCATTAGCTCCGTGTTGCTCTGACGCGCTCCTGGACTCCCCAACACTCAATGAATTATATATGTTTTTTGTAAATCGAATATCCTCTGTACATAACTGGAAAGATTAATCCCTCAAATCGATAGAATCACAATGGCTGGCAAATTTGTATTAACTTTTTAATCCATGATGAAATGATATGGATTGATTTTCCATTAAAAATGAATAATATGTTACTAGTTTTTTAAAATACACTCTCTTTGTCGGGTCATTTAATATGGACTCCCAAAAAAGTCTAAAGATGAATCTTAATCATTTTTAGTAAGTTTTAATGAAATATTATTTTTATTTTTAATTTTTTATTATTATAAAATTAATTTTTTACTAAAAATAGTAAAAAAAATTAAAACTTATTCTGAAAAGTCCATATTAGATGCACACACCTTTGTCATATAATACAGAATTGTTTTTGAGAAATTTCTTCATCCATTTTATAAGATCTTTTTCCAAATTTTACACTATAGCAGTAACTATTTTGTTAACTAAATATCCCAATTACGTCATCATCTATGTTATGTGGATTGGAGACAAATGTGAGGTAAAGAGTCCTAATAGTATAAACTAATCATGAGGATAAATTAATAGTATAAACTGTCTTTTTGTCTCATTCTTCCTGAGGTAAACTTTTTCTTCTTGAGTCTTTTTTTCGTAGAGTTTTGGCCAAGAAGGTTTTAATAAGACTCCTTGTATATGTAACAGTTGGGGTGCACCCCTTTAATATTATTTTTGCTTATAAAAAAATGAGGATAAATAATTTCGTGGAAAGAGTGATGATAAATCACAATAAATTTAAGGGTAAATTTGAATAAAATATAAATTGTTAACAAATATAATGCTACTATCTAAGTGTATCAACTATCTTGATGAGAGTTAAAGGTAAAGAAGGATATAGTTTGGGACGGTTTTTAATGTCCCTAAAACTATCTTAAATTTGGTATCAGATCCTCTCCGGTAACTAGATATTTTTAGTAGAAGAGAGATGACTCACAGATTAAAATATTATTATTTATAAAATATTATTATTTTAATAGATGTATCTGACTCTCTTCTATTGGAAGTGTCCTGGAAGTGTTCGGTACTGAAAGAGATCATGTTCTCTTAAATTTTGTCTATTTCTTTGAACTCTAACCATTCCCTCGACTCAAACAAAGTCGGTGCACTCTACATGTTAACTTAAGACCAAATCTATTTAAGATGATACCAGGTTGGTCCAAAAGAAAATTGAAATAACACTATAGGTGACCATTCAATTACAAGTAAAACTTTAAAGCGAATAATTGAATATTTTTAACATATACTTACGGCTATTAATACAATATTTTATACAAAATTAATAATTACTAACTAAACTAATATTGATTCTAAATTCGATATTTTTAATCTAAAAAAAATCGATATTTTGTTTCTAGCTTCAACACAAAAAGAATAAACTAATTTGGTTGAATAACATGCTGAGTCGGGTTATTATGACCCAAAATTGTCCCTGAATTTTAATAGGTCCAGACGTTTAGCCAAGAGTTTTATATCTTGTGACGAAATAGTTTTATATCCTATGACGAAAGAGAGTTTTGATCTCTCAAGTACTTATTACTTGTGTCAAGTAGGAGAGAGAAAGAGAGAGTGATACATATAATAATATAATAAATGCAATGAATATTATTGACTCTCTCCGTTCATATTTTATGACGTTTAGCCAACAAAAGTTGTATCATATTCAGGGTTGTGCCTGAGATTTTGAATAGCCTGTGCGAAATTTGAATGCGGTGCCATACTTTTATAAGTCGTGTATATTGAAATTAGTTGTTTTAATACAACCTTAAGTAAGATTAAATGTTATGAAATAAATGTCAAAGTTTACATCAATAAATATGTTTGAGGCCCCTGCAAATATAACATGTTTTGGTTTAAGTTTCTGCAAAAAAAAATTATTATTAAAAAGTCTATGTGAAATCAACTTTTTTGAAATAGGCCAACGCGGTTGACTAACAAAAATCCTACGTGGCTTTTATATTTATTTCTATTTTTTTAAAATCCTAATAATTTGGCATCCACATCATCATCTCTCTATATCTCCCCTCAAACCGAGCGCCCTCCACTCTCTTCTCTCCCTCTCTCACCAACACAACCACCTTCTCTCTCTCACCCACACCACAACCACTCTAATCTCTCTCTCACCGACACCACAACCCCCACACCACCACAAACCCCTTCCAAATCCCTCTATCTTTGGAAAGGGGTTTTTGTTTTTGATGGAATTGAGGTTTTGGTTTTGATTGGAAAGGGGATGGGAAGAGGATGAAAGTTTAGAGGAGTGAAAAAATATGGCTTTGGGATTATTGATTGCTTTTGTGAAAACAAAAAGAGAGATTGGGAAGGGAGGGTGCTGGTTGGTGGTGCAGTGGTTGCCGGCGATGGTTGGTGGTGCGGTGGTTGCCGGCAGTCGCCGGAGTTTGGGGTGTTTGGTCATGGAGATGGGGAAGGGAGAGCGCTGGTTTTGAGGGGAGATTGAGAAAGATGAAGTTCAGAGAGATGATGATGTGGATGCCAAATAGTTAGGATTTTAAAAAAATAGAAATAGAAATAAATATAAAAGCCAAATACGATTTCTGTTAGTCAACTGTGTTTTTTTGTAAAGTTTGACTAACAGAAGGGTCTATTTCAAAAAAGTTGATTTTGCACAGATTTTTTACTATTTTTTTTTTGCAGGGGCTTAAACCAAAATACGCTATATTTGTAGGGGCCTAAAACATATTTAAGCCTAGAATTAATTATAGCAAAAATAGTTATTCATGTATTTATAAATCAAATATGTAGTAGTAGCATTCCACACTAGCAGCAAGTCAACAACATTCACCTACTAATCTTTGAATATCATTCTCCTTACATTTTTTGCTGCAAAATCATTTATAATTCGTTCACAGTCAAAATTCTTTAAAAAATCACTTTCAATTGAAATTAAAGCAAAAACTAATGGTGTTACATGATATTAAGTGATCACAATAAAGGGGCCTTTGTTTGCCAAAAAAGGGGCCAAGAAAACTAAATAAACTAAGGTGTCATCCCAAGTAGGTAGCTCAGTTGGTGAGTTAAGAGATACCAAATGAGTGCACCAAGGAGTACAAGCAAGAGATCCCGAGTTCAAACTCGGGAATCTAACATCTTCCACTAACATTGCTTATACAAAAAAACTAAGAGTGTGTTTGGATGAGGTAATTTTTAAGCGTAATGTAATTTAAGAGGGTGATTCAAATGCTTCAAATCAAATTAACTTGTTTGAATAATAAATATGGAGAATTTTCAAAATGAATGAAATTTGTGAGGTATTTTAGTAAGACTAAATTTAGAGAATTTGAAATATCACCTAAAAAACAAGAATTTGAAATTTCTTTCCTGCCAAAACTTTTTAAAAAAAAGTTGAAACTTAAAAAAAATTTATTTATATATATATATATTTATTAATTGTGTCAAAAATATATATATGTATATATATATATATTAATATAAATATTATATTAATATATGGGCGGTGGCCGGTGGTGCGACTGTGGTGGCTGGCGGCGCTCCGACGACAAAGGCGGTCGACAGTGGATGCTTTTATATATATATATATATATATATATATATATATATATATATATATTATATTTTTTATTTCTGTTTTTTTTAAATTTATTTTCTGGAGCGAGAGAGAGTGTTGAATTTTATTTAGTTTTATTTAAAGTTAATAGAATAGATTTTTAAATTTAAAGATAAATTCTAAAAAAATATTAAAAAATGAATAATTTTAATTACTATATCCAAACAATGAATTTTAAGAATGAGGAATCTTAAATGTTTTATCCAAACAAAGAATTTTATAAATGAAGCAATTGAATATCTTAGAATTTCAAGTTCCATAGAATTTTGAATTACTCCATCCAAACACTACCTAAGGTGCCATAAAATCAAAATTAAAATTATCGTCTGAATAATCGAACCAAGGCAACTCCACTTGATAAATACTTACATACCAAATGAGTTGGGCCATGTTTACTTCATGTAGCGAAATTCTTTCAGTTTTTTTTACCCCCACTATTTCACCCTATACCCCCACAAAAAAGTGAAATTCGAAAATACCCCTCCACTATTGAGCCAAACAGATTTACCTAATAAAAGAAAAATCTGATTTTGTTTTTTCCAAAAAACGGATTTTTCTTTTATTAGGTAAATCCGTTTTTGTTATTTTTGAAAGCGGACTTACCTCAGGTGGGGGTTAAATCCGTTTTTGTTATTTTACAAAGCGGATTTACCTATTAATTAGATAAATCCGCTTTGAAAAAATTCAAATCTGATTTATCATCCGCTTTTTGTATTAAAAATAATTGTTTTTTATTTAAATTTTTTGAAAAAGTTATAAAAACACTACTAAAAATTCGTTAAAGAGTCAAAACTAATCTAAAAATTATAAAAACACCACTAAAAATCTAATAAAACCAAAACAAGGTTATACAAAAATGTTTAGATTTTTTTCGAGATTATGAAAAATTAAAAAAATTAATAAAAAATAGTAAACGATGGAATTTCGGATTTAATGGTTGTGGTTTCATTAAATCCGAATCGGTTGCCTTAAAACTGATTTTTTGCCTAAATTATTCACCCGACGTACAACATCGTCACATGTTAACGAACTACACACTAAATAGAACCAAAAGACTATCGATAATCATGTCTATTTTATTTTTCTAAAAGAAATTAATTTTAATTTTTTAACTGTTATCACTTTTATTTATTAATTATTTTACAAAACGGATTTACCTATTTATTAGATAAATCCGCTTTGAAATTTTTTCAAAGCGGATTTATCTAATAAATAGGTAAATCCGCTTTTAAAAATTACAAAACGGATTTAACCCCCAATTGAGGTAAATCCGTTTTGTTATTTTTTGAAAAACGGATTTATCTAATAAGAGAAAAATCCGTTTTTTAGAAAAAACCAAAAACAGGTTTATTTTTTTGATAAATCCGAGCAAATTTTTTAAGTGGGGGTAATTTGGGTTTAACAAATTATGTGGGGGTATAGGTTGAAGGGGTGGGGGTATTAAAAAAACCTTCTTTCAATATTACATAATAGTAAAATTTTGAGGCCCTTTATTTGATAAAAAAATTTGAGGGACAAAGCACTATCTTTAGCATCTTGGGTATTTTTTGGCATAAACTGAGTATCATCTGTGCGCAACCGCTGAGACTAATTCCTCGAGCTGGGTAGGACCACAATGGGCGTCAAAGCTCTCCCTCAAGAGCTGCAACTGTTGAGACTAATCCCTCAAGCCGGGTAGGACCACAATGACCAGCAAGAGCCCTCAAGAGATTTAACACTATTGTATGCCCAAGGCTGAATTTGAATCTAGGACATTGGTTAAGCTAGAAAAGACCCCTATCATCTTATCCAAGTGCTCTTGAGTAAAAATTGGGTATATTACTTATATAATTTTTTAATTTTAATTAATATATATATACACACACATAGTAATATGTATATACTATACCATATTAAAAAATTGGTGCTCCTAAAATTTTGGGAATATGTACGGTCGCACCTGTCGCACTCCCTCATGCACCCCCCCGAATCATATTATATAACGTTTTACAATACCAATGAATCATTAATTTTTCTTTTCTCATCATACCCTTCATTACTTAATTATTTCTCTTCTTTTAATTCTAATAATTTATCTTTCCCATATTATTATTATTGAAAGATAATTTTGTATAGTAACTCATAATTTATTTTTCTCATATAAAATTAACTATTTTCTTAATTTTTGTAAAATGGTTAAAACGTCATATGAGACAAATAAAGTACATGATTCAAAAGTACTTGAGAGGGAGTACTTGAACTTGACGGGGGTACTAACAAAAAGAAAGCAGTTTTTATTTCTTTTGGAATATTTTTTTTTTGAAGCATTGGAATATTTTTTTTAGATAAATATAATAAAAGCATTTATTATCTCGATTACATAAATTTTACATTGTACTACATCCTACTAGTATTTAATAAATGTGCTCTTAAATGGCTTATACGACTGTCTTTAATACACTTACGTATTTTATTTTATTTTTGTTTTTTCTAACAAATGCAACTTTGTATATATATTATTAAATGCTTTTTATTTTTGTTTTTTCTAACAAATGCAACTTTCTCTCACTCAGTTAGCCACTGAAGTACCTTAGAGCCCTAGTAATGGACCGGTCAAGGTCTCTGGTCGTACTGTTTGTGAGTAAGTCGGGAGCAGCGCTTAGCCTGAGTTGTTCCTACAAAGACACTCTGACGCCCAAGTCAATTATGTAGAAGTCAAAGCAGGAGTAACGAATGGGTCCAAAAGTATACCTGTCAGTGGGGGTAGACCCCTTTATAGTGTCAAGTGGTGCTTTCTGGCTGTTGGATAAGCCGGATAGATCTCAGCCGTTGATCACGTGTGCACGAGCGCTGATCATACTATTGAGTAGATCCTTGTTGGACCGGGTCAGTCGTGAGTCGTGACCCGTTTGAGCGGATTGGGCCCTCGACCTATTCTAAAACAGTAGATATATTATTAAATGCTTCTTCTTTTTTGTCAAAGATTGGCATTAAATGCTTCTATTTATTTATTTTTTGACCAACCTTTAAAGCAATTGCTATTTTTTATAGTATCTCTAAGCACGTACTAATAAATGCTTTATATACCATCCATTGTCTTTAAATCACTTGCTATTTGAATCCAAGAGTGTTTTTTGGTTCGGACCCTGGCTATATCTACTCTGAGTGAAAGACTAATCTTTGCATTGCTTAGGATCAAATTTTGCATCACCAACACCAAATTTGTTCATTGCATCAAACCCAAGAGCACCAATCCTTGACGTAAGTATTATGTAGATGTAGGAAATATGGTTCTCGGTGTACTTCACTAATAATTTCTCCTACCCCAAATGTTTGTATTAGTTAAAAACTAAAAAAAGTACGTGCTATTTTTTATCAGAATATATGGAAAATTGTATTTTTGGTCGCTATGAAAATTTTAACTCACTTTTAGTTCTCACATTTTCCACCACCTATGCTTTTAGTCTCTCATGACTTTTAATAATATTATTTTAGTCCAAGTAGGTAGTTCAGTTGGTAAGTTAAGGGATACCAAAGGAGGAGTAACCTGAAAACCAACATTTCCCCCACCCCTCTGACTTTTATAAAAACGTTTCAATTTAGTCCCTGTATTTTGCAAAAAATGACTAAATTGAGATATATGCTTTTGTAAAAGACAGGGACTAAATTGACATATTGTAAATGTCAGAGACTAAATTGTACTCTTGTGAAATTTCAGGGACCGAATAGGATATTACCTTCATTTGTTTTCCCAAAATTTTAAAGGAACTTCCCATTTCAACACCTGGCCCATCGGTATTGTCTACCCGTGGAACATCATACATCCATGCAATCAGTATATCGGTAGTCGTTGGATTAAAATCGGACGATTCATATTCCATACTCGATATTTTCAATTTATATATATATATAAAACAAAGAAAACAAAATCTCCAAGTTTTTTTTGACAAAAATATCTCAAGGTATCATCCCGACAACTAAACAAAACATTTTGGAGTGTTTAATAAAATGTTCCCTTAAATGTTACATATATAAAGGACCACATTTTCATAAACAACAAACCTACTACAATTGCAAAGCCACGTTTCCATTCAAAGAAATGCCAGCATATATTTTTTAAATTGGCATGATATTTTCTTTTTGACATATAAATTTGCATTATCTTATTATATTATACATATGAAAGACGGTGTGGTTTTGTATTGTATGCAACAGTAACTCAACTCAAGGAGAGAGGAGAAACAATGGGAATATGGAGAAAGCAAATTGTAGAAGAAACAAAGAAGCAGATATGGTTGGCAGGACCAATGGTGTTTGTGTGTTTGTTTCAGAACAGTTTACAAATTATATCTCTAATGTTTGTTGGTCGTTTGAACAATGAATTGCTTCTTGCTGGCACTTCTTTGGGTACTTCATTTGTCAATGTTGCTGGTTTCAATGTTATGGTATGTTCACATTCTTTTTCTTTCTTTTATTTTACATCAAAATTCCAAAATTATTGAGATTTTGAGTATCTATGTTACTGTATCTACAGTGGATCCAAAGATTGGGCATCTATGTTTCTGCATGTATGTAGAGGGAATCACCTAGGAAACGGAGTCAAGGGTTTTAACTTTTTTGAAATCACGCATCACTAAAAATATATTAAAAATAAGATATTGATTTATTGAATTAAATAAATTATACTAAATATAAATTGTCCTCTATGCATATAGAAGGGGGAGAAATTGAAGTGATCTTGTGAACTGGTGTAAGATTAGGGTTTGAGTGAAAAATCTTTTTTTAATGCATGGAAAATATTTTTTTATAAGATTTCTAGGTCCTCTGTGTATTATATCTCACTGTTATAAAAATAACGAATCACCAACAAAAATTAAAGATAAAATATGATATTACTTTCGGTCTGTATTATAAGAAATACAAGTTTTTTTGTTGGTCAAAATACAATACTGAATTACTCCATCTGATCCTTATTACTTGTAGTTTTTGTAGAAAAATTTGTTTCTATTTACCTGTCATTTTCAAAGTTCAATACAACATTTGTTATCATTTTGTCAATAATACACTTAATATATATTGCATAGAGTACTCCCTCTGTTACACAATATAAACAAAAACGAGTCAACGAAAATTGATGTATCTGATTCAAAATTTGGACCATATACATCAACTTTCATTGACCCATTTTTGCCTATATTCTGTAGCGGAGTGAGTAGATGAAATAACATAATAAATTGCTAAATGTATTATAAATAAAAGAGAAATAATTGAATCAAAAGTAGCAAAATTTAATGGTCTTATTCGTATTTATAAAAAATCAAAAAACAAAAAGTAAAAAGAAATGAAGAGAGTATCTAGACTCATTAAATGGGGTGCAGCTGATATGAACCTCTCAAAAAATGTCTAAAGGTCGACTTTACTATTTTTAGTAAAAAATGAATTCTATCATAACAAAAAATGAAAAATAAAATAATATTTTATGAAAACTTACTAAAAATGGTAAATGTCCACTGTTAGACCATTTTTTAGAGGTTTATATCATATTCACTCCATTAAATGATGAGTTCAACTTTTACTCTCATTTAAGTTGTGTCACTAAATATAGTATAATATCATTTTTTATAAATAATAATATAGTATTATTAATTAGTATAAACCACTATTTAATAAAAGTGGCATTTATTAAAAGAAGCTAAACTTTTGACCTTATGAATTGATAATAGTTAGTTTTAATGGCATTTCTTAATTTGTGTGTTGTAGGAGTTTCTTTTGACGTAGGTAATACTCACTAACGACACGTACTTCATTTTCTCTTCAATTTATGTTAGGAATTAAAAAAAAAGTTAGTATTTTAATCTTTTAGGTAAATAACATTTTTAGTATGATATTAGCAAAAAGTTAAATTAAAATAAAAATATTACTTCAAAATCATTAAAACATTAGAATCATAAATTTATTAATGTATTCCTTTCTTCTTAAGTGGTTCCAGAGATCTTTAAGAGAGAGATCACAAAAGGTTTTAAATGATTTTATTTTTTATAATCAAATTAAAAGTTTGATACACCATATTTTTCTTTTGAATTCAACTCTCTTAAATGGAGTTCTCCATTTCTTGAGAGACAAAGAGAATCTCAACTCCTTCTTGCGCCTAGTTTCTCCAGCCACCTCCCTCTCCATTCTTCTCTCGTAATTGCTCTCCCCTCTTCTTCATAATGAACGACTTTTTATTCCTCTAAATGTGTACTCTCTTTGTACTAAAATATAAGTAAAAATGGGTCAACAAAAATTGATGTATTTGGTCCAAATTTTTAGACCAAATACATCAACTTTTACTAACTCATTTTTGCTTAAATTCTGTTACAGATGGTATATTAAATGATAGAATAATGTGTATTGTAAAATAGATGTTCACAATATCAATTTTAGAATAAATAGTTTATGGTATGTTTCTTAAAATGTGTCTCTTGTGAATATCTTTGGTTGTTTACACTTATCAATAATGTTTTCATTATATTCTTTTACAAACTCTCAAATATGAGTGAATAGTAAAAGTATAATTCTTAACCTTGAATAAAAAACCAATGCCAACACAAGGGTCAAGCAGCCCAAGCCCCAAGTTAAGACTTTAAGCTTCACAAAAAAAAAAGTCAAAAGAAAAAAGAACATCATAATATTTTACGCAAAAAGACATCAAATCTAGTTTTAATGTTCTGAATATGTGAAACTGTGCGTCCCTTCTACTCACCCTCTTATATTTTGTGAATCAAATCTAAAATATAAATCGGTTTTATGCGACTGAGTACTCAATCATAACAGATACTACTAACCTTTAAAATAAAATAAAGTAACAAAGTTATAGTGTAGGAAAAAAACACTCATTAATGTTGAGATTATATCATATGATTTTAAATGTTATATATTACATAAAAATGTGTTTTTTTTACCATACTATAGTAGCTATATTAGTATATTTTCTAACTCAAATTGTTTGTGTTTGATTTAGATGGGTATGTCAAGTGCACTAGACACATTTTGTGGTCAAGCATATGGAGCACAACAATATGATAAAGTTGGCATATATACACAAAGAGCAATGTTGGTTACAACCCTAGTTAGTGTACCTCTTTCAATAATTTTAGCATACTTAAAACCTATTTTAATTCTTCTACATCAAGATAAAGCTATTGCAACACAAGCTGGAATTTTTGCTCTTTACTCAATTCCAAGCCTTCCAGCTAATGGCTTTCTTAGATGCCTTATTAAATTCCTACAATCACAAAACATTGTTTTTCCTATGGTGTTGGTTAATGGATTCATTAGCTTAACACATGTACCTCTTTCTTGGGCTTTGGTACTAAAACTTGGACTTGGAATTAAAGGAGCTGCTATTGCAATTTGTATATCAAATTGGCTTAATGTGATATTATTAGCACTTTATATTTGGTTCTCCTCTGAATGTAAAAAGAGTTGGGTTGGTTTCTCTAAGGAATCCTTGCATCACATCCCTCCATTTCTTAGGCTTGCTTTTCCATCAACGGTCATGATCTGGTATGTATGATACTACTATCACTTTTTTCTTGTGGTTTAAGTTTTGTTCTTTTATATTTGACCTTTTATATGTTTTGTTATAGTTGTATCAAACACTTGCAATGCCATTGCAAGTTGAAGCTTTTATAAATTTTACAGTGTCACCTATTAATTGTTTGGGTAGAAATTTTCATTTAAGGGTCCATATAATCTTACAAATAAATAAAAGTACTAATGTGGTGGTTTCTAACATGCATGAGGGATCAACTTAGTCATTCAACATTGTACCAATCAAAGTGACTGTAAGATATAATATAAAACATCATGAATGGTTGAGATTTCAGGTTAGTTGATACAATGTCAACAACTCTTAGAATTTTAGATTATATCTTACGGTCACTTTGAATGGTACACTGGTAAAGGACTTAATTATTGATCGCTCTTAAGACACCGAGTAATATTATTAGATATATTTGGGCAGTAGCGGATCTAGGACCCGAATCAGGGAGTTCAAAATTGTGTTTTAGGTGGAAACTTAGGAGTATTAGTGCAAATTTTTAAAAAAAAAGTAGGCGTTCAAAAAAAATTATATATAGAGAAAATAAGAAGAAAAAAATATTTAGGGGATTCAAGTGAGTTGGGCCACTGTATTTGGGGTCGGCCCAACTCACCCGATAAAATAGTGAGTTGGGCCAGCAAATGTTAACTCGGAATAATTTTGGCCCAACTCAACCTAGTCCGAAAATTTATTAGTCCTCCATTGGTCGGGCAAACCCAATGACTTGATATTTTAAAAAATCTGTGCTAGTACTTTTTAAAATTGGCATGTTTTACTTTCAATTTCAAATTTATTAAACAAAATTTTTCAAAACATTTATATCTAATATGTCTGTGAAAACTTTTGTTTAATAATGTGAATGGAGAAAGTTGAGAAGTTCTTATTTTAGTGTATTGTATCACCATGTTACAGCTTAGAATCATGGACATTTGAATTAATGGTGCTTCTCTCTGGTGCTCTTCCCAATCCAAAATTGCAGACTTCAGTCCTTTCTATATGGTTAGTTTTATACATGTGTTCTGAATATTCAAGTATATATACACCAATTTATTACTTGCTTTCAAATGACCAAATGTAGTTTCTCATCCACAGTATTAATGTATGTGGTATGCTTTGGATGGTTCCATTTGGAGTTAGTGTCGCTGGAAGGTTAGTAGTCTTAAATTAATTTCACTATGAGCTAGCTCTACTAATTTTTTTCTATCTTATGTTTCTTGATATAATTTACCTTCAAAATCGACGTGTAAGGTGAGAGATTTATATCTTTATAAATATTGTCCATACATTATCTTTAGTCTATATCAGACTTCATTTTTTTCTAATGCAATATTCTAGTACAAGAATCCAGAACAAATACAAAAAAAAAAGTGAAATTAGAGACGAAAAATTAGTGATGGTAAATGTGAAATTTGTCTCTCATGTAGTCACTAGCTTTGGTCACTAATATAGTTTTTTTCTAGGAGTGGTGTATACGATATATATCACCATAAACCAACATTACATTAGTCTAATTAAGTAGAATTGGACTTATATCCCTTAATTAAAGTCTCGGGTTGGAGCCTTGCAGATAGAAAAAACGTGGTTGGGAGGGGAGACCGCACTAAAAGTGGCCAACCAAGTTTCCTATGAGAGATTAGTCATCAGTAAAACTATTGATGAATACTTCGCACCAATAATATATTTGCGTCACATGCTTTTTTTCTATTATTAATGTTATTGACCACTATAAGTCTCATTAACAAAATGTTTTTCACATAATATATAGTACAAGAATCTCAAATGAACTAGGAGCTGGGTATCCAAAAGCAGCATATGTAGCTGTTATAGTGACATTATTCTTGGCATTCACCACTGGAGTTCTGGAGTTTGCTTTCATAATGTCAGTGTGGAAAGTTTGGGGCAAAGCTTTTACAAGTGTACCTGAAGTGGTCAAATATGTTACTTCCATGACACCAGTTCTTGCAATCACTGCCTTTGTAGATTCACTTCAAACTGTTCTCCAAGGTATTCAATAAAATCATCATTATGCTCCTAAATAGTTCATATATTCTTCTTCCCCTAGCTAGTAGTAGAGACAATGCAACTAAAACTTAAGTTCATTGTTTGGTTTTTCATTGGTAGAACAGAAGCTATTACCTTCTTCACTATTAGAAAATTATATTAGAGAAGAAAAGTTAGTGACGGAAAATATGAAATCAGTCTCTAAATTCATCACTAAATTTTGCGACGCTATAATTAATGACGAATTTTAAATTTTCCGTCACTAATTTTGATAACTGATGTAATATTTCCTGGTTGTGGTTGTAGCTTTTGCCAAAACAATGATTTTGAAAGATTCCCAATGCAAAATTTTATTAGAAAGAAAAAATTACTTACAAAAATGTGAAATCTGTCTCTAAATTCACCACTATATTTCGCGACACTATAATTAATGACGAATTTTAAATTTTCCGTCACTAATTTTGATAACTAATGTAATATTTTCTAGTAGTGGTTGTAGCTTTTGCCAAAACAATGGTTTTGAAAGATTCCCAATGCAAAACCAAAAATTCTATAAATCATCTATTTATCAAGAAATTAACCTTGTGTGTATCTACAAATGTGAATTTTTCTTTGCTAATTTTTTGATTGTAAATAGGTGTTATAAGAGGATGTGGTTGGCAGAAGTTTGGTGCCTATGTTAATCTAGGATCATATTACCTCCTAGGAATTCCTTTTTCTGCTGTATTTGCTTTTGTCCTCCACATGAAGGGACAAGTAAGATTCAACTAATCATTTTGTGATAACGTTCAAGTCCTATTAATTAATAATTAAATCAATTCAACTATTGGTACTAAATTTGAGATTATATTAATTCTTCTTAAACATGTACAGGGACTATTTTTAGGCATTTTAGTTGCACTTATTATGCAAGTGGTGTGTTTTCTTATTGTCACCATGCGCACCAATTGGGAAAAAGAAGTAAGTCTCATATTTTCAAATGATTTTTTTGTTATCAAGTATGGCTCTTAATTAACAATGTTTATTCATTGTTTTAGGCAAATAAGGCAGCAATTAGAGTTGGAGGCAATGGAGTTCAAGTTAATGCACTTCCCAATGACCAAAATGTTACTATTTGATAGTTTTTATATGAGGCTTCATTAGAATTTTATGTGTAGAAACTATATGTGGAAGTGGAGATAAAAGTCAATATCATGTACTTATGTTGTAAGAACTTTTAGAACTTTATGTGTAGTCCATTTTATGGAGTTAATCTTCTCAATAAGAATTTCTCAAGTCATTTGGAATTTTGAACCCGTTAAACAAACACACACGCATAGGATTTACAAGTGAGATAAATGTTTAATATGAAAATGTGAGAGAAGTAAACCTGTTTTTTTGACCAAATGAGAGAAGTAAACCTAGATTGTACAATCATTTGAAAAAGTTATAATAATTTATAATTTGATTTATGGGCACAACTCTCATCCTCTCATTACAAAAATACTCATTTGAGTGTGTATATATATATTGGGAATCAGCCTACTCCAAATGTTTATTGTCAAAAAGAAAATTACTCCAAGTGTAACTCTTGTAAGAGTTACTCCACTCAATATTTCTTTGTAAACATTAAAATTTACTGATCCAACTGGTGAATAGCTTTATATTTATCTTAATGATCATTCATACCAAGTTGATTGTATTGAGTTATTTCTTTTATAATATGATTGACAGTTATGTTTTGTTTTGTTTTTCACCTCAATCCAAAAGTTTTGGGGATTTTCTTTGATATAAAGTCTAATTAACTATCTTTCTTATCCATGAAACCAACATGTATACAATAATACCCAATATTTTTAATTCCACAGCATCTCCAAACCGCAATGTAAGTACCCCAAGCAGAAAAAACCAGTGATGTTTTAGAATATGAGAACTATGATGGTTACCACATAATCAATCGAGTTGCTCAATTAAAAGCAGTCCTAACATACAGTACCAGTTAGCTTGTAAAACAAATTAAAATGATGGTTCTTCACATCAAAGTACTAAAATCAACCAACATTTCATTAAGAAACGAAAAAACTCGGCATTTATACCTGTCCGAAGCACCTGAGAAAATAAAAATTACCCTCAAAGTGTAAACAATTTTTCTTATGTTCAATAACAAATTAATGTCAAAATTCAGTTTCCTCAAACATTGCTTTTTCAAGCATCAGATACAGCAAGGGCTAAAGAAAATGTCCTCACTCAAGGCCTTCTGTTGGACTCATACAAGTTCTCTTGTATATGAGGAACAAAAATTAAGAACAAATGCATCCAGAATATGGTTACTGTAATTCGTTTCTACTACTAATGAAGTGAGATGTACAACCAATGCCGATGCACAGAATTTTCTCAGATGCATCAAATCCTTGTCATGATGCACCGGTCGGTCATTCATTCCGGCTACTGGAATTCTAGATCTAATTTTCTTTTTAACTGTGTTCTGTCAGCACTGCAGAATAAAAGATTTGGGATTAATTAAAAAATCATCATTTACAAGAAGAAACTAAAAGATAACAAACTTTTAGGCAGCCAGCATTATCAAACTCTATCAAAATGAGGAAAATGAATTATAAGTTTCCATTCCCCTCTAAGATTTCTCGTGAGTAGCGACTCACAGTTAATTCCATCATAGAAATAAAAAAGGATATTAAACACAAATAATAATTTGGTTCTCCATGATCCTAATTATCCTTAAAAATGCAGATTCTGGATCAACATGACTTCAGAAGTTTGGTGTCAGTTTCCACATAAGCAGTACTGTAAATCACATTGGTATAGTATCTATTCTAGAATTGTTGCTTTCACACAGCTCCATCATTTTAAGTTAACAAAATCTTATATTCAATCTGAGATTCTACTTGGTCATAAATTTAAAATGCACAAACCAGAGAGTATAAAGTCTAGCTTATCTTCTATTGCCAACAACATAAATAAAATGTTTTTGATTCAATATGCCAATATGTAAGCTCGAGATAATATTATATACTTTTTTTATGTTTGACACAGATGAAATTGTCAAGTACAGATTACTTTGACACTTTGAAATGACTTCATGGTCAGTATTTTATTACCTGGTAATTGTTGGTCTATTTGGAGGTTTTAATCCAAAGATAGAAAAATCCAGCGACATTGGTGCATCCTCACTCTTGTCTGTATTATCACCAATTGACTGTTTGGAATTACCAACATTATCGTCAATCTTATCCCCGGGTAATGAATTTCCTTCAAATCCATCACGCCCTGGCATCACTCTCCTAGTCTTCCTCGGAGGTGATAAGACAGTGGGACCCTCATGTGGATTCTGTTCTCTCTTAGGGGCAGGTCTTGGAAGCTTCTCGGGATCTGTGCACAGAGGAGCAGAAGAGAAGTATCTGACGTGGAAGACGAGCGAATAAATTAGGGAAAGAGGGAAAGAAAGAAAAAAGGAAATGATATTTTTTCTTTAACAGAATGTTTAAGGAAATACCTGTGTTCTAATGCCTGCTGCGCTGAAATTCTAACTTTGGGGTCATATGTAAACATCTTAGACAACAAATCTAAAGCATCATCACTTGCCATCGGAAATAAAGAACGCAATGGAGGGGCAGACACATATTGGTATTCAACATAATCAGGAAGGTATACCATATCAGGCCATTGAGAAGAGGATGGAGTTCCAAATGCTGCGAAAATCTTTCCTAATTGATCAATATCAGTTGAACCCTACCAAATGATAAACCAAACTCATTAAATTACTAACCAAAAGAAAGATGCCTCGTCTCATCACACAAACAAATGAACAAAACCGACACATTCAATAAATAAGATCACACCCTTATATATTTTAAAGAAAAGCTGCATAAGAAAAATACATCATAATAGGAATAAGATGAAAGCCAAAACTAATAAATATTCAATAATGTCCTTATACACCATAGTACTGGCTCCTGAACTAATCCTAATTCAGTAAAACAGCTTTGAATGGTTTATTCAGACTGCAATTGGAGCTACATGATAAAATTAAAATGCTAATCGCATGCTAACAAAGTTAAATAGTTAAAATGGCTAATTAAACGTCAATTGTAAAGGGGAAAAACCATCTACACAATCTATACCGAAATATCAACCATTTATGGTTTACCACAAAACTAATCTTTATATAACCCAATTCACCATCACAAGACTGTTTTACCTGCAAAAAGGGTCGACGAAGAAGAAGCTCAGCAAATATACAGCCTGCAGCCCAAACATCTACCCCCGGACCATACTGCTTGGTACCAAATAACAGCTCAGGTGCTCTATACCACCGGGCAAACACCTATTCATGTATAAGAGTCAAATTTGTATATCCATTAAGTGAAAGTGCATAATACGAACATAAAGTTGAAAGTTGAAACAAGTTATGTTAAATATCATGCAAAAGCTGACGTGTAGAGAAGACCAAGGTAGTTAAAATCGATATCCTACGCAAGATCAGACAGGAGTGTCGAGATCGTAAATTGTGGGATTGTAACACAGATCATATGAACCTACCAATAATATTAAAATAAATTTTAATATATAAATATAACTAATACAATTAATTAGTAGTACAAACTACAAAATATCAATATAATCAAGTACATATATATTTTATGGCTAATTTATTATTAATGTTTTCATACGTATTTTATGGGTGATATTATTGTGCAAGAGAAAAATCAGCCTAAAAGGAATTAGTTAAGGAGAAGTATAAGAGAGGGTGTTATATTTAATATGCGGTCCAATATTAAACCCAAAACTGTTTGAGCCAATAATAGCTAGGGTTTTTCTATGAGCGAACAAACTGGAGGCTCCCTCTTGGTCGCATAAGCAGAGAGCTCAAACCAAGAGCACAAAAACCAAGAGTGCATAAGCAGGAGCAGTCAGTAGGAGATTTTGGGTCGTAGGAGAGGTGGATTGAAGATTAGGGTTAGTTTCTAAGTTTCTGATTCCTTTTTGGTCTTTTTTGGCAAATCCGAGTCTAGTATTTGATCCATGACCAATCGACCACTGCTACATGTACAGGATCGCCACTTCTACGATTCTGCTTGGTGATCCCACAACGCAAACAGAAACACGATTATGCATATGATCCAACTCGCACAGTGGTCCAAACTCGCATACTCGTGCAATTTTGCGAGTCAGCGCGTGATTTTAACTACCTTTGAGAAGAGCATTAAATTGAAAGAAAGACACGGGTTCCAAAAAGAAATGTTTTTACACCATAGAAGTTACGAAGTAAGCTGCTATTAGTTCAACAGATTGTACACCACTCTTTAAAGTCAATCCAAGACATACCCTAGAGAATGACAATCCTAGAACACCTCCACTAAAACCTAGTAAATTCCATGAATACACCAATGAATTTCGTACTTTGGTCTGGACAATCTTTTTTCCATCCCTTGTTCTCATTATGTTTTGGGACAGAAACAAGCAGTTATAATGGTGGTTTCAAGGTAACATCTGTGGAGTAATACACTCTGTTTTCGAATAAAATCAAACTAAACCATCATCAGTGCATACCCCTTTCCAGTAGAGTAAACTCCAATCAATGACATTTTAGGAAAGGTCGCTAGTTTGGTATTAAAAGAATCGGAGGAAAGTAGGATGAGTAACAGTATGATTTAAGTTTTAAATTCACAGTTTACTTAGAATGCTGAGTTTTATCTTAAGAAATTAGTTCATTTCCAGAATCATTTAAGTTCTTACTCACGTTCTATAAGACTGACACGCAATTATGCATAAAGAACCAAACCTGATGAGTGAACCTGCGATCTGGGCTTCCAAATATCCGTGCTAAGCCAAAATCTGCAAGTTTCAGCTGTCCATTAGGTCCTATCAACAAATTATTTGGTTTCATATCCCTGCAAATACATGAGCAAACTTGTCAGCTCAGAACTAAGGCCAAGTAACAACTTTGTAATGACAAAATCATACATAACTCACCTATGCAATACCCATTTTTTGTGACAATGAGCAAGACCTTTTAACGTCATTTGAAGGTATGATTTTATATCACCCGGTGAAAGGAAAATATTTCTGTCTCTTATGACAGCTTCTAGGTCTGTCTCCATGAATTCAAACACAAGATGCAAATTCTCTTTATGCGGGAAGGCATCAGTCAACTCAATGATGTTTGGATCTTTGAGTTCTTTAAGCAATTTTATTTCTCTAAGAGCTGTAAAATTTACCCCTTCTTTCTGCTTGCCAACCCGAATCTTCTTAATTGCAACCGTCTGTCCTGTCTGTCCATAAAATGAGTACATCTCTGTAAGCAACACAGGATAACAATAGTGCTAAACTACTGTCACCTTCATTATTGAATATATAACTTGGAATCCTACATCGCAGGTTCATGAGGACATGAGGACATGTCCACAACCATATCTCTAGAACACAGTCAACTAGTACCCCACCCCCTTAAAAAAATATATAACTTGGAATCCTACATCGCAAGTTATAACAAGAACAATGCACAACTTTACCAAATCCATTTTCAATAGTTTAAGAAACATGTGTGCGATACAGATGCAAGGATATGGGAAATTCTTAAAAACTCAAGATACGATGCAATGTTGATATGTTAACTAGAAATTATTAAAATGTAGACTATTTGAATAGACATTGATATTTTTGATTAATACAAAATACATAACCCCTTATCTATAGTTGATGATTACAATTCACTAGAGGTGTTTTTGAGAGTTTTGAGGGAATGGAGAGATAGGGGAGAGCTTGTGCCTAATAATTTATTAGTAATTTGGAGAAAAACTATCCTTCAAACGCCTCTCCTAGTTCATTTCATGAGCTCTCCCAAAACCCTCAAAATTTTGGTGAACTTAAAATAATCACTCCCTCCCTTTTCCCTGCCGTTAACCTCGCAAATACACCCTACAGATATGGTGATCATAATAGAAAAACATGGACACAAAATTTTCCATTATCCATATCAAGATATATCATTTCTCTTATAAACATGTTGTGACATATTTTTCTCCAATCAATGTTAGGATGTTGCACAAGGCACCATGAGTCCTATTCAAAAGGCATATCGAGTCCTCACGCTACAATTGCCTACTAGGCTACTACATATTTATTGTCCAATATCAACAGTATCATGTCCATCTTGTCCTATCATATTTATTGTACAAGTCAAAGCAAATTTTCTGAGCTGTACTTAAAACAAGTCAAAGTGTATACCAATCAACTAGCCAATAATTTTTCAAAAAATAATGAGGATACCCATGGTTACATATCTAGATGAATCTTCGCTAATCGGCACACTGTTTTGCATTGCCAATTTTGAGGTACATATGCTTCACAGATATTCCATTTCCATATCAGTATCACTACAGCGCTATATAACACAAACACTTGCAGTTGAAGACATGCCCGGTGTTCGACACATATCATGTCGGACACCGACACTTTAATTACTTGTATTTTTCAAATTAAAACTAGTGTTTATGTGTCCTGTGTCCATGTCTCTGCTTCATACCTACAGGGTTCAATAAGATGTATCTTCCTCTTATTTACAGATTTCTTTATCCTTGTCTTACTATATAACATGTTCAAACTTCTTTTACAACATCCAAATACAAAATTCTCACAACCCAGAAAAAAATTCTAGCAAATTTTTTTTTCCCACTAAGAAAAGAAGTCGTCATAATTTTGTTCATAATTAGAATACAAAATAAAAAACACTGAACAAGTTAACAGTACAAGAAGAAAAAAAGAAGTTACCTGGGTATCAATGGCTTTGTAAACAACACCATAGGTACCTTCACCAAGAACCTCACGCTTAAGATACCTATCAGCTACTTTCTTAGACAAATCTAATTCTGTCATTTTTTTTCCTCTCAAAAATTGGTCGTGTAAATCTTGTTGAACTATGAATTGAAGCTGAAGAATTCGGTAATTCAGCTACGAAAATCGATAAATTACAAGTGGGTCATTTGGAATCGATTAGGGTTTTGAAGGGGGGTGGTAATTTGGTTGAAATTGAGCTGTGAATTTGGGAATTCGTTAGTGGATCTTGGTGGAGCTGATTAGGTTTTTGAAAAAAGATGGTTCTTTTGTTCTCTCTCACAGTTGGTAAGTAGAGAGAGAGAGAGAGAGAGAGAGAGAGAGAGAGAGAGAGAGAGAGAAGAGAGGAATGCGCGTAGCTGAAACCTTGAAACGGAGAAGGAGAAAGAGAAAGAGAGAGCGTATGAGAGAGAGAGGAGAGAGAAGCAACGGCTAGAAGCTTTTGATACAATTAATAAAAGGGGTGTTTACTCTTTAATTAATTTTGGTTATCAAAAACAAAGAGCAAAATAGCAAAGGTGGGTTTTATTTTAACTTTTATATATTAATTAATATAATCTATCTAATCTAATCTAATATGTATTTATACAACTTCACCACCTATGAAATTACCAATTAAGACATTTACAAAAATTGACACTTCACAAAATTGAGGACAAAATTGTAACTTAACCACTAAAAGACAAAAAAGACAAAATATGACACAACTTTATGCTTTTTACTTTTATGTTTTTACCTCTCTCTCCCCTTTTTACTTTTTCTTTATTTCTTTCTTTAACATTTCTCTCTCTCCTAATGTCTCGTCTCAACTCTCTCTTTTTCCCTTCTTTTTCTTTATTTTTTCTATCCTCTCTCTATTTACTCTCTTCTTTCCCCTTTGTTATTTCTTTCCTCTTTTATTTTTATTTTTCTCCATCTATTTTTTCTTGGAAAATATTTTTTTCAAATTAATTTTTATGGGTTTTTTAATACATATTTAAATTCTTTAATTTTTTCCTCATTTCATTAAAACACTCAACATTA
The DNA here is from genome assembly GCA_963573325.1 of Astragalus glycyphyllos. Classification (NCBI taxonomy): domain Eukaryota; kingdom Viridiplantae; phylum Streptophyta; class Magnoliopsida; order Fabales; family Fabaceae; genus Astragalus; species Astragalus glycyphyllos. Next base: position 3,432,691 of record OY754313.1, on the reverse strand, counting down.
AAATCTATAGTTTATGAATATCTACTTTTTGTTTTTGTTTCTCGACAGTTAACAAATTTGCTATAATATTTTTGTTTTATGACTTTTGATATTTTGTTTTATGACTTTTAATAATCTCTTAGGAGTCTTGGCAAGAAAATGCTAGTTGTTGTCAAATTAATTATTTTTATATATTTTGTTTTTGATTTTCATCGGAGAAGCGTTAGATGTTATTGTTAAATTTCCGTATTTTTCATTCCCGATGGCGAAACATTACACGTCAAAATACAAATACTTTATATTTTATTTCCACAACTGTCTTTAATTTTTATAAATGATATCTAATTTCGTATTATGACTCCATAACTATCTTTACGATTATCATATGAATGTGTCTTGACAACATGTTCTTAGCTCTAACTTCTATTCCCACAACTAGAATCTCTATATTTTCCATTGCTATTTTTTTTGCCGTTAGAAGTATATTTTCATTACTCTTGATTTCTTACGCAGAATTCATACTTTCTTTGGAATTAATTTTTATGGTTTTTTACACAAAACTTAGATTTACTATTTTGTCGAATAAGAGAAAAAGAGGAATTTAGATTTACTCAAAATCTATTATTCAAAAATAAGGGTCTTTTTATACTAATTCTTTTTTTATATTTTTGTATTAACAATATCTATTTTTTATAAATAAGTATTTAGCTTTTAAGTCTAGATTAAGAAGCATTATCAGTTCTCTGTATGATTTTATCATCACAAGCAATTTCAAATAAATGGACTTTTACAATCTATTTAATAAAAAAACCTAATACCAAAATCTCTATTTTACATGTTTATACTTTTTCCTTTACCACATCACCATATTATACGTTGTTCAAATACAAATATTTTATATCTTATTTTCACAGATGTCTTTATTTTTTATAAATGATTATTTTACTTTTGAGTCTTGACGGGAAACAACTTATACGATTGGTCTTTTGCAACAATTAATAAAGATATCTTCCTAATTTTTCAAATCGTTATTTAAGTTTTTCGCTCAAAACTTTTAAGCTTCAAAATTGTAACTATTTACTTATTCGTCAAACTACCAAAAATATAAGTACCCATGTGTCGATTAGGGGGGTGACGGGGAGCGACGATGGGGGGCGACAAAGAGGGGCGGCTACAGGGAGCAATGATCACAGTTCTTGCGACGTCGTTGGATTCACTTTATACACATCTTCTTCCTCTCTCATTTGCATATTCCTTTATCTTATCTTTATCTCATTTTTTTTCCTTCTTCTAATTTTTACTCTATTTTTTAACTTTGAAGAAGGCACTAACTATTTTAACTTTCTCCAACTTAAACTTTTTAGGGCGTAGTGATAGCTACGGGGCGGCCACGGGGGATGAGGCAATTGCGGTGGTTACAATGTCGCTATATTTACTTTTTTGGTTCGGACCATTGTTGCTACACACGGAGTGTCCTAACGCTTTCAATTAAAGACTAATATCCGCTCATGCTTAGGATCAAATTTCGCACTGGCCAACACCGAGTTTGTCCACTGTGGGTTCTTTTCTCTCCTCTACCTATTCTTTCATCTTATTTTCATCTCGCTTTTTTTCTCTAATTTTTACTCCATTTTTAAGATTTGAAGACGATATAGACTTTTTTTTAAACTTTTTGCAACACGTTTTTTTATACACTTTGAAATATATTTTTTTTCATCACCTTATGCCTTTTTCTTTTATCACATTTTACAATTTTCATGGTATTTATGGATTCATAGCAGATTATAATAAATACAGTATCACCCGTGCGAATGCACGGGTAAATCACTAGTTAATAATTATAATTAATATTAATATTAATATTAATTGATCTATTCTCCGTAATGCTGTTTTGTGTTTTTGATTGGTGAGTTTAGTGTTTGTTGATAGTGGAAAGAGTGTGGTCCATGAACAGGAATCTACATAAAAAAATAAATATAATTTGGATTATCTAAAAATGAGAAATATAGAATTGCACTCATTTTTTAGTGGGGGACGTTGGTTCCCGAGTTCGAACCTGAGTGCAAGCTGCGGTAATGTATGTGCGGTACTGTTTATTTGTCATTTCATGTAAATAATAAAAAAACACTCACTTTTTTTTGTACAAAATCATATTCTTATGAATACATTTTGTTGTATTTGTTGAAATTTATATAGATCCCAACAAATTTACACGAAACTCACATGGTTTAGTGGGATTCATTTGAAATTTAAACAATAAAAGTGTGTTAAGAAATGAATGTTAAAGAGTTCTAGCGACACACCGCTAGCGAGAGAATACTTTATACACTAGCTAACCAATAATAAAATAATATCTTAAGAAAAATAAATAGTCAAATAATAACAACTATGTATAGTATATATTTTGTCAAAAAAAAGTATAGTCTATATACAATTTTTAAATTAAATTTTTTTAGAATCATAAGAAAATTACAGAGAATACTTTACACACTAGTATAAATAGGTACTAGTAGTATGCGACCAAAAATATTTATTATTACTAATTTGAATCATATGACAATATTTTAATTTATTAAAAATTGAAATAGTGGACCTTGAAAGTAGCGGTGAGTAAGAGACGGGTTACCTTGTCTCATACCTGGCCTTAAATTTTTATAAGGTCATTTTTTAGACTCTAACTCGTCCTTAGACCCGAACAAACCTAATGTTCTTACAGTCATAGTAAGACCGGGTCTATTTAGGATGAGACCGGGTTGATCCGGGGGACAATTGAAACAAAATCGTAAGGTAATCACTCAAGTATGACGAAAAGTTAGAAGTGATAAATTGTTTTTTTTAGTATTTGATCATGTATTCAAACTCTAAACATGACTTTTACAATATTACTTTACAACAATGTTACTACTTAAACTAACATAGATTTCAAATTAAATATTTTATTTATAGAAATCTTATTTTCAATGTAATAGAGTTAAAAACTATGGTGAGGAGTGAGTAAGGGACGGGTTGTACCTAACTCTAACCCGTCCCTAAATTTTGGTCGGGCCAACTCTTTAGATCCTAACCCGTCCTTAGACACGAACAAACCCGATATTTTGCGGGTTAAATGGGACGAGGACGGGACGGGTCTTAGGGTTGGGACGGGTCTTGCTCACCCCTACTTGAAAGCAATGCTCGCAAAAATATTTTATTAAAAATTGAAATGGTAGACTTTGGAAGCAATGAATGGGTAACCGGATATTAACACACTTACTTTTAGGATCTGTTTGAGGTGTTTGAGGTATGAAACAAGATATGATAAGTCTATTATATTCTGTGTAAGTTTAAAATTTGTTATGCTAGCAGGATATTATAACTTAACTATGTGACTTAACATATTTTATCTTTTAGTAAAAAAATTATCCTGAGTTTGAACTAAGATAAAAACTAGTAGAATAGGATAATAAAATAATTTATTCGTTTACCTTTTCAAAATATATTTTGAATTATATAAATATGAATCTAATAAAAAATGAATTCATATTATAAAAACAAAAATAAAATTTAATGTTAAATTAAAAATTAAAAAAATCAGTACTTAATTTTAAAAAATGTATGATTTTGTGATAAGGGTAATTTTTTCTTTTACATAATCTAAATATTTGAAATTTGAAATTAGTATTAAAATCTATTGTAAAAATAGGTGAGACCCTCTCCCTCCCATTTTTCTTGTTGATGATGTACTTTTTTTTGCCAAAGCATCAACATCTCAAGCCACTCTAATAGCATCAACTCCCAACTATTCCATGAACCATGGATGCTGAGGAAGAAAAGAGAGACAAAAAGTTTTAAAAATATATCTATATATAGCAATGATTGATATCATACATAACATTCCTAATTCTTAAGTCACACTTTTTAATAATTCTACAAAAAGCAACTAATCATTGCCTTACAAGTGATGATACTTGCACAATTATTGTATCAATAATAGTAATAAATCTGCAATCTCTAATGTCTCCTATTAAACTTTCTCTTAAAATTCTATTGTATCCCTCTTATGAGACATGAATGCAAGACTATGCAAACATCATAACTTGTTAATATCACCTTACATCAATACTTTCTTACTTTACAAGTTTAATATCTGGATTTCTAATGGTTTTTAGCCACACATCAGCCAAGATTCTTGATGAAATGCTCCACAAAATATCTTGTCCTTTTGCATATATTACTTGTTTTCCTTTCTTCCCTCCTTTTCCCAATCCATATTCAATCAACCATTGCATTGCAGTTAACCTTTGCTTTTCAGTTTCCCAAACATTCTTCTTTGTAGTTCCACTTCTTACCTTAAAGCCTCCAACATACATGCTATTTACTTTGAACTTTTTCTCCTCATCATCATCATCATCATCATAGTTTTCATTATTACCCTTTGTATCCACACTTGTTGCATGTACTAGTACCATCATAGGACCTCCAACTCCTTCAAATCTCCTTATTGGATCTCTCAATTGAACAACAAACATCATTGTTATATTCTCTGTAGCAGGGTGCTGCCTTGGATTTGCAGCAGTAGCAGGGTGCTGCCTTGGATTTGCAGCAGTAGCAGTGGGTTGAATTAGTGTTTGGGCAGGTGTTTGACTTGTGGAAGCATTTTGGGACTGTGATTGACTTGTGGGAGGTGGTTGTGCTTTGCATGAAGCCCTGTTATGGCCAAATTGCTTGCACTTACTACACTTATTTTGTAAGCCCTTCCTGCCAAGTTTTTGGGAATCAGTTGTCTTCTCATCTGCATCTTTTCTTATTGATCTTTTTGGTCTACCTGGAGGTCTTCTCAATGGTGGAGGTAGTATCTCAGGATATGGAGTGTATTCCCACAGATTCTCTCCATCTGTAAATTTACCAAAATGCCCACACTTATGTATTTGTAACTTTATCAAATTAAAAGCTGCATTGAATTCAACAATTCCACTCACAGAATTAACAAACAAATTCAACAGTTAGAGTCTCAGTCAAAGAATAATAGAATACATGTTGGGACCACAAAAATCTAACCCCACATGGAAATCGTACCCCACATAAACCCATAACCCCAAATAAAGCCAGAACCCCACATAAAACCATACAAATCAGACAAACAAACATCAAGACCCCACCAATACCCCACCTTTCAACACATCCAACAGACAAACCCTAATAAAAAAGGAACTCAACGAAAATTTCACCAAAACTCGAATTAATAAGAGATGAAGGCTTACCTTTTGATGTTATCCAAACCAGAAGCTTCGATTTGACGAAATCAACCAACGAACGAAAACGTAGTCACTGTAGTAAACGAACGAACCAGAAATTGAGAGAAATAAACCGTAGTCGTAGACTCTGTAGGTTTCTCGCTTCTGGTTTCGCTGCTTCTCGCTTCTGGTCTTCCTCGTCCTCAAACGAACCAGAGATTGAGAGAAAGAAACCCTAGGTTTCTCGCTTCTGGTTTCGCTGCTTCTGCTTCTCACTTTCGCATTTCATTTCTTTTTTTGGGAGAAAATGAAGTTTCTTGAGTGAGAGAGAAATGAAGAAGGAAAACAATGACCCCTAATCTCATTAACCTACGTGGCATTCCTAGTGACTAGTCTAATAGACACGTCAGCCACTGTTAAACGGAGTTAACCAAAAAACGTTAAATGGGACTACGTTGTTGTCTTTTTAAAAGTTAAGGGACTAAGTCGTTACAAAAAAAAGTTAAGGGACTGATTTGATACCAAAAAATAAGTTAAGGGACCTCGGGAGTAGTTTTGCCCCCAATTATTGTATCAATAATAGTAATAAATCTGCAATCTCTAATGTCTCCTATTAAACTTTCTCTTAAAATTCTATTGTATCCCTCTTATGAGACATGAATGCAAGACTATGCAAACATCATAACTTGTTAATATCACCTTACATCAATACTTTCTTACTTTACAAGTTTAATATCTGGATTTCTAGTGGTTTTTAGCCACACATCAGCCAAGATTCTTGATGAAATGCTCCACAAAATATCTTGTCCTTTTGCATATATTACTTGTTTTCCTTTCTTCCGTCCTTTTCCCAATCCATATTCAATCAACCATTGCATTGCAGTTAACCTTTGCTTTTCAGTTTCCCAAACATTCTTCTTTGTAGTTCCACTTCTTACCTTAAAGCCTCCAACATACATGCTATTTACTTTGAACTTTTTCTCCTCATCATCATCATCATCATAGTTTTCATTATTACCCTTTGTATCCACACTTGTTGCATGTACTAGTACCATCATAGGACCTCCAACTCCTTCAAATCTCCTTATTGGATCTCTCAATTGAACAACAAACATCATTGTTATATTCTCTGTAGCACTGTCACTTCCGGTTGAAGACGTGTCTGGTGTCTGTGTCTGTGATGGTGCTTCATAGCTTTGGTCTCTAATCCAATCTTCAAGTGAAATAGCTGAACTCAATAGATCTTCTTTATCTTTGTTCAATTCATTTGTGCTTGAAACATCAAATGGAGCTTCTTCTTCAGCCATACCAGCTTGAATTTTCAATGCTTCAATAGCCATGAACTCAATCTTCTGCAGTGTAAAAGCTAGAATTTTCTCTGCTGTTAATAGACTTTCATCAACATTCCAAAGTCCTGTTGAAATTCTCTTTTCTCTTCCTAAACTCATTGCATTCGCCATTTCTTTTAAGGCGGAAACTATACGAGCCGCGCTTGAACTAGCTCCTTCTTTTTTCCTACCTTGTATGATAGCAGAAGCAATTCCTTCAAAAGCAATTTGTTCTGCTGTTTTACCTATCAACTCATCTATTGGCATTAAAGAGAAAATTTGAGTAGTGAGTTCATCAAGACCAATACTAGCTAAACTTTGAAATAACTCTAAACCTTTCAAAGAATCTTTTGATGTCAAAACAAAAGGCTTTGAAATCTGCATTGCTAGCTTTGGTGTCTCATTTCTAGCTACAACATTATCTAAAGGGTTCATTGATGCTAAGTAGCCTCCTTCTTTTGTTTGAATCACACAACCTAAACCTTTTCCAAGATCAGGAAGATATACTTTTGATTCTGAACTTGAAGAACAATTCTCATTCTCATGTTCTTCAAGTTGTAAAGCTGGACTTTCTGATTGGTTTGTGTTATATCTTCTTGTTGATGATGATTCTTGATCTTCTAGCATTTGAAGAAACTCTCTTGTTAAGTTTTCTTCATCAGCATCTAATCTTTGTGATTCTGTGTCAAAATCTTTCATGAAATTATTATTTTGTTCTCCCATCATGGATTCAAGAGCTTTTATTTGCTTAGCAAGTGAATCTAGCTCAGTTAATCTAGCTAAGTGTAATTGAGCATGCACTATTTCTTTCACAACTTCACTTGAAGCTGATTTTACATCTATAGATTTCTCAGATCCTTCTACTTCATGTTCTTTCTCAACTCCTTTTTCAATAACCTCAAAATCAGGAAGATCAAAATCTTCCACCTTTTCTTTTCCATCATAAAGTTTCTGAGTAGATAAAGAGGATTCATGAACTGAATTTGTATCATCAAGATTCAAATAATCCATACCTTGAATATCTTCTGTTGATCTTAACATTGAAGGAGTCCAAGCATCATTTCTACTTGTGATTTTAGGAGTAGCCATGCTGAAAGATTGCTTGGATTGTCTTCTAGCAAATGAAGATGTGAGATTTCTGAATCTACTACTAGACTTCAAGTTCAAATTATTATCTTCTTGATTATATATCTCAACTCCTCCATTTTTCTCAATGACTTGGAAGCCAAGTTTCACAAGCAATTCTCCTCCTTTAGCTTTTCCTGATAAGCTAAAACTTCTCTCCCATTGCTTAACTCTTGCACCATCCTTGCTTTTCTCAATGGATTCTTGAATCAACTGGCTTAAATCCACTGAGTTTCTTCCAAAATTAAGCTCTTTTGCATCAACTGCAAAAAGGTATATCCAAAATGGTCTTGGCTCAAATTTAAGCTGTTTTCCTTGGTTGCAATAAATATGACACCTTATGAAAAGTGTTTCTTCAAAATCTGCAGCTCCTTGAAAAACTCTTGATGGCATTGTTTGAACAGAACCATCTTTTGTTTCTTTCTTTCTAACACAAACAGAAAGTCTTAGTCCATTCATTGATGAAGGAAGTGATTGAGCTGTGACAACTTCAACAGAAAACAAACAACTAAGTTTCTGTTTACCAACATGAGAAAGAGCTCTTATAGGTTTCCAATTCCAAATTCCTTTTTTGTCAGCTGAATTTGTTGTCTCATCAAACTTTTTGGTGTCTGTAGAGGGTGCCTTTTCCTTGGAATCTTCATGTTTTGTCTCTGATATCCATCGAGACAACGACATTCGACGCGATCGATGTTTGTTGCTGTTTTTGTTGTTGTCTAATTTAGCACTGTCATTGTCATCTTGTGATAATGGGACAAAAGGTGCTGAGGTTCTTGGTAAAACTAGAGAAGCTGTTCTTCTAGCTGTTGTGTGTGATTGGTAAAGGGATTCACTTAGTGCCTCTAGTTCTTCAAGGAGCTTAGCATTTGAATTTCTCTTGGTTGAGTTATCAGCTGCCATCATCACTAGCTCTGAAGCACCGATACAGACACAGATATAGACACAGACACGAACAGCAGACACGACAAGTGAATGATAAAGTTGTTTTGTAGCAGAAAATGGTGATAATGATGATGTAACAAAAGAGAGAAGAGAGAAGGGTGGTTTTTTGGGATAAGGAAGAAGATAAAGATGCAAATATATGCTTTTTGAAGATGGGCTAAAATTGAAGGCTTGAGGTGGAAGGACTATAATGGTATATTAATGAGGATGAAAATGTGAAGTTGCTGGTTGTTTCTGAACCAAGAAAATCTGATGAAGTGTATTTGTGGTGCATAAAACATCTACGGTGGTTGCATTGCATTACATTGTTGCCTTGATGACCAAGACAAAATTTAAAGCAAAGTGGTCCCACTGAATTTAATGTTTGTTTTCTTGTTAGGTACAAAAAATGGTGACTTCTACATGCAAAATTAGGAGAATAGTAGTCGGTCAAAATTTAAAGTAATGGAAAATTCTTAAATCTATCTATTTATTTATGCTTAATTACAGTTTTGGTCCCTCTATTATGTTCTATTTACGATTTTAGTTCCCAAACTTTTTTTCACAAAGGCTCATTATCCTACGTGGATGACATGCAGGACTGCCAAGTTAAAATAAAAAATGTTACGATTAGGGTTCTTGGAGAAACTTGGATGAGTCTCGAAAAAATAATTGTTTTTCCTAATTTAAAGAAAAATAATAATATTTTTTATTTTAAAATTCATCATAACAATCCTGTGTGTCATCCACATAGGATTGATGAGCCCCAAATCAACAAAATGTTTAACCAAATCATGGAGGGGCGTTGATTTTAGAAATTGAAAATATGTGGGACTAAATTCATGAAAAAAAAAGAAGTTTAGAGATTAAAACAAAATCGTGAATTGGTCATAATAGGGGGACCAAAACTATAATAATAGCCTTTTATTTATATGTTGATGGGGATTATTTTTTGGATTTAATTTATATGTAATTTACACTAGCAACCAATTATTGATAGTCATGTCATTAAAAATGTTAACTCTTTTGAACGGCTAAAAAGTGTCATTCATTTTTTCACGTTTTCCCTCCCTTTGAAAAGATAATCTTCTTTGAAGCACTGTTGGACACTAATTGTGGACACAATTCTCTCGAGAATTTAAACATTGGTTCGTCACGTTGTGAAAGATTAACTCTTGTATTAGACTCAATCCTAATTTTAATATTTTTTGAAAAGAGAGATGTATACAAAAATTTCATACAAATGGTCATGTAAAATGGGAGATATTGTCGACATACATGAGATAAAATAGAAAAGAGATCTCCTTTGAGATTGTTTGGTTGCATGGAGAAAAGGTAAAATGATTGCAATTAGTCAAATAGAATGGACTTGTTGGATTATGTAGCTCTCAATAATTGCTTGGCTATGCTTTCACCAAGTATGCTAGTAGAACAATAGTACAATTTGTTGGATTGTTGGATTATGTAGCTCTTCAATGTTCCAACAAGAGCATACGTGTACAAAGACCATACTCACAAATGTATGTTGTTTTTCTTCTTCTTTTTGTCTTCTTTAGTGGCATAAAAATAAGGTTTGAAAAAAAGGTGAAGTAATAATAAGAGAAAGAAAAATAGGCCCACCAATAAAATGAAGATTTGAGCACAAAAGAATAAAAGTAATGTATCTATAAGGAAAAAGCTTCTATGAATTCTGTTGGCCACGTTTCAACGTCACATTATTTCCACATTGAATGTTAGAACTAATTATATTTAAATTAATTTCATTTTCAAAATAAAAATCTAATATAATAAACTATTTGAATTTGTTTAAATATAAAAAAAATTGACAAAAGTTTAAACATAAATATAAATATATGAATGCAATAATTAAAATTTTAATTGTGATTGTTGATAATATAAGTTAACAAAATTAAATTGCATCGGCTAATTATACACTAGTTTCAATATAAATGATGGTAGTAGAAGAGTTTCTTTCTTCATTTTCTGTCATTAAGAAACAAAATTGAAGTTTCTAAAATGTGAAACACATGAAAGAGAAGGCAACCACTTGGGAGTTAGGAGGAGGACCTCAATTTTTATTTTTATTTTCATGCATATATTTTGGAAATCTAAATGCTCACTTTTTATTGCTTTTGGACGTGATTCTTTCTACCTTGACACATTTTTTTGCTTTTGGATTAGATTTTATGACAATTTCCCAAACAAATTTATTTCTTTTTGATGGAATACCAATTAAATCTATGATTCTTTACTCGCAAAAAAAAATTAAATTACAAGCTCAAAAAATAATGGAAAAAAAAAATAAAAGTGCTTTTGAAAATTGAGATACATAAGTTAGTTTAAACCTACACCGGAAGCTATTATTTTAAAAACTCATAGTCTATATAAGTTGAGTAGAAGAAATACAAGAAGCAACAACCATTACTAGAAGTATCCATTTCCTACATGGAAATCTATTTTTTTTGTTTCTAAGTGCTTATTTGTACCAGCGACGAGATATTCGCGTCAACCCATAATTGTGGCTAAATTCCATGCTAACCGAGAAGCTAGCATTTAGAGCTTCAATTTGGTCAATGGGACTATCATATCATGTGATTGATGTGCAACACCTATTTAAGTGTATTTCATCTCCTATCATAAATATATATCCAAAAACAAATATTACCTCTGATCCACCTTATAAGAGACACGACAATTTTTAGTACATTGAATAATTAATGTATGTGGTCCATTATTCAAAGTACGAAAACCTACATTATCTCTTATAAAGGAGACCAAAAGTAGTATTCAATAAGAAAAAGGCCTGATTTTCTTACATAAATAGCAAAATCAATAATAAAAAGTTATCTTGTGTGCAAACAAATCATTTTAATGAAATTTTTTTGAGTAAATTTAATATAAACCTACCGTACTCGCGAGTACTTGTGAATATATATTATTCATATTATTCGCAAAAAAATCTATTTAAGAGTGCGCGTGCCAGAATAAGGCAAATACACTTGCATTTTCACCCGACAAAGCAAGTAAGAAAAACTAGTACTCGTATCTACCCCGCCCATTGACATCCTCCTTATGCACTATACTCATTTTTAAACCAGTAGATGGTATTGTCTCAGCAAATCTATACCCCATCTTACTGGATTATTCTCTGTTCATCTTCGTCAAACAACTATCATATATATATATATATATATATATATGAACAAAGGAGGGCAAAACCAACTTTCAAAAGAAATCACATACCTATCAAATTAAATATGCTATGCACTATAGGAGATTTGTTTAATTGCAGTCAAGAGGAAAATAAGTTTAAAAGACAAATTAGTCATATCAGATTCCAGAGCTAAGTTTTGATCCAAATTGGTTGGATCACTCCAAACCAAACATTTCAACTATGACTCAATGCGGCTAATCCATGTCTATGCAGGAATTATGTTCTGTCCATATAAATATCTGTCGAAATATAAGCATAAACGCATAATAACTGAATTGCCCAAAAATAAGAAACGAAAAATGAAAATTTTAGTGGGATGATAGTGGACTGGCTAATGATAAAAGAGTAAAATGATTTTCAAACATTAAAATGGAACAACTTATGCAACAACAATTTAAGTGGTTAACGCAGTTCAAATACGAATCACGTTTAATAGCTGGTTAATTGATATACTAGGTGCTGAAACTCATCAATGTAACTTCATTAACACCTTATACACGATTTTCAGGTGTTCAAGTACACATGTATATTTGACACCTGAAATTTGTGGTTAATCATGTTATAAGGCTAGCCTACTAGTGACCCGTGAAAAACCAGAGGCTCGCTGTAAAAGATGAATCCCTAAGCATAAAGTAGTCACTTCCAACAGCACTGGAGTAGTCAGGCGTTTGAAAAACATAATTTATAAAAAGTACGATTACTGGAAAAAAAAAGTAAAATACGCCTTCTTTCATCCACGAAATTCCCTTGCTATTGACTCGTTAAAACGAATTTTCAAATAGAAAAGGTAAGAAAATCACAAATTATTTGGTCTAAAAATTTTTGTACTGCCCTAATAAATACTGAAAACCATACTAGAGAAACAGTGACATTTTTATTTCAAACATTTGTGCTCGAGTCAAATGTTCAAATTTATCGCATGCAAATAAAACCGGGGAAAGAAAAACATAAGCTGTGTAGAAAAGATAACAGACCATTAAAAATATGAACGAAATCATCAAGGGAATGCACTTTAAATATCCTTTACCTCAAGTAAAAATTGTTGTAAACTTAAAAAGCAGTAACTATTCTCACTGCAATTGTTTTTCCTGCAGAACAGTATATTGTGCTCTCAACATAATTGATAACATTCAGAAGGAAAAGAAAACATCATTTCTTAAATATTTACCTTGAGTCCGAAGAGTGAGTCTCCCAAAGTTGTGGAAACTCAGAGAACTTCTGAATGCATATGGAGTTGCTAACCTGTAAGAACATTTCCGGAACAAGATCAAACGAAGCTTAAGGATATTGAAAAAATAATAATAACAAACAACTAATCCATCAGCAACTAATTCCTCTCAATATGTTGGGAGGGGAGAACCATGCGAACCGGCAAAGCCGGGTATACACGTGACTAATCGGGTTTCCCGGCGTAGATTAGTCACTGGCAAAGCCGGTGGAAACTTCACACCAATAATACGGTAACAAAAAAAAAACTAATTCCTCTCAATCTGAAACTGAACAATCATGATCACATCCAAATTTACAAAGAAGCATGTACCTGAATTCGACACACAATGCGAGCACCATTCTTCACACAGAAAACTTTCTTTTTCATAGGTTCCCTTGTCTTTGGATCAATTTGATGCATTAGCTCAATAACCTCACAATCTTCAACTACTGAGTGGACGTGCAAAACAGCCTTATTATACCCAGCAGAAAAAGTTTCCTAATTTTATACAACAGACATATCCTATGCATAACCAACAAAGAATCTCCCTCACAAATACTGCCAGATTCGACTCTGCCCATGACAACAGTTCCCTTGTCATTGAATTTGTCAAGTATGGGCATCCTATGCAAATCAGAAATCCAACATTGTCAAAGTTGATTTTTTAAAACACAAACATAAACATATAGATGTGCCTGTACCTATATACCTATATACATACATATATAAGGAGTGTATCAAGTGAGAGTTGTTTTATATGGAGACTGTGAGAGGAACTAATTGTAGCCGTAGATTAAATCATTAATGGTGAAGATTAAAACAAAAAGTCATCTGACTTTGTTAAGTGACCATGTGATCACTTAACAACTTTTAATTATGACCATCCATGTATTGTTATACTGTCCAAATTTATGCTTCTCGCCCTCTCATATTAAAACTTATCTCGCTTGATACATACATATGTGTGTGTGTCTATGTGTGTGTTTGTGTGTCTTAAAGAGGGATAAGGAAACAACACAATGTTCAAACTTCAATCACACTACCTGAAAGACCTTTAGGATCTCGCAGAGGAACTTCAATGGTGTCAAGAGCTTCAAATAGGCAAGGACCACCCCACCATGGACAAATGCTTCTATCCACTTTTGTTTTCAGGTTTGCACCAATCAGCCCAGATATTGGTAAAAACCCGACATCTGGTTAATGAACATGAACATACTTAGTAAAATGGTTTCCCTTTCCAACCTACCAAATTGGTCAAGGACTCAAGCCTCATAAGTAAAATAAGAGATTATTTATCAGAATTTGATTCATAGAAGTTTTTCACGGACAGTTTTATACAAACTTTTCAGAAAGCCAAAACTAAAGACATGGCTTAAAGAACAGGTAGAAAAAAAATAACTTACTACTCTGGAAAACACTTTTTAGATTTATTGAATAGTTGATGTATCTGGTCTATAAAATGAACCTAAAAAGTGCTTTGTTGCTTATATATGAGTCCGGAGGGAGTATGTTTGACAACCTGAACACCCCAAATCTCAATCCTAATTACTTTCTAAGACCAATCAAGTTGTGTTCATTGCATGTTCTTAAGTTCAACATTGTCCTAAGAAACCCCTGTAAGCTTAATACCCATGTATTGTTGAGCAATCAGTCATACAAGCATACACCAAAAATAAGTTATATTACCCATATTAAGAACCATCACCCTTAAAAGCTAATGTTGTTAGGTGAAGGCTCTTGAAATACTTCACATCTACATTACAAATCACAAATTAAATAAAAGACAATGAGGAAAAATAAAGTTCCAGCATACCTTTCTTCACATTGTAACCAGATTGCTTTAGAAATGGTACCATCTTTGATTCAATTTCATCATACCTAGGAGATATCAGCATCAAGAAATCTCATTAAAATTGCAAATAAGCACAATGAAGGATCAGAGAGAATACCTTTCTTTCGACCACTTCACTGTAGGGTCATCCATTTTATTAACAACAACAAGCAGCTTAGACACACCCAGTGTTTTTGCAAGTTGAACATGTTCACGAGTTTGACCACCTCTCTCATATCCAGTTTCAAATTCTCCCTTTCGAGCGGATATTACCTAATTGATGCAGTATAGAGACACGTAGAAAAACATATATATTATCAAATGCTTGTCAAGAAGCCTCTATCAATGATCAAGATAGTTTCATCCATCATAGATCAACTTACCAACACTCCAATATCAGCTTGAGATGCACCACTAATCATGTTAGGGACATAACTCTTGTGCCCCTGTAGAAGGATAGTAATTTATAATACACATTAAATACAAGTTCTCACTAACAAAAGTTATAGCTCCATAAGTTGTTTTTCCATAAACTACCTTGACAAACTTATGAATATTGTATAGATACTTATTTATTTGCATAAGTTGTTTTGCATTAGCTCAAAATAAGCTCTATCCAAACAGGCCCTAGAAAGTAGATGCAAATACTCACAGGTGCATCCAAAATTGTAAACCTTGTTGTCTCTGTCTCAAAATTTGCCCTTCCAACTTCAACTGTCTTTCCCTGCAATCAACACAACTTTATCCTGATTAAACAAATACATAAATATATAATTAACAAGTAAAAAAGAAAACTACATCAAATGGAATGATATATTTAAATTTTATCAGCAAATTCTTACATACCTTGACTCTCTCTTCCTCATTTGTGTCCATTATATAAGCCATATACCTATAATTTGAGTTTCAAATCGTTAATTAGAATCAACCGATGTATTTTAGTATCAAGCATTCTTAGTAAGCAATATGATCCCTCAAACTGAAAAAGATGCAGTGTCAACAATCAAGAAAACCAGTAAACAAACTTACCAGCTTTCTCTACTTTTGTCTTTAGCTTCTTTCTCATATTTTTTGATTGTCCGTTCATCGACTTGACCACTGAGGTAAAGTATCTGGCCTCCTGTTGTAGACTTACCAGCATCTGGAACAAGAAGCAACTTAAGTAACTCCATTCAGTTTACAGTCAATACCTAAAATTCATGCAATACTACAGAACAATAAGTGGTAATACATAAAGTACTAACTCGACACAAATACTTAAAAATTTAAAACTCCTTTGCAACCTAAACAACCTACACTTCCTCACGCTCTAGATGTCTGGTTCTAGACGTGAGAGTGTGTCGAAATCCGTGTTATTCCACACACATTAGTCCACATTTCAGATGTCCAATCATAAGCATGAGGAGTCTGTAAAACTTGGACAGTCCTCACCTTACAAACCAGTTTTGTGGGGTTCAGTATAGCACTAAGACCAAATACTAAGATTGGTATCAAAGTATATCTGAGATTAGTGTTGTCAATCACGGATTGCGGAAAATAGCAGTTTGCTCAAATTCTGATATGTGATAACACTATAGCGCCAGTGTGCCACTATCACCGCTATTAGACGGTATTGATGGGCATATTGCGGATCGCCACAATAGCGGTTTGTTTTCTGCTATGCTGTAGTGTGGCAATAGCTGATATATGACAACACCGATCAAGAAAAAACCCAACACAACACAAACTGTTGAATTAATAAGTACCTATCAAGAAAAAAAGAACCTTAAGAACTCATCAACTTACCCACATGACCAATAAACACAACATTTAGGTGTCTTTTTGTATCCATCTCCTTGCTGCTACAACCTTCATCTGTACTAATAGATTCCTTAACTTGTCTTTCCATCATCTGGACTTACAACCCCATTATTGTCTTCTGCTATATCGCCATCAAAAATTGAATAACATGATTAAAAATGCAATCAAACCAATTATATATGTAGTAAAACAAATCATTAGGCCTTCTGTTTACCTGCTGACTCAAGCTGTAAAGAACGGATGTCCTCCTCGAGATCTACCACACGAAAAACAACAACGAAAGAAGGAAAAAACAATGACAAACATTTCCATCAACTCCTCCGAATCCCTCAAAATCTCAAAATAAAGTTATTTTTATTCAGTTAAGAAAAAGTATGAATTCTATTTCAACTTCACTTTTTCCTAAGAACAAATGAAAGTAAAAAAAAAAAGTAATAAATTAAACCATCATCCACCTCATTGAGGACATGCAATTTAGCACAATAGCACAGAAATTAAGAACATGGTTATTGGTTACTAGGTCATTCAAATGCTCTGCTGAGAAAGAGTCATTCTCTAGGTCTCTCTCATGAGTCATGCCTATCTTCTCAAAACTTGGCAAATACATTCAAATCATGAACAACATTAGGATACATAGTTGACTTATTTTGACATGGATTTTGGTTTATGTCTCCCTATGTTTTTGTTTCATTTTCTCTTTATTTAACAAATTTATGGTGCATAGGATCAGCTAATTTGCTTAAAACAAAAAAGAACCATGTATATCTAAGCAGAATGCAAATTAGTATTAATATTAAACATAACTGCTACTATTATTCTGTTTTTTTCCTTTTTCTTTTTCCACAAATTGAAGAAACCTAGCGAAAAGTGTGCAAGTTCGAACTCCACTAACTCAACAAGCTCATTGATTTTCACATATAAGGAAGCTTACTAACTATAATTAAAACAAATACGAAATTTTTGGTATAAACTGGGTATCTCTGTGCAACTGCAAAGACTAATCTCTCGAGTCGAGTAGGACACAATGGGCGGCAAAGCTCTCCCTCAAGAGATTTAACACCGTTGCATGCCCAAGGTTGGATTCGAATCAGGACATTGGTTAAAACAAATACGAGATTAAACTAACTATATCAAATATGTTAAACTGATATTGACCATTATAAAACCCTAAGCATAGTAACAAATTGAGAAAGATATTAATTTGAATTTAACGGTAACGAAGAAGATAAGAGAAGATTCAGAAAACGGAATTGAAGGTTACTTACCCATAGAATAGTTAACTGAAGAAGAAAAAGAGAGTGAAATTGTTGTGCTCAGGAACAAAGGGTTTAGCTGTGCAAGAGTTTGAGTTTAGATAAACAACAACTGCGTCTTTGTGTTTGTATACTCAGTGTTGTGCGCCAAAGATATATTATTACTGTCGTAGTAGTAACTTGCGCTCCAAGCAGCACAGGCTCCGGCCCGGCCGGTAGGGTTAGCTCCTGTCACGGATTTATTAGTGGCATACTTAATTTTAATTATGTTTATTTTGCATTATAGTTACTTAGTGTGGTTTAAGCATTTCGTTTTTTACTTTTTACTGTTCCCTATTTGCACAAGTGTGTCTTGCACATGTGAATTGTAACAGAATTCCACTTCCTTATAGTGAATGAATGCAACGTGATCAGCATCATCATTGCTATCACAACTGAATTTGATATTTTCTCTCTTTCTCTCTCTAAGCTTCATTTCATTCTCTGCTGTTGGTATATTCGAGAGTTGTTCTTGCTTAAATTCTCCATAGCTAGTGGTTGGTTTCTACTGGAAGTTGCTTCCCTAGAATCCAAAATTCCTGTTACAGTTGGTATCAAAGCACTATCCTGGTGCTTTGCTTGCTTCCTCTGTTACATTGGCTTCTGGAACTCGTTCAGCTACCACAATCGCCGAGCTTAACAAGAAGTATGATGACAAGCACGCTGAGCTCTCGGCGCAAATGTCACAGTTGTTTGTTGGAATGGAAGAGATGAGAGCACTGATGCGTGAACGCCGTCCATTGGAATCACCAGTTAACTCCGGCAGTGGTTCACGACACAGTGGTCGTGGAAACACGGAGACGAATCCCACTGGAAACCTTTATGCAACGAGAATTTCGAAGGTTGATTTCCCCAAGTTCGATGGAAAGGGTGTGAAGGTTGTACCGTTGTGACCAATTTCTCAGGCTAGATGAAACTCCACCGGAGAATAAGGTCCGGCTAGCTACGATTCATTTAGAAGGTCTCGCTCTCCAGTGGCCCTTGAATTACATTCGACTTAAGCATGACATTTATCCCTCTTGGGAGCAGTATGTGGTTGACGTCTCTGTTAGATTTGGGGAAGTTTATGAAGACCCCTTGTCTACGTTAATCCAAGTGAAGCAAACAGGGAAGGTGCAGGACTATATTGATGCTTTTGAGCTCGCCTTAACCCAGGTATCCATCATCCCCGAACACGCATTGAGCATTTTCCTTTCAGGCCTAGAACATAGCACCCAGATGCAAGTAAGAATGTTTAACCCTAGTTATATTGCCAATGCTGCTAATCTGGCTCGGTTGTATGAATCTTCTAGGGCTCCATTGTTAAAACCCCCACCTCATAAATTTACCTCAAACTCAAACTCATACAACAATTTCAACAAAAACACATCTCACCACTCCAAAACCCCTTACACTAACCCAAATTCACCACAATCCCCAAAACCAACATTAACTCAGAACCAAACAGCCAACCAAAACCCAAAATTCCCAAACACTAAACCTAAAAGACAATTCACACCTGCTCAGATGGATAAGAGGAAAGCTAAAGGGTTATGCATGTATTGTGAGGAGCCATTTACTCCAGGGCACCATTTGAAGCATAGGAAGGCTCAAATGTTTATGATGGAAGCTGAAAACAGTGATGATGAAGAGGAGAATGCAAGTGAAGCTAGTGCTGACACTACAAATTCTGAGAGCCCCACACTGTCTTCGAATGCACTATCAGGAACCCCTAATCACCAAACTATGAAGGTCGCGGGTATGTACATCAAAATACTCTTGCAAATTCTCATTGATAGTGGAAGCACTCATAACTTCCTCGATTTGGACACTGCTAAGAGGTTGGGTTGCAAACTTGAACCAATTAAACCTATGTCTGTTACTGCTGGAGGTGGCAATAAGATATATGCTAGGTATATTGTTAGAGGTTTTACCTGGCAATTACAGCAGTGTACATTCACTTGTGATGTATATGTACTTCCCATTGTTTGTTGTGACTTAATTTTGGGCATACAATGGCTAAAGTCTTTGGGGAAGATTGTTTGGGACTTTGCTAAGTTGCAAATGGAATAGAGTGTGAATGGCAGAAAATGCTTGTTGAGGAGTGCCAAGACACCTTCTAGCAAGCTGATCAACAATAAGAAATTCAACCAAGCACTTAATTCTAAAGCAGAGATTTGCTTCTTGTATTTAAATCAGGATACTCCTACCTTGTCTGTTCCCAAAGTACAGTTGTGTTCCCTTGAAGCAGAGAATACTGATCTACCAAACGAGTTACAGAGTTTGCTAGATGAATTTGAAGAAGTATTTGTTGAGCCTGCAAATTTACCTCCTAAGAGACCAGGATTGGATCATAAGATACCTCTCAAGGATGACATTGTTCCTTTTAATCTTAGACCCTATAGATACTCTATTGTTCAGAAGGATGCCGTGGACAAATTGGTTAATGATATGTTGGACCAGGGGATCATCAGACACAACAACAGTCCTTATGCCTCACCTGTTGTGCTAGTCAGAAAGAAGGATGGTTCTTGGCGTCTTTGTGTTGACTACAGGAGGCTAAACAATCACACTATAAAGGACGGGTATCCTATTCCTCTTATTGAAGATTTAATGGACAAATTGGGAAAAACTACATTGTTTTCTAAGCTTGATCTTAGGTCTGGTTTTAACCAATTAAGAATTGAGGAAGGTGAGGAATTTAAAACAGCTTTTAAAACTCATGGTGGACATTTTGAGTACTTGGTGATGCCTTTTGGCCTTACAAATGCTCCAGCATCTTTTCAAGCATTGATGAATTACATTTTTACTCCATTTCTCAGAAAATTTGTGATAGTATTCTTTGATGATATCTTGGTTTATAGTTCTACTCTTGAAGCCCATGTTGATCACTTGAGACAAGTGTTTGAGGTTGTCAGAAATCACCAGTTATTTCTAAGAAAAAACATGTGTCACTTTGCTACAACTAAGGTGGAGTACCTTGGTCATTTCATTTCTCGGGGACAGGTGTTCACTGATCCCTCTAAAATACAAGCTGTTAAGGATTGGCCTGTACCAACAAACTTGAAGCAATTAAGAGGTTTTCTTGGTTTATTAGGCTATTATAGGAGGTTTGTCAAGGACTATGGCAAGATTGTCAAGCCTCTCACTGATTTATTGAAAAAAGATAACTTTGATTGGAATGAACAGGCTAGTGTTTCTTTTAATTTGTTGAAAAACTCTCTTATATCCTCACCTGTTTTAGCACTTCCAGATTTCTCTAAAACTTTTATAGTTGAGACAGATGCCTCGGGTAAGGGTATTAGGGCTGTGTTAATGCAAGAACAACACCCCATTGCTTATATCAGCAAATCTCTGGGTCCAAGGCAGCAATCTATGTCAGTTTACGAGAGAGAACTACTTGCTATAGTGTATGCTGTGCAAAAATGGGGAGCGTATCTCACTCACAGGCCATTTATTATCAAGACAGATCAGAAGAGCATCAAATATCTTCTAGACCAGAAATTAAATACCCCTTTTCAACAAATGTGGATGGCCAAATTGATGGGTTTTGACTTTGAAATTCAATACAAAATTGGTTCCACAAATGTTGCTGCTGATGCTCTTTCCAGGCAACATAGTGCTGAGTTGCTGCCATTGTTTCTCAACAATGCTCATGAAGATCTTCTAACTCTTATTAAACAGTCTTAGGTGTCTGATTCCTCTTTGCAGGTGCTTATTGATGAATTAAAGAAAGATCCTTCCTCTCACCCAAAGTTCTCTTGGTTCAATGATGAACTTAGAAGGAAAGGCAAACTTCTTATTGGCAATGATTTTGAACTGAAGCACTTAATTCTCAAATGGTTGCATGATTCATTTGTTGGTGGACATTCTGGCAGAGATGTTACTGCTGCAAGGGTGAAATCTCTTTTTTATTGGAAGGGAATGAACAAAGAAATACAACAGTATATTCGATCTTGCGATGTCTGTCAGAGGAACAAGCCTGAGATGGTGAAATCTCCTGGTCTCCTTCAACCTCTGCCAATACCTCATAGAATTTGGGATGAAATCAGTCTGGACTTCATTGAAGGTCTTCCTTCTTCACATGGCAAGCAAGTGATTCTGGTTGTAGTGGACAGGTTGAGTAAGTATGCTCATTTCCTCACACTCTCTCATCCTTAGACTGCATTAGATGTTGCTCATCTATTCCTAGACAATGTCTTCAAACTACATGGTATGCCCAGCATTGTGGTCAGTGATAGAGACCCAATTTTCCTTAGTAATTTGTGGAATGAACTCTTCAAATTACAAGGAGTTTTGCTTAACAAGTCTACAGCATACCATCCACAAAGTGATAGCCAAACTGAAGTGGTGAACAAGTCCTTGGAGACCTATTTGAGATGCATGTGCATTGACAAGCCAACTAGTTGGTCAAAATGGATTTCTCTTGCAGAGTGGTGGTATAACACTCACTTCCATTCATCTATTCAAACAAGTTCATATGAGGTAGTTTATGGCCAGAGCCCTCCTATACACTTACCTTATCTACCAGGTGAATCTCCTAACCAAGAGGTAGATAGGACTCTCACTGCTAGGGAGTCAGTGATTAAACTACTGCAATTCCATCTTCTTCGTGCACAGAACAGAATGGCACAACATGCTAATAAGAAGAGATCTGAGAGACAGTTTAACATTGGTGATTATGTTTTTCTGAAACTCCAACCATACAGGCAGGTAACTGCTAGGCAACAAGCAGCACACAAACTCAATCCCAAGTATTTTGGTCCATTTAAAATTCTTGATAGGATTGGGAGTGTTGCCTATAAGCTAGAACTGCCATCCTCTGCTGAGATTCATGATGTATTTCATGTGTCACAACTGAAGCTGTGTTTGAACCCCTCTACTGCTTCTATCAAACCTCTGCCAGCTGGGTCTTCTCCTTCCACAAGGGTTCCTTTTGCTGTGCTTGAACGTAAGATGGTCAAAAGAGGAAATGTTGCTGCTACAAAAGTCTTAGTCCAATGGCTTGGTGAACCAAAAGAGGAGGCTACTTGGGAGTTTTATTACGATCTCCAACAGAAGTTCCCTGCTTTTCATCCTTGAGTTCAAGGATTGTTTAAGGGGAGGGTATTGTCACGGATTTATTAGTGGCATATTTATTAGTGGCATACTTAATTTTAATTTGGTTTATTTTGCATTATAGTTACTAAGTGTGGTTTAAGCATTTAGTTTTTTACTTTTTACTGTTACATTGCCCTATTTGCACAAGTGTGCCTTGCACATGTGAATTGTAACAGAATTCCACTTCCTTATAGTGAATGAATGCAACGTGATCAGCATCATCATTGCTATCACAACTGAATTTGATATTTTCTCTTTCTCTCTCTAAGCTTCATTTCATTCTCTGCTACTGGTATATTCGAGAGTTGTTCTTGCTTAAATTCTCCATAGCTAGTGGTTGGTTTCTACCGAGATAGTGCTTAAATATTGCCTAATTTGTGATTTTGGTGTAGCTCCATATTTGGCTTATTCTTGATATTATCAAAGGATTTCAAAACAATTGATACGAATTATCGATAGCATTGATATTATTAATAACACAAATCTCATTCATAATAAAATAATACAATAATTATATTCAAATATGATTCAAATTACAATCATTCCCATTTAATTTAGATGAATGCAAATCTGAATCAGAAAAGATTACAATCATCTATAATAATCATATTTTCGTTTACTTTTTTTATTGTAAAGTCCATATAAATATTTGAAAAACAAACAAATCTATCTATCTATATCTATACTATATACAATGAAGGTTTTAAAAGCACTCATTCCAAGTGTCGCTCAAACAAAAAAATCATGCAATCGTGCACGCAATTGTTCCGTCATCGTTTAAAAAAATTTATGTGTCTCATAAATACAATATATTTCCTGATTTGTGATGTTGGTGTAGGCTCCATATTTGGCCTTATTCTTGAACAAATTGAACGAGCGGGAAATCAGAGGATTTCAAAAACAAATCGTAAGCAATTGATACAATTATATGGCACTTTTTTTGGTGAAAGACATGGCCCACGGGCCAAGAGAGATCAATCCATTAGAATTGGACCAGCAGACCCATACCCATCAGCATACAACAAATTGTCTAAAAAGTTAGGCACAAAATCGCAAATTACACAACTGCCACTAATCATGTGGCTCTCTTTTGCCAAACGATTAGCAACCGTATTCAATTGCCTACCAATCAAATGCCACTGCAATTCAATTTCAGCTTCACCCACATCCAAATCGTTGTCAACGAGGTGAAGAAGAGGATGAGGTCTAGATCTACCACCAGAAAGAAGATCAATCGCCTCTAAGGAGTCTGATTCCATAATTATCTTCGTGATTCCTCTGTTCCAAGCTATGCAAATTCCATGGTAGGCTCCATATTTGGCTTATTCTTGACATTATCAGAGGATTTCAAAAACTAATCGTAAGCAATTGATACGAATTATCGATGGCATTGATATTATTAATAACACAAATCTCATTCATAATCAAATAATATCATCTAATTTGAATACAAAAATTATATTCAAATATGATTCAAATCACAATCATTCCCATTTGATTTAGATGAATGCAAATCTGAGTCAAAAAAAAGATTACAATTATCTACATTTAATATAATAATCCTATTTTCGTTTGCTTTTTTTTATTATAAAATCCATATAAATATTTGAAAAACAAGTAAATAACACCTTAACAATGGCTCAGAATTCAAAAACATTCTCCATGTTCCTAAAAAAATCGATCTTCTATCAATATTTTATTTTTTTTTAACAATCATCTTCTATCTATTGATGCTCCTCCCAATTTGTCTCGTTTTTCTTTTTTTTTTTTGAGTTATATTATTTTCCCCTATCTTAACTAATAATAAGGTATAGACACTATCACCGCTCTTATTTTATGGAGTTTTTTTTGGTTCGGACCATCGCTGACTACCCACGGAGTGTCTCAACGGTTTCCACGAAAGACTAACCTCCTCTCGTACTTAGGATTAAATTTCGCACTGACCGAATTTGTCTACTGGGAGAATCGAACCCGGGACTTCTTGAATACATCCCGGGACAAGTGGAGAGTTGAACCCCTGTCATGCTAGGTCAACCCCTTGGATTCAAGTGGAGAGTTGCACAACGACACTTCTTTTTTGACGCAATATTGCACATGACACTTAAATTCTATTTAAATGTATAATTAAATTCTATTCTAAATGCATTAACCTATATTAAATTGGTCATACTTAAAAGAGAAAAATGAAGAGTTACACTAATCATTAGGCAAATTATTATATATTTTTATTTTTTATTTTTTATTTTGAGAATTATATATATATAGAAAAGTTAATTGCAATTGAAATATAAATAACGTATTCAACAATTAACACAATTACTTAAAGAAATTAATTTTAGTTTAGCATTAGCTTTTAAATTTTCCACAATTTGAAAATTAATCATTATAAAAATTAAGATGCATTTTTTACTAAAAAAAGATAAAATAACTTCTAGCAATGCAACTAACACCATTGACCCAGTGGCTTAATTTACCCTAGGGCATGGAGGGTCAACCCGGTATTCCCGGGTTCGATTCTCGAAGTAGACCCCCAACTCGGGTAATTAATTTCATCTCTATCAATTTCAGTATTCGTTCTTAATAGTTTGCAAATTCAATTTAGGTGTTCCGCTTAGTATAGTCGTATTCAGTTTTTGCAATACGAGATTCATTTGTTTATGACACTTGTTTGTACGAAATTCTGTTTCATAACCCTTGATTGTTCAAATTATTTGATTGCTTGTTTTATTTAATTTCAAATAGACATTGATAGTGGATTGACAAGAAATCTATTATTATATTGATTGTGGCTATGTTTGGCAAAGCCAAACCGCTAGCTTATAGCGGATAAACTCGTAGTAGCTAGTTGGCAAGACAAGCTTATAGCATTTTTTTCACTAGCTTATAGCTTGTTTTGAAACGCTACTTGAAGTAACAAGTAGCGTTTGAGCTTATAGCTTTAACATTTCATTTTTTCTACCACTTTTACTCTTATTATTTTAATTAAATTCCTCACTTATCCCCAATTAAATGAATCTTTTCTCTAATATTCAAGCATTAATTGCAAATGTTCATTTTTTGTCATTTTATATTTATAAGCTAGTTCAACAACTAATTTTACCAAACACTTAAAGTTCAATCCGCTAACTTATCTACTACGAGCTCATCCGCTATAAGCTAGCTTATCCGCTCTTTTTTACCAAACAAAGCATGTGTCTAGTGACACATGTTCGTTTTCAAAAAACCAAGTATGAACCACAATTTGAGCACCCCCACACTATTATTCACATATAAGAGACAAATTTTTAGTGCATTGAATAATTAATGTATGTGGTCTTGGCTGGGAATTGGGGGCATGAAAAGATAACACAACAGTTTGATAGTGTGGCTGGCAATGCAGTACCATAGGTACTGGTTGTAATAGAGGAATACTTAGGTACAATATTATAGGCAGTACCTAAGCAGTACCATAGGTACTGGTTGTACTAGTCTAAACACAAACACCTTTTTTTTTTAAAATAAAAAATTATAAAAATTCATTTGTAACCCTACAACTGTCAAGTGGTTAGTGGAAGTTTTCGTGTTTTTTCTTTGAAGTACAACACCACTAGATATTGTACGTAAGTTGTTTCCATTGTAATATCCAATGGTAGAGATTTGGGGGAAAAAGTAGTACACTGCACATAACCTACATGGGTAGTGCATGGTAGTAATCGCCCATGTTTTAGACTGCAACCCACAAAATACACAATGACTTTCAGTTAGTATATTCTATATTTCACAGAGAACAAAATTAAGCGAGTTAATAAACTTCAATTTTGGTATTGTGACTAGTGGAGAAATATATATAAACAAAGGAGGGCAAAACCAACTTTCAAATCCCCAATTCCCCAAAATTAAATCAGGGATCCTCAGTAAAATAATCAAAAGAAATCACATACCTATCAAATTAAATATGCTATGCAGTCAAGGGGGAAATAGAAGTCAAAAGACAAATAAGTTATATCAGATTCCACAGCTAAGTTTTGATCCAAATTGCGTGGATCATCACTCTAAACCATACATTTCAACTATGACTCATGAAGATATGTATGTTTTCACGGTACGGGAGTATCAAACTCACATCCAACTCAAAGCTTCAAGTTCTAACTTCTGCGCCGATGTTCAACCCGTAAATTCATACATATACTCAATGCGGCTACTCCATGTCTGTGCAGGAATTATGTTCTGTCCATATAAATGAAAAATGAAAATTTTAGTGGGATGATAGTGGACTGGCTGCTGATAAAATGGTGAAATGATTTTCAAACATACAAATGGAACAACTTTCGTAACAAAATTTTAATTAACGCAGTTCAAATAGGTTGTTCACCACGTTTAGTAGATGGTTAATGGATATACCAAGTGTCGACACTCATCAACCATCAATGTAACTTCATTCACACCTTATACACGATTTTCAGGTGTTCAAGTACATGTATATTTAAACACCTGAAATTTGTGGTTAATCACGTTATGAGGCTAGCCTACTAGTGACCAGTAAAAAACCAGAGGCTCACTGTTACAGATGAATCAATAAGCATAAAGTAGCCACTTCCAACAGCACTGGAGTAGCCAGATGTTTGAAAAGCATAATTTATAAGTAAAATTAATAATAATAAAAAGAGCATTCTTTTTCCACGAAATTAGATACACCGATACACCATGTCCGTTTTTGATTAAAAATCCCATGCTATTCACTCGTTAAAACAAATTTTCAAAAAGCAAAAAAGGTAAGAAAATACACTTGTTTATCACGTTTTTGTTCACAAATTATTTGGTCTAAAATTTTTGTAATGCCCTAAATAAATACTGAAAATCATACGAGAATAACAGTGAATTATTACTTCAAACATTTGTGCTCCGAGTCAAATGTTTAAATTTATCGGATGCAAAAAAAAACCGGGGAAAACAAAAACATAAGCTGTGAGAAAGGTAGTTGACCACACTGCACCACTAAAAATATGAACGAAATCATCAAGAGAACTTGGCCATATATATGCTAGAAAAACAAGCAGGACGATCATATACATGTACATAATAATTACGATTAAAAAGGCTGGCAACAAAAAGCAAGACCAATTTGACAAGCAAGAATGCACTTAAACTATCCTTTACCTCGAGTCAAAATTGTTGTGAACTTAAAGAGCAGTGACTATTCCCACTGCAACTGTTTTGCCTGCAGAACAGTATAATGTGTTCTCAACATAATTGATACCAGGAGCTGGTTTGGAAGGAAAAGAAAACATCATTTCTTAAATATTTACCTTCAGTACGAAGAGTGAATCTCCCAAGTTGTGGAAAATCAGAGAACTTCTGAATGCATATGGAGTTGCTGACCTGTGAGAACATTTCCAAAACACGATCAAACGAAGCTCTAGGATATTGAAAAATTAATAATAACAAATCACCAATCCATCAGCAACTAATTCATCTCAATCTGAAACTCAACAATCATCCCACATGATCATCATTAAATTTAAAATCTTCTCATATCCTTACAAAGGACTAGTAAGGCAATATCAAACATCCAATTTTACAAAGAACCATGTACCTGTATCCGACACACAACACCTGCACCATTCTTCACAAAGAGAACTTTCTTTTTCATAGGCTTCCTTGTCTTTGGATCAATTTGATGCAAGAGCTCAATAACCTCACATTCTTCAACTACAGAGTGGACGTGCAAAACAGCCTTATACCCAGCCGTAAAAATAGCCTAATTTTATACAACAGACAGGTCCTTAATCAATACAGAGAAATCTTGCAAAGACAAAAGTGCAGAGAGAGACAGACAGAAGGAATAAATACATACATTGTCCAGCAATTCAAGGATCTGCAGCTGCGCAACAAACTCAGTAGCGGCTGGTATTGGATTCGCTGAGATCATGACGAAGACATAAAAACCATGTTAAACCGATCAGCAAATGTATAACCACATAAAGGCAGCCATAAAGTAAAGATCTCAGAAATTGAATTCACGACTTGGGGTGGGGTGGGGGGGTTCCATCTGAATAGTAGAGGTACTGAACATCTCATGGCATGGGACACTACTCTACGACTCGATTTTCCATAACAGGCAGAAATAAGAAATGAACAGTGAGACACACCACTAGTTTTAACATATACGCATGATTTTATTTTATTTTTCTTTAGCAATAAAATTTCTCTTCAGTTAAGAAATGTATTCACAAATATTCTGCTACAACATACAATTTTAAAAGTCCAACAAAAGCTTACCAGTACTAGACAGGACAAACCCGCTCAATATGTCTTCTTCTTCAACACCGGATAATCTAACCCGTAAATTTTCACCAGGTCCAGCACGTTTAACCCGATTCTCATCAATAAATATAGCAACAACCTTGACGTGATCCTGCAGATTAGTCACATTCAGAAAAGGATAAAAAGCATTAGACAAGAAAGAACGAAGTTCATGAAACTCCAAAGAAGATCAACAAAAAAAACAAAACATAAACCACCTTATTTGGCATAACCAACAAAGAATCTCCCTCACGAATACTGCCAGATTCGACTTTGCCCATGACAACAGTTCCCATGTCTTTGAATTTGTCAAGTATAGGCATCCTATGCAAATCAGAAATCCAACATTATCAAAGTCTATTTTTTTAAAACACACACATAAACATATGCATAAGTGTGTGTGTCTGTGCGCACGCGCCTTAAGGAGGGATAAGGAAACAACATAATGTTCAAACTTATAACACACTACCTGAAAGGACCTTTAGGATCTCGCAGAGGAACTTCAATGGCGTCAAGAGCTTCAAAGAGGCAAGGACCATCCCACCATGAACAAATGCTTCTATCCACTCTTGTTTTTAGGTTTGCACCAATCAGCCCAGATATTGGTAAAAATCTGACATCTGGTTAATGAACAAACTTAGTAAAATAATTTCCCTTTCCAACCTACCAAACTGGTCAGGACTCAACATTCTCCTCAGAAACCCCTGTAAACTTAATACACAGATCAAAACCTACTAGCTTGGAAAGAAACTACCAATCTTTAAGCCAACAGATTCAACGTGTTCCAAGCTCCACTAGCATGCAGCGAGACAAAGTATTTTAGGGCAGTCTGTCGTCCTCATCACATTAGGGTACATACACAAAAGCTTATCAAACGGCTTATGGGCCACACTACCCTAAAATACACTACTGTACATCAACAATGACAATAGGGCCACACTGCCCTAAAATACACTAACATACATCAACAATGCACATTATCAATGCTTGAGAGGGCGTGCTATGCAGACTCTTGGCGAGGCTGTTCCAACTTCCAAGTGTGAAGGCGGTTCCATCAATTCATTGTATCTTTACATTTAATCTGATTAATGTTATGAGTCATGGACCCAGGCTAAGCTTATCTATACTAATGACATTTAGAGTGTGTATTCAGTTATTGATAAGTGTGTTAATCTTTGCCAAAAGAACTTGACTGTTGCTGAGTTTACTGGACAGATGTGTCTTCTATGAAGGCTGAGTTGAATGTTCCCTTACCTGCTAGTAAAACTGCTGCTGAGGATCTAGCTCAGCGAGATGAACTAAACAAGACTTATTCCATCACTTTCAAACCAAGGACTTGGGCCCTGGTATTGAAGTTGCTCAATCTGACTGAATTGTTTCTCGGTGGGAGTATGCAATGGACATCCTTGAAAGGATAACATGCTAAACTGTAGACCAACAGATACTTCAATAGACCCTATCATCAAGCTTCTTCCAGGACAAGCAGATGAGTTTTGCTAATCCTGGAAGGTATGGAGACTTTTTGCTTAAATTATCTTCCCATCATTCGACCATACATTTCCATTTGTAGTTTCAGCGAAGAGTCAGTCAATTTCACCGGTCTCCTTGTGATAGTTATTAAGATGCATGCAGCTATTCAAATTTTGAGGTATGTAACGGGATCTCCTGGCGAAGGTTTATTATACGGGATACTGTCTTCTTAGGTACTCGTCTCCTGGCGAAGGTTGTGACTAAATTTGTGCCAAGGCAAAATATCAAGCTGACCTTGGTCATATATGAGCCGATATGGATGAAGCAAATAATTCAAGAACTAAAATTTGAGGAAATCTTCCAAATGAAATTGTTCTGAGATAATCAATATTGCCTACAACAAATCACTCATGAGAGGACCAAACATATCAGGTGAACGATCATTTTACTGGAGAGATGTTTTTTGGTTGCATTATTACTGACTACATTAGTACCAAACAAGCTAGCTTACATTCCCAAGGGTCCCCCGAATTCGATGTGTTTGTAACAAGTTGAGTGCATATAATCTGTGTGCTTCAATTTGAAAGGATGTGTTAATGTACAATGGTAGATAATAGGGTGGCATGGCTCGTAGTAGGCCTATCTGTCAAGTGTACCCTAATAAGATAGAATGAAAGAATTTTTGCAGCAATTCTCTCCTTTTCTACACACATATCCACCGCATGTTGTGCTGAAATTAACTTTTACTTAGAGAAATGGAGATCGCAATGAACTGTTGAACAATTGGTCATACAAGCGTACACCAAAAAAATATCGGACATATTACCCATATTAAGAACCATCACCCTTAAAAGCTAACGTTGTTAGGTGAAGGCTCGTGAAATACTTCACATCTACATTACAAATCACAAAAAATAAAGTTCCAGCATACCTTTCTTCACATTGTAACCCGATTGCTTTAGAAATGGTACCATCTTTGATTCAATTTCGTCATACCTTGGAGATATCAGCATCAAGAAATCTCATTAAATTGCAAATAACCACAATGAAGGGGGTGGGGGTGGGGGACAAGCCGAAACCAGAGTCAGAGAGAATACCTTTCTTTCGACCACTTCACTGTAGGGTCATCCATTTTATTAACAACAACAAGCAGCTTAGACACACCCAGTGTTTTTGCAAGTTGAACATGTTCACGAGTTTGACCACCTCTCTCATATCCAGTTTCAAATTCTCCCTTTCGAGCGGAAATCACCTAATTGATGCAGCATAGAGACATGTAGAGAAACATATATATCATCAAATGCTTGTCAAGAAGCCTCTATCAATAATCAAGATAGTGCCATCCATCATAGATCAACTTACCAACACTCCAATATCAGCTTGAGATGCACCACTAATCATGTTAGGGACATAACTCTTGTGCCCCTGTAGAAGCATTGTAATTTATACTAAACATTAAATACTCCTCAGAAAAATGAATTGAATTAGGGGAGAGAGACAGAGACAGAGACAGAGAGAGGACAACAATCAAAGCAAAGAAAAGTGGGCAAATGAATACATCAAAGCAGAATGAAAACAAGGGTTCTGCTATGGCCTATTCAATAGATTTTGAGACCTGTCATGTATACTATCATGCACCCAACGGCACCCAAAAACTAGGTTATTTTAAAGGCTGTGGCTAGCAATGTTAGTACCCAATTGGACAGAGTTTTGGTCCGAACTTGAGAGCAGGGACTAGAAAGTAGATGAAAATTCTCATCCTCAATAACATTATACAAAAGGTAATTGCTTTTGTTAACCAACACTTTTGGTGTAGTATTTTTTGACACTACTTTTCCCTTCACTCAGCTGAATTTTTAAATTCAAACTTAACATCAGAAAGGTAACAGGCCAAATATTTCAACATTCCGTAGTTTATTGATTTAATAAAGAGAATCATGAAATGCAAATACTCACAGGTGCATCCAAAATTGTAAACCTTGTTGTCTCTGTCTCAAAATGTGCCCTTCCAACTTCAACTGTCTTTCCCTGCAATCAACACAACTTAATCCTGATTAAATAAATACATAAATATATAATTAACAAGTAAAAAAGAAAACTAAATCAAATGGAATGATATATTTAAATTTTATCAGCAATTTCTTACATACCTTGGCCCTCTCTTCCTCATTTGTGTCCATTATATAAGCCATATACCTATCAGTTGAGTTTCAAATCAATAATTAGAATCAATAGATGTATTTCGGTATCAAGCATACTTAGTAAGCAATATGATTCCCCAAACTGAAAAAGTTGAAATGGTTCTAAACCATAACTGTCCACGCTAAATTGGTTAGTAGAGTTATTTTGCAAAATGTTCAAAGTCAGGCAATACATAATGACTCAAATATGCAATGCCGAGATGCCAACCATAACACCATGACAATTCTTTATTATAATCCTTATATTATTAAATTTATATTTTAACACATCAAAGAGTGATAAATACAACAACCATTAGAGTCTTTTCCCACTAAATGGAATTGGCCACATGGATCAAATGACAGCAAAATGTCCAGTCATATCTAAAGTTGAACATTCAACTCTAAATCTCTTGTAATGTAATAAAAGATGAAATTGGAGAGGATGAGGACGGTCTTGTACTCTTGTAAAGCCACCTCTAAATTAATGAGACTGAGGCTTATCTTGCTAATTTGGATGGTGAACGAGACGGAGATGATGGAGGAAAGATCTCCTGAGTGATTATGATTTTTATTTACAGAATCTATTTAATTGAGGTCTAAGTGTTCATGTCTTGGTATTTTCACTATTTTGTACTAGCTTAAGTTGTTTAGTGACTTATGTATCAAGATAAAACATTTAGTTCCGTCAAAACAAACTTCTTTGTGATAATTTCCTTAATTAGCTTTATTTCCAAAATCTAAGACTTATTAGTTATGTCTCCCACATCTTCAACATGAACAAACTTTAAGAAGGTCTGATTTCAGCAGAACGATTGATCGAACGGGCTGGCTTAATCCCAGCTTCAAGAGGTGATTGGAGTGGTTAACCAAAACCATTGGAAATAGATTTTGAACTGGCAGGTCTGAATTAAGCCAGCAGGGTGATTGGCTACCCTGATTTCGGCCCAAAGTGATCGGTCTAGCACAATTTTGGTCCAAAAAGTAGTAGAGCTCTACTGATATTGGCCCAAAACACAAGTATTTAAATTCAAAGAGGCTCATCTTTAGTTCAAAAGTAATACCTAATGCGTGAAAACTTAACAAACATATATCAGTAAATAACCTAAATCCATATGTTGCAGTAAACTATGCCAATGTGAAATCAGAACTACTACAGGTCTAAGAAGAGCACTGCCTTAATAAGATAATTAGATAAATAATTTAAGGAATCTTGGGTAGTAAAGCAGCATTAAAAAGATGCAGTGTCAACAATCAAGAAAATCAGTAAACCAACTTACCAGCTTTCTCTACTTTTGTCTTTAGCTTCTTTCTCATATTTTTGGATTGTCCGTTCATCGACTTGCCCACTGAGGTAAAGTATCTGGCCTCCTGTTGTAGACTTACCAGCATCTGGAACAAGAAGCAACTTATGTGATAAGATCAATTTAGTAAGAAAGAGAGAATGAATTCTGCCTTAACCAGCAGAAGTAAATCTGTATTGATATATTGAAATTACAAAGTAGAATCGGTGTAATTCTACTAAGAACAATACAAGAAATGAAAGGATAAAGGTATCTTTGGCACTTCGTGAGGCCACACTCTCCCAAGGATCAATTCCCAAATTCAGTCTACCCTCTCTCCTCTAACAGACTCAGCTATAGGCTGTGAGATTCCCTCCAATTCTCTTACCACACACCACACGCCTGCTGCCACATCAGCAGAGGCACGCACACCCACTAAAACCAATGATGAGTTAGTTATTAGAGTTTGTATTCCCTACAACATGACCCACCATAGTTCCCCTACACCCTTTTCTTCTTTCTTTTATAAACTAGCCCTTTCTTGTATTTATCATTATGTAACTCCACTCAGTTTACAATCAATATCTAAAATTCATGCAGTGCTAAAGAGCAATAAGTGGTTGTACAAAAAGTACTGAGGCTGACTTTCTTTTCAGCACTCAACACAAATACTTCAAAATTTAAAACTCCTTCGCAACCTAAACCACGTGTATTTACTCACGCTCTAGATGTCTGGTCCTAGGCGTCAGTGTGTTGAGATCCTTGTCATTCCACTACATTAGTCCACATTTTAGATGTCCAATCATAAGCATGAGGAGTCAGTAAAACTTGGACAATCCTCACCTTACAAACCAATTTTGTGGGGTTCAGTATAGCACTAAGCCCAAATACTAAGACTGGTATCAAAGTATATCAGAGATTAGTGTTGTCAATTGCAGACTGCAGAAAATAGCAATTCGCTCAAATTCCGATGTGATAACATTGCAGCGCCACTATCGCCGCTATTTGACGGTATTGATGGGCATATTGCGGATCGCCGACAATAGCGGTTTGTTTTCCGCTACGCTACAGCACGACAATACTGCTATTTACAACACTGTCAGAGATTTGATACTGGGTCAAGCTTTTGGTTATTCTATGTTGCACAATAACCCAAAATCTATGGAAAAAGGTTGTTTTGTAAATGGGTGGGGTATCCCTAATGCATTTCTAAGGGTGAGGTACCACAGGAAAAGAGTGAAAGAGTAGGGTATCCCTATAGGCGTGTATCTCAGGTTGAGGTATCCCTCCTAAAGCATCTACAAATTCATTCACATTCAATGCTACCCATAGTGGAAGCCCCAAACTCCGCCATATTGTGGATGCCGCTGCCATCCTATCTTCCACAAAGTTGAAATAGCGGTTGGCTCAAAAGCCACCGCCGCAATACGCCATGGCCGCTTTTTAACAACATTGAATCACATGTATATTCTCAAATGCCCCGACACTTCAGACTTTCTCGGCCATTTTAACTATGAATGAGGATATTAATGAACACAATGAATTAGAGGTTACAGGTTTTGTTTTTCAAATGTTAAAATTTGAACATTGCGCCTAAACTAATGCTATGAACTCACCAACACCATACACAGAACATTGTTGGAAAAAGATATACAAACTGTAGAGAATAATGCCATGATTCAAGAATGCTGTGAATCTGTGATGACTGTAGACCATGGAGACATAATTTTACAAGAGGGGAAATGAGTGGAATATTGAATACTATAAGCCCTATGATCACATGATTATTGAATGGCCATAAAAACCCAACAAAACACAAACTGTTGAATTAATAGGTACCTATCAAGAAAAAGGAACCTTAAGAAATCATCAACTTACCCACGTGACCGATAAACACAACATTTAGGTGTCTTTTTGTATTCATCTCATTGTCGTCATCTTCATCTTGCACTGGAGGAATTTCCCTATCTTTTATTGCAAAACAAAGTCATGGCGTCAACACCAAAAAAAATATAATTCAACATCTTTATCAGCAATGAGCAGTTTAATTTTGATACAGCAATTTCAATGCACAAGATAAGTATAATCACAAAATAGAAATTGAAATACTTATTCAGTACCTATTAGCTCAGCCTGAACAGGTTGTGCCTGAATCTCCTGCTGTGGACCTGGAATCACCAATGTTAAATTCAAAATATGGTTCTCTATTACTAATTAATGCTGAGAAATGCAATAGTAAGGTAAATAAGATATGTACCAAGCAACCAAGAAAATAATATAGAACAGAGCTAATGCAATTTTCATTTCTCCTTACTCATTAAGGAAGTAAAAATTTATTACTACCTCCCATCCGTTTTATAAGAAACAATACAATGCAATCTAGGTTAATTGAATAATTGATATATCTGGTCTGCATTGTTTCTTATAAAGTGGACAGGAGGTAGTACAAAATTACTCTATCATTATTTTCAACTGGGGAGAGGCGAAGATAAGAGCATGAACGAAAAGTACAAAGGGGACCATAAAAAGCTGCATTGAGACAATAAACCAATATCCAAAAACAAGCACCAACGACAAGCAAACATAAACTTTGCAATAAAATTAATATTAGGTTGGTGATTTAATTGCTAGAGTGCTGAGCAATAAACCACTTGTTATGAATTAAGAGAAACCTAAGCAGACAGTCCGTGAATTCCAGTTATCAAATCCAATATTCACTCAAAATTGAGTAAACTACTGCAACCATCAACACTAGCACTCATCATAAGTACAAGAATCTTGGTAGAAAAGAAAAGGGAGGAAAGAGCAATGCAGATATGTTTTTCAGCTTCTATAATATTGTTTGGCCCTCATCATAACAGTTGACGTTAAATCTCTACCTCAAAGCATCTGAATCCAACTGATAGTGTTAAGCTAGGGAATAAAAGGTGTTAGTGTTACTATAATGTATGTCAGATGCAGAAGCATGTTGTGCTAAAAAACAGAAATATATGTTTTCCAGCTTCTACAATATTGTTTGGCCCTCATCATAACAGTTGACGATAAATTTCTACCACAAAGCATCTGAACCCAACTGATTGTGTTAAGCTAGGGAATAAAAGGTGTTAGTGTTGCTATAATGTATGTCAGATGCAGAAGCATGTTGTGCTGAAAAACAAAACAAAAAACTGAGCTAAATGTAAAATTTGCAAACAAGAGGAAATAAGAAAAAAAACACGAGGAAAAGGAGCAGAAACAGTATAAATAGTCTTAAACTATGAAAGTGGTACACTTTGTCTTGAACAAGTTTTCTCCACAGAAAAAAAACGGAAAAAAGAACCACAAAAACTAAACAGGAACCATCTCCTTACTACCAACCTTCATCTGTATTAATAGATTCCTCAACTTCTGTCTTTCCATCATCTGGACTTACAACCCCATTATTGTCTTCTGTTATATCGCCATCAATGATTGAATAAAATGATTAAAAACGCAATCAAACCAATTATATATAGTAAACAAATTTTTTTAAACAAAAAATCAGTAGGCCTTCTGATTACCTGCCGACTCAAGCTGTAAAGAACGGATGTCCTCCTCGAGATCTACCACGCCAAAAACAACAACGAAAGAAAAAAACAATGACAAACATTTCCATCAACTCCTCTGAATCCCTCAAAACCTCAAAGTAAAGTTATTTTTATTCAATTCCGAAAAAGAATGAAGTCTATTTCAACTTCAATTTTTCTCAAGAACAAATGAAAATAAAAAAAAAAAGTAAATTAAGCCATCCACCACCTCCCTGAGGACATGGAATTTAGCACAATAGCACACAAAATTTAAAACATGGTTACTAGGTTATTTAACTGCTCAGCTAAGAAAGAGTCATTCTCTCGGTCATCCTCATGCTTATCTCCCTAAAACTTGGCAAGTATATTCAAATCATTAACAAAATGCACAGTTGACCTATCAACGAGATTTCTGTTTTGACAAGGGTTTTAGTTTATGTCGTTTTTGTTTCTTTTTCTAATAAATTTATGCTAACATAGGATCACCTAATTTGCTTAATAAAAACATATTATATATATATAAGCAGAATGAAAATTAAAATTAAAATAAAACACAACTGCTACCACTACTATCCTTTTTTTTCTTTTTCTTATTCCTCCAAATTGTAGAAACCTAGCGGAATTTGCAAATTCAAACCCCTACAAACTCATCAAGCTCATTAATTTTCACACATAAGGAAGTTCAATAACTAAAATTAAAACAAAGACGAAATTAAATTACCAAAAACATGCAATATACATAATAACATATATGAAAGTAAAACTGATATTGATCGTTATAAAACCCTAAGCATAGTAACGAATTGAGAAAGATATTAATCTGAAATTAACAATCACGAGGAAGATAATAGAAGATTCAGAAAACCGAATTGAAAAGGCGATGATCTAAAGCAGATTAACAAAACGTGAAGTGAAGAAATTGAAATGCGATAATGAAACTATAGATGCAGTGAATGAGAAAAAGGAATGAAGATTACGTACCCATAGCAGTTAATTGAAGAAGATGAAAAAGAGAGTGAAATTGTTCTGCTTGGGAACAAAGGGAAGGGTTTAACTGTACGGGAATTTGAGTTTTAGATAAACAACAAAATGAGAGAGATATGGAGAGTGTGATTTTGCTCTGCGTGTTTGTTTCTATGTACTTGGTTTTGGGCCAGTCTAATATCTCCGTTAAGATGGGCCCATTGTTACGAACGTAGGTGGCCTAAACGTATATTTTGTTGGACCAAAACAAAACGTATATTTTGTAGGCTGAATACTTCTCTCACTCACCACACCTCTCCAAATCATGCGAAATATCTAAAATATCTTTAATGAATAAAAAAGTTCCTAGCGCACCCCTTCTTTCTAGGAATTTACGTGTCCGAAACCAATGTACCGAACTTGATACGTTTGTATAGTGTCGTGTCTTATGTCTTGTGACACCCCTCACACGTTGAAATTTTCATGTTGTTGAACCCGTCTGGCTCCATGTTGTCGTACCTGAAAAAATTTCCACCTTAGAGAATTTTTGACAAATATTTTGTGTGTTTCAACGACTCAAATTCCACCTACCATTTTCATTAATGGCCTATAATTAGTCAAATGTGTTAGAAAAAGGAATAGATGATATTTCCTTTGGAAAATGTGACACAACGAATAGAATTTTAACGGTTCATATTTATTATGAAGAATTAAAAAGAATGACTTACATTCAACGACGTTCATTATAAATAGGGTCTCAGTTTACCTGTATCTTTCACACAAACCTCCACCAACATCTCTGCTTCTTCAGAAACACTCACTCACTCTCAAAATGGAGTTGACATCAACCCAGATCTCAAATGTTTGTCATTCATCACGGTGGAAGTATCACCTCAAAGTAAGATGGTGTTTGATTTTAATGTCACAATCTTGTCTTCCGTAGAATGAAAACGAACATCATCGGGGGCGGATCTACCTATATGCCAGGGTGGTAAAATGGAAATTTACAAAAGTGAGGGTTTGAGTAAAAAAAAAGATTAAACCCTCACTTTGGTCTCTACCTATCACACATTCTCTTTTGTTTTATCTTTAAATTATAATAACTAGTCTTTAAACTATTTTATATTTATCAATTTGGTCCTTCAATTACTTTCTGAATAGAAGAGAGGTAGATAACTCAAGAACTAAATATTTTTTTGACAGAGAACTAAATTGATAAATTTAAAATAATTTAATAATTATTTATTATATTATTATTATTATTTATTGTTTTTTGGTCGAGACCAGACTATCTACTACCAAAGATAGTGATTAATCCCTCCGTTGGATCGGAGACACTCTAACGATAAGATAGAGATTTAAAAATGTTTCATACCGGAGGCGACTAAATAAGAAAGGCTTTAATTGTAATTGTAAGTAGTGGGCCAATAAGTCCGATATCTGCGTCACTAACCTATGATAAAATTTACCAGGTGAACTTCACAGAGCTTCACCGACTGAGAAACTTCAACAATTCGGCGCCATTCTTTCTTTCCGTTACAGAAAAACCCTAATTTCCCCAAATCCAATGCCACCGCACACAGATGACTATGAACAAGATAACGATAACTTCTCCGACGACGATGACGGTTTCGAAGAAGACATGGCCGCACTCGCACGAGCCTGCATGATCTCCGGCTCTAACGCCGAAGATGAATTTCCTGTTCAGGAGGACCCGCTCTTGTCCGCCGGAGACGCCATCATCCCATTGCCCGTCGCTGGTGATGCTGCTGACTCAGATGATGACGAACAAAGCGACCTTGAATGTCTTAAGAGAGTGCAGAGTCTTTATCAATCTCCGGATTCTATTCTACCGCCGATGACTCTCGTTTCTGATGGTGATGCTGAAGACGATTTTGAAACTGTTCGTGCTATTTTTAATCGGTTTGCAACCTATGAAAAAGGTAAATTACTGTGCATTTTGTTGTGGTTGTGATGAGTGAATGAATGAATGGTTATTTGTTATTTTGATTAGAGAAGTGTTGGGAGGTTTGAAATTTATTTGAATTTCAATGAATGGTTATTTGAAATTTCGATTAGAGAAGTGTGGGGAGGTTTGAAATTTATTTGAATTTCAATGAATGGTTATTTGGAATTTCGATTAGAGAAGTGTGGGGAGGTTTGAAATTTATTTGAATTTCAATGAATGGTTATTTGGAATTTTGATTAGAGAAGTGTTAGCGAGTTTGAAATTTATGTGAATTTCAATTAATTATGGAGTGTTGTAAAGAGAGTGTGTTATCACTTCTCATTTGTTATTTCTGTCATAGTTCTTGGAATTTTCTTTGCTGCTCTTGTTAAATTTGATCGTTTTGGTGTGTTGAGTGGAAAAGGATGCTACTTGGGGATTAAGTAACCTTTGAATTTCCAGTTATGTGTGATGATTGGAGCTGTACATTGTTTAATTTTGATATTTTATTTTATTTTTGACAGCGATTTTGATATTTTATTAAAGCATGTGTTATCACATCGGCAAGTTTATTCGAGTTGTGTGTGTAAAAAAATGTTTGTTTTTTATTTAAGAATAATAACAAGAATATAGGTTATTTTTATTAACTCACTGATTGGCATGAAATTGGTTTTACTTGAGGAAAATGCTGGTTTGAAGTCATTTTCTTTATCCATTTACCATTGATTATTTATTATTTAATTTGTCACTTTTATGCTGAAGGTGGAATGAAAACGTTTGCTGAGGGGGATCATGTCTCAAGTTTAAGCGGTCAGCAGGAGGTTGCTAACAGTTCCATCTCTGACAAATTAAATACCAGTGAATCATGTCCTGATTCTCAATACCCTGATGAGGACACCAACACCAATTTGTTGACTGAGCAATGTGGCTTTGCTGAAAGTCAGCAGGTCGAGAGTCAGCAGGCTGATGCCTGCATGTTTTCCAAATTACCGCAGAAAATGTCAAGCTTTCCTCCATCAGCTCAGGCTTTTGTTGGTGCCATCAATAAGAACAGAGCTCTCCAGAAGTTTCTTAGAAGTAAGTTGATTGAAATTGAAGCAAAAATTGAGGAAAACAAACAGCTAAGGGACAAAGTTAAACTCCTTAAGGATTTCCAGGTTTCATGCAGTAGGAGAACGGGGAATGCTTTGTCGCTGAAAAAGGATCCGCGTGTTCAGTTAATATCAACCAATAAATCTTTAGTTCCTAATAACTCAAAGGTTCGTTGTGTTATGCTTCTATAGTTATCTGAAGTCTGAGTTGTGATTCATATATTGAGTGATATTGGTTCGTTCTTTTTTCATGGCCACTGGTTAGATATTGTTTACTTATCACGAGATAGATGAGTGAATATTATTCAAGGTTTTCCTTTGCTTAAAACATTTTTTTTTTGTAAATTACAACTACAATAGTCAATATCTATTTTGGTAGATACCTGTATTTTGTCTATACTCTATACAATTATTATTGTATCTGAATGGATATTATCAAATAGGTAAGTAGATGTAAAATTTTAGTTATACAACTACTGTAGTCAAATTTCATATGCGATTTGCTTATTATGGTGTTGTGTCAGAATCTGTCTAATCACTGTTGGGGGTTGAGGGTTTTGAATCTGTTGCTTAACAATCAATCTTTCTTAGTAGCCTTAGTCCAAAATAAAAAGTCAATAAACGAGTACAAAGTCTATGATAACTTAGTCATTAGCTATTAATTTAACATTTGTGACACTCTCAGTTTTGTCACTGTTAGTATTGGTTGGTAATCCTTGAATTTCTTTTTTTACAGAGCCATAAAAAGGCATCTGCAATGTGTTATGGCCCAGCTGAGAATGCTCGTGTTGCTAACTATAAGATGGTATTGGAGAGATTTCCACTTTCACTGGATCGGAAAAAATGGTCAAATGTGGAAAGGAAAAATCTTTCAACGGGAATTAAGCAACAGTTCCAAGAATTGTTGTTTCAAAATTCAGATAATAGAACGAGGTAATATCAGATTTATTGTTTTGTATTGCTAAATGTTCCATTTTGACCTTTGTGATTGGAATCCTTTCCCCTAACGAATGTTGATCTTTTTTCTCAATGTATTTACTTGACAGTTCAGAGTGCTCATTTGGAGATGCAAATGACCCGGATAGCATAATTACATTAGTTAAAGATATTGAAATAACACCAGAGAGGATTAGAGAGTTTTTACCCGAAGTAAATTGGGATCAGTTGGCTTTCAAGCATGTTGCTGACCGTACTGGTGCTGAATGTGAATCTAGGTATGTATTTCTACAATGTCTAATATCTGTTTTTCTATGTATCTAAAGATTATGCTTTGATGTGTTCTATGTTTTTGTTAGCGTGCTATACTCATGCTTCGTCTTAGGAGAACTACATCAACTCTGTTATTGAAAATTTGGGATTCTGTGGATTGAGCATTGTGAATTGATATTTATATGGTTAATGAGAAGAAAGATGCTAACTTTGAGTTAGAAGTCGATGAAATAAAAGATGAAGATAGTATCATGATTCAGTAGCCATGTATGCCAGTTTACTTTATTATGGGGAGGGAGAGATCTTAGCTAGATGTAAGCTTCAAATCAAAGTGAAACAGGCAACCTTGTTAGATAGGGTCCTTCTTAGAATAATATAATGTGTTTCTATACCTTTTTTTAATTTAAGTTGGGTGTTAAAAATGTTCTATCAATCCCATACATTTAAATTGCATATTTAATGTAGACTGTAGAATAAAATCAACTAACAAATAGATGGATTCCCATACTTATGTTTGAATAATTCTTCTAATGTTTGCAACCACAGATGGTTGAATTGTGAAGATCCTTTGATCAACCATGGCCCATGGACTGGTGATGAGGATAGGTCTCTTTTGATTGTTGTCCAAGAGGTGGGCATTAGGAACTGGCTTGACATTGCTGTATCATTGGCCACAAACAGGACTCCATTTCAATGCTTGGCACGATACCAAAGGAGTTTAAATCCTTCAATGTTAAATAGTGAATGGACTGAGGAAGAAGATGCTCAACTTTGTTCTGCCGTTGCATGTTTTGGTCAGAGTGATTGGCAGTCCGTGGCTTCCGTTTTAGAACGGCGGACAGGAACCCAATGCTCAAATAGGTTGGTTTACTTTTTTTTTAAGTATATTTTTGCATATTTTTAGAACCTTTTGCATTTGGTTGCAATCCACTATCTAAAATTAAAACAATTTTTTATGGTAGCCTATCACTTTAATGAAATGCGTATGATTAGCTACTTCAAAGCCTGGTCATGACTATTTCATTACAATTGTTGATGATTTGAAATCAGCTTTTTTCCCAAGTGGATATTGTGTGGCTTGCAGACATAAAAAAACTAGATTTCAGCTCAATGTAGTTAAAACTTTAAACCTTCAAAGTCTTGACTTCTTTTTTATATGGTATTATGATTATGATTGAAAATTGAAAGACTGAGAAAAGAAGTATCTACCCTGATTTGAGCTTCAAGCCTTTGCCAGTCTTGTAATATCTACCCTGTTGTATAAGTTGGTAATTTTCAATTTGGTTGTAACTGGGAATATCTGGGCACAACATTTTGATGAAGGCATTTTACGTTTTTCTAATGCATTGAATTGCTTCAGGTATAAATAATTGTGTCTTCCTAGAGATTATTTCTATGGTGTTTGCCATGATGCGTCTTAAACTCCATATAGAATAGTTCTTAAGACTCTAAGGAGTAAGGATTGTTTGATTGCACTTTTTAAAAACAGATTTCTGTTTTCAAAAGAACTAAGAACAAAATTTGTTCTTAATTTTCTAAAAACAGAAAACTGTTTTTAAAAGCCTAATCAAAACGTGAATGATAGGCATACTCTTGAAAATGAAATGACACTATCTTAGCATTTAACAAAGCATGGTTGGTCACTGATACAAAACACTTAAACATGATTAACTGTGTTTGGTTCACCAAGTTGACAAGGATCTTAAGTATATTGGAGAAGTTGTTCATTGGCTGCTGCTTTTTGTGTACTGTACTGATGCAGATGGAAAAAGTCGCTTTGTCCCGTGAGGAAAGGGAGCTTTACTCAAGAGGAGGATGAACGCTTAACAGTAGCAGTCATGTTGTTTGGACGGAAATGGAATCAAATAGCTAAGTTTGTTCCTGGCCGGATCCAATCTCAGTGTAGGGACAGGTAATGCACTTTCTAATAATTGTTTTGGTAACAAACTTTTTTATGGTTTACTCTTGTTGAAGTTCTTGATCATTGTTTATGACAGATACCTCAATAGCTTGGA
This sequence comes from Astragalus glycyphyllos, assembly GCA_963573325.1. Classification (NCBI taxonomy): domain Eukaryota; kingdom Viridiplantae; phylum Streptophyta; class Magnoliopsida; order Fabales; family Fabaceae; genus Astragalus; species Astragalus glycyphyllos. Next base: position 3,387,713 of record OY754313.1, on the reverse strand, counting down.
TCCTTCTTTGAAATGGGGTGGATGGACTGAGGAGGAAGATTTAAGATTAGAAGCTGCAATTTGCAAGTATGGATATTGCTGGTCTAAGGTTGCTGAAGATGTTTCTCCTCGTACTGATTCTCAATGCCGGAAGTAAGCATTTAGAATTGACTTCTTTGATTATAATCTGTTTTAAAAATCTTTATATTTTGTTGTGTAGTCAATCACACATATTCGTTTTATTGATCAGGAGATGGAAAGTATTGTGTCCTGAACAAGTTCCTTTGCTTAAAGAAGCAAGAAAGAGGCAAAAGTCTCTTCTTGCCAGTAACTTTGTTGATAGAGAATCTGAACGTCCAGCCCTTACATTGAATGACTTTATTCCTTTACAAATGGTTGCTCCACCATCTGATGTTGGTGCTGTGACACTGCAAAGGAAGCGGAAGAGAGAGTCAAGGTACCCTCTCTAATTTATTTTCCCCTTCCCATCAAGCCTTTAACAACTTGTAGATGTGATTCCGGCTTTGCCAGTTAATTGTGCAGGCCATGTTTGAAGCTGAATGTTGCTTTAGGCATCCCTTTGTTTTCTAATTCCCATTCATTGCATGCAGGAATGTTCCCAAGAAAGAGAGGTCGAAAAAATATGCAGAAGATGCTGAAATTTGTCCTGAGGGCGTACAAGGTGCAGCTACCAAGAAAGAGAGGCCGAGAAGACATTCAAAAAAGAAGGCTTCACTCTGTCCTGAAGAAGTGAAATATATAGAAGAGTATAGTGACCAGATCAACACTTGTAGTGGAGGTGTTTCATTCTTTGCATGGAGCAATGTCCCCAAGAAAACGAGATCCAGAAGGCGTGCTCGAATTTACCCCAAGGAACTAAATGATATAGCATTTAGTGGCAAGACCTGTATTGAGAGTTTGGAGAGTCACAGTTTGGAAAACACAACACTTGCATGCTTTTTACGCAGCAAATCGAAGAAGAGACTATCTAATTGTACCAAAAATGCAAGACAAGCTTCATTATTCAGTGGGACAAAAGTTGCGCCTAAGCAGGTTGAAAATCAAATCCCATCTGATGAGCAAGATGGGTTGCCTCTATCATGTGGTACTAGTAGTGGAACAAAAGAGTTGTCAATACAGAAGAAAATTGCTTCTTGCAGACGAGTGAGAAAGAAAAAAGGTGCAAATTCAGAAACAAAATCGGAAGATGCAAATAATTTGACTGTTGATGGTGATGATATGACTCTTGCGTGTTTAGTGAGAAACAAATCAAAGAAATCGAGTCAAGCTGAACCAACAAAAATCAATGTGATTGGAGAGGAGACTGTTGAAGATACAAATAATTTGACTGTTGATGGTGATGATATGACTCTTGCGTGTTTAGTGAGAAAGAAATCAAAGAAATGGAGTCAAGCTGAACCAACAAAAATCAATGTGACTGAAGAGGAGACTCTTGTGCATGGTGTTATGGCTAAAGATGAACCGACAGACATCAACGAGGAAGAAAAAGATGATCATTCCTCCGTGCATAGCAGAACAAGTAGACGGCAAAGACGAGCCAAAACTCATAAATGTAGTTGTTGTCAATGATCCAAATTTTGTGGGCTGCTCTACCTCTTTGTTTTCCAACTCCTAGGTATAAATACAAAACAATTGATTGAAAACTGTGTTGGAAAATTGTGAAATGGCTAAGCCATATCATAAGGTGGAACTAAGTGGTGGGTAATTGTGAAATGGATTTGAAATAGTTTTAGGTAGAGTGAAGTTGAGATAGGAAGTATGCCAATGGAATTCTGCAAGAGCTTTGACCTGTCTGGAAAGATTTTTGACCTAGAACATTATGTACATTGTTGGATTGCCAGAATTCTGGAAGCATGAAGTGCGAATTGTATAGACACGTCCCTATATATTTGGGACAAGTTTTGATCCACTGTAAAAAAAAAAAATTACTCAATGCCTTGTATGCATGTTCAAAGATTTGTTATATTACAAATTCTAGGCAAAGTTATGTTTGCGGTCCTATAAGTTTATTTAAAATTTTGGATACGTCTTTTGAATTTCGTTCTTCTCATTCAAGTCCTTTATGTTTATGTTTATGTTTCAAATTGGTCTTCCATTTGTTTTGTTTATAAATTGGACAATATTCCTCATTATTACTCCTTTTGAGTGATACTATTGAACTTTTTGGTTGTATCCTCGATTTACATTTTTTATTACTTAAGGACTTGATACAAAATTTTGCACAAACCTTCAAATTCTCTCTTCTGTAACTTCAAATTTGAAGGGTTTTGACAGGGAAAGAAGCACATGACCAAGGGGGGAAAAATATAAATATTTAGGTACAACAAGTAATTCAAACTTGAAGACGTTTAGTAACAAGAATTGGAAGGTTGCATAATAAGCCTTATTTTCATTGATGCAATAATGTGAGTATATATACAAGCTGATGTTCAAACCGAAAAGTAAAGCTAGTTCTATCTAAGAGTAACTAACTACTAACAATAATCAGTAACACTCTAATTACAACTTTATAATCAGTGACAATTAATGTCGATGTGCTTAGTGCATTCGTGGAAAATGGCGTTGGCTGCCATATGACGTGCACTCTGGCTATCACAGTAGAGTAGAGTCGGAGTCACAAGTGGAATATGGAAATCACCAAGAAGGTATGCCAACCATTGCAACTCACAAACTATGGATACAAGGACTCTATACTCTAATTCAGAAGACGAACGAGAAACTATAGTCTGTTTCTTTGAACGCTAAGATATGAGTGAATCTCCTAAGAAGACGCAAAAACCAATAACAGACTTGCGCGTTATGGGGCAGGTAGCTCAATCAGATTTACACTCTAATTACAACTTTATTATTTAGGTCATTTACACAACAACTAACTCTGAACTTTAAATCTAGTTTAAAGATCAGTGACGAATCCATAAATTTTACTAGTGGGGGCAAAAAATAGCATGTAATATTCTCTTAGAAAAATATTGTAAATTTTTACAAAATACATGATTTTATTACATAAAAAATCCTAAAATATATCAAATTATACAAATTACATAGCTATGAAGGTAAATTTAGTAACAACTTATTCTCTTTTTTATTTATCTCTTGTAAATTTCTTCATATAATTTAAATAATTGTTTAATGGAGACAATCCTTATTTTTTTATGATGACAAAATAAATTATATATAAATATATATTTAACCAAAATAATTTTTGATGTGGGGGCAAATGCCCCCAATTATATACAAGTAAATCTGTCCCTGTTAAAGACTTCGAAAGTAATTTTAATAAAAATTAAGAGTCTTAATATTTAATGCAAAAAAAAAAACTAATATGAAAAATAGGAACTAGTGGACAAAAAAATTGGTCCAACCGCAACTCGCTAAATATGAAATCAAAAAAAGAAACGTGAGTTGGTTTTATCGAGTTCATGGGTGACAGCTAGTTCTACAATACAGTTTTACATGGATTGTAACAGGCAGTTTGGGTTTAAATACAAGGAACCATCAAAATCAAACCCAAACCGAGATATATGCTTTGTTTGGAAGTGTCAACATGCTAGCTTATAGCAATAAGCCTTTTGAAAATGTTTGTCATGATTAGTTTATAGCACAGTAGCTTATAGCTTTTTACACAGCTAGAAAAACGGAAATTAGAGACGCCACAAATCCATTGCTAAACAAGAAAAATCCTTCTATAATCATTTTAGCGAGGGATATCGGAATCTGTCGCTATTAACGAGGGATATTTCCTTCACAAAAGTTCAGAATCTGTCACAAAACAGCAGCACTAAATCGAAATTAAATGTCAAATTTCCGTCGCTAATAGAGAGGAATAAATTTCGTCGCCAATAGATATGGATAAATTTTGTCGCTAATAGAAAGGGATAAAATTTTGTCCCTAATAGATAGAGATAACTTTCGTCATTAACGGTGGGTGATAGCATGTTCCGTCGATAACAGTGAGGGAACAATTTTCTCCCTAACGGTGAGGGACACTATTCCTCTCTATTAGTGAGGGATTTCAATACCAATTTTTTAAATTAATCTATATCCACCTATAATTGTAATAAACCTTTAAGGTTAAACTAGTGATGCTTTAAAACATAGGCTACAAAATATTTAAAAAACACAAACATACTTCATATTACTAATAAAGCTTATAAGCATAATCCATAAAAATCAAATGTAATGTTAATTCTTCAAAAAAAATACATGAACCTTTTAGTTTCATAAAACTAGTAGCTTACAATTCAAAAGACACATCATTGTTTCAAAAAACCAACTAACACATCAACCATCTAGTTCATCATAATAATCATTATCATTTTGTTGATCATCCTCGTTTGTAGGTGGAGGCAGAGGCGAAGACGGATGTGGATGACTTTGAGAAAAAGTCTCCATAAATTTAAGCAATCTTCTCCTATTTTGCAAGAAGTCCGTTCATTTGTTCCCTAAGACTTTAGTTTTCAGCCGTCAAGTTAGAAATTTCAGCCCTCATTTGTATATATTCAGACACATGGATTCCAAAAGATAGTTTGAAAGAAAGAATGTAGTTTTCGGTTTTTTGCCTTCAGGACCCAATCCAAATATTCTTTTCCTCTTGCCTACACACCTCCAACAACCTCTAAGAAGATGTTGTCAGATTTCTCGCTAGACACACCATCTCCTAATGTCTCTTTTGTGAGTCTCTTTCAAGAATATGACTTCCATTCTCATTCTGAAAAAGAAAAAAATCAAACATGAGGTGTGCAAAACACAGACAAGTCATTTTTTCTGGAATAATTTGTAACATGGTAATTCGTTTCTTACACAACAACTCAGGTTTGGCCTTTTTTACATTTATATTTTTAAAACTATATCATATCAGAAATTTGTGGCTTAGTTCACTTGTACACACATTCATTAGACCAAAAGTTCTCATTTCTAGAGCCTAACCAATTAAAATCTGGTAGCACAAGGCAGGTGGAATCCAATAATATAAAAATGTAGAAAAATTATATTGAATCATAGTGGCAACATAACACAAGCTTAAAGGTTGTTGCTGAGAACTAGCACATGAGTGGCAACACAACATAAGCTTAAAGGTTGTTGTTGAGAAGTCGGAGTCTTATCCGAGCAATCTTTCTGAAAAATAAATAAATTGGTTTCAACTAAAATATGCTCTTAGCAAATATAAAGTATATATATATATATATATATATATATATATATATATATATATATATATATATATATAGTTCAATTGCTTACTAATCTCTTGTAATGCTCAATTGTCAGAATAGACCCTCTCGTATGTAGAGATCTATTAGGAGATGTTCTGTTGTTGCCGTTAACTATTGTCTTTCCTTTCCAAACTTCATCAGCCCATTTTTACTCCAATTCATCACAATTTTTCTTAGTAATCAATGGTCCCCAAATCAATCTTATGTCGTACTCTATACATTACATTTGAGTACCCATCAGAGGTTTTATGGTCAAATGAATTCTTAATTTCTGCCTCATGCTTAAGGCATTTATACTTCCTCTGCGATATACAACCAAATGAAAGTGAGTTTAAAAGAATAATGGTTGTATTATATACACTTTTTGACGTTATTTTAGATTTATCAAATTGGTCTTGAAACACAACAATGACATACGCCTTTAACCATCGATACACAAGATAGGATGGACAAGAATATTACTCAAGCTGAAGTTGCAGATCATCATTATATTGAGTTGTTTGTCACATAACACTTAACAAGTCTTTTTTATATGCATATAATAATGATAAGGGCATAGAGGCCTTAACTTCGCAGTTAGCACCATGAAAATGCAATTTTTTTTATCAAGTCTCCTGATCTGTGTGAAATGTTCACATTCTAATGTGAATCTTATCATCATGGCTCTAATAAACATGTTTTAATAATGTATAGAGATGTTTTCATACCTTAAACTCAGCAAACCACAAATTTGCCAACTTCTCCTCCTCTCTCTTCACCTCTCCATAACTTATCCAAGACACCTCTCCATAACTCGGCAAACCACATAGCTACTCTTTCCTGTTGCAGCTCCAAGGGTGATTGGTAGTGTAAATATGGACTAATTTTGGCTACCCCAAAAATAATATATGTATTTGAATAGTTAAGTATATGCTATACTAGTATATTTAGCTACCCCAATATTATGTTATTTAGCTACCCCAATTATGTTTATTTGTCTAAGGAGATAAAAGAACAATAACAAGTTCATTTGTTTTAAGTCCCATTAATCTATTATTAATACAAGCAAATATGGTGATTTTTGTTAACTTGGTGATTTTGGTCCTTCTTTTTTAATTTTGACAATTTTGGTCCCTATTTTTCTTAATTTCGTAATTTTTGTCCTAAAAATGATGGATTACTTGCAACTTTTTGGTCCTTAAAAATCTTGAATTTTAGGAAAATGGGGGACTAAAATGCACAATCCATGTTTTTTAGCAACCAAAATTGCAATGAAGATATCACAAGGATCAAAATTACCAAATTAAAAGAGCAAAATATGTTAAATTGACATACATCGTCCCTGTAAAAACTTTTGAAGGTAAGTAAGATAAAGTCAAACATTTTCTATGATACGTTTAAAATATTTTCTACAACGGCAATGTATATAAATTAAATCTGACACACACACACATAAATTTAAAATTGTATTAAATTAACTCGCTTGACCACACTTAGCCAGGGTCCTAGATACGCCATTGTGTGTAGCTCATACGTCCATGTTAAACGTTCTCTTCAATAACTACTACTCATTTTCTTCTTCTTCTTCTTCTCGTAGTAATCAACACCTCGTAGTAATCATTTGTCATTGTATGATGTTGCCCACCTCGAACACATACATTGTCATTTGTTGTATATACTCATCCCTTCATTTTTAGACTTTGTCATAAACTTGTATCCATTGCTAACAAAAGTAGGCCACTTAATGACATTTCGAATTGGGCCCCATGCCAAACTCCTTAAAAGTGGATCATTAATTGCATTTGTTGAGTCGAGCAGCTACATTAGAGAACATTCTTTATTTCAACTCAACAAATTAGATCACATAAACTTCAAACATGAATAGATTCACATACATATGTTTTAAACGATGAGGTAAACTTTGAGGGTATTTCTTTGTCGAGGTCGGCTTCATTTACATCAGGGTTTAGTTCTCGTAACAAATCTGAGTACATGCTACACATACAAGGAAGCAATTAAACATGGCATTAGATAAGATAAACATCATATTTTTGACTAGAGGTACTTCAAATAAGGAACCACTTCAGGACAATTTAAAAGAATATACAAATGTGCAGCTTTCATTTATCTATCCTCCAATGGAGCATTTGCAGATGAACCTTCTACTCCATCATCATTTTGTGGCACATGTTCTCCATGATAAAATAGTTGAAAGATAATAATATGAAGCAAATGTAGTTGTCTCCTCAAGCAAATATGCTCTAGCAATTTAGCTTTCAACATAAGTTGGGTTTGTGACCTTTGGTTTTAAGCTTAAACACTACCTCTGGGGGCGGATGCCTTTGTTTTGATGGGTAGCTTCGGCTACCCAAAAAAGAATTATTTGAGTAAGTAGGTATATTTTATATTTATCTATACCCCCAATAAGTTTTTAATTAGTTTCTCCAACCAACTATGTTTTAGTTTCTCAAGAATAAAGCTTATTAGTTTAAGGAGATAAAACAACAAGAACAATGTGTCCATTAGTCTATTAATAGCCTAAACAAAAATGAGCCATAAGCTTTGTACCAAAAAATGAGCCACACCTTGCAAATAATTATAATAATGAGTTTCTTGCATATATAGCTTGGTCGTTTACATTAGAAAAATGCATTATTAATTTATTTAGTACGCTGTCAATTATGGATGAATTTAAATCTTTGAAACTAAGAGTTCAAATTTCCTAAATAACTATATATTGTCAATTTTGTATTTTCTTTGTTGTTGCTTCAAATTCCATTTTGTACCCAATAGCGCTTAGATGTGATGGTGTGAGTCTCTTCCAGCTTAACCAATGTTCTGGGTTCGAATCCAACCTTGAAAATGTAGCAGCCGTAAATATCTTGGGAGAGAGGTTTATCAACCATTATGGTCTTACCCGACTTGAGGGATTAGTGACTATAGTTGCAAGTGATGGATACCCGATTCACACAAAAAAATCCATTTTGTACACACAAGAAACATAGTGATCTTTTTACTTATTAATTAAGTTTAATATATTAGTTTTAAAACTATATTTTGCTTTTTTTTTTATATTTGGCCAACCAATAAAAGTATGTTAGCTCACTGGCTATTTGAAATAGCATTTGAGCTTATAGTGTTTTATTTTTCTCTCATTTTTACCCTTAATACTTCGAACACCAAAAAGAACTCTTAACACCTGAAATAAATTCTGCATTTATCTTCTATTAAATAAATATTCGCTTTCATATTTAAATATTATTTACAGGTGACAATTTATTTAAATTAAATCAGGTAACTTATCAACTATGAGCTACCTATCAGCTACACACTATTAGTTCATCCGATTTTGATAGTTGATTCATTCGTTATTCGCTAATTTTGTCCAAAACATTCAGACTATATAATGGCTAAGGGTGTTCAAAACCGAGCAAACCAATAGAAAACCGCAAATCTAACCAACCCAAATCGAAATTGCAAAAACCATTTTGGGTTGGATATGTTTGGGTCACTTTTTCAATCAATTGATCGGTTTGGTTTTCCAAAACCAAACCAAACCGCAAATATTATTAAATGTTAGTAAAAAATTAAAAATGTCTACTTAATCTAGTCATACAAAACACACACACACCATCTTAGAGTCTCATACACTTTTGGTTTACTTTGTCACATGAAGTATCAATTTTAATTTTATTACATTTTAAGTTTGACAGTTTATATGGGAATAAAATGACAATTATTTTTATATATTTGGCCTTTAAAAGTTAAATTATTTAATTAATTTAACTTCAGGTTAAATTTATAATATTTTTGGATTCATAAAAAAACGAACCAACAAAACCAATACAAACGCAATGATTCAATTCAAATATTTTAAAGAAAACCAACCAAACCAAACCACGTGTATTTTGAACCTTTCAGTTCAAAAGACATTTTCAAACAAAACCAAACAAAATCGAAATGACATTTTCAATCAAAACCGAACAAAATCAAACCACAAACACCAATAAAAAACTGAACCAACAAAACTAATTCAAAGTGCAATTTAAACACCCCTAATTCTGGCTTCCAAGACAATGTATGAGTTTCATTGGGAACACATAGACAGCATTTAAAACCTGGTACATCCTTTAACATTTACTCACTCCGTTTTTGATCTTTGGTACTTTTGGCCTTTTGTTTTTTTCCAAAACAATGGTACTTTTAAAAACCCAATGTACAATTCACCTAATTTTTCCTAATATACCCTCTATATTTATTTATCCTTTTAGAGTTTCAATGCATGAATTAATTGTCCCAAGACTATTTTACTTTAACTTCAATTATCCCAATACAACTACAAGTGGGGCATTTTAGTACTTAAACAACACAAATTAATGGTACCTTAATATGTGTGTAACAAGCCAAAAGTACCAAAGATTAAGAAGAGAGTACTAACTTTATGAACTCTCTCGATTTTGCAGCCTGCCACTTCCGTTTCTCCATTATTACATCCGTTACTTAACTTTATCTGTTCTCTCCATTATTATATACGTTACTTAACTTCCTCATTCTCCATTTCCACCGTGGGTTAGCAAAAACCACCAACTCTTTAATGAAAAGAGCAACGCCACTTCAATCTTTTATTTTTTTGATAAGCAAACGCCACGTCAATCTTAAATTTTTATTAAGATAAATGACCACTGAAATAAATTTTACCCTAATAATGCTATGGCCATTGTTCATTTATTTTTCTTTTCTTTTTTTATTATTTTAATGTCATTTGGTGACATTGGTTTCTTTTTAGGTAATTTAGGGTTCGGAAAAATTTTATATATTTAAATAAGTGAAGTTCTTTCCTCAATAACAGAGTTGGTGAAGAAAAAAAATGTAATTCTGTGACGAATAATGAAAAATGTGATGATAAGCCGTGTGTTTTGGTTACTAAATAAGTGGGTTTTGATGGTGAGTTTCACAAGAAAAATATGTAAATACCAGATTGGTCATTTGTCACAAAAACATGGTTAATTTTGTGGGGAACATATGAAATTGACAAATTAGATGACATTTTACAACCACATGTCTTTGTGCTTACATTTTTGAAATTGACAAATTAGTCTCATGATTAGTTTTACGAAGAAAATATGTAAACATTTGGTTGGTCATTTATCACAAAAACATAGTTAATTTTGTTGGGATGGTGGTCAAAAGTCTGAAACTGACAAATTAGATGGCATTTTATCGCGAAAGTTATATATTTTTCCTAAACAAGTTATCGAGAATTAAACTTGACATATTTGGATGGATAAATTTTTTCCACAACTTAAAGTATCCGAAAACCCAATGCTTAGTGTCGCCTTTTACAAATTTTGTCACGACATTTTTTTCCTCCAAACCGGCTATTGTGAATCTAACTTCCCATAGTTAAACAACTAAGTTTTTTTCCGAATCCTAAAATACCCCAAAACACACCGCTTAGCATCGCATTTTTCATATTTTTTCAGAGTTACATTTTTTTCTTCACCAAATCTATTATTGAAGAAAAAACTTCACATATTTAAACATATAAAAAAATTTCGGATCCTAAAGTACCTAAAAATTCACCAATGTCACCAATAACATTAAGATAATTAAATAAAAAATAAAACAATATGACCAAAGGCCATTGGACTATGAAAGTGCGATTGGCTAACTGCAAATTTAAAAAAATAAAAAATTATTAATTATTTAGCTATCGCACTTTTAAAATAGAATATCCTATAACTATTTTAAAAAGTGTGGCATTTAGGGAAATAGTGCCACACTTGTGGCATTTTTGTATTTTTAATTTTTTTGGTGATATTTAAAAAAAAACTCCTTAGGATAGTTGTATAATATTAGGGATGTTTAATACAATTTATTATATCAAAACACAAATTACCTTTTTTCGACGAAAAATATATGTCATGATGAATAAAAGACTACAAAGATTAAATTGGAATTATTATACTCATACTGGAAAATTTTATCAAATATAATAATATATGACCAAAATAAAGCAATCTCTTAACTCTTAAGACCAAAAATTTAGGTACAATCTCAGAAACTTATTCCTACAAGAAAACTCATCCTAAATCATAAACCAAAAATTGAAATAAAATTCAAAAAATATAATAAAACCAAAATCAGCTATTACATTAAGAATATATCAAACTTCAAAAGTTGAAGATAGTCTTCCACCAAACTAGTTATGCTTTTTTGTTTTTGAACTTTATGTAAGAACTCCTGTCTCCAAGGAATAGATGCACGCAATTTGAAGGATGCACATAATTGAGCTTGCAATGTAAAAGATTTCAACCAAAGTAAGCAACTCCACTTGATGCCAACACAAAGATCCAGATCCAACATAATAATCAAAAAAATCAATCATAACTCATTAGAGAACACGAGTACGTAACTGAAGTTTAAAAAAAGTTACATTAATTAATTAATTCAGTAAATAATTAAATGTTAATCAATAATGCTCGTATGAACCAGATCCAGTTGGAAAAAATTTAATTGAAAGTTCATACAAACTAGATCTAGATCGGAACAAACAATGAGCATGGATATATACCAATCGGAGAGAAAGAGAAGCTAGGGTTAGAAATTAAATTGACTAAAAAAATAGAAAAAGAAAGAAAATAGTGTAGAGCTCCCTTCAATCCAAAAAATGATAAGACTAAGAAGTGATGAAGCTCCCAGGATATGGAAGCCGCAGGACTACCACAAAGAACATATAAATGGGTAGAACTGTGGGATCCATAGCTTAGCAGCTTTATCAACACAGCCAGATCTTTATTTGGATCAATAGGAGCTCCACACCACAACCCTTTCAAATTTAATTAAATTTAATTGTAAAAAAATCAAAACCAAAACCTAATAATTTCCAACCACATAGATCTGAGCTCATTAAGTAATCAAGCAAAAAAAAAGTAAAAAAATTCAAGTAAAATTATTACTTCTCTATGAAAAATATGAAACTCCTTGAGAAAATATTAGAAAGAAACATGTTCTTTCCAGAGAACATAAAAAAAACAAAATGGAAAACATAAAAAGTAACCTAAAATGTAGATCTGATGATATCCAACACTAGATTGATGACGATGATAACTGTATACACTTATGTATAGACTGCTTTGGAGATCTATGAGGACTATGGTAGGTAATTACTCTAAATAGGTAGAAAGGGAGAAAGAAGAAAAACTGGTGCTTAGCTAACATAAAAAGTTAACCTCTATGAGAATTCTATCTTTTTAAGAGAACCTCTCATTCACTTAAATAGAGGGGTTAGAAAGAGAAGGCATGTAGATGTCACCCACCACGCCTAAGATATTTCTATCCGTTACTGACATTTTCCTAATATAAAATAAAAAGAATAAAAACAAATCAAGGGTTGGTGGGGGAATGGATTCTTTCATTTATTTAGTCACACAAATATTAAAATATTATATTTGTTTCGCTCTCTTTCAAATAGTGGAGAGTGACATGATTTTTATACAAACCCTAGACAATACAGTACGACATATAATAATATTTGACAAATTTGTATCTCGTATATACCTTGATGAACAAATCGGCAAAACAAAAAAAAAAACTTACGATAATTCGATTGCTAATATTTATAATGATTTTATATAATATTATATTATAATATATTTATAAAGTTATAAAGAAGAATGTGTCATGAGAAAATAAGAGGGAGATGTCATGAGATAACAAGATATAAGACGGATGAGAGACGTATAGATGTCATGAAATGATGAAAAGATATAAGAGGTGAGAGAGGAGAAAGGTAGAGAGAGAAAAAAGAGGGAAGAATGTGATGAGAGAGAGACTATGGAGTAAGAAATGAAAAAAAAATTGAATTTTTTTGTGGTGAACAGAAAGTTGTACGTGGGACGAAAAGTTATACTTTGGTTTTGTGGTAAACAAGAATTTGGGTTTTTTTTTCAACCGGCTAATTGCTCCTACTCTTGTCCAGTACAATGAACAATTTATAAATCAAACAATGTACAATTGAATTTGTCAAATCAGCCCTTTATTTTTTAGTAAATCAAACACACCCTCTAAGTTCAAATCTCTACTAATTATATTGGTGTGGACTAATGTAATTCTCTCGATATGTGCTTAATTAAAGAGTTCAACCATTTTTCTTAGCATAGATTGAAGTGTCACTTTGTTAGTTTAATTTTTTCTATAAAGAAAAAAACAAGAAAACCAACAAAGTTTATTTAAAAAAACAATTTTGACAATAAAAGAAAATGAGTCTCGTTAAAACCTTTTAATGCAAATTCTTATTAGGAAAAAATCATCTAAAAGAAAAAAGAGTACTCCTCTATGTTATCATTAAAAATATAAAAAAGAGTGAGAAAAAAGAGAAACCAATAGGGACTAGACAATATCCATGGCAAGACAAAACGTCATCAAAAGCGATAATATAGAAGACCAAACCTATTACGAATGAAGTCCTCTAAAGAAAAATTAGGAAGTAAATCCCGTCAGTTGAAACCCTGACTTACAAAGAGAAACAAAGTTTATTTAAAAATATAATTAAACGACTTGTATAAGGAAAACTAATTTCTACCTTAAGTAATTTTTCCAGCTAAAATATACTCTCCTATTTCACGATACATGTTTTTAAGGTTATCTACACATATTTGGAATATCGATGAATTTTGTTACTTTTAATGGAAATTAACATTGCATTAGACTATGCAAACAATAAGTTAAAACAAAGTTAATGATGGATCGCAAGAAGACTGGGAGATTGAAATATTTTATTTGGATGACAGTTACTGGTGTATTTGGGTCCATCAGAATCAATTCTCTTCAGGGCTCAAATCTTTAACTCCCAAGTCGCCATCAATCATGTCAAAACTATAACTTGGAGTTGGTTCATTAGGATAGATGGTCGCAACTTAGATTTAAAGATTTCTGATTGGTGGGGAAATCACGTTGCTTGTATGAATTCAGTGTAATTGGATACTTGTTCTATTCTCATTGGGTCTTTTTTCATGGGATTTTGGTCCAATGAGATTTTAGTGAGACTCATTGTATATGTACTGGTTGGGGTGTTTGTTTGCGTCCTCTCTAATAAAATTTTTAGTTATAAAAAAACAGTAGTTAATGTCATAATTAATGTTATTAAGTTTATTCTACATTCTACATATTTTCTCTCTTCAATAAAAGCAACAATAGTTAAGTACGTTCCAACATAATGTGGCAGAAATGGTAGATATTTAGGTCTCTTAACCATTTGGTCATGAGTTCGATCATTGACCGGTCCGTATGGAAAATCATTTGTTGGGAGAGGTCAACCATTTAAATGGATTTTCGATACCTCGAAGGATTAGTCTTCACAATCGTCGTTGAGGATACATTGGTTTACGAAAAAACAAAATGGAGTAATTCTTAAAAAATGACCGTATTGTGAAACAAATGAATTACTTCCTCTGGATACTTGTTCTAGTCTCATTGGGTCTTTTTTCATGGGATTTTGGTCCAAAGAGATTTTAGTGAGACTCATTATATATGTACTGGTTGGGTGTTTGTTTGCGTCCTCTCTAACAAAATTTTTACTTATAAAAAAATAGTAGTTAATGTCATAATTAATGTTATTAAGTTTATTCTACATTCTACATATTTTTCTCTCTTCAATAAAAGCAACAATAGTTAAGTAAGTTCCTCCGAAAATGATTAGTAAAAGAAAACAAACTAACATAATGTGGCAGAAATGGTAGATATTTAGGTCTCTTAACCATTTGGTCATGAGTTCGATCATTGACCGGTCCGTATGGAAAATCATTTGTTGGAAGAGGTCAACCCTTTAAATGGATTTTCGATACCTCGAAGGATTAGTTTTCACAATCGCCGTGGAGGATACATTGGTTTACGAAAAAACAAAATAGAGTAATTCTTAAAAAATGACGGTATTGTGAAACAAATGAATTAATTCCTCTGGTATAGAAAAATAGAATAATAATATTATTATTGTTAAAACTAATAAACTCATTTATTGTTTTAACTTTTTGAATTTTTTTATATTTACTCCATGAAAAACTAAAAGATATTAAAACTAATAAACTGTTTTTAAATCTTTCAAAAGAGATAAAAAATGCTAAAAAAAAACTTTTTAATACAATTCTATTTTTTTTGAAAAGTTTGTAATACAATTCCAACTAAAGAAATTATAATAAAATAATAAAATATTGAGAGTTGGTTTGTGTTGGAAATTCAAGTACGAGCGGTTAGTCTACATCGACTGTAAATGAGCTATATGAAGGATATATATAAAAGAGCGGACTCATATACCTGACACTTTAAGATTTTAGGTGGAGATGTGTGGTATCCAAGTCTCTTAGTGATACAGTTCATTGGATAACTCGGTGTTTTTCCAAATACTCTCCGAGACTCCCTAACATTTTGGTGGGGTGGGGTGTAATGATGAAGGTAACGTGGGGCAGTGCTAGCTGTTTTACTTTCGTTGTTACTGTTGGATTGTATTGGATCCCTTTTAGATTTTCAGGTTTCTGTCTGTCTCGGTAACCGAACCGGCTTCATTAGATTCCCTAATCACGTGCCCTCCTGTCTCGTTTTTCACCCATCTCAATGCACATTTCAAGGGTCGATTTGGATCATAGTATTTTTGTTTAAATTCGTTGGTTGAATTTTTTTGCCGTGTTATTATATGGAGTATCAATTAATTAATTTTATCAATGACTAAAATGTACTCCCTTCGGTTTTTCTTATAAGAAAAAAATTGTATATTTTTTGTTCTAATTATAAGTAAAAAATACATTTTTCAAATTACTTCTGTTTCTTATTACTTGTTCTTATTACTTGTCATTTTTGTAGAAAATTTTTGTTTCTATTTACTTATTATTAATGCATAATTTATTATTATTTTGTTAATATCCAGAGAGAGAAATAAATGAAATACCTTAGATAATAAATTATTATAGGTAGGTCAAAGAAAAATAATTGTATCCAAAATAACAAAATTTATTGATTTTATTGGTATGTGTAAAAAGGCAAAAAACGATAAGTAAATAGGAACGGAGGAAGTAATTGCTAAAATTTCTTTTATACCACTATTTAATGTGAGATATAGATTTACTAGAAAGTCACTTAGTGGGTATAAAAATTAAATGCTAGGGATAGAGTTTAAATAAGACTTTTTTTTTTTGAGAAAGAGTTTAAATAAGACTTAAATTGCATCACATTTAATAACTTCCTTGTTGTGATTTTTGTATAATCTTCTTATAATAGGAACCAGAGGAAGTAGTCCCTCCGTCCCTATTATAAGAAAATTTTTGGACTTAATTTTGGTCACAAATATAAGAAAACATTCTAGCTTTTAGTGTATATTTATTGTTTAAATACCATTTTTACTCTTATTGAATGCTTTGTCTTTTCAATTTTTAAGGTAAGTGAGAGTAGTGCACATAAATCCATGTGGAGTTGAGTGGAGGGTATTTTGGAGACTTAACTTTAAAAAAACAAGAATTAAATGAGCTCATTGGTATCGATGATTTTTATATTTTCTTCTTATGATAGAGACCGGAGGGAGTATACCTTAAGGAACTTGATTGACCACATGTATTGGTTTTATCGGTCTGTGTGCTTCTCCCTTTTCAATACAATTTTTGTCACACTCAAGATGATGATTTAATGTCAGCTTTGCCTTTGGTCACAAAAAACCTTTTCTCGAAACTATAGACACGTCCGCAAAAACTACGATTTCAAAATCGTTGTCGAAAACCAAAAGAATGGTTTTTTGGTATTAAGCAACTGTTTTCGGGCACTGCCATAGGCCCAAAATATTGTAGTGAGCCGACAACAAATAAAACTCCCTCTGGTGTACAATATAAAAGAAAATATGTGTGTTTTTGTAGTCTACAATATAAGAAATAAGCATTATTTTTAAGGTGTATTAAATATTCAATTCCAACTCTACCCTTCTTTACTAAAAAAGAATGTTTGCGAGATGCATTTATTGTTTGCACTTTCCCACATGGTTCAACCATATTACTTATGGAAGGCAACGTTCAAGTCTATATTGTAACACCTTAGTATTTCAATTTTGGAAGAAATACTGGAGCATTCATATTCAGCATATTCACTTGATACAAATGTTTTACGTCATCGACTATTTATAAATTGTCATGTCATTAAAAGAAATGATTTTATTCATAATTATCTTATATGTCTAACAAGCATCGTTGTTGAGTAGTGGCATAAACTAGTTGTGCAGTCCAGGGACAACAACGAGCCAAAGACCAAGACCACCAAGAGACCTGGACACCACCACATCTTCATAAAAAACCTTAAAGCATTAGGTATATGAATCAACTATCTTACATGAGTATATCCTCCATTTAATTCATTTCAAGTCGATGTGAAACTAACCACTCACACTTCAATTCCTAACAATAAGCTACCCTAGGACTCGAGGGTGGACCTAGTGCTCACAAGTTTGATTCTCGCAACTCGATGTTGGAGAGAGAGTGGAATTTACTCTAAAGTCTAACCACGAGCAAATATTAGTATTTCTTTGAGAGTGTTGGGACTCTCAGTAGATACTTAGCAAACCAAAACATGATTATCTTAAATGTCAATCATACTTTGAATTGTAGTTAGTTTTGAGTGTTAGAAGTTTTATACCTGTAATGAATGTGCCACGTAGGAATGAGAATTGTGGTGACAAGGCAGCAAACGGGCAAAATGAGAATACTATGATATGAAAGAGTGGAGCACAGAATATTGCAATGGGGACCACAATAGATACGCACTATCAGGCAGCTAACGGAATACCACTCCGCAGAGGCGCAAGGGAGCGCGTGATGAGCACCAACCTGAGAGGATATGCACTTAAATAGTAGAGTGTGTGTGTGTGTGGGAATTTTATGGTGTATGAAAATAGTCAATTCTCTCTCTGTACTAATTTCTTTCCTTCTATTTGATACTCCATTTGGAGCTGCTGCCTTCAATCCAAATACTTTTACTGATTGTTGAATTCCAGCTTATTAATGCAACAGTACTCTTTCCTTTATTGTGTGTGTACTTCACTTTAATTTCGCTTTTACACTTGTTACATTGGTGCTTTCATCACCTCCTGCAAACATGGCTGAGAACACTCGATTCAAAGAACTCAGCAACGATATACGGAATCTCGCAGAAGCAATGGAGAAAAGATGCACAGAACTCCAAACGAACTTCGAACACTTGGAGGTTGACAAGCAACAACGATTCGAACGAATGGAGCATTCGATCGTCGGTTCAGAGGCGAACATCACGAAGATCATGGGGATGTTAGATCAATTGACAAAGGAGACAACGATTAGCGCGGCGATGACGAGTGGATCTGGGTTGAAGCTCAAATCAATGGAGATCCAAGCTCCAATGAACCAGAAGTCACCATTTCAAGTAAGATCTGTTAAACTCGATTTCCCTCGATTTGATGGCAAAAATGTTGTTGGCTAGATTTTTCGTGGTGAGCAATTTTTTGAGTATTATAACACTCCGGATGCTGAACGCTTAACTATAGCTTCAGTACATTTAGATCAAGATATTGTACCTTGGTTTCAAATGATGCAAAAGGTGAATCCATTTGTATCTTGGAATGAATTTACGAAAGCTTTAGAAGTAGAATTTGGTCCTTCTACTTGTGAATGTCCTAGATCTAATCTGTTTAAACTAGTACAAACGGGTACAGTGGCTGAGTATTATTTGGAATTCACTTCTTTGGCTAATCGTACAGAGGGTGTAACAGCTGAAGCTCTGTTAGACTGTTTTGTGGGTGGTTTAATGGAAGATATTAGGAGAGATGTAAAAGCTATGTCCCCTGTTATCATGGTGAAAGCAGTAGCCCTAGCAAAATTGTATGAAGAGAAATATCCCAACCCCACCAAAACCAAGTCACCAGCCTATTATACCAGAAATAGCCCAAACACAAGCCTAAACAAAAACACCACACAAAACACCAAAATAGATACCTCAATTAACCCAAACAAACCCTCAAATGCACCTGGCCTACTCCCTAACCCAAACACCAAACCACTTCACCAAAAATCCTCAAGCCTCAAACACATGTCACCAGCTGAAATACAATTAAGGAGGGATAAGGGACTCTGTTACTTCTGTGATGAGAAGTTTTCATATACACACAAATGTCCTAACAAACACCTAGTTGTGATGCTCACTTGTGAAGAAGAGGAGGATGACAGTGAGAAGAGTAAAGAACCACCAGATATTCAACCAAGGGAGGATATTGGGGAAGATAAAGAACACCACTTATCTCTGAATGCTATGAAAGGGGGTACTGGAATAGGCACCATTCATTTTTAAGGTCCATTGGTAATATAGCAGTACAAATCCTAGTAGATGGAGGAAGTTCAGAAAAAATTTTGCAGCCTAGAGTAGCTCAATTCTTGAAGTTACCAGTTGAGGCTAATCCAAGTTTCAGAGT
Source organism: Astragalus glycyphyllos (assembly GCA_963573325.1). Lineage (NCBI taxonomy): Eukaryota > Viridiplantae > Streptophyta > Magnoliopsida > Fabales > Fabaceae > Astragalus > Astragalus glycyphyllos. Next base: position 3,368,054 of record OY754313.1, on the reverse strand, counting down.
TCTTATTGGTAATGGGGAAGCTATGCAAACAGAAGGGTGGATACCAGAATTGAAAGTACAAGTACAAGGACAAGAACTGAAGTTACCAGTCTACTTACTTCCTGTGGAAGGAGCAGACTTGATATTGGGGTCTTCACGGCTGGCTACACTTGGTCCTCATGTAACAGATTATGCTACAGCTATCTTGAAGTTCTTCCATTAGGATAAATTCATCATATTGAAAGGGGATCAATCAATCAAACCAACGACACAAGTTCAGTTCCATCAAATGAAAAGAATGCATAATACTGATGCAATCTATGAATGTTTCACCATTCAACAAATGAGCCCTGTTACACCAGATGATGAGTTGTTAGAGCTTCCCACTAATATGGAACCAGAGCTAGCAACACTATTACATACGTACAGAGTAGTGTTTCATACACCAACAGGATTACCTCCAAGTAGAGAGGAGAACCATGAAATTCATCTACAAGAGGGAACCAAACCAGTGAAGGTGAGACCCTATAGATATCCCCATAGCCAGAGAGAGCAAATTGAAGTGATGGTTCAGGAGATGTTGGACCAGGGCATAATACAATCAAGCAATAGTCCATTCTCTTCACCAATTGTGCTAGTGAAGAAGAAGGATGGAAAATGGAGATTTTGTATAAACTACAAGGCCTTAAATGCTATCACTGTGAAGGACTCTTTTCCTATGCCAACTGTAGATGAGCTCTTGGATGAATTATATGAAGCACAATACTTTTCTAAGTTGGATTTGAGAGCTGGTTTCCATCAGATACTTCTTCAACTAGAGGATAGGCATAAAACAACATTCAGGACTCACCATGGTCACTATGAATGGCTAGTAATGCCATTTGGTCTCACAAATGCACCAGCCACATTCCAAAGCTTGATGAACCAGATATTTCAAAAAGAATTAAGGAAGTTTGTTTTAGTTTTTTATTTTATTTTATGATATTTTAGTTTATAGCCCTTCTTGGCATAATCATTTAATTCATCTTGAGTTAGTATTGCAGACTTTAAAAAAACACCAACTCTATGCTAGATTATCTAAATGCTCCTTTGGATTGCTAGAGGTGGACTACCTTGGTCACAAGGTTTCTGGAACAGGAGTAGCAATGGATGCATTGAAGGTGCAAGCCGTAAAAGATTGGCCAATTCCAACGAACATCAAGCAACTTAGAGGCCTCTTGGGCCTTACTGGATACTATAGAAGGTTCATCAAGGGGTATGCTAACTTGGCAGGCCCACTGACAGATCTGTTGAAGAAGGAAGCATTCAAATGGTCAAAGCAAGCTGAGCAATCATTTATGAACTTGAAGCAGGCTATTACATCAGCACCAGTATTGGCTTTGCCAAATTTTACTGAACCTTTCACACTTGAAACTGATGCCTCAGGAATTGGAGTGGGTGTTGTGTTAAGTCAACACGGACATCCCATTGCCTATTTTTCAAAAAAGATGTTGCCAAGGATGCAGAAGCAATCTGCCTATACAAGAGAACTTTTTGATATCACGGAAGCTCTAGCAAAGTTTAGACATTATCTGCTGGGTCACCAATTCACAATTAAGACTGATCAGAAAAGTTTGAGAAGTCTATTAGATCACTCTTTGCAAACTCCAGAACAACAACAGTGGTTGCATGAATTCATGGGTTATGATTTCAAGATAGAATACAAACCAAGCAAAGACAATGTAGCAGTTGATGCTCTATCTCGTGTATTTTTCATGGCTTGGTCTGAACCCCAAGCAAAATTCTTAGAGGACTTGAAAGCAGCTGTCAACAATAACTCAGAGTTACAAAAATTGATTTTTGGTGTTCTGCAGAAGAAAGATCACAATGCTGAGTACACTGTGAGAGATAATTTGATGTATTGGAAGAACATGTTGTTTATTCCAGATGAGGCAGCACTGGGGCAACAGATATTGAAAGAATATCACACTTCTCCAATTAGAGGACATGCTGGTGTCACAAGAACAATGGCCAGAGTTTCAGCACAATTTTACTGGCCTAAGTTGAAGAATGATGTCACAGAGTTTGTGAGAAACTATGCAATTTGTCAACAAGCAAAAGCTTCAAATACTCTGCCTGCTGGCTTGCTGAACCCATTGCCAATCCCAAATCAAGTGTGGGAAGATGTGGCTTTGGACTTCATAACTGGGTTACCTAGTTCATATGGCTTCAATGTTATCATGGTGGTAGTAGATAGGCTATCAAAGTATGCACACTTTGTAGCAATGAAGACAGATTATACAAGCAAAAGTGTAGCTGAGGCATTCATGACTTACATTGTGAAATTACATGGAATACCTAAATCTATTGTCAGTGACAGAGACAAGGTCTTCACTAGTTCATTTTGGCAACACTTATTCAAGTTACAAGGCACTACATTGGCTATGTCTTCTGCTTATCATCCACAATCGGATGGACAATCTGAGATACTGAATAGATGTCTGGAGATGTATCTAAGATGCTTTACATTTGAGAATCCTAAGTCCTGGTTTAAAGCTTTAGCATGGGCAAAATATTGGTACAATTCAGCTTTCCACACCAGCCTTGGAATGACACCATTCAAGGCACTATATGGTAGAGACCCACCTACCTTGGTGAAGCCTAATTAGACGAGTTTAGACCCTGCAGAGGTGGTGACTCAACTCAGTGACAGAGAACTGATCTTGCAGCAGTTGAAGAGCGATTTAAACAAGGCACAACAAAGAATGAAAATGCAGGCAGATAAGAAACGCCAAGATGTGCAGTTGAAAGTGGGAGAGAATGTTTTGGTGAAACTACAACCCTACAAACAGTATTCAGTTGCTTTGAGAAAGAACAACAACTTGGCTATGCGCTACTTTGGTCCGTTTCCAATTGTGCAGAAAGTTGGAGCAGTAGCATACAAACTGCAGCTGCCTGATCATGCAAAGATACACCCAGTGTTCCATGTGTCTCAGTTAAAGCTCTTTCATGGAACAATGTCTGAGCCATATTTACCTTTGCCACTGACAACATCTGAATTGGGTCCAATCCTGAGTCCTAAAGATGTCCTACAAACCAGAGTGTTATTGAAAGGAAACACTCAAGTTCCACAAGTTCTAATTGTCTGGGATGATGATGACATTGCTGCAGCAACGTGGGAAGATGTTGAGGAGTTCAAGACTTATTATCTACTCTTTAATCTTGAGGACAAGATAATTTTAAAGGGGATGGTATTGTAATGAATGTGCCACATAGGAATGAGAATTGTGGTGACAAGGCAGCAAATGGGCAAAATGAGAATACTGTGATATCAAAGAGTGGAGCACAGAATATTGCAATGGGGACCACAACAAATACGCACTATCAGGCAGCTAACGGAATACCACTCCGCAGAGGCGCAAGGGAGCGCGCGATGAGCACCAAGCTGAGAGGATATGCACTTAAATAGTAGAGTGTGTGTGTGTGGGAATTTTATGGTGTATGACAATAGTCACTTCTCTCTCTGTACTAATTTCTTTCCTTCTATCTGATACTCCATTTGGAGCTGCTGCCTTCAATCCAAATACTTGTACTGATTGCTGAATTCCAGCTTATTAATGTAACAGTACTCTTTCCTTTATTGTGTGTGTACTTCACTTTAATTTCCCTTTTACACTTGTTACAACACCACATTAACTAAGTTATAAGTAACTACCAAGCTCTAAATGCCAAAAAAATACTAAACTCTAGTACTTTCTATCTTTTTTTTTGACAGTTCTAGTACTTTCTATCTATACACGTTCCTTCCCGGCAAGCTATTTTGTGCTCGTCACATGCAACGTGAGACACCGAATAATAAAAGAGCACGCAGCTAGATAACTATAGTGCTCGAAAACTTGACATACTGTTTGCTGGTGTTTTTAGCAAACAATCACTAGTTTTATTAGAAGGTTTGTGAGATCAAACTAGAAAAATCTCAAAGCAATTGCCTCTGAATTGCGAATGGTTTGTGTTTCAGAAAATGTAGAAAAGGGGACGATTTGCAATGATTAACAGAATCGAAAAGAAAAGAAGCAGTAAATGGTGCATGAATTGTAAAGAAAAGACAAATAAATTGCATTGAATCGTAAAAGTGGTACACAATCACGTACAACGATTCTTCCACTCGTTTTTCGCTCTGGCTTGGAAGTTAGAGTTTCAGGAATCGGGTTGTGTGTTGTGATTTGCGACCCCTGTTTCTTCTCAGAAACAGTTATTTATACAAAGGAAAAGAGGGGGAAAAACTGAACTCGATAACTGCCTAGAAATTTGAAAATTAATAACTGCTACTCCTACTTTCGACCAGAACCGCTCTATCACGCTTCGACGAACTGCTAGTCTTCAGCGCATAACTGCTCTGTTTTCTGTCTGTCGAAAGCTTGTGTCTATTTCCTTCTCTCTTGCTTTTGCTTCCCCGGAAGCTTGTCGAGTTTACCTTGCGCATGACCATTTTCTCTGTCGAAATAATTTGGTCTTCGTCGAAATATAAGTCAGGCCTTGTTGACCATTTTCAATGAAGCCTGTCGAAATTACAGGCTAACAAATTGCCCCCCAAAAATGTCTTTTTCGACTGAACATGAGGAGGAAGAAGAGAAAGACATTTTTGAATTCACCATCGAAATAACTTCGCACTTGAGTAAAATAGCTGTATACCTGATGTCACCACTGTTAAGTGTTGTTGACGTTACTCCTATATTGGTGTATTACGTGGCCTTCAACGTTTTACTTCTCAGCAAATGCCTTATCACCATCTCCTATATGGCTTCTCCAATTCTTCCACTTCTTTTACCTCATAAGTTGCCATCAATAATCCATATTCAAACCTTAAAACTTGAACAGCCTGTAATTTCGGCCTTTGACTATGTTTACTGATTCTCTGTTTTAACTTTGAATGGTTCCACCATTTTCCGTTACGTTACCAACGCCGTAATTAAAGTGATGCCTCACTTCTCGGAACGCCAAAATCGTAACCAACTGACGCTCTTTCGTACTTCTCCTTATAAATAGAAGAGTCTTGTTTCTCATCTTCACCACTCCATGATTTTTCCTCTTTTCCTTTCCCGTTCCAGGATCATTCCCTTTGCTTTGAGTCTTCCGCGTAACCTCATCTCTCATAATTGCAGTGAGGTTGCCTGGAGGTTCAAAGTGATGGTTTTTGATCTCTGCGAATTATGGCTTTGCTCCTTTTTTCTTCATGTCACTTGATCTTGCAACTTTCTGAGTTTATGCGGGAGACTCAAAATGGGAGCAGGAAGATTCATCAATATCTCCTCTCTGAAGGGCTTCCTGAGGTTTACCAAGCAAGGAAACGCCCAGTTGAAAGGCTTACAAGCCTAACGCGCAGACGAAAGAGAAGTTACTTGGTCGAAGAAGACCACCCAAAAGAGAAGTTACTTGGTCGTAAAAGACCAACTGCAATTCAGCGTTTTATTTATGCCTAGTTTATTTACCCTTTCGGCACTATGTAATTCACAAATGCCTCCTTTGGCACATGTAACTTGGCAACGTTATAATGAAATTTCTTCCATTTCATTCTTGAGCAATTTTTATTCTGAGCTTTCGACAATGTTTTGGCAACTTAAATGCCATGTTTTTACGCTTTCTTTATATTTATTCCAGCGTTATTTTAACTTCTTGCAACGTTGGCTTATACTTTTTCAAGTATTTGCCATTTATACGCAAAATTCTTTCATCAGCGCCAATCTCTTTGACCTCATATGCGCCGTTTGAATAAACTTGTAAAATTTTAAATGGTCCTTCCCAACTTGGGGACCATTTACCAAAGACTCTATCTTTTTTATCCACAGGCAATAGGACCTTCCATACTAGATCACCTGAATCAAAGGCTTTAAACTTAACCTTTTTGTTATAAGTTTTAGCTACCCTCTCTTTCTGTCGAATAAGCATATCTAAAGCTAATAACCTTTCTTCGTCTAAATCAACCAATTCGCAAGCATCATATTCCAATAATAATCAGAGGGAATCTCCCACTGTCTCTGAATTCTTGTTGATTGTAGACAAATTTCAACAGGCAACACTGCATCGTGTCCAAATGTTAGCCTATAAGGAGTAGTGTTGATAGATTCTTTGGGTGAATTTCGACAAGCCCATAATGCTTGATCAAGGGTATTATGCCAATTTTTGGGTTCCTGCCCAACATGCTTTTTAATCAAATTAATAATAACTTTATTGGCAGCTTCGACTTGTCCATTGGCTTGCGCATAATATGGTGTCGAAGTTAATAACTTAAAACCATTTTCAGAAGCAAACTCTACCATTTTTCTACCAGTGAAAACTGATCCCTGATCTGTAGTAATGGTTTCTGGAATTCCAAACCTATAAATGATATGATTTTGAATAAACCTTATCACTGCTTCTTGATCAACATTGGCTAAAGGTATAGCTTCAACCCATTTGGTGAAGTAATCAATTCCCACAAGGATATATCTATGGCCCTTCGACGAAGTTGGCTTTATCTCTCCGATCACATCTAGAGCCCAACCTCTAAATGGCCAAGGTTTGACTATGGCATGCAATTCATTTGCAGGCACATGTTGTATCCCAGCATGCTTTTGGCACTCTTGGCATCCCTTAGCAAATTCTATGCAATCTTTCAGCATAGTTGGCCAATACATTCCTTGTCGAAATAATAACCACTTCATTTTGTGGCCTACTTGGTGTGAACCACATGCTCCACTATGTGTATCAGAAACTGCTAAATATGCCTCATTTTCACTTAGACATTTTAATAGTACTCCCTCAGGAGTCCTTTTAAACAATTCGTTTCCAATTATCACATAGCTCAAAGCTCTGTATTTTACCTTTTTATTGGTATTTCTTGTGGGATTTTGCAAATATTCCACAATAGGCCTTCGCCAATCATTATTGGTCATATTGTCAAGAGCAAAAATTTCTGCTAAGTCAAAGTCACCAAAAAATTGACGTTTTTCGACAACGACTAGTTCCTCGTTTGCGTTTGTTGCCCCCCCAGTTTTTGGTGTTGACAATAGTGACGAAGAATAGTCATTAGAAATGATTTTATCCTTTATTTCAATTAACTCTTCCAGGCTTTGTTTTGAAACTTTATAGCCTGAAGCAATTTGTGCCAATTCATTTGCCACTTGATTATCAATTCGTGGTAAATGTTCTAAGTGAACAGACTCAAATCTCTTTAACAAAGCATTGGCAACAACAAAGTATCTGATAAGGTGCTCTTTAATGCATTTGTATTCCCTTGTCAATTGTTTGACAACCAACTCAGAGTCACCTTTTATTTCGACATGACTTGCCCCCAGCTCAAGTAAAATTTCAAGGCCTACTATTAAAGCCTCATACTCAGCTTCATTATTGGAGCAAACATCTCGAATTTTAAACTTATACTTCGTTGGAATGTTAGTAGGAGATATTATTAAAATACCAATCCCAACTCCATGTTTATGGCTTGAACCATCAAAGTACAACCTCCAAGGATATATGTCTACAAAACTTAATGTTTCTTCGACAACAGAATGGTCTACTATAAAATCAGCAACCACTTGTCCTTTAATTGATTTTAGAGGTTGATAAGTTAAGTTGTATTCTGACAAAGCCAAAGCCCATTTACCAATTCGGCTATGCATTATTGGTTTCGACAGCATATGTTTAATAACATCAAAATGCGAATAAACAGAAACATCAGCTGGTTTTATATATTGCTTTAACTTTGTACACGAGAAATACAAACAAAGGCACAACTTTTCTATAGGAGTGTACCTCGTTTCGGCATCATTTAAGACCCCACTGAGGTAATAAATGGCTCTTTCGACACCACCATCATCCTCTTGTGCTAACATGCTACCTATTGTTCTATCAGAAGCTGCTATATACAATTTGAGCACTTTGTGTTTAATAACAGGCAGCAAAATTGGTGGTTTCATCAAATAAGACTTGATTTCGTCGAAGGCTGCTTGATGCATTGGTTCCCATTTGAACTCTTCTTCCTTCTTTAGTCTTAACAATGGCGAAAAAACTTGTGTTTTGCCACTTAGATTTGATATAAATCTTCGAAGGAAATTGATTTTTCCCAGCAACGACTGAAGCTCCTTTTTGGTCGAAGGGGCCTTCGTTTCCATAATTGCCTTAGTCTTATTTTGATTGATTTCAATGCCTTTTTTGTGCACTATAAAACCCAAGAAATCACCTGCACGTACACAAAAGGCACATTTTAATGGATTTAATTTCAATCCATATTTCCTCATTCTTTCAAAAGAACGGCGAAGATGGTCTAAATGACCACTTTCTGAGGAAGACTTAACCACCACATCGTCTATGTATACTTGCATAAAATCATCAATAAAATCATGAAACATAGAATTCATGGCCCTCTGATATGTAGCACCAGCATTCTTTAATCCAAAGGGCATTACTACCCATTCATAAACACCCAATGCCCCCGGACATCTAAAAGCAGTTTTCGACACATCCTCTTCAGCAATGAAGATTTGATTATACCCAGAATAACCATCGAGCATACTAAGATAATCAAATCCTGCTGCTGAATCTATTAGCATTTCTGCCACAGGCATTGCGTATTCATCCTTGGGAGTTGCATTATTTAAATCCCTAAAGTCTATGCAAACTCTAAGAGTCCCATTTTTCTTTATTACAGGAACTATATTGGCTAACCATTCGACATACCTGGCAGTTCTGATGAATTTGTTTCTGAATAGCCTTTCGATTTCCTCTTTGATCTTAGCCAACACTTGAGGAGCAAATCTTCTTGGCACTTGCTTCACTGGTTTCTTCCCTGGTCGAATTGGTAATTGCATTTCCACTACTTCTCGACTTAACCCAGGCATTTCGTCGTAATCCCAAGCAAAGCAGTCTTTGAACTCCCTTAGCAATGTGATGACTTGGATTTTTAGAGAAGCATCAATATTTGCACTAATATAAGTTGGCCGTTTTATTGAGCCATTTCCCAAATCAACTTCTTCTAACGGGTCTTGAGCTTGCATATGTTTTGCCGAATCTCTAGGATCCTTTTCAAAACCTAATGGATCATCATCATAAATGCAGTCAAGTCTTTCATCTATGACTATGCCATTTCCTTCATGTAACTCACTGGCTTCGACAGCCATTGTTTGTTGAATAATTTCGGCCTCTATAGCCGCTTTAAACTTGTTTTCGGCCATATAAGCCGTAATTTTGTCCCATGCATTGGGCACTGACATAAGAACATTTTCAAGAACCAGTGTTCCACCCCGTAGGTCGAAGAACATCATCAGGATAAACACTATCATCTCCCATTATTTCTCTTTCCCAAACAAAGCCATAATTTGGGTCAAGATGAACTGAGGCAAAAACATTATCCGCAGGAACATATGCCTCATTAGAAGATGAACATGGCGCAATCTTCGCCATTTGTTTCTCAAAATTTTCCTTGGTAATTTGGTTCACATCAGCACGGAAGTAGCTCTGATCGGCTTCAACATACTCTACCAAACCATCTTCCTTCCACATTACTAAACGTTGATGCAAAGTCGAAGGGACAACACCAACTCCATGGATCCACTCTCTCCCAAGGAGTAAATTAAAATTCGCTTTAGAGGCTATCACTAAGAACAATGTAGTCCTCTTTATGGAACCAACGATTAAGTCCACCTCAATGGCCCCCAAAGAATGGCCAGTTTTGCCTTCATAGTTGCTTAAGACAATGTTATGTGGCCTGAGGTCAGTGTCGAACTTACCAATCTTCTTCAAAAGACCATGTGGCATTAAATTCACTGCAGCTCCACCATCCACTAACACTTTGTTAATTCCAACACCATTGACCTTGGCTTGGACATACAGGGGTCTCAAGTGGTTTTGCATACTCTTATCGGGCTTCTCGAAGGTAGCCATTTGGTCTTCGACACAACCATCGTTCATCACATAGTAACACATTGGCTTATGATGAGCCATATCCTCTGTAAAATCCTCTTCAACATCATTTGGTACTGTGATAACATCGTACTCAAGAGGCAGTATTGATACCACATTGCAAACAACATCGAAATCATCTTCAGAATCATCAAAATCAGACTCCATGTCTTCATCCATGTCGAAATCAGCATTCTTTTCTTTCACTGTTGACAATGGAGGAAATATTCTTTCAAGAGCAGGCCTTCTTGGCTTCTCTGTTACTACAGCCTTGCCTTTGGCCTGATTCGCTGCACGCACATGACTAGCAACATCAGCATTCCTCTTTGTGGCAACTTCAGCTTTGTGAACCTCACTCTTCGCCACTATTATGCTGCGTGGAACTTGATTAATGTCAAAGTTTGCCTTCTTCTTCTGTTGTCTTTGGTAACGACGCCACTGTGTTCTAGTCATGGGGTTCTTACCCTTATAGTTATTCTTATAATTAAACTTAACAGCATCAGTACCTGGCTTGACAGCTTTAGCACGTTGATTATTGGGCACCCACTCTTCGACAGGAGCACCAGCACTTGGGACAAAGGATTTATTTGTTGACAGCTTCAAATACCCTTTCGCTGAGGACTTCTCCTTAGCAAATTGTCGTTTGCTTGTTGAAGGCTTTGTTGACACATTAGCCTTATAGCCAGGAAGATCTCCTTTTGCAAAGTCAAATTTCGGCCTATTATCAAGCCATTTTCTTTTACGTTGTTGTTGATCCTGATAACCTTCGACAGCTTTAGCTGCTTCTTTGTCGAAGACAGCGCTGCACCTTGGGCAAAGCATAACTTCAGAGTTATTCCACTTACACCGATTGAGGAAATCTATCAATTCTTCCTCAGCCTTTGGATACACAGCATGTATCTTCCCATCATATTCTTTTAGGGTCACTTCCTGTTTCTTACCTTCAGCATACATAAAACCTTTTAATTTTTCGGTGGCAGTCTTGACGCACTTAGGAGGGTCTGCCATTTGAGCATCCACCATGCCTACATCAGCTTCGACAGGTTCAGAATACATAGCTTCAGCCTTAGGCAATGGATCAACATCAATCTGCATAGGAGCTTTCATTTTCTTATCAGCAAATTTGAGTCTTCCTTCGTCAACTGCTTTTTGCACGATATCCCTGAAGAGCACACAACGGTCAGTGTTATGTCCCAAAAAATTATGGAACTTACAATAACCCTTTTTCTTTCTTTGGTCAAGAGTTGGTATTTTAAGGCCTTTAGGCACTAATATTTGACCATCAGTTACTAAAAGATCAAAAATTTCCTCACATTTAGTAACATCAAAAGTATAAGTCTTAGGCATAAATCTATCATTCTTAGGCTCTACAGGGTTATTCCCATTCGCAGGCCTTAATAATTTACAGGTATAAGGAGGACCAGGCTTAAGTTCAGCCACGTCTATCTCCTCTTCTTCGACATTACTATATGTAACGTCTAATTCTTCTTCGACATATGCCACTTTTTCTTTTTTATGATACCTATTTGACCTAGATTTTTCCTCTCTAAGTCTTTCAACTTGTCGAACTCTATCAGCCAAATGAGCCATATCTCGCAAATGAGATGTGTCTAATTTCTTTCTAATTGAGTAATCAAGGCCACCAGCAGCCATTTCGACAAGCTCATGTTCAGGGACTTGTGTGAAGCAACGAGATTTCAACAGCCTGAATCTGTTTAAGTAATCATCAATAGTTTCAGGCATTTTGCGCCGAACACTAGCCAATTCTTTAAGACTAATTTTCGACTGGCCCATGTAAAACTGTGCATGGAATGCCTTTTCTAATTGCCCCCATGTGTACATAGAACCAGGGGGTAAGGTCGTGAACCAAGTGAAAGCATTTTTAGTTAGAGAATTTGGAAAATATTTCATCTTCAAATTCTCATTTTGTGCTAAGTCCCCAGCCTCAGTCAAGAAACGAGCAATGTGTTCGACTGTGGACTCATTTGTATCACCACCAAACTTAGTAAACTTGGGAACTTTCCATCCCCTTGGTAACTCAGTTTGTAATACGTATTCACATAATGGTGATACGAAGTTAGGCCTTTGTAAACCTATGTTAAGGCCATTTTGTGCCAAAATAGTTTCGACTAAAGTAGCTATATTGTTTTCTGCGCCAACATTGTGTTGTTGCACTTGTCGAACAACTTCATCAGCGTTCTGGTGTCTATTTACCAAAACTACTTCAGGGACGTGGTTTACTGCCCCTTGTAGTTCGCCTACAATTGTGGACGCTTCGACTGCAACTGCTTCTTGGGGGTTAACTGGCGACGCATTACCCGCAATAATAGAAACTTGCCTATTATTAACCGCTGGAGCCCCAAAGAAATCTGCAATCCTACTCATCTGATTTGCCAACACTTGGTAACTGTTATTGGTATTTTGAATCAATGGATTGAAAACTGTACCAATTTGTTGGGTAAGCATATTAACCATATCGTGATTACTCTCGTCTACTTGCTGTCTTAGGGCCAACAAAGACGTATTGGTTAATGCTGGGGGATTCCGACCAAATATACTCTCAGAAGAGACATGTGTAGGGGAAAAGGTCGAAATATGTGGCATTCCAGTAGGCATGCCATACATTCCCAGAGGAAATGGGGGTAGATGCACGTTATTCAAACGTGGGTCTAAACCGTTTCCCATTGCCATGTAAGGGCTATGAAGCCCTTCACTTAACGGCAAAGACATAGGCAAAGATGCCATTTCTGACTGCGTTGAACCAACATTAGTCATTGATAATGAAGGAACGGTTGTCGACGACGATGGTCCTGCGCTAATGCTCGCAGAATCCATTGTTGTTCCTTGCCCATGTGAAACCACAGGGTTGGAACTAGACGCATTATTCGTACTAGAACGAACCATTTTACCACTTCTTAAGTGCATACAACAGCGAATACAAATAAGAGAGTACGAAAATGAACAAAATCAAAGGCAAAGTCCCACTGGGCGTGCCAATTTGTTTGCTGGTGTTTTTAGCAAACAATCACTAGTTTTATTAGAAGGTTTGTGAGATCAAACTAGAAAAATCTCAAAGCAATTGCCTCTGAATTGCGAATGGTTTGTGTTTCAGAAAATGTAGAAAAGGGGACGATTTGCAATGATTAACAGAATCGAAAAGAAAAGAAGCAGTAAATGGTGCATGAATTGTAAAGAAAAGACAAATAAATTGCATTGAATCGTAAAAGTGGTACACAATCACGTACAGCGATTCTTCCACTCGTTTTTCGCTCTGGCTTGGAAGTTAGAGTTTCAGGAATCGGGTTGTGTGTTGTGATTTGCGACCCCTGTTTCTTCTCAGAAACAGTTATTTATACAAAGGAAAAGAGGGGGAAAAACTGAACTCGATAACTGCCTAGAAATTTGAAAATTAATAACTGCTACTCCTACTTTCGACCAGAACCGCTCTATCACGCTTCGACGAACTGCTAGTCTTCAGCGCATAACTGCTCTGTTTTCTGTCTGTCGAAAGCTTGTGTCTATTTCCTTCTCTCTTGCTTTTGCTTCCCCGGAAGCTTGTCGAGTTTACCTTGCGCATGACCATTTTCTCTGTCGAAATAATTTGGTCTTCGTCGAAATATAAGTCAGGCCTTGTTGACCATTTTCAATGAAGCCTGTCGAAATTACAGGCTAACACATACCCATTGTCAAAAAAGAAAACTTGACATACCCATTTCCCATTGAGGTAAAAATCATGCATCACCACCAATAATATGTTATTTAATTACCCCAACTATGTTTATTTATCTAAGGAGATAAAAAATAATAACAAGTCAATTAGTTTTAAGTCCCATTAATCTATTATTAATACAAACAAATGTGGTGATTTTTGTTAACTTGGTGATTTTGCTCATTCTTTTTTACTTTTGACAATTTTGGTCCCTACTTTTCTTAATTTCGCAATTTTTAACCTCAATAATCATGAATTATTTGCAATTTTGGTCCTTAAAATCTTGATTTTTAGGAAGGGGGGACTAAAATTGCACAATCCATGATTTTTAGCGATCAAAAGTGCAATGAAAAAATCACAAGGATCAAAATTACCAAATTAAAAGAGAAAAGTATGTTTAATTGTCATACGTCATCCCTGTAAAAACTTTTTAATGTAGCTGAGATATGTGATGTGTTGTTTCTTTTTTGGTAAACCGAGGTATCCCCTACGTGCGCAACTGTAGAGGCTAATTCCCCAAGGTACTGAGCTCCATTTAAGGGGTTGACCTCTCCCACTAGGTATTTTTCCATATGGGATCGAACCCTTGACCAAATGGTTAAGGAGCCCGCTCAAGTATCTACCACTTGTGCTATACCATGTTGATCTTGTGATGTGTTGTTTCGTGATTGACTGGCGTTTTAAAAAAAATTCTACAACAACAATGTATATAAATTAAATACACACACACACACATATATATATATATATAAATTTAAAATTGTATTAAATTAAATCGTTTGACCACCCTTGGCTAGGGTCCTAGATACGCCGCTGATGACAGTTAATTATTAATTTATGAAATATAATTAGCTACAGATTATTTTAAACACTATCACATATAATCTGTTCAGATTGTTAAAGAAAAAACTATTCAGATTGTATAAGAAAATTATTTACTACACCTGCTAGGAGATGAGTTTATTTTAATTTTCGTAGGTGATATAATTTGAATAAATTGAATTTTTTTTTTGTTAGAAAAAGTTTAGGTTAATTGTGTTCCGAGAGTTCATCAAGGTCAGAATAGGTCTCACGGTTCTTTGAGCGTTTATAGAAGTACTTATAGATCACTCAAGAAAAAGATCCTCAGGCCTGCAGTACGAGTTGAATCCATACTCTTATGAAGAGTAAGTGAACTTCTTAAATTGAATATAAGTACGTACTAGGTTTTTTTTGTACCCCCATTCTCCCCTATACCCTCATTTTAACGCAAACAGATGAAAATACCCCTAAAAAAACTTAAAAAACGCAATCCTTCCTCATTTACATGTATTTACGGAAAAAGTAAGATTTTAGGCCTTAAATTTTCCAGAAATAGGGGTATTTTTATCCGTATTATTTTTGGAAATTTTTAAATTTTCCTCATTTAGTTTTATTTTTATCCATATTATTTTTGGAAATTTGTACTCGTATTTTATCGAATTTATTATATTATGATTATTGTATTATTTAGTCGTATCCGTTGTCGCGTTTGTTATTGTTATCGTAGTTTAACGAAATTTGTTATTTATCGTAACAATTTAAATTTTAAAAAAAAATTAAAAAATTCCGAAAACAGGGTAAATTCGGAAGTTTTATTTTAGGATTTCCGGAAACACCTCGAATAGAGGTATATGCGGAAGTCAAAATGGCTTCCGAGAATACCTCTATTTAAGGTGTTTCCGGAAATCTTAAAATAAAACTTCCGAATTTACCCTATTTCCGAAATTTTTTAAAAAACAGTTTTGTTTCTCAAAAAAGTTAGGGGTATTTTAGAGATTTTTGGTAAAATGGGATATAGGAGAGAAGGAGGGGGGTAAAAAAAAACCTAAGTACTATTGGCGAATTAAATTTTAGTTTCTTTTACCATAGAAATTGTAGGGGAGTACAATATCCAGGGTAAGAAAGTCAAGGTGTATAAATACCTCTCACTAAGTGTATCTCAACACAATGAATGAAAGTGAAGCATTTTACACCAAAAATTAAAATTCTGTTTTAACCGTTTTGCTTGAATCCCTCTCTCTCCCCCTTATTCTCTCATTCGTTCTCTTTCACTCTTAATTGATAGACTCCAATAAATTGGCACCAGAGCAAAAACGATCCACGGCCACGCACGACGAACACTACGGTGACTCATGGCGGCAATACAGTAGATGAAATCAAGCGATCAAATTCTGGCGAAATTACCAGTGTTTGGTGGAAGCAACTACGAGAGGTGGACTGCACAGATGAAGGTTGTCTTCAGATATCAAGGTGTGCTTGATATTGTTCGCAACGGCATTACTCCTCTAGTAGAAAATCCAACGGAGGCTCAAAAGGCAACAAATCACGAAGAATTGAAGAAAGATGACAAGGCGATCTTCTTGATTCATCAATGTGTCGACGTAAATGTTCTTGAGAAGGTCATTGAGTTTGAAACGGCCAAAGAAGCATGGGATGTACTGGCAACGACTTACGCCGACGATAAGCAAACCAAGAAAGTGAAATTGATGTCTCTCCGGCGTCAACTTGGGTTGCTTCAGATGGAATCAAACGAGACGGTGGCGCAATTCGTGAATAGATTAGTGATCTTGACCAATCAGATGAAGAATTGCGGTGAGGTAGTGACTGACTCTGTGAAGGTAGAAAAGGTACTCACGGGATTAACACCAAATTTAGATCACATTGTTGCTGCGATTGAACAATCCAAAGACCTAGATACACTGAAATTGGAGCAATTACTAGGATCACTGGAGGCCCATGAACTGAAGATAAAGAACAGAGAAGGGATCAAGAAAGAAGAAAGGGACAATGAGAAGGCTTTGATGGCTCAATCGTGGAAGAAAGGGAACAATGATTCTTGGAAGAATAAGAAGAGTACAGGGAAGTGGAAGGGTAACAAGGGTGAGAGTGGTAAACCTAAGCAAGAAAACCAGAAGAAGGGAAGTGAAAGGGACGTGAAAGGAAAGAAGAAATCCAAAGAATACATTCAATGTTACAATTGTCAAAAATGGGGACACTGTGCAGATGAGTGTGTGAACCCTAAAGTGCCTAGGAAAAGAGAAGAAGAGGCACAATTTGCGCATGACTCTGATGAGGAAGTAATGGCATTGATGGCTACAACAGATGAAGAAGTGATGGTGTTAATGGCAGCAACTGATGCAGGGGCAATTGAATGGTGGTATTTGGATACTGGATGTTCTAATCACATGACAGGACATCTAGAATGGTTTTGTGAAATTGACAGAAGCATAAGAAGAAAAATCAAGTTTGGTGATGGAAGAACTGTGTTGGCAGAAGGCATTGGTAAGGTTGCTATTAGAATAGAGGATGGCAGTAAAGTAGTGGTGAGTGGTGTACTGTATGTTCCTCAAATGAAGAGTAACTTACTAAGCCTAGGACAGTTGCTTGAAAAGGGCTACACAATGAGAATGGAGGACAATTGTATGGAGGTATTTGACAGTAAAGAAAAAGCAGTGTTGAAAGTGGTTATGTCAAGTAATAGAACATTCAAGGTGGGAGTACACTCTATTGATCAAGCTTGTCTTGTTGCCCATATTGATGATGATGATGATGATGTGTGGAAATGGCACAAGAGGCTAGGTCACTTGAACTTTGGGAGTCTCAGTTCACTCCAAAAAAAGAATATGGTAGCAGGATTGCCCTTGATCAAAGAACCAAGTGAAGTGTGAGGCAAATGTTGTGAAGGCAAGCAACCAAGGAAGTCCTACAAGTCATCAATACCCACAAGAGCTACTGAGAAGCTAGAAATCATTCACTCAGATGTGTGTGGACCATTTGAGGTCAAATCACATGGAGGTAATATTTACTTTGTGTCTTTCATTGATGATTGCACTAAGAAAATGTGGGTATATCTGTTGAAAAAGAAGAGTGAAGTATTCACTGTATTCAAGGAGTTTAAACTGCTAATTGAGAAACAAAGTGGCTGTGCTATAAAGAAGCTGCTAACTGATGGTGGTGGTGAGTTTACCTCACTTGAATTTGATAGCCTCTGTAGAAATGAAGGTATAGAACATGTAGTGATAGCTCCATACACTCCTCAGCATAATGGAGCAGCAGAGAGAAGAAATAGAACAATATTGAACATGGTGAAATGTCTGCTAAAAGAGAAAAGCCTACCTAACACATTTTGGGGTGAAGCAGTGTCCACTGCTACATATATTCTCAACAGGTGCCCAACTAAGAGACTAGAAGGGATGACTCCAGAAGAGGCATGGACAGGCTCCAAGCCCAGTGTGAAGCACATGAGAATTTTTGGGTCTCTATGTTACAGGCATGTGCTTGAACAACTCAAAAGAAAGCTTGATGCAAGATCTCAAGCTATGATACTAATTGGATACCATGGCACAGGAGCATACAAGCTTTATGATCCCACACAAAAGAGAGTGTACATTAGCAATGATGTAATTGTTGATGAGACCAAGGAATGGAATTGGAAACACTGTGATGAGAAAGTGACCACAAAAACTGTAGAAATTTCACTTGATGGTGATCAAATACCAGTTGTGGTGCAACCAAATGATGAGGAGCCTACTGGTGTTGATAATGCAGACAATAATGTAGCAGATAACAGTGAGCCAATAAGAAGATCAAATAGAATGAGACAACCACCTGCTAGATTGCAAGACTATGAAGCCTTTCCTGCCACATTTGATGAAGAACTATCAAATGAAATGCAGTTAGTACTGATGGCAGAATCAGAACCTCTATCTTTGGAACAAGCACTCTCTAGCACTCAATGGAATGAGGCAATGCAGGAAGAATTGAGGTCAATTAAGAAGAATGACACTTGGGAAATGGTTGCGTTACCAAGCAATAAAAGGGCTATTGATGTAAAGTGGGTCTATAAGACTAAGATGAAGCCAAATGGTGAGGTGGCCAAATACAAGGCTAGGTTGGTTGCAAAGGGCTTCTTGCAACAACCAGGTCTTGACTTCAATGAAATATATGCCCCTGCAGCTCGTATTGAAACTGTAAGATTGATTGTGGCACTTGTAAGCAAGAAGAAATGGACATTGAGTCAGTTAGATGTTAAATCTGCCTTTCTCAATGGTCCATTAGATGAGGAAGTCTATGTGAAACAACCACCAGGATTGAAGCAAAGGGATTTGAAAACAATGTGTTGAAACTGAAGAAAGCCCTATATGGACTCAAGCAAGCTCCAAGAGCTTGGAACAAGAGGATTGATGGTTTCCTCTTGCAACAAAAATTCACAAAATGTTCTACTGAACATGGAGTCTATGTGAGAATGAATAAAGCTACTGGTGTATTACTGATTTGTCTATATGTAGATGATCTACTTGTCACTGGTGATAGCGAACAAGAGATCATTGACTTTAAGAAAGTAATAATGCGTGAATTTGAGATGTCAGATTTAGGGAAGCTTTCCTACTTCCTTGGCATGGAGTTTGTAGCTACAAGGAAGGGAATTTTCCTACATCAAAAGAAGTATATTACTGATATCTTGAAGAGATTCAAGATGTGTGACTGCAACTCAGCTTCAACACCAGCAAATGCAGTAGTGAAATTGCAGAAAAATCCTGATGAAGTACCAGTAGATGCTACTGTGTATAGACAATTGGTTGGTTCCTTGAGATATGTGTGCAATACAAGACCTGACATCACTTACAGTGTAGGTGTGGTGAGTAGATACATGGAAGAGCCTAAGAAATCTCATCTTGTGGCTACCAAGAGGATTGTTAGATATCTGAAAGGCACACTAGATTGGGGTATCCTGTTCCCAATAGCTACTGAGAAACCAGATGACAGCATCATTGGCTACACTGATGCTGATTGGAGTGGAGATTCTGAAGATAGAAAAAGCACATCAGGGTATATTTTCATGCTTGGCAAGGCTCCAATCTCGTGGTGCTCAAGGAAACAAAACATTGTTGCACTCTCCAGTTGTGAAGCAGAATATGTTTCTGCTGCATTTGGTGCAAGTCAAGCATTGTGGCTTGAAATGCTCTTGACAGAACTAAGTATGAAGAATTGTGACAAGATGAAGTTGAGAATCGACAACAAGTCTGCTATAGATTTAGCAAGACACCCCATTGCACATGGGAGAAGCAACCACATTGAGGTAAAGTACCACTTCCTTCGTGATCAAATAGCAAAGGGAAATCTGATAGTTGAACACTCCTGCACTGAAGACTAACTTGCAGACATCCTCACCAAAGCCTTGAAGCCCAGCAAATTTGAAGAAATGAGAAGCAAGCTTGGAATGATGAACTTGGCTAGTTTGAATTAGGGAAGTGTATTGTGATTAGGAATAATTCAAACTAGGTTTGTGTGATACATTTACATGTAATTGTAGTTAGTTAATCATAGTTAGATTAGTGGTCAATATGTGGTTGACACAATCAATATGCAGTTAAGAAAGTCAAGGTGTATAAATACCTATCACTAAGCGTATCTCAACACAATGAATGAAAGTGAAGCATTTTACACCAAAAATTAAAATTCGGTTTTAACCGTTTTACTTGAATCCCTCTCTCTCTCTCTCTCTCCCTTATTCTCTCATTCGTTCTCTTTCACTCTTAATTGATAGACTCCAACAGGGTCTACTACTATTGTTTTGAAATAGAGTAGTGTAGTGTGGGTCCCAAAAGCATGCGTTGAGATCTCACATCAATGTCTTCTTCTCACGGGGAATTTTATTCAAAGCTTGCTTACTTGCTTTCCTTGTTCCATTAATCGACGCCCTTTCTTTTCTTCTTATTTGTTTTGGCCTTTTAGTTTTTCTTAACGGATTTTTTCCTACAATTACCTAAAGTGTTTAGAATTGATTTTGGAGGGTTAAAAGTGATTTTAGTGTGATAAATTAATGTTCGGCTCATTTTTTTGTCGAAACTAGGGTATTCATCGCCAAACGCAATGACTAATCCCCTCGCTGGATTAGAGGCACCTCGAAAGGTGGGACAGCTAGCCCAGGGATTTAAAGTTGCTCCATACCCAAGGTGAGGATCGAACCCACTTGGTTAAGGGAGGATGAGCTCCAACCGCTCAACCACACCCCTGAGTTAATTAATGTTTGGCTCTTACACTTGAAATCAATTTTATTGGTATAAAATTGATTCTACTAGATATATGATAAATTGTAGCTTCTAATTTCTAAGGTGACGTAGAATTAATTTTACCGTTGCATATTTAAATCTTCAATAATTACCATTCATTATATTTATCTTTGTTACTCTTTTTTTATTTTTAAATTAAACAACATTTCTCTAACTATAATTTAAATTATATAACAAATATTTAAATTATATTAAAATTTCATCTTTCTTAATTGACCTTCACTAAATTTTAATATTTCTCTTTACTATATTGGCTTAAATATTTGATCCCCCTGCAAATATCCCATTTTCCCATTTACACCCTGTAAAAAAAAGTTTTAAAATCAACCTTGCAGATAATAAGTGTTTCTAGTTACCCCCCTATAGGGGGGTAGACGAAAACTTTTTATATTTTGCAGGGGGGTAACCGTACATGGTTTTTACCCATTATACACTACATAATCTAACAGAGGGGGGTGACCGAAAACTGTTTATATTTGCAGGGGGTAACCTTAATTTTTTTTTACAGGTGGTAAATGGAAAAATTGGATATTTGCAGGGGGGATCAAATATATAAACCTACTATATTTACATTTTTCACAATTGCCCTTCACTAAGTTGCATTGCAATTTAAATTATATTCTCAAATTATAATTTTAATTTAGATATTTTACATGCTTATTAAGTATTTTGGTTCTTAAAATTTAAGCTTTTAATGATATTTTAAATTGATATCCATTTTGGTAATTTCACACCTAAAAGGAATTCTAATTCAACTTCTCCAAACAACAATTATGACAAAAGTCAAATTTTTTAGTAAAGGTACCCAAACAAAATCACGTCATATTCAATTTACTTTTAACTAAAATCAATTCCCGTCACCGCAGAACCAAACACACGCTTACATTGTGTTTGGATGAGAAAGGAAAGTTGAAGGAAAGAAAGCAAGATGAAAGAAAGGAATGAAATAGAGTAGGAATTGGGTAGAAAGTGAAATGATTTTTATATTGATTGTTAGAGGTGAAAGTGAGAGCAAAAAAAGAGATATATTCAACAAATGACATAAATACCGCTAATGTAAAAATAGTAAGTAAATTAAACTTTTCACTTAATCTATTAATATTAATTTATTTTTTTAATATATTTATATTAATATTTTTATATTGGATAATAATCCCACAATCACGTAAAAAAATAACTTCAGGATAGAAGTTCAAGAATTTTAATGAAGGTTGATAAGTTTGAATGATACATGATAGGCAAAATACTATCTTGGATTCTTTAACTTATTTTCTGTTTTTGATTAAGTCCCTTAACTTTTAAAATATTTCACCATTGCCTTATTTAGCGGTTTAATTAGGGGTGTTCAAAACCGAACCAACCCAATGAAAACCGCAAACTGTACCAACCCAAACCGCAAATTGCAAAATCTATTCGGTTTTTCTTTTCAATCAACTGCGTGGTTTGGTACGGCCTGCGGTTTTTGTTCCACCAACTGAACCAAACCAAATCAAACCAAACCGCAAGTAACACTAAGGCTTATTGATTTACAACCTTCTTTACTAGCTTATTAGCCCAAATCCAACTAAAATCCAACTCTCACTCACTTACTTGCCTCACTTACAAAAAATACATATTGTTATGATATATATAAAAATTACAATAAAATATTTAATTCAAATTCTTTTAAATATGGCTAAGAGAAGAATTTTTCTTAACTATTTATGTTAGCCGATTTTTCTTTTAGTTAATTTACTTTAACTCTGTTTTAAATTATGTTTTGTCTCAGAAAAAACTGAACCAACCGAACTAATCCAAACCGCGTTGGTTTAGTTTTTTTTAGGAAGCCAACCGAATCAAACCAAACCGCATATAATTTTACCTTGCGGTTCGGTTCACTTTTTGTCACAAACACAAACCAAACCGCATCGTGAACAACCCTAGTTTTAGCACCAGCACCGTTAAATAGTATTTGATGTGGCTTTTTTTTTCCTGCTTATGTGACATTATTTTGGCTGACTCATTATTTTTAGTACAAATTTAATTACTTATTCAAATTAAAAAAAAGCCTCAAAACAGTGGCAATTAGGGTTCCTTATATTCATCTTCTTCAATCCCTTCATCCATGGCAATGGCAATTTGCGCCGTACCAATCGATGTTTGAAAGAGAGAGGCGAGGATCCGACAGCGCTCAGCAGAAGAGATTGACGCAAGGACGCAACTGGACTGTGATGTTGATGCAGAACGAACAAAGACGAAGGGACAGAGTTGAAGCAGCAACCATTTAAAGTATTAAAATTTAATTAAAAATTATACATTAATCTCAACCATTCATTTTTTCTAATCCACGTATCGGACTCATATTATTTGGACTCGAGATCACAATTTCTTTAAGGAAATTGAAAGGATTTGCTATCTGTTTAACCTGTTTCTGTTTTTTAGTTTCCAAAATGAAAAAATAGAAACCGTTTTCAAAGCTTTTATCTTAAAATTGGTTTACCAAATAGATTTTTTAGTTTTTAAATTTTTAAAAACTAAAAACAGTTTTTAAAACTGCAATCAAATCTAAACAGAAATGTTGAATGGTACGAAGAGAATCACGTAAGAAATGTCAGAAACATTCGCGTGAGCGTAAATTTCTCTCCAAATGACTTCATCCAGTAACCCCTTGTATTATTATAAATGTGATCGGTCAAAACACGTTTTTTTTTCTCTTTTGTATTTCACATTCGCACCACATAGCGGTGCTCATATCTAAATACCCCAGTAGTGTTGTTCGCATCTAGGGATGACAATAAACTTCTTCTGGACAATAAAATTACTAATCACTAAATTAATAAACAAAATATAATATAGAATATTTTACGTTTTTTACAATAAAATAGTCTCCACAAAACAACAAAAAATATAGTGTTTCTTGCTCTTGTTATAATATCATAGTTCTAATAACAAAATAGTCTTCCACCAAATGCTCCAAATGCTACAAAGTTCTAAATTATGCATTAAGTAAGGTGATGTTTAAGTAACTTACTAAGGGCATTCAAATACCGTTACATATACCTTTGTATCTATTAACTAATAGGTAGTTGAAATATCAATTTATTTTACCAACAGGTACCCATTAAGCTATCCACCTCATGCTTGTAGCGGATTTTATTCGGGGATATCCGCGGATACATATTTTTTTGCTATCGGTTAGATTGACTAGACAATACCACCGAGGTGTGCTTTTAGGTAAACAAAAAATCTTGAAGGCTTTTAGAAATTAATCTTTGGAATCACTTCCAGAAACATTTGATTTACCGGTGTAATTTTTTTGGCAACCAGGGTCCGCTAGTAATTTCCAGCGGCCTTAGCTGCCGGAAAGTATGTCAGCGGCGTTTCGGCAGCAAAAAACCACCAGTAACGCGTAAAAAAATAGAAAAATGGCCACCGGTATTGAAAAAAATATGCGACGATTCAAACCACAGGAATTGACAAAAAACCGCCAGGATTTACCAAGGGCCAAAAACCGCCGGTATTTACCGGGGGTCAAAAACCACCAGTAATTACTGTCCCCAAATGCCAATAAATAAAAAATTCTCCTACACTCTTCTCATTTTCTCATTTCACTATTTCATTCATTCTAATTCTCTCCTACATTTATCACTTTCTTATCTTTCTTCTTTTTCATACTCCCCAATCTCCATAAATTTCTCAGTATATCTCTCTCCTACATTTTTTTTTTTATATTTCTTCTTCCTTCTCACTCATTCATTCTCATTTTCTCATTTTCTTCACACTCCTTTTAACCTCCTTCATCGATCCCAATAAATAATCAACTTTTTTGTAGTTAAATAATAACTATTAACTTTTTTTTACAGATAATTAAATTATAATTAAATATAAAATAATTAAAACTATTATTTAATATTATTAGTTAACTATTTAAAAATATTTTTCTCTTAAAAGAAGAAACTTTGCGGCGGTTGAAATCGTCGGTATTGACTGAAAAGTCGCCGGTAATTACCGGCGGCCAAAATTCGTTGGTAAACCACTGGAAACCGTTAACAACAGATGTTTCACTGACAACCAAAAACAGTCGAAAAAGTGACATTTCCAGCGAAAATTGACCGCCTGTAATTTTCATCTTTCTTGTAATGAACACCGACAACCAAAAATCGTCGGAAAAGTGACATTTCCAGCGAAAATTGGCCGCCTATAATTTTCATCTTTCTTGTAATGAATACAAACTTTTTTACTTCAAAAATTAGCTTTCTGGACCTCAAATTTTTGTATCTCATAAGTTAATTAGTTCCAAAAAGCAGAGATAACAAAATTGCTAGTTCCAACCTCAAGATTATATAATATGTTACTCCATCCAGTCCACAATATAAGAGAAAAATCACTTTTTAGATTCATTTAATAAATGATGTATTTAGTATATAATATAGACTAGATACATCATTTATTGAATGAACCTAAAAAGTGTTTTTTCTGGTGAGAGATAAGCCCAAACGGGTCACAAAAGAAATTTAGTGCCATCAATTTTATGAGGAAGATAAATGGTTATGATTAATCTTTAGTTGAGATAAAATTTGCCCAAGAAATAAGAAGATAAAGGCATAGAGAATATATTAACTAAAAGTACACATATATCATTCGTGATTTTTTAACGACAATATATTCGCGCTGTTCAGCATTTTCCCTTTTTAAAAAATAATAAAATATAATTTGTGGTGTATGTAGCAAAAAGGGGTGTAGCTAGCACCTCCCCCACGGTAAATTCACAAGGCCCATTCTCTAGGTAGTAGGTAGGGCCTACTAGTCTCCCATAAAATAAAATAAAAAAATCATTTTTTTTACCAAAAAAAGAATTCAAATGAATTCTCTTCTCGCGGTAAAATTTCCACTGAAATGCAAAAAACCCTCTTCTTACAACTAATAAGAATACGCCACGTCTACATCGAAACATAGTTTTCCTCGTTACCTCGTTTTATTTCACCACTTGCAAATTGTCCCGCCATTTTCTGTTTCTCTCTCTCCTCTATATCAAAAAAATGTCGACTCGAAATTAACCAAAAAAAAAACCCAAAACCCAGAAACGAAAACCTACGAACATCGCAAATGGGTATCAAGGATCTTCTCAGATTCATGAAACCTTACATTGAACCCATTCACATCAAGAACTACGCCGGCAAACGTGTAAGAATCGATCACATTCCTTTCAATTCCTTTCAAAGTTTCGATTTTTTCTCAAAATTTTATCTGGGGTTGTTGTTTTTTTAGGTTAATCACATTAACTTTGCAAAATCTGCAGGTGGGTATTGATGCATATTCATGGCTTCACAAAGGAGGTTAGTAGAATCTTATTTTGGTCCAGTTTTGATATACTCATTATGTTATTAGGGTATGTTTGAATTGAGTTATTTGAGTTAATCTAATACCATAAGGACTTATGAGATTCTTTGCAAGAACTAATGGAAGTAGCTTAGGTAGTGACTTAAGCTGTTTTGAGCTTATTTCCTTAAAGCTTTCTGGTATAGGTTATAAAAAGAACTTAGAGTTTATATGAAAACAGTTTTATTTTATTTTATATAGAAATGACTTACACGATGCTTATCACATGAGAGCTTATGCATAAGCTATTTTTTTAATCAAAGATAAAAAACACTAAACTATTTTTCAATAAGCTATACGCTATTTTCATAAGCTATCTTAGAGTTTATGGAAATTAGCTGAAAACAGCTTATGAACATTTCATAAGCTCAGCCAAAAAGTCTCACAAACACTTATGCTAGATCATAAACCCAGATAAGCCGCTTCATTGAGGCCATAGATAAGCACTTATAGCTTAATCAAGTTTATTCAAATAGGCCTTATTGTATTTTGAAGTGTCTTATTTGAATTTTGATTTTTTTTTTCTTCAGCTTATTCATGTAGTATGGAGCTTTGTCTTGATACTGACAGTGCAAAGAAATTGCGGTACATTGAATATTTTATGCATAGAGTGAACCTACTTCGGCACTATAAAGTAACTCCAGTTGTTGTTTTTGATGGTTGCAATGTTCCTTGCAAGTCAGCAACTGAAAAAGAGAGGAACAGGCATTTTTTCTGACTCCCTTTCACTTGAATTTTCAGGCTTTGAATCAAATTTTTAATCTTTTGTATCTTGTAATTTTTAGTGTATGATGTTTGTTTGATTTGGTTGTTTTTAGAAAAAGAAGTGCTAACCATGAATCGGCAATGGCGAAACTCAAAGAAGGAAATGTTAATGCAGCTATAGAGCTCTTTCAGGTTAGAGGCATTTTTCAAGTTTAAAAAGAAAAGAATCAATGGTTATTTAGAAGCACATTGCTTACTGCTACAAGGGTTTGTCTTAAAGATGTTATTGCATGCTATGTACATTTTATGAATCTTAGCTTTAGCTAGACAATGTATGACTTGTCAAATGAAACAAATGATAAGGTATGTGCAACTATGAAGTACCGACACGGACACAAACACGTAGACACCGGTTTTAATTTGAAAAATAGAAGTAATTGAAGTGTCAATGTTAGTGTCGGACACCGAACCCGTTTTCAACCTGAGGTGTTGGTGCTACAGAAATGTGCAATGATGACAAATTCTGTAACTTCTTGTCATCATGAATGGTTAGAAGAGTATTTTTATTTTTTTGTATTTTTTTCCCATAAGCTAATGTTTAAGACCATGAAGCAAATAAATTGATGGATTCTACATTCTTTGGTGTGTAGAGAGCAGTGAATATTACTCCCAATATGGCACATAAATTAATTCAGGTATGGTGTAAACATATCCTTTTCCCCTTGTTGCAAAGTTTTTGAGAAATGCTAATGCTGCTTCTGAGCAACAATTATCAAGTAATGTACACTATAGGTTAATCCCTTCATGTAATTATGTTGCAGACTTTGAAATCAGAGAACATTGAGTTTGTTGTAGCTCCATATGAAGCAGATGCTCAATTAGCATACTTGTCCAACCTTGAAATTGAAAAGGGTGGAATTTCAGCAGTGATAACAGAAGATAGTGATCTTATAGCATATGGCTGCCCAAATGTAAGAACTTTTTCAAATTCATGATTTTATGTCCTGTGTTTTTGGATTGTAATCAGCAATGGTTTTGAACAGATTATTTTCAAGATGGACCGTCATGGGAATGGCGAAAGAATAGAGTTGAAGAAGATTTTTTCTGCTGAATCTAGTAAACCTTCATTTCGGTGTTTTGATATGAAGCTTTTCACAGGTGACTACATAGTTCTTTGTTGAATGGGATCTGAATCCTATGCTGCGTACAACACTTGTTGCGCCACCGTGGACCGTTTGATCTAGAGAGAGAACACTTTTCTCTTTAGACTAGACGATCCATGCTGGCATAGCACGTGTTGCGCGCAACAGAAGATCCACACTCAGTTGTATGTAATATGTATACTTATATCCCTCTGACATGATGAACACTATGTTTTACCTATGATGAGGATGCATAAGCACCTTCATATAACTGCAACGTATCCCTAGTGATCATGTTACATTAACGTTCCACATTAAGAGAGTAAGGAAAAAACTAGGAATTTCCCTATCAGAATTTTCTTTTCTGAATATGTTTGCCTTGACCTGTTTGATTTGGATATATTAATAGAGGGTACTTCTCTATTTTATGAAGACTCCATATCCCAAGTAAAGATTAACCAGAGTTTCCCAAATTTATGAGAAAATCTCTGTTATTGTATCATAGAAAAATTCTCATTCATTTTTAATATTATGCCAGACTTAAAAAAGGCTTTTTTTTTCCGTTCCCTTCAGGTATGTGTGTCTTAGCTGGCTGTGACTTTCTTCCTTCTGTTCCCGGCATCGGTGTTGTTCGAGCTCATGCCTTAGTTTCCAAGTATCGAAACCTGGATCGTGTAAGTATGTTCTAATCTGATAATAACATCTTTGATTACTTGTAGAAGGGAATTTGAACAGCATAGGAGATATGCAATGAATACTTTTTTGTATTCTGCTATTGCTTTTACAAGTATACTTAAATTTGTTGCAGATATCTCAAAGACTTAGCTGAATGAAGGTTCATATTCCATGTCATTTTGACTAATGTATCAGTTCTTTACAGATTTTATCTGTTCTTAAGTTTGAGAAAGGAGATCAAGTGCCTGAAGACTATGCCAAATCTTTCAAAGAGGCAATTGCTGTTTTTCAACATGCTCGAATGTACTACTTATACCAAAACTTCTCTAATTTTTAGAATGAGTAAAAGTAGTATTTATTATTCTCTAAGTAATGATTATGTTTCCTTGTGAAATATTTTTTGCAGATATGATATCAACACTAAAGAGCTCAAGCACATGAACCCTCTTCCACAAGATTTTCTTGAGTTAAGTGATGGAAATTTCGATTTTTTGGGACCGTATCCTTGATTTACTATTTTGTCTTCATTTCCATGCTAAAATACCTTTGGTTCTTACAGGATATATGATTAACTAAGTCCCTCACCGGTATACCTGTTAACCTGACCGTAGGATATACTGATATAGTATAAAATGTTATAAATAGTTAAGATTTCATACTAGTTGATCTAATCTCAACCGTTCACAGTATTTTATATATCGTAAGGTCAATTTAACTGGTACACCGGTGAGAAACGTTAATCTCTCACATTAGAAGACACCTTGTTGAATTTGTATAATTTTTTTTCCTTGACCAAGTCCAATGTAACTAGAGAAATTCCTCCAATGATAGTCACAGCAATAGCTGAAGGAAACTTGGATCCATCAACTAAAGAAGCCTTTGATAAGTCTGAATGCTCTAGACGTCCTTTACACCCCATTGATCCTCAAAGTCAAACCATTGGTCAACTCAAGAAAAGTGAAGTTCCCATTTCACTTAGAAAGGATAATTGCTTTTCAATCTTTGGTTCTCAGAACACCAAAGAAAATAGTACAGGCAAGTCATAAATTGGAGATGCATGTGTTTGTTGCACTTGTGAAATGAGTTAATAGTTAGTTTGGTTCTTTAAATTTTAGCAAAGTTCAATTTAGTCCATGAGATTAATAATATATCTAATTAATCTCTTATATTTTGAAACATTGTTCAGTTTAGTCCCTCAAACCTCTCGATGTCACAATGATCCCTGACTTTTACAACTTGATATCAATTAAGCCTCTGAGTATCAATTTGGTCCCTTATAGAACCAAACACCATAGACCAAATTGATAAATTGTAAAACTCAGGGACTTAATTGATATTAGGTTGTAAAAGTCAAGGGCTAAATGTGATATTGAGAATTTTAGAGACTAAACTGAATAACGTTTAGAAATGTAAGAGACCAATTCGGGATATTGATAATGATATGGAGTTATGGACTAAACTGAACTTGTCTTAAATTTGAGAACCAAATTGGCTATTAACTCTGTAAAAAAGATTGCCTTTGCTAACACTGTTTATATTTTTAATTTTTAAAAAGTCATTAACATTTTTCTATGTTAACAGTGAGAAGACTCTCAGATGAAGATAAGTATTCCAATGAAGGATTGGCACTTCAGAAACTAATCACACCATTGGAGAAAACAAATGAAATGGTAAAAAAGACCATTACAAATGATGTCACTCCTTTGAAGGTTCCAAACAACAACCCTTTCAAGAAAAGAAAACAAGAGGAAGTACATTTAGTTCAGAAAGAAGACACAGTTGAAAATGAAACAGTAAAAAAGACAATTACAAATGATGTCACTCCTTTGAAGGTTCCTAACAACAATCCTTTCAAGAAAACAAAACAAGAGGAAGTTTATTTAGTTCAGAAAAAGGAAACAATTGAAAATGATGTTTCTATTGTAAGCAATGAGGAATACATTGACCTTTGCATATCTCCAAATAACTCTCAAGAAGAAGGGCCTAAAAATCTGTTAAGGAAAAGGAAATTTCAGAAGATTTTCTCAGATAAATTGGAAGCTACTGATGAGCCAGTTTCAACAGTGACTGAAGTGGAAAATTGCGGTTCTTTTTGTTTCAATATGGAGTCTCAAGAAAGTGTAAATTCTAAGAGTAGGAAGAATGCTGAATTGAAAGGAAGAGGTGAAAGTGAAAAGAAATCCAAGATATTAACCAACTCTAAGAAAACTAGTAAGATCAGAACAATTCTGAATTTCTTTTCTAGAGTGTAATCATTCAATATGTTTATTCTCATGATTTTTTGTTGTGGCCTCTTCAGGATATATTTCCTTTTATTTTTCAGCAAAGTTGATTATTTTTTTTCCAGAATAAGGCCGTGTTTGGATAAATAGATTAATTAAGCGCTTATAGCATAAGCGGTTATAAAATATAAGAGCTTATGCATAAGTTGATTCTATAATTAATAATAAAGTAATGTTAAACTATTTTTCTATAAGCTATGAGCTTTTTTCATAAGCTATCTTAGCTTTTTTCATAAGCTATCTTGAGGAGTTTATGAAAATTAACTGAAATTAGCTTATGAACACGTCATAAGCTGTTTTCAGAAGTTTTCCCAAATAGTCTCACAAGTACTTATGTCAGTAGATAAACCCAAATAAGCTGATCCAAACAGATCCTTAATTAAGCGCTTACAGCATAAACGCTTATCATATAAGAGCTTATACATAAGCTGCTTCTATAATAAAAGATAAAATAATGTTAAACTGATTTTTCATAAGCTATAAGCTGTTTTCATAAGCTATCCTGAAGAGTTAGCTGAAAACAATTTATGAACATGTCATAAGTTGTTTTCATAAGCTCTCCCAAACAGTTTCACAAGTTCTTCCAAACAATTTCACAAATGTTTATGTGCCAATAGATAAGTCCAAATAAATCGATGCAAACAGGCTCTAAGTACTTAATTACAGAAAAGATCATTTTATTCCAAGACTTGCACTAATGAAGCCACATGATTACAATTGCAGAGACCAGAGAAAGGTCTTTTTTCAGATCCAAAACCAAAAAAACATGACTCACTATCATCACAAGATTCACAACTAGAAGCTTAGTAAACAGATTTTCATCCCTGCTTTTTGGTAAGTATCTGCTTGAACCAATAAGCTGACATTTTTGGGGTTCTCTTGAGAGTTTTGAAATCAACATAGACAATACCAAACCTTGATGTGTACCCTAGTCTCCATTCAAAGTTATCAAGCAATGACCATGCATGATATCCAAACACATTTGCTCCATCATCAATAGCTTTCTTTAGTTGAGTCAAATAGCCTTTGTAATAGTTTATTCTTGTTGTGTCATGTAAACCTTGCTTAAATGTTACATTACCTGGATCATCCATGCCTGCAAATCATAAACCATGTCACATAACATTATAATCAATTTTCATAGTCACTTTCAATTTATATGAAAAAAAAAGAAAAAACATCAATGTCCAAAGTTTTTAAAAAGGATAAAACTTAGGTCAAGTCCGTCATATTTCTCACTAAAAATAGGTTAAAATAGTCACTCAAAATGGTCACTATTCGTAGGTGACCATGATTCATATTGAGACAAAGGTTTTTGATTCTTTACGACGACAGAGCAATTGTGATTGAGACTGCATTAGTCATATTAATTTGACTGCGATTCATTGCAGTTTCAAAGATTGTGACACGACTGTGGCTGAGATTACGACCTTAGCACAATATAAAACCTTGCTAATGTCATAGAGTAGAAGACATTCAAACAAACCAAAAACTAGCCTGCTGAAGTGTTTACCATTTTCAGATAAAAACACATTTGGGTTTCCATAATGCTCCTTGATGTACGTTATTGCTTTGTACAATCCCCATGGTACATTGTAAAGCCAATATGAATATGCCTTTGGTCCAACAGGCACACCATTCTTTTCATCTTCAATATTCAAAAAGAAAAATCAATGTTATTAGTCATTGAAATTAACAAGAAAGTATTTAAAACAATGTTTAAGGAAAGCATTATCTTACAAGCAAACCCTGCATTCCAGTCACTTTGGTAGCCTGGGACTTTTGGTTTTGATTGATGTGGATCATACATGTAATAAGTAGTATATTGGTTGATACCAACAAAATCAATTGAGCCCTTCACAAGTTTCACTTCCTCCTTAGAAAACTTAGGGAGTCTATTTCCAACAATATTTTGCATAGTTTTTGGATATTCACCATAAACAATGGGATGAATGAACCTGTGAAAATTAAGTACCTTAAATTAGAGGTGTCAATTTTGGTCCAGCTCAACAGGCTGGAATTTTGGGCCAGGTTGGACTCAAAAAAGAGTTTCAGAAAGAATCATAACATTTTGGCCCAACCCAGTTGGCCCATGGGCCAGTCTAGGCCTGTTTTTTTTAATTTTTTTTTCGTGTTTTCCTTTGTTAAAATTTGATTGGGTCGGGCTGGCCCGTTGGCACAGTGTTTTGCGCTGAGTTGGGCTACAAAAGAGCATGACCTAGTCGATAACTAGATTGGCCCCGACTAACCCACTTTTGCACTTTGGCCCATTGGACCGGGCTAGGCAGCCCAGGTTGATAGCTCTACCTTAAATACACATTCATAAAGTTTCAGTAAGAATAAGCTGAAGTTTTTTTACCATCCAACATGAAAGTCTCTGGCTCTTTGAGCAGCATAGTTATCAGCCTTTGATCTTGTAAGAGGCTCATACCAAACAAAATCCAAGAGAATTCCAATCTTACCCTTTTGCTTTTCCTAAAACAAACACATTAATCATTACTACATAAGAACTTCAAAATCATTTTAAGCAATACCTTAATCAAACTACTCAAAAAATATTAATATTACTTGGTATTTTTCGCGGTATCTCTGAACAGCAGCAGCATGTGACAAAATCAAATTGTGAGCAACAATATAAGGTTCAGTGCTAGAATTTCCAGCTGTACAATTTCCATATTCTTTTGAACATCTTCCAGGTGCAAAGAAACCATTATCATAACCAAGAGCAGCAACAACCCTTGGTTCATTGAATGTCATCCAATACTTCACTCTGTCTCCAAATGTTTTAAAACAGAATTCTGCATAATCTGCATAATCTTTCCTGCACAATTTTCAAGCATTTGATCATAATTAGAGTGTTAGCACTATAGGTGTCAACTTTGGCCTGGCCCAAAGGCCTCAAAAACCGAAACATTTTGGCCCTGCCCAATTGGCCCATGGACCGGACTGGGCCTGTCTTTTTCTGTTTTTTGAATTGTTTTTTGCTTTCCTTTGTTAAATTTGGGTTGGGACAGGCCCGTTGACGGAGTGTTTTCAGCTGGGCTGGACTACATAAAACACAACCCAATATATAAATGGGTTGCCCAACCTAGTGTTCGGTGTTGTGTTAGGTTAGGCTAAAAAATAGATGCCCGAAAAGAACCAAAACATTTTAGCCTAGCCCAGTTGGCCCATGGGCCAGGCTAGGCTTGTAATTTTATGTTTTTTGAACACTTTTTTTCTTTCCTTCGTTAAAAGTTGGGCTGAGCCGGTTTGTTCACTCAGTGTTTTTGACTGGACTGGACTAAAAAAACACAACCCAATATATAAATGGGTTGCCCAGCCTAGTCCACTTTTGCACTTTGGCCCATTGAAAATAAACGAAAATGAAAATACGAAATAAGTGAAAGAAAGTAAAGATAATAATTCAATTTTATTTCACAGATATGATGATACTTACACGACATTATGGCTCAATAAACCGCCGTATTTCAACTCAAGAGCTAAAGGAAGGTCATAATGATAAAGATTAGCATAAGGGGTGATGCCTGCAATGGTTTAAGGAACAAAAACAATAAGTAACTAATATAATTAACAATACATTTTTAAAATTATGTAAGTACATTAAATATTACCTTTTTCTATCATGTAATTTATCAATCTATTGTAGTATGCTACACCTTTCCAATTTACTTTGCCAGTTCCATCTGCAGCAGAAGTGTACTCAATTTATTTTAGTAGAGTTTATTAATTTGTATCATCTTGTTTTAGTTAAATAATAAGTAAAATAATAAATACTAAAATTACTTGGAAAAATTCTGGACCATGAGATTGAGAATCGGTATGCATCAAAATTCAGCTTTGCCATGAGATCTATATCTTCCTGTCAAATTAAACACACTTTAGTTTACATGATTTAAATGTTGTAGAGAACAACTAGAGGTATAACTATACATTAATCTTAACCTACACAATTATTTTACTTATATTTTTTTTTTACTTATATTTTGTAATGGATGGATTCGAGTATATTAAATCTTGAAGTATAATACATAAATACAATTATGGATGGATTCAAGGGATTATTCTCTCCAGCTGCGCGTAGAAGATACCAATTCAAAAAAAAAAAATCCTGAAGTATAAAGTTGAAAGCCACTTACTTTGTAGCGATGGTATTGATCAACAGAAACTTCTGCCGTGCCGTTATTTGCGACAATCCCTGTTATAAATTAAAATAATTAAAAAAATATTTCAAAATTTTAAACCTTTTATTTTTTTTAAGAAAATACCAAAGTAAATAATTTATTTTGTGAAGCTTATTAAAGATGAAGCTAGTGGCATAATTTTTTTGTAGGAATTAGTCTTGTTTGTTTTTCCTTGTCTTTGTCTCTTTTTGGTCTTTTCCCTCTCTTTCGTTAATACTATATTCTTAAAATAACAAAACGTGTTTAATCAAAATAAAGTGCATTGTTTTGAATTCTTCAATTATCATCATGAATGTGCTTGGTATCCAAAAATTTTGAGATAAAAAATGCAATTAAAAAGTGTAAAGATCAAAATTGCTTTATTGAGAAAATGGAGAAAATTGAAACACCAAAATTATAAATTTAAAATAGATGGACAAAAAACACTAAACCAAAAAAATTAAAATATAAAAAAAATAAAGAAAGAATAAAGTTATTAAAAAGAATAACTTTTTTGGGGAATGATCAAGAATAATTAATTAAGATTAAAGAATAAAACTCACCAGGCTTTTGAACAAAAACATCCCAAATACTAGGCCCACGACCCTCTTTGTGGGCCATACCTTCAACTTGATAAGCAGAAGTAGCCACACCCCAAACAAACCCTTTAGGAAA
This sequence comes from Astragalus glycyphyllos, assembly GCA_963573325.1. Lineage (NCBI taxonomy): Eukaryota > Viridiplantae > Streptophyta > Magnoliopsida > Fabales > Fabaceae > Astragalus > Astragalus glycyphyllos. Next base: position 3,332,357 of record OY754313.1, on the reverse strand, counting down.
TGCTTCTCTGCTCAAACCTCCAGTATCAAAACGCAGCGTTTCAGGTTCTATAGAACCATTAATCACCACCATAAAGGAGAAGAAGAACAAGAAACTGAGCCATGACAAAGTTGCCATTGTGAAAGTGAAGTGAAACACTGAGAAAATGTTTTGAGTGATGAGGTTGTTTTTATAGGCAACATTTATTGAGAATTTGCAGTTTTGCCATTAAAAAGACAAAATAGGAAATAAATTGTAAATGTCGCTTTGGCATCATATCATAATCATGGGACCCATACGTGGATGGTTGTTGCATTATTCTATCTTCTTCTCATTTTAGTTTCAAAATCGTATCACAATTTAAATGATTTTTAACTATATGTGTAAATGGGATTTATGGTATAATCATATATTATGAGTAAATGGAGGATATACTATTCCGATTCTATTTATAAGAGAAAATTATAATTTTTTTTTGTTCAAGAGGCTGGCACAATAGTCATATATAGGGGAAATGAGAATTGGGAGTGTCGCATATCAGGTTCGAACTCGGGAGGAGACGAAAGATATCCCTACCTCCAATCACATGAGCTACACCACCACTGGGACGAGAAAATTGTAATTTTAGACAAGATACATTAGTTATTCACTTAACCTAAAACTGCAATTTTCTCCTATAAATAAGATCGGGAGTATATAAGAATACCGCTTAAAATTTAGGCATATATTCTATATATGTATTTCATCAAATATGCAGAAACTTGTCTACATTAAAAGAAAACATTATGAGGAAGATTGTATCAATAACTAGATAAGGATAATGGGATAAAACTTGATCAAAAATGGATAATGGGATAAATATTAATGTATGTTAACTCTTAGGCTTACAATTTACTAAAATTTAAGGTTTTCTTATACCACTTGAATAAGTTTTATTTTAAACCTTGTATGGTGTAGTAATCAAAATCATTTGTAGAACTCTACACTCAAACTCGCATATGAATTCAAATTCTAAATATTTGACTAATATACTTGGAATCAACATATCATCACCCTTTGAGAGTTTCCTTCATTTTCTTTAATGTAGTATTGTAATTGGTTTGATTGGATGTAGCTACCAATTTAGTAGTGAATTAGGTCTCTCTATTGAAAAAGTATACTTTATTTTAACATATGAGAGCGATCAACAACATAAAGAAAAGTCACATTAAGTTTCATTGATCTCCATAAACAAAAGTATTTTTAAATTAAATCATTACTGGCTTTTCTTAATATATTTTAGGTTTAAATAGCTTTTACCCCCTGCAAATATCATAAGAATCCATATACCCCCCTGCAAAAAAAAAAGTTTTAAAATGAACATTGCAAAATACAAAACGTTTCTAGTTAGGTCCCTGCTATTAGTTTTTCTTAAAAACGTTAACTTAAACTGATCTGGATGTCTACCTTGGCATAACACATGGCTCATTAGGGCTTATACCATCATCATCAACATCATTCATTCATCTGAAACTCTTATTCTCACCGAAACTCGCCAATAATTATGTTGATGAATGAGGCGAGTTTCAGTGAGAATAAGAGTTTCAGATGAGTGAATGATGTTGATGATGATGATATAAGCCCTAATTAGCCACGTGGACATCCAGCTCAGTTTAAGTTAACGTTGTTAAGAAAAACTAACAGCAAGGACCTAACTAAAAACGTTTTGAATTTTGCAAGGTTCCTTTTAAAACTTTTTTTTTTGCAAGGGGTATATGGATTCTTGTGATATTTGCAGGGGGTAAAAGCTATTTAAGCCTATTTTTTATTTATTTTTCAAACCTTGTATATTGCTTTATTCCAATTTTTTTGTTGGACAGAGCCTTCGTGGTGTTGAGTACATGTAAAAACACTCCAAAACTCAAGTCAGTATGTGTTCCAGCTGCAGTAAGTATATGTTCCAGCTGTAATTAGAGAATATTGTACATTTGCATGAAGATGCAATTCTCTTTCTAGTTTATCTAAAGTCACCTTGTGCGAGTCAAGAGTAATCATATTCTCTTTTCAAGGTAGAACATATGCTCTTGCCACCTACACGTACATGAGGTGGATTCTCCATGTTGTGACATACACACCTCTCTCATATACCTCTTCCTTTTTCTCTGGTTTCTTCTTTGTTAGTCTGTACTTGTAATCCGATGGGATCTGTACTTGTAAGAGACACGTCTAAATCACTTTAGTGTCAAGTCTCTGTTTTTCTTCAACAGATTAAATGTTGTTTTATCTTGAAATCAGGCTTTCAGAGGTTGTTAGACCTCTATATTTGGATTTTTTTGGATGCTTTGTTTGGGTAGTTTTAGTGTGTCATGGAGTATTTTTTCCTTAGTTTGGTCAAGGTTCTTTGGTAGCTTTTGCGCTTCTTGGTATGACTACTGTTTAGCTTTGATTATCTTGTTCAAGGTATTTTGGTGCTTTGGGGGCTTAAAGGAGTGATTCCTCCTTTTGAAAAGGCGTAGACAAGTGGTTTTGTCGCATGAGTAATTAAGCAAAAATGGCGTATTGGAGTGAAAGTTCTAGAGATTGTCCTAGGCGTCTTTTTGTGTTTTGGTAGTTTTGGGATGTTGTAGCTTCTTTTTAGTTTTGTTTGTATGTCTTATGGTAGCTTTGGTGTGTCATTGTGTACTTTTATTTAGTTTTGGTGTAGCTTGTCTAAGGTATTTTGCTGTATCGTTCTCCATCTTTCTCTACAAAGATGAACTTTTATTAATAATATTCTCTACTTTTCATTGAAAAAAATGAAAACAAAAGCAAAAGGTTTTTTTTGCCCTAAAATTATCAAAGGTTTAGTAAAAATTCATAATAACACTTATGGATATTTTTACTAATGAAACTCTTATAAATAGAAGTGAATTCAAATTTTGTCAATTAAATAGTTCTATGGACCAATTTTTTAGGCAAAAAAAGAGTCACGGGTTTGTCATTCTGCATTGATTGAAGGGTTATTTCGTCATTTAGCGATGGTCCCCATGCTTCCATTCCATTTCACTCACCATGGTTGCCGTCTCAAAATATAATGGAAATTTGATATATTTTACTTTTTAGAAAAATTCCATTACAAATTTGGATTAATGGGGCACTAAGGCTTATCTAAGATGCATTGTCCATTTAATTTGATATCCCCCAATTACATCCTTTGAGTAGGAATTGAGAACTCTAAATCCTTCTCCACGTGTAATTTAAATTAGGGTTAAATATATTTTTGTTCCCTACAAAATTGAGATTTTTTAAGTTTAGTACCTATAAAATATCAATAGGTGTTTTAGTCCCTCACTTATTTTTCTGTTTGCAATAATAGTCTCTGGGATTAATTGCTGCTGAGTGGGCAAGCACCAGATACTTAAAAGGGCTGCTGTCATATATCCAAGCGAGATTTTTAGACCCAATTTGTTACAACTTATTTTAAAGAATAATCACTTTTTTAAAAAAAATAATAATTTATTTTAGAAGTTTTACATCCGCTTGTTATGGCTTTCTAAAAAATGAGAATCTAACAATAATCTAAAAACTATATACTTCAAATGAGAATATGTTTTAAGTAGCTTCTTATAAAAATCATTTTTCTAAGAATAATTTTTTTTTAAAAATAAGTGCTTTTCAATATGTCACACAAACACAAAAACAAATTCTCATTTTCTTAAATGTATCTAGCAACTAATCTCTAAATTATTTAACAATAAGAGCACTTGGGTATGCACGAGTATTAAATCTCTTGAATGAGAGCTTTGCCACCCATTGTGGTCTTACCCGGCTCGAGGGATTAATCTCTGCAATTGCGCGCAGAGGATACCCAATTTATACTTAAAAAATTATTTAATCACAAAATCGCTTATTTTTTAATCTGTAACAAACGGTTCTTAGTAGCTTCTAACTAAATTAAAGGGATATTTTATCCGATATTAATAATTCCCTAAGACTATCTCAAACTTGTCACTTGCTACTAGTAGTCCCGGACCTAGTATTGCAATGGACCAACCATTATTATGTGTAACTCAAGTTTCTTCCCACATGCAATGCTCGTATGTAAGTTTATAAAGCAGATTGTGACACACACACACACGCACGCGAGCCAATCTTCCCCACAACTACAAGCTTGTTTGTTAGGATTCACATGGCTTTCAACACAAGTAGCCTAGTATGGTCAATCAACTAAACTCTATAAAATCCAATCCTTCTTTTTAGTACTCATGATGCCATAAAATTGAACACTATATATGACGCATATATACTATATATAGTCTTATATAGTCACAATTTTTGACTCAATAAATTCAAATTCTTCTTTTAGTGATCTCATCATGATCAATTCAAGCGTGCTCCTCAAGTTCAACATCACATGATCATGCCTCACAAAATTCATTTTCAATAAAAATATGTGTACTTTCTTCCATTAAAATTTAAACTTATATATATGAGATATATATGCACGTGATTGGTTAGTTTGTCCTATTTTCTTTTTTGACAAACTAGTTTGTCATGTATTGAATATGGTTTTTTGAGGGAAAAAAAGATGCCAAATGAAACGTAAAGTTATTATATATACATGCATGGAAAGGGAAAAGTATTGAATGATAAAATTGATTGTATATGAAACACAATACTAAGCTTCAATTTGAAAGTTTATTTTTGTTTACACACACTCGCCCTCTATTCACTTTTCCCTCTCTCCATTTTCATCTCCCCTCTGTTTGTAATTTTTAATTTGTTTTTTCTCTTCTTGAGGAATGCCATAACAGAGTCGTGAGCAATTGCCGATGCCACACAGATATCACAAGCTTATAATCGCCCACCTCTTATTGTCTTGTTATCTGTACATAGACGACAACAACAAAGCTTTCTAACAATAAAGAAAATAAAAAACTAAGAAACTCATGGAGAGAGAACCGCTTCCGGTAACCAAGCAAAGGTTTAAAAAAAATAATGACGTGGTCCAGTAATAAAGCGAGTGAGTGTTAGTGATTCAGATAGGAATATTTTGCTGGTGTGTGAAAGGAATATATATTGTTTTTCCATCTCTTCATGAGCCAAGGTAGCACTTTTCCTCTTTCTCTGAGTGCTTTCAACCTTACTGTTATGGTAATTAGTCTATTACTATTTGCAGTTTCCAGAGGCCCATTTTATTACTGGCCTATTCTCTTAGGAGAGCCCGTCATTCAACGCTTCAGATGCAGTCAACACATCCAACGGTTCCTAATCATTAGGTCAACACCATTCAAGACCTATAAATACCACATCAATGCTCATTAAAGGTAAGCTATTCAACTCATAAAAATACCCGGTTTGACTACCTCACTGACTTGATTGTCGGAGTGTCATTGCAGGACCAATACCTCAACCTCGACCGAAGCGTTTGTCATCAAGGACCACATCTACCAACTACCTCGGACCGACCTCCAAGGTCAGAAGTACGGTACAGAACATTGGCGACCACAGTGGGAGGGTCAGTACTCAGACCTCGTCCCTTTACCTTGATCGACGATGGCTCCGGTCCTACGTCAAAAGGCCACTAACCCGGCGGTCGAGCCTGTGGCCGATCCTGGTCAGCAGGTACTACCAGAGACCGTCCCTCAAGAAACCCCGGAGGGACATGTGCAAGACGTCCCGAACTCAACTCAAGCTCAGCTTCAACATCCGAACAACAACTTCGTACTAGTCCCTGCAAGTTCGGTAAGGAACCGACTTCCTCCCCCTCCTCCGGTAACGGCACCGCCGGCGCTTTCCGTTCCGGCCGACGCAGTCCAGCAGCTCGTGCAACTGCTAGCCCGGCAGGAGTTGGCCAACCAGGCTAGAAGTTTCCGTTTCACCGAACTTGAAGCAGACGTGGCTGAGCTTCGGGCCCGGGGAATCGCCGACCTAGGCTCCCCAGAACCAGACTCTCCAGAAAGAAGGAACCCGGCTCGTAGGAGGAACCGATCTCCACGCTCGCCACAACCACATTCATCCTGGGCGTCATCGTCCCCACGTAGGCGGTCAAGGAGCAGGGGGAATTCGCCCAACGAACAAGCACGACGCGTCGATCCTCATCGTCGTCATCGAACCCCTCCACGAGCGCAAACATCCAAGCGAAAAGGACCTTTTACGGAGGATATCGACAGTTACCGAGTCCCTCGACACCTAGAAAAACCACCTGAAGGATTAAAGACCTACGACGGGACTGACGACCCAGACAGACATCTCGACCAATTTGACCATATCATGCAATATAGGAACGTCCCAGCAGAAATGAAATGCCGGATTTTTCCCTTAACGCTCGACAAATTAGCGTCGGAGTGGTTCCGATCCCTGAAGCCGAACTCCATCTCAACTTGGGATCAGCTAGCAAAGATGTTCAGCGTTCACTTTAACTTCGCCAAAAGCAAGCCCAAAAACAAGATCGTACTAATGTCCGTGGTGCAAGGGGAGAGCGAACCTCTGAGAAATTACATTGAAAGATTCAATAGAGAAGCCTCCCAAGTCCGCTACTTGGACGACGCGTTCCGGATATTTTTCATGACCCAAGGTCTGCTTCCCGGAAGTCCGTTCAAGAAGCATACCCTCAGGTGGGAACCCAGTACCTTGCAAGAGTTTCTCGAAATATCGCAATGCTTCATCAACAAAGAAGAAAGCGGCAAGACCGGAAAAGTCCTAACACCGCTCGGACCTTCAAAATCACGAAACGAAAACCCTCGCCAGAACGACAACCGAGGGTACGACGGTCGAGCCAATCGGGATCCCCGGTCTCGAAATCGTCATAGCTTATATACTGAGCTTAACGTTTCCAATGCACAACTCTATGGCGAATGCTGGGACGTAGAGTTTAAAGATGTCAGGCCTCCCAAGCCCCTTCCACACCGTCCAGGCCAACGGCTCAATAAGTACCGTCGGTACCACCGAAGTAATGGTCATGAGACAAACCACTGCAACGCCCTCAAGGACGACATTGAAGATCTCATCAAAAGAGGAAAACTATCTACTTACGTTAAGAAGCCCAGAAACGAGGCAGCCGAGGTCAAACAAGAAAAGGAAACTAATGTCAAGAGAGGAAGGAAGAATGCGAGCTCTGATGACGATGAACCCGATCCCGGGCGACATAAGGGTCATCCCGTATTGACGATGATCTCAGGAGGTTTCGAACACCAGGAATCCACCAAAACCATGAAGCGAAAATGGAAGGGATTATTAAGTGTAGCGTCGGCTTCGACGACCCCGTCCACATCAAGTCGACCGCTTTTGTCGTTCGGAGATGAAGATCTAATTGACGGTAAGCCCAACAAGCACATACCTTTGATAATATCAGCCATTATAGCTAACAGAGAGGTTAGAAGAATCTTGGTAGATCAGGGGAGCTCATCAGATATACTTTTTCTTGGCCTTCTAGACAGAATGGAGATCGACAGGAACGATCTCACACCTTATTCAGGATCGGCTCTTTCTGGCTTCAATGGATCTCAAACTAAACCACTTGGCCACATCGAGTTGATGGTATCCTATGGAGAGGAACCGTTGGTAAGGATGATCAAAACCAAATTCCTAGTTTTACCTTGCGAATCCATCTACAATGGTATCATCGGTAGACCGACCCTTGGGAAACTCGGGGCAGTAACTTCAACCACCCACCTGAAGATGAGGTTCCACTCCCTTTGTAACAAAGTAATCACCATAAAATCCGACCTCGAATCAGCTGCGAGATGTTTTTTCCTGTGGACTAAAGCTGAGCAAAAAGCTCGAAACGCGGAAGGGGTCCCACCTCCGGAAAATCCCGATCATGCAAGAGCGGACAATGGACGATCTAGCGAGGTGAATGCGACGGATTTGGATGCCAGGTACAACCCAGAGAGCTCCGAGGAAGAAAGCGATGACGATCTGGCAAAGGATTTAAAGAAGAAAATGAGAAGACCCCAACCTGACGGAGAATTTCTCCACATCCAGGTAGGGAAAGACCCCACAAAAGTCGTCAGAATCGGTTCCGACCTAGCAAAAGGAATCAAGAAGGACCTCATCCAATGTCTCCAAGATCACGCTGATCTGTTCGCATGGTCGGCCGGGGATATGCCCGGAATCCCTCCGGAGGTCGCATGTCACCAGCTAGCCGTCAACCCGGGAGCGAAATGGGTGACCCAAAGGAAAAGAGTCCAAGGTAAGGAGAAGGCAGTTGCAGCTGCCAAAGCGGTGGACGACCTCATCAAAGCAAGCTTTATCACCGAGGTAAAATACACGACCTGGTTGACCAACCCTGTTTTAGTTAAAAAGAGCAACGAGAAATGGCGTATGTGCGTAGACTACACGGACTTAAACAGGGCTTGTCCAAAAGATGCCTTCCCGGTCCCCAGCATAGATCGTCTGGTCGACAACGCATCGGGTTTCCAACTCTTATCGTTTATGGACGCATACTCTGGTTACAACCAAATCGCCATGCACGCCCCTGATCAAGAAAAGACGGCCTTCATGACGGACCTTGGAAACTTTGCATACAAGGTCATGCCCTTCGGTTTGAAAAACGCTGGTGCCACTTACCAAAGGATGATGAACAAGGTTTTTCAAGGGCAGATTGGGAGGAATGTAGAAGTCTACCTTGATGATATGATTGCAAAGAGCACGGAAGGCAACCTTCACGTATCCGATCTTAGAGAGATTTTGGCTGAGGTAAGAAAGAATAGCATGAGGCTGAATCCTGAAAAATGCACTTTCGGGGTCCGAGCTGGAAAATTCCTCGGATTCTACCTCACTGAAAGAGGGATTGAGGCAAATCCTGACAAGTGCAAGGTAGTCACGGAAATGCGCACCCCAACATCGAAGAAAGAAGTCCAAAAGCTCAGCGGCATGATTGCCGCCCTATCTCGCTTCATCTCGAATGCAGCTTTCAAGTCCCTCCCTTTATTCAAGTTGTTAAAAAAGGAAGAGAAGGAGTTCGTTTGGACTGACGAACAAGACCAAGCACTTAAACAACTCCAGAAGGTACTATCCGAACCTCCGATCTTGACCCGGCCCAATGAGGGAGAGATTCTGTACCTATACTTGTCGATCTCGGAAGAAGCATTGGGGGCAGTTCTCGTAAGAGAGACCGAGGTCGGGCAAAGCCCAGTTTACTTCGCAAGTAAAGTCCTACATGGGGCCGAAGCTCGTTATCAAAAGATTGAAAAGATAGCGCTGGCCTTAGTTGTCGCAGCTCGGCGTCTACGACCTTACTTCGTGGCTCACCAGGTGGTCGTGCGAACTAACTACCCTATCAGACATATACTGCACAAACCCGACCTGGTAGGCCGAATGATAAAATGGGCGGTCGAGCTTTCGGAGTTCGGAATCAAGTATGAAACCAGAGTTGCATTGAAGGCCCAAGTCCTCGCCGATTTTGTAGCTGAAATGACACCTGCTGGCCCTGAAAATGAAATCTGGGCCCTACATGTGGACGGATCCTCGAACCCCAAGGGAAGTGGTGCGGGCATCATGTTGGAAAGTCCAGATGGGGTGGTCATTGAGGTATCCTTAGCCTTCAACTTCCAAACTTCAAATAATCAAGCAGAATACGAAGCTTGCATTGCCGGTCTCCGACTAGCAATCGACCTCCGAGTCCCTCGGATACGCTTGCACACCGACTCTCTCTTGGTGGTCTCCCAGATTTCGGAAAAGTATGAGACGAAGGATCCGACGTTGCAGAAGTACCTGGTCCGAGTTCGGGAACTATTATCAAAATTCGAAAAATCAGAAGTAAAACACGTACCGAGGTTGGAGAATCAGAGGGCTGATATTCTTTCAAAGCTCGCCAGTACGAAGATCCCTGGAAATCACAGGACTATCATCCAAGAAACGCTCCACCAGGCCAGTGTTCCCCTTGAAACCGACTTTATTTCGACTATCTGTGTGTTGGAAGAAAGCACAAGTTGGATCGGCCCAATCTTGGACTATATCAACTCCGGTCAAGAACCAGGCGACGAAAAAGCAGCCAAGCTCATCAGAAGAAGGGCTTCGGCATTCTCAGTAATCGATGGAACTCTATACCGAAGAAGCTTATCTTCCCCCCTGCTAAAATGCGTACAAAGAAAAGAGGTTGATTATATTTTGAAAGAAATACATGAGGGGATCTGTGGCCAACATCTTGGAGCCCGGTCGCTAGCTCGAAAAGCACTTCGATCCGGTTTTTTCTGGCCCACCATGGATGCCGACGCCAAGAACTACGTTAGGAAATGCAAGAAGTGCCAGATCCACGCCCATGTCCACGTCGCTCCACCCAATGATCTGACGACCCTGTCCTCTGCGTGGTGGGGGATTGATCTACTAGGGCCATTCTCAGCAGCCCCCGGGCAGGTGAAATACCTCATAGTGGCAGTCGACTACATGAGCAAATGGATAGAAGCAGAGCCCTTGGCCACCATCACAGCTAAAAACTGCATCAAGTTTTTTAAGAAAAACATCATGACTAGGTTCGGAATCCCCGAAGTTGTAATAACGGATAATGGAACTCTGTTTACTGATGCTGGTTTCAGAAAGTTAATGGCCGACCTTAAAATCAAGCACCGGTTCACGTCGGTAGAGCACCCCCAAACTAACGGCCAAGTCGAAGCAGCAAACAAGGTCCTCCTCAACGGCCTGAGGAAACGACTTGACGACGCCAAAGGCAATTGGGTCGAAGAATTACCATACGTCCTCTGGGGTTATAGGACGACTCCTCAAAGCTCAACAGGAGAAACACCTTTCAGGCTCTCTTATGGCAGCGAGGCAGTCATCCCTGTCGAAATTGGGGAACTGAGCTGGAGGACGTCACACCCCAAGCCACGGGATGAAAACACCCAAGCCCTCCAAGAGGAACTTGATCTAATCGACGAAGTCCGAGGACGGGCCTCTCTTAGGGAGGCCGCTGTCAAACAAGGAGTGGCAACTCGATATAATGCCAAGGTCGTCCCAAGAGATTTTGAGGCCGGGGATTTTGTGCTTCGAAGGGCCGACGTCGGACTGAAGAATGCCGGTCAAGGAAAACTCACGCAGAACTGGGAAGGACCCTACCGTGTCAAATCCAAGATCGGCAACGGAGCTTTCTCACTTGAGACCCTCAGTGGAAAGCCGATCGAGCGAACTTGGAATGCGTCCAAGCTGAAGAAATACTATGTTTAAAACTCCGTTGCATCCGTCTAAAAAGTCCTTTTCTCGAAAGGCAATTTTCTTCTTAAGGACGCCGTCTCTAAGCGTGCCAACCCGCTGTAATGAGTTACTCATCAATTAAAATGGCACCCACGTTCATAACATCTTTATTTTTTCAAATAAGATAAATCGAACAGGGACCGATCTTACGATCTCCCCGCGACCATGTCAGGTCGCGACTCTTTAAACCAGGTTAGATCCGAGCCGAGTCTTGGGAAACCGTTTTAATTAGAGTTGGTCTTCAGGAACACAGATTTCTAGAACGACCATTGGCCGCAGTTGCCAAGATCCCAAAAGGGCGAGTTAAATCTGGGCCGAGTCTCGGTAAACTGCCCTTAGGACGACGTACGTGACTAGCGAATATTAAAAACATTCGTAAACACAAAATGATGTCGAAACACGATGTTAAATATCGAGCTAGCACGCGACGATAATAACTTTAAACAAAATACGAAGTTAAATTTCATTACAGACCATCTCGGATACGGCCGAGTCCTCAAGTTCAAAATCACACAGAATCAGAAAAGAAAACTAAGCACAAGTATCAAGCATCGAGAAGAGGAAATATCACGGTCTTCGCTTTCGTCTTCATGTCGGTCTCAACAATTCGATCATCTTCCACTTCATGCTCGGCGTTGATGATCTTGTCATCCAACTGCAGGGAAGGATGAACCAAAGCAACCTGTTTCAAAGCCTCCTTAAAACCATCTTCATAAAGACCGACCGCCTCTCGAGCAGCCTCTTGAACTGCCTCCTGACTCTTCTTAAGAGCGGTCTGGGATCTCGCAAGCTGGGCTCGTAAAACAGCGATCTAAGCTTCAGGATCAGAACTAACCTCTGCTTTATCTTAGCAGCCTTAACAATGACGTCAGTAAGAATACCCCTGTACTTTGCCTTTTTGTAAGGGATTTGGTCAGAAATATAGGCCAAGATCTTTTTGGTAAGACGATCTTCCACACCCAGCTTTTTCTCACCAACGGCATAAGAATGCGTAGATCGGTTGTAATGCCCATTGCTCCAGCCAATAGGAAACTTAGTGGATTCCAGCGTCTGACCATCGGACCCGAACTTCCCCACACAGTCCACAGCCTTGTCGTTCACAGGCTCCACCCAATAGAAAAATTTCTTCCAATCACCTCGCAAGGAATCAGTGTAAGCTCGGAAGATTTTCGAACCTCGCCTTGATCGGAAACTCACATGCTCACGCCCGAAATCAGCGGCCTTCTTTTTGCCACTATTCCGGTTAAGCTCGAACAAGTGAAAAAACAGCGTGGGCGACGCCGGTCTTTCCAAATGAATACACAAGAGCTCGAAAGCTCGGAGGAATGCCCATGCATTAGGGCGCAGTTGAGATGGTGCAACGTCCAACCTGGCCAGTACGGTTTGCTGAAGACAAGTAAAAGGAGGTCGGATGTTCATATCCTTGATCGTCACGTGGTACATCGTAAACTTGAAATCCCCTGCCCAAGTAGCCACGTGTTCACCGTCCCTCATCCCTTCGACCCTCCAGATTCTGTCCGAACGACCATTAATCTTCTTCATAACAGGTCCGAGATTATGGAAAGATCGATAAACCGACTCTGTCTCCAAAACCGAGCTTGAAACCCAATCATAAGGACGTGCTTCCCTGACTGGAACACTTGAAACACCGAGGCCAGTGCTGGAATATCCATCTGCAGATATAGCCGGAGATCGACTGCTTCCTGGAGGGTTGGCAGTTCTCTCTCTTGATCAACAGGCGCGTCACCGGAATCCTCGATCGAAGGATCATCCGTCATATTTTCAGCCTCTCCTGATCCACGAGTTTGTGAGCTCCCTTGGTTTTCCCCAGATTGGATTTCTTCCTCGGACATATCGTCCCCAGATTCGTCGTCCCCATCGTCGTTGTCATCATCATCACCATCGTCGTCGCTATCTCCTTCCTCGCCTCGATCTCCAGATGATTCGTCATTTGCTTCAGAAGCGTTGGGGTCGGGCGTGAGATTTTCAACGTCTAGATCCTCATCAGCTTGCTCACTGGTCGGAGCCGAATCCAGGTGGTCTTGTTGATCTGGAGTAGTAGATTCAATCTTATCTTGAACATCAGGAGCATCGACGCGATCGTCTCGGAGATCCCCAGCAGGAACTCCACCGCCCGAGGACATCTTAGTTGCTAACTCTGGGGGTTTGGCGGTGATTTGTCTTGGAGTTTGCTTAGTGACCGCCAGATCGGACCTGCAGAAATGGGGGACGAGATGTCAGGGTTAAATACCACAAATGGGTTCACGAGCAAGTCGGAACCCGACCTGACGGCCCCCACTCTGAGGGAGGGTAAGAGGACCAAGGTAGTTTCGACCTTATACATAAAAAGAAAGGAGGAGAAAGGTTTTTGACAAAACTAACCTCGTAAACGACGTATGAAGGGATTAGGATCAAGCGGAAGTCTGGCTTTGCGATCTCGAACGATTGAAATACACTGGAACAAACCGACCCTCGCCACTTTCTACTTGCTCACTCAAGATCAGTCCCCAAGATCGTCAGTCAGAGCAGTGGAGTTTCGTAACAAACACAATGAAGGAACTGATTCCCTATTTATAGTGGGCCAAGAAGCTGGGCCTCAGAAACAAAGCTACAGGTCCAATCAACAGGAATTAAACCGCACACGCAAAACGATGAGTCACCATCATTAGCAGTTATGAAAAGACGTACCCTGTCAGAGGCATTTAATGCGTGACACATATCACGACGATTTGTTTTTATATGCCTCTCTGATTTCCTAGAAGGCGTACAGTCTCTTAACGTCGTGACACATGAAGATCGGAGATGTCGGCGTCTTCTAACCTCGTATAAATCGGCATGGTCGAGATCGCTCGCACAGTTATAAAGTCAAGATCGCCTATCAGACGACCAGACTTGGGGGCAACTGTTATGGTAATTAGTCTATTACTATTTGCAGTCCCCAGAGGCCCATTTTATCACTGGCCCATTCTCTTAGGAGAGTCCGTCATTCAACGCTTCAGATGCAGCCAACACATCCAACGGTTCCTAATCATTAGGTCAACACCATTCAAGACCTATAAATACCACATTCAATGCTCATTAAAGGTAAGCTATTCAACTCATAAAAATACCCTGTTTGACTACCTCACTGACTTGATCGTCGGAGTGTCATTGCAGGACCAATACCTCAACCTCGACCGGAGCGTTTGTCATCAAGGACCACATCTACCAACTACCTCGGACCGACCTCCAAGGTCAGAAGTACGGTACAGAACACTTACCTTTCAGACCAAAATGAAAGGTGAGACGCCAAAGTGGGTCTACTCCAAATCAGAGATAATTGTTGTAAGTTAAAATTTCAACATTCAACATCCAAATTTCCTTTGTTGTGAGGTTACTGATTTTTTTACTTGGTATTTGTGCTGTTGGTTTTATGAAACTTTTGTTGGGTGTTTGTTGATTTTTTTACTTGGTATCTGTTGATTCGACATCCAAATTTACTCAGACTCAATATAAAAGGAATTGAAATAAGCATATTAACGAATCTTTCAGCAATTAAGATGTTGATCACCTGATAAGGGAATCACTACAACAATAGTTGGAGTTAGCGGCCAAGACTTTCCGGCGGATTTAAATCCGTCGGAGACTTTCCGGCGGATACAATCCCTCGCAAAATTTCCAGCGATTTTTGAGGACTTTCCGACGGATTATTATTGGACAGTAACTTTCCGGCGGATTTTTACGTATTTTTGGCAGATGTATTCGATTAAATTTGGGTTTTAAAAAAAATAATAAATCCCTCGCAAATAACCTTTCCGGCGGATTTTTTGCACAGGGAGGAAAATTTGAAATTTAAAATCCACCGGAAATGTTTTGACCAAAAAATCCGCCGGAAGTCCCCTTTCCGAGGGATGAAAAATCCGCCGGAAATGACAAATCCGCCGGTAATTCCGGTTTGCGGCGGATTTATTATTTTGACCGTTCAAACTACAAAATCCGCCGGAAATACCACAAATCCGCCAGAAATCCTTCCACCAATAGAATCCGCCGGAAATCCCACTTTTTGAGGGATCCTTATCCGCCGGAAATCCTTGAACCAATTAAATCCGCCGGAAATCCTACTTTTTGAGGGATCCATATCCGTCGGAAACCCCAAAATCCGCCGGTAATTCATATTTTCGGTGGATTTCAAATTTATGGCCGTTGGACCCGTCATTTCTATATATACTCACCCATCCTCATAACATCTTCACTTCACAACTTCTTTACTTCTTTAAATCCGAAATTTGTCTCTACAAAATCTCTTGCTCTCTTTGACACATTTCTTCTAAGGTATGTTTATAACATGATGATGGTTTAAAAGTTTTAGTTTTTGTATTGTTTAGTTACTAACAATGGCACAATTGTTTGTTTTAAAGTTGTTTGGGTTTTGGTTCGTTGTCTGTTTTGTACGAAGGAGTGTGGGATTAGCATCAAGCCAGAGTTTTCTCTTCACTCCAGGTTAGTTATCGAAGTTATTAGTCGTTATATTTGATGTTATTTGTTAATATTAGTTAGCAAATACGAAATAATATGTTAGTTAATGTATTTTTTAAATTAATTTTTAATTTCTGTTTGTATTTTTAATTTATGTTATTATATTAAAATATTTTAAATAAATAAATAATAAAGAATAAATAAATACGAAAACAAATTAAAGCTTAACTATGGTTACTTTTCCACTTGCCTTCAAAAAGCATGATTAGAAGTCCCACCAACTATGAAGAGTGGTCCAATGAGGTGTGGACAAGTGTATTTAAAAAGTTACAACTTGTTGTCCAAGGGGTCTGAACTTGACGTCATCATCATAGTGCAGGAGCATTCTGTGTTGTGGTCATTGCAAGTGCAATGATTGCTAGTGCAATGCTTCTGTCTTCAGTAAATCTGCTTATTGCTAGTGCATCGTCATCTGGGCATATTGCATGTGCAATGGCTGTTGGCATCATTGTAGGTGCAATGTGTCTGCTCTCTATTTGAACTTCTGTTTCCTGTATTGCAGGTGCAATGGTTGCTTGACCTATTGCAGGTGCAATGATTGCTGTAGCAATTGAACAAACACATAAAGTACCACAAATCATGATAATCAATGATGATGAGTTCCATATTCAAAAATGCTGATTTCTATTGTGAATCTTTTTTTAACACTATTTAATTACTGAGTTTCTTACAATAATTTAGATTTAGAAACGTAAATAACTTTATATAAAATAGAGTTATCAATAGCCCCAGTACATGTTGATGCTGTTGGGATACGCACATATAACATTGACAAGGAGGTGGTGAGGTATATGTTTGATGGCCGTATCATTTTGGAGGCCGTTGGTGACTCGTAAGTATGACATTTAATTATAAGTAATTTATTATTCTCTTTTTCTTTTAATTATATTTAACGTTGGTGTAACAAAATTCATCTCTTTTAATATTGTACAGGTTTCTTCCTTCAAAGAAAAGTGCAAGTGCAGTCGCACAAACAATTAGGGAGAATTTTAATAAAGGGTGGAACAATTGGACAGCTGTGAGGAAAGATGAACAGGCAATTGCGTCGATGTTAAATTCATTTTTAGTAAGTTTTAATTCTACAAAATGATTATTAATTATTTTATTATTTATTTGTTTATATTTAATAATATATAACAAACATAATTGTATATTTTTAAAATAGGAAAAATGCACATGGTTGCCGGAGGAGCAGGAAGAAATGGAGAGAGTGTTTCATAAGCGGTGTTCTCATCGCTATTCTGAATTATTAAGGACGACACGATTAAATAATGACAAGCCGTCTTATATGCCAGATTCAGCATGGGATCAGTTGCAAGAGTATTGGAAGACACCAAATTTTCTAGAATATTGTGAAACAGCCAAAAAAAATAGGGCTTCTGATAAAGGTCGCTGCACACACACAAGTGGAAGTGTTAATGCTGCAACTAATCATAGGCGTTTGATAAATTTCTTACTTAATTAATTAAATATTATTTAACAAGTCATTATAATTTTCATGTGTAATATTAATTAATATATAACATTATCTATATAGGAGGCGATGCATCAAAGGCCCGTTACTTTGCCCGAGTTGTATTACTACCTTCACGTACGGGAGGACACTAGTGAGTTCATTACTGATGAGGCGAGGGCGGTACAGGTAAAACTAATTTTACAATTATATTTATGTTTATCTTTAAATTATCATTGTTTTATTAATTAATAGTTATTCATTTCTTGGTTATTATTTTTTCAGGAGAACTTTGAGGCTAGGATATTTGAGTACCGTGAGACTCAGCAGGAGAGTAGTACTGAGGGTACAAAAGTTGATCCCGTGGAGGAGGCTAGAGCGGCTCGTGCAATCTGGGAGAAAGCAGTTGGTCCACGAAAGAGTAATCGCCTCGTAGGGTCTGGTGGCATTGGACCTTCTGCTTTCAGAACAAGTGTTACTTCGAGTATGTCAAGTTCTGGATCAGCTGGGAGTACTGCCCGCTCATATAATCCTAGTACTTTGAATGCTGTGACTGAATTGACCGCCCAGTTGAGTCGTGACTTTGCTGAGCGCCAGGAGCCAAGTGCACTGGAATTGCAGGAGCTTCGAGAGCGGACTAGGTTAGCTGAGGCCCGCATGGAGGAGCAGACTAGGATAAATGCAGAGCAGGCTAGGCGCTTGGAGGAGCAGGAAAAGTTAAACCAGGAGCGCTATAATCAGTTGTTGAGTCAGCTGTCGTCTCAGCAGCAGTCTAGACCATCATCTTCACATATGTCATCCTACCTGCCACCGCAGCAGCATTTTGGCGGTGCCTTTCAGCCATGGCCTCAGTACCCGCAGCAGTATCCACCCCAGCAGCCGTATCCACCTCAGCAGCATACACACCCCAGTAGCAGCAGTATACACCCCAGCAGCAGCCATACCAGTAGTATCCACCCCAGTATCCACCTCAGCAGGTTCAGCATTCCCAACAGCAATTCAACTCAAGTATCGATTTGAATAATATCGATAGTATTGGTGCTTATCTTGCATCTGATGACGGCACAGGTGGCGGCTATTATAATCATAGCGATGATTCAGACCAGCTCCCACTCCAGTAGCTTTCACTTTGTGTTATTTTGTTGTTTCTGATATTTATGTTTTAATTTATATTGGTTATGAATATTAATTTGCGTACTTTGTTGGAATCTTTAAGTTTCAATTGTTTGGAAAATATATCGTTTTAAAATCGGGTATTGATTTTGAATCGTATTTTTAAGTATTATTTTAATTTAATTATTAATTTTTATTTTACAAACAAAATAAAGTTTCACAATATTTTTAATTTAATGTAATAAATAATGTTATTAAATATATTACTAAATATAGTAATATATTTAATATTTTTATTAGTTAATTTTAATAATAAAAATATATTATTAATTTTATTTTATTTAATTCATATATTTAATATTTAATTTATTAAAATTCGTATATTTAGTATTCTTATTAATAATTTTTTTAAAAATATATTATCAATTATTAAATCAATGATATTTTTATTATTAATTTTTTAAAATATATATTACTAAATTTATCAAATATAATTCTTATTTGTTTATTATTTAATTTATTAAAAAATTCGTATAGTTAATATTTTAATTAGTAATTTTTTAAAAAATATATTATATTAAATCAATAATATTTATTTATTAAAATATATATTACTTTATTATAAAATATTTTAATTAATAATTCTTATTAATTATTTTTTATTAAAATATATTATCAATAATTAAATCAATAATATTTTTATTATTAATTTTTTAAAAATATATATTACTTAATTTATTATATAATTCTTATTTATTTATTTTTTTAAAAAAAATTAACCTTTCCGGCGGATTTGTTGTATTTCCGGCAGATCATTTTTTTAAAAAATAAAATTAAAATTTCCAACGGATTTGTTGTATTTCCGGCGGATTTATTTTTTTATTTTTAAAAAAAATTAAATTTCCGGCGGATTTATTGAATTTCCGATGGTTTATTTACAAATAATAATAATAATAAATTTCCGGCGGATTTTTGAATTTCGTTTTTTTTTTGCTTTGGTATGTCCGGCGGATTTTGGGGATTTTCCGGCGGATTTGACTTACTTTTCCGGCGGATTGTTCCTCAGAAATTTCTGGCGGATGATCCCTCGGAAATTTCCGACGGATTTTCCGAGGAGCCAAAATCCGTCGGAAATTTCCGGCGGAAAATCTGCCGAAAACTGTTTGCTACCACGGTTTTACCGACGAATAAAATCCGCCGGAAAGTCCAAATTTCCGGCGGTTTTTGGTCTTTTCCGACGGATTTTGGTCGCCAAAAAGTCCAATTTTTCTTGTAGTGAATGTAGCAATATATTTATATTAATTATTTATATGAGATTAGCTTATTCATAGGAAAATAATATATAGCATCATACAAAAAGGAAGTTTCTTAACAATACCATGACAGCTAATTCTACCGTGGATAGGTCACAACTCACAAGCATGCAGGTCTTAGTTGCCATGCCCTTCTAGAAAACATTTCGTCACTCCCATCATCACCAGAGGCATAGTTGGCAAGGATTAATGTCTGGTAATCCGAATCAATTGAGTTAGAACTAGTGTCATCTTCCTCGGGCAATATTCTGACCAGATTGAAACGGCCATTCTGAGCATATGTAACTGATACTTCAACACTGGTCACACCCACATATGCAGTGCAGATGGCCTGAGTATAAGTTGCAATGTTGGTAACAGAAATCTTAGGTGTCATTTAATATTATTTTTAATGCTTATTTGTCATGCCAAGTCACTATTTTTCATTTTTCATTTTTTATTATCCCTCATTATTCCCCATCTTCTCCATGACCATCCTCATCCAAAACTCAGCACAACCCAGAATTAACAAACTCAGTTCTCATATCTCTCTCTCTCTCTCTCTCTCTCTCGCTAAACCACCTCATCTCTCTCACCACCCTCTTCTTTCTCTCTCTCACCCACAACCACCACTCACTCACCCACAATCACCACTCAATCACCTTGAGGAATAAACTGAAAGTTCAAAAAAAACCACCTTAATACTGCTAATGTGCAATTACAGGGATCTATTTGAAAAATTTTGATTTTACAGAGATCGTTTTAAAACAAAAATAAAATTGCAGGGACTAAAATCAAAAGACCCTATATTTGCACTTTTGTAGGGACAAAAAACATATTTAAGTCTGTTTTTTTTTAAAAAAAAAAACAGAAACTCTTTTCTTTATTCCTATCATGTTTTTCCCGTTTGATGAGTTCTATATTCTTCATGCTGAACTTGTCGCAAGTCCAGTGGCGGATGCAGCCTTTAGTTTATGGGGGCACTTGACCCCACCAACAAAACAAAATTCATATATAAATACATTATAATCTTTTATTTGCCCCCATTAAAAAAAATTAGTTTTGCCCCCCTTAATATCTAAATACCAAAACACACAAGTCCAACTCACTTTAATACACAATTCCAAGTAAAAAAAATAGACTTTGCTTCTAGCAACTACAACGGTTGAAAAACACTTCCCTGCATAGTTTTTTGTGAAAACTAGCCTGTGCAATCATGAGAGATCAATAGTTGAATAATTATTTGGTTACATATAATAAGAGAGATATTTTTATAGTATTGGAAATGAAAATATCAAACAACATTTTTTGAATATGAAAATATGCCTAAAAAACTAGTGTAATTAGTATAAGTTTGAATATATTTTCTGGAGTTTTTTCTTCACGTACATAACTGTGTACTCTCTGAAAACTTTTTAAAATTTTCTTTTGGGAAATATTATAGATAAATTATTTTCTTGCCTCCACAGATAAAATTTTCTGGATCCGCCACTGCACAAGTCCATGTCCATTGAATAATTTAGCTAACAACAAACCTCTCCCACCTCACTACATTAAATGTAGACAATATAGAATTTAGAAGATATCATATGAGAGGAAGCTAACATTCACAAATCACCCGTGAAGCACATAACTATATCAAAAATTGTCACAACAACATGTCCCATATATTGTCCATTGAAAACAATGCACTAGTAGTCCCTATCACCACATGGTATTAACAGTCTCTCAATAATAGCATGGCTCAAGCTCTCAAATTGGGTCACACAATGGGGCAAACTGTAAAAGCTGGTCGGGCTACAACCCAAGCCAAAATGTTGGGCCAGCGGGCCATCCCGACCCAATCCAATTTTTAACAAAGAAAGCAAGAAAAGTATTCAAAAAAGCATAAAAAAAATGGGGCCAACCTGGACTATGGACCTACTGGGTTGGACCAAAATGGCACGGTTCTTTTCTGCACATCTATTTAGCAAGCCCAACCTAGAACATTGGGCTACCGAGTCGGCCTAATGGGCTGAGCTAAAATTGACACCTCTAAACATGCTGTCTAACACTTACAAAAAAAACATCATTTCAGAAACAAACAACTATAAATTAATTAAATTAATTTCGACTTCTGCTTCATATATGCATAAAGTTGCCGTAAAAAATAAATAATGCTCAACCAAAAAAAGATGTTACATAATTTTGTATCAAACAACTTACACTATCTCAATTAATTAATAACTATTAGCTACTAAAACTTGCATTCCCTAGCAGAAAAGAGGGATAAAAATCTACAAAATGTCATGTTTGAGATGAAACTTTTAATCCTTATTTGAGCTAGCTAGGTGTATAACACACTAACAAGAAAACACAGTAGGCAACATAGTAATAACAAAGAAAGATAGATAGGTTGTTGGAGGTTTATTGATGAAGAATGCTCATAGACTTCAGATGAATCCACAGCTAGAGGCATTCCATCACTATTTAGAGCACAAGATTTTGGATCAGAACCATCTTTATTCAACAACAAAGCGCGAAGAACACTGGAAACCGTGTGAATATACGCTGTCCGATTCTTCAATAGAAGCCAACTTAAGCCCATTAGTTCACAATCTCTGTTGTGGATCTTTGTGGTCCTTTGTTCTTCTCCTTTGCTTGAATTTGAAGTCTTTTTGTTAAGCTGAAGTAGAAGTAATATTTCAATTAGAATATGAAACAAAAGTGGCATGTTATATGAGTGATTGCATAAAAGATGTTTGGTGCATCAAGGCTCTTTAAAATAACATCTTGGGTTTTGTGTAACATCTACTCTAAGAAAAATGTTTCATAGTTCCACTTCAAGGCTAAAAGCCTAAAATACTAATTCACTACCTAATCAAATTAATTTGAAGTACTAAGATAAATATAGTGATTAAGGTTTATTTAAGAACTTGATTTCATAACATTATAGTCATATGTCTTGGTTTTTCTCCCCTAAATTCTAACTTACAAAATGGTTGTTGTGCTACAATCATTTCAAGAAAAGCAAGACACAACTTTCCTAATTACAACGCATGAAGTAAATGAAGATAAAACACAAATCATCTTGATTCAATTTTCAACAAGATCTATCAAATTCCATGTCACAATCAACCAAGCAAAGAACATCAAAAGATTCAAAACATACAAAAGATAGTTTTTTACTTATAAACTTTTAGACTAAATTGAGAGCCAAAATTCCCTGTTGGACTAAATGTCTGAAAAGTATAAAACCGAGAAACTTAATGTCTGAATTTTTAAAAACAGAAGGACCAAAAGGATAATTTAGCCCGAAAAACTCACCAGATAGAGGCTATTCAAGCACTTAGTACACCTTCCAAGACCTGAAAAACCATTAACACTTCTTGTGCTACTACTCAAACAACTCTTCTCCAACCTTCTCACACTTTCATCTCCAACAAGTTCTCCATTTTGGTTAACAGAAAATGCATCAGGACAACTAAAAGGATGAAGCCTAATACCACAATAACAATAAACCAAATCACAAGTCTCATTTGGTTTAGTCAACTTAATCCCTCTCACTTTCAATGCCTTTTCTAAACCATTGACACATGTTTCTGAATCATCTGGCATCATTGGCATATCATATGATGATGATGATGATGATGATGTTGATGATGATGAATGGTTGAAGTGTCCAAGGGAAGTGGAAGAGTAAGCAGAATATAACCAAGCTGCAAGAACTGGACAGCAATTGCTATAGTGGAGTTTAGTGTTAGAATTAGAACCATGACCACATGCATTTTTTATGCCATCAAAGAGTTCATTTGAGAGGGTTAAAGGGCATCCTTGAAGATTAGATTTTTCAGGGAATGCAGGGATTGTTGTTGATGGATGAGATGATGATGATGATGATGATGACGATGATGACGATGACGATGATGATGGGAAAAATGGGTTACGTGTTGTTGTTGAGTGACAAGGGAAGAAGAATGTGTAGAGGAAAAGGGTCACTAGTGTTATTTGGAATGACATGGTGCTCTTGAAAAGTCTAAGCATAGAAGAAAAGTGTGGTGATTTCTTTGACTTATTTATGTTGAAAGGAAACAAAGGGAAAGAGGCAAAGAAAAATAAAGGGTAAAAAATTTAAAAGATGTTGGGGGTTCTTAAATAGCAAAAAATTAAAAATTAAAAAGAAAGGTGGTTGGGTTAAGAAAAGTTTGGAAGCATATATGCTACCTTGATTAGGGATTTTTATAAATCACAAATGATAGTATGTTAGTGAAAGAGGGGGGATTTGATATCCTACAAATCGAAGGACTTGGATCCTTTACTGCGTGCAATACATGTTGCGCCAACATGGACCATCTGATCTCCCTCTTGATTATTCAATAAAGATCGGTCAATAGAGGACGGTTGTTGTAATCACTAAATCATGATCATTCAATAAAGATCAGTCAATTTTAATGTTTGGGGCTTGTATTTTGAGTTCGATCTGCAAAAGTCAAAATTTGTGTTATCTGATTTTGATACGATAGTATTAATTTGTTGAATATAATGATATTGGTTTTTTTTACTCTAGGAACTCGGGTTTCCCCGGTCATATCTAGAATCTTCGATTTTGATTTTGTGTTGTAGAAAAGGTCAAAATTTCCCACCGGCACTGACATTTACTGATCAGATGGCGCATTCAGTCGTGGGTTTATGGATCCTATCACTTATCATCAACATCCACTTTTCCATCCAATGTGGAATTCTTACTCACACTTCAAGTCTTCAATCTCTTCTACCGTATACAATCCAAATCCAAAATCTCCACCCTTAGTATCATGATCACATTATTCATATAAGATCTACATTTGATTATGAGTGTGGATTTGTATGGCCCTAATTATGTTAAATTTGGTTGTCGACATGAACTTTCTTTCTAAAATAATAATACTAATAATAATGTGCTTTTTTTATGTTTAAAATCTATCATATCCATTGTTGTGGCATATTATATGGATAGGGTCATAGGGATTAACATGCTTAAACATTAGTAGGTAAATTGTAGTTAATGCTGGTTATAATGTTTGGTTGTCTGCACATGAGGATAGTTAGAGGTTTCACATGATAGGAAGGGTTCTAGGGAGAGTGTCCATGTCTTTAATTGTTTCCACCAGCATTTGTTGCAAACCTTTATTCTTCTCTTACACGTCCTTCCTAATCATGGAAAAAGAATGAATATCACTTAAGATATCCTATTTTACAATGTACCACAAGTAAAAACAAAAACTTGTCAAAAAATAAATAAACAAATTTTTGTTGACGAACTTTTACTTATAAATAAGACCAGAGTGAGAATAACCTAAGAGCATTTGGATGAGATGGTAAGAGTTTCTTTTAGTTTAACCAAGATCTTGAGTTCGAATCCAACTTTGGGTATGCAACAGTGTTAAATCTCTTGGGAAAGAGTTTTGCCGCCTATTGCAGTCCTACCCAATTCGAGGAATTAGTCTAAAAAAACCCGAGTGAGAGTAGTACTATTTATCTACACAAACAACTATTTATCTACACAAACAAATTTTTAATTGATGTGGCAATACAAAATGGTAGTAGCTCACAGCAATGCATTAATGCATTAATTTCTGTTAGGTTATCATACTTTCTACGAGACCACTCCTTTTAGGATCTGTTTGGCAAAAAAATAGCGGATAGCAGATAAGCTTATAGCGGATATCGGATGAGCTAGCTGATAGTGGATAGCTGATAGCGGATAAGCTAGTTGATGGCAAATAAAGTGTTTGGTAAAATTAGCAGTTGAACTAGTTATTAAATGTAAAATGACTTAAAAGGACATGCTTAATTAGTGGTTAGATTTATTTAATCAATATAAAATATGTTAAAATATGTATAAATTATTTTGCTATAAATTCATTATAGTTAAACTAATTATAAAGATATTTAGGAGATAACTTTTTTAAATATATATTTTACTAGTCTAATTTATATATTAATTTGAAAATTTAATTTAAAATACAAGATAAAAAAAATCACAGTTGACGTAATTTATATGCAGTAGCCTTTTTTTTTGACGTCATTTTTATATCTAATAATAGCCTTGTACGTTAAAAAATTAGAGATGTTAAAGATTAAGGATAAGGATGTAACGCTAAAGAAGAGGTGCAATAAATGATATTAATATTTAAAACACATGTGACAAATATTTGTCACTAATACTTATAAAAGGACAAATAATTGTAACGATAAATTATAAAACACAAGATAAATATCTCGTATTGATAATCTACTATCTATTTAATATCTATTTATCTAATCTAATCTAATATCTATTTATACAAATAAACCACGCTTAAATTATTACCTAAACAAGCCTCCTTATTTACTTGACAACTCATCTAACTAAAGGCAACATTGTAATTTACTATCACATTTTTTTCAATTTTCTTCTCCCAATGCACTTTCTTCTCATTCCCTTTCAACTTTTTCCTTTTTTTTTTCAAATTTCGAAATTCAAATCAAACCCACTCACTTTCTTTTCCCACTATCTACTATAATCTACTGATCAACTAAAATAATCAATTTGCTTATCTAAACAAACTAAAATAATCAACTGAAACTACGAGATAACTGCAGTAATATATAAAAAAATACTGGATAACTTCGCTAATAAATAAAAAAACAAGAGATTAATATCTAAAAAAAGAAAACTTAAGGACTATTTAATCTACTGATTAATATTTAAAACACATGTGACCTTCTCATTCCCACTTTTTTTCAACTTTCTCCTTTTTTTTTTCAAGTTTCGAAATTCAAATCAAACTCACCCACTTTGTTTTCCAATTATCTACTATAGTTTACTGATCAACTAAAATAATCAATTTGCTTATCTAAAAAAACTAAAATAATCAACTGGAACTACGAGATAAATGCACTAATATATAAAAAAACACGGGATAACTTCACTGATATATAAAAAACACGATATTAATATTTAAAAAATGAAAACTTAATGACTATTTAAACTACTGATTAATATTTAAAACACATGTGATAAATATTTGTCACTAATACCTAAAAAATGACAAATAATTGTCACATATATATAATAAAACACAGGATAAATCTTTTCTATTGATAATCTACTATCTATCTTTTACTATCTACTATAATCTACTAATCAACTAAAATAATCAACTGGAACTACGAGATAAATGCACTAATATATAAAAAAACACGGGATAACTTCACTGATATATAAAAAACACGATATTAATATCTAAAAAATGAAAACTTAATGACTATTTAAACTACTGATTAATATTTAAAACACATGTGATAAATATTTGTCACTAATACCTAAAAAATGACAAATAATTGTCACATATATATAATAAAACACAGGATAAATCTTTTCTATTGATAATCTACTATCTATCTTTTACTATCTACTATAATCTACTAATCAACTAAAATAATCAATTGAAACTACGAGATAACTGCACTAATATAGAAAAAAACACTGGATAACTTCACTGATATATAAAAAACACAAGATTAATATCTAAATAATGAAAACTTAATGACTATTTAAACTACTGATTAATATTTAAAACAATGTGACAAATATTTGTCACTAATACCTAAAAAAGGACAAATAATTGTCACAGATATATAATAAAACACAAGATAAATCTTTTTTATTGATAATTTACTACTATCTATCTTTTACTATCAATTGAAACTAATCAATTGAAACTACCAGATAACTGTACTGATATATATATATATATATATATATATATATATATATATATATATATATATATATATATATATATAAACGGGGGATAACTGAGCTTATATATAAAAAACACGAGATTAATATCTAAAAAGATAAGAAGACTTAACGACTATTTAAATTACTAATTCATATTTAAAACACATGTGACAAATATTTGTCACTAATACCCAAAAAAGGACAAATAATTGTCATCTAATCTATCTAATATCTATTTATCTATTTATACAAACAAACTACACTTAAATTTCTCAAACAAGCCTTCATATTTATTTGACAACTCAATTAATTAAGGACAACTTTGTAATTTACTATATCATTTTTTTCAAATCTCTTTTCCCAATGCACTTTCTTCTCACTCCCATTTTTTTCCTACTTTCTCCTACATTTTTTTTCAAATTTCAAAATTCAAACCAAACTTACCCACTATCTACAATAATCTACTAATCAACTAAAATAATCAATTGAAACAACGAGATAACTGCACTGATATATAAAAAACACGGGATAACTGAACTGATATATAAAATACGAGATTATTATCTAAAAAAATAAGAAGACTTAACGACTATTGAAACTACTGATTAATATTTAAAACACACTTGACAAATATTTGTCACTGATATGCAAAAAAGGACAAATAATTGTCATTGATATTTAATAAAACACAGGATAAGTATTTCTTATTGATAATCTACTATCTATCTTTTACTATCTACTATAATCAACTAATCAACTAAACTAATCAATTGAAACTACGAGATAACTGCACTGATATATATAAAAAAATACAGGATAACTGAACTGATATATAAAAAACGCGAGATTAATATCTAAAAAGATAAGAAGACTTAACGACTATTTAAACTACTAATTAATATTTAAAACACATGTGACAAATATTTGTCACTGATACCCAAAAGAGGACAAATAATTGTCATTGATATGTAATAAAACACAGGATAAGTATTTCTTATTGATAATCTACTATCTACTATAATCTACTAATCAACTAAAATAATCAATTGACACTATGAGATAATTACACTGACATATAAAAAAACACGGGATAATTGCACTGATATATAAAAAAATACGGGATAACTGCAATGATATATATAAAAACATAAAATAGTTGCACCGATATATAAAAAAACACGGGATAAAAACATTGATATATAAAAATACTTCACTGGTATATAAAATACACCGGATAAATGCACATATTGTTTTTAAATGATACTTTTACATTTTTAGATTTAATATTTATCTATTTTTTATTTGAGACTCCTTTTTTATCTATTTAAAATTTGTCTTTATTTTCACGGGGTATTGTTCAGATTATTTAAACTATGTCTAAGTTCATTCATAAAAAAACGCGACGGCACCTGTGCGTATGCACGGGAATCCTACTAGTTTATATATTAATTTGAAAATCTAATTTAAAATACAAGATAAAAAAAATCACAGTTGACGTAATTTATATGCAGTACCTTTTTTTTTGACGTCATTTTTATATCTAATAATAGCCTTGTACGTTAAAAAATTAGAGATGTTAAAGATTAAGGATAGGGATGGAACGCCAAAGAAGAGGTGCAATAAATGATATTAAAATTATATTTTAGGTTGGAATATTATAAAATTAGTAAGGCTAAAAATGAATAAAAAGATGAAACACTACAAGCTATAAGCTCAAACGCTACTTGAAGTAGCGTTTCAAAAAATGCTATAAACTACTCCAAAAACGCTAACCGCAACTGTTTGCCAAACAGATCTAATTTTTTTGATACGCTATCCGCTAATCAAATCCGCTATAAGCTAGCGGATCTGACTTGACAAACAGAGCCTTAATTTTAGTTTTGGTATGAAAAATTAAGCATTCATTTTGATGTTTTGCTAATGGGGGCTCTACTTTCTATATGCATGAATTTGCATAGAAATTAAAATATCCAACCGAACACTAAATGTGTGCAAGAGATTCTGATAATTGTCATAAAATCTGGTCACATGAATATTTTGTTGCATTTATGAAAGAAGATGCCTAATTAAGGACACAACAAACATATCATGTCAACCAAGCACATCCGCTTTCATATTTACACAAGTGTATAGGTGTCTTGTTTTTATAGTTTTATCTAATCTATTTTTGGTATAAATTCGGGTATTATCTGTGCGCAACTGCAGAGACTAATCCATCGAGTCGTGTAGGGGCCACAATTGACGGCAAAATTCTCTGTCAGAGATTTAACATTGTTGTGTGCTCAAGGCTCGATTCGAACAGACCTTGGTAAAGGTGGAAGGTCATCCAAATACTCTTAAATAGTTTTAGCTAATCTATATACAAACACTACTAAAAAAATCTCTATTAAACGATTGATTTGGAGATTAAAAAAACAATCGCTAAGTAAGCTAGTGATTGGTTTAGTGATTGATTTTCAAAATTGGTCTCCAAATCAATCGCTAAAATAGTTAGCGACAATTTTGTGAAGTTGCTAAATCACTGGTAACGATGCTTGGGGACTGATTTAGCAACCGATTTAGATTTTGGTCTGTATTTTGTGTCTAAACCACTCAACAAATATAAAATGGCATATACCTTGAAACATTTGATCATTATACATTATGTTTTTAAAAGAACCACTATTTTGGAACAAAAATAAAAAGTTCAAAGTACCAAAGATAAGAAAAGTGAGTATAATATAATAATATTAAGGGTAATTTACTTGTTTAAGCTAGCCTTTAGTATTTATATTTTATTTGCTTATAGAGATCATATTTTCTATTGGAACTGCAATAGAAGTATATTGGTATGGTCTAACCAAGGCTAACCAAAGAGCAAATACAAATAATATGTATGTGTTGATCGCATCTAAGACACCTAATACTTCGACTACTCCTCATGGAGGTCAGCACAATAATTACTCTAAAATTAACACACCCCAAAAATTAGCTAAATTAATCTAAAGAAGCCACTTCAAACATGTCATACATTTGTAAGCTATATGACACCTTATAGTTTGATTCAAGTTACAACTTGTCATCTTCCTTGACACACCACTATAAATCTATCATATGCACTCCTGATACCAATACTCAAACTACACCTCTTATGAGTGTCTCTCTATGGGCCAACACCTATGTATTGTGATAAAAAAAAGTATTGTACAACTGTAATTTAATCCTTCATATATAAACAAGTATATATACATTAGGACAAACTATTACCTCACATGTCATCATCTGTATGATACCATTACTTATAATATATTTCTCCCTCCATGCAAATTAATTGCCTACTTGTTTACACAAATGCATTCTACTAAACATTTTCGTTTGTTGATTGACAAACTCTCGAAGCTCATAATTAATACATCATGAGTTTGAAGAGGGTGTTGTTAGAAAATTTATATTATTAATAAGGGTAGCTTAGTATATTTAGTGTCTTTAGTATATATAGGTGTCTATTTGTATTGTCAACTGTATTTATTTACCATTTTGCAATAATTCTTATTGGAGGTATAGATACTTGGGTTGTTGTTTTCTCGTACCATTTCATTTAAATTTACAAATAAGCATATTATTTTTTTCCTTTTCATTGTTATTAGGTCAATTTTTCTATTAAAAAAAATTGAAATCTGAATAACTTTTTTTAAAAAAAGTTCTTTTGTTTGAAAATTAAAACACCAAAATGTGTTAATTCTTACAATGAGAAAATATCTACCCTAGTTATTCTAGTATAAGGGTTTCAACACTTGGAAGATGTGGATAACAAAATTCTCATGCAAAGCTAGATTTGCAACTAGACCATCATTGTTTATTGTTTGAGGTTGAATATTGAATACTAATATACACTGTGATTAATATAAAAATGAGTACTATTACATAAATAGATACTTACATGACTTCTTGTGGTGATACAAATTGGTAGCTCATCCTATAGTTAGCTTCTACCAAAAAAAATGTAGGGTTTCTATGCAACAACTGTTTTGTGAAAAAGGGGGGTGTGGGATTGAATTAGGTCTCTAAACTCTTTATGAAAGGTAGATCAAAGTAATGTATTAAAGCTTGAATTAAGCATGGAGGGCAGCAATATCCTCTGATAATTCATCCACTGTCTCATCATTGACCTCTGGAATTGGTTCCTCCTATGAAAAAAAATGTAATAATGTCAAACATTTCTAACAAATCTAACAAAAAATATTAACATTTGTCATTCAGGAAGAAAAAACAAAAATGTTTACTTTGTATTCTAACAAACACGAGAGTAACGAGAATAAATGTGAATAACTATTTATTTTAATAAATGTATAAGTAGTTGGTTTTACTTATATTTTGTTACGGAAAGAGTATATTCTAATTAATTATTTTCTATTAAGCTAGCACTACTTAATTTTATCCAACAAATAAAGGAGATCGAGTTAAATACCTCAGGATCTTTACGTTGTTTGACATTTATACATTTTGAACCACTAATGCTGGCACTCTTCAACAGGCTACGAGTGTTGTTCTTTGACAATCCATTTTGTGCATCTGAGTTAACAAAATCTGTCACATTGGACCCTGGAGGGCTCTGAAGATTTGATCCAGATGGCTTTTCAAAATCATTGTTTTCATTATTTTCATCCTTGGGAGCAGGAACTCGCTCTCTGAAAAAAAGAAGTGATAATTGTAAGAGTCAATGCATGACTCAAACCAGAACTCGCTCTCTTAATAAGTATGCAAGTAATTCGTTTTGTTTATTTTTTGTTACAGAATAGTACCTAGGTAAGGAGGCATGTTGTCTCAGCAATGGACTTCCTCGTTCACCTTTACCATAATGTTCCTCGAGATGTGCAAATTGTCGCTTAAACCGATCCACCCCACTGAGTATAACAAGATAACACAAAATTACAGACTAAAATCACAAGCAGGAAACTGATTTAAAGAACACACATTTCTGACATGAACACCTCACGCAGACACAAACATTTTTCTCTCAACATTACTTCCCTACCTCGGATACATGAAGCTTGTTTGATCTCCACCACGAAGATATTCTTCAAGCATCTGAGGATGATACTCTAAAATCTGTTAAGTACAAATGTATCAAAAATTATTACCAAAACACAAAAGAGAAGACAATAACTTGAAACAAGCCATTGAGATGTATGGTCAGACCTCTCGATAAATCAACTCTCTAACATCATCTTTGGTCAATTTTCTTCTCTCAAATTCAAACTCAAGTTTTGAAATTGGTTGAGTCGACGGTTCACGGTCCACATTTGACAAACCATGAAAGTAAGGATCAGATAGTGCCTGCGATCACAAACATAACAAATAAATCTAGAACCTGATGAACTATATCTGAAAAAATGTTTACTTTATTTTAAGTTCATTGAATAACTAATGTATCTGATATATATTAACTGAAGTTTAACCTCTTCAGCTGTTGGACGATCTTTAGGATCAAATGCAAGTAACCGCTCAAGCAAATGAAGAGCTAACGGATCTGCATTTGGAAATTTTTTGGTTAATGAAACTGGTTGCTTTTTCCGCATGCTACTAAGGTACCTTCTCGCCTTCTCATTTCGAATCTGTAAAATTGAAATTCAAATTATTTACAAGAGACAATGAAGAAGAAGTATATCAAGCCAGAAAGGCAGTTATCAAAGCAAGTCACAACGTAAATATCCAAAAACATAAGATATTGAATTTTTTTTTGTTGATAAATTAAGGTATTCTCTGCGCGCAACTCTAAAGACTAAATTTGGATAAACTAACCCTCGAAATGGATTCAGCAGGAGGAGTACCAAGCAAATCAGTCATGAGATCCAATTGGTGCACCACATTTTTCCCAGGAAACAATGGCTTTCCACTAAGCATTTCTGCAAATATGCATCCAATGCTCCAAATATCAATTGCTGGAGTATACTGCAAAAGATAAGTATATTGAAATTACACACGTACTTTAGACATAGAGAAAATCAGACTAATACAACTAAGCATAATTGAATTTGGAGCTTACTTTTGAGAAAAAAGAACCACATAGTTCAGGTGCACGATACCACCGAGTTGCAACATAATCCTTAGTATAAATAGGTAAATTGAGTCAGCAAAATGTTTAGGAGAGATAATTTGCGGAAGAAAAAATAAATATGATTGCAATTTATTGCTAAAAATCCTAAAAGGTGAACATTTTTACTATAGCATCGATACTTTCGATTGAAGACGTGTTTGGTTCTGACACCGACACTTCAATCACTTGTATTTTTTAAATTAAAACTGGTGTCTGTGTGTTTGTATTCGTGTCGTGTTTGGTGGTTGTGCTTCATAGTTACTAAGTGCAACCAATTGCCATGACATGCACAATAGAATACTCACGGTCCAGAATATAGCTGACGGAGCATCGTCAAATGAAACTCGAGCAAGTCCAAAATCACATATTTTTAGTTTGCAATCGGCGTTAGCTAGAATATTTTTCGGCTTCAAATCACGGTGAAACACATTTGCTGCATGAAAAATATCATTTTAGTTTAAGATCACCCATCTGCACAGTTACATTAGTTATTCAACGAATCTAAAACTACAACTTTTTCTTATAAATAAGACCAGAGCGAATAGTTATAAACTTACCTGTATGTATATATTTCAAGCCACGAAGAAGTTGATACAAGAAAAATTGATGGTGTTCAGGAGTAAGATCATCATTTGCCTTAATTACTTGATGAAGATCAGATTCCATCAATTCAAACACAACATAAACATCCTTAAACTCTCTTCGTGAAGGAGGAAGCATTATATGCTTAATTTCTACTATATCAGGATGTCGAAGCAAACGTAGGAGTTTGATTTCTCTTAGGATTCGTGTAGCATCTGATACATGCTCAAAAACATCATTGATTTTCTTAATTGCAACTTTTTCTCCAGTGTGAGTTTCAATAGCAGAAGTCACAACACCATAACTTCCTTTTCCAACTACTTCTTGGATTTGGTATCGACTTGCTTCACCATACTCGGTAAAAAACTCTACCTCCGGCGCACCCTGTTTGATAGCCAGAACCGGTTATAAAGAAACAAACTAACTAACATGTAAAAGTGAAGGACCAAACAGAAATCGAGAATTTGAGGGACTAAACTGAATAATTTTTAGAAACATCAGGGATTATTTAGTAATATTGTAAATGTTAAGGATTAAACTGAAATTTTCTAAAATTTAAGAGACTAAATTCGCTATTAACTCATTATATATGAGAAGATCAAAGGGATACAATCTTGCAAATGTACATATATCAAAATCTGTTTTGAATAGCATCCCCGTGTACATGTTCTCTTTTTACAAAGCGCCGAAGGTTGTTATAGGGAAGATGATAAAAATTCAACGAGATTTTCTTTGGGGTGTCAAAGAGGGGGAACATGCAATGTATTGGGTGGCTTGGGACACAATGTGCAAACCAAAGAAAGAGGGAGGCTTAGGGATTAAAAACCTCGAATTATTCAACATAGCGCTTCTATCCAAATGGAAATGGAGATCTTTGACGGAACCTAGCATGTGTTGGTGTCGGTTGTTACTCCATAGGTACGGTGATTTTGCTTCATCTTTCGTATATGACTCTATGGAGGGCCGGGTGCATAGGAACTTTGGTTCAATTTGGTGGAGGGACTTGCTATTATTGGACACTAAGGTTGAGGAACCGAGAAGGTTTGCTTGGTGTATTAGAAGAGGGTTGGGTGATGGTAATTCAACGAATTTTTGGAAGGACCAATGGCTAGGTATCAAGCCCCTATTCAAGGTATTTCCTCTTCTTTTCCAAGGATATGGACAGCAGCTTGTAACAGTGGCTGATTTGGGTTGTTGGATTGGCGATAGTTGGAGGTGGCATGATTTTTTGATTAATTCTAGCGACTATGCTACTGTAGCAGAAGGCGAGATTCTCAGCAGTATCCTGCTGTCCGTGGCGCCGTCTAAAGCGAAGAAGGATTGGTGGAGTTGGCCACACGATAACACGATTTTTTTTTTGGTTAAATCCTACTATTCTGAGCTGGTTTCCTCGGTTCAGCAGCTGCCAAACATCTCGGAACAGCAGCTTATTTCAGCAGCTATGTGTAAGACAATTGTTCCGTCGAAGGTGGTAATTTTTGGTTGGCGATTATTGTTGAACTCGCTGCCTGTTCGTGCTGAGTTGTTGCGCAGAAATGTGTTAAATTCTAATGTTGCTGCTCGCTGCCCTCTCTGTCAGCAACACAGCGAGACAGCATCTCACTTGTTCATGCATTGTGCATTCGCAATCTCCGTTTGGGAAGCTATTAGCGCTTGGCTTGATGTTGTGCTTGACATGTCAATGACTTTGGAGGAATTCTTTCTCAGTTGTGCTAATTTGTGTAAAGCGAAAAGATCAAAGCGCACGAAGCACATGTTTTGGTTAACCACGTGTTGGAGTATTTGGCTCTTTAGGAACGGTGTTATATTTAAAGAAGACGAGGCGAACGTTGAATCCATGATAGCTCGTATTAAAAGCTTAACTTGGAGTTGGAGCGCTTATAGATTGAGATGTAATTCACCTTTTTCAATTTCAATGTAGTGGTCTAATCCACTATAAATCCTAAACAATTTGTAATCTTATTGTTTACGTTTGAGCACCTTTAGTGTCCCATCAATGATATTTTCGCTTATAAAAAGAAAAAACATATATCAAAATCTAGGAAAACGATACAAGCAATTTATATCATACAAAAACCTCAAAAATAGAAGAATAGACAAAATGTTACATGATCAACCAATAAGTATTCATGCTATGTGATTTCCAAAATGACTAAGATAAACAAACAATCTTTTTATAATGTATTAATTTTAGATTGAATAGATAAAGATATAACCCAATTGATCTCTTGATCAAAAATTGGAAAAATGATGAAACAACACAAGAATCAAACAAACACAAGACAACATTAAAAAGGTAAAAAAAATTGTTTATTAATTGAACCTTTTTATGTCGATCCATTGAAGAATGTATGAAATGGGAGTGTGCAGGGACTCTGAGAAGATTCAGAGAAGAGGGGTTATTGTTGTTGTTGGCATTGTTATGGTTAATAACATTGTTGTTGTTTTGTTGCTTTTGTTGATAAGAGTTAATAAAAATGTGATGATGGAATAATCGACGAATGCCATCTGTGAGTATTCCTCCACCACCCATATACACTACATCCTCCTCAATCTTCGCCACTCCTCCAATCCACCATTCTCTCTCTCTCTCTCTCTCTCTCTCTCTCTCCATATTTCTCTTCCCTTTTTTTTCTTTTTCCTTTTCCTATTTGTCTTTTTTGCTTATGAATTATTTCATTCTTTTTTTTCTTTCCTTTTTGGGAATTTTCTAAGTCCGAATGTTGGGGAGAACATAAACTCTTCGAATTTTGGTATAAATCGAGTATTATCTGTGCGTAACTGCAGAGGCTAATCATTTGAGTCGGATAGACCACAATGAACGACAAAGCCATCCCTCAAAAGATTTAACACTATTGTATGTCCAAAGCTGGATTCGAACCCATAAAATTGGTTAAGCTAGAAAAGATCTGTTCCATCTCATCAAAGTGCTATTAGGCAGTAACTTCCAATCTTTATTACTCTTGTGATGTACTAAGATGATGTCATGTTATGGATAGTACCTTTTTTTTACAATTTATGGATAGTACCTTGAATTTATTTATTATTACTTGCTTATAAATAAACTAAAACATACACCCACGAGTAATATTAAATAACAATTAAATCTGTTGCTCGTAGAGGATGTCCGGTTTATACCAAAAAAATTTAACAATTAAATACTAGGTATTTTTAGTATCTTTGGAGATTGAACCCAAGACTAGGCATGACAACAAAACCCGTACCCGTGGGTACCAACTAGAACCCGCTCTGATTTGACGGGGTGATACTATATTTGTTATAATTTGCTACAAATCTATAAATAGTTTGAAAATTGTAAAATTTAATAAAAGAAAAAAGTAGAACTCGATAAAAAAAAACTATATTTCAAGTTGCTTAAAAAACGTGTGTTGCAGAATATTAAAAAAAAAGTCAGTATCTTCTTCTAATCTTAAAAATGGAGTAAAAATCAGAAAAAAGAAAATGAGATTTCCTGTAAGGTATGCAACCATGTTGTCGCTCCTATTGTCATTCCCCGTTCTCGCTGTCGTTTGCATAAAAATTGTTTTTAATATTTGAAAATAGGTTCAGATTGAATTGAAGAGAGAGAGAGTTGATTTAAAAAATACCTTATTATATTTCAGATCAATTTTATAACTTACATCGATCTAAAGAAACAAAACAAACATATCGAAAAATAAAAATAATAATTATTTTGACATTAAAAATTGAATTGAATTGAAGGAGAGAGAGAGAGAGAGAGAGAGAGAGAACTAAATTGAAAAAAATTGTTGCACACCTTGCCGCCCCCGTATCCACTTTTGTTGTTGCTCTCGTTGCCACCTGTGTTGTTGCCCTCGTTGCCGCCTCTGTTGTCACTCCTCTTGTTGTTGCCCTTTATCGCCCTCGTTTGATATAAAAATTATTATTAATATTTGAAAGTAGGTTCAGATTGAAATGAAGAGAGAGAGAGAGAATTGAATTGGAAAAAATATACATTATTATATTTCAAATCAATTTTATAAGTTACATCAATCTAAAAAATAAAACAAACATATTTAAAAGTAAAAATAATAATTTGATATTAAAAATTGAATTGAATTGAAGAGAGAGTGAGAATTGAATTGAAAAAAAAAATAGGATAGGATTATTTTGACTTTTTCTTTCTTTGATATTTTAAAGCTAGGATTAGATTGAATTGAAGAGGGAGCAAGAGAATTGAATTGAATTGAAAAAATATTAAATGTGAGAAGCTAAATTCGGATTGAATTGACTTAGAGAGAAAGAGAGAATTGAACTGAATATATATATATATATATATATATATATCTTATATATATGTGGCTTGTCATGCCACTTAAAAATTGGCGCCAAGCCTTTTTTTTTCTTTCCTTCTTTTCCTTTTTTCCATTTTTTCTCTTTTTCCTTTTTCTTCTTTTATATTTTAAAATTTTACTTTTTTTCTTCATTTTTTTCCCTTCTTCCATTTTGGTTTCAGTTTTTTTTGTTTTGTTTCTACTTTTATATTTTAAAATTTTGTATTTTTTCTTTTTTATATTTTAAGGGGTATTTTCCAGTCTCAAAAAATTTTAGATGTTTAAATATGTAAAAAAAAATTCTTCAATAATCCATTTTGTGAAAAAAAAGATTTAATTTCATTACAAAATATGTAACGAGATGCTAAACAGTGTGTTTTGGTGTACTTGGGCAAAAAAATTATTTTGTACAAAAATGCATAAAGTGAAATGTTAAGCAGTATGTTTTAGGGTACTTTAGGATTCATAAAAAAATTTAACTCTTCAAATACCAAAAATTTCTTCGAAAGTAAACGGATTGGTAAAAAATAATAATAAGTTTGTGACAAAATACGTAAAGTGAGATGCTAAACAACATGCTTTGGTGTACTTATGGTGAAAAAAAATATTTTGTACCAAAATACGTGTGAAATGTTAAGCAGTATGTTTTGCGGTACTTTGGAATTCATAAAAAAAAAATTCTTCAAATATCAGAAGTTTCTTCGTAAGTAAACTGTTTGGTTAAAAATAATAATAAGTTTGTGACAAAATACGTAAAGTGAGATGCTAAACAGTGTGCTTTAGTGTACTTGATTGTGAAAAAAATCATTTTGTACCAAAATGCTTAAAGTGAAATGTTAAATAGTATATTTTGGGGTACTTTAGGATTCATAAAAACTTGTTAAGTCTTCAAATACCAGAAGTATCTTTGTAAATAACCGGTTTGGTAAAAAATAATAATAAGTTTGTGATAAAATACGTAAAGTGTGATGCTGACGATGTATTCTGGGATACTATAGGGTCCCAAATTTTTTTTAGATGTTCAAATACGCGAAGTTCGTTCCTCAATAACATGTTTGATGAAAAAACAAAAAAACATTCGTGACAAAATAGGTTCCGGAAAAATGTTTACATGTTCAAATTGGTGTTTTCTTCTTTATTTTGATAATTTCGCACCAGCAAGTATTAGAAGCATACTTAAATTGGTGTTTAGTTTTAAATCAGACTCTTTATGATACTGTTTGCTGGTGTTTTTAGCAAACAATCACTAATTTTATTAGAAGGTTTGTGAGATCAAACTAGAAAAATCTCAAAGCAATGCCTCTGAATTGCTTATGGTTTTTGTTGAAGAAAACGTAGAAAAAGGGGACGATTTGCAAATAATTAACAGAATTGAAAAGAAAAGAAGCAGTAAATGGTGCAGGGATTGTAAAGAACAGACAAGTAAATTGCATTGAATCATAAAAAATGGTACACGATCACGTACAGCGATTCTTCCACTCGTTTTTCGCTCTGGCTTGGAAGTTAGAGTTTCAGGAATCGGGTGTGTATTGTGATTTGTGACCCCTGTTTCTTCTCAGAAACAGTTATTTATACAAAGGAAAAGGGGGGGGGAATTCGAACTAAGTAACTGCCTAACAATTTGAAAATAGGTAACTGCTCCTACTTTCGGCCAAGTAACCGCTCCTACTTTCGACCAAAACCGCTCTATCACGCTTCGACCAACTGCTAGTCTTCAACGCATAACTGCTCTGTTTTCTGTCTGTCGAAAGCCTGTGTCGATTTTCCTCTCTCTTGCTTTTGCTTTCCTGGAAACTTGTCGAGTTTACCTTGCGCACGACCATTTTCTTTGTCGAAATAATATGGTCTTTGTGAAATAAATATAAACCAAGCCATGTTGACCATCTTCAACGAAGCCTGTCGAAATTACAGGCTAACAAATTGCCCCCCAAAAATGTCTTTTTCGACTGAACTTGAGGAGGAAGAAGAGGAAGACATTTTTTGAATTCACCATCGAAATAACTTTGCACTTGAGTAAAATAGCTGTATACCTGATGTCACCACTGTTAAGTGTTGTTTCCATATTCAAACCTTGAACTTGAACAGCCTGTAGTTTCGGCCTTTGACTATGTTTACTGATTCTCTGTTCTACCTTTGAATGGTTCCACCATTTTCTGTTACGTTAATAACGCCGTAATTGGAGTGATGCCTCACTTCTCGGAACGCCAAACTCGTAACCAACTGACGCTCTTTCATACTTCTCCTTATAAATAGAAGAGTTTTGTTTCTCATCTTCACCACTCCATGATTTTCTTCTTTTTCCTTTCCCGTTCCAGGATCATTCCCTTTGCTTTGAGTCTTCCGCGTAACCTCATCCCTCATAATTGCAGTGAGGTTGCCTGGAGGTTCAAAGTGATGGTTTTTGATCTCTGCGAATTATGGCTTTGCTCCTTTTTTCTTCATGTCACTTGATTTTGCAACTTTCTGGGTTTATGCGGGAGACTCAAAGTGGGAGCAGGAAGATTCATCAGGTGTTTTGCCTTGATGATGACTGTCTTCCTTGGGGCGTCAATATCTTCTCTCTGAAGGGCTTCCTGAGGTTTACCAAGCAAGGAAACGCCCTGTTGAAAGGCTTACAAGCCTAACGCGCAGACGAAAGAATGACCCCCCGAACGACGGGAAGCGACAACGTGGTCGAAGAAGATCACCCAAAAGAGAAGTTACTTGGTCTTAAAAGACCAACTGCAATTCAGCGTTTATTTTATGCCTAGTTTATTTACCCTTTCGGCACTATGTTATTCACGAATGCCTCCTTTGGCACATGTAACTTGGCAACATTATAATGAAATTTCTTCCATTTTACTCTTGAGCAATTTCTTATTCCGTGCTTTCGACAATGTTTTGGCAACTTAAATGCCATGTTTTTACGCTTTCTTTATATTTATTCCAGCATTATTTTAACTTCGTGCAACGTTGGCTTATACTTTTTCAAGTATTTACCATTTATACGCAAAATTCTCTCATCAGCGCCGATCTCTTCGGCCTCATATGCGCCGTTTGAATAAACTTGTAAAATTTTAAATGGTCCTTCCCAACTTGGGGACCATTTACCAAAGACTCTATCTTTTTTATCCATAGGCAATAGGACCTTCCACACTAGATCACCTGAATTAAAGGCTTTAAACTTAACCTTTTTGTTATAAGTTTTAATTACCCTCTCTTTCTGTCGAATAAGCGTATCTAAAGCTAATAACCTTTCTTCGTCTAAATCAACCAATTCATCAAGCATCATATTCCAATAATAATCAGAGGGAATCTCCCACTGTCTTTGAATTCTTGTTGATTGTAGACAAATTTCAACAGGCAACACTGCATCGTGTCCAAATGTTAGCCTATAAGGAGTAGTGTTGATAGATTCTTTGGGTGAATTTCGACAAGCCCATAATGCTTGATCAAGGGTATTATGCCAATTTTTGGGTTTCTGTCCAACATGCTTTTTAATTAAATTAATAATAACTTTATTGGCAGCTTCTACTTGTCCATTGGCTTGCGCATAATATGGTGTCGAAGTTAATAACTTAAAACCAATTTCGGAAGCAAACTCTACCATTTTTCTACCAGTGAAAACTGATCCCTGATCTGTAGTAGTGGTTTCTGGAATTCCAAACCTATAAATGATATGATTTTGAATAAACCTTATCACTGCTTCCTGATCAACATTGGCTAAAGGTATAGCTTCAACCCATTTGGTGAAGTAATCAATTCCCACAAGGATATATCTATGTCCCTTCGACGAAGTTGGCTTTATCTCTCCAATCACATCTAGAGCCCAACCTCTAAATGGCCAAGGTTTGACTATGGCATGCAATTCATTTGCAGGTACATGTTGTATCCCAGCATGCTTTTGACACTCTTGGCATCCCTTAGCAAATTCTATGCAATCTTTCAGCATAGTTGGCCAATACATTCCTTGTCGAAATAATAACCACTTCATTTTCTGGCCTACTTGGTGTGAACCACACGCTCCACTATGTGTATCGGAAACTGCTAAATATGCCTCATTTTCACTAAGACATTTTAATAGTACTCCTTCAGGAGTCTTTTTAAACAATTCGTTTCCAATTATCACATAGCTCAAAGCTCTGTATTTTACCTTTTTATTGGTATTTCTTGTGGGATTTTGCAAATATTCCGCAATAGGCCTTCGCCAATCATTATTGGTCATATTGTCAAGAGCAAGAATTTCTGCTAAGTCAAAGTCACCAAAAAATTGACGTTTTTCAACAACGGCTAGTTCCTCGTTTGCATTTGTATCTGTTGCCCCCCCAGTTGTTGGTGTTGACAATAGTGACGAAGAATAGTCATTAGAAATGATTTTATCCTTTATTTCAATTAATTCTTCCAGGCTTTGTTTTGAAACTTTATAGCCTGAAGCGATTTGTGCCAATTCATTTGCCACTTGATTATCAATTCGTGGTAAATGTTCTAAGTGAACAGACTCAAATCTTTTTAACAAAGCATTGGCAACAACAAAGTATCTGATAAGGTGCTCTTTAATGCATTTGTACTCTCTTGTCAATTGTTTGACAACCAACTCAGAGTCACCTTTTATTTCGACATGACTTGCCCCCAGCTCAAGTAAAATTTCAAGGCCTACTATTAAAGCCTCATACTCAGCTTCATTATTGGAACAAACATCTCGAATTTTAAACTTATACTTCGTTGGAATGCTAGTAGGAGATATTATTAAAATACCAATCCCAACTCCATGTTTATGGCTTGAGCCATCAAAGTACAATCTCCAAGGATATACGTCTACAAAACTTAATGTTTCTTCGACAACAGAATGGTCTACTATAAAGTCAGCAACCACTTGTCCTTTAATTGATTTTAGAGGTTGATAAGTTAAGTTGTATTCTGACAAAGCCAAAGCCCATTTACCAATTCGGCTATGCATTATTGGTTTTGACAGCATGTGTTTAATAACATCAAAATGCGAATAAACAGAAACATCAGCTGGTTTTATATATTGCTTTAACTTTGTACACGAGAAATACAAACAAAGGCACAACTTTTCTATAGGAGTGTACCTCGTTTCGGCATCATTTAGGACCCTACTGAGGTAATAAATGGCTCTTTCGATACCACTATCATCCTCTTGTGCTAACATGCTACCTATTGTTCTATCAGAAGCTGCTATATACAATTTGAGCACTTTGTGTTTAATAACAGGCAACAAAATTGGTGGTTTCATCAAATAAGACTTGATTTCGTCGAAGGCTGCTTGATGCATTGGTTCCCATTTGAACTCTTCTTCCTTCTTCAGTCTTAATAATGGCGAAAAAACTTGTGTTTTGCCACTTAGATTTGATATAAATCTTCGTAGGAAATTGATTTTTCCCAGCAACGACTGAAGCTCCTTTTTGGTCGAAGGGGCCTTCGTTTCCATAATTGCCTTAGTCTTATTTTGATTGATTTCAATGCCTTTTTTGTGCACTATAAAACCCAAGAAATCACCTGCACGTACACAAAAGGCACATTTTAATGGATTTAATTTCAATCCATATTTCCTCATTCTTTCAAAAGAACGGCGAAGATGGTCTAAATGACCACTTTCTGAGGAAGATTTAACCACCACATCATCTATGTATACTTGCATAAAATCATCAATAAAATCATGAAACATAGAATTCATGGCCCTCTGATATGTAGCACCAGCATTCTTTAAGCCAAAGGGCATTACTACCCATTCATAAACACCCAATGCCCCTGGACATCTAAAAGCAGTTTTCGACACATCCTCTTCAGCAATGAAGATTTGATTATACCCAGAATAACCATCGAGCATACTAAGATAATCAAATCCTGCTGCTGAATCTATTAGCATTTCTGCCACAGGCATTGCGTATTCATCCTTGGGAGATGCATTATTTAAATCCCTAAAATCTATGCAAACTCTAAGAGTCCCATTTTTCTTTATTACAGGAACTATATTGGCTATCCATTCGACATACCTGGTAGTTCTGATGAATTTGTTTCTGAATAGCCTTTCGATTTCCTCTTTGATCTTAGCCAACACTTGAGGAGCAAATCTTCTTGGCACTTGCTTCACTAGTTTCTTCCCTGGTCGTATTGGTAATTGCATTTCTACTACTTCTCGACTTAACCCGGGCATTTCGTCGTAATCCCAAGCAAAGCAGTCTTTGAACTCCCTTAGCAATGTAATAACTTGGGTTTTTAGAGAAGCATCAATATTTGCACTAATATAAGTTGGCCTTTTTATTGAGCCATTTCCCAAAT
The DNA here is from genome assembly GCA_963573325.1 of Astragalus glycyphyllos. Classification (NCBI taxonomy): domain Eukaryota; kingdom Viridiplantae; phylum Streptophyta; class Magnoliopsida; order Fabales; family Fabaceae; genus Astragalus; species Astragalus glycyphyllos. The sequence continues at coordinate 3,287,878 of OY754313.1, read as the reverse complement.
CAACTTCTTCTAACGGGTCTTGAGCTTGCATATGCTTTGTCAAATCTCTAGGATCCTTTTCGAAACCTAATGGGTCATTATCATAGATACAGTCAAGTCTTTCATCTATGACTATGCCATTTTCTTCATGTAACTCACTGGCTTCGACAGCCATTGTTTGTTGAATAATTTCGGCCTCTATAGCCGCTTTAAACTTGTTTTCGGCCATATAAGCCGTAATTTTGTCCCATGCATTGGGCACTGACATGAGAACATTTTTAAGAACCAGTGTTCCACCCCGTTGGTCGAAAAACACCATCAGGATAGACACTATCATCTCCCATTATTTCTCTTTCCCAAACAAAACCATAATTTGGATCAAGATGAACTGAGGCAAACACATTGTCCGCAGGAACATATGCCGCATTAGAAGATGAACATGGCGCAATCTTCGCCATTTGTTTCTCAAAAATTTCCTTGGTAACTTGGTTCACATCAGCACGGAAGTAGCTCTGATCGGCTTCAACATACTCTACCAAACCATCTTCCTTCCACATTACTAAACGTTGATGCAAAGTTGAAGGGACAACACCAACTCCATGGATCCACTCTCTACCAAGGAGTAAATTAAAATTCGCTTTAGAGGCTATCACCAAGAACAATGTAGTCCTCTTTATGGAACCAACAATTAAGTCCACCTCAATGGCCCCCAAAGAATGGCCAGTTTTGCCTTCATAGTTGCTTAAGACAATGTTATGTGGCCTGAGGTCAGTATCAAACTTACCAGTCTTCTTCAAAAGACCATGTGGCATCAAATTCACTGCAGCTCCACCATCCACTAACACTTTGTTAATTCCAACACCATTGACTTTGGCTTGGACATACAAGGGTTTCAAGTGGTTTTGCATACTCATATCTGGCTTCTCGAAGGTAGCCATTTGGTCTTCGACACAACCATTGTTCATCACATAGTAACACGTTGGCTTATGATGAGCCATATCCTCTGTAAAATCCTCTTCAACGTCATTCGGTACTATGATAACATCGTACTCAAGAGGCAGTATTGATACCACATTGCAAACAACGTCGAAATCATCTTCAGAATCATTAAAATCAGACTCCATGTCTTCATCCATGTCGAAATCAGCATTTCTTTCTTTCACTGTTGACAATGGAGGAAATATTCTTTCAAGAGCAGGCCTTCTTGGCTTTTCTGTTACCACAGCCTTGCCTTTGGCCTTATTTGCTGCACACACATGACTAGCAACATCAGCATTCCTCTTTGTGGCAACTTCAGCTTTGTGAACCTCACTCTTCGCCATTATCATGCTGCGTGGAACTTGATTATTAGCCAAATGACTTGGAACCTGGTTAATGTCAAAGTGTGCCTTCTTCTTCTGTTGTCTTTGGTAACGACGCCACTGTGTTCTAGTCATAGGATTCTTACCCTTATAATTATTCTTATAATTAAACTTAATAGCATCAGTACCTGGCTTGACAGCTTTAGCACGTTGATTATTGGGCACCCACGCTTCGACAGGAGCACTAGCACTTGGGACAAAGGATTTACCTGTTGACAGCTTTAAATACCCTGTTGCTGAGGACTTCTCCTTAGCAAATTGTTGTTTACTTGTTGAAGGCTTTGCTGACACATTAGCCTCATAGCCAGGAAGATCTCCTTTTGCAAAGTCAAATTTTGGCCTATTATCAAGCCATTTTCTTTTGCGTTGTTGTTGATCCTGATAACCTTCGACAGCTTTAGCTGCTTCTTTATCGAAGACAGCACTGCACCTTGGGCAAAGCATAACTTCAGAGTTATTCCACTTACACCGATTGAGGAAATCTATCAATTCTTCCTCAGCCTTTGGATACACAGCGTGTATCTTCCCATCATATTCTTTTAGGGTCACCTCCTGTTTCTTACCTTCAGCATACATAAAACCTTTTAATTTCTCGGTGGCAGTCTTGACACACTTAGGAGGGTCTGTCATTTGAGCATCCACCATGCCTACATCAGCTTCGACAGGTTCAGAGTACATAGCTTCAGCCTTGGGCAATAGATCAACATCAATCTGCATAGGAGCTTTCATTTTCTTATCAGCAAATTTGAGTCTTCCTTCGTCAACTGCTTTTTGCACAATATCCCTGAAGAGCACACAACGGTCAGTGTTATGTCCCAAAAAATTATGGAACTTACAATAACCCTTTTTCTTTCTTTGGTCAAGAGTTGGTATTTTAAGGCCTTTAGGCACTAATATTTGACCATCAGTTACTAAAAGATCAAAAATTTCATCACATTTAGTAACATCAAAAGTATAAGTCTTAGGCATAAATCTATCATTCTTAGGCTCTACAGGGTTATTCCCATTCGCAGGCCTTAATAATTTACAGGTATAAGGAGGACCAGGCTTAAGTTCAGCCACGTCTATCTCCTCTTCTTCGACATTACTATATGTAACGTCAAATTCTTCTTCGACATATGCCACTTTTTCTTTTTTATGATACCTATTCGACCTAGATTTTTCCTCTCTAAGCCTTTCAACTTGTCGAACTCTATCAGCCAAATGAGCCATATCTCGCAAATGAGATGTGTCTAATTTCTTTCTAATTGAGTAATCAAGGCCACCAGCAGCAATTTCGACAAGCTCATGTTCAGGGACTTGTGTGAAGCAACGAGATTTCAACAGCCTAAATCTGTTTAAGTAATCATCAATAGTTTCAGGCATTTTGCGCCGAACACTAGCCAATTCTTTAAGACTAATTTTCGACTGGCCCATGTAAAACTGTGCATGGAATGCCTTTTCTAATTGCCCCCATGTGAACACAGAACCAGGGGGTAAGGTCGTGAACCAAGTGAAAGCATTTTTAGTTAGAGAATTTGGAAAGTATTTCATCTTCAAATTCTCATTTTGTGCTAAGTCCCCAGCCTCAGTCAAGAAACGAGCAATGTGTTCGACTGTGGACTCATTTGTATCACCACCAAACTTAGTAAACTTGGGAACTTTCCATCCCCTTGGTAACTCAGTTTGTAATACGTATTCACATAATGGTGATACGAAGTTAGGCCTCTGTAAACCTATGTTAAGGCCATTTTGCGCCAAAATAGTTTCGACTAAAGTAGCTATATTGTTCTCTGCGCCAACATTGTGTTGTTGCATTTGTCGAACAACTTCATCAGCGTTCTGGTGTCTATTTACCAAAACTACTTCAGGGACGTGGTTTACTGCCCCTTGTAGTTCGCCTACAACTGTCGACGCTTCGACTGCAACTGCTTCTTGGGGGTTAACTGGCGACGCATTACCCGCAATAATAGGAACGTGCCTATTATTAACCGCTGGAACCCCAAAAAAGTCTGCAATCCTATTCATCTGATTTGCCAACATTTGGTAACTGTTATTGGTATTTTGAATCAAAGGATTGAAAACTGTACCAATTTGTTGGGTAAGCATATTAACCATATCATGATTACTCTCGTCTACTTGCTGTCTTAAGGCCAACAAAGACGTATTGGTTAATGCTGGGGGATTTCGACCAAATACGCTCTCAGAAGAGACATGTGTAGGGGAAAAGGTCGAAATATGTGGCATTCCGGTAGGCATGCCATACATTCCCAGAGGAAATGGGGGTAGATGCACGTTATTCAAACGTGGGTCTAAACCGTTTCCCATTGCCATGTGAGGGCTATGAAGCCCTGCACTTAACGGCAAAGACATAGGCAAAGATGCCATTTCTGACTGTGTTGAACCAGCATTAGTCATTGATAATGAAGGGACGGTTATCGACGATGATGGTCCTGCGCTAATGTTTGCAGAATCCATTGTTGTTCCTTGCCCTTGTGAAACCACAGGGTTGGAACTAGATGCATTATTCGTACTGGACCGAACCATTTTACCACTTCTTAAGTGCATACAACAGCGAATACAAATAAGAGAGTATGAAAATGAACAAAATCAAAGGCAAAGTCCCACTGGGCGTGCCAATTTGTTTGCTGGTGTTTTTAGCAAACAATCACTAGTTTTATTAGAAGGTTTGTGAGATCAAACTAGAAAAATCTCAAAGCAATGCCTCTGAATTGCTTATGGTTTTTGTTGAAGAAAACGTAGAAAAAGGGGACGATTTGCAAATAATTAACAGAATTGAAAAGAAAAGAAGCAGTAAATGGTGCAGGGATTGTAAAGAACAGACAAGTAAATTGCATTGAATCATAAAAAATGGTACACGATCACGTACAGCGATTCTTCCACTCGTTTTTCGCTCTGGCTTGGAAGTTAGAGTTTCAGGAATCGGGTGTGTATTGTGATTTGTGACCCCTGTTTCTTCTCAGAAACAGTTATTTATACAAAGGAAAAGGGGGGGAAATTCGAACTAAGTAACTGCCTAACAATTTGAAAATAGGTAACTGCTCCTACTTTCGGCCAAGTAACCGCTCCTACTTTCGACCAAAACCGCTCTATCACGCTTCGACCAACTGCTAGTCTTCAACGCATAACTGCTCTGTTTTCTGTCTGTCGAAAGCCTGTGTCGATTTTCCTCTCTCTTGCTTTTGCTTCCCTGGAAACTTGTCGAGTTTACCTTGCGCACGACCATTTTCTTTGTCGAAATAATATGGTCTTTGTGAAATAAATATAAACCAAGCCATGTTGACCATCTTCAACGAAGCCTGTCGAAATTACAGGCTAACAAATACCTACATACATGTTTCACTTTCTATTTGTGTTGTCTTATTTTCTTTTTCATTATGGGTTAAGTTTTTATATTTCTGATAAATATAAATAACATTATTAAAACTTTTTATATTTCTTCTTCTTATTATTATTTGTGAATTTTCAATTCCAATGTCTTTGTTAAAGTTTATTTTTGATTTTATAATATTGTTATTTAATTTATATTTAAAAGTTAACTTTTTTCCATGGGAACTTCGGTTTCATTTACAATAGAACTCCCCAACATTTTCTTACAATTTTGTATAGGTGTTTTTATTTTAATAGTGATTTTTATTTAACCTTGCATGATGTATTGATGTACTTCCTCCGGACTTGATTATAAGCAAAAACAATTACCTTTACACATATTAAGAATAGTAGTTTTATGCATTTAATTTTCTTGGATTCATGGAAAAAATAAATACATTTACTAAACTATTTCTAATTAATAGTCATCTTCTCACAATATTAATGTTTTTTTTGGTAAAAAAAGGAGTTGATTTAATACATTTACATCCATCGATACTAGCTCACCTCGTGCATCGCACGGGAGTGATACACATATATTTCAACGAACTATGTATAAGCTACTAGCTAACATTACTTTCAACTTTCTATAGGTGATTCTATTTTACTGGTGGTTTTCATCTAACCATGCACGATACCCACGTGTTTCACTTTCTATTTGTGTTGTCTTCTTTATTTTTGTCATTTCGCATCAAACGGTATTAAAAACAAACTTTAACTGGTGTTTAAATTTTTATCTTCTTTCAACGAGAACTTCAGCCACATTTATAATACAACCTCCACCATCTTCTTTCAACTTTGTATAACTGCTCCTATTTTATCATGAGTTTTCATACAACCATGCATGATACCCACGTGTTTTAGTTTTTAATTGTGTTGTCTTCTTTGCTTTCTTATCGTGGGCTAAGTTTTTATATTTACATTTGATAAATATGGATTATGTTATTAAAAGCTTTAGACATTTTCTTCCCATTATCTATGGATGTTTAATTTCAACGTTTTTTGTCAATATTCTTTTTAAATTTTATAATCTTCTTATTTAATTTATAGCTATAATTTAATTTCAATCCACAATTATTTGACTATATATTTTACAAACCAACATCATTGGTCCACTGGCATAAGCTACCCTGGGACACGGGGTCCCCGTCGACTTAGTGCTCTCGAGTTTGATTCCTGCAGTGGACAGAAAACTGTTGTCTTGAATGATTGGTTTATTAAAGAGGGTTTCCCCTTCCGATTTTACTTTAGTTTTGCTCACTAAAATTTAGTCAACCCCGTGCGTAGAACGGATCAGGCGGCTAGTATATATTAAAACTTAGGATAAGAATAAATAAAAGAAAGAGAGGGGGATAAATAGGACAGTTTTTTGGCCAGCTTTTTCAATTCAATTATCTCTCTCTCTCGTCTTTTAGACGTGTTATTTTAAAAGATATAACTAATGAGTTATGCGGGAGGATTGTAATATTAGTTATATGGGAAGATAAAATATATGTGCAAATTGAAAATTTGAAATATTGTTTGTTGGTTCACGAGGAGAGCTTAAAATAGGGGAAATCTCCCTATTGGGTTAGGAGCAAACATATAAATGGATTTGACACTACATCTTTTACCTTAAACCTTAAGATATTGGGTGTATGGATTCCTTCAGTTATATATTGCTCAACGTCTCTATTTTCATCCAATGTGGAACTTCTGTGAGTCCATTCATTGCTCCCCCCAAGCGAGAGATTTTCATTCACGCCACTTAGCCCACACAGGGAGGCTTTCAATACAAGAGTCGGTTGTGACATTGTTGGGTCATGAAGAGAGCCAAAAACAGCACGGAGATCTCCACACTAGACCAAGAGCAAACATATAAGTGGATTTCACACCACATCGTTTACGCAAAACCTTAAGGTATTGGGTGTATGATCACTTCACTTATATATTGTTCAACATCTTTATTTCCCCTCAATGTGAGACTTTTTACTCACACTTGATATTCCAACATTGTTTTAAGGGAAAATTTTAATTTACATTCTTTTTGGTACAGAAATTTTAGGGTGACAGAATGGTGCCCCAATCTAACGTTGGGAAAACCTCTAGCTTCTTTGAACACTTACAAATGTAAATACATTTAAGTCACTTGAAAGGACTAGTGGAGATTTGAACGTGAGAATTTTACCTTCTCGAGAAAATTTTGATTTACTAAATAATAATAAATATTTCTCCAAACAATATACTAAAATAAATTTACCACATCGACTGACAAAGTCAGGTACACATGACCAGTCAGGTTCCCTGACGTAGATTAGTTAGCAACAGAGCTGATGGATACTACAAACTAATAACAATGTAGTAAAAAAATTACCATAACCAAAATTTTTCCTTTAATCCAAGTAAAATTTTGCTATTCCAAATTCAAAATAGAAATTCAAATTTTGATGCCATAAACAAATTTAAAAAACAAAACAAAATCCAACAAACTAATCAACAGTTGTATAATTAACTTTACTCTCATTATTCTTATGAATGCGAAATCTAGTGACAGTATCCTACGTTAATCTCATTGCTCTTGAAGTTTATTTCTAACTTGCTGTAACTTGCTATTTGCCCTACTTCCTCTTGTGATGACAAAGGTGGGGCAAATAGCAAAAAATGACAGTTAGTAAAAAGCTAATACCATTTTGAAACCTCCTCATAGTCAATAGACCCACAGGGGGTGTGATTAGCTACTGTCCTTTTTTGGATCAAGCCCAAAACTGGGAGTGTGGAGCCCATGGTATTTTATAAAAAGACACGTGCCTAAATGAAGGCTCATACTTCTTGCACATCCCCTCCTACTCACCACACACCTCTAAACCCCAAATATTCCAAAGTTACTCTCACATGCTAAACACATGGAAACTCCTCACGCACACTGAGTTTTGTACGGGTACAGTACTTCAGTACAGAGCAGGTACGATACTTTGGTATCGAGTTAAGGAAATGTGGGGGTACTGTACTGAAGTATGAGGTCTATTGTAAGGGGTGTGTGGCATGTTATGCACGCCCGGTACCAAATTTACCGAACTGGTTCGAAACTAGTGTATCGTATCCCACAGATACTGCTAAGACAGATTATTCAACAGCAGTTTTGTTTAGGCCTAAATATTAAATTAACAATATTATGTTATAAATAACCAAACTTAGTATTTCAATTTAAAACGTAGTAAATATTCAACACATAACAGCAATTACGCGGAAAATGTGTCGTTTGAATACAAATTCGAATACAAATCCAACAAAATATTCAATTAAACATTAATCCTATTAATCTTTAGTTAAGTCTTCATGAGCAGAGAGTTCTATCTCTATTAGCAACGACATCCATCGTTGCATGTTACCTGTAAATTGTGTGTCCCAATTAATTGCTATGGTTGCCCTATTAATCTTCCATATAGGATTGGTCGGGGGCATTGGACTTCCGTCTTTCATAAATACCTTGCAAGGACAACATAATTATTATTTTAACTAACCTTTCATAGTATATAAATGAACTATAATTTGTGGTTGACATGCTTGTACAAAGTGGTTGTCTGTATAGTAGATGTTGAACACACAAGCACTTTTGCATGGTGCAATGTGTAGTGGGAAAATTGTGAAAGACTCATTAACAGAATAACAAGTCAGCATGACCTCGTATCTATTAGTATCAAATACACCCTACATCTGGTAGTCTGGTACAGTCATCCAATTATCTGGTTCATTCTTGTGTGTCCACATCAACAATTTCATCAGAACAATGACTTTTCCAATACCACCATACAATTTAATGTAGAAGTCATTGTGTTGCCTAAGCTTATCCAACAGATCTTGCCTAACAGTAAGCCAAGCATCCTCACCCCCACCAAGTAGTGCAACAATGCACCAAAATTCATAGTTACCATTAGGTTCTACATTAACTATATCTTCAATATGATAATGAATTATCTCTGGCATACCGCTAATGTAATTATTATAGTCATATGTACAAGTAATAACAGGAGTAGGAGTTGGGGTGAATGTTGGCTTCTTTGGTAGTGGCGGGGTAGGAATACTAGTTGAAGTTTCAGCTTCGGTTTGCTTTTTGCTAGTGGTTAGGTAGGAGTGAAACTTCTAGTTTGAGTTGGAGTTGGTTTCTTTGGTAGTAATGGGGTGACAGTGAAACTTCTACTTTGGGTTGGAGTTGGGGTCTTTGCTACTGGCGGGTAGGTCGTTTATGAGACTGAGCAGCAAATGTGATATCTTCCTGGGAGTCAAAAATGTCATCTACTTGTTCCCAATATGACTTGTCTCGTTTTGTTGAGAACTCATCTTTCATTTTCCTACCCTTTTATTTGCTCCTTTTGTGTTGACCTTATTCGAAGGTGGACACATGGAAGTAGCGTCTCATAATGTCAACCCATGTACTTTCGCCTTCAACATCACTCTACCAGCATGATCAAACACATCAAACCGTCACTGCAATGTTTCAAATTCAACCTTCATACTCAACTCATCATTTGGGGTCCCAGAATCTTGCTCTTCATGGTGTATTTTGAAATTCAGTCTCTTCTAGCGACGATGAATCGTGGCCAACAAAATCGGGGTGCAGTCAATCGTGTACCTACAAAATAAGTATGATTTGTTTTAAAACAATAAATTTTAGAGGTGACAAGACTTAATGACAAAACTTAATGGAGTCAAAAAGAATATATACCTAGCTAGCTGACTAGCTCACACGCACATGGTAGACTGTGTGTGGTTCTGATCATACATCCACATGCAGATGCATCAATATCAGTCATGTTACACTGCTTCAACTCTTTGGCTATATAGTCTATATGGTTGGCAATCACTAAAAGTATGCATTATATAACTACAGATTTATCTCTTAATTAGATAAATCCTCTATACAAATTTTCACTACGGATTTATATTATCTAATAAATAGATAAATCTGTTTTGCATTTTTTAACTACGAATTTATCTCCTAATTAGATAAATCCGTTTTGATAAAATGCGAGGGTAATTTGAGAATAATTGAAATATGTGGGGGTATGGTGCCTATGTGTGGGGTATAAAAATTGTGATCCTTAGATGCAGTGTTTATACTTGTTAGTATGGGTAGGGTTCCTCGCGCAGATTAGTAGTTAGGCTATTGCTTTTTTAAGTAACAAAGAGAAGTGCAATAACATCATGAGTTTTGATTTTTATACCCCCACTAGCCCACATGCCCCCTCAAAATGCAAAACTTCCCATTTTACTCTTTAAACATTATTTTTTTTCTTTCCAAAATTTTGTTTTGAACATAAATCCTGAATTCCAGGTTTATATGAAAACCTAATTCTGGAAGGTAAAAAAATACTGGGAAGTCTTTTAATAGCACTTATTTGAGTAAGCGATATTAAAGAGTTTGAGTTCTGTTTATACTCTTCAATAGCGCTTACTTAAATAAGCACTATTAAAAATCTTTCCGGATTTATGTTATAAAACATAAATTTGAAAGTAAAAAAAACATTTCATATTTATGTTTTGACATAAATCCGAATTTTAAAAAAAATCCCTTCTGGAATTATATCTTACATGGATAATTTCGATAAATAAATAAATTTAGAATTCTGAATTAAATTTTGAATATTTTTTCAAAGTGTAAAATTGGAATAAACGGAATTTAAGGGGGTAAGTGGTCCAATGACTGGGACATCCCATTCCAACTAGGTTTGCAACCCTGGCCGTACCAATCATCTTCAACACACCGCCTCTATTAGGGATTAGGCTATTGCTTATTGCTTATATAAAGAGGAAATTACTATCACCTCCTTGAGGTATGATTAAATGACACTAACATCACCTCTATTTTTTAAATGAATAAGCACCTTCCTTATTTGTTGAAAATGCTTCACTCACTTGCCTTTAAAAATACAAACATCGATCTCCCCTTGGCATCCTCTATTTTTACTTAATAGAGGGAGGTGTGCACAATATATAGTGGGAGTCAATGTCTTGCAACATAGAGAGGGTGTATGTGTTATTATTTTTATTTTTTTTGAAATAAGTATGTGTTATTATTTTACTAAAATTGAAGGGAGATGAGTGTAATTTGCCATTATATAAATAGATAGTGGACTAGTTGAGTCTTTACTATTTTTTATCAAGAGAATATATAATTTGTGAATGCATATAATATTTTTTCTAATAAAATATTAAAGGTTTAAATATGTATTTAGTCCCTGCAAATGTCCCTGTTTTTCGATTTAGTCCCTGCAATTTTTTTTTTAAATACGTCCCTGCAAAATAACTTTTTTTTTAAATACGTCCCTACAAAATAAAATTTTTAAAAACGTCCCTGCAAAATAGCTTTTTTTTTAAATACGTCCCTACAAAATAACTTTTTTTTTTAAATACGTCCCTGCAAAATATCACAATTTTTTTTTGTTGGGACGTATTTCAAAAAAAAGGTTATTTTGCAGGGACGTATTCAAAAAAAAGTTATTTTGCAGGGACGTATTTAAAATTCCAACTTTCGGAAGGGCATATTCAAAAAAAAGTTATTTTGCAGGGACGTATTTAAAAAAAAAAATTGCAGGGACTAAATCGAAAAACAGGGACATTTGCAGGGACTAAATACATATTTAAACCAATATTAAATTATTTTTTCAAATTGATATTTTGTAATAAATGAATGTTTTTTATTGTGGAAAACTAGTTTATTTTCCCCACCATAAATTTTTTTTCTTGGATCCATCATGACAGAAAGTGCCCTGCAATCAGAGAATATCTTACCTTCATGTGCACGAGAACAAATCCATATGTGATCCACATCTCTCGCTAAATTCAACAGTTGCCTACCTTAACATTACATCATGTTGTCAACTAACCTTGTCGAATATGAGGGCACGAGAACAATTCCATTTGTGATCCACATCTTTCGATAAATCCAACGGTTGCCTACCTTAGCATCTCGTCATGTGCTCAACTAACCTTGCCGGACATCCTCAGACTTCACGCCACCGACCACTGCACTAATGCAGACATCAATGTGGGGCCCTGCAATAACATCACGAGTTTTGATTTTTATACCCCCCACTAGCCCACATGCCCCCTCAAAATGCAAAACTTCCCATTTTACTCTTTAAACATTTTTTTCCTTCCGAAATTATGTTTTGTACATAAATCCTGAATTCCAAGTTTATAAGAAAAACCTAATTCTGGAAGGTAAAAAAATATTTTGGGAAGTCTTTTAATAACACTTATTTGAGTAAGCGCTCTTAAAGAGTTTTAGTACTGTTTATACTCTTTAATAGCGCTTACTTAAATAAGCATTATTAAAAATCTTTCCGGATTTATGTTATAAAAACATAAATTCGAAAGTAAAAAAACATTTTGTATTTATGTTTTAACATAAATCCGAATTTTTTAAAAAAATGCCCTTCTGGAATTACATCTTACATGGATAATTTCGAAAAAAATAATTTAGAATTCTGAACTAAATTTTGAATATTTTTTCAAAATGTAAAATTGGAATAAACGGAATTTGGGGGGTAAGTGATCCAATGAGGGGGACTTCCCATCCCAACTAGGTTTGCAACCCTGCTCTTACCAATTATCTTCAACACACCGCCTCTATTAGGGGTTAGGCTATTGCTTATTGTTTATATTAAGAGGAAATTACTATCACCTGCTTGAGGTATGATTAAATGACACTGACATCACTTCTATTTTTTAAATGAATAAGCACCTCCCTTATTTGTTGAAAATGTTTCACTCACTTGCCTTTAAAAATACAAACATCTATCTCCCCTCGGCATCCTCTATTTTTACTTAATAGAGGGAGGTGTGCGCAATATATAGGGGGAGTCAATGTCTTGCAAAATACAGAGGGTGTATGTGTTATTTTACTAAAATTGAAGGGAGATGAGTGTAATTTGCCCTTATATAAATAGATAGTGGACTAGTTGAGTCTTTGCTATTTTTTATCGAGAGAATATATATTTTGTGAATGCATATAATATTTTTTTCTAATAAAATATTAAATTATTTTTTCAAATTGATATTTTGTAAATGAATGTTTTTTATTGTGGAAAAATAGTTTATTTTTCCCCACCATACATTTTTTTCTGGATCCACCATGACAGAAAGTGCCCTGCAATCAGAGAATATCTCACCTCCATGCGCACGAGAACAAATCCATATGTGATCCACATCTCTCGCTAAATTCAACAGTTGCCTACCTTAACATTACGTCATGTTGTCAACTAACCTTGTCGAATATGAGGGCACGAGAACAATTCCATCTGTGATCCACATCTTTCGCTAAATCCAACGGTTGCCTGCCTTAGCATCTCGTCATGTGCTCAACTAACCTTGTCGACATCCTCAGACTTCACGCCACCGACCACCGCACTAATGCAGACATCAATGTGGGGCCCATAACAATTTTTCATTTAGATATCCTGAAGCATGGTTGATATGACCAAACCAGTAATTGAACTAGACAAGGTACCTATTCAAGAAGGTTAGAGGCTCTCCTGAAGTCAAATTGGAAATAACTTAACTAACTTTTTAATATAATATATGAATCAAACCATAATAAACAAAAAAATAACACTGTATTCATAACTTCACAATAATAAAAATTAATTAAATTTAACTTGAAATGGTATACTAGTAAGTCAACATAAAATTACATATCAAACCAAAGTAAATATAACATAATAATATTTTAATATTCAATAAATGTAAATATTACAATATTGATACTCTCATAAATCCTAATAATATTAATGGACCTATTTATTTTAATTTTATTAATAATATTTTATTTTGTTCATTAATTTTGTCTAAAACATTATCATTTACCTTTGTATGTTAAATTGAATTTGGTCGAACCACCCACCAACTCCCCTTTTTTACCCGTTTTTTTTTTCTTTGATTGCTGGCTTTTAGACCAAGTAGTTTTCAGGCTTATAAATTTTTTTCGCCCCTTTTTTACCCAATTTTTTTCTTTGATTACCGGTTTTTACCTGATTCTGAAAAAAAAAATACTATCGAGAAAATTATAAGTTCATAATATTGTTCATACTTTTAAATATCCTCACTTGTTTCATTAAAATAAAAAAAATCCAGATTATTTAACTACAAATTTATTCAAAAAGAAATCATCAGTTTAGTCTTCAAGCACATATATGTCTCCTAATTATCCCCTAAAGTATATAAAAATAGTAAGTAGACACTAAAGATTGTAACATCAATCAAATAATTCTGAAGTTTTATAAGTAGTTATTTACAGAGACTAACACTAGTGGAAAAAAGGTATTTCATAACGGTTAAAAACAACATTTCATAACGGTTCGTGAACAGATGCGGAAAAAGAAGATATGAAAAATAGGGACTTTTAACATCAGACGCGGAACAGATGCGAAAAATAGTTTCCATAACTGTTACCCGTACACCAGTTATAAAAAGTCAATTTTTATCAAATATAAGCGTGTTTTTGACATCAGGTTTTTTGAGAACCGATATGAAAAATAACTTTTTGCATTAGTTTTCTGGGAGAACCGATATGAAAAATAACTTTTCACATCTGTTGATTTAAGAACCGATATTAAAAACGAAGTTTTTTTAAAAATTAAAAAGGTGGTTTCTAATCAGCATACATGCCTATTTATTTTCTACACACCTGCTATTAGAGAAACAGAATTACGACTTTGAGAAATCAAAATTCAGAACTTAGAGAAACACAAAGGAGACATTGTAACATAGAAATCCATTAAGGCTAGTACAATCTCAAGTAGATATTACAAAATCTTTAACACAATCTCAAATAATCTTCAAGTACATATTATCAAATCTAATCAATAGAACCTCCATTGTTTTCCATAAAAGATGATGGTGATAACATATTACCAAAACTATCCAAAAAATTACTTCTAACGTAAACTAAGCAAGCACCAAATATGGACCCGTGAATGAAACCGAACTCTTGGGGGCTTTTTTGGGTAGTCTTTATCACAAAACAGCTTGAGTTGATAATTCTTCCTTCGTGTCCAGTCTGACATAGAAATTATAACAAGAAAAAAAAATTCAAATCTAAGAATAGACAAAAATGGTTAAACTCTATGATTATGCTAGAAAATTAGAAGGGCATGCGTGTTGTCCATAAAACATAAATCACCTATTATAACTATAAGAAAAAGTACGAAGTTGTAAGTAAACTTCCAATTGAAATAGTCTTGCCCATATAGCAACCAATATGTTTAGTTGTGGGTTTAACCACATAAGCAAAAATCATTTCAAAATAAGAGAGAATGCAGAATTTTTGATGGATTTACCTATCTAGCCTATTATCACCCAATAGGACGTTTTGTGTAAAGTTCAAGAAATAGTCCTGCCCATCGAGACCGAATATCATACAGATCCTCATCTTTGAATGGTTCGGTAGTGTTAAATCTCTATAATGTGAAATGACACAAGACTAAATATTAGTTCATCAACTAAAATACATCTTCAATATAACTTGTTAAAAATTCTATCACATACCTCCAACCATAAATCAACAATACTTGCAGAGACAATGTAGAACATATGTCTCATAACATAAAATCCACACTCAGTATTTCCAGGTTGCCTTCGGGACTACAAATTATACGTCATAGTAAATATTATAGATAGTAATAAAATACATTATACTCAAGAGTTAAACTACTTACATTGGGGAAAATCCATGTAGGTGTCTTCTTTCTAGTCCCCATCAACTTATGATATCCTTCCATAGCACTAATAAAAAAGGAAGACATCATTCAAATTCTCTAAGTTTTGTTGTAAATTTTCTACACATGATGTATAATAAATAAGAGCTTACCTATTAACTTTTTGCTTGAGGGTTGCGGGCGGCTTCTTTCCAAGCAAGCAAAGGAAGACGATTTGATTACTCATAGAACAAATGATCAACAATTGCCAATGATTTCTACATTAGGGAACAATTAGTGACAACTCACATATATAGAACTTTAAACATAATTGATAAACATGTACTTACATATTATGGTAAGGCGCTAGGTAAAACTCCTTGGAATTAGCTGGAGTCAAAAGGTGTTGAGGAATCACCGTACGCAAAAAATGTTGAGGGTCAATGAAACCATACAAATCACTATTGCCCTTCAAGATACTTTGGCGGTGCATATACCTAAGATGTCATGCTAAATGTTAATTATGCAGTTTGATAGTTAATCGGTTAACTAAAGTATAAGTAAAACTAACTTACGTCAACCAAATGGCTCATAGCCGAATTCCGGAAAGAAACATTTAATTTTTTCCATTGCAAAGAGTCGGCTGGATGGCGAAGCTAGCCATCACATACTCGTTCATCTGAATGCCACCTAATGTTCTTTGAGTCATTTGCATTAGCAAACAATCGCTTGAATCTTGGAATTATTGGAAGATACCACAACACTTTTGCTGGAGAACCCTTTGTGCTCACATCACAACTAGAATCATCATCTTTCACTTTGTAGCATGATGTCCCACAAGTAGAACATGCATGTTTATCTTTAAATTCTTTCCTGTACAATATGCAATCTTTAGGACATGCATGTATTTTTTTATACTCCATACCCATAGGACACAATATCTTTTTCGCCGCATAGTTACAGTCTGGCAATGTGTTACCTTCGGGAAGCATGTCTTTCAGTAACTCAAGCAATTCTGTGAGACTTGTATCAGTCCACCCATTTCTTGCCTTTAGGTTGACCAATTTTAACACGGCTGACAACCGTGTGAAATTGGTGCACCCCAGGTACAACGACTCGACATTGTCGTTGCACAAAGTATCATACATACATGTTTGCTGAAATGACTCTGGTCCAAGATCTCGAATCATCTCTTCTAGTCGATCATTCGTATCTTCATTAACCTCCTCTCTCTGGGATGCGCTTGGTATTCTTGAGGATTCACCATGCCATATCCACCTTGTATAACTCTTGTTAAAGCCATCACAACGAAGATGATCGCGAATGTCCTTAACAACTAGTTTGTCATTATTCAAACAATTGACACAAAGACAATAAAACTTACAACTAACACAAGGACAAATAAACTTTTCATTATTTTTTGGACAACTTCTCTTAGCAAATTCTAGAAACTCTTCCACGCCCTTCTCATACTCATCACTTAGACGGCTATTATTGATCCAACTACGATTCATAACTACTTAGGCGGCTAGTATCCAACTAGAGTGAAACCATATAGTGACTAAAGAGATTGAAGTTAGAGTATATGAATGGTAGAGTAGGGGAGTTTGGAATCCACCTTTTTTTTCTTGACTCTTTGGTAGTAACTATTTCTCTTGGATTAGCAACCTGCAAAATATATGACAGAATTTAGGATCCTAGCATTAAAAAATACGAATGATAAAGATATTAAATCTCGATTGTTTTTACACAGTTTTTTCACAAGAAACAAAAAAGTAGGAAATGGTCTTATTTTTCTTTGAAAGTAATTAAATCTTGGTTATTTGATCTGTCCATTCTTTATAATGATAAAGACACAAAAAAATATATTGACAAACATATAATAAAGATTTTCACCAAAAAAAAACATATAATAAAGATACATGCCTTCTCTCTCAACTCAGCAGATATTCCAGGTGCCTGCGGTTATTTGATCTGTCCGTTATTTATACGTACAACACAGCTAGTACAACAACCTGTGATAAAAGAACCAAACAATATCAGGAAGCTATGAATAGCATCACAGACCAACCAGATTTCAATCTAGATGGAAATAGAAGGGGCACAAGGATCAAGTCTCAAAGATGCATTCCATGATCTATAAAGTTAAATTTACCTATTTAGTAAACAACTACCACATTGTATTATTAGTTCCCAATAGGAGGCAAAAAGAATTATACACTAGTTTATGTGAATCACGTTTTTTATCTGTATTTTAATACCAAAAAAATGGAAACTATAATCAGTAAGGCCATTACTAATAAGTAATTACATAAATGGGAAAATTGAACCAAATATGACAGACTCATAAAATTCATCAAATAGCTTCATAAGCCAAATAATGGATAATATGTATTAATTAAGAGTTTGGAGCATCTAAAAGGAACCAATGAAAGATTGAAAAGAAAATTCTCTTCCAAGGTAAGAGTAAAAATGTCAAATTGGTACTCTAGGACTCATAAAATTGAGGCGTATTTTCTATGTCAAATTCTTTTCAAAAGCATATGTTCTATGTTACTAAAATAAATTTTATAAAACTGAGGCATATTTTTCTCCAATTCCAGGTCCAAAGCCATAAACTTTTTACTCTACGACTCATCATTTTTTGGTGCGTGATGACAAAATTTAATTAATCAAGAATTCAAGATACTCAACGTTGCTGAACATTACATTACCATTTGAAATGAGTGACAACAATGAAATTTCAAATAAAGTCTGACCTAACTCACCTTGTGCAAGAACAGCAATGCGACGGCTGAAGAACAACAACGACGCAGTGATGACTCCCTGCGACGGCGCAAGAAAACGGCAGAGCAACAGCGCTAGTGCAGAAACGGCGACGCAAGAACAGCAACGGCGGAGCAACGGCGCTGGTGCAGAAACGGCGACGGCGCAGCCACAAGATTTTCGTTGAGAGTGACAGGGAGAGGGTTTTCGTTGAGAGTGAGAGTGAGAGGGTTTTCGTTGAGAGTGATGGATTTTCAAGCGAAATATTGTTTGTGAGAGAGAGTTCCAGCGAGAGGATTTGTGAGAGGGAAGGGAGTGAACGAGA
This sequence comes from Astragalus glycyphyllos, assembly GCA_963573325.1. Classification (NCBI taxonomy): domain Eukaryota; kingdom Viridiplantae; phylum Streptophyta; class Magnoliopsida; order Fabales; family Fabaceae; genus Astragalus; species Astragalus glycyphyllos. The sequence continues at coordinate 3,269,405 of OY754313.1, read as the reverse complement.
AAGGGTTTTGATCCGCGCCTAACATATTAGCGTTTTCCATAACGGGTATCTCATGACCTGATATGAAAGAGCGTTTTCTATAACGGGTATAGCGTAGGCCTGATATGAAATATGTAAATTAACATTTTCTATATCTGTTTGAGAAGAAACCGTTATAAACATAGTCAAAATAATTACAAAAATGCCACCGCGTCACTTTTAACATCAGGTCGTTTTTAACCGATATAAATTACTGTTATAAAATGCATTTTTTCCACTAGTGTAATGAGAGAAATTTCTTAAAATTATAGAGACTAGTTTGACAAATTTCACAAATTTTAGGAACTAGTTACTATTTTCATATACTTTAGGAATCAAGTAGGACAAAGTGTGTATGTTTGGAGACTAAATTAAGAATTTAGACAAGTAGGACCATATATAGTTTTTTATAAACAACTTCCATTGGAGTAAAATCACTCGAGTCATTATATTTTGGTTAAATTCTACGTGGCTTTTTGAGCCAAAAAAATTATTTTAGTGTACCCATTTAACACATCTCTACTAAAGATACTCTTAGGCTCTGTTTGTCAAAGTCAATCCACTAGCTTATAGCGGATAAGTTAGTTGTAACTGTTTGGTATGACTAGCTTATAGCGTTTTTCCATTAGCTTATAGCGTTTTTTGAAACGCTATTTGACGTAGCGTTTGAGCTTATAGCTTATAGCGTTTCCTTTTTTCTCTCATTTTTACCCTTATTATTTTAATTAAATTTCCCATGTATCGTCAATTAAATAAATATTCTCTCTCATTTGTAAGCATTAATTACAAATGCTCATTTATGTCATTGTATATTTATAAGCTAGTTCAACCGCTGCTTTTACCAAACATTTTAAATTCAATCCGCTAGTTTATCCGCTATCCGCTATCCGCTAACTTATCTGCTAGCTTATCTGCTATCAGCTTTTTTTTACCAAACAGAGCCTTAGAAGTAGTGTAGCGATCACCATTTTCATTATTGTTCAAATACTATAACATCTTCCCCACAAATTGTTGTAACATTACATGCAATCGAATTTACACAAGTTGATTAAAGAAACATATAATAAAGACCACTAGATTATGGTCTACTCAGTCTCAATGCAATATACTCATTGATTGACATGGAACGTTAATGTATGTTTTTTTTGGACAATAACGTTAATGTATGTTGAGAGTTGAGACTTTGAGACATTCGAACGTTTTCATGACATCATAACTTATAATTATATATAATTATATATATATATATGTTATTTTTAAAAAAAATAAAAAAACAAGAAACATAAGCTTTTGTACTTTTGCTTATGTGGTCCACTGGTAGTAGCGTATAGTAATAGAAGTAGTAATCACCAAAATAGCTCTCTTCAATAAAAATCCTAATTAAAGGAGATGCAAATTTCCTCAATCGCTCTTGTTTTTCAAAAGGGCGGGAGATTTTGGTTTTCTTTAAAATTTGAATTTCTTTTTGGTGTAGCCAAAATTTTGAATCTTCTTCTTCCAATTGATGGATAAGTGTCGCGTTAAGTTACTTACCTCTTCATTAATAATCTCTTTGGACTTATCACTTGTTTTAATTTTAACATTTTTTCCAAGGCCATACTAAATACAGTGTGAACAAAAACAGGCCCACCCCTTTTAAGTTAACATTTCAAATTTCAATACAAAAGAAAATAAAATTTAAATTCCAAATGTGTAAAATAGTAATGCGAGATATTTATCTAGAGAGCTGAATTTATATATTTACTCTTAGTATTTGATTAATGGCCCAAATTCATTCCTGACAATTTCTTCGCGGGACAAATTAGTCTCTGACAATTTTTTTAAGACACGTTGGTTCCTAACAATTCCAAAATGAGACACGTTAGTCCCTTTATCAATTTAGCTGTTGCCAGCACAATTAACGTCTCCTACGTGACACGTATCCTCTATTTATTTGTTAAAGTAAATAAAAATAATACACTCCCCTACACAGTCCATAAATTATATAAAAAAATACAAGTAATCCCAAAATTTGATCTAATTAATTTATAGAAGTTTAAAATAGTCTTTGTAAGGGACTAATGAGATGAAATTCACAAAACTATAGGGACTAATAATGATGAGTTTCACAAAATTAGAAAAACGAGACAAATTTAACAAAATTTAAGGACTACTTATTATTTTCATTTATTTTGAGGACTAAGTAGGAGAGAAAATATTTGTTTGTTAAAACAAAAAAGAAAATATTCATTTAGAGATTAAATTGATGGTTTGCTCGTTTTTTTTTTAAAAAAAAACACACGTACACACACTATAAGTTTATAAGCCTAAAATATAAAAATGAATGAACCATAAATGAATCTCTAAAGTATCCCCTCTCTCTTGTTTAGTCTTTAAATTATGAAAAACTATTAAACCGTGTTTAAAGTTTATTTTCGCCTATCAATTTTGACCATAAAATTAAACGTTTATGGACTAAGTTAATGAAATAAGTAAACCTTAAAGACTATTTAATAAATTTTTTTAATTTAGTTTTAATGACTAAGGCTCTTTTTGACGCGTCTCATCCGCTAGAAGAAAACGAATGAAACTAGCAGGTGAAACATACGCTTGTTTGGTAAGCATGAGCGTTTAACATTTTTCGGGTAGCGTTTAGCGTTAATTTTTTCAGACGTTATACGCCAGCGGATAGCGCATAGCGTCTCACTTTTTTTTGACATTTTTACCCTCTTATTTTTCTTAAATTACTTCTCCTTCCCCATTATAATCATTAATTAAATATCATTTCGTGTCATTTTACATTTATCAGCTATTTTAATCGCTAGTTTTACCAAACACAGTATTAGCTTATCCACTATCTTCTACTTTTTACCAAACAAAGTCTAAATAAGAGAGTGCGAAATTAAAAATATTAAATTGTGAATTTATTCTATACAAAGATTCATAAATAAACTTTAAAGGCTATTCAATAAATTTTTTATAATTCAATTTAATGACTATATAAGAGAAATTATATATATTTTTGGACTAAGGAAATATATATATATATATATATATATATATATACACATATATATATATATATATATATATATATATATATATATATACACACACTAGAGTGTTTGACCCGTGCTATGCACGGGTATATTTATCCTATTGAAAATTATATTTTGTTTTTTAATTTATAATTAGATGTTAATGTTTTCACGCAATAAGTTTTATTTATGTTTGTTGTAGTTATACTTAGAGGTGTCAATTTCTACTTATACATGGAAATCCTCGTGGAAGCTGTCAAGTTTAAAAGTCTAAAGATGGATATTGACCTATGGGGATGAGGATAGATGACTAAATTCCCTTGAGGACATGGTAGGAAGGGGATAGGGGTTATACCCCTACCCCACAGGGTCTTAATTTCCAATAAAACTATTATTAAACTCTAACAAATATATATGATATTATTTTATTAAATTAATATTTCTACGAAACCAAAAATATTAGATAATCCCTATTGACATAACTTTAAACTTTGTGATATTTTTTAATTTTTGGATATTTTCAAAATATGTTGAATTTAAGTTTATTATTTACTATTTTTGTATGACAAATAGGGTCCCGCGGGGATGGGGATGGGGGGAGGAAAGCTCTCCAGTGTGTAGAGCAAGGATGAGGAGCAATATAAGATCTGAGGACAGGAAGTGAGAAAAATATTCTCCGTGCCCATCCCACCTCACTGATATTTCTATTTTTATATGTCCCTTAGGGTAAATGTCTCTATAAAAATTAGAAACTAATATATATATATATATATATATATATATTATACTTACTCAATATTTGTGAATTTCATATAATATCAAAAATATCATACATACGATGCATACTTAAAAAATATAACAAAAGAATGGTTGAGAAATTTGATAAGAAATGTATCAAAAATTCACATAAAAATTTTTAAAATATTTTCAAAGAGTGAAATCAAACATGAGGAATTATATGACTTGAAAGGGATCAAAAGAGCCTTGAACAAAAAGTCAGTGGAGTGAGAGTCATTCACCGGTAGAACAATAATCTAGAAAGGCCAATAAAGGTTGGCTCAGTTGTTGGTAAGGAGTTGGCTCATTCCCCACAAGGGCATGAGTTCAACTCCCGCTGCCGATGTGAGTACCTCTGTAAGCGCTAAAAGAGCTTTGAGACCTGTCCTGATCCTGTTGAGCCCCTGGATCCCAACTCACCTAAACATTTGTAATAAAAAACGAACAATAATCTAGAGAAAAACTGATCGCTGAAAAAGCGCAAAAGCAAACCTGGAACGAAAGTTTCATTCGCTAAACCAACCCACTCTAGTTTACCATTTCTTAGCGCTTTCATTCTCGTTTCACAAATTCCTTTCTGATTCATCACCCATTGAAGGATAAAAGAAAAGAATAGTTCAGTTACACAATGTGGACCTATATATACAAAGAAAAAAATAGAGGATGCAATTAGTATATAGAAAATGGGCTTAGAAATGTAAATAATGGCGCAATAGCCAATAACCAATAGCAAATATTAACGCAGAGACAAAAAAAACCGTTCATAGCTTTTTTCTAAAGATAATCACTTTTTTTTTGTAATTAGTACATATTAAGAAATTTTATATTTGATTTCTACCACTAACTCTTTCAGATATAGATCCGGTTTGTCATAGCCTTTTTCTAAAGATAATCACTTTTTTTAATAAAATAATCACTTTAAAAACTTTTCTATCCATTTTTTATTACTTTCTAAAAAAATGAAAATCTAAAAAAAATCTAAAAATAGCTTTAAATAAGAATTTGTTTTGAATAGCTTCTCATAAAATGATTGTATTTTAAGAACGTTTTTTGAGTAGTTTCTCATAAAAATTACTTGTAATTTATCTTCGACCTCACGAAACAATGAAGACAAAAGTTACTAAGTATTATGCTTTTCGCTAGCAGCGTTTTCCTTGAAGTTCTCGAGGCTTTGAACCATGTCAGTTAAGAACAAAAATAACTAATATGAGATAGCTTTAAATAAAAATTTGTTTTGAATAGCTTCTCATAAAATGATTGTATTTTAAGAACGTTTTTTGAGTAGTTTCTCATAAAAATTACTTGTAATTTATCTTCGACCTCACGAAACAATGAAGACAAAAGTTACTAAGTGTTATGCTTTTCGCTAGCAGCGTTTTCCTTGAAGTTCTCGAGGCTTTGGACCAATTGTGCATGCCTTTAGACAGTCAAGATATAACAACTTTAATTTGTTGATATAACCATCTCTCTCACTGTGAATTTATTTTCCGTTAAATATGAGATAATTGTTTTATATCATTTTCCATTCCAAAATGAACATTCGAAATTTATGAAGTATCAAAAAAAGATAAAACAAAGTTAAATTATTCAAAATTAAAGTGAAAAAACAACAACTACTACTAAAATTATAGGCTAAATATAAGTTATAATTTTTAAACATGATGCATTTATTACATTTTGGTACAAATGAAAATACGCTCTCATATTTTATTTTGTATCCTTACACTTACAAACATATATTTTTTTTTTTTTGCAATTAAAGACAATAATTCTTGAACCTAGCAACAAATCCTTGCAACCAGATTGAAATGCTTATTATTTATTATTTTGTAACCAAAAAAAAATCATTGCAACCAGAAATAACTAACGCGGTATGACTAAGAGAAATGACAAACAATCCAATATACAATCATGACATTTAATTCAAAATTATGAGGAAAATGCTTCAAATCAACCTGAGATGTCATTGTAGTTTAAAATAATTCATATTGCTTATTGACCACCAAATATATATTCGGGAGAACCAATCACATTTTAAACGCTGAGAATGTTATGAACAATAATAATACCCATAAAATGAGAATATGAGAATATCACATACAATTATTGAGATTAGGATTAAGGATGTACATAAGTTTTCTATTTCATGTTTATGTTAATAACTTTTCAAATTTTAATTGCATAATTATTATGGGATCCTTTATATTTATTTAAAAAACATCATTAATGCTAAGTAATCCATATTTAAGTAAACTCTCAATTTAGTTCCTAAATTATCATTCTCTCTCATATTTAGTTCCTAAACTATTCTATATTGATCAATTTAGTCCCTAATTGCTCTCTAAATAAGAAAGAGGGTGGAAAGTTCAAACACTAAATTGATGAATTGATAATAGTTTAGAGATCAAATAAGAAAGATTGTGATCGTTTAGTAACCAAATTGAGAATTTACTCTATATTTTTTTGACTAAAGAAGGTATATATATTTTTTGCCAAAAGAAATTATTCTTTTTGACAAAATTGACAAAAAGAAATTATAAAAATTAAATTATTCTTTGACCAAAAAAAATTAAATTATTAATTTACTTAATAAAAAAAAACCTTGCTTGATATTTCAAAAAAAAAACCTTGCTAATTTATTCTCTGTCTCTCTCTCTCTCTATTATATGATATTTCAATTTCCATTTTCCACCACACACTCACACCTATTTCACAAAAACAACCTAACCCTTCTCTCTCTCTCTCTCTCTCTCTCTCTGTAATAATACACACTCTCTCTCTTTGAAATACAGTAAATCAACCCCAATTCCCAAATCTCGAATCTACCCTTTTTCTCTCTCATTCTCTCTCTCTCTCTCTCTCTCTCTCTCTCTCTCCAATCCATGGACCCATCCTCGATCTCTCCGGTTCCTACTCCGGCCACCACCGCCGTCCCTTTCACCACCGAACCAAACAACAATAACAACAACCCTCCACTTCCTCTTTCAGCTCCACCAATTCCAACTCATCCACCTTACGCCGAGGTAAAATTAAATCTCAAAATTTCACTATTTTTTTTCACTTTTCAGAAGATTCTATCTTTTTTGATTATTTGTTTCTTTGATTTTGCAGATGATTTATACAGCAATTGAAGCCCTAAAAGAGAAAGACGGTTCAAGCAAAAGAGCAATAGGAAAATACATAGAACAAGTTTACAAAGAACATTTACCTTCAACTCATTCTACTTTGTTGACTCATCATTTGAAGCGTTTGAAATCTTGTGGATTACTTCAAATGGTCAAGAAATCTTACATGCTTCCTAGATCTGCTCCTCAAAACGCCACCGCCACCGTTGATTCTTCCGCCGCTGCTGCTCAAGTTTCTCCACCGGCTTCTAGGCCACGTGGCCGTCCACGTAAGATTCAAACTACTCAAGCCCAACCTGAGGCCCAAGTTCAGGCCCAAAATCAAAACATTGAAGTTCAACAGCTTCCTGTTAGTAATAATAATAATGTTTGGGCTGCTCTTGGGCTTGCTGATGAGCCTGTTGCTGTTCAAGCTGTTCCGCTTGAAGTGAGTAAACGACGTCCGGGACGTCCACGGAGGAGTGTGGGAGCGGTACCGGCGACGGCGGCGGTGAGTCAGGTTGGTTCTGGTCCGTCTGTTGCGACGCCGGCTCGACGGGGAAGACCGCCGGGGTCTAGGTCTGTGAGGAGGCCTGGACGTCCGCCGAAGGCTGTTCCTACTCCGGCGGTGGCTGCAGCGGCGGGTAGTGGTTTGCCGAAGAGACGACCAGGACGTCCGGCGAAGAATCAACAGTCGCAACCAACTCCGATACCGTTTGCTGCTCCTACTGCAGCATCTGAAGCTGCTCCGGTGGAGATTGCCGGTGGTGATGTGGTTTCTGGTGAAGTTACTAGATCTAGGGGACGGGGAAGACCTAGAAAGAATGCTGTTCCTGTTGTTGCGGCTCCTGTTACTGCTGGAAGAGGAAGAGGACGTGGTCGCGGTCGTGGAAGTGGTGGCGGCCGTGGTGGTGGTCGTGGCCGAGGAAGAGGACGTGGTGGATTGAATGTGCAGCAGGCTAGGCCTGGAAGAAGGCCAGTGGGTCGTCCAAGGAAGGTGATAATTTCTTTTTTTATTTATTTAATTTAGTTTTTGTTATTATTATTGAATTAAAGTGGAAGTTTGTTTAGGATGCAATTTGAATTCCTCTATTTTTTGTTGTTATTGCTATTTAAAGCATGGTTTATGCTTATGCAAGAATCAAAATTTATGGGTTTATTTTTTGATGAAAAGTTTGGTCTTTTATGGGATGCTTTAAATTCTGTACTAGATTGATTGCGTCAATAGGATTTATTACCATATCATCCTCTTTGACTTTTTGTAAATCCTTTTTTTTTCTCAATCTTGTTGGTGGATATTTTCATGGAATTGAAAATGGTAATATCAGGTTTTTGCATTGTTTTTTTTTTTGAAGATAATGTTTTTGCATTGGTTAACCAGAGAAGGAAAAAATAATGCTCACTACATTGCTATTGTTAAAGGATATATGAATAAACATTGCAGCTTTATGTACCAATTTGTTAAAGGATATATGAATAAACATTGCAGCTTTATGTACCAATTTGTTTTTTAAACAATATTTATCTACATTGTTTTATTTGTAGAATTCAAGATGAGTATTTAGTCTGAACTTTGAAGTTGATTTTTTTTAATTATATAAAAATGTGTTGTTCCTAAAATAATTTATAATGTTATTATTATGTCTGATTTAAGGTGAATGTTTTAATTTCCTTTCCTATTGCTAAGTGCTAGTTGCTAGATGTTCTACGTTTGTCTTTTAATTAATTGAATTCTCGCTTGCATTTTTATGGACTGCTTTAAGATTTCTCATGGGTGAACTATGGTTTGGAGGTGATAATAAAGTTAATTAATTACCTGAAAGTATTTTGGAGTAATATCTTTGTCAAAGCAGTGAATTTTATGTTCAAACTGCAAGTTGATTTTTTAGGATTAAATATGACAATTAGAATTTAGCATGAGTGAATTATGCAGCCTGAAAAAGGAACTATATGGATTACAGAAAAAGTATTACAATTTTTGTGTCTAAGATTTTGTATGTTTAGGATTGTTTGTCCCTTTTGAATGTTTAAAAATTTTCTGTGCCGAGATACTTAATGGAGTTGCTATTCTCGCTTTCAAAAGTTGCTCTATCATTGTTAGATGTCCTTCTTTTTTGTTTTGCCTTAGAAGTGTATGTCTATATATATATGTGTGTGTGTGTGTGTGTGTGTATGTGTATTATTTTGATTTGTGTATTTTTTTGCATTATTTTTGATAAACAAATTCAAGTTGAACACTTGCTGTGGAAAAGAGTATGTGCACTGCATATTATTCTGATTTGCATATTCTTTTGCATCATTTTTGCTGTGTGATGAACTACTTCTGATATTACAGTTTCCATAGAAAATGTAATTTGTATATTAGAAAAATATTTGCAAATTCTGCATCAAACTTTTAGTATAATTTAAAGTGTTTTTTTTTGCCAAGATTTTTAATAGTTATTTTTTTAGAGTTGATATATTTTAAATACTTCATCATTACTAGATGTCCTATACTCTTATTTCTGTCTTGCTTTCTGAATTTACAAAATAATAATGTTCCCAATATAATTCTATCATTTCTGGTGGGATAGGGTTTAGCTTCTACTAGAACAGGTTCCGCAGAAATGGAACTGTATGAATTTTAGTAAACTATACACATGCTCTATATCAAAATTCCTGTATGATTTAAATTTACTTTTTTTTTCAAGATTATTATAAACTTACTGCTCTTGTATTTAGCATATATTGTCTGAATTATCTTGTTATTTTCTTGAGTTTTCTACTTTATTTAGTATTATATTTGTGGTCCTTTTATGTAGTTAGGACACACTCATCGTCTCTTCACTACTTAATTTAGTATTATAATTTTGGTTCTTTAATGGGACTATGACACAATCATTCTCTCTTTACTTACTATATATGAAAAAACTTTTTTTATATAGAACCTATATGTTTTAATTCAATCCTGTCATTTGTTTGATTAGTGACTATTAATTATGGGAAACAAATTGCAACTGTCATGTATTGGGACTGTTATTATGTTAGGACTTGTAATTGCTCCCTAAAAAATTACAGTATTTTTTTTTTATTACACGTGTCATTTTTTTTTAAAATGGTTTCTACACATCATTGTGTTATCACACGTCAACAAATGAAGTCATAATAATCTATGAAGCACCAACACAGACACGCAAACACTGGTTTTAATTTGAAAAATACAAGTTATTGAAGTGTTAGTGTCCGACATGATAGGTGATGGACACTTGAGATGTCTTAAACTGAAAGTATTGGTGCTATAAGGTCATAATAGCAATATACTTAGCACATGAAACTGAATAATTTTATATGTAGGGATTGAAATGGTAACTTCTGTTTTGGTATTTGGTGATTTTTCTTTCTATATTTATATGGACTGTTCTTGTTTGCATATTCTATTGCTGTTGGATCCTTCTGGTGGGACAGGGAACAACATCTGCTAGTGCTCCACCAAATGCTGCTAATGAAGATCTCAAGAGGAAACTTGAACACTTTGTAAGCTGAAATAGTCTTTGGTTTAAATTGTCAGTTATTTATTATTTATTTAAATTTCAAGTTTATCACATTTCATTAACTATACATTAATTAATTTGCAGCAAGCAAAAGTGAAGGAATCTCTTGCAGTGCTTAAGCCTCATTTTAACCATGAAAGTCCAGTCACTGCAATTGCAGCAATTCAAGAGTTGGAAGTACTTGGAACCATGGACCTTAATGCACCTCTTAAGGATGAAGCGGTTTCACCGCCGCAGCAGCCACAGCCACAGCAACAGCCGCTGCCGATGCAGTTAGTGCAACAACAATATCCGCTACCACCACAGCAACAAGTGGTCTATCAACAGCAATTCTCCGAGCTTCATATGCAGCAGTATCACCAGCAGCTGCAGCAGTACCCGCAGCAGCCGGCACCACAGCAGCAGCAGCAACAGTTTCATCCTTAGGAATCAGATGCAGCTAGGAAGAATTACATGGTCTTCAATTGATTATATGGTCTTCAATTTGATTATGAGCAATTTGTACAAGTGTTTTAACAAGGTACATGAGGTGACAGATTTGTAAAGCGCGAGTAGGCAGTAGCAGATCTGATTTTTCGTTTGAGTGAAATGATGACTGTCCATTTTAGTTTGTTGTTGTTGTGCACCTGTTTTAGAATGACCCCTTGAAGTAATTTTTAGGATTTTAGAGTTCTGATGATGATTATGTTATTCATGTTATATTTATTTGACTATGACAGCTTAAGTTTAATTGCATTGTTGTCCATGCTGGTCCCTTTCTGTGTGGCTTTTGCAGCCTTGTAAGTTCTATACTATACTATCTCTCCCTTTCTGCCCTTTTGTTGTTATTCTGTGGTTCTTTTGTTTTTTTATGATTTGATACTTGGGCTATGAGAATGAGACTGTTTAGATTTAATTTTTGTTTTTCTGGTTCTCAATTTCAAACTTCATTATGGGCTGTTTTTGATTTGGAAATGCAAACCAATGAATGCCAAAGCTAGTGGTCGATGGGTTACGGTCATCTATTGTAGTTCTCACTGGATTTAGGTCCATTATTCAAAATTGCCGACATGCTTTTTCTTCTTGTTTTAAAAACTTTTATGTTGAGTTTGCTATGAGGGATGCTAATATGGCCGCTCATACCCTAAATAGTTGTATATAACAGTAATCCTCAATTATTTTTTGATGTTCCGGCATGTATTGAAGCACTTATTTCTAATGAGATGAATTAGATATTTTGAGTAAAAAAGTATAGAGAAATAAAGAATGTTTTAAAGAATGTGCAAACCAATGCAAGCGGTAGGGTTTATATAAAGAATGTTTTAAAACTAGTTGCACATTAACTTGCTTGTATTCAACCAATTGTTTATTTGTACATCTTAATAATATTTTTTTACGAAATAGCCTGCTTAGTGCATATGCACACAATAGGAGAAATGATCTTATCCTCAAAAACAAAAAGGATCTTAAGTATGCTGGCAACACAACTCTTATGAATCACCTGCACTATACCAAAACTAGTGTTGGGTCACATTGAAGTCATAATTAACTTGTGCAACCCCTTTTGATGATGTTCTAATTCAATTGCTAACATTTCTACCAAAAATATAATAACCCAATTGCTAACATTATACCAGTTTTCTCCTGATAAATAGAAGAAGAAAGTCCAATGAAATATGCAAAACCAAAACTAGCATACCGTTGGTTATAGATTTAACCAATGCCCCATACTTCGTACAACCCCTCTACGCATTGGACACCCCCCACCCTCAAATACTCCTAAAATACCTTCACGTGAAACGCGCTTTCAAACACCCCTTCGGAAGTTTTATTTCGAACCTGTTAAAAATCTTGCAAATGAGGGTGTCTGCCTGGTTCGGAACTAAACTTCCGAACTCTGTAATCCCAGAAAAAAAAAGAGGCGCACGCATTTTACTAATGATATTTTTGTCTTTTTGCATGATTTGGGGGTGTCCAGTGAGTGAGAAGGGGGTTGTAAGAAGTATGTCCCTAACCAATTGCACCCTCCTATGATTACCTCCTATGATTGAGAGCGTAGAACTTTTCCAAAAGAGGCAAGCTTGGCCTACAAATAGACAACTTATGGTTGACCATTTCTTTTGATACACCCCCTTTTACTCCATCACACCCCCAAATTTAAAAAAAATCCAAAATACTCTTACCCTTCATTCTCCCTATCACACCAAAACACCAAAGTACCAAGAGGATTTGGTGCTTTGGTATCAAGTGTATATTGATACTGCACCAATGAACAACACCATTGATGCCAAAACACTGAACCATTTTGGTACCAAGCTACCAAGTGTGTTGTTTGGTTGCCATTTTCTATTGCACTATCGGTGGAGGCACCTTTTGTGGAGTAGCAGCACGCTCTTGCTGTTTTTTGGATATCAGAGCAGCATGAGCATGAGAGTGCTTCTACCGATGGTCCTTGTGATGGTCCATCTAGATGTCCCTACCTTGGCGACCTGGATGACAGATCGGTCTTGAAGACTTATGGGGACCTGTTGCTAGAGATTTATGGGAGGGAAAGATGAGAAACAAGTATTTTGTTTATAGTATATCAATTGGTTTAATAGTTGAATTCAACTAACAATGACAACGGCGATAAACTACCGCAGCGAGCTACTGATCATCTCCCACACACATAGTAAAGATATGATGGCGTCAGTACTAGAGATTGAGGCTATAGTCTAGGCATGGCAATGTGGTGGGGCGGGGACGGGTTTAACATTCCCCATCCCCATCCTCGAATCCCATATTCATCTCCGTTCCCCTACCCAAATCCAACGGGGATGAAAAATTGATCCCCATCCCCGTACCCAACGGGTTCGGGGATCCCCGCCCTAACCCCGTCCCCGCAAGGGAATCAATTTTTTAAAATTAAAAAGTAGTTTTTACCTGTCCCAAACCCGAACCCGCCCCCAACCCAAAATTTATCCCACACCCGAACCCACCCCAAACACGAGATTTAACACAACAACATAAAACCAATGCAATACTAGTGCATATGGCCAAAATATCAATTATCCAAAATGTCAACGTATAGCAATGACGTTGCATATCAACATATAAATATCAATGTTCTAAATTAACGGGTAATCCAAGTTATCAAAACAACAACATAACCAAGTACAAATTACATAATTGTTCATTGAATTTTTAAAATTTGTAAAACAAGTAGCCACATCAATGTTGTCTTCTTTCTTTCTCTAAATGCTATTGACGTCTTCACTCTTCATAGTGAGAAGTAACACCACTAGTCAATATTTCACCTACAAAATAAAAAATACAAGTTAAATTACAATGGAAATACAATAGAAATACATTGGAAACTAATCATTCAGATTCTGAAATAGAAAGCCCTAAATTAATTCATCAGGATCATTTAACCTAGAGTTCCACTGGCCTTGAAATAATCAGAACAACATGCAATCACTCATGAGAACCACAAAATTTCTCCCAGAAATTTCATCTACAAAGAAAACCCTCTATTCCAACTTTCATAGAAACAAAAAAGAGAGGATATAGAGTGAAACCTGTTTAGCGCAAAAACCTGTTTGAGAGAGAGAGAAACGAAATAGACAGTGAAGGAGACAGAAATAGAGGTAGAGCGAGAGAGAAGAGAGAAACGAACATGAGGGAGAGAGAGAGAGAGACGTTCTTACCTTAGAAAAACGAGAGGGAGGCGCTGGGAAGAGAGTGAGGCTGAGACAGGGAGGTGCTGGGAAGAGAGTGAGACTGAGAGAGGGAGGCGCTGAAATGTGTTATGTGTATTTAGGGTTTGATCTATGAGGGTTTCTAATTTTAGATGGGTACTAATGTAATTTCATAAATCCGGGGCGGGTTCGGGGACGAGACCTATATCCCCATTACCCTTCCCGTCCCCGTATTTTGATTTCGGGGAAAACCCAAACCCAGTCAAAGCGGGGAAAACCCGTCAAATCGAGACGAGTTTGGGTCGGTCCCCGCGAGTATGAGTTTTGTTGCCATGCCTACTATAGTCCACACACCTACTATATACTACTCCCAGAGGCTACACCAATACGGGGTTGTGCCTCCATCAATTGATCGTGATACCAAATCTGAAGACATAAGACAACATGATTAGAGGTTGGAGGAAAAGTATAAATGTCTACATGAATTAGTAAAATAAATTTCAACATGTAGAATGTTTAGTTTCAAGTAATATTTCACATGTACTCTGCGACTTCTTTTGCATGTATTTAGCACTATGATATTAGAGTACTCGCTACAATTATTTTCTTTTGAGTAGCGTTCTCCCTATTTATAAAAATTAATAGAGGTGGTGTATTATATTTCTTATTAGTGGTGGGGCCATTATATAAAATTTATACTACAACTAAAAAAAATTGAAATTTGGGGGTGACTATGGCCCCTTTGGGCGCGCAAAGTATCTCCGCTACTATATGACTTTTAATAGCAACCCTAGCTGCTAGAGTTGACTTTTTTGGAACTCCTAAATATTTTGATTAATTAGACTCCAATATTTTTTTTGATGAACAATTGAACTCCAATATAAGGAAAAGAACACATACATTTCCTTTTCTACAAAAATTATTTCTATGAAAAGATATCATTTTCTACATGTCATCAAGATTGATTTTGAAAAAAATCACTTTATTTTAATGCTAAATCAAGTGTTTCCTAGAAGAGAAGGAAACGACGTCGCCTGAACCTAGAACATGTCCAAACTGCCTGAGAACCCAACGACTACCTTAACTTCTCCGGACTCTGGCGCCTCTGCTGCTCCAGTCTCCGACGACACCACTGGTAACCTGCAGCATATCAATAAAAAAAGCAAGTTAGATAATGAAGATGCTATGGTAAAGAGCACTGAAATCCAAATGGAAGAACAAGTTGAACTTAATGGAGAGCATGGCTCTCATTCAAAACCGGGAGAGACGAAAAGCTTTAAAGATGCGTTGATTAACGCAGAGAATGAGGGCATTTTTGCTGATGAGTGTTGGGGGGATTTGCTGAAACCTGACCTAGTTGAGGATAGGTGGTACACGGATCCTGAAGAAGAACTCAATAGAAGCTCTAAACCTAAGGAACCCAATCCTGCGATTCCTGTTACTGAGAATGAGATCCAAGTTTTGACTAAACCTTGGAGGAATGCCCTAATAGTGAAAGTCTTAGGGAAGAAAGTGAATTTCAAATTGTTAGAAAACAGGTTGCGAAGGTTATGGGTGAAGGAGGGTTCATTCAAGCTGACTGATTTAGCTGAGGACTTCTATATGGTCCAACTCTCAGCCATGGAGGATTACAGACATGCCCTTTTTGAAGGGCCTTGGAAAGTGGCAGACCACTACCTTATTGTTCAAAGATGGAGGCCTTTTTTCTCTCTAACAGCTTCAATCTCTCAAAAGGTAGCAGTTTGGATTCGAATCCCTAAACTACCTATTGAATTTTGTAATGAATACTTCCTAAAGAAAATAGGATCAGCACTTGGTACTATGTTGAAAGTGGATAACAGAACTACAATGCATGACAGGGGTAAGTATGCTCGAATCTGTGTTGAACTTGACTTAGATCAACCTTTGGATTCACATATTACTATTAGAGGCATGAAGCTATTTCTTGAATATGAAGGCCTACATTCTATTTATTTTAGATGTGGGAAATATGGGCACAAAAAAGAAACTTGCAGAGAGTTATTAGAAGTTGAAAGCATACCCCAGGTGGTGCATGGTGACACTGTTATCGTACCTGAAACTATGGTGCAACCTGCAAATGATGAGAATGTTGTTAAGCAACCCCAACAAAGTCCTATACCAATTGAAACAAATACCACAGAGAATACTAATGAAGAAATGGGAATAGGTCCCTGGAATATTCCTAAATATATTTCAAGAAAGAAGAAACAAAATCAGCAAGTGGTTAAGGTTAAAGAACCCGTGGTGATGAAATATAGAGAACAACCTGTTAAAGGTAAAAACAAAGTCCATGATGGACCAAAACAGGCAGCTTCAGTGCCAATGGAAATGGATAGAAATACTCCAATGGAGCAATATGAAGAAGGAAAGGTTGTTGGTACTACTCCCACAGTCACTCCTACGACAATTAAGCAGAAGGTTCGTAACCCTCTTGGTGGGAAAAACCCCAACAACCCAAAAAGAAAGGTGACAATTCAGGCGCAACTAAACATTCTCCTAACGACAAGATTACCAAACCTAACCCTTCATCTAAACCCATTCCTAATCCCATTGCTAAAGATAAGAGTATTCCTAAATCTAATGCAGTGGTGAAGGAGAATGATTCTTACACTTCTACTAGTGGTTGCTCTAAGTCAACAGAGGAGAATAAGATTGAAGAACAAGTTATGCTTGAGTACATGAGAAACATGTATAGAACTCAAGGGGAATCCCTTATGGAAAAATTCAGGAGTGAAGAATTTATTCGGAAATCTCTGGCTGTCATTGATGAGAATGATATTGCACTAGCTGAAGAATTAAAAAGAAGAGGCGTGTTGAAAATCAATCAACAGAATGGAGATGGGAATTGTACCCCTATGGAAGACATTGTTGAAATGGATTCTAAGGGTCCACAAGAACCTATTCCTATGGAGATCCCTGGGGTGGTTGAAACCCCAAATACTCAATCTCATTAATGAATATTGTGAGCTGGAACTGTAGAGGTACTGCTTCTAGAGGTTTTGCTGGTTTGATCAAGGATCTTAGAAGAGAATTCCGTACGTCTATGGTTATTTTGATGGAAACACATAATAGTAGAGATGCTGCTCAAAAGATCATTAGGAAAATTGGTCTTGATAGTCAATTTATTGAAGAAGCTCGTGGTCAATCAGGGGGAATTTGGTGTCTTTGGGACTCTGCTAATTGGAATGTTCAAATCCTCTCCTCTACATTCCAATTCATTCATATGAAGGTCAATAGACCTCATGAAATTCCTTGGTTTCTTACTGCTGTGTATGGGAGCCCCCATTATGCTCCTAGGCAGGACCTTTGGGAATCTTTGCAAGATATTCATAATAATATCAGTGGGCCTTGGGCAATAATTGGTGACTTCAACACTACTGTGACTGATTCTGATAGAAGAGGGTCTGTTCTTACTTCTCCTATGCGTCATGATCACAGATTTTTAGAGGTTATTAACCATTGTGAGCTGATCATTAGCGCTAACAATGGGAATCCCTTTTCTTGGGCTAGAGGTGATACGGCTAAGAAGTTGGATAGGCTCCTTGTGAACATTAATTGGCGCCTTAGGTTTGAGGAAGCTGAATTATTCCACTTACCTAAACTCAAATCTGATCATTCTCCTCTTTGGATCAAATTTGACAATCCTCCTCCTCCTAACCATCATCGTCGCCCTTTTAGATTTGAAGCTATTTGGCTCTCACATCCAAAGTTCAGAAATCTTATTGCTGATTATTGGAACCAAAATAATAGTAATATGAAGCTTCAATTGAAAGAAATGCAAGGTGTCCTTAGGGAGTGGAACTACAACACTTTTGGCAATATCTTTGCTAAGAAAAAAAACTTCTCAATGAGATACAGAGAATTGATCATCAGTTGGCTAGAGGTTCTAACCGAAACCTATCTGTTTCTCAACAAACGAAATGGAAAGAATATGAAGGGCTGCTTCAAATGGAGGAAATTATGTGGTACCAAAAGTCTCACGCAAAATGGATAGAATTTGGGGATCGCAACACCAAATACTTCCATGGAGTCACAACTATTAAAAGGAGGAAAAATTTCATCAAAATCTTGCAAGATGACAGAGGGGTTTGGGTGTCTGACCCTACTATTCTTGAAGAATTAGCCACTGATTACTTCAAGAATCTGTTTACCAATGATGACTCCTTATCCTCAAGGTGTCTTAATGGTCATTTCCCTAGAATTGATTCCCAGAGATTACTTGACATTGCTAGGCCTGTGACTAATGAAGAAATCCACCAAACTGTCAAGAACATTGGTGCCTTTAAGGCTCCGGGGCCTGATGGGTTTCAAGCCATATTCTTCCACTCTCAATGGGATATTGTTGGGAACAATTTTTGTCAAATGGTGAAAAGTATGATGGAGGAGCCATGGAGAATCAAAGATATTAATGACACCTTCCTAGCTTTGATTCCTAAAGTTGATGATGTGACTTGTATGAAACAATTCCGGCCAATTGGCCTTTGCAATCTTTCATATAAGACAATTAATAAGATCCTGGCTCAGAGAATTCGTGGAATTCTGCCTGACATAGTTGGTCCTGCCCAAGTGTCCTTTGTTCCTAGACGCCAGAGTAGAGATAATGTGATAGTGGCCCAAGAGATTGTACATTCTACGAGGCAGAAGACGGGGAAAAAAGGATGGATGGCTATTAAAATTGATTTGGAAAAGGCTTATGACCGTTTAAGCTGGTATTTCATCAAAGAAACACTTGAAGATATTGGGCTTCCTATGGCAACCATTCCAATTATATGGCATTGCATATCTACGGTTAGCATGCAAGTTGTATGGAATGGGGAAGCTTTGGACCATTTTGAACCTCAGAGAGGCATTAGGCAAGGTGACCCGATATCACCCTACCTATTTGTTTTGTGTATAGAATGGCTATTTCACCTTATTGATCATGCAGTGGGAAATAGCACCTTGAAACCTATTGAGATAAGTCCTAGATGCCCTAAAATTTCGCATCTAGCCTTTGCTGATGATCTTATTCTATTCTCTGAAGCAAACGCAGAGCAAGCTAGACTTATCTCCAGCATCCTAAACACCTTCTGTACTAGTTCGGGGCAGAAAGTTAGCATGGACAAGACTAGAGTCTATTTCTCTAAAAATGTTGCTAGGCAATCCCGTAATCTTATCTTTGAAGAGATGGGATTTTGGATGACTGATGACCTTGGGAAATACTTGGGGATTCCTATCTTCCACCAAAGAGTGGGATTGAATACTTTAAATTTTATCATTGAGAAAGTGAGTCAGAGATGTTGTGCCAAGGGCAAACATTCCTTGTTTTGAATGATAACAAATTACAAGTTACTGATAATTTACTTGAGGTAAAGCGCAGGAAAAATATAAGAGCGCAGGGTGTTGAACAAGAGAGCTTCGGAAGCTGACTCAAAGTTGTAGAAGCTCGGACGAAAAGCTGCTCAAGCATTGAAGACTTATATCACGAAAAGCTGCTCAAGCATTGAAGACTTATATCGCTTTGCGTAGGACTCATGTAAGATCGTATTACCCAAGTCTTATAACATTCGTAGTTGAGAGATGATGATTAAAAATAAAATTGTTTTAAAATTGTTTTAACAATAAGATAAAATTGTTTTAAAATTGTTATAAAAATAAAATTGTTTTAAAGGAGGAGCGCTATATAAGATAAAATTGTTTTAACAATAAGATAAAATTGTTTTAAAATTGTTATAAAAATAAAATTGTTTTAAAGGAGGAGCGCTCCCTTGCCTGTATCTTGCTGAGGAAGAATCGCTTCCTTGCCTATTTTTGGAAAACAACTTTCAACGGTCATATTTTCTTAAGTGATATAAATAGAAAAGCAAGGGTTTTCACGACAGATATAGAGAGAGAAAACGAAAAACATTTCACAGAGCCGCAAAACTTGAAACAACGTGAAACCAAAACTTGAGAACGATCCCTTTCAATATCTGATCATCTTCTTCGGTTCTCAATCAAATTTCTAGGGTTTTCATCATCATATCATCTCTCTCAACTCTTATGGTTATTTTGCTTGATTAATCGATCATAGTTTCAATTGTATTCATCTTATCACTTGGCGTTTGGTATTGTTGTGAAATCCTGGGAAAGTGTTTCTTGGGTGGTTCGATCGGGGAGATTGGATCGTAGAAATCCTAAGCGGGGAGCTCGGGTTCTCAATTGGGGAAATTGAGAGGTTTTGTTGTTGCTGTAAAGTGGCGTGAGTTGTAAGACTTTGAAGAAGCATCTTCACCATTATAGTGTTATTTTCCCAAAGTCCAAAGGTTGGAAAGCCGGAGGCCGAGGAGTAGGATTTCAATCCGAACCTCGAAAAATCGCGGTGTTCTTCTTTCCCTTATCTCTTTACTTATTTATGCCCCATTATTCTTGTTCTTGTTATTATTGTTTGGTTTTCTATTATAGCGTTAACTGTTGAATTGTTATTATAACTATCGAAATTGAAATTACTGTTGAATTGTTATTACAACTATTGAAATTGATATTTTTGTTAGTTGTTTTGATTTGCACTATTAGTATACTCATTGTTACTGTGTTGCAATCTCTATATTACAGTTAAGTGGATTTTGTGTTACTGTAAAATTCATCATTGTTGCTATATCTCTATAATAGCTTGCGCAAATTGCTAGCATATAAACCTTTTCCGCATTTGTTTTTTAAACTAGCATTAAACAACTTTGAAAACACAAAAAAGAATGATTTTTAGCCTATAACCTTATTCACCCCCCCCTCTAAGGTTATCGTTTAGTCCAACAATTGGTATCAAAGCAGGTAACTGCATATAGAGCTTAACATCTCGCATTTTTCTGATCATGGGGTCTTTTATTAAAGAGGGGATGTCTTTTAATAGGCCACCTTTGTTTGATGGAACTAATTACGACTACTGGAGTAGTCGAATGAAATGTCATGTGCAGGCTATAGATTTCACGTTGTGGAGAATCATTATAGATGGACCGCTCACACCGATGAAGATCAAAATTACAAAACCAGGTGATACTGCTGCTGGTGATTCTACAAAAACTCAAGCAACTGGTAAAGCTGAAGAAGTACCTGTTGAGGACATCTATACTATTGACTTGAGCGAGTTAAGAAAGTCCGAACTTGACAAGATCTCTCTGAATGCCAAAGCTATGAATATTCTACATCTAGCACTTTGTGAAGAAGAGTATGGAAGGGTAAAAGGTTGTCAGACTGCAAAAGAAATCTGGGATTGTCTAGAAGCAACTCATGTAGGTACAAGTCAAGTGAAAGACACCAAAATCAGAGTTCTCACTTCTGAGTATGAAGCTTTCAAGATGAAGGAAGGTGAAACTGTCGCTGCTATGCATCAAAGGTTGAATTTGATTGTAAACAACTTGAGAGCACTTGGGAAAAAGTATTCTACAAAGGACTTGAATGGGAAGATACTTGCTTCGTTAACTGGTGAATTTTTTCCTAAGACTTGTGCTATCACTGAAGCCAAGGATATTGGTACTTTGCCTACCGAAGACTTGATTGGGTCACTACTAGCTTTTGAGGTGGTTTTGGGTGCTAAGAAAACTCAAGAAAAAGAAGCGGTAAAAGAAAAGAGGTCTCTTGCTCTTGCAGCTGCGAAAAATTCTAAAACGGGAAAGAAAGTGGTTGAATCTGATGAAGAATCTGATGAAGAAGACATGGTTATGCTTGCCAAAAAATTCAAAAAATTCATGAGGTTCAACAAGTTAAGGAAAGGTGATTTTTCTAAGAAGTCCGGGTATTACAAAGGAGACAGTCAAGAGAAAGGAGACGACCAACCAAGATGCTTTGAATGCAACAAACCGGGTCACCTTAAAGTAAATTGTCCAAAGCTAAAGAACAAATACCCAAAGAAGAAAGCAATGAAGGCTACATGGGATGACACCGAAACTGAAGGTGAAACGGAAGATGAAGAGGAAGTTGCAAATGTCGTTGGTCTTACAGCAGATTATTCTCCGAATGATACATGGGACAATCTAAGCAGTGACAGTGAAATAGATGAAGAAGTGACTGCTTCAAAGCTTGCTTGTCTCATGGCCAGTGACGCAACTAAGGTAACAAATTCTAACCATTCTTTTTCAAATTTCGATGATTCTTGTGATGATGAAAGCAGTTGTCAAGATTTGAATGAAGCTTTTGAAGCTCTTTATTATAAACATGAAAATCTTTTGATAAAATCTAAGAATCTGAAAAAGAGCAACAAAAGCATGACTACTCAAATCAAGACTCTTGAGAATGAAGTAGCTAAGTTGAAAAATGAGCTACAAAATGCTAAACCTTTCAACCTTGAATTTCTTGAGCTTAAACAAATTTTTGAAAAAATTAAGGCTGAAAATGAAAATTTAAAAGAGTCTTTAAAAAGGTTTGAGGTTGGTGAAAATACCTTAACCAAGTTACTACACTCTCAACATGAATATGCTGATAGAAGAGGTATTGGTTATAAAGGTAATTCCAGCCTCTCTAATTTAAAGAAAAAGGATTTGGTATTTGTAGCTGCTTCTTCAAGTAATAAAACACCTACCTCTTTCTCTTGCACTTATTGTCAAAAAGGAAATCATAATTCTCTTAGATGCCCTATTCGTAGATTATGTGAGCTTGGTACTCTTATACCTGCTTGCAAGAAACCAAGGTGGATTGTGAAAACAAACCCCCTGAGAACTAACCCCCATGGACCCAACAAAGTTTGGGTACCTCGTACTAGCTTTTGATGTTATTTTCGCAGGTATGTCAGTCATCCAAAAAGAAAAATGTGTGGATGGTTGACAGTGGATGTTCAAGGCATATGACTGGTGATGCTTCACTCTTCTTGAAATTGAGTAACAAAGCTAGTGGATCTGTGAAGTTTGCCAACAATGAAACTGCTCGAGTTATAGGTAAAGGTTGTGTGGGTAAGGAAAACACAATCAAAATTAAAAATGCTTTACTGGTTGATGGTGTGAAATTTAATTTATTGAGCGTAAGTCAACTATGTGATAATGACTTTGATGTGTATTTCTCAAAAAATAAATGTGTTATTGTTCATGAAGCTTCAAATTTTCACATTGTCGGTTTTCGTGAAAACAATGTTTATTATGTTGATTTTGACACTGTTAGTGATGATATTGTATGCATGCCTTCTCTACTTGATGATGTGAATTTGTGGCATAGACGCTTAGGACATGCGAGTATGGAACTTCTATCTAAATTATGTGCAAATGAACATGTTAGAGGCTTACCCAAGCTTAAATATGAAAAAGGACAGTTATGTGATGCATGTCAATTGGGTAAGATGCATAAAACTTCTTTCAAATCTAAACCAGTTATTTCTACCAAAAATGTGCTTGAATTGTTACATCTTGATTTATTTGGAGAAATTGATGTTGTAAGTCTAGGAGGAGCCAAATATGTTTTTGTAATTGTTGATGATTATTCTAGATACACTTGGGCTATTTTACTTGCTAAAAAAGGTGATGCTTTTAACGAGTTTGCTAAGTTGTGCAGAAAATTACAGAATGAGAAAAACTTAGCTATCAAGGAGATTAGAAGTGATCATGGAGGAGAGTTCGAAAACTCTTCATTCAAAACTTGGTGTGAAAAGTATGGAATTCATCACAACTTTTCAGCCCCAAGGACTCCTCAACAAAACGGCGTGGTGGAAAGGAAAAATAGGACCATACAAGAGATGTGTAGAACAATGCTAAATGAGCATAACCTTCCTAAGTACTTTTGGGGACACGCTGTTGATACAGCTTGCCACGTGCTAAATCGGGTGTATCTAAGGCCATCGCTTAACAAGACGCCATATGAGCTGTGGAATGGTAGAGCTCCAAACATTTCATACTTCAAAGTTTTTGGAAGTAAGTGCTATATTTTAAATACAAAGGATAAATTGGGTAAATTTGATGCTAAATCAACTGAAGGTATTTTTATGGGTTATTCAAGTCATAGTAGAGCATATATTGTTTATAATAAAATTGATAAATGCATGCAAGAGTCAATACATGTTTCTTTTGATGAGACTAACCCTCTTGCAAAGAAAGTTGATGATGAGGATGAGTTTGTTGAAGTGATCAAAAGCAGAATGCCTGAACCAAATAATGAAAGTGACAAAGAAAAGGAGGTGCAAGCAGAACCTCAAGAAATAGTTGAAATGGAACGAGAGCCCCAAGACACTGATGATCATCTCCATGGAAGAACACATGATGATGTGCCCAAGACATGGAAATCAGTTCGAGATCATCCCATGGAGCAAATTATTGGTAGTCCATCAAAGGGGGTAACAACTCGTTCTTCTCTTAATCTTTTATGCTTTCATAGTGCTTTTGTCTCTCAAATAGTTCCTAGTAACATAAAAGAGGCTCTAGGTGATCCAGAATGGGTTGTGTCAATGCAAAAAGAACTTGAACAATTTAAACGAAACAAAGTTTGGCATTTAGTTGAAAAACCTGTTGATAGAACTATCATAGGGACTAAATGGGTTTTTCGCAACAAACTTGATGAAAATGGTATTATTTTATTAAACAAAAGTCGTTTAGTTGTTCAAGGTTATAATCAAATTGAAGGGGTGGATTTTGAAGAAACTTTTGCTCCAGTGGCCAGGTTGGAATCCATTCGTATAATACTAGCCTTTGCTAGTCACATGGATTTCAAGCTACACCAAATGGATGTCAAAAGTGCCTTCCTCAATGGATTTTTAGAAGAGGAAGTATATGTAAAACAACCCCCTGGTTTTGAAGATTTTGAAAATCCAAATTATGTTTTTAAACTTGACAAAGCCCTTTATGGATTAAAACAAGCCCCTAGAGCTTGGTATGAGAGACTAAGCAAACATTTAATTGCAAACGGTTTCAAAAAGGGTAAGATTGATTCTACCTTATTCCTTAAAACCAAAGGCAAACATCTTATTGTAGTTCAAATTTATGTCGATGATATTATTTTTGGGTCTACTAATGATGATTTGTGCAAGGAGTTTTCTGACATGATGACTAGTGAATTTGAAATGAGCATGATGGGGGAGTTGAACTTCTTTTTGGGACTTCAAGTGAAACAAATGAAAGATGGAATATTCATCAGTCAAACTAAGTTCTCAAAGGAGTTACTAAAGAAATTTGGCATGAGTGATGCAAAGGTGATTGGTACTCCAATGGCGACTGCAACAAAATTGGACAAGGATGAACAAGGTAAACCAGTTAATGAAACTATGTATCGAGGTATGATCGGTAGTCTCTTATATTTAACTGCATCTCGACCCGATATTATGTTTGCTGTGTGCTTGTGTGCTCGATTTCAAGCATGTCCAAAAGAATCACATTTAAAAGCTGTAAAACGGATTCTTAGATATGTTAAGGGAACCACAGACTTCGGATTGTGGTACCCGAAATCGAGTCACTTTGATTTGGTCGGTTTTTCTGATGCTGATTTTGCTGGTTGTACCTTAGATAGAAAAAGTACTAGTGGAACCTGCCATTTTCTAGGCCCTTGTTTGACTTCCTGGTCTAGTAAGAAACAGAACAGTGTTGCTTTGTCCACCGCTGAAGCCGAATACGTGGCGGTTGGAAATTGCGTCGCACAAGTTTTGTGGATGAAACAGACTTTGGAAGATTTTGGTTTGTTATATGAAAATGTGCCTGTCTTATGTGATAACACTAGTGCTATCAATATTGCAAAGAATCCCATCCAACACTCTAGAACTAAGCACATAGAAATAAGACATCATTTTATTAGAGATCATGTTTCTAGGGGGAGCATAGAATTAAAATTTGTAGGCACCAATGACCAACTAGCTGACATATTCACGAAACCTCTAGCCGAAGCTCAATTTTGTAAAATCCGGAGAGAGCTAGGTATGCTTGATTTTTCCAGTTTGTGATTACGCGATTATGTGCTATGTGATTCCCTCCTTTTTGATGAAAACAAAGGGGGAGAAATAACTGCTATATAATTGTTTTCTGCTATGTATGTTTATTTTTATAATTTTTTTTTGCTTACGCTTAGGAGGAGCATATGCTAATGTTTCTTGTTTATCGCCTCCCTATGCTAAGGTAATTTGTTATCATCAAAAAGGGGGAGTTTGTTGTGCCAAGGGCAAACATTCCTTGTTTTGAATGATAACAAATTACAAGTTACTGATAATTTACTTGAGGTAAAGCGCAGGAAAAATATAAGAGCGCAGGGTGTTGAACAAGAGAGCTTCGGAAGCTGACTCAAAGTTGTAGAAGCTCGGACGAAAAGCTGCTCAAGCATTGAAGACTTATATCACGAAAAGCTGCTCAAGCATTGAAGACTTATATCGCTTTGCGTAGGACTCATGTAAGATCGTATTACCCAAGTCTTATAACATTCGTAGTTGAGAGATGATGATTAAAAATAAAATTGTTTTAAAATTGTTTTAACAATAAGATAAAATTGTTTTAAAATTGTTATAAAAATAAAATTGTTTTAAAGGAGGAGCGCTATATAAGATAAAATTGTTTTAACAATAAGATAAAATTGTTTTAAAATTGTTATAAAAATAAAATTGTTTTAAAGGAGGAGCGCTCCCTTGCCTGTATCTTGCTGAGGAAGAATCGCTTCCTTGCCTATTTTTGGAAAACAACTTTCAACGGTCATATTTTCTTAAGTGATATAAATAGAAAAGCAAGGGTTTTCACGACAGATATAGAGAGAGAAAACGAAAAACATTTCACAGAGCCGCAAAACTTGAAACAACGTGAAACCAAAACTTGAGAACGATCCCTTTCAATATCTGATCATCTTCTTCGGTTCTCAATCAAATTTCTAGGGTTTTCATCATCATATCATCTCTCTCAACTCTTATGGTTATTTTGCTTGATTAATCGATCATAGTTTCAATTGTATTCATCTTATCACTTGGCGTTTGGTATTGTTGTGAAATCCTGGGAAAGTGTTTCTTGGGTGGTTCGATCGGGGAGATTGGATCGTAGAAATCCTAAGCGGGGAGCTCGGGTTCTCAATTGGGGAAATTGAGAGGTTTTGTTGTTGCTGTAAAGTGGCGTGAGTTGTAAGACTTTGAAGAAGCATCTTCACCATTATAGTGTTATTTTCCCAAAGTCCAAAGGTTGGAAAGCCGGAGGCCGAGGAGTAGGATTTCAATCCGAACCTCGAAAAATCGCGGTGTTCTTCTTTCCCTTATCTCTTTACTTATTTATGCCCCATTATTCTTGTTCTTGTTATTATTGTTTGGTTTTCTATTATAGCGTTAACTGTTGAATTGTTATTATAACTATCGAAATTGAAATTACTGTTGAATTGTTATTACAACTATTGAAATTGATATTTTTGTTAGTTGTTTTGATTTGCACTATTAGTATACTCATTGTTACTGTGTTGCAATCTCTATATTACAGTTAAGTGGATTTTGTGTTACTGTAAAATTCATCATTGTTGCTATATCTCTATAATAGCTTGCGCAAATTGCTAGCATATAAACCTTTTCCGCATTTGTTTTTTAAACTAGCATTAAACAACTTTGAAAACACAAAAAAGAATGATTTTTAGCCTATAACCTTATTCACCCCCCCCCTCTAAGGTTATCGTTTAGTCCAACAAGAGACTGAGTAGTTGGAAAGTGAAGACTCTCTCATTTGCTGGAAGAGTTACTCTGGCCAAATCAGTGATTCAGGAAATTCCAACATACACAATGCAATCTACTCTCTTGCCTAAAGGGATTTGTGATAAGATTGATCAAATGTGTAGGGGATTCATATGGGGAGACGACCAGGAAACCAAACATATGCATTTAGTCAATTGGAATCAAATTTGTCACAAGAAGAAAGATGGAGGTCTGGGTCTGAGAGATTCCAGATTAGCTAACAAGTCTTTTATGTTGAAGATTGATTGGGATTTCTGCACCAACTTGGAGTCTCTTTGGGTTCAGTTGTTAAGAGGTAAATACATATGCGGATCTGACGGTTTTCCTAGAATCAAAATTACTAGCAATGGTTCTAATATTTGGCATGGTATTTGCCAAATCTGGGAGTCCTTTCGTACCTTACTCTCCTGGGATCTAGGAAATGGGGAGGATATAAGATTTTGGAGTGATCATTGGATTCCTAATCTGAATACTAATTTGTCCAATTCAATCAATTCAATTGATCAAATTGATATTACTGAGAAAGTCAGTAATTTTGTGGATAACAATGGTGCTTGGAACATTGATAAAATGCAACAACATTTGACCTCAGATCTGATCCAAAAGGTTTTGAGATTACCTGAGCCTTTGGTGGTGAGAGATCCTGACTCCTTTCGTTGGAATGCTACTTCTGATGGTGTTTTTTCAACTAGATCTGCGTAAAGTGTGCTCCTAGGGAACCAACCTCACAGAGACAACAAGCTTTTTCAGGCTATTTGGAATTGGAAAGGTCCCGAAAGAATTAAACATTTATTGTGGAAATTAGCTCATAGTTCTGTGCTGACCAACAAGGAGCGCCATAGAATACATATCTCTATGGATGTGGCGTGCCCTTTCTGTGTGGATAATGAAGAATCTTTGATGCATTTGTTTAAAGACTGTAATAGAGCTTCGCGTATTTGGTTCTCTAATCCTTCTGCTGCCAATTACGAATTTTGGAATAAAAACAATTGGACTCAATGGTTATACAACAATCTCAGATCTACTCGAAGAGGAAGAGGAATTGATGTGGGTAATTTACAGTTTGGAGTTACCTTATACTGGTTGTGGCGAGCGAGGAATGAATTGGTTTTCTCCAGGAAGGTCTTTACAACTCAAGAGCTCCAATTGAAGATCGGTTATAGTGTCAAAGGGATCAAGAATGCCTTGCAATTGAACTCCATGATTGGCCAGAACAACAACAATAAGATTCTGGGAATCGATAGTGTAATTGATGTTCCTGATGGTTTTGTTATGTTGCACCGTGATGGATTTGTTGCTGATGCAGGGCGTCGTTGTGGCTGCGGAGGCATTTTCAGGAACGAGAAGAGTGAATTTCTGCTGGGATTTGTGAAAGGTTTGGTTTCTTGCTCCGTGATTAACTGTGAATTGGAAGGGATTTGTCATGGAATCAAAGTTGGGTTGGAGAGAGGTTATCGGAATCTAATTGTTTGCTCTGACTCCATGGAGGCTCTGCTGATGATCAATTCTGCTATCAATGTTAACTCTCATTCTGTGGTCAAGTTGGTTTGGGATATGGTTGGAGAGTTAAGCGGTATTAAGTGGTTTCACGTGCCAAGAGATTTCAATATGGCTGCTGATTATTTAGCTTCTTTCAATATGATACCTAATTTATGTAATATTTATGATGTTGCCCCTCCCCATCTAATCACTCTTCTAGACAGAGAGATGGCTGAGGGTCTTTGCCCAGTTATGGCCTAGTTGTTTGCTTGTTGGGCTTTTGCCCTGTTTTATCACCAAAAAAAAAATCAAGATTGATTTTGAGCCTCATATGTTTGAATAAATAATTATTTTAATCATATGAAAGACAAAAAAGACATACATACTTAACTTTCATGTATATAGGTGTTATCCATATTAGTAACTTTTTTCATCAAATACTGATTTTTTTTTTTGGATAATAAGCATTGTCCCAAACAAAAAGCTGTCATACCCTAATTTTGTCCGCCTAGGTTTAAAACTTTAATTTTCCACAAAAATAAATAAATTGAGAAGTGTGGCGTTATTTTGAAGAGTGTGAAGAACATTGTGCATGCATTTTTGAGTTTTTAGGGCAAAAGGGTATTTTGGTCATTTTCTAAAAACAAGATATTTTCTCATCAAAAATCATTGTGCAATTTTAGAGAAATTTATTTGAAGCAAAACATTTTGGTCATGTATATATGCATGCGCATGCATGCATGCATTATGCACAAAAAATTCAAAAAGGCATCAAAAAGGAATGTTCTACAAAAAAGTTTCAAGATGTGATTTTTATGATATTTTTGGTCATGGTGATCTCATAAAATGGCATATTCTTCAAGATACTTGGTATGTGGCTCAAAATGGTTAGATTTATGTACAATTATCTTGAAAGGAATAATCAAAATTGAGAGGATAATTGGAGGGTTCATGGATAGTACAATGGTACAATTGCCAACTTGCAAAACTTGGTGACCAAGGCCACACCCTACCCCAATGTTGCGCCATTCCCTCCCCATTTCCTCTCCAATTTTTCATTTTGTCCCTCATCATGTGTGTTTCAATCCTCACCCTCCATTCAAATTTTAAATGCAATCCTAGAGTGAGATGAGATGCACAATGACCTAAATACCCTTAAACCTAGTTGCTCTCTATATATACCTTAGAAACCTCATCTCACACACACCCTTTTTTTTGGCCTCACAATTCCTTCACAAAACCCTAGCACACAAACCTCTCCTCTCCTCTCCTCCTTTTATGTGAATTTCCAGATCATGGACATCACTTCATCATATAGCTGCCTGTTGGGGAGACCGTGGATTCACATGGCGGGAGCTATTCCCTCTTCCCTACACCAGAGGGTCAAGTTTGTGGTAGATGACAAGATTGTTGTGTTTGGTGAAGAAGAAATGTTAGTCAACAAGCCATCTCCATTTCGTTATGTGGAAGCCGCTGAGGAATCTCTGGAGACCTCCTTTCAGTCCCTTGAAATTGCTAATGCTGTATTCGGAGGGAGCAAGCTTCCGTCACCAGGGTCAAAATTGTCAAGGAACGAGGAAATGGTCGCCAAGATCATGATAGAACAAGGATACAAGGTGGGATGTGGTTTAGGCAAGACTGGTCAGGGGATTCTTGCGCTATTCAACTGAAGGAAAATCGAGACCGTTGTGGGTTGGGGTACCATCCTAATCAAGCCGAGAGAAAGGGGATGGCAGTGGAAAGAAAGAGCAGGTGGTTGGCCAAACTGAGAGGCCATGATCCTTGGTCAAAAAAGATCCCTATCTGTGATATTCGCCAGAGCTTTAAGAGTGCAGGGTTGCTGGACCCTAATCAAATCGCTGCCATTGGGGATGGTCCTGGAGCTGAAAAAGGTGATACCAGCCTAGTCCGCCGTTGCTTTGCCGGTGAAAAGTTGAAGAATTGGGAGGCTGCTGACTTTCCCGTGGCTTTTAATTCAAAGTAATAATTTGTAATGCACCCCTGTGGCTCTGCCCAAGGCCATAGGATAAGTTGTTAGGGGCACACATGTTTTTATCTTCATTGTTATCATCATCAATAAAAACGTCGTTTTTGAAATTCATCAATAAAATCATTTCTCTTAATTTCATGTGTCTTCTCCGCTTTATTTTATTTTGCCTGTTTGTTTCGCCTTTCATTCTGCTTTTTTTTGCCTCTGCAAATGCAGATCAACAATAATTATCTCTGAAAATAACAATGCCGATGATCCATATTTTGACTTTGATCATCCAATTAATCAAACTGAGGGAGATGTTGAGAACAACTGGAAAGCTCCTCCAGAACTAATGAGATTAATGGAACAGGAAGAAAGGGTCATTCAGCCTCACAGAGAATCATCTGAGGTAATCAACTTGGGTACAGATAAGAACAAGAAAGAGGTTAAAGTCGGTACCGCAATGAACGACAGTGATCGTATGAAGTTAATTCAGCTCCTGCGCGATTCCGTTGACATTTTTGCATGGTCGTATCAAGATATGCCTGGGTTGGATACCGATATTGTTGTGCACAAGTTGCCAGTAAAGCCAGAATGCCCGCCTGTAAAGCAAAGACTGAGAAGAATGAAGCCAGAGATGTCGTTGAAAATCCGGGATGAGGTAAAGAAGCAGTTTGATGCCGGGTTTCTAGCGGTTGCCAAGTATCCTCAATGGGTTGCCAATATCGTCCCGGTTCCGAAGAAGGACGGGAAAGTCAGGATGTGTGTCGATTACAGGGATCTGAACAGAGGAACCCCCTACCCTAATTTCCCCTACCTCACATTGATATTCTGGTGGACAGTACAGCCCAACACTCTTTATTCTCCTTCATGGACGGATACTCAGGATACAATCAGATAAAGATGGCTCCGGAAGATATGGAGAAAACAACCTTCATAACTCTCTGGGGAACCTTTTGCTATAAGGTGATGCCTTTCGGACTCAAAAACGCCGGTGCGACGTATCAGAGGGCCATGGTGACATTGTTCCACGACATGATGCACAAGGAAATCGAGGTGTATGTGGATGATATGATTGCTAAATCCAAGACTGATGAAGAGCATATTGTGAATCTGCAAAAACTCTTTGAACGTCTAAGGAAGTTCAAACTCAGATTAAACCCAGCTAAATGCACCTTCGGTGTAAGATCCGGAAAGCTACTGGGGTTCATCGTCAATCAGAAAGGGATAGAAGTTGATCCAGATAAAGTCAAAGCAATCCTCGAAATGCCAGTACCAAAGACTGAAAGGGAGGTCCGTGGTTTTCTTGGGAGACTGAACTACATCTCAAGGTTCATATCCCAACCGACAGCCACTTGCGAGCCTCTCTTTAAGCTGTTGTGCAAGAACCAAGAATCCAAATGGAACGATGATTGTCGGAGAGCCTTCGAGAGAATTAAAGAGTATCTTCAGAATCCACCAATTCTGATGCCACCGGTGTCCGGAAGACCGCTGATCTTGTACCTAACCGTGTTAGACAATTCGATGGGTTGTGTGCTGGGGCAGCATGATGAGTCAGGCAAAAAGGAACATGCTATTTATTACCTGAGCAAGAAATTTACTGACTGCGAGACAAGATACACAATGCTGGAGAAGACTTCTTGTGCTTTGGCTTGGGCTGCTCATCGTTTAAGGCAGTACATGCTGAGCCATACAACTTGGTTGGTGTCTAAAATGGATCTGATCAAGTACATTTTTGAGAAACCAGCTCTCGCAGGACGGATTGCCCGTTGGCAGATGTTATTGTCAGAATATGATATCCTGTACGTCACGCAGAAGGCAGTCAAGGGCAGCGCACTTGCTGAGTACTTAGCTTGCCAGCCTATCCCAGAATACCAGTCGATCCAGTATGATTTTCCCGATGAAGACATCATGGCACTATTCGACGAGGGGAAGTCCCAAGAAGATGAAAGATGGAGGATGATATTTGATGGTGCATCCAACATGTGGGGGCATGGGGCCGGAGCTGTGTTAATCTCTCCAGACAATCGCTTCATTCCGGTCACTGCAAGACTGAGCTTTTATGTTACAAATAACATTGCGGAATATGAAGCATGCATCCTGGGTATTCAGGAAGCCCTTGAATGGAAGGTCAAAAGGCTTGATGTGTATGGTGATTCAGCCTTGGTTATTCATCAGGTGCGAGGTGATTGGGAGACCAGAGATCCCAAATTGATTCCCTATTGTGATTATGTTCAAGAATTGATGGAGTCCTTTGAGGAAGTCACTTTCCAGCATATCCCTCGAAGCGAAAACCAGTTGGCCGATGCTTTGGCAACCTTGTCGTCAATGTTCAACATCAGCTGTGACAAGAGTTTAGCTCACCTCAGAATCCAGCATAGGGATCTGCCAGCACATCATTACTGCACTGCAATAGATGAAGAGCTTGATGACAAGCCGTGGTACCATGATATCAAGCAGTACATCACCACCAGGGAATACCCTCCTGGGGCATCAGAAAATGACAAGAGAACGCTCAGAAGGCTGTCGAGGAATTTCTTCCTGAATGGTGAAGTTCTCTACAAGAGAAATTATGACATGGTTCTCCTAAGGTGTGTTGCAAAAGAGGAGGCCGAAAAGATTATTAAAGAGGTCCATGAAGGCTCATTCGGGGTTCATTCCAGTGGACACACCATGGCCAGAAAAATCTTAAGAGCCGGCTATTATTGGCTGCAAATGGAATCTGACTGCTACAGCTTTGTAAGAAAGTGTCACAAATGCCAAATCTATGCCGATTATATCCATGTACCACCTGCTTCACTAAACGTTCTGACTGTTTCTTGTCCATTCTCAATGTGGGGGATGGATGTCATCGGTCCTATCGAGCCAAAAGCATCAAACGGGCATCGCTTCATCCTTGTCGCCATTGACTATTTCACCAAGTGGGTTGAAGCTGCCTCATACTCAAGCATCACTAGCTCTGTGGTTGCAAAGTTTGTAAAGAAAGATTTGGTTTGTCGTTACAGCCTTCCAAACAGGATCATCACCGATAACGGCAACAACCTGAACAGCAAGATGATGAAAGACCTGTGCACAGAATTCAAAATCCAGCATCATAATTCTTCCCCCTATCGACCCAAGATGAATGGGGCAGTCGAAGCGGCCAACAAGAATATCAAGAGAATAGTTCAAAAGATGGTGGTAACCTACAAAGATTGGCATGAGTTGCTTCCTTTTGCTTTGCACGGATACCGCACTTCAGTGCGTACCTCAACTGGGGCAACCCCTTTTTCTCTAGTATATGGGTCAGAGGCAGTCCT
The DNA here is from genome assembly GCA_963573325.1 of Astragalus glycyphyllos. Lineage (NCBI taxonomy): Eukaryota > Viridiplantae > Streptophyta > Magnoliopsida > Fabales > Fabaceae > Astragalus > Astragalus glycyphyllos. Next base: position 3,234,926 of record OY754313.1, on the reverse strand, counting down.
CCCTATTGAGGTTGAAATACCCTCCCTGCGGGTATTGATGGAAACCAAGTTGGAAGAAGCTGAATGGGTACAAGCTCGTCTGGATCAGTTAAATCTCATTGAGGAAAAAAGAATTACAGCTTTGTGTCATGGACAGCTGTATCAACAGAGGATGAGGACGGCCTTCGACAAGAAAGTTCGCCCTCGAGAGTTCAACGAGGGAGATCTTGTGCTCAAAAAGATATTGCCCATTCAGAGCGATCCCCGAGGAAAATGGACTCCCACTTATGATGGACCTTATGTGGTCAAGAAAGCCTTCTCTGGAGGAGCACTAATACTCACCAACATGGACGGTGAAGAACTCAGAAACCCAGTCAATTCAGATTCGGTGAAGAAGTATTATGCCTGAAAGAAATAGACGAAAAAAGAGAAAGATAAGCCAAGTAAGAATTAGCTCGCTAGGTTGAAAACCTGAAAGGGCGGCCTAGGCAAAATCAGAGCGACCCGGTGGATTGAAAACCCGCAAAGGGAGATCCAGGCAAAAATTAGGGTCAGAAAACTTGGGCATGAAAATAAACAAGGGCATACAGCACTCCTGAAGGTTTGGATAGAGGGGTGATCAAGGTCAAGGACATAAATGTTTGGCATTGTTCCACAGAGACGGATATTTAGAAACTAGCTTTTCTCTCTTTTTCGTGTCTTTTTGCAGTTTAAATTTTCAAATGTATTGAACAGTCGGCGTAACTTTCTGTACGACCGGTTTCCACATTCAATAAAGTTCAATTTTTCTCATATCTGTTTGCTTTTCTATTTTCTGCTTTTTCAGCTCAAAATAAACGTTTTATGATGATGGTAATACTGAATTGTAAAACATGTGCATAAATCCTAGAGCATTGCAATCATTGCGAAATCCCCAAAAGTCACGGGAAGGAAGTGATTTCTCAAAAACAAATTAATGTTGCAAGGAAAATAATTGCGCCCATCAATCACTTCAGATGGCAAATCATAAAGCAAACCTGCACCCGGCCCGTGCGCCGCGGCAACTCTAATAAGTTCCCCAGTCTTGTGCCATGAGTGTCACGGGTCGGTCGAACCAGCAAAGAGAAAATAAGTCAAAAAAAAAAACGATCAGAAAAAAGAAAGCTGATCAAGAAGAATCAAAAGAAAATCAAAAGCATTTTCACGGCATTCATCAAATCATCGCATCGCATGCACTCGCATCACACGCACTCGCATAACATGCTTTTGCATAACATGCACCCATGCTCCATGTACTATGCCTTGCATCTGCTAACGTATGCAGGTACCGTGGATCAGTGCGGCAGCATTGACCAACTGAAGAAAACTAATTGGATTTGCGGATCCCCCTTTGGACCCACGTGTCCCCCAGAAGATTGACTTCACTTCGTATTCGAGCTGCGAGTAAGTCCCTTTGACCTCAATAGGTCCAGTCGAAAAGGATAGTTGTGTCGGCCTAAGACATGGCGCAGTCCTAGGGAAGTATCGAGATCTAGGCTTGGTATTGTACCCCCCCCTTGGTCGCTCTGAAGACCACCCCTTTGAGCCCACGTGCTCCCCAGGCCCAAGTGCAAACTCGGATCGTGCGCGGTTCGTTAAAAGGCTTTAGGCAGCCTCTGGTGTCGGCTTATAGAGGTTTGGTACCTTTTTACTGTTTTCTTTACTGCTTTCGTTTACTGCCTTTGCTGGCTTATTGAGGGTTGGCACCGGTTGATTTCCTGTTTCGTTAGCTTACTGAGGGCTAGCACTCACTCAAAGAAGAGCAAAAAGGAGAGAAAAAGAAAAAGAAAATTTGGGTTTTCTCTAAGTAGACAAAATTGGTATAATTTCTGAATTCTTTATTTTTATTTTGCCTCGGAATATGTTCGGCCAATTCATATTCCTTGTTAAAATCCAAATAAAGAGGGGCAGCTGTCATACCCTAATTTTGTCCGCCTAGGTTTAAAACTCTAATTTTCCACAAAAATAAATAAATTGAGAAGTGTGGCGTTATTTTGAAGAGTGTGAAGAACATTGTGCATGCATTTTTGAGTTTTTAGGGCAAAAGGGTATTTTGGTCATTTTCTAAAAATAAGATATTTTCTCATCAAAAATCATTGTGCAATTTTAGAGAAATTTATTTGAAGCAAAACATTTTGGTCATGTATATATGCATGCGCATGCATGCATGCATTATGCACAAAAAATTCAAAAAGGCATAAAAAAGGAATGTTCTGCAAAAAAGTTTCAAGATGTGATTTTTATGATATTTTTGGTCATGGTGATCTCATAAAATGGCATATTCTTCAAGATACTTGGTATGTGGCTCAAAATGATTAGATTTATGTACAATTATCTTGAAAGGAATAATCAAAATTGAGAGGATAATTGGAGGGTTCATGGATAGTACAATGGTACAATTGCCAACTTGCAAAACTTGGTGACCAAGGCCACACCCTACCCCAATGTTGCGCCATTCCCTCCCCATTTCCTCTCCAATTTTTCATTTTGTCCCTCATCATGTGTGTTTCAATCCTCACCCTCCATTCAAATTTTAAATGCAATCCTAGAGTGAGATGTGATGCACAATGACCTAAATACCCTTAAACCTAGTTGCTCTCTATATATACCTTAGAAACCTCATCTCACACACACCCTTTTTTTTGGCCTCACAATTCCTTCACAAAACCCTAGCACACAAACCTCTCCTCTCCTCTCCTCCTTTGGCCGAAACCACCAACAACCATTCCCTCCTCCATTTTTCTTCATTTCACTTCCATTTTCCATCTCATATTAACTCCTACTTCATATATCATCCATCTCTTCTACCAAGATTCAAGTGTTCATCATCCAATCTCAAGAACAAGGCAAGTTGCGCAAGGTTTTGGTGAAGGTCTAGTTGATTTGTGGGTTTTCTCTTCATACTCTTTATTTATTAGCTTGGATTCAAGGTATACCTCAAAACTCTTGCATCATTCACTAAGTTTTTTTTTGCATCAAAATGTAAAAATCATGTTTCTAATCTTGCATCCTACCATATTCATGCATTTTAGTGTTGGTATATTGTTGATTTGTTGATTGTTGTTGGTGAGAGGTGTCTCAAACATTTTTACAAGCACTTAGGGAGGCTTGGGTGTTTGAGATTGCTTCTCACCCTTGAATAAATTGTGATTTGTGTTGTTATCATTTTGTTTGTTGCATTTTGTGAAATAAAATTGTGTTAGGAAGCTATGAATGTTTCGCACCCTTAGTATAAAATAGGTTTAATCGAGTTTTGATGCATTTCTTTATGCAATCTTGTCATTGAGGCTTGATTTTGAAGTTCCCATGTCCAAACATGTTGTTTGATTTTGCAAATATTCATTTTTCATGCCTTCTTACTTTCACAAAAATCAAAAAAAAAATATGAATAGTTGTTGATTTTGGTGTTTGATTGCTTGGATCTTGTGAATAAATGTTCCTAAGTCTTGCTAGTGTCATTTGCTTGCTTGATTTTGTGGATTTGTTGAATGAAATTGTTGTTTGGTTATGTTTTGGTTCGCAAGTTTCTAATAAGTTAGGGTTTTGTTATTTCTTTGTGAAAGGGGTTTGCAATTGTGAGTAAAATGATTTCTCAAATTGTTTTTGATGTTGGTCGTTATGTACTTTGCTTGCAAATTATTCTATGTTGATGATTGGCAAGAGGACTCACACTTGTGCCTTATGCATTTCACTTTAAGTGTTGAGGATTGCCTAAGATGATTCAACACAACCTTGTGCTTTGATTGGAAATTTTGGTTTGCTTGTTAGTAACATTGTTTGCAAAATTACTCTATGTTGATGATTGGCAAGAGGACTCACACTTGTGCCTTAGGCACTTCACTTTAAATGTTGAGGATTGCCTAAGATGATTCAACTTCCTTTGTGCAATTCTTGTTTAAAAATGCAAATGCTAGTTCTCTAACTTGATTAATCAATTTTGGCTACAAAATGACTTGTTATTGCTTTCTTTTGGTCACTTGTGATCATGCAAATGCGATGTTCATTCTAGGTTAATAATTTGTTTTGTGTTGATGATTTGGTAAAAGGACTAGACACTTATGCCTTTGTGCATTGTCTCAAATGTCAAGGATTACCAAAAGGGATTCAACCTTGTGTTTTATCTTGTGTTGATGCCTATTTGAATTAAACTTTTGCATTATCTATTTGTGTGCCTATTCTTGCAATCTATTTGGTTAATGTTGATCTTGCATGTTCATGGCCATTAAATGTTAGATGACTAAGCGTCATTCTTGTGCACCAGTGTAGTAATGGTTAAGGTATATGCTTACGCTTGCATTGTTGATTGTTTTGCTTGCAACTTGTTAAAGTTTATACTTTGGTTCTTGATTTGGAAATTGATTTGAATTCTCTACTTCGTTTTCTTTTGGATGCCACGCCATCCCAACAAACTTTTGTGATCAATATCACCCTCCAATTCTCTTCCTCTCTTCTTCAAGTCATTTCTTTTTCCAAATTATTTTTCAAATTAAAACTTTTCTTCAAATTGTTTTTCTATAGCAATCAAATTTTTTCAAAGATCAACAACAAACCTTTTTGAAAATTCATAAGGAGTCAAGTCGGACGTACGGCCGGTGTTGACTAGCGTCCTAAGATTGGAGTTGTACAGCTCAAACATCTTGGGATACTTATGAGAATTAAAACAAGTAATTAACAACTTGAACCCTTTTTTTTTTAAAAAAAATGAGTAAGGAATCAAATCGGATGTACATCCGGGATCGGTTAGCGTCTTAGGGTTAGCGAGCTGTACAGTTCGTGCGAGCCTAAGATACTTGCTCAAATAAAAGTAATCAACCTCACAACAAATCATTTTCTTCAAGTAATTCAAACCATTCTCAAAAAGTAGGGGGCATGTCGTCTGTACAGGCGAGGATGTTTGTTGTTTTAGGTCTAGTGAACTGTACAGTTCAGGACCGAGAACCCCTACAATAAAAAAAAAACACCAAAGTTTCTCGACTAAAGAGAACTACGTAAGCTTTGAATTCTCCATCGCACCGGGAGATACGTAGGAGCGGGTCACATCCCGTCAAGCACACTTTTAAAAAAAATATAATAAAAAGATTCTTCTTTTTCCCTGTTTTCAAAAATATTTTCTCAAATAAAAAAAGAAGTAGAATGAATTGTTTCAAATCAACTCTGTCAAAACCGCACATCAAGTTAAAGGTTCCCTTTCGGTAGAAAGGAGGTGTGGGATGCTAATACCTTCCCCACACCTAACCGACCCCCGAACCTACATCTCTAGTTCTCAAAGGACCACCGGCCTTAAAAAGGACTATTTTTCAATGTTTTGGTCCCTAAACTAAAAATGTTGATGGCGGCTTTACAAATTTTCACGTTGTATGATGAAAGGTCCCATCCGAATTTTTTTTGGGGGTGCAACAAAAGCTTGTCAAGAATATTCAATTATCTGTAGAGATGGGTTGGAAGCAACCATTTTTATGGGAACCAGAAGAAGCAAACCTTAGAAAAATGTGTATATTGGGTCCCTATCATTTTGATAGACATAAAACAATATGGGGTCACATTTTTAGAAGCAGTCACTATCCTTAATGAGTAAAGACTTGTTAGATGCAGACATGCCATACCTTAGAAAATAGAATCAATGGCCAATAATGAAGCAGCAATGCATAATAATAAATAAATATTAAAAAAAAAACCTTACATCTACTACCTCTATAATGACTTTTTCCTTCAATTTCCACCAATTATTTCTTTGAGTTGGTGCACTTTTTGTTTCCCTATGCTTGGGGTTTGATCTGACTAATCCCCCCTCTAGATGAAGGAATATTCAATGAGAAACATAATCCATGTCTATCCTCAATAAAGAAACTTCATGTCTAATGTAAAGTAGTTAGAATTGAAAAGTAATTAAGATTACTTATTTATAAAGATTACTTATTTATAGACCTAGTATTATTAATTTAGTTATTAAATTCTTTTGTGTCTTAGCATAATGTTTAACTTTTGTTAAGTGTGTAATTCACTTTTCCGACATCTCATTGGTTTTTTTTACAACATGACATAAACAAAAAATATATATAAAAGAAATCATCTACTACATGCCTACTCCTACTCCTTCTCCTCCACACATCAATTATTTAAATTTACAAAAGTAGGTAAACTAGATAAACTTATGCAATGTAACGTTGGCACCAAAGAATTTATAAAGTATTACATATTCAATGAGCTTTATTATCATGCTTATCTTTTTGTGATTATTAATCAAGTTATTTAAATCCCTGGACCAACTGTCCCACCCTTCGAGGTGCCTCTAATCCAGTGAGGGGACTAGTCACTGCATTCGGCGGTGGATACTTCGGTCTCGACAAAAAAAAAACAAATCAAGTGACTAAGTCTTTGCTTTAGTAATGTTTTTATTTGTCTAATTATAGGCTTATAGCAAAGACATAAAAGGACCAAATCTTTGCTTTAGTAATGTTTTTATTTGTCTAATTATAGCAAAGACATAAAAAGGGACTGGATTTCCAATTGATTGAAATTCATGTGAGCCTTACTAAGTTAATGGTACAATTTTCAAAGTGGTGGAATCCACCTGAATATCAACCAATGATATAGTGAGTATTAGAATGAAAATGTCAAAAAAAAAGTATGTTAGCACTTTTCGTATTATAAATCTGATAGCTAAATTGAAAAGTGCAACCTTGAGACTTTAACCAACTTATTTATTTCAGTTTCGATTACTCTAAATACAAACGACTCTAACTTACTAATTATAAATTAGATAGCTAGAATATTATTTTATAAATCTTTGAGAGCTGACTCACACAACTTAGGATTTAGATTAGGTGCAGTCACCTATTTCTATTTCTCTCTATTGACATTTTTAAAAAATTATTTTTGGACATTAAATTAAGTGTGGGAAGTGTGCAAGCAACCAATCTAATGGTTATGGTTATTCCATAACCATAATATAAGAAAAAACACTATCATACAAATCAAAGAATGACATTGAAATCAACTATTTTAATCTAATAAGACTAAAAATTTACTTTGTCCAGGTTAGTGACTCCTCTGAAAGAACGAAATGAGTGACCGCACCCAATCCAAGTTCCCCAACCCACAATTAGCCAACCATAGTGGATAAAATTGTTTCTTTTTTGATAGCTCTTGCCATCTTAAAACTAATTGGTCCATTTTATTGATATCTGTATTGGGAAGAATTGCCTTTTGTTTCTTAAAACTAATAGATCTATACTTCGATTGGCAATTAAGTTAACTACTCTCTTCCATCGATAATATAAGAGAAAAAATACAATATCATACAAACCAAATAATGACATTGAATTTGAAATCAACTATTTTAATCTACTAAGACTAAAAATTTACATTCTTTCCAACATTATCTTTTTTATTAAATAATGATTTACACTCTTAATTAATAATATCATTTTTAATTACACCACTTAAATAATGATAAATTTGGGATCGATCATTTACTACGTAATAAAAGACAAAAATATCATACTGGACGAAGTATTTTGTTAGTCAATCCTAGCCGTCTTGCATTAAATTGAGTTGAATATCCAATACAACATGAAAAGCTGGCTAGTTGCTAGTGACTACACACACGGTGAGAATTATTAGAGCATCAAAGTTAGATTTTGCCACTTTAAAACCATTTGTTCCCTACTTGATAATTGTGTCATTTATTTATCAAAAAAGGACAAAAATTGTAGCATGTTATACTCTCTCTCTATATGTTTCCAACCTGCTAATTCAATAGAGAAGAAGAGGTGATGAGATCATAAGATAAGAGTGTTAGAAGAAAGAACTCATAGAAAAATAACCAATATTCAAATTAGTTGATTGGTTAGTTGTTGTATTTCCCACCAAGTTCACTTTTTTCTTTCTTTCTGGGTTCATAAGAAAAAGTGGGTCATTCTTTGTGGCCCCCTTCTACCCCCACCCATTTGTTGCCACTCCCTCTTTTCTAATTACCCTTTATTAATCTTTTCTTGAATTCACTCTAACTTCCTTCTATTTTTATGCCATGCATAAAAAGATAATTTTTTTTCTTTCTGAATTCGGTGTGCTCAGTGATTTATCCTTTTGTTCTGCTTCCTAAAGGTGGTGATAATATGTGGTAATAAAGAATATCAAAATTTGGAGTTGTTGAGGTTGCATAGCACATGTTTGTTTGTTTGCTTCTTTGAGTATTTCTGTGTTGTTCTCTTCAACAGTAAGTAACTGTCTATTGCTGTCTGGTGTAAAGGAAACTGTTCCATTTCAATCCCAATAATCTGGATCCACTTGATTTGGCATGCTATTCTATTGGATTTGATTGTTTTGGTATCTGGGTTTAAGAGCTTTTTGCAAAAAAAGAAATAAAAAACATTTTTTGATTAGTTTTTTTAGCTACCCTTATATGAGAAAGAGATTTGTGTTTTTTGGGGTTGATTCATGATCCAATGGAGATGTTTTGGTTTCTCTAGCATTCAGTACTATTGGTTAGTGAAAAAGATATGAAGAACATTTTTAAGAAGCTTCCTATCATGTCTGAACAATCAGAAAAGAAACCAGGTTCTACTTCATTAGAGAGAAACAAGTCCAATCATGGTTCATCATTATCCATTAAGAGGCTTTTGAGCTCTAAGTCTTCTCAAAGTTCTGAGCAGAAACCCTTTTCTGGACTCTCCAGTTTGTTTCATTCAGTTGCTAACAGGAAGAATCCTAGTGCTCTATCTTTGAGCCAAGGAAAAGTAGAGAGAATGGAACCATCTGATACAGTGAGCAGCGATGGTTTGAATGTTGTTTCAGATTCAGCTACGGGTGATTTAGAGTGTAGTGCTTCCAAGTATCATGAAGTAGATGAAGAATATCAGTTGCAACTTGCTTTAGAGATGAGTGCAAAGGAGGATCCTGAGGCTGTGCAGATTGAAGCTGTTAAGCAGATCAGTTTGGGGTCTTGTGATCCTGATAATACACCAGCTGAAGTTGTGGCGTACCGATATTGGGTAAGTTAATTTGTTCATTTTATGCACATTGACATTAGGTTGAGGTCACTTTCTTGTTTGATAATGGTGGTGCTGGAAGTAAACATAAACATAAACATATTGGAAGTTTGGAACTTGGAAGACATAAGTTTCAAGTTTGATTATTGTGTTATTCTAAGAGAATAATGAGTCTTCAAAATGTTTGTAGAGAATTTCATGTGTAGATGGTAGTTCATTGGCATGGCTTGAATTATGGAGCTTGGAGTTGTAATTAATTAAGGGTATAGATCTTGGAATGAAGAAAAGGGGGAAAGTAAAATTGTGAAAAAGGAATGATATGGAGTAGTGTTTATATCATTTGTGTTTTTATTCATGTGGGTTTTACCTATAACCTTCCTTACCAATGTGAAATGACATGGATAGCAAATCATGATAGTTGGTTGTAGATTGAGAAGTGATGTTGAAGCTGCACCAAGATGAATTGCCTACTTGCATATCCTGGACATTAAATGGCGATTTAGATTATTTTAAAAATTGGTTGGCCTCTTGAATATGAAGAAGTGGGAAACTATCATTTGGAAATTAGAGTTATGATGAAAGTCAAACGTTTCTAATGATTCAACGATTATGATGGAATGATAGTGTAAAAAATCGTTAATTAAATCCTTAGTATAACTAGTCTTTGTCTTATCAAAAAAACCTCTTAATTTTTCTTTGTTTGCTGCATAATATTCAATCACTACAAAATGCTAGTATGCAGTGTGGTTTCCTTAAAGCCCTGTGATCTTTGGTTCTAAACTCGTAGTCCTGATTTATTCCTTTACCATGATGACTCGGGATATTTTCTGCTGGTGCTTATCTATGTTTCGCTTCAAAAACAGCTCTTGGTTCTTTGCATCAAACGGATTAGGATTTAAGATTCACCGAGATTGATGTGAATGGTTTGGATTGTTTTATATGATCCATATATCAAATGGCTATGATATAAAATAAACTTATTCCTAACTGCAATTGGTTTGTTGTCTTCAATTTTTCCTACATATAAAACTTTCTAACTTATCTCATATGGTAGATTTATCCACGTTTCACAGAATTACAATGCTCTTGGCTACGATGACAAAATCTTGGATGGCTTCTATGATCTTTATGGGATCTTAACTGAGTCAAACTCTGCAAGAATGCCTTCCCTTGTAGATCTTCAAGGGAGAACAATCTCAGGTAGTGTCACATGGGAAGCTGTCTTGGTCAATAAGGCTGCTGATTCTAATTTGTTGAAACTTGAGCAAAAAGCGCAAGAGCTGGCCGTCAAATCAAGACCTGATCCTGAAGTACTTATAGATAGCAAATTGGTTTATAGGCTTGCAGTATTTGTGGCTGACTATATGGGTGGACCAGTTGGAGATCCTGAGAGTATGAGAAGAGCATGGAGGAGCCTTAGTTACAGTCTGCAAGCAACTCTTGGTAGTATGGTTTTGCCACTTGGTTCGTTAACTATTGGACTGGCTCGGCATCGTGCATTGTTATTTAAGGTACTTATTCCACATTTTCTCTTGTCGTTTGAGTGTCATTTAAGAATGACCTGATTTATTAGTTTCTGGAAGCCTCTAACGACATATATAAGTTATTGTTATAATTTAAACACAAAAATTGTAGATCATTTCAAGAGAAAGATTGCGACCACTACAGCTTATGATATCTTTAATATTTAACCTTAAAACTTCAAAACTTAACCATACATATATTTGTCTGCTTTTTCAACATTCTTGTCTAGTTTTCCACAAGTACTGGTATTGCAATAAAATTTACTGCCTTACAATAAATGCAGGTTCTAGCTGATACTTTGGGCATCCCATCTCGATTGGTCAAAGGACTGCAATATACAGGTTCTGATGACGTGGCGATAAACTTTGTCAAGATCAATGATGGAAGGTAACTGATTTGAAAGTTGTATCTCTATGATATATATGATATAGGCCCTTGTTGTAGCTTTTTGTTAATTTTTCAAATTATCTTTTATGTGTGCTAGTATTGAATGTCATATCATTTTTTTTGAATATTTCTCAAAGTAGGAGTTGGAAAGCCTTGTTCAATATCTATAAGATGTGCTTGATATAAATTTCAGGGAGTATGTTGTTGACCTAATGGCAGATCCCGGAACACTTATCCCATTGGATGCCACGGGATCACGTATCAAATATGATGAGTCCTTTTTTGTGGCCAGTCCTTCATCAAGAGACTTCGATTCCTCTCGTGTAGCATCATCTAGTAGTGGGGTCGGAAGTTCTTATGAAGAAACTTCAGATTTTGGAATGTTAGATAGAGGAAATAGATCAAAACATTCTTCTCAATCAGAAAAAGAATCTGATTTCCGCAGCAGGATCACCACAGGAAACGAAGAACCAATTAGACCCTTGAATGAATTCAAAAGTCCCTACCGCGTTAAGAAGATCGTGGGGAAGGAAGCTCCTGGAAGATCTAATCATCCATATGTGCATGCAAGATCTTCTTCTTGGACCGAAGGGATCAGTTCCCCTGCAGTACTTAGAATGAAAGCCAAAGATGTTTCCCTATATATGATTGAAACCGCCAAGGAAAACCCTTACTTAGCTCAGAAACTTCATGATGTTTTACTTGAAAGTGGTGTTGTTCCTCCTCCAAATTTGTTTTCTGACATTTATCATGAGGAGTTAGGTTCCCCAATTAAGGTCAACTTCCCATTTGAAGAAAAAATTGAACATAAACGAGAAAGTGAACAGCGAGAAACTGAAGTTGATGAAAATCTCGACTCTGCTCAATTTTCACCTCCTAAGCCTGTAGAAGGTTTAGGAATTAACCTCCCACTCATACCAACTCAGGCAAAGTATAAGAAAAATGTCCCAGTTGCTGCTGCAGTAGCAGCTGCTGCCGCTGTTGTTGCATCTTCTATGGTAGTTGCAGTCACGAAGTCAAGCACTGTATCAAACATTGAGCTGCCAGTAGCGGCAACTGCTACTGCTGCAGTTGTAGTGGCAACCACTGCTGTTGTCAGTAAACAGTATGAGCTGAGCACTCGAAGTGATGGAGATACAGACGGTTCTGGTTATGAGCTGAAGGGCAGTGGTGATGGAGAGCATATCGCTTTGGGAACAAATTTAGAAGGCGAGAGAAGATCTGATAGCTCAGTTGTGAGTAACAGTAGTACAAAATCTGAATCTGCTTTGGATGATGTTGCCGAGTATGAAATTCCATGGGAGGAAATCACGCTGGGTGAACGTATCGGACTTGGTATTAACTGTACTTTGCTCTGTTGGATTTTGTTACATTCTTTTCTTAGATGTTGCTGTTTATTTGGCTTTATACATGAAGATTTGATTGCATTTGGGTGGCATATACTGCATGCAGGATCTTATGGAGAGGTGTATCGTGGCGAATGGAGAGGAACTGTGAGTTTCTCATATTCTTGAATCTAATCAATTGTATTATTTCTATCTAGGCATATGCCATGTACTAAATAATTATCAATTTTATTGCCATATTCACTGCTAGCTTACTTGACCACCTCCCAATTTTTCCTTGCTATGTGGAATTCTCTTCTATATTGTAAATTATTACATTCACAACACTTTTTCATTCTTTGGTTTGTAGGAAGTTGCTGTAAAAAGGTTTTTAAATCAAGATATATCTGGTGAAGCACTTGAGGTTTTCATAAGTGAGGTATAAGTCACTTATTCTTTTGGACTGTATTTTTTTTTATCAGTTTCTACTGAGCTGATTGATGATTTCGTTGGCTACAAATATTACAACTGGGATTTGAGAATATATTTCACGATTATCTTTTTAGATGCCTTCAGTTTAGTGTGCTTCATAATCACATAAATCATATGGTTGCATTTTTTTATTTAGATTATTTTGTTATTCATTCTAGTCTACTTGGAAATTTTTATTACTCTTTCAGTATGCTAGTATTGAGATAAAATTCAGCTTTTGCTAGGACAAAACAAGAGGTAGTTATATTTATCTGTCTTGTTTAGAATATGCTTCATACTTCATATTTCTATATATGGGCTATTTCAAGCCTGTCCTTTGAAGTGATTAGTTCATTTAACTTTTTAGCCCATTAGGCTCCGAGCTTTTCTTTAACTTTTATATCTTGTTTGGCCAGTTACATTTTACTATGTTAAGGTACTTCACAATGCATTAGATTAGAACAGTCATTTGAAGTTTTCAGTAAGTTAACATAATACCTCTTTAGTATGAGTTCCAAGGCCTGTTTTCTACTACTGACAAATAAGCGTATTTAACTTATGATATTATTTAGATACCAGAAAACTTATGGTATTAATTGCATATAGGTCAGACTAATGAAAAGATTGAGGCATCCAAATGTGGTTCTCTTCATGGGAGCTGTAACTCAACCTCCAAATCTTTCAATTGTTACAGAATTTCTTCCCAGGTAACTTGCAATTCTCCATTTCCAAGAGCTTCATATGAGTCATATATTCATTCTGAATTGGCATTTGTTGCAGAAGTTGATATTTCCTACCATTGGCATTGCAATTTATGAAAATTTTCGTCTCCGAAAGACGAGACAGAAATTGCATATTTCTAAAAATTCCTTTTTGACTCTTAGAATGCTGAGATGTATATAATTTTATGCAGAGGAAGTTTGTATAGATTGATTCACCGGCCAAACAATCAATTAGATGAGCGAAGACGATTGAGAATGGCCCTTGATACCGTAAGATTTTATTGTCTTTCAATGCAATATGCTAATGAATTCAGAAAACTATTGCTGTAACAACTGAGCTCAGTTGATATGACCTGTTACTTCTGAATACTCAGGCTCGAGGAATGAACTATTTGCATAACTGCAGTCCAACGATAGTGCATCGTGATTTGAAGTCCCCAAATCTTCTTGTCGATAAAAACTGGATTGTAAAGGTGATCTAATCTCGTAATTAGAGTTCATTAATAACATGGGAAAGGATATGTATTGACATGGTGACTTTTTCTTCTGTCGAATAGGTATGTGATTTTGGCTTATCGCGTATGAAGAATAGTACATTCCTTTCTTCCAGATCAACTGCAGGAACAGTAAGCTATCATAAAACTTAGTCCAATTTGACTTGTTTATTCTTCCATTTTCTTGTTTGCTTGGTTGTTCATGCTTTTTTATTTTTTTATTGAAAGTATGCTATATATCTACATATATGTATGTACGTACACAAATCGGACACGTGCTATTTTATTCCGACAACAGTTTTGGTAGACCTGATATTTTCTTCCCTAAAAATTTAGTATGCCGAGCCTTTGAGGTTGACAATTGTCTATCTTCAGGCCAAGGATTATTTTATGCACATTATAATATCAATTTCAAATGTCCTGATCCAAGGAAGAGTTGATGGATAATCCATGGTGATAAATGTTCATAAATACATTCAAATTTGTGTGACAATGTTTTAGTTGCATTGGCAGTATTCAGCAGGTAATACACTTCATTTAAGTGATGTTATATGCTGCTTAATATTATTACAGCTGGTTAGCTGATAGTATTGGTGCCATAACATAGTTTTGCTCTTAATTTGGGATTTTGCATTATCATTCTATTTGTGTCTGTAATTTGTGAATAAAACCTTCAAACACTGCAACTGGATATATTACTTACTTCATTTTGCGTATTATGTTTCAGGCTGAGTGGATGGCTCCTGAGGTGTTGCGAAATGAACCGTCAAATGAAAAGTAATCTTCACAGAATGCCTGCATTTTCAAGTTTTTACCAGTTTTTTAATCTTTATTGGTCTTAGTGATGCTAATAAATGGTGATCCATTATCTAGGTGTGATGTTTATAGCTTCGGAGTTGTACTATGGGAGCTATCTACTTTGCAGCAACCCTGGGGAGGAATGAATCCAATGCAAGTTGTTGGTGCTGTGGGTTTCCAACATCGCCGTCTTGACATTCCGGATGGAATCGACCCCGCCATTGCAGATATTGTCCGAAAATGCTGGCAGACGTAAGTATACTATTAATCATTTTATTCTATCATTCTTAAACATCTATAAATTTGTTTTTGACAGTAATATTGTTTTGGGTGATTTGGATTTTACTCTGTTAAATTATAGAGATTCAAAGTTGAGACCTACATTTACTGAGATATTGGCGGCGCTGAAGCCGTTACAGAAGCCAATTGTTGGTTCTCAAGCGCCTCGACCAGTTGCGTCGGGTAGGAACCAGAAGGCTTACTCATCAATTGCAGAAGATGAAGAAAGATAGGAAACAATCATACAACTAACCAAATCTTGTTTTCATTTTTACTGCTCTAAAAGTGGAGGACAAACTGTATAGTATTTTTGAAATGAAAAAAGTGAAGTGGCTGAAGTTATCACCAAGGGTTGTGATTCTTTTCAGTTCAGTCTTGTTCCTTTCCCTTTCCTTTTTTTGTTTGTTTTATTTTAAGTTGATTTTCTTTCTGTAGTTTCCAGTGCAGTTGCACCATTTGTTTTCTCACACAAATTCTGTTGTAATTGTTGTAATCAGTTCTAAATTTTGCTGTCAATAAATAGTTACAAATTTTCCCAGTTGTAACTTGAGAAGTTTAAATGATGGATAGAGTGAAAAAATATTTGTTTTTTGTAAATAGAGTCCATATAAGTTGTGTAAATGCTTTAAATTTTGTATGCCTTGTTTTCCCAGTATGAGAAGTTTAGAACACTTATTTTTAGACACTTTGGTACGTGTTTGCAATTTTGATACATTAGGGACTATAATGATAGCGCCTCATATATTCAGGGACCAAAATGACTATTTACTCGGAAGAATTTCAGCCACATAAGCATTGCACTGATACATTAATTTTACACTTTGATGATATATATACTATTTACACATTACACCTGATTCAAAGTCTAGCTAGGACAGATCAAAACTGTAGATATATACCTCACCTTACACTGTAACTATCATTTTTCTTTCAAGATCCTCTCTTAATGGATCTATTCTGACTTTGACAGGCTTTGGGAAGTACAATTCTTTGTCTTCTATAAGAAGTAGCATTTCAAGAGTCAAATTGTTTATTTGGGTATGGTTCTTAGCTAGTTCATTGTCAAGAGAAGCTTTAGCAATTATTGTGATGAAAGCCAAAAGAATCACTGCATAGATACAAGAACAAAAAAGACCAAACATCAGTCAAAATTAGTGAAGACAAAAATATATTTTAGTAGCATACATTAGGGATCCAAAAATATATTTTCGAAACAACATAATTTGTTTGGAAATATATTTCAGGACGACAAAATTACTTTTTCGTCATTTTAGTCCCTAAATATGTGACATGTTTACTGGATTCTCTCTCAATTTTGCACGACTCTTCATCATTCACAGTGGTAGAAAACGTGCCACACAAGCAAACAATACGGAATTAAGAGATGTGGCTAATGACAAGGACTCTTCCAAATACTCCGAAAGTTAAACACTTTCTTTGGCGCTTATGTAGAAATGTTCTCCCAACTAGATCGAATTTACGGCAAAGACATATGGATGTGGAAGTTTCTTGTCCTTGGTGCTCTCATGCTCCACAATCAGATATTCACCTCTTTATTCATTGCTCTAAAGCTCAAGGTTGTTGGACGAGGTTAGGCGTTTTAGATGTTGTTCTTGATTGTGCTTCTGATGCTGCGGATTTCAGTGCAGTTTTTTTCTCCACTTTGACTGCAATTCAGGATACAGATCGTGATGCTTGGTGTATGACGCTTTGAAGTATTTGGGAGAGTCGTAATATCCGCGTTTGGGAGGGGAAAGATGTGGATGCGTCTACTATTGTTTGGGCTGGTTGTCGTCTGTTGAGTGAGTGGAGGGAGGCTCGCGCCTCTTCGATTGGTGTGGCTAGGCAGCAACCAGGCCCACGCGTGGTGGCTTCTTGGTCTAGTCCGACGGCTGGTTTTGTTAAATGTAACGTGGATGCCTCATTTTCTTTGGTGGCTAATCGAGTTGGCATTGGTATTTGTCTTCGAGATGAGCATGATCATTTTATTAAGGCCAAAACTTTTAGCTACTCGCCTATCCTAGATGTTCCTTTGGGAGAGGCATTGGGTCTTTATGGTGCTATTTCTTGGATTCGGGAGCTTGGCTACAAAGACGTTATTTTTGAGCTTGATGCTAAATTTGTAGTTGACGCTTTTAATTCTAAGTGTCTTATGTTTTCTGAGTTTGGCTCAATTGTTAGAGCGAGTAGAGACCTCTTTACTTTTTTTAATTACAACTCTCATGTTGAGTTTGCTAGGAGGGATGCTAACAAGGTTGCTCATACTCAAGCTGGGGTGACCTTGTTGTCAGCTAGCCCTCAAGAATACTCTAGTGTTCCTTCATGTATTTCGTCTTTGATTATTGATGAAATGCACTGAGTGCTTTTTGTCACAAAAAAAAAGACAAGGACTTCAGAGTTCAGAAGATTTATTTATAATTTTTGATGGAGTCTGTGACCAAAGTAATAACACCTAACAGATTGAGAGACTAAAATGACTGTTACCCTTAGTGAATAAGCTCGCAACGATCGGTGTGTAAATGATCAAAGTCATATTGATGTGCACAAGAAAATAAATTGAAAACCTATAACAAATCAAATGAGAACATTTGAAGAAAAAAAAGATGAAAGACTTGTGAAGACAAATCAAATTACCAGATATTCCAAAGACCAAAAACAAAAGTACCTGCACTACAAAACTTAACATTAGTAGGTGAACAAAGAAAACAAAAACCATAAAGAATGAAAAGTATAAAATAATAATGATTGACAAACAAAACTCGAAAAAACTGTTTTTCTTTTACTGAAATGAAGTTGTTTGAAAGAAAAATAAAGATGAGTTCTGAACCGTACCTTGGGATGGTCTGCGGAGACCATTGCAAGATACGGTTCATTGGCGACCACAGTGGGAGCAAGACTATCCCACCAACATTTCAAATGCCTCCAAAGGCAAAGGCAACTCGTGACAGACCACAATCAACCCTAGCACTGGGAGGAACGATGACCAACGCTGAGGTCGTCGCCCCTGGTCCCCATCCAGGCACGACCTAGCAGGTCAACGTCACCCTTCCGGCCGACTTGGTTCAGGAACTCAGGGAACAACTTCGAAACCAAAACATGCAGATCTCCCGGCAGAACGACCTCCTCACCCAGATGGAAGATCAGGTGACATCCAGACGGGCGAACACTGCACCCGAACTTCATCGTCGGAACGACCTGTCTAGGAGACACCGCTCACCTCCTAGAAGACACCTGGTCCACAGGTCTCCACCCCGCAGAAGGGGACGAGGAGGAGGACCAACCCCGCCGAGGATCACTCCCTCCACTTCAGATTACACTTACTGGCCAGACGAATCTTCACAGCAGGCATCCTCGTATGATTCATCTGGCTCAACCGGCTCGCCCACTCGATCGCACAGCCAGTCTTACGAAACGCGCCCACGCCACCATCCATCGCGCAGTCGGTCTTACGAAATGCGTCTGCGCAACCGTCCAAGAAATGATTCTGATGGAGAACAACCACCTCTTAGGGGAAGAAGTATCACAAGTTTGGGTCCTTTCACCAGAGAGATAGATGAGTTTCGTATCCCACACTCCTTACAGAAACCCCCTTCCGGCCTGAAAATGTACAACGGCGTGCAAGATCCTGAAGCACTTCGACATTATGATGAAGTATAGGGGGGCGCCCGGACCTGTCAAATGCAAGATCTTCCCCTTAACCTTGGAAGGATCAGCCTTGGAATGGTTCACCGAGCTTCGTCCAAACACTATCTCTTCATGGGAGCAGATGGCCAGAGTATTTCTTGCACATTTCACAACGTCAAGAATAAAGCCTAAATCTCAAGATGTTTTGATTGCGATCCGACAAGGACCCCATGAATCCCTTCGAAGCTATGTGGAGCGGTTCAATCGGGAGGCGGACCAGGTAAGGAACCTGGATGACTATCAAAGGTTGTATTTTTTGAGGACAGGACTCCTTCGAGGGAGCAGGTTCGAGGTCGAAGTTGGTCTACACTTACCACGAGACTTAGAAACCTTCCTCCGAAGGTCTCAAAGATTTATTAACTACGAAGAGAAGACAATGGCCATCGAAGCTGCTGAAGCAGGGATGAATAGACAACCTCGCGAAGAGCGCGACCAGAGACAGCGGAGAGACCAGGGCGCACCGCAGAGAGACCCCAACATCAGGAAATTCGCTGACCGCACAAAACTTAACACCTCGTACGCACAGATCCTGACAGAATGTGCAAACACGGAACTTAGGGAGAAGAGAAGACCAGACCCTCTCGTCCTGAAGGAAGGGCAGCGTCCTTCTAAAAAATACTGTCGCTACCACAAGAGCAACGGGCATGATACTAACAATTGCATGGCCCTCAAAGATGACATAGAAGAGTTGATCTGAAAGGGAAAGTTGTCCCAATATGTAAAGAAAGACCGAGCCGACCGGAGAGAAGACACGAAGCTGGTGCGATCACCTAGAAAGGGAAAGGCACCGATCGATGAAGTGGCCAAAATCAGAGAAGAAGAGGAGGACGAGGACGATGATGTCCCGGATACCAGAAGATCAAGGGGAAGGCAAGTTGCCTTGTAATAACTGATTGTATGTCATGAATGAAAAGACGGGCGAAACACTCTTTTTCCCACAGGGTTTTTTATCGAGGTCCGCCCGACCGTTAAATAAGACAATTTCTTTTATATATGTGTTCATATGTCTCTTTAATTATGAACGGCCAATCGAGAAAGAAGCTCAAAGGTTCGACCTACCGTGCGAGTTAAGTTCGAACCGCGTTCGATAAATTGCGCGGTCAGGATACAACACTTAAACGAATTTAAGGACAAACGAAGCGGCCTAAGATTGGTCGTACCCCTGAGGACGAGTTAAATCCGGGTAGATGCTCGGTAAACTGTCCAAAGGCACTAAAATGAATTTTAAACGAAGTGGCCTAAGAATGGACACACCCCCAAAGGCGAGTTAAATCTGGGTAGAAACCTGGTAAACTGCCTATGGGCGCTCTCGATCCTACTCGAACGAAACGAGTCGAAAGAGTAACATAGGAAGCGAAAATAACGAGCTAAGCGAATAAGGCAATAAAATAATGAGCGCTCCTCATTTGGGAGGATCAAGAGCTCCTCCTTTGGGAGGATCAACTCACAAGGGGCGACCCCCTCTACTCTTCAGAAGGTTCATGCTCCTCCTTCGGAAGGATTGACTCAAGTGGAGCGATAACACGATAAACTAACGCAGACTTAGCAATTTGCACGATGCAACAAACAAAGCAAACAAACTATTTATTTAGGCGCGAGCGTCCCTACTTTGGAAGGAACAACTCAAAAGAGGCGACCAGGCCTGCCAAGGACGACCTGGCTTGATAGGGACGACCTGGCTTGACAGGGACGACCTGGCTTGACATGGACGACCATGCACTTAAATGAATATGTCAAGGGGTAGGGACGAGACCCGACCAGTTAAGAATAAAGACGACCTCACTCAAGCACGAAGCGCGAAAGAGGAATCTCGCCCTCACATTAGTCTGCAAGTCATAACGTTGGCTGTGGTTGTCCGATTGAGGCGTGTGAGCATGCGTTGGAAAGCTAAGAAGCATGCCTACAACTTTGATGTTGGCCTCAAAATCTATTTTGGACGGTTCCGACCCCTACTGGTCGCCCAAGATTGGGACGACCACTTCTTGGTCGCCGCGCGCAACCTTGGAGGACGGTCTGGCCTGGAGACCATAACTTCGTCCATGTTTATCCGATTGAGGCGTGTGAGCATGCGTTGGAAAGCTAAGAAGCATGTCTACAACTTTGATGTTGGCCTCAAAATCTATTTTGGACGGTTCCGACCCCTACTGGTCGCCCAAGATTGGGACGACCACTTCTTACTGTTCTGGACTGGGTCAGTTGTCAAGCCCAAAGGGAGGATCAGTCCAACTGGGTCCAATCTAGTAGTGATCATCCACTCAGCAAGGGGAGGATAAGATCAACTGCTTATTGAGGATAAGATCGACCGTGGATTGGGCCCCCAATATAGTTGGGCTATCCAGATCAGCCCACTCGCCTACTATCTCTATAAATAACGTCAGTCACCAGGTTTCAGGTACGCAATTCATTCGAATATTCACTAGATTGTACTGTAGCTCGATATAGCTGACTTGATCATCCAATGAGTTGTTGAAACTTGATTCCATCCATGTGTAATCTCTGAAAGACCCTTAAAAGTTGTGCCAACATATACTGCAGCAAATGTGACTGGCTGTAATTCATTGAAAATGAAATTAAGCATAAGTTCCACATTTTATAACATGTTTTTGTCATTAATTAAGGTTTAATGCATGCATACCATCATTCCTAACAAGGATCCAAGCACATCATCCTCTATGCAGAAAGGTGCCAAAGATAGAAGGTAACTTGACATGTTGAGTCAAAGAAAAAGGGCAAGTTGAGGTAGCAGAATTATGACCTGGAATAAATATTTTTATTAAAATAGAAAATCACAACTGAGTTCAACTGAGAGAAACAACAATATATAGCCAACCAACAAAATGAAACTGTCATGTTAATCATAAGTTAGAAAGCTAATTCAAAGAAAGAAGAGGATTGAGCATTGGGGATCAATTAATTGTTGTATCTAAGTTCCAAATAGGTAGTTCAGTCAGTTAGTTAAGAGACATCAAAGACACTTGAAGCACGAGTCTAGAATTCGAATTCTAGAAACTACATTTCGCATTCCCTAACATCTAACTATTAATATTTGCCTATAAAAAACAGTGATATCTTTTTATTTAGTTAGCTTAGAGAAAATGACAAATAAACATCCCCACACACATTATTATGTGGTCACACCCAAACTCGAACCCCAGAGTCAGTGTCCATATGTTGCTGAAATTGTCGGTGCAACCGGCAGCTAGGAAAATTAACCAAAGAATCGAGGGAAAATTCTGAAACAAATAATGAACGAACAGGCATGCATATAGGATTGCATGGTTAACAAAGAATTGAGAGAGAAATTAACCAACCTGGTTTTTCTTATATTACATAAAATTCAAGACACTGTTAAGGTTAATCAAGGTTGTCTGCATGGATAACATGAGGGAAGTCAACAGAATCGTTGAAAACGGGATGCAAATTATGAAGGAGAGAATATTGGTAGGTACGAGGAGGATTATCAACCATTGAGCTAGCATGAAGGAGGATTATCAACCATTGGTCACAACATTCTTTTCGTCTTTGATCTAGCTAGGTACCCAAAATAGAAACCTACAAAAACTGAATTTATTTGGATTTGTTTGGGGGTTACTTTGTACCTAGTTTGGTTCTTTTTATGGTCTGCTTTCTTTCAACTGAACCACATTTGGGTCCATGATTACGACATGGTGCATTTCATGTTTTGTTTGGAGGCATCATCTCTTCTATTGTTAAATTTTGAGGGTTTTTTTAGGCTAAAATGCATTTTGCTCTTTTAATTTATTTAATTGTTCTGTTTTAGGCCTTTAAGTCTTTATTTTCCAATTTGGTTCTTGTAGTTTTTATTTAGTTTCAAATAGGTCCTCTAAATTTGTATAAAGTTTCGTTGTAGTTAATTAAATGATTAATCTATTTTTTGTGTTATTTATCATTAAGTTTGTAGTTGATTAAGTTTGGATCAGTGGTTGGCATGTCAATGGCTGAACTATCCTGGTTGACTGATCCATAAGCTACAATTCAAAAGCAAAATATAAAAACTACAAACTTATATAGTTGACCTATTTGAAACGTAAACAAGCTTTAAAATAAACAACACAAAACCAGTTCGATTGTTTTATTAACTACAATTAAACTTCAAACAAATGTAGATGATCTATTTGAAACTAAATAAAAACTTAGAGGACTAAAATGAAAAAAAATTGTGACATAGCTCCATCTCGACAACAATGATGAAAACTCCCGAAACAAAAATATGAGTTAGAATTACAATTTTTGGAGTTGAAACCGCGAGAATGAGAATGAGATCTATTGCTGTGAATTGAAGCCATGGCTGATGTGAGATTAGAAGGTTTCTAGCTTTAGATGTTTAGGGTTTGATTTGGGAAGAGAAGGGGGCAGCAGAAGATAACTTATATAATCATTTAAATAAAATCTAATAAGTTGTTGCCATGTAATAGTAGCCGTTTTAGGTGCTACATCAGTACATAACAGAAACATCATCATCTTAGATGGACAGATTGTCCAAAAAAAGACTTACGAGTAACGAGTTTGAAACTTGAGGGACCAAATTGCGGAAAAAAACTTAAAGGACCAAAGCGGAACAACTAAATAACTTATGGGACTAAAAAAGCATTTTAGTCTATAAAACAAAAGCGCGAGTTAATTTACGAATAGTGTGGTCGTACATTTATACACAAAAATTTGACGGTTACAATGTCGTAGTTTCTCTAAAAAAACTATCAATTTCGCAAAAGTGCAGATCTAGTGAGTAGTCACGATTTCTTCCGTTAGGGTTTGTTATACTGTGGAAAAATAACGGTGGAATTCAACTCCTCTTTCTTCAAATCATACTGGGATCTAGTTGGAAAAAAGTTGTTGCGTACATTTTAGAATTTTACTCAAATGCGATGATCCGTAAACCTATCATGTCATCTTTCATAGCCCGAAAATTAATCGCCAATCTCTGATAGCATTGGCTCGTTGCCAGTCAAGTTCTTTGGTATACTTGTGCCAACACCAAAAGGCATCTAGAACTTTTTGCAACGGTCTTGGTTTTGCAACACAATCACCAAATTGACCGAATTAAATTTATTTTCTATTTATTTAAAATATTTGTTTATAATTATTAGATTTTTTATCTGAGTTTGTTGCAATTATCACTTTGTTTGTACCTTCCAAAAAGGCTCTATTGTTGCTAGCGGTGGGCTGAGGAAATAGTTGAGTTATTATAGAGCCTTTCCTCTCCTTCCACTCTCCCTAAAAGTCGGCTTATTTCAATTTAATAACTCAGCTTATTGGGCCGTCTAAAAGTCAAACCATGAGTGCACATTTTTATTGAACACTTTAATAAGATAAATTCAGGTGTTCACTTGGGGAATGCCAGTGGGTTGCACGGGTTGTTACATTTTAAAATTTTGTAGGGATTTTTTATATAAAAATATATAATATAAATTGTGTTTTTTTTTTGACAAGAACAAACTTAATTCATTTCATTAAACAGAATTGTTTCAATACAGGTTGGAATGAAATCAAAAACGTGGGAACTAGCAAACAATCTTGATGCCCGTGCTAAAGTATGAGCAACAAGATTAGCTTGTCTCCGAATATAGCTAACCTCAAAGCTAGGAAAAAGACGTAATCTATTACGACAATACAATAAAATAGTACCAAGCTCGGTATTCGGCAAAGGCTCTACCTTCAAGCCATTTACAACTGGAGCACAGTCCAGTTCAATGGAAATAGAAGATAGCCCCAAAGCTTCCAACCAAGCCAATGCTTCCTTAAGACCAATTGCCTCCGCTTCTTGCGGTGTTGGGACTCCATGGAACCACATAGTTTTGCCTTTATAGAAATCACCTGTGGACGTTCGAATACACAAACCAATACCATATTTGTTGTCTTCCGCAAAAATTGCCGCATCGACGTTACATTTTAAAGCTCCTGCTGCTGGCCGAACCCACCTCAATACCCGTGGCAGCTGCTGGCCCGAGAGCACAGGAGGATGGTGCTGTTGCTGGCGCGCTCCAAACCAAGCGTCAAACATATCCTTCGCGGCGTGAACGACTTGCTCAACCGGTTGTAACACCCCAGCCCAAACCTTGTCATTACGGCGACGCCAAAGAGCCCAAATACCCATTAAAAACCTGTTTCTACTAGCCACGGACAACGAACCCAGCATCGAAAAAATGGCATCACGCAGAGTTGCTGCGTTTTCTGCTAAAACCCGAAAGGGCAGCAACAAGTCCAGCTTCTGCCACACTTCCTGTACAGCGCTACACTCCAAAAAAACATGACTATCTGTTTCCTCTTCTTGTTCGCAAAAAGGACACAAAACGGTGCAATCAACATGTCTCTTAACCAAGTTACTACGAGTAGGAAGACACCCCCTAGCAAGCCTCCAAATTAATAATTTAACTTTCGGTGGAACGCCCGCTTTCCAAATGGACATCCAATCACCGTCAATTCTAGCATGTGAATTATTAATAATTTCCGGAGTATCCATAAGCGCATAGTAAGCCGAGCGAACCGAATAAAGACCGGACCGACTCCGCCACCAAGATAATTTATCTTCCTCCAAGTCACTGTACCTTGGCATGCTTTTGATGAGCATAGCCTCTTCTTGACAAAAAAGTTGATCAGTTAAGCCATAATTCCAACCACTATTGTCTTGGTTCATCAAGTCCTTAACCCTCATTTCTTCCATCCCTTGAGCAATAGGTGATCTAACAAAGCTATCACTACGTCCCTTCAACCACGGATCTCTCCAAACTGAAATTTTGTCGCCATTCCCAATCCTCCAACGTGCCCCCAAATTCACAACTACCCGGGAAGAGAAGATACTACGCCAAACAAAGCTGGGATTATGGCCCAAGCGAGCCCCCATAAAGTCATCATTAGGATAATATTTAGCTTTAAAGATTCTACTTACAATAGTATCTGTACGAGTAGCAAGATGCCATGCCTGCTTCCCTAGCATTGCCAAATTGAAGCCATGCAGATGACGGAAGCCCATACCTCCAAACTCCTTTCTAACCGAAAGCTTCTCCCAACTCAACCAATGAATACCCCTCCTCGTGCCACGGTTCGTACCCCACCAAAATGAATTCATCATTCTTTCAAGCTCCTCACCCAGTGTAGATGGAAGCATGAAGGTGCTCATACAATAAGTTGGAATGGATTGAGCAACTGACTTGATTAAGACTTCCCTGCCAGCCTTAGATAAGTGCTTCCCCGACCAATGATGTATCTTCCTCCAAATCCGATCCCTCAGGTAGCCAAAGAGTTGTTTCTTGTTTCTTCCAATCATAGACGGAAGTCCCAAATATTTGCCCGTTCCAAGACATTCTGTGACTCCCAATATAGCTGTAACATCAAAGCGAGCCTCCTGTGAAGTATTCCTGCTAAAATAAATTTCAGATTTTTGTAAGTTAATAGCTTGCCCCGATGCTCTCTCATAGGTGTTAAGAATATCCTTGAGATGCCTACTCTCTCTAGCATCGGCTCTGCAAAACAAGAAACAATCGTCAGCAAAAAGGAGGTGTGAGAGAGAAGGAGCCCCTCTGCACACCTTCACACCATGAATATCCCCTCTGCTCTCAGCTCGCTGTAGTAAAGTAGTGAGACCCTCTGCACACAATATAAATAGGTAAGGTGACAGTGGGTCACCCTGCCTCAGTCCTCTCCCTGGAATGATAGGTCCCACTTTTTCACCGTTTATCATAACTGAATAAGTAACTGTTTCCAAACACATTTGCATCCACCGAACCCATTGGTCATCAAATCCCATCTTCACAAGAATACGCTGCAAGTAGACCCAATCCACTCTATCATAAGCCTTACTAATATCAATTTTTAGCACCAGCTCCCCCTTCTTCCCCGTTGTTTTGCACTTCAAATGATGTAATGTTTCAAACGCCACCAACACATTATCAAGAATAGATCGATTTTCCACAAAGGCAGATTGTTCAAGAGCAATAAACTTTGGAAGTAGAGGTTTTAATCTATTAGCAAGTACCTTCGAGATAATCTTGTAAATGACGTTGCAAAGAGAAATAAATTGTGTTTTTTTAAATATATAGTATTATATAGATATATTAGTCACCGGCGTATATTAGTCATTGGCAAAGTCGGTGGAAACTACGCACAAATGTCATGTAACAAATAAATAAATAAATATATTAGTGTATTTTTATATTTAAAAATTATTTATTTTAAGCAACATTTTTATATAGTGTACGTTATTTTAGTATAAATAAATAAATTGTCAACATTTTTTATGTGCTTAATTGATGGAAAGAAAATTTTATAGAACTTCATATATTTAGTAATGAGAAGTGTAATTCTATTTAATATGTGGAGTATATGGGCATGAATTAATAATAGAGAAAGATGAGTATAGAAAAACAGATATCATAAGAAAAATTTGTTGGTCTATATTATTTCATTTCTTTGATTTTTAGCACCAACTATTGATTCATAAGAAACTAAAACTTTACAAAAATCGAAATAAAAGTTTAATCAAATAAATTTTATTTAATTTAAGTTTATAAGAGGTAATAATTAATAAATTGATATCTAAATAATAAATTGATATCTAATACCAAATTTGACACGAATTTAGAATAAATAATAATTGATAAATTGATAATAATTTTACACGAATTTAAAATAAATAATAATTAATAAATTGATATCTAATACCAAATTTTACACAAAATCAAAAAGAAAAAGTAACTAAAAATTGGATTTCACGAATTGTAATGGAGATTAAGTAATAAGAGAAAAAAGTTAATTGATATACAATTTAAATATAATTAAAACTGAGTAACATCTCCTTTACAGCCTAATTAATAGAAGGTAAAAGTTGATATTTAATAGGAATGTAAGTTCAAGAAACCAAGAAGCATTATGATAGTAGTTGAAGAAAATGATGTTTTTCTTGGTTTTTTGATACAGAGGAGGAGTTTCCTAGAAATGACACCTAAGGTAGTTTCCTTCGTAAAAATACTGCACTATCGATTAAGAGACAAAAAAAAATGCTTTCTTTTAGTGTTGAATAGAAATTGACGAACATTTCATGAACATAAGCAAATCATTTAGACCTAGTATATCATACAATTTCACGAAAACTATTAAAATTAAACATATTTCTAAGAACAATATTAAAATTAAACTCTTGAGTTTCTTGTCAAAACTCTTGAGTTTTCCACTTATTGTCAATTAAGGGAGTAAGGATACACCTTTAATTTCCAAGTATAGATATTTATATTGGTAGGTTCGTTGCATTAACCTAGGG
The DNA here is from genome assembly GCA_963573325.1 of Astragalus glycyphyllos. Lineage (NCBI taxonomy): Eukaryota > Viridiplantae > Streptophyta > Magnoliopsida > Fabales > Fabaceae > Astragalus > Astragalus glycyphyllos. The sequence continues at coordinate 3,206,981 of OY754313.1, read as the reverse complement.
TGTTCATGTATTCTTTATTTGTACTTCATATTTCTTCAAATTTTAAATAGTACCAACTCCGGAGGATTATTGGTAGTGGATCACGTGACCTGATAGATTCATGTTCATAATCTGATCAATATCCATCCCACTTAGGATGCGCTTGTTAGTCATGGTATCATCGATGTTGATTTCTCTCTTTGTGTTTCCAATTCGGTGAAACACATCATCATCGGTTCTTGAATATATGCTTGCCATTGAATTATGGTATATGGTTTTATGGAGGAGTTTCCAAGATGTGCTCCGTGTAGACCCAATTCAGTATTTCTTGCGGGTGGTTTAATTTTTGGGAAAAGGAAAAGAATGTAAGGTGTATAATTTGGCTTGCCACTTCTAGGGTGAATTGGGGATAGAAATGATGTGATTTTTAGGGGAAAAATTGTCACTATCACTGCATTGTTCAAAGTTCAAACGAGTAGTAACTATATCGTGACTTTGATTTTTTGCGAGGGCTGGAAGGAACACAAGTATACACGACAGTAATGTGGGAATATGCTGGTTTTTGTTGATTAATCTCATGTCATTGTAATTGCTTACCTTCCATTTTGGGTAGTTGAAATTTCACATGTAAATTTCACATGTAATTGCTTACCGTCTCTAAGTTTTATTTAGTTTCAAATAGGTCTTCCGTGTTTTTAATTAGTTTCAAAGAAGGAGGAAGAAGATGATGATTTAAATAATTATTTAAATAAAATCCATGTCAGATAAGTTGTTTCCACGTAATACTAGCTGTTGCAGGTGCCACATCGACACATAACAAATACATTATCATCTGTTAACTCAGATGAACTGAATGTCCAAAAAATGACCTATATGTAATGAGTTTAAAACTTGGGGGACCAAACTGGAAAAAACTTAAAGGACCAAAGTGGAACAATAAATAACTTAAATAACTAAAAGTGCATTTTAGTTTTTTTTTTATAAAGGAAGAGAGTCTCGTTAAAACCTTTTTGATACAAATTCTCCTTAGGGAAAAATTATTTAAAAGGAAAAAGAGTAGTTCTCCAATTTCAAATTAAAAAAAAAAGAGAAAAAAGAATAAGAACATAAGAAAAACCAATAAGTATTAGACCAATACCTTGACAAAAAAAAATGTAATCCAAAATGAGAATACGGAAAACCTAACCAATTACGGATAATGTCTTCTAAAACAAAAGTAGGTAGCATATGTCTCCAATTGAAACTGGATATGAAGATTTTCATCACACCTTTTTTTGGAACATAAGTTAAAACTGAATTCATTGCAAAGTTGGAATGTGAAACATTTGATCTTCCGACTGTAAATGAATGTGTCAAATTGTGATTATAGGGAATACAAACTAACTCAAGAGTTGTTTGACCAAGAAGGCTAAAAACCATGGTTCCTTTCAACAAAACGTTAGATATAAATTTTGTAATTTTGTTTGTTTTTTTTTCTTAACAAAGTATTCTTGGTTACAAGAAGCACATTACTAAAAAAACAGAATCACTAGCATATATATATATATGCCCATATTTTTGACCATTAAAGCTTATAATATATTATATATTATGCCCATATTTTTACCCATATATACATATATATATATATATATAGCTTCCTCAGGAAGTAAATCCCAGGCCAATCCTTAATAAGGAAATAGACCAAATAACTCAGAATACTGAGGGTGACATAGAAATTAGATTCAATCCTAATAGGATTACTAAAATCCCAAGGTCTATATCATCCAGACACTCTGTGAGTGAATTCTATTCTACTCCAAGTATATTAGGTAGACCATCTATGTCCCAAACTAATGAAGAAATTGAGACAGTAGAAAATATTAGAATTAGTAAGAATGATATTCCCCATGGTGTTTATAACACAGGAAGTAGGCAATCACCTACCCAGTCAGATTTCTGGATGATAAAGACCTTGGGATTTTAGTAATCCTATTAGGATTGAATCTAATTTCTATGTCACCCTCAGTATTCTGAGTTATTTGGTCTATTTCCTTATTAAGGATTGGCCTGGGATTTACTTCCTGAGGAAGCGCCCATGTCTCTGGAAAGTCAATTTCTTCCCATTTGATTAACCTATTGGTCGCAACATTTGACGTGAGCAAATTTGTTTGCACCAAAGTTGTTGTTCCTGGGAAAGTGATCTGCTTAGCCTTTGGGTTAAGCGTATTTAAAACTTTATAGTAAACTCTATAGCATATTGCTATGACTTCACTACCTTGCTTATAGTCATACCCATTTGTATGAATATTAAGCTGAAGAGCTTCTGATATATTTTTATCAGATAAGGATAAGCTCAAATTTGGAGCTACTTCGAAATAAACAGGTCCATGGCATAAACTTGTCTCAATTAGGGCAGCTAAGGATTGTTTGAAATTATTGCATCTGCCATCACGGACATAGGCCATAATACTTGAATTTAATCCAAGCAAAGTCAAAGGTTTAAGGGCTATTTGGATTAGTCCAATATGTACGAAATTATAGTCCTTAGAAAAACTTAAGTCCTTTTTATTAAGAAGCCTTATAACTTGGTTATTTCCAGCTATCTGAACTGTTTGTTCTAGCTGTTTAATAGCATATCTTGCTTTAAAGTCAAACATACCAAATTTATATATTTGGTTTGAGGGAACAGAAGGAATAGTCCACTTATTAAGTTGGTCTAGGTTATTGGGGAATTCAATTAATTCTTCATTTTTTATTTGATCATTTTGATCACTACAATTACCAACTTCCATAAGGAAAAAGGGGCTAAAAATGTTGTGGATCGGCTTGTCTTAAGATCATAGCCAACAGATAAATACATTAAACTTAACATCAGATAAAATAGATACCTTTCTATACTTCTTTTGTCATCTCTGTAAATGGAAAACCATTTAATCTATCAACCAAACAGGGATAGAAGGAGAAACCCCCTAAACCAGAGATGTAGCTTTGTTATCTAACAAAATTTTCAAGGCTAAATACACGGTCTAATTCATGCCCTCTGACACAAGAGGCTTAATGGACCATAGCCGAAAACACTAGATAACATAGCTAGTTTTTAATCAAAAAACCCAAAGAAGTACGAGCTACAGAAAACTCTTGGTGTAAGTATAAGGGAGATCCATTGCTGGACGTGTCCAATTGGGACACCATACTCCTAGGCTACTGCTCCCAATACTGACTCCCTTGTCAGATCATCGGGGACGGTTCACCTAAAAGAGTAAGATCACATAGCATGTTTCCCAACATGCTTTCCTATACTTACATCCTTGAGTTTAAAGTGGCTCTGATACCATTTTACAGCGGAAAGAACAACATGTTTATCTGGATGGGGTCAGTTCATAAGAACTAGCCTACCACAACATTAATTTAGCCAAGAAAATTCATAAAAAAGGTTACCTGAATAATAGCAGAAGAATTGAAAAGGGTATCCAAAGCTTTAAAGACTTTATTTCAAACTGAGAAGATATGTTACAAGAGGAGGAGGATTACAAGAGAAGAAGAGAGACGGAGAGAGAGAGAAGGAGAGGCTTCTGAAGCGTGCCTCTAACTAAGGAGAGAAATGCCTTATATAGGCAAACTAAAGGCTTACTATTTAAGCCGGTAAAAGGGCTACTGTATATTCCGGTAGCCGGTCAAAAACGACAAAAAATCTTTAATGATGCCGGGTACACTAAGTGGGCCCCATAGGCACATCAGGAAAGACCAAAAGAAAAAAGAAAAGATTATATGGGGGACACCATTATTAGGTGCCTCTGTGACTATTTTTGTCCTTTTCCCTTAATATGCTGAGTCATATTCTGGATCATTGAGTCCCAGAAATCCTCTGGATAAGGCTCTTCTTCTTGGGATTCCCCTGCAAGGCAGTCCATGTCGTTGGGCTCTATTGATCCCTGAGAGGATGTTGACATGTCTTTGACTGGGAATGTGCTGAAAAATTGTGCTTTCATGTGGTCGAGAGTTCTGACCATGACTTCCTCTTCTGATTCTTGAGGGTATTTCTTTTGGAAATAATGTTTTAAATTGGCCATGGATAAATCTTTAAGATTTACATTTTGGAGATCACTATTTCTATCTTCATTGATAGAAGATTTTATTTTATGATTTAAACCTTTTAAATCTTCTGGGTCCATACGAGTCCACCATTTATAGAAGAAGTTTCTTCTTAATAAGGGGATATTGTACTTATCCTTGTCAATGGTTATTGACCATCTCCAAATCCAAGGTATCTGGAATTTGATGAAGAAAAGGCAAGGGCATTGTCCTGTAATGAATTTATTTGAAGCTATTTTAGCAATTAAAGGACTATTATCACACCATGAATTGTATAAATTCATAAGTTCTTCTGGCAGAATTTCCAAAGATGGACCAAATTTTTGCCACCAATTGTAAAACCAATTTGGCATAGTTTTTGTGATAATATCTGGGTTAATGCTGAAAAACCAAGAATGCTTGTTTTTCGGGTTTTGATAATAAAAAGCCTTTGTGAAAGCTTGGATATAATCCCAGTAATTGAAATATGCATAAGAGTTTTCAGCAATTTTGATTGCTTTTTCTCCATTTGGATTTAATCCCCATTCTCTTGGAAGGAGAATTTTATTAATGTGGCATTTGCTAAAGTTTATAAAACTTTGAGGGTTATTGTTCTGATAATGGTGGGTTATAGTTACTGATTCAGTAACCAGCAGTAGAATTTCTAGGTGGGGTCTAGGTTTCCCGTAAAGACCTGGGTATCCTCTAGATTCTAGGTACCTTGTCTTAATTGACCATGGGTCTTTGGTTATACTGAGGTCTTCATCATCAATATACATGATGTCCTCAGTAATAGGGTTCTCAAAGTATTCTTGAGCCTGCTCTTGGGAAGGATTAACCATGGCTTCAGCATAAGAGCCAGATTTGGTCCCTGAAGAAGAAGCAATTTCTTCTTTCTTCTGAGGGGCAGGTAAAGCCTGCATTCTTCTTTCCCTATTAGGGTAAACTGTTGTCCAATCTCCTAGGAGAGGGGCGCTTGGTTCCTGGTGGTAAGGTAACAAATTGTTACTCCTACCCCTTCCTCTGCCTGGGCCCCCTGGGCCTCTGCCTCTACCCCTATAGGGGCTTGTCATGTCCCTGCAAGAACTCACGAGTTAGAAAATCAGCAAGAGAGTTATTTTCTCCTTTAATATATTCTATATCAAAATCAAATACTGATAATTGGGCTTGCCAGTTGGCAAAAATTTGTTTAGAAACTAAGTTCTTCACGTCCTTTTCAATAATTTGTTTGGCTGAGCTACAGTCAATTCTTAAAAGAAATTTTTGATTTAGGAGATCGTCTTGGAATTTAGAAATGCACTTAATTATGGAGAGCATTTCCTTTTTAACGGTCGAATACTTTACCTATGTGGGATTCCATTTTCCCGAAGTAAATCTAACCAATACCTCTTTTGAAGTATTTGGGTCAACTTGCTTAAGGATGCCTCCATATCCTATGTTTGAGGCATCTGTCTCAACAATCTTAAAAAAATTTTGGTTTGCCAAATTTAGGCAAGGAAGACTCTTGACCCTATGCTTGATATATTTGACGGCTTTGGTATGGGCCTCGGTCCATGGGCTAGCATTTTTCCTAAGCCTATTGTATAAAAGGGCAGTATCTTGTGCTAAATTTTTGTAATAGTCTGAAATATAATTCAGGCTTCCCAAAAATCTTTGTAATTGCTTTTTCTCTAGTATTTCATCAGGAAATTTAGAAGCAAATTCTATACTTCTGCTGATAGGAATGATTTTTCCCTGGTCAATTTCATGACCTAAAAATCTTATCTTAGTTTGGAAAAGCTTCATTTTTGGGGCTGATAAAACTAAGCCATTGTTTTTGACAATATTCTTAAAATTTTTAAGGTGTTTGAAGTGTTGTTCTATAGTTTTTGAAAAAACTAAAACATCATCGATATAGACGATCATGTAATCCGTATAAGGATTAAATATGTTATTCATAATATTTTGAAATTCTGAAGGGGCATTTTTAAGCCCAAAAGGCATAACATTCCATTCATAATGGCCGAATGGAACTGTAAATGCAGTCTTGTGTTTGTCAGATTCATCAATTTGGATCTGCCAATACCCAGATTTCATGTCAAATTTAGAAAAGACTAAAGCTTCGTTTAGTCTATCTAATAGATCTTTCTTATTAGGTATAGGGTACCTAATCCATTTTAAAACCTTATTAAGGGGTTTGTAGTTGATGACTAATCTGGGAACTCCTCGTTCCTGCTCAGCGTGTTTATTCACATAGAAGGCAGTGCAACTCCAAGAAGATTTGGAGGGTCTTATAAGCTTTTTTTCTATGAGAGAACTTATTTCCTTTTTGCAAAGATCAAGATATTCTTGATTCATTTGTGCTGGCCTAGCCTTAGTAGGTATTTGACTTTCATTAAAGTCATCTATATAAGGTAAAGAAACTATATGTTTCTTTCTATTCCAAAAGGCATTTGGAAAATCACTGCAAACCTCGGCTATGAACTGATTTTCTAAGATCTTTATTTGGGTTTTTATATCAGCTTTATTAAGCTGGCTATTAATATTAATAGTATTGATTTCTTCCTTAAGAAAACATAGTTGTCTTTCTTTATTTGCCAAAAGTTCCTTAACTTCATTGATCATCTTAGTATGAGGGTCTGAAATGAATTCGAAAATAATTTCTCTGTTTTCTAGGATAGTTGTTATGCCTCTTTGGTCAATATTAATGATAGGCATAATCTGGTGGAGAAAAGGAGTACCCAATATGATTCTATGGGTTAGATTGTTGACTAAAATAAAAGAAGTAGGAATGCATATTCCTTGGTTACAAATGTAAGCATTTGGCAGTTTGAAATTGATTTTCAATCTATCACCTCCAGCCTGGGTGAGTGACTGAGTGGTTTTTGAAAAATACTTAGTAGGGATAATTCCCTCTTGAATGCAATTTAAATCAGCACCACTATCTACTAGTGCTACTTCGTTTTCTAGGACAAAATCTCTGTCAATAATTAAAGTGATTCTAACAAACCATTTTTGCGAAGTAATTCTATTTAAAATAGAAAGGTAACCTTTTGAGGAAGATTCTGGTTTGTCTGGGTTTTCCAACACAGAAACTCTTTCACTTAAAAGGGTATTTTCTTTTCTAATTTAGGAAATTTCATTTTTCAAAATGTTAATTTCCCTATGGAGATCATTAACAGAAATTGGTTTTTCCTTAATATTAGACTCATGGAATCTATTAAGAACTTCACTAATCTGGTAAGGTGCCTCTATAATTAGAGGCGTATCTTTTCTGGAATGTTCTTTCATAAGAACTTCTATCATTCTTCTTTTTATGCTTCCATCTTTAATGGAATCTAAGGCCTCTAAGGCTTCATCTTGTTCCTTGGTGAGGACATTTAATCCATTCATATCTACGATGGATTTCCAATAATTTATCTCATTGCATTGACAATCATTGTTGTCTCCTGATGATGATTCAGTAGATGTCTGAATCATATCTAAATCTTCACTTGTAGATTCTACATCTGTATCTAATTCTGATTCAGAATTGACTAATAAGACTTTCTCTAATTGTGAACGCAATTGTTCATCCTGGATATTATTTAGTGCCTTTTTGGTCCAGCACTGATTGGCATAGTGGCCTATTTTGCCACATTTATGACAAGTAATATCAAGCCTTTTGGCCTTTCTCTTTCCTCTCTTTTGGAAAGGCTTGATCTTATCTCTAGCTTTTTCTGAAAAGATTTTCTTTTTTCTGAAATCTCTCTTTTTACTTTTATAAAAGTTGTTCGTCTTTTTGTTTAGAGATATTCTTTTATCCTTCTTTTTGTCCTCGGGTGATTTACCCAGGTCAAAAGCAAATTGCTCACAGAATTCACCTAACTGGTGTTTTTCTGTTAGCTTTTGCTTTTTCAATTGGTTTCTTAGCTTTATGTCATTGCATAGGGCTAATCCTTCGTTAATACAGCAGCTTATTATTTGCCCATAAGTTAAAATATCATAATTGATATTAATACCATCATTCTGGCTTCTTAGGGTTTGCCTAACTTTTTCTGCAAAAAGATGGGGAAGACCATCTATGAATTTTGCCTTCCAATGAATATCATTGGGTTTTGTTAGTTGGAAGACCCTGGATAAAAATGTGTCCTTATACCATCTAAAATGGGTTAAAGATGGACATCTAAGATTTTGTAAAAGAGAGGTTAGTTTCTCTGCTATGGGAACATTGGTTCCTACAAAATTTTTTAGGACAGATAGACACAGGGTATAAACTGCGTCTTCTTCCCCAGTGCTTGCAGTAGCACCATCTTCTCTTTTGACTTCTTTCTTATGGGTTAATATTTCCCTTTTTTGGGCTTCCGTGAGATAATGATCCCACCACCCTCTTAACTGGCCTATGAAGCCAGTTGCTATAAATGAAGCAATGGAACTATCAGAGTTCCCATGTTGTTTACAGACTGTGGAATACATAATCATTTTATGTATTAAGTCAATAATTTGCTTATCATTTAAGCCATCTATGTTCCATTCATAGATTTGTTTTCCAGAGTATGAGTTTTGGTAGGAATCATTTTCCTCATATAAAAGATCTTGGGGAGAGGGCCTTTTATATATATATATATATATATATATATATATATATATATATATATGACCATTAAAGCTTCAAATTGTGGCTGTCATGCACTGGTTAAGATGGGGATTGAATCGCGTTCATTGTGCATAGGGCAAGGTGAAACTTACCATTTCAACAAAGTAGAGACATTTGTTTTTAGTTAGGAAAATATTAATATATTATAAGCTTAACTTTGGCCCCTTCGAAAATTCTAGTCAAGATTCACCACTGGGCGGAAAAACTCTCCATCAATAGATTTAACACTGCTGCATGTCCAAGACTGGATTCGAACACAGGATTTTAGTTAAGTTAGAAGAGACTCCTACCATCTCATCTAAGTGCTATTAGGTAATTCAATTAGTAATCTACTAAGAAAAGAAAAATCACATACTATAAAAAAAGCAACATATACATTTACATTGTAACTTCATTTGATCCTTATCAATTGCTCTATAAGAGCATCATGTATTAAATAAAAGCCCAAAGAAAAAGAAAATAATACAAAGAAAAGTGGGAGAATAGTAAGAATCAATAACTTAGTCAATCAGTGATACTTGCAAATCAACAAAAAATTATCATGATGCAAATTCTCATCTTGAACAGCAATAATTGACTTGTTTAGTAGCAGTCACTTCATCAGCTATATGAATCTCCTTCCCATTTGAAAGACTTAACATTGATCCATTCATTTTAGCTTCTAAACTTTTTTGGCTTATGATATCATGAATCTTAGTAATCATTTGTAAGAATGCTTCTTCAACATTCAAATTTTTTAAAGCAGAAGTTTCCAAAAAACATAACCCTTCTTTTTCGGCATACCCTTTTCCTTCTTCTTTCTCAACTTCCCTTGATTGGGTTAAATCAGATTTATTTGCTACTAGAATAATTACGATGTCTTCACCTCCATACTCTCTAAGCTCATGTAACCATTTTCTTATATTAACAAAAGTTGCTCTCCTTGTTATGTCATAGACAAGCATTGCCCCCAATGCTCCCCTATAATATGAGCTTGTGATAGCTCTAAACCTAATAGAAAAGTGTAGACATTTTTTTGAGAATGGGATATAAGATCAAGATTAAGCAATAGGCATATTTGAAAGATAAACAATATTATAAACTTTATTAACAAAAAGAAAATAAAACAATTTTTTATGGGGATGTAGAGCTTACAATGATTATCACATAGAAGATACACTCGTTAAAACCTTAAAGAATGAAGCCTCGTTAAAACCTTAAAGTACTTCCCTCTAATTTTATTAAAAAAAGAGGAAAAAGAAATATGAGAGAAGAGTTGGAAAATAAAGTCAAAGCAATAATAGGAGCCCTAGCTTGTTACGGCGAAATACCTCCTAAAACAATTCATCCTAGAGACAAGTTAAATGATTAAAGTACAATAGTCATATCAAAAAGAGACCGAAACAGAATTTGCCCTTAAACAATTCTATTACTATTGAATTGCATTAGTTTATAAACACATGTAATCTTATGTGTTAACAATTAATTTTGATTAATATTACACTTTTCATCGAGACGTTCTATTTATTTTCTTATGAGAGAGAACCTCCTGCTTCTCTCTAGGATCTTTTTCTCCACCGCCATGGTGGCTCGCCCCTCCCTCGTGGAGATCTCTTCCCTCCCACCGGTTGGGGGTTACTGCTGTTACCCATTGCTCTCTCCACCGCCGATTCCCAAGCTCCGTTGAAACCCCATCCCCACCAACCCCCCAAATCCCTTTCATCTCTATTCACTTCACACCCGACACCACTCTTCCAAACCACCTTCCAACGGCTTCTGCTCCTTGTCGCCGCCGGCTCCCTAATCCCCTTCCCCAAACCTTCCGCGCCGCCACCATGATTCATCTCACCACCCTATCGCCACCCACCCACGCTTCGGCCTTCTTCTTCCTGTTTGGAACCCGCTCAATCTCTGGAGCTCTGTTTCAAATACCTCGGACAACCACTTTGTCGGTGCAGGCGCGTCCTCCACCCAAGCCACCTCCTTCGAAGCGAGATAGCGAGTTGGTAAGTCAACCTAATCCAAAGCTTTCTGTTCTGCATTTGGTGATTCCTCCGTCTCTGCGATTGACTCCGATCCAACCACCACCGAAGCCACCATGGCTACAGCGTGTCTTTCTTGCTTTTCTGGTCCGAGTTTTTGGTTATGGAGTGTCTATGGGAAATTGGTTTCAAGTTTTGGGTATTTGTTTTTCTTGGACTAAATACGCCCAACAGGTGTTTGTTGTAAAGCCCCATAGAGCTCTCGGCTGTCTAAGCCCTCGGCTGTGGATGTTGTTGCAATCATGGTGATTGTTAAAACCTTTGGAGATGACACCTTTGCCAATGACCACACCAGCTTCCAGTCTGCTTTGCTGTCTCATGATAAGTGGGTTAATCTTGAGGTCATTTTTAGTCCAATTGAGCGTACACAAGTCAAAGATATCATCCGTAACTGGATAGGGAGAAAGACTGCAGAGTCTCTGTCACTGATTACCACCTCTACTTGGGAGTTAAAGCTTCTGTTACACTGGTTGTTTCGTTGTTGTGTTTGGGCTGTTTATGTCCTTATGGACCTTAAACATTCTAAATGTATTGGCTTGAATGCCCATAGTTCATGTGTAGTAGTTTCCATTATAGTTGTTCCTAGTCTTTGGTTTGGAAATGTCCAACCTAACCTACTTCATGTAATCTTATTGATGATCTTGTTATCATTTGAATGAATGAAGTATGTTACCTTAAAAAAACAATTAATTTTGATTTAGTGTAAAATTTTATACATTTTAGAGCAACTAAACAATTTCACTATCAAATTCACCAAAAAGTCACTAATAATTCTTATATTTTTCTAAAATATGTGTTATGTAAATGTAAATTATTTACATTTCATAATCCTTTTTTTGGCTGAGCAAGAAAATTTGTTGTTGAATCATATTCTTACTTGCTCTGCAATTTACACTATATTTTACTCTGTAATTGTGAATCTGGGGTGTAGTGACTGTAAGAAGATTTTGAATTATTGAGATAGTGGGGTTGGTGACCAAAACCTTCACCATGTCACATGCTTTTTCTTCAATTCAACTTATTCAACATTCATTGCTGCCAACTTGATTTTTGTTCCTAGCTTCTTCCTACACCATCATTTTCATCTCTACTTTCTTGTGCAGAGGCTGCACATGCACAATCCTAGTCTTTGGACCCACCTTGCCCTACTTTTCTTTATCTAATGAAGATTAAGATTAAATGTCATAAAATTTTAGTGGTCTTATGATCCAGGTGGAAATTTGTGAGATCTATGTCATTTAATACTCATGCCACATCCAAAATCATTATACAATTAAGAGCAATGTTATTTAGTCAAAACATTTTCAGTCAAAAATAGCCAAACAATTATTCTACAACATCAATTAACCAAGTTTTTTAAATCATTAACCAATATATTTTTTCACAGTTTTCTATGCATTGAAAACTGTGAAAAAATATATTGGGTAATGACTTAAAAAACTTGGTTAATTGGTATTATAAAATAGTTTTTGTCTATTTTGGCTAAATAACATTTATCTAAAATTAATTGAGCTAAGAATTAGTCTTGGGAAGGTAGCTTAGGTGCGTTGATGTCATCAATTAGATATATATGCTTAGCTTGAGAAGTCCTCACCTTTTTCACGAATTTGGTCCCTACACTTTTACTTACAGTACTTTTAGTCTCCCCAACATAGAGAATTTTTGCACTTTTGGTCTACTATCCAAAATCCATAATTTTAGGATCAAAAGTATAAGAAATCTACGATTTTTTGTTAAAAAAAAAGTGCAATTAAGAAGTATAGAGATTAAATTCATGAAAGCAAATAGTATAATTGTTAAAAGTAAAGTTGAGGGAGCAAAGAAGTTACATGAAAGCTACACAAAGAGAAAGGAATTTTGGCATTATCAGAAAAATAGACTGGAAGTTTGAGTAGGGTTCCAAATACTTTCTTAAGAATATGCTATAATACTTGTAAGTTATAACACACTTCTAAAGCACTTCTCTATGATGGGTCACCCTTTGAAGGCTCCCTTTATTACTCTAGTTACATGTCATAACTCATAAGCCTGGTAAGATAAAGTGTAATTTTGATGGGACTTCATGTGGTAATCCTAGTCTGCTACTTGTGGAGGACTGTTTCGTGATTCGAGTTAAGTCATGAGTTGTTTCTCGAAATTTGTCGTCATTGAGGCCTTTGTTTAAGCTAGGATTTCGATTGCGATGAAGTTGGTTGAAGTTACTTATCAAAGAGGCTAATACAATCTTTGGTTGGAATGCAACGCTACTCGTAGTAGCAGCTAACAGGTCCATTAATTTGGTTTCTTAGAGAATTAGAATGTTATTGAATAATTGTAACTTTCTAATCAAAATTATGCATTTCTTAATTTCTCACATTTTTAGAGAAGACAACTCTTATGCAAAGAAGTTGGTAAGTTATGACACTACTAGTCATTATTTCACTTGGCGAGAATTACCACCAAATTTTATTTTACAAGATTTTAGTCGTAATAGATTACATTTGCCTTTTGACAGATTTTGATGATAGCTTTTTCGCGTACCAAACTTGTTGGTCTAATTCCCCTTTTTCCTCATGAAGAATTTTATATTAGAATGTTTTAGCGAAACTCTTCTTATTTTCTTTAAAACAATATGATGATAAACATAAACTTGTCCAAATTAATAATTTAAATCAAAATACTCATTAAAAATGTCTTTTTCTAAAGCCATTAAAAAGCTCTTAAACAATTAAGTACGACACCGCAGAGATAGCAAGCATTTATTTCAAACAAACCCTAAACAACTATAAATCCAATGTCAGGGTTAGAATTAAATTCATGATGATCCCAGGGTGCTTCTATGACTAGATAACTATAACTAAACAAACCCTAAATTCATGACTAGATAACTTGAGAAGATTATAGTTATCTAGTCATAGACTTATTGCTCTGCTTTTTTTTGTTTATATTATCAAATTCAAGATATCAATATCACGATAACGCATGGATAATAATTAGGAAAAAAATACTATAAATATTTTATTTTTTGGTTTTTGTCCCTTCTCTGCTTTTGTTTTATTTTTTTTATTTAATTATTAAGGTATCGATCCATTGAGAAGCTAGCTAACAACACAACGTTAGCTAACAAAAATACCAAAAATAAAGGGGTGGGACATTTTATGTTTTGTGGGCAAGTAGATAAGGGAAGAAAAGTTTTACCATATTAAAAAGTCTAACAATTAATAATTAAGTCAAATTAGCATAATTCATTGAAACCAACACTCCTAGCCCAGTGGTCCAGGGCTTCCTCTGGGACATAGTGGGGGTCGATCCGGTTTGCTCCCGGGTTCGATTCCCGCCCACGTCAAAATAGAATGTTGGCCAGCGCAATGGTTAAGAGTCTCTACGCGCGAGCGCAGATTAGTCCTTTGTTGAAAGCGTTGGGACACTGCGTGGGTAGCCAGCGATGGTCCCGGACCAAAAAAAAAGCATAATTCATCAAATTCTTCTTTGTAAAAAAAAAAAAATCAAATACTTCTAGACTGAGCAAACCAACGACCTAGAAATTGAAATGCTAGTTGAAAAAGGATAAAGCTAACAGCCAAAATATCTGAGGTCATTGTAATTTAATAGACTAGATCTATCAGTTATTCAATAAATGTAAAAAGTGTTTTTTTACTTATAAATAAATTGAGAGTAGTAAGTGTTATGTGAATACCTAAAATACGAGTTCAAACTTATATCATTGCTCTACTTTTTGCCTTCTTATTTTCTTCCTAATTGTTTGTACAATTAACAAAAAGACAGCAACCAAAAAAGAAATCAATTTTTTTGAATATTCAAAATTCAAAGGAACTTTTCTATTAATGAATTCCATTCAAAATATGAATGAATTCAATTCAGTATTAGTGAATATATAAAGCTTATGATGATCAATTTGGTTAACCATTGAATAGAAGACCTTTGCTTAAGACCAAGAAAAGGGACAAAGAATGAGAAAACAAGAAAAAGAGTTAAAGAGAAAACCTATTTATTATTAATTAAAGAAACAAAAACATAACAATTAATTGGAAGTAGTTGAAAAGAAAAAAGTTTAGATATAATTGAATAATTGAATTACCTTTCTTGGCCGGCAGTGTCCCATATTTGTGCTTTGATGAGCTTATCTCTAACTTTGATGTTCTTGTAAGCAAATTCAACACCTATGGTGGGTTTAGAATCAAAGAGAAATTCATCTTTTGCAAACCTTGTAATCAAATTTGATTTACCAACTCCAGAGTCTCCAACAAGAACAACTTTGAAAAGGTAATCACACTGCTCATCAAATGCATCACCCATATATAATATAATATATGAATATTATGATCTTTTATTAACAAGAGGAATTCCAAAGAAAGAAGACTAATTTGGGGTGGTGAGTAAATAGTTGCAAAGAAATGATATTTTGTTGCTTATGAAGGAACTATATGTATAAGGTGTAAAAGGAGAGAGAGAGAGAGAGAGAGAGAGAGAGAGAGATGGAGAGTGCATGGTCAAGATCATATTTATACACTTAGAGATTAACCAATACAGAGGGTACTATATAGTCCCGTACAATAAATAAAGGTTGGTTCCACTTATAATTAATATAATATAATACTGTTATACACACTATGCGCGTCTTTCTTTACTTTTATATATATATATATATATATATATATATATATATATATGGAGATACTTTTTTTTACTTGATTTTATATGTAGACAAGAAGTGTTACCACCTTTCGAGGTATCTCCAATCCAGCGAGGGATTAGTCACTGTGTTCAGCGGTGGATACTTTGGTCTTGACTAAAACATTTTCTTAGACTCTTCGTTTAACATGGTGTGATTGGGTGAAATTCGTGTAGGTTCTACTAAAATAATGGGTCGTATTTCTTAGGTGGTGGGCTTACGTGATTGACTAAAATAAGGGTATTGGTGGGCATAAGATTGACTAAAATAGGGGTTAATGGGGACTAGACCAATACTATTGGTCGGGATAGATGGTGAAATCATTTTCTAATTCGTATACAACAAAAACCGCTATCATTTTCTAACTTTTTTTAGATGGTGGTTTTAGATGTTTTACATTTGTGTCAAAAAAATGTTATTTACATAGGTGAGGGAAAAAAAACCAAATTCAAAACATATAAAATAGAACCCAAGCAATTGTATTTTCTTAGATTTTTTTTTGTTTACAAACAAAGTGATAAGTACAACCCGTAAATTAACATACGCAAAATGAAGATTTCAAGTTCAAATCTAAGTAATAATCTCATAAAATGTCTAACCTAACAATGTCGGCTTTCACACAATTGCGCTATTTTTTTAGGAATGACACAATTGTCTTGTAAAAAAATGACACAAAAGCAAAATATTTTATTCATTTCACATTATATATGTATATGATATGATGAGTGGTCTTTAATATTGTGCAAACTCGTGGATCAATTTCATCAATTAATTAAATGGAAGAGCCAATCATCAACCATGGTTGATTCCACCCTCCTATTTTTTTTTTCTTTAATTTCCAATATGGAAAGTGGGTCACTAAGTTCATGGTTTTATAGTGTAGTTCCCTGATTGGTTTTTCACTAGTTAGTTACCTAATTTCCACATATAATTTAATATTAGTTATCAAAATAGCAAGCTGTTTTAAATCATAGCCATTTCAGGATGGAATCCAGAAATAAATGTGATGATTCCAAATTACTTCCTTTCTAGAAATCTAGTTATAACTCATACATTTTTTTTGACAATTTATAACTCATACATATGATAGTTTACTTTATTTGTGGTTTGATATGCCATCATAATCATCATCATAATGATCAAATTATTTGGCAATAAATACCTACCTATCTATGTACTCTCTCTATGTCCCATTTCGTTTACAATTTACTCTCCCCATCTCTTATCAAGTGTCTTTTTAGCGGGTAGAGGTGTCGTGGAGGATCGGGTGGCAGGCGCGTGTACTAAGCTATGGAGAAACGATGTGCCATCCAAAGCATTAATTTTTTCTTGGAGATTATTGTTAAAAAGGCTAGCTACTAAAGAAGCTTTGGCACGACGTGGAGTCCTTACTTCCGGCCATGATCTTTGGTGCGTCCTATGTTCCAAGAAAGATGAAACATTACCACATTTGTTTCTCGATTGTGAAATTACTCGTGATGTGTGGAGATTGGTCTCACAATGGCTGGGGGTGTCTTTGGCGGTGGAGGAGGATGTCGTCGAAAGTTTTTTGGGTTTTGGGAAGATCATGAAAGGCAAGAAAAGGAGAAGGGTTAAACATCTTATTTGGATAGTGGTTAATTGGTGCATATGGAGGACTAGGAATAATGTTCTCTTTAAGGGGGAGGCGGCAACGAGTCGGGCGATTGTGGATGATGTCAAATTCTTCTCATGGGGCTGGTTTATGGCGAGGAGAGGAAAGAAGACCGGCGTGTCGTGGACGGATTGGCTAAATTGCCCAATAGGATGCTTTCTATCACTTTAATGTGCCTTGTAACCTTGTAGCAACTGTAACACTCTTGTAATGATGAGTAGTTGATGTTTTTGGGGTACTCTTTCCTCCGGGGTTTTTTTTCCCGTTTGGGTTTTGGCTCTTGGAGGTTTTAACGAGGCCCCGCCGTTGTAAGGGTTGGTGCACCCCTTGTGCCCGCTTTCATAATATCAATTACTTATCAAAAAAAAAAGTGTCTTTTTAGAAGTCTTATTTTGTAGTAAATTTCTTGTCACTTTAGCGGGTGTATTGATTTAGGATTTCAAAGAATTAGAAGACTTTTTTTGACCAAAACAATTCGGTGGTAATTATACTATTTATTTTTTGTAGTTAAAGTCTAGATAACGAGTGCGAGTACGAGAACTTGTGTGCCCAGAGGATATGTGGATGAAGACTAAAGTTGTTGTCCATATGCGGACGAAGACAAAAGTTACTATCGTACTATGTCTAGAAGGTGCCCATTACCATATTTAGTAAGTATCCATGTAAATTCACCTCGATTTTGATAGAAAAGCTCGCTTTGACCGGTAGCGGGTGGTTCAGGTTTTTCGCGCTATTTAAACTTGGGGTGGGGAGAGATGGCTACCAGGATACCCACCCACCTTCAATCATTCGTTCTTGTGTCATTTATTATTATTATCTATAATTTTGATCTATTTCTAATTACCCCCGTCTTGTTTTTTCCTTCTTGTCCTTACTCTAAGGAAAATTTTGCATCAGATGATTAATGAGAATCCATAATACTTTCTTTTGTTAAAAAACTATTTCTAAAGAAAACTTTGATGTTTTATTTTATTTTTGAATAATTAAAATTTTATTAATTAATTATCATAAATATGAGTTTTCATTTTTTTAATCAAAATGCAAAACTATAGATAAGCTCATAAGTAATAATTACTCAAGTGTAAGGCATAAGATCTACAAAATTGTAAGAACGTATTTAGTTACACACAGCCATGATAAACATAACATAAAATAAATCAAAGTTCAATCCCACTATAGAGAAATAATGTTCTAGGCTCACGAAAAAATATTCAATATGCAAAAGTTCTCCATACAATCCTATGTATATAATGCATTCTTTTTCATAACTTTTGATATTTTATGTTTGAATAGAGATCCACTTTTTTATTTTGATCAATAGAGAGCAAAAACCAGCAATGTAACAAAAAAGAGAGCAGAACACAAGAGAGTCCAAGTGAGGAACCTCTTAGAAAAACATAACTCTAAAATAGAAGCAATATTGTAAGTAATCTACTGTCGATCATTATGTTCCGATAACTTGATTCGTCCCAATAATTATTTTTTTTTGAGTATAAACTGAGTATCCTCTGCGCGCAATGTTGCTTCTTTCTACTTAGTTTGTTCTTGTCAATAACTTTTTTTATTTCAAATATTTCAGCAATTTATTAGGTTTAATATTTGTATCTTAGATTTTGTTAGGCTCTTATTTTTTATACTCCAACAGTTAGACCTCTTTGTTAAAAAAGGGGGTATAAAAAATAAGGGCCTTTTTGTTATTTGGCTTGACATTTAGCAGCAGTGATGGTGCCTTTTTGTTGGGCACATACTTCTTCCACACCCGGAGCTACTCAGTAGATACCCCATAAAGGGGTGAAAAGACCAAAATGTCCTTAATGAAATCTGTGATTTCTATTTTTTTTTAGCATTAAATACGGTTCGACGCACGCTTGATTGAACCGGTTCGGATTTGTCTACACCGAGTATGTTATTTTCAGAGACACCCCCAAAACTGTTTTTATTAGATTCGGAGTACGGCCGGCCGAACCTTTTCGGAGCACGGCCTCCGAACCTTTGTTTTATTTCATAAAGCATTGTTCTGTTTCAGCCGGTTGAGTATTTTATTACTTTTTTTATCTCAAAGAACATCTTCCTCTTCCTTCTTGTTCCACCGTAATTGATTGTAAACTCCACTAGAATTATCTTTACAAAAATGCTGTGTTTTCTATTTCCAAAATCACCATTCTGTTATTAACAAGTGAAGATTTTGATCTAATTGTCTCGGTCTCATTTTGCTTTCTTTACCATATTTGTATGAATGGCAAAGGTGGGTGATCCAAATTCAGACTACGATTATTGCGACTTTGATGGCTTTCAGGGAAAGAACATCTTCTTCCTTCGTATTCCCCCCTTCGTATTACAGTAGCCAAGCGAAGCTTTTAAAAAAGCAATAACGTGGCCTAATCAATTCTGGTGTTGTCTTCAATAAGTCATCCAGTGCTTTATTTAAGGGTTCGGTGCTCAAACTACCCAAACTGGTTTGGTGGCACCTCCTCTGTAACGGATGAAAGAGAAGAAGAGGAGGACCTACATGAAGAAAATGTGGTGCAACTAAGGCCCAAAAGAAACAGGATCAAGCCCAAGTATTTGAAGGACTACCACACACCTAAAAAGCTATGATGGTTTATGTTGTGCTGATGATTGCTTGCAAAACCTAGTAGATGATTCTAGATGATGACAGCTAGTGTCCTAGGATCCCTTGTAGTGACAGCTGTATTTGTACTACCTTAGAAATATGCCTTATACCAGGGAATATATTGCTGTAATTGGCTATTTAATGCCCAAATGATAAGAAATAAAGGCAAGCAATATGAATATTCAAAGAAGTTAGTTAGATAGCCCAATTTATTTTTCTGAGTTCTCTGTTTTCATTTCTGAAATTGCTGCTTTCGTAACATTGGCGCTTTCATTGAATATGGCCTCACCTTCAGACAACACTTCCAACTCCGCCATCCTCTCCGCCATCAACCAGCTAATCGAAACCCAACAATCCTTCCGCCAAGACATCACCAATCTCTCCACCGAAGTCACCAACATTCGCTCACGGTTACCACCACCAGGTTTTCCACCCTTTCCCCAACCCACCCAGCTAAACCATCCACTCTCAAACACCACCATTAAGCTCGAAATCCCCAAATTTGATGGTACTGATGCCCTAAATAAAGCTTCGCTACAAACTTCCACACATGCCATAGACACTTAATTTCCACACATGCCATAGACACTTGTCTACAACTTCATCTAATTACCCCACCACCTTCCCCACAAACTGCTACTTCCCTACTAGCCTCTATCACTACCCTTCTTGACAAATTTTCACCACTCTTTGACCCACCAATGAACTTACCCCCACCCAGAAACACTGACCATCACATCCCTTTGCAAGTTGGGGCCAATCCAGTGAATGTGCGTCCATATCGTTACCCTCACTTTCAGAAAAGGGAAATTGAAGCTCAGATTAATACAATGCTTGAGCAAGGCATCATTCAGCCTAGTTCAAGCTCTTTTTCCTCACCAGTGCTCCTAGTGCGTAAAAAAGATGGGACATGGCGTTTCTGTGTAGACTACCGTGCCCTAAATGCCATCACTCTCAAAGATCGCTTTCCCATACCTTCAATTGATGAACTTTTGGATGAACTTTATGGTACTCAATATTTTTCTAAATTAGACCTTCGTTCAGGTTACCATCAAATTCGAATGTACCCTGGTGATGTCTCAAAAACAGCTTTTCGTACTCACCAAGGTCATTATGAAATTTTTGGTAATGCCTTTTGGTTTTTGTAATGCTCCCTCCACTTTTCAAGCCACTATGAACCTCCTTTTTCAACCTTATTTGAGGCACTTTGTTATTGTTTTTTTTGATGACATTTTGGTGTTTAGTAAATCCTTGCAGGAGCATTTAGAACACCTAACACTTGTTTTTCAATTACTGCTGGATAATGAATTTTTTCTGAAGAAGTCCAAGTGCTCTTTTGCTCAAACAACAATTTCTTATCTTGGACACATTGTGTCTGCTGAAGGAGTTGGTGCAGATCCTGAGAAAATATCTGCAATGGTAGATTGGCCTCTGCCCAAAACATTGAAGCAGCTGCGTGGTTTGTTAGGACTTACAGGGTTCTATCGCAAATTTGTCAAGAACTATGCTTCCATTGCCTCTCCTCTCACAGAACTTTTAAAGAAGGACGCCTTTGTATGGTCAGATGCTACTGAAACAGCCTTCATCACATTGAAGAGGGCCATGACCGAATCCTCGGTGCTTGCCCTGCCCAACTTTGATGAAGATTTTGTAATTGAGACGGATGCTTCTGGCTTAGGAATGGGCGCTGTTTTATGCCAACAAGGTCACCCTATCTGCTATTATAGTAAGAAATTTTGTCCAAAAATGCTGGCTGCCTCTACTTATGTGCGTGAATTATGCGCCATAACTTCTGCAGTGAATAAATGGCGCACCTACTTGCTTGGTCGCAGATTTGTGGTGCATACAGACCAACGTAGCTTGCGAGAACTCATGACACAGATTGTGCAAACTCCTGAGCAGCAGTTTTACTTGGCTAAACTTCTTGGTTATTCTTATGACATTGTGTACAAGCCAGGTACCCAAAACAGAGTAGCTGACGCCTTATCCCGTGCTCATGAACAACTCCCAGAATGCTTGGGCCTCACTGTCTCTCACTGTGCATTCTTGGACAAGCTGCGTGCTCACTGTGTTGCTGATAGTGAATATCAGGATCTCCTCAACAAAGTTCACAAGTCTCCTGCTGACTTTCCGCATCTTAAAGTGATCAATGACTTGCTATTCTACAAAGGTAAGCTTCATATTCCATCATCCTCTTCCCTTAAAACAACATTACTTAAAGAATATCATGCTTCCACTATTGGTGGCCATAGTGGAATTACTAAGACACTGGGTAGATTGAAAGAAAATGTCCATTGGGAAGGTATGCGTCATGATGTTACTCAATTTGTCAAATCTTGTCTCACGTGTCAACAAACAAAAGTCCCCCCTCATTCACCTTATGGATTGCTGCAGCCACTACCCATTCCTGAGAATGTGTGGGAAGATATATCCCTGGACTTCATCATAGGGCTCCCTTCTTTCCAAAATTTTACTGTAGTACTGGTTGTTGTTGACAGACTTTCGAAAGCAGCACATTTTGGCATGCTCCCAACCCACTTTACTGCTGTAAAAGTAGCTGAGCTCTTTGCTAAGATGATTTGTAGCATCCATGCAATGCCAAGAAGCATTGTCAGTGACAGAGATCCTGTGTTCCTTAGCAAATTCTGGCAGGATTTATTTCACCTCAGTGGCACAAAATTACGCATGTCATCAGCCTATCATCCGCAGAGTGATGGGCAGACTGAGATTGTAAACAAAGCACTGCAGCAGTATCTTCGCTGCTTTGTCCATCAGCAGCCAAACACATGGGGAAAATATTTACACTGGGCAGAGTGGCACTACAATACCACCGTTCATGGGAGCACTGGAATGTCTCCTTTCCAGGTGGTTTTTGGCAAACCTCCCCCTACTTTGTCTCAATATATTCCTGGTGCAAGCAACATAGAAGCTGTTGACTCTGAATTGAGTACCAGAGAGCAGGTTCTGGAGCAACTTAAGAAGAAATTAATGAAAGCACAAACTGCCATGAAACATTATGCAGACAAGCATCGTATAGCTCACCCATTCAAGCTTGGTGACCTTGTGCTTGTCAAATTGAAGCCATACAGGCAGAGTTCTGTTACTGGACACCATCCAAGGAAGTTATCAAAAAGATTCTATGGGCCTTTCAAACTCATCCGTGCTATTGGGGATGTAGCCTTTCAATTGGAATTACCACCAGGCAGCAAGATACACTCAGTTTTCCATGTT
The DNA here is from genome assembly GCA_963573325.1 of Astragalus glycyphyllos. Classification (NCBI taxonomy): domain Eukaryota; kingdom Viridiplantae; phylum Streptophyta; class Magnoliopsida; order Fabales; family Fabaceae; genus Astragalus; species Astragalus glycyphyllos. Next base: position 3,184,163 of record OY754313.1, on the reverse strand, counting down.
TCCCAGTTAAAGCCATACTGCGGGCCTGCTGATCCATCACTTGAACTTCCACCAGATTCCATTCAGAACCATCCTATAGTTGAACCATTGGCTATCCTAGATCAAACTGTGACAAATGGGAAAAAGATGGCACTCATTCAATGGACTGGTCTCTTCCCAGAAGACGCAACTTGGGAACCACTGGCTGACATTCTGCAGAACTATCCTTATTTAAACCTTAAGGACAAGGTTTGTGTGGTAGAGGGTACGGATGTAACGGATGAAAGAGAAGAAGAGGAGGACCTACATGAAGAAAATGTGGTGCAACTAAGGCCCAAAAGAAACAGGATCAAGCCCAAGTATTTGAAGGACTACCACACACCTAAAAAGCTATGATGGTTTATGTTGTGCTGATGATTGCTTGCAAAACCTAGTAGATGATTCTAGATGATGACAGCTAGTGTCCTAGGATCCCTTGTAGTGACAGCTGTATTTGTACTACCTTAGAAATATGCCTTATACCAGGGAATATACTGCTGTAATTGGCTATTTAATGCCCAAATGATAAGAAATAAAGGCAAGCAATATGAATATTCAAAGAAGTTAGTTAGATAGCCCAATTTATTTTTGAGTTCTCTGTTTTCATTTCTGAAATTGCTGCTTTCGTAACATCCTCTGAACCGGTTCGGACGACCGTGCTCCGAACCAGTTAAAATACAGCGTGAGGGGGTTTTTATATGAGGGTATTTTAGGAATATTCAAGGGCTAGGGGTGTCTACTGAGTAACTCCGGGGTTGTACGAAGTATGGGCTTGAGAAACAAAGCCTTTTACTTTCTTTGGAGGGGTCAATTAAGGCCCATTTCTCTGACCCTTTGTTTAGCACAACTTGACCCTTTAATCTTGTATGGTTTTCTGGCGCAATAAAATCCTTTTGGCTTATAAAAAATGCCTATGCAAGCAATCCATAAGATTCCATTTATAAGAGAAAATGCAGATAAGAGAAAATGCAGATTTAAATTGATGGCAAAACCGATGTATATGATATATAATATAAATCAGATACATCAGTTATACCGTGAATCTAAAACTGCATTTTTTTATTTTATATCGGATCAGAGGAAATAGTATGTAAAGTTTTTTTATCTAGACAAAATAAGACTTTCTTTTCTCATTTGGATCACAGGAATCATAACCAAAGTAACTTAATATATAGTCATTTGGATACTTGCAACCATCCTGAGTTGACTTATGAAATACAATGATCTATATTGTGTCTACCCAAGGCGAATCTAAGTGTACTTGAGGGTGTACAGTTGAACACCCTAAAAAAAAGCACTTACCTCCTTATATCGTTTTAATTTTGACCTCTTTGAAAATGAAATTTTGCACATGACCTCACAGTTCTTTCAATTCTATCAATTAAAAAAAATCTCAATTTAGTTCATGAATTTACACTCACTAATACTTAATTCGTAAAGTATATTATAAAAAAATAACAAGTCTTTAAAGTTTGTGAAATCTTTCAAATTAGTCTTTATAAGGCCCTTTATAAACTTTAGGAAGTAATTTGACGGATATCACATACTTTACGATAGTGGCGGATCCAAAACTATCTTAGAGTGGGGGCAAATAATAGTCTTTCTTTGTTACCATGTTATTAGTGTATAGTATCCATCGACTTCGTCGGTGACTAATCTACATCATGGGAACCTGGTTGGCCAGGTGTACCCAATTTTGCTAGTCCGTGTGGTTCTCTCCTCCCAATTGAGTTTGCCACACACAAGATTTAAACTCGAGACATTGGAATGTAATTCGAACTCAGTTACTGCTTGGACCAAACCTACTTTGACTAATATTTTAAATTTTTTAATAGGTAAATTTGTTTTCCTTTCTTAAAGAGTAAATAGGTCTCGGTGTTTTTCTAAAAAAAAAATTAGGTCTTTGCTTCTAAAAGTCTTAAAATACTTAAGTATTTTATGTGTGCTTTTAGTGTTAGAATAGACCAAAACAATAAAAGTTAGAAAAATTACAAATTAAGATTAGTACAAACTAATCTCTCTTGTATCTCGTATGATTTTATACTTTCTTTTTACAAATAATTAGTTTATGGGGGAACCCCTTTATTTTTATGGGGCAAAATATTATTTATTAACTAAACTTAAACAAACATTTTTTATTTGGTGGGGGCAAATGCCGCATACTCAACAACCTGCATCCGCCATTGCTTTACGAACTACTTATTATTTTTCATATATTTTAGGACTTTAGGACCTAAATAAGAGAGGGCATCTAAAATTAGAAAATAAATTGACAACTTACTCTTAAATAAATTTGGAGTTAAATAGTTTGGAGTTTAAAAATGAAATTTTAAACAATCCTATAAACCAACAATTTCTATAATAAACTTTTTTTACACCCTCTAACTCAAGGTACTAGATCCACCATCGTGTCTACCAGTTCCAGTTCCAGTTCCTGATGAGTCGAGATTCTCTTCAATTATAAAAATAAAATGGAAGATTCCATTACTATAGTATGTATATATGCATATTTTTTAAATTTGGTAATATTTGTTAGAAATTTATGTGTATCTATACACACCAAACTTTGGTAATAGAGTCTTCTAATTCTAGTAGCATAGTCCTTGTTTTCTTTATTCTCTCCTCTCATATTAGTCTCCCTTAGCTAATAAACGTCGTACCATCCACATCCACATCCCCAATCAGTTTTTACTTTGACTCTTTTTTTGGTTCAGACAATACATTGCTCACGGAGTGTTCCAACGCTTTCAACAAAAGACTGATCTCCGCTCGTGCTTAGGATCAAATTTCGCACCGACCAACACCGAGTTTATCCACTGCGAGAATCGAACACGAGAGCACTAGGTCAACCCCCGTGTCCTAGGGTAGATTAAGCCACTAAGTCGACCGCTGAGGCCAAAATTTAGGGCTTTGACTCTAAAATAAGTATTATTTTTTTATAAATGAATTCTAAGAGAATACTACATGCAATTCATGAGAAATTTAGAGTCAACCAAAATGAATGGCCAAAGAAAATTGGCCTTTATGCATGCATATCCAGTTTTTTTCAAGTTTTTGGAATAGTGCCCAATTGCGGATGACATTTATGCAGGGAGCATATTGGATGGCTTCATTGGCTTGGAAGTGGCCACATCCAAGTCACCTTTCTAAAGATATCTTGGCCTAGTATATATCAACCAAAATAAGTTGATCCTTCCCTCTAGTCCCCACACTTTCAACGCGTTCTCAAAACCGTGTTTTCAGTTAATTAAGCAATAGTTTTAACTAGGTAAACATTATTCTTTTTCCACATTATATAATTATTTTATTTTGTGAATAACAATGATTGATAAGTGAATTTGTCAACAAAAAAAACAATGATAAGTGAAAGAAAAGAACAGTGGCCTAGCCGAGCATGGCGGGAAACCGCCGAGTCAGGTGGTAGGAAACTAACTGCTAGGAGGAAAACTGTCGAGTAGGTAGTTACAAAGAAAAGATATACACTCAAGAGAGAAAGGAAAGGTGGATTTATTCAACCAATACATAGAAAATTGATAACAATCACTCGGAGGTCCTTTTGGTCTCGAAATTCTCATATTCGCTCGAACATTGACGCTCATCGTGAGACCTCGGTAAAACAATTTCTAAGCCACACTTTAGATTCATGATGATAATAGACCACATAAATTGTGTGATTGTGTGCAACTATATCCACATTAGTTTTCATTTTTTCAATCTTAAATAGCAAGTTTAAATTCAACAACAACCAAAATGAACAGAATAAGTGAAAGAAAAAACTTATTCTAATTCCCCGTTTGTTTTAGCCGAATCACGTTTGCGGAATGAAACAGTTTTAAATTAATTCAGTCATAGAAATAAAAAAGTAGTACTAGTATTATTTTATTTTATTTTATTTTATTTTATTTATATTAATTTATATTAACTGCTGCAATAATAAGGTTCTATACATACCAGAAGGACCAAAGGCAAAAAATGCAATGAATTTTACGATAAACGAAAGCATACGAAAATTTCCATTTCGTCTTCATTTAACTTCAATCAATCAATCAATCTATGTCTAAAAAGTTTCAGTGGAACAAGAAATTCACATTCACCACAAAGATAACTATATTTATTTATATTAAAAAGAGAATTAAAATCAAACAGAAATCGTACTATCAAAGCAGTTACCGGAGCGAACGGGATCTTCAACCGGCGGCAAAGACTGAGAAAATATCTACTTCTATTCAACGGAACCGTTAACGATCGGATTTTTAGAAGTCATCATCAACTTAAACTCAGCGAAATCAACACTTCCATCACCGTCAGAATCAACAGACTTAATCATATCACGGCATTCTTCAACAGAGCACTTCATTCCAAGTCGATTCAAAGCCAAATGAAGTTCCGCAACGGAGATAAGACCGTTCTTATCAAGATCATACAGATCGAAAGCATCATGGAGTTCAGTATCACCGCCGTCCGGTGTATCGGAACGACAAAACGAAGCGAATTCCAAGAGACTGATAAAGCCATCTTGATCGGTATCAAGGTCGTTCACAGCACGACGAATTTCTTCCGGTGGTACACCGGATCCGAGAGTTCGGAGAACGGTGTCGATTTCGTCCACGGAGATCTTACCGTCGCCGTTTGCGTCGAAACGGTTGAAGACTTTTTTGAGTTGTTCGGTATCTTCGATGAATGGTGAGGGTGATGGAGTTAGGTTTGGGTTCGGGTTAGGTTCGGATTGTAACGGAACGGGTGGGTTGGTTGCCATTGTTTTTTGAATATTTTTTGGTTTGGAAGAGAAGAGGATAGAGTAATTGACTCAAGGGGTAGAGAGTCTCTCTGGGTTTTATGCGTACTTGGATTAGTTTGTAGTTTGTGTTTGGAGTGGGACCTTTTTGATTCTGTTAACTGTAGTAACTAATTAATAACTAGTTAATAGAAATTGAACGCGTACATTTCAATCATTTAAAGAGCTTTTTGGTCGTCTTAGAATCGAATCTCACTCCAATGTCTCGGGTTTGAATCTTGGATGACTAGTTAGATTTCTGGCATAGTTAGTCGTCGGTACAGTTGGTGGAAACTGTGCATCAAAAATAATGTAACCTATTAAAGAGATTAGTTGAGATTTGACTTATGGCCTATTAGATATGAACTCTATCATGCTCCACTAAATCAACCTATTGAAGTTTACTCTCACTAATTTTTACTTTGGATGTCATTTTTTTTATTTGTGTGTACCAGTATATGTATCATGTAATGGAAAATTAGAAGAACATAAAATTTCTAAATTTTACATTTGAAAAAAAGTTTAAAAAATCATGCTGTTGTTTACGTATGGAGATTTTTCATTTAAATAGCCTTAAAAACTTTAGTTACCCATGTACTCACCTCTCCCAATTATTTATGCATGTATGTAAGCACTACTCATGTATTTATGCAAAAAAGTAATGTTGCCGACCTCCCAAATAATTTATCTTTCTTTAAAAAAATAAGTTGGCTTGTATAAGATGCAAACTTTTCATCTTTCTTTTTGTTTTTATAATTAAATGTTTTTTATTTTTATTATTGGGGATAACCTGCGCACGTCAATTAATTAACAGACACCCAAAGATTTTTAATGGAGTACACATAGACACACCACAAAAAGAATAAAGAAACACACAAATATTTAACGTGGTTTAGCTCCTCTTGTCTATGTCTAAAGGAATACCTCAATATTATTCACTCATCATCTTTAAATAAGATTACAATAATTTATAACTCAACTCTCACTCTAAGAGTTATAAGGAATGATAACACTCACATTTAACACAAATAGTCATCAATACATCCCTCTCACTATGGTTGGAGATCCCTCACTCTCTACATAATCACTCAAGGTCGGGGATGTCTCAGCACTCCACATGATCACCCAAAGTAATATCTCATCTCTTCACAAATCTATCTATTTATAGGAGAGAACATGATGACTTTCATTCATGTATTTAACATAGTGACCATTAAGTTTTCTTGCTAGATACATTTTTTCAGTCTTTATTAAGAAAGTAATTAAGTTTCCCCCTCTTTTTCCCTTCTCTCTAGAGGAATGTATATGATGGGTGTCAAACAATATTTATATATATATATATATATATATATATATATATATATATATATATATCCTTGTTGTTTCTTGCAACAAGGAGTATTGTGGTGGTGCTGGGTATTGGGGGCCTTCACATGGACATATGCATGTGGGTCGAAGACAATTTTTCTTTATTTGTTGCTTTAATTTGAATAGCAGAACTTGTCCCATGCATTTTCTCTCTGCATTTTAGTCGTTAATGTAATATCGATCACGCTTTGTATATGTCCTTAACCCAAAAGAGAAGATTGCATAGCACCGTACATTGATTTATATAATATTGTTCTGTCAAAATTCAAAGTCTTTGCTTAAAGAATGGAATGGAATTTGGTATCTGAATGATCAATCAATAGAAGATGTGCACCTCAACGCATGTGAGTTAAGCTGGAAGCACAACGTAGTGCAAGCTTTTAAGTTTTAACATGAGTTGGGACCAGGAATAAGTATTAGGTGCAGTCAATTATACGGAAAGTTAATAAAAAACATGACTGCACCGGGAATAAGTATTAGGTGCAATCATTTTGGACGTGACACACCTACATGAACAGGCTCAGCAGGGATGCGCTGGCGAAATCCAAACTGTCATAACACTTTGTCCGGCATGTGAGGCATAGTGATATCATGCTATAGCAGATGGCCTCTAAAAAGCGCTATGGAATGAAATCTCAAGTGGTGCCTGTGGTCATCCCAATGCCTCCATATGACATTTGTGGGTCGTAAGGCGAATATCCAGCTGACTCCCGAAAATGAGATAGCTTCATAACGTCATTCTTTTTATTCTTCCTCTTGCAGCAACGTGAAAGCTCAGAAGGACCAATGTCTCTGCGATCACCGATCGTGGGGAACTACTCAAAAATCAAGCACTGAATAATAATATGAATAAATAAACAAATAAATAAAATAATTATATAAAAAAGTAAATATTAAATAAGTAGTTAATTATTGGTAAAAAAATAATTAATTATTACCTGGAGCAATGAAGCGTATCCTCCAACCTGTCGAGTCTTCCAGAAACAAGCATCATTCAGCTACTCGTACAAAATGGCCAAAGCTGCTGGACCCCATGCCTACTGGCCACACTCCTCAAAAGACTCAATCAGCCTGATCCACTTGACGGACACATATGTATGACTCTTGTCGGCAAAGATGGTGTGTAGCCCAACAAGAGCAACATATAGTACCGTGTAGCATTATCAAAAAAGTCCCGCTCCAGGTTAGATCGGTAGGTCGCCTTCAAAAAGCTGAACCTGAAGTTCAGTCCCCTGGTGAACCAACACTCTCCCAAGCAATCACTCTGGTCTATACCCAACAACTGAACCCCGACCAAGATGGCATCCTCCTCCGTAAATCCCTCGCTAGGCTGCAAAAATGTGTCGATCAGCGGCAAATGGAGCAAGTTGGACACATCGTCCAATGTCACAGTCATCTCTCCGAAAGGAAGGTGGAATGAGTTGGTCTCTGAATGCCACCTCTCCACAAACGCCGAGATCAACTCGTGATTGATTTGGTGTAGAGGCGTCGAATCAGGCTCCAACAAACGAGCCTGCTGTAACCAACTCTCCACATATGGGTGGTGTTGTGCAGGTCAAAACTCAAATATTTTCTGACCATGGACTGCAACTTTAATTTTACCACGATCCTGTATAAAAATAAATTATATAAGTTAAAACATATTAAACGACAATAAAAAATTAAATTAATTATTAAAACTATTACTTCTCCCATACGAAGCCTCGACACCACGTGGGTAGGAAGTCGATGCAACAAAACTTGGTCCTTAGGACCCTGATCTAGCTCCTGCTCAGCAGCGTCCTGCTAAACAACCTCATCACACTGCTCCTATTGATCAACAGGAGCAGTGTGACCAGCCCCACCGACGTCCTGTTCGCGGACACGTCTGTTACGCTCAAAAGCGTGACCGGCTATCCTGATTACCGCTATCTGCTATCCCTTATTTTTTACCAAATGATCCAAAGAATATTTTTAGCAAAAATAACACAAAAACGTATAGTTATTTTTACCAAATAGAACTTATACTAATAGTTTTTTTTTCTTTCACATATTCAAAAAAAGTAAACCGCGGTTCCATAAGACCATAATAACCATTCATGTAAAAAAGTTTGACAAAAATAATAATAAAAAAGTAAACAAAAAACACAAAACGTAAACCCACCTCACATCGCCGCCACCAACAGTAACACTCCAGACCAAAAACGACGCAGCGGCGCCGGCAGCCAGCAATTGGAACCACCGCATCTCTTTCAGGTAAACATTCACCTATTTTGTTTCACGTTTTCATTCATATTATATAAACACCTTTCCTTTGATCAATAGTATTCAGTTGTTTTGTTTTTCATATTTCATAATAACTTATTTCAATTGAAATGATCCTATAATCCAGAAGCCAACCAAAACTGAACTTAAACCTAATAGAAATTTAGATAATCTTCACAAACCACACAGTCATCTACAAAACATGTATTTCTAAAAATCTATCTTCCTTAACTGTAACTAATTTTTTCCCTCGATTAGCAATTAATTTTCCCAATTATTTTGTGTTCCGAATTTGGGCCTAATAGTGGCCCAATCACTCGACCGGAGCATTTCCCGTCGCCGATCCATGCGCTGCGAACAGCACTCGTTGGCAATTCGTGCGCCGCAGCTATCAACGACTGAGAACGCATATCTGGATCCAACTGACAAGGATGCACCAGGAACGCCTAGCGCCTATAGTATAAATACCGGTTCGTCCCCTGCAATAGGTACACATTCATTCACTCTACCTCATTCTAGACTTTCCATCGCTGACTTGAGCGTCAGAGGTACAACTTCCCCAGAGCCTTACCAACTATTCAAGCCGGAACCACCCGGGCTCGAGTAAGGTACAGATCATTTTGTAAGGTTATTTGCTCACTTACACAATTGGAATGGGTTTAATAATGCCATAGAATGATTCAACAACCCCAGCTGATCCTCCACGAACCTTCATAGATAATAATAAGGAATCAAATTCAATTGAGCAAAAGAAAAGTTAAAATTGAACATAAAATTTATGGTTGGATATGTAAATATTTGTTTGTCGTATAGTAAAATATTAGATTTTTCATTCATTTTTTTGGTGATATTGAAATTTTCCAATTACATTGTATATCTTTTTTCTATTTTCTTCTATATAAGCAATTTTTTCCTCTATTTCACCGTATATTTTTCTGTTATATGTTTTACTTATGTGTTTATTATCTTTTAGTCATGTTTATAGAAAATTTATACCCTAGTTTTTTGAAAAACCACGTATCCCGTACCAGCACAGTACTTGCACCCGGTGCTAGTACCGCACCCGTATCCATGCAACATAGTGTTAAAGTAATCCTTTTTTTGTATCACTCATTAATCGATTTGTGTGAATTTCTTGACTGAAAATACAGATTTTAGCTTGTATTTCTTTTTGGTTCTATTGGTAAAGAAAAGAGGGGAGGAGGTATTATATTTTATAGCCTTATGTGATCACTAGAGGGAAAATTTATTTGTTAGTGATAAGTAAATCCATGAAATAATATTCGTTGCTTGATATTATTGAAATATAAATTATATGTTCTATTTCACTTTTCTGGTAAACTCTTCAGTAAGCATAACAACATTTACTAAGAAGCAAGCAATTTCCTGGTCTTTTATAATTTATTTAGTATCTGAATATTGTTGCAATTCTACCCTAATAAAAAATTGTATATTTGACCCTCTTTTGTTCTGGGGGAAACTGTTTCAGAACATTCTATGCACCAATAGCTGCTTGTGTTTTTAGAAAATTGGAGTTTTCCTTTTTGTTCTGTTTTAATTGTTCTCAAGTATTAATATTTGTGTTTGTTTCCCTAGATATGAATTCAGCTGTGAGACGTTTATCGAGCTTATTCAGACAGTCAGGTTGCGCAACTGAACGATTTAATGGTGATCGTCATCAGCTGCAGCAGCTTCAGCAATCCAGAGGAATACGAGTGCATGTGTTTAATGGGAACTTAGAAGCAGCATTGACATTGATGCAGCGTAAGATGCAATCAAGTGGGATCGAGAGGATGATAAAGAAAGAACAAAGATTCCATATCAAAAACTCTGAGAAGCGTGTTTTAGCCCGAAAGAACTTGGAGCGAAAGATTCGATCTGAGGACCTTGCAAAGAAACTTAAGTCCATTATGCTCAAGAAAGTCAGGTAATTATTTCATATGTTGAAGGCCAATTTTTTTCCCTTAGAGGTCACTGTGATCAAGAAGATCAGGTACGTAATAAGTGCCTATATGAAACACCAAAATTTCTCCCCTAGAGTGTAGCAAAATAAGTGACTCAATGAATCTAAGACTTTGATACAATCTTAAAATTTGGATTTAGGCCTAACTCAACCCCAAAATCTAGCTCATGGGGTGAGATTGCTCTCCACTTATAACCAATATTCAGGTCATATCATTATACAATGTGTGACTTTCGATAGTATCCTATGCGAAAACATTGTATGCATGAAGCTGTATGTTCTTGAAAGTTGAAACTATTGAAATTGCCATTTTTAAATTGACATGAGTACATGACATTTAATCAAACGTTTATGGATTGAAGAGGGAAACATTCAACTTCTAGCTTCCTTCCTCTACAAATTATTTCGAACCAAATGTAAAGATATTTTTGGTTGCTATTTTTCTCTTATCAGCTGGTGGTTGTTTCTCCTGTGGTATCAGTTTTGGAAACATTAATAACATGGACTTTGAGATTTATGAATAAATTGTTTTTTATAATAGTTTCTTTCTACCCAGAACCATTTATCCTTTTGTTTCCCAATTTATGGAGGCTTGGTAGGTTTTTATTCTTCTGATGCTTAGGTACAAGAGTTATGATAAAATTATTTATATTAGATTGATTGCATATTCATGACAGCCTGTGATTTTTTTGCCACCTTTATTTCCTTTGCTCAAACATTCTTTGGCTATCTTTTACTTCAATTTGTACTGATATATTCAATTTCAACAATGCAGGGGCCTTTGAAAATGTTGCAATGCTATTGAGAAACAATTGGTTGGTGTAAGCTGCAGTTATGTTGTAATTTTTAGGTGCTGATAGCAGTTTGCAAACATTCTTTCAAATCGTTCATGGGGCATTTTGTACTAAGTTGGATGTGATTTTAGGTATGAGCATGTTGCAATCTAATTAATTAATAATATGAACAAAATTGACATTTATTTATTTACATTGTTAGAGGCAAAAGAAAAGCCAAGAAAAACTCTAGGCAAAACCCTTAAGATCGGTCCTAAGGCTAATGATTTGGGTTTAGACATGATTTATTATAGAATATTATGATGTTATTTGATTAAACATTTCACTCGCAATGCATATTAATTAAACCCTTTTTATATTTGATGACCAAAAAACCCTTTCTGTATTTAAATGAACAACTTTTGAATTGTATTGAGTAGGCATAGAAGAACCCACAGGCTTTTTTCTGCTGTCTTTTGTTAGGTTTTTTAAAGATAAGGGTAGCATAAAACCCTTGCTTCTCTGTCTTCTGAATTGTATTGTCATAAAAGTCTTTTGAATAAAATCTATGGTGAATCCTATCAATTATAACAATGATTAGCGATGAGGTTAGCTTATAAGCTACTTAATTAATGCTAAGAGTTAAGACAGCTATAGGTCGGCTCAGTCTGCAGTGTCACAAGAGTCCCAAGAGACGAAGCCGAGCTTCAAGGAGAGGGGCGGAATCCCTCAGTCTGCAGTGTCACAAGAGTCCCTCGATGCTGGAGGTCGGCTGAGGTTCCCAGATGCCCTGTCTTGCTCTCTCGGGAGACAGTCGCGTCGGCTACGAATGAGTGTGGGCCGGCCCTCAGTAGTAGTCGGCTTGGCTGTGAACAGAAGGTATAACAGGCAAACCTACAACCAAATCTGATGTTTGAAAAGGAGAGAGAAAATGCATCAACTAGGAGAGACAAAGTGACAGTTTGGACCGTAACATAACTCTTCTTGCACAAAAACTTAACCACAGATCCGGGACCTAAAGAGGAAGGAGACTCTGATGACAAAAAGAACGATCGAAACAGTGGCCAGACGTGCCGACACGCGCGACTGAAGACGACGATTAGTGGAAGATTTCCTCGGAGGTAGATCGGCGCGTGCAGGCGCGTGACTGGGCCAGTGAGATTGGAACTTGAACCGTTGTGTAGATCAGGAGGAGGATCAACGATCCTGATGGTAGTGGTTTCGTAGGGAAAGGTGGCCGAAAATTTTTCCAGCACGATGGTTGACGGTGGTTTGAAAAACATGTCAGAGAGATGAACACGACGGAGGGAAGCAGAAACCGGAAAACTAGAAAAGTGATTGCAGTAGTGAAAAAGGGAATAAATTGAAAAGTGAGAATGGTGGCGAAGCACAGATACGAGGTCAAAAGATTAGAACCCAGTTTGATACCATGTTGAATTTGAATGTCTCTCTATCTATAATAGAGCACACTCATATCCATTTATAATAAAATAGGAATCAATTACATTTAAGAGTCAAAATAAACCTAATTGATACTAATAAATACTAATTGATATGATAAATCATAATTGATATTTTAATAGAATATATAGATATTGTGAGATATTATTTTATATTCTAACAAAAATTGCAAAAACGGGCAAGAGTGGAGTGATTTTAAAACATAGAGGACCTAAACACTACAAAAGAAAAACCCGGGAGCTATTTTACTTGTTTTTAATTACTCAATCTCTCCTACACACTTGCCAAAGTCGTTTGTCACAAAATAAGTGTCACATTCTATTTTAATATACATTCGACTATTTTTACCTCTAAGTAATAATATGTACATCACTCTCAAGTTATTATCATCTACATTCCACTCATGATAGTGGTGTATACGCCAATTATCTATAAAATTAATTTCATAAAACTAGCATTCCCTCTTTCTTTCCACATTTTTATTTAATACTCTATTCGTTCTTAATCTTTAGTATTTTTGGTCTTTTATTTTTTGTCCCAAAACAATAATACTTTTAAAACCTAATGTACAATTCACTAAAAGTTTTCAAATATATTCTTTATATTTATTGAGTCTTTTAGATACTCAACACAACTATTAACTCTTTTATTTTGATTTCAATTATGTCAAGACAACAACAAAGAGCGTATTTTAGGATTTAGCTAACACAAATTAATTGTATTTTAATTTGTGTAAAACAAGCCAAAAGTACCAATAAAGATTAAGAAGAGATGGAGTATGTGAATTGTTAAGTGTTACGCTTATTGGAATCTAACATTTTCTCCATCCCTAATTAATTACTAACAATTAACATTTTTCTATAAAAAAGTGGGGCAATTTTTGTGAGACGATCAGAATAATTTACTTTTATCACGATTATGATTAATTTCTCTTGTTACATAGGGAACAAGCGTTGTCGAATACTCATGGCTGCATTACATTAATATTTAACTAGCCGTGTTACTCGTGCCGTGCACGGGGGCGGAAAAAAAACAGAAGTTGCGACACAAAAGGTCTAAATATTATATTCCCATAGCAATAAAAGTTTCAACAAAGGTTTGAAGATAGAGCAAAATAAACAAAACAAAGATAAAATGTCTTGAAGGTACATGCCACTAAAAAAAGTCATTGCATAATAATAGGATTGTGAGCACTTTGGCCAACTTCTTCATGATGAGAAGAGTTAGTCCTATGAATGGGACGGCAGCCTCGATGAGAGTAAAGCATCTAAATTGGAGGCGGCTGATTGCGCATTATTCTAAGAAGAACACGTGCAGCAGTCATCGGACAATGGATTTTGAAGCAACCCTTTGAAACATAGGTTAAAACGAACTCACTCCTAGTAGGTGTTCCAATCAAACCATCAACACCAAAGAGATTCATAATCTCAGTAGTCTTGGTCTTAATATAAGGCACGTTGTGTTGCTATTAGGTTGTTAGCATACCCACCATCGGCATAAGCACCGTTAATATTTCCACCATAAGCATTTTGATTAAGATACTCCACTTGGATGGAAGGTCATTGATTAAGCATAACACGTCGTCAACGACGATCAACAATAGTTGTCAAGGAACATGAATATTGAGATGCCCTTGAGATACATAAGTGAAATCAAAAAGTGTAGGACCTTCAAGCAAAAATATTCATTATAGCAGTGATTTTGGTCTTTAAGTATGATTGCCCAGTCTTATTCACACAAATAGTATACATCAACATAAAATATTTCTCAAAACATAAAGAAAGTGATTTTAGAGTACTAAAAATACCAAGCATTTAGTAAGTGACACACATTTTATCAACTTCCCAATTACTGAGCCTGACCCAAAGTGGGTTTCTTGATGACAAACTCATTCAAACTAATTTACAAATTTAAATATGATTCCAATCAACGGCTTTCAAAATTTAACCCCTACCAAACCCTTTACTCGCCCCAAAGAAAACAATCTGAAGACAAATCAAACTCTACTCGTTACAAATTCAACACAAGAAAAAGAATGATATAAGACGTCATCACTCTACTCTCAAAGTGTGGTGTTTTAAAATGTGGTGTAGAATGATACTGCAAACTTTTGTCCCCTGTAGCTTTAACTTTGTCTTCATCTTCATCATCCCACCTTTTAATCCTATGAACAAAATAGAGTTTTCTGGTTAGTGTCAACTTATTATAGGCCGTAGCTATTCACATGCTAGAGAAAATATCCAAGTTTTATAGGTTTATAGCTGACCTTTCTCTTAAATAGGTGGCATTAGCACGAGGTAAAAACTCTAGTTAATATAGAATTGTTATTGGGTAAAATTTGTTTTTTAAATTGCAACATGAGAAAACTTTGTTTAAATTGAAGGTAAGTATAAACTAAAAAAAATATTTATTTAATGAAGGCAATTGCAGACTTAAAAACTAAAATAGAGTGTGTACATATTTGTCACGAAATTATTATTTCTCACTAAATCAGTTATTAAGGAATGGACTCTGAATACTCGAACGGTAATTATTTTTTTTCAAACACTAAAGTACCCAAAAATACGCTGCTTAGCATTACATTTTACGTATTTTATCATGAAATTATATATTTTTTCACAAATCGGTTATTGAGTCACAATTTTTGGAGGGAAAGTGGAGTGGGAGACTTCACAAAATTTATATTTTAAAGATTCTACTAGAGTAAAATTGGAGCTTCTCTAATGGGTAAAATTTAAAAAGACTATTTTCAGTTCTTTAATCGCTACTCCCTCTATTCCATTTTGTTTGTTGTTTTAACAAAATCGATTTATCTCAAATTTATCATTTTTTACATTTTTAATGAAACATTTAATATTCTTTTCTATTCATACCTCCTCTTTATTATGAGAACTTTTTACGTCCAATAAATAATTCACATTTATCTCTATAAAGAGATAAGGGCTTAAATAGTAAATTAGGTAAGACTTTAAAAAATCTAAACTAGTCACTATTTTTCTTAAAAAATGTGATAAAATCTTAAACCAGATACAAAAATGGGAGAGAGAAGGTAATTCATTAACTGACTTCCACTATCACACTTACTGTGTATATAGCCGTTGTAACCATATGAATTAAAGTGTCCTCTTTAGACCAGGTCTTTATCAAAGTTACTAGTGCATCTTGTACTTCATCCATAATCATCTTTAGACCTTTTCCACCAAATTCATTTACCTCTTCTTGCCTTTTGTTTGCTTCTGAAAGAGGATTCTCTTATTTTATTTTAATGAAACATGTCAGAGAGAAGTCTAAAAGACTGAGATAAAATGATAAAAAAAATACGAAGAAAGATAAACCAAAAAAAATAAAATAATGAGTGTGTTATTTGTCGAGACCAGGGTATCCACCGCCGAATGCAGTGACTAATTCTCTCGCTGGATTGGAGGCACCTCGAAGGGTGGGACAGCTGACCCAGAGATTTTAAGCATAATAAAATAGAATTACCATATTTTTGACACCAAAATTTGACAATTAAATAACTAGTTAAACAAAATTCAAATACATGATTATGTTAATTGGATAGTTAATAGATGTAATATGTGTCAAAACTTATTTACCATTTACTGAATATGATTTAACTACAAATTTGAACGTGATCTACGATCTCTAAGTATACCAATTACAATGTAAATTTGAATATAAAAAATCATGATTGATCACGTTCAAATCTATGATTAATTACACACTTGAGATATTAGCTTAATGGTAAGAGTTAGCATTATATCCTCAAAGCGCTGAATTACAATCCCTTTGGAAACAGTTGTAAAATAGTCATTAGTACCACTTTGATTAATAAAACTTTCACCTTCCTCAATTATAAAAAATTGTGATTAATTACATTCAATTTAATCAATTTCAACACCTATTAAATTTGTTAATATCCATCGAACATACTTAACCAACATATTAAAATTACGTTAACTAAATATTTTTCCAAGTAAAAAAACATTTTTTTTCTAATAAACGAGTGCCTAAATCAGTCTCTAACAAAAAATGTGGATATCAATTTAATTAAAAAAACAATTATTTTATTAATCTAAGTGGCACTAGTGATCATTGTTACAACTATTCTCGAAGAGATTTGAACTCAACTCCATGAGATACAAGGTTAAAACTCTTATCACTTAGCTATCACCTCAAATAAAAGAAGAAGAAAACTACTAATTTAGTTTTCAACGATCTCAAATGTGTGTCAAGTTAATCATTTTAAGATAATTTTTGGAGACATTTTAATCCATATTAAAGCTAATTTTTGCTCATGAAAAAAAAAAGGCTATTTTTTTGGGTGGAAATTAAGGCTAATTTTACCTCCACATTTTCACTTTTCATATATCAATTTAATACTTTTTATTGGTGTGGTCTCGTCCAGCTTAACCAATGTATTGGTTTGAATCCAACCTTAGGAATGTAGCAACGTTAAATCTCTTGAAGAAGAGTTTTACCGTTCATTGTGTGGTACTACTCGGCTCGAGATTCGAGAGATTAATCTCTACAATTGCGCGTAGCGCATACCCAGTTCACACCAAAAAAATTAATACTTTTCATTTTTTTAGCATCAAATTGGACTCTTTATTTTAGTCCTAAACTAATTTGGGTATTTACTCTTTCTTACCCTCGCCCTTTTTCCTCTCTATAAAACGCCATCGTTTCTATTACCACTCAACATCAAAGAGTCTTAACAACAACACAAAGTTCCAAACACAGAAGCATCAACACATCATCTTCTTCACCCTAATGACTACAATGCTAAAACTCACCTTTGCTCTCTTCCTCATCTCTCGCATTTCAGGTAACTTTCACTTCCCTCACTCACTCTCTTTCTCACACACACATTTTATTTTAAAATATTTAATAATTATTTTAAATCATCATTTTTTACAGAAATATCAGCAACAACAATAACACTCTACAACAAATGTTCACACACAATATGGCCCGGGATCCAGCCCAGTGCAGGAAAGCCCATAATAGCCCAAGGAGGCTTCACACTTCAACCCAACAAAGCCCAAACACTCCAACTTCCACCACTATGGTCAGGCCGAATCTGGCCACGTCATGGTTGTTCCTTCAACACCGCCGGACACGGCCACTGCACCACCGGAGATTGCGGCGGATCCCTAACTTGTAACGGTCTAGGTGGACAACCACCAGCAACACTCTTTGAAATAACCCTAGGTAACGACCAAGATTTCTACGACGTTAGTTTAGTTGACGGCTATAACGTTCCGTTAACTGTAACAACTTTTAAAGGAAGTGGGAAATGTGGATTTGCTGGTTGTGTTAAAGATCTGAATGCTATGTGTCCTGTTGGGTTGCAAGTGAGATCACGCGATAAGAAGCGCGTGGTGGGTTGTAAAAGTGCTTGTTCTGCTTTTAATTCACCTAGGTTTTGTTGTACTGGGAGTTTTGGAAGCCCACAGGCTTGTAAGCCCACGGTTTATTCGAGAATCTTTAAAGTTGCTTGTCCTAGGGCTTATTCTTATGCTTTTGATGACCCTACTAGTATTGCTACTTGTTCTAAAGCTAATTATTTGGTCACTTTTTGTCCTCACGGACTTTGAGATTAATTAATTTAGTACTTTCACTGTTGATGTAGTAGTAGTAGCAGTGTAGTACTATTTTGTTTGATGCTTTAGTTAACTTTCTTTGTTGTCCTTTTAGATTTATAATACCAATGTAATAGTATTAGTTTATTTATTTATGTACTTCAAGTACTACTATTAATGAAGTTTTTTTATTTTCAATTTTATTTATTTCCCCTTTTTAAATTACTTTTGTCTCGTTTTCTTTTCAGAAATTTGTTGTATTTGGTCTTCGTAAGATTATTATCGAGATCAATGATCACATGATTATGCAATTTATTTGAATGCAGGGAGTTAAGTCTATAATTAACTTGGTTTAGAGTGTGTTTGTTTTAGATTTTAACCTTTCAAAGTTTTGGTGTTTAATGACTCTAATTTTATGATTTTGGGGGTGATTAATAAGGTTATATCATGGATACGGGACATGGGATTAATTTTTTTTTAAAAAAAGTAAAATACATGGGCATGCAGAAAATAAATATAGGAAAGTTACAATATGAGTTAAATATTTATGTAATGAAATTTTAAAAAAATAATAATTATTTAGATGCAGAAAAAGAGAAAATATGTAGTGTATTAAAAAGTAATAGATAAACTTAATTTTTGTTGTACTTTTACAAAAAATACAAACATATATTTATATATGGGACAAATGGTTTAAGACATTACCTAACAAATAGTGAGTATGAATGTGGTACGTCTACGATTTTAATTTGGAGTTCTGTATAGTAGATTTACTTAACTATATGTGTCTTGTGGGGGCCATTCTAATTCTGGTGTTATAAGTCCAATTAATTCATGTGCTATGATAGGTAGATGTTGAGATTTTATTCAGATGAGGGCAGGTGAAGTGTTGATTGTTGAACTATTCTCAATCACATGTATATGATGTTTGGATTCGCGAACGAATAGATAGAAGCTACCAATTGCTGCTTCTACGTGGACATGGTCTTTCGCCATGTTTCCAAACACATCAATAGACTATGTTTATTTCTGTGTCACAAGTTCATTCCTGCATGTCCACCCAGAGCTACTAGGCACAGCTTCTATTGCGAGTACTATACATTAGGACGTGATAAATAGGCTTAGAAATGGAGTTCCAAAAATATGTAGTGGGGTACGTATATTTTGATTACAAAAATTTAGGGGATTGCCCTTCAGTTCAAGGCAGCAGAGACAACCTACGAGCTCTTTGAAGTAAGGTAGACATGTTAATTAATAATATATATTAAATTTATTATTTATTTTCTTTATCCATTCGCTCGCATTGACGGATCTAAGTTGAACTAATCCAGGACAATTGCTCCCACTAGATGAATTAATTTACTTAAAAATGTGTTGCTCCCGAATAAAACAGAACCAATCAGGATCTTAGCAATAAGTTTTCTCCACAAGATTGGGAAGAAAAAGTGGAGGAGAGTGTCTCATTGGTGTGAAATCTCAGCTCCCTACATTTGCTTTGATTTCCGTGTCAGCAACCAATCATGCTCATCATACTCACTGGTTGATTGTTCTTTAGACTGTTTAGTATTGCACTTCAGGCAAGCCTTATTTCTTGCATAATTGAAGAAATCACAGCTACAGAAAGCAATACATGAAATTAAATAAGAAACCTTTTAATTGAAATGAGATTGGGTGGGTTGGGGAAAGAAGAGTAACTAATGGACTCACTTTGGACAACTCCAATCTCCAGGATATTTCTTGGCATTTGGATTTGGCTCTTCACAACGGAAACACTTGACTTTACTACCAAAATTCATGAACTCACACCTACATAGGAAAAATAATCAAAAGGAAAAAGTATGTAAGAGCAAATGTCAACATTTTGATTAAATAGACCTTGCTTAATGGAAGATATCAGATAATATACGTAAAGAAGCATGGGAAACAAGAAGTTTATATGACTTACTTCGGACAATTCCATTCCCCGGGACTTTTCTTGGGCCTTGTCTCAGGACACTGTAAACACTTAGTGTTACTAGCAAAGTTCATGAACCCGCACCTACATACACAAGAAAATTCATCATAAAGTCCATCCACTGCAATGCTTGGATATTAATCATCATAATGTAATATAAATTTTGCTCTTGCTCTTGCACATAACCAAGCTGCAGCTCCATTGAGCTAAAATTCAAAGATGTTTGTCAATAAGAACTGTGGTTAACAAATTTAGCAAGAGACGAATTAAAGAGTCACAAAGGATCAATAAATTATTCTAATAACATAATGGTAACAGTGTCAATATTAGCGGCTAGTACCATAACATTTACTATGATAATAGCATACTTGAAACGCAGTAAAAATCAAGGAAAAATGGGGTTACTTAAGGGCATGAGCTAATCAGTTTGTAATAAATATGGCCTCCACAACCCCCAAAGGTCAAAATCTCATTCCTACACCAAAAGATGGCAGTAAAATGCAAAGCATAAACATACAAATAAGTCTACAATATAGTAGAAGAGGAATGCAAACAACACCCTCGTTCTGAAGTGCGGTGAAGTGAGGAGGGAGTTGGAACTTATAAGTAGGTTGAGTTTTATTCCCATGAAAAAATAAAGTTCTCACCCTTTAACATGGGATTGAAAGTGAGAAAAGTGTGTCAATTATATTCCCTGGAAAACGCAAAACGCATTCTGACAGTACCATAACATATACAATATATAGTTCCCCTGAAATGCAGTAAAAATAAAGGGAAAGAATGGTTGCCTAAAGGAACTAGAAAATTAAAATCATCTTAAATCTGGCCAAACAACCCCCAAATGACTAAAAGTGTATCTGGAAATAAAACGCACAATAAATTAGGCTACAGGAAACATAGAGGATATGTGGGGACGCAGATTCTCTGGATTCACTTCTCTCTACCTCTCTTCTCCCATTTTACTTTCATTTTTTTGACAAAGTAAATCAAGGATTGGGGGTGAGAGAAGCAAACCCAAAGGGGAGAGAAGCTAAGTGTGTGAATGTAGGATTCTCTTAACTGCATAGAATTCCGGTCCAATATATAGAGCTTAGATATACAATCAAGTCTACAAAATAGTAGAAACATGCATGTTTTAAGTTTTTGATACATTCTTTGAACATACTACTCATGATTGGTTCCCTAAAAAGTCGACACATTTTTTAAAAAGTTCTTAGTTTAGGAGACAAATAAATTGACTTTTAAAAAATGAAACAACCATGAAGATTGTGTTCAAGACTATATTGCTAGCATTTTTCTATAGTTCAATATTTACATGAGATTAGATCATTGGATGTATGTCTGTCGATTATCATATATGGATGTGTTTGCTGACATAGGAGTTCTAAAGCTTTAAGGAATCCCATCATTATCACAGTTGAAGAGTTCTAAAATTGGTCAGTAGTGCCAAATGCAGCTGTCCAACAGAACATAAACACTCTGGCAAAAGAATGCAAGACCTAAAACACATAGACAGCTGAGCAGTACTTTTAAACAAAAACCAAAAAGGTCAATGGGAATTTTCTTGTCAGAGGAAATCGGAGGCTTACTGTGGGCATGTCCAATCTCCTGCTTTCATTTGAACCTTATTTGTATTCTCCCTTTTGGGTCCCTCTGTTTGGCATTTAAGACACCGTATGTTTCTGGCAAAATTCATAAAATCACATCTGTAGCAAAACCAAATAACAGTCAGCAATTCAGTAACCGACGACACCAAAAACTGGATGACCGAACACAAGTATTTGATGACAAAATAAGTAGGGACAATAACAGAAACAAAATGAAGAAAAATCTTGAAACATGTTTGTCTTTAAGATACAAGTCAGTTTGACATGCAGAAAGAAATGCATATGGAAACAACAAAATCTTGTGTCACAAAATTCATAGAAGAGGCCAAGAGGCACTTCATATAATTATATTGTCATTAGTTGGCATTATCAGACTTTAGAAAGGAGGCAGACAATCACACGTAGGAAATTACTATACCTAGAGAGAAAAAGCTAGTAAGAAAATAGAGGACTTACTCTGTACACGTCCAATCTCCTTCCTTCATTTCAACAGCAGGAAGGGCAATATCCTCCGGCTTAACTTTCTTGCAATTTCGGCATTCCGTGTTCCTAGAAAAGTTCATAAAATTGCATCTGCAGAAATTTTGGGGGCAAAAAAGAACTAACTCTTAGGTGTGAATCATTCAATACCCAAGATCTAATTCTAGAAGTCGAGAGACATAGAACACTTCTACTAACGCAAGAATGATGGTGGAAGGTTTAATCAGTGGTGTTCGCAACAACTGACAAGGAAGAAGCAAATGTAATTTTTACAAAAAGATATATAACATGCATCAACTCATTTACCAGCCAAATACGCTTGCTGAATGAATACCAATGCTAAAAATATCACAGAAAGTAAACTTTATTGAACAGGAACAATAAGTAATAATTTTCGCCGCACATTTTAGGAGAATGTTATGTCTATAATATCAAGTTGCTATTAGTAAAAGTAGCCAGTGGTAGATGAAGATAGACCACTTGCTTAATTTTTAAAGTTAAATGGCTGACGAATGGAGAAACTTTATTCTGCATACCAATAATGCTTTTCAAATTCTATGTGAAAATGCACAAAAAATTGAAGCAGCAGAAATTGTTACACAAGTTATGAATATATCTGCAAGAGCTAACATAACTTACTTTGGACACATCCAGTCACCTTTCTTCATCTCAACATCTTTAGATAACCCTTTAGTTCTAGAACTTAGAGGTCGGACTTTTGCCGCATCATCCTGTGCAGCAGGCTTTGAATGAGCAGGAACAGGAACAGGAGCGGGGGACGACTCACTCAATTCAATCAGATGAGATAGAAGTTTTTTTGCAGATGACTCAACAACTTCTCGACCTGATGGTTTCTCTCCCCCAGAAAGAACAAGGGGATCTATTGCGTAGTACAAAAGTATCCGCACTATATCCACAGTTCGAGCATCAGCTTCAAAATCCTTTAGAATCACATAAGCTCTATCACATGATTCTCGCAAATTGCAAGAACTGCAAACCTGAATAGAAGCAAACTTGTGTGTCATCTCATCTCCTCAAACTCAAATATGTATAAAAAAAATGAAATTCCATAGACTGTAATGACAACATTGAACATCTTACTTTGTTAATTCTTTATCACTCCTTTTTCAACACACTATTTATTATTGGCTTAAATACTTGTCACCCCCTGCAAAATTACCTGATATCCATTTACCACCCCGCTTCAAGAAACACCCTGCAAAATATAAAATTATCCAGTTACTCTCCTCAAACTGGGGGGTAAATGGATAGTGGCAACATTTGTAGGGGGGTAACTGGATAATGTTATATTTTGCAAGGTGTTTTTTGAACTTTGTTTTTTTGCAGGGGGTAAATGGATAATGGCAACATTTGCAGGGGGGTGACAAGTATTTAAACCTTTATTATTTAGGTAAAATTTCGTGTTAACCACACTAAACAACCTAAATCCACTCTCCATTAGTAGAGTCAGCAAGGGATTTCAGTTTGTATTCACCCAATAGTAAAGACTAAAGAGTGTTTTGCATCTCAGCAAGTGCATTGCTAGCATTTATCTTGTTGAATATTACTTGCAAATGCAACCAATAACTGTGAAACATAAATACTTCTAAAAAACAACAACAAACGTACATCCCCTTCATCTAATCGCAGTTGAGCTCTCAGTCTTTTAGCCGAATTAACCGCTTTACGGAGAAGATTAGGACATCCTCCCTCCACAACTGCTTGAACATCTTCCGATGGAAGCAATCTGCATTAAACAACACATCTTAAATGAGTACCAAACACAGTCTACCAAGACATAGCAGACACAGAGTATCAAATGCAGACCTTATTTTGCACAACTTCTTGTATAGAAGAAACTATTCATTTCATCAATGAAACTTGAGTTCCATTTTAATCAATAGAAAGTTTGATGAAACAACACACAAAACAACAAGCGAAACGAGTTAAATCAATGCTAACCCTTTACATGTAATAATGGTAATTTCCTTTCAACAAATAATGCAAGTAACCTAAATTTCTGATGAATTCACAACCGCGATGGTCAATTAATTCGAAATGGAAATGGAATCAGGTAATTGAAATTAAAATCAAATAAAAAAAAAGGAAATGAAAGAGAAGAAAACGAACTTATAAAGGTCGTAGCGGTCACGAGCGAAGCTGAGACAAGCATCTTTCAAGAGGTTAATGTTGACGTAAACACCATCACCGGAAGAAGAAGAAGAAGAAGGTTTAGAGATATAGCCTTTGGTAATCAAGCGGTCAACGAAGGATATCCATTCTGGCCAGGGATGGTGGATTTGGTCGACGACAGATACGGTTTCTTCTTCGGCGGCGGCGGAGGAAGAGGAAGCGCGGCGGTGCAGTGGCGGTAAGGGTAGTGAGATGGGTTTGAAGAAGAGAAAGGGAGAAGGAGCAGTTACGGTTACAGTTCGTGTTCGAGGGATGCGGAACAATGCGGTTCCGATTCCGATTCCGTACTGTGCGAGCTTTGAAACTGACATCGATGATTATTTCTTTTGAGCTTTTTCCTTCTTCCAAATGCTGCTCGTGCTCGCACCTAAACCCTGAGAGGTTTATCTTTATCGGAAAAAATGAATACAATCTCTTAACAGGGTTTTGGACGAGGGAGGGATACGGCGATACGCCATCAATTCCTTTTTACATGTAATTTTATTTTTAACGTCGTTTTACACTTCTTTTGACGCAAAAAACGTCGTTTTACATTTAAAAAAAAATATCAAAAGGAAAATTATTATTGTTACTTTTAATGAAAATACTAAGTTTATTGGTTTAGGATTTTTTTAGCCGAAAAAAATCTCACGAATTTTAAAAGACTTTGCAAAAATTTAATGACTTTTAAGATTGTGTAGGACTTTCAAGACTTTTAAATCAAGATTTTAATGGATTTTATTATAAGACTTTGTGGACGACTTCATGGATTTGTAAGATTTTTTTTTTTGTATCGGACTCTCGCGGGCAACCCACGCAGTATCCCAACGCTGTCAACGAAGGACTAATCTGCGCTCGCTACTTGGGCTCTTAATCATTTTGCTGGCCAACACCCTATTTGACGTAGGCGGGAATCAAACCCGGGAGCAAACTGGATCGACCCCCACCACGTCCCAGCAGGAGCCTGAACCACTGAGCTAGGAGTGTTGGTTATGGATTTGTAAGATTTGATAAGACTTCAATAATTTTTTTAATACATTTAAAATTTAAAATAGAGTTAAAGACAAAAAAACAAAAAAAACCAATAATGTTGGGATAACAAGCATAAAAAGATCATTACTTCATACACCAATCAAAGTACAAATAATTATTAGAAAAATACAAGATTTTGAGCAAAAAAAAAAGAAAAATACAAGACAACACAAAAATTATCACCATAAAAAATTTTAATCCATCACGTTCGCTACAGAAAATAACAATTTTTTTTTTATGAAAAGGTAAAAATACTAAGAGTGATGGTAAGACACATAACGTTACTATTTTTTTTAAAAAAATGGCGTTACTATATGATTCATGACTTCACATTACCATTACGTGGTTTAAGGTAAGACACATCAGTAGCAGAGAAACTCCAAAAAAAATAGTAGCAGATTACGATAGCAAGGTTACGAGAGTGCAATAGCAATTATTTGGCAGCAATATGATAGAGAAAAAACACTAATCTGGAAAAGTCTATAAACAGTGAATGATGGGATTGAAAAATCCCAAAGGTTTTGGTGGGATTGTTTTATGGGTGAAGGATTCATAGATTGTGATAACAAATCCCACAAAATCTATCTTGTAAAAGATTCTTTTAAAATCCATGTGTTTTTGAATACCAATGAATTTTGTTTAAGTTGTAAAAAATCTCAAACGAATACCAACAGATTTTGTTTAAAAGTCTTTTAAAATCTTAATTGAATACCACAAAATTGTTTTACATTAACTAAAAGTCCTGATTGAATACCACAGGATTGTTCTAACATAAAAAAGTCTTTTAAAATCCGAAACAAATACACCCTCCTAAGCTGTGTTTATGTTCTTATAAAGTCTTACTAGGTGAGTTTGGATACGACCGACACGGTTGGCTAAGTGGCATAAACAACTTTGGGAAATGAAGGATTGATTTGATATTCCCGAATTTGATTCCCACAGTGGAAAAACTAAGTGTTGCTCAATGCAAAATTTGCTCTTAAACGAGCAAAAATTAGTCTCATTGAAAGTGTTGGAACACTCAATAAGTAATCAGTAATGGTATGAATAAAAATAAAACTCCCTAGTTCCAATAGTTTTACTCTAAAAGGAAGAGGGTAGAAAATGTCAAAATTATTAGGCTGAATATCATGTCCCGGGTTCAAACTTGGGACCTCACAGTTGTGTGCGTGAGTTTCTAGTGGTATTTGCCACTTCATCTACAAACCAAAAAAAAAGGAAGAGGGTAGAAAAAAAATCCTCATGAAAATTGAAATAAAAGCTATGTGCAACCAATTATCAAAAAATGCTCCCCCTTAATTAGTTGAACATAGATTTTAGCAATTCTTAAGTATAGGGTTCACATAATTTTGTTCTTTGAAAAATATTGTTGAAAATTAAAACTAAACTCTTAATTTAGTTAGTAAACTTGCATTCTCTTCTCTACATAATTCTTAAAGTGTGTGAAAATAATAAAAAATCCTAAGGATACCAGGTTGACCCTCTTGTGTCCTAAGGAGCCTGATTTCCAACTTTAAAGACTACTTATTATTTTTATATAATTTAGAAAACATTGAATGTGGACGGTAGCGTAATCACAAATCTAGGTCCGGCTGGTTTTGGTGGATTACTTCGTAGTCATGAAGGAAAATTCATTATTGGTTTTAATGGTTCAGTGGGTGTTTCGCATATTCTACATGCAGAGATTATGGCTTTGTTGCATGGTCTTTCTTTATGTTGGAATAAGGGTTTTCGGAAAGTAAAATGCTTTACCGACTCTCTAGAAACTATTCGTTTGATTGATGAAGCTAACATCTCCTATCACAAGCATAGGAATGAGATGGCTTTGGTGCGGGATTATTTGAAGAGAGAGTGGGAGAATCAGATTCATCATTCTTATCGAGAGACAAACTTTTGTGCTGATTGGTTCGCGAAGAAGGGAGCTCATGATACTTCTTCTCTCATATTGTGGCATTCAGCTCCACACCTCCTGCGGAGCTGAGTCATTTGTTGATTGGTGATGTTTTAGGGACTCAGTTTGTGAGACCTTAGTTTTTTGTTTTATTTCCTTTTGTAACAAAAAAAGAAAACAAAAGTAAAAAAAGAGGATGTTAATTTACTTAACTCATGGATTATGGAAAATGAAATTAATTAATTAATTAATTAATAAATTGATAAAATTTTTATTTTTATTTTTAAATAAAGTAAACCCCCTCTAAAATGAAAAGAAAATATGAAGACGATTTGCGTGCACGTGAGCCATTACCGATCATCTCAATTCTCCATCTAGAAAGCACACCTAAAACCCTCAAACCAACGTAACGTAACAGCATAAACCCTTTTCTGACTTTTAACGATCAAACCAATCGCATAGATCTGTGTGGTTTTAAATCTCACACACTATGAGAAGGGCTTCTTCCGTTTTCCTCTTACGGTCAATCACCGCAGCTCGCGGTGATTCCGCCGCCTCAGTCACCGTCCCCAATCGTTTTCTACAGGCCGCGCTTTATAACTCCGCCGCCGGTGCTGGTCAAACTAGCCAGCGATGGTTCTCTTCCATCTTCACCGCCGGAACGACTCTCGGAGTCGCCGGAGCTCTGATCGCTACAGTATCTGTCTCTCAGGAAGCTCTTGCAAAGGAACCTCCTCCGTCTCATGCTCTCCCTAACGACGTCGTTCTTTACCAGTATGAGGCTTGCCCTTTCTGCAATAAAGTCAAAGGTAACGCAGTAATCGCTCTTCACTACGTTTAGATTTGTACGTAGATTCGAAATTGAGATCGTTGATTGTCGCTTTGCAATTATTTTTCTTCATATCCTTGATTCGGACTTAGTAGTTTAGTTCTGATCAATTGGAAGGAACGCACAATTTTATAGAGTAGGAGCTAGGAGGAGATAATCGTGTTTTTCCCCTGAATAAGAAAGTGTACTGTAGAATGTTAAGCTAAACATGAAAGCGAGTACTCAGTAGTGTTGTCAATTGCGGATTGTAGAAAATAGATATTCTGATATGCTATAGCGCTACTATTTGACAACACTGATAGTGTCTGTGATACAATAATATAGATGTGTAATATCTGAACACTACTGCTAAAAAAGGATGTGGTTTTTGTAGAACTAGTTGTTGATCATGTCAATTCTCATTAAATTTAAATATGCATCTATATGACACACTAAATTATATTAGATCAATGTAAAATTTTACTTTATATGATTTTTATAATAGTAACTTCCAATCCAATAGTCAATTTTAAAATACAATTATTTGCTAACATGTTATTGAATAGTGTAATTTAACAATGGATAAGTACTACACCCAGGATCTTTCATAAAAAAAAGGATTATAGGGCCAGTTCTGTTGGAAACTTATTTTGTTATCTAGATATTTTAAATGGAAGCGATTGAGTCTTTAAATATAATGAAGATGGAGAGGTTGTTGTACTGTACATTGGTGGTCATTTAAGCTCTTGAATGTGGTTATATTCCCCCAAATGATTTATCTTATATATAAATTATAATTGTTTGTGCTGTGATGTTGCCATGTTGGTTATATTCCCCCAATTTTAGGATGTAGGATAAGGGAAGTTAGTAACAATATAGCATTGGGAGTTAGTTAGTCAGTGCGGGTATTAGTTAGCAGCGAATGTATTGTGAAGGGAAACCCTTGGAGGTGAGATTTCTCTCAAGCGCCCAACAATGGGATTTTGGAGGAGAATTGTGCTTTCAACAATCATGGCACAAGGAGAATTTTAGTAGATTTCAACCCTAAGGAGAAGGTTGTTTTGGGAGGGGTGTATTGTTAGGATGTAGGATAGGGTCATTAGCCAGTTAGTAACATTATAGCCTTGGGAGTTAGTTAGTTAACTAGTTAGTAGGGGCGGTTATTAGTTTTTTGGATAGTTAGAGGAATATCATGTATAAATAGGAGGTGAGTGGGATAGAGGAGGGCAAATTCAGATTTGTAAAAAATACAGTGAATAGAGCAGTGGCTCTGTTGTGAAAGGGAGACCCTTGAAGGAGAGATTTCTTTCCCATGCTTTCCTATTTTCTCAATAAAACTGTTCTTTCTATTCATATCAACAATTTTCTGGTTCCTAACAGCATCTTTCATTTCTATTGATATAGTTTTTTCATTGGGGTTTCACAGCATTTTTCTAGTTTCTGTTGCTGAAAATTTTACTTACTTTTCCAGCGGTTTTGGACTACTATGATATACCATACATAGTTGTGGAAGTCAACCCGCTTAGCAAGAAAGAAATCAAATGGTCTGAGTATCAGAAGGTGCCAATACTAATGGTAGATGGCGAGCAGCTAAATGACTCGTCAGGTTTTCGACATTTTCCCTTGAAAATTTGTTTGTATAGTTTTATGATTGGACTTATTCCCGCTAAATGTGCCCTATTTTAGCACTTGACTAATGTTATTCTTTTCTTGGCAGCTATAATTGACAAGCTGGGAGAGAAGATTCTGTCAAAGAAAAAGGCAGATACAACCCCTGACGATGAAGAGGCCAAATGGCGGCAGTATGGTTTTCTTTCTCACGGTCATGTTTTATTTTTCAATCAAACACATCTCTAATAAATGTAAGGGGGTGAAGTGAAGAAATCCTCTTGAACAGTCTATTAAATTTCATCTTTCTAGTTTCAAGTTGTTTCCATCCTTGATTGTAGTCATTGCCATGCATTTAAGTAAAAAATATTTTTGTTTACTGTGGACATTAGTACCTGTCAACTTGTGTCCTAGGTTATTCATGGCATATGATAGCGACACTATTGCAGTGTTGCACTATGTTATAGTTGGTGGCCACTACGCAGTGTTCTTTGTGTCGTATTTTAGTGATACAACTGCCTTGCGATTTTGGGACACGGCTGTGGAGTGAGAGAAAAATGGAAGAGGTCTCTCTTCTGTAGAGGATCTTGTGGGCAATGGCGAAACAGATTGATCAAACAAGGGAAGACAGTTCCGTACAGATGAGACTGGAGCGATGGCTTGAAATGCAGGCAGCAGAAGAAGAGGGTTAATTGCATGCTCTAGATTATGTGTGATGCAGAAGCAGCAGCTACCGAAATAGGGAATAAGGGTGTGAATGTGATTGTTATGTTCTTCTGAAAGGAGAAGATGATGGAGTGAGGAAGGGGCGGCTGATAGGAGAAAGGGGGGCTGAGTTTTTTGTTTCTGGGGTCACAGGGGTGTTGGGCCTGCACCCCATTGTTTTGCTCAAGTCCTATGACTTTATCGTTAATTACAAATTCATGAATTTTGCCTATTTTTAAATTCATCCTGCAATGTGTTATCCCGCTATAGCATTTTTGTGGTTGGTGCTACACATTACTATCCAAGATTGATACTATACTTGTGTATGGGGAGCACTATTTTTTCAATTAGATACTAAATTTAGCATCCAGCATTTAATAATCTGTATTCCCGAACAACTTAACTCTTGGCTTGATTTGCAAGATGCAGTGATACTGGCAACCCGAGTAAATTGAATTTGCTATAGAATACTCCGACAGCAAAAAGGGGCGGGGGTGAATAATTGAATCCTCTTATTGCTTGACATATTTATCTAATAGGCTAATTAATTTGTCTTTTCTGATGTAGGTGGGTTGATAACCATTTGGTACATGTTCTGTCACCAAACATATATCGAAATACCTCTGAAGCGCTTGAGTCCTTTGACTATATCACGAGCAATGGTAAGTTACCGGTCTTTGCTACAATTAGGTATTATTATTATTTAGTTGAGAATTTGGTTTTTGTTGGTCTTTGCTACAATTAGGTATTATTATTATTTAGTTGAGAATTTGGTTTTTTTATGCTTCTTTCTCGAGGTTTTTGTTATATGAAGTTTTCTGATATCTCAATAAGCATGAATAACCTAGGACATTTCTATATGCTATATCAAGTTATTTATTTTTCTTATTCTTTGTGAAAAAACTTTAAAGGTCATATAATCTCAAATGGAGAGACTGTTTAGTCTGCTTTCAGCCCATGTTTTCCACACATGCAAATCTTCAATTTTCATTTGATTTTTATTATTTAAACTTTTTTCTTTGGCCATGCTCAATCGCTTCAAACGTGGATGTGTGATGATGTATTTCATTATTATCATTCAGGCAATTTCAGCTTTATGGAAAAATTTTCGGTGAAGTATGCTGGAGCCGCGGCTATGTATTTTGTGTCCAAGAAACTAAAGAAGAAATATAACATCACTGATGAACGTGCTGCTCTATACGAGGCAGCAGAAACATGGGTAGATGCTCTGAATGGCCGGGATTTCCTTGGTATGTACTCCACTGTTGTATTTGTTGGGGCAAGTGCATTCACTGATTCGCACACATACACTGTTCTAGAATTAAGACAATAGAGAATAGAGGACGAGAGTGTTTTTCTGAAGTGATTGTATTATTTTGTTCTATGGTGTTGCAGCAATGACTCCAATCATAGAATCTGACATGCTGCTTGAGCAGCAGCTATGTACTCTGCCTCGCATGATGACAAAGGCACTACACAATGTTTCTTTGAACACCAAAAGATTGGTGCATCAAAGAATTTAAACCAGTACTCTGAAGTACTCTTCCTAACTACTTTATCACCATACCAATTTGAATCTGAGTAAACTTTGATTTCTCCCACTTTAGTCTTCTTCTGCCTCTTGGAAACAACAAACCATGATCTTGTGTTCCTCTCATATATCTAAGAATTCTCTTAGCAGCTCCTATGTGAGAAAGTCTTGGATCACTCATGATTCATGAATCTACTCACCAAGCCAACTCCAAAGCTTACAACATCTGCTTCATGAGTGCTATTGTAAAAAAATTCAGGCGTTTGCTTCAGTTTACTTCAATGTTGTTGTTGTAATTGAAATGAATAATCATTTTTCATTCTTTAGGTATGACATAATGATTACTTTCCTGTTTTTCAGGAGGATCTAAGCCTAACTTTGCTGATCTAGCTGTCTTCGGGGTTTTAAGGCCCATACGACATTTGAGGTCTGGCAAGGATATGGTGGAGCACACACGTATTGGTGAGTGGTACGCAAGAATGGAGAGCGTCGTGGGAGAGCCTTCCAGGATTAAAGCCTAAACTGGGTTATTTCTTAGTCCAGACTCTGGATATATTTTTTTGTTACTATTACTATGCTCTCTGGGTTTGCCTTCAGTTGTTGGAGGGAAGGGAAGTACATTTAGGTTTCTATCTGAACATATCTGGCTATTTAGAATGATACTGCAACGTGGTGGTGATAGTTATATGGCAAAGTTTTGGTGATAATTGATTCTTTAGAAAAATGTTCTGTATCTGTTACAGCTGCTCTGGTTGTAAAGATCAAAGAAATTTTTGAGCTGTATTTAAAATAAGGCAATATCTGCCGTGCCTGTGATATTTGAAACACTGGGTTTAATCAATTTAATACATAAAAGGACATGTTTGAGTTGTGAATATGGAGTTTGAAATTGCAAATGTACGTAAACATTGAATGTAAATTTTTACATGATTAAAATACTACTGCAGGTGGTTTTTAGCATGGACCACCTAAGGTGGCTTATGATAAACCATCATTCACAATCATTAGATTGACCTTAGTTATTGTGGGTTGGATCCTCACTAGCAACTGAAAGTTTTTAGTAGGAGAGATATACACATTTAATAAAGTGGATCTATACTATTTATTGTTTACTTTTTGGGCAATCACCATAGTTCTATGATTATCCACCGAATATTTATTATTTGTTTTGGGCAATCACCGAATATTTTGTTAGATGTCTTTTTTTCCACCACAACTTTAGTTAAATGTCAATCGTTCAGTTCAATTTTTTTTTCTTGTCAAAGTTCATTACAGCTTTATGTCCATTGAATTTTCATATCGAGGAAAAGAAAGAAAAAGAAAACCTGAACTTGTCAACTTGATGTTATTGCATGCTCTCAACAAAAAGGAAAAGAACTTATTGCATGCATTTTAATATTTGGGGCATAAAATTTTTAAGACAGTTATCTCAACCACCTATTTTTAATTTTGCACCTTCCCTTTAAGTATCACCTAAAAAGACTTTGATACCTCCATCCCCTTGCCACCCTCGGCCCTTCATCTCTTCTCCCCCTCTTTCATTCTTTTGCTGTCGCTCGCCCTGCCCTCATCTTAGCGTGTGTTTAGTTCTCGGTGGAGAAAATTGATTTTATATGAATTGATTTTATGAAATTAATTTTAATTAAAAGTAAATTGAATGTAAAATGATTTGTGTTTGAATACATTCGTTTTCAAGTGAGTTGAACGATAAATTTGAGTGTAAAAATAATGTTTGGAGGCAAAAGTTACAAATCCTAGCTTCAAGTTTAAATGAATTCATCCGATAGTTAGTTATCACAAAGCATCAACATTACGTTCGACAACTAACTACCGAAAACATCCACCAATTAGTTTTTGAAAAACACAAACATGCCAACAAACACAATAAAAAGGAATGTCTTTCGCAATTGAGTTGCACGGGAACACAAGAAGGTGGGCTTGGAATGTGCGGCGTGGGCTATTTTTGCCTGTCTCCTAGGGCCAAATAGAAATATGGGCCCAAACCCAAATCTAGATAGTAAGAAATGTCACCATCATTAACCATTATACTTTCTGCATATCTTTCCAATATACCTTTGAAGTCGACTTTGTCGTTAAAGTCCCTACAGACAACCAACCCTTGGGAGTTCCAACCACTAAGATTGTCTTCAACCTCTTTTTTTTTTAGATAGGCAAAGTGGTTAGTAATTAGTGTGTTAATTGTTAGAGGGGAGGGGGGAGCGGGGTTCGAACCTCGTACACCTACATTTTTCCACCAACGGTGTCCCTTTCACTCAACCATGTGAGCTACCCTTCTGAGACTTGTCTTCAACCTCTTATTTTCTATCCAATTAAGTATTGTTGTTTTTGAAGGCTCGTGCTTGAACATAAGCGAAACTAGAGGTGGGAGTTGAAGAAATGAGATCCTCTCCAATCCTTATACTAGACAGTTCAAGTAGGAAAAATGTATACACATAGAATAGAATAATATTATTTCATTTCACATGTGTCTCTCTCCTACCATAACTACCTAATAACTAGAGAGGATTGGTTAGGGTGTGGTGGTAGGATAGGTGTTTGGATCCTCTCGTTCTCTCCTTCTTCTCCATCACAAAATAATCACAAAATATAAGCATGGAGGGAGATGCTGCGTGAGAAGGATATGATCCAAGTCCATAAGATAAGAGCTAGTCTTAGAGCTAGGGGTAATTAGGTCTTTTGACAAGGGGAAAGTGGCTAAAATAAATTTAAAAAAAAAGGAAAAACAAGGATAGGAATGTCCAAAATAAAATACTAATTTGAAGTAGGGACGGGATACGTTGGTTGATGTTCCTCTCATCCAATCCAAAACACTGTTTCGTTTTGTGTTCTTTTTTTATCAAGGTTTCATTCATCTTTACATAGATTCCCCATTTCAGAAAACAACAACTCCTTGCCGGTGGGCCCCACTACCACCACCACGTTCCCCTTCATTTCCTTTTTCTCCATTGACTCAGAATCTAAGAAATATTCAACCATTAATTATTAATTAAATAATTAAAACAACATCAAAATTTAATTCGATTCAAATAAATTATTATTGATTGATAATATAAATAAAAGGGGAAGAAGATGATGTTGTGTCAAAAAAAAATAAAAGGGGAAGAAAGACAAGAAATGGAAGAATCAGATTCAACACCAAAGACTCTAATGGAGAACCTTCTAGGCCTTCTTAGAGTTCGTGTAAAGCGTGGTGTTAACCTTGCTGTTCGTGATGTTCGTAGCAGCGATCCTTACGTTGTCATTAAGATGTATAATCAGGTCTCTTCTTCTTCAATTTCTCATTTTTCTCTCTCTACCCATTTTTTTATCATCTTAAAAATTCAATCTTTTTATTTATCTTTGTTGACCTATCTTGCTTGTTGTTGAATTAAGCACCCCTATTGAGAAATTCTACTCAATTTTCTTGCTATTGAATCAACCACCCCCTTTTATGAAGAAAGAGAATAGAAACATGTTTTTTTGTTGGTTCTTCTATGTTGTGTAAGAAAAATTGTTGACTTTTATGTATGTTTTAATTGAATTGATGTTAAATTTAAGTTGGGGGGTATGGAAGGTTATGCTGGATACTAATGATTGAATGATTTTAAATGCAGTATCTAACATAGTAGATGTTATGTTGTTTAATTATGCAGAATCATAACTGTTTTTGTTTTTGTCGTTTTATTATTTTTTCAGAAACTTAAGACTCGTGTGATTAGAAGGGATGTCAATCCTGAGTGGAATGAAGACCTTACTCTTTCTGTTATTGATCCTAATCACCCTATTTCACTGGTAAGTGAATGAATTCGTTAGTTCATGTCTTTGTTTTCTACTTTATATAGCATTCTGTTTAATTCATAGTTTTTTTTTAGATGGGTTTCTGGGAGATGTTAAAAATTAGTCATGTTATCCTTGCTTATACAATGTTCTTAAGAAAATCTGGTTTCTGTGAAAATCATCATTTTCAAATAAGTTATTTGCATGGCACAAATATACATGTCAACAATTTTGTTCTGTCTATATAAGTTAACCAACCAAATAAAAATATACCATTTCTCTAATTGCTCTGTTTTTCCACCGGTTTTGCTGGTGACTAATTGCTCTGTTTTGATGCAAAATGTTATTCTTGTACCACTTTTTTGTGTACAATCGCGATGATGAATTTTGAACCAATGACCTCATGCAAACTATTGAAACTTTTTCTTACATTACTTTGGATGTAGTTATACTGTCCATGACATGCACTTGCTCTTGGATATCATATTTATAATCTAATCTTCCCACTTGAAATTGCAACTGAACTATACTATTTGGCAAGTTTCAATGCATCACGGTTAAATAAGTTATCTTATTCTGCTTTACTTGTTTCTAGAGTCTTGATAACGACTCTCCTATGTAGTAGCACAAACACTTCAGATTGAAGACGTGTTCAGTGTCTGACATGTGTCGGTGTGGGACACCAGCACGACACTAACACATATGGTTACATTCAATCACTTCTGTTTTCTCATATTATTATCAGTTTGCGTGTCAGTGTCAGTGTTAGTTTCGTATCCGGTGTTCATGTATGTGTCGATGCCGCATACTCCTAAAAGGAAAACTAGTTAAGGAGAATCTTTTTTTGGTTAGCTTAGACGAAATGACAAATAAACACCTCGCACACAGTACCAGTGCTCGCACCTGGGTTCAAACTTAGGAGGCGGTATCCCCATGTCGCTAAAATTGCCAACGCAACCAACACTGAGAGATGGTCTAGGAGAATCTCATACAATCTATGGAATGCTTTCAATTGGAAAAACAAGTATTATATAATTTGCACTTCAATATAATAAATGCTTTCCTTTTCATCAAATATGTTTTGACTTTTGTTTCTTTACCCAGTGATCCAAGAGCCCTCATTAGCATTTTCCTTCTTTCTATCTGAGATGTTCTGATGTATCAATTTTTGTTCACCATATTGGACTTTTGATTGATTGATGATTCATTCTAATTGCAGACTGTGTATGACCATGACACATTTAGCAAAGACGACAAAATGGGCGTTGCAGATTTCGAAATATCGCACTTTATAGAAGCCCTGAGGACGAACGTAACCGGTCTTCCAAATGGCACTGTAATCAAAAGAGTACCACCAAGCAAACACAATTGTCTCGCGGATGAGAGCTGTATCTATTATAGCAATGGCAAAATTATCCAAGATATTATTCTTAGATTGCGAAATGTGGAATGCGGTGAAGTCGAAATCCAATTGCACTGGATTGATCTTCCTGGTTCGAAGGGTTTATGATCTTATTTGATTGTTTTTCATAAGCAGCTTCATATAAATAAGTTGACTTGTGCCTTCAATTATTTGAACTCGTGTCTATTTAACTCTTTATTCAGTTTGTAACATTTAGAATTTTCTTCATTCAGCTTTTTCTCGATATCTTATA
Source organism: Astragalus glycyphyllos (assembly GCA_963573325.1). Classification (NCBI taxonomy): domain Eukaryota; kingdom Viridiplantae; phylum Streptophyta; class Magnoliopsida; order Fabales; family Fabaceae; genus Astragalus; species Astragalus glycyphyllos. The sequence continues at coordinate 3,146,757 of OY754313.1, read as the reverse complement.
TGAAATCTGTGTTGTACTTTTTGTAAGATAATATAAAGAATAATGTTTGCATAATTTCATTACACTACTGCACTAATAATTTGTAGATTGTCCAATAGTGTATGAAATGTGAATGCATGGTATTTCTGTGAATAAGAATTTGGTGGTATAAAATTTATTTATACTATCCATATATGGCTACACAAGGTGAAACCGATTTATTCATACATACTCACATGGTATAGCACAAGTGGTAGATACTTGGGCCCCTTGACCATTTGGTCAAGAGTTTGATCCCTAGCTGGTGCTTTTGGAAATAGATCTCAGTACCTTAGGAGATTAGTCTCTGCAGTTGTGCGCATAGGGGATACTTTGATTTACCAATTTTTCTTTTTAATACTCATAAAGAATATGCAGCAACTTCAATATATGGTGTGCTGGGTCAAATACCCTCTAAATAATTTTTGGACATGCAGTTACAACATATACAGGGTTATTATTTGCACCCCATTTTATTAATGCACCCCTTTGGTTTTTCGGAAGAGTATCGATATTTAGTACGAAGGAACATCCATGGAATGTCAGAAATGAATAAAAAAACATGATGGTGAAAATGGATAAACTAAAATTAAAGAGAACTCTCAGTTCTTGTAATTTGTTTCGTACCAAAAAGCTTTTCTCTTTTCGAAAATACTTGTATGGTCAAAACACTTTTAGGCACATACTTCAACGCACATACTAAAAAATACACATAATTTAAGTATATATATATATTATTTAATTCTTTCATTTTCTCCCTTTTTCTTATTTATACGTGTGTCTAAATGTGTGCGTAACATGTAACATGAATTAATTTCTGGAATCCTTCCTCTCTTTTTCCCTTGCATTGCCCCACTCACCCACAACCTCCTGAACTGCCTCCCCTGCCTCCCCCTTCATACGCAAACCCGCATAGTTTTCCTCTCCTACGCATGAAAGTTTTTTTTTATAATTATTTTTAAATCGTGGAAGTTAAGTTTGGGACTAGGTTCCAAAAATTAACTTGGTCATATAGTTAAGAAGTATACTTCCACTATGTATAATTGTTCAAAAACTAACTATGAAAATACATGTGTTCTTGAAGTTAGTTTCTAGATAGATATTGATGCAGTCTAGAAATATACTTACAAAAGAAGGTGTTTTAGAAGGAAAGAAATGTATGTAGAAATAGGGGCTGCATTAAAAAAAGGGGGTGAAAATAATAACCACCACCTTGAACGCAAGGATGAATAAGTGTACTGGGACAAGTAATGTCTTCATTCTTTTTGCTCATGTTTTCCCACATCCCCTCCTATTCACTACATACCCTTAAACCTAAAATATTCTAAAATTACTCTCATGTGAAACACTCGTGGAAACCTTCTCACGCTGTATTTTAGAATTGTTCGGTTACCAATCTCCGAACTGGTTCAGTTGCCAGTCTCCGAACCAGTTCGGTTGTCATGTACCGAACAAAATACATGATAGAAACACTGTGTTTTCCATGATAGAAGCACTGTGTTTTCCATGTTCAAGGGGGTTCAGCTGAGGCATCCCGAACGGGTTTGGTTGAGGCAACCCGAACCTTGTATGTTTCAAAAAAGGGTGTGTGTGTCAAAATATATAAGGTATGGCTGAGGGCAGCCGAACTTGTTCGGTTGGCCATAACCGAACCAACTCCAATTTAAAAAATGGGTATTTTGGTCATTTCGCATGATTTAGGGGTGTGTGGTGAGCAGGAGGAGATGTGGGAAAAGCTACTAGCCTTCTTTTTGGATACATGCTTTGGCACGTGCACATGGAAAACCCATGAGCCTGAAGTAAAGGCCAATAAGAGCCCAAGAAAGCATTGGATTGAGAAATGTCAATATTACCTCTTCATTTTAATTTTGCCACCTCCCAACTTCTTGTTTTCCTAAGCTACTCCCATTTTATCATTTTTGTGCGAGGTGGATGAGGTAGTAATAAGGAGGAATTCTCTATGCTTCATTCGAAAACACATATGCTTCATTTGAAATCTCCATCAAGAGGGAACTTTGGACGGAAATCGCATCCTACTATTTTTCACGACACTTTTTCTTTTTTGGAAAAAGGCGAAGAAATAGATTTCTTATTCCTTTCCAATCGATTCAAGAACTAAATAACGAACTAAAGCCCCCTTCTGATGTCTTGATTGAAATACCTAATCAAATTGAAAGGGGAAGATAAGTGACGTGTATTAAAAGACTTCAATGCAGTTTCGTTGGAGGAGGAAAGGAAGGGTGCTAAAGATTATAACATTGTACCTCAAAGCATTCATTGATGATGCATCGTTAGGTGAGCTGCCTCTTGTATAGGAACAAAATTTACATGTTATAGAACAAATGACCTCGTCAATGCCATGAGTAGATTGGATAGATTTCTAGTTTCTGAAGGTTGGCTAAAATGTGGGCACACTTCTCATGGAATCTATAAATAGGGTTAGTCAGATTGCTAGCATGTCATTCTTAAAAACGAGGAAATAGATTGGGGGCCAAAATTGATCTGCATGTTCATTTGTTGGATGAAGATCCCTAAATATCAAGATTATGTGTGTGAACATGGAGACCCTTCAAGGTGGAGGGGTGTGTAACGTATGTATTGAAGGAGAAGCTGAAAAATATTAAACGACCGTTGAAAACTTTGAGCACGGAGCATGTGGAAAATGTAGGTCAAAGATCAATATGGATAAAAAACAACTAATCTGTTCTAATGTAAAATGAGCAGAAGGTTAGTTTCGAACACAACTTGGAGACCAAAAAGGAATGTGCAAGCAGAATTTTAGAAATTATTAAGCTTGAAAAGTACTACCTCCATCCTAAAATATAAGCACTAAAAGTATATTTATGTAGACTATTTTTAGTCTAAATACATGTACTTTTGGTACTTATATTTTGAGACGGAGAGAGTAGTATGTTATTGTAGAAATCAAAGATTAGGTGGTTGAGATATTAAGATGAAAATTCTAGATATTTTCACGACTTCTAAATAGTATGTTATCAAACGGTGATGATGCAATTTGAAAACGTGTTAGTGATCAAAGTAAGAACCGAAGCCTTTTTGGGATTCAACTCCTCTCGATTAACTGGACAAGTCCAACATGAGAGAGAAAGATACAATGTTATATTATTTACAAAATATTATTATATTATTAATTGTACCTATCTCTCTCCTACAGGACAAATCTAGTTACCGGAGAGGATGGTATATGCCTATATGGTGAATCATGATGATGTTGGAGTAATGCCTTGGTAGCCCAATATAGAGTAATGAGGCTGCACTTTGAGTAAAGATTTTTTGGACGTAAATCGAGATCTTCTACGCGTAACTACAAATACTAATTTCTCGAGCCGGTTAGGACCAATATACTTGTTATTTATTTTTGCTAGACACTTCTTTTTTGTTTTAAAATACCTCATTTTAAAAGTTCGTTTTAAAGCTATAAATATATTAGGTCTGGTCTCTTTCACAAGTACTATCGGTATTCTTGTAATGTGGCATAAATTTGTGTTGAATAAAAGTATTTCACCTTTCAATAATAAAAAAGTAAAATCAAACATTGGATATTGTGTTTGAACCCCTTTGTGAATCCACACAAATATGCTTTTACCTTGTCTCTATCTTAATACAATTTTAGATCTTTGCTAGTATGAAAGGAACTTTATGTGTAGTAGTTATCTTGGTGCTTTTTTTCCTCCTAAAGTTGGTCTCCTTGTATCTACACAATCAAATTGCCCATTCAACCACATCAAAAACATGTGTGCTCCATTTGAATAAAACTGCGGGGAGTTGAAAATAATATAATATGAAAATAGATTACCTTGTGTAGTCAAATTGTGACTGCACTGAAGTTCCAGCCATTTGATTTTGATTAATATGCTTCACCTTGATTTACCAAGTTTTAATCAAAACCCTCAAATTTTGATCAAATAACTCTCAGTATTCTCATTTGCTAGTTTGGATCCTCCGGTGCATGCACGACGCAACAGGCAGGAGAATTATTAGATTTAGAGCCATTAGATTTAGAGAACTCTTTCTAAATCTAACGGTTCTCCTGCCTGCTACACCATACAGAGACAGTAGATGATCCAGATCCCTTATTTGCAGAGTTCACTAACTGCATTGAATTCAGAACCAAAAACTATAGGGAGAGTACAAGAAAATATTTCTCTTCTCACAATAACGGTCATATTTTAAAAAAAGTTGTCCCTAAAAATTGTTATTTTAAAATTTCTTTCACTTGTTAAAAATACTATTCTCTTTATGTAACCAAGAAAAGGTACCGTTCTCTTTCTCTCATTTATAACTTTTTGTTAATACTTTCTCTAATCCTACTTATAAGAAAAAATTGCAGCTTTAGGTTTATTAAACAACTGATATATTTGGTCTATATTAACAACTCTGTATATGAAACTAAATTAAAACTGCAATTTTTTCTTATAAATAATACTAATAAACGAAGAATGCATACCTATATTGTCTAGTATATAATTCACATAGTCCAAAGCATGATGGGGTTTCATGCCTCATTTCATGAATATGAAAATCATATATTATATCAAACTTCACAAATTATTCCGATTATCAGAGTACATTGGAATGTCCTAACAGTTGCTTCATCCCATGTTCAAAATTGTATGTTAACCACTCATTCATGTTCACCAAATTAAAATATTATAGGGCACGAAATTTTAGAAACAATAAGACAAGAAAGTTTATAGATTAAAGAAACAATGGGAAATAAAAAAAATGAAATGCGTGCGTGCATGCAATTTAATCTCTTAGGAAACACAAAAACCTGTTCCTTCATTTCATTCATCTATGAGCATGGAATTTGGAGTTTTGAATTTGTATGACTGACATGCCAATCAGTGTTTCACTTTAATTTTTCATTCTCTGTTCTGTTGTTCCTAATGGCCTCCATCATTGACTTCAACGCATGCTTGCTTTCTGTTAATCATTTCTAGGAGAAGGATAAAACTAGAAGCATTTTAATTGTTTTATTTTATAAAATTTGCATTTCAATTCTGAGATACATATTCAAAGGAAAGGTAAAAGTGGATAGTAATTAGTAAAGAAGATTGCTAAATTACTTCTCATGTCCTAATTGAAATTCTGGATTTAGTGAGTTGAGGTTGGGGAAGATGATGAGAAACTAGGAATTAATTTTCGGGAAAGATGATGAGAAAGTAAAAAAGACCTAATTGAAACTGAAATATTTATATAATCATAAAAAGGAAGTTTAATTAATTGGTGTGGTCCGTCACCATAAAGGTTTTTCACATCGTCAGAAATATTTTTTTTTTGACAAAATCAGGGAAATATTTTTATGATGTGCTAATTTCTGATTGATCGACAATATTATGATAGTTACATAAAAATATCAGTGAAATATTTTTATGATGTGCTAATTTCTGATTGATCGACAATGTTATGATAGTTACATTTCTATGTGGTCTAAGAACTCTGGAAAGAGGTGGTGAAGTGGAAGCTTCTTCAATAACTTTGGAATGGAGTTTTTGGGGCTTTAGAAGGGGAGAGAGGGACATAACTGTTATTAGGGACTCTCTTGATTGCAAGAAGTGAAATAGTGATAACTTAAAATTTCATATTCATCGTCCATTAACAGAGATGAATGGAAAAGTTAAAAATGATTTTTGCATCACAATTTGAAACATAAAATATCTAAATGGGGAAAAAACTTAAAAGGCGAATTTGAACTTTTAAATAACTTAAAGGACCTCAAGTAATTCAGATATAAAATATTGATAAACCATAATTTCATCAACATAGCTCCAATTAATTTAATATTTAATATAATCATAAAAAAGAAAGTTTTTACACTAACCAAAAGAATGATAATATGACTTTTAAGATAACTACGAGTGAAATAGTTTTATGAGTGTCAATTTCGGAGGGTTGTGGGTTACAGAGACTCCCTCCAATCTTTAAGGGTAAATGCAAATGCTTTATTTCATAAGCTAGGTAATGAGATTGCTCAAGTTAAGTCTTTCTTCCAACGAGATTTGTGTTGACTTTCTTGTTAAGATTGGTGTTGATCAACCCTTTGTGCAGGTGTCCTCCCCGCCTACAGTTTAGATTCGAAGCTTGTATAACAGAGTATAGCTGTTGATAACTAATTTAGTTATCTTAACGGCCTATAGGTAGTTACAATAGAAGTTTGTTGAGAAACAAACTTAACAAACACCTAAGCTATATATATAAATACAACCATTTACAGTATTTTTTTAATACAATGAATAGAATTTACTTTTCAGTTTTACAGGCTCTTTTGCTCTTATATTTTATTTTCTTTTTTTTTTCACGCTTGAAGGTTCCTTTCTACCCTTGACTGCATGCTATAAGTGCCTCTTTGTTAGGCTCACCAATTTTTTCTGATCGATTAATAATATGCTTATTTTCATGCTGACCGAGAATAAAAAAATTTATATTGTAACCAATTTTTTTCTGATCGATTGATAATATGCTTTGATAGTTAGATTTCTGTGGGGTGTAAGAGCTCTTTGAACAGTGGTGAAATAGTGAGATCATGTACGGTGGTTCTTCAATAACTGTAGAGTTGAGATTTTTGGGTTTTAGGGGGACATTGTTAGGGCAAGAGAGTGATTTTACTCTCATGATGGTGAAATGGTAATATGCAGAGTATAACTTTTTATTATGTGTGAAAGTGAAAAGAAATTCAAAAGAGAGAATAAATTCACACCCAAGAGAGTCATTCAAAAGAAAAATGGTAAATCATTTATTTTTCCAATGTAAAATCGCAACTGCAGTTTGGAAGAAGGTTGGCATATGACTTGGTGTTCGTGAATCTGTGTTAAGTGAGCTTTAGATAACTTTTTATCACACGGTAGTCGTTTCTCGAAGATAAAGAAGAAGAAAGTCAGATGCATAATATGGTTCGCTGTAACTGGATTTTATGGGGAGGGTGTGGTTTTTAAAGAAGAGGTTGCTTATGTGGAAACCATTTTCAAGTTGTTTAGGAAAGGGCTAGTAGAAACATTTGTATCTCTTTTGCAGGCGCTCCTCGCCGATAAACAATCTTAGTCAAATTTGAGGAGGCAATTGAAGGCAGGCATATCGTATAACTATAAGATGGGAGTATCAGATGTGGAAGAAATCAATGGCACTAATGGCGTAGTTAGCTAAGAAGGTTCAGATGGAGCTGATATATGCGTGTAGTAGGAGGCCATGAACGGGTGTAGGGAGGTTGGCTCATGCGACTTTAGTGAGGAGATTAAGGAGCATTTTGAGGGTGCTGTTATTGTGTTTTAACAAACACAACAAACATATATTATTGTACTTTGTAACTTGAACACTAATGTCGTTGGGGCACTCTTTTCCTCCTTGGGTCTTTTTCCTATAATATTTTTAATAAACTTTCAACATTTTAATTGAATTTGATAAATGTTTTGTAAGATGTATGATGCACAAGTGGCAGTAATAAAAATGTGATAATGGAACAAGGTAAAAATACTCTCTCATTTCGCAAAGGAAATATTTAGACTCTGCATAACGGTTTGAGGAGGTTTAAACCATCACTAAAAAATCCAACTCACTGTGGTGGTTATAAACCTTCGCAACGCAAAATTATTTCATAGCTCAAGAGGTTTTTGATAGTCTTAAAAAGACTTTCATTACTTGTGGGGTTTAAAAACCCTTGTAATAAAATCACCGCAAATACGCTTAATACTAGCATTTAGTAAAGACTCCCGCAAAAAGAGTACCTGCAACTTTAGTGATTTTGAAAACCCCGCCAAATTGATTTTAAAACCCTCACAATTTGACCCTTTTTTTTGTAGTGTACGATTATGTCATTAAACATGCATGTATGAGTCTAGAAAGAAGTATTTTTCGAATATGCGAGCATGGACCCAAATACCCTTGCTTTGTTTGGATCTGCGTTCAGATGCAGAATTCCTGTGTGGAAAGCCACTGCAAAAGCTCTATTAAACAACTTCAAGATGGAACATTGATCGAGGAAGTTTCAAATATTGGCTAAGTACTATGCATACTCAACACTTTGTGATCTCTGTATACTATTTGTTCATTGCACACTGACCATAATAGGTCGAATCATCTTCGATGTATAACTCTTTCTTTTAATCAAAATATATAATCTTTTCTACTCTTCTTGGTGCATATGTGATGGAGATTTAATGGGCCTTGCACCCAATGATATACTATAAGGTTTAGGAGGCACAATGACAAGGTCCAAGTATAAGAAAGCTAAACAAGCATGAGACAAAAAAAAAGTCAACTCTCTTCTCAAACTCAAGCCCATTTCAAAAGAATCAAGTTCTAAATTGATTCAGTTTCTCCAAGTTGTTGAAGAGCCCATCGCAGGGGCATGAAATATTTGTTTTTCTTTTCAGTATTTTAATTTAGTTAAGACTTTGTTTTATTTCACTAATTTTAATCTTATTAATAAGGGCCAATTTAATTGGGCCTCTTAGGTGCATATAATGTTTGGTGGGGTGCAACTAGCATCACATACTTAGTCTCTTCTAAACTAGTAGCACATGTTAAGTCTCTCCTAAACTAGGGTTAGCCATCAAACTAAAAAAGGAAATGTTAGGAGCCTTCGATGACCATCATGGTAATGTGAGTTGTCTGATCCCAAAATAATGATCGAAGTTTGTCATCGTGAATCTCAATCTTTATAAGAATCAATATTCCGATTTCGAGTCCAAACATCGTCGATGATACAACTCTTCACGATTTTGTCCTAATTAAAAGGAAGTTCAGTGAATCAAAGATATGAGTGAGCGTTTATAATATATCATTGACCTTAATTCTCGAGCAATGTGAGACATCGTAATATAAAAGAAGGTGGCTTTTAGGTGATAGATCAATTAAGTCCTTCACTGATATTGTGTAAAATACTATGAGTTGTTAAGATTGAATCAATTAGTATTAAATCTCAATCACTAATGAGGTTTTACACTACTCCATCTTAGAGTCAATTTTAATAGTTCATCCATAAGAGACTTAGTTGATGTATCACCTTAAAAGCACTAAAAAAGAATGAAGTATACTACTAGCATATTCTATTTTCCAAAAGAATGAAGAAAACATAAAAACATGCTCACACACTGATACGTCACCTGCATCTTTTGTATCAGAAAGTGTTAATGCTACAATCAATTACTAGCTCGTTTCAGTTTCTGCAGTTTTTGCAGATGTATGCTTCCTATGTACCATTTGTTTAACATACCACGCTAACTCATAGCAAAGCAAGTAATGTTTATGTACGGTACTATGTTATAAAATTACTGTACTACTGTGAATAAATATGGCTCACACACTTCACAGCTTTATAGATTCAAGTAAACAATTCTGAATCTTTCTCCTAACCCAAGTAAGGAACCCTTTTAAGTTTATCGATTAAAATTAAACAAACATATTTATCTATACATTACTTTATATTTATAGTACAATTTGTATATTTAAATTTTGAGTAATTTTATATTTTAGATGTTTTTATTTTTATCACATTAAAAAAAAGATGATCGGAGAGAAAGTCCTTTGAAAAAGTTCATTTGAGTGCTAAGAGGATTGGGATGATGGTACATATAAACAAAGCTAGGTCTAATTTTTATTAGCAAATGAGTTTAATTGTTATATATATATATATATATATATATATATATATATATATATATCGTTGGTTTAAAAATTTCAAATTTCATGTCTGGGTGACTTTCATGAAGAGTAAGATATATAGAAGTCAATTATTTTTGCAACATATCAATTTTAAAAAATCTTTATTCTGTTGACTTTTACTAATTAAATCCTTAGCAAACTTTAATGGTACTAATAACGAAAAGTAAATCAGCAAAATGCATGAACGTGAATATTAGTATTTGTTGTTTGTTCCTTTTTTTGTGTGGTTTTCTATTGTGAAATACTAAATGTGAGTACATCTTTTAACGAAAATTCAAACTTTAGTTCGTCACGTTATGAGTAGTCCATTCTACTAAATTAGTTCAATCTTGTTGATTTTTTTGTTACTAAAAAGTTTAGGTGAGTTAGTTGAGCTCCAAGAATTCATCAGAATTAGGACAGACCTCACAGCTACATAGTATCAATCAACTGATCCTTACCAATTGAGTTAAGTCCTAGACAATCTTGTTGATAACACGAGATTTGTTTGTATTTCACCTTTTTAGTTTATCTTAAACAAACATGGCATTGTGGAGTAACCAATAATCTCACCTAACAATGAACCCGAAGCTCTTGGAAGTGGCATGCATATTAGATATATGTTTGGGAAAACGACAATTTACTTGCACGTGATTGTTTTCACCATCTTCACCCCATTCATTTGTCCTCTCTTCTCTATGCCCTCCAATTTTTGGAAGTCCCTCATGGATTTATCTCAGTGTGTTTCAGTCTCTTATCTAAATTCACTTAACTTTTTCCCAAAATGGATCTATGTATATGGATGGATTGATTTCATCTCATTATATCATGCCTTTTAATTCGAATAAAATAATAAAACAATTAATTTAAATGATCAAACCTAGAATTATTTTTTACTAAGTTTAATAACATTTTTTTGATTGATAAACCAAATGCATTCTTTTTTTTAATGAAACAGTGTTTAAGTGAGATGAGCTCTCAAGACACAATAAGACTAGAGAAAGTCTCAAGATATAGAGATTGCTTAAAGGACATATTATGTACCCAACAACGTCCTCATATATCGACATCAAGGGATAGTACTCTTTTCCTTCTTGATATTTTTTTGACATCATAAGGTTTTGATTAGGCTTCATTCATTCTTTTTGCCGAAAAAAGGGACCAACATACTTAGGAAAATAGATTTTCTGATTTTCTTCCGCGAAACTCACAGGAAAAATAGCCAAAAATATATTGAAGATCGTGAATTGGTTCGGAGAAAAAGATGAGAAGAAATGCAAAAATTAGGAAAGATATAGGCACAAAGTTGCCCTAACTTTCAGCCGAACAAAAACCTTTCCCTTCAGCCTTCACCTAGTAGCTTATAAAAAACCAACTACAAAATTTCCAATACATGAGAAATTCTATCATTATGATCACTATTCCAAAACAAGCCTTTGGTGTGTGAACATCGAGGAAAATTTATGGTTTGGAAGCACTTCATCCTTAAGGAGCTGAAAAATCGATTCAATCTTTTAATTTTTTTTAAAATTATGATGTGCAATCAAGTTTTTATGATTTAAGTTAATTTTAATTTTACATAAAAAAGCTAATCTTAGTTCTTGTGGGGGCATTTTCAGAGAGAGTAGTGCGAAAACTTTATGTTGTTTTTCTAACTATATTGGTCTAGTCTCATCTCTTGAGGCTGAACTTACCGTAGCGATGATAGTCGTTGAAATCGCTTTTTAGTGAGGATGGCTAAACTTGTGGTTTGAGTGTGACTCTTTGCAAGTGGTTTTAGGGTTTATGCATGTTGAGCTTATTCCATGGAAGCTTAAAGTTAAAGGGGATAGTTGTATTCACCCAACTAAACAACTGAAATTTTTTGTATTCGATATTTACATTTTAGAGAGGGCATACTCATTTTTTAACTTACTTTGCTCGTAGAAATGAGTATGCCCTTTCTAAAATGTAAAAAATTTCCATATAATATTTGGACTAGTGGTGAGGGATTTGAATAGAATGAAGGAGGTAATAAATCAGGTTCCTTTTGATTTGCAATATTAACTAATTTAGTTGTTTACTTGCAATATAAACTAATGTACATATCAACTAATGAACAACAATATATAACTTCTCATAAAAAAAAAACAATATATAACTAATTTAATTGCTTTTTTTCCTTCATAAAGAAACCGTGGATCCAGAGAGAAAAAGATACTCTTTTACAAAACTCAAAAGCACTCTCCAAAACAAGTGCTTAAGGGGACATCCCCACCTCAACCCAAATTACTTTTCCTATGCTTTTTGTGACAAATATAGGCCCCATAGAAGGTGGAGAGAGAGAAAAAAAAGTGAAAGTGCTACACATTCAATTTTCCTAACTCACCAAAATACCCCATCCCTTTCCCAAAACCTCAAATCCAAACACACTTCAAAACAAAAAGCAAAACAACAAACTGCAAAAAAATTAAAAAATAAAGCTACAAATTAGTATATCCCCTCTTAAAAATAAAAGCTACGTCTTTTAAGGCTAGGGATTAATTAAATTGTCATCAGTATATCAGTCAAATTAGTACTATGATATAATACAAAATGCTATAAGTGATTGAAATTATGAAATCTCAACTATTCATAATATTGTATACTATATCATATGGTAAATTTGACTAATAAACTGATGAGCAGTGTGGTATAAACCGGACCGAACCAGACGGTTCAATCATCGGACCGAATCAGACAGTTTGACGGCTAGTCCATTGAACATCTCAGAATCAGAAGTGACCAGATTGAACTCTGGTTCAAGCACTTTGAACCACCAATTGGTCCGGGTTGAACCGCCCTACGTGCATTTTTTTTAATTTACTTTTTCTTCAAAATTTAATACTTTTTCATTTAATTATTATTTATTTGGTTTAACCATAATTGAATCAATTGAACTATAACCCGGAAGTCTCTCCAATTTTATATACATTGGGGATGAGGAAATAAGTTAATATCTCTCACACTAGAATCCACCAAATCACTCCTATCCTCTCTGTGCCTTGTGCCTTGTAGACTGCAAGTTCAAATTTGCTAGTTTTGCTTCTCTCAAAGCTGAAAAAAATCAAAAAAGAAATATTTTGCTGTATTATTCTGCATAAACACACACAAACACCAAAACCCAAAAACACATGCTCTCTCCATATCCCTATATATCTTTTCATCATCACAACCATTAACTCTTCCATAACAACATCAACCTTCAACTTCAAAACCTCTTTCATCACTTTTCTCTCATACCCTTTTGCTTCTTCTTCTCAAAGTTCTCATCTTTAAGAGTTTTAGAAACAACCCAGAAAAAAATATGATCACTTTAATAGATTTCTACCATGTTATGACTGCAATGGTACCACTTTATGTAGCTATGATATTAGCTTATGGTTCAGTGAAATGGTGGAAAATATTTTCACCTGATCAATGTTCTGGTATTAACCGTTTTGTAGCATTATTTGCAGTTCCACTACTTTCATTCCATTTCATAGCTTCTAACAATCCTTATAAAATGAGTCTTAGATTCTTAGCAGCTGATACACTTCAAAAAATCATAGTATTAGTTGGTCTTGCTATTTGGAGCAATATAAGCAAAAGGGGTAGTTTAGAATGGACTATAACACTATTCTCTCTCTCTACTTTACCAAACACTTTAGTTATGGGTATACCATTACTTAAAGGTATGTATGGTGAGTTTTCAGGGAGTTTAATGGTTCAAATTGTTGTACTTCAATGTATCATTTGGTATACTATGATGTTATTTATGTTTGAGTTTAGAGGTGCTAGGATGTTGATTTCTGAACAATTTCCTGACACTGCTGGTTCTATTGTCTCTATTCATGTTGATTCTGATGTCATGTCATTAGATGGTACTAGACATGTTTTGGAAACTGAAACTGAGATTAAAGATGATGGGAAACTTCATGTTACTGTTAGAAAATCTAATGCTTCTAGATCAGATATTTATTCTAGAAGATCTCAAGGTCTTTCTTCAAATACTCCTAGACCTTCAAATCTTACTAATGCTGAGATTTATTCTTTGCAATCTTCTAGAAATCCTACACCTAGAGGTTCTAGTTTTAATCACACAGATTTTTATTCAATGATGGCTTCTGGTGGTGGTGGTGGTGGTGGAAGGAATTCAAATTTTGGTGCTTCTGATGTTTATGGTCTTTCAGCTACTTCTAGAGGACCAACTCCTAGACCTTCTAATTATGAAGAAGATGGTTCTTTTGGTGGTAATAATAAGAATAAATTTCATGGAACTGGTCATTATCCTGCACCAAATCCTGGAATGTTTTCTCCTACTACTGGAAATAAAACTCTTGCTGCTTCTAATGCTAATGTTAATGTTAATTCTAAGAAGGTTAATGGTCAAAGTCAACAGAAACCGGAAGATGGTAATAGAGACCTTCATATGTTTGTTTGGAGTTCAAGTGCTTCACCAGTTTCTGATGTCTTTGGTGCTCATGATCAGAAAGAAGTTAAGGTTAATGTATCTCCGGGAAAAGGTAGTTACTTTTTTTCTTGGCTTAAATATATGTTTAGTCTTTGTAAATATACGTTTTATACAAATTCATATCAGGTGCAGTTGAAGTTGCATGCAGTCAGTGACCTAGAGGTCGTCTAATCAAGATCAGACACTTCAGATTTTAAAAATAGTTTTTGTTTTTTGCTTAATATTAAATTTCGAATTGAAATCTAGACCATTTGATCTTCATCAAACGGTTACAAGTTGTTGCCTGCACGACTGCATGTGTTTTCTAACCACACACAAACCTAATCTGTTTGATCCAGTTTAGTCTCTGCAAATATACATTTTTTCATGACGAGTTTCTGATATATTTTTTGTTTGTTTTGTTTTTATGTGGTTGTTTGATGATTAGTGGAGGGACATAGAGATAACCAAGAGGAGTACATGGAGAAAGATGAATTTAGCTTTGGAAATAGAGGAATGGAAAGAGAAATGAATCAACATGAAGGTGGTGAAAAAGTTGGAGATGGAAAACCAAAAACTATGCCACCAGCAAGTGTGATGACAAGGCTTATATTGATTATGGTTTGGAGGAAACTTATCAGAAATCCAAACACTTACTCTAGTTTAATTGGTCTCACTTGGTCACTAGTTTCATTCAAGTATGTATGCACATCTTTCACATTTCAATTCATGTGTACAATGATAAAATCCATTGTTATTTCCATTTTGATTGATTATGGTTGTCTGTTTTTGTTGTTGTTCCTTGCAGATGGAACATTGAGATGCCTGCTATAATTGCTAAGTCTATTTCCATTTTGTCAGATGCTGGCCTTGGCATGGCCATGTTTAGTCTTGGTCAGTTCACTCTTCTCCTTATTTTTTACCTAAGTTCTTTTTTTTTATAGTCATGATTATTTAACTTGTGCTTCTGACATTTTCTTTGCCTGTAAAAGCAAAAGTGAGAGGAGAAAATCTTTTGTGATTCTATGTTTATTTTGATTATTATTGCTATTGCTATTATTATTAGTAAATGCTTTGTTTGAGAACTATAGAAAAAAGATCCGGTTTTTGTGCAGTCAATACTGCATGCAGTCATGAGTGAGTCTGAGGCATTAAAATTAAACCGTTCAGATTTCAAAGTCGGTTTTTTTATTAAACAAAAATTAAAAACTTTTACTAGAATCTTAAATGGTTTGATCTTAATCAGATGGCTTTCAGCTAACTGATTGCTTGACTGTATACAGTCCGAGTGCATTTAATCCAATTCGTAGAAAAAGGTTGCTTTTAAGGTGAGGTGAGCGATCAAAAAGTCTCATTGTTATATCAGTCAAATTGATCGTAAGATACAATATAAAATATTATGAATTGTTGAGATTTTATATTTGTTGATACAATCTCAATCACTCGTAACATTTTATAGTAACTAATACACCATGACCAATTTAATTGATCCCTCAGTAGGAAACACAGTAGAAAAAGCAAGGAAAACAAATAGTAAAATGTTATGATAATGTGTTAGTTACTTTATAAAACTTTTGTTTCTCTTTTTCAAGTTTATGATAACTTTATGCCAAGTTTGTGAAGAAGTGTGGTAAGTGGTGGTAGTGATGATGATGAAAGGTCTATCACAAAGTTGTGTGTGACTGACAAACAATAGTGTAGTGTGTTGAGGATATAGTGATGATATCATATAGGCATGCTATGCTTTTGTTTTGCTTTTTTTAATGTGAAAAAAAAATGACAGGTTTGTTCATGGCATTACAACCAAGGATAATAGCATGTGGAAATTCAATAGCAACTTTTGCTATGGCTGTTAGATTCCTTACAGGTCCAGCTGTTATGGCAGCTGCTTCTATTGCTGTTGGACTTAAAGGTGTTCTCTTACATGTTGCTATTGTTCAGGTTCTTTTCTCTCTCTTCTGTTTCCTTTTCAGTCACAAACCTATTAGTACTACTATATTCTTTGCATAACCTTCAAAAAATTCCTCTACTTTAATTATTCACTTTTTCTTATATATAATAATATAATTTGTTTGTGTGTGTCTCTAGCTCTGCCAAGATAAACTACTTTATTGCTATTTAAATTATAAAAAAACATTTTTCATTGTTGTTACTACTAAATTAGCAAGTAAAGCCACGAATTGGTACATAAAAGAATAAATTACAGACATATTTATTTATTTAAAAGTGAATTTTTTTAATTTTCTTTCTAAGAAAAATTCAAAATGTGAGTTAAATTAGTAGTCAATGAGACTAAAATTACTAGTCTTGATTTTTGAGATCTTTGTAGACTAAATAGATAGTTTTCATTTTCATTTCTTAAAAATCAAACATTAGTTTGTGTTTGGTTTTGCGGCGATGGTGGCAAATTCGTGATGGTTTTCCATGGCGATGCAGAAGCTTGGATTTAATTTTTTTACAAAATCGTTGCAAACTCAAGTAGAGACCCAAATTTGACGCTCGAAACGCATAACCAATGATACATATGTTTTTTGTGGTTTTCTGGAGTATTAGTTTGGATTTTTACTTGGACTCTAATTGGTTTAAATTTATTGTGCAATATAATGAAATAGTCTCACATGGTATCTAAAGAAATGTTTAAAATTCTATTGAAATAACATTAATAGTTGGCTATTGCAACTAACATAAAAAACAAATAAAAAGTAGATGTTAATATTAATATTGAGTATTAATTGATGTCTTGTGCCATTGATTGTATTAAATAAATAGTACAACAAAACATTTGAAACCACATTTGACATGTTTGTTTGCTTGTCCAATTTGGTATCTTATTACTAAAAAAATACAGGCAGCTCTACCCCAAGGAATTGTCCCATTTGTCTTTGCTAAGGAATATAATGTACATCCTGATATTCTCAGCACAGGGTGAGTAATCTATTCAATTAGAATTTTCATTTTCCACCTTTCATTTATTTTTTATTACTTTAATTTTAACCTTTTTCTTTTTCATTCAATCTCTTCTCTTTTAATGCTAACCAATGAAACCTCTTTTGTTGACAATGCAGTGTCATTTTTGGAATGTTGATTGCTTTGCCCATTACTCTTGTGTACTACATCTTAATGGGACTATAAATGAATGAATGAAATGAAATGATGGATGATAGAGAAGATTTCACGTGTGGTAGCATTTGATCCATGCAATGTAATGCTTGGTTGAGGATTGTAGAGCATCATAAAAGAAGAAGGTTCAAAGGAATGGAAAATGGAATTAGTAGAAAAAGTATCACAAGAATTGAATAGGAGGAACCCCAGAATTTGTTTTTCTTTTTTATTTTATTTCTATCTTTGTATTTGTTTTCTTTTTTTTCTTTTTGAATGTATTGTCCTTTTAGTAAAAAAAAATGTAAAATCATGATTGTAGCTAATTTACAAAATGATTATCTTGCTAAATTTTATATTATAATTGTAATGTCCTCTTCTTCCACATCATTCAACAATTTTTTATTTTAAAAGAAAAGAAAACAATGGAAACTTAGGTTAAAAATAGTATGGGATGTGAAGATTGGCAAGCTAATAACATGTGGAGCGACGACAAGATCCGAACACGCTAACCTGCTGGAGACTTTCAATGGGCTGATTATTGGCGACTTGATGTGGCCACTAGCCAATGATCGGAGGTTCGAGTACTAGCTAGTAGCGCAATTAATAACCTACGATCAATGATGTTGGCTCACAAGATTCACATAGAGTTGGATCCATTCACATTCAGAGTTTGAATCTTCTGTAGTGATTGTATCATGCGGTTAAATGTAGAACCATTAAATCTAGAAAAAAATATTTTCTATTTCTAGATCTTACGATTTTGTTGTCGGCTGCACCATACCATACAACCATTGGAGAAGATCCATACACATTCACATAAGGCCATGAGGAAGGAATGTCAATCTTTTAGTTTAGAAATATTATTTCAAATTGGCTAAATTTAGTTGTTTTAAAAAAAAATAATCTCATATCCTTTCATATTTAAGTTCTATATATTTGATATCCAAACATAATAATTTACATTGATGTATATTTATTACCCTCTAAAAATACATTATCTATTAAGCTCTCCACCCAAACAAAAACTTACATAAAGAAAAATAATAATCATAATAATAATAATAATCATAATAATAATAATAATAATAATAATAATAATAATAATTCAAACTTATTGATGGTATTCACCAACATTAAGCTTAGTTTGTTTTATGTAAACAAAGTTTCATTTCTTTTTAATGTAGGATCAATTGCAATTTTGTGGAAGAGGCCCCAAAAGGGCCCCTTTTCTCGAGTGTTTTTAAGCACCTGATTTGTGATGGCAAATGTGAGTTAGTTACCATCAATATTTGGAAAAAAAATGTAGTTCAGTGATTTGAGGGGATTCTCTCCAATGAATATTTCACTTGAAAGTGTTAAGTTTCAAATCTAAACCATTCAATGCATTTTTTTCCTCTTTTCCCAAGAGTTAAAGTTTATCTCTCTTGTTTTTAAATATCAATGGCTGAGATTCCATATAATAGTAAATTCACTAGAGAGAATTCTTTCCCGTCCAAGGACGGTACATAGTGCATTTTACTCCTAACTATAAAAAGAAGGGTCTTAATCAAGAGCCACTTTTTCATCCCTATTCATAGTGGCCCCTACTATGAAAAACTCACTTTGCCATCCTTATTCATTGTAGCCCCAACTATGAATAGGGATGACAAAGTGGGAGTAACACCTGAACAACTAAGATCCTAATGAACTAAAAAAACAACTCTAAATGAACCAACTCAAAATAAGACATAAACAAAACCTTAAAATACCAAGGGCAATCAATCGCAGGATTGAATGAGAACCAAGCGAACTGCAACTGTTTAACTGGCTTCACCAACGAGCTGCAGGGCAGCGTCTTCTCAACGACCAAACACAAGACCCACAAAGTTGGTACACGAGTTAAGACGAAAAGTCCAAACTTACCCCGCAGTTGCAAAACCCTTAGTGAAGAAGGCTGATAAGGGGGCTGCAAGTTAAGAGTAAGAGGGATGGGAAGAGAGAGCAACTAGAAGAACTGATATGGCAGATCTGGGGGAAAGGGAGGGTCTGGGGGTTTTGGCCATGGACGATTTGCATTATCGTCAGTGGAAGGAGAAGGGGAGGAGTCAGGCGGGTGAGGGGGTGGTCAGAGAGCAGAGTTTTAGGTCAGATGCAGAGGAGCAACAATAGGTGTGAAACCGAGAGGAAGAACCCTGGAGAGGAGATGGAGGTGAGAAGCGTTGCACCACTGCAGCAAGAGGAAACCAGTGGAGCTAGGGAAGAGAGGCACAATTGGGGAACCACCTAAACCCTATCAGAGCTCTCTCTAGGGTTTAGGCTATGATATGTCAGCTATTAACCCACCTAGCCTAGCCTTCCTTAGTACACCAACCCAATATATATATTTACTTCAAATTTTTTCACATATTTTGGGGGAGAGGACTCGTCAACCTACCATTGTTTCCCATTTTGACCCGTTCTGGCCGAAATTTTTGTTTTTTATTTGTATTTATTGTTTTATTTTTTAGTGTTCTCATTTTTGAATAAATCAGCGATGCTTTGTATGTGGCTGTAGTGTTATTGGTACGCAGTATCCACTGACATTGTTAATGACTAATATATGTCAGGGAACTTGGCTGACCACAGGTACACAACTTTGCCGGTCTGTGTGGCTCTCTTCTCCTAATAGAGTTTTTACTACACCCCAATATTCAAACTCGAGACTTTTGGATGAAATTTGAACCCCCAGTCACTGCTCATATAAACCCTTATTGACAAAATAAACAAAAACTAGTGATACTTGCTTTTAAATGGTGAGTTTTTCTTTTTTACGTAAAACATGGCATAGAGGAATGATTTGTTTTTCTTTTTTAGAGAATTTTTTAATTTGTTGATTTCTAATTTAATTTTTGGTCAAAAAAAACTAATCTCAGTTTTTCCCAATGGTTTCAGTGCCATATCAACTTGGCATACTTGTAATTCATAGAGAATTTCTAATCAGTTAATTCTTTTCAAGTCTCAAGTGGATTTGAAAGCTTAATTTGAATATCATAAAATTGTTAATTCTTTAATACAATGAGGATGAGACTTATAAGCTACATATCTTATTCTTACAAAATTACATCAACATAGTGCATGAATGAAGGGCCCCTCCGTTATTTGATTTGATATGGACAGCTTTGGAATATTAGGGGACAACATTTTTAATCCAAAGTTTCTTCTCCTTTTATCAAAGTCTTTTCTTCTTACTCCTTTCTTTATCTATATTCTTTTTAACTCACATTGCCTTTTTGTCACACATCTTTCCCTTTCATTATTTTTCGTTTCTTGTTTTTGCCTTTACTAATTTTTGAAAATTGAACCCTTGTAAACTTCTCCATTATAGAGAAGCCTAGGAGGGGTTGTTGTTACCTCTCCCTCATATTATAAAGTCATGTTTTACAGCCAATTTTATACTAATTCTAGTTGGTATGATACTTGTACAAGGTAATGTCAAGAGGGTAGGTGCGTTCCTTTATAATGGGAATAAGGGCAGATTTGTTGTAACCTAATCTCATTGGTTTTGATAGGAATTAAGCCAGTTTGTAGCAAAGAAAAATCTAAAGAAACTAAAGAAAGAATACCGAAGAAAATAAGTCGACAAAAAATAGTATTATATCACCATTTATAAAAAAAATAATATTCTTTTTTAATTTTACCCTCAAATTAATAATGAGTATATCACTATCAAGTCATTAATATACTTCGAAAAAACTAGTGTTTAGCCACGACTAAAAATGTGACTTGTAACACCCAAAAACCGTTGAGTGGTTGGCCGAGGGAGAACCTAGTTGAGGCAAGGGCCTAGACAAGTTTACATGGCCTGAGTTCGTCAAATATGAAGCTAAAGGGGTAGGTTGCTGAATGGCCTAGTTACCCTTCTTTATACTCTTTCCTATCATTTTTAAGAAGAGCAATCACGTGAGAAGTTTTGATAGTCTCAGCTAAGTATGGTCAGAAAGTAGGGGTATGTGCTACTCAAGAGACTAAATCAATGGGTTTTCTTCAAAAGGAAGTCATAAACTCTGAGGGGAGTCAATCTACAGTGGATCTAGCTAGGAGCCCCAATGAAGGAATGTTTGTCGAGGAAGGCAAGATGTAGTTGTTCTCAAGGAAACTTGGTAGAAAAGCCTGGATGATGCACTTAAAGTTAACTCATAGGCTAAAATACCAAGAAAATGGCATTGCTTGCTGAGCATAGGCAACTCGGCTAAGGAGAAGCTCACTTGAGAAACTAATAGCTGAGGGCACAATGTATTATGCGGTTGAAGATATCTTAGCCGAGCCAAAGAAGCTTGCTTTGGGAGCAAGTAAGTCAAGCACGTGCACAATTAGAACGTTGAAGTGGTTGAAGAAAATGTGGAGAATTGGAACGAAGAATTTTGCCTCACTCTCCGTGCTAGTGGGCATTGTGGAGTTTTGCTCCTAGTTTTTAGGGCTCATAAGCGTTAGTAGACGTTGATCTTAGCCAATCCAATGGTGGTTAGACGTTGATCTTAGCGTTAGTTGCCAAAGGAGACAATGTGTGTGTGTGTATAGCTTGTACATTGTAAAAAACACGACGAATCAATCGAATTACATTTCTTCTAAGTCTGTTACTTTCTTAACTTGCTTTTTATTCTTTTATGCATAGCTTTAGATAATCTTACACGCCCCTCTCACCTAGCCTAACACTCGTGGTAACATTTGTTTGCCATGGTTATATTTGTCTTTATCCATGCCTGAACTGTCTTTAATTGGTGGAAGGAAAAGTTTTAAACCATTAGGTTTGATCATGGCTAATAAGAATATTTTTGCAAGATTCTAACACTCTTTTACTTACTTAACACTTTTTCTTAAAATATGTGAAAGTATCCAAGACAACACTTATTTTGGGACAAAAAAGGGTAAAATTTAGAAAGAAAAAAGAAATCAATTAAATTATTTTATGTGAGTTTCATAGAAGAGTCTAATTAATCGAAGCATCTAACTATAGAAGTGCAGAGGTTTTTTTTTATGGAAGAAGTGCAGAGTTATTCAAACAAAAATCACGTCAAATTTAACTCAAATTTAACTAAAATCAATTCCATTGGAATGAATTCTCATCACTGCAAAACCAAACTTACATGTGTTTGGAAACTTGAAACTTTTAGAGAGAGAAAAATGTCAGAGAGAAATGAACGAGAGAGAAAGTATTAGATGAAAATGATACATACAAAGACATCGTGTCTTTCCCGTCCTAAAATCACTAAATCTCACTCTTTTATTTTCGTGGTCATATTTTAATGGAACAAGATTATCTGGGGGTTAGAAATCAAACCGTTTGAAACTATGGACTTTGCCACAGTCAAATGATGATAGTTGAATCTCAAAATCATGTTTTATTAAATAGTTTGAGCCCTTATAGAACTCTCACAATCCTCACCGGGGCCGGTCGTGAGATTTTGGATGCTCTGAGAGAACCAATAAAATCATGTATAAAACACAGGATTAAATGTGTAAATTTTAAAAGAAGTAAACTAAAAGTTTGAATTTTTAAAATTGGAAGACAAAAAATATACGTTAGTCTAAAATCTATTAATGTTATTATTATTAAATGCCAAAATACCATGGGAAATAATTTGTTAGTGTATATCTATGTGACAACATTAATCTGCTTTACCTAATCTTAATTTATTTTTCTATAAATATATCTCATAAAAAAATAAACATACATTTAAATATTTATTTACATATTTCAATATACATAAATATATATTTTTGGAGTTTTATCTTTCAAACTAACTATTTATCATTGTTACTTTAAAATAATTTATTCTCAATAAAATAGAAAATACCATTCCATATACATGCAATAGATAAGTCACACACTAATTTTAATGTAGAATGGAAGATGGTGAAAGTAAGAAATTCATTTTAGCAACATATCAAGATTAACATTTCGTATTCAGAAAAACCCGTTCTATCCCAAGCTCATTTTCAGCCCAAGATGCGTAGAATTTTCAAAAGGGGTCCAAGTGATGAGATAGTTGTTGCTCATGATGATCCCCTATTATGGTCAAACGACCTCAAGGCGTATCACTAAGGCAACATTTTTATGGCTATAGTGAAGAACAACAGTGAACTGGAGGATTTCGTACAAGTCGATACCATCCCTCTCTGTTAGCAGGCCTCCTATTAAACATGTTTATTTCATGCGTAGGCCCAATAGACGAGGCCCAAAATTATGTTTATTTATTAGGGCAGAATGAAAAAGAAAGGTTATTCGACTGTTCTCATTTGGTTGGTTTTGGGAAAGACTAGGCTCTCTAATTCCTAGTCGGTTATGGTCAGTTATTTGTATTCAATTGGTGTGAATCGTATGGTTTGTAAATTGTAACTGCTTGTAACCTCTCTGTTGGTAAACTTCCATCGAGAGTTCTATTATTATACATGCATATTCCATATAATTATATCTGTTATAGTTTTATTATCCAAAATCTATCACTGATATTAGAAAATCGATCTTGGCACTGACAGTTAATGGTCCACACGCGACAACAAATAGAGGCGTGACTGGAATTCCTGGAACGTGCGTTGGAAGGCTACATGGCCACTCGCGACGAGATTGCGGAATTTCGACAAATGCCGGAGACAGAGAAATTCGAATAGTTGCGTTGTAACAAAGAACTGTTGGAGACACTTCGAGGCCTCTCCTTGAATTCACACGACCCTTCAACTTTCCAAGGCGAAACAAACAACGTCCAACAAGATCTTCATAATCCTGAAGAACAAAAATGGTGTAAATTGTCCATCCCTATTTTTGAAGGAGATGATACTTGGACTATTTCAACTTACGTGGCGTTGAAATTGCAAGACATCTGTTGAGGACCGCACTAGAAAAGGTTGCTAGAAGACAGGCTATAACTATGAAGGGTTTCAAAAGGCTCTTGTGGGACATAATAATAGATGAGATTGGCACAACGACATCAGCGTCATTGTGATTTTTTTAGATAATAAAAAGAGGCCCCTGGAGAAGAAGAAAAAAGTAATAGTATTTTGCCATAGAGGGCTTTCAAGTGCATCGAAATTTGAGTACCCAGAATTTGCAGCGTATCAATTGTGATGTTACCAAGCTAGCATATCAATCGCGTATCAAGAATATATACTTGATGAAAAGAACTATTGTTGATTTTTTTTGATGCAGAAGTTAAATTCACACGCATTACTAATAGTTAAATTCACACATTCAACGAACTCTAATACATTCTTGATGTATTTGCAGTTGGCAATGTATCAAAACAGTAAATTTTGATATATCTCAAACGTTGTTGAAATTTCGAAAACATTTCAAGTGTTAAACATCTATATATGTTAAGTTATGTAGACACTATTTACCACTGCCCATTCCTCTATATAGTCCAGATACATCACTTTTTCAATAAATCTAAAAAGTTGTTTTTGCTTATAATCGAGTACGGAGGTAGTATGTTTTATAAGGTAGAGTGGCTTAGTTATCATGTATGAGTATCACGTGACAATCATGTTTGTTATCAAACAACACTATTGTACTTTTCTATTTAAAAGTTGTTACTAGTTGTCATGTGATTGAAATTCTTTTTTGGGTGGTTGACATGCAATTCTAATGTGGTATTTTTTAAAGTAAAAAACTACCATATTTAAGGTGACTTGTATGACATTTTAACTAACACGTAACCATTTAACATTTTTTATTTTACTAGTGTATTAAAAGATACATTGATAAGTACTCAAAAAGTACATTGATACATCAAAAATAATTTACCGGAATCTTATTTTGGTATAGAGAAAAGTTGCATATTCTTATGCATTTTGCTGTTCTCTCACTCCTTAAGACACGATCGTTCGAGAGATTTTAGATATCCGGGACCGACCAATAAAATCATGCCCTTGTAGTTATTTGAATAACATTCTCATTGTATTTTTGATGAAAATCATTAATAATTTTTTCATAATTGAATTTCTTTTTAAGATTTATTTTCAATGGAAATTAAAGTGAGACTACTTAATCTAATTTGGAACATTATTAGTTGCAAATAAGTTTTTAACAATTTCAATTTAGAAAAATATTTTTTAGTAACAGGAATAGTTAATATTATGTTATATATTTGCAACCATAAGCAAACAATTAATTGTCTTCAAAGAATTCAGTATTATATAATTTGATTTTGATTCGGTTGTTAATATCTCTCTCTAATGATTTTCAATTATTCAAATATATAATCTATAACTATTAATAAAGGGGATTCTAAAAAAAACTGTCATTTTGGTGTCAAATTTTCTGACCAAAATGCCCTATTGTAAGTAGAAATTTCTAATAAACGATAACCACCCACTAACATTAACCACCCAATAACACACTCACATGAAAGACGGGCACGGAGTGCCAGTCTTTCCCCACTAGTTATAATTGTAATAACCTAAAAAATTTATTTAAATATATATATATATATATATATATGTATACTACAAAGTAAAAGAATTTTTGGTTCCCTTAACAAAATGGGGCTCTAGGCGGTTGCCCCTCTCGCTCATGCTCAGAGCGGCCCCTAATCCTCACCTTTATTTATTGTTTTAAAAAATTGGAAAAACATTGTAAAACAATCAAATACATGAAATTTGCATCTTTGAATGACTCATATTTCAACTTCGACAAATCTCTTCTAGACTATACAACAAAGTAAGTTATATATGTTTGTCAAAAACACTTATTATAAGCTTGTAATGCCAATATATCCTACCATGGCACCAACATGAACCTCGACTCATACACCCGGATGCTATCCTTACTATCAACCTACTTGCTACTAAACACGAGTAGAAGTAGTCAAACACGTCGAAAATAAAAACTCGAGTAGTCAAAACATTTGTAGACCAACTCCAATATGTGTTCAATTACTCCAAGATATTACATGTTTGCATATTAAGGATTTAATCTCTAGGAGGCTTAGCCCTAATTGACAAGTTTAAATACCTGTCTTTTCAAAGTTACTATCATACAAAAATAGAATATTGATAGTGCTGAGTTGGTTGCTTAGCATGACATGTTTGAATTGAATGGCATAAATTTGTAGAATGTAGTCCCTACCTTAATCATGCATATGAGAAATGGAAGGTTCTTTCATGGAGGGGTTGATGACTCAGTTGCAATATGGGTTAAGGCAAATAATGCATGGAGCCATAACATGTCACCCTTTTTTTGTGCAATTGTCAGTGCATTATTGTCTTTGTCCCAATTGTGCACCTCCCCCAAGCCACAACTATATATGCTGAATATATTGCACTAGTGATGAGGTCAAGATACCTCTCCATTGTTGTTCTATCTTAAGCAAATGTCGTCATTTTTATCTGAGATATTTAATTGAAAATCATAATTAAAAATATATTTACTTTAAAAGATTATTTATTTTTAATATTTTAAATTCATTTTGTCAGAAAAATATATAAAATTGATCAATATTTTTATTTTCAATTTTTTTACACATTTATCAATTCTTTCTTAATTATATTAAATTGATCAATTTTCTTCTTTGTATGAAGGTCCGTCATGGGATACGGAAAGTTGATCAATTTCAGATAAAAGAAAAGCAAGTAGTGGTCTGAAATAAAAATCTTATTTTTTGTAGTTATCTGATTGGAACTCGATCGAGATCTCCATTTGTCTGCAGCCTAAAAAAAATGTCAAATTTGTTGTAAGTGCCGGTAATTAAAGGTTGCGGAGAGCCGGAGGCATATGACTTGCTACGGGTTCGAACTCGTGATTTCTCCTCTTCTATTTTGAATTCTCCTCTTCTATGTGAAAGTTTTGCCTCTAGGCAACTTTAAAAACAATATGTCAACTTTTATATAACCAAATTTGTAAGATGATAATTTCTGCTTAATATGAAAATCACATACGTCAACGTTTTAAAATCTTCAAATGAGTATAGTAGATGGCGCAGCATATGCAGACAATTTTGCACACGATATATCTGTCTAGATGAAAGTAACGTGCATGAAAAAAATTGATTCCTTGAAGTATCTTTAATAGTTATTTGAAAGAAATTAGCCAAAGTCTACACCTTGTCAAGAATTCCAAACAATACCCTAAGAAGAAAACTTCACACGCTTTAGAAAAAGTCTACCAGTAGGGTCTTGCATTGTTATATGAAAGCAACGTTAACATGCAACTTGATTATCCCAACGTGAAGTGCGGATCATTGTTGATTGATCTAGCAGTTGAGTTAAAAGTGTCTTGGGAAATAAAGGTATTTGTGGGCATATCAACTAGGAGCTATTCGAACATGAGCTTTTCGGTCTAGTATGGAATAGTTACCTCCAAGTCGATGGCTTGTATAAGTAGTGACTTGTAGGAGACTTTAGTGCCAATTATCACAATTTAGCTAGGACTCAAGTACGAGTCTCTACCATAGCCGGTGTGTTGTTTTGAGGTTGCGACGTTATCAATTTACCAATTGTTTGATTCTCCTACACGAAGTGACACATGCCAAGTCGTGTTTTTTGGTGCCTAATTGGCATGTTTTATAGATTTCTCAAGATTGTGGCGTTTCTTGAAAAGATATATATTTAAGATCTCTAAGATGGTGTGATGATTATGGTTATCTACTATCGATCAACAAACCTCTTCGAATCGAAAAATTAAGTAAAACATAATATCTAACAACAAAGGGCAAGATACATTTGACTTTGAATATGAGGGACACAGAGACACAAATATATCAACCAACTTTAAACACAAAGCAGCCGCAGCCATGAAGCATCCCAACCCTTACTTGGAACCCAACAAGCAATCTCCACATAAAATACTATCAATATATGGGTCCAGATAATATGCAATGATCATAACAATAACATGAGAGTGTGAGTTTGAAACTTTATGTCTGCAACTGAATAATTTTTGTGCATTTGCAATTAAATAGTGATTACTTTGTCGCGTCCCATCCGCTAGTGGATAACAGATAAAACTAGCATATTTGATTAGCGGATAACAAGTACATGTGTTTAACAAGCACTAGCATTTAGCGTTTTTTGTAACGCTAGTTCAAGTAGCGTTTGCGTGGATAACATATAGCGTCTCACTTTTTTTTTTAGCATTTTTACCCTTATAATTATTTTTCTAAAATTATTTCTCTATTCATTAAACATTTTGTAATCATTAAATAATTTAATCATTAATTAAATATTTTTATGTCATTTTACATTTATCAAATATTTTAATCACTAATTTTACCAAACACATAATTTGTTATCAGTTAGTTTATCCGCTATCCTCTACCTCATCCGTTATGCGCTGCTTTTTACCAAACATAGTCTAATTAGATTTATGTACAATTCAAAGTAAGTTAACTTGTGAAAATAAGTTGTACAAGTCAGAATTAAAAAAGTATCATACATAAATAATTGTTATCATAATTGCATTTTTTATGGTCTCTTTATCAGTATATCAAAGGAGTGATTATCGAGAGGATCGTATTAGTGGAAATCGATCTGATACCCAGAAAATCTGCAGCCTTTCATTACTTTTGACTCAAGATTAAGCAGCCTCTGATCCCAATTAATTTTTATTGAAAAAAGTTGCTTTTTATTACATTAAAAGAAGCCGCTTTCATTTAACATCGATAAGCTTTAGTGTAATTTATTTAACTTGTTTCATAAATTCAGCTTAAAAATCCGACTAATCTAACTATATATAGCTAGTTGATCTAGTCCGCGCTAGCTATTCATAAGCTCTTACTTGCTTTTTTGCATTTTTACAACTTTAAATGTTGTTTGGCCTGAGCTTTCGTACATTTTTTGTTCGAGACTAGGGTATTTATCGTCGAACGCAGTGACTAATCTCCTCGTTGGATTGGAGGCACCTCAAAGGGTAGGACAACTAGCCTAGGGATTTAAAGCTGCTCCATATGTATCTAAGACGAGGATCAAACCCTCGACACTTGATTAAGAGAGGATGAGCTCCAACCACTCAACCACACACCTTGGGTTTTTGTATATGACACCCTTTCGGGTTAAAATGTATATACACCTTTTTTTAAATGGAGTAATATTTCATTCATATTTGGTAAAGGTTTCAATAAGTCAAACCAACGCCGTGAGTCCAATGGCTTTTAATTTACTCTGAGGCACATAGAGTCGACCTGGTGCTCTCGGGCTCAATTCTTGCAGTGGATAAACTCAGTGTTGGTCAATGCGAAATTTGATTTTAAGCACGAACACAAGTTAGTCTTTCGTTGAAAGCGTTAAAACACTTCTTGAGTAGCCAATAATTGTCCAGAAAAAAAAAGTTTCAAAAAGTCAAAAGATTGCATCAAGTGCAAAACTATTCATGAAAACTCCTAGATACTATTCATGAAAGCTCATTGCTCCTAGCTCAACAATCTTCTGGCCTTAACATCTAAGAACCGACAAACAAAGAAAATACAACAACATTCTCCTTCCAAAATTTCCCCCCTTTTTTTTTGTCCAAAGAAAATTTCCCCTTTACCACACCCATTCTGATCGTCATTGGGTTTGGCCCATTAGGGTTTCTAGAGTACCCAGATTATTGTATAACAAAAAAATTCTTCTTATTTTCCACTAGGCATAAGGCTATATTGATGTTAGACTCTTTCACCTAAAATCAATTTTATTGGTCTAGAATTAATTCCACTTGAAGCTGAAAATTATAGCTTCTAAGGTGACATAGAATTGATTCTCATGTTACATATTTATATCTTCCATAATTGCCTCCTACTATGTTTATCGTTGTGACTTTTTTAACATTTGTCAGTATTCATATTTGTAATTTTATAATTAATTTTTTTTATCCAAACAACATGAATTGATAAAATCATTTTTTTCTGAATGTGTGGACCTCAAAATGATTAAGAGTTGATGATATGGTGGCGAGAGTGAACTGCGGTGTGAGACGACGACGACAACAACAACAATGGGGTGTACCTGCAACTATGATGCCTAAGTCAGTAAGTGAACACAAGAGAAGAATTGAAGTGAGGAAAATGCATTTGGGTCGCGACCTTCTATAGGAGGACAATGTGAATTTGGTGGGGAAGTTAGCTAGCGCTCATAAGTCGCCTCATGTTAACTACGACGTTAATCCCTACCAGTTTTGTGCTTTTTCATCGATTACATCAAAGGCTATGATCACTAGTCGTGGGATATCATTGGGCGTACGACCACGATCGTGATTCATGTGACTTTAGCTTAAAGGAACAATAATGATCACGGTTCGAGCGCAATCGTGATCTATGTGACATCACGCTCTGAGAGCAAGGTCACAATACTCTTCTAAGTTGGGCCTATGTAACAGGCCTTTTAAGCTCCAACCTAGTCTAGAACACTAAATATAAATAAACATTTATTTATAATTCCATTTTTTAATTTATAGGCATATGTTAGTGTTGGTAATTAGTTAAGGGGTGGGGAATGTTTGTTTTCCAGGATTTGAACTCTAGATCTCCTTCTTGCAACTTCTTCAAGTCTCTTAGCTTTTACCCAAATGGACTAGATTTGAAGGCCATATCCATTATGTGGTATGGGTCTCCAATACAAAGATCAAACTATAATTAGGGCAGTCTTGTATTTTGGTGCTTGGAATCTTGAAAGAGTTAAACAGAAAATATTGTTGCCTTTTCCAACCTTATCAGCTTGGGAATTTTATTATTTTGTCAAATAGTAACCTCTCATATATCTAATCAAAATCCATCAAAAAAATATCTAAACATCAAAAGACAATCTATATACTTCCACATAAAAAACATCCATCCACACAGACCAAATAATCATGATCATGACCATATGGTAGCATTATTTTACAAGTACAATGATAATGTATCCCAAAAGTGGTTTTAAGTGGCAATTGTGGACAGTTTTTCAATTGATTTTTTCTTTGACGGATAATGAAGCATGCGTTAGTTAATTTGTGATATCAAGAGACAAACAATTAGAAGGTGTACAAATTATGAAAGAAGCTGAATCAATGAAACAAAGCATATTGATAGGTACGTAGGAAGCAGACTTGGCCACCACATATCTCAGCAATTGCAACGGGTTAAACCATGAAACAAATAATTGAATTCAATCTTTTAATTTTTTTTATCAAGATAATGAGTAAAAATGACACAAAAACTCTGAAGTATAATCAATATTCTATTAGTATTTCATTTTTTAAATTTTTTTATTTATATTTAGCTTTTTGATTTATTATCTCTCGATAATTATCCCTCTTGCTAATTGAGTCGGGTGAAAATAAGAGTGTAATTTACAAAATAATAATAAATATTACCTATTTCGTAAAATAATACGTGTAAAAATTTTTTGGCTAAAAATGATATTCATTCATTTAAATTGATAGATTACATTGGTGATAATACAAATTTAGTATTGTTAAAAACCTAAAAAATCTGCAAACAAACTCACGACACCTCCAAGTTAATAGCATAAAACGGCAAAACACCTACAAATGCAACAAAATAAAAGTCTCCAAAGTACTCATGCCTCCGGATCTATAACTTTGAGGCCCCTAGTCATAGGATGAATTCTGCAATTGATTGAAGTTGATCTGTCGATTTGAACCAAACGAACACCATAACTAGACAGGAAATCAAAAACGCCGCACCAAGACGAGAACAACAATTTAACGTCGCACTAGACAATGAAATCATGAAAAAAATGAAATAACAATTAAATCTATGTGGTAACTACTTAGATAAAAAAAGGCAGAAAAAACGATACAGACGAGTGGTTCCAGCCACAATAACTGACTCAAAACAACCCCCTCTAGTTGGTAAGCAAGAAAGAAGTAGAGAAAGGGTTGAGATAGCTAAGGTTAATGAAAGACGAAAAGAATAATACATGTACATAATATATAAACAAAACATATTATATATATATATATTTGTGCAATACCATTATCATATTAAATTTTTTCGTCCCGAGATTATAGTCCGGTGATAAAACATGCGTAAGTGTTATACGAACGTCGAGAGCAACATTCGACTTTGGTATGTTCCACTTTTCTCCTCCCCATTCCCCACATCCAATTATTTGTCCTAAGGACGAAAAACATCAACAATTTTCCACTCCTTTTTTATCCATTTTAATTGGTGTTCCTTGGTTTTCATGAGGACCTCATAAGCTTTTACAATAAATGGAATGCAGGCATACATAGGAGAGGTAAATTTATATATAGATCTTCTTTTTGTTTGGGGAATCCAAAAAGAATATTTTGAGCAGCAAAATAGGGTCTCTTCATTATATATATAGACTTAAAAAGCCTAGGCTAGTAATGTATCCAATTCAATGATACTCCTTTTGAATCTTGTGACCACTACTACTTATTGGCAATATTCAAAAATCCAACACAATGTGGTTTGAATATCCGGAGAAAATATCTTGCAAAAGAGCACTATACATCATTATTTTTTGTGAAAAAAAGAGCACTATTGTTATACAGTCTAGAAATAGAAATATTCCTATGATCACCTTGAAGTGGTGTGATGATATATAATAATTGCTAGAGTAACACAGTTACTGTAATAATATTGGCCTGCCAAACCAAATGAGAAATATACTTGATTAACTTTCAAGATTATTGCTGAAGTGACTAATAGCATGTTTTCTTTACCATTAGTTTTACTTACCACAACATCATTGAGGATTAGCAATACTTGAAAAACATTACTAGATTATGAAATATGTCACTAAGTTGTTTTAGTATTCTTCCAGAAGCTGCGCCCAAATCTGGATTTGGGCCGACCGCAAGCCCAATACAGCGAGTGATCGGTGCGCTCCAAGCAAGGAACAGTGGTGATCTCTCGTCAGCAAACAACGGTCCAGATCAGACTTGACTTACACATACATTAGCGCGCCTAACGCGCTCTAACACCTATAAATAGGTATGCATCTATTGCAACATGTACATATTCTCTCTCTACTTGACACTTAATTCCTCTGAGCTGACTTAGGCGTCGAAGTGTGTGCAAATACCACCCCATCGTCGGCTCAACGAAAGGGGTGTCGTCAGCACGAGCAAACCAACCTACTTATCTGGAATCACTAGGTTCGACCTCAAAACAAGTACCATTTTAAATGTAGCAAGTATAAAGTACATGTTTTCAGAGAGTTTTACTTTTAGAAACATGTCAAAGGCAAAATCATAAAATGTTACTAATTTAACCCTTTTGTAATTTTTCTTACCCTTTTCTATAATATATTGTTGGCGGTATTATTTTGCCATATTTAGCTGGGGAGTTGCTAAAATTAATTAGGCTGGTCTATTTAACACGCCCCTTTCTTCTTTTGCCATATACTTGTAGTTCCCAAAAAAAAGAGTAAATTGGTTTTGCTTCAAAAGAGAAACTAAAAAAGGCCCATACTTCGTACGACCCCCCTTCTACTCAGTGAACACCCCCAAAACGTGTGAAAAGACAAAAATGCGCTTAGTGAACACCCCCTTTTTTCAGAGATTACGATGGTTCGGACCTTACGAATTGAACTGGTTCGGTTGTTCACCACCGATTGTTGTATCTTCAGAGACACCTCCCCTAAAATTGTTTTTATCAGGTTCAGACCTTACGAACCAAACTGGTTCGACCCTTAAGTCCCGAACCACTGTAACATACAATAGAATTTTATGATTTTTCAACGACTCGGATTCCACCGTCTATTATCATCAACGACTTAAAATCAGTTAAAACGCAGTCAAACATGGAAGAATGAGTGGCAAATATTTCCTTTGGAAATTGTACCCCAACAGATAGAATTTCAACGGTTCCGATCATTCAAAATCAACGGACCACACCTATTATAAATAGGTTCTCACATTTCACTGAGCTTCACACAAACACCCTACCCATATTTTTAATTCATATTCTCTGCTTCCTCACAAACACCCTAACCCCACCCGCCGAAATGGAATGACAGTTGTGCACAACCTAGTACTCAAGTGACAATTTCCTAACCGTCCTTCGTCACCGTGGAACTGTCACCAACAAGGACACTCGTGCTAATTTTCCAATGGGACTTAGTATCCTGGAGCTGTTTGTCGAAACAATGTGCACTCCGGAAGAGATCATTTTTCTTCTGGAACAGGGACTTCCCAAATAATTGCTAATTTTGTAGTTGTTTTGTTATGTTTCTTTTTATCGTTTTAGTTGTCGTTTATTTGTCGTACATGTTTCGTTATGTTCCAAACAATTGAAATTGAGATTGAATGTTTCATTATTGCTAGATTTGTATTCAAACAAAGATAGAATATAATGTTAACATACACCAAATCCGTTAAATTATAACAACCCAAATAAAATAACAATAATTTGTAAATTAAAATAAAACGGCACGAGATAAGTTGTCATCTTCACCACCAGAGTTATAATTTGCAAGGAATGCCCGATAATCCGAATCATTTGAGTCTGATGCATGTGAGCCAAGGTCTTCTTCCTCGTACAATATCCTGACAACATTGAAACGATCATCCTTAGTATACGTAATTGACACTTCAACACTGCCCACACCCCGTATGCAGTGCAAATAGCATGTGTAGCACTTGTCATATTGCGGGTACATCGGTTGACAACAACAGGAAAGACATTGTCATTATCGGCTTGTAGGACAACATTGTGAGGCAATGTGTTGTCTATTTGCTGAAAAAATTCTTCGGAATGTTGATGTGAGTATCAGTTCATTGGATAACAACAGCGAATTCCATATCTGAAAAAATTAAACAAAACAGGCATTCAGCAAAAATTGGTGAGGTCCGGACCTTAACCACCTAATCGGTTTGGAACTTTGAGTCCGAACCAGTTCGTTCTTAAAGTGTCGATAGTATACAGGTTCAGACCTAAAACCCGAATCATACAGAGTTTCAAAAATAAAAGGAACGAAACGAAATGAAATGGGATGATTTTCATACCTGTTTGAACGCAACAAACACAAAAGGAAACAAAATAGGAAGTGAAATGGAGGTGAGGAAGAGAGGGAGAGAGGGATTGATATGAAGAATTGGAGAATTTGGAGAAAATGGGTTTAGGGTGGAAAGGGGAGTGTGAGAGGAGAGGAGAGTTAAGAAAGGAGGAGTTAATTTTCAGAGGAGCATTTTGGGGATATTGGGGGTTGGGGGTGTCTCTTGAGTAGGAAGGGGGTCCCTAAAAAAAAGCTCACGTGAACAAGTATGGACTAAACTGAGGTGTGCTAGATAGGCTTAACAAGTCTAAACGAAAGTCACTTTTTGCACCATCATTTTTACAGTTTTGCACCCGCTTTAAAATTTGGAAATTTATTTTCCACATAATACCCTCTCCCTCCACCTTTTTCTGACACACACCATCCTCTCTTCCTCTCACTACTTGCCTTCCAATTACTCTTCACACGGAATTTTTAAATTTAGCATAGTTTTCTTCTTTTAAGAGAGCGTCTAGTCGACTAAGTTTCGAAGTGTTCAGTTATTTGTTGATATGTATATTGTCTAGGCAACGAATAATGTATATTTATGCAATTTTTTTCTAAATTCTTTTAATATCTCAACCAATAAAAAATATACCACAATAGCATGGGCTAACTCCTCCCATAAATTCCAAACTTAGTATGACATAGTTTCTAACTCTTTCATAATCATGTATTTCTCTTTGAAAATCTATCCACATTATCCACATCAAGATAATACATCAGTTGCATTATTTGCCTTTTCAGACTTGTAGACAATTTTATAATCAAATGTACTCAACTTTGCTAACAAATGTTTCTTCTCAAGGATTGTAAGCATATAAAGGGTGGGAAAAATTGATTTTGGCTCATCTAATGTGAGTATATACTAAACTAAGTAATACTAACCCTTAATGAGAAAATCAATAGAAGAGAAGAGATTATTTACTCTACTCTCGCCTTAGAAGAATCAGATCCAAAAAAAACTCTTATGGTTGGTGTAAACTTAAAACGAATGCGAAAATATGTGTATTTGGATTAACAATAACTTTTTGCCGTTTTCATAGTTAACCTTCTATATCATGCATTCCTTATGTGTAGCTTATGTGTTGGGAACATGTAGTGATGAATTGAGAGTGGAGAAGAATTCCATTGTAT
This sequence comes from Astragalus glycyphyllos, assembly GCA_963573325.1. Taxonomy (NCBI): domain Eukaryota; kingdom Viridiplantae; phylum Streptophyta; class Magnoliopsida; order Fabales; family Fabaceae; genus Astragalus; species Astragalus glycyphyllos. Next base: position 3,110,456 of record OY754313.1, on the reverse strand, counting down.
TGAAATTGATGAAAATGATACAATGAGAGAGTATTTATATCTATGCCTTAACAGTTTACATAACAGATTACTGTTAGGCTCTAAAGCAGTAAAAAACAACTTTTAACTAACTAATAACACTTGGCCACTAGTAAACTATACTTAGGTGACTAATGACTCAATTAGTTACAACATTTAACAGCCTCTCCTAATCTGGAATTGCATATAGCAAACCAGATTACACACATCAGTTCTTCTCCTCAGCAGTGGTCATTCCCAGCATGTTCCTTAATCTCACAAATGTCTCAAGTTTCACTGGTTTCGTCATAACATCTGCAATTTGATCTGCAGTGTTACAGTAGACCAAATCAAGCATCCCTTCTTTACACAAGTCTCTTAAAAAATGAAAGCGCACATCAATGTGCTTGCTCCTTCCATGTAGCACTGGATTTTTAGACAGTTTAATAGTTGAATTGTTGTCACAATATACCACAGTAGCCTCAGTTTGCTCCTCACCTAGCTGTTCCAAAATCCTTCTTAACCAGACACCTTGACAAGCACAAGCAGAGGCAACTACAAACTCTGCTTTTGTTGTTGACAGAGTAACCACTAGTTGCTTTTTGGAGGACCAACTCACAGCAGCTGAACTCATCATAAACACATAGCCAGATGTGTTCCTTCTATCATCAGAGTCCCTGCATAATCACTATCTATAAAACCTGTCAGCTCAGTTTTACTTGATCCTGTTGTTTCTGATCTTCTATATAGTATGCCAAGGTTATTAGTTCCCTTGACATACCTCAAAATCCTCTTCACTGCTACTAAATGAGCCTCTGTGGGCCTCTCCATGAACCTGCTGGTTAGACAAACAGCATACATAAGATCTGGCATAGTGGCCGTGAGATACATCAAACAACCAATCATCTGTTTATATGTTGTTGCATCTACTGGTTTTCCATCAGAGTCCTTGGTTAACTTGTAGCCAGGCACTATTGGATTAGTTACTGCATTGCTATTTTCCATGCCAAATCTTTCAAGCACTTCTCTAGCATATTTCTTTTGGCATATAAAAATTCCTTGATCTGTTTGTTCAACCTCCACACCTAGAAAGAATTTCATCTTTCCCAGATCAGACATTTCAACTTCCTGTTGCATAGATGTCTTGAACTCTGCACATAGTTTCTCATCATTACCTGCATAAATCAGGTCATCAACATACAAGCTTACCACCAATATCTTGCCATCAGTTGTTGTTTTTACAAATAGGGTGTGTTCATGAGGACACTTCACAAATCCTTGCTTATTGAAATATGTTTCAATCTTGCTATACCAAGTTCTAAGTGCTTGCTTCAAGCCAGAGGGCCTTTTGAAGCTTATAGACCTTGGTTTCTTCTCCCTTCACCACATAGCATGTTGGTTGGCTCACATACACATCCTCACTTAGTTCTCCATGTAGGAATGCACTTTTAACATCTAATTGGAAGACTTTCCGTCCTTTGGATGCTGCCAATGCCAGGAATACTCTGATTGTATCCCACCTAGCCACTGGTGTGAATACTTCATTGTAATTAATGCCAAATTTCTGTGCATACCCCTTTGCTACAAGTCTGGCCTTGTGTTTCTCTACTTTCCCTTCTTCGTTCAATTTTGTCTTGAATATCCATTTAACTCCTATGGCAATGGCTTTTGCAGGTAGTTCAACTAACTTCCATGTTTGATTTCTCTCAATGGCTTGGATCTCAGCATCCATTGCCTGTTGCCATTCAGAATATTGTACTGCTTCTTCATAGGTACAGGGATCAACTGATGTGATTGTAGCAAGGCTCATTTCTTCATATAATGCTTTCATACCAGTATCATAATCATTCAACCAAGCTGGTGGTTTTCTAGTTCTTTTCTCTCCACTTGTGTCTTCTCCTTCTCTTGTCTCTTCATTGTGACTACTGCTTGCAATATCTGTTCCTGCTCTTGCAGTATCATTTTCCTGCTCTGTGATGCCAGGATCATTCACAATCACATTTCCTTCAGCAGGTGCTACATCTAGTTCATCGTTGTCAACAATATCTTTCCCTTTGCAAGTATCATTACTCTTGTTCCAATTCCATTTGTCAGTCTCAACAAATTTTACATCTCTACTAATCACTTTCTTCTTAGTTAGAGGATTGTATAATTTGTATGCTTTTGACTCTTCACTCAAGCCAAGCAATACACACTTCACACTTTTGTCATCTAATTTCTTTCTCTGTGCATCAGGTATGTGAACAAATCCTATGCAACCAAACACTCTAAAATGGCCTACAGAAGGTTTGACACCACTCCATGCTTCCTGTGGTGTACAATCTTTTACAACTAGGGTGAGACTTCTATTGAGAACATAAGTGGACTAATTTACTGCTTCTGGCCAGAATCTTTTAGGGACATCTTTCTCACTCATCATACTTCTCACCATGTTCAAAATAGTCTTATTTCTTCTCTCTGCTACCCCATTTTTTTGTGGGAGCAGTGAGTTGTCTTTTTATGCCTTCATTATTACAGAACTCAGAGAATTCAAGTGAATTGAACTCTCCTCCTCTATCAGTTCTAAGACATTTAATCACTTCACCAGAATCTTTTTCAACCATATTCTTAAACTGTTTGAACATATCTAAGGCAGCAGACTTTTCTTTTATAAAATAAACCCAACCTTTCCTACTAAAGTCATCAATGAAGGTAATGAAATACCTTTTATTGCTGTTGGATTCGGGAGAGATAGGACCACATATGTCAGAGTGTACCAATTCTAACACCTTAGAAGCCCTTCAAGTGCTTTCCTTTGGGAAATTGTCTCTGCTCTGCTTCCCTATTTGGCAATCTTCACATACTCTTGATGATTCCTCAAGTTTAGGTAATCCCTTGACCATGTCTCTTTGCAACAGAGTCCTCAAACCTTTCTGACTTAGATGTCCAAACCTGCAATGCCCTAGATGAGAGAGATCACACTGTTCAACATTAAGACAAGTAGTAGTGAGAGGAACTACTTGACCTGTAATTATGAACATGCGATTCCTAGTCATGGTGCTGGTGATGATCAACCCTTTTTCCTTATGATACACCTTGCATTGGTTATCTTCAAATATTACCTTCAAGTGCCCCTTCTCCTGCAATTGACCAATGCTTATCAGATTGTTGCTTAATTCTGGTACATAGTAGACATTGGTGACCACTTGGATGATTCCATCTATTTTCAGTTTTACACTGCCTCTTCCTTCCACTGCTATCCTTATTCCATTTCCTAATTTCACAGTTTCTTTGAATGTGCTGTCAAAATTGGTAAACCAACCCTTTGTACTACACATGTGGTTAGAACAACCACTATCAAGAAACCACCATCCCTGTCTTCTTTCTATCTTTCCTCCCTGTTCAAGAGTGGCCATCAACAGAACTTCTTCTTCCTTTGTGCTGCACATGTGGTTAAAGCAACCACTGTCAAGAAGCCACCATTCCTGCTTTCTTTGTTTCTTTCCTTCTTGTTCAAGTGTAGCCATCAATAAGATCTCCTCTTCTTCATCAAATTCAGCATAATTTGCTCCTTCCTCCCAGCTAGGGCATTCGTTCTGGTAGTGCCCTAACTTGTGACACTTATAACATTCAACATTTTCTTTACTGGTTGTAGATCTTCCTCTACCCCTGCCATGTCTTCTACCTCTTCCTCTAAATGAGGTTCTGCCACCAGTAGTGATCTTCAGAACTTGCTCATCTTCCTTGTGGCCTTTCATTCTTGATTCATGAACCAATAATTTGCTTTGCAATTCTTCCAAATTCATAGCAGTTACATCATTACCTTCTTCTATTGAACAAACGACGTATTTAAACCTGGAATTCATGGATCGCAGAATCTTTTCAACTACTTCAAGTTGCGCCAGTGTCGTTCCCTGAGCCTTCATCTTGTTGACTACAGCAAGTGATCTTGAGAAGAATTCATTCACTGTCTCTTCCTCTTTCATGTGAAGCATCTCATACTCCTTTCTCAATGCCTGTAACTCTGCTCGTTTAACCTTCGTTGTTCCTTGATACCGTTGCTTCATCGTGTCCCAAATTTCCTTCGTTGTATTCTTTATTAAGATCGTTTCAATGATTCCACGCTCAATCGCCTGAAATAGGTAGTTTTTTGCCTTTAGATCCTTCAACTTTCCATCTTCAACAATCTTCAATTGATCTGGTGTTGCATTCTCCGGCGCCGACGGAATCCCCGAGTCCACCACATTCCAGTACTCTTTGGATCGGAGAAGATTCTCCATCAACAATGCCCAGTGTTCATAATGACCGTCAAACTTAGGGATTGAGGGTGTTAGAAATTCTCTTTCCGCCATTGATTCACGACCTTGAAGATTCTGTAATGCGATCTTGGAATTCTTGTGATGCAACGATTACACTGAATTTCGCACTCTACTATTATCTCTCAAGAAATTGCGATTTTTGGATCAGAACCCGTAGGAGCTCTGATACCAGTTGTTGGGAACTAGTAGTGATGAATTGAGAGTGGGGAAGAATTCCATTGTATTGAAATTGATGAAAATGATACAATGAGAGAGTATTTATATCTATGCCTTAATAGTTTACGTAACAGATTACTGTTAGGCTCTAAAACGGTAAAAAAACAACTTTTAACTAACTAATAACACTTAGCCACTAGTAAATTATACTTAGGTGACTAATGACTCACTTAGTTACAACATTTAACATTATGCATATAGGTGGGTGGATTCATTTGCATTAAACGCAGGTGAATTATTTGGACAACCTCTAAATTGGTCACATAATTTGGAAGCTAAACTCATGGGGATTTGGATCCTCTCTTTCGCGCAACAGAGTTCCACTCCTTGCTTGCAAAATCTGAATTTGAGCCAAATCTCACACCATGCGTGCTAAGATTTTGATGCCTTAACTCTACCCACATCCATGAACTATTTCATCTCTGTTGATAGTGCAACACTTTGCATTTCTACTCAATGTGCCTAATGTGACCACATATGAAACAAAATGTGTTAAGTCCCTCTTGTTTGAAACTATATATCTAAGCACCAATCTTTCACACACTACTTACTTTTTTGTTCCTTCTTCAATGGTTACCTCTAAATGGACTTAGACACGCATGAAACAAAATGCTCTATTTAGCAAGGTCAAACTGCTAGCGTTTAGCAAATAGCATGTAGTAGATAAACTCATGGTAAGTGTTTGGTACCACTAGCTTATAACATTTTTTCACTAGCATATATCGTTTTCTACTTGAAGTAGCGTTTAAGTTTATAGCGTTTAACATTTTATTTATTATCTTTCTTTTACCCTAATTAGTTTAACTAATAAATATTTCATTAAATAAATATTTTCTCTCATTTTTAATATTAATTACATATGTCCATTTATGTAATTTTATATTTATAAGCTAATTCAATCGCTAGTTTTAGCAAACACTTTAAATCCAATCTTCTAGCTAATTTGCAGCTAGCTTATTAGTTATCTGCTAGCGTAACTGCTTTTTTTCGATAATTCAATATATCATTAATGAATCACTTAGTATAACATCATTGACACAGACTCCCCCACCTTCTATGAAGGGTTTGAGAGGGCGCTAAAAACTAAATGATAAAAGGATACACCAGTCCAGAAAAATACAGCTCTAACAAAACAAGTAGAGCATACGTTACTTTTTAACAAACAGAGCCTAAAACTCATATTGTTTGTTGTATTGTATTCAATAAACTCATCAATATTAGGACTTGAAGTCCAAATAGGTCCTTCATGTTTTTAAAATGGGACACGTTAGTCCCTTCGTCACTTTAGTGGTTAACACCTCATCTAACTCCTCCTACTTGGTACGTTGTGTGCCACTGTATCACGTTAATTGACACGTAGTACCTTATTTTGACCCAATTTAGTCTATGGCTTGACAATTTTGATAATTTGTAAAAAAAATGGACATATTGGATCTCGCAGGTTTCGGGACTAATTGGTCCTTGAAGGTCTTCTTCTCCATTTCAGTGGTTTCTGAAAACTATAAACTATTTATCCTAAGCCTAGACGCAAAAGGAGAGAGAGAGCAACAAATCTTCCTTATTTCACCCCACATATTTGAGTCCCCGATATTATCTTTTAGAAATTTGCCTTGGGTGAGGTAAAAGTAGGTGATATGTGCGGCTAGCTACCAAAAAAAATGGCATTCTGAAAAGGAATGTAATACAAGGACCCTCAAAATCTTCTCAAACCATCCATAAATCAGTATGAATTAGAACAACCTAGAACACACAAAGAAATGACTTTGATGTATTGTTTTTAGTGAAGTAGAAGCTTGAGTGAGTTGTTAATGGTGTGAAGAAGTTGTCAAGCTTAGAGATTGAAGAGCAAGGAACTTGAGATTCATTTTCGTGGTCATTAAGAGCTGGAAGGAGAGAGAGTTGTTGATTGAAGTTCAACAAAAATAGATTTTGTGTTCATCTTCTCTACTTTCAATTCTTTTTTTTATTCTCCTTGTGTTGTCTCTGTCCTCAATGCCCTTTAATGGTTTTCTGGTTTTGAAAACCAGAAACCACTTTTGTGGGTAACCAGAGACTAATTTGTCCCAAAACATGCAGCGGTCAATATGTTTCCTTTTGAATTTGTCAAGTTAAGGAGTAATTTGAGCCAAAATAAAGTATTATGAGCCAGTGACACGGTGGCACACTACATGTCACGTACTAGGCGCTAAATGATGTGTTAACCACTAGAATGACGGAGAACTAATGTGTTTCGTTCCAAAAATGTGAAAAACTAATTTATCCTTAAAAAATTGTCGGGCCGAAATTATCACGCGAGAAAATTGTCAGAGGCCTTAAGTCATATTTTAATTAGTAAGGTAAGGTGTTTCTCTACGACCTCTGTTATAAAATCTTGAAGATAATGAACCTTAACCTCAATATGATTCTTGGGTGTGTTGTGCAGCGGAACCCAAATCTGCATCCTAAAAATTAAATAATTGAGTTGAAGAAAAATACTGTTATATATTTGTTTAACCTTTTAATTATTACAATTAACGTTTTATACTAGGAATGTTTCCTTTTTTGACTTGTACTAAAAAAAATTCCTAATTAGGTTCATTATAAATATTTTATACAAGAAATATTAGACTCATAAATGAAATTTTAAATCTCTTTTTGACCAAAAATAAAACTATCAATTCCAATTCATGGTTAATATATATATATATATATATATATATATATATATTCTAATTCATTCATATTCTAAAATTAATATAATTTTTTTTTCTTCTCGTGATAGCTCTTTGTTATACCCCAATTTTGTCCGCCTCTTATTTTATCATTATAATTTTTGTTTTAGCTTGAATATATGTTTTGAGCACGATTGTAAATAGTAGAAAGTTTGTAGATCTCAGCTCAAGTAACTCGTGTCAATATAATTCAAGTTTTGTTTAGTACTATTTATCTGATTTGGCCTATGCTTAGAAATTTGCTACGATTGGGCCTATGCTTGGTACTTTACCCAATTGAGTTCGGTTGTAGTTTCTTTCTCATTATTGGGTTTATAGTCCAACTTAGTTAGTCATCTAGTTAATAAAAAACATAGCATAAAATCAATAAAATACATGTATATTAAATAATAGGGTTAAATATGTTTTTAGTCCCTAGAATTACAACGAGTTTTGTTTTTAGTCCCTATAAAATATTTTGAGCACTTTTGGTCCCTACTTTTTTTTTTCGTTAGCACTTTTAGTCCTGCCGTTTATTTTCATTAACGGAGCTGACGTGACACTGCACATGTGGCTTTTTTAAATGTGTTGGCATTTTCCACGTCAGTTAATACTGACATGTCATCTGACACGTTGGAAATAAAAAACAACAAATAAAAAACATTAAAACATAAATGAGGATTTAATATTAAAAGTGTTGTTCTTCTTCTCTCCTTGTGTTTCGCTGTTTTCTTCTTCTCTCCCTCATTTGGACACCATTGAAGAGGAATTTCGGAGGTCAGAATGCGCAGAGGAGCATCATCAACGGACGACGCTTCAAGATGGAAAGGGAAAGCAACCATGGGTACAAGCTCAGGTTCGTGTTCCTCAGCATCAAAGGGTCCCCTTTGCAGGTGTGGCTCGAAAACAGTGCTCTACAGAGCTAAACATGGTGTAAATAAGGGAAAGTATTTCTGGAGATGTCCAATTTGGATGGTATGTCACTATTTCTTAAAAAATCTGCTTCTTAAACAATTAGGGTTTATGAAATTTGAAATTGGTAATAACTGTTTGTAATTAATTTGCAGAATCCAGAAACTTGTGACTTCTTTGATTGGTATGATGAGAATGACAAAAATGAAGAAGTTGGAAACAAGGCTGTGATAGATGCTGTTGCACTTGCTATGGAGATTTTGGAAGAAGGGAAAAAAAAGCAAGCTGAAATTTTGGAAGAAGGAAAGAAGAAGAATACTGAAATATTGGAAAAAGGGAAGAAAAAAACTGCTAAAATGCAAAAGAAGATCAATATGGAGAGATTCTATAAGAAGTTGTTCTTAACTTTCCTTGTTTTTTCACTTTTGTTGAATGTGTATTTGGCCATGAAGTGATTTATGGTCAATAGGAAAGTACTTCTAATTTGGGTGTTCTCAATGTATTCTAATCTAATTTATGGTTTAGGGAGTTGTTGAAATATGTGTTTAGGTTGACTGAAAGCATTTTTAAGTTGTTGTAATTTGATGTTGAGGTTGTTTTAATGGAAAATTTGATGTTTATGTTTCTATTCAATTTGATGTTTACTGGTATGAGCACAATTGGTTGTATCTATGTAGATTGAGTTGGTTGCAGGGACCAAAAGAAAAAACAAATGAAATAAGTAGGGACCAAAAGAAATAACAAATGAAAAAAGTAGGGACCAAAAGAAATAACGTCTGGAAAATATAGGGACCAAAACAAATAACATTTGGAAAAAGTAGGGACCAAAACAAATAACATCTGGAAAAAGTAGGGACGAAAACAAATAAAAATGTGTGTAAAATGTTTGACAGAAAACCTGTATATTATATGACAATCCCTGTAAATTATTGCACATCACATCCTGTAAATAATTTGTTAACAAAACTCTAAATAATTAGCATAAATCAACTTTGAACGTCATTGATGCTTGACAAAATACTTAGTGTGGCATAATTGTCTAGGCCAATCCGAACAAATGTAGGGCGGTAACGGAGATGAGGTCGCCCACCACTAAAAAAGAAATACAAAAGCTAAATAGGATGGTGGCCGCTCTCTCGCGTATCATAGCCAAAGCTGCGAACAAGTCTCTTCCCCTGTTCAAGTTGCTGAAGAAAGAAGTTAAGTTTCAGTGGACGCTTGAGTGTGAACAAGCTCTCGATCAGTTGAAGACAGCCCTACTGCAACCTCCAATACTAACCACACCAGAGCAAGGGGGAACACTTTACCTATATCTCTCCATCACTGACGAGGCATTGTCGGCAGTATTGGTATGAGAGGCAGGATCCAACCAAAATCATGTATACTTTGTCAGCAAAGCGTTCCAGGGGGCAGAGTTAAGATATCAAAAGATTGAGAAGCTGGCGTTGGCGCTTATTGTGGCTGCTCGAAGACTTAAGGCCTTCTTTTGTGGCTCATCAGGTCGTCCTACGGACTGACCAGCACATCAGACAAATCCAACACCGACCTGACCTGGCTGGCAGGATGATCAAGTGGGCAGTCGAATTGTCAGAATTTGGAATAAAGTATGAGGCAAGATCAGCCATCAAGGCTCAAGTGTTGGCCGACTTTGTAGCTGAGATGACTCCCATCCTTGAAAACCCGATGCATCCTCTTTGGATATTGCACGTGGATGGCTCGTCTAACAGCAAGGGCAGTGGGGCAGGTCTAATCTTAGAAAGTGTTAAGGGGACGACGATCGAGGTCTCCTTAACATTCTCGTTCTCTACCTCCAACAACCAAGCAGAGTACGAGGCTTGCATTGCTGGACTGCTGCTTGCGATCGAGTTTAACGTCAAACGAGTGGAGTTGTACTCAGATTCTTTGTTGGTGGTATCTCAGATCAAAGAGACCTTCACTGCAATGGATGAGGTCTTGCAAAGGTACTTAACTAAAGTAAGAGGCTTATTGGAGCGCTTTGATCACGCAGAAGTCAAGCATGTCCCTAGGACGGAGAACATAAGAGCAGATGTACTGGCAAATCTTGCAAGCACAAAGAGTCCAGGGAACCACAGGAGCGTAATTCAAAAAGTACTCACACAGCCCAGCGTGCAGTTTGAACAGATAGTTATGGACCCTGATATATGCATGATCGACCTAGACAGGAGTTGGATCGATCCCATCGTTAAATATATCAGGGATGGGGAAGAGCCAGAGTATGTATGGTGCGGCGTTGGTGAAGAGCAAATTAGGGTTCCCTAATTTGTTTCTTTCCTTTTATATTACTTCTAGTCTATTTATTTAATTATTTATATAATTTTGAAATTAAAACAAATCAGATTACTGTATGCACCCCACAGTTTAATATGGAACACCCCCTGCTAAACCCAAAAGTGAACTGGACTTCTATTTACTGCACCCCCAGTATTAATAATACGACTTTCACTGCTAACTGCACCCCCTGATTACTGTTTTGCAACCTACTCTACTTTTGTAATTATTTCTCCTTATTCATTTTTTATCAAAAATATAATTAAAAAACACCCAACACACAAATATTTTCTACTCAAGAACTACGTGTGATTTGATTCTCTACCAGGAGATACGTAGGAGCAGAGGGCGGCCGACCTCTGTCAATTGCACTAATAAAACCATTTTTTTAGTTTTAAATAATTTCTTTTTTATCTATCAAAGAAATGACAAAAAACAACTAACTATTTCTCAAGTCTTGTATTTTAATTTGTAAAAAGGATAAAAATAAATATTTTAAATTAACATTTGTTTGCACATTTAGTTAAAATGTAACCTTCCTTAGGAAGGATGTCGTAGGGTGCTAACACCTTCCTCGCGCATAACCGACTCCCGAACTCTAATTTGGTTCATATAGACCTATATAGAGGATTTCTCAATGTTTGCCTCTTTAACCTAAACTTTGATGGCGGCTTCATCTGACACCTCGAAGGATCCCTCCTTCGAATTTTTAGGTCGCTACACTCTTCATATTTAAAATTTAATCATTTTCATTAATGTTAAAAATAAGAAAATTACATTCACCTCTCCCTACATAACAAAAAAAATTCACCACTCATCTATCGTTGTGCAAGGACCCACCCACAGACGCCAAAGCCATTTAGAGCTACCCACTTAACTATTGGGCCCATATTTTCTATAACCCCCATCTACTCACTGGATACTCCAAAAGTAGCGAAAATGCAAAAATGCCATTAATGAGAAACACGCGCCTTTTTTTTGGGTTTACGAAAGTTCGAAACCTAACTTTTGTACCGGTTCGGAAAAGAAGTTCCGAGTGTTATTTCTTGCCAGACACCCCCTTTAATGACTTTTTAACACGTTTGGAAGTTTGGGGTTGAACCTGTCCGGAAGTAATTGATCGAACGAATTCGGAACAGAAGTACCGAACTTCTATAAGTGCTGAAACTATGAAATTTTGTGTGTTTGGTTTGTAAAAAATATGAAATTATGTCTGTTAATTATACTGATGAAACGTAACTCATATATAACTACTGATGAAAAGCCAACTTCGCATGGTTCAGAAGTTGGGGGCCGAACCAGTTTGTTTTTTAACTACTGAACCATGTAAACGTCCACAGCTTCAGAAACTAAGTACCGAACCATGCAACGTTTAAGAAAAATCAAAGAAACGAAAACGAAAGGGAGATTAGAGCAACATACCTGTTAACAGTGGAAGAAGAGAGGAAGGGAGAGAGACTGAAATGCAATGTGAGAGATTAAGGGAGAGAGGGATGCGAGATTAGGGACAAGAGAAGAGGGAGAGATTGAGGGAGAAGAGAAGAAGGGTTCGGTTGATTAGGGGTTGGAATGGGGGGCCGGTGTGGGTGTGTGAGAGGGGGAAAGGGTGAAAATCGGGGATTCTAAAGGAGGGGTATTTTGGGGATTTTTTTGGGGGGGTATCTAATGACTAGAGAGAGGGTTGAAGGAAGTATGGCCCAATTACCTGCTACCATATGCCTCTATAACTTTTTGACAAGGGCCTGGGCCCAAGCACTACAATCAATACCTCTTTGTCCCTCTTCTCCTTTTCACCTTCTACCAACACAATAACTCAAACCCCATTAACAATGGAGATGAAGCTTTCAAATGGCTTGTCTAGCTAGGTTATCATTTTCATCCATGTCTTCTCTTCTCCCTCTTCCTCCCTTGTACTCTCTCTCATTTCGTGTACTCTCTCTCTCTAAAAATCATCCAAGGCCACCATCGTGTCGATCTCGTCTTCTTCTAAAAGATTCAACCTTATTTCGAAGAAAAAAGCAAACCCTAAATGGACTAGATTTTGAAACCTAAACAGTCACATTCTCTCTTGTTTTCCAGTCACCACAAAACTTCGGCAAAAAATATAAACACGAATATAGAAGTCTCTTCTCACCTCGAAGAAAACCCTAAAAATATTGCACTCCGACGACTTTGCTTTGACGACCACTTGCCAAAGTCTTCCTCCATCGAGTTGGAATAGTGGCTCGCCGTTATGTGTAGCGGTGGCAGCGATAAGAGATCACTGTGAAAAGGGGCAGAGAAATGGATTGAAAAGAGATGAGAACTTACTTGGTGTAGTTGGTGCACTGTAAGGTCGTGTGAGATTTCTGATCAATCTAACAAATAATATAACATCTCGAAGTTTGTATCACAAATGCCAGCCTTGTGTACTTTATACCACCTATAGTGGTGTACGGTAGACGTCGTATTGGGAGAAATCCAAAAGCCCCACATTGACTAGAGATATATGGTCTCAAAACAATATATAATAAAAGGGCATCCCTCACCTTACAAGCCGGTTTTGTAAGGTTGAGTTAGGTCCAACCCACATTCTAAGATTGTAACAAAGCCTAACCCTAAACCCTAACCCACATTCTAAGATCCATCGGGCCACTCATCATTATCATTTGTGCATTGAGCCAAATAATGCTAGGCGTGAAGGGGTGTACTGGGAGAAACTCAACTCCCATTTGGATTAGAGATATGGTCTCAAAAGAATATATTATGAAAGGGCATCCCTCACCTTATAAACAAATTTTGTAGGGTTGAGTTCAGGGACAGATACAAGGCATACTAATTTGGGGGCATTTTCCCCACTTAGTTCAATTTTTAGTCTAGATATGCTTAATAAAATGGTTCTGCGCCCAAAAAAAATAGATGTTTCCCCCATGAAATAGTTTTTATAAAAAAAACACAAAGTTATAAGGGATACAAGAGAGCATAAGTTTCTATATGTTTACTCTATTTATTCTTCTAATTTTGACTTATTTTCTAACATTGAACGCACAAATCGACACCAAACGCATTAGATTTCAGAATTAAATTTTTTCTATCAAGGGTACTAGGTATTTTGTTAATATTTATTTATAGTACTTTTTTACATAAAAATATTATGGACCAATTTTTTGCCCCACTAACACGAATTTCTAAATCTATCACTGGTTGAGTTAGACACAACCCAAATTCTAAAACGTGGGACGCTGTAGAGTAAAATGGAAGAATGATTAGTACTCTTGAAGTATGAAAAATGAGACACAAGCCATTGTACTGTTGATTTGTTGTTTCATGCAACTTTGCATATATGTGCCACTTCTTTTTGTTGGGTACAAACTGTTCCCCCTTCTTTTTCTAAAAGGGTAATCATCATTTGACGTCCCCTCTTAATTATTTATGCATTAGGTTCCATTATTAACACTATTGGTTCCATATATATGAGAGTGATAGTTTCATGTGATGCTGCAATACGTGCTTTTTCCTTCTCAAGCGTCAACCACAATTTGAGATTCCACTTTGGATTCTGATAGAGATTGACAATTTTGTCTTTATTTGTTGAGAATCTTTTACAATAAAATAGAAATGATATGTGAATTCACATGTGTGGTTAAAAAAGTAATAGTTTAGTTTTGGTACAAATTTGTTTGTTTTTTTTTTTTTTTATATTAAAATTTGTTTGTTTTTACTTTAATTAATAGTTGACATACACACACTGACACAAACATATACAATAAATAAAATAAGTTGTATCATACTTAGCTTAATATAAATAGTTAGTTTTTTCCTATAAAAAATAGTTAATTTTTTGGACATAAAACACTTAGTGCATTTCATTGATGATTAAATTGGCAATACATGAAGGAATAATTTAAAGTACTATTGAGGATTAACTGACAACAAAGCCACCCCTCCTAAGGTATAAGCAACTTTGTTAGCATTCCTCCTATCAAACTCAACATGAGATTTGAAATTAAACAACGAAAAAAGATCGACTCTTGTCAACGGAAATCAAAGAGGCAAATTCAGATCTAGCAACAGTCCTAGAATTAAAAGCATCAACAATAAACTTAGCGTCCATCTCAAAGATGACATCCTTCAATTCGCTAACCCATTTGATGGCCAAATGTAAACCCATAGTCTCTTCTAGAAGAACATCCATGACAGGAGAAAAATAAAGAGACTTTGCCTTGATGAAGTTACCATGGTCGTCTCGAAAGGCACGTGCCAACACCCACCTTATTAAATACCAAGGAAAAGGATGCATCTACATCACATTTCACCCAATCAACCATTGGTTTGGACCACACATGCATCAACCTCATGAACTTCACTATAGGATCTACCGGCGCTAGGAAGGTGGAGACTTGTAACACGGGTGTCCTTCCATTCTTGCAGCAACATGTTCCCAGCCCAAACAATATATTGAAGTAGCATCTACAACCTTGTTTTCCCAAATATGATCATTGAGACTTTGCCACAAGCTCCATAAAGTCATGCACGATGCTCCCCAAATAGCAAAAAACGCAACACAAAAATTTACATGGACCAAAGCAAGATCGCCAGTTACCTGAAACAGGTCAATGCTAGTCCAACAGGGTCTAGCTTTGGTGCAAAAAATGAAGAGGTGCAGAGTTGATTCTGAAGATTAAGCGCACCACAGACACCGATCCTCCACATACTTTAAATGTCAATTTATGTCATTTTATATTTATAAGCTAGTTCAACCGCTAATTTTACCAAATACTTTAAATTCAATCTGTTAGTTTATCTGATCTACTATTTACTATTAGCTTATCCGCTATAAACTTTATTAGTTGCCTGCTCATTTTTACCAAATAGAGCCTAGACCTCGATAGTTCCAATCGAAGACAATCATGACTTCCAATAGGTTGCTTGGTTAATTAAAATATTATATTCGAGTCTTATGAAAAAATTGACTCCTCACACAATTGAAAAGCCAAATGGACTTGAGTTTAATTAGGGAACACATTTTAAATTATAGAGACTTAAAGTTAAAATTATGGGTCCATGATATATTTATATTGATTTAATACTGGACGTGTGTAGATTTTTTTTAATCGACACACAGAGTGACATACACCACCTATAAAATCATGTAGATAAAATGGAGATTCCAGGTTCGGATAACCACATAAATGTCGAGTTTAACAACTTCAACTTTGTCAATTTTACTAGGTATTGCAGGCGTGTTGTGTTAATGATTTTTTTATTATTGTGTCATTGGTGTGCAATTTTTATCGGTTTTACTGATGACTAATTTACGCCGGAGAACCCTGTCGGGCGCTTTGTGTTAATGTTTTTTTTATTAGTGTCATTGGTGCGCAGTTTTCATCATCTTTGCTGATGACCAATCTATGCTGAAGAACCCTATCACTACAAGAAAACTGACATATAGCGACGGCAAAATTCCGTTGGTAAAGGTATAAAAACCGTGGGTATAGCCCTTAAAACCTATTCCAACGGCCGGTCTTCACCGTGGTCTTTATCAGGCTATACCCACGGCAGAGTGGCGTCGTTATAGCCTATAGTGACGGTTTTTCCAACTGTTGGACAAAACCTTATACCTATAGCCACGGCAAGGTTTCCATTGGTATAGATGTTAATAACAGATTTTAATTTGCTATACCCACGGCTAAATCGTCATCGCTACAGGCTTTAGTGACTCTTCTAATTCCCCACCAGGTTCATTTCATTGGTAAATGATTTTTTTTTTGACAATTTATTGGTAAAGGATTTAGTAACAATTTAACGCCAATATACACAATATATATGTTTATGAAACCATAAAATAAAACTTCGATTATATTGAAAATTAAAATCAAGTCTTACAATCTAAGAGTATCATCTTGACATTCAAACAAATGTAAAAAGGTATTACAATAATCTCCAAAGTTACAAAACTATAAGATTGCATACTATTAATTTGTAAGTCTAGTCCAACAACCAAAATTAGCTTCTAATCTTCATTAGCACCGATATCTTCATTTGTGTCTGAACTTGGAGAATTCATTTGGCCAGGGACACTAGAAGCATCTGTAACCTATTGAAAAAAAAAAAAAAATACAACTTATATACTCAACATAGTAAGTTTATCCATACTTCATTCATTAAAACTTAAGGAGTACAATATAATACCTATCTTGCCGCCTCAATAATGTCATTCACTTCTTCTCTAGCAAATCGATTTTGAATCAATGTCAATACATTTGTCATAACGCTTTCCATTTGCCTAAGTCTATTGTGTAACTCTAACTCTTTGGTGCGTTGTATAGTTTGAGTATGTGATTTATTGGAATAATTTTATCTTACAGAGCTTTGGTCAAAAAAAAAGTATAGAGCTTTGGTCAAAACAAAAAAAAAGTATAGAGCTAATTTATGAAATCAAGAATTGAAGATAGAATGGAATTGAAAGCTTAAAAAGCCCTGATAACTGATAAGGCACCGTACTACTGCCACCAATCTCGTATAATCATAGAATGTTACTTAGTTTATAATGGTATACAAAAAGTTTATATCACACAGGGTCTGCACAGCAGAACGTGGCTCCGTCCCTGTATAAGGGGAACATATATAAAACTCCAACTTTTCTAAAGACCTAATGTTCACATTTAAGCAGATATACAAACAGATTCTCAAACATCAGCAAGAAAGGGGAAAATCAATAACAGATCTTGAGGAAAACCTAACTGAAATTTGAGAAAAACCTAACTGAAATTAAAGATTTGAGGAAAACCTAACAGAAATTAAAGATGAAGGAGTAAGGAAAAAATTCGAGATAGAAGGCTCACACGCAGCGGAGTCGTGAGCAAGGAGGTCCGGGCGGCGGCGCGGTGGATCAGTGCTACGTTGTGGGCGTGGTGGATCAGAGCTATGGTGGCTCTCTGCGTTTTCGTTTCTGGAGAAGAGAGGCGTTCTCTGCGTTTTCTCGTTTCTGTGAGAGAAGCCGTGTGGTGTGACTGTGTGAGACCTAATTGTTACTATTTTGTTAATTGTTAAACAGAAGGAATTATTTTGGTAAAAAAAAAGAGAGAGGGAACTATTTGTTAAAGAGAGGGAATAATTTTGGTAAAAAAAAGAGAGGGAAATTTTGGGCTCAGCGGGAAAAAATTTCCTACACCCACGGTCGTTTATTTCATTGGTATAGGAAATTACCTATACCCACGGTTGTTTTTCCACAATCTTTCCTCCGATCCTATACCCATGCTTTTTGTTTAATTGGTTGTAGGTGTACGATACCTATACCTACGGTTTTATCTACCATCACTATAGGCATCCGTTGGTATATGTCAAACTTCTTGTAGTGTATCTACGAGTATTCCGGCTTTGTCGACCCGTGTGATTCTCCTCTTCCAATAAAGTTTTTGCCACACTAATTCAAATTCAAGAACTTGAGTTGGGATCTGAAACCAATTACTCCTTAGACCATGTGTTGTGTTAATGTGATAACTGTATTGGTAATTAAAAGTTATATTTCTGATTTTTCAGACTTATTATTATTATTTTGACCAATGATTTTTCAGAGTACTCTTGGTGAGTGGTTATAAGAAAATGGAAGGGCAAAGTGAGAGAGGTACGTAGAAAAAGATCTCATAACCAGCTTTCTCCATTCAAGGATTAATTTCTCCCATCTCTCTCTCTCTCTCTCTCTCTCTCTCTCTACTACGCCATTATGGCTTCTCTAGCGATGACAAAAGGTGAAACCTCAATGGTTGTTTTTGTTTGGTGTGTCTTTTTACTGCACTAGAATATCAATGTTGTTGAATAATGATGATGATTAATGCATGCAGAAGGTGGTGGTGGTGGTGATGAGCGTGAAGTTCAGAAGAGCTACTGGACAGAACACACTGCAGAATTGTCTGTGGAGTCAATGATGCTCGATTCAAACGCCTCTCATCTCGACAAGGAAGAAAGACCCGAAGTGCGTTTCTTACTCTAATTACTTTCTTTTTCTATTTCCTAATTAACTAATTAATACACCTTATTTTCATTCTACTTAAAGTCTTCAAAAATATACCAAAATAACAATGAGTTTATTAAATATTATGAAATATTCATCTACTTCTACTTAGATTTTAAAACTTTAATATACATTTTCAAGATTATCGACAAGGGTGTATCTGAGCGGTAATAGGGCTTAGATGCCACTCAATGTCTCGCGTTTAAATTTTGAGTGTGAAATCAGAGTAATCAAGAATAGTTCTTTTTTTTGGTTAAAGCGAAAATGTGGGAAGGAAAGGAAAATTATTGGTGGGGTCTACATTTATTCTTTCTTCCTAAATTGGAAGGAAAGGGAGTGTAAAAACGAGATGTGAGTTAAGAAATTTACAATGTTATCACTTTTATGTGTAATTTGTTTTTGTTTTTTTCTATTGTAATATTCTATTATTTATTTTTATTACTTTTTCTATATTCTCTTTTCTCAATTAATTTCTATTCATTTTCTCTCAAACCAAACCACTAAATAATAATAAAAAAATAATATAATGAAAAACACATATTTTGTTTTCTTTATTTTTATTCAGTGGGAATGAAATATTTTTAATTAAATAGGTACTCTCTCTATTACCAACATATGAAGGAAAATCAGTTTTAGAGCTTGGAGCAGGCATTGGAAGATTTACAGGTGAATTGGCTCAAAAAGCTGGCCAATTGCTTGCTCTGGACTTCATTGAGAGTGCAATAAAGAAGGTAACTGCAAATATCTCACCACAATGGTTGATATTTTTCAAATTGATAAAAGAAAATTAAAAAAAATGGTTTTATATTTCTACTTATTGTGAAGTAATAATTATCTAAATCTCATTTACTCTTTTTTTGCAGAATGAAAACATTAATGGACACCACAAGAATGTCAAGTTCATGTGTGCTGATGTCACATCTCCAAACTTGCATATTTCTGAAGGATCTGTAGATTTGATATTCTCAAATTGGTTGCTCATGTATCTTTCAGATGAAGAGGTGAGTTCTTTTTTTTTGCTTATTTAGCATAGAATTTTTAAGGTTTTGTTGTTATGTGTAAAATTGTTGAAGGTAGAATGTTGTTTCTCCAATCAATGACAATGATTTTTCTATATACAAGTAGTTGAGGTCTTGATATGACACTTTCGGTTGAAGACGTGTTTGGTGTCCGACACGTGTGGTGCCAGACACCGACACTGACACTTTAGTTATTTGTATTTTTCAAATTAAAACCAATGTCTGCATTTTCGTGTTTGTATATATCTGTGTTTTGTTCGGTGCCTGTGTCGTGTCCGGTGTCGTCTTTGTATTAGTGCTTCATAGGTTGAGGTTAATGTAAAGGGTTTGAAAAAAGTTAAACCTAGAATACTTTTCCCTTTTTGCCCCTTAATTATGTGTCTAATATTATTAGAGATTTTGTTTCATTAATAATTGTGAAAAATATTACTTCCTTCTTTGTCATTATTACTTTTTAAGGCTTTTGCTAATCTATTGATTAATTTCAGGTTGAGAATTTAGCTGAAAGGATGGTGAAATGGTTAAAAGTTGATGGATACATATTCTTTAGAGAATCTTGTTTCCACCAATCTGGAGATTCAAAGAGAAAATACAACCCAACTCATTACAGAGAACCCAGATTTTACACTAAGGTTTCTTTTCAATATAACTATTATTTCCTCTTAGTCAAGAAAACAATTACTTAATTACATCAACTTTAAGTTCTTATGGAATGTTGTGACTGGTAATTTATGGAGATAGAACCATCAAATTTAATTAAAGAAGCTTTATTAAATACGTTTTTGTCCCTAAAAAATTTGCGAATTTTTGTTTTTAATTGATAGATAAAATTTCACTCACTTTTAATCCCCACATTTTCCCTTGTCAATGCTCTAGTCTCTGCTTATCAAAAAAAAAACTCTAGTCTCTCATGACTTTTAATAACACTTTTTTGGGTTTTTTACAGAGTTTTTAAGTGCTATTAAAAGTCATAAAGGACTAACAGTATTGACGGAGAAAAACGTGAGGACTAAAAGTGAGTGAATTTTTTTATAGAGACTAAAAGTAAAATTTTCAAATTTTATAGAGAAAAAAAACATATTTAACCGTCGTCCGAATTTAACAAATTGTTATTCATAGGCCTTGTTTTCTTCATTCTTATCCTAGAAAAGTTTGGTTTTGATTATTATTATCATTTCCCTTTTTCATGTAGGTATTTAAGGAGTGTCATATGAGTGATGATAATGGGAATTCCTTTGAGCTTTCTCTTGTTGGCTGCAAATGCATTGGAGCTTATGTTAGAAAAAAGAAGAATCAAAATCAGGTCATAAGAAAGGATTTTCTAATTTCTATTTCTATTAATATTTTTTTTACAGCTTACTCGTTTGACATACAATACATGATTATTTAAACTAGTATCTCTTGTCATGCAGATTTGCTGGATATGGCAAAAAGTTAAATCACAAGATGATAGAGGGTTCCAAAGATTCTTAGATAGTGTTGAGTATAATAATAAAGATATCTCAATTTATGAGAGTGTTTATGGTCAAGGCTTTGTTAGCACAGGAGGACTTGGTAGGAATGTGGTCAATTGATATTAATGAAACAATTTTTTTTCCTAAAAAAATTCTAGGGTTAAACATGTTTTTGGCCCCCATAAAATTTAAGAATTTTGTTTTTATCCGCCATAATCCTTTTAGTCCTCACATTTTCCTCCGCCAATGCTTTTAGATAGTCCCTCATGACGGAGCCCAAAAAAACGCTATTAAAGTTCATGTTCTACAATGACGAGGAATAATGTGATGACTAAAAGTGAGTGAAATTTTTTTTAAGAACTAAAAAAAATTCAAATTTTATAGGGACCAAAAAGCATATTTAACCCAAAATTCTATATCTATTGTGCTAATTATAATATCAAAGAAGCCATTTGCATGTCTTGAATCAATCATTCATATTCCCTAGCAAATTTCAAATATTTCTTAACTTGCTAGTGCTTATTGCTTTTAAGCAGAAACATAAAGGGAAATTGTGGAAAAATTAGGGCTAAAGGCTGGTCAAAAAGTGCTTGATGTTGGTTGTGGTGTTGGGGGAGGCGATTTTTACATGGCTGAAAATTTTGATGTTGAAGTCGTTGCCCAATCCTCTCTATAAATATGATTTCGTTGGCTATTGAACGCACCATTGGTCTCAAATACGCTGTAGAATTCGAATGCGCAGATTGCACTAAGAAAACATATCCTGAGAATTCATTTGATGTAATCTACACTCGTGACACTTTGTTACACATCAAAGTAAGGAAGCATTTTAGGTTTATTAATCACAGTAATATTGCAAAGAATTGCGGTCAAATGCTTGAAATGTATTTGAACATATTTATTTCATATGCTTGAAAGATTCTTTCCTTTTATTTGTGACAGGACAAACCAACATTATTCAGATTATTTTATAAATGGTTGAAGCCTGGAGGTACACTTCTAATTACTGATTATTGCAAAAGTGTTGGAAATTTATCATCAGATTATGCTGAGTATATAAAAAAGAGAGGATATTATATTCATGACATGAAATCATATTATCAGGTATCGTAGCATGCCTTAGTGTCATTATCTCAAAATATTCCTTTGTAAATTCATGCTAATGCTAATCATACTCTAAATCAATCACAGATGCTTGAGAATGCTGGATTTGATGATGTTATTGCTGAAGATAAGACTAATTTGGTTTGTCAAATACTATGGAATATGAACTACTCTCATTTAAATTTGGTTTGTCCAATTAGATTGCCTTTTAGGACCATTTTGTCATATTACTTTCTAAAATATCTCAACAAATATGTACATAATAAAATTTGATTGGATGACTGTGTAAAAATATTTTACACTATCAATGCTAATCCTTAAAATCTTTTCATTATATTGTCCTTCTGGTGTTCTAATAAATTTTGTGTGTTTCAGTTCATGAGAACTCTACAAAGAGAGTTAAATGCCCTTGAGAACAAGAAGGTTGATTTCATTGATGATTTCTCTGAGGTTAGATTCCTATGTTAAAATTAGCTATAGCCTATATGGTTACTTATATTTTTAGATACTTGTTTCTTTTAATTTCAAATTAAAGTATTCAGTAGTGAAATCTTTACTTTTAGGATGACTATGATGAAATTGTTGAAAGATGGAAAGCAAAGCAGATGAGAGGTGCAGCAGGTGAACAGATATGGGGCTTGTTTATTGCCAAGAAAATATGAATGCTTCTTTATCATGTTATGTAATGTAATGAATTATTAGTAGTGTGAAAGTACAACTTTTCAAATATTATTTTGAATTTGAATAATTGTTCTGCTTAAGTTTGAATAACTTTCTATTCATTTTCAAGTTATCTTTGACTTTGCAATCACATACTTATGCATTTTCTGACCCTAGAGGTACAAATAGACTACACCACGGATTTGAATTGGGTGCAGTCATCTCTCTCCATCTCTCTCTAATTTGCATTTTTTTTCCAAGTTTTTTGACGAAACAATCAAAGGTTAAAAATCTATAAAAACTTAATCTTATGGCCACTGTTTTAATGACCGCATGACTGCACAGTTTGCCTAACTGCACTGAATCCAGGTCCATAGACCACCCGATGAGGGTATGGCCTACCGTATATTAGGCTCAACCTTGACCATACTATTTCTTAAATAGACAATATCGAGGCTTTTTGTTGAAGAATATTTAGATAAAAATGTCATGTTTCAATTTCATGCCACTAAAAAGCTTTTTAGGCTTAATAAACAGACTTATTTAAATAAATCTAACTAATTATTTTTTATTTTTATAATATATTTTGTACATCGTATTAAATCACATACTTGTAGACATTCTCAACAATTCAAGCATATTGGCCTAGATAAATTTTTGACATATTTAGAAGGTCATATTGCAAAATTGCGATCCCATCACTTTGCTCTGCTGACCACTGCGCCAAAATAATAGAAAGGGAAAGCGGGAGGGAGAGAGATGAGGGGGAGTAATTTTGAGTAGATGGTACAACATTTGATAATGTGGATTTCTCAATCTAATAGTTATTGTAACATCTCGAAATTCGCACACCCATGTTCAACTTTGTGTACCATACACCACCTTCTGCTGTGGTGTAGGGTAGACGTCGCTAAGTCCTCAAAATCAAACATGCTTGATTGTAAAGTTTTTAACTAATAGGCTCAAAAGAAAATGGTGGTACTAGTTAGTTAGTTCTTTTAAGTATCATTAACTACAGTCTCGTATCGCTGTAAAAAAAACAACAATCTCGTATCGTTTTGTCAAAAGAAATGATAGTCTTGTAATAATATAATAATATCTTATCCCCTCTAACTTTGGTGTTTATTAGTTAATTGACGAGCTTATTTTGTTGGAAGTCTACCATAGCCACTCCTCACTGTTGCCTCCTATTCGGTAATTAGGAATCTCTAGTGTCATATGCCCCACCCATTGCTAAAAATTGTAAAATGAATTGAGATCTTCTCCGTTACTTAAAAGAAATTAAGAGTATCGTTATTATAATTTTTAGTGTATAAAATTTATGTATAAATACCTAACACACACATACACAGCAGCTGTACCGACTAATTCCTCCAGTCGGATAGGCTTCCCGTGAAAGATTTAACACTGCTGCATGCTCAAGACTGAATTCCAACATGAGACTTTTTCTCTTATTTTATTAATGTGAATATTCTTACACCCAAAATTAGTACTACTACTACTAAACACTTTTTTTTGAGAAGTTTTTAAATAAGAAATGAATTTGAGGAACTTCTTTTTTTGGCAAAAAAACCAACTGGGGGTAAAAAAAAAGTTTATTTACCAAAATAATGCACTTTGTGGGTTATTTACCAAAGTGGGCAAATTTTTTTTATAGTTCAGAAGTCGCCCCCCCCAGGGTGACTTCTGAACTGTTTTTTGCAATTTTTTTTTAAAATGCAGTTCAGAAGTCGCCCCCCCCCCCCCCCAGGGTGACTTCTGAACTGTGTTTCGCAAATTTTTTTTAAAATACAGTTCAGAAGTCGCCCCCCCCCCCCCAGGGTGACTTCTGAACTGTGTTTCGCAATTTTTTTTTTAAATACAGTTCAGAAGTCGCCCCCCCCCAGGGTGACTTCTGAACTGTGTTTTTTTAATTTTTCAATAATTATATATTAATATATAAATATCTAAATTAATTTATTTTAAATTTATAAAAATGATTATACCTATTTATAATTTAATTACGTTAATATTTAGGACAAAAAAATTAAGAGATTAAAAATTGGAACATAATATAATATAGAAAAAAGACTGAAATAAACAACAAAATTTTCAGAAATACAAGAATAGAAAATTAAAAACGAAACGGGAGGAAAACATGATCGAAACTACTTCCACGAAACATTTTCTGGTAGTGGCCATTGGACCGCTGGAGGGATAACCCGACGGATGATTTCATGGGTGGAAATAGTTGTTTCGACACACAATTCGATAGGACTCCGAGTATGAGGTTGAAACAGCTCATGCTGCTGAAACATCTGCCGAACGTGATTGTCAGTCTTGATAGTCATTACGCACCACCGAATACGATTACCTTCGCCGGTCCGGGGGCAGCGATAAACGATACGAGTGATCGTTTGCTCCTCACCCTCCAGCTGCGCCTTTTCCGTTAGCTTTTCGTTCAGTTCGGCGAAGGTGATGTTGTTCTTAAGGCTGGAATAAATGGTGTTTGGACCACTAAAATACACACCATCTTCTTCCCTGTACATAACATGGGCCTGACAGTGAAGTGTACAGTAGTGGTTGATGACTGTTTCCGGTATGACTTGTTGTGGTGGGGGTGGTCGCAGAAGATGAATGATTTCTTCCGGAGTGCGTATTGTGTCTACGTACAGCTCCAAGAGACTACGTCCCATTGGAATGTTAGCATGACCTTCCATCATTGCGCGAACGTCGTGGTCGCTTTGGATCTCCATGACAGAATAACGGAATGTCCCGTCATCTCCACAATTGTACTTTCTGTAACGGATACGCTCCACGTCTTTACGCCACCCTCCCTCTGGTCGTATTTTTCTCTCAGCCTTCTCCTTGAGTTGGGCGAATGTGATGTCCTTATTCATCCTACAAAAGATATGATTAGGACAACGAAAGACAACACCATGTTCATCGGTGGTTACAGTTCCACTGTGATAAAGTGCGGTTAGGAATTTGTCATTTGAGTACTGGGTTGGGCACAACTGCCATTCCATTTCAGCGGGTTGGGCGACAGTGTTTGGGAAGAACCAAAGAAGAGAAGATTAATCAGAAATATAGGTTGAGGGTAAACTGTTGGTGTGAATTTGAGTGTAATGTTAGAACGTATTAATAATAGGGGTGATCGTATGTAAGCCGTTGATTTTGGATGATCTTAACCATTGAATTTAGGGTTTAGTGTCGGCAAAATCCTGGCCGTTAAAGAGTGTCGGCAAAATCTAGGCCGTTAAAGAGTGTCGGCAAAATCTAGGCCGTTAAATAGTGTCGGCAAAATCTAGGTCATTAAAGAAATTAAGACCTATGCAGTCTGCAGAATCCACACTTTAACAGTGCACTCTGCACAATGCACACTGTAATAGTGCACTCTGCACTATGCACTCTGCACTCTGCACAATGCACACTTTAAAAGTGCACTATGCACAAAGCACTATTAAAGATAAAAGAGTAAATTATTGATCCAAATGTAATAAATGTCACATAAGATTAAACCCTTAAAATTAATAACTTAGTTAATATAAAATTACAATACTTGATAAATTAAACTAAAAAGACAGTACAGAAAAAAATTAACAAAGATGAGACCCAGTTCCACACTTTCGAGGTTGGGGGACACGCCGTGGACGTTGATGCCGACGTGGTAGTTGATGTTCTTCCTCAGTCGGGGCAGGCGGCGGTGGCTCTGGAAAATTTTGGGGAACTGATGAAGAACTAGCACCGCCGGCCTGCTCTTGAATTTGATGAAGCAACGCCACAGATTGCGCAGAGCCGGGTTGGACCCCAAAGCACTCATAGAACATATCGGGGTCCCTTTCGGTGGTAGAATGTCGATATGTATCTTGAAAAGGAGTATGTTCCACTGACTGGTTGTATTGTTCGTAATATTGGAATGTTGGTGTGTGGGAGATAGAGTGGCGGTGAGGCACATCTTCTTGGAATGTTGGTGTGTGGGAGATAGAGTGGCGGTGAGGCACATCTTCTTGGGTCCTCTGTTGAGTTGGTGGTGCACGTCGATGTCGATTACGGTTACGTTCTCGACGTTCGGTTTGAGTAGTTGGGGGAGCTGGCACGTGTTGTTCATCATCTTCATCCACATCACCAACATTTGCAAGACCACGTGGATCCCTTAGATGTTGGTCGGCTGAAATGTATGGCCTTGATTTTTTTAGAAACCAGCGCATGTATTTATCTGACTGCGTTGGTTTAGCAAAGCACGGTCGACCCACAACACATCGATTTTCTCTATCATTCCATAAATCAATTAAGTGGCTGTGATATACAGCCCAATTAACATCAGTTTGTCCCTGCATGGTGATGTTGTGCATATGGCTGATATCTATTGGTGCTGATGGTATGTCTTGGACGAGGCCAAATTGCAAAGTCACTCTATCCGCATGGTGCCATTCTACAATATGGAAACAGACCATAGCCGTGTTTGTAGTCCATATGCCTTGGTGCCGATATGCTATTTCTGGCAAATTGAATTCCCGATATGGCAACCACTCAAACTCTTCATGTGTCATGCGGTCTATTGTTGATCTATACAAAACAAGGCTTTTTGGACACTTAGTGTGGCTAAGTGGCGTGCGAACCCATCTGGTAAAAAAAAATTGTTAACGTAAAGAATAAATATAATTGTTAGTATTCATAAGTTGTGTCAATTTTTTACCTCTTTGCTAGTGGCCATTCATAAGGACGGTTGCAGTCTGGTGCTAGGAACGGCATGCGGTACCAGACCCAAGACTGTAACAAAAGAGTACATCCACCCATGGTGCGTGAGGAGCATGTAGCTGTCTTACACAACATTCTGTATAAGTTCGTTAGGCATGCTGACCCCCAGCTGTAACTTGAAATTTCATCGAAGTTTTTCAATAGGGTAGGTATTTTATGTTGACTCTGTTTGATGATTTGTCTGGGAGTATGTATCCCCCGATCAACTGCAATAGGTACGCCCTACAATATTGTCTTCGCACTTGGTTGGAAGCGCCCTCTGGAACATTATTAAATTCACGTTGTAGCCAAGTGAACTTAATTTGGTTGCCTACCATGCCATTTGTTGGGATTGGCTTACCCAAAAGTTGTTCGCATACTCGATCCCAATTTTTTTCACAACTTCCAGTAACGGCATTTCCATCAACGGGAAGTCCCAACTGCAACGCCACATCTTCGAGAGTTATTGTGCACTCCCCTACTGGAAGATGAAAAGTGTGTGTTTCTGGTCTCCAGCGTTCGACCATTGCTGCCACCAAAGCTGGATTTATTTTGAATGCGCCAATTGAAGCAATGTGACGAAATCCAGCTCTTTCTATCAAAGGTAATATAGAGGCATCTGGTTCTGGAAGTTTGAAAGCGTGGTGAACTTCCATTGGGTCATCGTTGAGAAGCATGGAAATATGAGGTTCTTCGTTTAGTAAGGAAGACATTCTTAGAGGAAGTGTTGTTGAAGAGTTATGGTGACTTGAATGTTTGAGTTATGTGGTTGTGTTGCTGCCTTTTGTTGTATATATTCTAGTCTAAGCATTAGTGTCCTGGCCTTTAAGCAGTGAGGCACAATGCACATTGAACAATTCAAAAGTGTCGGTGCAATCCTGGCCTTTAAAAGTGTCGGTGCAATCCTGACCTTTAAAAGTCACGTGTGCAATCCTGGCCTTTAAAAGTGTCGGTGCAATCCTGGCCTTTAAAAGTGTCAGTGCAATCCTCGCCTTTAAAAGTCACGTGTGCAATCGTGGCCTTTAAAAGTCACGTGTGCAATCCTGGCCTTTAAAAGTGTCGGTGCAATCCTGGCCTTTAAAAGTGTCGGTGCAATCCTGGCCTTTAAAAGTGACGTGTGCCATCCTGGCCTTTAAAAGTGTCGGTGCAATCCTGGCCTTTAAAAGTGTCAGTGCAATCCTCGCCTTTAAAAGTCACGTGTGCAATCGTGGCCTTTAAAAGTCACGTGTGCAATCCTGGCCTTTAAAAGTGTCGGTGCAATCCTGGCCTTTAAAAGTGTCAGTGCAGTCCTCGCCTTTAAAAGTCACGTGTGCAATCGTGGCCTTTAAAAGTGTCGGTGCAATCCTGGCCTTCGAAACAATGACTAAAACCGGTTTTTCCTAAGTCTAAAAAATGAGTTTTTTACCATGTTTAGATCAATTTGAAGCAATTTTGTTAAATTACTAAATTAAAAAAAATGATATGACATTATAGTAGAGTTATAGAACTACGGTTTCATGTTTTGAATTAGTACTAACGGACTTATAACCCACGTGTACAAGATTCGAAAAAATGACTAAAACCGGTTTTTCCTAAGTCTAAAAAATGAGTTTTTTACCATGTTTAGATCAATTTGAAGCAATTTTGTTAAATTACAAAATTAAAATAAATGATATGACATTATAGTAGAGTTATAGAACTACCGTTTCATGTTTTGAATTAGTACTAACGGACTTATAACCCACGTGTACAAGATTCGAAAAAATGACTAAAACCGGTTTTTCCTAAGTCTAAAAAATGAGTTTTTTACCATGTTTAGATCAATTTGAAGCAATTTTGTTAAATTACTAAATTAAAAAAAATGATATGACATTATAGTAGAGTTATAGAACTACGGTTTCATGTTTTGAATTAGTACTAACGGACTTATAACCCACGTGTACAAGATTCGAAAAAATGACTAAAACCGGTTTTTCCTAAGTCTAAAAAATGAGTTTTTTACCATGTTTAGATCAATTTGAAGCAATTTTGTTAAATTACTAAATTAAAATAAATGATATGACATTATAGTAGAGTTATAGAACTACGGTTTCATCTTTTGAATTACTACTAACGGACTTATAACCCACGTGTACAAGATTCGAAACAATGACTAAAACCGGTTTTTCCTAAGTCTAAAAAATGAGTTTTCCTAAGCACTGGACACTGCACTATGCACTAAGCAGTGAACAATGCACATTGAACAATTCAAAAGTGTCGGTGCAATCCTGGCCTTCAAAAGTGTCGGTGCAATCCTGGCCTTTAAAAGTGTCGGTGCAATCCTGGCCTTTAAAAGTGTCAGTGCAATCCTCGCCTTTAAAAGTCACGTGTGCAATCGTGGCCTTTAAAAGTGTCGGTGCTATCCTGGCCTTTAAAAGTGTCGGTGCAATCCTGGCCTTTAAAAGTGTCGGTGCAATCCTGGCCTTTAAAAGTGTCGGTGCAATCCTGGCCTTTAAAAGTCACGTGTGCAATCCTGGCCTTTAAAAGTGTCGGTGCAATCCTGGCCTTTAAAAATGTCGGTGCAATCCTGGCCTTCAAAACCAACGGTGAAATCTAGACCATTCAAATTTCAATAAATAGGCCCTAAATCTCTCACCACTAAACACCCAACTGCCATAGTTTCTCCTACTACCAACTGAAACTCAAACACACCCTCCTACTCCCAACTTCGTCAATGGCTCCAACGAATGTTTTCATCACGGTCTTTTACAATGGTTATGTTGAAAAAACAAATACTGAGGGTATATTTTTTAGGTGTCATAACAACACCCTTGTCAAAGTAAACTCTAATTCCAAACTAGCTCAAGTTAAACAAGCCATTGAAAAAAAAATCTCTCCTGACCATTCAAAAATGGTTGCTAGTCTTACATATCGGTACCCCACAACTCTCAGTACTGGCCATACCTTTTATGGGGGATTCGAAATAAATTCCGACGATGATGTTGAACTTATGATAGAGCATTTCAAAGAAGATAGACACCTTGGTATATGTACACCAGAAATATACGCAGATTTGGTTGAGGCTCCTTCTAACTACACCCAGGTAAGTCACGACCACTCTATTCCATCTTCATCACAACAAAACTTACGTTTATCTCAACAAACAGAAATACCATACACTGACTTCATTCCACCTGTTTACCCTCAATTCAATCCTTCATCAGACCAAACTGACATGCATTACAGTCCTTCAACACCTCACCATCACTCTGCACCATCATCCTCAAACACACCCATTGACCTTAACACAAGCCACCCTCTACATACTCAAACTAATACCCCACCGTTTAGTATGTTTGTTGGTGTCCATAATGAAGACGTTGGGGACTATAGCGAAGATGAAGATGAAATTCTTCAGCGTGACGTCGATGAGGAACCAATTGAAACTAACCCCAACATAGGTGTTGCATTCCGCGAGCCTGTACCACACTTTCAAAACGTCACAGCTGATAACCCAGAACCTTATGATGTAGAGTTTGGCCATTCCATGGACAGGAACCAACTATTATCCAACGAAGACCCAAACGAACTCAAACTCAAAATGAAATTTCCCACAAAAGAAATAGCCCAACAATTCATCCAAACATATCACCTAAACCATTCAGTTGCATACAAAGTCTGTGAGTCTAAACCACACACATGGACCGTTTGTTGTGTTCATGAAACCTGTTTGTGGAGGTGTGTAGTGAGAGTAGGAGCAAAAACTGGATATTGGGGGATTACACAGTTGACTCACCCACACACATGTACAACATCTACTATTTCCCAAGATCACCGCCAGTTGACCTCCTCCCTCATGTGTACTCATATACTTCCACTTGTAAGGAAGGACCCGACAATATCAGTGGCTGTGTTGATTGCACACATCAAGGAGCGGTTCACGTACCAGAGTTCCTACAGAAAGGCTTGGATTGCTAAACAAAAAGCAATCGAGCTTATCTTCGGTAATTGGGAGGACTCTTACAATGAAGTAACCAGGTGGCTACATGCTTTCTCTTACTATATTCCAGACACAATTCACGATTGGCAGTACAAACCATTCTATGAGAATGGACAACTAGTTGCCGGCAAAGGTGTATTCCACCGCATCTTTTGGAGTTTCGGCCCGTGCATTAAAGGCTTTCAATTTTGCAAACCAGTTGTCTCTGTTGATGGAACATGGTTGTACGGTAGGTACAAAGGGTGTCTTCTTTTGGCAATCGCACAAGATGGAAGAAACAACACCTTCCCAATTGCATATGCAGTGGTCGAGGGTGAGACAAAGGAGGCTTGGTTTTTCTTCCTATCTCGTTTAAGACACTATGTGACACCACAGGAGGGTATTTGTTTGATATCAGATAGACACGAGTCTATCAAAAGTGCTGTTACGCAACTAAACACCAATTGGAAACACGTCTTCTGTGTTCGCCACATAGCACAAAACTTCATGAGACACTTCAAAAACACTCCTGCCAGGAAACATGTCATCAATATGGGTGAGTATTTTTAACAATTTTTTTTAATTAATTGGTTTCAAATTTCCATTCCATACTTACCAACATCTTCTTTTTTTTTCTTCAGCATATTCAATGACGGAAGAATCGGCCGATCACTACAAACAAAAAATTGGTCGGGAAGTAGGTCCTGAGGGGGTGGCTTGGGTTGAAGACATAACCGCAGAACAATTGTTGCAGTGGTGCGATGGAGGTTCCCGTTGGGGGCACATGACAACAAACCTTGCAGAGTGCATCAACAATGTTCTTAAGGGGGTGCGGAATCTCCCTATTCGTTCATTGATAGATGCAACATATTTCAGGATGAACGAGGTTTTCGTCAAAAGGGGAACACAGGCACAGGCAATGTTGACGTCCGGAACTATGTACTCTGAAAAATTGTTGGAAAATATTGCCAGGAACATAAATGTCTCAAAAACCCATAACGTCGCGGTTCACGATCGTGCCCAACAATTGTTCCGAGTTGAAGAACTTGTACGACCACAAAGTGGTAGACCTGCGCGAACATTCGTGGTGAACTTCAGAGCAAAAACGTGTGAGTGTGGGGAATTCCAGGCACTTCACTACCCTTGTTCACATGTCATCGCAGCATGCTCAAAATGCAATTACGACCACATGCAATTCGTGGATCCACCGTACACAATGGAGAATGTTTTCAATACTTACATTGTCGAGTTCCCACCCTTGCCAACTGAGACGTCATGGCCTTATTTCAATACTTTAGAACTAAAGCATGATCCCACTAACGGAGAGATAAAAAGGGTCGTCCACAGTCTACCCGTATTCGTACAGAGATGGATCAAAGAGAAAGGGGTACACGCACCAGAAGATGCGGAATTTGTAGAAATGAGGGTCACAACAGAAACAACTGTCCTAACCGCAATTAATGTGTTGTAATATTTCGGATTACTCTTTTAAATAACTATTGTTTTATTTAAAATAAATTAATTTAGATATTTATATATTAATATATAATTATTGAAAAATTAAAAAAACACAGTTCAGAAGTCACCCTGGGGGGGGCGACTTCTGAACTGTATTTAAAAAAAAAATTGCGAAACACAGTTCAGAAGTCACCCTGGGGGGGCGACTTCTGAACTGTATTTTAAAAAAAATTTGCGAAACACAGTTCAGAAGTCACCCTGGGGGGGCGACTTCTGAACTGCAATTTAAAAAAAAATTGCAAAAAACAGTTCAGAAGTCACCCTGGGGGGGCGACTTCTGAACTATAAAAAAAATTTGCCCACTTTGGTAAATAACCTACAAAGTGCATTATTTTGGTAAATAAATTTTTTTTTTACCCCCACATGGTTGTTTTGCCTCTTTTTTTCCTAAAAAAAAAACCTTGAGAAATAAAAAGTCAGTGCGCCGGTGACAGAGTGACAGTGTTAGTTATCGGCGGCGGTTGCAATGTCCGTTGAGCTCAAACTCTCTCGTCCAAGTCGTATCTATCGCCCTTCCGTAACTCTCTCTCTCTCTCTCCCCTACACGCATATACATACATGGAATGATAATACAATTAGTTGGTGATTTGAATTTTCAGGAACCATTGGAAGGCAAAATCTTGGTGAAAACAAAGTCGTCTTCAATTTCTCACTATGGGATTAGCATTACGATCAAAGGATCCGTCAACTTGCAGGTTCCTTCTTGATCATTCTCTTAAACTAGTATTCTCAAAAAAAATTCCCCTTTTGTAAATATGTAAATTTTATGTTCAATTTTAACTTTTCTTTTGCTCAATTGAATTGAATTTTCTCTGTTGTTATTATCTGTGAAGGTTCGTGGAGGATCAGCTGGTGTTGTTGAATCATTCTATGGTGTTATTAAGCCTATACCAATTGTGTAAGTGAATAATAATACATAACTTTTCAAAATAATTGATGTATGATACATTATACTTTCATGGGAAAATTAATTACTAATCATCCATTTTATTGAGGAAAAAAGTTAGGTATAGTTTATGAACATAGATTTTTATAAATACATGTTTTGTATAAATACACTGTTATAACAGAAAATCAAGTTATTGATTATTCTT
Source organism: Astragalus glycyphyllos (assembly GCA_963573325.1). Lineage (NCBI taxonomy): Eukaryota > Viridiplantae > Streptophyta > Magnoliopsida > Fabales > Fabaceae > Astragalus > Astragalus glycyphyllos. Next base: position 3,076,556 of record OY754313.1, on the reverse strand, counting down.
CTTAAGTTTGCAATTTTTCTCTTACGGAAAAAATCCTTGTGAGCTTATAGATGTTTGTGGAGAAGTTAAATGACAGAGTTTTTGACTGCATCTAATTATCACTCATGCGCGAAGCAATTATTTTAAAAACTCATAATTTTTGCAAGATTCTTTTAATGCCTCACACATTAGGACAAGTGCACCTGATTCTTATGATTGCCTTATAAACAGGAAAAGGACTACTGAGGTTAAGCCTTCTGGAAAGATTGGTACAGGTACAACAGAGGTAGTATATCAATAGTGAATGAATGTAATAATGTCTATTCAAGGCAGTTTTATATGATGTGATTGCTTAACTATAATTCTGTTCTGGTATTTCTTGAGATTATATCATTTTATTGCATGCCTATTAATATCAAAGCTCCAAATCTATTATTTTTTGTTTCACATATTATATTAAGTAGCTTATTGTGTCAGACATAACATTTTATCCATCAGCTACATCTTTTCTCTTCTAAATTCATCTTAGTCAAAGTGACAAATTTAAATTTGAAGGAGATGGTTTAAGCAATAAAGTATTACTAGTATGTAATTTAGCATGCAAAGTATGATATCAATTTTGATGCCTTTTGGAATTATTTCATTATTAAGGTAAATTTAAATTTTGATGCCTTTCTCTTCATATTTTCTTCCTGTAGGTAAGTTTTACATACGTACATATTTTCTGCTGTTATGTGGACTGGATATGATTTCATTGTTTTGCTAAAAAATGATACCATGCCGCCGGAACAAGTGGGGTCACTGTCTCAGTTTGAAATTAGCATATCAAAATTTGTTTGTTAGCTATATCTCTGTTCCTTTCTTAACTCGGGTTTTCCTTACCAATCATTTTTCTAAACACTTCGGTAACATACCGATTTTGTGAGCAAAGCATTGGTACTATATTTGAGACACTTTTCTGTTTAATGTTTGGTTTAGATGTCCTATTTTCCTGTGTTCATTGTAAGTTTGCAATTTTTATGGCAGATACCATTTTCATTGAATATTAGACAGAAGGATGAGAATTTAGAAAAGTTTTACGAGACTTTCCACGGTGCAGATATTAGTATCCAGGTAAAATATTCTCAGGAAACTGCTTTGTTGTGCAACTGATCGTTATGACGAAGTTATTAGTATTCCTATCAGTTTTTAATCTCTGTTTTTTTAGCATTTAATAAAATTTCAAATTTGATATATGCCAGTGTAAAAGTTTCTAGTTACACTGTGACTGAACTCAATGTTGCATAAACCATTTTGTAAACTTTTTTCTCTTCATTTTTTGTCTTCTTAAATTATCAGAGTTTATAATTTAGACGGTTGGTGATTGACAGCCTCTATAGTATTTCGTGACTGTAGATATATCTCGTGGATACTTGCATAAATCATTATCAGCAACTACAGAGTTCATTATTGAAAGTGATAAAGGTATAATTCCGTTCGCTCCTATTCTTTATTTTTTTATATCTCTAAAGGAATAAATTACCAGTGTCTCCTCTGTTCGTGAAAAATTTCAGCTGATCTTCTACAAAGGTCAATTTCTCCAGAGATGGTAATCTTTTACATCACCCAGGACACTCAAAGACATCCTCTTCTTCCCGAATTAAAATCAGGTGTGTGGATTTGCCTGCAAAGAATACACATGTTCTCTCAATGTGACTAGAAAACATAGAAAAGAAAAAAAGATTCTGGAATTGTTTCACGCCTTGAAATCTCACAAGTTATAACTCTCATTTTATTGTTGAATAGGCGGATTTCGAGTGACAGGAAAAATCTGCACTCAGTGTTCTTTGTCTAGTCCCATCAATGGTGAGCTAACGGTAGAAACATCTGCCATTCCAATTCAATCAATAGACATTCAGTTATTTCGTGTTGAGTCTGTTCTTCTCGGGGAGAAAATTGTGACTGAGACCTCTCTGATTCAAACAACCCAGGCAAGTGATGCTGGATTTCTACAAGAGCATTTCACTTTGAAACAAGCAGATAATTCTCTTTTTGTTTAGCAGATAGCAGATGGAGATGTATGTCGGAATTTCACTCTGCCTATCTATGTAATACTTCCTCGTCTTTTGACCTGTCCAACAATCTTCGCCGGGTACGTCTCTCGCTCATGATAACTCTCCTCTAGTGTATTTCATAAGAGTTGTTAAAAAGATTAAACACGATATTGGTCACGCAGTTCGGCCAATCTTTGCCTACGTCTGCGACTACAGAGCAGCTGTAGTTCCATTTTATTAACTGTATATTTTGTGTAATGAGTACAAGCACTAATGAGTTTAAATAGGAAAAAACTAACGGGCCTGGACCGAATACATATAAAACTACTATTTACAACATATCTTAACACTCCCCCTCAAGCTGGAGCGTATAGATTGTAGGCATCCAGCTTGTCACATATGTAAGTTATCATTGGTCCCCGAAGAGCTTTTGTGAAGATGTCTGCCAATTGATCATTAGAACCAACAAATGAAGTAGCAATGTCACCGGACACAATCTTCTCACGAACAAAGTGACAATCAATTTCAATGTGTTTGGTTCGCTCATGAAAGACTCGATTGGACGCAATATGTAGGGCTGCTTGATTATCACAGATGAGACTCATAGTGCCTATTTTACAAAAGCGCAACTCTTGGAGAAGTTGTTTCAGCCATATAAGCTCCTGAGTGGTAAGTGCCATAGCTCGATATTCAGCCTCAGCGCTGGATTTGGTAACAACATTTTGCTTTTTACTTTTCCAAGAAATTAGATTTCCACCAATAAGAACACAGTACCCAGATGTGGACCTTCTATCAAAGGGACAACCAGCCCAATCAGCATCTGTGTAAGCGACAACATTTGAATCACCTCCATCTGTGTACACAAGACCTTTTCCAGGAGCTCCTTTGATGTACCTCAGGATTCTAACCACAGCATCCCAATGACTGTCACAAGGGGAATTTAGGAATTGACTCACCACACTAACAGCGTATGAAATATCTGGCCTCGTTATGGTCAAGTAATTCAACTTCCCAACTAGCCTCCTATACCTTCCTGGATCCGAAAAGGACTCCCCCTGATTCGGTAGGATCTTGACATTAGGATCCATAGGAGAGTCAATTGACTTGCAATCCAGCATGCCGATTTCTTCTAAGATATCCAAAGCATACTTTCTCTGAGAAATAGCAATGCCTGCCTTAGAATGAGCTACCTCAATGCCAAGAAAGTATCGTAACTTCCCAAGATCTTTGACCTGAAAGTGGTGGACTAGATGTTGTTTAAGTCCTGCAATCCCATCATGATCATCACCTGTAATAACAATATCATCGACATAGACAACCAGATAAATACATTTGTGAGAGGAAAACTTATAAAAGACAGAGTGATCAGCTTCACTCCGAATCATGCCATAGTCTTGAACGACACTGCTGAATCTCCCAAACCATGCCCGAGGGGATTGTTTAAGACCATACAAGGCTTTGTGAAGTCGACAGACATACCCACGACACTCCCCCTGAGCAACGAAACCAGGTGGTTGCTCTAGATAAACTTCTTCTTCAAGATTGCCGTGGAGAAATGCATTCTTGATGTCAAGTTGATACAATGGCCAATGTCGCATTGCAGCTATAGAAAGGAATAGACGAACAGAAGCCATTTTAGCCACCGGTGAGAAAGTATCACTGTAATCAAGACCAAAAACCTGAGTATAGCCCTTAGCCACGAGGCGGGTTCAGACGATCAATACTTCCGTCTGGACCAACTTTGACAGTATATATCCAACGACACCCAGCAATAGATTTACCAGGAGGAGGTGGCACAAGAGTCCATGTCTGGTTAGATTCTAAGGTTGTCATCTCATCAATCATAGTCTGTCGCCAACCTGAATGAGAAAGGGCTTCCTGCGTGGACTTAGGAATGGTGATGGAAGAAATAGCAGACACAAATGTATAGTGTGAAGGTGATAAGCGGTGATAACTGAGGAAATTATAAATAGGATGAGGGTTACGGGTGGAACGTGTACCTTTACGAAGGGCAACTAGAGGGTCGTCTGACTCGGCAGGCGGATCCGAAGTAGGAGAGGAAATCGGGGCAAGAGATGAGTCACTAAGATCTTCTGGAGGAGGGGGGTCGACAGGAGGGAGACGAGCACGACGCTGATAAGTTTGCAAGGATTTTTCTAAGAGCTACTGACTGTAAGCTCTGATACCATGTTAAAAAGATTAAACACGATATTGGTCACGCAGTTTGGCCAATCTTTGCCTACGTTTGCGACTACAGAGCAGCTGTAGTTCCGTTTTATTAACTGTATATTTTGTGTAATGAATACAAGCACTAATGAATTTAAATAGGAAAAACTAACGAGTCTGGGCCGAATACATATAAAACTACTATTTACAACATATCTTAACGAGAGTAATCGTATATCCAAAACAAAAAACACGCACATGGACGTGTACAGAAACGCATAAGAGAGGGGAATGGCTTAGTTTGAATTAATAGTTCATGGAAGCTTCTCTATTAAAATAAGTTTATGATTTTTCACAAGTACTTTGGAGAAGTCTACCAAACCACTACTTTGGAGAAGTTTACCAAACCACTTCCTGTTGTATATGCAACATTTTTTTGTTTGGCATCTTTCATTTCATAAATATCTTTCCATGAATTCCATAATGCTTATAACAACTCATGAATATCGCATACTGATTTTCATGCAGTCCCTTTTCAATTGAGTTCAAAGTTGCTATTGTCATAAGCTTTCAGTCAGAGCTATCTAAATTGCATAAAAAGTCTGACCCCAAAACTCCAAGACTCTGGGTAAGTGCATATCCATTCTCTAAATGGTAGTTGAATTATCATCATTTTGTGATTATTCAATTTGAAGGATTGTTTTAATTTTAGCAGGAAAATACATGTTTGGGTCTCTAATGATTTTCTTTTTATGAACTTTCAGCTGGCAATGGAAACATTACCGCTTGAATTGGTTCGGACAATATAAGATGATGTTTTGTTTCTCAAAATACGACTTGAATTACAAATGCAGCATTTCATATAGTTTTGAGTGTATTGGCAATACGACTCTAATGATCAAGATGTATGTCTTAGCTTAGTTTCTTTTTCCTCAAAATAAATTTACTTAAGCACACAATAATTAGTATGTTTTGATTTATGTTTATGTTTAAATTTGATTGGATTAGTTTGGCACACTGGTTCATTGATTGTCAAACAACTTGTCTGCAAACAAATGATACTACACATACGAAAGTTTGTTGAATTGAAAGGGTGAAAATCTATTATACTACTAATCGATGAAGCATGCCAAAATGGAGAGTTCAGTTACTATAGTTTTGAGTCCAAAAACTTGGGCAAACACAATGAACTATCCATTTCTTTTTAAAAATAGAGACGATCTCGACCGGCACTCTAGCCCTCGGGACTATTTAATTGTAGATAGTGATATCGCCTTGGTTATAAATGAAAGGCAAAAACCACATGAAGTTTGCTAACCGGTGTTATTAAACCTAGACCGGTCATAGACCCGATCAAGGGAGACCCAAAACCAAATTTCAAGATAAAAAAGAGTTTCTTAGGTGTTTCACAACACCTACTAGAAAACAATGTATATCATTTTAATGTCAGTTATAATAATTATCATCATCCCTTGTATTTTTAAAACTATAATGTGGTGGCCCACAAAAAAAAAATTATAATGTGGTATACTTTCAATTATACTAAGAAAAAAATTGCATTTAACAAGTGTCAAATCTGTTGTTAAAATAAGTCAAATAATAGTTAGAAAAGAACAATGGATATTTAACGGAACATAGAACAGCTCGTGATGTAGCACTTAAAACTGAAACAATAAAAACTTCAGACATTCATTTATTCGAACACAAGTGACAACTTTAACATCAACCAAAGTTCATGTTCTAAATCATCACAATCAGAACAAGTTCACCTTATTTAAGTGCTCACTCACTTCAACAACATAATTTACTCAACAGAAAACTCAAACAACATGGAATGTTGATACTTCTCACCAGGTCTAACCACAATAGATGGAAATTTTGTCTGGTTTATAGCATTAGGAAATCCTTGTGTCTCAAGACACAAACCAGCATGTTTTCCATATACAGCACCACCTTTTCCAGCTACATTGTCAACATAATTTGCTGTGTAAAATTGCATGCCAGGTACATTTGTCCACAAGTTAAGTACCCTTGAACTTGAAGGATCCCTCACTTTTGCAGCATGCCTTAAACCTTCTCTCTTTTCTCCACAATCAAGCACATAATTATGATCATATCCCATCCCAACTTGATTGATAGTGTCCCCTATTCTCTTCTCAGATGTGAAATCAAAAGGGGTACCTTTCACTGGCACGATTTCACCGGTGGGAACGGTATTTTGATCGACGGGTGTGATATGATCGGCCGATATCTTAATTGAATGGTCGAGTATGTTTCCTGAGTTATGACCAGCTAAGTTCCAATAGGTATGTTGAGCTAAGTTGATAATTGTTGGTTTGTTCTTTGGCTCTCCTTCCATGTCAAGCCTTAAAGTTGTGCTTGAGGTGAGTTTGTAAGTTGCAGTAACAGTGATATCCCCAGGATAACCTTATATGATAGAGAACAAAAATCAGATAAAGAGTATTTAAAAGTCCAAGGTAGGGAGAAAATAAAAAGAGTTATTAGTCAATTTAGTCCCTGAAATTGTACAAAAGTTCAATATAGTCCATAATATTTACAATATATCAATGTAGTCCCTGATTTTGCATAAATGTTTCAATTTAGTTCTTTTTAGCAAAATAGAGGGACTAAATTGATATAATGGAGAGGCTAAATTGAAACACTTTTGCAAAAGTCAGGGACTAAGTTGATATATTGATAATATTAGAGACTAAATTGAACTTTTGTGAAATTTCAGGGATCCAATTGACTGTTAACTCGAAAATAAACAATACCTTCCTCTCCATCATGACTGTGATACTTGAAAGTGATCAATGGGGTATCGCCTTTTTTATATTCGACAACCTCCCACACCTTCTTATCAAACCCAACATTTCCACCTAAAATTTGGACAGAGATCAGAAAAATCAGCAAATGAAAATCATGAAGTTATTGTAATAGATTGATTTATTAACTCATGAGATTTAATGCAGTTTCAAACTCCATTTCAGAATGAAAACTATGCATATATAGAATTGATACCATGGAGACTGTTTGGTGGTTTGTTGATAGGCAAAGAGTACTGAACACCATCAAGTGTAAACTTTCCATCCTTAATTCGGTTTGCAACCCTTCCCACAATGCAGCCAAAATAAGGAGCAAGACCTTTCTGCTTGCAACAACCAACATAGAAAATTCAGCAAATCAATCATACCCTCTGTAACAACGATACTTTAGGTTGAAGACGTGTCTAGTGTTCGGCACGTGTCTAGTTAGACACCGACACCGACAATTCAAGTACTTACATTTTTCAAATTATTATCGGTGTCTACGTGTTTGTGTCAGTGTCGTGTTCCGTGTCTGTGTCTGCATAGGTGCTTCATTGATCATACGAAATAGTAAAAACTATACATATATCCATTCATATATACACAGACATATACATGTATATAAGCATGTATGTAGATATGTACGATTTTAAATTGTCATCCACAACCGTTAGTGCGATTTGGGTCTCTACGACTAGTAGAGATCCTCTTCATTTCTAAACTAAAAAGAGATGGAGAGCTCCATTAGTAAGATTTTGAGTGGGTGTATAAAGACACATTTGACACATATTTCTGAAAATGGTGACATATATTTACTTCTGGAAACTCAGAATCATAGTAAATTAGTAATGAAGATTTTCATTTCTTTATATTCTTTATAGAAATGGAGAGGATCTCTGCTCCTATACGGGAGCAATTGAGACCACATTAGTCTTCAATTTTTCAAAATTGCAATGACAATTCCATCGCTATCACTATTTAAATCATTGTATATATGCATCTATACAATTCTGTTCTCATATTTTGTTTGTTTTTCTTAATAAATTTATGGTGTCCTATGAAGCACGGATACTTCAGTTTCGTTGTTGTATCCATATCCTACACGTATTTGTATCAGATACTTACGGATACTTCCCTGATACGTCATAAGCATGTGTTTGAGTAGTATTAAAAAATAAAAATCCATAAACGTCGTGAGAACACATTCGGTACGCCTTACAAACACTAGAACAAAGGTAACATGAGTGATTCATACATAAGAGAGAAAACAACTATCCTCGACTCGCTAGTTTCTATATGTCTCTCTGTTTCTTTGGATCTGTGTCTATGTATTGTCTTTTATTTTGTGAATATATTTTTTTTTTATAAACGAATCCTAGAGGTATCGTACCCTATGTTTTTCAATAAAGCTCTGTATCGGATTCGTATCGTATCCGATACTCCTATCGTATTTGTGCATAGGACCATCTAATTTGCATGTATACAATTCAAATTTCACATAGCATTGCTAATGTTCAAACATGCAAAGCAGAATTTTGAAAAAGGGAACCATAATGGTCAAATGGTCATCAATCACAGACAGAGGAAGAAAAAATCCAAATCCAAATCAAAACAACAATACAACTACTACCCATCATCACCTGATAGGAATCAACAGAGTCGAGTCCAAGAACAACATCGGACAACACACCTTCATGACAGAGACAAAACCATCAACAAATCAACACAATAAGAAAAAATTGAAAATTTAAACAAAACAAAAAAGAGAGAGAAAGAGGAGAAATCGAACCCTCTTTGTTGGGAACGGACAAGGATGTGATTGTGCAACCTAGATTGGTTAGGAGGACTTGCATGTTCCCATTGTTGAGCTCGAAGATCTCTGCCATTGAAGAAGACAATTTCTTTTCTTTTTGTGATACGAAACGGATCAAAATACATTGACAGGTGAGTGAGTGAGTGGTATGATAACTCTTATACGAGAATGTGACGTGGCGTTACATGTTTGTTTTGTTTGTTTGTTTGTTCTAAACTAAACGGTTAATATTCTTTTTGACGGTTAATCTTTCTTAGTATAGCAGTTATTTTATTTTTACTATCTTTTTCTCTTCTTCATAGTAACTATTTAGGGTCACCAAAGAGCACTTACATGAGATGGATAGTAAGGTCTCTTTCCGCTTAACCAATGTCCTGGATTCGAATCAAGCCTATTAAGGGAGAGTTTTGCTGCTCATTGTGGTCATACCCAACTCGAGGGATTAATCTCTAGAGTTGCGAGTAGAGGATACTCGGTTTATACCAAAAAAGTAACTATTTAGGGTCCATTAAATTTGCAAATAGGTAAGTGTCGGACTGGACAGTACTGGACAACTTTTTACCTTGTACACAGTTTGGACATCACAAGCAAATAAAATATCAAATTTTCTATAGTTTTCGTTTTAATGTTATCGTGATTTTATATAACATAGTTATAAAATAATAATTAAAAAATATAAAGAAAGGCGTGTGAAGGAGAGAGAAAGAGAGATGAGGGACAGAGGTCATGATATGAGAATATATAAAAGAGTTGAGAGGAGAGAGGTCATGAGATAAGAAGATACAAGAGATGTGAGAGAGGAGAGAAAAGAATAAAATAGAGAGAAAAAGAATAGAGGAGAGAGAGAGAGAGTTATTGAATATGAAATTAAAATGATATTTTGGTATTTTTAGGGTAATTAGAAAGTTGTACTGTGAGACAGAAAATTGTACTGTAGTTTTGTGAGAGACGTGAATTTGTGTTTTTGTTCGGTCCCTTACCCCCAGTTTTGTCCAGTATCCTTAACAGTTTCCAAATCAAACAAGTACGGGCAGATGTTTCCGGTCAAATCCCTTACTTTTTAACAAATCAAACTCACTTTTAGTCTCGTTTTTTGTATAATAAACTCTATTCTCTATTCTTTTAATCAGTAAATTAATTACTTTTAATTTTTTTATTAGTTTTGAGATTAAATATCTTGACTCATTAGAAGTCCCTAGTCCCAACAACAAACTTTGAAATTGTCAAAAAAAAAACACAACCTTTGAAATGAGATCAAATGAAATATAATAACATAAAAGGCACGAGTTTTGCAAAAATAAAAAATACTGATGGTTCATGTGTTAAAAAAATGTATTTGTAACTATCCATCTTTATGCTTTTAAAGTAATATAGGTGGATACCTGGTCTCGACCAAAAAAAAATTAGTATATAGTAATAGTGTAATTCACTTTATAATATGTCAATTTTTTTTCTTAGACGCTTTTTTGTTGTGTCACAATTTGGAGACCTAAAGTTAGAGCATTATTCTTAACGAGGTCGATAAAATAGATAGTTCAATGGAACATCAAATGTGATTTGATCTTGAGACACTATTGAACTACTACTATTCTTAATTAAAGCATCAATAGTCGAGTGTTATTGTTAACTAGAACGACAATAATGTGTGAAAACTAGTGTGTGGGTGACTGATGACAAAATCTCTCACTTTATCACTCCAAGTGTGAAAACTACTAGGATGCTTGGTAATGGTTATGTAACAGCAAGATGACGTAAAAAAAGGTACCAATGCAACAAAAGTATACAGGAAATTTAGCAACCCTTTATTGAATTGAAGGAGATGTTGAAGATGGATTAATTTTGCAATGATATTCTTTAGTAGAAGAATACATAATATCAAAGTAATATGTACTAGTTGATACTTGATAGTCACCATCAAGTCTAGCTGAGTAAATTTGTGCATCACGCCTTTCCTGCTGAACCAAAGAGATGTATCTTTTCTGCAACCACAGCTTTCATGGCTTCCTTTGCAGATTCCATAACATGAACTAGATCTTTCTTTGGAGTATTGAGGGAGTCCATGTATGCCTTCCTTACCTCAGTGTTGACATTGAACTTTCTAACTCCAAGATTTATGCATTCCTGTTAAGAATCAAGAAGCTCTTACGACGTCAGCAATATAAACTACAAAAACTACTAAAGTCCATTACCCATCCCAAAAGTGAATGTTATTTTTTGATGAATAATAAGAAGTTCAACATAAAGGATAATTTCCAAAATCTGTGATGTGTTAATGCAACTGTATCCTGAGATCAATGTTGCTTGGACAGACAAAAACATAAAGTTAACTTCCAAAATCTTTGAAGTATATAACTGTACCTTAACAAGTTCTTCTCCCAAACCAGACGCGCCATGAAGTACCAGAAAAACTCCTTTCTTCAGGCTCAAAGCATGCAGCTCCTAAACATAGTATAATGTCAAAATCTTACAATGAAAAGAAAACCTTAAGTATAAGTTAAATGACTATCCATTCAGAAACACTGGGCATCCACCTCAATCCAAAATTTTACAAAACAGATCTAAATAAGAATATAAAAAGGTAAATTTTTGAAAAATATCATAAGGAATTTCGGCTTTGGTCTTAAACTTTTTATTTTGATTTTTTGATAAGTATGGGTAAATGCATGGGGATCACAAGTAGAAATGTAACATCACCTTAAGCAGATCTAATCTGAGATTTGGACCACTTGCTGGGTACTTTCCATGCACATTACCAATACACACTGCCAAAGCATCTATGCCAGTTTCATCAATGAATTTTTCTGCCTGAAATTAATGAGACCGACATTAATAAATTCCGCAATATCAAGCACAGAAGAAAACTTTGAGATCTTATTACACAGGAGATAGCAACCATATTAACATCTGTTAGTCTGGCTTCATACTCTTCAATGGTCAAATCATCTTCTGTCCCTGACAATCTTCCTAGCTCAGCTTCAACCAACATATCTCTTGAGTGAGCCAAAAATGATATAAACTTTGTGTATGCGGCATTTTCATCGAAAGAAAGATTTGAACCATCCACCATCACAGAACTGAATCCCTGGAATCGTTGCATTAACATACAAATTTACTTTGCAGAAGTAGAGATAATAAAGCTATAACTAAACACAAATGCATGCTGCATAACCTTTAAGATTGAAAATGTTCACCAAGTATGATATTATGCAAGTAGAAATGCAAATTACCTGCTCAAGAGCTTCCACAAGATCTTGCTTGGATGTTCCATGATCAAAGTGAACAGTAATGGGAACCTGCCACAAATACATGTATAATCTGTGAAATAGACCTTCTCCTAAGTGTCTGGTTACATTCAACCAAAACCACGTTCAAATGCTTTTCATCGAAGAAGCTATATCTAGCTTTAAGATTGCCAAACATTAAAGAATTCACACTGTGGTTCCAAAAATTACATTAGTCTTTAATCACGTTCAATTTCGTGGTTATATATGTTCAATAGATGGTTAATGAGTTACGACACATGCTATATCCATGAAAAATCTAGTGAGTGAACGAATTAACTGCGTATTTGAACCGTGTTAACCAACTGTTCTGTTGTTGATTTTTGAAGTCATTTTTGTGTTGAAATAACACAATGGAGCTTTTGAAGTATACATACACAATTTTTAAGATAAGAAATTTAATATCAAATTTCAGAGATAACCTTGCATTCTTATTCCTATTTATATTTCCATTTACTTCAAATAATATCGTTGCCACTTACACTGGCTTGCTTTGCGGCAGAGATGCAACAAGCGACCAAAGGAATTCCTCCTTGCTTCCAGGCACCTGGATGGATCTGAAAATTATATAAAAAAGTAATTTAGAAACACTAAGTTTTAAAAATTCAAAAATAATAGAATTTCAAGTCCTCTAAAAAAGCCTTATATTACGATATGCATATACACAAAAAACTAACATACTAATATGAAACTATCAATCAACAAGGGGATAAAGTTTTGAAGCTTCACAAATAATCCAAAATTCTTCATGCCATACTGTGGAGTATTAGTTGGATTTCTATTATTTCCTCAAACTAGTTTGATCCCCAAGGTCTTATACCAATAAAGGCTAGAGTAAAAATAAGGAAAAGAATACATAGAAACCAATATTTTCAACAGATTGCTTCTGACCTGTAATATTGCAGGACTTTGCTCTTCTTCTGCAGCAGAAACAACAGCTTCAACTCCTTCCAAATTATAGACGTTAAATGCTCCAACAGCATATCCACCCTTTTCTGCATTCTTTATGCCAAAAAAGGAGGGGAAAAATCAGTATCCACGAAGACTCAGCTGCAAAATATTGAACCAGATGATCCTTACATTAAGAATCTCTTTTGTTGACGAAAGTATGATTGGACAAGTCCAGCACTTGACCACTTCTGCCAAAGCTTTACTGTCACCAACATTACCTACGAAAGAGATTATTTTTTATACGTCAAGATGAGATATCTAGAAGAATGAAGACAGATACGGATTCTACAGCGCCAGATGCTCAGATTTAGTTAGAAATTCTAAATAAAAGAAGGAAAATGAAAATTCCAAAATTACCAGGGAAGACAATATAAGGAACTCCAGGATGTCTACTTTCAGGGCCTAATTGCCATAAGGGAATACCAGCAAGTGCTTGTCCAACAATCTTGGCACATCTCGCACCAAGGGCTTTTGTAGCAAGGTCTGAAGAGGTAATACCACCCTAGAAAAGGTACAACTATTGTCAGTGTTTGACTAAAACTTGGTATGGCCTAAAGGAAGGATATTAACATGCACGAAATAATTTTTTTGACTAGTGAAAAGGAGGCTTGAAAAACATGGCATCCATGGAAATTAGAGAGAAAAACCTTAAAGATCTATTATATTGAAAGTGGTAAGATATTACAAATTAGAAGAGATAACCTTAAATGAGTCTACCAACCACCTTATATAATAACCAACTAATGGACCTTACTATCTAATGACCTTACTATCTAATGGGCCTTACTAACCAACTAATGGACTTACTACTTATATTTTAACAGCCACCCGCAAGCTGGACAGTGTTCACAACACTTCCAGCTTGAGATAAGCAAAACAAAAATACAAAGATACTATAAAAGTAAGGAAAATAAAGAACAATCTTTGAATTGGTAGTAGTTGAGATGCATAGCTCCTAGAAGTCTTCGACCAACTATCGGGCCCTTTCAAGCTTCTTCCGGCGTCTCCACAACATTCACTCCAAAGGAATCAACAAACCCCACTCTTAGGCTTAACCATCCAAGTGTCAAAGAAGTCAACAAAATCTTAACCATCGGGTAGAAACCACAACTCAAGGTTTAACTACTCGGAGGAAGTAACAAACAAAGATGAAAACATTGACTTAATTAAACCTAAGAAGCCTTATTACGGGCCTATTACAACGACAATTGATAATGACAAATAACTACTATCTACAACATAAAGATAAGAAATAAAGTTTTTTCTCTATACTTAGAGTCCTTAAATATTAGCTCTTCTGCAAACAATTAGCAATTAAACTGCAGAAATGATTTGAACAAATTTCTTGCACTTTTTAGCATGTGTCAACTTGTTCTCGAGTCCATATGAAACTTTTAATGAATCTATTCTTTAACATCAGATATCTCAAGTCAATCAACTTTATGATGGTGTGAGGCTACCAAAACAATCTCAATGTGACGTGCGCCTGGATTTTCAGACCAAAAAGGTGAGCAGGGCGAACATGCTGGTAAGTATATAATATTGAGACCGTGTAAGGTATTGCAATATTTCAAAAAGATGCTAGCACAATTGGACAAAATGCAGAACTCACTAAGTCATTTGAACAATAGTACCTTTGCAATTATATAGCGTGGTTTTGTAGTTATTCTTTTCATTATTTCCACCAAAGCAGAACTCACTTTAAAGTTGATGTCTAAACTCTCAGAGGCACCTGCGAATTTGAAAATAAACACAGGATGAATAGAATGAGGGGTACAGAATTTATTTCCCCATTTAAATGTACTATAATGATTTTTGAGTGGTCATAACAGGAATAGAATTAAGGTGACAAAGAGACGGTCTTGAATGCTAAAACAGTTCTAAAATCTAGGCAAGAAAGAGGTGGAAAGAAGAAATAAAAACCAAAAAGGAGAAAGACAAACTTTTCCCAGTAATGAGATTTCGGCTGGTCATTATAAGAGTGTCTTTATGAGTTTTAAGATACACATCGGCTAACTCGGCTGTTCTGCTGATTTCCTCCTCCCTCTCCTCAATAGGCCTCATTGCAAGCTTTTCCACGGATACCTATTACAAAGAAATCCTTATCAGACCAGCAAGTAAAATTTGAAAAGAAAATTGCATTAGACATAAAAATGAATATGCCTTCATTAAATAAAGTTTCAACATGGTTCTCCCCATGAGAGGATTAAAATCAACAACAACAACAACAACAACAAATGATGAAAATAAATTTAGGATGTTGATCACCTCAATGCTTCTTAAGAACTGATCACACTGTGATTTAAGCTCTTCAACCTGGGATTATAAGCATGAGACAAAATCAGAAAATGGGTTTGCTTGGGAAGTTGGGAGATTTTACATCAACAACTTCATATCATTTATCACCTGCTTTGTTGTTTTTGGAACATAAGATCCCACAATTATCAGACCTCCATTCTTTTCTCTAGCTATTCCTAGATCCTTTGGCAATACTGGAGGCTTCGGGATGATTCCAATACGGGCAGAAACAAAACTAGCAGCAGTGCGACACAAGAAACGTTTCCCTGTCAATTCTGCCTGTTAATAAGACAAAACAGTACAAAAACATTTGCATCAGTAGAAAAGCATGCAGAGAGGACCGCAAAATCACGAGGGAGAAGAAAGAAGTTTTGCCTTGATCATTCCAAGTGCAAATACAGACATGTCTCTTTCACTGGCTGCATTAACTATGCATATTGACCCCTGCTTGATACAATAGATATAGTCTCAGTAAGTGGATTGAATACACCTACTTATTTATAATATCTTGCCTAGACAAAGAAAACCACATTCTCAGAAACACAAGAGAATCAACCATATCTCTAATTTCTTATACCTTTTGCAAACTGCATAAATGCTGACAAACTGCATCTGGCCCCCCTTTCCTCAAAAGATTGATAGAAATAGATAGAACATTGCTTGCAAGTATTCGGCCATTTGTCTTCTCCTCTACCCACTAAATTTGGATAAAAAGCATCTCAAAAATTATTATTCTTATCAGTAATATGAAAATATAAAGTACATTGATCAAGTCAAAAAAGGGGACAAAAAGTTTTACATCTCGTAGGTTTGAGGATTTGTAGCCAAAAGCGGCATCTTTGGCAAACTCCGTCTCCCCTGCAGGAACAATCCTGCAAACAAAAAGTTAAATAAGTATACTATAACTTTGTATTCCTTCATAATGCCTTATAGCAAGATCATGGATTGAAAGACACACATTTTGGACTCGGCAACAAAATGTATGTCATCAATAGTGTAACGGCCTCCTTGAAGGAAAAAGGGACAAATTATCCATGCATCCATTTCCCCCAATACTGAAACAACAGCATCCGCTTCCTGTAAACAACAGTTGTGTCATTTTCCAAATTGAAGCACAAATCTCAACATCATTGATTGAAACAATTACTAAGCTAAAACATGTCATCCTTGCCTCTGGAAAATGACCACGTAAAGTTGAATCTCCCCTTAAAACTACTGTATAATCGATGCTCTCAACTGATTTTGCTGCAGTGTCTAGATTTCTGCAAATCTCTTTTATCAATATACTGGCCTGTCAAAGATCAAATTTAAATTAAGAATTTCATATAACTCATATTACTGATCATTGAAACATCCAATATCTTGAACTCTGGTTGGGAGAAAGGTTCACACATCAGGTTGCTTTTGAGGTATTTTATGGCATGTAACTTAGATAAGTAAGTGCTGCAATTACTACAGCTCAGGTTGCTTTTCAGTTATTTTATGGTATGGCACTTAGATACTCGAGTGTTGCAACTATTACAGCTCAAGATGTTGTTCAGCTCAAACCTTGCATGTCAACAATGAAGGCACTTTTTCTTCGTACTTCAATTGCATGCTTTTCCATTTGTATTTATAGGACAACAATAGGACGCAGTTCTATGATATGTAATCCATATCCATGGCTTATTTTATCTTTGAATAATATTTTTGATTTTTCACCCATGGTCATAATGGAGATCAGCTGAGAAATGCTGTTTTTTGTTTAATAACTAACAAATATTTTGTAGATTTATTAATCAGGTTAAGATCTTTACCTTGTCAGAACTTAGTGACCTGGAGTTTGTCAAAATAAAAAAGCATTTTGGGCATCTTCTGAACTGCTCAATCAGGGAATCAACAGTCCTGCACAAAAGCATGTCCAGTTGATAATAATTTATAACTTTTTGTCCAAAAACGAACTTGCTTTAAGTTCCAATCTCATGATTAAATTATCACTAATTGAGGATATGACCAAAAAGTAGCTCAAATTGAAATAACAGTGGTTTGGTAGTTTGGTTTCAGATAGTATTGTATGAGATAATATGAACAGTAGCATTGATTCCCCGAGCAATTAAAAACTCCAAGATAAAATGAATTATGCTTACCACTCCGTTAATACCTCAATATCATGAACAGTTTGTGTTCCTGTCGGGTCATCATCCAGAACAACCAAAATCTTTGAATTGCTATCTTTTAGTCTTTGTATGTCAAGAACATGATCTTGGGGCCACTCGGGTGGAAGAGAATGCAACACAACATCTTTACTGAGAGCCTGGAGTTTTCCTTCAACTCTAACACCAGTTAGAGTCTCATAAACCTGCATAAAAGATGACACAACCTTCTGATTATTCCAGTCAATGTGTTTACCTAATGTTTCTTAATCTCTTGACAAAAGCAACTTAGGATTTCAATGGCTACAACGGGAACACAAAATTGGAGCTGATGATGGTGAAGTTGTCATTGCTGATATTTTTGGGGGCAGGAGGGTAGCTAAGGAGATAGAAAATAAAACTAAGTACCAAAAGACTGACAAATTAAAATAGAATAATATGATATCCTTTTACCAGCTAGTATCGTACTCATATAATATCAGAAATATAGCAGACCTAACTTAAACCCTGAATAGTTTCATTTCTTGTAATAACTAGAACTTCTGATAGACAAGCAGACCGATGAAAAATAAGTAGCGAAGCCTAGTGTACACATTTTCTATTATCGGTCTCCTATCAGTGTCAAAGCCTCTATGGCTAAGTGATCAAGAGTTTGATCCTTGCCACCCATATTCTTCTAAACAGAATTTGAACTTCAGCACAAGATAGGGCTGGCAAATACATTTTCTATGCTTCAAGCCCAATGGCCTCTTGTGTGTGTGAGCATGTCGGGGATGTTAGCCATAAATCCATTAATGAGACTTCATCTAACAACTAATGCTCTTTAGATAGTTGGTTATTGATAGTAAACACTAATGAAGATGCAATATTATAGGAACTAAGGCAAATTATAAGTACAATCTTTGTTGGAAAAGAAATAGTTGGTTTAGGGCTTGATTGCACTTTTGGTCTCCCAGGTACTGAGATAGTGCAAATTTTGGTTCCAAGGTTTTGAGCTAATGTTTTGAGCTAATTGGGTCCTCTAGGTTTCGCAATTGTGCTATTTTTCTGGTCCCCCAATTCACACACTTGGAACATGGGGCCCAAAATCACACAATCACGATACCTAGGAGATCAAAAGTGCAATTAAGCCTTGATTTAACTGTACGGTAAACAAATCAAAGTGAGAGTTACTATTTTCATAGTGTTGTTGAGCATGACAGAGCCGAAAAATTGTTATTCTATCAAGCTGGTTGCATTCTCATTTGATTTCATGGTACCAGAACTAACTAAATATCAAAATGTAAAGGTTTTGTAAACCAACATTAGTCTCTCATACCTTGACAATACCAGCATCATCTTTCCGCCCCCATCCAGCAGCAGAACCTGTAAAGCAATATTACAAGTTTGAACAGGTACTTCTTACGTTTTCTGAAAGTTTTTTTCCTGCTGATTGAAGGACATTATGATGTTTTCGATAACTTCTACCATGTACACATTTTCATTTTGGGGTACCACAACAATATGAACATTTGAACTTAAGACCTCATGGAGATAACTCATTAATTACCAGTAGCCCATTCCTAGAGGATCATGGTTTTGTGTTATGTTTGTGCGTCCACTGATGTTTTTGAATGACCAGGTCTTTATAAACTGCATGTTACTTAAACACAAAACCAATATCCAACCAATTGAGATGCCAGGTCTTAATTTAAGTAACATGAGGGTCATTTGAAAATTAAAGCACGAATAAAATGATCGTTCATGCACCACCCTTCACTCATCATGCTACATGCATCATAAGCAGAAATAGCTCCATATGTTGTTCAACAGTTTGTGATACCAGATCCCTTTTTAAGTAACATGAGGGTCATTTGAAATAACATCACAAATAAATAGATCTTTGATGCACTACCCTTCGTCCATCATATGGACGAGCCCATTTCCCTCTCTTCTTTTTCTTTCTCCAGTTTAATGCATCCTATCCCCCAGCCCACACCCCAATATAGAATTATGCTTTATTCCAAAAAAAATATATCATCTAAAATTTGCAATGGGAGTTTTAAATTGAAGTGAAGAACATAAGAATGTATACATCATAAAGTCTCAAAAGAATATACAGCACCTGATAGATACAGTTGGTGAACAATAGTTGATAGGTGAAGTGGAACTTTCAAAGAAGACGATTCACGAGTAACTATTCCCTGTATATGAACATATATATCATTAAAAGAAATATTACAATGTTATACAAATAAGTGTCCCAAAATGACCCTCCTAAACATAGAGAGGAATAAATAGATTCATTCTAACCATATCCTTCACAAAGATATCGAGCGCTGAATAAGGTGTGTAATCATTGTCTAGCATGTGTGGAACACGATTTTCAAACATCCTACAGCAGAAGACAGCTCTTAATCATAGTAGTATGTATGAGTCTTTGTTTAGAAGAGGAATGAAATAGAAAGAAAGAATAGAAAGGACAACTGGGGAGAGGGTAAGAAATTTTATAAAATAAGAGATGAAAATAAACAGCAATCTGTAACAGTCCTATGAAATAGGCATGAGCAGACCACTAGAGAGAAGCCATGAACACAATCGTAACTCCAAAAGATATTATGAGTATGAACATATTTTTAAAAAAACAACAAAATTTGGGTGACTTTGATTTTGCTTCTTATTTTCCTTATTTGGCCATGGGAAGAGCACGGGGGAGAGAATGATTGTTTCATTGTACAGACATACCAGGATGTTCCCCCACCAGTTGTGATAAAATCAAACAACAGTCTTGTATCCAAACCTAATCGTGCTCCAAATGCCACTGCCTCAGCAGCTGATGCAATATGAACTCCCGCTAGCAACTGGTTAACCATCTTTATACCACTAGAGAAGAAATATGATACTATATATTAGTTTGAACCAATATTATCACATTCGCTCAACTTTACTGTCACCTTCTATCAGAAATAACACTCCATTACCTGTTTCATGCATATGGAAAGAAGAATTAGTATTAGTATTAGACAAAGAACTAAAATGTATAAAGAATGATTGAATTACAATTTCAACAATACCTTCCAGAACCACAACCGCCTTTGATAACATAAAGCTTTTCACTCAAGGCTGATTACAAAGAATCAACATTAATTAACTAGAAAGTTGATTCCGACATCTCTGTTAACTGAAAACTAGAATCAATAGTATTCACTTCTATGCAAAGTACTTATTAGCTATTACCTGCTAAGACAGAACCGGCACTCTTAAGAGCATCATCGGTTCCAGAAGCCATTACCTAAGAAATATACATGACTTCAGTGGCTCAGTTCAAAAAATCAAGAGATTGGTTTAAATAAAAACCAAAGATGTATTTCATACCGTAAGTGTTCCCATTGAGGCCCTCTTAACACCACCAGAAACAGGGGCGTCCACCAACTTTAAATTCTTATCTTCATCTGTGTTATTTTCATGTCAAAAGTTACACAACTACATCCATCAGTGAAGGCATAAAAGCATGCTGTAAAATGAATTCAAAAGCATTCGAAATGGAGAAATAATATTCCTTATGATCATAGAGGTAACCACTAACCAGAACCAAAGTTCAAATAAAGGAATCTAGAGATTGCATTAATATATCAATCGTTAAAATGTAAGAAAATATTTTATATTATCTTATATTTTGTTAGAGTATCATAGTTTATCTCGTAAGATTGGTTAAGTTTGGGTAGCTTAAGTGATCAAATGTTAAGAGGGCCTCAATGGGAACACTTACACCAACATGCCTTCATCTCTTATACTTGACCAGAAACCTTTACCCAATTCTTGAATTATACTAGTCCTCCTAACTTTTTTATACATTTACACGATTTACAACTAGGCTGACAAGCTTAGTGATCTAGTTTCTCTTCTGCTTGAATGTCACATGATTCACCCATTAAAATTCAAGCCCCATTATAACATTTGCTAGTTAACAGGCTCTTATTTCAGTTTGCTCTTGCATAAAAGAGAAGAGGAAGAAACAAATTGAGAAACATAATACACATTAGATATCCATCTCAATGAAGAAGAAACATACTGTGCAATCTGCGCTCTAGCTGACTCACATATGCCGGAGAAACAGTAGAAGAAAGAACAATAGATGCACCAGGAGGAAGAACTACATAGTGAAGAAAGAAGGATTAGTACAGTTAAAAATGTAAAATAATAAGGGGAATTAAGGATACAAATGCGAACCTGAAACAGCACCATATTCTCCATATAAAGCATTCTCTGCTTGAACTTCATTCGCAACCATGATTATGAGAACATCAACATCTGGAAGAAATAATATGTGAACAATTATTGATGTAGAGGACAAGAAATGTGCTTGAATATTTTTATTTGCAGGAATCTAAAAAAATTCATTTAGATAACAAAAACATAACATTAAAAGCAAAACAAAATAAATGGGTTCAATAAACAGGGCACATACAACTCTTTTACCTTCCGCTCACGCACACAACTAATTACCAGAAAAGATCATTCAGTACTGTAAGAGCTTACATAAAACTGCTTGGATATAATACCTAAACCATTTAAGTTTTGTTTATCATATTCCCAATCTGTTTCTTCATCGTTGTATATGAACATCAACAAGGACAAATAATATGAAACTTCTGTCCGCGACAAAACTCTGAGTAACGAGTGAGTAAATAATTGATACTGGTTTATCAGCCTACTTTCCGTGGCAACATCAGCACACAATAAAATGATGATAAGCTATTATCTGTTATGATTGATTTATGGAAGTCTCAATAAATTTGTCTCTTGATTGGTGAATGCTAGAAATTTTCCTTCATTAAGGTCTACATTTAAAACTAACCTGATTTTACACTGTCAATGTGGGATGGGATTCCAATAGACCCTCCCACTCTCACACTCAGAAATAGACATCTGAACTGTTAATTACTGGCATTAACTAAAAATTCCTGAATCTGAATCAAAAATGGTTTTTTCTTAATGAAATAAAAAAAAAATCGAAATTGATACATAACCAATCAATATTGGTTTTTTTATTGAAAAAGAATCCTTCTCAATTCAATTTCAATTATAACTGAAATTATAACAGCAACGGTGAATATATGTCAACCCCGGAACATAAATTTTTATTCTTACACAGATATTATAGAATCGGGTATGTGGGTGGAATAGCAGAGGTCTCAAGTCTCAACACATCCTCTCACACTCAGAAATGGACATCTAAAGCATGGAGCTGTGGACAGACATGGGTGGATTATAGAAAATCTTGGCCTAATTACATATATAGGATAAACTCCGATACCATCTTAGAATTTTGTCTTAACGCCTAGCTCAACCCCACAACACCGACTTATAAGGTGAGGACTGCCCAAGCCTTATAAGCACTACTTAGGCCATATCTCCAATCGATGTTGAACTCTCAACAAGAACTTCTCAATTAGTTGTCAGGTTTGAAATTCATAACGGCATGAGTATTAAGTAATAATGTCCTTTGAAGATAACATAATGCACTAAGAACAAAATATGGTAAGGTGTCACTTCATTTACATTATATAGAGTTGGAAAAAAATCCTGGTATCGAAAAGTCATAAATTTATTCATCTTGTTATTCACTACTATACCAGCTCATTTGCATATTTATAAGTATATACCATTTTTTTTGGGTACAAGGTAGAGTATGGATCAATTTACCTTTACTCACTTCTGCTGGAGATTTTCCAATCAAGCCACCAGCATTTACAAATCGGATTTGAGTTGGTTCATACACCTAGAAGAAAAAGTTAAAGGATTTGAAAAGATGCTTATTGTTATTTCAGCTTTCTACCTGTGACATCCAAGAAATAGTTTGATCTTTACTGTTACGTCCATATTCTAGACCATACAGAAATTGTAAAGGATTCTGCATGCATAGAAATTTAAAAGAAATAGACACATAAACAGGCAAAAGTAAAGAGACACAGAGTGCATACAGATGCAAATACAACAGCATACTCTAAACAAGTCTATTGAGAACCAGCTATAATCAAGCATCGGTGTTCGTCCATCTTGGCTCAGATCAGCTTTAAATATTGAACTCCGATGCGTATGTTGCCACTTCACTTGTTTTTTTCTTAATGATTTAGAATTAAGTTAAATTACTGGTATCTCATTATTTTCATTCAAATCCCTACCACAAATGATATCAACTTCAAATATAACTCATGTATAGTTTTTAAGGGATTATCTTCAAATAAATATTCTAAGGGATTCCAAAATATTTTATTTGGACCTGACTTTAGATTTTCTGATTCCTAATAAAACAGGGTTTTTTTAGTGGTTACCAATGCTATTGATAATGTGGACAAACTTGTGTATCACTAACGAACACTATTATCAAATTTTAAAGCAAAACTGACGCATGTTAAATGTAACATAGCTTAAGATCCCAAAGTGAGGAATTACATCGTAACCAATAACATGGAAATTCGATTTGAGCAAATGAGTTGCCATGCCAAATCCCATAGCTCCGAGGCCAATAAAACCAACCCGTGTCCCATTCTCAGAAGCACTAATAAATTCAGATGCCAGTTGTTCAGGGTTATATCCATCAGCATTTGCAGCATCTGAAATTTTTACCCCATAAATGTTTTCCCAAACCTGTCGTGAAAATGATGAGTAAAAAAGATGTTAATGTTGAAGGATAAAATAAACAAAAGGCGCACACACACACTAGAAGAGTCATAAATACAATGATCTACCGTTACCATAATTAACATAATAATATACAAGAATGAATCGGTCCATAATTTCCTATATTCCTTATTTCTAACAGTTAAGAAAAAGATACTACAGCTTCTTTTTTTTTGACAAATATACTACAGCTTTTAAAAACAATAACTTAATGATCGAAACTACTCGAATAGATGTCCATGAAATTAACCTTAATTAATGCTGCACCATCATCATCTTCATAACAAACACGCGAAACCCCTGAAAAAATGATTTCGTAAAACTATGTGAGCTGCAAATTGGCTGTTTTTTCCTGAACTTGAAAGCAAATGAGTACTGAGTAGTTCTGAATTTTGTACCATGAATAAGTTGTTGATGAGTAGTAGCCAAAAGTGGAAGTGGAAAAGTAAGTGACTTGGCCATATCCAAGATTGCTTCCTAGAATAGATGCAAATTCCATTACCACAGTGAAATGTTTGGCAAAGCATAACACAAATAATGACAACAACAAGAATAACATGAAGTCCTTTGTGTGTGCGCATACACACACACACACACACACACACACACACACACACTATGTAAAGCAAACAAAACGTTAATTTTAAGAACAAGAGTAATATTAATACAGTAGTGCAAAACTTATCCAACTAAAGAGTAATAAGTGATTTCATCGCCACAGAATAGCAATTTAAGGCATCAAGTTGCCGCTAGCTAACATGCATGTACTTATAGGTACCTTATGCAATGACCAATACAAACAACAGAATTACAATACTATTTCACGGTTTCAAAGGTTTAGGTTCTCACTAATCCTAGTACTCTACCTCAGTTGCCTGGCCTTTCTGTGTTTCCTTTTTTTACTGTTTTTCCTCTGCATGAGCAGGTTCGCCGCGACTAAGAAGCGTTTTTCTCTGCAACCATGACTCATCTCATCGGTCTTCCACCACCACTCAAACCGCTTTGCCAAGTCGACGCCATCCCTAAAATTTTGTTGTTGTCTGCTGCCTCACGCGCCTCCACACTCGGCTCCTTTACCAGCGCCTGACGCAGAGTTGGTTTCTTCGCCCTTTCCGGTGAACCCACTTTCAGGCGCCTCCACTGCCAAATTCCCCACCAGCAGGCGCCCCTTTCCAGCTTTTCTTTGCCCTCTAAAACTCATGGGTTCCGAAATGTCCAGTTCCGAGACAGGTGTTGTGATGTACACCAATGTCTCGCTGATCCTATGTGAAATACTGAACAGGATGCCAACTACAGCACTTGGTTTGTCGTGAATAATTGTCTTTTTGGTTCCAATCTTTCGTGACTTCACAAGGCCTTATTCATCAAACATCAAGTGCTCACAGCAGAACGCTGTTACCGAAAGAACTGTCATCTTAAAACAGCATGTACCCTTCTCCATCACCATAATGTTCCTCTTTGCTTTTGGGTTCTTATCCATCACATGTCTTACTCTGTTCTTCAAGACCAGGTTCCTTACTCGCTCATATATCTTCAACAAAAGTTACTCATGTCTACAAAAAAGTTGCCGTTATTTTAGTCCTGAATTACGGAGATACATTGTCTATCCTAAGGTCACCTTTTTAGAGACAAGCCTATTCTTCTCCTTTCTGTTACGTTTGATATCAACCTCACTGATATATTATGTAAATACCTTTGTATAAGTAAGTTAATTCAGAAATAATATTTAGATGATTTTCTCACCTTTCAAGTGTTTTATATCTAATAGATAGTTTTCATTCAAAAAAATTCCTCCTTGTGAGGTCAGGAAAAACAATATGCAGTCCACAACTGAGATTACATATAACCATTAGACAAGCCAAAACACGGTGAAAATAAATAAATTTTAATTACTTCTGAACTCCATAGATCTTACCAATTCCTTAACCAAGGTGTTAAGAATTTTATGCTTAACCTCTCCCTTTAACAAAAGAGGAACATTATTCTTGAATACCCTACAAAATAAATGAAATTATCACCACCTTCCAATAATAGACGGGGAGGAGGGTCAATTAGAACAGTATTTAAACAAAATTGTATACAGCAGATTTTAATTATCTTAAAATTTAGCCTTTAGGGCCTAACTCCCACAAAACTAGCTTGTAAGGTGAGGAGTGCCCAAGCTTTACAAACACTACCTAAGCCACATCTCTAGGTGATGATGTGAGACTAAACACACCACTTATACCCAGGACAATTAAGGTGTTGGAAGCTGCAACGAAGGCAGCCCAAAGTTGTCACAATGAAGGCGAGTAGGGGAGAGTGGGCAACCGCAATTAAGGTGGATTTTCCAACAATCAGCAGTCAGGTTGTGCAAAAACCAGAGCATTTTGGTTTGTAGACAATAAAGAATATATTTGTGATGCAGAAAGCCTCCTTTTTCAATAATTTTTTAATAAGCCTTCCTGCCTTCCAAAATTTTTCCTTTTCGAATCAATAAATAAACGCAGTCCAAAGCATCAACAACAGCACAGGTTTGTACAAGAGTTTATTTACTTTGAAGTTAGCAGTTTCATATTGACTAAATACGCACCAAGAATTTCCAGCAGCATTGGAAATTATATCATAGATTATCCATGGATGAATTCCAGCTTTTGCACCAAGAGAGAGAGCCTCCACTGAAGCAATGAAATGAATGCCTTCAAGTAACATAGCGACCATTTTAACCTTACTGCAATAAAAAAGAGTGGTAAAAGATATTATATTTAATATACCAACAGAACACAGCAGTGTATGTATAAATAGTAACTTTTTTGTGGACAAGGACAATATAAAGTAACTTACAATTATTATCTAAGTAAATGATGAAGTAATTTTACAATTCATGGTGTTTTTTTAGGTTTAGCAAGAGAAAGAAGGAAGTGAACCTGCTGCCACCAATTTCGCCCTCAAAAGTGAACAACTTTTCACACATGGCTGTCAACAAAAAACAACGATTAAATTATATGAAAATTTCAAAAAAAAAAATAATATACTTTTCTTTATGACATCATGTTTGTGGATTGTGCAACCAGACAGATCTCAAAACGTTACCTGAAAGAACAGGCCTTACTCTTGTAATGGCATCTGATCTTCCGGATGATACAATCTAAGTAATACAAGGCAACAATAGTCAATGCAAGATGCTGTAGTAGAACAGTTAATGAAAAGAAATAATTTCATTCTTTGTCTATACTTGCAAGTTGCAACATACTATAAATGTAACAAAATTAAGATATTAACTTACAGTGACTTTTCCATTCAAAGCATCAGACTTCCCACAAGAGACATATGCGTCAACAACATAAGCTATCTTATGAATTTCTACAAGATAAACAAACAAGGTTACTTTTTGGGCAAAAACCCTTTCACTGAATTCCGAAAAAATCAAATGTTTGGAGAGAGAGAGAGATTTGGGATGTAATATCAAATGGTATTCTATTTGATAAAAGTTATCTGTAAACTGAGATCAATTAGCTATCTATTAACTGACAACATAATCTACAACCAGCCACCACTAACAGCATTAAGTTAGTGTCGGTTTAACTAACTAAGCAGAGTGCAGCAGATAACAGAAGTACCGCAAGAATAAAAGAGTAGCTACTCAAATACATAATAAAAATTCTTTAGGATGCTAATGCTAGGAGCTCTGATACAATAAAGATTGTTACTAGAATTAGTGAAATGTGAGTATTAGAATTAGTCGCATGTGAATATTCCTAAGTCGGACAATATCAGTGAAGGATTAGATTTAGCAATCATATCAATCAACATAAATCGTACTATTGCAGTACTATTTTAAATACGGCCTACTGGTGATCTGATATAGACACAAGAACCACAAATTCAACAGTAACGAACTCCTATTACAAAGAATCAAGCATTTTAAAAGCCAAAAACATAGATTGAATATGTTACCTTCTAAATCCTTCTGCAGTTTAATGATAACTGATGGTAATATGGTTGAATGAAGAATAAGAATTGTATCTGGTTTTAGACCTGCATATTCAAAAATTGATTATATTGACATGAACCAAGATCCTTAAAAATAAATTGTTTAGTGTCAAAAAGCTACTTAGAGACCTTTTAGAGCACCCTCATCCCCAAAAATCAGATCATTGATTTGATCCGTGTGAGATATTAAGACAACTAAAGCTGCTACACCTGCGAGTGAGAAAAGGACATATGCTTTAGGGAGTCAATGTAATGGTTTAGATAACACCAATGGAAAAGTTAGAACAGAAACAGTATTTCATTCATTTTCTGGAGATGACAATCCCAGTTACAATAGTTAATCTAAGAATTATCTTTCTATAAATGATGTTTAATTATTAACTGCAACGTCAGGAGAAATAATGGAGGTAACTGCCGGTATTTTCTGTCACACTTTCATAGTTTGCATTCTTTGACGCAAGCCAAATACAGACTGAGCCTGTTTTAGCTTTGCAGTTCAACAGAACCTGAGGGACAATTGTCTACAAGATTCATTTTATGAAATCATATTGTACTGTACTTGTTTTTAAAAATATTTAAGCTCAATCCAGTAGACCTATTTAGTTTCCAGTCTAACGACAAGAGACAACCATCTTGTCCCGTGCTTAAAAGGAAATTCTCCAAACAGTCCGTGCATACAAGCTTCAGCTTTTGTTGGTTATGGCCACGCGTAAAAGACAGATTCTTTCTACGGTGGAAAAACTTTAGCTTGCTGTTGTAAATAGCAGTTATTAGCATTCATTGTAATAGGTCTGTAAATCAAGTCCAATAAGTTTAGCTTGCCTATATAATCACAATTAGTATTGTAATTATGCACGAAGAAATAATATAATATTGAGAATTCTTTTGTACATGGTATTACGATCTCCCAGTCTTGGGGGCTTCGCTTCTGCATAAATCTTAGTCACTTTCATTGTGGCCCTTTGCTGCCTTCACTGCAGCTGTTTCATGTCCCTTCACAAGTCCTTTTCCCCCTCTTACTCGTTAACCAGAGACAACACTAATGCATATGTCAAGTTAAGTCTAGTTTGGGATAAGTAGATCAACTTTCCCACTAGTCTCTGAAATTGAACTTTGTCTCCCTTAGCACTCTCCTCTTCAATTCTCATTTTCTGATTTTGCTTAATGAGAACGCTTACAAGTTTATGCTCAAGTTTTCTTGTTTCTTTCAAGAGGTCAAGAAAATATTTCTCTTGAGAAATAAAATGTCTTGCTTGGAGTAGGCCATCATAATCCCTAGGAAATACTTGTGTTTCTGAAGGTCCTTCATCTCAAATTATATAACTAATATTTCCTTGGGCAGTTGTCTCTCAGTCAAATCATCTCGTGTAACAATATCATCAACATGAACAATAAGTGTTGCCCGCTTTCCTCGTTGTTAATGTTAGAAGAAAAGTGTATGATCTCTTTAGCTTTGCTCATAGCCAAGGCACAGTATTGTCTTTGAGAATCTTCCAAAACAAGCTCTAGGAAATTGTTTTAGCCCACATAGAGTCTTCCTCAATTTTCAAACCACACTCGTGTCACTTGTGGGACCAAATCCTTGGGGAACAAACATTTGGAAAGCGATGGGAGCAGACATCTGGAAAAGAGTGGCTCGTGCAACTTCAAGTAAGTGATGATTTTTCCTTTCGGCAACACAATTTTGTTGCGGGTTGTCAACACAAGCAAACTCATGGATGTTGCCCTGTTTAATAGGAAGACTCTATGTGGGCTAAAACAATTTCCTAGAGCTTGACATATTCCTTTATATTGTCAGAACAAATTATTTTAATGTCTCTTCCAAATTGAGTCTGCATCAATTATAAAATTGAATAAACAATTAGGATACCTCTGATTTATCTTTCATCTAAAACAACCAAGATACTCGAGTATGATCATTAATAAAAGACACAAACCACCTTGCACCATAAATGTTAGAAACAGTGGCTGGCCCCCAACCATCAAAATGAATACGATCAAATGGTTCAACACTTCTAGTAAGACTAGAAGGAAAAGTAGCATGATCGTGCTTAGCAAACTCACAAATGTCACACTCAGGATTCAACAGATTGTTGTAAAAACAAAGAAGGAACATAGACTTCATTGAAGAAAAAGATGGATGACCAAGACTCTTGTGCTAAAGCCAAATTTGTTTTAAGGCAGGAGAGTTCTCATATAGCTTGTACACTTGTAATTGATGCAAGTCTTGCCCGATCCATCAAATGAAATTTATGAATGCCAAGTTCATATCCAACATGTTAAAAACATTTAATTTTTAAATTCTAAAAGCACATAAATTATCAAATTCAACGGATATCTCATATTACAACTACTTTAACTCGATTTAAATGGGGTACTGCAACAAACCAGGGCAAAGCTTGTCAAAATCATGCAAACCATGACTCCAGTTTATGAAACAGTCAACCATATAGCTGAAATATCAATTACCTCTCCCCGCTTCTGAAGGGCTTGGACATCTAAGTCCTCCAAGCTTGACAAGTTCTTCCATGATGGGGTCATTTATCTACAAAGCAATTTATTTCAATTTAATAGATTATATATAAACACAAAATTGCTGCAAAATAAAAGTCTAATTATAGAGGAAGCAGAAACAAATGGGAGGAAATAATATACAGGATGTCTGATTTATTTACATGGGCAGGTAAATATTCCATGTCTGACAATAAGTCAATAACTCCTTTTTTGCTAGAGAGCAATTATATTTATGTTACAGCATTCTAACATATTCCTACCATCAAGATATGAGTAGTTAAGCTATACACTTGACAATGACAACCAAACGCTTAAAATAAATAAATAAAAATTCAAAAAACATTATGTAAAATTTTATGCAAAAAAAATAAGAAAACTTTTTTACCCTAAAAAATATAGCCTTATTTAATTAAATTATATTGCATAATTTATAATGTAAATTCATTTACATTGTCTTTTCTTTTAATAATTTTTTTAAAAAAAAAGCTTAAAATTAAAATACAAAAGAGTAATATCCTAATTGATAAATAGTTTTTACAAATTAAAAACAAAAATAGATTTGATGATTAATTATTTTATTTTTTGGTGAGATTTAAGAGATTAATTATTATAGAGTATATAAATGTTTAATCATTGATTTAAAATAAGGTTAAATATGTTTTTAGTCCCTATGAAATCTCACAATTTTGTTTTTAATTCTTATAAAAAAAATTCATCGACTTTTAGTTCCCACAATATTTTTCGTCAACAGTTTTAGTCTCCATAAAATGTTAACTCATGTATAGAAGATACACTCTATGTGTTATGATAGAAGTCTATAGAAAAAATAAGCTCAAAACTCGATTTCTAAGTCCATATTTTCTTTATTTTGTTTCTTGAGTTTTTGGTGCTTAAAAAACTCATATTTTGTTCATCTTTTGTTAAAAAAGTCCAAATATTTGTGCAGGAGAAGTTTATAATGTTCTTAGCATTTATGCAAAACATTATTAAAAAAATTGAAGGGTATGCATGAGCTGATAGTATATAGGGACTAAAAACAAAAAGTGTGAAGGGTATGACATCCTATGCGAAAGAGTGCATACAGGAAGGAGGTCCAGAGTTTGAACTCCAAAAATAGAAACTGACATTTCCCTTCCCATAACTAATTAACAACTACTCCATTAAGGCAGACAATATTTTTTGTATTAGCCTAATCATACATTAATGCTGGAATAAAACATATATTTAATAAAAATTCTTCACGTAACTAAAAGAAAATAACACTTAAATATTTTATCTTTTTTATATCTACACCTGAATTATCTAAAATAAATCTTATTTTATTGTCAATGGACTTTTTTTGACAAAATTTTCATCAATTTACTAAGTGCCTCACTGATTAAAAAATAAGTGCTTTTGATATTAAATAATTTAGAGATTAGTTTTTAAAGATTTTTAAGAAAAGCAGAAATTGTTCTGAGCTCGTGTAACACAATAAAAATCACTTTTTAAAAAATAAATCATTATATGAAAAATAATTTTTATGAGAAGGTACTCAAAAAACTTCTCATTTTAACCGGTTTTTATATTTTTTTAGATTCTCGTTTTTTTTTTTTAAAGTTATAACAAACGGATGGAAAACACATATAATAGATTATTTTAATGAAAAACAATTAATTTAAAAAAAAAATGTTAGAAACCAGTTCTAAATCTAGAGCCCGGTTGTTACGGGTTTTTCTAAAATTAATCACTTTTTTAAAAAAAAAATAATCACTTATGAAGACATGTTGTCCGTTTGTTGCAGATTTTTTAAAAAATGAAAAGCTGAAAATAGTATAAAAGTCAATTTTTTTTTAATAATCTTACATGTAACTGATTTGCATAACAAGGTCAAAGTTCTTGAGTCTACCGGAAACCGAAACATACAAACTCAAAGTCGCACCTATGATAACGGTGCATTTTGTTTTTCTTAATTAAAAAACTCTTGCTGCATTTGTAATTTTGTATTTGCAGTTAGAAATATTCTATGGGTATTCTAAGAAGAAAAAGAAAGAGAGAAAAGGAACCTCGAAAGCTTGAACAGCATAGCCATGGCGAAGAAGCGACGATGCCATCTCGAATCCTAATTCATCCAATCCAACGAACCCAACCACTTTCCCAGACTCCATTGCTAATGATCAATTGCAGAAAACACCTCCTTCAAACTTGTAATTACAATCTAAAATCTGAAAAACCGAAACCAATAGAACTCAATCAAGAGAGAGAAAGTAAAATTGAGAAACGGCGTAAGTTGGGGAAGGAAGGAACAAGCAATTTACGCGTTCTGATTGCGAATTTGTCCTTCCAAACACTTCCTTGACTCTTTTTGCTTCTCTCTCTCTCTCTCTCTATATATATACCTATGATCGAAAATATAAACTCATGCACCGCATGGTGATTAATCTAATTTCATTTTACCCACCAAACCAATATATGCAACCTTCTAGCTCTCTTTAAGCAAAGGGAATTAAATGTTCAGCTTAACTAGTGGGTAGTTAAGGGAGTTAAATTTAACTCAACATAATTAGTGGGTACTTGAACTTGCAATATGTCATAAAGTCTTTATCAAACTAGACTAAGTATTTATTTATAGAGCAATTGGATGAGATATTAGGTGTCTCTCTTTCAGCTTAACTAATATCATTTGTTTGAATCCAGTCATGGGCATGTAGCCGCCTATCCAGCTCGAGGGATTAACCTCCGCAGTTGCGCGCAGAGGAAACCCGATTTACAACAACAACAACAACAAAAATTTACTTAGGGGTTGGAGAAATGTTAGTTTCGGAGATTTAAAATATTGACCTCCTTCTTACAACTCATTCATGTCTTTTAACTCGTCAATTGAGTTACCTTTCTGGGACATCACTAGACTAAGTTAAGGTGAGTTAAAATTTACTATGCTCTTTTTCTCCTAACTATTTCTAATAGACCAAAAGACTAGAAAATTTATTTTTAATGAATTTCGATTTCAATTGTGAATATTTGATTTTTTTTGTTTAGGATCTTTACCCCACTCCAGTGTTCAGGGGAAAGGGGTCCTAAATAATTCAGAGTTCGATCGGGAGGGACTAATTTGAGAAAACATAAGTTAAGTCAATTGGAATTTTCTCCGATAAACACATTAGGATTAACTTGACAGTTTGGAAAAAATTAAGGACTCTCTAATTATTTAAAATATTTTTTTAATGACTAAATTGGAGAGAGAGTAATAGTTGAGGACCAATTTGAAGGTTTACTATTTGTTTTACAACATTAAATTTCAATATAAGTTAAGTCAATTGGAATTTTGAATGAGAACGAAATATTATGATAAGATTTGATCCATGATCATGCTGAGTCATTTCGAAGTCATATATGCTCATTTTTTTCATTTCACAGTCGTGTATAGGATGGCATCATGCGTGGCATTCGTTGGACGGAAGCCCCATTGCCTTACGGAATTAGGGAGTACTTCAATTTTTTTTAAGTAACAAACAAGTAAACTCCCAAATTGGGACAAACAGAAATTGGAGATCGATTTATTTTCAAAGAAATAACAAGTACTTATTTTTTAATCAAACAGGCTACCAGCCAAAATTATTTAAAAAAGAAAAAAGAAAGAAGACATCGAAGAGCACAAAAGGGGACTAGACCAAAATATTTGGCAAAAAAGAAACTAAAAAAATATAACAATAGGAGCTTATTACAGAGTTCCCTAAACATAGGAGCCTAGATAATTTTTTTTTTGATAAGCAAAAATTATATTAAAGGAGTGCAAACGGGCACCCATGTTGGATGTATGATTAGTGTTATACCCCAATTTTGTCTGCCCTCTTATTTTATCCTTA
Organism: Astragalus glycyphyllos; assembly: GCA_963573325.1. Taxonomy (NCBI): domain Eukaryota; kingdom Viridiplantae; phylum Streptophyta; class Magnoliopsida; order Fabales; family Fabaceae; genus Astragalus; species Astragalus glycyphyllos. Next base: position 3,042,102 of record OY754313.1, on the reverse strand, counting down.
CAATTTTTGTTTTAGCTTGTATATATGTTTTGAGCACGATTGTAAATAGTAGGAAGTTTGTAGGTCTCAGCTCAAGTAACACGTGTCAATATAATTCAAGTTTTGTTTAGTACTATTTATTTGATTGGGCCTATGCTTAGAAATTTGCTACGATTGGGCCTATGCTTTGTACTTTACTCAATTGAGTTCGGTTGTAGTTTCTTTCTCATTATTGGGTTTATAGCCCAACTTAGTTATTCATCTAGTTAATGAAAAAACATAGCTTTTTGGATACTTTTGTGAGATGTGGTACTTAGTTATTGACCCTGTGTAAGCCTAAGGGCATGGTCATGACCTGACGACAGTGATCGATATATGATGCATATTTATATATATTTTATGATATTGTATGATATGATTTTCCTTTATATCTTCTCAAACATTTAGAAAATTATTTTACATAAGTTAAGAATTTGAATTCATATCTACTTTGAATCAGTATATTTTCAAAAGAAATTAGAAATGAGATTATTATTTAAGTGTTATACCACTTTTAAAGGTTAGAAAAAGGGGGTGTTATAATAGTGGTATCAGAGCAGATCGAGTCTTTCGGGTAAATTTGGGTTGTAGGTCTGCTGTATTTTGTTTTGTGAACTTTGAATTTTTTTGGATTGTTTTCTATATGTTTTGTTGTGTAAACTCTATGGACTATTTGGATTGTCTTCTTATTAGGTTTTGACTAGTATTGCCTTATAGGAATTCAATGGCTCATAGAAATGAACAAATAGATACTGGGAATACTGAAGGTGGAAACAACAACGTTGGGAATAACATGGATATAGCTATTCAAGTTATGGCCGACATGGCGACATCCATTGCACAACAAACTGCTGCGAAGAATCAAAGAGATATTCGCAAACAACAAAGGGAAGAGCAAGCTGCTGAGTCTAAAGGTTTGGTTGACTTTAGACTTCATGATCCTCCCCAATTTCATGGAGAAACAGAACCAGAGAAAGCCGACTTATGGCTTCAAGAGATCGAGAAAATATTCACGGTGCTGAGATGCTCAGATGAAGCAAAGGTTAGTTATGCATCTTACCTGCTGCTTGGCGATGCAGAATATTGGTGGAGAGGAGCCCGACAGATAGTCGAAGCCAATAACCAGAAAGTTACATGGGAGGTATTTCGTGCTAAATTTCTAGACAAATATTTTCCTAGAAGTGCTGAATCCCAGGTTTGAACTCAAGTGCGAGTATTTATCTGTCATATCTCTTAGCTGAAAAAAAACCTACACCAAACGATATTGGGTTTGATAAAAAAGGGGTATTGGGCCAAGCCCGTTACAAAGTTAACCCAACCCTAGTTCCATCTCTCACTGCGTTACCTTCTTCCTGAAACGCAAAAGCTACCAAGAAAACGACTCCGGCGCGATTCACCGCCGCTACAAGACGCTTCAAGCGAGTTTCCGGCGCAATTTACGGCCACGATTGCCGTACTGGAAACCACTCAGCACCAGCACTTCGCAAGTCTTGGTTCCACTCCGCTATTCCGCAATCGCATGCGATCGTGCCACTATCGACTACATTCTTGAAAACAGTAAAAGTTTCTCAATGGAGAATTCTGATGAGGAAAACGATGGAGTTTCTGGTAACTATGTACCTAAAGAACTTAGTCGTTTAGCATCTAATGGTACAAAATTTGTAGATGAAGTACTTAATGGTGAAAATGAATGTTGTTTGGAGAATTTCCGCATGGACAAAAATGTATTCTACAAATTATGTGATATTCTACAATCCAAAGGTTTATTACGTCACACAAATCGAATCAAAGTTGAAGAGCAATTAGCTATATTTATGTTCATTATTGGACATAATCTGCGTATAAGAGCTGTTCAAGAATTATTTCGTTATTCTGGTGAAACTATTAGTCGTCATTTTAACAATGTTTTGAATGCAATTATGTCAATTTCAAGGGATTTCTTTCAGCCTCCTGGTTCTGATCATGTTCCTTCAGAAATCTTTGAAGATTCTAGATTCTATCCATATTTCAAAGTAAGCTCTCTAGGATTGAGTATTAGAGATATTAAAGTTTGTTACAGTTAGCTTAGTTAGTTAATTAGTTAGTTAGTTAATTAGGAGCTGATTTTACTTCTGTATGAATCATATGTGGTTTGTCTTTTGACTAGAGGTATTAAAGTTTCTTAGGTGGTTAGTTAGTTAGTTAGCGAATGTTTGGACCAGCGGCGAGATTTTCACGTCAAGCCAAGCCAAGCCAAAACCGTAGCCAAAATCCATAGCGAGCTGGAAACCATTTGGAGCTTCAGTTTTACCGCGAGTATTTCGCGGCAAAATAGACTCGAGTGTAACCTAACACTCACTAGTTAGTTAGGAGCTGATGTACACCACTATTGTAATCATTTATTCCTTTCAATGCAATAGATGAATATTCAATTGTAATACTGAGTTTGACTAATATCTTGTTTGGGAGAGATTTGTCTCACTTATTGAATATTCTTTAATAGGATTGTGTGGGAGCAATTGATGGTATACATGTACCTGTAACAGTTGGTGTAGACGAGCAAGGACCTTTTCGCAATAAGGATGGCTTACTTTCTCAGAATATTCTGGCAGCTTGCTCGTTTGACCTCAAGTTCCAATATGTTTTGGCTGGCTGGGAAGGATCTGCTACAGATTTACAAGTTTTTAATTCAGCACTCACAAGGAGGAATAGATTGAATGTCCCTGAAGGTAATGTTTATCTGTAAAATGCAGTTATAATATTATTAGAGTCAAATAGCGGCTATAGCGTAATTTAATTTGAACAAACCGCTATTGTCAGCAATCTGAGATTGGCCCATCACCGCTATAGTGTCCATGGTAATTAGAATCGCGATCCAACTCGTAGGATTGCACAATTTTGCGATTCTGACAGCCATCTCCTGCTTGAGCATGGACAGAATTCGAGATTGATGGGAGCAGCTGGGATCGTTGAGGAAGGACATGGAATCGGTGGGATCGCGCAATCCACGATTTGCTGCGAACTTTCCAGAAATCGGGTTCGCTGGTCGAACTTGAGACCCGATTTCTCAAAACACACATTTTGTGCATGATGATTAGTCTGGTTCTGCAACCTCCATCCTCCATTCTTGTGTGAACTGCCGCTCCATGAGAGAAGAAGGGTGTAGAAACTGATCAAGCAGAGAGGTGAGAGAAGATGGGAGTAGAAACCGAGCGCAGAGTGGCGCTTCTGTCACATTAGGTTAGGGGTCTTGGTAAGATTAGGGTTTTAGTTGATAATGGGCTTGTCCCAGTAGCATTAAATGTTATATATATATATATATATATATATATATATATATATAACCGAGCGCAGAGTGGCGCTTCTGTCACATTAGGTTAGGGGTCTTTGTAAGATTAGGGTTTTAGTTGATAATGGGCTTGTCCCAGTAGCATTAAATGTTTTATATATATATATATATATATTAATAATTAATTAAAAAAGTACCAGGCAAGGGGCTTATAAAAATGGGCTTCAACCACTGGGCTGAAGTTTATTAATGTCTATTTCTTTCTTTTAAGAGAAAATTATGTCTTTTTCTATGAAATATATATTAATTATAGTTTATAACAAATATATGTTTTTATGAATTCTTACCAAAAAAAAAAAGTTTTTATGAATTTGGTAGGATCTTACGATCTTTTATGATCCCCCGATTCACGATCTTGTGACCCCTCCCATCCTACATAGGATCTCGATTCTGACTACCTTGATAGTGGTGCTATAGCATAGCGGAATTTGAGCAAACCGCTATTTTCCCCAATCCACGATTGACAAATGTTGGGTTAGTGGGTGTTATGTTGTCTCTGCAAATGTCAATGAATTTGGTTGAAAAATAAAAAGAATTCTGAAAACCTTTTTTTACAACATCTTCTAACGGCCGCGAATCGAAGTTATATTTTTTATTTTTTAAATCACATATGCTTTAACTGCAATGGAATGTTAGTCGGATTTATATTTTTGATTATTTAGTTGTCAGCTTTGATTTAGATGCAGTTGTTAGAGATTTATAGTTAGTAGACAGCAATGCCACTTAGATGTCTGGTAATCAATTGTTAACTATTTTCATGGAGTTAGTCAACAGGAAAACATTGCAACTATTTTTGTTAAATTTAAGACATCATTGAAACACATAAAATTTGCACTACAAAAACAAAACTTTATGCACATTTATGGGACAACCGATTAGTCATTCTCTATGATTACGATACACCTATAACTTAACATAGTAGATTAAATACTTTTTATGACACAGGTAAATACTACCTCGTAGACAACAAGTATCCAAATGTACCAGGTTTCATTGCTCCATATTCTGGTACTCCCTATCACTCCAAGGAATTTCCTAGTGGTTACCACCCAAGGGATGCAACTGAACTGTTCAACCAACGGCATGCATTATTACGAAATGTCACTGATCGAACTTTCGGGGCTTTAAAAGCACGATTTCCTATATTAATGTCCGCTCCTTCATACCCATTACAGACACAGGTAAAATTAGTGGTGGCAGCTTGTGCATTACACAATTACATTCGCGACGAGAAATCAGATGATTGGCTTTTTAAGATGTTTGAAGAGGAGGCATCGTTTACAATGGAGGAATCACTACCACCATTAGATGTGGAAGTACAACCAAAATTAGATCTTGAGACACAGATCCAGTCACAGGGTCTTAGTTTTGGTACTGAAGAAATTGCAGTTGCTTCGCAGTTAAGGGACTCCATTGCAACTGAAATGTGGAATGATTTTATCCACAGTTTTCCCCCACATGTAAATTTCTTTAATCAAGGTTAGGTTTGAAGCTTAAGCATGATCTCGAAGATATAGGAGTCTATTGGTTCATATTTTAATTGTGTTCATTGGCATTTTGTTCATAAAACAGAAGAATGCCAGTTGAAGCTGCATTAATGTGATATTATGCCCTTCAATTTAGAGCAAACGAAATTCCCATGGAGTTAAAAGCAGTTCTGAGAACAAAAAAAATTGGTTTTAATTGCACATCCGTGAAGAGCTGCATGATTGTTTTCATTCAGATTTTCAGTTGTTAATAATCTTCTAGATGTTCTTTTAAAAAGTTGGTAGTTGCTCTTTTTCAGAAGATTTTGCCAGCTTTTCTGTTCCAAATTTCATGAAATTGTTTGGATTGTGCATTTTGTTTTCTTTAAGCCTCTGGTCAATGGTCATCACCAATAGAAAGCTCATGTGGCAAACCATCATATTCAGTGTAAGGTTCAAGTCGGAAAAATGTTCAGTTAGTGTATAGTACACTCTCAACCAAATGTTCATGGGACCATTATACAGAATATGATGACTGACATTAATAGATTACTTGCAGATGTGACATTAAGTGTAAGGGAATACTAAGGTACATTACATAGACAGGGAAGAAATGTTCAACTGACTTAGCTTGCAAGGTTAATCAAGTTAATGTCATACTCATACTAGGAGTTTTGGTACTTTTAGATTCAGTATATTTTTGGTGTAACTTCGGTTCAGTCTTTTAAGAATTATAATATGGAAGAACTTCATATTTAGTAGTATAGGTGGATAGGTGTTTTTTTACCGTGTTGTGCGCAGTATCCACTGACAAAAAGTCTGTTGGGTGGGAGAACTATATGAATCGACAAAGTTGAACATACACGTGACTAGTCAGGTTCCCTGGTGTAACTCGTTCATTGTGTAGCTCCGTGTCACTCTTTCACACTATATCAGTCACTTAGATAATCTCAATCTCTTCTCCCACGTTCTCTCCACTTTATGCCTAATGTCACAATGACATTAACACTTTCAAAGTGAAATAATTCAAATCAGCTAACTTACCATTTCCTGCTACCATTCGGATTCTCAATCATAGATCTTAAATTTAAATTTTTTGTTTATTTATATCAACGTTTCTTCTGAACAAGATAATGTTTCAGAGCTTCATATTAAGTTAATCTCTTTAACACGTGCTTGAAGCATATTATGATGGTTTATATTACATGTTTTCTCAAACAAACAAGCATCAATAGGTTATCTCCCTATACCCATTCAAAACTGTACTATACAGTAAAAAAATATATTAATCTCTTAGAATATAATATTAATTTGATCTCTTTAACCATTCTTCAGCACATTATATATTTCATTTGTTCAACTACTTCTTAATTTCGAATGATGCGGTTTTATTTTTCTATCTTATTAATAAGGGCATTTTAGAACTAATGTGACTCTACTTGAATGTCTGAAGGGTTTTTCACTGCTCTAAGGATATAAAATAATATATATTTTTTTTTGTTTTTAGTTGTTTTTCATAGAGCTTATAGTTCAGTTGAGAATTTGTATCTATATAATTTAAAAAAGAAATAAAACACGAGTTTTTTTTAAGTCACGTGAATGACAATCATTTTCCTTTACATCACACATCTTTAACTATTCTGTCCTAAGTAAAGCTAGGGATGGCAATGGGGCGGGGCGGGAGCGGGGAGTACTCTACCGCTCCCCGTCTCCGCCTCCCATATTGTCCCCCATCCCCATTCTCCGCTTCGGGGAGTTTTCCTCCCCCATCCCCATCCCATCCCCGCGGATCCCTACGGTCCCCGCTAGGATCCCAAAATTTATTCAAAGTTAGTAAAAATTAAAATTAAAATATAATAAAACTGAAAAAATGTATAAAATTTAGTCTTACATTGATATTTTAATATTTAAAAAGTATAAAGGTAAGAATAAAAATATAAAACTTAGCACAATTTAATATTTTATTAGTATTTTTATTTAAAAACACAATAAAAGACAAAAAAATCTGTTGCTTAGAATATAATATATATCTATAATACAAACATTTATGTAATGTATTCGGGGGCGGGGTCTCCGCGGGGCGGGGGATATAGACCCATCCCTATCCCCGAATTGACTGCGGGGGGATTTTCTCCTCCATCTCCATCCCCACGGGGGAAAATTCCCCGCTCACGGGGCCCCAAACGGGGCAATCCCTACAGGGATCCCCACTTACGGATAGAAATTGCTACCCCTAACTAAAGCGGTAAATAAAATTCTGTTTTAAAAAGACGAAACATCAATACTAAATAAACTAGTATTTTTTTAAAAAAAGAAGATAAAAAAATTCTGTTTTAAAAAGACGAAAAAAAAACGTTAATGTTAGGTGTTAGATAGGCCATGGCCATGATCTATCATTATCATTTGGTAAATTCAGCAATGTCTCTTGTACATGCTGTAACTATCTTAATGGTACATTGTTAAGTACATAACTTCTTTTGACTGCATTTAAATACGGAACATTTCTTTTATTTTATGTTAAAATTTGTGCAGAATGCTCAATATATTACTAGTATATTTTTTTAACCGAAAATCCTTTGTGCGCAAGACTAATCTTTCGAGTCGGGTAGAATCACGATGGACGGTAAAGCTCTTCCTCAACAGGTTTAACGCTGCCACATTTCTAATGCTGAATTCGAACTCAAAACCTTGATTAAGCTGGAAGAAACTCGCACCATCTAATCCAAACACTATTGGATATGTTCAACATATTATATTCAACTATCCAAATGCAAATGGGTAATTAACTTAACTGCATTAGTAAAATTGTTCACGCAAGCAAGAAATTAACCAACATTAACAATGTAATATCCAAATTGTAGTCTTCTTAATCTGAGACATAATTTTTTTTAATTTATTTTCAGAAAAAGGAGTACCAAAGATTTTTTTCTTGAAAAAGAAAAAGAAAAAACTGTGGCTGTTAAACTTTGCAGCTTTAAATCCAAATTGATAGTGAAAATCAAAATAGCAAGTGCTTTTTGTTTTAGATCATGGACAGATCAGAATAATTTTGGAAAAAAACATGGTCAATAAAATTGAGACGGATAAAATTGATTCTGAGGTAAATAAAATTGATTCTGAGGTAAGTAAAATCGATTTCTAATTTTGTGTGTTGAATAAAATTAATTAATTGTGAGACTCATAAAATTCTTTATATTTACACATAAAAAGTAATTATACTTTTATCAAATAAAATGTAAGCTAAACAATAATTTTAGTTCCTAAACGTGTGAAGTGTTGTCATTATAGTTTCTGAATGTATCAAAATTGTAAATACATCCGAAGTGTCTCTTTAATAAGTCATTTGGGTCCGCAAATGTGTTTTTTTGTTAGTCATTTTGATTTTCAAATTTTTTTTTATAATCATTTTAGTCCCTAAAATTACTAAAAAATAACTTATTTGCAATATTGATATGTTCAGAAACTAAAATAACATCGCCTCACATGTTAATGACCAAAATTACTATTTACCCTAAGTTAAATTAATTCTTCTAAACTCACATTTGAAATATCATTTCCAAACAAAAATCAAATTCTTTTAATCCTCCACCATGAAAGTACTTTTTGACATCACCTTCCTCCTAAAGCTGTAACACCCCATGAATCCATGACCCAGCTGTATGGCAATAATCATTTCAAACACAGTCCATTCCTTTTTCATTGGTTCCCTACTTCCCCAATATATCCTCACTCATTCATTCACTCACAAGCTATGAATGAATGAATAAATCACCAAAAAAAAACTATGAATGAATAATTGTTACATATAAACCCCCAAACTCCACATGTTAATACTTGCCACTTGCCACTAACCCCTTTCTTCCCAAAACCTTCAAAACACCCCCAAATCTCTCTCTCTCTCTCTCTCTAAAATGCTAGATCCAGCTACTGAATTGGTGCCACCACTATCATCACCATCCATATCTTCAATTTCCTCCTCTGATCTTGACACTGAGGTATGTCAATATTCAATATCATCAAATTCACTCACACACAAATTTCTTAAAAATTCAATTTTTATGTCTTTCATCTATCAAAATGATATTTTTCACACACCCCAGAATTTGAAACATATAAATTTATGAACTTCGATGACTAATTGATTAAAAAAATTGAATTTTTTCATTTGGGTGTTTTTGAATTATAGTCCACTGGATCATTCTTCCATGATAGAAGCACTACATTAGGAACTCTAATGGGAGTGAGTTTCCCAGCAATTGCATTCAGAGTTCCATCACAGAACCGTGACCTAAATTCCGGCACCGGCGCCGGTGGATCCAAGAGGAGTGTTTCAAATAAGAAGAAAAAAACCGCCGCGGCGGCGGTGGCGGCTGACCGGCGGCGAAGGTGGTGGCAATTTTGCAGGGAAGGGGATGTGAGGCCGGCGTCGCTCGGAGAGTTTTTGGAGGTGGAGCGGAGAGTTGACGACGGCGTATTTTACGGCACGGCGGCGGAGCTCGAGTCTATGGTGGGTGGTCATCAGCAGAGGAACGGCGGGAGGATGTTGTTTGCTGATGGGAGGGTTCTTCCTCCGGCGGAAGATGTTGACGGCGGTGAATCGGTGACAGAGAGTCTTTGTAATAGGTTTCCGGTGTCACTTGCCGGAATCTGTAGCGGCGGTGCAGGGTAGTGAACTTTTGAACTTATTTTATTTTATTTTATTTTATAAAGAAAATGAAATTTTGGTGTTTTGTTTTTCTTTTTTTATTTTTATCTTTTGGGGATTGTTTGGTTGTTAGCTAATTGGCAGATTAAGATTCTTTTTGTCTGTGGTTTACGTGCAAAAAAGCATGCTTTGGCTTTTGGGAATTTTACCTTTTTTTTTAAAACTTTTTTCTTGTTTTGAGTAATCATTTGCATTGTGGTCCATATCCTATACATGTGAAAGATAAAAATCAAAATGATTAGTGAAATGAAGGTTAGAAACATTATTTTAGTTATTGTGTGATTGATTGATGGTCAAAAGCTACTTTGTTCCTTAATGTATATAAGTGGTGTCACATTAGTACCCCGTTGTGTGGAAGTTAATATCTAAATAGTTATGTCTTAGTTTAATTGATTTAGTCACAGAGTAACTAGTGAGATTAAATTGATCAATGTTTGAAGATTGATTTTCAATTTCAATAGTTTAGGGAGTTGGCAGACTAAGAAATTGCAAATGAAAATATGCAAAATAAAGCAAAATTTATATGCTTCATGGCGAAGAGAACCATACATCTAGTCTCCTCCCAAAAAACGGGAGAAATTTTTGCTAAAAATATTCATTCGTAAGATATAGCTCAACTGATAAATGCGAAAATTCTTAGAATTTGTGTGTTTTGAGCGAGAGTGGTACCTACAAAGACACTCTGACGCTCAAGTCAGTAGAGAATCGTAAAGTGTGCAGGCTTGGGGGTAACAGGTACCTTGTGTGGCTATGCAAGCCTATATTTATAGAGATTTGTGCTAGCTTTGAGCCGTTGGATCGTTCGGGTAAATCTGAGCCGTCAAGGCTGGATGGATTGGACTTTGGATGTGGATCCAAGGAATTGGGCTTGTCCAAGCTCAAACAGGCGCATGGACCTCATGACCCAATATGAAATGTTGGATCATGAATATGGATCCTTGACATTGGCTAGTTCGAATCCAACTTGCTTAATGGGCCTCATGGCACAATCCAAAACACCATACCATTGAAGTTTCGGTAGCTTCATTCATGTTAGAATCAGATACATTCCCTACCAAAGGAGTCTAAACAAATTCATTCACAAAACCAACCAGAGGATTACAATTCATATCATTTTGAGAAATAGGAACACTATTAACTCCAATGAAAAACGATCTATTCATAGGTTAATTTTTAATAGATAATACGTGCAATCTAAAAGGGTCTTTATTCATCTCACAATTCCAGAATCACCCTTATCCTCAACTAATGTCGCTTTCTGTTTATAATCACCCTTCTTTTGGACATACATTTGTAACCAATTTTCGACCATGTGGATGAACATTACCCTCACTAAATTCTAGGAAGGCACTAGCTTGATTTCCATTTCTTTTGCAATTTATTAAAGGGTGAACAACATTGTGATAATAGAATAAAATAAAGGCAGATTTTAGCAAGTCGTGAAAATCTATCAAAATAATTCAATAACCATGTAATAAACTAGATTAATCAAATATTTGAAAGTCAATAAGCATGTACTTTTTAGTGTTTCTAAAAATTAGAATTAAAAGAAAATTGATAACCTCGTAATAAGTTGAATTAACTAAGTATTTGCATGTTATTAAATATATAATTCATTAGGGTTGTAAAAAAACAAAATAACTATAAAAAAACTCATTAGCCACATAATAAACTAAATTAAGCGAAGTACTTATCAATGTTTTGGAAACCGAACCGAATATCGAATCGGTGAGACCTCCGAGTCATGGTTCAACCCCTTGAACCCAGACGAAACCGCAACCAAACCACTTAGATATCTGAACAAAAGACAACCTCATGTCATGGTTTCTTGATTGATTTGGTTTTTAAAACGCTTATATTTATACATTTTTAACTATGCGACATACGTGAAAATACATACAATGTTTTCGCTGGTTGTGTGTTTAAATAGCACTTCCCAGTGTCTTAAGCAACAAGAAGCCCTTAAAAGATACTGTAATTAAATTTTATAATACTATTATATCTACAACTCCAGGTACTTTTGATCACCATAGGAAGATTATACCATATTCCTACCACAAAAGAGGGAGACCAAAATTCTCTTAAAAAAACACATCTTAGAAGGGGGGAATATTGGAGACCAAAATCTAACAATTGAGATGGTGGGAAATTAAAATCAACAATTGCAATACTTAGAGAATCTAAAAGTGGAATTAAGCCTAAAAGAAATCATAGGAAAGAGATGCTTCAAAAAAATGCTGGCATTACACTACGACACAGTATTCTGGATAGATTCCACCAACCACACACAAAATGCTGTCCTCTTTGTTTCTTCTAAAACCTGAGATGAGACATGAGAACTTGATTTAAAGTACATTTTGGGGTTTATGAACCTGCAACAAATCATTTGAATCATGTCAACATCTTTCAATGTATTTTAGATCTTAATTAACCTCAGAAAAATCAACCAGAAATTAATCAGCCATCATTCTAAGTCATGGACAAAAGATGCATAGCCTATATGGCTATATCTTAAATCATTTCATCAACTTTTTTTATAAAAAAATTACCTTTCAGAAGCAAACACTCTGTTGCTAGCACTTCTTGTAAAAAAAATCAATATGGAAAATTGTAAACTAAAAAAAAACAGGGATATAAAAAGCAAAGGCAAAAGCTATTAAAATTGTAGAATTAGCAGTAGCATTGGTGTTGTCTGGTTGTAGAAAGGTTACAAGAATAATAAATTATGAGAGAGCAACAGAGTAGATTAGCAATAGTAAGCACCAAGAACCATGATGTCATTGTCAATTCGTATCCTTCATTGAAATATACAAGGAATATAAATACAAATTTACAGGCATAAAAACAAAATATTTCAGCTTTTTCATAGGTCCTAGAAACACCAAATAGGCAGCACATCAGGAGAAACTTGCATTCCTATCAAAAGACAAAAAAAAACTTGCATTGCTAAACATTCAGACATACCCATCATAAGTATTTCATTAGGTTTTACCATCTCTCCATACCTCCAGCAATCATTTCTTGATCCGGTTCCTGTACCTCGTGAGTTATCACTCTCACCTTTTATTTTCTACATAGAAAATTGCTGCTTCATCGAACAAAACCTTAGCAGAGTCGACTGATGTTATATGTGATGACTTTCAGACAATCAAAAAATGCTGAAAAATCTCCTGTGCAATCATCAGTTTTTGAAGTCTGTATAAACCATGAATCAGTAAATAAGATCCAATCAAAACAAATATCTTTTTGACATTGTGCTGAATTAAAGCAGTCACCTTGTCAAGATGCTTGCTTTTGCAAAAAAAAACATCTAACAATATATTGTAAGTGATAAGTGGTTGACCTGTATATCATCAATGAGCTCTCGTGCACGTGAGATTATCTTAGATTTGCATAAGCCTGAGCCATTAACAAGAGAACTATTCAGTTTATAGTATCAAGAATCATAATGTTCTGACACATCTCTGAAGAGATTCACAGCTTCATTCATCCCTTTGCAAAATTCATTCATCAAGATGTGATGACTGAAAATTTCAGAAGCTAATCCCTTTCAAACAATAGGTTAAAAACGCAATTGCCTAGGCAACATGTTGTAATTTGCAAAATGCATCTAATAAGATATTGTAAGTAACAACATCAACCAGTGCACCACCATCATGCATGACTTTGAAAAGCTCCCACGCATGAGAGATTCTTCCAGATTTGCACAAGCTATCAATAAGAGAATTACAAGTTACAGAATCAGGAACCAAATTTTTGCTATGCATTTCACTGAAGAGGTTCATGGCTCCATCAATCCTCCCACTCTTACATAACCCATTAATCAAGATGTTGTAAGTCGAAATACTGGGAGTCAAACCCCTTTCAAGCATTAGTTTAAATAAGGCAGTTGCCTCGTCAATATGTTGGATTTTGCAAAAAGCATCCATCATGATATTATAAGTTATAACATTTGGGGGCGGACCACCCTCATTGATTGCACTAAAATGTTCAAATGCCTCAGAGATTCTTCCAGATTTGCACAAACCATCAATAAGAGAACTATAAGTTACAACATTAGAAACCAAATTTTTGCAATGCATTTCGTCAAAGAGACTCAAAGCTTCGTCAATCCTTTTACTCTTGCAATACCCAATAATCAAGATGTTATAACTCCATACATCAGGCAGAATACCCCGTTCAATAACTGAATCGAATAATAATCTTGCCTGACCCACATTATTGTGTAAGCAATGCCCACTCATTAAAGTGTTGAAAGTAACAATGTCTGGTCGTTGACCTCTTTTGATCATCAAATTGCACATGCCTTGAGCTTCTATCATCATTCCTTTTTTACATAATGCATCAATTAGTATATTGAAGGTATAAACAGTCGGATTGATGCTTTTATTAGCCATTTCACACAGAAATTGTTTAACTTCCCCCCATTGACCTATACTACAAAAACCATAAATTAGAGAAGTGTAGGTATAAATATCAGGCTCTAATCTCTGGACAACAATTTCAGAATATAAATCTCGTGCATCAGTTACATGTCCGTCTTTACATAAACCGTCAATGATCATGTTGTAGATTACTATGTTAGGCTTGACCATTTGCCCTTCCATATTTTTCAGCAACTGAAAGGCATCTCTTGTTTGTCCTATTTTAGATAAGCCATTAATCAAGGTCCCATAACTAACTTCATCCAATGGAAATCCTTGTGCTGCCACATTGTAATGAAAGTCCATAGCTTTCCTAACCTCACCATTGATACATAGCCCTCTTATGAGTGTTGTCAGGATTATGTGATTGGGTTGATAACCACTCTTGATAACTATACCCAATATTGAAAAAGCAAAACCCATCTCAGCCATGTGGCAGTAACAGTTGATCCAGATACTCAAAGTGACTATAGAAGGGCTGATTCCTTTCAACCCCATTTCTTTCAAAAGTGAGATAGCAGTCGGGTAATGCTTCATCTTCACTACTGACCCTAAAATCATGTTAAATTCTACAACAGGTCGAAGCGGGTGCATATTAATCAATCGATTGAATAAGGCAACGGTATCATTGATGCCATCAAAAAAGAATAGAATTTTCGCATTTTGTGGGAGGCAGCGAGAAAAAAGCCTCAGAATTGATGGAGTATGAAAGACACTGATTTTGTTGAGGGCATACCTTAACCTTGTTATTGTAGGAGTACACAACATCACAACCTTCTTCGCTAAGTTGAAGAAGATCTTCTTTCTTGGATAATTCCATTCAACACTTCCTAAAATGTTCTCTCACGCTCAATTTTTCCTTTGTTTTTTGATCTGCGTATAAAACCAGCAAAGTGCAACAGCAATCAATAAGAGGAAACAAACATGCCAGGTGGATGACAAAAATATAATGGAAAATCACAAAAGAAAGCATGCAATGTAAATGGGGTAGCTTAGCAATGAAATGATAGATATAAATAAATTGGCTTGAGCTATGTCAACAATTAATTAACGAAACAGTATACAAAAACCAGTTAAAGGGGTCATCTATGGTTATGAGTTATGGGTATGGATAAAAATTAAAAATTGAACTAGTGACCAAACCAACAGCGGATGAATCCATGAAATATGTCATCCAAGGTTATGTCAACTTTGTTTTCTCTCGTAGAAATCAAACAATAACGACAGAATCAGAGCCAGAGGTCGAAGAACGCAGGAAAAGAAACACAACTCCCCAATTTCATTGTTGTTGGTTTTGTTAAAAAATCACAAAACTCAACGAAGAATGGATGGAATCGAGTGAATTGAGTTTGACGCAAAAAAAAAAAAGGGAGTTAGGGTGCATTTGAATTAGGGGATTTAAGAAGTTACAGGATTACATAAACTTTGGGGTTTGTTCTTTCTATCCCTTTATTTTAACCAATGTTTTTAAAACCGGACCTGAGATCAATATGACTTACGACAAGACCTCTAAGTCATGGTTTGTTTAGTTAACGTTGAACCACAATTGAACTAGATAATTAATTAGTAAAATAGATAAATAAATGAAATGCTAAACTTCATAAAAGTGTATATATCCAAACATAAAACTAGTCTTCTCTCTTGATCATAAATTCAAACATCAAACAAGTTTTCACAAAATTAAAAAACCATAAGAAATACAATAAAGGAAGCCAATGCTGGTAACATTAAACAAACAGAGGGAAGGGAATAGAATAATAGATTGGCACCAATCCTATTAACATTGAACAACGAAAGCAAATGAGCAAAAAACAAGGAAATGAATCGAACCTAGCCAATAGCGGTGAGAAAATAAAACAGCAGAAAAAGTGAACCTTAAAATCAAACCTAATAATAATCTAAAAATTCGAACAAAGAACAAGAAAAGGAACATACCAGTGTTCTATTGACAGAGAAAATCGACAGAGGCTGGGATTAACAGAGAAATCGAGCAAATTGAGCACGCTGATGCTGCAGCTCACGGCGGAATACACGGTGGCCAGAGAAAGTGAGTAATTTAGGGTTTTTAGATGAGCTTGTCAGTGATTTTCTTCAGTTTCAGAATAAAATCATGCAGAGAAAATCGGAGAAGAGGGAAGAGAAAGTTAAAATGTTGAAAAAATAAGGGAAATTGCATTGTCTCCTTTAAGTTATGACTAAATGACATGATCACCCCTCTATTTTTAAAATAAAGCTTAAATATGCTTTTGGTCCGAGCAATTACACCGATTTTTCAATTTAGTTCCTTAAATAGGTCCCTGTAAAAATTTTTTGTTTGAAATAGGTCCTTCTGTTAAGTCTCTGTTAGCCACTTGCTGATGTGGCTAACAGAGTAACACGTGGGCTGTGACACGTAATTAAAAATCTACTATCTACTATAGATTTATACCAATTAACCTCCAATGAAATTATCTATTGTCTTATTTGAGAAACATGACAAGTGTCAAAAATAAGGGTAACATAGTAACTTACATTTAATCAATTATTCATTTTTGTTCCTTTTTATCTTTCTTCTTACAATCTCTTTCCTCTTTTTCACTTTTCTCTTACACTCTCTTTCTTCTTACTCTCTCTTTACTCCTTTTCACTTTTTTCTTACACTCTCTTTCTTCCTTTTTTTTACTTTACTTTTATTTTCCCCATAAACGATTATTCTCTTTATCCTATCATTTCTCATTTTAGTTTTTTTAACTAAATTTCTAAACTTATACAAATTAGCTATAAAAATGTAAATTAGTCACACTAAATAAAACTATCACCTTTTTAGAAAAAATTGTCCCGTTAAAATTTTAATTTTCTCTCCGAAATCTGTTTTCACTCTTCTGTTTACACTCTTATTGATAATCTATTAACACCTCTTATTGATAATCTACTATCTATTATAACCTATTAATCAACTAAAATAATCAATTGAAACTACAAGATAACTGCAATGATATATAAAAAACACACGAGATAATTATACTGATATATAAAAAAAAACAACATTAATATTTGTCAATGTTAATTAATTTTTTTTGAAGACTACTACTACAAACCTACTATCTAAAAAACAAGAAGACTTAATGACTATTTAAACTACTAATTAATATTTAAAACAAATATTTCTTATTGAAAATCTACTATCTAACTTTTACTATCTACTATAGTCTACTAATCAACTAAAATAATCAATTGAAACTATGAGATAACTACACTGATATATAAAAAAAACACGGGATAACTGGCGTGATACATAAATAAAACACAGGATTAACATTTGTCATTGATAAGTATAATTTTTGAAGACTACTATAAACCTACTATCTAAAAAAACAAGAAGATTTAATGACTATTTAAACTGATTACTATTTAAAACAAGGGATACATATTTCTTATTGATAATCTACTATCTACTATAGTCTACTAATCAACTAAAATAATCAATTGAAACTACTGGATAACTACACTGATATATAAAAACCACGGGATAACTGCAGTGATACATAAATAAAACACATGATTAATATTTGTCATTGATAATTATAATTTTTGAATTCTACTATAAACCTACTATCTAAAAAAACAAGAAGGTTTAATGACTATTTAATCTGATTAATATTTAAAACCTATACATATTTCTTATTGATAATCTACTATCTATCTTTTACTATCTACTATAATCTACTAATCAACTCAAATAATCAACTGAAACTATAAGATAACTGCACTGCTATATAAAAAAATACGGGATAATTGTCGTGATACATAGAAAAATACGGGATTAATATTTTCTATTGATAATTATAATTTTTGAAGACTACTATAAACCTGCTATCTAAAAAACAAGATGGTTTAATGACTACTTAAACTGATTAAATTTAGGCAAAATTACAGCAGAGGACCTTTAACTTATTTATTTGTAACAAGTAGGACCTTTAAGTTTTTTTTGTAACAAATAGGACCTTTAAGTTACCTAACGTTGACACCGTTAACCTTTTAGTAAACTTCCGTTCCAAAAAAGCTTAGGTGGTGTTAACGTTGCTTAGCTGTCAGTTACTTTGCTGACTTGGATATTAATTTGATTTAGCAATTATAAAAAACAAATAATTGCAATTAACAAATATGAAATAAAAAGAAAGAATAAAAATAAAAGGAAATGGAATTAACAAATATCAAATAGAAACAGAGAAGAAGTTGAACTATTTGTTTTCTGAAATAGAAACAGAGAAGAAGATACAATAGTTCCTTGGTGAAAACGAAGAAGAAGAAGAAGCGTTAACGAAGAAGAAGTGAAAATGAAGAAGAAGAAAACGAAAACGAAGGTTGGGCTTCTGGGTTCGCAAACGAAGAAGAAGAAGAAGATTGAAAACGAAAACGAAGGAAACGAAGATTGAAGTTTATGGGTTTCTGGGTTTCTGTGTTCGAAAACGAAGAAGAAGAAGAAGAAGAAGATTCTAGGTTTCTGGGTTGGCAAGTTTTTAAAGTGTAACAAACAGGACCTACAAGTTTTTAAAGTGTAACAAACAAGACCTTTAAGTTTATTTCAGTGAACAATTAAAACCTTACTGCATAATACCACATTACTGCTGTGTAGAATGAAATTCAACAGAAACCTCAAATCATTAAAATGATGAGTTAACATTAACATAATAGAAGTTAAGGATTACAATATGACAAAAGTATTGATTCTTACAAGTTACAACAAAACACATACTAAAAGTCCAAACATTAACCATAATCACCATTTGTTCACCAAAATACACATCAAAGTTACACAAATCAGAACCAAAAACATTACAACAAATGGGGTTGCACTCGAATTGAAGGATTGAGAGTTCTGCCTTCGTGAATTTGATCCATTTGTACGGTATGAAGGCATTGATGGAAGAATTGGGGTTCTGGTTCATTTAGGGTTTCAGATTGGGAATTGGGGGTTTAAATGGAGAAGAAGACATTTTTGGGTATTTATTTAAATGTTAAATAAAATTAATATCCAAGTCAGCAACGTAACTGACACCTAAGCAACGTTAACGCCATCTCAACATTTTTGGAACGGAAGTTCAGAAAAAGGTTAACGGTGTCAACGTTAGGTAACTTAAAGGTCTTGTTTGTTACAAAAAAAACTTAAAGGTTCTACTTGTTATAAATAAATAAGTTAAAGGTCCTCTGCTGTAATTTTGCCTTAAATTTAAAACACGGGATAAATATTTCTTATTGATAGTCTACTATCTATCTTTTACTATCTACTATAATCTACTAATCAACTCAAATAATCAATTGAAACTATGAGATGACTGCACTGATAGATAAAAAAACACAGGATAACTACACTGATATATCAAAAAATACGGGGATAACTACTGTGATATATATATAAAAACACGAGATATATACCTACACTGATATATAAAAAACACTACATTGATATAAAACTCACAGGATAAATGCTCAGATTTTTTTAAATGATACTTTTACATTTTTAGATTTTAATATTTATCTATTTTTTATTTGAACCTCCTTTTTTATTTACTTTAAATTTGTCTTTATTTTCACAGGATAATGTTCAGACTATTTAAATACCGTGTAATTCATTCATAAAAAGAACACGACAGCACTCGTGCGTATGCACGGGTATCCTACTAGTTAAAATTAGAATGTGATACGTATATTCCACGTAGGATTATTAGAGGGGGAAATTAGAGGGGTTGATTTCAACCTTTGTCATTTTAACCTTTCAACATTTTTTCAACCCCTCAGTCTCACACCCAACACTCTGAAGAAAAACCATGGAAGAGGAAACCTAGCGTTTGCAGAAAAGGAAGAAGACGAACGAAGGAACGACGACGACGGCGGACGATAGTGAACGACGCTGAAGGACGACGGTTTGCTACAGCGAAGAAACGAAAACGACGGTGAACGAACGAAGGTAAACCTAAACCCTCTCTTTTCTTGGTTGTCGTTGATTAAGGTTTCTCATTCTTGAGAAATCCTCTCTTTCTTGGTTGTTGCTTCAGAAATCCTCTTTCTTTCGTTCTCCTTCATTAGTGTTTCTGTTTCTTCAGAAATCCTGTGTTTATTTGTTGTTGTTGCTAGTCTGGTTAGTGTTTGTGTGTAAAATATTTGTTGTTGTTGCTGTTCTTGTTGTTATATGCTTATTGTTATCATGCTTTATTTTTGGGAATTGGGGACCATTTTGTTATTCATTGTGTATAAGGTGACCACTTCTGTTGGTCAGTGGGTAATGGGGTCACTTAACATGTGTTATTGTGTCTTTTGTGTCAATGGTCAAAGAAGAGAACAACTTGTCACATGGGGGACCAAACAGAAATAAATAATGTTTTTTTGGGGTGTAATTTCGAATTAAATATTTCAATTTTGGGACCACAGAAGGTTTACCTTATTTTCCTCATTTTACAAGGATGAGTTTCAAACTTTTGATACATCATGGGGGTCATTTTGAAACTGGGGAAATTTATGGGTATACTGGAGGGTTTATAGCACCATACACAGTCAATGATGTTGATAGATGGAGTTTTTTTGAGGTTGTAGAGTTAGTCAAGGAATTAGGGTATAAACAGCAATTTCTCTTGTGGTGGAAATCTGATGGGGATGAATTTGTGGGAGGTTTTAAGGCATTTAGGGCAGATAATGATGCCATGAAATCTGCTGAATTTGCATTAAAGTATAACACTGAAATACACTTATATGTAGAGAGTTTGGATAATCAGGTGGTTGAGGGTGAACATGAAGAAAGTGAGGAAGAATTGAGTTCTGATTCTGAAGATGATGCTAAAGGGGTACACTTTAATGATAGTGAGGAAGAGAGAGCATTGGGACTAGATGATGAACTAGGTGATGATGAAGATGAAGTTAGGGCAGGGCCTTCCCATGCAGGTGGTGGTAGTCATACTAAAGGGAAAATGATTGTTGAGGAAAGTGATGATGAGTTGGATGCTGACTTTGACCCATCAAAGGAAGTTATAGAAGATGAATACCAAAGTGAAGAGCTGTTTAGTAGTGATAGTGAGGATGAGGGTCAAGGTTTGAAAAGAAGAAGAAATATTGTTTTTAAGAAGGGTGAGTTGGACAAAAATTATAAATTCCAACTTGGAATGGAATTTAGGTCAATAGATGAGTTTAAGGAGGCTATTTTGGAACATTCAATATTGAATGGGAAACAAACAAAATATCTGAAAAATGACAAAGAAAGGTGTAGGATAGTGTGTATTCATGAGGGTAAATGTGACTAGATAGGGAGATAGGATAATGCCCAAACCTAAGAAGAGACGTACTAGATAGGGAGATAGAATTTAGTGGAAATTGGTTTCCCACATTTTCAGATGATAATCAATTTGAAGCTTAAGATATAAGTTTTACAAAAAGGTTTGTGGTTGATTTAACAAGAATGACATGTTCTTGTAACTTCTGGGAGTTGGTAGGAATTCCTTGTAGACATGCAATTTGTGGCATGTCATATAGGGGATTCAATCCTGAGGATTATGTCAATGATTGTTACAGCAAGGTTAGGTACATGGACTGCTACAACAATGGGATTAGCCCTATAAATGGTCAAGATATGTGGCCAAATGTTGAAGTTGAATAGATCCTGCCCCCTCAATATAAGAGGGGTCCAGGAAGGCCTAAAAAACTGAGAAGAAGAGAACCTGATGAGGATCCAAACCCAACCAAGTACAAACGGCAGAACACAAGATATAGGTGCACTAAGTGTGACAAACCTGGGCACAATGCTAGGGGTTGCAAAAGTGAAACTATTAGCCCTGCTGCTGAAGCAAGAAAGGTACAATAACCAATTTGTAGTGACTTATATTTATCTTTAACACATTTTTTATTCTCTGGAATTCTTATGTTTGGTTTTCTTTATAGAGGAAACAAAAGAAACCAACAACCACAGCTGCAAATGATGGTGAAGAAATGGCTTCAAATGTTGGTGAACAAATGGCTTCAAATGTTGGTATTGCTGCAACTGTTGTTGCAATTGTAGACCCTGATGGACTCACTACAAGGGTATGTTTCTGGTTTGCTGTTACTGTTACTTAAGTTGGTTATATTTATGAATTTAAGTTGGTTATATTTGTGAATTGGTGATTTAGGTGACAAGAAAGGCTCCACAAGTTCGTAGGCCACCAAAGCTGAGGGTGAAAAAGGTTGGTAGACAAGTTGCTGGACGAGTTGCTGGTGATGATGGTGAACTGGATCAAGAAGTGCCTGAAAATTAGAAGACTTAGTAGTTTGTATAGGACTGAAAATTAGAAGACTTAGTATTTTGTATTTTGGTTATGGCAACTTGTTAAGCCATTTTAGTATTTGTTAAGCCATTTTAGTATTTTGCACTGTGGTAATGGCAACTTGTTAAGCCAATTAAGTATTTTGCACTTTGGTTATGACAATGATGAAATGACTTAGTATCTTGATCAATGAATTACTATTTTCAAAGTTGTCAATCCTGAATTATTGAAAGTTGTGTTCAAAGTTTGGTAATGTAGCAGGTCCCAATAACAGATCTGTTTGCACTTGCAAACCAGTATCTGTATAAACAACTATGTATTTAAAAAGATCCCTTCAAATTACAACAATTTTTAAAAAGGTCCCTGTAAATATATAACTTGTTTTAAATAGGTCTTTGCAATTACAAAATTGTATTAAATAGGTACCTGCAAATATATGACTTATTTTAAATAGGTCCCTGCAAATTGTAGTTTTTTAACTGAGGTCATTGTTTTACACCAGAACAGATTACACAGCTCAGATTACACCAGAACATTCAGCTGACAGCAATGTGCATAAATTGAAACATTCAAACTACATCTCATTCAACATCTATCCAAATTACATTACAACTACCAGATTTTGTTCAAACCATATTACATTACATTAATAATCAACAAAGCCAATGTAAGAGACAACCCAATGACAAGCCCCTGAACCCTAGCCCTTTCTTTCCCTAATTTCAGTTGTAGCTTCTCAATCTTGTTATTCCCTACTTCCATCAGCTTGTCAGCGTATAAGCAGCCGCTGCAACGAGGAATTTGTTCAGCCACTGGATCTGAGATCTGGGGTAAATGACTTATATTTCTTGGGACAAAATCACTTTCTTTCAACTCATCATCCCACCTATACAACCCACAACTTTGTTGAGGAATCTGGAAAACTCAAAAGAACAAACACAAAAACACTGTTATGTAACAGACCAGAAAAAATCAGAGAACGTAAACAGTAGGTTAAGAAAAGGGAGACGAAAAGATAACGAGAGAACTTACATGATAGTTTGCGCATTTCCAGTATCTTCGATTTGGGTTTCTTGCTGTGTTCGACGTGTACAACCTCATAGTCCTCCCACAACCACATATGGGTAACCTTGTGATGGTCTGTGGATTCCAATTTGCATTTGATTGAGAAGATCGGGAGGAAGCCCTGGAAGCTGCTGGTTTTAACAATGGTTGAAGTTCAGATCTGGTTTTAAAGGTCAATTTGGGGAAGATGACAACATAAACCCTAAGTTTTAACCATATCAGCTAATAAAAATTTAATTGGAAAATATAATCTGACGTGTAATTGCCAACGTGTTACCTAGTTAGCGTTTTTGTAACGTTTTTCCAACGGAAGGACCTATTTAAAACTATGTTATTTTACAGGGACCTATTTAATAAAAAAAATTTGCAGGGACTAAATTGAAAAACCGGTGTAATTGCAGGGACCAAAAGCATATTTAAGCCTTAAAATAAACATTCTCATCTCTTAGTTGTTGAGAAAGTTTCACTTACATCCCAAAATTTTGTTTAAAAGATACAAACACCCCTTTTTATTCTCTCTTTTTTTTGACAAAACCTTTTTATTCTCTCTATTCTTACATAATAGAGAGGAGGTGTGTGTAACCTAGGGGAAGTCGATGTCTTCTATATAAAATAGAGGGGGCGTAAGTAGTATTTTGTTAAAACTAATGGGAATTGAGTGTAATTTCCCAAAAAAAATTGAGTAAGATGAAGAGTGTCTGGACCAGTCGAACCATCCCTACTCCCTAGTTCTACGGTTACATCAATTACGGTCGGGTTAATCGGTTTTGGGGGTTTTTAAGTGCTAACCCAAGTGTAAATGTGATTAACTGTAGGGTCGAACCCGTGTTGGTTTGAGAAGGTTCACTTGAACTCCCCTGAAAAAAACAAAATTTTTTGAACCCCTTAGCATTTTAAATTTGCATTAATACACCTAAGTTTGCACTCAAGACACAACTATTAACACACACTCTCCAAATCACTTCTTTCTCTCTCGGGACAATTATGAGTTGTATAGTTTTTATTTAAATATACTAAAGTTGGTTTTAGTTATATTTTAAATGATGGGTGCTTTTAAAAACTTTGAGCCCTGATCCGGAGTCTAAATGTACCATTGATTATCAGGTCAAACTTCAACTGTTCCATTTGGTCTAGTTTCAACAACATCGATTTGAAGTTTTAAACATACTTAAAGCTCATTTTAGTTTCAAACAAAAATAAAGCTCATTTTAGTTTCACAAAATTTTAAAACAAGAATGTTATTCAACCAAAGATTCGCAGCCAAAAACCACTATACAATACCAATTAATCAACCTACTTTTTCAGTTTTCTAGACCATTGATTAAAAATTGTGAAAAAATAGGTTGATTAATGACTTAAAAACCTTTGTTAATTGATATTGTAGTATGGTTTTTGGCTGATTTTATTTGTCAATCTTTGGCTGAATAACATTGCTCATTTTAAGATTGGACGCATTATCCATCACCAAAATTGTCAGGTGCTTAGGGTGGATTTTTAAATATTGTCAATGTGTAAAACTATGGATGAATGCGGTAATTTTTAACAAAAAAGATCAATGAGAAAATACTCTAGGAGAGAAACCACAACATATTTCTCATCAATAAATGGGCTAGAGGCTGCCTTTGTTACAGCAGCTCCTAGGTAAACAAACCCTTGATTGTGTTTTAACAACCTTCTGAATGTCTTCTCTACTTCAAGATCCAACTAGTACTCTGGTGTATTATGCATGTGCATGTGCATGTGCTAGATCACAATCCCAAACAACAATGCAACAAACTTGTTGTTTGAGAACAAGTTGTGCAATTGTATACAACTAGAAGTAGTAAAGTCTAAATAATAATAATAATCATCATTTTCCCAATGAATGGTTAAATTTTTTCACAAGTTTTAAGCTATTAAGTAAGTTGGTGAGTAAGTAGTAACTAATTTTTGTATCATTTTTTGTGAATTGGAAATTGGCAATAAAAGAAAAACAAAAATAATGGGATGGTTAAGTGTTGTGAATGAGTGTGCATGAACGCAAACATTGGTATACGTGCCTTTCAGACACTTTATACAAGATTAGAGTAAAATTCTCTTATGTCTAAGCCTTGATTAGATTCATCATTAACTAATAAGCTCTAATAGTTATTTGCGATTCTGCTTGGATGATGTTAGTTGAGAAGCTTCCTAAAAGTAGGAGTTTATATAGTAATTTTAGAAAATTAAAACAATTTTGTTATCTGAACATCGATATTTTCACAAAAAAAAAAACATCAAGATACAAAGGGATTTTTTCTTTCTATAAACATCATGGAAGGGGCGTCATTTCAATTGGAGGTAGAGTCACTCTTATTAATTCGGTGTTAAATAGTATACCTTTGTATTTCTTTTCTTTCTATAAAGCACCGAAGTCGGTTATTAAAGCAATGATCAAAATACAAAGGGATTTTTTGTGGCAAATCAATGATGGAGATAGGGGTATGTATTGGGTTGCTTGGGACAAAATTTGCAAACCGAAGAATGACGGAGGCCTCGGTATCAAAAATTTAGAGTTATTTAATGTGGCTCTTTTAAGTAAGTGGAAGTGGCGGGCACTTGTTGATGATTTCGCTCCTTGGAAAGGCTTATTATTTCATAGATATGGAAGCTTCAAGGATGCCTTTATACAACGGTCGGAGGGTGCATTAAGAAGAGGTGTTGTTGGGTCTATTTGGTGGCGCGATTTGATGATGCTTGATCTCGCGTTTTCTCCTCTATCTTCTTTCGGCCAGCAGGTTTCTCGTAGGATGGGGAATGACGCTTCGGTGGATTTTTGGAATGATGTTTGGCGGGGAACTTCTTCTTTTTCTCGGCTTTTGCCTTCTCTATGGACGGGCCGTGAATCAAACCGTGTGGTGGTGCGGGACTTTGGAGGGTGGAGGGATGGAGTTTGGCGGTGGAATGAATCTTGGCTAGTATCTCAATCGCATGTTAATCACTTGGAGGCGACATATCTTCAACAAATCTTGGCCCCAGTGACTCTTGCTCAAGGGATTGAGGATACTTGGATATGGAAGCTTGAGACTTCAAAAAAAATTTTCGTCCGTTCTTGTTACTAAGAGATGCTTCGGGAGGTAATGGGGAGCGATCAAAATGAATTACATAAGATGTTGGAGAAGTTATGGAGATGTGTCGCTCCCTCCAAGGTTATTGTTTTTGGATGGCGTTTACTTAGGGATGCTTTTCCAACTCGCGGAAATTTGCGACACCGACTTGTTATCGCATCGGACGATGACGCTCTCTGTCCATTGTGTTGGAATGAAGTTGAATCGCAGCTTCACCTGTTTTTGAGCTGCACCTTTGCATCGGATATTTGGTCGCGGGTGTGCGTTTGGTGTAGGATCGACCATGTGGGATCCAACAGCTTGCTCGAACATTGTCTTTGGTGGGGGAAGCTGTCCAAAGGTAAAAAAGGCCAAGAAAACAAAGCACTTAATTTGGTTGACTACCTGTTGGAGTATTTGGTTGGCTAGGAATGCTCTTATTTTCAAGAATGAGGATCCCAACCTATCATGTCACGCATCAAGCTGTTAACTTAGAGTTGGTTGATCTATAGATTTCATTGTAATTTAAATTTTGATATTTCTGCTTGGTGGCTTGATCCACTTCATTGCCTAAACAATATGTAACTTTTGTTGTTTGGGTTTGAGCACCCCTAATGCTTTTTTCAATGAAGTATTGTTTATCTAAAAAATCAAGATTCTCAAAAAGAAATTGAAAATCAAATTATACGAAAAAAATAGACATCAATCTAATTTAGTGAAGGTCCACCGAATCTAAAGGTGCTCTCGCACGCATCAGATTTTTCCCCATAAACCCTTTGTCTTTCTCCACCCTCGTTGTTTTTTCTCACATCAATTCCCCCAAATGCCATCGTCGGCTTCAGCCGCCAGAACGCTAGCGGAGCTCCGACATTCCGCCACCGTAGCTCGTGGCTGCTCAAGCTCCGGCTATTTCATCGCAGTCAGGCCATTCAGCTCCGCCGCCACTTCCTCTGCGTCAAGTTCCGACCCAACATTTTCCTCTTCCTCTGATTCCAATGGTATGATCTCATTTTCATGTTTTTTGCAATGCTGTTAGCCCTCTACATAAAAATTCAATTTTTTTATGCTTAATATATAAATTTTTTTAATTTGTGTTTGTGAAAGGAAAAGCATCTAAGTGGTTGCTGTTTGTACCTGGGGCAATTGCATTTGGTCTTGGGACTTGGCAGATTATTAGAAGAGAAGATAAGGTGTGTGTCCTTTTTGCATTTAATTCATTATAATTAGGAAAACATGAAGTTATGGTTTCACATAATTTTTATTCAAACAGTTGAATGCATGTAATTTTGTTAATTGATATTTATGCAAGTTGTGTAGTGAAAATTGGACCTGGATTTAGTGCACTCAGTAAATAAGAGCTGTTTGATGAAGATCTGATTTCTTGTATTTTGAGTTTGTGTTTTGAATCCGATTTATTGAAGTTAGAATTGAAATGTTCGATCTTCATTCAATGACTCTAATTCACTTCTTGCAGTAGTGACACTATTTTTTAATTCAGCAATTCCAGTCTAGGGAAAATTATGTGAAGTGGCATCGCTGTAATAGTTACAATTTACATATTATTTTGAAATGAAGTTTTAGCAAATGCATTAGGGAAAAATTGTGCTTTGTGCTTGTGGTGAGGATCATGTAAAGTATTCAGTCTACAAGGTTGATGGATTATGGTCTTAACTCGTAAAATGTAATGTGCTATTCTGTGGATTGTGGTAATTCATCCTTTTACATATGTGCCAATTCATGAAATTTCTACACACTACTGCAGTTGAATGTGTTTTATTTAATTTTGACTGTCAAAACTGTGAGACTTCAAATTGGTTTCTCTTGATATTAGTAATCTAGATAACTTCCATAAGCTTGATGCATTACGTCAATATAGGATTTCAGCATTTCGCTTTTCATCTTTTGAATTTACTATGATTAAATCTCTCTGTGTCACAATCCATCAAGGGGATTTCTAATCATAGGCTGAAGCTGTGGATTATTTCCTTCTCCATTTCCATCTCTATGATATATGGATAGCTTAAAAGCAATGATATTACAGGAATTTTATTTCAATTAAGCGCTGATAATTTACTAATTGGTAACATATATGGGATTGTGGAAAGTTTAGCAGATGTTGATATCATTCATGCTCAACCTAATTTGATGGAAAATGTCTTGAGGATTGAGTTTATGTTATATGGACTTTTTAGATTCCATGCTTAGGCCTTAGCTATAAAGATTAGCTCATTGAGAATTCTTTCCATCTTACAATGTTACAGATTAAAATGTTGGAGTATAGAGAGAAGAGGTTGCAAATGGAACCGTTGAAACTCAGCAGTGCGTACCCATCAAGTGAGGAGTTAGCTTCCTTGGAATTTAGAAAGGTGGTCTCCAAAGGAGTTTTTGATGATAAAAAATCAATCTATGTGGGACCACGTTCAAGAAGCATTTCAGGAGTTACAGAAAATGGTTACTATGTTATAACACCTCTCATGCCAATTCATAATCATCCCGACAGGTAAAGCATAATTATTAAGAGCTTTATCATTACTCTCAGTTTGTAGTACCACTTTGGTGAATTGGATGCTACACTTTGTGTTGAAGACGTGTCCGGTGTTCGACACGTATCATCTCAGACACCGACACCAACACTTCAATTACTTGTATTTTTCAAATTAAAACTGGTGTGTCTGTGTCTGTGTCGTGTCTAGTGTCCGTGTTTATGTCAGTGTTTCATAGATGCTATGTTTGTGTGTTATGTTCTATTGTAATTCTTCAATTTTGTATCTTGTATTGCTTCTTGCAGTATTGGTCTTCCAATTCTAGTTAACAGAGGATGGGTTCCCCGTAGTTGGAGGGACAAATTTTTAGAGGCTTCGCAAGATGAACAGTTTGTAAATCCACTTCCTTCCCCTTCACAAGCTGATGAACCTAGATCTTGGTGGAGATTTTGGTCTAAAACACCTGTTAGCAGCAGTGAGGTGGTCTTTTCCTCTAGTCATTTCCTCATAACAACACTCTTGTTTAATGCAGAGAGAGAATTGTAGATTCAGGGCCTGTTTGAATCAGCTTATTTGGGCTTATCTATTGACATAAGCACTTGTTAAACTGTTTGGGAGAGCTTATGGAAATAGCTTATTACATGTTCATAAGCTGTTTTCAGCTAATTTTCATAAGCTCTCTAAGATAGCTTATGAAAACAGCTTATAGCTTATAGAAAAATAGTTTAACATTATTTTATCTTTTATTGTACTAACAGCTTATGCATAAGCTCTTATATGATAAGCGCTTATGTTGTAAGGGCTTAATTAAGTTGTTTAGGGCCTCAAACTTATTTTGTGCAACTTACAGGATCATGCCCCATCTGTAACACCTGAAGAAGTGGTTGGGGTAGTTCGTGGAAGTGAGAAGCCAAGTATATTTGTTCCTGCAAATGATCCCGAGTCTTCGCAGTGGTTCTATGTTGATGTTCCTAACATTGCCCGAGCTTGTGGCCTTCCCGAAAATACGATCTATATTGAAGATATTGATGATAATGTCAATCCAAGTAATCCTTACCCTCTTCCAAAGGATGTCAATTCCTTGATTAGAAGTTCAGTTATGCCTCAGGACCATCTAAACTACATATTGACATGGTTTGCAACTTTTCTCTCCTTGCATGTTAATTATTTATGCAATTTTTTGCCTAATTAAAATTACTTTTTATGTTATTGTTGGTATATATCCTTGTTTTACTTTGGCTTTTGAAGCTCTAGGTTGAAAGAATAACTTTCACTATGCTGTTACTGGCTTTTGGGCTCGTTTAGATTGGATTATTTCAGTTTATCTACTTGCATAAGCACTTGTGAGACTGTTTGAGAGAGTTTATGAAGACAGCTTATGACATGTTCATAAGTTGTTTTCAGTTAACTTCATTAAACTCCCCCCCCCCCACCCCACTTATGAAAACAGCTTATAACTTATAGCTAAATAGTTTAACATTATTTTAAAAACATCGATCTTATGCACAAGTTGTTATATGATATACACTTCTGTCATAAGCGCTTAATTAAGCTGTTTATCAAACGGGGCCTTTTTGTATATTTGACAAGGCAAAATCATAGGTTGTACAAGTAATTACCACTTAGTTACCATTTGCATCAAAAAGTTTTAACAAGGCTCCTACCTTTCTTTGTTGGGACAGGTACTCTCTTTCTGCAGCTGTTACATTTATGGCTTTTAAGAGGCTAAGACAGAAAAATAAGAGGAGATAGCAATGTCATTACTCCTGTGGTTGAAATTTACAGACACATAATAACACTTCCAAATCTTCAAGTCTCAATTGTCAGGAATCATTTTCAAGCAATTTTTGCTATTCAAGTGAAGTCTTCTCAGAAAGTTACCCACCTCAAAAACACTTTTTGGAATGTAAGTGAGGTGATGTTTATTCCACAAAATAAATGAGAATTTTGATGTAAAGGGATGAAGATGTGGATGTTTATTATCTTTTGGTCAAGTTTTCATTAGAAAAGGAACCACTATTTTGTAAAAGGGTGTTGGATTAGATTGAGAGGTTGATTGAAACAAAAAGACTTATAGTCAATTAACATAAAATATTATTGACTAAACTTTTATCCTGATAGGGGAATAAGGTTTTAAAAAAATACTTTTTTTTTTCTTCATTCTTTTTTTCCTACTTTTTTTTTGACGGACTTTTTTTTCCTACTTTTGTTTCTTTTAAGAACTTTTCAACAATGTGTAACTTTGTACACCATAAGATCATTAGTTTCTCACATTTTTCTTTATTAATTACCTAATTTATTTTGTAGGTAGAGAGAGATTACATTGATGTGAATAAATAAATAAGAAATTGTGTAATTTACAAAATTTATATTAATGATTTTTTTGTTACCATATAGTTGGTGTGCATTATCCATCGGTTTTATCAATGACTAATCTATACTGGAGAACTTCGCTGACCACGTGTACCCAACTCAAGTCTGTGTGGTTTTCCACCCCAATAGAGTTTTTGCCACATTCAATAGTCGAACTCAAAACCTTAGGGTGGGATCTGAACATAGTTATTGCTTGAATCAACTCATGTTTATATAACAATGATCCTTATAAGGTTTTACTTGTTAAAAAATTGAGAAATTAATTAATAATCACCTGCCAACTCTTAAATAGAGAAGTTAAAACATGATTATATATGTAGGTAATTCCAATTTGTCTATATCTTGTTGGTGGTCTAATCCCCTCTGTTGCTTAAACAATGTGTAATCTAATCGTTGTTTGGGTTTGAATACCCCTAGTGGTCTTTAATGAAGTATTGTTTATCTAAAAAAAAGTAAAGACTTTCCAATAACAAAAGAATCAATAAAAATTGGATTCGATCCATCATTGAATGGCACTGGATCTATGCCACTGCAATATTAAAAATATGCATGTTGCACTATTGATAATAATAATTCTAGAATCATGTTCTTCACTCCTTTTTTTCAGTCATGAAATTAAAATTCACATAACCAAGCCTCATAAAGGAAATTTCAGCAGTAAACAAACTTCATACATAACACACGTTGTTTTTGACTAGTTTCCCTAGCCTAGTATGCAGAAAATACCAGAACAATCAACATTGCAATAAAGCCAGGTACACCAAATAAAGTGATTCCATATGGAGAAGTCATTCTTGTGGAGCTTGATGAATTTTGCTTTTCTTTATCAACAACTGGAGTACCAGCTGCACCACCACTTGCACCACCACCTATTAGAAGCAGTTAATACAGTAGCAGTTATTTTTTTGTCAATGTCTTATTTTTTTAATTGAAAATGCAAAAATAGCTGAATGAGAATGACATTTGAATCCCAGTTGTTTGTGATTTTATTCTGAACAAAATTATTATTTTTTAATGTAAACACTTTTCATTTTAGAATTCTTTACATGTTTGGATAATTTATTTAAGAATCAAAATTGTACGACATATTTTTGTTTGATTTTCCTTTTTAAAAACAGTTTTTTAGTTTTCAAAGAACAAATTTGTACTTAGTTAATTTTTATAAAACAGAAAATAGTTTTCATAAACCAAATCAAGCAAACTGTTAGTTTTCTGATTTGAATTTTTTTTTAAATCCCTAATAATTAAATTTCACCCTTTTTAAAAGTTTTAAAGAGATGGGGATCTAATTCTAACAAACAGGTCATTACATATATACAATACAACATATTTTTGCAAGATAAAAAGACAATAAAACACATCAAAATAACCAATCAATACAATACAAAACATTGAAAGAATTTGTCAAAATTTTTTTTTTGAAAGAAACAAAATATATTGTTTACCAAAAGGAAAATAGAAACATTAGCGCCTGATCCCCATTTCAAAAATTCGTCTTTCAATTTTTTTTTTAGAAAAATGAAATCAAAAAACTTGTTTGGATAACTTGTTTTGTAAAACTGTTTTACAAAAATGTCTCTTATTTTCTTGTGTAGTTTATAGGTAGGTGTATTTTTGCATTCTTTTCGGTGTTTTTCTGTTGTCCCTATTGCGTGTATCTGGTTTCTGTCTAGCTTTTTTGGTTTAGACTTTATTAATAAATCTTTTACTTATCGGAAAAAAATAATTTATAAAAATTAAACAACAAAGAAACAATCAAAAAAAAAATTATTGTTATTATTACCTGAATTGCATTTAGAAACATCAACCTTTACACCACAAGCATTGGGAAGTTTCATGACCTCATCCTTAGAAAGATTAAAGGTAGAAAGCATTTTAGGATCATTAAAGAAAGTGCAAAGACAATCTGTTCCATTATTTGCCATTTCACTTAAAGGGTCACAACAAATTGGTGGAGGATTAACTGGTGTCTTCAAAAATGGTTGGCAAGGAAGAAGTTTATGCATGCATTGTGCTTGTCCTTGTACATCTTTCAAACCTTGAACTTGCGTTCCGACATTATCGAGAAGCTGGCCGAGGTTGTCGGTAGGGGTGCCACCGCCGCCGCCATCGGATAAACAAAGATGAAACAATGAAGGGAATATCAAAAGGATTGAGAGGATGCTCTTTGAAGGAGCCATGGTTTTTCTTTTTCTTTCAATACAATAAGAAAAACAATGAAAGAATTCAACAAAAACCAAAAGGAAGAAAGATAGGCCTTTGTTTTCTCCTTCTTCCTCTAATTCCCCTAGTGTCTCATTGTGGTGGTTGTTTGTTATTATATGTAAAAAATAGAGACAACTTCCTATTTTTAAAAGGTTGTTTTTTGAAGAGGAAATTCAGCCAACCAACTTTCATCATTGGCATATAGGCTGTTATTTATTTAATTAGTTATATTATGTATCATTTGAGATACTTAATTTATCTACATTGCTGGAATTTAGAAATCTTGAAGTGTAAAAGTTTGTCATATCTACACTTTTTTTAAACAGGAAAAAAAACAATATGTGCTAAAAGCTAGTTAGGATGAAGTGGTAGCCACTAATTTTTAATTTCGTTAGTTACTCAAGATCTTGTGCTATTTTCACATTACCAATTTTTTAAAGTTTTTTTATTTGTAGGCGAAATATGAAACAAGGTTTTGGGGGAAAGGGATATACTAGTACTCCCTTTGATTTTATTTATAAGAAAAAAAAATGTAATTTTAGTTTCATTGAATAACTGATGTATTTGATCTATAATATAGACCAAATACATCAGTTATTCAATGAATTTTAAACTCTATTGTTTTCTTATTAATAGGTCCAAAGAGAGTATTATTTATTTTCATTTATCATATAGGAATCCCCTAACTTTGAGATCCCTATGTTTCTCTATTTATTTTCATTTATCATCCTACAATTATTCTAATGAATTGCACATTTTCTCTTCTGGCCAATATTTTCAAGACGAGTTACTAGCGAGATACTATTACTTCACTTCTGAAAAGTCTATGTCTTAAAGGTGATGTTAAGAAAGCGCTACACTTTCATGACAAAGTGGTAGCACATGAATTTCATCTGAACAATGTTAGTTATGTGACATTGATCAATGCAAGGTAATCAAAATCGAGATTTTACGTAAGATCGAAAAAGGGGGTAGCAAGATCGTAACTCGTAAAATCGCAAGTAGAATCGTAAGATTCTGTCGAAGTAATTAGCTAGGATCGGGAAGAGAGTAGCAAAATCGTAACTAAAATTGTAAGATCCTACCAAAACAAAAATATTATTATTAGTATATATATACACCTTGCTATATTAGAAAATGGTTATTTTTTAGTGAAAAATGGATGAGGTTAGAAAAAGAAGTTATGTATATAGTAATAATGATACTAGAAAAGGGGTATTTCTAGTGTAAAAGTAGGTGTGGTTAGAAAAAAGAGTTAAAAGTATCATTTACATCAAGGTAATCAAAACCGGACCGGACATTGAACCGGAAGAGGTAGCGGTTCAGGGGTTCTTGGGTTCAACCGGTTGAATCGGGGGTTGAACCGGAATTAATTAAATAGATTATTTAATATATTTTTTACAATATATAAAGGATAAAAAACAAAAAAGAATCATAATATGACATAATAAAACTATAATATTCAACAATCATAGATAATTAGATACTACAATGTAAATGCTCTCATAGTAATATTAGTGTACACATTTGTTTTTTAATTATTTATTTATTTATTACATCAATTTAATTATAAAAAATGATAAAAAATATCTCATATACCAAAAATCAACATCATTTATCATTTTTTTTCCAAAAATCAACTTGGTATACCATTTTTTAAGGAAAATAAACCAAATTCCGGTTTTCTGCACGGTTCCCCGGTTTTTGGCCGGTTTCCTGTCCGGTTCCCGGTTTTCAGGCGGTTATCCGGTTCAATTCCCGGTTTTCACCCCAGGCGGTTCTGGGGTTCATTTGGACCGGATGGGTCCGGTTCCCGGTTGAACCGGCCGGTCCGGTCCGGTTTTGACAACCTTGATTTACATAGTTTTGGCCAAGCCCATTACACTAGCCCTAATTTTATGTCACTTCTCTACTCACAGCAGCTGCAGCCGTGAAAGCCATCGTACATAAATTGCAGATCTTCTTCTTCTTCCAATGAATCTTGGCTACTAACATTTGTCTGCTTGCGCAAAAACGAAGAGGGTCGCGCAAAATCCAACCCGGTTCCGCTGTTCATTGCTTCAAATTGATTCGTTGCTTCATCCTACATTCTAATATATTCATGATTAATGGATTACGTAAGATTAAAATGTTGGATGAAGCGGTGAATCTCTTTAAAGAATTGCCCAGTAAGTTACGTTACTCAAAGACTAACTTGTGCTTGGGGTACGACCTCTGAGTCATGGTTCAACCGCTTAAAATTGGATAAAACCGTTTTTACTGTCGAAATAACGAACCATGTAAGGTGTCGGGTTATGGTTCAACCGAATCAACCGCTCCGGTTGGTTCAGTTTTTAAAACACTGCTTGGGAGTTTGTTGACGAGATTCATAATAGAGGTCAACTAGCCAATCCAATTACTTACAACTCTTTGTTAGATGTGTTATGCAAAAGTTGTCAACTTAACTACTCAAAGATGACCTAACAATCTTTTATTAAAGGTTAGCACATAATGTTTTGATCACTGGACTTTGTAAAAAAATAATTATTTGATGAAGCATAGTTTTGTTGTTAAAAATGAAAGACAATGGTTGCATCCCTAATCCCTAATGTTGTGACTTATAAAACTTCTCTTTGAAAAAAACGAGAATAACAAGGTACATAAACTTTGTACTTGAATAGGATTTAGCCAGATAGCAATTTGTCTATCTCGGTTATAGTGTCTATGTGTGTGTTTTACAGCGTCTATGTGTGTGTTTTACGTATATCCGACCTCCTGCCTTTATAGTCGGCTTCGAGCGTGTTTGTTCTGGCGGTTCTTCCTCGGATTATCTGCTGTTGACGTCTGTCAAGTCGGTTTCTCTATCGCCATTGTTGTGTCGATCTTATCCGACCAGTGTGTCATCAGGCTGGCGTGTTCTGAGGATTTGAATAATTAGCCCGGTCCAAACTTCTTCCTGAAATGATTGCGAGAGCCTTATTATTATAAGTGTAAAAGTAAGTGAGATGTGTTCTACTTTATATACTTCGGTTCTTCCACTTGACTATTTATTGCTGGAATCTCTCTTCTCCACATCTTTCCTATGGTTAAGAATTGAGATGCATATTTTTGCTTCATTTTGCATTTGTCTCAATTTTTGCTGTGATGAAAGCGCATAATAAGGCTTAGGAGTGTAAAATGCTTCATAACAACCCTGTTTATTCATAATGCAATTGACTTGTCTACATGTTAAAAGCACTAATGGAGAGTTTCTTTCCATTCACTAATGCAATTAGACACAGTACTCAATTGTAGATACATGCATGTTAATCTTTTCATTGATTCATTTTATGAGTTCTAGTGCTATGTAAGTTGTTATCAGTTAACTAGATTTGCTTGCTATCAGCTGAAATGCTTTTAGATGTTAGTGACTATTATGTGAAGTAGGTGTTTGTAAATTTTGGATACATGATGGAGTAAGAGTTTACTTTGTTTAACAGTTTGTTTCTGTAATGATTTTTTCTGTGTTTGTTTTGTAAGCATTTGGTACAAATAATATGTTCCCATCATGCTGCTTAAGGGGACACTATATAAAACTTCTTCAAGAATATGTTCTTATCATGTTGATCTTTCTTTATCTTTTTTTTATAAGCAAATGTTGGTGGGGGTGGAGGAATGTTAGTTCTAGGGGTTTGAACTCTGGATTGCAACTTTGCAACTCCTTCATGTCCCTTAGAGCATCCACAATCGTGTTACTTATAGTGTTTTTTCCTTATTAAAGATAATCTTAATAAGGAATACCATTGTGGGCAAAAAAAATTGTGTTCCTTATAGAGAAGAGTCATTGTACAAGGACTTTCTCTCTCTTACCTTAAGTGGGCTCCATTTAAAAATTTGTGAGTTATTTGTTGATAAAGTGATGGTGTGTAGTTATTTGTGGGACCCATTTAAGAATTTTTTTGATGGTGTTGCATTCGGAGATTGAATGCTTATTAAGTATTAGTATTAAAAATATATAAAAGACTAATGCGTACATTTGGGGTCTATTTAAGGACTCTAGTAGGCCTGAAATTGCACAAGGAGTGAAAGCTCTCCTGAATTTTTTTAAAGTTTTGCACTACCTTTTGTAAAAGAAAAATCCAGTTTTATGTTCATTGATTACTAATAA
Organism: Astragalus glycyphyllos; assembly: GCA_963573325.1. NCBI lineage: Eukaryota > Viridiplantae > Streptophyta > Magnoliopsida > Fabales > Fabaceae > Astragalus > Astragalus glycyphyllos. The sequence goes on along the minus strand of OY754313.1, from coordinate 3,004,577 downwards.
ATCTGGACCATAATATAGATTGGGTACATCATTTATTCAATAAAACTAAAACTGCGTTTTTCTCTTATAAATAGGACCAGAGGTAGAATTTATAAGCGAAACATAAAATTAATTTTCATTATGAAAAAACAAAAGTACTGAAAATCATATAGAGATTTCATTTTGTAGATATCAGATAATCTATATATACGTAGATGTTAAATGTAGAATATTTATTTATGAATATCACAAACATGATAAGCTGATAGAGCTCTCTGTTATGATTATACATATGTATGTATCTTAGCATGAATTAATACATTGAGAAATTGGTGCATTCGTTTTAAATGGAAAATTCCAACTGAGTGAGTATTTTCACATTCATATGTATGTATCATGGTTTATACAAGTCTAAATTTAATTTCAACAGTAGCAACCATAATGAATCTGAAGATTATTCATTATTGTATTAATAAAAGAAATAATTATACAGCTTAATGGAAGTTTAAAAAAAACAAAATCATATGACAATATATCCAAGATCCTTGTAATGATATTAATTAATAATAAGAAGAATAAGCAGTAGCAGCTATGGAAACAAAAGAAAATATTTAAGACCAAAATGCCTATGAAATTTTTCTCTACCAATGGTAAAAAGAATTGATCTTACAGTAACAAAAATATGTGTATATATATATATATATCTAAACTTCCATACAAGCTCTTTCTTTAAGGACAAGAACCAGAGAAGTCCATAGAGAAACTACCACTATTTGAACCAGGATTGCTGCATTCAGGTGATGATTTCTTGCACATATAGTATGGTGAAGTGTTCACTACCCTGAAGTATTACAATATCATGCATCAGCCTCAAAAACTCACATTATAAGATAAAATAATAAAATCCTATTATGTCTTCCCAGCTAAAAAAAAATAAATAAAGTTCATGCCAATTGCTACTGAGTTGTTGAATTGTGCAGTCATGCATTCAGTGGATCTGAACCATTCAATCTTGACCGGACGATCTAGATTTTTAATATTAAAAATAGATATAAAACATAAAGTTATAATTCAGACCGTCTAATCAAGATTGGATCGACAAGATCTACTGAATGCATGGCTATAAAACATGGTAACTGCACAATTGGCCAAAAGAACTTCTAAAGAGAACAAAGAAAAATTATGACATCATTACCTTTCCTTTCGCTTCTCCAAAAACCGAGCCAATGATGCTTTACGGGCCTGAGGCAAGCCTCCTGAAACCGCAAATACACACAAAAATTTTGTTTATTAGTGCTCCTCGCTCGCATAAACTAAAAAAAGATACTAACTCTAAAAAAAAATAAAGAAATACTAGCAACGCACTGTTTCTTCATCAATAATATAAAGAATGTTGAAAAAAGGGTATCACGAAGAACATGATATTTCATTGATAACACAAAGAACGTTCAAAAGAGTAAAAGAATGTGTTGCTAGCATTTCTCTAACTTATATACAGACCAGACATAAAATATACCTGGTTGGATCCTTTTCATAGATGCAGATCCTATATAAGAAGCAATAATAGGAGAACCCAAATGGATAATAGGGGATGTTGAAGGACCTATTGGTCTTTTCATCGCGAGTTCATTGTTGCTACTCGGTCCTACCCCGGGTTGAGAACCGGCATGAGAGGTCACTGAGAGAGGTGTTGGTAGTGGTGAGGATGAGGGATAGGTTTGGCTTAAACTGAAACCATCATTTTTGGAAGGAATAGAGATTTCTTCTTGCTGCAATTTAGATGTAGAAATTGACTTGTTTTGAATTGGACTAGAGCCATTTCCAGCTAGTAACAAGATAGACTTGATCTGAAAGCCATGAGAAGTGAAAATACAAAAGTTAGAAGAATTATAAAGAGTTTAATTGGTGTTTACGGACGGTGTAAAGATTTTTTATACCATCAACCAATAGGAAATCATGGTAGGTAGGATTTTCATTATGAAAGGAATAAAAGTCAACCATGTTTATGATGACATTGTAAAATATTTATACGCTGTCGATGCATACTAATTAAATTCAAATATAAATAAATGAGTTTAATTGATATGCATCATTAGTGTAAACTTTTTTACACAGTCAACTAATCACATTTCGTAATATGATGACTTTTAAGGTAATTCGATAAGAGTCAAAATATTTTTAAAGATGTATCAATTTATAATTAGTTGACAGTGTATATACACATCTCTTACACAGACAATATATATTGGTAGAAAGGGACTAATTTGAAATTTTAGAAGAATTAAAATAGGTTTAGAGAGAAAAAAAGTTACCTTCTCAAGAGATATATCATCATACACACATACTGAACCACCATAGAAAATGGTCATCTGAGTAGGATTAGTAGTACCATTGGATTTGGAACCATTCCTAAACAAAAACAAAAAATTTAAGTGTGACATTAAACATTACTCAATAATATCATATAATGTTACATTAATTTTAGTGAAACCAAAAATTACAATGTTTTAGATGTTTTGAATTTGTAATATACCTCAAGTCAGTAGAGCCAACAATTGATGAACCTATTGAGACAGAGGACTTGGAACCAAGAGATTGTGGTTTTGTAATTGAATTAACCATGTTCAATCCTGTAGTAGCAAGATTAGGTTGAAGAATATGATTCATTTGATTAGATTGGTTGTTGGAAACTGAAAATATTCTTGTTTCTTGAAGACAAGAAGGAGATTGTGCATCAGAATATTGCATAGGATATATTGTCATTCCATTTTTGTTTCCTCCTTGCTTTCCTATGGACACATTTTTCTACAAAATATCAAAAAAATAAAAATAAATTAAGTTGCAGAAAAAATTACAAAATTCACCCTATTCCACGAAGTATAAGGCGTATTCCAACTCGTTACATACTTTCATTCAAAATTCACCATATTAATTTAGAATAATTTGACATTTAATTTTTTTAAAAAAAACTGTTTTCTTCATTCGAAAATAAGAATTTCGAGTATTTTGAAAATACGAAATTCCCTACGGTCACGCATTCGTACAGCTAGGCAATCTTCATCATCCAATCCCAATCGGACGACTTCAAAACACAAAATTGCAATTAGATGATCTTAACTAGAGTCAATCGATCTTAATCGTCTAATCTTAATCAGATGAGTTCAAAAATACAAAATCGAAATTCTATCAAAATCGAGCGGTCCAAATTGCGAGGAACAAAAATACATATACATAGCTAAGTTTTTTAAGCAAAAGAATTTCTTAATTAAAAGAAGAAACAAACCTGTGTGACTCCTAAGAATGATTTCTGGTTAGAATCAAAAGCATCTTTAGTCGACATGTTCATGTATCCAGATGAAGCTAATGGATCAAGAATAGTGTTTCTTGACCTATCTTCCTGAGTGTTCTTGAAGGACAAGAAATGAGGAAGGGCTGAAACCTTGTTTGAAAATGACCATTGCATCCCTGAACTCCTTACTTCAGAAAATTAAAGACAAAATTATGTTAATAACACCAAATCAAGTTCAAAAACATGCACGAGTATACTGCTAACGTAAGAGAAAAAACCTTTGTGTATAAAAATTTCATACAATGTATAGATACCTTAAAGATCAAAGAAGTTTAGATATTTGGTTTGATATAACTAACCAAATTGTGAAATAACACAATATGGATGGTATTGGTAGTAATATATACTACTAAGAAAAATATGTTAATCATGCCCCCAAAAATAAATAAATAAAAATAGAAGATACAAGAACAGCTAATGACCTGGTCAATGACTCAGAATAACTTTAGCAACATCAATGAAATAAAATTAAAAAAATTAATCTTACCCTAAAATTATTTAGTATTCTTTCATCACAAGAAGCCAGATCCTTGCATAGGTTCACATATTATTATTATTATTATAAAATGCACATGTGAATGTTAATTTATTGTGATGTCGGTTAGTATCTGTCCAGGCACGGCTAAAAAAATGTGAATTCAAGAAACAAAGTGAGAAAAAAATGATATATTAATTAATACCTTATGAAGCATAGTATTATTTAATTATATAATATAGTCCACCATCTAATATAAATGCATAAAATATTATTCTTCTATTAGATTAATGTGTGCTGTCACTTTGTTTATTTTATTTTTATGCAAACCTCATTGCGGCCAGCTAGTAACTACCATAAAAAATATTTATTTATTTCTCAAGACCATGGGCATCACAAATACCCATGCTAACTTTAGATATAATATTAAATTAAATCAATGATTTTTTTAATATACACATTTTTATCGTTTTTTAATACCATTCACACACTAGTACCCATGATATTTTTTGGTCCAATCAATGACATTTATATTTATATTATAAATAAAAAAGTATGATCATGCGATCATTTAAATATTGCACATCAATCTTAAAGTGATTAGTGATGTAAATTCAATAAAATGAAGGACCACATTTTGAAATAGAATATAAACAAAAACTAGTACTACCAGACAACCAAAAACACGTTTTCTACCGTAACCTACCATCCAACTGAAGAAATGTGTAATATTATTATGTATAATAATTATTTTATTTATTAATTATTTATGAGTAAGACACCTACCTTGTCTTTCTTCCTATCTTTCTAAAAAATTAAAATTTAAAGTACATTATTTGGTCTTATCATTTTACACGAGGTTAATTTTATATTTATTTGCTTTTTATGAATATTAAATAACTGAAAAATTATCAAAATATATAAATATCTTTAAAAAATTCAATACATTTTTTTAGCATGATAAGATCATATAAAATTTACAGTAAAAATACCCAATAATCTAGTATATCTTTTAAATCTCACAAATTATGAGGCACCAACACAAACACAAACACAGATGCAACACATAAATACTGATTTTAATTTAAAAAATACAAATAATTAAAGTTTCAGCATCAATATCTAACACGATACGTATTGTATATTGGACACATTTTCGATCAAAAGTGTCGGTACTACGGAAATGATTCGGAATGCTTTGTTCCATACAATGGTTGGAAGTGAAATTCAAAACTATAGCCTCATGTGCTATAAAACCAATGATGACAAGTTGCATACAATTGGCTTCTCTCTCACAAGTCACAACACAATGACAAGTTGATATTCCCCACCATATATCAAACATCAACTTTAAGCCTTAAATATCAGATGACTCCAGCCACAGCCAATCACCATTTTGTAAATTTTTCTTGTCCTTTCTTATAATATTATTTTCAAATTGTTAGATTTAGATGTACTTAATTATTTTTTACCAAAATATTTATAATTAATTCAATAAAAAATTAATAACTAATCCCTAAAGAGTAGTTTTGGAAAAATAAAATGCAATATTAACAATTTTAATGTATTTAATTAATTGGTTTTCTTAATTCTTATGTATTGGTTAATTATATATATATATATATATATATATATATATATAATATTAAATGCAATTATGCAGTATGTATGTAAGGCTGAAAATTGCAGGTGGAATGCTTTTTGCAACTTGATAACCTTAATTCAGTTAACCATTTGAAACCTTAAAAATCTCGATCTTATCCATTCAATTAAAATGGGTAAATAAAAACCAAAAGCCAAATAACAAAGGTCCCAAACAATGACAGATAATATTTTTTCTTCCTTTTTCTTTTGATAATAATGGTTTCTTCCTTTATTCTTCCTTACTAGTAGTATTTTATATATTATCATTTTTAAGATAAATGTTCTTCCTTAATTTTATCTTTGAAGAATCAAACAAAAATTGGATTCAAAAATCACATTCCCATTATTAACAACAAACCTGCTTAGTTTCACAGAATCACCCCAGAACTCTAAATATTCATTTTTTGTCCTCCCCTTTCACGATTAAATAATAAATAAAAATTCTAAAAAATGCACAAAACTTATATTCCAAAGATAAAAAAACAGCTTTAACTTTTAAGACAAGAAAAAAATTTATGAGAACAAAAGAAATAATAAAAGGAAAAGAAAATCTACCTGGGTCTTTTTGTTTGTCAGTAGCTTCATCTTTCATAGTAAGCCATGCACCATTTTTGGAACTAAAGCCAAGGAATTCTTTCTCCATGTGGTGAAAATATCAGATACCCAAAAATCTTTTTATCTTCGTAGTTGGAAAAAGAATTTGACTTTGACAAGTCCAGAGAGAAAGAAGAGAGAAAAGTGAGTGAATGGAGAGAAGAAGGAACAGAGAGAGAACAAAACAGAGAGATATATATTAATATTAATTAATAATTAATTTGAATGAACAAAAATAAAAGACTCGTGTTGTGGTTTTGGAACATGGAATCTGAATCGTTGGATGAGAAAAGAGATTCGATTGTTAGAAAGTGACTACCTAAACTCAGTTGTTACTCACCGCATGCTTTTTAATTTAAGGTAAAAACTAAAAACAATATAATTACCCGTAAAACTTAGCTCAACAGGCAAATATCGAAATTTTTAGAATATCATTGTTTTTGGATTCGAGCTTCGGGAATCACGATTGTCTGCGTAGTTTTCTAGTGGTATCTGCCACTTTATCTAAAAAATATATCATTAATAATAGTTATATGTCGTAAATCATTTTTACGGTGTCCATCAATAAAACTTCATAGTATCTGTAACTTTTAAAATGATAGAGATAATAACGGTATGCAAAATTGACTATTATGAGTAATATAGTACTAACAATGGTGATCCGAGCGGTAATTAGGTTCGGAATTATATGACAAATTAACGATTATGAGGAGTAATAATAACACTAATAAGTGTGGTTTGAGCGGTAATAGGAGTTAAAGTTCTAGATTGTTGTTTGTATTAACTAATAACAAAGTGAAGTGAAGGATGTAATTGTAAATGAAATTAAGAATTTTTTTATTGGAACTAAGAAAAAATGAGCAGTTACAGTTACATAAAATAATTTTTTATAATAGTATGAATAATCGACAGTTTTGTGTATTTTTTTGCCCCAATTCCTCAGTAATCACATCTCTGATCACACCAACGCCTAAAAGAATATTTTTCGTCAAGAGGTCTTCTTTGACCATGTTATGGTGTTTGAGGGAAATGGACTCTGACTAAATTAGAATTTGGTCGAGACTCGAGATGCAAACTAAAGTCAGACTTCATCTTGTTCTATTTTCAGGAATCAAATTGGGTATAAGTCAAGTTCATCCCTTTAGATGGGGTGTATTAACCACTCGCATTCAAGTTTGGAGTTACACTGAAAAGATTGTAATATATATTAATAAATAATTACATAAAATATATAATTAAAAACAAGAAAAGAAGTAAAAATATGGATAAAGAAATGTTCATCTTTGCAATTATGATCCAACTCACGTTCGTTTCTTAAATATTTTATCAAATTATTATTTTTGACTAAATTTTATCAAATTTTATTTAGTGACATAAAATAAGTTATCCAATTAAAATAGAAAATTTTAGAGATTAGCTAGAAGGTATAGAGGAATAAAAAAAATGAGTTTAGTGATGCTTGAATCGACACGTGGTTCCGGTGCCCCAATTATTTAAAAACATTTCTACTAATTTATATTTTGACTTTGCACGCACATGTCTATTAATTATCTCTTTTAATTAATTAATTTCTTTCTATTTTAGCGGGTAAATGTTTCACGAGGGAAGAGTTGATGGATTCTCTCTCTTCATGCCTGTGGGCTGTGCCAGCTTGCCAGCCTAGACGACCATCATAGGAAATACTTCATTTTTTTAAAAAGAAACATACATTTATAAATAAATAATAATAATATTTAATCATGACAAACTTCTTGTTGTGAATGACTCCTTGAATTGTTACAAAGATTGTTTTCAAGGGTAACCGAACTCGAATCTCACATCAAAGTATTAGATTTGAATTTTAGGTATTATAAAAAAACTCTATTGAGAGGAAAAAATTATACAATTCAGCAAAATTGAGTATACAAGTGGCTAAATAATAGATTACGTTGAAACCAACACATTCAACATTGTTAAAATTGAAAAGAAAGAATATGAGATCAAACTCACACTATGAGAGTTGATAGCACAAAACGACAAAATGCTTATAGATAAGATACGATAAAATTGACGGAAATACACTTGTCTTTGAATCAGTAATATTGAGGCCCTAGTTATTGATTGAATCTATACTAGAACGAAGTTAATCTGTCGACGCATAAGAAAAACTCTAGAGACTAAAATACCATATTAATTTTTCTCATTTATTCAAAAAGGTTTTTAGAGATAGGCACAAATTGAATGGGGGGAGGGGAGTTTGTTACCAAATTAAAGTAATAAAGGAAAAGAAGTGGAGGTAGGTGACAAGGTGAGTGATGTTGGGACCCAAAATAAATAGATACAAAGAAAGCAGAATTTTAATATGAATCACTACTTCATAAAATTTAGAATAAATTATGTTAAAATAACATTAAAAAAATATAAAATAATTAATCCAATAATTATTATTTTATAAGGAAAAATGTGGATTAAGAGCTTGTTTGTTCCATTTTTTATGAGAAAATCATTCTTTTGTGATTATGATTGTGTTTGTTTCAGTTTTTCTAAAAAAAGAAGTTTATCTCTAAAATGAGAATCTGTTTTAAGTAGGTTATGATAAAATCATTTTTTATAGAATGTTTTTTTAAGTAAGTGATTTTTATTATGCTACACAAACACAAAAAAATTCCTATTTTCTAAAAATATCTCTAAAGACTAATTTCTAAATAATTTAACAATAAAAAAATCACTTTTTTTTAACTCATAACAAAAAGACCCTAATTGATAATAAATTTCTTGAGATCATAATTTATATAGTACTATTATAGTTAGAAAAATGAGTGGAAATAAAGAAATGGCACATGGATAAGAAAAAGATGGATAGAGGAGAATAAAAGAAAGAAAGTGAAGCATGTGGCATGTGCGCATAGCGAGCGAGCAACCATGTGATTGGTGAGCCTATTCGGCACGCGACTTCAACGTTTGATGTTTAAGGATTAATTGGGCCCCACGTGCTAATAATAATAGGCCCAGGCTTATCCCACACCCCACGCTACTCATCCCATACCCCTAACCCCTTTAATCCCCAAAATACTCTTAACTCAAAAATACTCCAACGAAAGAAAATGGATGATTTGGTTGAGGCCAACCGAATCGTGAAATGGAGTGTAAAATGGGTGTGTTTCAAAAAATACACATTCGGTTAAGGTCAACCGAATAGTACAAAATGGGGTGTGTGTCAAATAATACACATTTGGTTGTCCATAACCGAATTTATTCGGTTGCCCGTAACCAAATACTCAAAAAATGCGCGTTTCATTAATGGCATTTTGGTTATTTCGCAGGGGTAAGGGTGTTTTGTGAGTACTGAGTAGCATGTGGTGTGGGAAAAGCATGGGCTAGTAATAATAACAAATAATATATTCTGAAACAATCTATTCATGATTTTTTTTTATTCATGATTTAATTTGGTGAAATATGGGAAGATCTCTCACTAGATCATTGTATCTTTACTTATCAAGGGATACGTACTTTTGAAGTGATTATATATTACGATGCCAAAATCTTAAATAAATAGCATGCACCTTTCTATAATGTTTTATTAAAGTGCCATTGAAATTAAAAACACAAAAAACATCACTAGCGCTTACTACCTCCCTCTCATTTTATAAGTTGTTTTAGCAAAATCAATTTTATCTTAAATTAATTGTTGTTTTACATTTTTAAGAAAGCATCTAAAATATTTTTCCATTATTATCCTTATTAACCATGACAACTTTTATATTTAATAAATCATTCACGCTTATCTATGAGAGAGATAAATGGTTAAATGGTAATTTAGACAATACTCCCTCTGTTCCTAATCTTTGGTACTTTTGGCTTGTTACACACATATTAAGGTACCATTAATTTGTGTTGTTTAAGTACTAAAATGCCCCACTTGTAGTTGTATTGGGATAATTGAAGTTAAAGTAAAATAGTTTTGGGACAATTAATTCATGCGTTGGAACTCTAAAAGGATAAATAAATATAGAGGGTATATTAGGAAAAATTAGGTGAATTGTACATTGGGTTTTTAAAAGTACCATTGTTTTGGAACAAAAATAAAAGGCCAAAAGTACCAAAGATCAGGAACGGAGGGAGTACTTTTTATAAAATCTAAACTACTAATCATTTTTCTTAATATGTGTGCAACAACCTTAAACAACGTATAAAATACACTACAAAAAAATCAGTTATTAGCGAGGGACATTAGCGAGGGAAAACCAGTCCCTCGCAAAAACCAAAATCAGCGATGGAATTTAAGGCTTTAGCGACGGAATTTTGGACTGTCGTTTTTGTCTGCCATTAGCGACGGAATTTAGGGCTTTAGCGACAGAATTTTCTCTCGCTAATTGTTTGGAGGGGAAATTCAGTCAAATTCACGCAAATCAAGGAGTTTAGCGATGGAAACTAAAGTCCCTCGCAAATTAAAGTGACTATTAGCGACGGAATTAAAATCCCTCGCAAATTTTTTTACTTTTTTTTTCCTTAAATCCGTTTCAACCACACAAACACACAACCACTCTTCTTTCTCACTCAACACACCCTCACTCTTCTTCTCTCCTCTTCACCATTCCTCTTCCATTCCTCTTCCTCTACTCTCCACCACCACCACCATCACCACCACACAACCAACCAACCAACCACCCTCACTCTTCTTCTCTCCTCTTCACCCTTCCCTTCCTCTTCCTCTACTCTCTCTCTCTCTCACCTACAAACACTAACCCACTACCACACAACAACCACCACCACACAACCACCACCACCACCTTCTTTCCTTTTCCTCTCCTCTCTCTCTCTCTCTCACGATTTCCCCTTTCCTTCTTCTTCTCTCCACCTTCTTCCACCACACCACCACCACCACCCACGACACCACACCACCACCACCACCCACGACACAACCACCACGATCACCTACGAATTTCTTTCCTTTTTCTCTCCACCTTCCACCACCACCAACACAACCACAAAATTAATAATATAATATAATTTTCATTAATAATATAATAATAAATAGCTTCAAAAAAATATAATAATAAATATATATAAAAAACAAGCCAATCAAATTTTAAAATTTGAAAATTTGCACAGACATTAGCGAGGGAATTAGCGAGGGAAATTTCCCTCGCTAATCCCATTAGCGAGGAGGGATTTAGCGAGGGAACTGGTCCCTCGCAAATGACCATTAGCGAGGGATTTTGGTCATTTTGCGAGAGAAATTTCCCTCGCTAATAACCAATTTTTTTGTAGTGATAGGACGGGCCCGAGGTAGTAGTTTAGAAGCGCCACTGAAGGTAAAAACACGAAAATTCATAACTAGTGCTTAGTTTAAAAGCGCCACTGAAGATAAAAATATCACTAGGGCTTTGTTTAAAAAGAGTGTTACAAAATGTAATTATAAAAGTTCTCAATAATAACAACACTATTGTGCCCCCTTTTTGATATGAAAGATATCAATGTACCATATCTATTTTTCTGCATAAAAAAATGACACTAAAAGAGTTGTAAATTGATTTTAAACAAATTTTAAGAATAGTGAATTCTCTACTCTTATTATAATGAACTCCAAAGTCATTAGATTAGCTCAAGCGCCATACATTCGTACAAGATTGCATAAGATCTTTTTTCCTAGTTAATGTGTGGTATTAATTGGTGCATAACATTTACTAATTTTGTCGGTGATTGATCTACGTCAAGGAGTTGCCTCGTGTATCTGGCTTTGTCTTACAAGTCCGTGTTGTTCTCTCTCTAATAGAATTTTTGTCACACTTAAAACTCGAACTCAAAACTTTAAGATATGAGCCGAACACAATTATCCCTCATTTATATCATCCCTTATTTGTAGATTGCGTAAGATCTAGATTACTTTTGTATCTACTTTTAGTGAGTTGTACGGTATAACTTAAATATTATATCTATGGTAATGTACCTAATTTTAACAAATATTGTTATTGTTATCACTACTATTATTATTTTATGCTTGATCATGGTCCCACCCTATGATATTGTTTGTCATTTGGTTTAGGGTTTTCAGCACCAGGTTCACATGATTTTACACGACACAAGTGACGTAACAAAAATAGGAAAATGATAAACTAAGGTTTGAGGGCACACCAAGTGCTCCAATTTTTTGCTTATAAAAGAAAAAGTGCTCGAATTTTCTCTTATTAGCGTACGAGCCCTCAATCTTAATTTGTAGGTAAATGTTTGGAAAACCATCCACCCATTTGAGGGGACCGCAATTCTTATTATAAAAATAAATGAGCGAGTTGAGTAGATTTGGTATTTTTTGGTCAATTCTGGCCAATGAAAATATCAACAAAATTAAATGAGAGGCCAGTGAGAAGGAGTTTGGATCATCGCAAGTACTTGTGAGATAAGTTATGAGAATTCTCTCTCTCATAACTTGTCTCACAAGTACTTGTGAGAATCCAAACTTAATGAGAAGAATAGGATTACCTTCTCTGCGGTGGCTTTACTGTTTAAGACCTCGCGGATGGGAAATTTTTCCTTCAAGGAAGGGTGTGTGGGAGGTGAGCAATTCAGGTCGAAAATGGGCAGCAGAGAACACAAACCTTGCCCTCTAAATGAAGCATGACATCCCTAGGTTGAATGGTTAACAGTACACGCTTCATTTAGAAGGATAAATTCAACTAACATTCGAGTTTCATCATTGGCGATGAAAGAACTTAGAGTTTGACTTAACTTACCTCTCGATTGAGCTTCATTTAACTAAGTCATTACCATTTTCCTTGGACACTAGAGTGGGTCATAACCTCTATACCAAAGAAAAGGAGTATGATTACCTTAATAAATTAAATTGAGTAGTAAAATTATCATTATATCATATTCAACATATTTTTTTGAATAAGAAAAAAAAATCAGGTGTGTTCCGTACAAGCCCATTAATTGGACCAGATTTAGCAACAAGTCCATTTTTTAGAATGGTCCACCATATGTGGTTTGATGAGAACCTTTCCAACAAAAATATCAAACATGTTATATGTAACTGTCTTGTAACAACCATGATTTGGATATGAAGAAATGTAATTTAGATGATATAAAATACATAAAATAATACATAGAAGAGGGAGAGAGAAAAGTAGGAGAATAGGAGAAGAATTTATGAGAGATAGCGAGAATAGATGTAGATGGAAAGTAGTTGGAAAGAGAGGATCTAAATCTGAATTAATGAGTAGTAGATTATTGACCAAGCCTCTCTCTCTCACACACACATCATTAACTACTCACTATCATACTCTATCTGCTTGCACAGGTCCAGTTTCGATAAACAACTTAATTAAACTCATGGCATAAGCAATTATCATATAAGAGCTTTTGCATAATTATTTTCTGTAATAGGGGAAAAAGTTAAACCAGTTTGCTATAAGTTATTCTTGAGAGCTTATGGAAATTAGGTAAAAATAACTTATGAACATGTTTTAAGCTGTTTTCATAAACCCTCTCAAATAGTTTCACAAGTACTTATGTTAGAAGATATACTCAAATGAGCCAACTCAAATCTTTAATGTTGAAGAAAGTTAATGAGAAATCATTTTCTTGACACTCACTCAACTAGCTTATTAATTAGTAGCTTATTTGGTCCAACTGGTAGGTGAATAAGTCTTCTTTAATGAGAAAAAGAAAATAATCAATATATGCTATTTTCAAAAGAAAAATATTATAATTTTTCTAAAATACATAATCTTTTGGCAAGAAAACCTAAAGTACTTAAACGACCAGTTATCATTCAAAAGTTTTGAATTTGAATTTTGGGTGTGGCAAAAACTTTGTTAGAATGGGAAAACCACACGGATCGGCAAATCAGGTTCGTCAGTGTAAATTAGCCACCGGCAAACCAGTAGATTACGCGCACTAATAACACAGTAAAAAAAAATTCTTTACATATTTTTTTGGTTCTAGACGGAGTGGTAAATGTCACTTGAAACTCACACTGAGGTCTCAAGTTCAAATCCAGGACATGATATCCAACCTAACAACATCGACATTTGCAAATTGAATTAGGCTTACGGATAAAAAAATTCTTTATATAGCTCAAAGGTTGTTGAAATATTTATCTCTTTTTGCTTCCTAGTTTAATGTTTTAATAATAGAAAATCACCAATAAAATCGTCTTTTATTCTCTTTTTCTTAGAGACGGTGTTTTCTTTTTTCAAGCTTAATTAATGTGCTTTGTCGGTGTATTTATGGTATTAGAGAAGTAAGAATTGGAGGATGAATGAAGAAATAAATCTAGTACTAATTTATTTTCTTTATATCATAGAACGTTTTTACATTCATTTGAAAACAATTCTTTTCGGTGTAACTATATTTGATAAGGACAACACTCATTTTTCATAGAAGCAAAATAAAAATTAGTAAGCATATATTAAAGTAAAAAATAAATTATGTTGTGGGGGCAAATTTCCCCCGTAGATGTTTAGGTGGATCCACAAATATATGGAATCTCGTAATGTTTATTGAATCAACACTTGTGTGTTTAGTTGAGCTTATAAAATAGTGTATGATGTGTTCATGAAATGTTTAATTTCAACTTACTTCAATTAACTCATTAAGATAGATTTTATGAAAATAATTTGACTTTATTTCATCTTTAATTATATCCATAATAAATATGTATTATGTATATATTTTCATATTATAATAAATGGTATATGTTTAACCATATAATCTTTCTATAAGGGTATTGGTTTATGTCCCCTTTTGCTAATTGTATCTTTATCTTCTTTTTTTAATATTTTTTTTTTTGGTATGCTACAAACAGTAGGTGCTAGTTGAAGTTCCAGCCTAGGTACAATGTCTGCTAGCAGTTTATCAATAAGAAATATCAATAAGACAACTGCACTGTTATATAAAAAATACGGGATAATTGCTGTGCTACATAGAAAAACACGGGATTAATATTTGCTATTGATAATTATAATTTTTGAAGACTACTATAAACCTACTATCTAAAAAACAAGAAGGTTTAATGACTACTTAAACTGATTAAATTTAAAACACGGGATAAATATTTCATATTGCTAATCTACTATTTATCTTTTACTATCTACTATTGATAAATATTTATCCCGTGTTTTAAATTTAATCAGTTTAAGTAGTCATTAAACCTTCTTGTTTTTTAGATAGTAGGTTTATAGTAGTCTTCAAAAATTATAATTATCAATAGCAAATATTAATCCCGTGTTTTTCTATGTAGCACAGCGATTATCCCGTATTTTTTATATAGCAGTGCAGTTGTCTCATAGTTTCAATTGATTATTTGAGTTGATTAGTAGATTATAGTATATAGTAAAAGATAGATAGTAGATTATCAATAAGAAATATGTATATGTTTTAAACATTAATCAGATTAAATAGTCATTAAACCTTCTTGTTTTTTAGATAGCAGGTTTATAGTAGTATTCAAAAATTATAATTATCAATGACAAATATTAATCATGTGTTTTATTTATGTATCACTGCAGTTATCCCGTGTTTTTTATATATCAGTGTAGTTATCCCGTAGTTTCAATTGATTATTTTAGTTGATTAGTAGACTATAGCAGATAGTAGATTATCAATAAGAAATATGTATCCCTTGTTTTAAATAGTAATCAGTTTAAATAGTCATTAAATCTTCTTGTTTTTTTAGATAGTAGGTTTATAGTAGTCTTCAAAAATTATAATTATCGATGACAAATGTTAATCCTGTGTTTTATTTATGTATCACTGCAGTTATCCTGTGTTTTTTAATATATCAGTGTAGTTATTCCATAGTTTCAATTGATTATTTTAGTTGATTAGTAGACTATAGTAGATAGTAAAAGTTAGATAGTAGATTTTCAATAAGAAATATTTGTTTTAAAAATTAATTAGTAATTTAAATAGTCATTAAGTCTTCTTGTTTTTTAGATAGTAGGTTTGTAGTAGCAGTCTTCAAAAAAAATTAATTATCATTCACAAATATTAATGTCGTGTTTTTTTTTATATATCAGTACAGTTATCCCGTGTGTTTTTTATATATCATTGCAGTTATCTTGTAGTTTCAATTGATTATTTTAGTTGATTAATAGATTATAGTAGATAGTAAAAAATAGATAGTAGATTATCAATAAGAGGTGTTAATAGATTATCAATAAGAGTGTAAACAAAAGAGCGAAAACAAATTTCGGAGAGGAAATTAAAATTTTAACGGGACAATTTTTTCTAAAAAGGTGATAGTTTTATTTAGAGTGACTAATTTACATTTTTATAGCTAATTTGTATGAGTTTAGAAATTTAGTTAAAAAAAACTAAAGTTAGAAATGATAGGATAAAGAGAATAATTGTTTATGGAGAAAATAAAAGTAAAGTAAAAAAAAGGAAGAAATAATAGTGCAAGAAAAAAGTGAAAAGGAGGAAAGAGAGAGTAAGAAGAAAGAGAGAGAAAAAGGAAAAAAGAGAGTGTAAGAGAAAAGTGAAAAGGAGGAAAGAGATTGTAAGAAGAAAGATAAAGAGGAATAATTGATTAAATGTAAGTTACTATGTTACCCTCATTTTTGACACTTATCATGTTTCTCAAATGAGCCAATAGGTAATTTTATTGGAGGTTAATTGGTATAAATCTATGGTAGATATAGTAGATAACATAATTAAGTTTGCTTTGGTAAAAAAAAATCATTTTCACTTAAGGCAACTTCTTGATGTTCTTTCAACTTATGATATTGAGTTAGGTATTTTAGAGCCTTTTGTGAATAAGTTTCTTTTTTATATAGTAATAATAACAAAAAGATGGATACGAAGTTCCTCTCATTCTGCATTTTTCATTCTTCTGTTTTATTATTTTTAATTTTTAATAAAACAAGATACGCAAAAATTGAACTAGTCAGTTGCCTCTTCTGTTTTAATAGCCTCTTAAATCAAAATTTAAATTTAAACATCGATTTAGTTAAGTTGGGGCAAAATAAGGATAAATTTACACAAAAGTTGGAAGTTTTTTCTTTTGGAATTTTTTTTTATATACAGTCATCTGATGTGAAAGTTTGATTGTACTAAGCTAAAGAAAACCGAAAAAATAAAGTAAACTTGCTTGAAAATAACTTGTGTATATTGATTGTGTGTCTAATAAGATTTGCAAGCATTATATATAGGCACGACAATAGCCTAGTCTCTATTAGCCATTCTTGTTTCTTGTCAATAATTAGTTCCAACGTCTCTTTGAGCATCTTATCCACTAGCTTAATTTTAAGAGGAGTTTCCATATCCTTCATGCACAGCTCGAACATGCACCCTTGGGTACTTGATTCAACTCTATTTTTGTAAACAAATACTTGTAACTCAGGCCTGGGGTTGTTTCATGAAATGGCTGCAAGGGTATCCCCAGATGTCATAAGTTACAACTCCCTAGTACACGGTTTGTGTGCGGTTGATCAACTTCAAGACGGAATCAATTTATTTAATGAAATGCTCTCACTAAAACTACAACCACCTGTTTATAGTTTTAGCATAATGATGGATGCTTTTGGTAGAAAAGGGAAAATGGAAGAGGTCAAACAACTCCTCTATGTGATGATCAGAGGAGGCACATAACCCAATATTGTTACATACAAATCCTTGATTTTGGGTTATTTTAATATAAATGACATTACCAAGGCAAGAAGCATATTTGACTCCCTGGCTAGAAAGGAAGTGTCACCCAACACTCAGACATTTACTAGGAAAAGATTTTTAGACAAATGGAGAATCCTACTTTGTTTACGTACAGTGCACTCATCGATGGTTATTGTAAGTTGGGGATAATGGAAAGTGCTGAAAACTTAGTTAAAGAGATGAAAAGTAAAGGTATTGAACTTGATGTGGTCGTTTACGGCTCCCTTGTTACTGGATTGTGCATATGCTATAGGGTCCATGAGGCCCTTTTGGTGGTGAATTATATGTTACAAAAGGGCGTGAAACCTACCTTCAGCACATACATCGTACTGATAAGCAACCTCTGCAGATTGTGACTATTTCCCCTAGCTTTAAATATGCTATCAGGTATGAAACAAAGTATCTCAACTCTGTCAACTTACGAATCGTTCATCACTACATTTATTCAAATTGAGGAGCTCGATACGGCTGATCATCTTCTTCGTGACATGATTTCTAGAGGATTAATTGAGTATGCGGCGGGATCATCTGATATTTTGAAAGTTACTTTTGTTTTGCACAATTAATCAGGTAACCTTTTTTTGAAAGGATGTTGTGGGGTGCTAGTACCTTCCCCGTACATAATCAGACGAATTCTTCAATCCTATCAAATATAAGTAATCGACTCGTTAAATAAAAAGGAGTAAATCATAGTAAATTACAATAGTAAATACAAATATATAAATCTCATTTATACTACCTCTTAGTGTATTGTTTAATCAAGGAAATCGCAACTGTCAGATATCTGTGTTTTTTTTTTGACAAAATCAGATATCTGTGTTGGACTTTGTCGAAACTAACAATATAGATGATTCCCATTTGCTAGTAAATCTAGTGAAGAAAAAAAACACCACAAAATTAAACGGGAGGGAAAAAGACCGGAAAAAAATTTATATAACTTCAAATCCTATGAATGAAATTGTTTCCCACTCCTAGAGTTAGGACCAAACATGAATAAAAATCCTAAAAATGATTCATCTAAACATTATTGAATATCCCTTTATTAATATACTTTTCTTGGAACTTCACAACTATCTCTTAGATTAACTTTAAGATTGGAAATAATTTTATTTATTCTCCCCTTTAACAAAATAAGCCTGTAGTTTTGAGTTCAAAAAAAGGGGCTTGATGTCTTGTTTTGAAACAATTTATTAAGAGAAATAGGTAGTGCAAATAAGATAAAACCCATTTGAATCAATCTTTCATCAAAGTCTTAAATATATATAAACTAGTGAGTGAAGTTTTGAAATTCCTTACGTTTTGAGAGAGGAAAAAGGGAGAAATGTTGATTCTTCAAAAGTGGTCCTTAATGTACCGATCGAAGCTTCCAATTTTCATGCTTGATTCTTCCTTCTTTTTTACTGGAATGAAGATGAAAGAAAATAATAAGTAGATGAAGAGATTTGGGAGATGGGTTGAATTTGTTGGAGAAAAAGAGAAGATGAGAAAAAAAAACCAGGTGAGGATTGTGAAGGAACTATGGAAGCTTATCCTAACGAACTATTTTCTTTTATCAAAGATACAATCCTATTCTATATAAAAAAACATGAAATATCAGACATGAAATTGCTGCTGTTACTGGTTTCAGGGAGGTTCATAGCATGGGAAAGTATCTTAGAATGCCATTAATTGGAAGATCTCCTACCAGGAGAGATTACCACTACTTGATTGAGCAAGTGCAACACAAGTTGGCTGGGTGGAAAGCTCGTCAATTATCCAGAGCAGGCAGAGCTACTCTAGCTAAAAGTGTTATTGAAGCTATGCCCGCCCATCTACCCCATGATGGCAACTTCAATTCCTAGAGGAGTGCTCCATGATTTGGAAAGGATTGAAAGAAGGTTTGTTTGGGGAGATGAGGAGGGCCAAAGAAAGCTTCATGCCCTCAGCTGGGATGTTGCGACAAAACCCAAGCACCTTGGTGGTCTAGGCTTGCGCAGACTTGGTAACATGAACACTGCCTGCCTTCTAAAACTTGGTTGGGAGCTGAGAAGTAACAAAGATACCTTGTGGTGTCATGTTCTCAAGGGTAAATATTCGAGACCTGCTATTGGGGACAGGAAGTGGATTCATAGAAGCCATGATTCTAGTCTTTGGAGATCCTTAGCTCCTATGGAGACCTTTTTCCAAACTCATGAAGTTTGGACCATAGGCAATGGCAACACTGTGCATGCTTGGAATCATAGATGGATCAACAAAGAGGTATCTAGTGTAGCATCAAATATCATTATTCCTAGGGACATGGAGGACATGAAGGTTGCTGATTTAGTGAACAATTCTGGCCACTGGGACTTTGCTGCTTTGGAGCAATGGTTTCCTGAGGATAAATTAATACAACTCCATGCTATTCCTCCCCCTACTGAGAATGCAGGAGCTGATCTATGTGCCTGGCCTGACAGCATTGATGGGCTCTATAAAGTATCTAGTGGGTATAAATTGCTGTGCAGTTTTGAGGATGATCCCAACTCTTCAATGTGGAAGGCAATTTGGAATCTGGAAACAAAGGAAAGAGTAAGACACCACATATGGATCATTGGCCATGATAGACTATTGACAAACGAGAGGAAAGACAAATTGCATCTTGGCCAACCTAATTGCCATAATTGCCCTGGAGTTCCTGAAACTAGTCTCCATGTTGAGAGATTGCCCTATTGCTGCTCAGACTTGGCTGCATCTTGTGAAACCCAACTATCGCAACATTTTCTTCAACTGTGATCCAAAGGATTGGATCACTCTCAACTTGTCTATGAACCTGGGCCACACCAGGGATTACACCTGGTCTAGTCTTTGGGCAAATGCTTGTCACTCCTTGTGGTACTGGAGGAACAAGTTGACTCATGATAATAATTATATCATGCCTTGGCACCCGTGGGAGGTAATTGTTAAGGAAACTAAGGATTACTTTGAGATACAAAAACACAATCTTATGCAATCTGAGACCAAAAGAATCTTAAAGCAAATTAGATGGATTCCCCCTGATAGACCTTGGATCAAGCTTAATACGGATGGTTCTTGCCTTCATGAGTGTGGGTTGGCTGGCTGTGGTGGTCTCTTAAGAGACTCAACTGGTACTTGGTTGGGAGGTTTCTCCAAGTCTCTTGGCTATTGTGATACCTATGTGGCTGAGCTATGGGGAATTATTGAAGGCATCAGGCTTGCGCAGAGCAAAGATTACAAGCATCTCATTGTGGAGCTGGATGCTGTTGCAATTGTCCAAGTGCTGCATCAGGACACCCTGGGGAGAAGTGATGGCTGGTCCTTAGTTCGCAGGATTAAAGACTTGTTGAAGTTACCAAGCTGGACTTTCCGCATTCAACATACCTACAAGGAAGCAAATAAGTGCGCACATCACTTGGCTAGCATTGGATCTCAGCAATTGGAAGAGTGTGTGTATTATGATGTAATGCCTATTAGTTTAGCAAAGGCTTTTAGATTAGACAAAACTAGAGCTGTGTCTCCTCGGTTAGTTTTGGATTAGTGTGGGTGTCTGTTTTCGCTTTCTAGGCTTGTTTAGCCCTCTTTTCCTTCTAAAAAAACATTTCTTTATGTGAAGGTTCGGTTTAACATGGGAAGGTAGAAAAACTTTCCCATCATGAGAAAATGATGTTATTAGCATTGATTTATTGATTAAAATATTGGATGGATATGATTGAAAATTGGTAACTTGAGTGAACCTTTTGTATATAACTAAAACTTATTTGTAGAAAAAACTAAAGAAAAAAAGTAAAAGTTATTTGTAGAAAAGACCTCAAATAATAACCAAATTACAAATTCTGAAATTTCAGTTTTTTTTTACCAAAATGAAATTTCAGTTTTTAATATATAAAATTCCTGTAAAAGAAATTGTATATAAAAAAATAAATAAAAAAATATTTGAATCCAACAAATATTATATGAGTGTTTCCTTTTGCTTTTTTTTTTTTTCAAATTCCTTTCAAGAAAAAATGGTCAATTTGTTTGTTATTACTTGACGGTATGTTAATTAACCATGGTTTGAAGGTAGTTCAACCGATCAAGTAAAGTAAGCCTCACACAACACAGATCAAGTAGGGTTGTTTAGATGTTAATTAAATAAATCTCTGATTTATTATCTAACCTAGATCTATATTGAAACATAGTCCCATACAAACATGTAGCAAGTAATATTTGTGTAAAGGAATAAAATAATAGTCTTTATTTCTTCCAAGATCTTCACATAACAACATGAATTTATTTATGAAGTAAAATATTATATGGAAAATGAGAGCAAGAGGAAAAGATGCTTACCTTTGAGCACTTGGATGTCACGATGCTGTTAAGTGGAGAGGAAGAGGAAAGAATGGCAGAGAGGAAATGGAGAGAAATAGAGGATGGATTGATGGAAATGAAAAACTTGAGTGAATGGTGATGGGATTGCTTCAGCCGGGGTTTTTTAAAAGCGGGACTGAATTTATTTTTTATTTTTTTAAAAGCTTAATTTGGTTAGGAAGTTCACATAAAATATCTAGATATTTATAGGGCATTTCTAAGGTGAGGAATCTCTCATCGGTGTACCGCTCAATTGACCATTTAATATAACATGAAATGTTATGAGTGGTTGAGATTTCATGTTGGTTGATACAATCGCAACCACTCATTGTATTTCATGTTGATTGTACAATCACAATCACAAAGTCCCATGGTTTTAGGTGGTATTGTTTTTTTTACGGAAGGTGGTATTGTTTTATGAGTGTGATGTTCATAGATTGCACTAAAAAGTCTCACAAAATCAATTTACTAAAATAATTCTTCAAAATCTTTATGTTTGAAACTAATAGATTGTTTTTAAGTGTTAAAAAGTCTCAAATGAATACCAACAGATTTTGATAGACTCTTTAAAAAACTTGAAAATCCTGATTGAATACCAGTGAATTATTTTTAAATAATAGCAAGTAAATACCACCATTTTTTTACCCAAAAAAAATCCTTTTAAAATCCTAAATCAATACAACCCCATTTATTGGTAAAAAATTACTCCTTTCATATATTGGTAAAAAAACTACTTCATATAGTGAACCTATATTACTGTCAATGTTTGGCAAAATCAAGTTTTTGCTTTGTGATTTATTTAATTTATGAAAGCAAATGTTGAGTTTGCAAATGAGGGAATGCAAGCTGAAGGCAACACGAAAGGCGTGAATGTTATGCTATGAGGCGTGGGAATAGAGTTAGAAAAAGGAATCCTATGAGAGAGTGCTAAGGTGAATAAGACAAAGGAAATGGTCAAATTCTGTTATTGTGGGTCAGGAAAGAGAAGAGAATGTAGGCTCATTGGATACCAGCATTATAAACCTTGTGAACTTCTCTCCCTCCCTCTGAATTTATGGTCCCAGGGACCCATCTATATACTAGTCCCACCTCATAGCCGTAGATTTTCAATAATAGATAGCATTAGGGTAATGTAGTATCAGATTGGATGACTATAATATATACTTCCTAATTGAAAAAATTTAAGGCTTAATTACAATTTAGAGCAAAATGAAAATTTTGATTTTCTTTCAACTAAAATTTTTAACACTGTTCTCTAGTAGTCATAAATGACTTCTAGAAACATGACGACGAATTTCGTCGAGTTCTGGTCAGATTTAAGATTTTTAAGCGGTTAAGTTTTGCTTGGCAAATCTAAAACGCGTCCAGATTCTAGTGGAATTTTGAAACCAAATTTAAACCATAGCCTAATATTATATATAAGGTTCCAAAACTATTCTAAACATCACTTGGGTACCATACACAAAAACATCATTTTGTGTAAATTAAAAGTCACCTCTCCACTACTCTAAACAAAGGTTTTTTTTTGAGTATTTGACAATTAGTGATGTTTTCATGTTAACATGCCAAGTTCTTAAGAGTTGAGGCATTTTCTTGAGAAGGTAAAACTAGAGATTCCTTTGCAAAAGCTTTTTCTATGGCAAGTGAAATGCTAATCACCAAAGTGATTGGAAGGTAAAATTAAATATTCCTTTGTAAAAGCATTTTTATTAAATTTTTAGCCGGTGTGTGTTATGGGTGTGGGGACCATTTGAGGATAAAATGTGCAACACAATAGAGGCATGTCACTAGGGGCCAAATCTGTGGAAAGCAACCTCGAGCACATGATGGCTCAGGCGTGGTAACAGAGAGCCAAATTAGGGGACCATGAATGGGGTTTAATGAGAAGTGGAGGAAATGGATGAATGCGTGTATTTCGTCAAATTCAATTTCGGTTCTTGTAAATGGTAGCCCCTCGGGGGAGTTTGTGGCACAAAAAGGATTGAAACAAGGCGATCCATTATCCCCCTTTTTGTTTCTAATCGCGGCGGAGGGATTGGCGGATCTTGTTCGAAAAGGAGAGGAAGCAAAGAGTCTCACCGGGTTTGAGGTAAGTGAGCAACTTTCAATTTCACTACTACAATTTGCGGATGATACTATATTCACTTGTGATGGGAAAAATAAGAGCGTATGGTGCTTAAAGGCAATTTTAAGATGCTTCGAGTTGGTGTCCGGTCTCAAGGTGAACTTTGCGAAAAGCAGCGTGATTGGGATCAATATGCAAAGTGGGACATTGGAGGGTGCCTCAAATTTTCTAGCATGTAATGTGGGATCGGTACCTTTTAAATTTTTGGGCGTTCCGGTTGGAGCGAGCCCAAGAAGAGTATCTACTTGGCAAAATGTGATTGACAACATAAGAGCTAGATTGAATAGTTGGAGAAGCCGGCAACTCTCAATGGGAGGAAGAGTCGCTCTTATCAATTCGGTTCTATCGTCTTTACCATTATATCTTTTCTCTTTTTATAAAGCTCCAAGGAAGGTAATTGATGAAATTGTGAAGCTTCAAAGAAGGTTCTTGTGGGGTGGGGACGGGGACAATAATAAGATGGCATGGGTTAGTTGGAATACGATTTGCTTGCCTAAGTGTCGAGGTGGTCTCGGTATAAAAAATCTAGAAGCGTTTAACTTGGCACTTTTATCTATATGGAGGTGGAGGATGTTAGTGGAGGAAGAGGACAGCGTATGGAGGAAAATTTTGATTCAGAGGTATGGTGTGGTAAACTCTTGGAATGGGATAATTGATAATGGCAGAGAGTGGAAGAATTGTTCTTTATGGTGGAGGGATCTAAAAATTATGGGGGCTGGAACACAATTAGCAATGGACTGGTTTAATGAGTTGGCAAAGAAGAAATTGGGGGATGGTTCAACTACAAAGTTCTGGTCTGATATATGGCTGAGCAGGCACTCATTTGCACGACTGTTTTCGCCGCTGTTTGATAGAGTGGAGACGAAACAAGCGACGGTGGCAGAGATGGGGGAATGGAGGGCGTCGGGTTGGTGCTGGAGAGAGCTTCGGGTGGGCAATTGTACAGTAGAAGAAGAGGTTTCTGCGGCTGACTTAACGTCCTTGTTGCGGGGCGTTGCACCTGTGCGTGATGGAGCAGACCATTGGAGATGGATTCTTGATTCAACGAACGGATTTTCTGTCAAAAAATGCTATGGCTGGTTGCTGTCTTTTTATGCAGGTGAACGAGGAGTGTTGGAGGACCGTTTGGTGGATGCCTGTAATAAATTATGGCTAAATGATGTGCCTTCAAAAGTGCTGATTTTTGCTTGGAGGTTATTATTAAAGAGACTAGCTACTCGAGATGCTTTGGCTAGACGTGGCGTTCTTAATTCAAGACATGATCTATGCTGCGTTTTCTGTTTTGAAGAAGACGAAAACGTGACTCATTTGTTTTTTGGTTGCGAAGTGGCTCGTGAGGTATGGAGGCTGGTGATGCAATGGTTGGGGGAACCGTTGGTGGTGGAAGACGATGCCATAGAAAATTTTGTTGGGTTCGGACAGTTATTGAAGGGGAAGAAGCGGAAAGGGGTTAAACATCTTATATGGTTAGCGGTTGCGTGGTGTCTATGGAGGACAAGGAACAATGTTATTTTCAAAGGGAAGCACTACAAAAAAAACAGGGATTAGCGAGGGAAAATTCCCTCGCAAACTGACCAAATTCCCTCGCTAATGGTCATTTGCGAGGGAATTAGCGAGGGACAGGTTCCCCCGCTAAATCCCTCCTCGCTAATTGGATTAGCGAGGGAATTTAAATCCCTCGCTATTTAGCGAGGGAAAATTCCCTCGCTAATTAGCGAGGAATTTGAATCCCTCGCTAATAATCAGAAACACGTGGCCAAGTTCTGACAGCCACGCGTCCACTATTCCCTCGCTAATCTCAAAAAAAAATTATTATTTTTTTCTGCTAAACCTATTTTTTTTTATTGATAGACCTGCTTTTATACCTGATTGAAATAGCTTAAACAGTTTTCATTCCATCCAAATCAACATAATATAAATCCAAATCAACATAAAATCCGAATTAAAACAATATAATATCCGAATCAATCCTAACTAATTCAAAACTTAACACACAACAACAACAACAACAAATAATTCAATCCTAACTAATTCAATCCTAACCAATTCAATCCTAACCAACAACAACAACAACAACAATTTATTTTAAAAACTAACCGTTATGGGCGAGATTGAGGTCCGGTGCGGGGGTTTGGTGACGGTGCGCACTCCGGTGCGATTGTAGGCTTCAAACACCAAATTTCAATCCTAACAAATTTCAATTTCAAGTAAACAATAAATAAATTAAAACAAATTCAATAAAAAAAATTTAAAATTATAACAATATCATAAAAAGTGCAAATCAAAACTTACAAATTGAGGGAAATGGGAGCTCCGGTGGTGGTGGTGGTGGTGGTTTCGTGGGTGGTGGTGGTGGTGGAAGAAGAGGCAAATCGTGAGAGAGAGAGAGAGATAGAGGAGAGGAAAGGAAGAGGAGCTCCGGTGGTGGTGGTTTCGTGGGTGGTAGTAGTAGTGGTTGTGTGGTGGTGGAGTGGTGGAACAAGAGGGAAATCGTGAGAGAGAGGGAGAGAGGAGAGGAATAGGAGTTCCGTGGGTGGTGGTGGTTGTGTGGTGGTTGTGGTTGTGGATTTGAGAGAAGGGGGTGAGAGAGGGGAGTATTCGGATGGGTGGTGAGAGAGAAGAGTGAAGAGTGAAGTGAAGAGTGAGAGAGAAGAGTGAGGAAAAAAAATTAAACGGTTCATTTATTAAAGTTAGCGACGGATTTTGCGAGGGAACGCATTCCGTCGCTAACTGTCACGCGTTCCTAGGCTCTGCAACGGTCAGAAACTTAGCGAGGGACTGCTAAATCCGTCGCTAATATCCTCTTTTTGCGTGCCACACAATTTCAATTTGGCGCCCAACGTTTTGCGAGGGAAATTCCGCCGCTAAAGGTGACCATTCTGTTGCTAATGTCCAGAAAAAACGAGAAGACCAATTCCCTCGCTAATGTTCAGCAAATCCGTCGCTAATTCTTGTATTTGCGAAGGACCAAGGTTCCCTCGCTAGCGTCCCTCGCAAATAACCTTTTTTTTTGTAGTGAAGGTGGCTGCGGTTCCTACAATTGTTGACGCTATCAAGTTCACTGCGTGGGGGTGGTTTTTGGCGAGAAGAGGGAAGAAGAGTGGGGTGTCGTGGGTTGATTGGCTAAATAGCCCGATGGGGTGTTTCTTATCTTTGTAATCACTTTGTAATTTCCATATGATGTGTAGTTGATGTTTTTGGGGTACTCTTTCCTCCTCGGGTCTTTTCCCGTTAGGTTTTGGCCCTTGGAGGTTTTAACGAGGCCCCGCCGTTGTAAGGGTTGGTGCACCCTTGTGCCCACTTTTATAATATCAATTGCTTATCCAAAAAAAAAGGGGACCATCCCACGTGGGATCAGTATGAGAAGAAACCCGTGAAGGGTGTGACGTCACATTTTTTCCTTATTCTCTCTCATTACCTTCTTTTTTTTTGACAAAAAATTTAACCCATAATCTCTCATTACCTTCTTACTTGTTAATTTTACTAGCATTACAATATTGTTCCTTATCTATAACTGATTAGTATGGAGAGAGCATCAACATAACATAATTCTTATGTATTTTCATTTCATTACATAATTTTTATGTATTTTCATTTCATTTTTTCTTATCGAGTATAAATATGAAAGGCAGTATTCTCATATACAAGAGCATGAAGAAACTTTTTCTGTCGCCAAATGGTTGTAATATGTTAATATCTTATTTCTCAAGTTTTTCTTTTAAATAAAATACCCTTCCTCTCAATAACAGGTGAATTTTTTTGGTCATACCATAACATTATTTATGATTGGGACAGTGGCGGACATAGGACTCTAGGTTGGGGTGAAAAAAATTCATTATAAAAAATGTTTATTCATTGAATTGTTTAATTTTTTTCAAATATCCTCATTTAATTTACTAAAATTAAGTAATCAAGTTATCTTACTCCAAATTTATTTAAGAGTAAATCACTAAATTAGTCTCTAGGTTTACCTGTCATTACCTATTTAAGTCCTAAACTATAGGAAAATAAGAAGTAATCCATAAAAATATGTGATTCGATAAAATTACTTCCTAAAGTTATATAAATAGTCTCTTACGGAGATTAATAATACAGATTTTTTAAAAATTGGGTGCAAATTTAAAAATATTAGTGTAAATTTAAAATTTTAAGGGGTCAAAATAATTTTATATAGGGAGTACTAGTACTAACATTTTTTTCTAGGGGTCCAACTGAACCCCGGATACAAAGTAGGTCCCCCAATAGATTGGGAATTGTTGGATCACAACCAAGGTGATTTGAAATATTTTTGTTAGTCAATATCGTAAATATCTAATCCCTTTCTTTGTCATATTTTTTATTAAAATATTTTTGTTAAGTCATTTTTCCTAACATAATCGCAAGCATTAACCAGGAATAGAACTATTCACTAATGTTTTTAAAATTTTTACTCATTTTAAAACTATAATGATAACACATCACATTTAGAGACTAAAATAATTATATCAGTTCTCAAAATTATGTGAATGCATCTTTTCCTTTTTAATTCCCTCAATAGTGTTTCTTCTAGGCCATGTTGCTTATTAATTTTATTAGCATTTCAAAAAGTGTGTGAGAGAGTGAAAAAAAGTGTCTTAACTTATATTTTAAGACGATAATACTATACCAGCAAGATGTAATATTTTTTGTAGAGACTAAGAAACAAAATTCTTTTTTAACAACAAAATTATTTTAAAGTTTTAATTTTCCAAAGAAACGTAAAAAAAAAGCTTATTCATAGAGAAAAACTGAATATTAAAAGTTTGTCAAAATTTATTAAGAAGAAAGATTGAAAAAAAGATGTGAGAGAGAGAGGGAGCGAAAAAAGTGAAAAGGTGAAAAATATTTGAAAAACTTGGAAAAAAGTGTGTTAATATACATTTTAAGATGATAATACTATGCCAACAACATGTAATATTTCTCATAGAGACTAAAAAATAAAATTGTATCAATTTTTCTTAACAGCAAAATTGTATTAAAATTTTTAATTTTCAAAAAAGGAAAAAAAAACTTATTGATAGAGAAGATACTAAAATTTTGTCAAAATTTGAAAACTTTCAGAATAGTAAGGAGAAATGAGTAGGAGAAAAAAGATAACGAAAAGTAAAAAGAAAGATTGAAAAAAGATGTGTGTGTGTGTGTGAGAGAGAGAGAGTGAGTGTGAAAAAAGTGAGAATGGTTCGAAAAATGTGTGTGTGTGAGAGCGAGAGAGAGAGAGAGAAGAAATGAAAAAAGCGACAAAGGTTTGAAAAAATGAAAAAGTGAAAGAAGAAAAAAGTGTGTTAATTTACCTAAATATCTTTAGATTGTTTAATTAGAAAAAGAGTGAGATTCGAATTTTGGTAGCAAGTGAGTTTTTGTTGTCATACGACAATGTTATTTATTTTTTGACAATATACGACAATATTATTTATGATTGGGAATTGTTGGATCTAGATGGGTGATTTGAAATATTTTTGTTAGTAAATATGGTAACCATCTAATCCTTTCTTTGTAGAAAAAAAAAACTAATCCCTTTTTTGTCATATTTTTTATTAAAATATTTTTGTTTAGTCTTTTTTTTCTAACATAATCACAAGCACTAACCAGGAATGGAACTAACGTAAAAAAAAACCAGGAAAAATGGAACTACTCACTAATGTTTTTAAAATTTTAACTCATTTTAAAACTATAATGATAACAACTCACATTTAGCGAATAAAATAATTATACCAGTTCTCAAAATTATATCAATGCCTTTTTTGTTTTATTTCCCTCAATGGTGTTTCTTCTAGACCAACGACAGTTCCTTACGCGACGAAGAACTATATTGCATAAGGTCATAGGAAGAAGGTAGCTCAGTTAGCGAGCTAAAGGACATGAAGTAGTTGCAAGAAGGAGGTCCAGGGTTCAAACACCGGAAACTAGCATTTGCCCACCTCATTAACATTTGCTTATAAAAAAACTATATTGCATAAGGTGTATATAAACAAATTAAATATGCTTTATGCAGGCGCAGTGTTTATAAATTTCAATACCTAATCAGAACAATTATAAATTATAACTAATATATATTAGGCCAAATTGCATTTGGGTCTTTTATGTTTGACCAAAATTTCAGTTTGATCCTTTATCTTTTTTTCTCACTTTGGTCCTTTATGTTTCAAATCTTTGTCAAAGTGGTCATTTTTTTAACATAAGGGACCAAAGTGAGAAAAAATGACCATTTTGATATTTGAAATATAAAGGACCAACGTGCGAAAAAATGACCTCTTTTGACACAGATTTGAAACATAAAGAACCAAAGAGAGAAAAAAAGATATAACAGACAACTTTGACACAAATTTGAAACATTAATAACCAGAGTACAGAAAAAAGATTAAGGACCAAACTAAAATTTTCGTCGAAAACAAAGGACAAAAAAAAAATGCAATTTGGCATATTTCACGAATTTCTCCTTGTGCATTGTACTTGGGGTCATGGTAATAGACAAATTGTGGTGGAATTTGCTTGTCAAGTTGCTATAGACAATATTGAAAGTGGTTCAACTACGAATCACTCTCTCTCACACACAGGCAGGTTATTTTCTCCCTTTTTACTTTATTAACATTTGTTCTACTTCTGATTTTTCGCATTTATAGGTATCGCCTCTGCAGGGAAATGTTTTCGTCAAACTTTACATTATTAGTTAGGGTTACGATTATTTCAGACTTTTCATTTTTGGGTTATCGTCTCATTCAGGGTTATGATTAACTTCGAATACAGTTTACTGATGCTGCTTCTGCTAGTATTTGTTAATGCTCAGATTTCCTGGTTTAATTTAGTGATACCTAACGTGTTTGATTAAATGCCAGAAAGAAGACTATAGTGTTACACGTCCTTCAAATATTACACATTTGATTGGTGATAGCTTACACTGATTTTTGACGATTGATTTTGGTTGCGTTTGATTTTGTCTTTATGGTTCTTTGTCTGTTTGAATTTCCACATGTATGGTTTATGTGTGTTGTTGGTATTCTAATAGCTTTGCATTAAGTTCAATATCCGCACAGAGTTGAAGACCGTATTATGTATTCTACAATGTATCCATTTTTACTATATCACTTTTGTTTATATGTTGAATGAACACAGGTTTGAGAATTTAATCCTAGCTATAGCCCCCAATGCCTCTTCCCACTCTTCCGGTCGAGGTCTTAGAGCAGCAGATCATGAGCAGGCTCCCTGTGAAGTACCTCATGCAACTCAAGTGTGTTTGCAAGCATTGGTTATTCCTGATCTCTTCCGACAAAAAATTCTCCAAGAAGCACCTTGAGATGTCAATTCAGCGCCATCACGTCATCACTACCACCCTCATGGATTACACCCTCTCCCTCGTCTTCACAACGGGGATGACTGGCCCCCCGGCGCAGCTTCATCACCCTCTCAATCCTAAACCCTGCCATCGGCTTGTTGGGTCTTGCGATGGAATCATTTGTATTGCTGTCGATAGCAATTTTGCTTTTTATGGAACCCTTTGATAAGGAAATTCAAGCTGTTGCCGAACATGGAAAATCCACATCCAGAGAGAATAAGCTGCACAGTCTATGGCTTTGGATATGATCCTTTCAGTGATACATACAAGGTAGTTGTTGTTCCTTGCTATAAATGTCATAGCAATGAGCGTAGGCTGTTTTATGAAGCAGAGGTCAAGGTTTATACCTTGGGTGCAAATATTTGGAAAAGGATTCATCGGAAGTTCCCATTTATAGGATACCCATGGACTCTTTGGGTAGCCGGTTTATTCGTCAATGGTCATGTTAACTGGATGTCATATGATACTCGTCGTGATCTAGGTGTTGTTACTCTTAATTTGGGGACTGAGTCTTATGGACTGATAGTGCTGCCGGACACGAACTACCCGTATGTGCTTGTTTTGAGTAAATCATTGAGTGTCTTGAGAGATCGCCTGTATGTATTCGTCAATTGTAATGGTCTTAATAGGGACTTTGTTGATATCTGGGTCATGAACCAGTATGGCGTTGAATTTTGATGGTGGTATAAAATTGATGATGATGGGTTGAGAAGAAGAAGGAGGGTTGGCCTTGAATTTTGATGTTTTTAATGTTGTTCAATCAAAAGGAGGGTTGAATCTGGAAGAAAATAATGCGTTGAATCTGATTATTTTCCGGTTTTGAAAATTTTGGAAATTTTAATTTAAAAATTACTTAAAATTTTTTTGATGGAAAAAATTACTTATTTAAACTTAGATAAATATAAGTAATATTTGTCAAAAAAATATAAGTAATAAAAAATATGAGTCAACATGCCACGTGGACGCCACGTCAATTAAAATGTCCACGTGGCGTGTCCAGTTATAATTTTGTTAGTCCAATCAGCAATAATTAACGTCAAAGACTAATAATGGAAACAACAAAATAAGATAGGGACCAAAATACCTATTTCGTTAATGTAGGGACTAAACTTAAAAGGATCCTATTTTACCCTAAAAATAATGTATTTTACCCTAAAAACATATTTTACCCTAAAAATAATGTATTAAAATCTTATCATTCAAATAACAAAATATCAAAACACACTAATTTCTAACCACTTTACCTATAAAAAAACAAAATTTACTATTTACAAACAAAGAATTAGGTGTGTATCTATAACTATATCTAATTCTAATAATAATAACCATCCACTAACACACCAATACGCCAACACATGAAAGACAGGCTCGGAGAGCCCGTCTTTCCCCCCTAGTGTGTGTGTGTGTGTATATATATATATATATATATATATATATATTTGCTATATGTTTATATGGAATTTCAAGCGTGAGAAAGAAAATAAGTTACATTTTTCTATAATGTCGTTACCACAAATCATACTAATGAGTTTAAATAGGATAGCAACTTGTTAGAAGATTTCTAACTTGGAAGTATGGAATAGCAACCACACTAGTGTTGTGAAAGGTTGTGTTGCAGTGCACTATAATGTGGGAGGTAATTCATTCTTTTTTTATATATCTCATTTTATGGGATCCTTTCATTGCATATTAGTTCTTTGGAATCACATTATATAGATATTTAATGAAAGTATTTTATGATTCTTATGTGATATATATAGGGAGTTTAATTAAAATTCGTAGATCAATTATACTGTAGGATAAATGTGTGTACCTTTTGAATGAAAAAAAAAAGGATAATGATAATCATTACCATATCAATGATCATAATCACAACTCTTGTTGCACTAAATTTTTTAATGTAGATTATTCACTTCTAGGAATGAAGTTCACTATATCATATATCCATTTTCTCTTAATTTGTTTTTCTTCAAAATATACTAAAATAGAATTGATCTTATGAATTACATTCACAATCAATCTATGTCTAGTTCTTCAAAAACTCGCCACAAAAAATTTATAAAGGATTATCGATCAAATAAAATCACATTTTATGATCATGTGTTCTTTAAGAACTATCTCTCACATCTAAACGACTACCAAAGAAAAAAAATACATGCTTTAAGAAATCCTACAAGGGAATAAAGTTCTGACCATTATGTAATTTATTCACTTATGGGAATAAAGTTCAATCCATTATGCGATCTTTCATATTTTAATCATTCATAAGTCGTTTGTTCAATCCCAATTATGACTAAATTTCCAAAACATTCTTAAAGTGTTTTTTCATGTTTGATACTTCAGGAGCATATTTGAAAAATATATTCATAAGCATATTTGAAATGTTTCTTCAAAGTGTTGCTTGCTTATTTAATTTCTGTCAATGTTCTCATTAGGCCAAACTTTCAGATTCACACCCAACACACACCCACACACCATTGCTTTTCACAACATCTAGAATTATTACTACTCAATTGTGAGTGTATGACTACCAGACTTAATTTAGTTCCTAGCTAGGTTCAGAATTTCTCCCAACCTTGGAAAGAGTGGTCTTCTTTTGGTTAGGCTTTTCAGATCTTTAGCCAACAAAGGGCTTGATTAGACATTTCAGATTTGGTTCAGTTGTCTGTCGCCAAACCCATAAAAATTCTTTAGTTTAGTTCCTAGCTAGGTTCACAACAAAGGGCTTGATTGGACATTTCAGATATTTGGCCAGTGCACTAACTATTGATTTGGTGATTTCTCAGCACTATAGCGTTGGATGCTATATCACAGGTGACTTGATGAACAGATGTAACTACAATGCCCTCGTTACTGAACTCCTTTGTTTGCATTTATTTCTTTTCTTTCACATTCACACCCAACACACACCATTGATTTAGTTACACATTTTTAAAATTGCTCTCATTAGGCCAAACTTTCAGATTCACACCCAATACACACACACACACCATTGTTTTTCACAACATCTAGAATTATTACTGCTCAATTGTGAGTGTGTGACTACCATGGTTAGTTTAGTTATTAGCTAGGTTTAGAATTTCTCCTAGCCTTGAAAGAGTGATCTTCTTTTGGTTAGGCATTTCAGATCTTTGGCCAACAAATGGTTTGATTAGGCATTTCAGATCTGGTTCCTAACCAGTCTACGAACTGGTTCGATTGCCAGTATCCGAACCCATTAAAATCTGGAATTCATATGAATGACACGTGTAGCACAATTGTAAGAAGCCTAACATGTACCCCTTTTTCACATTTTTAAACGTTCAGTACTTAACCATCGAACCAGTCTGGAGGCTCACTGTCGTACCATTCTAAAATATAGGTGAGTGGGTTTCCACGCGTGTTCCACATGAAGGTATTTTGGAATATTTTAGGTTTCGGGTGTGTGTTGAGCAGGAGGGGGGTTGGGAAAAGCATGGACCTATTTATATGGCCTTTTTTGGGTTCAATACAAGGCCTTAAAATAGGAAAGAAAAAGGGCAAGTGGTATTTGCACCCGCCATGTTTTGGGTGCATATACTGCCTAGTGCTTTTTAAAATGTTTTCTCCTATTTCGATTCTGCTTTTTTTTTTGGTAAAAAAGTAACAATGAAGAAAATAATTAAACCGTTAATTTTTTTTAGAAATTATATTGTAGAAAAATATTGCTAAAAAATAACAAATTGATCAAAATAAATATATTAGGAATATTGCGGTTTTTTGAGAGAGAGATCAACAAAGTCCCATACCAATATACCAATCAAATTAACCGCATGATATAAAATAAAATGTTATAATGACTGTACATGAGATTTCTTACTATCACCTGGTTTCTAGGTTGTCGAGATCTCTTTTTCTATGAATAATATGTGGAGAAATGCAACTTAGAAAGACATGAAATTAGAACCTATTATTCAAACACATGCCAATATGTGAAACACTATATAACTTTTTTCGCAAAGATCGTCGTTATGATGAATTTTTAATTGAACCCGTAGGAGAATTTACACTACATAGTGAATTAACTCATACTTGTGTTGGTATTGATTTTTGGTAATTTTGCCTTTGAATATTTTAAATTTTGTCAAATCTAAAAAAGTCTGGCAGAGTACAAAAATTCTCGCATAGTCATTGTGATATAAATCCATTAAAATCCTAACTGCAAGTCTTAAAAATCCTACAGAGACTTAAAAGTCATCAAATTCCTACAAATTCTTTTAAATTTCATAGAATTTTTTCGGCTAAAAAAGTTATCTAAAATCCTAAATCAATACACCCCTTAGATTTCACTAAAAATATAATAAACTATTACTAAAAGTACAAGAAATACAATAATCTTTAAATTTGACTATAATAGACTTTGATCAAGGTCACACATAAAAATTCCTCAAAGTCAGAGAATTAAAATGGAATCACCTTGATCTCATTCTTTTTACCATATAGTGCATTTTCTTACGTGTAAAATCTAATCTAAAAAGTCATACATTTTTCTTCTTCTTCCACAAAGTCCACAATCAAACTTTGAACACCATCACCACCAACAACAACCTAACTTCAACTTTCTCTCTCTAAAATCCAATCCCCAAACACATCTTTCTCTCTCTAAAATCACGATTCAAAATCACGATTCAAATGTCGCGTTTTCTAGTAGCAGCATGCTACTAGAGCTTATTCACAACCAAACATGGTCTTCAAAGGAAGATTCTTCTCTTCCAAAAAATCCGATACTTCTAGTCCCGATGCTTCTTCTAACAGTCCTCGATCACAATCCTCAAATTCCCCTTCCAGATCTGATAAGAAAAAATCTAAATCAACCGTTAATCAAACCCTAACCGCCACCGGCTCCGGCGTATTCTCCGCCGCCGCTTTCCGTCAGTCTCCGGTCAAGGATGGAGTTAAGAAGAAAGACTTCGGTAAAGGAAAGGAAAGCGAGACTTCGAATTTGACTTCTACTCCACCGGAGTCTCGCTATAGTAGTAAAAAGTTGACTCCGGTGGCGGCGGGAGGGAAGGAGGGGAAGGAATTGAAGGAATCGAAGGAATCACCATCGTCGTCATCATCTTTGGTTTCGCCGATTCTGGCATCGTCGTTAGGGTTGAATAGGATAAAAACGAGATCGGGACCGTTACCGCAGGAGAGTTTCTTTGGTTTAAGAGGTGATAAGGGAGGTGCAGCGGCGGCTCTTGGGGCTAGTAATCTTTCGAGACCTTTTGGTGGGAAGAAGAAGGAGACGGTGAATCAGAATAGAGTAGGGTTTGTGGAGGGTTTGGGAACTAGTGGTTTTGTTGATAATGGGAGCAATTCTGATAGCATGTCTACTGGGAGTGGTGGTGGGCAGACAAGGGAGCAGAGTCCGGTGGTGTTGCCACGGTCGCGGTTGCAGAATGGTGAATCGTCGTCTTCTGAAGCAGGTATCTTTAGTGTAAATCTGTGCCTCAAATGGTTCTTTAAGTTTAGTTTTATTTTGGTAATGAATGATCATAGTGATGATGATGATGATGATGATGATGCTATGTTGCGTTATCATGGCATGGACATGTTTTTGCCTACTTGTTAAAGATAATTATGAATATAATTAATAAGATAAAATGGATTATACTGTCTCATTTGGTTTCTTAATCAGTGATCTTAGGTTAGAAAGTTTGATTGTGGTTGAGAAGAGGCATTGTTAAGGGCCTGTAAGGGTCCATCTTGGACCATTTTCTCAAGGGTTGATATTATATGGCCCCTTATAAGCAATTCTGAATCCCTAAAAAATTTAAGATTGATTTATCTATATACAACGGGTGCATATTTTGTTTCTCGTTCTAACGGTGCAAGACAATAACAAAAATACCAAATCGAAATTACTGCCCCCACTTGGTGTGTACTATTTTTATGCATTAAGCTTATTGCATATATATGTTAGTGTTGGCTGTTGGAGAGATTTAGCCAAGATCTGCTTGTTGATGATAAGAAGATGTCTGCCGTTGATGTTGGGCCTTGGATGAAATGCCATTAAACCACAGTTATCTAGCGGTGCTGAGTGTTAGACTAAAAAAAATGCTATAGTGGGATAGCAGTTAGCAGGATGGGTGCTATTATAGTATTTCTTTTTTCTTTTTTATATTTTATATGTATATTAGACCGCTAATTCTATATATTTAAATGCTCAATATTGGAAATTACTCAAAGTTCATGAACTATTCATAAATCATAATAAATGTCAAAGTACTTAGGCAAAACATACAAGTAGATAGCTACAAAAGTGAAGGAAACAAACAAATTTAAGCCTGAAATCCCCAAAATACGCCATTCCCTTCCTAGGGACTGCTGCCCCTATTGTTATAGCTACTTTGTGTGTTTAACTTCACATTGGATTCTTTTTAGAGAAAAGTTTCACATTGGACTTGGAGACCATTAGAATTGATTTTAAATCAAAACGTGATTTTGATTTTATCAAAAATATAGATGTTTGGTTGGTGTTGGGTAAATAGGTCGTGTTTCCAAACCCCGGTTTGGGTTTGACTAGAAGTCATAAGAAGTAGCTTCTGCAGTAGGTTGAAAAATTGACACCATAAATTCAAACATAAGTCACTTCAGTTTAAACTCAATTTTAACAACACGCACAGTTTGTTCTTATGAAAGGTTGTTTGACTGCACAAATCAGTTTCTTAGAGACTATTTTGTAAAACATAATTTCGTGAAATGTTTGTTTAGGCCATGCATATGTTCAAAGAGCCATGGCTCAGAACTTGAGAGGTAAGGAACAAGAATGCACAGCAACAATGGTTACTGAAGTATGCATGCTGTAAAATTCTTTGTGTTGAATCCAATCAAATTTGTGGATGGTAGAATCTCTAAAATTCTTTGTAGAGGTACCTCGAAAGATGTGCAAACACATGCGTGTATAGTTGTGTTGATAAAAGTCTAACAGAGACTGAACATCAAATGATGAAGCATTATTTTTAACATCAACATTTTTTGTTTGGAATTGTAATTCAAATTCTCTATTATTAGAATGGAAAATATTATTTACTAGTTGTATATCTATTCCATAGAATTGTTCTGACTGTTGGAATTTTAATTCTATTTTACACCTC
Organism: Astragalus glycyphyllos; assembly: GCA_963573325.1. Classification (NCBI taxonomy): domain Eukaryota; kingdom Viridiplantae; phylum Streptophyta; class Magnoliopsida; order Fabales; family Fabaceae; genus Astragalus; species Astragalus glycyphyllos. The sequence goes on along the minus strand of OY754313.1, from coordinate 2,966,009 downwards.
AAAATAACTCTATTAGAATCGTGAGGTCTATTCTATTTCCAAGCCTTAAATCCTCAAAATAACTCTATTAGAATCGCGAGGTCTATTCTATTTCCAAGCCTTAAATCCAAGTTCAATTTTGTCAGACAAATGGGACCATATTGATATTGCGAGTGAGCATGAGAGAGTGCCTTTGAGGGAAAAACGGGTCTTGGAGAATAGTCATCCTAACCTACAGAATATCTATTAACGGAAATTTTCTGATTTTGTGCATGGATTTGGATTGGAGTTCAGTTGTAGAACCTTGCCTACCAATTCTAGTTTTTATGTTTGGAAGCCTTTTAGAATTAAAATTATAATTATAATTCCATGTAACAATTCCAGGGAATTAAAGAACAACTAGCCCAACTCCATAAAAACAAGAACAAGTAGCCCAACCTTTTGGCAATTCTTAACCTGGACCCTGAATATTATCAATTCAAAGGCCTTGGAAATAAAGTTATGTTTCTCCTGACTTCCCAATGGTTATCTGTATTATAGGTTAGATTATTGATACAACAAAAATGCATATAAAACTTGTATGTTAATGACCCATTGTTTGTAAACAGTTGCAAATATGACAATGTATCGGAAATAGTCCCTTGTACTGGTGATATCAAATTGATTTATAGATTTTAAGGCATTATCAATAAGGTATAGCTCAATTGGCAGATTAGAGTGATTAATTGAATGTTATGACCAGCCTTCTTTCAAGTTATCTATTTTCCTATATTCTTCGTATTACAAAATAATTCTCTCTTATGAAAATTTATTTTGAAGAGAACCATATTGCTACTATTTTATTTAACCATTTGATTAACTACATGGCACTTTTTGGTAAGGTCTTTGGGAAATGCACACTTTAACTGAACGCACTACATTTTTTTTAATAACTGAAAACACTAAATAAATAGAAATCTGTTTCCCCTAGATGGGGTTGGCTGCAGTAACTGAAAAACACTGCAAACTTTGGAACTACTCTCTGAATGCTTGGGGTCCTAGACTCCTAGTTGTTGTAACTCAAAAAACTGGGCCAGGTTGCCAGGGTTCGACTCAATCAGATGACTGAGTCATTATTTTGATTATAAGGCCGTGCCTGAGAGATAAACCGATAATAAAGTAACATATTTTGTTTAATTAGCAGACCAAACATTTTTTTTTGTTTATATTGGTGACACTGTTCAGAGAACCGGGCCGGTCATTGAACCGGTGAAGGCACTAGTTCAAGGTTCAATGGTTCAACCGAGGATCAACCGGACCGGGTAGTGAAACCACGGTGCTTCCTGGCTAGCAAGGTAGGCAAGATCGCGCTCCGGAGCGCGGGAGCGTACGCTCCTACGAACCTATGGAGCCTCAGCGATCCCGTCCCCGTATAAGAGCGCAATCTACATAGGAGCGGTCGGAGCGCCGTGCCGGCGCGGTAGGAACGGTGGAAGCGTTCAAGAGCGGTCGGAACACCGCCTCCAGATCGCGTTTCTGTGAAACCAGATTGTGTGCTGCGGCGCATCTGATTTAGGGTTTCTGTGGGATGAAGATGATGTTACTGGGTCGGGTTTTAGTTGACCCATTTTGGTCCACTGTATAATAGATTTTTAGGGTTTATTTTTTACTGTTACTTACTTTTTACTCAGTTTTATTACTGAGCTCTTTTCTTATTCACTAGTCAGCCACGCACGCTCTACACATCATCTCTCCCATCATCCGTCATCTCCCTCTTCTCTGTGAGCGCTATTATCCCTCAGGCTTCTCTCTCTCTCTCATTCTCAGTTTCTTTTTCTTTTTTCTTTTTCATTCCCTTTTTTTCTCTGATCTGTGGTAAACTCTGTTCTTGAACAGAGGTTTGTCAATTCATTTGTATCGTTTATCTTTCTTTTTTTTAAATCCTGATTTACTTTTGTTTTTTTATATTGACTAAATAGTTTTTGTTGTATGTTGTGTTCTTTTTAAATAAATTGGTCAGTATTGTGCACCTAAATGTTGTGTAAGATTTATATTTCTATCACCCATGTATGTATGACATTGAACTTCTTAAGTATTTGTAGTGTTTTGCGATTTTTTCCTACTTATTTGTGGTTTTTATCTCTATTCATATGTTTTAATATACATATAAATATTAGTTGGACAATTTCATAGGATCTACGTTTCGTGCTACGAACTCGTGCTTTACGAACCTATGACCCCTCACCGTTCCTGCCTAGGATTACGAACTTGTCTACCTTGCTGGCTAGCGTGCACTATTGGCAATTGTTTTACTGCTACGAGTCGTTAAAAACAATTTTATCAAGTTATAAGTTTAAGTTTTTTTGAACCGTGGATAACCGACCAACCGGCTGTTATAACCGGTTCTGCCGGTTTTAATCTGGTTTCCGGTTTTTTATCCGGTCCTCAAGTAAAGTGGTTTTGAGGCCTGTTTAAACCGGTTCGCGGTTAAACCGGTTTGACCGACATTGGTGAAGTAAAATAATCGTAAATGTAAAATTCCTTCAGGCTTGTTGTCAATTGTTAAATGGTTGGGTGTCAATGACATTGTCAGTCAGTTTTATCCGTTGTCAATCAGCGAGTTTGGGTGGTTTTTTTTCCTCTGTTTATTGATACTGGAATGTCTGCCAAAACTATGCTATTTTATCTCCCAAAATGTTACTTTTGCTTATGATATCAGTTTAAACAGGGATGCCAGCATCATCACAGACTCAGACAGGAGGCTTAAGAAGTGAAGATGTTTGCACTCCAGAGGTATTACTGTGGGTGGAGTGCGTGATATCTTGTGTTATTGCTTTAATTAGTTAAATTAAATTTGGCTTAATTATTTGTTGTACTCTGTTTATTCATTTATTATGGCAGAAAAACTAATTGTTCTCTTTCCAGACAGTATATGATTTTGAAAATCCGAAGGAGTCTGAATCTCCTCGTTTTCAAGCTATATTACGTGTCACAAGTGCACCCAGAAAGAGGTTTCCTGCGGACATCAAGAGTTTCTCCCACGAGTTGAATTCCAAAGGTGTCCGGCCTTTTCCATTTTGGAAGCCTCGTGGGTTAAATAACCTTGAGGTATTTTTGTTTCCATTTCACATTATATTATGGAGTTGATATGGAATTGATGATATTTTTAGCATGAGACACAACTTTAAATTGAACTTTTTTGTGCAGGAGATCCTGGTTGTTATTAGGGGTAAATTTGATAAAGAAAAAGACGAGGTGAATGCTGAGCTGGCTATTTTTGCAGCAGACCTAGTTGGAGTTCTTGAAAAAAATGCAGACATTCATCCTGAATGGCAAGAGACAATTGAGGACTTGCTAATTTTGGCTAGACGCTGTGCTATGACTTCACCTGGGGAGTTTTGGCTTCAGTGCGAAAGCATGGTCCAGGAGTTGGATGATAGGCGCCAAGAGCTACCTCCAGGGACGCTAAAGCAGCTTCACACTCGAATGCTTTTCATTCTCACAAGGTGTACTAGGTTGTTGCAATTCCATAAGGAAAGTGGTTTGGCTGAGGATGAACATGCTCTCAATCTTCGTCAGTCCAGAGTCCTGCATTCCGCTGGAAAACGTATTCCTCCTAGCCTGGGAAGGGATACTAAAAATTCCAGTGCTGCAAAGACCTCTAACGCTTCAACAAAAAAGGCTTACAGCCAAGAGCAGAGTATGTTTGGTTGGAAGAAAGATGCTATGCAGCCAGAAAATCTGTTGATTCCTACTGATGATGACACTTCAAAGAAATTTGAGTCTCCTTCTGGCAGGGATCGAATGACTTCTTGGAAAAAGTTCCCATCTCCACCAGGAAGAATCCCAAAAGAAACTGCTCAGTTGAAAGACCAAAGTTATGGGATGGTTGAACCTTCAAAGATGTCAAATAGTAAGAAATTAACTTCTGATATAGATCTCTCTTCTACTAAGCCGTCTGAGCTTCCGGCCATCAAATATTCCCAAGAGGACCATGCTTCCAAACACCAACACAAAATTTCCTGGGGCCACTGTGGCTGGGGGGATCAGCAGAATTTTAGTGAGGAAAGTTCAATAATTTGTCGAATATGTGAAGAGGAAGTACCTACTTCACATGTTGAAGATCATTCAAGGATTTGCGCAGTTGCTGACAGATGTGATCAGAAGGGTTTGAGTGTCAATGTGCGTCTGGTCAGAATTGCTGAAACACTGGAAAAGATGATGGAAACGTGTAGTCAGAAGGATGCTCAACAAATGGTTGGAAGTCCTGATGTTGCAAAAGTATCAAATTCAAGTATGACTGAAGAATCTGATGTTCTTTCCCCAAAACTTAGTGACTGGTCACGCAGAGGCTCAGAGGATATGCTGGACTGTCTCCCTGAAACTGATAATTCTGTTTTCATGGATGACCTAAAGGGATTGCCACTTATATCATGTAAAACTCGTTTTGGTCCAAAGTCTGACCAAGGTATGGCAACATCATCTGCAGGGAGCATGACTCCCAGGTCTCCTTTAATGACACCAAGGACTAGTCAGATTGACTTACTCTTGGCAGGGAAGGGTGCTTATTCTGAACAAGATGATCTACCTCAGGCATGCTCTTTGTTTCACTTATTTTGTGAAATACTTATATTTCTAATTTGTTGTCCATTTGTCCTATACAGTATAGGCTATACTAATCATTTCAGCTTCATTACCTATGTGTTCCAGTATGATGTTTGGCGATAGGTGATCCAGTAATTATAACTGCCTCTAAACCAACATGTTATTTTTTTTTTTTTTGTAAAATTGTAGATGAATGAACTTGCTGATATAGCACGATGTGTTGCAAATGCTAGTCTGGATGATGATCGCACAACGTCATATTTATTATCTTGTCTTGATGACTTGAGGGTTGTCGTAGAACGAAGGAAATTTGATGCACTTACTGTGGAAACCTTTGGAACACGCATCGAGAAGCTGATTCGGTCAGTACTTACTTCTCTAATATATGTATGTGGTAATGAATCTCTATAATAAGGAAAGCACTCGTAGTGAACATTGAACTTCAGTGTGTGAATTCTTAACGAATAAATTTTACAAGTCAGAATTTTTCTTAAGTTCACCTGAAATATTTTCTTCAATGTTCTGTACTCGTGAATGACTTTCCAATGTTACTAATTGTGAGACAAGCCAAAAGCTTGCCATAGAACTGTGATGGGTGGCTTAGTGGCAAATTACATACAGACGGCGCCCATGTGAAAAAACTAACAGAATATACTCCTTGGTATGTAAAATTAAAATCTGAAACTTATATATTGAAAATAATAAAGATAAAAAAATGTTCTGGTTTATCAAGCTCACGAGTGTTGTATGGCTTTAAAGAACTCAAATTGGTCTCTGAATGCACGTTGCTGTATGTTGTTGTCTTATCTCTCTTATGAACTTACCGTGAATGGAAAAAAAAAGCATAAAAAACAGGAAAGGCACTCAAACTGTTAAGCCAAATTTGTGTAACCAACTAACTGACTGAATCAGTCAGTTGGATTCTTACCCTACACTACCCTGTAGGGGTGTGCATGGTACATAAACCGCACCACACTGTACCACACCACTTTTAAAATTGTTTTGGTTTACTTGTTTGTGTGTACCGGTTCATATTTTATGAACCAATTCCAAACCAATTTATTACCGGTTTGAATATGAAACAAACAAAAAATAAACACCAGTTCAGTACATAAGAGAGGGGGACTAAGAGAGATATCTAAGAGTGACAGATCTGGGAGAGGAAAAGAAAACGAACAAAAAAATAGAGAGATCTACATATACTCAAATCACCATCATCAAAGAATCATCAAACAAATTGCATGCAGTATGTAAAACAGTATCATCAGAAGATAATTATGGAGGAAGATGAAGATCTATAAAACGGGAATACTGGTATGCTTAGATCTAAAAACGATAAACTGTACTAGAATCAAAGAAAATAGGAAGAAGGCGATCTACAATGGTAAGCCATATCACGGCATCTACAGCCACCGAATAACTTTGCCGGCAGCGGAGGAGATAAGCGAGTTAGCGAGCAATATCTACAGTCACCGACGACTGTGCTGGCGGCGGAAGAAATAGGCGAGGCGGCGGACCAGTGATATGGGGTTGCGAAACGACTGTGCCGGCGGTGGACCGGTGTTATGGGGTTGCGAGGGTAGACGGTAGGAGATGGTGCTGCGATTAAATTGGGAAGAAGAGATGGCACACTGTTTTTTTAGATGATGGATACCAGTATGTTACCGGTTTTGAGAAGAGGGATACCGGTATTCCCTTTTTTCACTAAATGGGCTGGGGTGGTAATGGTATGGGCTTTTATTAATCAGTGTGGTGTGGTTATTGGTATGGTTGAAGTTTACCAGTATTTTTGTGCATCCCTACTACCCTGTAGTCTGTAGAAGATAAATCCCCTGTAAGTAATTCAAATGACTGAGTCAGTTGATTAGACCTCCCTCATCCCCTTTATATACTTCTGTACTGCTTGTTGTAACTGGTTAAGAAAAGTAGTTGAATGAAATGAAAAAAATTCTTCTCTATATTCTCTATTCTCTATAGATAGGATTACTGTTTTAGAGCTTTTAATACAATCAAAAGCAAAATGAAATAACAGAGCACAGAATAAAAAAGGCCAGTGTTGCCCATAGCGCGCTATAGTGGCGTAGTGGAGCAGTTTAGTGTAGCAGCGTAGCGGAGCAGTTTATTGTAGCAGCCATAGCAGAGCAATTTAGTGTAGTGGCTGCTATAGCAGCAAGATAGTGCCACCTGGGCCTCAGAATAAGATCAAAATTCCAAAGTAAGTCTTTGAAATTTAAACATTAGGGATTTTTGGTTTGGGTATGTTAGCGATTTTGCAATTGAAAAACACCAGGACAGCGTTAGGGCTTCTTTTCACTATTGCTATCACTTTTAACCCTCCTCACTGGTCACTCACAGCTAGTTGAGTAACTGGGTTTTAATGTATATAGTATAAATTATAAGCTATATAAACTGCATAAAGATTTAAGAATAGCAGCGATCTCGATATAGTGTTCTTGGGGCCGGCAGCTAAGCTCTGCTATCCGAGATTGATAGCAGTGAAAGAGGCATTGCCTCAAACATAGGGACTTCGCCAGTTGTCTGTTGCAATCTATAGATGATTACTCTTAATTAAAAGTTGTATTTTGGTTTGGCAGGGAGAAGTATTTGCAGCTTACTGAGATGGTGGATGTCGAAAAGATAGATATAGAGAGTCCTGTAATGGATGATGACGTTATTTTGGAAGACGATGTAGTTCGCAGCTTGAGAACAAGCCCAATTCATTCTTCAAAGGATCGTACCTCTATTGATGACTTTGAGATTATAAAACCTATCAGTCGTGGGGCATTTGGAAGGGTTTTCTTAGCTAAAAAGAGGACAACTGGTGATCTTTTTGCAATAAAGGTAATTATGCTTTATGCTTCTTACTCATTGGTCACAGTTTAAATTCACCACACCCTTTCATTTTTTGTTCTGTTGTCATTTATTGTATTGCATCTTCTAATCTGTTCGTCCATGAGTCCTTATATTTCATACTCTTAGAGTTCGGGTTGGGCCTAACTCAACCTTGCAAAGTCGTCTTATAGGGTGAGAGATGCCTCCCACTTATAAACACTTTTTCAGGCAATATCACATTCAATTTGAGACTCAACACATACCTTTGTTTCTGTTTGTGCACGCTCATATATGTGGGTTGTAGAAGAGCTGTTTAATAATGTCGGGTTACTTATTCTTGTGTTAGTTTTATTAAAACTCATCAAGTTCACATATAACTCTGTATTTGTTCGTTATATATGTCAATGAACGTTGCATCTTTCGTAACATACTGCAGACATTGTTACAAATTAAATTCAAAAATCTTCATTGCATTCTTCCAACAGAGTCTGACCATGTATTTTGTTTCATTTTTTTGATTACTTTCTTTTTTTATCTGAATAAAATATGTATTGAATTATTCTTTTATTTTTGGTATGTATTGTTTATTACTTTGTTATATTATTGTCTTTCAATCGCACTTTTGCTTCCAAAGTAATTTTAGTGAAATAAACTTTGCGGACACAGGTTTTTGTATATTCGAGATGTACAATTTACTTTGTTGTAAATTTGCTTCTATTTCTTGTTTTATGCTTTCATTAATTAATTTTTAATATATTATACATTTAAATCTTTCTTAACAGGTTCTCAAGAAAGCAGATATGATTCGTAAGAATGCTGTTGAAAGTATATTAGCAGAACGTGATATCTTAATTACAGTGCGCAATCCTTTTGTGGTGAGTGAATCTGTCTTGTTATTCTATTCTATGTTGCTTCAAGAAATGGTACCTCTGTTCTAACACTAGTTGAACTTATTCAGGTTCGATTTTTCTATTCTTTTACATGTCGTGAGAACTTGTATCTTGTCATGGAGTATCTGAATGGTGGCGACTTGTATTCATTATTAAGGAATTTAGGTTGCCTAGATGAGGAAATCGCCCGTGTATATATTGCTGAAGTGGTAATTCTTGGATCTAACTCTTTCTCAATCTGGAAGTTGATTTATATTACATCATCTATGACACAAACTTCTCCATCCAATTGTAGGTGCTTGCATTGGAGTATTTGCATTCAATGCGTGTGGTTCATCGTGATTTGAAACCTGACAATTTATTGATTGCACATGATGGTCACGTCAAGGTAACTATCAACTGGTCTATTTTTTTCCCTTTTACTCTTATTAATGCCAGGAGTCTGCTGCCATAAGGTTATTAAGTATGAACTTTATGATTTTTGGTTGGGCTAGCTTGTTTAGGTGCTGTGGTCGTTTGATAGTTTTTTGGATTCAGAAGCACTACGAATGTCATCCCTATGATTTGTGTTTTATACCACGACATAAAACTCTATTCTCCTCATGGATATAATGGTGAAAAAAAAAAGATTTCTTCCAGCATATACATGATTTTGTGGGTTCCTATTTCTAAGGAGGATGATCTATGAACTTTAATATTCTCTCTTAGAGTTAGAAATTAAAACGAGAATCTTCTTGTTTTAATTATATAGAGTTGTTCAAACATTAAAAGAAAGTGCTCAAATATTACTGTGCAGCAGCAGCAACAACAACAACAACAACAACAAGCCTTATCCTGCTAGTTGGGGCTGGCTACTTGGATCATTTGATGCCATAGATAGTGGTGTATAATGAATCATGTTTATAGAGAACCCATTGAATTAATTACCTAAATATTACAGTAAAACTTTATATTATTTTCTAGAAGAACTTTTTAGAAATGCTCACATTAAAAATCTCTTTGTAAAGGTCATCCAAACCAGCCAAATTTTTTTCATGATACAAGGTTACACATTGTATTCTTTTTGAGTTTCAACATTCGCACGACTCTGTGGCTCCCTTGAGGAATGTTTATAATACTCATCTAGTTAATTAGATTCTTTTAACTCGTGTCTTCTTTTGCAGTTAACAGACTTCGGGCTTTCGAAAGTTGGTCTCATCAACAGCACGGATGATTTGTCTGGTCCAGCAGTGAGTGGGACGTCCCTACTTGGGGATGATGAACCTCCTGTATGTACATCTGAGGATCAAAGGGATCGGAGGAAGAAGCGTTCTGCTGTGGGCACACCTGATTACTTAGCTCCAGAGATTCTTTTAGGAACTGGACATGGTTCGTATAGTCCCATTTTTATGTTTAAGGTGGTTCAATTTCTGTTTTCTTTTCCATCTCTTAAAATGCAGATTAAATTTTTGTTTTCATTATGGTAGTTTTTGCAGGAATTAAATTATTGCCATAACATGAGTTTTCTTCTGTCTAAAATAAGTTCTTAATGATCCTGAAAAAATATGGAAGGATTATTATAATGAAATGATGAAATTAAAAGGCGATTTTTGGATTATTTAGCCTGCTGATTTAGTGGTTGCACGTTATATACTGGCGAATGTTCTCATGTACATTTCTTTGCGTGTATTTATTATTGCAAACATGACACCATCAAAATTTTTGTTCAAGTTTCACAGGGTATACGGCAGATTGGTGGTCTGTTGGCGTCATTTTATTTGAGTTGCTTGTCGGTATCCCACCCTTCAATGCAGAGCATCCTCAGGTTTTTACCTTGCTTCTTTGTGTCATGAATGTTTATAACTTTTGTTAGTTTTCCTTTTTATGATTGAATTCTCCCTCATATTATGTAATTTTGTTTGCAGACTATATTTGACAACATTCTTAATCGTAAAATACCTTGGCCTGAAGTTCCTGATGAAATGAGTCCTGAAGCACATGATCTTATTGATCGGTAATGGCCATGTTTTTTTTTAATCGTACATCACCGTTCTAATTATTTGTATTAGGAATTTATTTGTTTTGGATTTTGGAACACTGGTTCCTTGATCCTCGTATATGTTTTTTCAATTCTGTTGAAGTATTTTTGCTCCTTGTTAATGCAAAATAGCTTTTGCTAACATTTTTGCTTCGGAAACTCTGTCCCTTATGTTGTGATATTCAGGGAAGTCTTTGGCATACTAGCTAGTAACAACTTACTTCAATTGCTATAAGCACTCTTTATTTTCTATCGGAATTTTATGACATCGACCATTTTGGTTCCTTGATCCTTGTATATGTTTTTTCAATACTGTTGAAGTATTTTTGCTCCTTGTTAATGCAAAATAGCTTTTGCTAACATTTTTGCTTCGAAAACTCTGTCCCTTATGTTGTGATATTCAGGGAAGTCTTTGGCATACTAGCTAGTAACTACTTACTTCAATTGCTATGAGCACTTTTTATTTTCTATCGGAATTTTATGACATCGGCCATTTTGTTTCCTTTCTTTTCAACATTTCTGCAAAGAGATTGTTCTCCATCTATTGTTGATTTACTGTTTTATTCCCTTGTACAGAGGAACTATCCCGGGTTTATCAGAAAGCTACAGTTTCAGTCCAATTTCAGTTTACCTTATTGTTTGTTCTATTAGATTGCCAAAATCATTTTTCTACCTTCCGTAAAGGCTTTTGAGATCGATGCTTCTGCTAAAAAATAATATAGTTGAACGTTTAATTGTATTATGATTCTTTGTCATGCGGGGTTTTCTTATAATTATGATAGCTGGATGTATTCTACATTTAATGCTTGGGATGTTCAATTTTCAGATTATTGACAGAAGATCCTAATCAGAGACTAGGGGCCAGAGGGGCATCAGAGGTGATCTAAATTCTTATAATCACATGCTTATTTTTCATTTTTATGGTAAAATTCTCTCTTTTTTCCTTTTAAACGGAAAACTAATAGATGCTTGATCCAGGTGAAGCAACATGTTTTCTTCAAGGATATAAACTGGGACACGCTTGCCAGGCAGAAGGTACGTTACTTACTTGTTTGGATATCAAAACTGTCATTGGTATCAGATAAATTATGTTTCAACAAGTATCATTGTTTTTGTTTCATTTTGGAGATACAAAAATTAAATTCTGCGGCAAGTAGAATTGATTGAGAGAAGTGAAATCTTTTAGCCTTTCAAAAGTGTTTCTACTTTATTATCCAAAGTCAAATCTTCCAAGCTCACTTCGGAAATATCAATAACAAACCAGAGTTTTATTTTTCTATTTCAATTCTTTTAAATTATAATATAAATTATTTTTGAGTAAATTCTACCAAAATCTAAAACAAACAACCCATTATAATTTACTCGAGAGGAGTTATTGTTATTTGTAGTTTTGTACTGCCAATATCTTGATGTAGATGTTAGTGCAACAAAATGAATTTGTTGGTTTTTCAGGCTGCATTTGTTCCTGCTTCTGAGAGTGCTCTAGATACCAGTTACTTCATTAGTCGCTACTCATGGAATAGTTGTGATGTCCTTGCATATCCGGAAAGTGATATTGAAGATTCTAGTGATGCCGGTAGCTCAAGTGGCAGAAGTAGTTGTCTTAGCCATCGCCAAGAAGAAGTGGTACTGCATTCATTGACATTGCAACGTGTAAAATACTAACTGTCGAATCAATTGCAAGTATTGTGGGCTGACTTCCTTTTGTGAAAATGTCTATAAACAGGGAGATGAATGCGGGGGTCTGGCTGAATTTGATTCTAATTCATCTGTCAATTACTCCTTTAGTAATTTCTCCTTTAAGGTAATTATCTCAAATCATATATATTTATTTATAATTCAACCAAATGATTTGAATTAACTTTGATGAATGCTGCATTGGCAATGGTCCTTTTCTTCTTGTAACTTGGATTTAATGTACGATTTGACCTGTTAGTATGTTGTGTTTTGTTGTTATATAGTTTGATATTTTTTTCTAGGTTTTCTTCTTGGGCTTGGGTTACACTTGCGTAAATTTTCTTAGATTTTGTGCTGAATGCTTCTGTTTGGTTTTCAGAATCTCTCCCAGCTTGCATCAATCAACTATGATCTTACTAAGGGATGGAAAGATGATCCGTCAACAAATTCTAGTGCATAGCTGTCTCATCTTCCGTGAAGTTCCGGAATTTGGTTTTTGAGCTGTGATGCACACAATTTGGGAGGCATAACAAAAACAGCTTTTGTTGTTTGTATACCTTGTACATGTATGATTCTGCAAAATTTGTTATTTCAGATGGCTTTTACAATTTGCATCACGTAGTTATTCATTTGTGCTCTTGCTGATCTAATTTGTATTTACTGGATTTTGCAGAGATTTAGAGAGTCAAAGTGGTTCAAGATGTATGTACTCTTTGCTTATTAGGTTACAACAGGACAACAGTGGGGGTTTCAATCTTTCGGTTAATTTTGTGTATGATTTGAGGACTGTAAATTTTAAAAATGCATATCACAGTCTCACATTGTTCTGTGATGTACTTTCCTTAATATTCTAGCAATGAGAATACATCCCATTTTGTCCGGGCTACTGTATTATTATTTACTTAGGGAACACCCCATAGCATCCTATACCTTTTTTGTTTTGGATCCGGATACTCGGCTGCACAGGACCATTGGATCTAGAGAGAGAAACTTTCTCTCTCTAGATCTTACGGATTCCGCTTGCCTGCACAGGGTAATATTTCATTCAATGATAAAAAACGCCACAGAACATTACATCAAGTGTAACTAATCAAGTAATCAACCTTCTATTGGGGGCACTGTACAAGATTAATGCAAACCTATAGGATATGAAAAGTAAAGCTCATGAGATGCTCCTGACCAATCAGCTTCGTAGACATAGTCAATTATCTAAACTTTGGATAATCAAGATGAGCTCAGCTAACCAACCAACAGCTCATCAAACAAACCACCACAAATGCTATACCCTAGATTTTGCGTAATGGCCAACATGTCTGTTCTCATTAAGTGAGCTCTCAATAACTTGGCCCACGTAGTCAAAGCTAAGCTTTAGACGAGAAGCTTCATTAATTCATCTTAGAGATTGAATATTTAAATCACTTGTAGACAAAACAAAGCATATTCCAAGAAATAGTTACCACCTTTCTTTGATCAATGTGCTCAGACTAGATAAATAACAGCTTTGCCAACTCAACTCTTCCCATGATCAAAAGCAAGGATCCTTTCCAAGTAGTCTTTTTTTATACGGGTAGTTATGCATTGCAAATAAGTAGCTTTAAGTCTCTCTTCAAAGGAAGGGATACTAAGGTAAGGTACTACAAGAAAAACTTAGGTACCTACTAATGCTGAGCTTTCTAGTTGGGGACATAAACACAATAAAAAAATTATATTTGCCAAAACTGAGATGTTGACCTGAAACATTACCATATTAAAGAAAGAAATAGGGAAAGCAAAAAATCTAGATGGGAGGGAGTTGCACAGGATATTGGCCAGACATGAATTGAAGTCTACTATGACACACCAATTGAGAAATACCTATGCATAAAGCATCTTGAACTATACAAAAAAGAAAAGGGGAAAAAGGGTTTCCCCATCTAACATTTCTTTGACAAATTAACACATATAGATAATTTAGCAGAGTAAAAGATCTCCATTACCCAATTACAGAATGTTTAGTGGATTTAAGTCAAAAACCCAAAATAATGGTATCAAAAGCCTTTTTGATATCAAACTTAAAAGCAGCATTGCCATCAAATTACTTGTAGTCTAACATTCAGAGATTCTCCTAACATTGACGAAAGTAATAGGCCTATAATCCTCAATGTTAATAGCTCATGTGAACTTGAGAATAATGAGATTTGAATTCATGTTAGGGAGAATTCGACCTGAAACGAAAAATTGAAGTACAAACTAGAAGACATCATGACCGATAATTTCTAAGAAATATTGGAAGAAGCAACCACCAAACCTATCAGAACCTAGAGCACTAGGGCATTCATAGAAAAAACGACTATCTCCGCCTTTTCTAGAGAAGGCGTATCAGTTAGCATAATATTATCTTTGACGGATACTAGGTTTGTGTTGAATCTACTTATGAGATTTGAGTTAGCGCAAACACTTTCCATTGCAAATAAATTAGAATAATACACCATAACACGTTCAGTAACTGATTATGAAACACTTCAAATTTAATCTGTCAGTTTATCTACTATTTGCTATAAACTCATTTGATATTAACTAGTTTATTCATCATGTACTACTTTCCACCAAGCATAGCCTATAATAATCAATTAGTTTTAACAAAGATTCATTGATTATTTTATATTTAAATTTGAATACATATTATAAAGCGGCTCACTCTTTTGAGTCTTTTCTCTTTTGTTTCCTTTCATTCTTGGAAGAAAATATTTTAATAGGAGACCAATTAAATTAATCATTCATACTTTGTCTCAACTCTCTAGTCTCTAACGACTAATTAAATTAAATGCTCCTTCATTTCTTGTTAGTTAAGTCATTTGAAGAATTGTACAATATCCCTTGGCTTTTAAAGTCAATGCCTCTATGTTTATTCTATCTATGTATTCCATCAATATTATCCTATAATTTAAAAAAGTACCCACACTATAAAGTATAAACACGTTACAACATTTGATATCAAATCAACACACCATAATTCACCAAAAAAAAAAAATCAACACACCACAAAAAATCAACCTCACTATGTCTTGCAGATCCCGCTGCTACTTATGGTTCTATTGCACAATCTATACTCTTATGTTCGTGTTCTTCATCGCCTTCATCATCTTCTGGATAGTAATCTCCCCCTCAAGTGTGAAATTCCACGTAACAGATGCATCCGTTACGCAGTTCAACCTCATCACAAATAACAACACTTTATATTACAATTTCAAAGTCAACATAACAGCGAGAAACCCCAACAACAACATCATAGTATATTATAGGGGAATCAAAGCAATTGCTTGGTATAAAGACAATGATTTTGGTAGGGTGATTTTATCACCCTTTGATCAAGGTCACAAGAATACCACTTTGTTAGGACCTATAGTGTTTGAAGGGAATAGTGTGTTTAAGCTTAAAAGTCAACAACTTGATGAGTATAATGAAGAGACACGTGTTGGAATTTACAATGATTTGGCTGTGGATTTGGATATTCGTATTAGGGCTAAGTATGGAAGGTTTAAGAGTGATAGATTTAATCCACCAGTTGTGCAGTGTGGTAATTTGAGAGTTCCTCTAATTTCCAATGGTAACTCAACACCTCCTTTTAAGGTCAGAAAATGCAGTACTGGTTCTTTCTTTACAGATCGTGATGCATATGTAGCATAGTACTAGTTTAGTTGTTTTGATTTGATTGACAATGTGTTGAAGAATTTGTTTTGATTGTTAGGTTTTAGATATTCGTTTGGTTATGCCCTATTAGTATTTATTCATGCGTTACGAGTCATTTTATTTGTTTCATTTTATTTTAGATTGTTGTTGAATTCTTCTAGTGCTTATTATGATGGGTTCTTTCCCTTGATTGTTTTTTATTTTCATGGTTGCCCCTTGAACAAACAAGCAAGAACTCACATAAATGTGAAGCTAAAAACTCCAATTTAGAGATGAAAGTTGAGCCGAAATGACGAAGAATATGATAGTATTTCTTGAGAGCCCTCTTTTCTATGTTTTCTTTTACTTTCAGTTGAATGGTTATTTGAGAAGAACTATGAGTCTTAAGAGTAAGTGAGTAAAGAGTAAGGCGACCCTAACACTTATTGAGGCCTAAAACAAATTTTAAACCGAGGTCTAAAAATTTACTCACAAAAAAATATCTCAAAAAACTTACAACAAAACTATCTAAAGAAGGACTTGAACACAAGTTCACGAGATATAAAGAGCATTGTGTTTTACACATCTGAGCTAAACAAGCTTATTAAAAATATAAGAAATTTTGTAATAATATCAAATAAAATCTTAAAATTTGAGGTTTTTTCACTAAATAAAATATTTCACAAATTATGAGGTCCATAATCCTTACTTAAGTAGCTTGGACCTAGCTTGGACCTGTTGGGAAAAACTGCACACGTCAATAGATTAATCCACGCGCCCAAGAATTTTATGAGGTACACGTAAACACACCACAAGAATATAAAGAGAAAACAAATACTGACAAAAAAAAAGAGAACACAAATATTTACGTGGTTTGACACCTCTTGCCTACGTTTACAGGAACATCTCAACATAATTCATTCACAATCTCAAATATGATTACAATAATTTGTAACCCAACCCAAGTCGTGTGCCACCCTACAATACTCGCTCACACTAAGAGTTACAATGAATGATAACATTCACATCTCACACAACAAATGATCATCTTCACTCTCCTCTTATACCAGGACATGGTTGGAGATTCTTCAACTCTACATAATCACTAAAAGAGGAATACTTAACCTCTCCAAATGGGGATCTCTCACCTCTCCATATAATCATCCAAAGGGTATGGGGATTGTTTCACCTCTTCACAAGTCTCTCTATTTATAGGAGAGAGCATGACTTTCATGCATAAATATGATTTAGTGGACATGAATTATTCCACATTTTCAAGAATCTAGATACATACATTCACCTCATGCAATGTCCAACATTAATTTCCACACACTTGCGCTTTCTTGGAAATTTCAATTGATTGTTTCCATAAGAACCAACCCCGATGAAAAGAGTGGTGTGAAGAAAGTTGTTTGAGTGTTTAGCTCGTGGAAGTGAAAAAGGAATGCATGTCTTCATAGTAAATGAGTTGTGGTGTTGATATAATATTTTTTAATTGTTAATATTTTCTAGTTTGGAAAAGGGGGAATTAAAGTGATATTAATGATCATTTCACAACTGTTTCGAGATGAGTCAAACTCAGTACCTTAAGGATACGATGCTAAGCTCTTACCAATAATTTTGATTTCCTTCTTTAACAAACATTATTTCACCCCTTAGTTTTTAATTACAATCTAAACTAATATAATTCTAATTAGTTTACCAAAAATTTGGGGTGTTACAAACAAAGGATTTGTATAGCGCTAACTGAGCTTGGATCCTACTTTTAAGGTTTCAGGTTCAAATCTTGGGTGTTGTGATGGTGATGTTGGTGCCCCATCGACACCACCACCAAAAAAAGATGAAATCATTCCTCCTAGAAAGTGAAAAAATTGAAATTGTTTACTATATGGATCAAATTTTGTAAATTTGTACGTTAGTTTAAAATCATTTAATATGTAATTGAATTATTATTAATCATGCGCATGCATGTGATTTTAAAAAAAATGGTGCGCATGTGTGATGAATTTAATCAATAATTTATATATTAACATTATAAATTTCCAGTCTTGTTTTGATACAATTATGATTTTTCAGTCTCTAAATAATATTCATTTTAATTGATCTATTAAATTAATTCATTCGTAATTAATTGCTGAATAAGTAATGAAAGAATTTGAGAAAATTATTATTACATTAATTCTTTATATTTATAAAAATAAAGAAATATCGATATATAATAGTGCAATAATATTATACTGGATATCAATATATAACATTTTTTTTGTTTTTTCTTTCGAAAAAATGTTGTAATTTTTTATGCTTAGAATCTAACTTCTGATTTATATATGGCCTACGATTTATTGATTTATTAAATTTCTACTCCCTATAAATACACAAAAACATGTTGCACCTTAATCAATAATATAATTCTATTATTTTTTGAGTGATAGTTTATATCACAAATCAACCTCACCATGAATTGCTGCAAACCAGAAAGTTGCAGCTACTTCTTAATCAAGTTCTTTTTAATGCTTTTCTTCACGATCTTAGGCATCTTTGGCATAGTCTGGCTGATCTACTCTCACTACAAAAAAACTTCCACCCCCAAAATTTGATTTGTAGAGTCTTTAAACACCACAGTTATATACGTCACAGATAGTGGCGGTTATATATATTACAGGGTTCAAGTTAAAAATTCAAGTGTCAGTGGTTAGAGAGGGTGTAGCATTAAGATTATGAGTGGAAATGTGGTGGTGTCGAAGTCTTTCTATGTAGAGGTGTTGAACTTTCTTATAGCAAGAGTAGGCCATAGAAATGTTCTTATTTACAAGTTATATATGTACATAGTATCATATTTGCTTATATATAAATATACAAATAATTTCACACAAAACATTGAATAATATTCCAAATAGCACAATGGCTAGTAGTTACTATAGCCCAAGCAAAAGGTGGAGTTGAAATCATGAATTCAGATTAGGTGAAGTTGAAGTTGGATGCAATCATGCAGTTGACAAATTATAGACCATTCGATCAAGATCAGACAGTTTGGATTTTAAGAACAATTTTTTTTATTTTTCTTTAATATTAATTTGACTTTAGAATCTGCATCGGTCGATCTTAATCAGACAACCCATAGTTGATAACTAGCGATTGTATGAGATTTCTGACTGCACGGAAAGTCAATCCTGAAATCATGGAGACTAGAGGGATCAAGCTCTAAGCTGAGGTTCCTCAAAAGAATGATTTCAGTGCAGTCACTATTAGGTGCGATCAACGTAATATACTAATCACCTATTTGGTAGGATAAACAAATTGCCATATCAGGTTTCTTTCTTCTTTTTAACTAAAAGGTATTTTCTGATTCACGAAATACATCGACTGCTCCTTCTATTGACCGCACTCAACCCAAATCCGTCTACTATGAAGTTGTCATGTTACTGACATTAACCATAGCATTAAGACAAAATGGTGGGATTACAAATTGGAAATCTTTGTTTCTTCTCATTACATTATTATTAGTTTTCAACCTTATTTGAATGAAATCTCTCAAAATATTAACAAAAAAGAGTATCAGAGAGTGGTCTAGATCACTAAATACCAACAAAAATATATATGAGCTGCACCACAATAAGGAAGCAGTAGGACCATTATATCAGAAATGGTTACTTTATATTTAAACTGCAATGACACTCCACTAACCACTATGTGTATATATGTATACTACTATATATATTGGTCCACCATAAAGTTACAACTATAATCACATCCACACATAAATCACCTTTTGACAGTTCCATTTGTACTCACTTAGAGGGAAATGATTTCAAGAGCCACCCACTGAATATTATATGGTTTGATATTTGAATTTTAAAATCTACATTAAGGATAAGAAAGTATTCGTTTAAAATTTGCAGTCACAATACCAAAAATAGCTATATGGAATGTTAAAATTATATATAATACTCTAATGTTGACTCCGTCAAAAAAAAAAAAACTCTAATGTTGACACTTTTTAGTAATCAAAATACACCAAGTTTACACCAATAGCCTATTATTGAAAATCATGTCAGTTTAAGTGTTTAATCATTTTACTCTCTTGCTCAAAATCATATCAAACTTTTTACACATGGAGACAAAAGTGGAATAGTTACAGTCGAATTTGCATGCAATGGGTGAGTTAGGGACTGTCTGATTAAGATCTAACCGTCCAGATTTTAAAAACAGTTTTTGATTTTTACTGAATTTTAAATTCCTGGTTTAATTCTGGACCGTCCAATTAATATCGGTCAACACTGAATTGTTGACTATGCATCTGCTTGTATTTTGTGACCGCACACAAATCGGATACCATGGAGACACCTTTTTGACTTTAGCATCTTACACATCATAAAACAATTTTTTCCCGATTTATCCAAATAGGTTCCTACTAGGGGTGTTCGCGGTGCGGTTTGGTTCGATTTTGAGACAAAAAGTGAACCGAACCGCAAGGTAAAATTACATGCGGTTTGGTTTGGTTCGGTTGGCTTTCTAAAATAAAACCAAACCAAACCAAACCAATGCGGTTTGGATTGGTTCAGTTGGTTCGGTTTTTTCTAATACAAAACATAATTCAAAACGAAGTTAAAATTACTCAATATAAATCTTTAAGAAAAAATCTACTCAAATATATGTAGTATATAAATTACTCTCTTTTAATTCTTTTAAGATAGCTAAGACAATGTTTAAAAGAATTTGAATTAAATATTTTATTGTAATTTTTAATTATAGCATAACAATATGGATTGTTCGTAAGTGAGTCAAAGAATTAAATGGATTTGGGCTAGTAAGTGAGAGAGAGTTGGGTTTTAGTTGCATTTGGGCTAGTAAGTTAGTAAGGAAGGTTGTAATTCAACAAGCCTTATTGCGGTTTGGTTTGGTTTCTGAAATCAAAACCGCGAACCAAACCAAACCGCGCGGTGCAATGTAAAAAAGAATCGAACAAAACCGATTATAAGCGGTTTTTTGCTGTTTTCGGTTTACGGTTTTCTATTGGTTTGGTTCAGTTTTGAACACGCCTAGTTCCTACTAAGTTCTGTGCTGAAAGTATTTTTTGTTTTTTCATAAACAAATACTTTTTGTTTGTAAGAGTACGTACTAATCTTAATGAAGAGTTATTTTGACTTCACCAATATCTCAATCAACCCTAATTGGTAAGTAGTGAAACAGATATTTTCACTACCACATTTTACTCCACCTGCCAATTTAAGGAAGTTTTTTTATCAAAGTTGGTTTTGTGTATAAATCATCCTTTTGTACCAATGTTATGTGAGGGGTTCACAAGATTCAACAATAAAAGAGGTGATATATGCCACCTAAGAGACAAAACTACCAAACCATGACAATGACTATATCATCTCATTATCAACACAGAAAAAAAGGTTACACCAAAAGCAAAAAGCTAATGCTAAAGCAAGAATAATAATTACATCAACAAGAATCCACAGCCAATAACTAATGAAAACAGATACGCACTCCCTCAAGACATTGATTGTGAAGAAAAAAGGGTAAACAAATACAATGAAGATTGGATAGAAAAAGGGAGGAAAATTCAAAGTTTGGTTATGATGAAAAATTGATAGCTAAGCTAAAAAAGGTTACAACATAAGCACATGATTCATGAAGATATAGGAGCTTTTGCTAAAGCCACGAAGATCCTTTCCCAGTTCATCCGTAGCAAGAGACAATGCAATTTTAGGTTTATTGAATAACCGATGTATCTGGTCTATTAGATACATCGATTCTATAGACTAGATACATCGGTCATTCAATGAACCTAAATCTGCATTGTCTCTTATAAAGTGGACTGGAGGTAGTATCGTCTATGATTCTATATCATTGATCAAATCATGTTGTTGTTGGATTTGGTTTTGACCCTCTTTCAAGCTAGACCTGTGTAACTCTTCTATGCGCTGTCTCACTTCAGACATTGAAGGGCGGTTATCGGGGTACAGGGCGGCACAATCTATTGCAAGTTGCAACAACTGAACCATTTCCTCTTCAACATTTTGATACCTAAGGAGTTCAATATCAAAGACCTCGGAAGTCCACTCTTCCTTAACAATCGATTGCACCCATCTAGGAAGGTCAACTCCTTCCTCGTTCAAGAGCGCGTGAGTCGGAGCCTTTCCGGTCAGAAGTTCCAAGAGCAATACACCAAAGCTATACACATCTGCCTTTTGAGATACTTTGCGAGGATCGGTTACTTCGGGGGCGCGGTAACCGGCTACCCTATTTGGTGTTGTTGAAGGACCAACAAGATGTGCAAGGCCAAAATCAGATACTCTTGCATCATAGGATTTGGTTAGGAGGATGTTAGATGATTTTATGTTTCCATGAGAGACATTAGGTCCTTGTAAATGTAGGTATTCGATTCCTTGAGCAGCTCCAAGTGCAATTCCTGATCTCATTTCCCAATTCAATGGTGTTCTACCAGCTCCTTTGTTTCCTGTATTGAAAATAAAACAACGAATTTTCATTTTATCATTGTTCATGTTAATGAATCATATGTGAAGCTCTATTTCATGTTTAACATAGTTACAAAGTGATTAAAAGCTTATGCCAAATCACAACCTTAAAAAAAAGTAACAAACTCAAATGGATGAATGCAAGAGGAAGCAAGTAAACATGTTTCCCCCCGTTTGGATAAATAGCTTAATTAAGTGCTTATAGTATAAATGTTTATCATATAAGAGTGTATGCATAAACTGTTTCTATAATAAAGGATATAAAATGTTAAACTATTTTTCTTAAATTATAAGCTGTTTTCATAAGCTATCCTGAAGAGCTTATGGAAATTAGCTGAAAATATCTTATTAACTAACATCTCATAAGCCATTTCAGTAAACTCTCTCAAATAATCTCAGAAGTGCGTATGTCAGTAGATGTGCCCAAATAAACCGATCCAAACATTATGTGAAAATGCATTGCAAGACAAATAATAATTCCTAAAGGACACTAAACTCTCCTCCTTTCTTTTATAAGATGCAATGTAATTAATCAAATCACAAGTAAAGAAAATAAAAGCACAAAATCCAAAAGAATGCAAATTGCAGTAACAATTCTATGCTGAAACAAGTAAACAGAATCAGAATTCTGAAATCATAACCATGAAACAAAAAAAACAGAACCATGAACAAGTAAAAAGGAAAGGAGAAAATGCTCCTAAGCAACACTTACCATGTAAAAATGCAGATAAGCTTCCCATTGACAAGTAATCATGAACAAGAAGCTTCTCATCTCTACTAAAATAATAAGCTCTAAGAGGTGCCAAATTTTCATGATCCATAGCTCCAACCCTTTCAATCTTATCCTTAAATTCACTCTCAGAAATAGTAACATCTCTCAATCTCTTCACAGCCACAACAGGACCAGCTTCCAAAACAGCCTTATAAGATGTCCCAAATGTCCCTTTCCCTAATACCTCAGCAGAAGCCCTTAACAAATCTTCCAAATCAAACACTTTACCAAAATTCCCAAAAAACACCAACTTTTTCTCCTCACCACCACCACCATTCACCGTAGCGGCCGCCACCGCGTTCGCGGTCGCCGCATTTCCATGCTCAACCGGAATTGCCACCTCAGCATTCTGATTATGCTTTAAAGTTGCAGCAACATCATCAACAGAATTGGTTTTTTCACCATTTTTATTCCTGCATAATAGAATCAAAGCAAAAACCACAAACAAAAGAATCACCACTGAACCAATAACAATTCCAGCAATTGCACCACCAGATAATTTGCTTTTATTGTTCTTCAGCAACCCTTGATTTCCATTAACCACATTTGTTGAATTCCCATTACCACTACTATTTTTACTATTTGCACCCCCAATTTTAGGACATGGGTCAAGGGGTTTTCCACATAAAAAGTTACCCAAAAACGAGTTTTTATCGAAAGTTTGTAACTTTAAAGGAACTGAGCCGTTTAGCATGTTATTAGAAACATTGAACTGAGCGAGTTGACCACGAGTTAACTCAGGAAGTGAACCGGTGAACTTGTTATTTTGAAGCAATAGGGTTTTCAACCGAGTTAGGTTTTTGAATCCTAAAGGAATGTGACCGGAGAAGTTATTAGAAGCCAAGTTAAGACGAACGAGACCGGTGAGTTGAAACAGAGTCACCGGAATCTCGCCGGAGAAGAGATTTTGTTGGAGGTAGAGGTTACGAAGGGAAGTGCAGGCGGCGAGGTCGGAAGGGAGGGGACCGGAGAGAGCATTGAAACGGAGACTGAGAGTGTGGAGGTTGGGGAGGTCGGAGAATACGCCGGTGGGGAGTTGGCCGGAGAGTGCGACGGCGGGAAGGTGGAGTTCGACGACGTGGGTGTGGTTTTGGTTACAATGAACACCGAGCCAGTTACAGGGAGTAGAGGAAGTTGTGTTCCAGAAAAATGTTCTTCCGGTGACGGCGGCGCGTAGAGATAAGAGAGCGGCGCGTTCGGAAGTTAGATCTGGTTTTGACAAAGGGAGAAGAAACATGAAGAAGAAGAAGAAGAAGACACATTGCAATTGCATTGTTAAGTGAAATTGGAATTGCAATGTATGTGTGTGTGTTCTTTGTTTGTTTGGGTTATGATGTTTGTTACTTTTGTTACTCAGAAAACAAAACAAAACAAAGAAGTCTTACGTTTGTGTTTTTGTTGAGAGATAAAAAGACAGAGATGACAGGCAGAGAGCAGTTATGGTTTTTGGAGAAAGAAAACAGAACACAACACGACACAGAGTGGAGTGAGAGAGTGGAGAAAAGAAAAACATTATGCATGCCACTACGATAATACATTACTTGTTGTAAGAATAAATGTCATCTATACATTCGTTTATTACTCTCTCCGTTGCATATTACATATTATATTACGTTTTGATTATTTCACACAAATTAAGAAAATTAGTTAATATTGTATGAGAAACATAAAATAAATTTACTTTACAAAAGTATTTTTCATTAATGACATAAGAAAGAAAGATAAATTAATAGAATCGAAAGAAAAGAGGTAGTTAAATAATGAAGAGTATAATGAGAAAAGAAAAATTAATGCTTCATTAGTATTGTAAAATGTTATATAATAATTAAATATAAAAATTAATACTACCTCGTCCTATTTAATTTGACGTTTAAAGTTATGACACACAAATTGAGAAAAAAATTAATAATCTAAAATTTGTGATAATTATCTCAGACTTTTTTAATATGACATTTTCTACTTCATCTCTCACTTAATAATTAACTATTAAAAAAAGAAAGCTACATATATTAATGCTTCAAGGGTATAAAAAGAAAGTTATTAATACTTCATTTGTATTATAAAACATCAAGTAATATTAGATAAAAAATTTTAACTAAAATGTCAAGTAATATGAAAAGAAAGATAATAATATATTTTCTTTTGACAAAAAAGATAATAATTAAAAATATAAAATTTGCATGCATTTTTATGCGAAATAGGCAAAAGTAAAACGTTAAGCGAAAGAATCTATTCCAGTTCTATTGGTGTTTGTAAAAATTATAGCTTAATTATGCCGTCTTGGCTCTTGAGAAGCATAATATATAAATCCTTTAATGAATTAATTTCCATCGAAAGATGAACTTTGCCAAACAAATGTTGGTTAACGTTATAATCCTTTCTCCCCAACAACTACCTATATATTATTATTATTATAAAATATATTCTAATGGTAAACTTTATAAATTATAGCAGCTAGCGGTATATTTTATGGGAAATTCTATAATACCTTTGAGTTTTTGTTAGAAAAAAAGAAAAGAATTGTTGTAGGACCATCCAACAAACAACTACCGTCTTACAAGTCAACATAAATAATAACTTCCATGTTCATATAAAAAGCAAATTTAGGAGTGAAAATTCAATAGTGTAACAATTTTAAATAGGAAAACTATATCTAACCTATGCTACAATCAATATCAACTCTAGAAAAAAAAGGGAAAAAAAATCAATAATATAGAAAGAAAAATGTTGCTAGCTAGGTTTTTTGGGTTGGAATCATCTCAAGTTACTGGGACAGTTCTAGTGGAAGGAAGAAA
The DNA here is from genome assembly GCA_963573325.1 of Astragalus glycyphyllos. Taxonomy (NCBI): domain Eukaryota; kingdom Viridiplantae; phylum Streptophyta; class Magnoliopsida; order Fabales; family Fabaceae; genus Astragalus; species Astragalus glycyphyllos. The sequence goes on along the minus strand of OY754313.1, from coordinate 2,940,327 downwards.
AACTCAACAAATAAAATAATAATACTATATTAGACGAGTCTTTCTCCCTCCTATTGGAACCGTAACCCGAAAGTATCTTCACTAGTGCTTGTACCCGTGCCATGCACAGGACAAAAGCTTCATTTAATACATAAATATTCTAACATTATTTGAGTGAAGATAAAATTAACTATATATTGTAGAAGCATGTGACAATGTAAATCATAATTAAAAATATCATTTTTAATTAACAAATACATTGAAATTAAACATTTATAGACGGTAAGAAGAAAAAGTCTAAAGAATTTTAATAACATAATTCATATTCATATCAAATGTAAATATAAAAATTTAACTCATGATTAGAAAGAAAAGAAGAGAACGTAATTAGAAAGTGAAAAACATGGATATCATGCAGGGTTAGATGAGAATCACCAATAAAATGGAAGCAGCTATACAAAGTTGAAAGAATATGGTCTTAATTTTTTATTTATTTTTGAAGCATCTTTAAATTATTTTTTTTAAAGTCCAGAAAAATAAGGTCCTATAAAATATAAAGAGAAGAAGTATAAAAATGAATTGATTTTTTAAACCGGTTATCGAGGAACAAACTTTTAGTATTGAAACAATAATTTTTTAAACAAACTTTGTGTATTTGAATTGTTAAAATTTTTGTCGAACGTTAAGGTAACCCAAAACACACCAAGAAATTAATTTTTGGTTTGACCAAACCATTTGTTGAAGAACGAACTCCATGTATTTGTACATATAATTTTTTTTCCTAAATCCTAAAGCACCCAAAACACACTACTTAGCATCACACTTTACATACTTTATTACAAAGTTATTATTATTATTTAAATAAAATTGATTATCAAGTAACAAACTTTGCGTATATAAACAATTGAAATTTTTTCGGATCATAAAGTACCCAGAATCACACTATCTAACGTCACACTTTACGTAATTTGTCACGAAATTAATTTTCCTTTTCACTAATCTGGTATTGATGGAACAAACTTCTTGTATTTAAATAATTTAAAATTTTTCTAGTCCCGAAAGTACCTATTAAATCTAAAAACATAAAGAAAACAAAAAAGAAGAAAAAGAGAAAAAGATTAAAAAATAGAGAAAATGAACGGAAGAAAAGGGAGGAGAGGCGGGAGACTTGGCGCCAAGACTCCCGTGGATGTAAATATATAGATTCGGTTTTTTTTGCACACTTTTGGGTTGATATATAAAGCACATTGGTGTCAACAACCCCATAACTCACACAAATTCAATAACACCTAGTTAGCTGTTTTCAAAGTTATCTAGTTGGAAAGCTAGTGTTTGGTTACTTCTAAACGAAAACAACTTTAGACACGAATAGGGATAAGGGCAATAAATTTCTATTTGGTTATCCATGTGATGACTAAAGTTATTTAACTATACCTACTTTTTCCATCTGCTAATAAATTATAGAGTTTCAAAATATACAAAACAATATTTTCTTGTAGCAATTAATTTATCAAGGAAGCCAACAACATTTTCTATTTCTTGTGCTCCATCAATATATGTTTCTTGTGTTGGATTTTGTTAAGAAAAACCCCGTGATTAGATATGGTGGTTAGGAAAGGAGTGTTGTCTTCTTAATCACTTCATTGATTATTTATTGCTATTTTGCAAGAGTTTGATTTAATCTTTGTTAGTGGATATTAAGATATGTAGAGTGTAAAGTTAGTAAAATGGCACTTAGAGCTATAGTTTTTACATTTTCATTGCTATCATAATGTTACTTATAAATTTTAAAAAAAGAAATATTATATTGCTAAAAATGTTAGAATCACCCATTAGTACCGTTTTTTCTTTCCTTTTATCGAAATAAGTGTTATTCACATAATTTTAAGTTTTCTTTATTTCATCGTCTAAGTGTGGTGTCATTTGTTTTGTTCGTCGTCTTGTGCGATGTAGTTTTGTTTCCCCGTCTTGTTACATTGTTTGTTCCGTTCAAATTTATAGATCAACTTTGACTTGCTAATGATTCAACTAATGAAGACTTGACCGTCAACGCTACAGATCCATAGACATGGTGTACTCTTATGGCTTTAATTTTGTCACTTTCAAAGGTATTTTACCGTTCTATGCTATTAACTTAGATGTTGTGAGTTTATTCGTAGATTCATCATTTTCATTTTTAAAAACATAAAATTTGTATTGTTTTCGATATAGTCCACCGATTTGAATGAATGAATACCTTATTTTTGGCTTAAAAAAATTATTCCTTGTAAGTTGTAACTTTTTATACAAATCATAATTTAGAAATTGTAAAGTAAATATTCAAACAAACTATAAATAACATGTGGGGCAGAGATTAATCATGAACAAAATTCTTCATTCCATTTGAAACTTTATGTGCAAAGATAACCTTGCCACTTGCCAGCATATATACACAAGTGAGAAGTCTCTTACATTTGCAAAAGACACAGGAGTAAAAAAAAAAAGACCTGAAAAGTACCTTATCACTACCACTTTTGCTAAAAAAGAATAAAAATTATTGAAGATTACTAATGATAGCAAGAATTGATAAGTTGCAGCTTTTGAGTCCAACAAGGGGACTTTAAGCTGTATTTGGCTTTTTGTAAGAACTCATTCACATGCAGCTTATATTTCAAGACAAGCCAAACTCTTGACCAAAAAAAAAAGACAAGCCAAACATAAGATATAACCAAAACATTGTTTATTTTGAAACATATTTTTTAACACTTTCTTGTCAACATTTTTCTAGGTATAATTTGAAATTTTATGCGGGAATCTACTTTCAAAATAGAAGAATTCATATAAGTTTCAACCAATAATAGAGTAAGCGTTAGAAAGATATTAGAACATAAATTGCGAGTGTGAATCAAATGGGAACAAATTTACTAGAGTAAAGTGTTTGGTGATCATGGTTGTCTGATTTCTAACTTTGTACTTTAGATTAGATTTGCCAAAGTTAGAATGTTAACTGTCTGATCAAAATTAGACGATCTAGATTTTACAACTGCGTCGATTGTGTGATATTATTAAAGTAGGTAACCAAGGTACAAACCAAAGGTCATTAGCCAGATGCCTACCAACATAGGTGCCAAATTGTTAAGAAACCAGGGTTGGGTGAAAGATAATAAAAAACAACCTTGACTACTTTGCCTTGAGAATATATCCATATTTTATTTTAGATTATGAAAGTAAACACACAATGGCAACTTCTTTCTCACCTATATTAGAGACTTAAACTTTTCTTAAATAAATTGCATCAAAAACTTCTAGTTTTGGCAGCATAGCATGTAGATAGTTCAATTTCATATCATATAGCATAGACATGAATGATCCATAAAGAGTTTATCTGGTTTCTAATTTTCATATGAAAACAACAGAGAAATCATAGTTCCATTCCTTTGTAACCACTGAAGTATTTGTGCATCTAACTCTATCTAAATATTAGTGTACAAATAGCCTTATCACTGAGAAACAGGCAAAAATAGCAATGAGCCAGTGACACTTTAAGAGATTTGAAACCTTCACAGTAAATTACTCTATCTAAATACAATTTATATTTTGAACAATGGTCAACCAACAGCATCAGTTAACTCTTATAAACTTAAAAGGAAAATTACATTCTAACTTCACATCTTACATTACATGAACATGTTTTAAAACAGGCCACCAAAGCTTGTTATTTATAAAGTTCACAACTTATGCCTCAGATAGATAAGAATGCCCTGTCTAGTATGGTAGAAGAATATAACTGAAGGTGAATTCAACTCACACAACTTAGCTCAAAGACAATATTCTAGGGTGTGTCCTTGAACTAAATAAATATATAGTTGAGAAATTTAGAAGAAAATTAATAACCTGTTCTCTAAAATGGACTGAGGTGGCTATCTCAATTTTGTTATCTTTTTTCTATTTTTTTAAAAGGGGATCAATAGGGGTTTCTTACTTCCCTTCTGTATAACTCAACCCACGACCCATTTGAGTGTAGGTAATCTCGATTTCAATATCTTGTAGCTTGACGGGTGAAAATCAAAACTTTTCCATCTCATCCACCATCATCACTCCCTTTCCTATTTTCTAATTTTCCTATCAAAGCATATTTTTCACTGTGTTCTATTAATGAAGGAGGACTAGGTTCTTTTCTGAAATAAAGAGTGCTTAGACATGGCTATAGATGTAAAAATCCAAGTTATAAAGAAAACAACAAAAATGGAATGTGGTACTAAATGGTTTTGGTGGCTAGATTTCCATAACATTGCTGATGTATTCTGGCTAATTGAAGCAAACCTTTCTTCAGACTTTCCTCCGCTGCATAAAAAGAAATAGGTACAAGTCTTATCTATACATTATTCATGAATGAATTCTACTTGGAAGAATAGTTTTTTTAATAGCTTCATGAAGCTTCATTTCATCTACAATTCTGAACTATGAAGCACAAACACCTGACACGACACAGCCATAGATATTGCTAATTTTAGAAAGTATAGGACACCGGCAACAATACATATATAACTAGTTATTTACTATAATTAAATAAAATAGGAACATTATCTATAAAAGATTCAAATTGAACAATTTATTTCATAACAGAAAAGTTCTTAAACAAAATACGATAGTTTTTCACATTCATTCTCCATCTACTATACCGGAAAGCTAAAAATGATGTAATCAAATTTAATGTTTTCAGTCCCATCATTGATCATTACTACTTTGACACATCTTTAACCTCTATAGAAGTGTCTCAGCATTGTCCAAAGAGTGTCTAAAATGTGTCGAAGCAAAAGAAACAAATATTTCTTTTTTTGAGACACTTCGGACACCGAGACACGCCAAATCTCTGAGGTGCCCATGCTTCATAGATTCTGAATGATGGTGCAGGTGTACTTTTTACGTTGTTCTTGACAATTTACATAGTCCAATTCTAAACATTCATGCAAAACTTTTCTTGATTGTTTATATTCAACTAGAATTAGCTCTATAGAACAGCTCCACTAAGACATACCTTACATAGTTTCTGAATGATTCCCATAGAGAATTTCCGGTTTTGATTCCCTTTCTTGAAGCATCACTTTTTGAATCCTTCTTTCTGAATTCATTGAACTTTCCTTTAGGTGTCCCTGGAAAGCATAGTTGTGAAAAATCTCGAAAAATATTTTTTTCTTTCATGTATTTAACACGTTCGGCACAATTTTAAACAATTAACTTCAATCCAATAGTATTCAAGCAAAATGAACTATTACCAATGTCATCAAAAGGCATTGAATGACCTTTTCTAGTTGCTCTTAGTGAAGCTAACTTCTCAACAAGTGTGCGTTCGGTGCCCCTAAAACATGGATTTAAGGAGAATGAAAAGAAATCACAACTATAAGAAACTTCAAGAAACACAAGTAACATTGTATTCACAAAACTCAAAAGTTTCCAGTATATGCAAGAGTCTAAGATTTGATAGCAATGATAAATTTTTTCTTGAAGGATATAACAAGGAAGTAAAGTTGGTAACAAAAATACAGACCTGATATCTTTAGGAATAAGAACATTTACAATGAAGTAATGATCGCCTCGAAAAGATGGTTTCTTCATGTCTGGAACTCCCAAACGTGAAAGTTTCACTGAATGCCCAGATTGAATCCCGGAAGGAATTTCGAGATCCCTTAAACCTTCAACAGTTTCTACCTGGAATAACAAGTTTAATGTCAATACAACATTCAAAAACATATAATAGCCAAAAAGACATTCCTTAGTGTTACAAATGCTTAAAACACTAAACTATATTTAAAAAAACATACAAAGGATGGTTAAAGACAAGTAGAGGAAGATCCCTGAAATGAGTAAAATCCTTTAATAACAAAATTACCATAAAATCCCCAGAAATAAGGAAACATCCCAATATACGATATAAAATCAACAAAGTCAACATTTTGGACCATTAATGTTGTCTTTTTTTTGGGAAAATAAATACCTTTTTAACAGACCCCAATATTGCCTCTGTGAAATCAATGTTAACCTTTGAGTATAAATGAAGACCCTCTCTCCAAATTCCTTGCTTTCCATCTACATGGAGGACAACAAAAAGATCTCCAATATGACGCCTGAAATATTGCACCAAAATTAATAGTTAGCACTTAGCTGAGTTAAATTTCGATGATTCTGACCATCTTTTTGCTTCTGGTTGCAAAGCATGGTACTACAGCTATATCCTATGAGAGTATATAGATAGTGGCATGCTAACCTTCTTTTATCAAAATTCCCTTCTCCTCGAATTTGCATTGTGTCTCCATCATTAATTCCAGGAGGAATGACCACTTCCGTTTTTCGCTTAGCTTGCACTTGACCACTGCCATTACACTTACGACAGTGATCAGTGATTATTTTGCCAAGACCACTACATTTAGAGCAGGTAGAAACCTGAATAAAATATCACATGACATGAATATACTCTTGTTATAATGCCATAGGTAATTTAAATATAATTGACAATATAGTCACTCACTTATTAAATCTATTTAATTTAAATTAAATTACCTGAGACATGATTCCAAAGGGTGTTCTCTGGCTTTTCGTCTCTCCTCCTCTGCCACCACAACTTTTGCATTGTTTAATGTAATGCTCTGATTTAGCTCCAGTACCATCACAATAATTACATGTCTCAAAACAAGAAACTTCAATCTCCCTCTTTCCTCCAAAAATTGATTCTTCAAAGCTCAAATGAAGGTCATGCCTGTATTGTAACTATTAGGCTCTTTCAATGATTGAGGTTAAGGATTTTTATGGAAGAAAGTAGTAATATTTATAGATTTCACACGCTTTCTTGCAATTTTATTGTACAACAGATAACTTCATTTTATTGTACAACAAATTTCTTCTTTTTATATACGATAAAAAAATAACTCCGTTGGACAAGAGAATGCTAAACAAAAATAAAATCTTAAACTCTCACTTCTCAATCATAAAGGTAGTATCGGTAATCCCTCAGTAACTCAGTTAATTCTCAGAAATTGTCATAGTAAGCATACGAGTAAACTGCTGTCAACTGCCTTTCTCCATGACAAGAGACAAAATTGAGATGTTTACCTAATATCATGGCCACGGTTTCTGTCATTTCTCAAATTGAAGTTGAAACCCCCTTCATCACCAAATACTCCATCCGAACGGCCAAAGAAAGCCTCGAATACATCAAAAGGATCAACCTGATCAAATCAAAGGCCACCAACAGCATAAATAAAATAAATAAGAAGTACTGAGGAAGGAAAACAAAAAGACAAGAAAAGTTTTTAATTCTGTAAAACTACATCATGATATCAAAGAGTCTTAAAGTTCATTTTGACATCGCAGAAAGCAAAATACTTGAATATATACATACCCCCGAGGCACTGGCTGGCCCTCCATTTTCTCCTTGTAGGCCTGGCTCACCAAAGCGGTCATATAAAGATCTTTTCTCATCATCTGAAAGGACCTATTTGCATACTTTGTTACCACGTGAATAAAAAGAGATAGATAGAAGTATAGTAACTAAACGTTATAATCCATGAAATAAGACAAGTCATAAACTTCATTAAACCGGCCTTTTATACTACATAGTGGAAGATTACAATGCCAATATTCAGATCATAAGCAAATAGAATATTAGAACAGAAGATGAAAAAAGTTTAAGCATGGTACTGAGAATAAGAATGTAGAAGCAGCCCCTTAAAAAAATCTAAAATTAGATCTTGCTTGATCATGCGTAGTTAACAATAGAAAATATATCACTGTAATGGTAGAAGAATTACCTCATATGCAGCACTAATCTCCTTGAATTTCTCCTCTGCCCCAGGGCTTTTGTTCATATCTGGATGGTACTGATCCCAAAAATATAAACATCATTATGAACACACTATTCCAAAAGCTTATATTGTTGGGTAAAAGCAACATTAATAGTGGTAAATCTAAAATATTCCTCATGCATGAGCCCCCCCTTACAGCTTGTAGCGTGGATAATGCACAGATCGGTCCTAACTTATGCTGAAACTCAACCTTTTTTCAGTAGTGGCAAAATAAAATTGAACTCTAGATCATAAGGACATTAAGGCTCTAATATCATGAACCAATAATCCCAAAGGTAAAGGAATTATTTTATATCTAATCTAACAAAGACAACCTTAACTTGTATATTAAAAGAACTATAAATGCGCCAAATGGCTTGTACACATATTTTTTACAACTTTTGAATTGCTAATTTAATTTCAGTTAAATCTGATAACTGATAGGTATTTAACAATCTCAATTTTCGATTACCATGGTTGTCAAACTCGAAAATTTACAAAAAGCTCATGGAATCTTCTCAACTCATACACTCATACGAGTTTACTTGATACAAAAATAATGTTTAGAACATTTATTATGGTATCTAAACATGAGTTAATCCTATGTACACAGTACAATGATACTTTTAGTTGGGTGTCGGCCTAACTGGGATGTCTTCTAGCACAGTGATGTTTTTGCATACCAAGTCATGCTTAAAAAAAGAAGAGTTAATCCTTTATATAACCAAATTTAAGTATTCAGTATGAACCAATAAATCAAACTAACACTACAGCCTATAGAAAGATCCCAGAAACTATCATTTTAAAAATGGCACTCACAAAACTACATTATACAAAAATGCTGCTTTATGCTATCACTAAAAGGTCTACTTGGGAAGTGGAAATTATGCTTATACTAGAGAGTGATTTTGACTACAATATCTCACTTCCTACAATTTCTAGTAGTTTATGCTTAGTAGTTGAAGTCAAAAACTAACTGAAAATAATTAAAAAAAAAAATTTTAAGCATAAATTTCACACACCCCAGATTCCAATTCCCCTCCTTTAGTTCAATTTTCTCAGAAACCAAAGACGACCCATTAAAATTACCACATAAATGAATCAAAACAAAAAACAAATTCAAAAACCCATAAGAAAAAATGGAACCTTTCGAGCTAATTGTCGATAAGAGGTCTTGATTTCTTGCAACGAGGCATTGCTACTAACATTCAACTTGGAGTAATAATCGTTTCCCGCTTTGGCTCTGACTAACAACGACGCAAAACGGCAACGTTTCCTGGTAGAGGAGAAAGCAAAACGACCCGTCGTTTTGAACACGAGGTTGGAATTTGTGGCATTGAATCCCATAGAGGTGGAAAAAGTAACAGAGGAAGAAGATAATGCATTTGCAACATAGGAAAATAGTGGTGGGTTGATTAATTGCATGGATATTGGATTTTGATTCTGAATTGCATAGCAAGGAATTTGATACATAGGTTTGGGATTTTTTGAAGAGGGGTTTAGGACCTTGGTTCAAGTGATGTTAGAGATTTTTTATTTTTAAAATGAAAAGAATTATTTTAGATTTTTTGAAATTAAAATAAATTATATTAGAGGAAATTTTTCGAGTCAAAACTCAATCGGAATTTGGACGCATTTTAGCTTCACATGACGAAATTATTTATGGTTGTTCCGTGTTTGTTTCGCTTTTTCTTGTCGACTGTTTAACTTTCAATTCATTTTTGAGGAGATATTCTAACGCGTTTTTCGCTCAACTAAATGTTATTAAGCCGACCTCTAATGGTATTAGTTGCAAATGGTTTCTAATACGTTGGTTTCAACTATTTTCACTTTTAGAGAAAAACTTGTATTTTGATATGGTAATTTAGTCTTTGACTTTTGCAAAAGTGTTTTTGTTAGTCTTTTTTGCAAAATAGAGAACTGAATTGAATAACAGAGGGATTAAATTGATATATTGTAAATGTGAGGGACTAAATAGTCTTTTTTTTGTGAAATTTTAGGGACTAAATAAAACTCCGAAATTTAACACATCAAAAAACAATTTTGATCTGAATATGAAAACATTTGGAACCAATGTACTAGAAATCATTTGCGACATTAGAGATCGACTTAGTTTTTTTAATCAACTTAGTAACATTTAGTTGGGAGAAAAAGACGTTTGAATATCTCCTCAAAATGAATCAAAAGAAAAACGGCCGACGAGAAAAAGCGAAACAAACACAGAAACCAGAAAAGCAAAAACGAATACTGAATCCTGAATATTATTGGGATAAGATGTTTGGCACAACACTTGACGACTAGATTTGATGCGAAAGAGTAACGATGTGCGAGTGAAAAGTAAAAAAAGAGGAAAATAAGATGAGAGAAAATGTGTTAGAGAAAGGAGATAGATAGAATGTTGGAGAAAAATTCCCGTCAAGAAAGTTAGAGGATTAATACCCCTCTCCACGAAAATGGATCCTCTAACTTTTGCTAACTTTAGATTTTTTTTGTGAGCGCGAAAAGTAAAAAAAGAAGAAGAGAGAAATAAGATGAGAGTGAATGTGCTAGAGGAGGGAAATAGAATGTGCTAGAGGAGGGAAATAGATAGAAACTTAGAGAAAAGTTCCGACAAAAAGTTAGTGGATCCTTCCCCGTCTCCCACATGGTCTACCTCTACCATTCATTGGCCTATATATTTACTTCATAAATTTAGTAAGCTAAGCTAGTGTTGAAAGTGTTGGAAAAGCTTTCGAGAGAAGAAGTGGAAATTGTTAGAAAAATTATCAGTGAAGAAAGTGAGAAAGTGAAAAGCTTCTTCAAGCCTTTTCATCCTTGCTTGGCAGCCCCCTTTGAAATTTTTCCATGGTTTGTTAAGTTACCCAAAAATGTGAACGAATGAAAAAGTTTAACGAGGAAGGAAAAAAATTCAAGGTAAGGGAATCTCTAACATTCAGTTTTCTAAGATTAATTGTTGTTATGTGAGTTTATTGATTGGTTGATTGAGTATGGTTTGCATGTAATATGTAGTAGTATAAAATTATGTGTTTGGTTTATGTTTTTTTGATTTGTGAAGTTGAGACATATATGTTTGAGTGTGCATATTCATTTTGCTGTTAATGAATATCAAATTAATGTTTGGTTTGTTTAACTGCATAACCAATGGGAGGAAGGAGTAGCTTCGCAATTCCAACGATATGAGGATGTCGGTTCCCGAGTTCGAATTCGAATGTGACTGGTGGTAGTGTGTGCATGATATTTATTTACCATTTCATTTAGTAGGAAAAAAAAAATAGCAGAGATTCAAAGGAACCAAATTAGTGGGATTAGAAGTAAGGGATTCAAGCTAAGTTTTCTGCACAATATAGTTTCTATTTCATACCCAATTACCCATTTCATCTCAAACTTTAATTTCCTGGTCATCAATTAGTATAAGACTATAAGTATTACTTGTGTCCCAAACTATGTTTAAAACGACTAAATTTATGAGCATAATATAAAAACAAGCAAATGATTTAGAACTTGTCTCAATCCTCTATGAGCTTTGAAGTCACTCGTTGGGCTCCCATTAACCAACACCGACAAGGTAGTGTTGCACACACAAGACTTCATCCACTAAATCCATTTTTGAGGAAATCTCATCTGGTTTAACATATAAAACAAGAAATTCCACGAGATGGAATCATACACCTTTTCGAAATCAACTTTAAACAACAAACAATCATCCTTCGACCGTTTCGCATAGTCAACAACCTCATTAACCACTACCACCCCGTCCAAGATTTGCCTTAACCCCCAAGAAAGCTGATTGGCATGACGATATAACACTAGCTAGGGAGCACCTTTTTGAGCCTGTTTGCCAACACCTTTGCAAAATTTTATACAAACACTCTATCAAAGATATCGGCTTATACTCCCCCAGGTCTTGAAGGTTATCAATTTTAGGAATCAATGCAATGAAGGTTGCGGAGATAGCCTTAGGAAGAAAAGTCTTCTCATGAAATTCATTAAGGAAATCTACGACATCTTTCTTCAACAAATCCCAACGTAATTTTATGAAGCTCATATTAAAACCATCCGGCCCGGGGCTCTTATCACCATCACAACTCCACACCTCCTCCCTTATTTCCTCCTCCGAAAAAGGCTCAATCAAGAAATCCATATCAACCCGAGACAGCTGACTAAACGCAAGACCACCAAGTGTGGGTCGATTGTGACTAGACTCTACAAAACAATTCTCAAAGTGTTGCTTAACATTATTCTTCATTTCATCCACATCCTCTATTACCTCACCACTATTCCACAGTAACACCACATTACAAGGACGTCTTTGAAACCTAATAAGAGAATGGAAATACCTGGAGTTCATATCCCCCTCCTTGATCCATATCTTGCTCTTGACTTCTGCGCCAAAATGGATTCTTTCGCTTTGATTTCTTTCCAAAAGGAGTTCGACACCTCCTTGCCATTCATCAACACCGCACTATCCCACCCATCACACAAGGCATGATGAAGCGAATTCAAATCCCGAACCAACGACTCTATATTCAAATCAATCTTACCAAACACCTCTCGATTCCACCCCCTCAATTTCTCCATTAGAAGGTTGAATTTTTCTTTCACAACATGAGCTTTGTAACCCCTAACATTGAACTCATCCCAACACGTCCGCACAAAAATTGACCGAAACAATACGTCATAATTTTTTTTGATTTTCTTATTATTTTTTATGCGGCGTATATCTAAACTGTCATAATTGTCACCCATAGAACTACTAGTATGATTTTTTTTATTGTTTTTTTTGCAGAATAATTTTTTATTCGTTGATGGAATAATTTTTTTTACTGTAAAAATCTATAATCTATAATCTATAATCTATAATATAAACATTTGACAATGCATTTCAATTAATGCATTGCCAAATGGCATCCTAATAGCAATTTCATATTAATTAGCAATAAGGGTCCCACTTACAATTTAAATTATTTTCTGTTTTAATACTAATACTAAATAAAAAAATATGTTAATAATTCTAATTCTGAAATTTATTACTCACGACTATATATATGGAAATAAAAATCAGCTCATTGACCAAAAATTCTCACCTCATTATTTTTACCTCATTATGTTCACCTCATTATTCATAAAAATCACTAAATATTAATTTTTACCTTAAATGAAATTTAAGAAATAAGATCTATGCAATTTTCAAATTTGGCTATTTTGGTAAAAATTAAAATTTTGAATTGGGTTGATTTAGGCGGAAATTTTAAAATTTGATTTTCATTCAATTCCCACCAAATTTCATGTACAGTACTACTATAAATAAGGTCTCTTGCTATGTCAAAAAACCATTCTGCATTTAGTGCCTTTATTTTTTACACATATAGTTTTTTTCCTACAATTTTTTTTTGCACAAAATGGAATTTGGTCCAAAAATGGTTGAGGATTTTCTATTTCACAATAAAAATGTAAACCTGAGTGCCCTACACCATCAAGGAGTATCTTTGTTACCATGTTATCATATGTTACTGATTTTCATTATTGATTTTCTTATACCCATTACAGGAGTATCTTTGCTACCGTGTCTCAATCACTAATATGGATATTTTAGTCTACTCAACTTTAGCTTCTAGAGTTGCAATAGTCTACCACTTTTCTTAAGTAGTGACATCTAATATGGATGTTTTAGTTTTCACCTTTATCTCAAAGTAGTTGTGAGTTTTGATTACATCTGATCATGATGTAATATGTTTAAGTTTTATATTAAATTTTGTTATGAAGTTCAGTTTTAATTACAAGGTCATGTAATATTGTGTCGTTACTGAAGACCCAATGAAGCTTTACTTATATTTGACCTGTTTATTAGATTTATGATCACTTGGTCTTCTTGGTTTTACCGTTTAAAACTCATGAAAATGATATTCATACTAAAGATGAAAAAAAGTTTGAAAAGTTGTAAACATTTAGACTACATGTTGTAACATATTAACATCGTTAATATTAAACAAGTTAAATTTTTGAATATTCAAGTTAAAGTTTTTCGCAATTAAGAAATCATAAGACATTGGCTGAAGAGAAACTGGGAGGTGCAACTGCAACATTACTATCGTGAGGCTAATTTTGGTGCCAAATTTTTGCCCAAAAAAGGTGCAAGGAGTGATGAACCTTTTGTTGTGGTGTTAAGTGCTCCGGTGGAAATGTTTCATCTTCAAGCAGATGCTATTGACACTCATTTGTTGAGGGGTTGAGTTTTTTTTTTATTCTCTTTTGTAACGAAAAAAAGTAGTAAAAATTGTTAAATTTTGACTGACAATATGACTGACATTAATGTGATTTATTTTATCACAATATATTTTGTCTGAATTCAGCTTTTTCGAATTTGAGGTGTTTTTGTTAAAATTTTAAATTTGAGAAGGAGCCATATTCCCACCAAATTACAAGTTAAGCAATTGAACTTTTTTGAATTTTAGTGATTAGCATACAACATCCTATTAAATATATTTAAATTCATTGAATTTAATCATAATAATAGTACTTTCGCATACAAGTTAAAAGGTTTAAACATCTATTTAATATTTTTTGTAATTAGAGTAAAATTAATTTACCGAAGCTAGAATAAAATTTGCTTGATTTACATATATATGATTCGAAATATGAATTAAATTGAAGTTTTTTTGAGTACAAATTGAAGTTTTGAATGTCACATATATATTATTGAATCTTTCCATATCAGATATTAGTATAATTTAAACTTTTGGATTTGACAGATCACAACCAAAATTTCAAATTTGAGATGCATCCAAATTCCCACCAATTTACAATTTAAAAGACATAATTTTTTCGCTTAAAGCTGATTATGAAATCACACTATATATACATTAAAAAAATGCACTTTATATAAATTATATTTAATTTCAGCATATTGTATCATTAAACATTACTTTTATAGAGATGTGGAATGTTAAAATATTCTGAATTAAAATTTTCAAAATTATAATAAAATAGTATAGGAAAAAACTGAATAATAATAGAGAATAAACTTTGATCTATCGATAAAAATATAATTGTTCATACTATCTGATCATACTAAGACTGATTGATCACTCGAGCACAGCTGTTTTCTTTTCCTAATATCTGATCATACTAATACAAAATAAATAAATATATATGATGTGAAATTGATTATTTTAATTAAAATCATTATTTCAAAACAGATCTTATAGCCTAATTTAATATTTATTTATTTTAATGTGAACCTTTGAACAATTGTAAAATATTCAATTAAATTACTAATTTACATTAAGGATAAGTAAGTGTGAATATTCATGTCATAAGATGATGTATTTGAAAAATAGTGAGTAATTATCCTTCAGAAATGTCAAATTTGTATTAACAGTTTATTCTCACCGAAATAGAATATATTAAAATAAATTTATAATATTTTAATTTGTCGTAAAATTTAATTATAATTGCTTTATTAGTATTATTAATAAAGTAATTATTTCAAATTCTTGCAATGATAAATAAAAAATAATATATCGATATTCATTGCCTTAATAAATACAATATAATAGGTTTATGGGTTTATTTCTTTTAATATAATTTTAGTTTTTTAATTCTAATATTTTATTAAATAATAAATAATGAGGTGAAAAGTGGCGGCGGCTTGGTAGTTGATACCACTCCTCTCATTATATTGATCCTTCTCCTTAGTCTTCTTCCTGTTACCATTCCTTTTTGGGTGTGTCGCAAAGATGAGTTTTGATGGGTTTAGGAATTGAAGTTCTGAGCGGTGAGAGAAAGATAATCTAAAATATTAACACATCAAGGTCCACACCTCGAAATGGAGGATGAAGCATTTCACAATCTCCACCTCCTGTGAATCCATGGAGAAGATAAATACCTACAAACTTAATCTCGCCATAAGAAATGGGTTTTGTTCTAATGTTCCCCACATGCACTTTTTCTCACTTTAATCATGCTTTCTTTGTTAGTATTATCTATCATATCTTTTCCTTTTCTATTTTATTTTTAAGGTGTGTACTACGACATATAAATTTGTATTTTAGTTTCCTTCAATTCCAGATTACACCCTTTTATTTGAAGTATTTTTGTAAAAATATATTGCCTTTCGTCTGTTGCAGATTTTGCTCCAATATGGAGATTTTCCTTCCAATTTAAATGGTTTCTATGGATGAAAAGGTAGGGCTTTTTTTTCATCTTTTTATTTTCCCCTCTTTTGCATGATACTACTTTGGAAAATAGATTTGTTTCTTTTAAATAAATTTCTCAAAGTATACTGATTATTTGGGTGATAAGTAAAAATATGCAAACAATAATGGTTCAATTCCCATTTACATGTATGTTTTCTTTTATTTTTTTTCTACAATAGATGTAGCATTGGTTATATTTTCTATTTATTCTATAGGGTTTGTTGCATTGGTTACATGGGTAGACTTTTTGGTATGAATGAATGAGTATATCGTTCTTCATTCATGTTTTAATGTCCTAATTTTATTGCGTGGCTTTAGAATGATTTACATACCCAATAATCCTATTGTTTTTATTTTTCGTTATTAGATTTGTTAGTCTTTTGCTGACCTGACTCACATGTCTGTCTAGCTTTCCCAAAGGTTTACTATGACAATGAGAGGATTCAAGCTGCCTTTATCATAAGTGGAAGTTTCCAAATGACTATCGAAATTTTTGATTTTTGTAGGACTATTGTCAAGTAAGTATATGCAAGTTACTTTTTTCCTGCCAACTTTATTGCTTACAGTTACTCAATTTTAGCTCTTGTGTTGTAAGATTTTGGAATTGAATAAAACTTCATTAAAAAAGCATTTAGTGGATTTTAATCGTGTATCCTTGATCAGAAGAGAATACTCCAAATATAAGATGGATAAATGTTTGGAGGCAATTTTTCTAAAGTCGTCATTTTTTAAGGTTTCATATGTTCTCAACTAAGTTGATATTGAGTTAGCTTAATGCGCACAAGATATGAGTTTTGCATATTTTTATTGTGACTAAGAGGGCTTCCAATTTAATCAACTAAGTTTTATTATGATCTACTATGCAACTAGGTTATTGATTAATATGGTAAAAGGTGTTCTATTACTTTCCCTAATGCTATTTTTGATGTTGCATTATGGAGTTTACTTGTTGTTTTTTCAAAAAAAATACTTAATATGCATTCTTTTACATATGGCAGCTTAATGTATCAATTGTTATATATATTCTTTTTTTCATTGTGCTTTCTTCACATATATAGTATTTTAGTGACAATATTGTATGACTAGCTATTAAATTTTATTTTTGTAAAAATTAGCGAAATCCATATTTTTGATCAATTGGATAATTTTCTCCTGAGTTTTGTTGGTTATCAACGGGATGGTATTTACATACAGACTATTTTGTAGCTAGGGGAAGGAATTAGTGACAAGTTAATGGAATTGGGAGGTTGTTGCATTGCATGACTAATATTTTATACGGGTGCTGCTAATATTGTTTTGAAGATAAGGAGCCAAAGAGTTATCTTACTAAAATTCAAGGAATATATTGTTTATGGTAGTTGCTGCAATATTTGATATAAAAGTTAGTAGGATAGGTGGAAAATGATAGATAGCAGAAATGTAAAACGTGAAAGAATTCAAAAACATGTAAGGTTGATATTAGAAATCTCCATTACAAACATTACTCCGCAAGCTTCAAATTTCCTACTCAGTCTTGACTTGTGGTTCCGCAAAACAAGCCATGCAAATGGAGTAAGTAAAGGACATGAGACTGGGAGGTAGACGACTCAAAAGTTGTGCAATGCCTTCACCGATATGGTCATGTCATGATATGCTCATTATTATTGTTATTATTTAGAGATAGAGTGAAGAACTCTATTCACCATAATATGATATTGTTTGTGCTCAAGAATACAAATTAACATGAAGTTTTGATAGTTTAAATATCATTTTCAAATCACAAAAAATTCCACTATTTACTTATACATGTATTTTGCTCCCCGTGCAAGGCACGGGTCAAAAATTCTAGTATATCATAATCATAAGTAATTACAATCAAGAGATTGTAAACTTATGCTTTCAGGGAAGAGCCAACCAGAAAATTACACATGGACAAACATCCAGTGAAAAAACTCCACCTGTCAATGAAAAAAATAGGTGGCATCATTGGTTCAAAGTTTAAACCATCGCTCAATTGGTGGTATGGATCCAACGGTTGTAGCAAGTTTGGAAAAACAAAAAAAACGGTACACCTTGAGACAATACCTTTTATTACATTTAATCTCTATTAATACCATCCCAAAATTAGAGAGAAGCAATTAGCAGGATATTATTCCCATAATAATACAATAAGGCAGCAGTCAAAGGAGCGACAGATTGGCTGAAAAAGTGGATCCATTCAAATATGGAATAATTCATCCGAACTGTATTTCAAAACCCAGATTTTATACAAACAAATAACTCCTTCCGTCGTTTATACCAGGTACGTTCTGGTTGGTGATTCCTTCTTAAACTCACCATGAATGGGCCTGCAGAATTTTATTTGCATTTCCTCATGCGCTACCAACAACTCCACATCAATTCATTGGAGTCTGCTCCTCCTGCACAGGTAATTTTAATGTTTCAATAGTTTCATTTGTATTAAATCATCTCTGCAAAGTTTAACTTATTCGATATCTGGATTACATCAGGATTCAGGCTACGTTCTCAGGTAAGATCCATATATAATAATGCAGGGTATTGAGTTATAAGAACTATGCCTTATTTAATATCAAATAAAACCATTGCCTTACAAAAATTTGAAGGCGTCCACTGTTAATTGAAGTTCCATTGCCCTGATTCCCAATTTGTTTTTACCTCTATCTTTATATTAATCAACTAATCCTTTATAAATATAAATACTCCACGCATGCTATAATAGTGTGGCCCCTGTGTTGATTATAAATTACCTATTACATCATGACATATGTCATAACGGGGTTCACACTAATACATTACACAAACTTACATACCAGGTTGAGGATCCCTGGGCACTCAAAGGAACTTGGTTTGGCACGTACCTATTCAAAATAGATGCAAGTATGAGATGCGCAACCAACGATCGCAAAAGTATAATAGTGTCAAAAATATGCATGAACAGCGCAATTATTGAACTATTTGGTCAGTACAGAATGACAGACGAGGTAAAGTTTGTTAATTTTTTTCCCACACATTCAAAAGAACTCAGTATAGATACATTTCAAAAAGTATAGTTTAATTACTGTAACAATAACAATATATGAAGCGTACCTTGCAGTTCAAGCTGTTGCCATTCCATCAGGTCCAAGATACCCGCGTGATGGTCTTGATATTGCCCCTAATCGTGCAGGCTGTGTTGGGCGAGGCGTTAACTCGAGAAAGCGGATATACGCACCCTATATGCATTAATTTGTTTCAGTATGATGACTTGAATGTGACAGATACCATTATCAGTTTTAAGATGCAATTGACATTGACTATGAACAAACTAGGCAATACCAAATATTTACATTGTCGTGTTTCTCACTTACAATTTCGTAATATCCCTATCCCTATTCGAATAAATCAATATAGCAACAACTCCACTTTTTATATGAGAAACAGAATTACAAATGCAATTGCAATTTTACACGATTTTTACATTCTTTTCATTCGCAATACATTTGCATGAATTATAGAAGCAACAATCAAATCAAAACAGCAAGCACTTAGGAACGACACTAAACATGTGCAACAAGCCACGTTGTCCGCTGTCCATGCACATATCAAAAGAACACTATATATATTATGAACTACTTTAGGAATCATTATCGTCATAGTACATTCCTGTATAGGTTAATGAAACCTATAAAGCAAATTTTGGAGGATATATTCACTTTGAATTAATATTTGTTACAGTGTAACAGTACAAGTATCTGTTGTAAAAAGTAGGTTTTCTAATTTCTCACAAAAAATCATAGATAATAACAGTCATCCGTGTATTCATGTAGTTATATCCAGCTTCCCAAATTACACACTGAAATATAGAATGACTAAAGTACCACACAAACTCAAGAAAAATTAGAAATTCCCTAAGCCAGCATTGTACAATCATATTTGTAACAAAAACAAACATCAAGCTGGATTAATAATGGCAGAAATAATAATTTTAGTACTATAAATTAATAGTACTAAAATTATTGGGTATAAAATAAAAGCCTTAGGCGTTGAGGCAATAAAGAGTTGACTTGGACGAATTAAGGCTGCAAATTTGTTTTGCACTTAGCAGGTGTGGTAATCAGAATCTTATAATGGGTTAAGTTTCAAATATGGGAATATGCGATATATCAAGATCAGTAATCAATTGAATATTAGAGATGAAAAAATCTGATTTGTAATTATAGAAAAAAAATGTTTCTTGCAATGGAGACTCCACAAATTTGAATTTGAGTTAATTGAGTAATTAATTATTCTAATCCCTGGTTTGTAGGAGCCCAATTACCTCTCTTTCAGCGCCCCAGTCATAATACTAAAAGTCAGGGTCATATAAATTTAGAAACACGTACAGAATGCTGATCAACACATAACCCTAATACAAAATTCTCTGAGTGCTGCCGTTTAAGTATTTCCAGGTTCCCGTGCATCCCTCATGGCTACCTCCAGGAAGAACACAACTGTCGCGCATATGAAGGTTATCCCTGTTAAAGAACTCGCACTAGATAAGGAGCCCTGCGCCGTGGTTGTGAGGGTTCTGAGGAAGTGGGACGTCTATATGAAACATAGCGGAAACAAACCATCTTCGATAGAGTTCGTGTTAGTTGACCAAGAGGTATCATTTCATAACAATATGATTAAAATAATTTTTTTATGTTTCATGTTGAGCTTTATGCATGTTCTTTATCAGTAACCCCATCAAATAATAATAATCATATAATCAAAATATAGAACAGGTTAAGTATGACACTGTATGGTGTTTTTGTTTACATTTTTGGTGAAAGAAATCGGATTCCTGATTTTTCAATTACTAACATGACATGGAGGCTGAAAATCCAAATAAAATTAACAGCCGTAGATGGATGTAACTTATTAATCAATAGGAAAGAAAGCTTTAGAGTGTCACAAATGCACGGATCTGACAGAGTTAGTATATTTAGACATATATAGTTCTTTACAAGTCTTATTGTCCTGCAATTAAAATTTGGACTGATTTATTTGATTAACAGTGATTCTACTTCTTCAAATTTTAAACAGGGGTCAAAAATACAAGCTAAACTCGACAAGCCATACATATATATATATATACATGGTGAGTCTCTTAAGGAAGGATCGGTCTACAACATATCCAGGTTCGCTCTGGGGCTTAACTATGGGCAATTTCGCACAGCACGTCATGACTATAAGTTAAACATAAAGATGAGGTCAGAAATCAAGAGTGTCTCTGCTGATGAAGTTGAAGTTCCTCCATACAGTTTCACCTCTCCAGAGGATTGTTTTGGGAAGGAGTTCAACAAAAACTTTTTAGTTGGTATGTGTTTTGTTCGAATAATATTACTCATTGCGATTCATTGAACTTTAATGTATCCGTAGGGCAAGTAGAAACCTCTGACCAGCGTTCGTTTAACTGAAACAAATTAGATGTTTTTGGACTGCTTACTGGAGTCGAGGATGAAACTGAGTTTGATGGTCCAGCAGGAGTCTGCACCAGGATGATAATTGGTGTGTGGAAACGTGTGCAAGTATACACAATCACAAACAAATAATAAAGTGAAAGTAGAGTATCGTTCCCACAGGGATTGGATTAATTTACAACTTTAGAATCAATAGTTCACTAGTGAAAGGTAACCACTAAACAATATATGGTGAGAGTGCAAGAATGTAAATAAACAGAAAATAAACAAGCAAATAAAAAGGTGTAAGAAATTAGTGGATTGTGATAGTTGAGATGTCTTCACTAAATAATTAACTTTTGAGAGTATTGTGTTTTGTCGAGGTGCAGATGCACTTAGGTGCAGCTGCATCAGTGTGTGCTAGTCAGCTACTTTCTTCAGAGTTTCGTTACAAGCTCTTATGATCCTGTTTTTTTTGCGGTAAAGAAAGAAGTAGTCAATTCCTTTCTCGCCCCCTTACAGATAATCCAAGTTGCTAAATAAGTACACTCTTGTATCTTAATATCTTACTACACTCTTGTAAGGACTATGTTAACCTAAGGTTAGGAATTAACATGGAATTAACAAGCTAACTTCATTAAAACAAGTTTAACAAAAAGCTTCATTAAACACTTATCCTTACTTAGTTCTTGATTTCTAGTTATAAGCCAATTAAGTGAATATAACTCTACTTGTTCTAAGCGATCAACCTTAAACAAGATTAAGAATTTAAACACAAGAACTAAAGTGCTTACACCACTTGAAAACACAATAACTTTCCTCAAAAGATCATTGGAAAGTTAGAACATCTCAACTTAAGAAGTTTAGCTCATAATAGGCATTGCAAGGCAAATAGAGATGAAATAAAACATGTTGAAATAAAGGAAATTACAAGAGAAGACAATAGGGTAGAGATTATACCAATTGAAGAACTCTTGCATAAGTTTGCCAAGCAAGTGCAACTGCACTGATTCCTTGCACTACGAATTCTATGAAGAAGTGAAGGGAGAAGTTGTCAATTCCTTCCTTACCTTCTTACAATCTAACTATTATTTAAACTAGAAAAATAAATACTATCTAAAGTGATCTCCAAGGAGAGAGAAGTGAGATGGGAGATGAAGATGAAGAATGGAGATGATTTTCCAAGTGAAGGATGAAGTCCTTTATATAGGCCTTGAGATTTCCTTCAAGTGAGGGTTTGCTTAGAGATGAAGTTAACTTAACCATGGTTACTTTTCAGAAGTTGATGATGCCATTTGAGTCCAACACTCAACCTTAAAGAGAGGTTCAATTATGTTTCGCCATGTGTCCCATGTGAAAGGATCTTCATGATGATCTTTATCTTGTAGGAGCCTCCTTTTGCAAGTGGCCATGTGCCCCCATGTGACTCTTAAGCAAGCAGCATGCCATCAAAGCATTATGGCAATGGTAAGAATTGAGGTGCTTCCAATGTGGGGTTGTGAGCTGCTTCGGTGCAGGAAGGTGCAGTTGCACCAAGTGCAGATGCACTGTGAGAATTGTTTCTAGTGCAGATGTACCTAACTGCAGCTGTACTGAACAAACACATCAAACATACCAATATACATGCAAAATGCTAAGTTATGAACATCATTCACCTTAAAACCATAAATGTTGTTATTTTATTTATACTACTATATTTAGCACATTTTATACTTGATTTTAAGCAATTATCTAAGTTTAGATACATGAATAACTCTATATAAAATAGAGTTATCAATAATCGACATCGACAACCGAGGGTACTTTTCTTTATTCGAACACAAGATCCGATAATAAGAGAGATATATTTTGAACTGCATCAAATGTCTTCTTTTGTCTCATTTGCTATTTTTTGTTATTAATTTTGTTATTTATACTTTTGATCAGTTATCGGTTTAGTGTTACTCTCTTCGGAGAATTCACTGCAGCAATGAAGACCTTCATCTCGAATGGAGGTAAACCAGGAGATGTTATTGCGATTTTGTTTTGTAAAGTAGGGACGTGGCCAGATACATGTTTATGGTCGTGTTCTCGACTTTGTGTGTGGTCAATTATTGCAATATAGATCATGTTTTTATTAGTTACGTAACAGAAAATCAAATGGTTTTATGAAATTCTCAATACTATCACGGACAGGTGGCACTACCATACAGACAACTATGCGCACAACAAGGTTGCTCTTCAATCCAGATTTACCAGAATGCACGTTGTTACGTGAAAGGTATTTTGCTTTTAAGCACTAGGCTAAATGTGTTTCAATATTGTGAGCCATACATTTCGGCATAGGGTAAGCTAATATTTTCAATATCATCTTATTTCAACAGCACTAGCCAAGCGATAACAACAACTCCTTTGACAATTACCCAGACGAAGAGGACAAACTCTGCTCAAGAGAGTTTCCTAAACATGGATCAGAAGTTCACACTAGCTGATGTCAGAGACCTGTTGGAGGTCGGTATACATTAGTTTTTTGTGAAACACACTTCTGATCTGTTAACACTTTAAATATATACCTATATTTGACAAGAGTAAACTATATTATTTTGTGAGGCGCATGATAAATCTATTTTATCATCTGTCTGTTTCAGGTCAATCTATTTGTAGTCACTGCTGTTGTTGACTCAATTATCACTGATCTGCCATGGTGGTATTGGTCGTGCCACACCTGCAATCGCAAGTGTACCGAGGATGACGACGAACCAAACATGTACTTTTGCAATTTTTGCAACACACATGTTACAAGAGTCACTCGGGTGTAAGTTCAATGCTTTGTCATTACACTATTAGGAATCTAAGTGGAATGAGGTCCTCTCCCTTAATGTTGAATTTTGTGTTTGTAATTTATTTCTGAAGCTGCGGCTAATCGACGAGGCTGAATCTGTTACCGTCCTCCTTTTTGACAGTGCTTCACGCAAGCTGCTAGGGAGATCAGCTGACGATGTATATCGATCATGGAGGGAGGTTTGTTATGAATAAACAACAAAGATTATCTGTAACTTTACATTGTTTACAGTGTGTTTGTGTTATAAAGAGTTCTTATGGAGGTTTGTATTTCAAATATGACCCAGGAACCTGGCAAGGGTGATCTTCCAAACGAGGTGGTTAGTCTAAAGAGAAGGGAAGCTATATGGAGAATCCAAGCTGTCAAGAGTAACGATGGTAGATACTCTCGCTCTTATCGGGTGCAGAATGTTACGGAGGATGTTGCTGTGATCAATGCATACAAGGAAAAGTGGGCTTCTGAGGTAAACACCATATTTTCAAAGTGTGCAGGAACATAGTTTCTGTGATTAATGCATCCAAGTTTAATTCACTGCTTTCTTCCAATTTCTCTACTACAATAATTTCATAGGCTACGATTGAGGGTGGTAACCAAGAAGTCCTTCTCATAGAAGATACCCCATCAAGTGGTGTCGTCACCATTCCAGGCCGTGCTGCCGGCGTGTCCCAGGTAAATACATGTCATGTACATGCAGACTGATGATTCACCTACCCTACTTACAATGTGTTTTATTGTGCGCACTTTTTATTAAGTATAATACGTAATTTGTTGGACAAATAATAATGTTATTTTTACTGCAGGATCTTATACAAAAATTTGATCAGACCTCTTCTGATTCCAATACTATCGTTCCTGCAACTGAAATGGTTGACACCACCAAGGACACGGACGATACCCCCCAGCTAAACGGAAGACCAGTGAAGATGCTTCATCATCAAGTTCAAAGATTCCACACAAGATAATTAAGGTGGAGAAGTAGACGAATTTAGATGTGTGGTTGACATTAGTATCATGTGTCTTGCGTATTTTTATTACCTTGGATTAAGTCTTTATGGTTTAGACATTGAATTTTTGGGTGCACTATATCACCACCGGCAGAGGTTTTGTTTTGGTTATGTGTAACCGTTGAGTACCGTTAATCACTTTCGATAACAATTACTATTGAAACTATTTTGATCTGAACCACGATTATCTTATATAAAGTTGGCGCAATAATCACATATATTTTTGCATCTAATACACAAAGGAGGGGCAATGGGTATACACCTTTTTATCTCATTTTGGGATTGACGGACAAACTGATTTTGAATAACTTCTCCCAAACACGTGTGATATGGTAACAAAAAATAGCAAACCTAACGACTAGAGACGGGATTGTAGATGAATACCTCAAAGATCTGTAGATCAGCATGCAATTTGAGGAATATCCTGTTGCTGGGCCCTAAAGCAATTGAAATACATAATAGTTACAGCTATTTAGATACGATTTTTTTAATAAAATACTACAGTAAGATTTTCAAAACACTTAAATTCTACATAACGTAACGACCAACATCTTTTGGTTACGAGATAACCTAAATGTTTTAACGGCATCAGGTTTAGTAGAGTTTGAGAGATATGACCATAAAAAAGAATCTGATATTGCAATGCTCTTTGACATAATTATTCAGGATGCTTCACAAAATAAACAATTTTCAATATAAAGCTTCAGGTAGTTGTGAATTGGGAATCAGGGCAATAACCACTACGTGACAATATATAATAGAACCAACTTATAGAACCAATTCATATTTCACAAAATAGGAAATAACTGACAATATATAATACAACCAATTTTTTATGTCACAAAATAGGAAATAACCGGTAACTATTGTAGCACTGCTAATATTTAATCACACTGGTATTAACGGACAAAATAGGAAATAACTGGCATTTCTTAACTGCTAATATGTGACGCACTGGGATGGACACACTAGAAATAACTGGTATTACTTAACGCACTGCTAATATTTAATAGAACCAATTTATATGTCACAAAATAGGAATTAACTTACAATATATTTAGTAAATAGGAAAATCATACCATTGACTTCACATTTTTCAGGTTCCTATAGAGACGATTTGGAAGTAAATCAAATCATATATCAGCCCACAAAAGCAGCTGTGCCATTATGATTAGTTAAAGTCATAATTAAGTCATGAAACCTCTCAACACTATTAGTGGTCTTTCATTTTTCAAAAATTTCAGCCTTGGATAAACTTAGTTTTCCCTCTAAAACCACTTTTAAGTATAAGATAGAAATGATATAATACTACTATTTCTAAACCTTACATTATATCAATTCCTAACACCATAGTTTTTCGGTCTGATCGAATAAAACATCAGATTGGAATGAATTACTCAGTTATAGATTCGAAATTAGAAACAACTAAAAAGGGTCACATTAAATCCAAAGCTACCAAACAAAGCACGTAAGTTTCAGTTTGCAGCCTTTCAAGTAAGAAGCCCCTAATGGGCGATTCTCTTCACTGATGACCAAAGCGACCACCACATTTTGAAAACCAGATCCAAATCGTAAAAGGTATTGTCAAATTACCATTCAACTCGCCAATCTATTTCAACAGCCAATAAACTAGCTATTTTTTAAGGTATTCACAATATCAAACTTAACATGTAGTGTCATACTTTTCCTATTAACTTTGTTTGTTATAATTTCTGGCCGGACAGATCTACCAAGATTGGCGTAGCATGAGCGAATCCACAAGAGGCGCCATACATGGTGCACCAGACATCAGCGAAATACCTTCAAGGCCACCACGAATAAGAAGTAAGAAATGTTATAAATACATAGTCTGTATAAAAACTATACCAACGTACGCAGAATTTTTAAATACAAGTATGTAGTTTTTAAACAGTGATGGTCCTATACAGAATCAGATGAATCCGATGCAAATGCTATGAGAACTGGGCTGTCGTCTGCGGAAGGATGCCGGGGCATAGCTGATTCATCAGGTATAAACAAAATTTAGTAATTTTTAATGGTATTTTGAAACATTGTCATGATTTAACATATATATGTCTACTAATAAGTTGTACATCATTCATAGTTTTAACCCTCGTGATGGCCATGTCAATTGCAACGAGACAAATTTCATTATATTGAAACTTCTCTACTTTTGGATGCAACCACAATATTCATAATTCGTAAAATAGTATTTTTCCCTATTTTGAAAACACTATTAATCAATGAATTAATTGGCTCCATCAGTAGGGAACAGCAGACCACGAGGACGACCAAGAAAGACACCCACAATTTCCCAGTTATTTGATCCACATTTTTCGACAACAGATTCCAATATAGTAAGTCTTTTTCAAGGTAATGATAGTCAAAATCAGGTTTCAAGCGTCGATGGGTTGCAATTAGAAGATCATGGTAACGGACTACTACTACCGAGATTTATTCTTCATTGTACAACACTATATTTTCGACATGTTCTGTTGACATACTGTTATATGATCTTTGCTATGGTGTATATCTAAATAGGTCGTGTACGCTGTGACGTATTAGGTGTCAAGCAGTCTAACTTGAACGATGTGTCGCACATGGCGGTTTCAAACGCTGTTTCGGAGCAACCTACACGTGTTCCCCTTGCGGATATACATAACAGTAAGTATTGTAGCTTTATAACTATCACATGTTAAGTAATAACAAAAAACATGAACGACTATAATCACTTATATGATGCCTTTCAATGCTCACCAGTGGATTTGACAAAAAGACGAGTGGGCAGGCCGAGGAAGACTCCTGTGGTGGATACTACTGTCGACGCACGGCCAAACAAAAGGATGAATTTTTCCAATGGTGAGATAGCCGAACCGTACACATCGGATAACGCAGTTCAAGTAATGCAACCTGCGCACAATACAGCGATATCAAATGGTAATGGGTCAACATCTTTTACCGTCTCTTCTACATAAATCTATCTACATGTAGGCAATGTTCAAAGTGTTTGCATAGGTTCACAAATTTAGATCATTATGCAGTAGTGCCTTCAAAACACAAGAGCGGTCAAGAGGGTTCGGCTAGCACAAATGTACGTCATGATCATATGTGTATGCCCACAGGTATGATACAAATTTTTTAAAATAGATGATTAAGTTTTGACACATCTCCTTGATACTTTTTTATTGACCATTCCTTATATGATCTTTGTGATGTTTTATATCTAAATAGCACCAAGTGTACGCAGTGATGTATTAGTCATCAATCAGTCTAACATCAAGGATCGATCCCAGATGGCAATTGCAAACACCAATCGTGATTCTACACGCGTTCCTCTAGCGGAGATACATAACAGTAAGTTTTGGAACTATAAATCTATCATAGGTTGTTAAGAAAACAGTAAACATAAACAACTGTTATCTTATATCATTACATACCAAATTACCAGTTAATTTAATAAGACGACGAGTGGGCAGGCCGAGGAAGACTCCTGTGGTGGATACTACAATAGACTCACGGCCAAACAAAAAGATGACTATTTCCAACGCTGAGAAACCCAAACTGTACACACCGGAGAACGCTGTCCGAGTTATGGAACCTGCCAACAACCCAGTGAAATCAAATGTCATAAATGGTAATTGGTCACAGGATTGATCATTTGTTTTTAATAAATCTATTTATCCGTATACAGCGTTCAATATGTTTGCATAACTTCACAACACATGACCTTTTTGCAGTAGGGTCTTCAGGACACAAAATTGGTCAAAATAGTAATACTACACCTCATGTACATCAGGATCATATGTGTATTCCCATAGGTATGATTCAAATCTATTTTCGTCTGATGTTTTTTCCTCCAAAATACTATTCACGAGTCATCCTTTACTTTATTTTAATCGATAATATCCACTTTTAGTTTGTGGGTTGGGTGGACATAAAACTTTTTTGTTTCTGGCACCAATGTGAACGACCTTGCCCTGTTGGTTATGTACTTATGGAAGAAAATGATCTATTAACTTGCGATGTTGTAATTTTGCTACCAAACCAGTATTCTACATCACTCAATGGTATTTAACATCATTTTTATTTGCAGTTGATGGGACGTCCGCCAAGTACCAATCCCGTGTAACAAATGAGCAGACTATGACACCCAGGCCGAATGATGGAGCAAGACATCGTCGAAATCGACGTGCCAGTTTTCCTATACTCAGGCTAGACTTTGACTTAGAAGAACCATCAAACCCAGGAAGCACATCATATAATCATACAGGTATTTCCTTATCATCAAATTAGATCTACAATGTTATCCACACATCATAGTTTAGCCTTAATTACGTATGATGTCAATCTAAGTACAAGAAGAATATTTTCATCGTTAATTCTCATAGGCGCTGACACCGAAGGAGCATACCATCATTCCATTTTGTATGACAAGTATGAGTCGCAAAGTAAGGAAGATTCCACTCAAATTAATTCTTTGTATTTCAATTTTAATACGTTTTAGCTAATTTTTTTTAATAAAGTAATACCCAATTCACACAACCTTTTTAATCTTAATTCCAGCTGCTATTGACTTTGGTCTTCCCACTCACGGATGTCGACATTGCCATGCATTTTTTTGGTTTGAAGAAAGAGCCGTAAAGAGAAGCCATTCCAGTAATCCGGATTTCTCCATGTGTTGTATGAAAGGGCAAGTCCACATCCCCTTGCTTCAGGAGCCACCTAAGTTGCTATTGGATCTTATTAGAGGACATGATCCAAGAAGTAAAAACTGGCGTGACAACACCAGGGCATATAACAGTATGTTCACGTTCACCTCAATGGGAGGTAAAGTTGTATCCACAACTAATGATGGTGGTAGTCCACCACAATTTATATTGGGAGGACAAAACTACCATCGTATAGGAAGTCTTTTGCCCGCTGAAGGTAGTACCCCGAAGTACGCACAGTTATATATTTGGGACACTAGAAATGAGATCGAGAACAGAATGAGCCATTTCAGGTTAGTTTTGTGGATCCCCTGGTTTTTAACAAATTTATTATGTTATTTATACTCTAAAATAATAGAAAAGTTAGGTTAAAATATCGTTTCTCAATCAAAGGTATTTCTCATGTAAGAGTTACCTATTTTTCCCAGATGATATAATAATTATTTTCTACTGTACTAATGTCATTGTTGCTCTTATAACAAGTCTAACAGCAAAGCCAATGTTATCGATGAATCATTAGTAACGGACTTCAAAGCAATGGTTGACCAGTACAACGTTATTGCAAAGAAATACAGAGAAGTCTGTGACTTGCAAGAGCAAAATCCTACACAAAAAATCAGTTTAAGGTTGATCAGAGACAGGTCAAGCGATCCTAGGACCCATAATACTCCCACGTGTGATGAAGTGGCTGCTCTAATTATTCGTGAAAATGATGACATTGAGAGAGGTCGGGACATAATTGTAAAACATATGTCGGGCAAACTTGAGAGGGTATATGAAACTCACACTGCTTTGCTACCGTTGTAGTACCCATTGATTTTTGCTCGCGGTGAAGATGGGTTTAGAGAAAACACCCCACTTAGACAAATGGGAGAGTCCATCCGATCTGAGAAAAGAAAATATGTCACCTTTAGAGAATTCGTTGCCTTTAGAATTCAAGAAAGGGCAGTTGAGTATGGTCAAATTGTTTGTGCACGGCGGTTGTTTCAACAATTTGTTGTTGATTGCTATACAACACTTGACTCGACAAGACTGAAGTTTATCCGTAACAATCAACAACTTATACGGTCAGAAATTTTGTCCGGGTTGCAAGATGCTGTTACTAGAGGGGAAAATGATGCTTCTTCTATCGGTCGACGTGTTATATTGCCCCCATCTTTTACTGGGGGTGCTAGGTACATGTTCAACAAATGCCAGGATGCTATGGCTATTTGTAAAAGGTTCGGATATCCAGACCTGTTCATTACAATAACGTGTAACTCCAACTGGCCAGAAATCGTCGATTTTGTGCGCGGCCGTGGTCTGTCAGCTTCCGATAGGCCAGATATTATTTCACGTGTATTCAAAATGAAGTTTGACCTACTTATAACAGACTTAAAAAAGGACCAGATGTTCGGAAAGGTTGATGCAGGTATTCTATTTGTCATTCAACCCATATTTTTTAACACATAGTATGCATTCGGTTTCGAACTATGTATTACTTAGTCGTAATTACTCGATCAACGTGTTATATTAACTACTATTATTGCATTCATTGTTCACAGTTATGTACACAGTAGAATGGCAGAAGAGGGGCCTTCCACATGCGCATCTTTTGTTGTGGCTATCTGGGGAAAACAAGCTCAACACCACCACAGATATCGATAGAGTAATCTCAGCTGAGCTACCCGATCCTAATTTGTACCCGAATCTTTACCAGGTTATTTTGGCGTATATGATTCATGGACCATGTGGTCGTGCTAACCCGAAAGCTACTTGCACTAAAAATAGACAGTGTACCAAGTTCTACCCCAAATCGTTTCTTCAATCAACTAAGATTGACGAAGACGGATATCCATGCTACAAGCGCCACGACACAGGTGTTACAATTGAAAAAGGAGGAAATGTCTTTGATAACAGGCACGTTGTTCCATACAATCCTCAACTCTTGATGAGGTATAGGGGTCATGTTAATGTTGAGTACTGCAATAAGTCTAATTCCATAAAATATCTCTTCAAGTACGTCAACAAAGGACCAAACCGTGCAACACTGCAAGTGTTGCGAAGTTCAGATAATCCAGAGGCTCCCGTTGACGAGATCCGCAATTTCTATAATTGTAGATATGTCTCCCCTTCAGAGGCTGTGTGGGGGTTATTTGCATTTGATATTCATATGAAATGGCCACCTGTTCAGAAACTTACATTCCACCTCCCTAACGAGCAGACTATATTCTTCGATGACGATGATGATATTGAGAATGTCGTTTGGAGGGCGGAGCATTATGACACCATGTTTCTTGCATGGTTTGCAGCTAACAGAACATACACTGAAGGTAAGGACCTAACATATGCAGAGTTCCCATCTAAATTTGTGTACAATGTAAAGGACAGGATCTGGCTGCCACGGAAACAAGGTGACAGCATTGGTAGGATAAATTATGTCCAGCCTGGGATTGGCGAAAAATACTACCTGCGCATTCTACTAAATGTCCAAAGAGGTTGTAGAAGTTATGAGTCTTTACGAAAGGTTAAAGGCAAGGTAGAGCCCACATTTGAAGAAGCATGTTACAAACTGAAGTTGTTGGGTGGCGATAGGGAATTCATTGATACAATTAATAAAGCAAGTAAACTAGCATCAGGCCCACAATTAAGACGTCTTTTTGTTACTTTATTAGCAATTAATTCAATGAATAAGCCATCATATGTTTGGGAGGAAACATGGAAGCTACTTGCTGACGGTATTGTGTATAATATCAGAAGACTTCTGGAGAGACCAGGTATTTGGATATTTTTTTCCACGTCTATTCAAACTAATTATTGATTACTGTTAAACAGTCCTATTGTATTATTTGTTGCTTATTAGAAAGTTATTTGACCATCAAGAAATTGTTTCCAAGTCTAATAAAACAAAGTATTGTTCTATAGTAATTGTATGGTATGCATTATGGATTACTATCTATTTCTTTTTTCATACATCTCTTACTTCACATTTTTTTTAGGTTTGCACGTGGGAGAGGATGAATTGAAAAACATGTGCCTTCTTGAAATTGAGAAACTACTTCACCGAAACGGTCGGTCGTTGCATGACTATTCGATGCCATACCCAAATATTGTTGATGGTCAAGACTTCCAGAATAATCTTATCGCAGACGAATTGAGTTACGACAAAGATGAGATGAGGCACAAGTATGAGTCTTTAGTCAAAAATCTAAATGATGACCAAAAGAAGGCGTGCGATGAGATAACTAACTCCGTGGTATCCGGTAACGGTGGGTTCCATTTCTTATGCGGTTATGGTGGAACTGGGAAGACCTATTGCTGGAACACAGAGACTGCGTTGTTACATTGTATGGGATATATCGTCTTGAACACAGCCTCCAGCGGAATTGCAGCTTTATTGCTCCCTAGTGGAAAGACCGCCCACTCCACTTTTGGTATACCGTTGGTTCCTAAGGATGATTCAACATGCAATATAAGTCAAGGCAGTCCTAGAGCACAATTGTTAAAACAAGCGAAATTAATTATTTGGGATGAGGCACCAATGCTACATCGGAATTGTTTTGAGGCACTTGACAGTACTTTGAAGGATATCATGTCGACTGTAGACCGTGAAAATATGTATAAACCATTTGGGGGTAAGACCGTGGTACTTGGAGGTGATTTTAGGCAAATTCTCCCCGTTGTACGAAAGGGCTCTAGGTAGGATGTACTTGCTGCTTCCATTAACTCCTCAACCATATGGTCAAGTTGCAATGTGCTAAATCTAACTCAAAATATGAGACTTGGTACTTCAAATGTAGAGTCTGAGAGAGAAGAAATAAGGAAGTTCGCAGATTGGTTACTAGAAATTGGGGAAGGCAATTCATTAGCAAATGAATACGGTGAGATGGATGTCGAAATCCCGGAAGATTTACTAATTTTGGAGTCGACAAACCCACTTCAGTCTTTGATCGACTTTGCTTACTCACATCTCCTTGATAACATACACACCACTGGTTTTTTTGAAGAGAGGGCTATTCTAGCTCCAACCCTTGACACAGTTGAGCATGTTAATGAGTATGTGTTGCAACAAATCCCAGGGGATGTTGTTGAGTACCTTAGCTCCGATACTGTTTGTCAGTCAGACGAGGACAGTGAGGTTCAGAGTGATTGGTTCACCCCCAGAGTTTTTGAATGAGGTCAAATGTTCAGGTATTCCCAATCATAGGTTGCTATTGAAGGTGGGCGTACCTATCATGCTTATGAGGAATATAGACCAAGCAGCTGGTCTGTGCAATGGTACACGTTTGATGGTAACCCATTTGGGCAGTGATATTATAACAGCTACTGTACTAACTGGTAAGAACATCGGAGACAAGATTGTCCTACCACGAATGAATCTCATTCCAAGTGACCCTGGGCTCCCATTTAAGTTCCGACGCAGACAGTTCCCAGTTACCGTGTGTTTTGCAATGACCATTAATAAAAGCCAGGGCCAGTCTTTGTCACAGGTAGGCATCTACCCTAGACCAGTCTTCACTCATGGACAGTTGTACGTCGCTCTTTCCCGTGTGAAGTCTAGAAAGGGTCTAAAGTTGCTTATCATGGATGAAGACAAGAATGTGATGCGATCCACTAAGAACGTAGTGTATCGTGAGGTCTTCGATAATGTTTAACTGTTTTGCTGTGGTAGATTACCTAAACAACTATATGTAATTTATGTGTTTTGCTGGTACATTCTACATATTGAACTTATTTTTTAAGTTCTTTGTTATGGGAGCAACATTATAGAATTATTCACGCACTAGCTTGATTTTCCCATTGTAATTTCTAACACCATTAAACGCAACACATAAATTTAGTAATTTCATAGTCAAATTAACAACTATAAAGGAATTTAGTGTACTGATTCACCCTAATTTATATGACCCTACTGTACTAAAATTGCAACAAACCTTTAGGGGATAGTCAAAAATAAATCTGTAACCACTATGGCTCACAATAATAACTCATATGGATAACAGTCTCTTTATAATATAGACAGCATAAAGCATAGGATTTATATTGACCAAAAATTCCAAGAAAACAAAGTGTTTCTATAGCAGAAATGTAGGAAAAACAAGGACTAACTGCACATACCTCTTAGGTGCCTTAAAAGGATTATGTAAACCATGTTTTGAACACCTGCAGAAGTTTTCCACAAAATGGTTGATAACACTTTTCTATTGATGGAAAATATTCCAGTTATTAAATAATAGTCTAAATTACCGAGCATTAAAATGAAATGAAAATTTTAAGACATCAAAGGTGCTTTTTGAGACTACGGATTTGAGAATTCCCCTAAGTAGACATTTTTAAAGCTGGCTTTTATATACGTCCAATAAATAACATATACCTTGGTACATTCTTTAAATCCTATAGAAGAAACTGCTACCTGTAATCTACCATAGGCAGATTTTTATCTATTTTTACTTCAAGTCTCTCCTTCAACATGGCAATAACCTGCAAAACATTTAACATTTCTTATCAATTTAACACTCTTTAATTGTGATGTATTGACATCCTTAAAACTGTGAGATACCAAGTCATGTGCACACCATCCCTAACTATACATATCAATTAGAATTAGAATCAGCAAATAATTATGTACCTCATCATCATAGATTATATTTGATATAAGACCCTCTTCTTTCAGTTTACCAACTTGATAAACATCTTCGTCTATGAAGTTCTAAATATCTTCTCTTCTCTTTCCTGTTTTTATTAGCAGAAAACCAGAAGTTCATATAGTGATTCAAGATTCAACTAAAATTTCAAGTGCAAATGTACCTTTGGCAGAAGAGACTTTATCCAGCCAGTTTGTATAGATGTTATCAAGCAATGCAGTCAGCAAAAGTTGTGTTAACAATAGCAGCCTTTGATGTTATTGTGTTACAATAATTTAAAGTAAAACTCTTCATTCACAAACACTCATAGTTCCATGGTGCATAGGAACTTTGATTTCGTGCCAGCACCATGTATTAGGTATCAGGAAATCTCAAAGTGTATTTGATTTTGACCCCCTATTTTACTAACTATGACACATTATAAATCACACTTAAAAGAGGAATTATCGAACAACATAGAAATACATTTAACCACTAATTCGTGTAATTTCGTGACACCAACCCAAAAACTAAAATTCAGAGTATTACCAGACACCATCTTTCAAATCGTGAACATTTCTAACAGTGGGGGTGAAATTTTGAAAGGGGAAATACGAGTTTACCTCATTGGCGGTGAACTCGCGGAATTCCCGATAACTTCCAGAAATTCTCCCACGATCGTTGCGGACAGGAATTTCTGGAAAGATCAAACAATTATAATATTCAATACATAAAAAACGTAAGCCAAATTTAAAAATCCACTGCCCGCAACAGTGGGGATTTACAAGTTTTACGACCAACTATCTATTTCCAGAGTCCTAAAAGGATTGAGCAGTGTATTCTGCTTGATTCATTCGATGACAGAATTGAACAAAATTTGCTAAAATCAAATTATTATAAAGACTAACTTTCAAGTTAAACAAGTAAACCAATTCCATAGAAGTCTCAGCAAAGGAATACACATGAAGCCACGAATATCATGCAACAAATATTCGAACCCCAAATTGATATAAATTCATCCAAACAACTATAAGCAATGTTTGTATCAGCTGAATCCAAACAAGCACAATTCGTCATTGATAAAGAACTAACGGTAAGTAAACATATCTACCCAAAAATCCATAATATGGTACCTGTATGTCGGTTAGATCAAGAAATTGAGAAGAGGAACCTGTTGATAACCACCACAAATTCACACGGCCATTGCAGATCAATTGTACCACACCAATCTCACGATGAATTAAGTTATTGTTGATACCCGCGAATCAAGCTTTAAGCAGGGATTTCTGAGAACTCCCGTTTCAACGGCAAAGAAAAGAAGAAAGGGGAAAGTCAGGTTGATGAGCGGAGGAATAGGGTTTCGTTAATGGTAAGTTGAGTTAAACACTAAGCTAAATGACTAAAACACCCCACGTTTAATTGCATAAAAAATTTACAACCCTTTTAGATTAACTTCAATTTGGGTCAATCTATAATTTTTTATTATGTTATTCTACACACAGTTAAAAATATACAGTTAGTTCATAGGGGGTGTATTATTAATTATGCTATAATTTTATATTTAGTTTGGACAAAAATTATATATATATTATTGTTAAATTCGACGACCCCTAAACTAGACTTTCATATGAACTCTTTGTTCATAATGTAAAAGTTGGATGACAGACTTGGTGCTATTTTAAGATGAATTTTTTCATAGTTTGGAGCACTCCAGCAGCTGCTTATCTGCTAGACTTGCACTAAGATATTAATTCAAATTCAAATTTAAATATTGCAAAATCGGTTTCATAATTAATTTTATGTGGAATCTGTCAATTAGTTTATAGGATAGGACGATAGGTGACATATCAACTCTAATATGCAGAATTTTATATTAGACAAGCTATTTATCCTCATTCATTCTTTGAGGGAGAAATTCATATTCAATGTCTTATTGTTACACTAGAACTATTGTTATACCTATACTTGGCAGTTGGCATTGCTTTTGATGAAAGTGCATTGTTGAACTTTCAGCCATTGTATTGTGAGAAGGCATGATGAAAGATATGCATTACTTTCTTGCTTAACAAGTATCTGACTCTATCTCCAGCAAGGTTGTTGCAGCTTTGGCATTTACCTACCCAAGTGTGGGTTGACATTTTCATGGATTTCAATGAGAGCTTATCAAAATCTCAAGGAAAGGATGTAACTCTGGTGATGGTTGATCGCTTCACAAAGTATTTTTATTTCATTGTCTTGAGTCATCCTTTCACAACCAAGGATGTTGTTGAAAATTTTATTTATGATGTGATCAAATTACATGGTTTTCCTTCAACCATTTTTGGGTTGAGTTGTTCAAGTTGACAGATACTAAACTGAATTTCAATTCAGTGATCACCCACAAAGACTTATTTGAAGTGGTTAAAACATATCTAGAGACTTATTTGAAGTGCTTTACAGAGAGTAAACCAAAGCAATAGATGAAATGGCTAGGTTGGGCGAAATTTTACTTTAACACCAAGTATGATAGTTCTTTAGAATGCATTATTCAAACTTCTTAAGTTACACAAATAAATTGAACACTAATCCTCAATTCTTTCTTCCACCACATAATAAGCATGAGGTGCATTTGTTTTTTATCCTTGCATGAGGTGTATGTATCGTGGTTATTTGTTTAATGCTTAAAGTATTTTACATGCATTCATTGGAAAAGAAATTTGCTACTTTTATGTCTTTTTTTTTAAACTAAGGTATCCTTCACGTGCAATTGTAGAGACTTTTGTATCTTAATTTCTTAATTTCATTCATCAGTGTTCTAATAATTATATAGTAATTTATTTATACATTTATATTATAATAATACTTATAATTTCTATAGATAAATATAATTATTGATTTATCATAATGTCTTCTTAATTAATTTAATTATTTTAATATGCACATAAAGTTGCTAAATAGATTAGAAAATAATGTGTCCTGTGTGAACGATCACATTGTTCACACAACATAAAATTGTCTTTTGAGAAACATTCTCTAGTGTATAGATAGTAGAATATGTAATAGAAAAATATCATTAATTAATTGCAAATATGTAAATAAGTGGAAAATGGAAATAAATGCTAGGCAACATATTTTTGACTCAATTATTGTTACAGCATTTTGTTCATAATCAAAGTGGAAATACACAACTCGTAAGTTTTAGTTCAACTAATAAATTTCGAAATTGTTAAATTAGATATTATGTCCTAGTTTTGAACATTAGATCCCACAATTATGTGTGTGAGTTTCAGATGACACTTGTCACGCCGTCTTTCGACAAAAAAAGCATGGAAATACACATGGTGGAAATACATCAAGAGATTGAGAACAAGCTTTACTGAAGTCACTTTTGCAAGAGTATGAACAATCTCATTTGTTTGTCTCCGAGTGAACAACTGCTCCAAACTGTGAAATGTCTTGTTTATATTTAGAATAAAAACTATCCACTACCGATTTGACATATAACTCAAAAATAAATGCTCAGCAACATAATTTTTAGTGGATGGGTTAAAATTCTCTCCATTTTGTCTTTTCAATTTTTCTTCCTATTATAAAAGTTTTAGAGTATTCTATTTATAGGTGTATAAAAGATATTTGAACTCCACTTAACATTACAATATTTTATCTTCTTAAGAAATATAATATTGGAAGAAATGGAGATAGTGAAAAATTGAGAGGAGGATAGGATTCTAAAACTAATCTTAGATGAGAAATTTTGCTTTCCAGAGTCTAATCACTAAAAAATTCATTTGTCAAAAAAATCATTAAAAACACTTAGATCATTAAAAACCGTATCAACTAAATCATATTAAAATATGAACCCATCTACGTCATTTTTTTTGAGTGTTGGATATCCTTAAAAACACTTATATTAGTTTTTAATGATTTTTTTGAGTGATGGAATTAGTATTGATATCCTACCAAAAAAGAGAACTTAACCTAAAAACCGTATCAACTAAATCATATTAAAATATGAACTCATAAAAAACCTAAAAGCAACTTACATTTTTCCTTTAGAATTGTTGCATACTAGACCATTACCCGTGCGATGCACAGGGCAGCATTGCATGCCATGTGCATGACTAATATGGTTTAAAATTTGACATTATATAGTTTCCCTTGAAGCATGATGTAGTAAATGCTTATATATACACACATGAGCTGAAGCCCTTGGTTGAGCTTCTGATTATACTGTAATGTGTTCAAAAAAAATGGGATTTTTTTGATGAACAATGGCGTGGACACTTATTTTGAGAAACAGGAACGGTGCATATATGAAAAAAATTACGCCACACATTTTGAGGGATGCATAAAATTGAAGTAAAGGCATTGGCAATTTGAAACACATGTTTGAAATTAAAAGGTAAACACCCAGTTTGATTACACCAACAATGTAAAGATGCCAATGGAGCGAGGTAGGGCGGGGAGTACTCCCCTGCTCCCCGTCCCATCACTCCAAACTTTTCTCTGTTTTCGTCCCTGCCTCTAATCTCTGTCATCTAAAGTTTTACTCCCCACACATGTCCCCACGGGGGTGTGGTCCTTATCCCTATTCCACAGACTTTTCCTTGTCCTCGCTCACGATTCCCAGTGTGTGAAATTTTTCTTCCCCTCCTCTATCCCCAGAGGGGCTTGGTAGGTCGCGTCCCCGTCCCCCAAACTTTTCTCCGCCCGCGATCCCTGTCATGAGAAGTTTTTCTTCATTGCTCCTGTCTGCACGGGGACATGGTCCTCTTCCCTGTATCCGAAATGTCCTCAAAAGATTTTCTCCTTCGTCCAGTCCCTATGGGGAAAAATTTCCCGCGCCCATGGTTCTTCCTGAGGGACACAAATTGTTAGCAAGTGAACCAATATTACATGATACTATGACTTTTCAGTATCCAATGCATAGCATGATGGACAATTATATTCTCTGATCAATCCACTTTACAACGACCCTTGAATAGGCATAATATGGTGCATACCACTTCCTTCCCAGTAAGCATAATTTATTGTGTATACAATCATATCCTTAGGAGCGCATGTAGTTCATAACAACTATATGCAACAAACTCTAAATGATATCAAATGAAGTCTATCGAAGAACAAAACTATTTCAATACTGTGTAGATAAGCAATATGCTCCGAGTCTTCTTTTAAATGATACAACTATAAAATGAATGCTCATGCTTATATGCCTTTTTCAACAATCAAAACAATCGTGAACATAAGTCATCTGCAAAAATTTGTGAAACAATTAATATTGTTCTCATCAAGTCTTAAATTTAATGATTATCATACAAAAAACTATCGATGATCACTTAATAACAACTTTAGAACTTTAATAAATCCCTACAACATTCTAAAATAGACTGAGGTTGACAAATAATTATGTATGGGACGATCACCTGAACACCCCACGACCACGATCATGGGTGGGCTTGGGGACTTGATGCCAATAACTCACATAGAGGTATAGGATAATATGCCTTTAGAAAGGAGTTGGGGATCAAAATCCAACTTTCACATAGATAAAAACATGATATGCTATCAACCATTATTTTTCCAATAAAAACATAAAAGTTAGGCCATCCAGGATTAATAGTTGTAGTGCCAGTTGTTGTTAAAGACTGCTCCTGGAATAAAAGGTAAAATTTATTTATTATCGCTTCTAAAATATTTAATCTTCAATACCAACAAAAGCAAAAGAAACCGGAAAGACTTATCTCTGCGTTGTTGAAGGTGTCGTAGGCTTTATCTCTTTTAAAGTTTTACCAGCATCACGTAGCCATGCTTTCATATCGATCCTTCAAATTATTTACATTATAACATTCTGCACTAAAAACATAACTTACATCACAAATCAGCAAAAAGGACAACATTCTCCTGTGAAATTGACAATTAAATTCTAGCATTGAAAGGTTAAGCTTTTTACACAAAACACTTCAACAATCTGCTTCTATGTTGACCTATTCCACTAAGTTCTAGCATTTATATTGCATAAACTGTTTGCGTTAACAGAAAATCAATCTATTTGTTGCTCCCTTCCTACTCAAAATTCCATATAAAATTAATCTAAAATCTAAACTTTCATTTGGTTTTTCTCCTAAATTCTCCCTACAAATCAACATAGTAATGAAAGACTATATTCATGACCAACTAACATTCTAAACAAATTGATTGAGCAACATTGTGGGGGAAGAGCTACCGAAAATGAAAATCAAAATTCTCTTTTGACATGAATAAGATAAAAATAAACAAACAAACTGCCTCTTCCACGGACCCTTTGGTGAACTTCACTTCCCCCTTTCCACCGCCTCAACCTACCCAACAACTCAACAAATTATCGCATACCCGCTTTGAAACATGCAAGAACAAATAAAAAGA
The DNA here is from genome assembly GCA_963573325.1 of Astragalus glycyphyllos. Classification (NCBI taxonomy): domain Eukaryota; kingdom Viridiplantae; phylum Streptophyta; class Magnoliopsida; order Fabales; family Fabaceae; genus Astragalus; species Astragalus glycyphyllos. Next base: position 2,898,413 of record OY754313.1, on the reverse strand, counting down.
AAAATTGACCAAAAAAACACTAATCAATAAGATAGGAGGAAATAAAGGAACATGACGGAGAAAAGAACGTAAGGAGCCTGAAACCTGGAAGATGAAATGGTTACAAATGTGGGGAAAAGATGAGTTTCTATGAAAGATGAAAGGAAATGAGGTTGTAGGTTTTTTATGGAAGAAATGAGTAAATGAATTGAGAAATTAATAGAAAGGCCTAGGTATACAAATGAACACATAGATCAAAAAAATTAATAATTGCCTATGTCCCTAGTTTCGAGGCATAGAAAATAAACCATTGACTATGTAGCTCTTGTTTCAGTTTTTGTTCATCAAAATCCCTTAAGGTGTGACTTCTCGAGTTCTCATTCACAGTGTATAGTTATTGTGTGGTGGGTGACTTTTCGTTTACGATGCATAGTTATTGCTAATGAGTGACTTCTCCACACACCATGGCTAAGTGTGTGTATAAATAGTCCTCTTTATCTTCCCCATGCGCATATATTCATTGAACCAGTCAAATTTCCCAACTATTAATGATGAACTTCGATAATAATGCAATGTATATAAATTGTCCTCTTTTTTCAATGTGTTTATTTTGTTAGATAAGCATTTAATTAATGTTCATTGAAAATTGATGCGTAAATAATGAATGCGTGTGTTGGAAATGAGATAGGTTATAAATGCTATAATTGCAAGTGGGACAGACAATTATTATCAACATTTTAATTTACCATAATACCCTCCATTTTGGCGGACTTTTTCCCGTCCAAATATCATCTATTTTTTCTTATTTATATCCTACTTTTATCTTTTAAAGATTATGTGTATAATCACATTACTTTTGATTTTCGACAGAACAACATCATGTGTTGCCGGAAATACTTTCTTATATTTTTTGGAAAATTAACTATGTTTGTCATAATGTAAAATTTTTATTTCAAAACTGAATAGTATTTAAAAAATGCATAAAATTAAACAAAGTAACTCAAGCGAAAACACGAGTATCTTCATTGGCGGATCTTTGTTAGGGCCCAGGCGGGCCACGGCCCACCCAAAACAATGTGAAATTACTATAATACCCTTAGTTTTAAAATTACAACTACTAAATATATAAACTCTTTGCGCCTAAATACATTATGCAATACCGTGAACTAGTGGTTAAGGCGACTGACACTTTTGAAGGGTCGCGAGTTCGAACACTGTTACGACCACTTTGTATTTTCCTTCTTTCTTTTATGATGCGTGTTGGTGGGAGGGACAAATAATATGCTAAAAAAGTATAAAATTGTACCAGCACTACCCAGGACTATCAACTACACTGATTACGGTTTAATTGCTGAATGGGCCTCGTGGCCCAGTCCAGAACACTACTATTAGGCTGTAGTGAAACAAACACAAGTATAATTGAAACTTGAACAACAAAGGTAACATAAAACTCCATGGATTCTTCAGTTTGATCCACAAATCTTGAACACAAATCGAGACATCCCCTTTTGCAAAAATATTCTTTCTTGTAGAAACAGGAGAAGAAGAAAGGTTGTCACCAAGACAACTCCAATTACAAATCGTTTGTAAGAATTGTCATAAAATCAAGAAACCAAAGTCATGAAATCAAGAAGTCATAGCCAAGGAATCAAGAAATAGTATATATTTATTCAAAAAAACCCAATCCATATTTTTCAATACAAGCTATAACATATCAAGAAATAGTATCTATTTATTAAAAAAAAAAACCAATCTATATTTTTCAATACAAACTAAAACATATGGTAGCACTCCACCAAGAGGATATTACTCCACTTCAATTCTATCGAAGCTAATCTTATGCATTAAATTCATGATTATTACCTTATTTGAAAAAAAGACAAAAAAACGTCAGCTTTTATGCATAATGTTTTAATCAAGGAAATCAAAGCCTATGGAGATCTATCTTCACCATTATCAAAATATTCAACAATAGAGCAAAGCATAAACGAGAAGGCGTGATAAAACACTCATGTATGGGATGGGGATGAGAGCGAAGCTCTCACTTCTCTCTAGAACCATCCTTTCTCCTCCCAACCCTAGGGTTAGTGGAGGTTTTCCCCTCCTTCTTGGAGGTTCTTTTCCCCTCCGCCATGGAGGCTCTATTCCTCCCCACCGGTTGGGGTTTATCGCTGCTCTCCACCGTTTTCTCCCAATAACCACCGTAACCCATTCCCTCTTGACCTACAAACAACCCCCTCTCCACCTATCGCTCACCCTCACCGTAACCCTCCCTCACCAGCAGCCACACCCTCGTCGACCACCTCACCCTACACAACCGTCACCGACCCAACCACTCCCCTTCTCATCGGACCCTCTATGCAAAAGCCACCACCATAACCCAAAACCCTTCCTCAAAATCAATCAGGTGCATCCCGTAACTGCTGCCTTCAGATCGACGAGTCTTCTTCGCGAAGGGCTCCGCTCGCCACGACCCACCACCACGCCGCATCGGCCTCCTCCTGAACCTCCTCCACCAGAGATTGTTGCTGTGGTGAATGACCCGTGGGCTTCTGTGCGTCTCTGCTGGGCTGTTGTTTCTGTTTTGTACCCTCTCCGGCCGCCGCCAAAGCCACCATGGTCACACTACAGGTTTGTCACTTTGTGGTGGCTCAATCTGCTGTATGGTGCTGCTATAGCTGGCCTAGTTTCCCTTTTACTCTTGAATAAACCTAATACTAGTGCTGCACCCCATCTGTTTGACAAAATGCCTCACAGAGTTTCTGGTTTGTTTTGCATTCTATCTTGTGTTTTTTGGCACATCATAGTGACTGAAGAGGCCTATGTGACTAGCACCCTTTGCTTTAGTCTCTCCAAGTATCTTTCAGCTATCGAATACCAGGGAAATTGGTTGAATCCTGAGAACAATATTAGTCGAAATGTGCATTTCAGAAGTCAAAAATCATCCGGATTGGATTTGGAGAAAAAGACGAGAGTTTCTCTTTTCGTGATTGCCAAAGGACTGGGAGATGAAGCTACTGATAGTTTGGTTGTTAGATTGGCGTGATTGGTTTGTCTATGTTCCCATAGTTTCTAAACAATCTATGAGTTGTGACTCTAATGTTTATGTTGTTTTCATTGAGATGATGATCTTAGGTTGTGGATGGGAAATGTCCCAACACATTTGCTTTCATTCTAGTTGTAATGTTGGCTTTGATATCTATTGAATGAAGATGTCTTACTTTTCAAAAAAAAAATAAACGAGAAGGCGTGAAAACATATGACAACATCAACCATTTGCATTCGATCAATCCAATTTTGTTGCCTTCCTTATAATCTCACCTTCAACAGTCAAGTTCCATATAACTGATACTTCCCTCACATTCAACCTCAACTCAAACAACAAAACTTTATATTACAATTTCAAAGTATATTACAACAAGAAATCCCACCAACAACATCATTGTCTACTATAGGAGAATCACACGCGACTAATTTTTGGTACAAACTAAATAGTTACAAGGGCATTTTCGTCACTCAATACCATTGGTATCAATTATGGTATACTGATGCAAGTTCTGTGATTGGACATTGGGGCTAGGCTTCACTGTTGCTGTCTCATGGACATGGACTCTTCCTTCTCAATAGGAATGGTAGGGATGAGAGAATAATGTTATCATCTTAATCTTCCTTTTTTACATACAAAAGAATCAGAAGGGTTAGACACCCCAAATGCAAGCCAACAATGTTAATACTAAGAGAAAATGAAACACCAAAGGCTTTCTTAAATAATTTGATACTTTACCTAAGAGGAATGTCATAGAGTCACGGATTAACTGCTTCAAGCACTCTCATTTCTCTCACCATTTGAGCCTCTTTCTCCCCACTTTCTTCACTAGCTACAACACGCCAACCAGAACTGAAAGCAACTGTATTGGATAGTAAATAGATAAACTAAGTGATAGGAGAATCTGCAATCAATTAGTTCAAGAAAGAAGACTACGAAACATAATAGTTAGACAAAAAATACAATAAAATATATATTATTAGAAAAGGTGGGCTTTGAATAACATACAACATTGAATTACCAGGGACGTTCCCATTTTATCTTGGAAATGTGGGCAAGTTGAACCTTTGATTGCTTCAGGAAATAATTGCTTTCAAACCCAGGGGGTAAATCAATAGATTCATTAGTAATAGAATGCAACATTAATGATGTCTTTGTTTGTCGATGATCTTGCAACACCTGGCCAACTTTTGCGGGGTAATAATCATCAGACGAGAAACCTAAATAGATACAAGGGCATTTTTGTCACTCAATACCATTAGTATCAATTAGGGTTTCCAACCCTCTACATATAAATACTAGACCCTCACCCGTGCGCTGCACGGGCCTGTCTTGTTGCTAAATATGTTTACTTGGTACATGACAAATATGTTAGGTATCCACATAAAATAAAATATGTCGAAATATGAGATATGCTTGACAAAACGAAATAGCAACGTTCACTGAGAGTTTAGAAATTAATGAAGTACTTCCAAGTTCGACATCAGCATGATAATTAAAGGTTACAACCCAAAAAGTTTTAGAAACATAATTGACACACAAAAGGTATTCCCAAAAAGCTACATTCCAACAACGTCCACTTGAAATTAGTTAAAACCATGAACAGAAGGTGTTCCATCAATTGTAATTTCAATCTGATTGGTGTCCGGTTCCTCTATGTCACCATGAACATGACCATTTGGACATACATTGGGGATAGCATCAATATTGTTAATAGGGGCCTCGACATCATTTTTAGCAAGATGGTCAATATTACCTGCAACATTTTTTTGGCGGGTTGTTCACCCGTAAATGGGTCATGTTCGGAAAAATATGAATATGAACGTGGAACAAATATATTAAATTTACCCATAGACCGGTATGCCGAAAAATGAAAGTGCAAAATGACTACATTTAGGTCAAAGAAAGAAGAAAAATAAAGAGTAATTGAGTGAAAACTGGATTCTAAAAACTTACATTACAACCTCGGACAATGCAAAGAAAATCCTTGTCAGCCATGGCAGCATGAGCATTTTAAAACCAAAATTAGGTATTACATATTTTATATGCAGAAGCCATGAGTTAATTGTAAGATGGATAAGAAATTGTACCTGAGAAGAGAGGAGAAGATTGGGGTCGGTGGCACGACATGACCTTTAAAAACTTACCAGCAAGGAAGTATAGTAAGTAAAATCAAAACCATTAACTATTTCAATTCAAAAGTAAGAACACGTTGACATTCAGAACATGTTTAGAAATCCTAAACTCATCTTGAAGCATACATTATCAAAACTTGAAACATGGATATAGCAAATATAAACAATGGAGAATTTATATAAAGAAGACACGAAATGTTTGTAAAAAGTGTTGCTCCATTATTGTGCCATAACTTTATGGTTTTACCTTCAAATGCATTGTTTCATAGCTCATCTGAGCTTATGTCCTTATAGCATCAACTGCCAAGAAACTTGGACCAAATTAGATATTTTGCAAAATCAGAACTAACAATTTCACATGATCTAAAAGTTGCAGCTTTTCATAAGCAACAAAAAGCATTTAGTTTATATTGCATTCAAATACATTTAAAAATTCATTTAAATCGGGGTGTTACATTTAAATGTCATATCTACTAATTTTAACAACTCAACCACTTCAATAAATTATATTAATTAAAATAATTCATAAAACAATCACATAATAAAAGAACCACCACGCACGAAAATCGGGGTGTTACAATCGGCTCAATTGGTAGTGGGAATGCATGGAACTTGTACTTGAGCCCCAGGTACAAGGTTCGATTCCCACGGAAGGCAAAAAATTCTTATGAGAGAGAAGGGTGTGTGCTTGTTAGGTAAAACTTGATGATTGCGCGTGGACCCCAACCAAAACACTGTCATGTGCAATTCCTGTAGATGGAACCCACATGCGAAGCACCTTTACTCACTTTTGATGCTCCATTTTGTTCATTCGAACATTGAAGAAAGTGGGAAATACGATCCCATGTCATGCTAGTTGGTATGGGCCATGGAAACAAAAGGTGTCATATGGATGTTTGTTTATGTAACATCATGCAACGAACATCTACAGTATACCGACAAAAAGTTGAATTCTGGCGTTTTCCATAGCCCATGGCACTAAGCAGCACCTTTTATTTTCATGGCATGTATGTAAGGTCATTGCATTAACATACTAATTGGTATTTCATTATTATACAAATACAGCTTATGAAGGGGTTTGACCATTTTTTGCTCTTGGTTTGACCCTAGAGCTTTATAAAAGGAAAGATGACAGTATTGGGCAGTCGTTGACATCTTGTAGAAACTAGAGGCTAAATCTCAACCAAAAGTTCTCCTATATATATACAAGCATCTTAATCAATTATAGTAGTAAATATGAAGGAGAATATATATATATATATATATATATATATATATATATATATATATATATATATATATATATATTATAACTTCATGATTATTACCTTATTTAAAAAGAAGACAAAATAACGTTGGCTTTTAGGCATAATGTTTTAATCAATGAAATCACAGTCGTTGGAGATCTATCTTCACCATTATCAAAACGAACAATAGTGCAAAGCATAACTGAGAAGGTGCTGAAACATATGACAACATCAACCATTTACAATCGATCAATCAACTTAATTTCATTGCCTCCTTTATGGATCTAGTATAGAGAAGACAACAAAAGATTAAAAAGGAGAAAAGAGGTCAACAAAAAATATAGATGCAATAAAATGATGGAACATGATGAGTGGCCTAAGATTAGCCATGCATATAGTTTTGATCTAAGTAGAATGAAGTAGCAATTGATGTACTTCTCTCTAACAAACTATCATAATCAATTCAATAATACAGTTGTATATATATGAACATATATATATATATATATATATATATATATGTTATATATGAATGAGTGATATATACATAGATAATGAAAGACCATCTTTACAACTATCTGCAGAAGCAAGTAATGGAGGTAAAGAGAGAGAGAGAGAGAGAGAGAGAGAGAGAGAGAGAGAGAGAGAGAGAGAGAGAGAGAGAGAGAGAGAGAGAGAGAGAGAGAGAGAGAGAGAGAGAGAGAGAGAGAGAGAGAGAGAGAGAGAGAGAGAGAGAGATCTAGAGAGAGAGATACGTTTGTAGGTTTGGGACGACTGTGGCGCTCATCTATGCAAATGTTGTGAAAGTGATGACCACAAACTTATATTTATAAGGAGCAAACTAGGTTAAGTTTTCACACATCTATATTTATAATATTATAATAATAAAATATTATTTTTAGTTATAAAATCACATAAAAGATTGTATGAAATTATTTCTTTTAAAGAAACAAAGATAAATAAAAACCAAATAAATTTATAATAAAAGATTAAGAATTGATATTTTAATTATATACACACATATGCATCTAACAAATTATAAATTATTTGATAAAAAACAAATTATAAATTATTTAAATTTAATAATTATTACCAGTCAAATATTATAGTTTTTTTTTCATTTTCTTTTAATACCTCTTTTTAAAATATTATGTATTAGAAATAAACTATAAAAAAAGATATTTATATGGATTTGTTTTTTTTTTCATTTTCTTTTAGTATTGATTTTTTTTTCATTTTCTTTTAGTATTGGTTTTGGTTTTATTTAAATCTATGGAGAACTGTAAAACACAGCTTTGAAATAACGTCTTTTTAGAACTTGTTATCTGACCATATGGCTCAGGTAATGCTTCTCCAAACAAGTATAAGAAAGTTCACAATGTTTCTGTGAATACATGTCATCTCTTATTTAGGTCTTAAAGCACGTATGCCACTAAACATGATCTCTTATTCACATCTTATAATGCTTCTACCACTAAATATTATCTAATATCTTAAGTATACAAAGAGGAAAAAAAAAGTTACTTAAAATTCTCGATGTCTTCGGCACTTTGTTCTTCCTTAAACAAGTTAGCGTAGGATAACCCCACCCTTATTTGGTTCCTTTTGTAAGTTCTTTGTTAAAATTATGTTGGCTTTTTAATATATTTGAGTTTCTTTGGCATTATATGTAACATCCTTGTTAATATAATGCTTGATTTAGAGAACTTTGTTTATAGTTATTAAACCGTGTCTATAGTTTGACTCGTTGGAGTTGTATAGTAGAACTAGATGTGTGAATCACATAGTTGATGGTAAAAGCTTAGAATAATATTTTTTGAGGGTTGATATGCAAAAAAAGTTAAAATTTGAAATCATGTCACTCCCTTCTTTCCCCCCTACTCACCCATCACCCTCCCCAAATCAGGTAGCATGCAATTTCATTGTTGGGTGAGGAAATTTGAGTATCTTTGGCTCTTAGATATCTCATATGGACTCGTATCCACCGCCTTAGATGAAACACAATTGTAAGTAAAATATACACTAGGGATTGGGATTTTTTAAATGACTCATAATATATATACCACATCTAGTAAAACAATGTATGGTTCGTCCTTCCTAACGCACTATTCATTGTAGCATTCCAAAAGGACTATTTCTCATCTGTAGAAACATTGTTTATGTGAAATTTGAATGAAATAGTCACACCTTTTGGGATGCTACTGTTGAAAATTCAAGTGTGAGTGGTTAGTCCCACATCGGTTAGGAATGAGCTATATGAATGGCATATAAGAGAGGGGACCCATATACCTAATACCTTAAGGTTTTGGGTGGAGATGTGGTGTCCAAGTCTCTTAGTGGTCCGATTCATTGGATAGCTCCTGGTGCTCCCTCGGACTTCCCAACAAGTGGTATCAGAGCCATGGTTCGGCTCGGTGTTTCTCTCGGTGCTCCCCCGGACTCCGAACCATACCTTGTTTTACTTTATGTTCCTACAGATGAGAAAATGTGTGACTATTTCATTCAAATTTCTCATCTGTAGAAATAGTCCTTTTGGAATGTTCCTACATAAACAATGTTTCTACAAATGAGAAAAGGTGTGACTATTTCATTAAAATTTGGATAATTGACTTTATGTTCCTTCTTTCTGTAGAAACAATGTTTACGTGGAAACCTCTTGGAACATAAAGTCAATTATCCAAATTTCACATAGATGAGAAATATAAAAATATAGCATAGCGAAGATAAACAATGTTTACGTAGCGAAGGAAGACGTTTTCATATATAATGAAGGCCAAAACCCAAAATCTTGCTTTGGATTCTTCCTCGACCCTAGGATCATCTCAAACAATAATCTAGGGTCCTAATCAATCATTCAATTTATCTAGCACACAGTCACGCATAGATATACTATCAATCAAAGGAATTAGGATTTTGAAAAATAGGATGTTATACATAAAATCTCTAGCATTCAAATGTTTGGTCTCAAGCACTCAGGTGTGTTGTACTTCATTATGCTCCATATGTTTGAGAATAACAGCAAGTTTGCTTTGGTCTCACCTCTTAACTTTATGTATGGTGTTTTAGTTAAAACTTTATGATGATGTGTTGTAATATTTTGTCCAAGTATATTTGGTAACTACACATGTGTTTGAAGAATAGTTTAAACCCGAAGACTTGTATGAATAACTGGATGGTTGTTTGAGGGTAACTCTATGTTTTATATATGGGATAAATGTGTATATTTTATCCTTAATAACTAGCTATTGATGGATAAAATGTTTTGCAACTTGAGAGTGCGTGTTCTTCAAGATTAGTATTGTTTGCCATTAAAAAAAATTATATTTTTTTGTCCGATATATAATTGCTGGCTACTCACAAAGTGTCCCAACACTTTTAGTGAAGACTAATACGGAAATTGAACTCAGATGTACCAGGTCGACCCTCCGTGTCCCAAAGTAGCTTATGCCATTGGGCATCTGTAAAATCAATGTTTTTAAAACCAGACCGGAGATTGAACCGGAGAGACCTCCTGGTCATGGTTCAATCGGTTCAACCATGGTTGAACCGGATGAGTAATAATTAATTTAAAAATAATAAAATATTGAATTTTGGTGAAAAAGTAAATAAAAAATGCATTTTGGGCGATTCAATCCGGGCCAATTGGCGGTTCGAAGTCGTTGAACCGCTGTTCGATCCGGTCCAAACCCGGTTCTAAACGGTCCAATCACCTTACGGTTCAAATGGGGTTGACCCAACCGCCGGGGTGTCCGGTTCCCGGTCCAACCGGTTGAACTGCCCGGTTCGGTTCTTAAAACACCGTGTAAAATACTAATTTATTTTCATTTATAAACAAATAAAATTAACATGAGACCCAATACAATCATTAAAGCTTAAATATGTTTTTGGTCCCTATAAAATTTGGATTTTTTATTTTATTTTAGTCTCTCAAAATTTGTACCCTTCTTTTAGTTTCTAAGTTTTTTTAATTAGTTTTAGTCTCTCATGACTTTTAATAGCACTTAGAAATTCTATAAAAAGCCACGAGAAACTAAAACTAATGAAAAAAAACTTAAGAGACCAAAAGTGTGTGAATATTTCTTAAGAGATTAAAATCAAAAAACTAAAATTTTATAAGCGCAAAAAAAACATATTTAACCCAATTATTAAACTATATTTCTTCCATCTTGTCTTTATGTCAAAAAAGTCATACAAAGAAAGGCTGAGTTGTTTACTATAATATTTTCAATAGCTTAACCAAATTAAATAGCCCTCTTGCTTTTCTTGTTAGTCAAGCCATTAAACTTGAATTGTTCTACAATATCACTCGGTTTCAAAAGTCAATGACCTCTATATATGTATTTCAAGGAAATCTCATAGAAAATTTCAAGCAACATACCATACCCTACCCTATGATTTTCACCCTTTAAAAGAAGACACAAGCACATTCCATATCTCACCTCAATCACCACACAACACATATCAAAAATCAACATTTCTCACAATGTCTTGTAGATCCCATAGTTTCTTATGCATCTATTGCACAATCTACACCCTTATGTTCATGTTCATGATCTCCTTCTTCCTCTTTTGGATAATCATCTCCCCGTCAAGTGTGAAGTTCCACGTAACGGATGCCTCGCTCACGCAGTTCAACCTCAACACAAACAACAACACTTTATCTTACAATTTCAAAGTCAACATTACAGCGAGAAACCCTAACAACAACATCATAGTATATTATAGAAGAATCACAGCTATTGCTTGGTACAAAGACAATTATTTTTCTTTTGTAAGTTTAACACCCTTTGATCAAGGTCATAAGAACACAACTTTCTTAGGACCTATAGTGTTTCAAGGGAATAGTGTTATGAAACTTAAACGTAAACAACTTGATGAGTATAATGAAGAGACACGTGTTGGAATTTACAATGATATGGCTGTGGATTTTGATATTCAAATTAGAGCTAAGTATGCTAAGTTTAAGAGTGGTCGTTTTAATGTACCAGTGGTGCAATGTCGTCGTTTGAGAGTTCCATTGGTTTCTAATGGTAATTATTCTTCAATTCAACCTTTGAAGGTCACTAGATGTAGCAGTGCTAATTTCTTTTCAGATCGTGATGCAGATGCAGGGGATTGATATATAATGTAATTACTTTTTAGGTTTATTCAATAACTGGTGTATTTAGTCTATAAATACACTTGTTATTATTCAATAAACCTAAAAAGAAGATTTTTTCATTTAAATGTATATAGCCACATATGATAAATACTATACGTGGCAAAAATAAAGTGTTATATATAACATGTGTGTGAATATGGCTTGTATGTAATATGAATACTTCAATTTCTTTTAATATCGGATTGTTGTTCAAAGTCTTCAATCTTGTTCTTACTAAGATGCGGTTCTTGTCTTCGTTGGCTTATTTGCAAGATGTAACTTTGATATCCCTAAAGTACATATATTTAAGCAAAGATTTATTGAATTCAGATTCACAGTCCTTTATTATTAATTGCATTGACAATTTCAGTGACATAGAGACACTGATTCTTGAGCTCGAATCTAAGTGTGAACATGTGATAATCTGTATGGTATATGTAGTGTTTATTTGTAATTTTATCTAAGCTAAAAAAAATCATTCACACAGCTGAAATTTGAGAATGATAATGTTCGATGTGTTTGTATTCTTCTTTTTTGGTACAAGAAATGTGTTTCTATTCTATTTATAGTTAGAGATAGTACTATATAAATGCGATCCTTCCTCACAAAATGCATTCACAGTTTTTGTTAGGAAGCTAAAACTATTCTACTTGAAAACTAAGCAATGTAATAGTAAAGAAAACTAGAGCATGAAAATAAAACTAGCTACTAAAAAGATAAAACTTTTTTATTGATTTTGGTTAGGTCTAAAATGTCTCTAGGAGACTTACATATCTAGTGAATAGTAGTAATAGGTAATATAATAAAAGGTCCAAAAGGCTAAAGCCCAATTAAAATAACACTAAAATAAGCCCCAACTACTTAAAATACTACAACTAAAATATTCTAATTAAACTCTCTTATCAGTTTTTCAAAGGAAGAGGAGTATTTGACCATGACTTATATAGTTATGTTACGTTTGAAAAGCAAATAATGAAATAGTTAATAGAGTCATAGGCTCATAGCACAATCAAGTCAAAGAATATTTTTTCAGCGGTTTGACCTCACTACAATTTAATTTATTTGACAAGTGGATCGAACGTTAATGGGTGTGAGCTACTAACATTAAGAGTTTGTTTGAGAGTTTGGAGGGGAGGACTTAAAAAAATAAGAAGGATGAAGGATAAACGAAAGAAAGGATGTTCTATTTTCCCTTTTTAATAAACTTTGAAAGCTCAATATTCGCCTTACCGTTAGCCACGAAATCACACATTCAATGAGTTAGACTCTACAATTATAATTTTTACCGCCAACCACACCTTATTTAACGACCGCTCCAAAGCAAATAAGAAGCCAAGAATTTAATTAGCTTCATTTGAGTCCTTAATTCCTATCCATGGTACAAATTCCGTTAGAGTTTTTCCCGAGAAGTTTCTTAAGACTCCTCCTATCCATGCTTGCAGTGGCGGAGTTTGTCTACAATTTTTTGGGGTAACGACAACTTTGTTACCTTTGTTTATTTTCTACTATTTCTAACATTTGTTGATGTCAGGGAATATGACAAACAAAGCTTCACTATTTGTAAGTGTTGTGATTTCAAGTGTGAGTGGTTAATCCCACATCGGATAGGAATGAGCTGAAATGATATATTAGAGAGAGGATCCATATACTCAATGCATTCGTGAGATGTGGTGTCAAGATTTCTTGGTGGTCCGGTTCATTGGCTACCTCGATCTTTGTTGCTCTCCCGGACTCCCCAACAAGTGGTATAAGAGCCGTGGTTCGGCTTGGTGGGGGAGAGATGAGTGCATCCTACTTTGGATCAAAGCTAGCAGTGTGGGTGACTCACACTTGAGGGGGAGCAGAGAGTGGATCCCGATTTTGGTCAAGGTTAGTAAACGTTCCAGCATAGATTAATTTTAGGAGGATTCATGTTCATTCCTTCAGGCTTTGAGATAATATAAGGTTAAATATGTTTTTGACCCCTATAAAATTTGGGAATTTGTTTTAGTCCTTATAAAAAATTCCATTCACTTTAATTTTATTCCCTATATTTCCATCCTTCAAGGTTTAGTTCCTCATAACTTTTAATAGTACTTAGAAATGTAATCAAAAGGCCCAAAAAAACATTATTAAAAGTCATGAGGGACAAAAAGTTAATATAAGAAAATGTGGGGACTAAAAATAAGTGAATTTTTTTCAAAAAAAAAAACCAAAATCCTCAAATTTTATAGAGACCAAAAACATATTTAATCTTAGAATATAAAAAAGTTGTAAACCGTTAAAAAAAAAAAACTTCAAGGATATATAATCATCCTCTTTTGGATAGTCATCTCACCTTCAAGTGTAAAGTTTCACATAACCGATACTTCCCTAACACAATTCAATCTTATCACAAACAACAACACTATATATTACAATTTTAAAGTCAACATTACAGCAAGAAATTACAGCAACAACATCATAATCTATTACATGAGAATCACAACTATTGCTTGGTACAAACTAAATAGATACAAGGGCAATTTGTCACTCAATACCATTAGTATTAGTTAGGGTATATTGATGCAAGTTTTGTGACTAAACGTTGGGATTAGGCTTCACTGTTGATGCCAATTCAGGCAAAATATTCATGCATATGGATTCTTCCTCCACAATAGGAATGATAGGGATGAGAGGAGTAACATTATCATCATAATCTCCCTCTTCTTTTTCTCCATGCTTTCTTCACCAGCTGCAACACGCTAACGAGAACTGAAAGCAAACTGCATTGAAAAGTAAAGAAATCAACAAAGTGGCAAGAGAATCTGAAATCAACCAGTTCAAGAAAGAAGACTACGAAACATAATAGTTTAACAAAAAATTACAATTAAATAGATGTTACTAGGAAAGGTAGGCTCTGAATAACATACGCCAGAGAATTACTCGGGGATGGCGTTCCCATTTTACCTGGGAAATGTAGGTGAATTCAACCTTAGATTGGTTAAGGAAATAACTGATTTCAAACCCGTGGGTAAATGAATAGATTCATTAGTAATAGAATACAACATTAAGTCTTTGTTGGAGATGATCCTACAACTCCTAGCCAACTTTTGCAGGGTAATGATCAGTCGAGAAAACTAAATAGATAGAAGGGAATTTTTGTCACTCAATACCATTATTATCAATTAGGGTTTCTAACCATCTACAAATAAATATGACAGTATTGGATAGTCCCTGAAATCTCGTAGAAACTAGAGACAAAATCTCACCCAACTTTCTATGCTTCAAGGATGTGATCCGAATCAAAAGTTCATCCTATATACTAGCATATAAATCATAAACAATTACAGTAGTAAATATGAAGGAGAATATATATATATATATATATATATATATACACACACACACACATACATATCCACATATTAGTTTCAATATTATTACCTTATTTTAATCAACGAAATCACAGTCGTCAGAGATCTATCTTCGTCATTATCGAAATGAACAATAGAGCAAAGCAATACTGAGAAGGCGCGGAAACAAATGAAAACATCGGTCATTTTCATTCGATCAATCAAGTTTGGTTGCCTCCTTTATGGATCTAGTATAGACAAAAGAACAAAAGATTAAAATGGAGAAAAGAAGTCAACAAATAATATAGATGTAATAAAGGACGGAACATGATGGATGACCTGAGATTAGTCATGCATATAGTATTGATGTATGTAGAATGAAGTAGCAATTGATGTTCTTCTCTCTAAGACATTATCATAATAAACTCAATAATACAGATGTGATGGAGGTGGAATGGATGAAGATGGGGTGATGGTGGCTGCTAGGGTTTCGTGGATGAGTAGTGTGTGCATTTTTAGGGTAAAAGGCCTTTTTATACACTTTTCTCTCTCCTTTGGGCCGTTAAATTAAAAGGCTTATTTATCCAATTGAAATTGTTTTATGTCAGCCCATTTCTCATAAAAGAGCCTTCCACACGAGTCTGCGGTCCACTTACTATAGAGAGAAACTTTCTTTTCTTCTGTGCTTCTTGATTTAAAAATTACGTTATTAAAATTTGTTAATTCGCAGCTAATGCTCCCATCATCAATAATAGCTTCACTGGACACTACAGAACACATTAAGTTTCTAACAGAGGGCACTGATAGTTCCTAGGAGTGAACAACTGCCTTAGATGAATTACTGTTAATGGTAAACACAATTGTAAGTAAAGCATACACTCAAACGGATTGGACTCTTTTTAAATGACTAGTAATATACCACGCCATGTCCAATAATGTACGGTTCATCCTTTCCACCATTCCAAAATGTGTGACTTGAGATATTATTCCAAATTTCTATAGATAGTTCCAAAAGGTGCAGAAACATTTAACCATTTTCCAAATAAATAGAATAATACACATCCTTAATGAAAATATGAAATCCTCTTGTCCATGCAGATGATTGAAACAATGTTTCTGCGGAAAGAAGGAAAAGAAAGTCAATTTTCCAAATTTCACGTAGCGAAGAAATATAAAAGTGGCGTAGTAGAGATAAACAATTGTTCCGATCCAGCTAGAATGACTATCGTTCATGGCTTTCACAAAGGCAGTTATGGCTTCAAGTGATTGGGAGAATAGTTGAAGTCATTAGCCATTTTTTCAATGATTCTTCCCGGAACTCAGTCTCACTTCTTAACTTTATGTTGATGTGTTGTAATATTTGGTCCAAGTGTTTCGTAACTACACTTGTGTTTGAGGTATAGTTTTTTAAACCTTAGTACTTGTATGGATAACTTAATGGTTGTTTAAGTTTATTTCTACATCATTTATCTTTTCAAAACGGTTTAAAATAGTTCTTCCGTTAAGTGAAACTTAAATAGGGCTTACGTAGATAGTAACACAGATAAATTGGCCACATAAGCAGATGACTGTGCTATTAGATCATTGTATTTTTTTTTTGTTTTCGTCTTTTATCTTTTTGTAAAATATTTGTTTACGTCCTTCTTCTTTTTTTAAAATACCCGTTTAAGTTCTTTATCTTTTCCCAGTTAATTAAAATGGTTCATTTTGTAAGTGATTATGAATTATGTTTCTTGTTTTTTCATCCTTTTCCTTTTTAAAATTGTTCATTTACGTCCTTTATCTTTTTTAAAATATCGATTTACGTCATTTGTCTTTTCACTGCTAATTAAAGGAAATTGATGGATGATACGAAACCAAAAGTGAAGAATGACCCATAATACGCTAAAGCTTTTCAATTACCTTTTATCTAGAGAAGTACGTCAAAATTGAAGGAGAACGAAAAGGTCCGAATTGATTACAGGCCGGTGCATCTGAATACATTGGATGATTAGATTGAATCATTCCCTCCTAAGGCTCGTGTGTATTAATACAATTACTTATGGATGGCTCAGGCACATTGTTTCCACTTGTGGAAGTGAAAATAGATGCAATATATGTTAACTAATAAAATGGCTCAGGCACATTGATTTGATGATGATGATTGTTGCATTCCTCATCATTAACTAATATTCCTGATGTGTGTGATCTCTTACATTTCGTATAAAATTTTCGTGTAAAAAATATGATTTGTCTTAATTAATAGAACATAAGTGAATTAGAAAAATTGAAAATTAAGATAGAAGAAAAGCGACAAAAATTCAACATGAATAATTCCCGGTTTTTTAATTTATTATTTAATCAACATTTTTTAATTTCTATGTTAGCGCAAAAGAATATTTTTCTTTTTGAATACACATTAACGGAATGGCCATTTCAATTAAAACCAATCATATTTGTTATGAGAAAATTTTATACCAAATGTAAAAATTCGCACAAGTCGAACAATCATAAAATGAGAATGCTCGGGTTTTGATATACTTCACTGGGTAAAAGGCAACTGAAAGACATGATTTATTATAGGTCGTTCTTCACTTTTGGTTTTGTACCATCCACCAATTTCGTTTAATTAGCTGTGAAAAGACAAAAGACGTAAACAAACATTTTAAAAAAGATAAATTGACGTAAATGAACATTTTGAAAAAGATAAAGGACGAAAATGAATAAAAAGTAAACATAATTAACAATAACTTACTAAAAGGAACCATTTTAATTAACTGGGAAAAGATAAAGAACGTAAACGACTATTTTAAAAAAGATAAAAGACAAAAACAAAAAAAAACATATAATGGTCTAATAGCACAGTCAGCTGCTTACGTGGCCAATTTATCCACGTCATTGTCGACGTAAGCCCTATTTAACTTTCACTTAACAGAATGACCATCTTAATCTACTTTGAAAAGATAAAGGACGTAAACGAGAAAAAGTGAAAGATAAAAGACCAAAACTGTATTTTAACCATTAAATTATTAAACTATTTTTTTTGACCAAAATTAAACTATATACTTATAAGTATCACCAAATTAATAGCCTTCTTGCTTTCTTGTTTCTATAATATTTTCAATATTTCAATATTCAATGCTCATTATATGTAATGCAAAGGAAACCTCATAGAAAAGCTCAAGCAAAATGCCATATCCCAAAATTTTCACCCTTTAAAAGAACACACAAAACAAACACATTCCATATCTCATATCTGAATCACAACACGATCATCACAAATCACCCTCACAATGTCTTGTAGATCCCTAAGTTTCTTATGATCTATTGCACAATATACAGCCTTATGTTCATGTTCATGATGTCTTTCTTACTCTTTTGGATAACCATCTCCCCGTCAAGTGTGAAGTTCCACGTACGTAACAGATACTTTTGTCACGCAATTCAACCTCATCACAAGTTAAAACACTTTATATTAATTTGTTCACAGTAATAATCAAGCTCAGGAGCACCGGATCGACCCCCCGTGTCTCAGAATAGATTAAGCCATTGGGCCAATGATGTTGGTTAAGAAATTACACTCTAATACGATGGTTTCTCATCACATCCGCTATGAGTAAATAAGAAATTTGCAGAAGACAAGTCGACCAAATCTTCAAAAGAGAATCCAACAAATTATAATGTTTTGCAAACCACTCTCACATTCATTCCCTTCGCGCAGAGTGTGACTAAAGGATATTGGACAACAAGGGGATTAATCGCAGACTTTGGAAAAAAAATTAGCATCAGTACACCTATTAAAATATTTTTTTGAACACCCTAATTTTTTTTTTGCATTCAAGCCCTTAGTTTTGCATCACTCCAATGCACCACAATCACTCGCACTTACGCACATTTCTAATTTTCTCTCTCCTTGTGTTTCTCAACAAAACCAGTAGAGATGATTCTTGCAAACCTAACTGAACTACGTTAATGGTTTCCACATCCTTGTTCATGGTTTTTGTATTTCGAAGGCTTTGCCTTTTCATACTTGTCTTTTTTTTTTGTATTTTTTTTAATGTAAAACAAACATTTAATGAAAAAATTATGAAAATGTTGCTTCTCGCAAACATCTCAAGACATAAAAAGAGGAAAACAATTTCTTACCAAATAAGAGGAAAAACTAAAGCCCATATTTATTAAACACCCTAGCTACTTAGTAAACACCACCGACCCTGCAAAATAACAAAAATACCCTTAATGAACACATCCTTCTTTTGGGTCTCAATGGGTATGGAATTGTAGTACCAAACCAGGTACGGTACCATAGTACCGTGGCGTGTGGTTTTTTGCACACTCCAAGTATGATACCAAGGTATCGTACCCGTTAAAATCACGTTAGGGCACAATACAATAGTTTTGAACGATATGGTACTATAGTACCATACCTGTTGAAGAAACAAATGATTTGTTTGTATATAGTACATGTGACCATAAACGGTAATAAATGTCAGTTATTACAAATATGGTCTTTGCGGGATTAATATAAGTGAGTCGTACGATCGAGCCGTAGAAGCGAGGGGCATTATGTACGAGATGTTGGCAGCCATTGATTTATATTCTTAAAAAAACAAAAGGTTAAAACATGTCAAAATAGCACATCATTAGACGGTGGATAGAATTTCCACTAGTGCAAAAACGCCTTTTGGAATCGGTTGTTTGGCACATTTGGAATCGGTTATTGGCCGATTCATATACTCCCGATTCTAAAAGTGGAGACCTTTTGGAATCGGTTGAATAACCGATTTAACATTTTAAATCGGTTATTTAAACAACCGATTTATAATATCTTAAAAAACAAACATTTAAAATCGGTTCTTTAGATAACCGATTTGTATTATCCATTTTTTTTAAAAAAAAAATTTAATTCATACCTATTAACCAATTTTCAATGCAAATCGATTTCCATAAAGCAACAAATCATAATAATTCAAAAATTCATAAATTTACTTCTATTGAACTTAAAAGTTCTACAAGCACAAAATTCCAACAATTCATTAAACTTGAAAGTTATACAAGTTTCTTAAGCAAAACTTTTAGAACCACTAATAAAGCAACAACACACTAAGAAGACATGATATGGCAATCTGCTCTATATCATTACTTGAATATAAATATCTGATTCAATCCTAAGGCGATCCGCTTGTTTCTAATTTGCTCCACACTCTGTCACATGAAAGAGAAAAAAATTCGACATCAATGCAAGCTCAATCAAAGTATATAACAGGGCTTGTAAATCAAAGAAGTTTCAAAGATTAAAATCTGTAGCTAAAATTCTAGAATTACAACACTCAATTACATTTGAACTTACCCAAGAGTTTGAAGCATCTTCTAGGAAATGTGATGGTGGTGTTCTTGGAGAACTGCAATAACCTTGGAGGCCAGCTGAATATTTATCAACTTTGACCTATCAAGCAAATCAAATATAATGAAGAATCAATTCATATCCTATTACCCCCAATCCTAATAGCTAATAATAAATAACATGTCTTTCTATGTAAACAGAAAACTAGGATTCGGTTTTTGTCATTTATAGTAACTTAATGAAATAGCAAACATGTGTTGCTAACTTGCAATTATATTCATCTCAGTAGGAGTCTCCAAAAAGAAATAATTTTCAAAGAATGCTTTAGTTCCTATTAATTTAATAATATCTTTGCTGATCCCTACTTGAACATCTCTTTGCTGTTGATTAAAGAGCATTTGTTGCTTCAGAAGTTGTCTTTGTGATTCCTCATCAGCAACATGGTTTTCATAGAAGTTGTCTTTTTATGTGCGGCAACAAACTTTGATACAGATATCCATTGCTTTGGGACACAGCACCTCTTGAAGTTGTTTTTGTCGGTGAGTTATGTGATGAATAAATATAAATTATAAATAATTAAGAGGACAGCTCGTAATCTCAAAGGAGCTCTTAGTATAATGAGTGACATGTAGTAGATGCTTAACACATCTAATGTTACAAATTGCAAACTTACACTCTATTTGTCTAAACTCTAAATATATAAAATTCCTTTGTATGACACAGAAGAACACATCTCCTTACCATTGGAACTTCTTTTGGCTTCTTATCTAATCGTGATGCACGAACAAGCATGCCTAGAGAATGAGAACCAGACTGCAGGCATAAAAAGAAGGAAAAAACAAAATCCATATAGTTACTTTATCTGTTCAACTAGACAAAACAAGAGCAGATAACTTTAAAAATTTAAAGTTATTCGGTCAAAAAGCTTGTGAATGTATCTAACATGCATGATAACTTTTTTGCTACTTGATTTTGTGCATCTCTATCGAAACTACCTGTTAATATAACCAAGTTCTTGCAGTGAAAAGTCAAGGATTACACTATCAATGAGACAGCTTGGTGGACAAAGTAATACCTCCGGTTAGTATAAACTAGAAGTATCTATAATACATACTAAACAGCAGATTCAAAACCTATCAAGCATAAAGTGATACCAATCAATTTAAAGATAAACAAGCAAAACAAATCAATATGAAAAACAAAGGATCGCCATCAATATCTCTTGCACTCAAGGTACTTACTATTAAGATTCAGTTTGCCAAATTCCTTATGTTAATCAAACTGCAAATATGGTGGTCATTGAGCTAGTGCAATTACTCTTGCACTCAAAGATTTCAAGACATGCTTTAGGGAAAGATAGGAGGAAACTTATATACTGAAATTTGTTGCAGAGGTCTTTCAAGATGGAAACTAACAGGATTTCTGGAGTGAAGTACGAGTACTTGCTTTTTGGTATGGTTTGAACAACTCAAGTAGTGAACTCTTGCATGATGTTTCACAAGATTATAGTTATGCTATTTACCTTTACACCTTTTAGGGTGTGTTTGTTTGGGGTGAAAGAGGGAGGAGAGAGTGAGGGAAGAGAGAGTAAGGAAAGAAAGAGTGATTTTAAGATGTTTGGTTAAGGAGAGAAATAGGAAAGAGAGAGGGAGGAAAGATTAGTTTAGTGCTTTTTGTAATCTCTCCATAAGTGGAGAGAAAGTGGAGAGAAATGGACTCTTTCTCTCTTCCCTCACTCTCTCTTCCCTCTTTCTCTCTTCCCTCACTCTCTCTTCCCTCTTTCTCTTCTAACCCTAACACACCCTTAGAGTCTTGGTATAACTCCCTGCCTGCTTGCTACAAAATTACTTATTGGTATCTTGGCTCAGTTCTTTATGGCTCTGCAATGAAATGAAAGAGAAAGATTACTTTGTTGTTTCCTTCTTGGTGTTTACATGTTCAAAACAAGTTATGAAAAGTAAAGCGATAGTTCAAATGAAAAAAAATGGTTATGTACTTCCTCCACAAATTTTCATATTGAAAGAACTTAAATAAGTGGGAGTTGAGGTGGTTATGTGCTGTGTTGTAAAAACAAAGGAGAGAATTAAATTGATCCCTTCCCTCTCTTCTCTCATTACTCTTCAACCACACTGTAAACCTGTTCTTTTACTTCAATAATATTGATCAATAAGGGAAGTAGGATTGATTCTGGTTCAAATGTTGGTCACAGATATGGATGACACTCTCTACCCATTGAGCTTAGGGCTCAATTTGCATGTCACAAACATACAAGGTACAAACATAAATAATTTATTTTAGAACTAATAATATTCCAGTGTTCAGGTAATTTCATATGTAATAGAAGTATGAAGTTGACCAATCTTGTTTACAGAGTATATGTTGGAACACTTGGATATTGAAGAGAGTGAAGTGCCAAAGATAAACAAGAATACTTGGAATGCTTAATCTTATTTTAAGGATACTGGTGCCTAAAAAGACATTCACTACAAGATAACAGAAGATTAGTGGCGGCCAAAATGACAGAATAGCGTCGGTTCCAACCGCCACTAAGAGGATCAGTGGCGGGTGCCCTAGTGCCGGTAAATATGGCGCCACTAGTCAGTATAGCGTCGTTTACAGGTGACCGCCGGAACAACCGCCGGTAAATTAGCGTCGATTATGATCCGCCAGTATATTATTTGTTTAGTGGTAGTTTCGACTACCAGTATGTATTTTATAGTTTTTGTTTTATATTTTATTTTGCGTTAGTCCTAGCCGCCACAAATAATTAATATTTTATTATATTACTTAGTGTTGGTCTTGACCGCCAGTAAGTTGCTCAAAGCTTTGTGAGTTTAGTGGCGGTCACTGACCACCAGTATGCTTATTAAGTAATTTAGTGTTAGTTTGTAACCACCACTGAAATTGTACATTGTTTTTTTCATAAAATGTTTAATTATTTTAATATTTACTAAATTGTAAATAAAATTAAGATTCTACAATAATTGACTTTTTAATATATTTCTTTATTTGACTTATATATTTACCAAACCTAAAACATTAACAACAATTTGGATATAGTCAAAAGCTTATAACGAAACATAAACAACAAACTTTAAAACATTGCAAAAGCAATATTTGTCTATTCAAATGTTGAGTTGGACATCCTTGCCAAAATAAGTATCAACGAGAGTGCAAAAAAATTACATAGGATAACGAAGGTCAAATATCTAAATCAAAAGTAATCATTCTAAACTTAAGTCAAGTACAATAATCATCTCAAAATGACAGCATTTCATTTGTAACCCAAAAAACCAGTCTTCCAACTTCCAAGACTAAAGCACGAGCATGTTCGTCCACGGTCAAATCTTGCAACTGATATATTGTAACATTTACTCAGACAACATAGTACACAAAGAAGGGATAAACTAAATGTGATTCACTTATTTAAAATACCAAAATACAGTACACAACATAAAGATGGCTATTGCCATTTGATTACAAAAGGGAAAGGGGGAGTATAGAAACTTATGAGTTTGCATTACTAGCCAACTCATTAGATTCAAATACACCTACTGATTTCCTAGTATGGGGATATTGCCCAAGTGTCCTTTACTCAAATACATATGGGGATGGCTACTTCCATTAGATTCAGTTGCAGCATTGCTATTTATGTTAGTCTCTATCCTGTTCGTTACATATATCTACCTCCATTCAGTCATATTACCATTCAAACTAACTAATAAAATCATTGTATTAAATTAAAGCTGTGTCGATGCCTTTCTTTAATGTTCAAAATTAACACTTTTCTTTCAATTCAACTCAAGGAATAATCAGACAGGTTCAAAGCCACAAGTGTAAAAAATTCTCAACTCATTGAATATATATATATATATATATATATATATATATATATATATATAATAACACTCAAATTAATAGCTATATATTAGCATAACATAAGGAACAAAAACTAAATATGATTATGCAATCAGTAGGTGGCCAAAACAGAACATGAGAATGGTCACCATGATCTTCTAAACCTAATGTACACCATTTAACATTTTAGATGAGAAAGAATAGTCACCTCATAAGGCTAGAAAAAAGATCCAAGTTATGAGTGACTAGTGTTAGATTGTGACGACGCTTGACTATTAGGAGTTTGCTGCAAAAACAAAATACACCACTATTACCATGAATACAAAAATAATAATAATAGCTAACCATAAAATGATAAGAATAACTCACATTATTTTCAAGGCTACTCAGTAGATCAGAAGGTATAGTCATGGATGAATTTGTAAAGAGTTGGGCAAGAAACATCTCTATTTTCTTAAACTTTTCATCTTTTGCCTTGGATTCTGTTTTTAGGTTCTCAACTTGATTTTCTAGTTGCGCAACACGGTTCTCTTCAGCAAAATTAAAACTAGAAGAAGATGCAGAGAATCGTGGGTTGGTAGATTCAAACACTTGGGATGGACAGAGACCATCTCCTACACAACGAACTCGACCAGAATGTTCCTTTCCAAGAACTTGGCCAAGGGAGTCATTAGGTGAGATTTGTACTGGAGCATTTCCTAGACTCTCAATCTCGGCAATTTTATCCTACACATTTTAAGTTAGAAAATGTTAAAAACAAATATAAGAGAACATGTTAGAATTCAGAGTATTCTGATTTGTAAATCATAGTGTATTTCATTGCTTTGAAGACTGAATAGTGAATACAGAATGGTATTTATAACTGTTGAGTTTTACAACAACTTAACTAACTCAAACAGTTTTGAACTATCATAACAGTTTCTTAATAGATTAGAAACTGAGTTGCTAACTCTAATAGAATACTGCTAATAACAGAATACAATAACTGAACTAAAAACTAACTGTGTATATTATCTATCAGAACAAAATGATATTAAAATTCATACAAGGAACTCTTCACTTACACAAACAACCCTAGCTTCTTCATTAATGTATGTTCCATCCTTTCTCTTGTGAGTGTCGATATATAAAGTACCCCGACTCACTTGTTTGCCTGTTTGAGTTTCCCATTTAATTTAAACAATGAAAAGACATAATACCTGAGTTTTCTCCTCTAATCTATAATCAATGAAAGAAGCCCATTCAGTTGCTAGAATTGACTTTGGAGGATTTCTAATATTCTCTTCTCGAGTTTTTGTCTTATCATAGTAAATGTTAAACAATTTAAGCCTGTTCTCCCTCCACTTCTTCCCAATGTCTTTCAACATGTATGTCTTCGCAGCACCTTCATGGATTGGATCCCACCAAAACTTGACCTTCAATCAATTAATGGTGTTATAAAAATATATTATAGTGAGAACAAAATGTAATAGGTATTATAAAGATGTCATTGTATACCTTAATGATTTCATAAAAAACATAGTTCTTATAGTGACTAATCACGTCAGGCCAATTCTTAAAACTAATAGGAAAAAAGTTGTGATTTTGTGCCAAGCGGCCAAGATAACCTCCTAACAACCCATCAATATCAGTGCCACACGGTTGGTGACCATCAAAAGGAACTTCAATCATCTCTCCAGTTGGAAGTGAGTTAACTTCCCTAACCCTAATAGGGCGTTCTTTGGTCTCTCCATCAGCATCTACAACACGAAAGTGTTAACAAAATTTTATCAAGTAGATCAACTGATACATTAACAGAAAAAGCCAACACAACATAGGAAAATTAAAGGACATACTTCTCACTTTGACCACCCAATACTGCCTTTTAATCTTCCGGGTAGAGGTACCTTCATTAGCAACTTCTGATCCAGGTTGAAGTTCTTCAAGCTCATCAGGAAAGGCATGACCATCATTGGCAGAATCATAAGGTGCTTGTTGTGTCTCCATACAGTATGAGATGGACTTAATTGAAAAAATTTACAACAGAAAATACAAACTTATGATCATTTAGCAATAATAAAATGATTCAAATCTACGAAAGATGAACAAAAGAGAGATCCATGTATTAATTAACATAAGGTATTTTACACCAAACAGTACACAACAATAATAATAATAATCCACAAAACTATCATCATTGAACTCATTCAAATTCTACGTGTACACCAGGCCTAAATAGTTGAGCTTCATTGTTATCATCTGAGCAAAGCATGGCCAATTCTGAACCAAGTGAAAATGGATTAGAAACCAGAATCAAGTACGGAAACCAGAATCAATATCCCGAATCAATATCAACAAGTACAAAATCCTGAACCAAGTGAAAATGGATTAGAAACTAACATGTTTTTTACAAAGAACTTTCAGCAAGGAATTTTTAACCTCACATGGCTCTCAGTCTATTTACTTTCACTTTGTGTCAATTATGGAAGTAAAATAATACATTGGGAACATTATTTAATGCTAGTGTTAGTCAATTAATTATATAACTACTTTTTGAGCTTTGAGATAAATTGTACAACTAATGAAATAATGGATTGGTTGTTCTGTACAGTCTAGAAGCAAAATGAATACCATAGTAGAAAATTTAGCTCATGATTATTCAGATGATAATTGGACTCTGTACAACTAAGGCTTAACACTAAAACAACTACAAAAACAAATATCTATAATGGAGACAAAGTTGGAAACCGTATTCTATACCTTCAAAACTCAGCTAGTTGTTGTCCTGCCCTTGAGTTGGACTTCAAATTCCAACCTATTAACAAGAGACATGAAAGAAATCAAACTTTGTTAAAATCATAACTTCATTACCTAAATCATTAACCAGTAGAGTAGTATATTGTTTGTGATTGAATTGTGTGAGTTACACTAGGTTATCCTTTTCAGTAGGTATATGGATACAGTCTTCCAAGAGCCTAGTAAGCTTTCTTGTATTTGAAAGTGAGAGAATAGAGCAAGATAATTATTCTAAAACTAAACATAAAACTAAAATATATAAAATTAGTCCAAACAGGAAAAATTAAGAGGAAAGAGCAATATATTCTCCTTACTTCACCATTTTCCTCACCGAAAAACTGAGAAATTAAGAGACACAGTCAGAATAATCTCTTATTTACTCTTTAAAGTCCAAAATAGTTTAAGAAAATCTTACTAAACAAGTTGGCATGCAGTGAATCAAATAACACTTTCTCAATGTGATTTGGCAAGAAGCGATTCACCAAATTGTTCCCAATTTTTTATAGATAAGACACAAACCAAGATTTGTCATCTAACACTAAACTATTCATTGTATCTATCCCTAATAGAATTTCGTGATTCCTTGAACAAGCATTTATTACCATCCGTCAGTGGCAATATCAATCGGAGGGAAGAAAACCTCAACCATACAAAAAATCATCAGAATAATAGTAGAGAGAGAGAGAGAGAGAGAGAGAGGATAACCTAAACAGAGAGAGCAGTAACAAGGAAAAGAGAGAACCCTAAAAACTGAGAAATGGAGAGCACCACCACCCCTGAGTTATCCTTTGTGAAACCCTAAAACTGAGACCGAAAGCGCGCGACACTTAAGAAAGTGAAATAGGGAAAGTGAAAAATTGGTGGGATTTTGGAGGGAGCATAAAAAATCCGCGAAATATAGGATAGGGGCGGTCACAACCACCGCTATAACAATAAATTTATATTCCTTCGAAAAACAAGCTTCTCCTTCTATGAAAAAAAAAAAAGAGCTTCTCTTAGTGGTTGGTGGTAGTGACCGCTGCTGAGATCTTAATTTACTTAATAATAAATAAATTAATCACAGTGGTCATTTTTAACATGACTAAATTTTAATATTTTTTATTTTCTTCCCAAATAAAGATAAAAAACGTATGAATAATATATCAGAGAAAACTTAGTGGTGGCTAGAAACCGCCACTATAATTAAGCTAAATTTCCATAAAATCTAAGTTAACTATAGTGGCGGTCAGGCCCGCCTCTAAAGTTAAGCTTATTTAATTTCCTTCTCATTTATAACGTGATGAAGGTGGAAAAAACTTAATTGAGCTTACTGGCGGTTGAAGCTAAAGTTAATAAAAAGAAAACAGCAAAAACTTTAGTGGTGCTGACAACCGCCAGTAGTTCTATATAACCCGCCGTAGTTCATGAAGATTAGCGTGAGTCAGCCTTCTGACGCTATAATACTCGCTTAGCGGCGGCTACAACTGACCGCCACTATTCAATCGCCACTAAATCACCAAATTGGTGTAGTGATTGTGCGACTAAAGAAATCAACACACACCAAATGAAATTAAAAAGAAAACCCTAAAAATTAGAAAAAGGGGTACCTGGAGAATAGCAAACCAGAGCGACGGTGACGGTGAGTTACGAAGGTGACGGTGACGGCGAGTTACGAAGGGCGATGGTGACAGCGAGTTACGAAGCACGATAGGAAAACTGGCTCGCGTCGTTCCAACAACCAGCGAGAGAATGAAGTGCGTGGGATTGAGAGAGTGGGTAGAGTGAACGGAGAGGGAACCAAAACGGAGAGGCAATGGAGAACTGAAAGTCTTCGGGTAACTGAGATGGTGAGGGAGAGGCGTGAAGAAGGAACTGAAACTTAGGGTTTTTTAGTGAGAGATGAGCGCAAATAGGAGAGAGGGAGCGTGAATTTTTTGGGATTAAGTGAAAACAGACTTTTAATAATCGGGTATTTTGAGCAACTGATTCTAAATTAACTCATTCTGAATCGGTTGTTTACATAACCGATTCACAATGTCAAAAAAGTCTACCAACATCCATTTAATTGCAAAATTGCCACCGCGTCTATATTTTGAATCGGTTATCCAAACAACCGATTCCTAAGAGTGCTTTTTAAAGCAGATTTTGTACTAGTGTTCGTTGCTTTACGTGCATAAATTCTTCGTAAAATTCAGCTTTTCCCCTCAACTAAATGCTAACTCCTTTCTCCCCTGAACTTAATACAAACTCCTTTCTCTTTGATTCACTTTTTGGCACTTCTCCCCAAGTTATTTCAATAAAGCTTCGTTTGCTGAGGTAGTATCATCCTTGCCAGCTCCATCTGCATACTGATTTGACTCATGTAACTCTCCTTTTTCTTGAGCATTTTCTTTTAGTGAATCAATATCGCCTTTTTTAAATCAACATCGACCTATCACACAAAGAACAATAAATTAGTCTCTAACTTGAAGAAAAAAAAGTACAAGTTCTGATGAAGCAATTCAACAAGCATAACAAGAACAAAT
This sequence comes from Astragalus glycyphyllos, assembly GCA_963573325.1. Taxonomy (NCBI): domain Eukaryota; kingdom Viridiplantae; phylum Streptophyta; class Magnoliopsida; order Fabales; family Fabaceae; genus Astragalus; species Astragalus glycyphyllos. The sequence continues at coordinate 2,869,092 of OY754313.1, read as the reverse complement.
TTGATGAAAAAAAAGTGATGATTTTTTTTTTTGCAAAAAAGACACCCTATTCCTCAAATTGAGTTATAAATAACCTAGGGAGAGAGGAAGAGAGGGACAGATTCTTAGAATATTAAAATCACTCCATTTTGAACTATATTTTCCTCAAATTTTTTCTGTCATCACCCAAAAAGGAAGTATTTTTAATGCAGAGCAAAAATGGTCATTTCCTCTAAAGTGGAAAAATAGTAGAAAACGCGCTAAAAAATTACCACATGCTCCTTTCTCCAAACAAAAACAACCAACAACAGAAATAAAAATGGTTTCCAAGAAAACAAACCAGCATTTCAAGATTATAAGAGTATAAAAGGAACAAATTTTTTGCAAGATTAACGAAATTTAGTTTAATCTCAAAACACCCATTTAATCTTAAATCAACAATTCATTCAAAGCAAAGCAAAAGAAAGTAAAGAAATGAAAAGAAGTATGTAAATAAACAAAAATGTTTCTGTATGGAGATCTATCTTCGCCATTATTACCTTATTTTAATCAACGAAATCACAGTCGTTGGAGATCTATCTTCGCCATTATCGAAATGAACAATAGAGCAAAGCATAACCGAGAAGGCATGGAAACATATGAAAACATCAACCATTTGCATTCGATCAATCAAGTTTAGTTGCCTCCTATATGGATCTAGTATAGACAAAATAACAAAAGATTAAAACAGAGAAAAGAAGTCAACAAAAAATATAAAAGCAATAAATGACAGAACTTGATGGATGACCTAAGATTAGTCATGCATATAGTATTGAGGTATGTAGGAAGAAGTGGCAATTGATGTACTTCTCTCTAATACAGATGTGATGGAGGTGGAATGGATGAAAATGGGGGTGATGGTGGTTGCTAGGGTTTCGTGGATGAGTGGTGTGTGCATTATTAGGGTAAAAGGCCTTTTTATATACTTTTCTCTCTTCTTTGGGCCCTTAAATTAAAAGGCTTATTTATCCAATGAAAATTGTTTTATGCCAGCCCATTTCTCATAAAAGAGCCTTCCACACGAGTATGGGGTCCACTTACTATAGAGAGAAACTGTCTTTTCTTTTGTGCTTCTTGAATTAAAAATTATGAAATTACATTTTGTTAATTCGCAGCTAATGCTCCCATCATCAATAATTTCATCTCTAGACACTATAAAACACATTAAGTTTCTAACAAAAGGCACTAATAGTTTCTAGGAGTTATCGATCGCCTTAGATGAAGCACTGTTAATGGTAAACAATATTGTAAATAAAGCATACACTCAAATGGTTTGGACTCTTTTTGAATGAGTCGTAATACATACCACACCATGTCCAATAATGTATGGTTGATCCTTTCGATCAGACCATTCAACTGTAGCATTCCAAAATGCGTGACTTGAAATGTTATTCCAAATTTCTATAGATATTATTCCATGTTTCAAAAGATAGTCATCCAGAAATTGGATTATTGCCTTAAGTATTCAATAAAACGGTCTAATTGTATGTCCTTTATAATTCTCCCAAATTAGTTTCCACTTTCATTCTTGAACACTTTGAATTTTTTTCAAACGTTTTAGTTTTGTGTCTCATAAGGTAAAGTGGTAAACATACTAGTATCTACTATATTCATCTATATATGATGAAACAAAGTAAGAAAACCTACCTTTAGCAACTTGTTTGTGGTCCACATACATCACTATCCATGAAGCCTAAATGATCGGGGGGCCTTTTCACCTAGACTAGTGAGTAAAGCCTTAGTTATATTCTCTAAAAGGAAAGCTTCACATGATTCATAATCATAATCTATACCTATTCTATACCTATATATATATATATATATATATATATATATATAAAGGGGATTCATTTTATAACTGATTTTTTGGTGTCAGATTTTTCTGACCAAAATGCCCTTATAACTACCCACTAACACTATTTGACTATATTATTATTTATTATTTATATATTATTTATCTATTACTTCTATAACCACCCACCGACACACCAACACATGAAATACGGGCCCTCCACCAACACATGAAAAACGGGCCGGAGGGCCCGTCTTTCCCCCTAGTGATCAATAGTCATATTTATAGAGTTTGGAAAAGTGTTTCTCAGCTATATCTCCTAAATGAGAATGGGCAAAAAACCCATCATAATGCACATTGTGGTTTATTTACCAAAGTAGGGAAAAAAATGTTATAGTTCAGAAGTGCCCCCCCCCCCCCCCAAGGGTGACTTCTAAACTGTGTTTTGCAAAAAAAATTTAAAATACAATCAAAAAGTCCCGTCCCGTCGTCGTCCCCCCCCCCCCCCCCCCCCCCCCCCCCCCCCCCTCCAGGGTGACTTCTGAACTATAAAAAAAATTTGCCCTACTTTGGTAAATAACCCACAATGTGCATTATTTTGGTAGATAAGTTTTTTTTTTACCCCAAGGTGGATTTTTTGCCATGACAATGCCAAAGGTATGAAGAGTTCAAACCATTTGGTTTGACCATTTTCACATTTATGTTTTACACGGGCTCACCAAGATATAAAGCATATATTTGATTACTCAAAGGTGTAGAAGGATTTAACCATTATCCAAATAAATATAATAATACACATCCTTAATGAAAATATGAAATCCTCTTGTCAATGCAGATGACTGAAACAATGCTTTTGCGGATAGAAAGAAAAGAAAGTCAATTATCCAAATTTCATGTAGCGAAGAAATATAAAAATAGCATAGCAGAGATAAACAATGTTTATGTAGCGAAGGAAAATGTTTGTATAGTGAACAAACCAAACCCAAAATCTTCGTTTTTATTCATCCTCAACCCTAGGATGATAGGATCATCTCAAACAATAATCTAGGGTCCTAATCATTCATACAAGTTATCTAGCACACAATGACACATAGGTATACTACCAATTAAAGGAATTAGAGTTTTGGAAAATGGGATGTGATTGCTGTGCATTATATTTATAGTTTGACTTATTTTTACTTAGTTTTTTCGTAAGTTTTTCTCAATTATATTGTGTTTATGGATCATAATAGTTTGATTTTTGTTTGTTGTTGTATTGCGTTTTGACTTTGTTAAATTTTGCTTCAGGTCACTTGGCGATCAGACTAGCTCGCCGGGCAATGGTGATCGAGTTCTAGATCGTTTTTTTGCTTTGGGTAGCCTAGCGACGGAGCTTGCTCGCCAAGCGATGGTGTTAAAATATTCTCGATGCGCTGTTTTGCTTCGGGAGGCCTAGCGATGCGGCTTACTCGCCAGGCGGTGGGTCACTTACTCAACTCATATTTAAGCCCGTAACTCAAATTTTAGGTGATTTTGATCATTCGGAACAATCTAGTTTTGCGCTCTGAAGTTCGTGATGGTAATAATTTGGACTTCGCTGACCTCCATTGATGCCTCAAGATTGGGAACAAGTCATTAGAGCATCAATGTTGTCAGCTTCTCCCTCTAGTTTGACCTTTTCTTTTGTTATTTCTATTTCTGTCATGACCCTAGTTGGACCATGACTGACGCACAGACTACTAACCTAATGTGGCAAGCCTAAACAGAATCAAGTCAACCTAAAGAACAATGATCATATCACAACCTATAATTGTCTATATTTCAAAGAAATTTCTAACGAAAAATCGGCAAAATCTCTGGAATATGTACATTCCAAAATAACATATAAACCTGTATAACAACAAAACAAATATACTAACCGATATAGGTCCTCATAGAGGCCAACAGAATCATATCTAACTACCATCAGACACCCCAATTATGTGACAGAGCCTCTTCAGATTTTTATATAAATCAAATAAATATGGACTCAAAAGGAAATATGGGTGACTTATAAAATAGCCTTCCAAAACCAAAAGGGGACCTCACCAAGAAGTAAGAGTCCAGACTCATGTAGAGGAGCTCGGTTTAGCACAAACCTGGGAATCAAATATATATATATATATATATATAAGAGACACGATGTGAGTCACCACTCAGTGAGCAAATAATGAAGAGCATAAGAAGCGGAACACGATAATATAAATTTTAAAGTGATTCAACAAAAAAAATAGTTTAATCAACTAATCGAGTAAGTCGAATAAAATCAAATAATGTGATCTGACAATAAGGGGTAATACTTATACAGAACTAAAATAGGCTCTCCGCCAATAAATATAAATAATAGGCTCTCTCCGCCTCAAAATATCAATAATAGGCTCCCCGTCTCGAAATATCGACAAAAGATTATGTATATCGTGGAGCATCTGTTGGATTTGATTGCAATTTGGGCATCTTGAAATAGTCCCACATTGTCTGGTTTTGTAAAGGACGAAGGACACCAAGGCTATATAAAGGGGCTCAAGTTCTCCTTTGCAAGTGCATCAATCAAACAAACTTTAAGTTGTATTTGATTTTCTTTCTTTCTCTTATACTCTTGTCTTAGAGTGTTGTGAGAAAGTAGTTAAATATTTTCTTTTATATATATATATATATATATATATATATATATATATATATTACTAATTACTAATTACTAATATAACAATTTTAACTATATACAATTTTAAAAAAAATGAAATGAATCACTAAATCTAACTACTAATATTTTCTTGGTAAAAAAACTACTAATATTTTGAATGTTTTTAATTCCCCTAAATGATATCATTTGTAATAATATTTTTGTAAGTAGATTTGGAAAAAAAAATGATCACTTTTTTAATTGAATTAGGATGCCTTTTATGTTATTTATTATTTTTTTGTTACATTGCAATGCTTAATTTATATTACAATTCAGTTAAAACAGAATAAAACAGAACATAACAGAAAACTGTAAATGAGAGCTTACAAGCCATGTCCTCACTGGGCTTATTACAAACAATTATGCCCATTCTAATTTGAATTACTACCACTCAATAATAATCCCAAACACAAACAATCCATAACATAGATACGACACGAAAATATACAGAGAAGTATAAGAGCCACCTCTAGACATCCACAGAAAACTATAGCCTTTTATGTCCTACCGATACACTTTAAAGGGTCCATACACCATTCACACGATCATGCCCCAACTTATATTCGATAATACCCGAAAACCATTTTCATGAGTAAAGCTTGAAGAATTGGAACTATATATATATATACCGGGGGAAAAGGAGGGCGGTATTAACCGCTAAATACATGTGCAAGAACATATGTGTAATACAGAGTAATAAAGAAGATGAATTTTCAAATAGGGAGATAATAGTAATAAAGAAAGAGTTTAATCGGAAAGTTATTTTATTCGATAATTTACAAGATAACTTACAAGTTTTCAGGGATGCTTCAGAGCTGAGATATGAAATCTTAGGTGAAGTTTTTTCGATGCCTTGAAATAAAAACTAAGCCATCCTTTTATAGAGGGAAGGAGGCTGTTACAAATCTACAGCTGGCGATGGCAGCGCAAAAGCTTAATGATTACATTGATTCGTAATCTGCCGAAAGCAAAAGATGATAATGACTAAAGTACAATAATTCCTAATAAAACAAACGACTTTAATGACGAAGTCAAAAGAGAACAGTAATGTTGTCTGCCACGAGCAGCTTTGATAACACGGAATCTTCTTTTTCAAAGGTGATAATGATGCTGTCTCCAATAATTCAAGTAATGCCAAAATCTTATCACGAAGGAATCTGCTTTTCCAAAAGTGATAATGACTTTGTCTGCCACTAAGATTCATAATTCTTGGATTCCTTTTACTAGTGTACTTGACCCGTGCCATGCACGGGTATACAATATATTTTTATATCATTGAGAAAAAATATATTTTTATAATTGGTGTAGTAATTTGTGATATTAGACACTGGAACTATGCTCATTTTTAGGATATGGTAAACAAAAAAATATAGAATATATTCGTTCACATTTCTGTTTAAAATTTTGACAAATTGTTACCATTGACCATTGATCACACAATGTGTGTTGACGTGTGTAATGTACGATATCTGTACACGTAAAAATTATAAGTAAAGAAAAAATGCGAAAATTTTAAAAGAATGATAATATAAATATTATAGAATGTTTTGAAAAAAAAAATTGAAAATGGTACATTATTAAATATGAATGCTAATATTTTTGATATAGTTTCTATCTGATTAGTACATAGGACAATGACCCGAGATACATACAATTTGTATAAAAAATAGAGTGTTCTTTTAAAAAAATAGAAGTTCTCAATTAAAAATTATATTAAGGTCTGATATTTATTGAAATATTTGTTTATTGTAATTTGGGGTGTTAGTTTTTTTCACTTAATGAGTTAAATTTCCTTTTGATATATTTATAGTTTGTATTTTAAAGATTAATAGATTTTTCATGTAAATGTTAACTTGTTTTATTTAAAACTTTCATCACTCTATGAGATATACATGCATATCTATCACTTCTATAACTATTAATAAAGGGGATGCTAAAAAAACTGTTATTTTGGTGTCAGATTTTTCTGACCAAAATACCCTTATTGTAATGATAACTATCCACTAACGCACCAACACATTTCTAATTCTAATAATAATAACCACCCACTAACACACCAACACAGGAACCCCGTTAGTAAATAATAACCAATATCAAATATTCGGTAATAGCAAAATTTACTTTTAACCACGCGGCGTTCTGTGATTTTGCATGGTATATTGTATAAATATATAAAAACTTTATTAAAAAAATTTATATTAACTTATAACTTTTAAATTATTAATTTCATGGTTTTTTTATTAGGAACTATCAGTTGAGTCCTCAAAATTGCTATTTAGTAGTAGAAATGCTCCATTATTTTTCTGGTAGTGAAACTATAAGGAAATATCATGTGTGGCATTAGATGGCTAGTCCTCAAATTTAGCCCCAATTGTTCAAACAACTTGTCAAATATTAGACTTAAACTGAAGAAAATAAATACAATTAAGTGCATCAAAATACTGATCATTTAATATTTAATCTAATAAAAATTTCAAGTACAAACATGCCCGTTTTTTACACACATGACCCATTTTCCTTTTTTTTTGACCAAACATGACCCATTTTTCTGGAATATGTTGTTTTTCCTTTTTTCAACTTTTCCTTTATCTCCCTAACCCTAAACATCTACCATTATCTTTGTCGGTAGGTGTAGTTCTCTCCTCCTAACATAGTTTTTGCTACATCGAAGGTTCGAATTCAATACCTTGTGGTGGGATATGAGTCCGGTTACCACTCGTACCAACGTTGGTTATTAAAATTTAGATTGATATCCACATTGACTATTATATAATATTTTTAAATCATTGTTTGTATAAGAATGAATTTGAAAATTTGAAAAATGAATGATACAAAATTGATTATGATTCCTTCATTGGATGTATGTATGTCGCAAGAACTAATATGTTAATTGGTCTTGAATGATGCAAAATCAGTTAGGAATTAATACTTGGTTTGTGGAGGAAAAATGTTATAATCGATGGGTCTTAAAATGGTGGAAGAAAAATAATTGGAAATAATTTTAAAGATGCCATTTTTGTTGACAATGAATTTGAAAAATAAATAGCTGTTATTGGAATTAATTTTAAAGATGCAATTTTTGTTGACAATTAATTTTAACGACAAATTAATTTTATTGGTTTTAAATTTGAATTACTTCCTATTACACAGATTCTTTTAATAAATGTGATTAAACAGAATTATTTAAATGTAATTTACGGTATGAGTATACAACCGATTATTTCCCTTATTAAGTTGTAATGTCCTTTGTCATGGCAGACTCATCGTTATTAATGCCATTGATGATATTTTCGTTTTTTTATGAGTGTTGTGTGGCTGCCAAGTGGACAGTGGTTGGTGATGTGTAATTACGTCATCAATGACGTAATATTTTATGTCTGCTTATGTGGACGTGTCATGTGTGTGCTTCATGGTTTATTATTATAAAGATTTTGAAGCAGTCGTCCTCATTGATAGCTGTAAAGCTCTGAGAGGACCCTACTGAGTCGTCGCTGTTGGCTTCTGATTCAGTGATTGCTTCCTGTATTTTTTTTTTTGAGGAATTCCTTTTTGCTTGAGGATGATGATAATTCTGCCAGAAATTTTGATTTTTCTGCTGAGAATTCTGACACTTTGCTTATCTCTTCAGATTTAGAAAGATATCTGGGGGTTTTTCCAAACCAGTCTTGTATTACTGAAGGATTGATTAATCGAGGATTAAATTTCGGCCACCATTTAATTCTGACTCTTCTGCTGATCCAATTTAATTCAGTGTCCGGGATAGCCTTAATCGTCTGATAAGTCCAAGAAGTTATCCAAGATATCCCAAAGCTAATGTGAAAAGTTAGTAATTTCATATGATCAGGAAGATTTGTCTTTCTTGAAAATTCCTGAAAGGCTAATGGTGCAAAATCTGGATATATACTTGCTTCTGGTCCCCATTCGTTGAACCATTTAATAAACCACAAGGGAAACTTTAATGAGATGTCTTTCTTGAACCAGATAAACCAAGAGTGTTCACCAGGTTCAAATAATAGTATATTAGTCCATGCGTTCATGTAATCGATATACGAGTATTGCTGAGGGCTGAATAGTCTGGATAAAGTCCTTAATGATGATGGATGGTTGTTCCATTCGGAAGGAGATAAAACTTTAATTATTTTGAATTTCGAATACATAATTTTTTCTTTTTCTTTTCTATTATAATTGTGAGTAATTTCAATGGATCCAGTGTCCACTAACACAAACTCATAAAATAATCTGGTTTTCTCTGGAGTTGATGGCTGGTAATTAAAACCTGAAGGAAAGTATTTGGGGGTAATTTGTAAGAGGGATCCTTCGGTTTCATATTCTGGCTCTATTAGGAAGAGTAATTGTGAACTGGGCTTTTCTATTAAGGGACAGTTTAGTGTAGAGGGAGGAGTATAGTATGGTAATTTTTCTGGTTTTGGCGTGGGGTTGGCTAATGAGGTAGGAGTGTTTAGTGCAAAGGTTAAGGGTGAGATTAATCTGGATTGAGGTGGCCTTATGGCTCTAGGTGAGGGAGATGAAGGATAATATGGTGGTAAGGTCAAAGGGGTTAATGGGGTGAACCTATTTTGAGAGCGAAGAAGAGAGGAAGAAGAAGGGATAGAAGTTAATCCTGTTTTGCCGTAATTGACTTCTTCTCGTCCTTTAATGCAGGACCATAATGATCCGAAGTAATTGTTTTCTTTTTGGGTTCCTCGTGAGGAGGACCGTAATCAATTTTTGTAGTAATAGTTTTCTTCTTATGTTCCTCGTGAGGAGGACCATAATGATTTCTGGCTGAGCTCATGGTTTTTGCTGTAATAATCCTTTGACAAGAAAATCCTTTTAGAAACAAAATACATAATATAATAGTAAGAATAGAACTATGTTTTAATACCGAGGGATTGGTTTCTATTATGAGGGAGGCTTGAGGATTTGGTATTCCTAAGCAGGGTAATTTCCTTACCATCTTCCCGACACTTTGACTCATATCATAATGACCGAAAGGGACAACAAAAGCAATTTTGTATTTGTCCTTTTCAAACTTGTGTTGTAATTGACTAATCCTTTCTTGAACAGCTTTGGCTTGTAACTGTTCTTCTATTCTCTTATACTGAACTTCTTTGTTCAGCATCGAAATTTGTTTCTTCTTTTGAGAAATCAAATTAATTGAAGAAGTAAACACTTCCTTTAGACTATTTAAATCTTTAATTCTAGGCGGTTCAAAAAACGTAAAACTAACTTCCTTTTCCAGGGCTTCTGAAGTTATAGCCGTGTGGGAAACCTTAAACGGATATAATAGAGATAAAAATGGAGTTCCTAATACGACATGTTCATGCAAATTTTTGACTAATAAAAATGGTGTACGGTAACAAACATGATCTTTACAGATTTTAGCATCAGTTAATTTGTAAGAAACATTTAATCTGTGTCCACCGGCACCACTTAATCCTTCTAATGTTTTTTCATAATACTTGGTAGGGATCAACCCTTCCTGTATACAATTCATATCAGCACCGAAATCGATCAAAGCAATAAATTCAAATCTTTGATCTTTAACAACTATGGTTAATACACAGTGCCATTTATGAGTAATCATTTTGTTTAATAAAGAAATATAAGAGATATCATTTTTGCTGCTTTCAGCAGTATCTTCATTAATACCACGTAATATACCTTTTCCTTTTATTTCTAAATATTTAACTTCTAATTCTAAGTCCTTTTGTTTCAGTAATTCTATCTCTTGCTTTATGAGAGAAATCTCATTCTGCAAGTCTTTAACAGTTACTTTAGGTGTAACTGGAGACTTAAACCTATTCATAATATCTTTAAATTCTATTTTATGCACTATATCCTTTTCTAATTGTTCTCTATCTATAATGGACTTAACTTGCAACATGAATTCTTCCTTTTGAGAAGATTCAGGCATTTTCTTTAATATTTCTATTAAAGTATTAGCTTGATCACTAGTAATTACATTAATTTTCCTATTGCAGTTGTCACAGGTACATAATTCTGGACCTAAACAATAATCATCTTCAGAGGTATCCTCTGATTCTGAACTATCTAGGACCTGATTAACATAATCTTCATCGTAAAAAGATTCTCCTAACGAACTGGGGGATTCATCATTGACTAACATAATATCCCTTAAGATGTTAATAAGACTTTATCTCAAGTCTTCTTGAAGTCCTAATTTGCTAATTTCATTGATCTTCTGCTTAACTCTACAGTTCTTAGCATAATGACCAACTCGACCACACTTAAAGCACTTAACATCTGACTTAATATAATCCTTATTGATCCTGCCAGGCTTTCTAGGGGTTTTTCTCGTAGACTCCTCTTGCGAGGACTGGGGTTGCCTGTAATTCTTAGGGTAATTCTTACGTCCTTTATGATATTTCTGAAATCCTGCTGATTTCTTATAACTCTTTTTGGCCGCCTTCTTGCTAGGGGCCTTAATGGGCTCTACTCCAAACTGCTGGCAGAAGGAACCTAATTCCTTTCTGCTATGGGCTAATTCATTCCTCATTTTGTTCTGAATCTTAAAGTCAGTACAAACACTAATACCCGTTTCTACTATTTGGCTGGCTATTTGTCCAAAAGTTAATGTGGGATAGGGTATGGTTCCACCTAATTTTGTTTTAAGGTCTGTCTTAACCTTTTCAGCTAATAACCTAGGTAATCCTGCAATAAACCTTTCTTTCCAGTAATCTACACCACCATCTGGTCGAGTGCATAATTTGGATAAAAACATATCTCTATACCATCGGTAATCAGACATGGTTTGACAGTAAAGATTGGCTAATTGCTCTGCAGCTCTTTCTTGTAGTTGGGAGGGATCTCCTATAAAATATTTAGTAATGGTATATAATAAAGTATTTACTGCATCTTCTTCTAATGCGACACCTGTATTAGCGTCTAATTTTTTAGCTTCTAAAATATTATTCTTATCCTCCTGGGTAAGAATATTATCCCACCAACCCTTTAACTGGCCGGTAAAACCTGTAATCAGTAATAATGCGGCTTTTTTGTCAGTGTTAAGTCCCACTGACTTGAACGCTGTGGCAGCCATAGTCATCTCTTGAATGGTATTCAAGATGTTCTGTTCACTATGACCGTCTATGTTCCACTCTATGATGGAACTTCCACTATATGAGCTAGCGACCATGTCTCTAGCTTCTTCAAACTGTAAATCTGGGTAACTGGGCCTGGGATAGTAATTTCTAGTCCTACCTTGATAACCCATGTTCTTGGATTTTCCTATCCTGTTTACTTCTAATTCGTCAAAATCTCGTGTTAAGACATTAACCTGAGACTTTTCTGAAAGGGTTAATTTCTTTAATTTCTCTATTAGGTCATCTGCTTTAGGATCTAGGCTAACTTCACTTAACTGTTTTTCAGGCACATTAATTAATTTGTAAACTAGTCTCCTAGGATCTAATGGAAAATCCTTATAAGACTCTATCCTTTTTGGGATAATTGGGTTATACACTACCTGGAGTTCTACCCTGTCTAACTGGTTAGCTATGGTATGTAATAATTGATTGGAGTAATTTAACTGTAAATGAACTCTTCCTAAGTCTGAAGAGTTTTTAGGAGATTTGAAGGGATAAGCTTCAAATATGGTTCCTTTACTCTCTAATTTAATGGCTTCTAATGGTGGGTGAACAGATTCAACTGTTCTTTTGTCTAAAGTATCCCACTTCTTTTATTTAATAAAATAACACCATTTTCATCAAGTTTGTTGCGAAAAACCCATTTAGTACCAATGATGGTTCTATCAACAGGTTTTTCGACTAAGTGCCAAACTTTGTTTCGTTCAAATTGTTCAAGTTCTTTTTGCATTGACAAAACCCATTCTGGATCACATAAGGCTTCCTTAATATTATTAGGAACTATCTGAGAGACAAAAGCACTATGAAAGCATAAATGATTAAGAGAAGAACGAGTGGTTACCCCCTTTGATGGACTACCAATAATTTGCTCCATGGGATGATCTCGAACTGATTTCCAAGTCTTGGGCAAATCATCATGTGTTCTTCCATGGAGATGGTCATCGATGTCTTGGGGCTCTCGTTCCACTTCAGTTTCTTCATGAGGTTCCTCTTTCACCTCGGCTTCTTCCACACTTTCACTGGTTGATTCAGGCATTCTGTCTTTGATCACTTCAACCACTTCATCCTCATCATCAACTTTCTTAGCAAATGGGTTAGTCTCATCAAAAGAAACATGTATTGATTCTTGCATACATTTATCAATTTTATTGTAAACAATATATGCTCTACTATGACTTGAATAACCCATAAAGATACCTTCAGTTGATTTTGCATCAAACTTACCCAACTTGTCCTTTGTGTTGAGAATGAAGCACTTACTTCCAAAAACCTTGAAGTATGAAATATTTGGAGCTCTACCATTCCACAACTCGTATGGCGTCTTGTTAAGAGATGGCCTCAGGTATACCCGGTTGATCACATGACATGCTGTATCAACTGCATGTCCCCAAAAATACTTGGGAAGGTTGTGCTCGTTCAGCATTGTTCTGCTCATCTCTTGTATGGTTCTGTTCTTTCTTTCCACCACACCGTTTTGTTGAGGAGTCCTTGGAGCTGAAAAGTTGTGATGAACACCAAACTTTTCACACCAAGTCTTGAATGATGAATTTTCGTACTCTCCTCCATGATCACTTCTAATTTCCTTGATGGCTAAGCTTTTCTCATTTTGTAACTTTCTACACAACTTAGCAAACTCATTAAAAGCATCACTTTTATTTGCAAGTAGAATGACCCAAGTATACCTAGAATAATCATCTACAATCACGAAGACATACTTGGCCCCTCCTAGACTTACAACATCAATCTCACCAAATAAATCAAGATGGAGCAATTCAAGCACATTGTTAGTGGAAATAACAGGTTTTGAATTGAAGGAAGTTTTATGCAACTTACCCAGCTGACATGCATCACATAATGGACCCTTTTCATACTTTAGCTTGGGTAGACCTCTAACATGCTCATTCTTACACAACTTAGATAAAAGTTCTATACTAGCATGTCCTAGACGTCTATGCCACAGATTCACATCATCAAGCAAGGAAGGCATGCATACAATATCATCACTCACATTGTCAAAATCAACATAATACACATTGTTTTCTCGAAAGCCAGTAATATAAAGTTTAGAAGTCCTATGAGCAATAACACATTTATCAACAGAAAAATACACATCAAAATCACTATCACATAATTGACTAACACTTAGCAAGTTAAATTTTACACCATCAACTAGTAAAGCATTTTTAATTTTGATTGTGTTTTCCTTACCCACACAACCTTTACCTATTACTTGAGCAGATTCATTGTTGGCAAACTTCACAGATCCACTGGCCTTGTTACTCAACTTCAAGAATAGTGAGGCATCACCAGTCATATGCCTCGAGCACCCACTGTCAACCATCCACACATTTTTCTTCTTGGATGACTGACCAACCTTAGGGGTGTCATTTGCCATAAGACAGACAACCTTGGTAGCCTTCTCTTCTTCATCTGTTTCACTATCAGTATCAAGATCGTCCCATGTAGCCTCAGGAGTGTCGTTTGCCATAAGACAAACAACATTTGCAACTTCCTCTTCTTCATCTGTTTCACCCTCAGTGTCAATATCGTCCCATGTAGCCTTCATGGCTTTCTTCTGTGGGTACTTGGATTTTAGCTTCGGACAATTCACTTTGAGATGACCCGGTTTGTTGCATTCAAAACATTTTGGTTGATCATCTCTTCTCTCATAACTATCTCCTTTGTTGTGCCCAGATTTCTTTGAATAGCCACCCTTCCCAAACTTTTTCAATTTCATGAATTTTTTGAATTTCTTGGCAAACATAGCCATGTCTTCATCATCAGATTCTTCATCAGACTCAACCTCTTTCCTTGACATCTTAGGAGTCTTGGCAGCAGCAAGAGCAAGAGACTTCCTTTCTTTGACCGCTTCTTTTTCTTGAGTCTTTTTAGCGGCCAACACCACCTCAAATGCAAGAAGTGACCCAATCAAGTCTTCTTGAGGTAAAGTGCCAATATCTTTGGCTTCAGTGATAGCACAAGTCTTGGGAAAGAACTCACTAGTCAATGATGCAAGAATCTTCCCATTCAAATCCTTCGTTGAATACTTCTTCCCAAGTGCTCTCAAGTTATTCACTATCAAGTTCAATCTCTGGTGCATAGCTGCAACAGATTCACCTTCCTTCATCTTGAAAGCTTCATACTCAGAAGTGAGAACTCTAATCTTTGTATCCTTAACTTGACTCGTACCAACATGTGTCGCTTCCAGACAGTCCCAAATTTCCTTTGCTGTCTGACATCCTTTCACCCTTCCATATTCTTCTTCACATAGAGATAGGTGAAAAATATTCATTGCTTTGGCATTGAGAGATATTTTTTCTAGCTCAGGCTTTCTCAGCTCACTCAAGTCAATGGCATAAATATCTTCAATAGGTACTTCCTCAGCTGTACCAGTGGCTTGATATTTGGTAGTATCTCCGTCAGCAGCAACACGAGGTTTAGTAATCTTGATTCTCATGGGAATGAGTGGTCCATCAACAATGATCCTCCATAAAGTGAAATCTATAGCCTGCACATGACATTTCATTCGACTACTCCAATAGTCATAGTTAGTCCCATCAAACAGGGGTGGCCTATTGAAGGACATCCCCTCTTTCATAAATGAACCCATAATCAAAAATTGCGAGATGTTAAGCTCTATATGCAATTTCTAGCTCCTGATACCAATTGTTGGACTATATGATAACCTTAGAGGGGGGGTGAATAAGGTTATATGCTAAAAATGACTTCTTTTGGATTTTCGAAAAGTTAAAGATGCAAGTTTAAATCAAATGCGGAAAAGGGGATTTAAACTATATGCAACAACTTATGCAAACTATGACAATGGCAGAAGCAATTATAATTATAACGATAATCAAATATGCAATGGCAGAAACAATTATTATTATAACGATAATTAAATATGCGCGTGATAATAGCAAATGCGACGACAGTTAACAATTATAAAAGATAAGCAATATAAAGATAAGGGAAAGGAGTACACCGTGATTTTTACGAGGTTCGGGATAAAAGCCCTACGTCCTCGGCCTCCGGCTTTGCAACCTTTGGACTTGATAATAACCACTATATGAGAAGATACTTCTTCAACGTCTTACAAGCAAGCAACTTCGATATAGCTACCACGCCAATCTCAATTTTCCCCAAATTGAGAACCCAAGCTCCCCGCTAAGGATTTCGTTACAATTCAATCTCCCCGATTGAATTACCCAAGAAAACTTCCCAGGATTTCACAACAACCAATTATAGATGATTACAACTGAAAGCTAGGATCCAATCCCTCAAACAATATAACACGATGTAGTTGAGAGAGATGAGAGATTTTGAAACCCTAGATGAAGAACGTGAAGAAAGAATGTAACGGTGAGTGTTTGCGTTCTTTTCTTTTTGATTTGTGTGTTGTTTTTTTTTTAATCGTGAAAACCCAATCCTATTTATAGGGATTGTAAAAATATGACCGTTGAAGAACTTTTTAACACAATTGATGATAAGTGAAGAATCGATTGATTGCTTAAAAGAAATAAGTTGAAAATCGATTTTACTCTTTAAAATATAAGTTGGAAATCGATTTCTTACTTAAAAGAAGTAAGATGGAAATCGATTTTGAGCTTCCCAAATGAGTTATAAAATCGATTCCTTGCTTCCCAAACTAAGTTATCAATCGATTGTTTTCTTTCCAAAACAAATTCTTTTCTAAAACCAATCTAATATAGAAATCGATTATTGGCTTTAAAAGAATAGAAGGGAAATCGATTTTTGGCTTCCTAAACAAGTTATAAAATCGATTCCTTGCTTAAAATACACAAAGTCATCAATCGATTGTTTTCTTTCCAAAACAAGTTCTTTCAAAACCAAATTAGATGTGGGAAATTGATTGTTGGCTTTTAAAGGAAGGAGGAAATCGATTTCTTGCTTCCAAGGCAAGAGGGAAATCGATTCTTGGCTTTAGAAATAAGTGGGAATCGATTTCTAGCTTTATGTACCAAATCAAGAATCGATTCTTTACTTCAAAAACAAATTCTTTTTAAAACACTAACTCATGAATCTATTTTCTTTAAAAAAACAACAAATCATTATTCAAAACCTTTCTTTAAAAACATCTTGTGCCTAACCTATTTAATCATACTTTTATATAAAAGATTTTAACAAAATAGTTCTATTTTAAAAAATCATCTCTCAACTACATAAGTCATAAAGTTTAAGTGATAGGATCTTACACGCGTCCTATGCAAAGAAAAATAACACATAAGTCTTGAACGCTTCAGTAGTTTCTGCTTCGAGCTTCTACACTTTACGATATCATATCATGCCAAGCGTTTTGGTTCATTGCCCTGTGCTTTGGTTCATGCCCTGCCCTTTTGGTTCATTGCCCTGTGCTTTGGTTCAACTATAACCATTAGTAAACAAATTGTAATTTGTTATCATTCAAAACAAAGAGTGTTTGACCTTGGTTCAACAATTTTCTATTAAAAAGGGGTTTTTTATATTATTTTCTAAACAGTACTCTTCAAACCAAACAAAGAAGTAAATGTTAATTCTATTTTTCTTAAGGTAACTATAAAATTCTTGCAAGTAATCAGCTGTTCGCTGTTTAGAGAAAGTGGTAAAATACCAATCTCTCTTTTCTTTGTTATAAGCAGCCTCAAAGTCTTCTCTAATCCAAGGCTTGTCTATAACAAATTCTTCTTCAAAAGTAATAACAGATAATACCTGAGAAGTTGTTGGAGACAAGGGTGGTGATTCTGATTTATATGAAGGTTCATATAAAGGTTGAGGTATATTTGGCACGAAATCAACTCCTGCCAAATTAATATTAATTGTAGACGATGCGTCTACAGATCTTCTGGAGTCTAAACTACTCCTAGAGCTTGACTCTTCAATCTTCATAGATTGACTTCTATTCATTTTAATTCTAACAGTCCCATCATCTTCCACGATGAACTGTCTGGGTTTTCTGGCCTCTACCTTGGGTAAAGGCATAACTTCTGTTAAAACCCATTCTGTTGGTAGTCTACTAATAACATCTGAGGCTCTTAATTTCTTAGGCGTAGTAATATTAGAACGCCTCAAGTTTGCCTCTATAATCACAGTTTCATTCTTTGGAGAACTTCTCAAAGCCTTAAAATTGTAATTCACATTCGAAATCTTATATTTAATTCTATAACAAACATCAATGTTAGCAACACCTTCAGAGAATAGATCATCCAAACATTGAATATTTATAACCAGTGAATTTTTTGTAAAACTATTCATTAAATTCATGGAATAATTAGGATAACAGTTAAAGTGAACTGGTCCATCATTCAAATTTGATTCTAATATGGCAATAATGGATTCAGGAAACTTTTTAATTCTAGTATCATGCATGATTAGTAATATGGGAGTATTTAATCCTAATTTATGCAAAGGCTTAACAACAACTTGTATTAATCCAAGATGAACATATTGAAAACCTTGGTTAAGATGCTCATCAATTAATTCTTCATTTAACAGGTTAATAGACTCATGATGATTAGTAATAGATCTAGATGATTCTATTGTGTGAATAACATGCTGTGATCTGAATTTATCAAAAGTACTGGTTTTATATATTTCCTTATAATTGATGTCAGGCATCTTCCAGCTTTGTAATCTATTTTCTATTTCTGCTATTTCTAATTCCCTATTCTGATAATTATCTTGGTCAGTTCGTGCTTCTAATTGTTCTTGGGACAGATTTGTGGTTACTACCGCTCTATCTCTCCAAGAGGATCCTAACTCACTCAAGGTTCTAAGTAATCTAGCCATGGTTACTATTCCTATTCCTCTATCTTCTTTATCTCTTCTCTCTCACCGGGAACACCAAACTGACTCAACTGGTCTGTGGGAACACCAACGGACTCAAAAAGGTTTGCGGGACCACCAAACACCTCTCCTGGGCTTCAAAAGGCTGACCAACACAAACTATCCGGGCTTACCAACACAAACTATCCGGGTTTACCAACGCTAAGAAATAAAGATATTGAAAATATCAGTTTAGAAAATAATAATATGGTTTAATTACCTAGATACCAGTAGCAGGCTCTACTCCAAACTGCTGGCATATTATTAAACCATATTATTATTTTCTAAACTGATATTTTCAATATCTTTATTTCTTAGCGTTGGTAAATCCGGATAGTTTGTGTTGGTAAGCCCGGATAGTTTGTGTTGGTCAGCCTTTTGAAGCCCAGGAGAGGTGTTTGGTGGTCCCGCAAACCTTTTTGAGTCCGTTGGTGTTCCCGCAGACCAGTTGAGTCCGTTTGGTGTTCCCGGTGAGAGAGAAGAGATAAAGAAGGTAGAGGAATAGGAATAGTAACCATGGCTAGATTACTTAGAACCTTGAGTGAGTTAGGATCCTCTAGGAGAGATAGAGCGGTAATAACCACAAATCTGTCCCAAGAACAATTAGAAGCACGAACTGACCAAGATAATTATCAGAATAGGGAATTAGATGTTTCTTTCATTTCAACTTTTTCATGTATTCACAATTTCACATCTAGTGCTCTCTTTCTTTTTTAAGGGACCCAAGATATGATAACAGAAAATTTTCAACACAGTTTGCACACATTAAAGATACCAAAATCAGAATTTTCTTAAGTTTCAGCAAACCAATTTCGTATAACAGGCTTCTAATACTATATTAATTTAATTTAATAGAAGCAAAAAATAACCTGTAGATTAGCTTTAGTTTATGGGGGCTTCTTAATTGAAGTAAGTGTTTAGTTCTTTACTTACAAAAGGCCCTTATAAGTTTATGAGTGTCAGTGGAGAATATAGGTGAGGGAGGAGCTTATGAAAAAGTTGATTTACAAAAGCTAATTCCAACTTATGAAGAAGCTATTAAGTAGAATATTTGTAGCTATTGCAAGATCATCTCAACTTAACTTTTCTTGTAAGTGCTTGCTGAAAAAGTTATTCAATCTGACTCTTAGTTTATAATTTTTAGGGCCTAACAGAACAACGATAAGATCACAATCACAATCACAATCAAGAAGATCAAAGCAACACAACAAGAAGAAATCGAAACGAAAGAAAAGGGGAATCATACCAGAAGCGGGATCATGGTGAACGAAGCGACGAGTTGAAGAAGCGGTGAACGAAGCTGGCGGTGAAGTAGCGGGTGAACGAAGCTGAGAGTTGGGCAACGAAGCTGAGAAGGCGAGAAGCCAAAACAAAACAAGAAGGCACCGTTAGTTTTCCTTTTTCTTAATTTGAGCAGAACAAAACAATAAGCCAGATGATAACGAATTCACAACAATTTCACAAAACGAATTCACACACAGTAGCAACAAAACGAAAACGAGTTCAAAATGAATTCACACACACAATGGCTTTCACAAACAGGGTTTACGGAGAAGTTCAAAACGAGTTCAAAACAATTCAAAACGAAATTGCAAGCATAAAGAAGAAGATGAACTTACGGACCTATAATCTGAAGCAATGGTTTCGTTTTCTTAGCATAAACGAAATTGCACGCTACTTAATCATCTCGATCATCCCATAGCAATCGTTTCGTTTTCTCAGCATAGGGTTTCGTTTTCTCAGTATTTTGGTGGTGGCATTAAGGCGCGAGTTGCAATTGGAAGAATGTGGGAAGAAAAGTGGGTTTCGTTTTCTGATGATCGTGTGTTAGGGTTTTTACAAATTAGCCGACGCTTACATTCTTTTTTCCTTTTTAACGAAAACTGATCTATAGCGCGAGCCAAGTGCCATGCCGACGCTATTAGCATGGGACTCGCGGCCCACGCTACTTTCTTGGCAGCTAAAACTTGATTTTCTTGTAGTGTGATGCACTAAATTGGTAAAAGAAAATAATTTTCGGCCACCCTATATTGAAGACATAGGAGTCATAGATATAATTGGTGGGTGATGTGATAAGAAGAGAGATAAAAAATGAGGGTGTTATAGACTCACACGTTATAGTCTAAGTTCGGCCCTATGTGGGGCCGCAGACTTTTTTGGCGGCTAAATTGTTCCCGGGGTCCCTTAACTTTATTTTAGATAACGATTTAGTCCTTTATCTTTTTTTTGTCCCAAATAAATCCTTTATGTTTTTAAATGATAGCAACATTAACCTTTTTTACTTTTTTTGTTTGACTCCGTTAAAAGATGCTTGTGTGGCAGTTACGTTGCCTAGCTGTCTATTAATTTTGCTGATGTGTCATGAATGTGTGCTGATTCATTATTATTATTATTATTATTATTAATTACTTTTTATTGCTTGTCATCTTCGTCTTCAACATTGAATGAAGAAAATGAAGAAACAAATCTGGAAAATTAGTAACTACCATACATCCATTCAAAATACAATATCGATGGTGAAAATGAAGAAAAAACAAGATCGATAGTGAAAATGGAAAAAGGATTACCAGACCTTCATCACAAGAGAAACTGATCTGGAAAAAAATCAGATCTAATAAAAAAAGTAATTAATATTCTTCGTATCAAATGGAAGAGAGCGATGCTTTGCAACTGAGTTTCTCTTGCTTGGAATTTTTTTTCGTAGAATACTATTTGTCCAGGTTTCAAATGGGATGATATCCTTTCGTTCAGTTGCTGAGATCTTTTGAATCCCTCTTGCTTGGAATCCTTTGCACATGGGGTGAGATCAAATGGTTCAGTTGCTGAGATAAAAAAGAATCCTTTGAACATGGATCTCAAATTAAATGATTTCTAGGCATCAGAGAATTTATGTGGTTCCTCTTCATCTTCGAGGGAGTGGAGCATTGAGCATTGTTGGAGATTCGAGTATGAAATTGGGGATTTTTCATGAGTTAGGGTTTTGTGATTGAGGAAGAAGATGACCATTATTTTTCAATTTTACTAAAAAAAATAAATCAAAATGAGTTGGATAGTACTTTTTATTTTAAATTTTTGTTTTTAATTTTTAATAGCCACGTAGGAATTATTTAACGGAGTTAGACGGAGTCTAACGGAAAAGGATAACAGTGCTAAAATGTTGAAACATAAAGGATTTATTTAGGACAAAAAAAAAGATAAAGGACTAAATCGTTATCTAAAATAAAGTTAAGGGACCCAAGGAGCAGTTTAGCCCTTTTTTGGCCGACTCAAATTATATAAACGCTTATTTAAATATTCTGACAGTTGGTCCTCGCTAAGGTCGGTGCAGTAGGTAGTGTCCTCCTCTTTCTCTTGTCCTCTTTCTGGTCACTGCTAGATCTACGATCTTCCCTTTTCTACTTGAGTTATGGTTCTGTCACCTACTCGCGTCGCTTCGGTCTGTCTCGCCGAAGTTGCTTGTGTCCTCTCTCTTGTTGGTGGGCAACCACCAAGCTCTACTTGTCCGGCAACAACTCGATCACCTCTAGAGCCTCCTCCAACTTGGCCACCAAGCTCTTCTTCTCTGCTTGTTTCTCTGTTCTGAGTTCAAATCGTCCTTACTCACCCACAACCTTCGATCAAGACCTCTCTTTGGCCACTTCGTAAGACTATGGAAGTTGTTCATCTTCGCACAAACATCATGGAATGTCTGAGCGAAATATTTGTTTGGATGAAGTCACGTGGTGTATTTGGGTCCATCAGAACCATATTCTCTTGGAATCAGTTCATTAGCTTTGAAGGTCGCAATTAAGATTTAAAGATTTTTTATTTGTGGAAAATCCTATTGTTTGTATGTATTCGGTGTAATTTGGCTACTCCTGGGGTACTTTTTTTCCCCTCCTTAGTCTTTTTCTCATGGGGTTTCGGCCCTAGAAGTTTTAATGAGGCTTCTTGTATTTATAAGGGTTGGGTACCCATAGTACTCATTTCTTATTAATATATATTTTGCTTATTAAAAAACAAGCATTTGATATTGGTGGTGATTGATGAGACATGCATCATGCATGGTAATTATTCATATGAATTTTTCTTGGGTATATAATTAATTGATACGTTTTTGGGTATGGTGTGTTGCTTTCATTGAAATTTCGTTGCAATTTCCTTGTAATAAGACACATCAGAGGCATTATATATAACAACGAGACTTTAATTTGGTCGTACAGATGAAGTTATAAAATTTGTAATTATAGATTAGAATTTGGAGACATGATTAATTATTAATTGTTGGAAATAATTCCATTAATTTATTTAGATGAAAACGATATTTTATTTTTTTAATTTGACAGGTGTAGAAGAAGTAGGGACTTCTTTTTGTTGACAAAAGTAGTAGGACCATGTGAAAGGAAGTGATTAAACTTAGAAGGAGACAAAACTGAGTAGCTTATCATGTAAAATTGTAAATATACTAGCCGTGTTACCCGTGCCGGGGGGTTAAAAAAAGTCTAAATATTACATTCCGATAGCAATGAAAGTTTCAACAAATGTTTGAAGATAGAGCAAAATAAACAAAACAAAGATAAAATGTCTTGAAGGTACATGCCACTAAAAAAAGTCATTACATAATAAAAGGATTGTGAGCACTTTGGCCAACTTCTTCATGATGAGAAGAGTTAGTCCTATGAATGGGACGGCAGCCTCGATGAGGGTAGAGCATCTAAATTGGAGGCGGCTGATTGCGCATTATTCTAATACGAACACATGCAGCAGTCATCAGACAATGCATTTTGAAGCAACCCTTTGAAACATAGGTTAAAACGACCTCACTCCTAGTAGGTGTTCCAATCAAACCATCAACACCAAAGAGATTCATAATCTCAGTAGTCTTGGTCTTAATATAAGGCACGTTGTGTTGCTATTAGGTTGTTAGCATACCCACCATCGGCATAAGCACCGTTAACATTTCCACCATAAGCATTTTGATTAAGATACTCCACTTGGATGGAAGGTCATTGATTACGCATAACACGTCGTCAACGACGATCAACAATAGTTATCGAGGAACATGAATATTGAAATGCCCTTGAGATACATAAGTGAAATCAAAAAGTGCAGGACCTTCAAGCAAAAAGATTCATTATAGCAGTGATTTTGGTCTTTAAGTATGATTGCCCAGTCTTATTCACACAAAGAGTATACATCAACATAAAATGTTTCTCAAAACATAAAGAAAGTGATTTTAGAGTACTAAAAATGCCAAGCATATAGTAAGTGACACACATTTTATCAACTTCCCAATTACTGAGCCTGACCCAAAGTGGGTTTCTTGATGACAAACTCATTCAAACTAATTTACAAATTTAAATATGATTCCAATCAACGGCTTTCAAAATTTAACCCCTACCAAACCCTTTACTCGCCCCAAAGAAAACAATCTGAAGACAAATCAAACTCTACTCGTTACAAATTCAACACAATAAAAAGAATGATATAAGACGTCATCACTCTACTCTCAAAGTGTGGTGTTTTAAAATGTGGTGTAGAATGATACTGCAAACTTTTGTCCCCTGTAGCTTTAACTTTGTCTTCATCTTCATCAACCCACCTTGTAATCCTATGAACAAAACAGAGTTTTCTGGTTAGTGTCAACTTATTATAGGCCGTAGCTATTCACATGCTAGAGAAAATATCCAAGTTTTATAGGTTTATAGCTGACCTTTCTCTTAAATAGGTGGCATTGGCACGGGGTAAAAGCTCTAGTTAATATAGAATTGTTATTGGGTAAAATTTGTTTTTTAAATTGCAACATGAGAAAACTTTGTTTAAATTGAAGGTAAATATAAACTAAAAAAATATTTATTTAATAAAGGCAATTGCGGACATAAAAACTAAAATAGAGTGTGTACATATTTGTCACGAAATTATTATTTCTCACTAAATCAGTTATTGAGGAATGGACTCTGAGCACTTGAACGGTAAATTTTTTTTTCAACTGCTTAGCATTACATTTTACGTATTTTATCATGAAATTATATATTTTTTCACTAAATCGGTTATTGAGTCACAAACCTTTGACATTTGAATAGTAGATTTTTTTGGAAACAATAAAGCATAAAAAGCACACTACACTTAGCATTGTACTTTACATATTTTTTTGAATTTAGTTTTTTACCAAACCGGTCACTGAGGAACAAACTTTGTGTATTCGAACAGGTAAAGTTTTTTCGATATTTAGGAATGAATTTTGAGTATTTCAAAAAGCATCACAAAAACACACTGGCCAGCATCATAATTTACATAATTTATTATGAAATTAATTTTCATTTTTTAGCAATCCGATTATTGAGGAAAAATTATTATTTTTTTGACAACTAATTTTGTTTCGGACTCTAAAGAACCTCAAAAAATTGCTAGCATCACACTTTACATAATATATCACGAAATTAATTTTTGTTTTTCACCAATCTGATTATCGAAAAATAATTTTTTTTTTCAAAATTTTAATGTAATATAAAAAAGTAAAATATTAAAAAAATGGGGGTAGGGGTGGGGTGGGGGGTAAGGGGAGTGGGGTGGGAGTTTTGGAGGGAAAGTGGAGTAGGAGACTCCACAAGATTTATATTTTAAAGATACATAATATAATTATTGGAGCGACATAATATTATATTTTTTTTGTCCAAATTTAGAAACTAAAGGTGCTAGCTCAGAGGGGACATTAAGAGTTAAGGAGAAGGAGTTAGATTCTCTTACACTGCAAAAAAAAAAAGAGTTATCCATTCAAAAAAACATTGTATTAAAAAATCACTACTAGTAGACCAAAAATAAATCACTACTCAAAAATGTTGAAATATAGGCAGAAATTTAAAAGCACAAAGACACTCATTTTAAAGTCCAAATTTGTTTTTGTCTTTATTTATTGTCGCTATTTTAAATTTTTTTAGTCGTGAATAATTTACATCTTTTCAAAATTATATATTTTACGATAACAAAAATCGACGATAAGTTATTATTGATATGAAACTAAAGGTTTGTTGCATAAAATAAGATACATAATGATATAATCAGTGACGGATCTTGCCCCAAATATTAAGGGGAGCCGGTAATAACTAACAACTAAAATATATTAACTGAAATTTATAAGAACAAAATATAGTTATACCAAACATTCAAAATAACATCAACACAACAAAAATAATATATATATATATATATATATATATATATATATATATATATATATATATAAAAGGCGAGACGTACTTCGAATTAAAGTGCCGCCCTTCGTTCTTTTAAAGACTTGAAATCATCAATAATTGAATCAATAAAGGAGAGATGTTGGAAGCTTTCCTCTTGTAAAATGCATCAATTGTCTTAAGCTTAACCATTGTATCACTCCTAAATAATGCATAAGTTAATTATATAAATAGTTAAAATCAATTTATCACATAAACAAGAGGGACCTACCTATCTGTTATTTTATCACATAAACAATAGTAATTTATCACATTCACATAAATAATGGCATAATGCATAAGTCAATTAAACAATAAACAAAGCAAAACAAGAGGGACCTATCTCTGTATTCTCTGTCTGTGAGTCTGTCGGTTGAAAAAAAATTGAACAAAGCAAAACAACAACACAACACAATAAACAACAACCAATAAAGGAAAGCAAGAGTAAAGGTCACAAAGCAAAACAATTTTTACCTTAAACAAAGAGAAGAAGGTTGAACAGAAACAGATTACAAAGAGATTGTGAAGAACTCAACTGAAGAAGAAGAAGGTCGTCACAGAGAGATTGGGAGGAGGAGGAGGAGGAAGAAGAAGAAGAAGAAGAAGAAGAAGAAGAAGAAGAAGAAGAAGAAGAAGGTCGTCACAGAGAGATTGAGAAGTCTGACGCGACGGCAAAACGAACAGAGACGGCGGCGACGGGAGGCGGCGGAAACGTCGTGAAAGCAAGGTGTTGCTGTTGAGTTTTGCGGTGCCGGTGCCGTGCGTGAGCAGTTCAGCGCTGCGTTTTGTTGTTTTTGTTGATGAAAAGCTCTGCATTTTGCTCACAATAAGAGAAAGGTTTAAAAAAAATTAGGCCCTTAAACGACGTCGTTTTAGGCATGAGTATATGAAAAGAAATTCTTTTTTTAGGGGATGCCACGGCTCCCCTCCGCTCCTAACATGTTCCGCCATGGATATAATGCAACAAAATGTTTGTTGCATTGACAAATTCTAAACATATCATCCCCCATCAAACATTTTTTTGTAAATTTTTTGTAATATAAATTACACAAAAAGTATAATATAAACAGCTAAATACAGCAAAAATTAGAAATACGAACATATAAAAATATACTAAATAATCAATAAAATTCTAATTACAAAACTAAAACATATGTAATATGATGCAAGTTTTTTTTTGGTGAGAAGTCATAGAATAGAATACTTAGCAACTCAGGGGTGTGGTTGAGCAGTTGGGGCTCATCTTCTCTTAACCAAGTGTCGAGGGTTCGATCCTCGCCTTAGATACGGAGATACCCTGGTCTCGACCAAAAAAAATACTTAGCGCATATATAAAATAAAACTTATATATTACAGGAATTATATTCTTAAAAAAAATAATATATTTCAGAATTTTTAAAAAGGTGTGGAAACACGTGTTCGATTCGAAGAGGTTTAGAAAGTTTTAGCTACACGTGCCAAATTTCTATAGATTGATGAATGGTTTGGCTTATTAGTCAATTTCATATCTAGAAAAATTCGAAATGAGTGTTAATTAAAAGATTAAATACGATAACATTATTATAAATCGAAATCAGTATCAATTTCTTTTTGTTGTCAAAAAAAGTGTCTGTTTCTTTTGAACAACTATGGCATTAGATCACCACCATATAAAATACTTTTAATTAGCTGAAAATATTGATATGGAGATTGGCCCGGGGGTGCCTTCCAACAAGGAGCAGATAGCAACGAAAGGGAGTAGTCCAGTGCACTGATTCTTGTCCTATGTGCAATGAGGCTCTGGAGAATGAATGCACTTATTTTTTGATTGTAGCAGGGCACAACAAGTTTGGCAAGTAGCGGGATTATGGAATCGGATCAGTGATGAATTTGAAATAGCTGAAGGAGCATCAGAATTAATTTTCAAGCTGCTGAGTATACTGGATCAGACCTCTAAATATGATATTGTTGTTGTGCTATGGTGCTTTTGGCGTAGGAGGAATGACTTGGTGTGGAACTCTACCGAGAAACCTATAAATTTGGCACTTCATGATGCAAGAATGCTGGTGCACGGTTGGCTGCAACATCACAGTTAACAGCTACAGCACTTCGGACAGCAGCAACAGCGCACACCAATCTCGGTTTCCCAGTAGTGGCATACACTTGTTCACGGACGTTTAAAGTGTAACATTAATGGTGCTTGGTTTCAGCAAGAGGCACGCTTTGGTGTTGGTATTTGTTTACGGGATCACCTTGGTTTGTTTATTTCCGCAAAGATCGTATGGCTGAATGGTTTTTTGAAACCTCCAGAAATTGAAGCATTTGATTTGTTGGAAGCTCTTCTTTGGGTACATCAGCCGGGTATTCAACGGGTGGACTTTGAGCTAGATTGTAAACACGTAGTGGATGCAGTCAACAAGAGGCTCAAATTAGCAACAGAGTTTGGGGTTATTGTTTCGAATTGCCAATATTTTTTTTAACAAATTAATATCTGTATGCTCAGTTTTATTCGAATACGAGCCAATTGTGTTGCTCACACTGGTAGGACGGCTCAATGTTTTGCTAGTCACCAAGTTCATGTTTTAATTCCTCATTGGGTTGCTACTCTTTTAATGAATGAAGTAGATTGAATTTGTTTGCTTCAAAAAAATTAGATATCTTTTTTTTTATGGAAAATGTTACACATTGCTAAGCTACTTTCCTGGCAGATTACATTATATCATTAACCTTCCAATAAGGTCTTGATCAATGACAATATTGTTTGAACCTTTATTAATAATCTTGAAGGAAACTCCTAAAAGTCAACTTTGAACAAAAAAAATGTGTGTTAATCATATCCGGTAACAACTATATTTGCATCCATGTCTCGGCCACTAGTCTCTTTGAGGTGAGGTAAATGTAAGGACATTTTTATTTCACTCTCCTTCCTACTCCTGAACACCCTCAAATTTTTAAAAATCCCAAAAATACCCTTTACATGCGCAAACCCCCCACACCCTGCATTTTGGACCAGTACAGTATCTTAGTACCGAACTGGTATACCAAGGTACTGTACCTAGTTCGGTATTAAAGTACACTAGAAAAAAAAAAGAACGTGCTTAGAACTATTTGGTCCATCAAGAGTATTTTAGTCTTTTTACAAAGTCGGGGATGTTTAATGAGTAGGAGGGATGGTGTAATAAGAATGGGTCTAAATGTGACCTTACCCTAAATTTTTGTAAAAAAAAAAAAAGAAATATATCACATAACAAATACATCTCGTGGAAGAGGATGTGTCTTTGTTACCACTTAAAATTATAGCATTCGAACCAAATTATAATTAAAAAATATGAGTATCAAGTAAAATCAAACTAGAAAGATAACAAATTAAAAAAATTAAGAGTATCAGATAAATTTAAGTGTCATAAAAACTAGGTGGTATCGCAAATGCTTTTATAAAAAAAAATAGTAGTATCACAAATCACAGAAATATGACAAATGTTTTTTTTATTTAGGAAAACCAACTTAGGCCATTTCATTCATTAAAAAAGAGGTGATACAAAGAGGAACAATTTTATGCACCTGGTGACTAGCATAAGATTGAGCTGCCCTAGCTAAGCTATGAGCCACACAATTGGCTTGTCTCTTAATATAACTGATGGAGCAGTTTTGTAACTGTAAGAAAAGAGTTTTACATCTAGAAATAATAGCACCGAACTCATTGGCTAAAGTAAGACCACCGTTGAAAGTGTCGACCACTTGCTTGCAATCAAGCTCAATATCAACATTATGGGCTCCTCGTTTATTTAACCAACGCAGTGCTTCTAATAAACCTAATGCTTCAATCTCATTTGGTTGTAGAAAACCATCAAAATAAAAAGTTTTTGCAGCCATAAATCTGCCCAAGGAATCACGAATGCAAATCCCCAAACTGACTTGTTGTTGTTGCTCAAACCAAGCTCCGTCTATGTTGCACTTGGACCGATCTGTGGTGGGAGGCTGCCACTGAGTTTGATTCGCATGCTGGTGGTGGTGTGGCGGACCCGAGGAGGAGGCGTTGTGCTGCTGGTTGTTGCTGGTTGCGTCACGACCAGCAGTATTGTGGTGGATCCACGAGACAACGAAGGAATTGGCGTCATGGAATGCCAAAACCGGTGGTCTCTCGTTTGCATTCCAAATAGCATCATTTCTCCGCTTCCAAATACACCAAAAACCTGCTGCAATAGAAGATAAATCATAATTGTTAGTGGAATTCAGCAACTCAAATAAGAGCTCCTTCGCGCCATCAACATGTTCATACATAGAATCAACAGTGTGCCATAACCCAGCTATCTCCCAAATCTCCCTCGCTTTAGGACATGCGAAGAAAATGTGCCACTTGCTCTCAAATTCGTTGTTGCACCAATGACACAAAGAACCACAATTCACTCCCTTCCTTTGTAGACGATCATGCGTGGGAAGGCAACCTCTAGCAATGCGCCAAAGAAGAATTTTGATTTTGATAAGAACCTTTAGAGACCAAATAGACTTCCAAGCACCCTCAACTCGCAAGTGAGAGTTATCATGCAAGTGCCCCATAGCATAGTAATATCCCGATTTAACCGAATAGGCACCGTTCCGACTCAAGTCCCAAGTCAATTCGTCTTCCTCCGAGGCAATTCTCCTTGGCATCTTTAGAATAGATTGGACGTCCATGACATTGAATGTTGAATTAATGAGATCAACTTTCCACTCATTGGTGTCCCTGTCTATCAAGTCAGCAACAAAAAACAAATTTGACATGTTAGGCATTTGAGAAGTGACGTACGGATGTAAGGGGTTCCGGAGCCAAGGATCCTCCCAAATGCGAATATTAGAACCATCCCCAACTCTCCATCTCATTCCTCCTTTGACAACTACTCATGAAGCACAGATGCTACCCGTGAAGCACATATGACAAATGTTATTTAACAGAGTCCACTCAATATGATCCTGTATCTCTATTCTATTAAAATCAATTGCCCAGTGAACGACATTTCAATGGTCGATCGTATTTTATTTGACAAGAATGGTCGTACTATTAATATTAATATATGGTAACAAATGGGGATGATGATGATGATCATTTTACTAGCTAGAAAACAGGGTTGTCCCAAACAATTTAGAGGCCCTCTTTAAATTTTAAAATTTGGGTCTCTAATTGGGCTTTGCAATTTTTTTGTTTTCCTATTATTATATTTTTGTATGATGTACAGATTATACATATATGTTACGTACAAAGTTAACCATTTAAAAGTCATGGTTTAGTGGTAAGGCCGATTTTTTTTTTTGACAATAGTAAGGCCGAATTTAACAACCATTAGGGAACTGGGTCTGAATCACGGTATTGAACTTGGTCATACTTCGTCCAACCTCTAAGTTACTCAGTAGACACCTCCGACACGCGTAAAAAGACCAAAATGCCATTAATGAATCTTATGATCCTACGATGGTTTGGAGCACGGTCGTCCGAACCGGTTCGGAGACACCGGTTCGGACGAGGTGCCCCTTAATCAGTTCGGTAGTTTATCCACCGAACCTCACTGTCAATGCATTTAACAACAGTACTTTTCAAAAGGTATTAACAAATTGGAGCCGCACCTAGTCTACACATCTACCGAACTGGTTCAGACGACCGTGCTCCGAACTAGTTAAAATGCAGCGTGAGGGGGTGTCCACACGTGAGAACATTTTGGGAATATTTAAGGGTTGGAGGTGTCCAGTGAGTAGCTGGGGGTTGGACGAAGTATAAGCCATTGAACTTTTGATGTACAAATAATTTTTTCGCTCAAAACATTTATTTTACTTGAATATTGGGCCTTAAAAAATAGGCTTTGGGCTGGGGCCCTGTGTTATGACCCAAAATGAAGATGACAATTATGAAGAGCCAAATATGACGCAAATAAAAATTGTGACTCTGAATATTTCTCTATGGTAAGCAACTTTCAAAAGTATAAAAATTGGTTAAAGAGTGGCTACTATAACCACTCATTTCAACTTAATTAAATTTTAGAAGTTGCTCATGATCCCTGAGGTATGCATGTTATGCAGAATGGGGGAAATTGTCCCCACAGGCTAAAATAGTTTTATTAGAACATACTTAATAAGCTTTTCTTTGCCCCTATAAAAAATAGATTTTGCTCCGACAATTTAAAAAAAAAATTATAAAAAAGTTGATATTAGTTTTATCATTTTATTCTTCTAATTTTACTACACCTTTAACACTAAATACACACAGTAATCAATGAAAAAGAAGTGATATATTAGATACATATAACACCGTTGATTGTAGTCACTGAAGTGAAGACACACGAGGACCACTAGATACATATAGCATTTAATCATAACCCTTAAATTATTGTTTAAAAAAATAATAATAGAGGATCACAATTCCTCTGGTGTTTGATCCCATTTCATTTGGTCACTCATTGCTTGCATGTTATTTTCTCTGGTAACTTGGTAAGAAATCATTCAAGGTCAAATCACTCTGAGCTGCAACTCTCTCTCTACGGTTTTGCTCCCTGCTGCACGGTGCAGAGGCAGCAGCGGATCTGAATTCATATTCAACACTGGTTACATTATACAGCAATGAGAATTGTTCTTCACAAAGAAAATAAATGGATTAGACAAATTTAAATCTAAATCTAAAGGCAAATGAATGCCACTAGAAATCTAATTTCCATCTCAAATATTAATAAGGTAAATTCTACCAAGTTAGAAAATAACTACTGATTACATTTTGATCATACATGAGAAGCCCTTATCTTTTGTGCCTAAGTCCAAGTTTAAGCTCTTCCATTAGTAGATGTGCTACTGATTCGTGTCCCATTTCTCGAGCTTCATATTAGTAATCAATGAAAAAGAAGTGAGAAAAATGTACAAGAATCAAAAAAGTGATATAGCAATGAAACAGCAATCACAATATCACTAACAAGTAACTACATGTGAAGTGACCACAGAAAGACTAACTACTAACCTTTGTATATTGCCAACCCAGTTGGAGACATATTGCGTTTCCTCATGCATATTGAGCTACATATCAATTAAGGTAAAAATAATATAAGGAAACAGCATCCTAAATTAGATCAAAACAAATACAAACAAATACTCTTTAAGGAATTCTGCACACAGTTTTATGCCAGCATATTTATAGCATCCTGATACAAACAGAAATCTCAGAATAAAAGAAATGGGAATTGATGATGTATTATTACTCTCAATTCAAGGGGATCTCCCTGAATTGGAATTAAGATATACAGATATGCGAGTAAAAGGAATGAAACAGTGCAGAGCAGTCCTACTGCTCAGTCCCCTACCCAATACAATTCCCAATACCAGCCTAAAAGTGCAAAAGCTGACAACAGAATATTTAAAGTAACCTTTTCTGTCTCCAATCAACTCAGATTCTCTCCCCCACCCATTCCTACCTGCCACGTAGGACAATTTCTAACAGAATTATTCAAGTGTGGAGTGTGTGAGCTAGTGGTCCCCAATTGATGGGTTTCCACTTCTTTCTTTCATACACCTTCTAATATTTCCCTTTATACCCTTCCTTACTGGCATTCGTATCAACACCCCCTC
Organism: Astragalus glycyphyllos; assembly: GCA_963573325.1. Lineage (NCBI taxonomy): Eukaryota > Viridiplantae > Streptophyta > Magnoliopsida > Fabales > Fabaceae > Astragalus > Astragalus glycyphyllos. The sequence goes on along the minus strand of OY754313.1, from coordinate 2,835,894 downwards.
CTTCAAATTTCACCTTGTCCTCAAGGTGGAGTTCTGGAAAAGAATCTGTCATCTTACTCAGCAATTCCCATGAGTTCTCACAAGCAGGCAAGCCCTTCCATATCACCAATATTTCAGTCTTGTGCAGTATTCCCTCTAACAGCCAGAATCTCTTCTGGCAGCACTTGGAGTTCAAATTCTTCACTGATATAGATAGGCAATGGTTGCACATCAGTGCTGTCAGTGACATTTGGCTTCAACAGTGACACATGGAACACTGGATGGACCCTGCTGTCCTCTGGTAATTGCAACTTATAAGCCACTTCCCCAATCTTTTCTAATACTTCGTAAGGACCATAAAACCGAGGACTCAACTTTTGGTTGATCCTCTTAGCTAATTTCTTCAGTTTGTATGGCTGAATCTTCAAAAATACCTTATCTCCCACCTTATACTCCACCTCTCTTCTGTGTTTATTAGCTTGTTGTCTCATCCTATTCTGTGCTTGCACCAGATTTTCTGAGAGCTTCCAAAACCTCATTTCTGTCTTGCATCAACATTGTAACTTCTTCTATTGGAGTTGCAGGCACATCACCTCTAATCACAAGAGGTGGGTCTCTCCCATACAAGGCTTTGAAAGGAGTCATCTTAGTAGATTCATGATAGTTGGTGTTATACCAAAATTCGGCTCAACTCAACCATTTGTGCCATTGCTTAGGTTTGGTGCCTGTCATGCACCTCAAGTAAGTCTCCAAGCATCTATTGACTACCTCAGTCTGTCCGTCAGTCTGCGGATGATAAGCAAAGCTATATTTGAGTTTAGTTCCAGCTAGCTTGAACAACTCAGTCCAAAAAGAACTAATAAACACTCTATCTCTATCAGACACAATAGATTCAGGAAATCCATGGAGTTTAACTACTTCTTTCAAAAATAATTCAGCCACATCCTTAGCACTATAAGGGTGTGATAATGCAATGAAATGAGCATATTTGGTGAATCTATCTACCACTACTAATATAGTATCCATACCTCCAGCTTTGGGTAAGCCACCAATGAAATCCATTGAGATGTCATTCCATATTTGTTTGGGTATTGGCAGAGGTTGAATCAACCCTGCTGGACTCAAAGTCTGATATTTATTCCTCTGGCAGATTTCACACTTCTGCACATATTCTTTAATTCTCTTTCTCATCCCCTCCCAGAAAAATAAGGTTGCAATTCTCTTATATGTTCTGAAGTATCCTGCATGCCCTCCAATAGCTGAGTCATGGAACTCTTCCAAGATAGTGATCAATGCATTTTAATGCACTCTTTAAAGCTTTGCATTTGGTGTTTTTAATTGTGTTTGGTTCCTAATATTTAAGCCTTAGCACGTTTCTAGACTTTGGGTCTTAATTGAGCGTTATAGCAAATTCTTGATTAATTCCTGTTTTTATTGCATATTGACCCCTGTCTACTCTGCAGGCTATAACTTTGGCTGTGATTATCCGATTGAGGCGTGCGAGCATGCGTTGGAAAGCTAAGGAACAGAGCTACAATTCTTCTGTTGAGCTCGAAACCCAATTCTGAAGTATTGAATGTAAAAACTGCGAAATACCGAAGCAGTTTAGTCAATTACGGGTTTATGGGCCAATTTACTATTTTTATCGGGCTTTTATCCAAGAACCCAGTTAGTGGATTAGGGTTTTCGTTTTGCCCTAGTTAAATACACTATTCAGAGCCGTTTTGGCTCTGTTACGCATTAGTATACAATTTTGAGGATTTGGTAGCGTAACCTCCATGGAAGCCTAAAGCCCTAGATCAATCTATTGGTGAAGGGTGTTGCTGTAAGGATTTTGAGGTTCGGTGCTTTAATGTTTATTTCGTTTTTATGGTTTTAATTCTTTCTCTATCAATTTCATCTTCATAATTCTTGTTGCAAATTCGGTTTGTGTTTTGCTTAATTACTCAAACTCTGTGATTTGCTTACGTGATTCGTTTTATGATTTGGTTTTGCTTAATCACTTAATCATGATTTCGTTTTACAACTTTCATTCCACAAACTATTTTATCGCTTGTTTAATCTAGTTTGGATAGGAATTGATAGAGTCTATGACGTTTGTTTATAGGATTGATAGAATTCAGTTATGATGTTAATTGTGTTACTGGCCCTTGTTCACTATCACGATTGATTGAACACACTGTTTTGACGCTTGCTTTAAAAAGTGTGAATTCATATAAACTGACTGGCGCTTGTTCACTTAGTTTATGATCAATCAAGAATTATCAAACATTGTGCGAATCTTTATTTTAGATCCGATGATAAATCCAAGAAACGCACCTGAAACCAATGGATTGATTATCTATCTTTAATTGATTTTCTTCACTAAACATCAAACTCTTCTCTTCAAAACCCCCTTTTTATTGTTTATTTGGTTCTTGATTTTGGTAATTTCAGTATTTAGAGGTCCTCGAGAGACGACCAAGGTTACTTACCTTGTACTATATTTTCTATCTTTATAATTATTTTGACCCGCGTACGACCGTTGATCAATAACATCAATTCTGAGAGAATTTGTCGGAATCACCAACCTTTCTTGGTAATAAAGCCTGCCATTAATCATCCTGTACCCTGGATGGTCACCTTCATTCATCAACAACTCCTGCACTATTTTTCTCAGTTTCTCATCAGTGTCAATCTCTATTTCAATCCCTTCCCATTCACAAAACTGCACTATTGAGAGGGCTGCATACTGTAATTGTCTTGACAATGCGTCTGCTGCCTTATTCTCAATGCCTGGTTTGTATTTGATCTCAAAATCGAATCCCAACAAGTTGGAGATCCATTTATGCTGTTCCTCTCCCATCAACCTTTGATCAGCTAAAAATTTCAGACTCTTCTGATCAGTATGAACAATGAAATGCCTACCCAACAAGTAATATCTCCACTTTTGAATGGCAAGTACCACTGCCATTAATTCTCTCTCATATACCGACTTGTTCATGGCTCTGTCTGATAATGTCTGACTCATATAAGCCATTGGTTGGCCTCCTTGCATCAAGACAGCCCCCAACCCTTTCCCTGAAGCATCCGTCTCCACCACAAAGGTTTTATTAAAATCAGGAACAGCCAGCACAGGTACTTGAGTCATTGCTTCCTTCAATTTTTTAAAAGCCAATTGAGCAGATTCATCCCACAGAAACTTTTCCTTCTTTAACTGTTGAGTTAAAGGCCAAGCTATTTTACCATAGCCGTCTACAAACTTTCTGTAGTACCCAGTGAGCCCTAGGAACCCTCTCAAACCTTTTACATCTCTAGGAACAGGCCATTCCACCATTGCTTTTACCTTGGCAGGATCCGCAGAAACTCCTTCACCAGAAATGATATGACCAAGGTATTCTAAGCTACTTCTCCCAAAGGAACACTTCTTCTTATTCACCACCAAATCATGTTTTCTCAGAGCTAATAAAACAGTCTTCAAATGTTCTAGATGGCAATCAATACTCTTGCTATATATAAGGATATCATCAAAGAAGACTAGAGCAAACTTTCTCAAATATGGATTCAATACCTGATTCATTAAGGATTGAAATGTGGAAGGTGCATTAGTGAGGCCAAATGGCATCACTAGAAACTCATAGTGGCCCTCATGAGTTCTGAATGCTGTCTTGGGGACATCCTGCTCCTTCATGCGAATTTGATGATAACCAGACTTTAAATCTAGCTTGGAAAATACCTTAGCTCCACCCAATTCATCCAACAACTCATATATCACTGGTATGGGAAACTTGTCAGGCACAGTCAGTTTGTTTAATGCACGATAATCAACACAAAATCTCCATCCTCCATCCTTCTTTTTCACCAATATCACTGGGCTGCTGTAAGGACTATTACTGGGTCTGATGATTCCAGCCAGCAACATTTCCTTCACAAATTTCTCTATCTCATTCTTCTGATAGTAGGGATATCTATAGGGTCTTATGTTGGGAATATTAGCACTATCAGTGAGGACAATAGCATGATCACAGCTCCTCTTAGGTGGTAACCCAGTAGGATCTTTGAACAGATTCTCAAATTCCTCCAGCACAGTTTGCAATTCCTCATTCTGAGCTACTGACTGTTCTGTACCCCCTGCTTCTGAAATCTGATATGACAGCATATAACCTTCCCCTTCATTGTTTAAAGCTTTCATCATGGCTTTCCAAGATGCTTGAGTCTTACAAAGGGCAGGATCACCCCTCATCACTTTCTTTTCCCTTTTTATTCCCCATGTCAACTCTAAGTTCTTGAAATTAGCCCTCACCTCCCCTAGACTAGCCAACCAATCCATCCCTAACACCAAGTCTGTCCCTCCTAGCTCCATAATGAAGAAATGTTGCACAATTGGAATCCCTTGCACCTCTACTCCCAAGTTTTTACATATTCCCCTGTTTCTCACCTTCTCACCCGTGCCAACTTCAACTTCAAATTCAGTAGTAGCATGGACATCAAGGTGGAGTTGTTCTACTAACCTTTTAGAGATGAAGTTAGCAATTGCCCCACAGTCTACCAGAATTAGCACTTCAACTCCTCCAATCCTCCCTATGACTTTGAAGGATCTGTTGGAGGTTAACCCTTCCTTACTCCTTAGTGATAGCTGCAGTATTTTGGCCACCAACACTTCTGCAGAAACTTCCTCTTCCTCCTCACTTTCTTCAGCCTCTTCATCCTCCAACAGCACAAATTTATAATGTTTGAGCTTACAAATGTGATCCCTCCCCATGTCTCACCACATTTGAAGCATAAGCCCTTACGACTTCTTTCTCTCAACTCCGTTTGAGAGAGCTTTCCTCCACTCTTCTTCTCAGTATTCTCACTCTCCCGTGTCTTGCTACTAATTCCCTCCTTACCACCTCCTTTTTCCCATCTGGTGAATCCCTTGGATCCCTTCTAGTAAGATCTATCACTACTCTTCCTCTCATGGCTCATCAGACCCCCTTTCCTCAATGCATTATTCTTCTCTTCAAGCAATAATGCTCTGTCCATTAGCTCATCTAATGATCCAGACGCATGAAGTTTCAGTTCTGCTTGGATTTCTTCTTTCAATCCATTAATGAAAATTCCCTTCAGCATTACTCTCTCCTCCTTCTTCAAGGGTGCAGATTCTCTTTCGAATCTCTCTCTGTACTTCATCACAGACCCGATTTGTTTGATGCTCAACAATGGTCCAAACGGGTTTTGAACCAAACCGGGTTGAAATCTTCGGATCACTGCAGCTTTGAACTCCTCCCAGGTTAGCTCAGTACTCTGCTCTTCCCACCACTGGTACCAGTTCAACGCCTTATCCTCAAGCGCAATCACTACTGCATCAAGCTTATCTTCCTCATCAACCATGTTGAGCTTGAAGTATCGTTCTGCGCGAACGATCCACCCATACGCATCATCACCGCGAAAGATGGGAATCTTCAGCTTCCTTCCACCGAAATCACGTGATGAGTCACGACTACTGCTTCGCGTTCGTGATTGTGAGCTCTGGTCAGTTTCAACAGCGCTATCCTCCCCTTCATTCGCACTTCGGGTCGGGTCGCGACGTCTGCGTGAACGACGCTTTCGTGGCCTTCCTCTGCGTGACTTGCTGCGCGAGATAAACAAGTTCTTCAGCTCAGCTAACTGTTGTTCAATGCCATCCATGCGTTTTTCCATGTTGTTTCGCGTAAATACCATGCACTACAGTGTCGAGTGCTTGGATACCACTTGATACAAACAGAAATCTCAGAATAAAAGAAATGGGAATTGATGATGTATTATTACTCTCAATTCAAGGGGATCTCCCTGAATTGGAATTAAGATATACAGATATGCGAGTAAAAGGAATGAAACAGTGCAGAGCAGTCCTACTGCTCAGTCCCCTACCCAATACAATTCCCAATACCAGCCTAAAAGTGCAAAAGCTGACAACAGAATATTTAAAGTAACCTTTTCTCTCTCCAATCAACTCAGATTCTCTCCCCCACCCATTCCTACCTGCCACGTAGGACAATTTCTAACAGAATTATTCAAGTGTGGAGTGTGTGAGCTAGTGGTCCCCAATTGATGGGTTTCCACTTCTTTCTTTCATACACCTTCTGATATTTCCCTTTATACCCTTCCTTACTGGCATTCGTATCACATCCAAAAACCAAAAAAGTTTAAGTAGGTGCTAAAATTTAATGACTCTACCTGTTACATATCCAGTAAGGGTTTATTCCTTTATCTTCTATGCAATGTGGGCACATCCATCCCTTGTTCTCTCTTACCTCCTCTATTTCTACAACAGATGAATAGATACAAACTATCAATATGAGACATTTTAAGCAAGTATTTCTTTATTCTAGACTAGAATATCACAATTGATTTCAAAGCACAATTTACCTAAAAAATTGTGAGGTAAATTTTGGGGTAAAAGGTAGTTACACTCTCTTACAAATAGGACCTCAATATGCAGGTTATTTTATTTCACTTAAGTATATGTATAGGTAAGATCAAATAAATGTGACATCTATGCTATGAAGATTGACTGGGGAGGGACTTGATCTTAGTTGATGCAAAAGCCAACAGTGCACCAAAGTATACAATACACAGTATTTTTCTTATGCAAATTTAATATTGTTTAGGGGAATTATTTTGGATCAACTAATTGTTCTTACCTTCACCGTACCGAACCTTGAGACAGGCTCTACAAAAGACACCATTGCTAGTGTGACATACAGAACAATCAGTCTTTCCTGTTATGGATACAAAATAAGACGGGACCTGAACCTGTTAGAAGTAGAACATTGAGAAAACCCGTTAAAAGAATCCAAAATAAGACATCAATCAAAGTCTTACCCAGACATGGTTCATTCACATCACAGTTCCCACATCTTTTGCAGTCTTCTTCGCCACACAACTTCTTTTGCCTGCATAGATGTTTTGCATTGAAATGTCATCATTACTTATCCCAAATTGACATATATGCATATACAAATACACATACGTATAACACAAACATCAATATACGCTGATATAACTCAAAGTCTCAAACTGATAAGTGCGAACCTTTTACACCAAATAACAAGCCAAGTAAAATACTTTGTGACCAGAGAAAACTAGAATATTCAATTAATCTCCTGTTGCTAACACGAAGAGAGCTAGATAGAGAACGGACCTGCAAAAATGGCAGCATATCCCCAAAATTCCATTGTAGACACTGCCTCTTCCCTTGCTATTGCAGCGCCGTGCAGAACTCTCTGCTGTAATAAGAAGATCTATAGCATCCAGTTCAACGAGAGGTGCATTTGCAGGCCTCTTTTTGTCTACTTCCAGAGTTGTATTAGCAGACCTTTTCTTCTCTTGTTTCTCTGCCATAAAAGCAGCAAACCATCACAATTTTCATCAAAATACAATGCAACACTAGAACACGAGAGTAAGCAGACTTTTTGCTCCTCTAAATATGAAAAATTGGTAGTTATATGTTCCATCACTTACACATACATCATATTAATCTTTCCAAAGTAGCCCTTGAACCAATGTGGACAAATACCATGTCAAGCATAAGTTTGGTGGAGGATTAAAACTAAAACTAGTTATTAATTTTTCATAATAATAACAACTTATGAGACTAAACTCTCAATTTGAGATACCACAACGATGATTCCTTAAATACTTCATTTTATTAGATTAAAACCGGATTCTTCTACGCAGAATACAAAAGCAATGACACAAAGACTAATGTAATAATGATAATTTTATGTACTGAATAAATTAATTCGCTGGAAGTAGGACCAACTAACAGATTTATTTAATAGTCACATTAATAATAGGCAGAGTAAAATAAAAGTCCCTTTTGCTTTTGCTACCCTTTCTATCTATAGTAGAAAGCAGAGAGACAAAGAAGATTGAGGTGAAAACCTTGTTGCGGTTGAGGCTGGTCAGCAGTGGAGGCGGCGGGAGTGACGGGGTTGATTCGCTGGGATCGGCGGAGGGGAGTGAGACCGCAGACCCTTTTGTGATATGGGCGGGTTTTTTTTGTTTGAGCAGAAGCTTCTCGAAGCTGAGAAACTTTATTCAGAACACCCAGAGACTCCAACCGAGCCTTCATCAACATTATAATAATAATTTCATAAATAATAGTTACTAAATTTAGTAATTCATTAACAAAAAATTTGATTCAAAATGGAGAATGTTAGGTTGTGGATACCTTGTTCTCTAACAAACGAGCCTCTCTTAGAGCTTCATAGTCGGATTTTGCAGGCGTCTTCTCCTCTACTTTGAGAGTTGTATTAGCAGACCTTTTCTCCTCTTGTTCCCCTTCATTTGTAGCTACCTTCTCTGTCATAAAAAGCAGTAAACCATCACAATTCACATTCACATCAATATACAATGCAACACTTGAACACAAGAGTAAATAGACATTTTGCTCCTCTATATATGAAAACATGTAATAACACTGACACCAAACTCTCAATTAGGTCTTCCAAAAATTGAGATACCACAACAATAATTCCTTCAATATTTTATTTCATCAGATTAATTTCTCAAAACATACATAATTATCACCTGATTCTTCCACACTGAATACAAAAAACAATGACACAAAAAGAATAATACAATTAATTATCCTCTATATTTAATAAATTAACTACCTAAAAGAATAATTTAACAGACTAATTCCACACTAAGACCAAATAATAGATTTATTCAACAGTTACATTAATAATAGGCAAAATAAAACAAAACAAAATACCACAAAGAAGATTGAGGGGAAAACCTAGTTTAGGTATCATGGGATTACTGGAACTCGTGTTTGAACGCTGAGATCGTCGCGGTGGAAGCTGGTCATCGTCGGCGGCGGTGTTAGTGGCGGCGACGGGATTGATTCGCTGGCTACGGCGAACGGAAGTGAGATTGTAAACCGTTTTGCGATATGAGCGGGATGTTTGAGGAGAAGAAGCTTCTCGAAGCTGAGAAACTTTATTCAGAACACCCAGAGATTCCAACCGAACCTTTCATCAACAAAATAATAATAATAATTTCATGAATAATTATTACATTTATTACATTAACAAAAAATAAATTAAAAATATTTGGTTGAAAATGGAGAATGTTAGGTTACCTTGTTCTCTAACAAACGAGCGTTTCTGAGAGCTTCATAATCGCTTTTTAATCTCTTCCTCGTTCTAACATTCCCCATTTCGCTTTTCTCAGACAATTTTTCTTCCACTAGTACGTAGTAGTGTAATGGAACCCCATTTCATGATAACGGCTATATTTCACTTTTTCCCCCACGATTACCCTTCTTTTGGATTCAAATTTAATTATCAATTTATTTATTTATTTTCGTAAAACTTTTATTTATTTATTTTTTAAAAAGTTAATCGATTTTTTAAACAAAAAAAATATGGAGAGGATTCGAATAACGAAAATGTTGTTTATCAACGCTCACATGAATGACATGTGTGGGGTTATGCGGTGTATGTGTTGCTATTGAATGTTGGACTTGTTGACACGTATTTCGTAGGATGCTTTTAGCGGGAAAAATTCGTTGTAAATAGTAGTGTTCTTCGAATAGAATAATGCAAATTCATATTGTTCGATGCTACTTCACTGTGTTAAACATGTGTATAAGTATTTACACATGGATCCAGAAATTTTCATTAGTGAGACAAAATTATAGTCTATAGTATTTTTTTAAAAGAATATTATTAATTTCTACCGCTAAGATAACTTTGATGGCAAAATTATGTGAACTTCATAATATACAATTTATGAAAGCCCCGATGCCGATACTATAAAATAGAGACGTACCGTGTCTGATACGTATCCAATACAATACGCATCTGATACTTCTCAATTATATATATCTTCATACATATTTTACCAACTAAATATATGTTTTTCATCATGATAAGATATATCTACGATATCTCTTACTAAAGACATGAGATTTGTTAACACATTCATAGTAGAAATAATATATTCTATGTACCCAAAAATAAATAAATAATATATTCTAGTAAGTGTGGAGAAAAGAAATAATATATTCACTAGTTCGATAGCCACTTATCGTGCCATACCTTAACACTCTATCTATTTCCCATTCTCCACCTTGCCCCTTTTTTCTCTTTTTTTAACAAAAAAAAGAATTATGAAGTCTCGTTAAAATCTTTTGGTGCAAAACCCCCCCTACAATTTATTGATAAAAAATGAAAAAAAATACAAAAGACATGGGGGACTAGGCCAAAATCCATGAACGAAACAATAATATAGCCAAAAGGAAACAATAGCAATCCTATTAAAAGGAATTTAATCCAAAGAAAGTTAAAATTGCCATGCAAAAACATCACTCATCATGCTTCTCAAAACATGGCTCAGTTGGAAGCCAACAAATGCTTCTAAAAGGGACTTTTGGGGTAGTATTGACTCTTCAACAGTAAGGGAATTCTCATCGCTTTGGAGCCTCCAACAAGTACTTAATTGAACTGTACAATACTTGACAATTTTTTTTGTTGTACACTATTTGATAAACAATGGACAGTACATACAAAAAATGTAAAATTTACTATAATTAGAAAAATATATAGAAAATTGAGAGAGAGAGAGAGAGAGAGAGAGAGAATTTATTATGTAGGAAATAAAAATAGTGTTTTGATATTTTTTTGGATGGATAGAAAGTTGAGTATGGGATATAAAATTGTATTGTGATTTTGAGAGGGGGAAAAATTTGTATTTTTATTTAGTCCATTGCCCCTTAATTTGGTCTGGTACCATAACCAGTTTCTAAATCAAGCACGGTATTATTGGAATTGTCCTGTCTCTTACTTCTTAGCAAATCAAATGCCCTAAGTATTTATAAAATAAATGCGTGAAAATAGAGTAATTAGTGCTAACGCATAGTTTTAAAAAATTTGAAAAATAAATTTTAAGAAGAGGATTAAAGAAGCCTTTTAGGATCAATGTAATTTTATGATCTCTCAAATTTAAATTTAATCTCTCGACTTGTAATTTTCTACTTTCTTCTTAATTTTAGGTTGGATCTCATGTTTGATAAGCTTGTTGAGTATGACTTTACTCAGCATCATTATATGACAACTCCTTGAACTAAATGAATGTGTTGTCCTAAGTTAATCTTATGTCATTTTTGAAGATTACTCTTTCTATTTTCCATAAACAATTTTCCTTTTTAATATCAATAATCATCGATAATTAATATATTACCAACATGATGTGGTACAAGTGACAGACACTTGAGTCTCTTAACCATTTGGTCCTGAGTTCGATTCCTGGCTATTGTGTATGAAAAAACATTTGTTAGGAGAGATCGACCCTCTAAATAGATCTTTGATACCTCATACAATTAGTCTCTACAATCACCGATATTGATGATTCATTGGTTTAGAAAAATAATAATTAATATATTAAAATGGAAGAAGTAAATGATTGTGTTTCTCTCTTCCTCCATTCCCACACACAAATTGACCCTTTCCAACTCTTTCTATACTCTCTCCCCACACGTATCTAAACCGGCCATTGATCCATTCTAAAGCTCAAATCTCATCATTATCCATCCATTGACTGACTCACTCGTCTTCTCAAAAAAAACAAAACAAGTTATACAAAAGTCTTCTTCTAGATGCCACACAATTTCTTTTCTTTTCTTTTTTTACTATGGACGGTTCTAACTACTATATAGTTTAGTTTATACCGGTAAATTCACAAAATTGTGAACTCTCTTTTTCACCGCACTTATGATATATATAAGTGATTTAATTGATACTACATCATTAGATTGAGACATATAAGAAACATGATTGATAAATTTACAAGGATGATAACAACATCATTGGCTTGAAACCCCGGGCGATCCATAGAGTAAGATATAGACACATTAGATATCGCTATCAACTTTATCATTTAACCAATTAGAATCATTCAATAATGTTTCCTATCATCATCTTAGGTGGTTGACCTACTCCCCCGTCTTTGTTTTTAGTTGTGTAGGCATGTGGTGATTATTGCGTCTTGCGAAACGGGTTAGTTTCTTACAGCATGGCGAATTGATCTTCTAATTACGTCTAGAAATTATGTCTATATTTAGGACGACCCATTTGTTACGCATTAATATATATGTGATTTTATTGTTAAATAATTTAGAAATTTTTTAGAAAAGTAGAAGTTGTTATATGTTTGTGTAAGATCCATAAAATTACTTTTTTGATATAAATTGTTTTATAGAAAATGATTTTTATGAGAAGCTATTCAAAATAGATTCACATTTGAAGTAGTTTTTAGATTGTTTATGCTTTTCCTTCTTTCAAAAAATTGTAACAAATAGATGACAAACTTCTAAAATTGACTATTTTTTTTTAAAATGTAACAAATGAACTCTTAATCTCCAAAAGTGTCTAAAACATGATTACTTTAAATGAATAAAACATGTGGGATAAAAAAAATACAAGATTGTATTAGAAGATAGAGATATAAATAATACTATAAAATAAATACTGGTTTAATTCAAATCATATTAACTAACATAAACTGAAGTGTATTACTAATATTTTTGCCTTTTGTTAAAAATATTTTTGTTTTTAATATGATTTAGTTTTTAAAAAATGTTTGGAGATCAGCCACAGTTTTTTAATTATTTTACGTTAAGTTAAACTTTACTGCTGTAATCATATTTTTAGAGCCTTATTGTTTGGTGGTTTATATATAATTCCACTGATTTGTCCTTACTTTAAAATAGAAATGTCTTTTTTTTGTAAGAGTTAAAATTAGTTGATTGAATCATTTCTATAATTAATTGTACCTAGTTAAGCATGCGCACCTTGTTTAATTGCTAGTGATGACATATTTTAGCAAAGTTTACTAGGCGAAAGTGATTGGTACATTTTATAAAACAATAGATGAAAAACAAAGTGGATTACATCTTATGTGAGTTTAATCAATTAAAAATGAAATTAAAGATGTCTTCTCTCAATCATTTTCTTTCGTGTGAACAGCCGCAATTCGCCTAACATGGCAACATATTTTGCCGTAAAGACTACTCACAGAGAAGTACTTGATTTTCAATCTATATATATTGATCAGTTTTTGCTTATATACAACAGATAAGTACTTGATTTTCAATCTACGATAGACCACATGTGATATTTGTCCATTTGAGAAATCACCTTGTTGGTATCAAAATTGTGCACAATAAGTGGCTCTTAGAAATCGTCTTGATGGTACCAAAATTGTGCACACTAAGTGGCTCATCTGGGGAAAAGTGTATATAAAAAAGTTGGCTTCACAATAATGAATGAACATAAAAATTTGTAGGATTAAATACAATTTTGGTCCCCTAAGTTTTAATTTCACGAATTTGATCCCCAAGTTTCCCAATTTGTAAAATCAGGGTCCTCCACTAATCTGATCAAAATTGATGCTGACATGTGTCCGCCACTTAAACTACGTGGCAGCCACGCTGGCATGCCAAAGTGGCTTTTTTATATTTTTTTGACAGCTGTGGCTTTTTTATATTAAAAATTGTTATTTTTATTTTAACATTTTCTTTATATATATATATATATATTTATATTATATTTAAGAAATTAGATATTAAAAAAGGGTTAATTTCTAAAATAAAAATAACAATTTTTAATATAAAAAAGCCACTTTGGCATGCCAGCGTGGCTGCCGCGTAGTTTAAGTGGCGGACAGGTCAGCATCAATTTTTCGTGATTAGTGGGGGTCCTTGATTTTACAAATTAGGAAACTTGGGGATCAAATTCGTGAAATTAAATCTTGGGGATCAAAATCGTGAGTTGGTGAAACTTGAGGACCAAAACTGTATTTAAGCCAAATTTGTATGTAAGATTGCTCTCTCACACTCACCAATAAACGCCTTGTGATTTCTTCACTTTGGAATAGTGGAAGTACTTTATGCTTGTGAAGTTTTGTTAGTCAAATTTATTGATATAATTGTTTTCAGCCATTTGAGAAAAAAAAAAGAATGGTTGAGATTTTGAATTTATGACTTGGCTTCGATCTCTTGACTACACAAACTGTGTGATTATCTGATTGCAATGAATTCAGATCCGCTATAGGAAGAGGTCTAATATGAACAATTTTTGTGAAGTATCAAGGCGGTGGTTAGGGTCTTGCGCATTCACAAGGTCCTCAGCAGGACTTAATCAAAGCTTGTTTGACAAAAACAACTGAAATGGACCAAGTGAAAGCTTAGACATCCTTATTCATTTTTGTTATCTTAGGTCAAGCAAACACCAATCAAATCACTTCAAAGGATTGTGCAGACATTGAGGAACATGAAAATCTACTTAGCGACAATGATTGATGTCGAAGCTTGTAGCGATTTTTAAGCATTTATCATCATAAATCATTTGGAGTGTTGGACAACCCTAATCATCGCTTAAAATTTGGTTATTGATGTCTAAACAAAAGAACACAAGTACTAATGAGAGTGATAGCAATAGATACCAAGTGTAACCTTCATTCACAAAGTAGAAGAACAATGTGTATTACACATAGCTTATAGCTTATTAGATACATTATTACCAAAGAATCAAATGAATGAAAGAATGAATTGAATTGGAACATATACAAGGGGACATCTAAACCTAGACCTCAACTACACTCTAAGAATCCGAAATCTTCTGCTGTACTTGCCAACTTTAGCAATTTGAAAACATGAACAAATGCAAGGGGACAAATTCCTAGTTCTTCATGATTTTGATTTGAATTTCTTATCCTAATGTCTTGTGGTGAGAGTGCTTTTGTTTCTACCACTTTGTAGAATGCAAAAGCAACATCAATGCCTATGATTTACAACTTCTACTTATATCTCCATTTCCATCTTTTTTGGCTCTAGTTGAGTTTGTCTACTAACCAATTCTTCTAAAGCTTCCTTCATCCATGTATAAGGACATATTTCTTTTGCTTCAGCCACAGTCAACTGCATCATGCAAATCAAAGTAATTTTAGGACACCAACAACATAATCAACAAATAAATAATGTTACTCAATTATAATTATTGCAATTGGGACACCAAAAACTAAAAAACTACTTGATTAATATTCGCTCTGGTCCTATTTTTATAAGAGAAAAATGCAGTTTTAGATTCATTGAATATCTAATGTATTTGATTCATATCATAGACCAGATACATTAGTTATCAGTTATCAATTATTCATATATTATTCATATAGACTAAATGTATCAATTATTCAATGAATTTAAAACTGCATTTTTCTTTTATAAATAGGACCAAACGTAGCATCAGACATATTTGACTGCGATTCTTCGTAATATCGAGGATTGCCTTAGCTAATCGCGATTCAAAACCTTGATTGAAACTGGAGAAATGAAATGAAAGTTGACTAGGTCATATAAACTTACCCATCTTCTTTTTCTTGTGTTCATCTCAGGCCAATTATCCAACTCCTTAGTAACAAGCAAAGGGAACATATAACCTTCATGTATGGTAGGTTGGCGTTTGCTCTTATAATACCATTTACCTAATTTACTCTGCAAAAAATCAACATAGTACAACAAAAGGTAAGAATCAAAGGCTAATTTTTTTTTAAGAAAACAAAAAAACTCAAATCTAAAAGTGCTTTCTTGCTTGTAGATACTTACTTCAACACTTCCAACAACCCCAGCTTCTTCTATGGTTTCCCTCAAAGCAGCTTGTTCCATGGATTCATCTTTTTCCCAACCTCCCTTTGGGAATTGCATTCCATTACCTTTTTGAGCACTTATCAAAAGAACCTCAATTTCCTTCTCTTGTGTTCCATTGTTTTTATATCTATAGGGAATGCATCTGTTCATTTCCAAAACCCCAGAAAAAAAAAAGTCAGATTAACAATTAAAATTTACATAATAGAAATTAGAAAATAACAAACATAGATTAAAAGTAAAACCACAAAAAAAAAGTTCAATTTTTTCTATGAAAAAAACAAAAATTAAAGGTACCCTTTTCCTTCAAATGATTCAATAATCAAATAAAAGGGTATATTATTAAATTTTAACCCATTTGAGAAAACCCCAATTGAGAGAAACCTTTAAAAATTCAATCATCTTCAATTACAGACATTAAAAATCCAAACTTTATGAAACTCCAGAAAGAGAAATCACAAGAGAGAGAAAGAGAAACATACCCAACAACTTGGCGACATCCTTTATCATAACGTTGTAAATGTCTTCCAGTACGAGGAGAAACCAAACACATGACGTTTTCAAATTGTTTAGGAAACAAATCTTTGTGAACTTTCTTAGAGAAAAGCAAAGGGTAGAAGAATTTACAAGCCAAATTCCTTGAAAGTAAGAGACCCATTGGATTAATTTTGTTGTTGTTGTTGTTGTGAATGAAGGAAAGGAAAGAGAGAAAGAGAAGGAGATCAGAAGAAGAAGAAATAACAGACATGAAATGATGAATGAAACGATTATTGGTTTGAGACAACCACAGACATAGGATGGGATATATAACTACCTGTTCGTGAACACGTGTCTGCGCGTGGAAGTTACTGTTTCGTTCAAACACTTAATTCCCCCCATGGACCAGTGCGTTTACTCACGCGCTTTTCTTTTTTTGTAAACGTTTTTTTTTTAACTACTAGGCCGTCAAGTTGCTAACGTGCAATACATTTTTTTAATCTGACTTTTTTTTTTTGACAAATTAACCCAACTTTCATTTTTTGACAAGAAAATTAATTCAATTTGAACAGTTTTTTTAGTAAGTGTAATAAATAGGGTATCCTCTGCGCGCAATTGCAGAGACTAATCCTTCCAGTCGGGTAGGACCACAATGAGTGACAAAGCTCTCCCTCAAGAGGTTTAACACTATTGCATGTCCAAGTTTATTTTATACTAAGAGAAATTGTATTAAGAAGGAATAGTAAGCATATTCCAATCCATTACAAGAAGAACAAATCAAATTGGTTACAAATATTTGATGGGATTAGACCACCATTTAGCAACTGAAAAATTTAAATTTCTCCCAATTTTACAAATAAATCAACCCCACACTAAAGTTTTGACGCCGTTTAACAAAGTGTAATAAACAAAAACACATTCGTGAAAAATGACGTTATTCTGCTCCAATCAAAGACACCACAAACCTGCCGACCATATAATATTGTTCACACTGAGGTTTTTTTTTCCTTTAACAAGATCAACAAAAGAATTAAAATGAGCCACTTCTTCTAGTGCAAACACCTCTTTAATTAACCCTCATCCACCCACATATGTCCTTCCACATAGCAACTGCTACCTTGCATCTGAAAAATAAGCGAGATATAGATTTCTCCTGATAGAAATAAATTGGGCATGCAGTCTCATGAGCATCAAATGCCACCTCTAGCAACTAACGCATATCTAGAAGAAATCCTACAAAGAAGAAGGCGCCACCCGAAAATACCGATGTTGGATGGGACCGACAAACATTACAACGTTAAACTTGCACAATTTTTTTTATTAGAATTTGTTAACTTTTTAGGTAAGCAATACTCCATTTGTGTATAAGACCTAAGCACAATTGATAAAATTGATGTTGTTAGGTTAGATGTTTTTCATGGTTACCTAATTTCGAATTCGGGATCTCGACTTTGTGAGTGTAACTTAACGGGTGGTGCTTTTCACTCTGTCTGCAGAATAATTTTTTTGTCTAAGACGTAGTGGCTAACAACACCTGTAAACTCACACACGCAAAGTGAGAATCTCGCAGAACTAAACCAATACCTGTATTAGTGAAACAAATGCAAACTTATGTAACAATGCTTCAATACACAAGAACACCAATTGAGGATCATATTCAAGCCAAAAATTATGTCAACATTTGTTAAAAGCAATCTCAATAGCAATACTAGCACTCGGAGCCTCAATTTTAAGAGCAAATGTATTACAGATATTTATGGAGAAACAACCAAGAACACGGTCTCTGAAAATGTCACCACATGTGTTACACCAATAGTGTTTTATTTAATTCAGGAGCAAAGAAGATGGACCCAAATGACTTCCTTAATTTGTGGAGTTTTACCAAGCTTACCAAAACAAAAACAAAAACTTTGAGAATTACGAATTCTATGGAAGTAGACATGCTATAAATAAACATCTTTGGAATATTTAGTTATTATTAATGAAAATTTTGTATAATTTTTAATTATTAACAATTGCTCTTAATCATTAGGCGAAATTTTTGTATAACTTTTTGGTACCAAATAGCACCCATGAATTATATTTTTAACCCATTCTTATTATTACATTCATCATTGACTTAAATTATAAAATTTTTATAGAACTTTAATTATAATCTCTTCCATTAGTTTTTCATCGTTGACTCTTGTATTCTTTAGCTAATTCAAGTACCTTGATTACTCCATATTTATAATCATTGCAGTAGCTAGGAAGCATTTCTATTTTTTTACAAACTTTGTCGATTGGCGGATCTGATTGTAGCTCTACCAGTGAACACTACCAACATCTTTAATATTTTCATTTCAATAATGTTCATCAAGAAGTTGTTAATTATCTAACACTTTCCTCTCTGATTTACTCATAATACATGCCTGAAGATCCTTGTTTAATATTAATGTTGGAAAGTCTCCAACACACACAAAAGAAAGCATAAATAACTTAAAAATTATTTACTTAGTACGTTACTTCTTACCTATTCCAAGTAGGTAGCGCAATTGATGATGAATTAACAGATATCGAAAGAATGCAAGCCGAAAGTCCCAAGTTCAAAACTCTTACCTACTTTATGAAACATGCACCACAACAAAAAATGTATTTCAACACACAAGTTGTTTCGGCTGAAATTCGGAAACTCTCTCTCTCTCTCCCTTTCTCTCCCTCTCTGCTCGTCTTTTAAAGTCCTAGATATAAGACCTTTAATCCTAATTCAAAAGAGAAATTTTAATCCTAATTAAACTAATAGTAAGAGATACCCTCTTCTCACCTCATCTTACTATTTTATAAAGTTTTTGCTTCTTAAAGTTTTAATTCACACCTAAGTACCTAACATAAGAGTACGGCAATGCATTATTTCAGTAAACTCAGTCAATAACAAATATTTTCAGCCTACAATTATGTCACTAATTTGGTTATTTAAAAAACTACAAAGAGAAAAGTCACAAATTGACGGCATTAGTGACAAAATGGAACTTTCACTTTGTAATAAATAAAATAAAATTATGTAGAGAGTAGTCATAATCACAATAAATGAGTAATAAATAAGTGTGATTCTAGATAGCTTCCACATATCAAAAGAGTGTGTCTAGATTGAATCCACGTCTAACAAGTGTGGTTCATAAATACTACTTTTTATTTATTTATGCATGTCACCGATCCTTGCATCCACAACTTGTATGTAAAGTCATTGTTTTATTGTACCAAAAAAAATTAGTTAAATTCACTGTAGATTAAAAAATAGGTTTTTTATTTATTTATCAGTAGATTAAAAAATTGGTTTAATTACTCTTTACTGTTCAACTTTTTAAGTAAGTTCTGAATAAAAAAATTGTAATTGATTTTCTAAACTTTCAAATTATTTGTAACTACATTTTTGTATTTTAATGGAACCTTTGAACTATTAATAATTTATAAGTAAGTTTGTTAATTTTTAAATAATTTATAATGAAGCCCATGAATATATATATATATATATATATATATATATATATATATATGAACTTAATTACAAATTGTTTTATATAGTTCAGAGACATAATTGAAAATATTTAAAAACTTTAGCATACAAGTACCTAATTATAAAATGTTTGACATGTTCCACCAATTAATTTAGATTTTGACTTTAAAACTTTATTAAAATAAATATGATATTCAAAGTGTAAAAATAATTAACTATCTAACAAATTATTCATTATTGGGATTTTGTATATTTGACCTATATCCAACTTGGTATCTACAAATTTTACCTATCATATAGGCGGATATGTCCATTAAATAAGATTTCTAATTGCTGATATTTTGGATGTTTGTCTATATACTATCATTTATAATATTCAATAAGTAGATTTGAAAGAAATGATCATTTTTTAGTTAAATTATGAGGTTCTTTATGTTATTTATTATTTTTATAATTAAAGTCCAAGAAATGAGTATAGGCACTTAGGAGCTCGCAGAGATGGACACCGACACTAAAATTGGACGAGTTTGCAGAACCCAAGTACAAGTATTCTTTTTCAACCACGAATACGAAAAAATACTATAGTATCCTATTCAAAACTCTAAGTTTAGATGCGAGTGGTTAACACACTCCATTTAAAATAACATACTCGACTAGTACTCAGTTTGATCCCTGATACTGGAATAAATTGAAGTTAAATTTTACTTACTCGATTCCAACTAAACTTCAGAGTTGTTGGGATCCCTTTCTTCTGAAAGTCGACATGGTGTCAGAGACCTCTAGACCAAAAAATAGTATCCTATTTGGAGCGTAGCTACTCCAATATCTGTGTGTAGAAGTGTA
Source organism: Astragalus glycyphyllos (assembly GCA_963573325.1). Classification (NCBI taxonomy): domain Eukaryota; kingdom Viridiplantae; phylum Streptophyta; class Magnoliopsida; order Fabales; family Fabaceae; genus Astragalus; species Astragalus glycyphyllos. The sequence goes on along the minus strand of OY754313.1, from coordinate 2,815,450 downwards.
GAGTGGAAGTGAAACGCGGCTTGAGAAAGGGTTAGGTCATTTTCAAGCAGTGTTTGGGAAAGGGAGTGGAAAGAAAGAAACTCATAGTTGAAAAGACTCCAATCACACACACGGTTATAGGTGGAGAATAAAGTTAAAAGCTAGTTTTGTTCTCATAATCCAACTTGACCCACTGTTTTTTATTGCATCTCATGCTCATCAATTAATCAAATATATTTAAAAATCAACTCTACAATGACGTGGAAGGTTTCAAAGAGTAATAAAATATGTTAGATTTTTTGTTAAGGAAATATTTTTCATATATTCCTAATAGTTAATTCATGAGTCCGCAGATTATTGCAACTGGGAATTTGTTTGTGTTTTTCCTGGTTGTTTCTTAAACAAAACAACTAGCAAATCCAGGAAAAGTACCACACACAAGTTGGATGCAAATATGGTAATTTTCTAAATTAAGCGAGTGGGAAATTGTTCAGTGGGGTAGCAAACAAGTTTTTTACTTTTTTTGTCCTCTAGCATGCAAATTTACCTGCATATTTTTCCTTTTATAAAGACAAGGATGATGAAAAACACAAACCACCATAACTTTAGATGGGGAATACTATGGCAATCTATTATCCACGACGGATACTTCAGTTTTGTTGTCGTATCTCTATCCGATAATTTAATTTCCCGATACGTTATGAGTATATGTCAAAATAGTATTAAAATATTTTTCTTATTTTTTTTATATAAAAGTTCCTATACATCGTAAGGACACTTTCTGTATGCCTTATAAATATGAGAGCAAATAGCTTGAGTCATACAAATACATGAGAGAAAACAACTACTTGTCGTCTTTATTTTATAAGTGCAACTCGTTAGTTTCTATGCGCCTCTCTCTGTTTTAGTGTGCTAACCTAACTTTCCTAAGCGCATCATATCTTGTGTTTTTTAAGGAAGTTCGTATTGCTGTATTAGATTTGTATCATATCCGATACTTGTATTGTATATGTGCATTATAGATGGCAATGCTTGGATAGCCTTTGGCTAGAATACACAACCACCATACACTTTAAAAATAGTTGCATAAACATCAATTGAATCTTAACTGTTCAACTGAGAGATTCCATGAGATTTTACAGTGAGTTATACTCACAGAATCATGTTGTCTTCTCTTCTCTGAGTCGCACCGTCACTTCACTAACTCCTTCCAACAACGATGGTGGTTTATGGATAATGTGTCTAGAACTAAGAAGGATGGTGGTTTGGGGTTGAAAAACCTTTGAAGCTTTCAAGTTGGCTCTTTTGAGCAAGTGGAAATGGAGATGCATAAATGATTTTAATGCTAGTTGGCCGCCGCTTCTTTCTCGTCGATATGGGGATCCGAGGTTTGTTTTAACAGGGAGTTCTATATTCTACAGGTGGCACTAAGGATTCTTTATGGTGGAGAGACTTATTACTTTTGGAAGATGGTGCGCCTCCTTGGCAGGGTGCCTTTGTTTATGCTCTTAGGCCGGTGTTGGATAGGGGAATTTGATTTCCTTTTGGCTGCATAGGTGGGCTAGCAGTAAGAACTTTAAAGACTTGTTTCCTATCCTCTTCCATATGGCAAAGTGTAAAAGCGGTAGTATTAGAGATCACAGGTATTGGATTAATAATACTTGGCGTTGGAATCTTGAATGGGATCGTCATTTGTCTGCGGAGGATAAATCTGACTCTGACTTGCTTTTGGACATATTAATTCTATTCACCCCGACGATTCCGAGCATGATCGATGGTAGTGGAGGCTTGATAATTTTCATGAGTTTACGGCTAAATCCCATTATGCTCTTCTGTTGAATCTGATGCATCAAGATAGGTTGGATAGCGACACTCAAAGTGATTTAGATGATATGTGGCAGCTTTCGATTCCCACTAAGGTGGGGGTCTTCGGTTGGAGATGGTTGTTGGGAAAGCTTCCAACTCGCAATGCTCTTATTTCAAAGGGTACTATCAGGGATCCTCATGGGTCGTGTTGTCCTTTTCGTTTTGAGCAGGATGAGTCTATTTTTCGCTTATTTTTTCTGTGCAGGTGTTCGCGGTCAGTTTGGACTTCTATTCATGTTTGAATGGGCATTACAGTTATGGATACTCATGTTGGAGTGACGCATTTTAAGGCTCATGGTCTCATGCTGAATTCCAAAAAGGTTGGAAGATTGAAGTATTTGCTTTGGATGGCAGACATGTGGTGTATTTGGGTCCATCGGAACCATATTCTATTCAGGGATACAGTCTTTAACTCTCAAGTGGTGGTCAATCATGTCAAGACTATTTCCTGAAGTTGGTTCATTAGCATTGAAGGCTGCAATACAACTTTAAAGATTTCTGATTGGTAGGGACATCCACTTTGGTTTAGAGTCAGAAGCGCTTCTATCTTGGGTTGTTTTCTTTTTACTTCCATTGGCAACAACTATGCACTTCTTGCTGAGATTATTGGGTTTTTGGGGTTATGTTGGATATAGAGACTGCATTTGATAAAGTTGGAAGTTTTTATGGTTAGAACGTGATTCTCAATTAGTGGTCTTTGCTTTCGAGAATCGCAAAGTAGTTTTTATCGTTTACACACATTTATTGAGAAGGTAATGCTACGGTGATAAACTTGTAATTCATGGAACTAACTTAAATAGTTTTGTTTGGTGAGATCTTGTTTCTAGCTTCATTGTTGGGGACTTTTTTCAGGAATTGCTTAGGTTTGCCTAGCTATAGGTTCTACTAATTTCTTTATTGGGTTTAGTGTTTTCCTTTTGATGTATTAGATTTTCCTTTCTTTTCTTGTTTTGGGTGCGTTGTAAATAGTTGCTAATGGCTTTGGTGTCAACCTGATTGGAACGAGAGTCATATATAGTGATGTTTTTGCATACTACTATGTTTTATGTTTATTTTCTTTTTTTATTAATAAATTTAGGGAGAATACTCTTTTTCTTGATATTTTTTTAAGGTGGATTTTGCATCATAAAGTTTTAATGAGACTCTTTATTTTTTTTTGACTATGTATATATAATAAAAAGCTGCTTTGGATTTTGATTAATGGTTAGGTTTTGCGGATCCTACTCACTTCCATTTGTTTTCTCTTCAGGACGCACAACCTTAGCCACTTTATTATATTATATTATTAATGAAAGTTATCTAGCTTTATTTCCATTCCAAACACAAAGTCCAAATAAGTAATGTTCATTATGGTTTAGGGGTCCACAACACACTTTCTTCATGCCTTAAAGGGCTCCACACTAGGGTATCCGATTTTGTGTAACCTTAGATGTCGCTCTTAGTAGACAATATATATGTAGGTTGAAGCTCAGCATGTGATGAGAGGGATCAAGATAAGAACAACAAGTGAGTAGGAGCCATGCACTATGGACAAAGAAATGCACAAAAGATTGAATAAAGAGTGTTATCTTGTTTGACTATTATAGTCATTGTCTCTCTCATCATCAATAACAAGTTTAAAGACATATTTTGATAAATGGACAAATATAATTAAATTAAAAAGATAACATAATTAATCTCCTAAATTAATTATTACAATATATCAGTTGGAAATTGTAGGCTTTTATCTCTAATTACAATATTAGGGCTTGGAAGTAGTGAGATTATAATCTACATAAAAACTACAATAGTGGATTGATAGCGAATCCTAGAGTGGTGTAATCTCCTAGAGTGATGTGAGTTTGATAGCGAATCCTACTTAAAAGCGTCCTAAAGTGGATTGTACTATTGTAGTTTTTATGTAGATAGGATTCGCTACACTACACCACTCTTAAACAATTTATCCTCTTTTTATTTCAATGGGATAACTTTTAAGAACTCTTAATAGTATATATTTTTATTCTTAAGAACTCTTAAATATCATTGTTTGTATGACAAGTCTCAAAAAGTAACTCAGTTGGAAAGCTAAGTGACATAAAGAAGTTGCTAGAAGGAGGTTCAGTTTTCAAATTCTGAAAACTAACATTTCCACACCCCTAACTAATTACTTATAATCACTAATATTTTCCTATAAAAAATTGCTTTGTATAAGAACTAGTTCTCCATCTTGGGGTAAGCTCCAATCATGAACCAATCAAGAACCCAAAAAAAAAACATTCCAAGAATCTGATAAATATCTAATTGAAGTTGCTCTTAACTACTCCTTATAAAAGAATTCAATTCTATAGCATCAAAAAGGAATCAACCTATATAAAAACTAAAAGCTAATCACAAGTTATGTATATGGGTCATCATCACCCATGGTTAGTGGCAATAATGGAACTTTTTTAGGAAGAAAAAGCTAAACTTTAGGAAAATAAATGGGATTCGCTATCAAGCTCACATCACTTGTGTTTCTCTACTGCCTTTCATTTGTTCCCCATGCATGTGTGTGGTTTAGTTGGGGAGATAACATGGATCCGATTCTCCCACTTTCACTTAGGACATGCCAAAAAATATTCTCTCTTTTTATGGGTTTTGTATATTTTTTTCCACACCAATTGTAGGATCATCCATACATTATTTTACGTTCCCATGTCTATAAAGACAAAGCATAATTAAAACTTTTTTTACTAGTTGGATACAAAGGGTTATCAACATGGTGTTGCGAGAGTAGGTAACAAGACTCTCTCTAGGGTAGTCCCCTTCCCTTTTCTTGGGTTCTTTTTTGTTTGTATATCTGTTGTAGTCCCCTTCCCGTGGGATGTCAAGTACTTTAGGTGTAATTCCATCTAGCTTTCGTAGCAAATGATAGCGTGTCCTCTGCAACCCTTCATAGAAGGTGGGTAGAGTGATATCACAGAGATGCTCAAGCTAATTTATATTAATTTTTTATAAAAATTTACTTCTAAAAAATTAAGACTCTCTCTAGGAGAAGAACTCGATCTCAATTCTTGAAGTCGTCCATTTGGAAGGCAACATAATCTATAATACTCTGGATTTGTCCCATAGCGAGTCCAAAAGAACTAAGCTTGTGGGGATACCTTGTGGCATCCACCAAAGAACCCAAAAGCCCTAGCCCTTGCTAAAACGAGTAGGGTGTCATGTCAAACAAATAAAAGAAATTAAAAAAATTACATTCTGTTACCCCATCATGAATTGAGTTCACTATATATAGCTATAGTGAATTGAGTTCACTAGAGTTATTTTCGACAAAACCACTATTGTGAAAAAAAAATTACATTTTATTACCCAATTCTAGATCATCTTCAACATTTTGAAAAAAATAGCAGTTGCAGAAATAAAAAATGCATAATAAAAAATGCTCAAAAACAGGACATGAATCAGAAACCCAGAGTGTGTTTGTTTGAAGTTATATTTTGTGATTTTTAGGAATGTGAGTATGGGAATGCAACATTCCCATGTTTGTTTCAAGTTTAAGAAAATTATTCACAGGTACATTTTATTCCCATGATTACTTTTACAAATGATTTTCTCACTTAAATCTCTGGGTCAGCTGTCTCACCCTTCGATGTGTCTCCAATCCAGTGAGGGGATTAGTCACTGCGTTCGGCGGTGGATATTCTGGTCTCGACAAAAAAATGATTTTCTCACTTCGTATTCTCACGTTGAATGGCGGGAATCTAACATTCCTATAAGAATTTAACTCAACCACCTATAGATAACTACCCAATCTCACATCATTTCACTCTTTTTACTTATATTTTTTAATTTGTAATAAAATAGTTTATAAAAACATTCCTACGAATTATAAATGTTTACCAAACATTTAATGGGAATAAAATTCCTAGTAATCATATTTACTGAAGTAGCATTTCCAAGTATGTAATTTCATTACGTGAAACAAACACACTAAGTGCTTTTGTGGTTACCTTTCATTCCAGCTCGCGACGAAGGCGAAAGTGGAAGACAAAGATATGTTCATGGTGGTGCCGACGCCGCGTCTGGGTGAATGAGAGAATGGCTACATGGTGGTTCTGACACTCATGGTGGTGGTGATGGTGGTGATCGTGTATGCGTGAATGAGAGAGAAGAGAGGATGAGGGGAAGTAGGGTAATTTGATAAATTGTTAATTAAATGGGGTGTGGATAGCTAAAAGAAGGGGTGAGGATAGAACTGGGCATTTTTTTATCAATAAGAAAGCAAAAAAAAAAAGCAACAAACAATCCAGCCAGAATTTTAATCTAACAATTCCTATAGCATCTGCAAGCATAGATGTAGGAATAGTCGAATGACTATTATGCCACAAATGAACTCCATGCTCCATAGATGAGTCTTGTTTTGCCAACCAATCTGCACAAGAGTTCCCCTCACGAAGGGAATGTTGAACGTTGAGCTGCCAACCATGTTCCATAAAGGAGCGGATATGATCAATAATTGGCGAATGAGGGCAGGGGCTTATCTACATAGTCTTCAGTGTGTGCACATGCACACCCTTAAATTTAAAAATTTGCACCAATACCTCTATGAAAAATATATTTTGACACTCTTAGTTTTATTTTTTGCACATGTTGCTCCTATTTTTCTATTACTATTCCTAGCTACTATTTTCTGTTGCAGCTCCAGGAGCAGTCAGTAGTGTAACTGTGGGGTAGTTTTGGCTACCAAAAAAATAATATGTTATTTGTCTAAGGAAATAAAAGAACAGTAACATGTCCATTAGTTTAATTATTCTAATTAGTCTATTATTATCACAAACAAATATGGTGTTTTTTATTAACTTGGTGAGTTAGTCCTTTTATTTTACTTTTGGTCCCCATTTTTCTTAATTTTGCAATTTTTTCCCTCAAAATAATATATTATTTTCACTTTTGGTCCTTAAAAATGTTAAATTTTAGGAAAATGAGGGACTAAAATTGCACAATCCATGATTTTTAGCAATCAAAAGTGCAATGAAAAAATTACACGGACCAAAATTACCAAATTAGAATAGCAAAATATGTTTAATTGGTATACACCATCATTGTAAAAGCTTTTTAACGTAGGTGAGATTAAGTCAAACATTTTTTATGATGTGTTGTTTCGTGATTGACTGACGTTGTAAATTTTTTTATACATGACGTTATATATTAATTATTAAATTAAATTGTTTGACCACCCTAAGTTAGGGTCCTATATACGCCACTGAATGAGGGTGTGTGGTTGAAACTCCCTCATTAATGAACTTCAAAGCAGTCAACGAGATAGAATCGGGCTATAGAAAAACTTATACTTCACAACCCTTCAAAAAATCTATTTTAAATCTAATTCATCTTTTTAGCTCTTCCAAATTGGAGGTGTTTCTAAGCCTCCTCTATTTTTTGTTGTTGTTTTTTATTGGTGAACTATCCACTTCTCTTTATTCCTCTAAACCCCCCCCCCCCCCCCCCCCCCCCCCCCCTCTCAAATTGCAAATGAAGCCTTGATAAATTGACTGAAGAATTAATAAGCACAAATTCATTAAAAAAAATGCCTTTAGATGGGCTAACATGACTATTTGTATACTCATACACGTAAAATGGAGATTTTGGATTCGAATCCTAGCAACACAGAAAATATCTGACCTAACAACAATGACTTTGTAAACATAGAAGCTGTATTAAGAAAACAGTGAAGTTGTAATAAGTAGAATTGTAAGTTTGGGCCTGGTTTTGTTGTATTATTCTGGCCCAGTATTGTTTTATTTAGTTAGCCCATTGATGGGTAAAACTCTGTGTATTAAAGGATCAACTGCCAATGAATGAAACAGTTTTTCAGTTAATCATAATTACTGTTAACAATTGGTATCAGAGCTTGTTGAAGCCTGGGAAAGAAACTCGATCAAGAAGAACAGCAGTTCTTGAAGGAAGATCATCTCCGATAGCAATGGCGGAAAAAGAGAACGGATCCTATATGCAACCGATGATGCCCAAACTAGATGGGTACTACGAGCACTGAAAGATTTTGATGGAAAATCTTCTTCGTTCCAAGGACTACTGGGATGTGGTGGAAAATGGATTTCCACAATTGACGACGAATCCTACTCCAGATGCAAAGAAGGCTCACGATGAAGCAAAGATGAAAGACTTAAAAGCCAAAAATTACTTGTATCAAGCAATTGATCGCAACACACTTGAAACAATCTTGAAACAAGAATCAGCGAAGGATATTTGGGAATCTCTCAAGCAGAAATTCCTTGGTTCGAAGAAGGTCAAACATGCACAATTGCAAGTTCTCAGGCGAGAATTTGAGGTTCTGGAGATGAAAGAAGGGGAAACAGTGAATGAGTACTTCGCAAGAACACTGGGAATTGCGAACAAGATGAAGAGTCTTGGTGAAGCCTTGAGCGAAACCAGTGTAGTAGAGAAGATCTTGAGGTCAATGACGGCGAAATTCAATTACTTTGTATGCTCGATTGTGCAATCAAATGACATTGAAACTCTCACCATTGATGGGCTACAGAGCAGCGTCATCATTGAAGAGTAACACATGAAAGGGCAGAAAGAGAAAGAGGAAGAACAGGTGATGAAAGTAAACACCACGTTGACTAGAGGAAGAGGACGTGGACGAGGTGCAGGGAGAGGAAGAGGTAGGTCCAAGGAGCAGATTGAATGCTATAAGTGCCACAAGCTTGGGCATTACCAATATGAGTGCCCAAATCTTGAAGGCAATGAAGCAAACTTTGCTGACTGTGAAGAAGAAGGGGAAATTCTATTAATGGCCTGCTGTGGTGACTCAGAAACGAGCAGTGAAAGTCATGATAACTCAGAAACAGAGAAAGAATGTTGCTGGTTCTTTTATACATGAAGCAATGTACACTTGGGAGGAATCTTGAGTGAAGAACTTCTAATGGCTCAATCTAGTGATCCAGAAATCAGTAAAGAAAACACTTGGTTCCTGGATTCTGGTTGTAGCACACACATGTGTGGAACCAAGAAATGGTTCTTCAATGTAGATGAAGGCTTCAAGGAATCGGTTAAAGTTGGTGATGGCTGAAAGTTAAAAGTGGAAGGAAAAGGCAGTATTAAGTTGAAGATAGAAGGTAGAATACAAGTTGTGACAGATGTGTTCTGTGTTCCAGATTTGAAGAGCAACCTTCTGAGCATTGGCCAACTCCAGCAAAATAAATTGAAGATCATATTTGAAGATGACAAATGTGAAGTATACCACAAACAAATGGGATTAATCATGACTTCTCTCATGACAAGTAACAGAATGTTTCCTGTGCAAGCCAAACCAATTGAAACTGCAGAAAGTTGTATGCAAGCTTCAATTGAAAAGATCACAAAATTATGGCACAAAAGATATGGACACTTGAGCCACAACGGGCTAATGCTGCTCAAACAAAAGGAGATGGTAAGAAGGCTTCCCACACTGGTTGATACAGAAACTGTGTGCACTGATTATCAAGTAGGAAAGCAACACAGAGATAAGATACCAAAGCAAAGCAATTGGAGAGCTAAAAGGAAATTGGAGCTGGTTCACTCTGATATCTGTGGTCCAATCACCCCTGAATCCAACAGCAAAAAGAGGTACTTTATTTCTTTTATTGATGATTTTACTAGGAAGAGTTGGATATACTTTCTTAGTCAAAAGTCTGAAGCATTTGAGACATTTAAAAGATTCAAAGTCATGGTTGAGAAGGAAAGTCAGCTATTCATTAGCTGTTTAAGAACAGATAGAGGAGGTGAATTCAATTCTCATGAGTTTATAGAATTTTGTTCTGTGAATGGAATCAAAAGACAGTTGACAGCAGCATTCACACCTCAACAAAATGGTGTGGCTGAGAGGAAAAATAGAACAGTAATGAACATGGTTAGATGTTTGCTGAGTGATTCTAAACTGCCAAAACACTTCTGGACAGAGGCAAGTAGATGGAGTTTTTATGTCTTGAACAGGTGCCCTACGATATCAGTCAAGGATGTCACTCTAGAAGAAGCCTGGAGTGGCATAAAACCCTCTGTTGGTCATTTCAGGGTATTTGGGTGTCTTGCATACATGCATACTCCTGATAACCAGAGAAAGAAACTAGATGATAAGAGCAAAAAATGCATTTTCCTTGGAGTTAGTGATGAATCTAAGGCATATAGGTTGTATGATCCACTCACTGAGAAAGTAACGGTTAGTAGGGATGTAAACTTTGATGAGACAAGAAGATGGGATTGGGAAAATAGAGAAGACACAGAAGTTGACAAGAGTCTAGAGTGTGACTTAGAAGAAACTGATGTAGAAAGCAACACCAATATCACCAACAATCAGAATAATGAAGCTTCAAATAACCAACACACTGAGCCCTCCTCAAACTTGGATCAAGGGAGAGGAGAAGCAAGTGAAGATACTTCAGAAAGTGAGTCTGAAAGTAGCAACAATACTTCAAATAATTTGGAGCCTAGGACTAGAAGAGAGCCAGTATGGTGGAAGGATTACAAGGTTAACCATTTGGTGTCTGTTGACAGTGGTGACTTGCTTGATGAATTATAAAATCATGAGCTGCAGAGTCATGAGTTGCAAAGCCTAGTCACAATTGAGAGTGATTCTGATCCACTCACATTTGATGAAGTTGTGAAGCATAAGAAATGGAAGGAAGCAATGGAAACTGAGATCAAATCCATAGAGAAAAATGAGACTTGGCAACTGGAGGACTTACCTCCCAATGTCAAGAAGATTGGGGTCAAATGGGTCTATAAAACGAAATTTAATAAAGAAGGGAAGATAGACAAGCACAAGGCAAGGTTGGTTGCCAAAGGATACTCTCAAAGGGCAGGAGTTGACTTTGAGGAAGTGTTTGCTTCTGTGGCAAGATGGGACACAATTAGATGTGTCTTGGCCATAGCTGCTGGCGAAAATTGGAATGTATTCCAATTAGATGTAAAATCAGCATTTTTACATGGAGAGTTAGAAGAGACTGTCTATATAGAACAGCCTCAGGGATTTGAAAAAAAGGGAATGGAAGACAAAGTGTATAGGCTAAAGAAAGCTCTATATGGTCTTAGGCAAGCACCAAGAGCATGGTATAGTAGGATAGATTCCTACTTTGTAAAAGAGGGATTCACCAAATGCCCTCATGAGCCCACACTGTACATCAAAAGAAATGAAGAAAAAAGAAAAATGCTCATAGTCAGTTTATATGTTGATGATCTGATATATACTGGTAATGATGATTTAATGATTGAAAATTTCAGGAAATCAATGAGCAGGAATTTGATATGTCTGACTTAGGAAGAATGAGATACTTCCTTGGTGTTGAAGTAATTCAAAATCCAATTGGCATCTTCATCACTCAGCAGAAATACAGTAAGAGCATACTTGAAAGGTTTGGGATGGCAGATTGTAAAGCTGTGAGTAGTCCTATGACCACAGGCTGTAGACTTTCAAAACTCAGTAATGAAGAGAAAGTTGATTCTACCTTGTTCAAGCAAATTGTGGGAAGTTTGATGTACTTGAATGCAACAAGACCAGATGTGATGTTTGCAGTCTGCCTCATCAGTAGATTTATGGAGAATCCCACTACTCAACACCTTGTGGCTGCAAAAAGAGTAATGAGGTACTTGAAAGGAACATCTGATGCTGGTGTGCTGTATAGAAGAGGAGAAAAGCAGCAACTCACTGGTTACTGTGACAGTGATTATGTTGGCAGCATCGATGACAGAAGAAGCACAAATGGATACATCTTTATGTTGAACAATGGAGCTGTATCCTGGTCATCAAAGAAGCAGCCAATCGTTACATTATCTACTACTGAGTCTGAGTGTATAGCAGCAGCATACTGCACGTGCCAAGGAATATGGTTGACAAGAATTCTGGAGGCTTTGGGAATGGAACAGAACAAATGCTTAACTGTAATGTGTGATAACAACTCCACAATCAAATTGTCAAGGAATCCAGTGCTTCATGGTAGAAGCAAACACATAGATGTGCGATTTCATTTTCTTAGGGACCTATGCAATTCAAAACTCATTGAATTAAAATATTGTCCCACACATGAGCAACTTGCAGATATCCTGACAAAAGCTTTGAAGTAGGAGAGCTTTGACAAACTAAAGAAGAGCATTGGCATGACTGATCTGAAGATGGTGAAGTTTGAGTAAACTAAACTCTATAGAGTTGAGTTTAAGGGAAGAAATGTAAACATAGAAGCTGTATTAAGAAAACAGTGAAGTTGTAATAAGTAGAATTGTAAGTTTGAGCCTGTTTTGTTGTATTATTCTGGCCCAGTATTGTTTTGTTTAGTTAGCCCATTGATGGGTAAAACTCTGTCTATTAAAGGATCAACTGCCAATGAATGAAACAGTTTTTCAGTTAATCACAATTACTGTTAACAGACTTTACTAGTTGTTTTAGATTTTAAAGATAAAACCATTAACATTTAATAATATTTTTTTTGACCAAAACATTTAATAATATGAAATATTACTAGTACAAATTGTAAACTGCAAAAGAAACAAAGCCGAAATGACTAAGTCAGTTACTATTTCTTTAGACTTGTACCTCTCTCTCTCTCTAGTGTGAATTCTTTGAAACTACACAGCTTTCTAGAATATCATCTTCCATGTTGACAATCCAAAATGATCACCAAAATGTCATGGATGGATTCGGTTCATATTTTGGTCCCATTTGTTGTTTGAAACAAACACTCAAAGCCTTTAAGACGAAGAATTTACCAGATTTATTTCTAGAAGCAGTGAGCAACATTTTCATTCCATTGGCCATTGTCATTGTCATTGACTCACGAACCGTGATGTTCGTTTATCGTATGCATGATAAATTGATAATCATAAGATCGGTAATACGATTACAATTCCTAAATATTTGAGTGAATAGAGATTTTTGTTCTATTTACTGATTATTTAGTACTGTCATCCTTATGGGGTACTATGTTTTTTTTTTTCTTTCTAAGGTCTTTTTCTCATTGGGTTTTGGCCCTTTAACGAGACCCCCTCATAACTGTACGGGTTTGGAGTACCCCTTGTGCTTATATAAAAGAAAATGAAGATTTTGGTTGCTAAATCTATAAGAGATTGTGATTGTAATTCATGAATATATCAAAATTGCAAATACGTTTTAACTATAGAAAATTACAAAAATTATAATTGTGGCAATCAATATAATAGAATCATAAATAACATTATATAATAATAAAATAAAGGTAAAAGTAAAATAATATATTTTTATATTGAAAAGAGATCAAAATTAAAAATTAAAAAAGAGAAACAAAATAAGTGAGTATATATGCATAAAATAGAATAAAAACTACAAATTAATGTTTAGTTTGTGGGTGCAGAATAGGGGTGGGCGCGGGTATCGACATCCCCAAACTCGTCCCTCCTCAAGTCAAAGTGAGTTTTCGCATTCAAATTTGAGCTGGGGTCGAATTTCATTTCTATTACTCCTGCTACTACTGTGAAAACAAAAATGGTGTAGGGAAGAAGTGAAAATCAACCTTGGTTGATAATTTGGTGCCAAGTAAGGGAGAGTTGAGATGGGTTAGAAGTAGGAGTAGTGAAAATACGTTAGGAAGAAGATGGGTAGAGCAATTACGTTAGGAGTATTTTGATAATTTCATGTGGAGAAGGAGAGAGTGTTAGGAGTAAGAAGGGGGAGTGTCAAAAGAATGAGCCATTGCAAATTAATATGTACATGGGATATTTGACTCGTTTAGCTACTTTTAGCTAACCCATTCAGAATCAGTGGGCCATTCTTATGCCACACCCCCCACAGCTTTTAGTTGGCAAACTAATATGTACTTTTACAAGTACTGCATCTTTATTGGCGACCCTATGGCTTAGTGAGGCGGTTCACTTGCACTCCTTGAAAAAAATATATTCATTTATCTCTTATATAAACTTTTTTTATCCACTTATCCCCTGTATTAAAATACTGAAATTATAATTTTTGCATTAGAACTCTTAATATTGCACCTAATTGCACTTAAATACCTCACACAAAACACATCACTAGGCTAATTATGAGCTGTATAATTTATTTATTTAAATATATTAAAGTTGCCTTTAATTATATTTTTAGCGATTCATGCTTTTAAAAATTTTGAACCCCTGACTCCGAGTCCTGGATCCACCATTGTGCATCTTAATACCAAACGAGTATTGTCTTGGAAAGGGAGGGAAGTGTGGGAGTGGTAGGGGTAATTTAGGAATTTTGAAAATTTAAGAGGGTATGAGGGAGTAGTGGGGGGTGGGATAATAAAATACCCCTTGTAGTTCTAGAGTTAAGAGGCTTGGAAGTTGCAGCCCAAAATTTAATGATCTAACACGGAATATGCTTTAAAGAAAAAAGGTACTTCTTCCGGCACCCCACCATCTTACTGAACACACCCACTTTCACTTCATTCCATTTAATTGATTAATTGAGATAACTTGTATATGCGTCAGATGGAATGATTGGTAAATATTCATTTCCTGAAAATCAACTTATACCACTTATGTAAACCTGTTCTTTTTTGTTGACAAATTATGGACCATAACCTAATGATTTAAATCTTCCCTTTAACTATACGTTATATTTTTGTCAATGTTAACTAACAATTTTTTTGAAAGGCAAATGCTAAGTGGTAACTAACATTAACTAATTAAACATTTCATATACAAGATTTAACAGTATTTATTAGAGCATTTAGAAAACATCATTTAGTATTATTATTGTTATGTTTTAAAATATGATGTAGCATTTTATACATATTTTTGGATTGGATTAATATTTATTCTGTGCTAAGAATATATTATTGAGTTCAATTCGAATTATTAGGTTAGCTAAATATTCCTCTAAAAAAGGTTAGCTAAATATCCAATCTTAATAAAAACTAGATAAGATACAACATTTGGTACTCCTAGGTTCGGTTTCCGTAGTGACAAACTCGGTCGGTGTTGGTCATAGTGTGAAATTTGCCTCTAAACACGAATAGAGAGTGGTCTTTTATTGAAAGCATTAGAACACTTCACAAGTAACCAACAATTATCTAAAGCAAAACAAAAATAAAAACCTACTTTTTTCCGGATTTGGACTCAGTAACTTACCTAATTCATACATTTCTTGACTTTAGTCTTTTTTTAGAGATGAAGATATGAGAGAAAAATGAGCTAAGAGGAGAAATAATATCGTAAATGTTAGGGATATATACACAAATGACACAGGTATGGGGTCTTTCTCGCTATAAAGGCTTAAACTCCTTTCTTTTTTCCTCCAACTAGCGGTATGCTCGTGCATATGCACAGGTACCGTCGTGTTTTTTGTATGTATAAACTCAAACAGAATTTAATTAGTCAGTACATGCAAATTTAGAACATATTTAATCGTTTTGTAGGTTCATCAATTAGAACTTAGGACCTTGTCTTCACATACTTCATTAGTTCAACCATTATAGGCATGGCAACGGGGCGGGGGCGGGGGCGGGTTTTGCATTCCCCATCCCTGACCCCATCTCTATCGGGGTCGGGTTTTACATTCCCCATCCCCGTCCCAAACGGGGACGGGTTCCCCACAGGCACCCATTTGCGCCACAAATTTATCAGGAAGATAAAAAAAGTATGGTAATTAATAAAATACAATCATAATAATTAAACAATGATAAAATTAAGTTAAAAGTATTAAGATAGACTTTTCTATAGAAAATAAATCAAAATTAAAATAATCAAATTAAATTTATGAAACAAAAAATGAATGAATAAATATGCATAAAATAAAAAAAAAATTAATTAATGTTTTTCTAGCGGGTTCGGGGCGGGGGGCGGGGCGGGTATCGACATCCCCGAACCCCGCCCCGTCCCCGGTCAAAGCGGGGTTTCCCCGTCAAACTCGAGGCGGGGTCGGGGTGGGTACCCGCAGGTTCGGATTTCGTTGTCATGCCTACCATTATGTTAACCCACTTGCATAGTACTAACCATTAATTTTCTCCTTCTATGGATACAAAGACAAATATTAGACACAAAATAAATAGTAAATAGGCTTAAATACAGTTTTGGTCCCCTAAGTTTCACCAACTCACGATTTTGATCCCCCAAGTTTTAGTTTCACGAATTTGATCCCCCAAGTTTCACCAACTCACGATTTTGATCCCCAAATTTTAATTTCACGAATTTGATCCCCTAAGTTTCCCAATTTGTAAAATCAGGGTCCCCCACTAATCTGGTCAAAATTGATGTTGATCTGTCATCCACTTAAACTACGTGGCAGCCACGCTGACATGCCAAAGTGGCTTTTTTATATTAAAAATTGTTATTTTTAGTTTAACATTGATTAATCTGATAGTTTAAGTGTTTTTTTTAAATTTCTAATTTCTTAAATATAATATATATATATATATATATATATATATAAACAAAACGTTAAAATAAAAATAACAATTTTTAATATAAAAAAGCCACTTTGGCATGCCAGCGTGGGTGCCACGTAGTTTAAGTGGCAGACAGGTCAACATCAATTTTGACCAGATTAGTGGGGGACCCTGATTTTACAAATTGGGAAACTTGAGGGATCAAATTCGTGAAATTAAAACTTGGGGATCAAATTCGTGAGTTGGTGAAACTTGGGGATCAAATTCGTGAAATTAAAACTTGGGAAATCAAAATCGTGAGTTGGTGAAACTTGGGGGACCAAAACTGTATTTAAGCTTAGTAAATAAGATAGTGTAAAGTAAATTAAATACTTGTTTTTTTAGGGAAATAAAAATATCATTAGATGAAATTGCAATAGCTTTTCAATTTAACGAAAGTTCAACATTCAAATTACATAACATCCCACTACTTTACCATTCTTTGGTAAAGCACAAAAATTGACTTTTGCAATTATGTTTAGATAACGAAATAAATTTTGTATATGCAAAAGATAATATTAAGGGGAGTGCAAGGGGTACTCCAACCCTTACAATATCTTGAGGCCTCGTTAATATCTCATTGGGAAAAAACCCTATGAAAAAAAGACCCAAAGAGGGAAAATAGTACCCCCAATGAGAATGAGGCGATAAATTCAAAAACACTTTGATACAAAGGTTAAAACAACATAAACAATACAGCCAAAGGCAAAACAACAAGTCGTTAGAACACTTGTATACTGGGGACATCATTACAGCAAACCAACTAGAAAACCAAGACAACATCTCTGCATAGAAAACTCCATTGCAACATGACAACAATATGACTAAAGCATGACAGCAAGCTAGCAAAGACCATTTCAACGCACAACATTAAAACCACACCCAATACAAAGCAGATCAAATAGCTTACAGATAATTGATAGGATTTGACCACCAATCAACAGCTGGAGATTTAGATTTCTCCTAATAATACAAAAAAATCAAACTCATGCTGAAGTTTTGACCCTGTTTAACAAAGCATAATAAACAAAAACACTTCGGTTGAAAAAGGCGTTATTCCGCTCCAACCAAAGACACCATACACATGTACATCATATCATATTGTTCACGCGATGAGATTTTATCCCTATAACATGATCAGAAAAATAATTAAAATGAGTCACTCCTTCTAAAGCGGGCACCTCGTAAACCCCCATATGTCCGTCCACATAGTAACTGCTAGCTTACACCTGAAAAACAAGTGAGATATGGATTCCTCCTGATTGAAAAAAATCAGACAGGCAGTCTCATGGACACCAACAATGCCACCTCTAGCAAGTAGAGCGTCATTAGAAATAAGTATGCCAAGAAGAAGGCGCCACCCAAGAATACAGACATTAGACGGTACCGATAAGCGGCACAAGAATTTCAGAGCGTCTTTTAAAACATCGCCAATACCAGTTGGTCTGGTCACCTAATCAAGAAAATATAGCAAGATTTGACACTAAAGAAGTGAGGTTTGTTAAGTTTCCAGTTCCACATGTCCGCAGAATCAAAAGCTGGACAAAAATCACACAGAATGTCAGCAATAGAGTAACCTTTTTGTAGAGAAATGTCAAAGAGAGCAAGGAAACTCCCTATGAAAGGAATGCTACTCAACCATTTCGAAGACCAAAAGCTTAGAGAATTATCATCGCTAACAACACAGTTAATAGAATTAATGATAAAGTTAAAACCCAGGCTCAATTCCTCACCCAAATTTATATCACGACTCTTTGTTAGCCAAATCTGGTTTCCAAGGTTATGAAAGTCAATTTCTTGGAGACCTTTCTGAATCAACTTTGCAATGTATAGTGATGGGGAGAAAAGTAGGTTTGAAAGAAAAATTATTAGATCTACGATAAACTTTTTCAGTTAAGGATGTTTATACGGTGGCGTAACAAATTTCATTGTTATCGACATCAGCGACAAGAAAGTGGTGATGGAGCTCCTTTTTGTTTTATCTGTTACCTTCTTTTTTGGTACTGATTTTTATTTTTTTGGTTGAAGGAGAATATGTGTTAAGTACTCCATCTAAATAATGATGATGAGGAGCAAGAGGTGTCAGAATATGAAAATCTTGATGATGCTTCTGAATCATCTCATGCTCAACTCAGAAGGTCTAATAGGGAAAGACAACCATCTACAAGGTATAATTCTGACGAGTATGTGGAATTGACTGATGAAGGGGAACCTGAGTGTTTTCAAGAGATCAAAATTAGCTGGAAGCAGTGCATGACGAGGTGATATATTTGCATGATAATTACACTTATGATTTGGTGATTTGGAGCAAATTTTCCTGTAGTTTTTTTCTTTCTCGTTCTTATGCTTTCTGTTAGAGAGTGTATTATGGTAAAATGAATTCTCTCGTTTATTGATATTGACAAATGGGTATATATACAACTCAAGCTCAAAGAGGGAAAAACTAAGTAAGACTAACTAACAATTAGCTACTCTAAAATAGATAATGTACAAAGATAAAATTACATAATAATTTATCATCTAACAGCCCCCCTCAAGCTAAACAATGAATGTCTTTCATGTTTAGCTTGGACAACAAAACTGGAACTGAGAAGGCTGTAGAGTCTTTGTATAAATGTCTGCAACTTGAGCTTTTGTAGGAATTGGCATGAGATGAATGACACCATCTTGAACCTTGTCACGAACCAAATGACAATACAACTCAATGTGTTTAGTGCGTTCATGAAAAATGGGGTTTTGAGCAATGTATATGGCTAATTTGTTGTCACAAAACAGAGACACAGGCTTGGTCATGGGACAGTGAAGATCCTGCAAAAGAAACAGCAACCACTGTGTTTCTGAGGTAGTGAGAGCAAGTTCACGATATTCAGCCTCAGAGGAAGAGCGTGAGACAATACTTTGTTTCTTTGATTTCCAACTAACCAAAGAAGAGCCATAAAAAATACAGAAGCTTGTGGTTGATCTTCTACTGTCAGGGCAAGCTGCCCAATCTGCATCACTGAATGCAGTAAGTTGCCTATCAGAATCAGAAGCAAGGAACAGACCACGCCCTGGGCTTGATTTGAGATACTTCAAGACGTGCAAGGCTGCCTCCATGTGAGGAGTGAGAGGATTGGCAATGAATTGACTTAGTTTATTCACAGCATAGCAGATATCAGGTCTGGTGTTTGTCAAGTAAATGAGCCTGCCAAGCAAGCGACGATACTAAGTGGGATCCTCTAGTGGAGAGCCTGTGTGAGCACTGAGTTTTAAATTTGGAATCATGGGGGTAGATGCAGGCTTGCAACCAAGTAGGTCTGCCTCCTCAATCAACTCAAGAGCATATTTCCTCTGAGAGAGCACAATTCCAGAAGGAGAACGAGCAACTTCAATGCCCAGAAAGAACTTGAGAACACCTAAGTCCTTGATTTTAAACTCTGTATCCAATAAAGATTTGATTCTGTGAATTTCATTAAGGTTGTCACCTGTTAAAACAATATCATCAACATATATAAGCAGAATAGTGATGGCAGAATCTAATCTTTTCACCAAGAGAGAATAATCATGTTTTGATTGAACAAAACCCAAAGGAAGCAAGAAGGAAATAAGCTTGGCATTCCACTGCCTGCTAGCTTGCTTCAAACCATACAATGATTTCTGTAGCTTGCACACCTTGTCTGGAGAAGAGACAGGAAAACCAGGAAGGATTTTCATGTAGACCTCCTCTTGGAGATCACCATGGAGGAAAACATTGTTGACATCTAGCTGTTGTAGATGCCAATGATTAGCATATGCTAGAGTAAGGACCAACCTGACAGTGGTCATTTTGACTACTGGAGAAAATGTCTCTGAACCCTTTGCTACCAAACGGGCCTTATACCTCTCAATTGACCCATCAGCATTGAGTTTAATTTTGTAGACCCACTTGCAACCTATAGGTTGTTTGCCAGGAGGTAAATCAGTGATTGACAAAGTAGAATTCTGATTGAGAGCTTGAATTTCCTTCTCCATAGCATCAAGCCAACATTGATGCTTGGAGGCTTGAGCAAAAGTCTTAGGCTCAGTAGATGTACAAGGAGCTGCAATAAAAGTACTATGGGAAGGGGAGAGGTGGTCATATGACAGATAGTCAGATAAAGGATATTGATTACCTGAGGATGATGTGCCAGCAGAGTTGACAGAAACCATTCCACAATGAAAGTCTTTGAGGTATGAGGGTTTGGTTTTGACTCTAGTGGATACTCTCAAAGGAGCAGGGTTGGAAGAAGGAGGTGGTTGGGTCTCAGATACAGGGAGGGGTGAAGTGGAGTCTATGGAGGATGAGTTAGTTGTATTGATTGTGGGTGAGATGGAAGAAGATGTATGTTGAGTGGTGGAACAACAGTTAGCAAAAAATTCAGTGAGAACTACCTTAGATGGAGGTATAGGGAAAAATGTTCTCATAGAAAGAAACACTTCTAGAGAGGAATACTTCATGATTGTGAAGATCAAATAAAAGGTAGCCCTTGACACCTTGAGAATGGCCAATGTGGATGCATTTTCTTGCCCTAGGAAGAAACTTAGTTCTATGAGCAGTGAGGGTGGTGGCATAACAAAGAGAGCCAAAGACTCTAAGAGAGGAGAGGTCAGGAACTTTGTTGTGAAGGATATTGTATGGAGATTTGGAGTTTAGGGTGGTAGAAGGTGGCCTATTGATGATGTAAATGGCATGGCAT
Source organism: Astragalus glycyphyllos (assembly GCA_963573325.1). NCBI lineage: Eukaryota > Viridiplantae > Streptophyta > Magnoliopsida > Fabales > Fabaceae > Astragalus > Astragalus glycyphyllos. The sequence continues at coordinate 2,794,527 of OY754313.1, read as the reverse complement.
ATAGCAAAGTCCCAAAAGGGGATGGGAAGGTTGGATTGAAACATGAGGGAACGAGCTACATTAAGGATATGTTGATGTTTCCTTTCTACTACTCCATTTTATTGTGGAGTTTCAACACAAGATTTTTGGTGAATAATACCTTTGGAAAGGTAGAAGTCAGATATAGCAAATTCAACACCATTGTCAAACCTAATGACTTTGATGTTGTGGCCAAATTGAGTGTGTGCAAAGGTGACAAACTGTGTAAGGTGAGTTCTAGTTTCAGCTTTGGATCTCATTAGTTTGATCCAAGTGAATCTAGATTTATCATCTACAATGGTTAAGAAGTATTTGTTGCCATTCATGGAGGGTGTGACAAAAGGACCCCAAATATCAACATGAATAATGTCAAAAATGTTAAGGGAAGGGGAGTCATGAATGGGAAAGGCAAGTTTCTTTTGTTTTGCAAAGTGACAAACATCACAATTTTCATTAGAAATGGAAGGCATATTACAATGGAGTTTTTGAATAAGATTGTAACAATTGGGGGAGGGGTGACCTAAACGGCTATGCCATATATCTATGGTGGAATGAGAAACAGAAACATTGTTACAGTGTATTTGGCTAGTCTTGGCTGAGGTGGCTATGTGTGAGACCTTCATTGTGTAAAGCTTTCCTTCTCTTTTAGCATGGCCAATCACTCTCTTGGAGGGGATATCCTATAACACAACACAATCACCATCAAAAAGAGTTTGACAATTTATAGTATCAGCAAGTTGTCCAACTGATATGATATTATAATTGAAATCAGGTACAAAGTAAACATCATAGAGTGTGATAGTTGGAGTAAGAATGATAGTGCCCTTGAAGTGAGTGTATCTTGTGTCACCAGATGGTAATTTTATCAGCAAAGGTTTAATAGCATAGAATGAAGTGAACAGAGCAAGGCAAGAGCATATGTGATCCGTTGCTCCAGTATCAACAAGCCAGGTAATGAGATATTCAATCAGAGATGTACCTGAGGGCAAGGAATTGCCATTGGTGACACTAACCGAATTGGCAGAAGCTGTGGCAGTAGGAGGAGTGGTAGGGAGCAATGACAACAAGCTCTGGATCTGTTCTACAGTGAGACTAACAGGTGAAGCAGAAGCAGATGTAGCTGGTGGAGTCTCTTCAACAGCAACATTGTTCACGGATTTCTTATATGGAGTAAAACCATGTGGATAGCCATGCTTCTTGAAGCAAGTTTCCACAGTGTGATTTGTACGGTTGCAGAACGTACAAAAACGAGTTCCACGTTGTTGAGGTTTGCCTCATCCACGAGCAACATTAGGAGCAGGAGTCGTTTGAAGAGCAGCAACAGAAATATCAGGAGTGACAGGAGCGCCAATTTGGCGTTCTTGTTGCAGAATCATAGCGTACGCCTTTGCCAGTGAAGGAAGAGGTTCCATCAGAAGGATTTGTGAGCGCACAGCAGCAAAATTGTAGTTAAGACCTTGAAGAAACGACATAACAGCATCACGTTCGCGATAATCCTGCACAATCTGCGAAACGTGGCAACAACAAGTACCAGCAGGAGCTAGACAAGTAGGAATTGGACGATAGTTGCACAATTCGTCCCATAGGATTCGCATTTTTGTAAAATAAGAAGTGACAGATGTTTCACCTTGTTTCATGGAGAAGATATTAAGATGAAGATGCGAGATCCTTGTATTATCGCCTTGCGAGAAGTGGTTGCTCAATTCTTTCCAAACACCATAAGCATCAGTGATCCAGAGAATGCTGGACGAAATTTCGGTGGAAACGGCGTGATTGATCCACGCGAGAATAAGCATATTGCAGCGTTTCCAGAGAGCGAACTTCGGATCTGAAATTGGAGGATGCAGAATTGAACCATCAATGAACGAGAATTTGTTCTTCATCTCTAACGCCATTGTCATAGCTTGAAGCCAACAGTGGTAATTAGGTCTTTCAAGCACCGGTTTGACGAGAACCAAAGACGGATTCTCGTTAGGATGGATATAGTAAGGATTAGAGTAATCTTTCGGTTGAAGCGATTTGTGGCTAGCAGATTTGACGGAGGAGTGATTCGAATGATCAGAATCTTCGTCAGAAGAGGTGGCGGACGCCATGGGAGCTAGGAAGAAAGCTTCGAACGAAAGAGGAAAAACGTGAGAGAAAGCGTGAAACTGAAAACAGTTATGCAGTTAGAGAGAGTTTGGAGAGAGAGAAAATTAGTCAACTGATACCATGTTAGAGGGTGTATTATGGTAAAACGAATTCTCTCGTTTATTGATATTGACAAATGGGTATATATACAACTCAAGCTCAAAGAGGGAAAAACTAAGTAAGACTAACTAACAATTAGCTACTCTAAAATAGATAATGGACAAAGATAAAATTACATAATAATTTATCATCTAACACTTTCTTCTTTCTTCTTCTCTGTTCTTTTTTGTTCTTCTTCTTGTTTCTTCTTCATGTTTTTCCATCGTCCCTAGCGCTTCTTTCTCTCTCGTTCTTCTTCTTCTTTCTTCTTCTCTCTTCTTCTGAGATTTGGTTCTTCAATTTTTTATTCAATGTTTCCTCTCTTTGAAATGTCTTTCTGTTTCCCTTTCCCTTTCCAGTTACCCATTATGTAAAAGAGTGCTTTCATTTTAGACTATAAAAAGTAGCCTTTGCTGCAATTTGGAGAATAGGTTACTACTAAAGCAATAAAATTACCGTGGAAAATTTAAAATTGTGAGGAGTTTACAAAATTAACCCCCAATAGTTGAGTTGTGGTTTATTTTTTCCTATGAAGCCCGGATACGATATACGATATGGGATACGATACGACACGATACGTGGATACGGGAAAATTTTGGAAATTAAGATACGATACGGCAGTGATACTTCAATAAAAAATTAAATCAAAATTTAAAAATATAAAACATAGCTAAAGATACTTCATTTTACTAATTGACAATTGCTCATAATATTCAATAGATATAATCACATTTACAAAAAAGATATTTCTGATCAAAATAAGTAAGCATAGTTAAATGTACTTTCCCCATCCAATTTAAAATATATTCTTCCCCCTACGAACATGTCACAAAAGATATACAGTCTACTACCCAAGTTAGAATATAGGAAAAAAATATCATAAGTCATATCCGAAAGAAGTTTAGGCTCTATAGAATTGGCTACTGTTCCGGCCAGAATTGCCCGGCTTTAGCATCCGCTCGGCTCTTGAAGGGTTTCACCCGGAGAGGAACCGATCGGCCCTAAAAGTCAAGCTCCTCTCCTCCCAGAAAAGGAATGAGGCGCAATCAGAGGGGAAATATCCCTGATTTTCCTCCCCTGTCTGTAACGGCCAACTCGGCCATTATTGTGTAATAATTAGCATTTATATACTATGTAATATAAATACCACCCTCAGAGGCTAATGAAAAGACCAGAATTCATTCTCTCAATTCAAACTCTCTAAACACACACAGACACACGTTCGGTCCTTTCTCATCCCGAGAAATCGACAGTAACAGCTACTATTCACTACTTAACACTAACTGTGTCATTCTCCTCTCATCCATTTCCATCGTCAAAAAATAACATAACTTCCAACTCTGGTTCATCAAGAGAGATCTCAGGATACTCCTAGGATACGTATCCCCAAAGTGTCCATCACGTATCTGGTAAGTATCTTGTATTTTTTAATTAAAAATAAATATAAATTCCAGGATACTCCCAAGATACGTATCCGGAAGTATCCGACACGTATCGGTATCGGATACGTATCCGACACGGGTACGTGGCCTATTTTGGAGTATCGGGGCTTCATAGATTTTTTCAATGAGGGCAGTTTAGGTAATTACCAGGTGGTTGTTTTGATTAAATGAACAAATAGTTGAATAGTTTTTTATTATATGCAAAATAGTTAGTAATTAATGTGTTAGTTGTTAGAGGATAGGGGGAAGCGAGATTCAAACCCCATGCACCTACATTTTCACCAACGATGTCCGTTTCACTCAACCATATAAGCTCCCTTCTAGCACGAATAGTTGAAATAGTTGATTTGTAACCAATATTATGGTATGAAGAAGTTTCGAGACAGTCACATAATATTGGGATACGGTGTTGTTGACTGGTACTATTACACGTGTCATTTTATAACAAACTTAACCGCCGCCTAGTCACCCAACCACGTCAACGATGACATTTCATTTGGTCATTGAATAAATCGGATCACCATATTATTAAATGTGAGGGGTAATATATATCAAAAAAGGAAAATCCCAATATGCAGAAAATCAATAAAATATCACTATAAAATTTGTCTCCAATTTCTACTCTTTGTTGTTTTTAGTTCTTTAATTTTTTTTTATGGCTTAAACTGAATAAAAAAATATGTAAGTTATATTTATCTTGTATATGTTTAGCATTAATACATGTTTGGCCCTTGACACCAACTTTATGGTTCTGGCTCTAATTCTTGACCTTTTCTTCATGGAGGTGTGCCAGCCCAAAGTCAACCTACCAAATGGGTAGAAAAAATTTTAGTAAGTTGTTTTTATGGTAGAAAAAAAACAATTTACGAAAATATAATATTAAAAAATTGAAATTAGAGAAAAAAAATTAGTGATGAATAATACAAACTCCGTCTATAATTAGTGATGAATATACGTCTAGTGTATTTTGTAAGCACTAATATTTAACGTTTTTTTTAAATACTACTTGAGGCGTATAGCGTTTCATTATTTATTACCATTTTTACTCTTATTATTTTTTTAAATTCTTTCTTTATCCTCATTAAAATGAATTAAACAATTTTAAACCCTAAATTTTTTATCATTTTATATTTATCAATTACTTTGACCGCTAGTTTATTAAACACTTCATTTGTTATTAACTTGTTTATCCGCTATCCGGTTGCTAATCCGCTAACTGCTAACTTATTCACTATCCATTACTTTTTACCCATCAGAGCCTTTGTGATGCCATATATAAATAGTAGTGAATTTCAAATTTTCCGTCACTAAATTAATTATTTTCTTTTAGAACCTCTACACTAGGTGCTACATTTTGTAGCAAGAGTTAGACTTATTATTATTGAAGGGGTGGTGTTGATGGGCACCAATTGGCCACTAAGAATTAAAACTAGAGTAACTTTCAAGCTATTTATCTTGCACATCCTAATATGCACCATTTGTGACAACATCATAGAAAACTATTGGCATGTTTTCTTCTGATCATGTGGAGCACCGTTGAGTTTATGATATGTTTAGTAAACTAATTTTTAAGCTTGATGATGCAGAGCACAACGGGAACCTCTTTGGGTTTACTCTCTAGAGCCTACGGAAATGTCGTAATAAGAAATTCTAGAGCCTACGGGAACCTCTTTGGGTTTACTCCTTTTGTATGAGTTGCAAGACTGCCGGTCATACTAATAAAGTGAATTTCAAGCAGAAGGTTGATCAACAAGAGATACATCAGCGACAGGGGGAATCTTCACTAAATGCGATTAGAGAAAAGGTCATGCAACCGAACGAAGTCCATGCCTTGGTTGCTTCGGATGATTCTAAGTAAATGCCGCATGTGGTTTTGCAATCGGAAGAGATTTCTTCGACCCAAAAGTTGCCTAATGCTTCTACCCCTAGCACCTCTTAAGCTAATCGGTTTGGTATTGATTCCACTCAACCTCCCACCACCCGGGTAGATCTGCTATTCGCCTCAGAGTCTGATGCTATTTCTAATCTAGCTAGTGGTAACATTTGACGTGAGAATTTCAATGAAGCTTTGAGGTGATGTGTTAGACGACATTGATGACCCATGGAACTTTCGTTGATAAGTCTGAATCGGGGGTGCCCAAGTCCCGAAAGAATAAACACAACGGTTTTTGTCTAGAAAACAACAGACTATAACACTTGCTCAAAGACAAATTTTGTCTATGTTTTTTATCTGTCTTTTGTAAGCGGGTCCTAGAATTTTCAAGAATTCAGTTGTTGGCCAGAGTTTGATTGGTTATAATTTTTTTAATTAGCATATTTATTCTAGTATCTAGGATGAAGTATTTTAGGGGTATCTGTAAGGGGCTCTCAACTATTGTGTTGACTTTAGTTTCTCTTTTGCTAAGGATAATGGTCTAATCCCCTCTTGTGCTCTTCGTTGTCTTCTTTCTCCTTCTCTTTTTTCAATATGAATATTCTAGTTGACAGCATGTTTGATTAAAAAAAAGGGAGAATATAAATGTACAAGGTTGGTTATCCTAGTTCACAATAACTTTGCTACATTCTATCCTTTTTACTCGAAGTACTCAATCAACTAAAACCATGTCTTCTTTGATTTCTTCGAACCCCACTAGGCTCTAGAGTAATATTTCTTCAAGTCTGCCTAGGCTCTAGAGTATTGTTTCTTCAAAGCCTCCTAAGGTCTAGAGTATTCTTTACCCGCCTCTCCAAGCTAACTACTAAAGTACTTCTTTTGTCTTCTCAACATTTGGCAACCATCGTTAAGTAACGTGTATTCTTTCTTCGAGCTGCATCGTGTACGATCATGTACCCTCACCATAGGATATACTAGACCATCCACAACCGAACTTTCCCCTTGGAGAAGTGGATACATGGGGTGATGTCTAGAAGAGGTAATAGCCATCACAACGTTTTCAACTTGAGAAGATTTTTGTTGTCAAAACAAGTTGACGAATGACGAGGTCTTTCAGTTCGTTGAATCTCCTACAAATGGACACAAATCAACAAAGAAGAGGTTATTTTGTTTGATAAAGCATTGACCGCCGTCAATTTATATTTATCCCACTATATCAATTTTTTGAGAAAATCCCACTATATCATCGTGTTCACACCTAGAATATTTACACTTTTAGCCGACATACGCATGCATCTTAATTAAATAATTGTAACTAGAATTTCTTTTATATTTATGTATATGCTTTGAAGAAGAATTATTTTTTATAGTTATAAATAAATACATATAAACTATATATAAAAAAAGTGTTTAAAAATTAATTTCTTAATGATTGATGCGTGCGTCTCTAAAGTAATTAAAACTATTTTGTTCAGTATTGATTATTAAATAATATCAAAGTACTATAAATCATGAAAAAAATTAAATGATAAATTTATTAATTAAAAATATTATATATCTTTCAAAATATATGTAATAAGCTTCAAACAAATGCTTATAAAGTTAACTCATCTATTAATTTTTTTGCCAAACATTATTAAAAATAATTTAAAAATATATTTTATTACATTATGTAATTAAAAATAAAATATCGACCACTAGCTATTATATATTATTTCTTGTAAAAAAAGCTATTATATATTGTTTACTATAAAAAACTATGGATAGCATTAATTCTCAATCTTTATCCAATTTGCCAACTTGGTAAAAAAATTGTCAAATCTGAATTGAATATATCAATAATTATCCAATTGATTTTTATTGCCAATCAAATATTTTTTTTCTATTTTCCAACAAATTTAAGAATCAATCCAATGAATCAAAATATGCGTAACAAATAGAAGAATCAAAAAATAACATTAACATCAGAAAATCAGAATGTTCCATAAGAATGTAAGAATTCAATCAAATATTTGAGTATTGACCTCCATTGGATTGACCCAAATAACACAATCCAACGGTTGCAAAAAAAACTAACAAGATCACAAAATATTGTGTCATAATGACATATTATAATAAAATAAAATATTTTTCCTCTGTCAACGACGTGGTCCAATTTAGTCTGATCCCAAAAAGATAACTTTTCCCACCAAACTTCTCTATTTCCTTCTACTTTACGTTTCATATTTGTATTCCCTATGTGTCACACAAACACATATATATAGAGACACACATCATAGGTTATATCTATGTATTTGTCATATTAAGTTGTTTATTTGTTGAAACAGCAAACACAGAATTAAAGGGTAGCTAGGAAATTTGTGTGAAGAAGATAACCAAAAAAAAAAGGTGAGATTTTTGCTTTTTGAGTATGAAGATGGAGAACAAGAACAACAAAGATGGAAACTTTTCTCAAAAGGGTATCCCAATTCATAGTCAGATTATGAAGATCAAGAAAGAATCAGAGAAAATCATTGATTGGCAACATGGAAAACCAGAGATAAGAAAGCCTGTTCTCCGGGAGATTTCCCGGCGAATTTCCCGGTCGCCGTTGGGAATTTCCGGCCAACCCATTTTTGTTGGTGATTCATAGGGTTAGAATATTATGAAGGGTTTTGGTTTAGTATATTGATGATGATGTATGGAGATTGCAGAGGGAGGATTTTTATGCCTTCCCTGTTCTCTGTTTTCCTCTGTTTTTTCTTAATCAGAGACTATTTAGATAATTAGCTACTACTATATTATATTCTCTATTTTTTTTCTTTGTTTTTGTGAATAGTAAATTTAATATTATTGGATATATGTTTTTTGTGTTTTGTTTTTAGTTTTCTGTTTTAATATTTTCCCTTGAGTTGAGCTTGGGAAACTGGTGTTCTTAGGTTTCTCAAATTTTGAATGGTTGAATGGGAAAAGATAAACAAGGACTAGTTCAATTAATTTCTAGAGCCTAATTTTGAACTTTGAAGTCTTCCATGGTCCTAATTTTGGTGGTCTGGTCTTCCAGGAAGTTTACTTTTCCTCTTTATTATTAAACAAATTAAATTGAGCTTTAAGTTATTGGTTAGGCCTAATACAATTGTTAAAATCAATGTGGTTAAGATTAATGCTCTGTTTGGTAAACAATAACGGATAGTAGATGAGCGAATGACGACTTAGCTAGCTGATACCAAATGATATGTTTGGTATAACCAGCGGTTAAACTAATTGATAAATATAAAAATGACATAGAATGAAATATGTATTTAATTCGTGATCAAATTGTTTGGTTTATTTTAATAAGGATACAGAATGAATTTAAGAAAAATAATGAAGATGAAAAGGTCAAAAAACAGTGTGATGTTATACGCTATCCACTCAAACGACTCATCACCCACTAGTCAAATCCACTAGTAGAAGAGACTTGTCAAACAGAATATAAACATTTTCCTGTGATTATCTATATTTGAATTTAGAATTTTCACTTTGCGTGTATTAATTTATACACGGTGATTGTCACTCTATCTGGGGATTAAAAAATTGATATTTAGATTTACAAATATAATTGACACTTTTTTTATAGTTTGAACATTTTTTAGTTCAGTAGTCTATGATTTTACTCTAGTTTGAACATCTTAGATGACTTTTATCGGAATAGACAATTCTTCGCTTTTTCAAATTTAAATGATTTAGCGAGACTGTTTCCTTTAGGCTTAGGGTGTGTTTGTTTGAGGAGAAAGAGGGAAGAGAGAGTAAGGGAAGAGAGAGTGACTTTCGGATGTTAGTGGTTTTTCCACAAGTGGAGAGAAAGTGGAGAGAAATGGGCTCTTAAATTGTACATATACCATTTTGCCCTCAACTAAATTTTACTCTTAAATTTTCATTTTAAATTATGAATAACAATTATTATAATTTATAGGTTGGGACACTTTATAAATTTAAATTAAATAGCTAAGATAAGTATGTAACTAATTAAGTTAAATGATTAAAATAATATTTAGCTAATTTAATTAAACATTTAAATAACTATTAAGTTAATTAAATTAAAAAATTAAATCAAACACATATGGGTGTTTTTGTCCTCTCAAAACCAAGAGACACAACTCTCTCTTCTCTACTTCTCTTCTCTTTCCCTTAAACCAAACAACCCTCCTAATCTACTCTATTCCTTCCCTCTTTCTCTCTTCCCTCACTCTCTCTTCCCTCTTTATAAAGGAAAAGAGACCCTTTATGAAGCTTTGCCAAAAAATATTTACATAGTCACTCATATATTAGATAAATATTAGATAAACCCGTTGTTTTAAATAGAGTACCTTATTAAGTGTTGAGACACTCTGTGAATCAAGCAGTAATGATAGAATATATAAGAGGATGTTTACTTTTCGTCTTTGTTATTAAACAAATTAAATTGAGCTTTAAGTGCCTAATGCAATTGTTAACGCAAGAATAGTGAATTTAGACCATCTTAGTAACTGTTTCGACACCCCATGTTTTGTTGTTTACGCTGTTTCATACATTTCTTCTCTTACGAAATAGTGGTGGTGTTAAAATCGACGCAGTTAAGATTAACGTTTTGTTTGGTAAAAAGTAGCGAATAGTAGATAAGCTAGCGGATAGCAGATGAACGAATAGCGACTTAGCTAATGAACTGTACCTTAGGTCGAGCGTTGATGGACGATCAGGGTATTAGGTCTGTCCAATTGCTCTGCTGGTCGTGCCCAATGCCAAAGAAGGGGGGTGGTACCTGCAATGACACTCCAACGCCCAAGTTAGGGTAGGACGAGCAGAGTAACGATACTAGTGAATAGTGTGTACTGACAACTGACGCAATAACTCCTTATATAGTGTCAGTGGATCACGGGTGACCGTAGGATCATTGTACAGACCGATCAGGACCGTTGATCTTGGTCTCTGTTCTCCTTATCATAGCAAATGGGCTGATCTGACCTCCTAACTTGGATTGCGCTTCGGCCCAGTCCAGAACAACTAGCTTATAGTAAATGATGTATTTGGTAAAACTAGCGGTTAAACTAATTGTTAAATGTAAAAATGACATAGAATGAAATATTTATTTAATTCAAAATTAAATTGTTTGGTTTATTTTAACAAGGATATTGAAGGAATTTATGTTATTTACTTGTTAGTCTAAAAATATTTATTTAATTGTTTGTTTTACAATATTAAACAATACAAAAAGAAATAATGCACTCACGGAATTATGTAATTTACGCATTAGTCTAAAAAAACACATTTTTATTGGGTAATTTTTGTAGTAGTTAAATTGATTGATTTTAGTAGTTTTAATAAAGAGATTATAGTAAATAATAAATTTTAGAGTATTTAATTGTTGAGTATAATATCTATTTAATAATTTAGTATTTTGCAAAAAGTGTTTTGAAAATTTTGTTAAAGGTATGAGTTTTTTTGACAATTAGTAATGGTTAAATTGACTGATTGTAGTAGTTTGAGTAAATTATAAAAATAAATAAAATTTTATTTTTTTAGTAGTTGCCATGAAGTCATTCAGGAAAAAATAAATAAATAATTCTTTTAAATAAAAAATAAAAAAAAATAAAAAAATTAAAACTGACACGTGTCGCGCGCGTTAGCGTGTCAGATGCGTCAGTTTTTTGTTTTTTTTTTAAAAAAGTTGCAAAAAGATGTGTTGTTTTGTCTTTTTGCGGCGAATTGTCTATTTTGCCCTTAAGTTTTGACAAATGACAAAATTCTAAGATGTCTAAATTAGACTTTTTGCGTAACTGCGTAATTATCAATGGCAAATATTAATTTATCCCGTATTTTTTTATATCTTTAAGTATCAGGTTATAGTGTTATTGTTTGGTTCCAACTTTTTTTCCCTTTTCTCTCTCTTCTAACTTCTACGTTTTGTTACTTTTTGTGACACGAACTCTCTCTCTCTCTCTTTTCATACTTTAAACATTTTAAAAAAGATTGTCAATTACCAAATTACCTTAAAAAGTTGATATTGTACTATTATTTTTAGTTATGGATTTTTTAGTAAATTCCTCTTTCCATACTGCCATTCTTACTGCATTTTGCTGCTTTCTGAAGAATAATCTATATAGCATAGCATCCTACTCTAGTGCATTCATTCAGCAATTGTTTTTCAAGGATAAGACTGGCTTCTACCTACCTGGCTGAAGTTTGTGAGTCATTTAATTGTTCTCTCACATTGTAACATACATATATCAATCACTGTTTGAATCTGGAGTACTCTTATGAGGGTCCAGCTAGTCTTCTAGCAGTATAAGTTGAAATTAAACAGAAAAAGAATGCTAATGCTATTGCTATTGCTAATGCTATGATGTGGCAACTAGTAATTTTTTGTTTTTGAGGGGATTTTCCAATTGCTATATATATATATATATATATATATATATATGCAAGATAATCAAGCTAGAGTTCAAAGTAGGAACATATAATCACGTACGTATTAATTATCTTCAAAATGTATAATGGTTAAACCTCAACCAAATAGTCTTAGAGACCAAATTAATGAACAGGTTATGTAGCTATTGATAATTTGATATCTAACTCTCCAATCTCCAATTCAATGCTGCATAACAGCTTCTAAAACCATGTAAATAATATAGTGAAGAAAAACAGAGATTGAACACTAAATGGAAACCTTCATTCTAAAACCAAGTTCTTTATTAAACACTAACTTCATACAAAATAAGGGTAAATTAGGAATACAAATATTGTAATCCATTCCGCTTCGCTCATTGTCCAAATAATGGAGTGGAAACTTTATTACATTCCGTTAAAATTGAAAACAGAATATATGAAGAGAAGTTACTTTGGAGATAGCAAACACAATGAGTAGTTCACCAGAAGATGTCTTCCTTTGAAGGATTGAACAGAAAGGGAATCTGTTCAAAAGTAGAACCAGGCTGCGCAATTGTAGGGGCACCTGTCGAACCAAATGCTATCAACTACATCAGCAGTGGAATAAACAAAAGACGCTACCTATTCATTGTACCGCGTATCTTGAAAATCGATATATCGCAATAAAAGTATTGTAATCCATTCCACTTCGTTCATTATCCAAATGATGGAGTTGAAATTTTATTACATTCCATTATAAACTTCCAAAACTTCTCAAACAATGGAATCTGAAATTTTATTCAAACAACTGATCGAACTCATGAAAAAAGATACCTTTAGCTATATAGCTTCCCATAGTCATAGTCATTTAGAATAATAAAAGTCTCAAATTTTTCACCAAGAACATCAATTGGGGATTCTGCATGAGAAAATATGTAAAAATCACTATCCTTACAGTGGAATAAAATACTAAAAAAAAAGACACTACTACTGCATATCTTGAAAATCGATATATCACAAGTTAGAATTCTAAATAAAAACTACCTTTCTCTCTCAATTCAAGTGCCTTCCGATCGATAGCTTTGAAACTAGGTGTCATCCTCGATCTTGGAGCCTGTCCAGAGGCACAATGAATAGGTATGATGTATGAAGTTAAACTAAGTGTCTCAGAAAATCAAAAGAAACTTATGATACATGCACACCGCAAAAGAAACGTAAAAATGGACAAAAAGTATTAAACAAAGTAACATATAAAAGTTTAATCAGAATTGTAATTGTCCACATGTAAGTTAGATATTTGAAAGTTTCTCCAATTATGATGAGTTTGCATGCTAATAACACCAATAATTCAACAAAGTTTCAACATTCATAGTGCCTATATATGCCAGATCTACAGGTATAGATGAATCAAGCTGAGACATTCTCACAAATGATATTTTCCTGGGTAATGCAGGATTTATAAACTGCCAATAATAAACTCTCCCAAAGGCTTAGGCTGTTGGGTAAACACTGGTATCAAAAGGGAAAATAAAATCACAAGTATCAAAAGCATTAGCAAATACAAAACTACTCACCACTATTTCGGAAAAGCATGTGGGAGTGGGACTAAGCCTAAGGGAGATGTTTTCTTTTAAAGGATTGGTCTGCCCAAAGGGAAAGGGATTCTGTCCGAAAGTAGAACCAGGCTGCGCAATTGTAGGGGCAGGAGAGCTAAATAATTGAGATGGCTGGGTGTTGTCAAAAATGCTTGAGCTAAATGGTGAAGATGTAGATGACCCAAATGCAGGTGTTGAAGAGTTAGCACCAAATGCAGATGTGGATGAGCCAAATGCACTCCCTGTGCTACCAAAAGCTGGGGTCAAGGTTGAACGAAATGAAAAGGTTCTTGTTGTACCAAATGCTGGGGCACTGGTTGCACCAAATGCCGGGGTGCTTGTAGCACCATATGCTGGGGCTCCTGTCGAACCAAATGCTATCAGTTACATCAGCAGTGGAATAAAATACTAAAAGAAAAAAGACACTACCTATTCATTGTACCGCGTATCTTGAAAATCGATATATCGCAAGTTAGAATTTTCTAAATGAAAACTACCTTCATCTCCCAATTGAGTAGGAGTAGGAGTAGAGCCAAAACCTCCAAAAGCAGGCTTCTGACCAAAACCTGATGATCCTAAGAAGGAATAGAGTTGATTCTCAGATTGAATTAGAATACCGCAATATAAATTTATGATAAAAAAAAAGGAAGAAAAGTAAGCAAAAAAAAAGCTAATGGTTACCATCATTAGTCATTAGATATAAATAATGCAAGGATGTCATAAACTAGTCCTTAAAAAAATGCTAATGGTTACCATCAATAGATATAAATAATGCAAAAATGCTAATGGAGTTGTACTACCAAATGGTTTAGGGGAAAACGGATTGTTACTTGAGTTATTCTGCCCAAACACTGAATTGGTCTGCCCAAAAGCTGTTTAAAAAATTCGATACATTAATTAATGGTATGGTATACAAAGAAATGAACATCCACGTATACTAAAATGAACAACAACAACAACAATAACAAAGAATGATAAATTATAAAACAACCACTGTCCAATAAATGACAAGTCCTAACAATTTGCACCCCACTTAACAGATATGATCCAACTTTTGAGAGTGAAAGGGAATAATAAAGACCAATTTACTTGAAAAAATTGAGCAAATGGCTTTGCTAATAAAAAGGCATTGAAAGGAGAGAAAACTTACAGTTTTTTGAAAATAACATCCTTTCAACTTTCCACCAAATACTTACAGAGGTAGTTTTTTGCTCCCTAGCTAGCTGCAATCGACACAAATCAAAGAAAATTGGGAAACACAAGAAAGAAACACGCAAAACGCAGGTCGCCCTAACAGATTAATCACTGATTTGTGAAGGTGCAAACAAACAAAGAAAACGGAAATACGCTAACGCAGGTGGCCTATTAAATCAATCGTTTTCCAATAAGAACATAACAATGGTTTTGTTGTTTGTTTAGTTGAAACCAAATTCGGAAAGTAAACCCTAACAAAGATTGATTGAAAAGGAGATGAGCAAATAAGATTAAAGCCAAACAAAGAAAGAAGCATGCAAGGATGATTGAGAGAGAAAGATAGAATAACAAAATTCAAACCTGAAAACACAGTGCGAGTGAAAGGGATTTTGGTTTTTCTTCACTCACGTTCTTGAAAGCCCTAAGCGGTTGGTTCGTTTCCTTTAAGTATGTATGTATATCGCAGCATTAGCGTTAAATAAAAGCGACTAAAATTTCGGATTATAAGGCGCCATGATATTGTTATTGTTATTATTAGCGTAAAATAAAAGCTGCATGGTGGAGAATGGGTCGGATTATGAGGCCCATTTTCGGTGAGAGAGAAGAAGATGAAATTGCTGAAACTGTTAGAGTACTCCATGCTCCATGCAGAGAAACTTGGCGGGATTTCAGATATCTTAACCCATTCTCAAATTCATCACCAAAATGGAACCCTTATGAAAATAGGTTGCTCATAACAGCCAACATACTCTATTCAAATATATATTAGCTATAAATTGCACTTATATATATATATATAAAAATTGCACTTCTATTCTTTTTATGTTTTTCTACCTTTCTGCAGACTAAGTCACGTATTTATTTAAATATTAATAATCGCTCTAAAAATGACTTAAAATTGTCTCTAAAAAATGTACTAAATAGATTTACGTTGTTTTAGTATTTCCAAACATGTTGATGGGGATTGCAAAAATCTCTGTAAAGGGATGAAAACAGATGAGGAAGGCAAAAGGAAGAGAGGGGATGAGAAGATCCAAAGAGGTTATATCATGTTTTGGATTTAGTTTAAAATAAAAGTATTCTTGGTGTTCTATTTTAATTGCTAAACAAGTATATAACTGTAGTTTTGTCTTTGAAAATATATTCACTACAACAGAAAAAGGTATCAGGGGTGCTTTTTTTTATACATTGGGAGCGTTTTCGGGCGCCCCTAAAGCTGGCGCTCCTGTTGCCAAACCCTCTACAAGAGCGCGCAAGAAGCGCCTCTAAATGTTAGGCAACAGGAGCGCTTGCTGAAAGCGCCCCTGTTGGTCATAGCGCGCAACTGACAATTGCTGAAAGCGCGCTTGTTGGTCTTAGCGCTCCTGACAATCAGGGGCACTCGCTGTTAGAAGCGCCCCTGTTGGTCTTGACCATCAGGAGCGCTTTTTGCTGAAAGCGCCCCTAATTGTCAAGTGCTCTAAGAACAACAGGGGCGCGCACCTTTGCTGCAAGCGCCCCTGATTCTATGTTTTTTTTTTTAAATATTTTTTTCTATTTCTGGTATATTCAATATTTGGCAGCACTTCTCATTTTCATCAACCAACAACAACCTATATTTACCAAATTTCAAATCAACTAACCAATTGAAAATCAAATTCCAACTAACAAACTTATAAATCCATCTAATATACATACATATATATATATACATATCAACAAAGTACCAGCAAAAATTACATAGATCATTAACCAAATTCAGAATGTTAACATAAATCATTAACCAAAATTACATGAACTTCGATTTTCTTTAATCAAACAAGCAACATGATGACACCACTCTCCTCTGATCTCAGTAAGTTGGTCATCAGAAAATGGAGCTCCAACCACGTGTCCTGGAAAATACTGCAAAAATAAAATAAAATAAAATAAACTTAGAACTAAGTGGTTAAATGCTAGATATGAAATTACTTGTCAAAAAACAAACTATATAAATTACATACATTTTGGGGAATTTCCATTTGATTGTAAGTGATTATGTCCTTCATATACTTCATAACATAATATCCGCAATCATCATTGTTTGGTTGTCTGGGACACTACAAATCAAAATAACAATTAATTATTAAAATGCGAGCAAAATTTACATGGATAAGAATATGATTATAAACTTACCTTTATTACTATCCATTTTGTTTTATTGTTCCCACCTCTAGTCCTGACTTCATTCGATACCCAATAAGTTGTCAAACAACTGAAACATCATACATATAACTATATTAATTAATCGAAATATATACATAATTTAAATGATGAAATATGCGATATATCTAAATACACACCTTTCAAATACAAACCTCAAGTTTTAGTTGTTAACTCTGCACTTGTTCAGCTTTAGAGTTTAAAGGCATTGACATTTAAAGGCATTGACATTTATCGCCGCAAGTTTCTTTCATTCCGGCGAATTTCTAAAGGTATGTTTTTTGCGTTTTAGAGACCAAATAGAAATATTGTAATCCATTCCGCTTCGCTCATTGTCCAAATGATGGAGTGGAAACTTTATTACATTCCGTTAAAATTGAAAACAGAATATATGAAGAGAAGTAACTTTGGAGATAGCAAACATAATGAGTAGTTCACCAGAAGATGTCTTTTTTTGAAGGATTGATCAGAAAGGGAATATGTTCAAAAGTAGAACCAGGCTGTGCAATTGTAGGAGCTCCTGTCGAACCAAATGTTATCAATTACATCAGCAGTGGAATAAACAAAAGACGCTACCTATTCATTGTACTGCGTAGTCATGAAAAAAGATACCTGCAATTAATACTTACTTGTTCACCGTCTTCACTCATATTTTTATTTCTTCACTCTCAAGATACCTTTTTTTATTCTGAATACAAAAAGAGCTTATTTTATGGTATGTATATTCGATAAATTCTTATGTATATACCAGCTTAAAAATTTCAACTGGGCCCCTTGTTTTGTAAAGTTATATCAATATGGTCCTCTTTTATTTATTTTTTTCTGAAATGATTCTTTATTTTGCAAAAGATATACCAATGTAGTCACACTTTTTGTTCTAAAATGGTCTCTTATTTTGCAAAAGTTGTACCAATTTCCATCCTTTCTGTAACACAATTTAAACAAAAATGACCAATTGAAACCTAAAATAAATGTATTTGATGCGAACAAGGTTAATGAAGGGCAAACTAGGAAGTTCAAAAGTTTATGAAAGAAAGAAGTGGAAACCAATTAATTGGGGACCACTAGTACACAAATAGAATGCCTACGTGGAAGTGGGGAGGGAGTTTGGGGAATATTCAGGTGATTTGGAGAGAGAATGTGAGGTAAAATGGGGGTATTGATTAACTGTTTCCTTTAGGCTTGTATTCGGATTGGAATTGGGTTGAGACTTGGCGTTTCTCTTGCCATTTTATTGGTTCATTGCTATTATCTTTTTCCTTGTAATCGTTTATCACAATTCCTAGAGATCCTCAGAATTGTTGTTAATTCATAATACAAGGGTTTGTTTCATTTCTCTTACTCTATTTTTTAGATTAGATACCCATCAGTATTCAATAAATTATTTATTCCTTTTCTGTTTAGAACTGCCTTCATACCTACAATAACTGTATGTAGCATTGATTATTTTGTTGGAGATCTCATGATGTGGAATCATAGGACAATCTCAACATGAGTAGTCGCCACTATGATACAAAATGAGTTTTATGTTAGTTTGTGCAGGCTGGTCCAGCATATGTATAGGCTTTCTTAAAATTAATAAAAGAAATTACAAATTTTTTAGACTTGATTAATTTTTACAATATTAAACAATACAAAAAGAAATAATGCACTCACGGAATTAAGTTATTTACTAGTCAGTCTAAAAAAACACATTTCTATAACTGACTTAGCATTGCTATTTAGTACGGAAAGAACTTGGTACAAAACTAATGAATGCTTGTTTTATGTTATTACTACTTATTAGCAATGCTCAACCCCAGATTTGACGAAAAATTAACAAAGTTGGTATTGGAGATGCCTTCAATGACACTTCTTAGTAAACATCTTCACTAGAATAGAAATCTACATGTATACATATTTTACAACCATAAAGAAAGAGTAGAAGATTAACCGTCGAACATAATAAATTGAAAATATACTAATGTAGAACAAAAGCTGATATCCTCTAATAAACTCCATCTGTGAACTCCACAAAAGTGAGTTCTTAGCCTAATGAACTCAATAAGAAATATCCATTGGAGATGCTCCTAGGTCCACATATTCACGACGAAGTCCACTGGCATTTATGACAACAATTTCAAGCTTATCCCCCTGTTAAAACATACATCCACAACACGTTAAATTTTTATACTAATGTAAAATGATAGTTAAGTATGTAAACAAACTTCCGGTTTGAGTTGTGGATGCAAAAATAGTTTTGACCAAATCAACTGCTTCTGTTTCAGACAGTCGAGCTAGAACATCCTAGAAATAGATCGTATTTTAATGTAGGTATTAGTAAAAAGAAATTTGAAGAACTGAATATTTCAAGCATAGCACAAATATAAGAACTTTCACCTGGAGAGGTAATTTGTATTCAAGAATAGGGGGATAATGAGTTCCTCCGGAGAGTTATATCCTCCCTCATAACAACCATCACAAAGTGTATCGATACATCCCTTTCCTTTTTCAGGTTGAAGTAGCAGTGAGCAAAATATTTAATGGGATATGAATAAGAACTGAAAGTTAAAACTTGTGCACCTTCGCTGTCAATGCCTCCCAAAACAGTGAAATGAATATCATCACGATCTTTGCAAAGTACTTCTAAAAGCAAGTGATCTATTTCATCCAAGCTCATTGGCTTATTGTGTTGATGTTCATATATCTGCATTCAGAATCATAAGACGATATATAGTAATCAACCTAGAGGAATTTCAAGACAGCAGACAGAAAATTAAATAAAGAATATAGTTTATCAGTTGCATAGCCATCTTGAAAAAGTTTGAAATCTAACTTACCAAAATTTCAGCAGACAAAACCTCTTGCAAAGATTTCAAGTCGGCTTGAAAACCACAAGAAGCCATTACAGTTTTTTCAGTTCTGTTACAAACCACAAAAATCAAAAATCAATTGAGCTTCAACAAAAGTTAAAAACGAAAAAAATTTGATTGTGTAGGGTATAGTATATGAATTAGCGTACAGTTGTGAGATTTTGGTGTGATCGTGGGTGTAATCCGCTGCCACGACACAGTAATCATCTCCGGCAATTGCAACACAAGATCTACAAATAATAGTATTGATAATTAGAAATAATAGTAAAATTAAAAAATAGTTGAAGAGCGATAGATAAACAAAAAGATGAACTAGACCGAATGAAGTCTTTTCACAAATTATTATTACATATGTGGTATTAAAATTTAGGATCTGATTCTTATAAAATATAAAGTAAACAATTCATTTTAGTAATTTTAATTATTTAGAAGAAAATGTAAAAAAAAAACTATTTAGAAGAAAATGAATGGTTAATGTTATATGTATTCAATATTTTCATTGATGATTAAGATTACTTACTCAAATCTTTTATATTTGTAAGCAGGCATGACCGATATGGACTCTAATTTTGCAGTCTGCCCAGAGGTACCACCATCTTCTTCGGTTTTTGCTGGGTAACTAACTACTGAAATTTCACCTCTAATCCTTGGCTGCCCAAAACCAGTATCTCCAAACGCTGAAATTGGAGTCTCCAATCCTGCATGAGAAAATATGTAAAGATCACTAACAATTACAATGGAATAAAAAACAAAAAAAAGGACACTACTTATTCACTGCACCACGTATCTTGAAAATCGATATATCACAAGTTAAAATTCCAACTAAAAACTATTGAACTTACCAAATGCAAAACTAGACTGACCAAAAGCCTGAGTGGATCCAAAACTAAAAGCAGGGGTACTAGAAGCACCAAAAGCAGGAGAGCTGGAGGCCCCAAATGGAGACATACTGCATGAACCAAACGTCGGGTTATCTGAACGTCTGAATGCTCCCCCACCGCCAAGGGGAGCAATTGACACACCAAATGCACTCGTTGTGCTACCAATAAAAGCTGGGATATAGGTTGGAACAAATGCAGGGGTGCTTGTTGCACCAAATGTTGGGGCACTGGTTGTACCAAACGCAGGGGTGCTCGTAGCACCAAAAGCAGGGGCTCCTGTCGAACCAAATGCTGGCTGACTTGATGCGTCAAAAGGTGTTGTGGAACCAAATATACTGCTTCCAAATGCTTCAGGAGTAGAGCCAAAACCTCCAAAAGCAGGCTTCTGACCAAAACCTGATGATCCTAGGAAGGAATAGAGTAGATTCTCAGATTGAATTAGAAAACCACGATATCAAATTATGATAAATAATGCAAGGATGTCATAAACTAGTCCTTAAGTTATGTAATATTAAAGTCTTTAAAGAGATAAGTAGCACTGAATAGAAAGCATATAAAGCTGGGGGGGAAAATCCGATCTCTTCTATAATGTTCTTGTTCTTGATCCAACTTTAGTTTTGAGAGTGAAAAAATAAAGCAAATGGGTTTGCTAATAAAAAGGCATTGAAAGGATACAAAACTTACCGTTTGTTGAACCTAACATGGTCCTTACAAGTTTCCAAATACTTACAGAGGTAGCTTTCTGCAATCAACACACATCAAATAACGGATTAATCATTGATTTGTGAAGGTGCAAAGATGCTCCATAACATAAAGAATGACAACCACAGTTTTCCTATTAAATCAATGGTTTTGTTGTTTGTTTATTTGAAACCAAATTCGGAAACTATACCCTAATAAAGATTGATTGATAAGGAGATGAGCAATAAGATTAAAGCCAAACAAAGAAAGAAGCATGCAAGGATGATTGAGAGAGAAAGATAGAATAAAAAAAATTCAAACCTGAAAACACAGTGCGAATGAAAGTGATTTTGGTTTTTCTTCACTCACGTTCTTGAAAGCGCTAAGCGGTTGGTTCGTTTCCTTTAAATATGTATGTATCGCAGCATTATTAGCGTTAAATAAAAGCGATTAAACCCTGGCATTATTATTAGCGTTAAATAAAAGCGATTAAACCCTGCCATTATTATTATTAGCGTAAAATAAAAGCTGCTTGGTGGAGAATGGGTCGGATTATGAGGCCCATTTTCGGTGAGAGAGAAGAAGATGAAGTTGCTGAAACTGTTAGAGTACTCCATGCTCCATGCAGAGAAACTTGGCGGGATTTCAGATATGTTTTTCTACTTTTTGCAAAGTAAGTGACTTATTTATTTAAATATTAATAATTTCTCTAAATTTGACTTAAAATTGTCTCTAAAAAATGCACTAAATGGAGTTTATCAGAATCACGAATTCAAATATTTTCCTTTCACGCATATTGTCTCTTAAGATTGTAAGATTTTTTACGTAGTGTTATTTCTTGGTTGTCATATTAGTCAACAACGATCATGGTTTTTCTCCAATTTTGATGTTTTTAAAGTTAAATTTTAATGTGGTGATTGTGTTAGTTTATTTCTCTATGGATTTTCCCCAACAATTGATATGGGAGCTTGGTTTGTATTACGGGGGGAGCAGGGAGTGAATTCTGATATATTTCGAGTTTAGTGATGTTGGTGACTCATTCTCATGGGGGAAATTGAAGTGAGTGGTTAGTCTTGTATCAATTAAGAATGAGCTAAATAACATAAGAGAAGTACCTCATATAACCTAGTGTCTTAATATTTTAGGTGGAGACATGGATGAATCTATATGAAGTGAATAGTGGGCATTTGCCCCCACACATAATTTTTTTTAAAATAAATATAGAAATTCACAAGAGCTCAATAAAAGAGAAATTAAGTTGGTACTAATTTTATTGTAAAAAAAAAATTGGTACTAATTTTACCTTTTTAGTTTTACAATTTATTAAAATTTAGGTATTTTATGATGTTTCTACCATCTTTTTTTGAAAGCATGTTTCTACTATCTATCTATACTATTAACCTACTACTAAAATACAATTCTTATCCTTTTGCCAAATAAACAATTTGAAGATATTTAAGTAATTTCACTTTTTCAAACTTTTGAAAGCTTTTTCATTCTCTCTCTCATATACTTTTTCAAACTTTTTCACTATTTCTCACACATTTTTTCACCCTCCCCTCCTCTTTCTTCCTCTATCTCTATCTCATTTTTCTAATTTTCACAATATGTCTACTTTTTATTATTCCACTTTTTCACTCTCTCCTTCATTTTTTTAATATTTCATTTTTTTCTCTATTAATAAGTTTTATTTGGTCTCTACGAAAAATATTACGATTTGAAAATTTTGAAACTTTAGTACAAATTTGTTTTTTAATATCTATGGGAAATATTACATATTCCTGGTAAATGTTCACGGGGTAATTTTTTTTGGTCTGATGTTCACGGGATAATGTTCGAACTAATAAAATTACTATTTGGATCTCATTTTTATCTACTTTAAATTAGTCTTTATTTTCACGGGGTAATGTTCAGACTAACTAAATTACACGACAACACCCGTGTGTATGCACGGGTATACTGCTAGTTTATCTTGAAATTATGTATAGATTGTATTTTTGCGGCCACTAGTAAAAAATCGGTTCCATCATTAGGTGGAGATGTGGTGTCTTATACTCTTTGTTATTAGCTCGTTATTGTTCTCGATACGTACTCCCCTGACTCTTAATTAGTTCGGTTAGTGAATTGTTTTTAAAATAACACTTCGGTTCTAAATTGTTTGTAACAGTTTAGTTAATTTTGGTTTGGTTCAATTCAATTTGACAGTTTAGTTCAGTTTTTTAGATTTGATGAATAACCTTAGATGTGGTCCCTCGAGCCTCAACCTTCATTGTCAACCTGCTAAACAAGGAGATGCATAAAGGTCGACTTCACCCTATTCTTGAAGAAGCACATGCATGAATTTACCCATACGCAAGAGTTGGAGGATACGAACTTGAAGCTGAAAGAGCATGTGGCCATTAATCTAACCAATGCCCTTCTAGCTAGAAGAGAGTTGGATGATCACCAATGCCCTTCTAGCTAGAAGAGAAGTGGGGAAATGCAACTCTAAACGTCAACTTAGGAGAAGATCAAGAAATTGCTAAAAGAGAAGGAGACACCCTAAAGCTCACATCGTAATTTAGGATGTTGCTTTCCACATAAACTCACATTGGTTTAACTTTAAGTCGCATATTAAATTTCATCTTGATCACCATCATTACAAATCAATAAGAAGAAGGATTGGTGCTTTTTCAAGTTAAAAGAAACCATAACGATAACCATTGCTCCTAGGTGGTAGATGTATAAGTAGAAATTTGGTCTCAACCTTAATGATAGTTAAGGCCACTAGCATGTTGTTTTGGTGGGCTCCAACACATTATTATGCCCAACAAGCGTCTCCCGTATATAAAAAAAAGGTATGTCATTGTCTCTTATTAATTAATTAATATATACTATGTTTTTTTACAACTCTCTTATTAATACTTAGAGAATCTCATATAAGATGTGATATAACTTAAAAAATAGAGTTTTTAGGTCGGATGCATCTCTCACTTTATAAGTTGATTTTGCATAAGTTTGAGTTAGGCCATATCTAAACTATGAGATAGCTTTAGAGTCTATAAATGATACACCCGCGATTGGGTCACTTTGCATCTTTGCCTAGTCCTGAGTGTGAGGAGTTATGCTCCAACACATATTATGCCCATCAAACTTCTCCCGTGTATAAAAAGTTATGTCGTTGTCTCTTATTAACTAGTATACTATGTATTTTGCCAAGTCTCTTATTAATACTTTGAGAATTCATGTCATATAACATAAAAAAGAGAGTTTCTAGGTAGGATGCATCTCTCACTTTATAAGTCGATTTTCATGTATAGGATTGAGTTAGGTCAAATATAAACTATAAGATGGTATTGGAGTCTATCAACGATCTTTTGGGCCAATCGCTATTGGGCCACTTTGTCTAGTCTTGAGTGTGAGGAGTTATGTTGAGAGTTTCATGTCAGATGTTATATGGCATGTAAAAGAGTTTATAATTAAGTGGAAGACTTCTCTCACCTAACCTTACAACTAGGGATGACAAAAAAAAACCTGCGCTCGTAGGTATTTGTGGATAAAACTCGTTATTAGTATGGGGCGGGTAGTTAAATGGGTATCCGTGGGAAAAATAAATGGGTAGAGAATTACATGTGAAAGAGATGATGAACATTCATTATAAGAAAAAGTTGAATTAGCGATAGAAATTAGAGATGAAAAAATACATTTGATCTTAAAATTTAGGGTCGCTAACAATTAAAGATAGAATTAGAAACGGATTGAACGATCACTACTAGAAAAATGGTGGAATAGCTACAAAAAATTTGAGACGAAAAATAGTAAAAATTAGGGTTAAATATGTTTGTGCTCCCTATAAACTTTGAGTTTTTTATTTTTAGTCTCTAAAAAAAATTAACCTAGTTTTGGTACATATAAAATTTGATTTTTTGGTTTTAATCCCTCGTGACTTTTAATAGCATTTCACGACTTTTAATAGCGCTTATAAAAGGTCAAAAAGCGCTACTAAAAGTCGTGAAGCGTTATTAAAAACCACGGTGAACTAAAACCAAAATAATCAAATTTTATATAGACGAAAAGTAGGTCAAAGTTTTTTGAGAAACTAAAACAAAAGCTCAAATTTTATAGAGACCATCAACATATTTTTTTTGGTGTTGTTCTGGACTGTGCCACGAGGCCCATTCAGCAATTGAACATGGATTGGCCCAATCACTTTGGTCCATATCCACAATCTACAAGCCCAATTATGACTCTCATATTTGGAGGGCTCAGATCGACTCATTCAATCCAACGGCTCATAATGGGCACGCTTTCCTATAAATACTGGCTCACATTGCCATAATGAGGTACACTCTCATTCCTTGCTAAATCACTCACCTACTCTCAATACTAACTTGGGCGTCGGAGTGGCTTCAAATGTCCCCCTCCCGGGCGCTCGTTGATATCAAGCCATACCGCAAGAGACCACCGACGCAGTCCACGCGACATTGCTAGGTACAGTTCATTGGCGACCACAGTGGGAGGTTTCTACCTTTCACACCATTCCTACACTTAGAAACTTTTCTCTTGCACTTCCATGGCTCCAAGAGGCAGACCACGCGTGAAGAGTGTTGCTGTGCCTGCACCCCAGCTTGAAGGCACTCCTGAGGGCGATGTCGCCACCCACGAAGACACCCCTGTTCAAGCTACGCAAGAAGTTCCCTCGACGGGAGGGATTCATCTGTCGGATGTCAACCAACTGTTGGACCTTCTGGCCAACCGCACTCAGACTATGCTGCTGCAAGAGGCACGTCTTAGGCAAATTGAGAGACGTGTGGCCTCTATGCCTGAGCAACCTCCTCCTTTTTGGGGAACTCCTCCTCAAACGACTGTGGTATCAAGACCCTGCCGTTCTCCCCCTCGAAGGCGTCATGCTCACCGTTCCCCACCTAGGCGGAAGCATGTGCATCGCTCTCCTCCTCGGCGTAGGAAGCATCAGGGATCCGGCTCACCACCAAGGGCGTCCCCGTCCTCTCTGGATGGGACTTATCAGCCTGATGACACCCACTCCAAGGTTTATTCGCGTGACTCCTCTGATTCGCGCGACAGGTCGAGGAGCAGGGCTAAGATTCACAAGAGATGTCGCAGAAGATCGCCATCGAGGAGATCTCCCGACAAGCACAGATACCGAGACTTTGACTTCCAAGATGTCTCACCTCGCAATTCAAGGAGGTTTGCGGATGAAGGACCCTTCGCTCGGAGGGTGGAGGAATGCCCGATTCCAAGGACTTTGGAAAAACTCCCAACACTCAAGATGTACGATGGGATCGGAGATCCAGACCGGCACTTGGCTCATTTCTCACTCATGATGCGCTATAGAGGCGCTCGAGAGCCTGTTCATTGTAAGATATTCCCTCTCACCCTCGAGGACACCGCATTAGAGTGGTTCCAAGAGCTGAAGCCAAACTCCATCTCTTCGTGGGGGCAACTGGCAAGACTATTCACGGCCCGTTTCACCGCCTCCCGACTGAAGCCAAAATCTGAGGAAGTGCTGAGGGCTGTCAGGCAGCGGGAAGGCGAAACACTTAGAGAGTATATTGAGCGTTTCAATAAGGAAGCTTCATGTGTTCGAAACTTGGAAGATAAGCAAAGACTATTTTGAATGAAAGATGGCCTCAAGCAAGGAAGTCTTTTCGAAATTAATGTGGGAATCAACAAGCCAAGGGACTTGGCAGAATTCCTCCAAAAGTCTCAAAAGTACATGGACTACGAAGAGAATAAGTTGGCTTACCAAGAGGAAGCCAAGGTTGGCAACAAAGAGGACGGGCGGACCTATAAGGCCACCGAAGAGCTGTGGCAGAAGCGAGGCCAAGCTGAGAGAGCTCCCTTTGAATCTCGACCCCGGCAAGGTCGTTTCTCAGAGTACACCCTGCTGAACACATCCCAGGCTGAGATCTTTGCTAAATGCGCCGAACCTCTCGTACAAAGGAAAGGCCGAACCTCTAAGAAGTATTGCCATTATCACAAAGGTTATGGGCACAGTACCAACAAATGCTACACCCTCAAGGATGACATTGAAGAGCTGATCCGCGAAGGGAAGCTCGCCCAGTACGTAAATGAAGAAGAGGAGGAGACCCATGACTCTAAATAGTGAACAAAACATCAGAACCTGAACCTAGAGTTAGGACTAGTTAAGAATTTTGTTGTTTGGGCACAAAAGCAGAATGTAAAAGCTCGATATGAATGATTAACAAAAGTTCATTTTGCAAGTACAGTTTTTGCTCTAGCTCACCAACATTAACACTGGTTCCAAAGAAAATCCATTAATATTAAGAAAGAAAAAGGTCCAACTCCATAGCTGGGGGCAGAACGAAACAAGTTTGAGACCCGACATACCCCGTAGGAAGGGACTGCCTGGCTCACAGAGGAAACCTCATCATTAGCTCTAAACTAAAATCATCTTCCCAAGACGGTCTTTTTAAATACTCCCCTTGGAATCTTAGTAATGGAGTCAAGAATGCCATGGCACGCCGAGACAAATAAAGATTGTCGGTAACAGAGTAATCAATGAGAGCCACCATGATAATTAGCATCTTCCCAACATACCGAGGCAGGAATCTCGTGATTCTTTCCATCAAGTGACCATGGTGGTCGCAACCTTGGACGAGTTGTATCCGGGCCGAGTCTTGGTAAACTGTGCCAATGGTATACTTCAAGTGACCTTGGTGATCACAACCCCTTGGACGAGTTATATCTAGGCCGAGTCCTGGTAAACTGTGTCAAGGGTATACTTCAAGTTACCTTGGTGGTCACAACCCCTTGGACAAGTTATATCCGGGCCGAGTCCTGGTAAACTGTGCCAAGGTTATACTTCAAGTCTTCAAGTGACCTTGGTGGTCGCAACCCCTTGGGCGAGTTATATCCGGGCCGAGTCCTGGTAAACTGTGCCAAGGGTATAATTCAAGCTGACTTTGATGGCCATAACTCCTTGGGCGAATATACTTGACCATGAGGTGCCATGTGGAAACGAAGGCCGGCACCCTGCCGGGTTTTGGGTATGAACCCCTACACCAACGAAGGCCGGCACCCTGCCGGGTTTGACATATCGAACCCCGGCACT
The DNA here is from genome assembly GCA_963573325.1 of Astragalus glycyphyllos. Taxonomy (NCBI): domain Eukaryota; kingdom Viridiplantae; phylum Streptophyta; class Magnoliopsida; order Fabales; family Fabaceae; genus Astragalus; species Astragalus glycyphyllos. The sequence continues at coordinate 2,766,143 of OY754313.1, read as the reverse complement.
ATGATTTCTATCTCGGCACCATGTAACCCGGCACCCTTGAGGGCTGTCTAGTCTACAGACCATAACTTCGTCCATGGTTATCCGATGGGGGCGTGTGAGCATGCGTTGGAATGCTAAGAAGCAGAGATACACTTCTTCTGTTAAGCTCAAGATCCAATTCTGACGTCTCCAACCCCTGTAGCATGATTTGTAACCCGGCACCCTTGAGGGCTGTCTAGTCTGCAGACCATAACTTCGTCCATGTTTATCTGATGGAGGCGTGTGAGCATTCGTTGGAAAGCTAAGAAGCAGGGATACAATTCTTATGTTAAGCTCAAAATCCAATTCTGACGTCTCCAACCCTGGAACCATGATTTGTATCCCAGCACCTTGTAACACGGCACCTTGCCGGTTTCCGCGGCATCCGAGAGGACTGTCTAGTCTCCATGCCATAACTTCGTATATGGTTATCCAATGGGGGCGTGTGAGCATGAGTCGGAAAGATAAGAAGCAGAGCTACAATTCTTCTTTTAAGCTCAAAATCCAATTCTGAAGTCTCCAACCCCGGCACCCTGATTTGTATCCCGGCACCTTGCCGGTTTCCGTGGCATCCCGGAGGGCTGTCTAGTCTCCATGCCATAACTTCGTCCATGTTTATCCGATGGAGGCGTGTGTGCATGTGTTGGAAAGCTAAGAAGCAGGGCTACAATTCTTATGTTAAGCTCAAAATCCAATTCTGACGTCTCCAACCCTGGAACCATGATTTGTATCCAGGCACCTTGTAACCCGGCTCCTTTCCGGTTTCCGCGGCATCCGGGACGGCTGTCTAGTCTCCATACCATAACTTCGTATATGGTTATCCAATTGGGGCGTGTGAGCATGCGTCGGAAAGATAAGAAGCAGAGCTACAATTCTTCTTTTAAGCTCAAAATCCAATTCTGAAGTCTCCAACCCCAGCACCCTGATTTATATCCCAGCGCCTTGTGACTCGGCACCTTGCCGGTTTCCGCGACATCCGGGAGGGCTGTCTAGTCTCCATGCCATAACTTTGTCCATGTTTATCCGATGGAGGTGTGTGAGCATGCGTTGGAAAGCTAAGAAGCAGATCTACAATTCTTATGTTATGCTCAAAATCCAATTCGGACATCTTCTGCACCCAGAACCATGATTTCGTGATGTGGCACCATGAGGCACGAAGCAAACAGACGCGAGAACCGGCATCACGCCTCATCCAGCACCATGACGTGCCAAGTGCCTCTCCAACGGCACCTTGCCTCATCTGGTGGTGGGATCATCACATTTCATCACGCGGCACAATGGTTTCATAGGCATGATTTTGGGCATTCTTTAAAAGGATTTGAGAACATGGGAGACAATAAATCAAGACATGACACCATGGAGGGTGCCTAGCACACGGCACCATGGAGGTGCCAAGACACAATCACACAGCACCATGAGGATGCTTAGTCCCACGACAACATAGAGGTGCCAAGACATCATCACACGACACCTTGGAGGGCCAAGCTCCCGATAAGTTGGACGAACCGACAAAAATGCTTCAAGCCAAGACCATCCTTCAAAATAATCTCGGCTTGCGGGGCAACTGTTCTGGACTGGGCCACGAGGCCCATTCAACAATTGAACATGGATTGGCTCAATCACTTTGGTCCATATCCACAATCTACAAGCCCAATTATGACTCTCATATTTGGAGGGCTCAGATCGACTCATTCAATCCAACGGCTCATAATGGGCACGCTTTCCTATAAATACTGGCTCACATTACCATAATGAGGTACACTCTCATTCCTTGCTAAATCACTCACCTACTCTCAATACTAACTTGGGCGTCGGAGTGGCTTCGCAGGTCCCCCTCCCGGGCGCTTGTTGATATCAAGCCATACCGCAAGAGACCACCAACGCAGTACGCACGATACTGCTAGGTGCAGTTCAGGTGTTAAGGCCACAAACATATTTAACCCTTATTATTATTATTATGTACAAATGAATACTATACATTATCAAGCAAAAGACCACAACTCTTTCGTTTTTCCCTAGTCTTTTTCTTTCCTTTAGTTCCTCTAGAAGGCAAAACTCGGTTCAAATGGGTATGCATTGCACATTAGACGACAAAACATAATGTGTAGAAATTCGTGTCAGTAGCAGACAGAGAGAGAGAGAGAGAGATAATAAAACAAAACTCTCCGTAATCCGATATACGTTAGCTTCTGCCAATTTTGATACCCCAAAAAAGCATAAAGTTTAATCGATAGGCAAATTTAGCATAAAGATTTTTTATACAGCTAATAAAGGTTGGCTTAGTTGGTAATGAGTTTTTACTCTTGCTGTCGATATGAGGACCTCTTTGATGGGTGATTTGTAAGTATCTCTATAAGCGCTCAAAGAGCCTTGAGGCCTCGGAACCCAACTCACCTAAACTTTTTAATCTCAAATAAAAAAAGATTTTTTATACTATCAAACAATAAAAATATATAGTGCATGTGAATTTCAGCGACATAGGGATATCAACCTTCAAGCTCAAACTCAGATATGACTATGTGATAATATATGTGATGTATATAAATTATTTTGTATAAACTAAAAGAAATTCAAAAACATATACAGCATCTCACTTTTGGAATATAACATATTTATTGTAGGTTACTAACCTCATGGCATAGTGACTTTTGTGGAAAGATATAGATAAAGGACACATCATCTTTGTTTTAGAACCCCTAGAAGCCCACATGCACAACATTTATTTGTATATATCTCTGACGGTGATTCACTCATCACTTCAATGCTCTATTTACTTATTATAACTTGACGGTTGCACCTCTCTCATTGATGATAACAATATTATTCAATTGCAGAATTTGTGGGGAATGTAGCTAGTTGATTTTGGCCACTACTCTGTCATATACGAAAGGAAAATAACAATGGTATCTTTTGTGCGGTTTTGTTTTTAATGCAACAATATGGATTCTTCCATGTGATTTGAGAGTGAGACTTCAATTCTATAATGAATTTGCATTACCCTAAAGGGTACTCTAGTCCCTTTATGACCAATATAGCTCAAGGGCATGATATGTTTTTCATTTTTCTTTTGTAAAACCAAGGTTTTCAATTCTATTATGTAATGAATTTGCATTCCCTTACCAACATAGAAGGGAAAGAGAGCTTTCTCATTTTTTAAAACCAATGCCTACTACTAATAGGGTTTTCATAAAAATAACTGCAATTGCCCCCGCAACATCTTTAGTGTTTCTATAACTGCCACATGTTTGTAATTGAATTTATATGTTTTTCGTAGATATTAGTCTTTCATTGAAAGCTTATAACACTCAATGGATAGACAACGATAATCCGAAACAAAAAATAAACTACGACCCGAAAATCTCTCCGGTGATCTCTCATCTGACTTTAAAAACATCGAAGACATTTACGCGCTTAAAATTTTCCTAAAGGAATGGAAAACGAAATAAGTAAATAAACCATTTCATTATTGAGTCATAAATTTAAAGAGTGAATGAAGAAACACAATTTATTATTAATGATAAATTTTATTGTTGTCATCCAAATACATGGAGAAAATGGTTTATGCATAAAGACCACTTGGGCAATTTGTAAAGATGCAACACATTGCAGAATAGATATGAGATATGTTTTGGCCTAAGACAAGTGGTTGTGACTTCATGGTTTCCAGAGAATGGTAGTTTCTGCAATCATGGAGGTGACCACATAGGGATCCATATTAGAAGCTGGCCTTCTATCTTCAAAGTAACCTTTGCCATCTCTCTCTGTGTCTCTTCCAACCCTAATTGAGCTTCCACGGTTTGCAACACCCTATAAAAAAAAACATCAATATTGAAGTTGGATATTAAATTGTTCACTCAAAATATTATTATTAGGGTCCAATACCACGATATGCATCGCGATACCAAAGCTTTTTATGCATCTGCGATCGCGATTGAGACTACATCAGTCGCATTTGACTACACTATTTTGTAAAATCAAATATTTGCGACGCGATTGAGACTGTGGCCGCGATTTAAAACCTTGAGGACATATTTTCGAGTGTGCTTATTCTTAGAATTTGAATTTGGCCTAAAGCAATCCTACAAAACTGACTTGTAGAGTAAGAGATGCCTACACTTATAAACACGTTTTAAGTCATATCTACCGATTTGGGACTCTTAAACCTAACTCAACGCTACAAAACCGGTTTGTAGAGTGAATGATGTCTCGCTTTAATAAACTTTTCCTTATAAACTCTTTTATACTTTTTTACTTACCCAAGTGAAGGTGTTGATGTCAGCTGTTTCATGTTTTCCAGTGAGACGTCTCTCATTGCCTTCTCCATAAGCTGCAATGTGTTCCTTATGCCTCAAACCAAGTTTTTCAATGGCCTTCTTAATAACCTCATAGCCTCCATCTTCTCTCATTGACTTGGTGCTGAAGTCACCATAACAAGTATCAGAAAAATGACAACAAATTTCAATGAATAAACCATAGAAAGCAATAATAATAATAATAATAATAATAATAATAATAATCATCTTGTCAAAAATAATAATAATAATAATAATAATAATAATATGGATTTAATTTATATAGATTGTCGATGTAAATATATTTTACAACGCCATCCAATCTCCCTAATAATATCTTCTTAAGCTATATTTATTACCTGTAGTTTGTGTGAGCTCCAGCTCCATTCCAATCTCCCTAAGTAACATAAAATGTAACAAATTAAAATCAAAATAGTGAAACACAAAAATAAGATGATCAATATTTTTTCTCTTTGAAATTTTCAATCATGACAAAATTTGCAACAAATTTAAACATAATTAAGGACATTACTAACCGGAATTGGCTTGGGATCAAATGAAACAACTGCTCCAGCTATCTCAGTGATCCTCTGTAACATAAAAATTTCATCAATATTTACAATTTTACTGACTTTTACTCTAATTATCTTGATCATATATAGCACTTCAAAATAATAATAAAAAATTAGAAAAAAATAAATGAAAATTTATGTTTACCTCCAAAATGTAACGAGCAGCCCATAGCTCATCTCCAGAAGAGATACCAACAGTAGGACCAACTTGGAATTCCCACTGTAGAATAGAAATATAATTAAAAAAAATCAATTTTCAATATAGAACAATATAAGATAGTAATAAGACCAATATGTATGTATACAAGGTTTTTAAACAAAAGGTTCGCGCGACCATGGTCTGGAACGCGACAATAAGGTTCTAAAAAACGGTCCGTTACGCCAAAAACGGCCGCGACAAAACTGTCTCGGTAATGACCGTTACCGCGACAAATAATTTTAATAAAATTTAAGCATTATTGTGATTAATTCACACCGCGACAACCGCGACTTGTAACGCAACAGTCGCAACGGCCGAAAACGCAAAAGTCTTAACGCGACCGCGACCGCTATTTAGAACCTTGACGTCATCATGGTTTTTTAATGTCTCAAGCACTGCGATATTTCGCGACATCATGATTTTTTATGCCTCTGGCACTGCGTTTAAGGTCATACTTGACCGCGATATTTCGTGATATCAAGGATCATGACAGGAGCATAACCGCGACCATGATTTAAAACCTAAAATCTATGTTAAATGCTGTTGTTAATACCTGGCCAGGCATAACTTCTCCATTGATGCCACTGATGTTGATGCCAGCATAAAGACAAGCTTTGTAATGTGCATCTACAATATCACGACCATAGGCTTTATCAGCACCAATTCCACAGTAGTATGGCCCCTGAGATCAAATCAAACAAACATTTAATGATCAAACAAAAATGTTTCAGTTATTGCAATCTAGGACAATCAAATTTGGGACAGACACATTGTTCACATAGAATGTCTACTGGGATTGATTGAAAACATAAAAATAAAAGAATGGATCATAGAACTGTTTGAAGAGTTAAAGAATTGGGACAAATCCAAATCAAGATAGACACAAAGGAAACGAAAAAACAAGAAGAGAAAAACAATACAGAAAATAACCATAAAACCAGGGTAAAATTGTCCTGTCAAAAAAACAAGGGTAAAATTGGAACATTTGATACCTGTGCTCCAGGAAACCCACCAATAGGCCATCCAAGTGGCCAATTAATATCTTTCTGTAACAAAGTATACTCTTGCTCAAGACCATACCTGTTAACATAATCAAGAGATATTAATTTTTATTATCACGAATCACAGACACCAGACACGATACTGACAAAGACACCGGTTCTGGACAATCAGACCAAAAAAAAGGAGACACCGGTTCTAATTTGGTTCTAATTTGAAAAATAGAAATAACTGAAATATTGGTGTCCGACACCCGTGTTGGTGTCTGATAGATCCGTTTCGGACACCTGACATGTCTTCAACTTGAAGTATCGGTATTATTATGGAGTATAAAAACAACTTCATTTATTAGGAAATACAAACATACCATGGTACCTCAGCAACAACATCAGGGTGACTGAAAATTTTGGCAGCATTGTATCTCTTGTTTGTTGGTAGTGGCTCACCAGCTGGGGTGTAAACGTCACAAATCACCTATAGATTTTCATCAAATAGTGACCAATTATTTCTTTGATGATCTAAGAATTTATAATTCATAAGCCAATTTCTCAAATTGAAAAAAACTTACAAGAATATTATTTCCTCTCCTAAATGGGTCCTTGAAAATAGCTTGTGGACTTCAATTCAAAAAATAAGCACACCAAACATTAGCAACTCATGAGTTTCTTATCAAAATAACAATTAAAAAATAAAGTAAAATATAGAAAATTAAATTAAATAAGTAAAGAATCATCATACTATAGAATGACTTCACTGTCCTCCCCTGGGGCTTGGTTTGTACTAGAGCCATCATAGTTCCACTTAGGAAGTTTTGAAGGGTCACTAACTGGTCCAGGAAGTGTCTGTTTATTTAAAACCAAAAAATAAAAAGTAAAAATTAACATGAAAAATATTATCTATAATGATTATCATTTGTGATAAAGAAAAAAAAATTACCCTGGCTTTGCTTCTGATGTCCATACCAGATCCACCAATCCTGTTTATAAGTACATAAAAAGAATAAATTTTTATTTAATATTAAATGAAATAGATTAACCCAACAAAAGGGTTTTAGGACACATCCATTAGAAAACTATATATTAAAAAAAAATAAAACAATATTTCCTTATTATGTCCTTAATCCCACCAAAAACACCAGAGTGCTAAAAAGAGGAAGATGGAAGAAAAAAATCCAAAACAATCACTCTCAATGAAAAATACACAGAACCAGGAATAATAATATATCCCCAAAAGGGTTATATATTTTCTTGAGTTACTTATTAGTCAAAAGATTTAATAAAAAAGAAAACAAGAAACAGAGTCCCTGCTTCAATAGAGAGACAGAATCCTATGTTTTTAGATCAATGAGAAAACAAGAAACAGAGTCCCCTGTTTCAATAAAGGAACAGAATCCTCTGTTTTTGAGATCAATGAAAGCTCACCATATGTATTCAGCAATGATCTTTTCAGTGGATTCTGAAACGTTGAGATTGATGAGATCTGTGAGCAAAGACATGATGATAACTTGTGAAAGAACAAGAACACTGAGATGAGAGAAAGAGGAACAAATGTTAGGTATCAACAGGGGAAGAAGCTCTGTGTTTGAGAAAAGTTATAATACAACCCCCTTTTTATAATTGAGTCTTTGGTGTAAAGACTATTAACAGTTTAACTAGTACTCTAACACGTGCTTCTAGATACTTTTTCTTTTCATTTATTAGAAAAAGATTAGAAAATGGGTTGAATTTTGAAAAATTGGAATAAAAAAATAATTATATTTTAGTCTAGTTGACACCTACTATTTTTTTAGATCATTATATCATTTGAATTTATTCATACTTTTCTTTTTAGCAAAAAAAGTTTATTAAAAAAGAAAAATAGGAAGACAGTATAAAGACTAAGACGGACTAAGCTAATACATCTGGCAACAAAATAAAATAAATCAAAGCAGTAATAGGGAGCACTTGCCGATTATGACGATAGACTCTCTAAGACAAACCAATCTAGAGACTAAATGATAAACTTACAATAGTCGAATAAAAAAGAAACAGACATTGAATTTGCTTTGGAACGAGTGCTATATCCGTCAATATTTTGAAGTAATTTCTTTTTTTGTCGAAAAAATTAGAAAATGGGTTGAATTTAGAAAAATTAGAATAAAAATTTACTATATTTTAGTCTAGTAGACACCTACTACTTTTTAGATCAAGATGTCATTTGAATTTATTCCGGCTTTTCTTTCGTACTTTTATCTATCTCATTTTTCTCTTTATTGAATTTTTATATATTTTGTTTTTCAGTTTTGAATAGGGAAACACTAACGCTTTAGGTATAGTTTATTATTTTTGATATACGACATAAAACAATACGTCTGTATAACTGTTTTGTATATATTATTTATAATTATTTTTGTTTGTTATAAACAAATATTAGCTTTTGAATCCTAACAGGGAGGGTTGTAATGTAATTTCATAATTTTTAAGCTTACGAAAAAATATTATATGTTCTCTCAGAAATTCATGGGTTGTAGAGGAAGAATGGCATGATAAATTTCAGGTTGCCAGCGACGAAGGAGAGGAGGAGGACGGTGATGGAGGTGTTAATTCTTTTATGATAGGTAGTTATGAGCAGCATGATTCTAGGAGGGTCGTTTTGGAAGTTTCAAGTGCGAGAGTGAGCATTAATGATTTAGTAGTGAGAAAGTCAATGGAAGTTGTTATTGAGCCATTTTTTGAGGAGGAGCCTATATTGTTGGTCAAAGTAATTCAATTCTTTTGGAAGTTTCACGTGAGAGAGTGAGGATTAATGATTTAGTAGTGAGAAAATCAAGGGAAGTTGTTATTGAGCCACTCTATGAAGAGGAGCCTATTGTTGGTCAAGGTAATCAAATTTTGAATCTTTGACTTCCGTTGTGAATGATACGTTTGTGATGAATGAGGTTAACGGTCCATCAGCAACTGCGGGTTAACCTATTGCTATTACTAATTCGGAGGTTGGAGATGCTTTGGGCCAGCCTCATGTTAGTGTTGGACCAGTTGATAGGCCCATCTCATTTGAACTCCCTTCGATCCAAAATGTGCATGGCCCAAACTGTGGTGCGAAGCAGATTTAGGTGAATAAACTTAAGCCCAAAAGAAATAAAAAATGGCTCATGGTTGGTCCAGAGAAAGGTAAGAAGAAAGGTAGGATTCCCCGTATTGTTCGTGAACCGGTAGAAGTCCCTCTAGTCTCGAGTGATATCCGAAGCTTTGCGGAGGAAGGAAGGTCCATGCTGGCTAGAGGGAATTCTTTGTGCCTTTTCTCAGCGGGCACGGTACTATGTGCTGATACTCTTTCAAGCTCTGATATCAAGATGTGCAACAACAAATTTTAGGCTCTCCAAAGCAAGTCATTAGCCATGAAGGTGTGGGATGAGGCTAAGAGCCTTGGGGTGGTTGGCACTCTTCCAGACGAGTATTGTGTTGATCTTAATGAAGCGGGAGAGAAGATAGATGAAGTTGTGAGGAATAAGGGGGCAAACAACATAGGTATCACATGAGTATTTTATCACTTAATTTACGTGGGTGGGCGATATAGTCAAACGTTGCCAGTTAGCTTCTTTGATTAGAAAAAGACAGTTTGATTTTATTTGTCTACAAGAAACAAAGAGGGAAGTTATTGATCTAAAACAATTAAGCATGTTGGGGGTAATAAGTCATTTTGTAGTGTAGTAAAACCATCTCTGGGTCTGTGGTATCTTATCCACTTAGATAGTTGGTTCTTGGTCTACTAGTTTTTCTTTTATAGGGGCTGGTTTTGTGGGAGTTGTGAATTTTCTAGATTTTATTCTTTATGTAGTGAATATTTATGCTTCTTGCTCGTTGCTTGAGAAACGTAGAGGTTGGGAGGAATTGAAAGAGCTCAGGCAGAATTACGCGCTGGGGGAGTGGTGAGTTTATGATATCGTGATTTTAAAACGTTCTGGGGTAAAACTTTGCAGAACTAAAATAGGCTCCCCGCCTCAAAATGTCCATCATAGGCTCCCTGCTTGAAAATATCAACAATAGACTCCCCGCCTCGAAATAAATACAATAGTAATATAATAATAAGGTTACAATTCGTAATAAGTGTCCTCTTCCTCGCATTGATGATTTGTTTGACCAACTTCAGGGTGCACAAGTTTTCTCAAAGATTGATTTGGGATCGGGTTATCATCAATTGAGAATTAGAGAAGAAGATATTCCCAAGACTGCTTTCCGCACTCATTATGGGCATTATGAGTTCTTGGTGATGTCATTTGGGTTGACTAATGCCCCAGCAGCCTTTATGGACTTGATGAACCGAGTCTTCAAACCTCTCTTGGATCAATGTGTAATAGTGTTCATTGATGACATATTGGTGTATTCTAAGAGTAAGGAAGAGCATGAACAACATTTACGAATGGTCTTACAGATTTTAAGGGAGAATCAATTGTATGCCAAATTCTCTAAATGTGAATTTTGGCTTGATAGTGTTACATTTTTGGGTCATGTAGTATCAGGTGATGGGATCCAAGTAGACCCAAAGAAGGTGGAAGCTGTCAAGCAGTGGCCAAGACCAACTACAGTCACAGAGATTCGCAGCTTCTTAGGCTTGGCTGGCTACTATCGTCGATTTGTCAAAGATTTCTCAAAGATAGCAGCCCCATTAACTAGATTAACTCAGAAAAATGTGAAATTCCAATGGTCAAATGCTTGTGAAGAAAGTTTTCAAAAGTTGAAGTCGTGCTTGACTACAGCGCCGCTTTTGAGGGAGGAAGAACTCAAACGGATGAGTGTGGGGGTCTATTGCAGGAAATTTTGGAATTTAATAGTTTCATAGTGGACACAGATGCTGCTAATGTGTCGGTGGTTGGTAAAAAAATATATTGGTTTTGTTCTGATGGTATATCCATGAATAGACTTGGCAGGTTCCTTGTGACAGATGAGTTAATTGCTCGGTGGATATGGATTTATCTGACCATTTTTCCATCGGGTTACTTCGTAAATAATTGATCTTTAAAGGGGAATTATCGGTGGTAGGCTCCATTGTATCACATATTAAAGGTTTATTATGAAGTTGGTTTATCTTTGGAGTAGTGGGTAGACTTTCGTGTTATTCTGCTTCATCTTGGTGGCTTAATGTCTCTTTATGTTTAAACAATTTGTAATTGGTTTTTGGACCACACATAGTGTTTGTTTTCAATGAATCATTGATTATCGGAAGAAGAAAACGACCAAAGGTTTGGCCTAGGGGAGCATGACATGATTTGTATCCAAGAGTCTTAGGTTCAAATCCTCGTCAGTCCCAAGAGAAACACTATTTATTGTTAATATAAATATTTTTTGTCTTCACGAATTTCTTTATTTTTATAAGTTTTTATTTTTGTTTTTGAGTCTCAACACGACACTTGGTCCTCCCTTAACCAAGTGTCGAGGATTCGATCCTCGCATCAGGTACGGAGCAGCTTTAAATTCCTGGATCAACTGTCCCACTCTTCGATGTGCCTCCAATCCAGCGAGGAGATTAGTTACTACGTTCAGTGATGAATACCCTGATCTCGACCAAAAGACAAGAAGAAATACATCTCGCTAGATGAATACATTTTGGACTTTTTGTAAACAAGTGTCTTATAATATAATTGAGTCTTTTGTGTAAAGATTATTAACAGTTTAACTAGGACTCTAACACGTGCTTGTAGATACTTTTCTTTTCATTTATTAGAAAATATTAGAAAATTGGTTGAATTTTGAAAAATCGAAATAAAAAATAATTATATTTTATTCTAATTGACATCTATTATTTTTTAATCAAGATGTCATTTGAATTTATTCGGGCTCTATTTTTATACACTTCTCTATCTCACCTTTCTCTTTATTTTATTTTTTGATAGACAAAGTGGTTAAAAATTAGTATGTTACTTGTTAGAGGAGAGGGGGAAGCGGGATTCAAACCTTATACGCCTACGTTTCTTTTTTTTTGAGATTGTGTGTATTCCTTTTTTCAGTCTGAAGAGGGAAACATTAATGTTTTAGGTATTTTTTTGGTAACATTAATATTTTTAGGTATACTACTTTTGATACATATGCGTTATTAGGATAATTATTTTGTATATATTCTTTATAATAATTTTGTCGCGATGGAGAATATTGTTAACATAAATATTTTTTTGTCTTCCCAAATTTCTTTTTTTAAAAGTTTTTATTTTGTTTTTGAGTCTCAACAAAAAGAAATACATGTTATTGGTGTATTTATTATTTCATTTTACTTTTTAAATACTTGTACTTTGGTTAAATAAATATATTTTGGACTCCTTATAAACAAGTGTCTTATAATATAAAAATAACTTTGTATTTTTCTTTGATAAGAAAGAGAACTTTGGATTTTTTTTTTAATGTTATCTCTAGTAAGCATGGTTTGCGGGGTTAAAGGGTTTTTACGATTTCATGAATGGTATAGTGGTAGGTAAGACTTAAATACTTGTCAAAAAAAAAAAGGTAAGACTTAAATAGTGGCCAATATGATTGGTGACTAAAAACTAAAAAGTAGATTCTTTTAACTCGAACCTTGCCATTTTAATAATGTGTTTGTTGAGGTATTACTTTTTTTTATGAGTGGAGAAATTGACTTGTTTCCTCAAATTGTTATTTGCATAGGCTAAGAATATATACTTAAAGAACTGAGAGCATGCTTAACATATCAGGAATTGTTAATAGTAGAGGTAACTAATATTAATAATACAAATTTGTCTTGAACTACACATTGGATTACTGAAATGCAACATTGATACTAATGGCACTTAATCAATATGATTTAATGGCACTTAGCTAAATCAATAATGGCACTTAATCAATATGTCGTAGGGTGCTATAAGGGATGCGCTATATGCCTTAGTGGCAAAAGCTAAATCAATATGATTTAATGGCACTTAATCAATATGGTATTATCGTTGAATGACACTTCATTTAGCCTTCGTGAAAGCTAAATGCAACATTCTCTCTTTTTGAAATGATTTTTGTTTTGCCTTTTTCATTAAAAAAATGGAACATTTGTCTCTCCCCCATCTCTTCTAGACGTGTATATTATTTAGTATATAAACTTTATTTTTGTCATATGCCACACTTTAATTTAATACTCTCTCTGTCTCTCTCTTTTCTCTCAAATTTATAATTGTCTTTTTTATAATTATAAATAATTATTTTTTGATTAGTCCTATGGGAAAATAATACCCATTGTAGGTGTAATTTTATCATTATTGAATGCGTTGCTTTTATTATAGACAAACTTATTTTAATTTAACATCAATTATACTATATAACAAACTGTTACAAACAGCGTGCTCTCATACATGCGTAAAAATGAATAAGACATGCATGTGAGGATGCACGAGTACTCTTTTTTTTTTTCCGATAGGCAATGTTAGTGGGGGTGGGGGAAATGTTAGTTTCCGGGGATTGAACCTGGGACCTCCTTCTTGCATTCTTTTGGTGCACTCCTTCGATATCCTTTAGTTCGCCAACTGAACTACCTACTTGGAATGAGTACTCTATTAATTCCCTCAAAAGTTTAGCACAAGCACAAATCGTATTAAAGATCGCATGTTAGGTCATAATTAGAATAAACTCTAATTTCTTCTATTTAATCGTTAAAGTACACGAAAAAGATTAATAGTTTATAAAATTTGTGAATTCATCTAATGAGACAAATTACACTTGTGAACACATGCATCTGAGTCTGGTGAAATTTTTTCCGCTCAAAATATTCTCTTTTTTTTTTTATATAATTTTTGTTTTGCCTTTTTCATAAAAAAAAAAGTATTTGTCTCTCCTCCCATCTCTTTCTGACATGTATATCTTGAAGTATACAAACTTTATTTTTGTCGTATGTCAGACATTTTAATTCAGTTTTCTTTTTCTCTCTTACTTTCTCTTTATTTTCTCTCAAAATTATAAATTTCTCTTTTTATAATTATAAACAATTATTGTGTCTTTAGTCCTTATGGGGAAATATTACCAATTGTAAGTGTGATTTTATCATTTTTGAATGTGTCACTTTTATTATAGACAAACTTATTTTAATAATATCAATTATACTATATAACAACCTGTTTACAAACAATGTGCTCTCACACTTGCGTAAAACTGAACAAGACATGTGAGGATGCACAAGGTCGGTACTAGTTCTCTTAAAAGTTTAGCACAATTCGTACTATAGATCGCATGTTAGGTCATAATTAGAATAAACTCTAAATTTTATCTTTAAATTTGCATCTTTCTACTATTTAATCCTGAAAGTCTATGAAAATGATTAGTAGCAAATAAAATTTGTGAATTCATCTAATGAGACAAATTACAGTTGTGATTGTGAACAACTCTGAGTCTGGTGAAAATTTTTCTGCTCAAAACATTCTCTCTTTTTTTAATAATTTTTGTTTTGCCTTTTCATAAAAAAAATATTTGTCGCTCCTCCTATCTCTTTCAGACGTGTATATTATGAAGTATACAAACTTTATTTTTGTTATATGTCACACTTTACTTTAATATTATTTTTCTCTCAAATTTATAAATGTTAGACCCCTCAAAGTGTATGCCAGAAAGAATAAGAAATAAGTGTTGTCAGTGTGACCTAACAACTAATATGTACCTGGATTGATTAATAATCTGTTATGTGTTAGTTATGGAGGTTATAGGTTAGTTATAGTAGTTATTAGTTAGTTAGAAGGTTGTTAATAGACTGTTAGTAATCAGTGCTCTGTACCCTTATTATATAAAGGGGTATTAGACAATGGTGAAGGCATTCAATTGATAACCATGTTAGAAGACTGATTAGATATCAGTGGAGGTGCTAGTGCATCAGTGTATGAAGTCTTTTCCTCTGTACTTTGAATAAAATAACCCTGCCAAGACCACCTGGCCACTGTCCCAGGCCTTGACAGGTTCTGTATTGAAGAATCAAGTTAGCAGGTGGCTAACATTTGGTCCGACCTGCCGGATTCGAAGATGACGAAGACACGAGGAGATACAGAAGCTACAGCGTTAGAGAAAAAGGTTGATGAAAGGATTGATGACAAGATTCAAGCCTTCAGTGAAGATATCAACACAAAACTCGCAGAGATGATGAAAGCTATTCAACAACTGCAGCAGATGCAAGAAAAGCCAAGGGACGACGCATCGGTGAACAAGAACGACCCACCTCCGGCGCCGCGCAAGACTGTGGCGGACGAAGAGGGTGACAATCGCCACGAAATCACTCGCGCGTGGACGAAGAAGGTGGAATTGCCAACCTTCGAAGGTGACGACTCACTGGGATGGTTAACGAAGGCAGAGAAATTCTTTGAATTACAAAAGATCAAAGAAGACGACGAAAAGATGCGACTTGCCTTAATTTGCATGGAGGGAGAAGCCATTCATTGGTTTCAATATTGGAAGGATGAAACCCACGATCCATCTTGGACAACCCTCTCTGAAGCCCTAATGGAGCGATTTGGGGATTGTGCACAAGGATCCATACACGAGCGTCTATCAGCAATCAAGCAACGAGGGAGCGTGAACGATTACATTCGTGAATTCGAATTGCTATTAGCCCAAGCAAAGGGGACACCGGCACACATCATGCTGGGGTATTTTCTAGCCGGGTTGCGCAAAGCCATTCGCGATCAAGTTCGGATCCAAGACCCCAAGAAACTGGTTAAGGCTTTGTCTCTGGCAAGACAAATCGAGGAAGCACAGAGGGACCCCAGAAGCCCAGTGAACACGCCACCAAGGTTCAAAGATTCACGTTATCGTGGAAATGGAGTTACGGCGCGAAACGGGTCGCGCGATGAACCAAACAGGTCGCGACGACCTGGTAACGATACAGGGGGTAATACGAGACCTAATGCGAGCGCATCCAACCCTACACCCCAGGCGAACAACAACAGCAAGATTGCAGAAGGAAAGAACCAAAACAGAGGACTCGTTTCCTGCCCAAAGCAGAACACGCAAGGAGGTGGAAGGAAAACCTGTGTTTCTCGTGTGGAGGACCCTATAGCCCAGGACATCGTTGTCCTGAAGGGAGCATGAGAGTGATAATTTTGGGAGACAATGAAGACATTGATGAGTCAGGTGAGATAGTGATGCTGGAAGAAGGTTCTGATCATAGTGAAGAGTCCAAGACAGAACAGGAACTGAATGTCATAGAGCTCTCCCAGTTTACCTCTATGGGATTGACTCAACCCAAGACTATGAAAGTAATTGCCATCATAAATGGGGTGGTGATTGTGATACTCATTGACAGTGGTGCTACCCACAACTTCATCTCCAAGACACTGGTTGATAAATTGGGTCTACACATGGGTGCGGAAGGAATCTACAGTGTGCATTTGGGTGATGGATACAAAAAGAGTACCTTGGGAAAATGCAGAGGGGTACAAGTAGCCATTGGAAACTATCATTTTGCTGTGGACACCCTGGTTTTTGAACTAGGGGGAGTAGACATGGTATTGGGAATCTCTTGGCTGGCAACATTGGGGGATGTTCAAACAAATTGGCAGAACTTAACTATGAAATTCAACACTCCACAAGGACCTGTAGAGCTAAAAGGGGACCCTAGCCTTGGTAAGTCTCTAATTTCACCTCAACAGCTCTTGAAGTTAATTGAAATAGAGGCCGTAGCTGTAGTGTGGAACTCTAAGGACCAATATGAGAAACTGACCTGCACCTTAGGCAACCTAGAAGACTCTGCCCAACCAAAAGACATTCAGAAACTGCTAGAAAGGTATGCTAGGGTGTTCCAAGAACCTGTAGGGCTACCCCCTAAGAGAGGAGTGGACCATAAGATCCCAATTAAGAGTGGAGAAGGTCCTATTAATGTGAGACCCTATAGATACCCCCATCTACAAAAAAATGAAATAGAAAGGCAAGTAGATGAAATGTTGAAAGCAGGTATCATTAGGCCTAGTAACAGCCCATATTCCAGCCCTGTAATCTTAGTAAAAAAGAAAGATGGAAGTTGGAGATTCTGTGTAGACTATAGATCCCTAAACAAGGCCACTATCCCTGACAAGTTTCCTATACCAGTGATAGAAGAATTGCTTGATGAATTGCATGGAGCATGTTACTTTTCTAAGATAGATTTAAGGGCTGGGTATCACCAAATTCGTATGGATGAGAATGACATCCAGAAAACTGCTTTTAGGACACACCAGGGACATTATGAGACACTGGTCATGCCCTTTGGACTCACAAATGCCCCAGCTACCTTCCAACATGCCATGAATGCTGCTCTTAAACCATATCTTAGGAAATGTGTCCTTGTCTTCTTTGATGATATCCTAGTATATAGTAGAACTTGGAAAGAACATTTGCATCACCTTGAACAAGTTCTGGAGACCTTAGAAGAAAACTCTTTCCATGCCAACCTTAAAAAGTGTGAGCTAGGTAAAGAAGAAGTGAGGTATCTAGGCCATGTCATTAGTCAACAAGGAGTGTCTATGGACCCGCAGAAAACAGAAGCAATCCTCAATTGGCCCATCCCTAAATCCATCAAAGCATTAAGGGGATTCCTAGGACTTACCGGCTACTATAGGAAGTTTGTAAACAACTATGGGAAGATAGCCAGGCCTCTCACCAACCTGTTAAAGAAGGGACAATTTGAATGGACACTAGATAGCACCAAGGCCTTCCAGGAACTACAGAGAGCCATCACAACAGCCCCTGTCTTGTCTATGCCTAATTTTAACAAAACTTTCTGCATAGAATGTGACGCCTCAGGTCTAGGATTGGGAGCCGTGCTCACTCAACAAAATAAACCTATAGCATACTTTAGTAAAGGCCTATCTGATAAGTCCCTTACCAAATCCACCTATGAAAAAGAATTAATGGCCTTAGTTTTAGCCATCCAACATTGGAGACCGTATCTAATAGGTAGGAAATTTCAAGTTTACACTGACCACAAGAGTTTAAAATTCCTATTAGAGCAAACTGTGATATCCCAAAACCAACAAAACTGGATTGCTAAACTCTTAGGTTATGATTTTGAGATCATATACAAGAAGGGGTCAACCAACAAGGTAGCGGATGCCCTATCAAGACAATACGAGGAACCTGATCTACAAACTTTAAGCAAAGCCACATGGCAAGACATTGACAGCATAAATACAGAGATAGAGCAAGATTCTGTACTCAAAAAAATTAAAGAAGAACTGGCATCAGACCCTGACTCTCACCCTCATTACACTCTTGAGCAAGGTAGGCTACACTATAAAGGAAGGTTACTTATTTCAGGTCAATCTCAGTGGATTCCCACACTCCTAGAAGAGTTTCACACTACCCCTATGGGAGGGCACTCAGGCGTATATAGGACTTATAGGAGGATAGCTCAATCACTTTATTGGATAGGAATGAAAGGGACCATTACTAAATATGTAGCATCTTGCCAAGTCTGTCAAAAGAGTAAATACTTGGCATGCTCCCCTGCTGGTCTCTTACAGCCACTTCCTATACCTAATGGTATATGGGAGGAGTTGAGTATGGACTTCATAGTTAAACTTCCTAAAATTAAAGGGTATGAGGTGATTCTAGTGGTGGTGGATAGGCTGAGCAAATACAGCCATTTTATTCCTCTAAAGCATCCTTTCACAGCCAAGATAGTAGCTGAAAAATTCATCAAAGAGATAGTGAGAATTCATGGCATTCCCAGCTCAATTGTAAGTGACAGAGACCCAGTTTTTCTAAGTTTTTTCTGGCAGGAATTATTTAAGCAGCAGGGCACCAAACTGAAGATGAGTACAGCTTACCATCCACAGAGTGATGGGCAAACTGAGGTTATTAACAGAATATTAGAGACATACCTAAGATGTTTCTGTGCAGAACAACCGAAGGCATGGCTTGAATACCTACCATGGGCAGAGTACTGGTACAACACCAGCTTTCAGAAGTCCACAAGGACTACACCATTTGAAGCAGTGTATGGCAGGCCACCCCCTACAATCACTAAGTACATCCCAGGAGAAACTGTAGTAGAAGCTGTAGCACAAGACCTGTTATCTAGGGATGAGGCACTGAAGCAACTAAAACTGCATCTACAGAAGGCTCAAGAACAGATGAGTAGACATGCTAATACCCACAGAAAGCAATCCAATATTAAGGTAGGGGATAAGGTGTTCCTCAAAATTAGGCCTCATAGGCAAGTTTCAATGCCCACCAAACTGCATCCGAAGCTAGCAGCTAGATACTATGGGCCATTCCTGGTGACTAAACAAATTGGTACAGTAGCCTTTCAATTACAACTGCCAAAAACAGCTAGAATTCATCCAGTGTTCCACGTTTCTCAACTTAAGCTAGCAATTGGGGATCATCCTATAGAAGAAAGACTTCCTACAGAGCTACAAGGATCAAATGAAATATTTGAGCCCAAGGAAATCCTTGACAGAAGAACTGGGCAACAGCAGGAACAAGACATACAGCAAGTTTTAGTACACTGGAAGGGACTCCCTGCAGAGGATGCTACCTGGGAGGAAGAGACTACCTTCAAGAGACAATTCCCTCAATTCAACCTTGAGGACAAGGTTGCTCCAAAAGAGGGAGGCATTGTTAGACCCCTCAAAGTGTATGCCAGAAAGAATAAGAAATAAGTGTTGTCAGTGTGACCTAACAACTAATATGTACCCGGATTGATTAATAATCTGTTATGTGTTAGTTATGGAGGTTATAGGTTAGTTATAGTAGTTATTAGTTAGTTAGAAGGTTGTTAATAGACTGTTAGTAATCAGTGCTCTGTACCCTTATTATATAAAGGGGTATTAGACAATGGTGAAGGCATTCAATTGATAACCATGTTAGAAGACTGATTAGATATCAGTGGAGGTGCTAGTGCATCAGTGTATGAAGTCTTTTCCTCTGTACTTTGAATAAAATAACCCTGCCAAGACCACCTGGCCACTGTCCCAGGCCTTGACAGGTTCTGTATTGAAGAATCAAGTTAGCAGGTGGCTAACAATAAATGTCTTTTTTTTATATAATTTTAAACAATTATTTTGTCTTTAGCTCCTATGGGGAAATATTACTCATTGTAGGTGTGATTTTATCATTTTTGAACGCATCTTTTTTTGAAAAAAAATTGAGAATGAGAAATTTTATTAATCAAAGTGATACTAATGGTCATTTTACAATTGTCCCTGAAAGGATTCAAACTAGCACCCTGAGGATATAAGGCTAAGCTCTTACTACTGAGCACGCACCTCAAGTGCATTTTGAACGCATCACTTTTATTATAGACAAACTTATTTTAATTTAACATCAATTATACTATATAACAAACTGTTTACAAACAATGTGCTCTCACACATGCGTAAAAATGAACAAGACATGTGTGGATGAACGAGTTCTCTACTTGTCCCTCAAAAGTTTAACACAAATCGTACTAAAGATCACATGTAAGGTCATAACTAAAATAAACTCTAAATCTAATCTATAAATTTACATATTTTTTCTATTTAATCCTTAAAATATATGAAAAATATTAATACTTAATAAAATTTGTGAATTTATCCAATGAGACAAATTACACTTGTGAACACATCTGAGGTGAAAAATTTTCCCCTCCAAACATTCTCTTTTTTTTTATAATTTTTTTTTGCCTTTTTCATAAAAAAATATTTCTCTCTCCCCCATCTCTTCCTGACGTGTATATTATGATGTATACAAACTTTAATATGTGTCGAGTTTTGCTTCCTCATGACTTTGTAATTGTTTTGTTATTCTCTACCGTTGGTAAAAAAATATAACTCTTTACCGAAATTTTTACACACTATCTCTTATATTATTTTCTTTATTTTTTTATGAACTGAATTTTAGGGGGAAGGGTGACGCATCAATCTAACGCAAGGAAAATTTTCGGACTCTTTGACCATTTTCGAAAGAAATTGTATTTATCTCATATAAATGGGACTAGTATGAACTTAATCGTGCAACTTGTCGAATATAAATTTTGTTTTGCTCTAGTAAACCGACCCTTTGGAATTTTAATTTCTTTATTTAGTAGTAATCTTTGAGATATTATTTAATACAATACTATATATTTTAATTATTACATTATTCAACTCGAAAGCATGTTTATAATTGTTTTGTTGGTTTCAAAATAATGATATTGTAATCTAATGAAAGAAATTATTTCAAAAATTGTTTGTTTAGTTAACTAAATGAGTTAACAAATACTCATGTGGCAAACAAATAAAAAAAATAGTTAACTAAATGAGTTGCGTTATTTAAATTAAGACTAGTAGGTAGTTAATAAATGGGTAACTCATTAACCATCAACTGATCAGCTAACCACGTTTTTTCAAATTTCCAAATATACTTATAGTACTTTTTTTTTTGGACCAAAACTTATAGTACTTCTGAACACCTGAAAATTGTGATATTTAAGTTTGTCTTGTCAAAAAATATTCACATTTGGGTTTAATTTAAATTAGTTTACAATTGCCTATCTATTAACGATCTTTTTTAATCGACCATATCTAGAACTGCATTGAATAGATGACGCACGCGTGTTAGAAATTTGGAGTGTACAAATGCATTCTTTTCATAATTAACTCTCTAAAACTTTGAGAACTGCATGAAACCAAAAAAATGCGCCTGCGAGAATAAACTCTATACAATTATTAGAAAAGACGCTCGTGCGATTCACGAGATACATAATAAATATTTGGATTAGTACTCTTGTCAATTGTCATTTCCTTACAATAAAAAAATAATAGTTTTTTTAATAACAAATGTTAGTATCTATTATCTAATTTGGCTTGTCACTTGCGCGCGCAAGTGACAAGTTTTTTGTTTTTTTTTTTATTTCATATTTTTTATTTTGTTTTTTTTTCTTTTTTTTCTCTTCTATTTTTCAGCTTTTTTTTTTGTTACTTTCTGTTTTTGGCTTTAGTTTTTTTTTTCTTTTGTATTTTAAGAAGTACTTTACGGTGTCGAAAAATTTTAAATGTTTAAATATGCAAATTTTGTTCTTCAGTAATCAATTAGATGGAAAAAATTTTAATTTCATAAAAAAATACGTAAAGTGATATGCTAAAAAGTATGCTTTGGTCTACTTGATGGTGAAAAAAATTATTTTGTAACAAAATACGTAAAGTGAAATGTTAAGCAGTGTGTTTTGAGATACTTTGGGATTCGAAAAAAAAAACTAACTTTTCAAATATCAGAAGTTTTTTCGTATATAAACCAGTTTGGTAAAAAATAATAAGTTTGTGAAAAAATACGTTTGTGAAAAAATAATAATCTTCTTATTTAATTTATAGTTTTAATTTAATTTTTATTTTCGGAAGCTTCAGTTACATTTACAATAGATCCCTCAATCGCACACTTTCGACTTTCTATAGATGCTTTTATTTTATTGGTAATTTCTATCCAACTCAACACGATACCACGTGTTTCATTTTCTATTTGTGTTTTCTTTTTTATATTGGTCATTTCGCCCCAACGGGTATTAAAACTATTCTATTTTATCATGGGTTTTCCTTCAACCATGCATGATACCCATCGTGTTTCACTTTTTAATTGTGTTGTCTTATTTTTCTATTTATGGGTTAATTTTTTATATTTGCATTTGATGAGTGTGAATTATGTTATTAAAATTTTCTTCTTATTTTATCTATGGAGGATGTGTGTATTTGTTAATGTTCCTTTTAAAATTGATAATCTTTTTATTTAATTTATATTTATATTTAAGTTTTATTCACAGTTATTAGATTTTATATTTTGCTAACTAACACAATTTGCCCAATGGGATAGGCTATCCTAGGGCACGGGAGTCGATCCCGTGCTCCTGAGTTTGATTCTCACTGTTGACAAACTCTGTGTTGGCCAATGCGAAATTTGCTTTCAAGCACGATGGGATATTAGTCTTTCAGCTTGGCATGTTGGCGCCAAATTGCTTTTTTTTTTCGCTTTGTTTTTGTTTTCTTTTTTGTTTTCCGTTTTTTTTTCAATTCCTTCTTTCTTTTTTTTCTTTTATATATTAAGGTTTTGGGTTAAGGAGTACTTTACCGTCTTGAAAATTTTAATATGTTTACCTATGTGGAGTTTATTATTCAATAATCGATTGGATAAAAAAACTTCATTTTATGACAAAGTACTTAAAGTGATATCCTAAAGAGTGTAATTTGGTGTACTTTATGATTTAGAACAAATTTTAATTGTTCAAATACACAAAATTTGTTCCTTAATAACCGGTTTGGTTAAAGAAAAATCGTCATAAAGTTCAAATTAAACAAAAAAGGATAAGTTCAAAGACTCAATGGAAGTTGTTCTAATTAGTCTCGCTTTTAGTATTTGATTGTAAATAGTATTAGATGAGTATATAGAAGAGGACAAATATTGGTTTCTTTTGTTCTGTTTGTTGAAATCCTATGGTTCAACTTAAATCCAAACTTATTTAATTTATAGTTATAATTTAATTTAATTTATAATTATAACATTAGTAACCAACACCATTGGCACATTGACATAAGCTACCTTGGGACACGGCGGTCAAAATTTGCGCAATGGACAAACTTGGTTTCTATGTTCTTCTATTTTATTCAAATATGCGAACTTCTTTCTTCAAAAATAGTTTCAACTTTGTATATGTGCTTCTATTTTATTGGTGGTTTTAAATCAAACTCTGTATGATACCTATACGTACGTGTTTCACTTTCTAATTATGTTGTCTTATTTTCTCTTTAATTATGCGTTAAGTTTTTATATTTACATTTGATAAATATAGATAACGTTATTACAGTTTTTTAAACTTTTTCTTCTAATTGTCTATGGATGTTCAATTTCAATGTATTTGTTGTTATTAATATGCTTTACGTTTTTTTTCTTATTATCTATAGATGTTGAATTTCAATGTCTTTGTTAATGTTTTTTTTTAATTTTATAATATTTTTATTTAATTTATAGTTTTTTAATTTAATTTTTATTTACGGGAATTTCAGCCATGTTTACAATAGATCCCCTCTTCGCCCTCTTTCAACTTTCTATAGGTGATTCTATTTTATTGGTGGTTTTCATCTAACTCTGCACGATACCCACGTGTTTCACTTTGTATTTGTGTTGTCTTCTTTATTTTTGTCATTTCGCATCAAACGGTATTAAAAACATACTTTAACTGGTGTTTAAATTTTTATATTCTTTCAACGGGAACTTCAGCCACATTTATAATATAACCTCCACCATCTTCTTTCAACTTTGTATAATTGCTCCTATTTTATCATGAGTTTTCATACAACCATGCATTATATTTACATTTGATAAATATGGATTATGTTATTAAAAGTTTTAGACATTTTCTTCCCATGATCTATGGATGTTTAATTTCAACGTTTTTAGTCAATATTGTTTTTAAATTTTATAATCTTCTTATTTAATTTATAGCTATAATTTAATTTCAATCCACAATTATTTGACTATATATTTTAAAAACCAACATCATTGGTCCACTGACATAAGCTGCCCTGGGACACGGGGTCGACTTAGTGCTCCCGAGTTTGATTCCTGCAGTGGACAAAAAATTGTTGTCTTGAATGATTGGTTTATTAAAGAGGTTTTCCTATAGTGCCTTAGCTCGCATAGTTCAAGAGGATCTCTGTAAATATGAGCTATAAAAGCTTTTTGACCAGGAACACTAAGGGCACCAAAGAGATAGAACATCTATCTAAAAGTTTTGGTGGAGTAATTTCTTGGAGATAGTGTAATTCTTTTGGGGGATTAAAATATTTTAACTTATAATTTTAAAGTAAAAAATCAATTCTCCAAAAAATTATATTACCCCGAGAAATACTTCATCCCTAAATACTCTAAGGTTCAGGGTTGAGAGCAGACAAGAGGCAGCCCATAGTGGCTATAGCTTTTCTTTTTTTTAAGAAATAGACAAAAATATTGTGCCATGCTTGTGATTAAAATAATAAAAAAACATAAATAGTTTATGATATTAAATAGTAGTTCCTAGTAGATTGGTTTTTAAAAAAATGAACAATTAACTCTTATTGATTAAAAAAGCGATTAGTTTTTTTGGTGTAATAATGAAATTAAGACAAGTTTTTCTTTTTCTTTTTGAAGGTAAAGAATAGATATTAATGTTTTATTCTAAGGTATTCCTAGCCGATGCGTACAGAAAAACATTTGTTGAGAGAGGTGAACTCCTGATTTTCAGATACCTCGAAGGATTAGTCTCTACAGTCGTCGTGGAGGGTACCTTGATTTACTAATGTTTTATTCTAAGGTGATATTTCCAATATAAAAATTCAATTCAATTTTCAATTATAATTTGTTTGTTTGCCTCACTTTTGATGCTTATTTGGACCACACGAAATAACTTCTTTTTGTCTTCTTCTGGCAATATAATCCTTTCGTTTGATACTTTTCATTTTGACTTAAGAGATCTATTTGTTTTAATGTTGATTTAAGTAACAACCTGCACACTCAATTTTGCTTCAAATATTATTCCAGGGTTGAAAAATGTTGGGTTTTGTTTTAATTTCAAACTAGTAGGATACCCGTGCATACGCACGGGTGCCGTCGCGTTTATTTATGAATGAACTTAGACATAGTTTAAATAGTCTGAACATTACCCCGCGAAAATAAAGACAAATTTTAAATAGATAAAAAAGGAATCTCAAATAAAAAATAGATAAATATTAAAATCTAAATATGTAAAAGTATCATTTAAAAACAATCTGTGCATTTATTCGATGTATTTTATATATCAGTGTTTTTATCCCATGTTTTTTTATATATCAGTGCAGCTATTCTATGTTTTTATATATATCATTGTAGTTATCCCGTATTTTTTATATATCATTGCAGTTACCCCGTGTTTTTTTTATGTCAATATAGTTATTTCATAGTTTCAATTGATTATTTTAGTTGATTAGTAAATTATAGTAGATAGTAAAAAATAGATAGTAGATTATCAATAAGAAATACTTATTCTGTGTTTTATTACATATCAATGACAATTATTTGTCCTTTTTTGGGTATCAGTGACAAATACTTGTCAAGTAAGTCTTCTTGTTTTTTTAGATAATAATATCGTGTTTTTTATATATCAGTTCAGTTATCCCGTGTTTTTTATATATCAGTGCAGTTATCTCATTGTTTCAATTGATTATTTTAGTTGATTAGTAGATTAGGAGAAAGTAGAAAAAAAGTAGGAGTGAGAAGAAAGTGCATTGGGAAAAGAGATTTGAAAAAATTGATATAGTAAATTACAATGTTGTTCTTAATTAGTTGACTTGTCAAATAAATATGAAGGCTTGTTTGGGAAATTTAAGTGTATTTTGTTTATATAAATAGATAAATAGATAATAGATAGATTAGATGACAATTATTTGTCCTTTTTTGGGTATTAGTGACAAATATTTGTCACATGTATTTTAAATATTAATCAATAGTTTAAATAGTCGTTAAGTTTTCTTATCTTTTTAGATATTAATCTTGTGTTTTTTATATATCAGTCCAGATATCTCGTGTTTTTTTATATATATCAGTGCAGTTATCTGGTAGTTTCAATTGATTAGTTTAGTTGATTAGTAGATTATAATAGATAGTAAAAGATAGATAGTAGATTATCAATAAAAAGAATTTATGTTTTATTATATATATATATATATGTGTGACAATTATTTGTCCTTTTTTAGATATTAGTGACAAACATTTGTCAAATGTGTTTTAAATATTAATCAGTAGTTTAAATAGTCATTAAGTTTTCATTTTTTAGATATTAATCTCGTGTTTTTTATATATCAGTGAAGTTATCCCGTGTTTTTCATATATTAGTGCAGTTATCTCGTAGTTTCAATTGATTATTTTAGTTGATTAGTAGATTATAGTAGATAGTAAAAGATAGATAGTAGATTATCAATAGAAAATATTTATCCCGTGCTTTATTATATATTTGTGACAATTATTTGTCCTTTTTTAGGTATTAGTGACAAATATTTGTCACATGTGTTTTAAATATTAAGCAGTAGTTTAAATATTCATTAAGTTTTCATTTTTTAGATATTAATCTCGTGTTTTTTTTATATATCAGTGTAGTTATCCCGTGTTTTTTATATATTAGTGCAGTTATCTCGTAGTTCCAGTTGATTATTTTACTTTTTTTAGATAAGCAAATTGATTATTTTAGTTGATCAGTAGATTATAGTAGATAATGGGAAAAGAAAGTGGGCGGGTTTCATTTGAATTTTGAAACTTGAAAAAAAAAGAAGAAAGTTGAAAAAAAGTGGGAATGAGAATGTCACACGTGTTTTAAATATTAATCAGTAGTTTAAATAGTCATTAAGTTTTCTTTTTTTAGATATTAATCTCGTGCAGTGAAGTTATCCCGTGTTTTTTTATATATTAATGTAGTTATCTCGTAGTTTTAGTTGATTATTTTAGTTTTTTAGATAAGCAAATTGATTATTTTAGTTGATCAGTAGATTATAGTAGATAGTGGGAAAAGAAAGTGGGTGGGTTTGATTTGAATTTCGAAATTCGAAAAAAAAGAGGAGAAAGTTGAAAAAAAAGGGGGAATGAGAAGAAAATGCATTGGGAGAAGAAATCTGAAAAAATGTGATACTAAATTACAATGTTGCCTTTACTTAGATGAGTTGTCAAGTAAATAGGGAGGCTTGTTTAGGTAATAATTTAAGCGTGGTTTGTTTGTATAAATAGATATTAGATTAGATTAGATAAATAGACATTAGATAGATAGTAGATTATCAATAACAGATATTTATCCTGTGTTTTATTATTTATCGTTACAATTATTTGTCTTTTTATAGGTATTAATGACAGATATTTGTCACATGTGTTTTAAATATTAATCAATGGTTTAAATAGTCATTAAGTCTTCTTTTTTTTTTAAATATTAATTTTGTGTCTTTTTATATATTAGTGCAGTTATCCTGTGTTTTTATTATATATGAGTGCAGTTATCTCGTAGTTTCAATTGAATATTTTAGTTGATTAGTAGATTATAGTAGATAGTGGAAAAATAAAATGAGTGGGTTTGATTAGAATTTTGAAATTTGAAAAAAAATATGGGAACGTAGGAAAAAAGTAGGAGTGAGAAGAAAATTTGAAAAAAGGTGTGATAGTAAATTACAATGTTGTCATTAGTTAGATGAGTTTAAGTAAAAAATAGGGAGGTTTGTTTGAGTAATTTAAATGTGGTTTGTTTGTATAATTAGATATTAGATTAGATAAATAGATATTAGATTAGATAGTAAATAGGAGTTAATTAAAATCATTTAATATTAATTTAATTAAAACCATATTTATATAATAGATTAAAAAAAATTGGGAAAAGAAATATTTTTAAACAAAGGGTGTGGGGGCCACAAATAATAGATATGTAAAAAAGTGAGAAATATTGGGAAATGTGAGATTGAAAGAAAGAGAGAGTTAGAAAGGAAGAGAAAATAGAATTTAAAAATAAGAAATAGAGTGGTGATGTGTCAAAAAATGAAGATGTCCAAAATGGTCTTTTTGTAAGTTGTTTGTTTGATTAAATAGATATAAGAAATAGAATGGTGATGTGTTAAAAAATGAAGATGTCCAAAATGATCCTTTTGTAAGTTGTTTGTTTGATTAAATAGATATTAGATTAGATTAGATTGGGAAAAATGATCAGGTTGAAGACCATATTATGTCTTAATTCAATGTTTGTAAGTCAATAAAAAATGATAATTTAATCTTATTATCTCTCATTTCCTGTGTATTTAGTTGAAAAATACTAATTAAGGGTTGATATAGAAACTAACATGATATAGTAAATCAGTTCCTACATTCTCCCTTACTATCAGTTCCTACTAACATGATAGAACCCGTTTGTAACGGCTTATTTTAAAAAAAATCACTTTTTTTAAGAAATAATTATTTATGACGACATGCTATCTGTTTGTTAAAGATTTTTAAAAAAATGAAAAGCTGAAAATAATTTAAAAACTGCTTCATATGAGAAGTTGTTTTGAGTAGCTTCTCAAAAAATCAGTTTTTTAATAATGATTTTTTTTAAAATAAGTGATTTTCAATATGTTACACAAACACAAAACAACTTCTCATTTTCTTAAAAATCTCTCAAAACTAATCTCTAATTATTTAACAACAAAATCACTTATTTTTTAATCCGTAACAAACGGACCCTTAAATACCTCAAAAAAAGTAATTTAAAATATACATAAAATAAAAAATCTAAAATTGAAAAACTTAATGATAAAAATTATAAATTACAAAAATTAATAATTGAAAATCATATAAAAAATTTTGAAATGTAAATGTACTTTTTAACAAGAGTATTTTTGAATTTTATATAATAAAATAAAAGTAAAAAATTAATATTATAGAGTCCATTTAAAATATAAATTTATTTTTGAAACTAAAAGTAAAAGTTTGAGTTTATTGGTATGCGCACATTCGGTATAAATACTTTTTATACCATTAACCAATAACAATTTATTGTATACGTGACTTTCAAGATGATTAGGATAAATATCAATTATTTTTTGACTAAATATGTTTTAAGTCATTATAAAATTTGAAAATTTTGATTTAAGTCATTATAAAAAATTTCACCCACTTTTCGTCTCTGTCACCACTTTTGTGCTCGGCTATTAACTCCGGTCTCCAGTCCCACTTGACAAACAAAAATTCACATAGGGTCAAGTGTCCATGCTAAAAAAAATTAAATTACACTTATCTCTATAAAAAATATTTTACTCACTCTGAAAGAAAAAAAAATCTTTGCCCTTAAAACTCCAATTTTTCTCATTCTACATTACACCACACTGACAGAATAATTCACATTAATTTCATTTTCACAGGTACATAGAGGATTCTTACGTGAATTTTTTTCATAAGAATTGCTCAAAAGCTGGCTGTTTCTAGGGTGAAAGAGCAAACTAAATATTTCACCGGTCAAATACTAAAATTGACTGTTGGATATTGTTTAAAATGCTATGGATGGTTCAGATTGATTCAATTAATATTAAATCTCAACCATCGATGAACTTCTTACTATATCTAACAGTCAATTTTAGTGTTTCACTTGTGAAAGATTTAATTTACTCTTTCACCCTAGAATCACCCTCAAAAGTTACTTGAACCTTTAATTTCTGAACATTTTTTGGGTAGCATGCAAACAAAAAACTATTTTTTAGCAAAGGAAATAAAATTATTGTATGACCATATATATGTTTTCTTTAATATCAAATGTCACACTTATTTTTATTGTTTTATGATCATAATTTATTCACCGACAGAAAAGCGACAGATTGTCTGTCGACGACGGTGGACGTGGTGGGTCTGTGTGTGAGCTGTCCATAAATGGATGAGGTGTATAAATTTATGTTATCCACCCAATATGGTTCTGTCATATATATATATATATATATATATATGTTCTGGAAATACAGTAGGAGTGACCAACGTAATGTAAATGTCATATAATTAGTTTTGTAAATACTTTACATTCATAAGCATAGTGTTTGTCAAAAAAAAAAAGGATAGTATTTGTTGCCATGCTGGCATATTGGTAATTCTAGTGATATAGAGATGTCGACATTCAAGCTTGAAATTTGAATTCGTGTATGTTTGTCTTTTTATATAAGCCAGAAAAAATAAACACAATGTTCATAATACAATATAAATAAATAAATAAATAAATATAAGAAGGAACATCATAAAAGCGATGCGAGGGTTATTATAAACCGTAGCCACTCTAGCAAAAGTGTGTGAATAATCATGTTTGCCTAAAATTTAATTTAATTGGCTAAGGAAAAACATCTATAATATTAAAATTTGAGCAAAGTGCTTAAAGTGCTTAGCATAGTAAGTAAAATTCTAATACCTTAAAGGCCATGTTTGGGAGTTTTAGAGCGGAGGGGAACAGAGGTTTGTGAAAAAGGAATGAAAAAATGAAAAAAGGAGGAAGGGTAGTCCCCTTCCCCTACCCTTTTTACTACCGGACGGAGTCTAAGGTTATGTTTGGGAGTTTTGAGAGGGGAGGACTTTGGGGAAGGGGAGGAGAAAGAGAACAAAAGAAAAATCTCAGTCTCTCACTTTATTTATTTATTTAGTTAGAAATGCAACATTTCATTGGAACTAGGCAAGGGCCACAAATTAAAACATTACACTGAATGTAAGCATACTCCTCAGTAACATGACACCAAACACCCAATAATGAGCACCAACAAGGACTAGCTAAACTCCTAAACATATACATAACCCACAATAACAACACTCTAATACAACCATCTTATCAAAATATAGGAAAAGTCCATTACTAGCAACAAGACATCACTTGGCCAAAAATTAGGATTTCCATACAACCCCTAGAAAAAAAAACCATTTAGTCCATCCAAATCCTGTGTTTTACATTCCCCTCGATTAAAGAGGTTAGTATTTTGTTAGAAATGTTAGTGGGTGGAAGCTGAATAATCATTTTCAGAACCATGTAATTTTTTTTTTAATAAATAGAGATCGATCAATTGACAAGAACGTGTTAAAAAAGGGGATATTAATATTTGCCATAATAGTGAATAGTGATAGAATATAAATATATCAAAGTAGTGTTTGTGTTGAAAGAATCGTGAGATGTAATCATTCTAACCCTTAATGGTGCTTCTATTTCTAGATGTTACCAGGTCGAGTTGCCTCCTCTCATGTATAGTGACTAGTAATTTTCAACATAAAAATTCAAATTAGCAAATATCAAATAGGGAGTATATTTGTAAAAGAATTTGCCTATATATTTGTCACGATGTGGGTAAAATTCCCTCCGGAACAAATTTGAGTTTTTGAGGTTGAAGTTATTGTTGCAGATTTGAACTTCACCGTAACAAATTTTGTTTATACCATGTTGGTCTTATATAGTGGCAGAGCTAGCTGATTGTTCATGAGGGGCCAAATATAAAATGTAATTTTTTTATATGCAAAAATTTATTTCATTGATTAAAGAAGAATAACAAATGTTAAGTTCAGTTTTTTTGAGGCGTAAAAGTTTAGTTACAAAGCAACAATCAAGTAAACGTAGGTGTGAGTAAAAGTGCAACAATTAAGTAAATGTAGGTGTGAGTAAAACTGTATTTCTCTTCTGCCCATAAGTTTGTAAAAACAATTGTCCCAAAGTTATTGTCATTTTGTTATTTTTTTCATTTTCAATGTAATATTAATTACTTTTTTAAGTTATGCCATATCCAGGTTTCTAGCTTTGGTGTTTTTCTCTTTTGGTAGTCAAGTTGTATCCCTTAGGCCGGTGTTCGTTTGGCTTTTGGGGTTCTAGGATTTTTTCATTAGGTCTCTTTAATAGCATTTCATTTCCTTTGGTCTTTTCCTTGTTATTGTGAGGTGTGTAGCTCTCACATGTTTTAGGAGATTTCATCACTGTCTGAACAATAACTTTCGGTCCCACACCAACCAAATGGTGGAGGAATCTCTGAGTTAGCACTGCAAGATTGTGAGTTAAAGTTGCGCAAATGGGAATGGGTCGGAGGCGTTGCTGTGAAATTGCAAGCTTTTTTAATGGTTACGGATTTAATGTTTTAGATTTAGAAGAAATTTAGGAAGAAAAATGATATTTTTAAATTTTGATCCAAGTCAGATATTAATTTACTATATATATACCCGTTGTTAGATGTTCCACATGAACACATAAAAGACACGTCATCTACCATTAAATGTAATGAAACTCTAAAAAAAGATTTTAATATTATGAATTTAAAACATAATAGACCTAGTTGCGAAAAAAAACTCAAAAGACTAATGTAAACTTTTAAAATAACTCAAAGGACTTCGATATATTTTAACATAAATACTTCTTAATTACACTCTCTTCATGTTTTTCTAAAGTTCCAAGATGAAAAAGGACCTTTTAGTAGTTATAATAATTATAATTACTTTTTACATACTTCTATGACAATTAAAATAAATTTACAAACCTCTCAGTATGTTTGAAGTTATATTATTTTACGACTAAAAGCCCAAGTTGGTCTCTGACAATTTTTTTGTGGGACAAATTCATCACCAATAATTTTTTTGGGACACATTAATTCATGACATTTTCAAAACGACACATGTTAGTCTCTCCGCCCATCAAGTGTTAGACACCTCATCTAGCGCCTCCTACGTGGCACGATACGGGCCAACGTGTCATGTTAACTAACATGTAATAACTCATTTTGGCCCAAATAGGTCTCTACTTGATTGATTCTGAATTTTTTTTAAAAGATGGAAATATTAGTCCCTAGACATTTTGCAATGTATCAGTCCCTAGATGACATCTTCTTCATTAATGTGGTTTCTGAAGCTAGAAATCATTTCACCGTATACAAACGCATGAGAGAGCGGCAAGGTGAAACCCATTTTTCGTCTTGCTCCAATATTTGCGTGTGATTTTTATTTGCATTTTACTTTTTTGATTTGTATATGTTCATTATTGTTTACATGAATAACCAGCCATAAATCTCATTGAAGAAAGCCTAACCTCTACGAAGATGGGAAAATCAAGAACACTAGGGCATGTGAAAATGGGAGAACTACAACATTCCTGGCGTTTTAATTCTCTTTGTCGTTCCTTCGATGTTCACAACTTCCTTCTTCATTGTTCCTTCTTCTTCCTCTTCTCTCCCTCTCTCTGCGTTGTTTCTTAGTTCTCTGTGCTTCTTTTGGTTTTCTGATTTTGAAAACCAGAAACCACTTTTTGTGGGAAACTAGATACCGGTTTGTCTTAAAACATACAAGGACCAATATGTCCATTTTCTAAAAGAAATCAGAATTTGTCAACAACAACCGATGGAGTACTGAAATTTGTTCATTTATTGCTACTCATTTTCAATATAACTGTGATCATTAAATTTTATTTATAGGAAAATATAATTACTGTTTTTTCCATCCTTGGAATAAGTATTAATTTTTTTTTTACAAAATGAAATAAACTTTAATGAATATTAACACATTTATTCATTTATTACCATTTGTTTTCAATTAATTGTGACCATTAAATTTTACTTTTATAGTATAAATATAGATAAATATTTTTTTGTGTTTGATTTTTCATGTAATAGCCCGATATAGATTCACTCATATGCTTGTTGCATCGAATATGAAAGATACTAGTATACACAATAAAATCGTCCTATTGTAGTGAATTCGGTATGCGGAGTGAGGGTCCTTCTCGGTCTTCCGGAGTCCTTCTCGGTCTTCTGAGGTCCTTCTCGAAACTCTGGGGTCTTGGTCTGTAATTTTCGAACACCCCAGGTACAACTTTAATACTTTTATTTATTGTTAGTTACTATTGAAAGTTTATCTTGTTTAAAAGTAAATTCAAATACCAAATTAATTACAACTACAATATGGTATAACTTGAACAAACTCATAAACTTAAAATTATATTATATAAACAATAAATCAATGCAATATTACTTGATAATATTTGTTGAGTATATGAACACTCGATGCTAAATTAAAAAATGCCTCAAAATACTCTCAATTGACTAAAAATTGGGAAAATATGAATTTCAAAGAGAGCTAGAGTGCACAAAAGTGCCTTAAAATACTCGCAACAGGCACGTTCTGCGGGCGACGCCTCTGGACCAGCAACCCCTCCTTACCATGAAAAGCACTTCGAACAACCATGTCACCACCAAACACTTCTAATTTAGTACCCTTCCCAAGGCAACACGGCGCATACACCTCAGCAGCAGTAATACCTTCAACAACAACCTGCCCAACGGTGCCCACTAACACCTCAGTCGAAGATTGAAGCTCCCACTCAATAGCCTGCAGCCGGCACGTAGGAAACATCGCAACGAAAGTCTGAAATTCAGATAGCCTCCCCATGGACTCTGAAAGGAAAACACCGTCAAAAGATAAATTGTCATGCTAAAACCAGTTGTACAAAGAAGAGCTGCTTACCAACAACAAGCCATACTTGCACTGAATTGCGACACCGGACAAGAGCTCGTGTATCCATCAGGTGTGCCTCGCCATCCTCACCCACTCCAAGACGAGAGGCGAACCTGGAAATCCACTAGCGACGACTTTCCTCCTCCTCGAAAAGGCTCAGCAACGATGATAACTCTGTGTTGAAAAAAATCCCTCGGCAAGGAAATAGGAAAGTTAAAGCCCTCCTCGCCCCTGCAATTCATGCGATGAAGGTGCGTATACGCAACCTCATTCTCAGCAACAACATAAAAGATGAAACCTTAAAGTTTAGTTTTTTTATAAGGAAAGAATATTATAAAAGGAGTACTAGGGGTGCTCCAACCCAAATACATAAAGATTACACATGCTTCAAATAATCAATTGGGTTGTTCCACCAATGAGATATAGATAGCTCCAAATTTCTACCAGGCCTACACCTAAACCATTCCCATGATAACATTTTATTTTGTTGGTGATAGCTACAATGTCACCAACAGATCGTCTAGATGAAACACTATTGTTTTCCAGCCAAATACACCAAGTTGTCATCAACCAAATGAAGTAATTGACAAAATTTGAACTTGTAGTAAACATTAATGTATATTAAAGAAACATTTATTCATTTACAACCACTGAATTTCAATTGGAGAAATATTGTTCGGTACGAGTAAGAGATGTGCAGAAGAACGTTATTGGGTGAGTTTGCCCTTCTATTTTTACTGCTAACCGTTTATATTCTGGCTACACATATGGATTATGACAATTTGTATATTAAACTGTCGTACCAAATAGCGGTACTGTTCAATTAATTCCGATCATTCAAAAAACAAAAAAAGTTAATCCTGATCATAAAACTTTCTCTAAAACTTTTTTGACAGTTTTTTTCTATATTTAATTATAAACATTGTTTTGTTTAGTTTCTTCCATCTAACTTACCTTAAAAAGGTAATTCTTGAATTAAACTTTTTCTATATTTATATATATTATATATATATATAAATAAATATAAGGTGAGAGATTAACTAAGTTCCGATCATCACAATGTATTAGTTAAATTGAACGTAGGATATAGGTTAAAATGTTATGAATGATTGAATTTTCATGCCGGTTAATACATCTAAACCACTTATAGCATTTTATGTTATAAATGGTCAATTTGTGTGAGAGACTTAATTGTTTCCTCACCCTATAATTGTGTGAGAGACTTATAGGGTGAGAAAACAATTTAGGTGTCTTATAAGACACCTAAATTATAAACATTGTTTCCTCACCCTATAATTGTGTGAGAGACTTAATTGTGTGAGAGACTTATAGGGTGAGGAAACAATTTAGGTGTCTTATAAGACACCTAAATTATAAACATTGGTTTCTTTAATTTCTTCCATCTAATTAGCATTAATGTAACATTTATTCATTTACTACCACTTCTTTTTAATTAATTGTTAAAAAATAATTGTTCAATTCTTTTTTTGACAAAGAAAAACTTAGCTCATTTTATTAATAATCAAATTTGTGATATATGTTAAACTAAAATCAAAACAATAGGAGCTAGCATAATCTCTTGAAGCTCTAGCTAAAGTATGAGCTACAAGGTTGATTTGCCTCTGAATGAAACTAACCTTAAAGTTTCGTAAGTCGGATAACAAAGAATTACAGACAGACAAAATAGAGCATACTCGGTTACAATATTACACATTCCTCTGACACCATCTACAACAGCTTTTGTGAAAGTTTGATGGTCACACGTTGGATATTAAAATCAGGAAATAATAAGTTAACATTTATTGATGAGGTGGATATGTAATATTCTAGCCAAGAGTGAGCACCCATGAAAAGAGCAAAATCCAGCTACTGATAGCTACTGTTGTATTTCGTTTTTTCATTCTGTTATGCTGAAGATATACCCTAGATTTGTTTCTATATTTTTCTTTCCTTTCATTCAATTATTAGTTTCAATCATTCGATCATTATTATTCTCTATTGCTCATGAAAAGTAGTTTCAATCATTCAGGCCAACAGGCTGATACATTTTCGAGCTGGGTTGGGCTGGGCCATCTTTTTTTATAACTCATATTTCCTAGGCCAGGCCGCTTATTTTGTCGGGCGGGTTGGGTTGGCCCGTCGGGCTGGGCTCATTTTGACGGCTCTGGGATTCCATCAATATTATGATTGGAATTGTAATTGTTGTAGCCACGTGATGGCTGCCAAAAGTCAACGTGCCTATGCCTCTTGAGGTGTTGAAATACCCCTGTAGTAATAGGTATGAACCTTCACAAACTCACCCTTATCGCTGCGGATACATATACAGATTTCGTAACACCCCTCCTCTGCAAAGATTTCAGCATCAACATTGAACTTAAACTCCTCTTCTTTGTCAAGCTTGTACACACCTCCACGCTTCTAGGACCCTGGGGAGACAAATGCATAGATTTCCTTTTCTTCGCTTCCTCCCATTCAAAAAGTGAAAGAGTGGCTTTGTTAATAGAAATACTGACTAACTTACCTTACTGCATCATCCCATACCTTCTCGTTCCTCATCTTCCAAATGCACTAAAGCATCATGGCAAAAAGTTTCATAGGCCCTTCTTGAATCATTTAAGATACTAAAGAAGCACTCCTTAAATCCATTCACCCCCTCTACATGGTACCGAATCAGACCCCACAAACTCACCCCGTCACACCGCCTCTACATGACTACACCCAAAGAAAATGTTCCATTCATTTTCATCGCTGATGTCGCAAATAGGATAAGTTCCTGTGCACTGCACCTGCTTCCACTTCAAGTTGTACCGGCATGGAAGAGACCCTCTAAAACTAATTTTTTTGGGTAACTAAATTCAATGTTTAAATAATTTTACTTACATATATAGAGAGAGTGCATTAGGTGAGAACTAGTTTGTATTGTGAGAAATGAGAATTCTTAATCATAACTGTTAGATTAAAATTAACGGTTCAGATCGCGTCATTAATTACAAGATATTGCGTGATCTTTAATTAATAATGAAACAATGATACAAAATCTTGAAATTAATGACGTAATCTGAACCGTTAATTTTAATCTAACAGTTATAATTAAGAGTTCCCATTTATCACAATACACACTAGTTCTCACCTGATACGCTTATATATATATATATATATATATATATTCTTTTTTTCCATTAAGTTAATTTTTTTCCTTATCATATTCATATTTTTTCTCTAAATGTAATCCATCTCACACTTATTTCAATAATAATTTATAAAATAATAATATTACTAAATATTTTTTAGAAATAAATATTACAAAATATTATGGGTTTAATTAGCGTACACGTACTTTGTAAAACTTATGATACTATGCAATAATAAAAATACATCGTAAGGATGACACATTAAGTGAATACTAATTGAGTAACTTCTTTTTAATGATACGTCAACCTATAATCGATAGATAGTGTAAATATATTGCGTATATAAATCAAACTTTTTTTCTTTCAAAACAGTACATAAATTAAACTCAAATACTATTGTATATCTCTTATAAATATTACCAAATAAAAATTACCTTATAAAAAATAAAAATATTGTTCAAATTTAAAATGTTAATTTCCTACCCAAGCACACTTGGATAAATGATAGGGGTCTCTTCTAGTTTAATCCTGAGTTCGAATCCAGACTTGGGTATGCAACAGTGTTAAATCTCTTAGGGTCAGTTTGGTTGAAGAGAAAGTGGGAGGAGAGAATTTTTTCTCTCTTCCCTCTTTCTATTGTTTGGTACACTCTCTTCTCTCTTTCCTTACCCTCTCTTCCCTCTTTCATCTCAAACAAACACACTCTTAGTGCAATAAAGTCATTCTCTCTTCTCTCTTTCTCTCTTTCCCTTCTCTCTCGCTTCAACCAAACAATAGAAGGTCAATCACTCTTCTCTCATTCTCTCTTCCCTTTCTCTTTCGCTCCAACCAAATGGACTCTTAAGGAAGAGTTTTGTCGCTCATTGTGGTCCTATCCGACTCGATGGATTAGTCTTTAAGTTTTGCCGCTAAACGTAATCCTATCCGGCTCGAGAGTATATCTCTTCAATTGCGTGTATAAAAAAAATATTAATTTCCTTTTCACGTGATGCGCAAGTATTTTTTTTGTTCGACGTGATGCACAAGTATTTCTCAGAAAACGAAAGTAATGTGATTCTTTCCCAAATTCAGCCCAAATTCTTCCGGGTCGGTTAACAGAATCCTGATTTCTGATTTCAACCAATAGGAAAAAAAGAAAATACTTTTTATTTAATTTTTTTCCCATTTTCGGTCGCCGAAACCGACCCCAGAAAATGTTCGCGAACACGAATATAAATAAGAGAGAAGAAAAAAATCACAAACTCATAAAAACAAAAAACAAATCTGAAAATTTCAGATTTCGAACACAACATTGACAGCAAAACGAAGCGTTTCGAATAGCTGTTTCTGAAATTCTCTTTCCTTTCCTTTCCTTTCTTCGCCATCATCATCATCACCATCAGCTTCAGGTATCGCACTCTTTCTCCATTTCTCTCCATTTTTCTTTTATCTTTTGTTATTGTGTCTGATAAATTAAAAAAATTGAAGATAAATAAACCTTGTTAAGGTTGTAGTTGCATTAAAGTTATTAGGGTTTTTTCTTGCTGTTGTTTTAGAGAGTTATAATCAAACTATAATCTGGAATTGGAATTTTGGAATTGATCTTATTCTATCATTGTATGTGTTTATCTATCTCAGTTAGGGAAGAATTTAGGGGTAGGTAAATTTTGTGGTTTTATTCTGTTGTATGTGAGAGACGGAGAGAGACTATTGAGTGTTTGAATTTGAAATAAGTTTATTGTTAAATTTTAAATTTTGGGTGCAGAAGTAGATTTTGAATTAAGGCTATTGTTAAAGTTTGAATTTTGGGTGCAATAGTGTTTAGATTGTGAAATGAGGTTATTGTTATTGTTTAAATTTTGGGAATAAAAGTGATTGAATTGTGAATTGAGCTGATTGTAATGGTTTGATTTTTAGGGTGCAGAAGGAACATAGGAAAGGCATGAGCTTGCAAGTAAGAAGAGAAAGAAGGGAGTGGTCAAGGGCACCATCACAGGGTGCTCGTCGTCAGGAATGGGTTCCTAAAGGGAGTGGAAGTGGAAGTGGATCATCCAACAACAACGACAACACCACCACCAACAACAACAACGTTGTTGTCCAGCCATCAGATTCGATATCCAATCAGAATAAGAATGCCAATGCTGATGCTGGTAGCTCCTCCAATCAAGGGGTTTCTATTAATCCACCTGTTGCTCCACCGGTGGCGAGGCGTAGAAGTAATCCTGGTACTCATAGGGTGGAGAGGGAAAGGGAAAGTGATAAGGGGAGGAATGGGAATAAGGCTGGGAAGGAATCCGGGTCGAGGGATTCTAGTATACCTCAATTGGTGCAAGAGATTCAAGAGAAGCTCATGAAAGGTACTGTGGAGTGCATGATTTGCTATGATATGGTTCGGAGATCAGCCCCAGTTTGGTCTTGCTCCAGCTGCTATTCCATCTTTCACTTGAATTGCATCAAGAAGTGGGCTCGGGCACCCACCTCGGTTGATTTGTTGGCAGAGAAGAATCAAGGATTTAATTGGCGGTGTCCTGGTTGTCAGGCTGTGCAGCTTACTTTTTCAAAGGAGATTAAGTATGTTTGCTTTTGTGGGAAGAGGGTAGACCCTCCATCTGATTTGTATTTAACACCACATTCGTGCGGGGAACCGTGTGGGAAGCCTCTTGAGAAGGAGGCGTTGGTTCCTGGAAAGAGTAGGGATGATCTTTGTCCTCATGTTTGTGTCTTGCAATGCCATCCGGGTCCATGTCCTCCATGTAAAGCATTTGCCTTTCCTCGTATGTGTCCTTGCGGGAAGAAAAGAATCACAACTCGTTGTGCTGAGCGGCAGTCTGTTATAACCTGCGGTCAGCGCTGTGATAAGCTTCTTGAATGTGGACGTCATCGCTGTGAACAACCTTGTCATGTGGGTCCTTGTGATCCTTGTCAGGTGCTAATCAACGCTTCTTGCTTCTGCAGTAAATCAGTGGAGGTTATTCTTTGTGGATACATGGCTGTGAAGGGTGAGTTAAAAGAAGATGGGGGAGTTTTTTCTTGCGGTTCCAACTGTGGAAATAAGCTTAGTTGTGGTAATCACACATGCAGTGATGTTTGTCATCCAGGCAGCTGCAGAGAATGCGAATTATTACCTAGCCGGGTTAAGACATGCTGTTGTGGAAAAACAAAGTTAGAGGAAAAACGGCAAAGTTGTTTGGATCCAATTCCTACATGCTCACAAGTGTGTGCCAAACTTCTTCATTGTGGAAAACATACTTGCAAGGAAACATGCCATGTCGGTGAATGTCCACCATGTAAGGTCCTAGTTTCACAAAACTGTCGTTGTCGCTCAACTTCCCGAACTGTGGAATGCTTTAAAACAATAATGGAGGATCAGAAATTTACTTGTGAAAAGCCTTGCGGGCAAAAGAAGAATTGTGGAAGACATCGATGTAGTGAACGGTGTTGTCCATCGTCTAGTCCAAATAATGATTTGAGCGGTGATTGGGATCCTCACTTTTGTTCCATGTCATGTGGAAAGAAGCTAAGATGTGGCCAGCATGCATGTGCTTCATTGTGTCACAGTGGTCATTGCCCACCTTGTCTCGAAACAATCTTCACTGATTTAACATGTGCTTGTGGTATGACTTCAATTCCTCCTCCCCTACCTTGTGGTACGCCGCGTCCCTCATGTCAGCTTCCATGTTCAGTTCCTCAGCCATGTGGTCATTCAGGCTCTCATAGTTGCCATTTTGGAGACTGCCCTCCTTGTTCGGTTCCCGTATCAAAAGAATGTATCGGCGGGCATGTCATTCTTAGGAATATACCTTGTGGTTCAAAGGATATTAGATGCAATAATCCTTGTGGGAGGACCAGACAATGTGGTTTACATGCATGCGGAAGAACATGTCACCCCCCACCTTGTGATAATATACCTGGTAGTGTACAAGGTTTCCAAGTGCCATGTGGACAGAAATGTGGGGCTCCAAGAAGAGGCTGCCGACATATGTGTATGGCTCCATGTCATCCTTCATCTCCTTGCCCAGATGTAAGATGTGAATTCCCAGTTACAATTACTTGTTCGTGTAACCGGATAACAGCAAGTGTTCCTTGTGATGTTGGTGGTAGCAATAATAACTATAATGGTGATACTATATATGAAGCTTCTATTATTCAAAAATTGCCTGCGCCACTTCAACCAGTTGATGCAAATGGAAAGAAGGTTCCCCTTGGACAAAGAAAGCTTATGTGCGATGAGGAATGTGCTAAGTTGGAGCGGAAAAGGGTTCTTGCTGATGCTTTCGACATCACTCCAAGTCTTGATGCTCTCCATTTCGGTGAGAATTCTTCTTTCGAATTGCTTTCCGACATGTTTAGACGTGATTCAAAATGGGTTTTAGCTATTGAAGAGAGATGCAAAATATTAGTACTTGGCAAAACCAAAGGAAATACACATGGTTTAAAAGTCCATGTCTTTTGTCCTATGACAAAAGATAAAAGAGATGCAGTGAGGTTGATTGCTGAAAGATGGAAGCTTGCAGTGAATGCTGCCGGATGGGAGCCAAAGCGATT
This sequence comes from Astragalus glycyphyllos, assembly GCA_963573325.1. Lineage (NCBI taxonomy): Eukaryota > Viridiplantae > Streptophyta > Magnoliopsida > Fabales > Fabaceae > Astragalus > Astragalus glycyphyllos. The sequence continues at coordinate 2,723,516 of OY754313.1, read as the reverse complement.
CATTGTAATTTCTGCTACTGCAAAATCAAAGGCCCCAGCTCGTGTTCTCGGGGTTAAGGGTACCACAACTTTAAATGCACCGCTTCATACAGCGTTTGATCCATTGGTAGATATGGATCCGCGACTTGTTGTTTCATTTCCCGACTTACCAAGGGATGCTGATATTAGTGCCTTGGTATTAAGATTTGGTGGTGAATGTGAGCTGGTTTGGTTGAATGACAAGAATGCTTTAGCTGTTTTTCACGATCCCGCTCGAGCTGCAACTGCAATGAGGAGGTTAGATCATGGAACAATGTATCAAGGTGCTGTTTCTGTTGTCCCGAATAATATTGGGGCATCTGCAGCGGCATCTTCAGCTACCAATGCTTGGGGAGGAGCTGGGACAATTAAAGAAGGAGGAGCATTGTCAGCATTAAAAGGTAATCCATGGAAGAAAGCTGTGGTTAAGGAACATGGTTGGAAAGACGATTCTTGGGGTGACGAAGAAGGGAGTACTACTAGTTCTGTGAATATCCAGCCATCTGTTCGGAAGAAAGAAGCGCCGATAGCTACTTCGATGAATCCTTGGAATGTCTTAGAACAGGAATCGAGTTCGAGTTCGAGTTCATCGTCTACAACTCGCAAAGCTGAAGTTCCCGGGAAAGAAACCAAAAGCAATGTTGTCTCTGCAGGTGGCTCAAATGAAAAAGGACAAGTTGGAGGGAACATAGATGCAGCAGAAGTTTCTGAGGTTGTTGATGATTGGGAGAAGGCTTATGAATGAGTTCAAAAAAGAACAACAAACAAACAATGTTTTTTTTTTGTTATAAACTTGATACTGTTTGAACAGGAGACAATAGGTTTAAGGCCTCCTTGTCATGTTTTCTCAGTTTTGGCAAGTTGAGGTTCTTATCCTCGTTTTAGGTTAATGTTTTATATTCACAGTGATTTGATCCCTTCCTCATACACAGATTGAGGGATGGGTGTATCAGGATATAGGAACAATGCTACATTTTGTGCATGTTTGGATTTTACTTTTGGTGAGCCAAAAGTGATTAATAGAGACACAAAATTGATTGACATGTTTCGGTGTCTTTAAGCATGTTTGGATTTTACTTTTGGTTAGCCAAAAGCGATTAATAGAGACACAAAATTGATTTTGACATGTTTCGGATTAAGTAGAATTTATTTTGCGTTTAGAATGATTTTTAACTTGTAGTTGGGATTTCAAGTTTTTATCTCCAAATCTGATTTTTACTTTAAAAGCTTTTTGTTCGAACTCATTTTTAACAAATAATTTTGCGAAATTTAATTCATTCAATTCAACTGGTTTTAGTCCCCACTGTTGGTTGCATTGACAATTCTAGTGATACGGGATGCCGGCTCTTGGGTTTGATCTCTGGGTGTGATTGTGTGATAATGTATGTTTTTGTGTTTATTTATCGTTTTATTTAATCAAGCTGACAAAAAAATTATCTACAAATAATGAGTGATGACTTTGAAGTCACAAATGAATTAGTGTTTGGATACTGATTAGGACAAGTATCTTGGTTCATGTGGATTTCACGGATTAGGAAGATAACTTGTTTTATGAAGTCACTAATGTATCGTAACAAAACGAAAAGGGATAAAAATTATAGATAATAATTAAGTGGGTGAAGAACTATTTGGAGTCGTTTGGATACATTAGTTTCTTTGTGTATAAATTTTGTGTAAGTATTGTATAAATTATTTCAATAAACTATTGTTACAAGGAGCTTAAGAAAATTAGCAGAAAAGAACTCACTGTTTTTTTAAGCCAAACTTTATTGATATAATAAGGTGCTAATCTTGAGTAAAAAAAAATAAGGTGCTAATCTTAAGTAGAGGCAGTGCTAAAGATCAGATAGATGTGTTTATGATTAACTATTTTTATAAGCTCTTTTTATTTCTTACTTAAGTGTGAGAGCCACATTGTGAGTGATTAAAACCTAGCTGAAATGACGTCTCTGTACTACTTTTTTGTTTGGTAGAAAGATATATGTAGTGTGGGAGCTGAGATAGATGCTAAGAACGATTTATTCTATGAAGGAATATCAATGAAGGTGGTTATAGTGCTTTTGTTCTTTTCTGGCATGATGACTGGGTAGGAACTACTCCTTTAAGGTGGTTTTTCCAAGGTTTTCTGTTCAATCTTAAGCCAAAACTTGTGTAGTTTGAGCCGTACACAACCCATGTCAATCTGCAATTGGTTGACAGTGTAATTTTTTACAGTGGCAGTGTATATAACTACATTATATGATAATGAGTAGGAGAGAATAAAGATCATCTTTGACTAATAAAAGCAACATGTTTAAATTTTTAAACTAGTTAACAAGTACCAAGAGAAATATAAAAGTATTAGACCGATCACTTAAGCCTAATAAACTTCTAGTAGTATCATTGCTTTTTCCAAATTCATAAGTCTCTCCATTGTTGATACCAAATAAATTTCTAATATTATATGGAATATGTTTCTTTCCTTCTCGTTTGTACTTTTGTAACACGAGTGTGCAAATAGCAGACTCATATTCCTTTGTTAAATTTTCATTAAGGTACAATGTTGGCCTTTGTTCAATTTTCATGAAGTTAGAATATCGCGTATCTTTGTTATGTTTCAATTTTAGGGCAAGTTTAATGACATCTTCCAACGAAAGAACTATTGGTAAAAGCCAACCCTAGAAAAGTTGAATCGCTATATTAGTAGTTTCAATTTTGAGGCAAAACTATACCTAGTACTTGTAGTGACAAACAAAACAACTATAGTAGGTAAATCCGATATTGGTAGGCTAATAACCATTGTCTAAAGCCCCTTGTTAATGGTCTAGTAGTTTAACAATTAATATCAGCGATGCATTTTAACCTAAAGATTCTTATTTTTAGTGGCATATATTTTGTCACTAAAAGTGATAGATTTTGTATAGTGAAACTTTTTATATACTAAAACATCATCAAAATAGGATAGGGAAGCACTTATCTATTGATTTTGAAAATTGGGCAGATAATCCCTTAGCATGTATTGATCTTGTGAGCTAAATTGTAAAAGGGTTGAGGTACCCCTTGTACCTCCGGATTAATGACATTTTTTGGCTTATCTAAAAAAAAAAATCAAAATAGTGACTAGACTCATGATCCATTCTCCCCCTTTGAATATCTACGAGTTGAAGAAGAATCATCCTATTAAATTCTTGTATCTATGTTATGTTTCAATTTTAAAGTAGTAAAATTTGAAAAAATTATCACAAAAAATAAGTAAAAATTTTCTGCAAGTACTATCAGTATATTTCGTGACTAAATGTAGTCACTGCAGCTATTGTGTTACATTTGACAATACATTTGGGAATCTGCCAAATATACCACAAAGTGTCCCAATTGCAAATTTGCTCACTACAACTATTTTGTGTAAGAAAAAATTATCAGTATTAGCCTAGACACGCGTTGACATATTAATTTTAAGCTTCACTAATTTATGAAATTTAAATAACTTTCCAACATCAATAGTTTGAGTAGATATCACCTCTATTTCTAAGAAGAAATAAAAAACTTTATTACTTTTTTTTTTTTATGTATACAACGCAACAAATGGTTTATGGTGGACCAATGCTTGAAAGCAAATTGAAACTCCAACGACTATCAACAACGCTCCTTGTAAATAGAAGCTCCAACTCCTCTCCACAAGGTCTTCAACGGTGACCCTGATCAGTGTCAATTCGGCAAAAACCAAGGAGAAATGAATAATATCACCTTCGAGTCACTTATATTCATTCGGTCTTATTTTTTCCAAGTCGACACTAACGATGTCACCATTGAGGATATAGATGACCGTCAAATTCTACTTACTCGGAGCGCAACATTGTTGGAGTTTCAAACAATTTTTAAACAGACACTTTAAACCATTTATTGCACTAACCATCACCAACAAATAAATGGCATATTTATGACGCCAATCTTAAAAATTTATGTATTTATACACATAAAATCATAGTCATAAAACTCTCCATGAATTGGAGGAGTTTGGATCATCTGAAGTATTTGTGTCAAGTAGAAGAGAGAGTGACACATGCAATAAAATAATATATACAATAAATGCTATTAATTTTTTTAATGAGTCTCTCTCTCCTACTTGACACAAGTATTGAGAGGATCCAAAATTGAAATGGAGAGCATCTTCATTCTTTATATAAGTGCATAACAGCTACAAGTCATTAATGAGAAAAGGGGAAATTAACGATATAGATTAATAGATTAATTTATAAAAAAAGTCACATTGGCCATAATTTCAAATACAATAATAACGTTTTAATAACACAGCTTAAGATATTACACTGCCATACTAAAAATAAAGTCAACCTCTAAATTGAATGGTTTCTTCAGAATGTGCACAATCACTTGAAGATGTAGTAGCTTCTGGCTCATCAGGTTCAGGAGTAGTTGCCATAGTGAGTTCCCTCAGTTGTGAATGCATGTTGTTTATGAAAGCCATTGACTTCTGTTGTGGTTCCTCAATAGCTTCTTTAAGCTTGCTAAGTGCCAAGCAATATGCTTCCTATATAATATAATTAATTAAAAAATCACCATCACTTTATAAGTAGCAAATAAATCTCTACAAAATATATAGTTTCACTATTGTTTTTTTAATGACAAATATATATTAATAAACTGTAAAGGGGTACACTAACTTATACAAGTGTAATACATAGTAGTGGTTCGGGAAAAACCTAGGTAGCTACTTTAAAATGCATAAAAACGCCTTTGCCCACCGGTCATATAGTAGAGGGGGGCGACAACTCCATTTCTTTTTTTTTTTATAAGCAAAAAAATGAATTATGGTTCCATTTCTTTAACCATCTCTAAGGCAAAACTCTTATCCTCTCTCTAATATAGTTTCACTACTTTATACGTAACTCTAGAGTTTAATTTATTTTACAATCTAGGGTTTTGTAGGATCGAGATCTCACGGAGTGAAGGGAATCCAACATTAATTCATACAGTTAGCCACTCAACCATCATTAGATTTGTCTTTCACTCTCTCAACTATTTTTTTAGGATAAGTAAAATTTCATTGATCCTTCCATATAATCAATTGGTATTAGTATGAGTTGACATTAAACAATGCCTTCCCCAAGTTTTCTGGAGCTGTATTCTTTCAAGCCTTACAAATTAAAGTTTTTTGTGGTGGATCTAATTAGTCTCCTAAAATGAACAACTCAAAGTGATGGTGCAATCTATTTAAAATTCTATGACATTGTGTTCTAGGTGGGGGATTGACGAGTCCCTCACCGATGTACCAGCTGTCAAGTAATTGACTGTCAGATATAATATAAAATGTTATTAGTGGTTGAGATTGTATCAACTAGAAATTTCAACCATTCATAATATTTTACTCTCTATATTATTGTCAATTTGACTGATACTTGGTGAAAGACTTCGTTGATCCTCAGAAGAAACTCATTGTGGCACTTGTGTTTTTTCATTAGCTAAAAATGTTTGAAATACTTGATAAAGTATTTTCAAGGCATTACTGAAAATAAAAAAAGAAATTTAAATGACTAACCTTTACGGCCTAAAGTAAATGTCAAAAGACATGAAATATATCTGAAGACTAGTAGCACAAACACAGAGACAGATGGGAAAAATGTCACAATCAAGGAATTGGAACAAAAAACTATGCTAATTTGATCAGTGTATAGTCTCTTTCAATCAATATGCACATACTTTAGCAAACCATGAACTATCCATCAATGGAAAAAAAGTGATTAAATTCCCATAATGTTATGTTATTTGACTGACTTTTCAGTACTTGACTCATCAATCACAAAGATTTTTATCCTCTAAAAACAACATTCATTCCTTGGTGTCTGTGTATTGAAAAAGAGAGAGAGAAAATTAAAATGGAAAAAGTATTACCATGAAGAGATCAAGCTCAGATTGCCTTAACATGTCTAAGTTTTGTTTCTTCATTGCTTGCTTCTTTTCTTTCTTCAGCTCTCTTTGCAAGTTTGAAATGTCTCCAACCTGAAAATAACATTATTTAATTTACACCATCCATGCATATTAAAAATTTCATGCTTAAATTACAATATATGACCTCTTGTTTTCTGAATCAATATATATCTTCTGTTTATATATCACCAACATTATCAACTAAATTGAATTATGAGTAAAAATTTATATTTACCAAGGAGGTTGAACTTGAGAGGACTAAAACTTTATTTTTTTAAATAAGTTTTGATTGTTGTTTGAACAATTAGACCCTTAAATTCATTCACATGATCTGCTTCCTTATCTACTTATCAAGTTTAAGAATCAAGATGTTGAAGAAAAACAATGAATGTTAATAAAAGGAAATGAAAAGAAATAAAAGAAAGATCATGAAACTGAGAAATTTTCTCTATCTATATCACATTCACACATGTTAATAAAATTGAACCATGTACCTTGGTTTTATATCATTTTATGAGAGGCATATAGTTGAGAAAGAATTCAAAATGGGACATAAAAGAAGGAGAGAGAGAGAGAGAGAGATTAGAGACCTTCAAACAGTCCAAGTGAGTTTCAACCAAGAGTTCATAAAGAGGATGAGTAGAGATTCTTCTCTTGAGGATCTCATTGTTTTCCTCAACATCATGATGATGATCACCTTCATGTTCATGTTCATGTTCTTGTTCTTGTTCTTCTACTACTATTTCCAATTCTTCTCCTTCTTGTTTGTTCTTAGATTCCATGTCTACTTTTGAGTAGAAGAAACCAACCTTTGATATTACCAGATATACAACTGCTCATATATACTATTTATCTGAAAAAGATATGAAACATCAATAACATGTATACACTATTTGTACTATACTTTATAATATATATTTCAGGATATGAAGATGAGGTGAGGTCAGTGAGATTGAGATGCTCCCACTTTTGGAACTAATCAAATAAGTTGAATGAATGACCCTTGCATGCATACGTGGTAAGAGTCAGAAGGCAAAGAAAAAGAAATCTGTATATCTATTTATTTTGGTCCCTAGAAGTATAGTCTATGAGTGTGTGGAAATTTCAAAAATATCTCTGTTAGTAAGTTGAAGCACTGACACTTCATATTGAAGGCGTGTCTGCTTGTCAAATACAGGCACAAATATTTTAATTAATTTCATTTTCTTAAACTATTATCAGTGTCTATATGTTCGTGTCAGTGTTGTGTGTTTTTGGTGACAGTATTTGTATTAGTACTTCATAACTGAGTAAAGAAAGACACACTTGACAACTAAATTAACTAACGAAAGACACGTTCAAGAACCAAACCACTACTAGAAATAGCTGAAATATCAACAAAAATTAGAGACTCGAAATATTAACTTGGTCTCCAAATTTGATATCACTAATAATTAGAGATGAAACCAGGCAAATTTTGTAATTTTGCGTCACTAAATTTTCGTTGCTATTTCTGTTTTTCTAATAATGAACTGATTAAAGAATAACACATTAATTAGAGGATATTTTATAATTTTCATCTAATAACTAGATTAAAATGTCTAAATACCCAGAAAAAAATATTGATGATGAGAATTGAAGTGTGTGGGGGTGGGACTGGGGGGTGAGCTATGCCTTTTTGCTTCACTAAATTTCACTGTCATGAAAGCAACACTTCAAAGTTTTCTCGAGCAATGGGGGTGACCCTTTTATTAGTACACTGGTTACATAGCCAGTTTTCTGTCTTTTTATTTTTTCCAAACTTCAATTCTTTCTCTCCCCTTCCCCCCAACCAAAACATGACAAAGCCGAAACTATTCACCTTATTTGGTTCCTTCTTCCCTTCTTCTTCATATTCCTGTTTCTGTTACTGTTCTTGTGGTCCTCAAATGAAAGGACACTTGTTTACTATAAAAATAGATAAGGACAGTTTCCAGGGTAAAGTTTTTTATATTATATTCCATGGATCACTAGTGCAATTAATATCCATCTGTGTTTTACACTATATTAATAGGTTTAGTACTATATATTTTTCATTAATATGCATGTGAAGCAATTTAAAAGAGAATTATATCTAGTCTGTCAACTCACAAAATTTAATACTAGCTAGCTAGAGCAGTATTTAAGAATATGAGTAAATACTATATATATCATTTATATTTGTTTTGTTTAAATCTTAATTTTAAACTTATTTCCATTTAAATCAACTCTTCTTTAATTTGTTAGATCACCATAATTAGCATCTTTTTTATAAGCTTAAAATGACCAACCCATAATTAGCATCTTTGGCATGTAGTTGCACTTTAGGTAACCCTAACACTTTGATAATTTAGCGACGGAAATTGGAGATAGATTTGGGTATGCAATGACACTTCAAGTAACCCTAACCTTGGAGTGGCATTTTTGTTTGAGATTAGTCACATTTAAAGTTTCTCACCTCTTACTAGTAGAAAAAAAAACAAAAACAAATGATGGAAATTAGAGACATATAATTAAATTGTTCTATAAATTTAGCGTCGCTAACACTTATATAGAGACGAAACTAGAGACAGATTTGGGCTTTTTTCGTCTTTGAATTTCAGTCGCTATTTCATATAATATTTCTAGTAGTAATAGTGTTTTTTTGCGGGACCGAGGATCATTTGTTCTCCCAGATCAGTATGTAGTGACATTGTAAATAATGTACTAGTTATTACAATAAAACTTTAGTTTCTTACATAAATTAAAACTCATGCCTCTATTTTAAGGGTTATGCATGAATATTCATTTAAAATGATAAGATCAAAGAGCTATATATTACTAGTATGTGCACCTCCTTAATCGATAATACAATTGATTATGCCACCAAATCTGTTAACAGACAAAATCTAATTAAGGTTAGATCTTGTTGGTCGGACTTTTTCTAAAAGTATGGTCATTATGTCACCCAGCCATTTACAAAGATTATTATGTCCACAAGCTTAGTATAATTGAACTATAGTTAACTATATATAGTTTCTGCTTTTCATGTTAAACTTTTGGAATGAACATTATAGATTATGTGACACTATTTTTTTGTGTGACCAATATGTGACACTATTTTTTATCTTCATTGTTTAGATATTCTTTGGTTTCTTAGGCTATCCTTTCTATCAACTGCAGAAAGTAATTTCTTCAAGAATATAAAATGTATTAAGGGTTAACTCTAACAAATGGTGAATTTTCATACACATGAGTTAGGAATCGAATTCCTAACCACATATCTAAGTATTGAAAAATACTTGTATGGTCACAATATTTTTAGGCACATATTTAGACACGCACAAAAAAAATACTATTTTACATAGTGTTAAAATTGTTCATTATATATTAATGTCATTGCTTTGTTCAAACCCAACTATCAAACAAAGTAAGTGTTTGTCAATAAGAATCAAACAAAGTAGGATGACTAGTGTTATGGAATCCTATCTATATATGCATGACAACATATATAAACCTAGGATAAAATTGATGCTTTATTTTCAAACTTTTTTGAAATATTAAAAGTTTCTTAGAGTTTCTCTTTTAATTAACTAACTAATTAATTAAGAATATGAGAAATTAGGAAGGTTATGATGGAAGGTGATAGCTTTGGAATGGCTGCCTTGAATGATCATTGTCATGGGCCATGTACGATGTGCTTTCCACGGTTTCAGTGTTTGAGCGCCAAAGATTATTATTGACTACAGCTTCATTTTTACTACAACAAGAAGCAAAAGATTTTGTATTGGGAAACTCTTTTTAATGAGATTATACTGTACCTTCCTTGTCTGAATTCAACTAGATTTATTATATGACTCCTGTCTTTTTCTTTTCGGGTATTTTTATCTTTTAAATGGAATTTATATCCTTGACTATATTGCTTTTCATCCATATGTACCATGAGCTTTCCAATCATATGACTCTTCTTAATTAATCTTCCATAGAACATCAAAATAAAATAGAAACTATACCTAAATGCATTAAAGACATGTGTGAGCGATTCGGGTAAGAACATTTGGTTATTGTGTTAATTGAGAATATTTAATTATAACATCAAAGAATATTTTGAAATGAAAAGTAGTGTTTGGTGTGGTTATATATATAACGCAACCAATAGAGATTCTTAGTTACACTCGTACCATCTCTAATTTTAATTTTTTTAGGACCATAATATGTTGAATGAATGTCTATATTATTCAGACTATTTGTAACATGGTGACTGGACCTTCTATAAAATATCTATTTCGGGTTAGTAGGGTTGACAGATGCATAGTGAGCCACTGGTGGCAGTGACGAATCCAGAAAATTTAAGCAGTGGGGGCAGTATTAATTTTTGATATTCTAGAAACATTGAATGATTTTCTAATTGTCAATACTTTTAACCATCTCTCTCTCTCTCTCTCTCTCTCTCTCTCTCTCTATATATATATATATATATATATATATATATATATATATATATAAAAGTAATTAAACAATCGTTCAACCATTCATCTCCCATGCAATTTCGCATTTGATTCTTGATGATGTTCATACCAGAGAAAGCTCTCAATAATTGTAGTTGCCACTGGAAGTATTAAAGACAACTCTAATAGCAAATACACCAAAGGATATTCCCAGTGTTTTATGATCTCACAAGCTTCGTGGAAAGATCACTAATCCCTCTTAATTTTAAAAATACATTGTCAGAAAGTTGTCTATATCCAGTGCCATAAGTTCAATATAGGAGAAAATTCTGAAGGATAAAATTGAGCAAAACAAATCAACTATCAAATGCGGAAAATGAATTAATCTTGTATTTAAGCATGATACCCAAAAAAGCACCTGATTGTTCACTTTAAACGATTATTCAACTCCTGAAATTGTCGATATCAAACACCTGATATATAAAATAGTTGAACTTGAAAATGATATAAATTAGAAACATTTTCTGTATTGCGCCTTGGCCTTCCTGGTATTTGAAATAAATCGTTCATATTTGAAATGACAACATTATGCTTTTAACAAAATAATGAAGCATCGCTGAGCAAAGAATTCCAACCATCACCCTTCATAGCTTATAACCTCTGTTTGGCGACTGTGACTAATTAGATAGCATTTACAATATCTTGATCATTTCTTTGTAAAGCTTCGCTAAACTCTTTTTCATGAAGCGCGAGAGGGTATGGAAGCATTTATACCTCAAGTTCATCAAGTTCTTTCCCCAAAAACGAAAGAAGAAGGATGATGTGTTCTTTGTATCATATATTCCACCTTGAGAGTAGATTTACAGCGTCAAGCTTAGGATGATAAACAATCGCTTTTATGCATACTTTGAAATTTTCCGATGACTATCGTGTATATGGGTGTGTTGAACTTGAATTCATGTGCACTTGAAACTTCATTCTGTGGTGATTCTTTTGTTAGTGTAAGAAACCCCTTGTAACCTAAACCTTGTTAATCTGATTGCAGCATACCTTTTCTCCCTAAAATAAACCTGAGAGCGTTGAGCCTAAGCAAAATCTTTATTCTTGAATGCTCCATCACTTTCAAGATTCTTTAAAACTTGACTTAGTTCTTGATTTCTCTTGCATTGCATATACACACATACATGATTTAGGACTTTCATTTTCTTGGCAACTAGAGCCTTAAAATGCCTACCCTTAAATTTTGACACCTTTGAGTAGGCCATTTGAGCCTTCAATCCTCTTTTTGGTTTATGACTCTCATTACAAGCCATTAATTGAAAAATCAAGTGTGCCACTTATTTATAATTGAGGGATGTTTTGTCATTATGGATTCTTGGCTTTGGGGTTGCTTGAGGACAATGATTGTTCTAAATTTGGGGTAGGTATACCAAAAGTAAGTTGTAAAGAAGAGAAGTCAAGTGCCTAAAATTTCATAAAAAAGGAAAAAAAAATGAAAAGAGAAAAGAACAAAACAAAATAAAAAGAAAGCCTAGATTGGTGACTGGGGAAAAGGATCAAGAGTGAAGAATGTATTTTTCAATTCCAATCAAGAAAGCCTAGATTATAAAACTTATCCACCCTCACCCAAGCCCCATTATAACCTTTATAAAGTTCTCATGATGTGTTTGGTACTTGTGTGGGTTTGTTTTTCTTAGAATTCTGTCAAGCCCATAGTAGATGATTGCAAGTGATGTGAATTGAGTGTAAAGTATACCTTGAAACACTTGAGTGTGAGAGAAACACATATTCTTGAGAGAGAAAGTGAGGACTTGTATGTTGCCTCTAGTGGATCAAAAATTTGGGTTATCTTGAGTTACTTTCATTTGGGAGCATGAATTCAAAGATCGAGTGAATTGATAATGAAATCATTGTTGCAAATTTAGTTGATTGTTCAGAATGTGGTGAAAGTTGAATGGAGTTTTAAGAAGAAAAAAAAATGTAATGTGCAACTCTCCTCTTGATTAAATCATGTTGATTGCTTGAGGATGGGTAAAACTTTAAGTTTGAGGTTGTGATTAGTCTGCATTGCATATAGATTTGTTGGTCCAAAATTAAGTATTTATATTTGATGACGACCTACCATGGGTTTGCTGTCCAAACTTAATTACTCTAATTTTATTTTAACTTGTAATAAAATGTGTGGGCAGAATTTTGATTTAATTAGGCCCAACACTTAAGTTTATTTTATTTGGTTGAGTGTTCTTTTTAAGCGTGGAGCATGGGATGCTTGTAGTATGGGCTGCCAGCTTGGTCTTTGCTATTGTGTGGTGTGTTTTTTGTTAATTTAAAGTGTGGGCTGAAACATACAATGAGGAGCACAAAAATTAGGGTTGAAATGGGTGTAATATCACTTATTTAGTGATGAATAATCAGTCTTGGATGTTTGGTAATCAGATGGGCGGTCTTTTGATTTTCTAAACTCCAAGTCATAAAGAAGAGACAAACCATTAAGAGGAGACAAGACATTAAAAAGGACTTACAAACTCAAGCAAAACTATTCAATTCAGCATTTGAAGCACCCTATCATTGATTGTTTTGCCTTTGTAACCATTTCTTGCATTATTTAATTTTAATTCAGCCTAGGCAATAATGTTAGATTACTTGGCTAAAGTTAGAGAATGTTTTCTTCTTTGTTTTGTATTCACAAATGTGCATGCCTCCTACCTTTATAAAGGGGTGTACCATATGTACTAATAAACAATTTAGTAATAAAAAAAATTACTTTGTGTGAAATTGAGAGTTTTACTCTTTGGTTCTAGATTGAAACATTATCTGATTTTATCAAGAAATCATGTTTCTTGTGGTGATCCTCGCCCTCATAGGCTTATCCTTGTCTTGGATTAGACCAAGGTGGCGACCCTATCCTAAACATCTATTTTCTTCTCTTCTTTTGTTTTATTTTAAACTTGTTTCGAAATTTATCATCACATAAGCCACAAAATTCATCACATCCCTTCCCCCATTTTACATCCATTTTATATCCAAAAATACAAAATATAAGTTACAATCAGAATCTATACTGAAAATCAAAGAAATGGTCAATTTCCGCAACTAGGAGGCCATCAATATTGAAGTTAGGAAATTACAAAGGTTACAAGAGAGGGATCTTTTTGCCATTGTCTTGACCTAACTTAGGGGTAGAGACTGTGACCTAGGACTCAACACCCATCATCACCATTGAAGATTCAAGACTTTGAAACAAGATTTTGGAGCATCAATGTGGTCATTTTTTCCATTGAGTATGGTTTTATGCTTTCTTTCTTCTTTATCCATGCCTAGCTAAACTATTTTGGATTATGGATGAATGAACATTGATGAATCACTATTGTAATCGGTTCATATTGTTTTAAATGTAAAATTCGCTCTTGATTTGTGTCTTTGATCTCTGTTCTTAATGTTATTCATGAATTGATCACCCATGGAACAATTTATGGTTTGTCTATGGAATGAAAGTTTTATATTTGATTGCTTGAAATTGAATGCCTTCAACTCTTATTCTAGGAATAGCCTTGGAGTTTTGTATCTTGGAAACCCTTGATTCTAGTTCTTGTTGTCAACTATATTCACTTAAGGAATTAGGGATTTTAGTTTTTCACAAAGAGTTAGTCACCTAAGGAATTAGGGATTATTAATGTTGGGGACTTGATAACAAAGTAAAAGTGTGGGTTATTTTCCTTATTAAATCAGTTTGCAATAGTGTAGACTCAATAAGAGCTCGTCCCTAACTTCTTTTATCATCTCGTAAACTTCACGTTCTTCGGTTCTATTATCAAAAATACAAAAATATTCTATTGTCTTTATTTTAAAGTTATTGTTATTTTTTTTTAGATAAGCAAAGTTATTGTTATTTAATTATATCTACCAAAACACAATTAATTTGTGTTCGTTTAGTTGTTGTTAGCGTTTATTGGTATTTGCATTTGATCCTTGAGTTCGACACTTGGTTTTACCGATTTTATTACTTGCATTGATCCGGTACACTTGCCGTAAGGGTAAAAAGTAAATTATTTTCTTAAAATAGGTTTAATAAGTACTCTAAAAATCTATACCAATTATAAAACATATCAACCACCTATATGTTGCGATGGAGAGGTATTTGAGTACAACACCTACATCAGGTTAGTAACTAAACTCTCTCCCAAGTCCCACGCTTCACTGTTACCTAAGAGGTGCCATGGAAAGTAATAATTGATGTCGGATTATTCACTACCTCTTTACCATACTTTGCCACAAAAACCTCTAGTCAAACATCTTAGTCGTATGACATTATGTTTGTAGTTTTTTTTTATGACACACCATAATTAGGGTTTTTCACTCTCTTATAGCATCTAGGGAATATGCTCACAGAGAGACTAATCCTTGGTATGCTACCTGATTAGAATAGGAAATTAACCCTTGGTATTTTTAACCTCTCAATTAACACTACAAAAAATAGGCTGTTAGCATCGGCCAAATCAGTCGCTATCAACAAGAAATTCGTCGCTACTGTCCTTTTGCGACAGACCAGTTCCCTCGCCAAAACAGTGGTCGCTATAACACATTATGTCGCTAATTTTGTCTCCAATTAGCAAGGGAATAAAATCTGTCGCTAATCGAAATGACACGTGTTCTAATTAGCGACGGCCAATTCCGTCGCTAATTAGCTACAATTTTTTTAAAACCAACTTTTTTTATATTTACTAATATATAAATATAAATATAACCAATCCAAACTAACTACTTGCATAGAGGATTAAGGTAAACTGAATTCTTCGAAATATACTAGACTTAGCTCTGTTGCCCATGAGTCAAAGATTTGAATAGCCTGGGCTCCTTTGTCAGCTTGGTATTGAATGTACCTTGCCATTGGATGAATGAATTATAGTTCCATAAACATAAGCAAGAAGAGATTCGGTGTACAGAGAGAGAGAAGAGTGAAATCTATGTCATGGTGGTGGTGATGGTGAAGAGTGAGGTAGAGGAGATTCAGTTAGAGAGAGAATGAAGAAAAGAGAAATGAAAGGGTGGGTTCTGAAATCAAGGTTTAAAAAGAATATTAGCGACAGAATTTTAGTATTAGCGACGAGCCTATTTAAAAAGTAGATCTGCTTTTATTAGCGACGAAATTTAGGTTTAGCATCAGAAGTTGACGGACAAATCCATCGCTAAATTTACTCGCTAGCGACAGAATTTTTTAAAAAAAAGTAAATATGGCCTATAGCCTCGCTTACATTCCGTCGCTTATTGATTTTTTCCTACGGATTCAAATCTATCACTAATGAGCTATTTTTTTGTAGTGGAAACTCTGAAAATGTGTTGGGCCAAGTCAAACAAGGCTAAATTAAATTCTGAAAATGCGTTAGGTCGGTCGACCCATATGGTGCGTTGATTTGCTAAAAAAACATGGGACTTGAAAGGACAATTGTACCTTGTCTGATTTGAAAACAGTTGATGGTATGGGACAAAAGTTAGGGCAATGGATTAGAAAAAACCCCAAATTTATATTTCTCTCACAAAACCACAGTAGAACTTTCTATTCACCAAAAAAATACCAAAATACTATTTTTATTTCCTACTCAATAATTCTCTCTCTCTCCCCTCTCTCTACCTATATCTCTTCTATATTCTCATCTCATGACATCTCTCCCCCTCATCTCTCTCTCACACACACATGTTTCTTTATAATTTTCTTATTATATTATAATTTATGTTATGAAAAATCATTATAAACATCATAAATGAAAATGGGAAATGATGTTTGGTACGATACGAATTTCAATGAATACACACGTGTTTCCTTTTTGACAAATCACACACACCATATTTTGATTTCTATTAAAAAATATAAATTAATAACTACTGCGTGATTTGTTAGTGATTCTTACATTTCGTTTCATACCGGATAGCCGAACTCAATGGGAATTATAGTAAAAAAAAATAGCCTTAAATTTATTGAGGCATCCAAACTAACGTAAAACACGACTTATTGGGCCAACCCTTCATGTTGAGCCAAAATTGATAACTCTAGTATCTGTCACCAATGTTTAAACTTGTGTTCTTTTCTTAAGTTTCGAGACTAACCCTTATAGGATTATGTGTGTAATATATAATAACTATAAGACTGTCAAAATCTAAATAAGTATAAAATTTGTCAATTTTTTTTGATAAGTCAAATAATTATTATTAAGGGGAGTACAACCTCAAAGGGCTAAAACTCAGAGAAAAAGACCCTAAGAGGACACCTCATCATTACGTTTCTAATGTGGTTTCTAGTATGGAGTGATTAGCCACTTCACCTCCAACCCCCTTATTAATTGTCTCCAAAAGAGGACAAGTTGAACTAGAAATTTGGTAAGTCATTTTAACATTGATAGAGATATAATCCTATAATATAATGAATATAGATGATGACAAAGAAATGAAGTTGGAAATGCAATAACTTTTCTTTCGGTTTTGTGGAATGAGTATTAGAATATTGGAACCAAGCATATGAATGAACTAGTGTTATATGTGCCATAAAATAGCTACACTTTCTTCTTCTTGATTCTCTTCTTCCTCTCTCAGGCCCCTACTTCCTTCTTCATACATGCATGTGGATTAGTACAACTAAGGGCTCCATTCCAATACTGAGGGAACAACTGAAAGGACACCTCCATGGTTCGTTGGCTGAAATGACATTTTTTTTTGTCAAGACCAGGGTATCCACCGCCGACCGTAGTGACTAATTCCCTCGCTGGATTGGAGGCACCTCGAAGGGTGGGCCAACTGGCCCAGGGATTTAAAGATGCTCCATGCCCAAGGCGAGGATCAAACCCTCGACACTTGGTTAAGGGAGAATGAGCCCCAACCGCTCAATCACACCTGTTGCTGAAATGACATTAATTTAACACAATAAATTGAACCTGAATATGCTCATTCATTTGCATGTGAAGTGCAATGATTCCATTGGTATCTAGAGAAAAAGAAGGAACTTCCTTGTTTCCATCCTGAATATGCTTATATATATTGCATGTGTGTGCGTGCATTTGTCTTGTATTCAACATTAATATTAACATTAATATTGATCTTTCAATCTGTAGCATTGGAGTGACAACTAACAATCAATCAGTCTACAGTATTATTGATTGATTGGTGCATGCATGCATGGCCTTGATCATAAACAGTTCCTTTACAATCATTTTCAAATTATAAATACTTACTAATACACACAGAACATTTGTGTTCACAATACATATGTGAATTTAATATAATGCCTTAAATATGTTTTTATATGTAATAATTAGAGCCAAATACAATTTTTGGTTGGGTTGCGTCGTTGGGCCAGAATTATTTGGGCCATGCACCAATTTATTGGCCCAGCCCTACGGAGGTTAAGGGAAAATGGGCTGGCCCATGGGCCTCTTGTGCTTCAACGTTCATAATAATCTTACACAAGATAAAATTACACTAAATATATATTAACATTTGGAATGAATTGGTCTATAAAGTATATTATTTAAAGGAGGGGGTATATGTAGGAACTCATTACAAAAAAAATAGGATTTCATCACCAAGCTAATAAATAACTAATTAAGAAAATAATTGGTCTAGTATAAGGGTTTTTTGTTCATCCCATTACAAAATAACTTTTCTTTGACAAACATTACAAAACAAGAGATATTTATATCACAAAAAATATTCTCATAACAAAACAAAAATAAGAACACCTCATTTTGGACCGTCAAGTCAAATCAACTTTTAACTCTCTTTTTAATTTTATGAGGCTTATAATGCAATCATGTGAAGTCTAAATATGTAAGTGAAGTGAGTTGTCAAATCCGAACTTGATATTGAAAGTGAAATGAGTCAAATTTAAAGAAATTGAAATGTACCCAGAACAAGTTTCAGGCCTGCGGGTTGGGTTGGCCCATGGCGACCCAATTCATCCCGGCCCATTCTGGGTTGGGTTAGGCCAAATTCTTTTGAGCTCGTATTTGCTGACCCATCGATTGCCTGGCCTCATTTTGAAGGCTCTAATTTTAATACTATGAATCCCCCCAACCCCCCAATGTCAATGTCAATGTTTCAGATTTGATCCCCCAAAAAATTTCATCAGCTTTTAGTCTCTCATGTTTGAAAAAATGTGTTCTAGCTCCTAGTGTTATAAGAGTTGACAAGTTGTCCTATTGGAGCTCCATATCATCTTCCATCTAAGTCACTAAAATTAGGCCTCGTGTTACTTGTGTGAGTTACTCCATATAAGTCCACTCAGCCAAACCCTTTCCCTCACGTTGAATAAAACCCTAACCCTAGCTTACCATTAGAACCACAATCCCCAATTTTAAACAAGCAAGTGATTTTATCATTGATGTGCAATCTGCAAATGCCTTTGTTTCACCATAAGCCACCAAAGAATTTTCTTCCCCCACTCTAGCTCCTCACCCGCAGAGTACCCTTAAATATCACGAGCGTGACTACCACTAATACTAACCCAACGCACCCCATTACGGGAAAAGGGTGAAATTACTACTATCTGTGGTCCATTTTATTAAAGATAAATCATTTTGTAGGTTTGTTGAATAATTTTTTTTTATAAGTATAGAGGAAGAGATCAAAGAAAATGTGAGAAGCTCGGTAAGTAGATTGATTGATAGAGATCCAAAAAAGAATCTCACAATAACCAGCTAGACAGCGTCTCCGATTAATTTAGGTTTGTTGAATAAATGATATATTTAGTCCATATTATAGACTAAAGTGAACCGAAAATAGTATTAATTAACTAATATTTCGAAGACTTCACATATTTTAGATAGAGCCACCCAATATTAAAACCTAACAGAAACCACGTGAACACCATAGCTCAACATGAATTACTCATTAGCTCTCGCTAGTAAATATTTTCTTCAATTTTAATGCTTCTATAGGACTTCTATATATTATGTTTACAAACAGTAAAGTTCAAACTCTTGACTAAAATAATTGGCATGCACAGGTGATTCTTTTGGCTGCTCCATTAATATATTCATGTGTGCAATGACTGCCACAGTGTCAGGAAGATCGAGGGGCTTTGATAATTCACTTGCCAAAAGATCTCTGTTACTTTGTCTCAGGTCTTTCCATGTCTTATTCAAGAGTTAGGCTGCATCACATGCCACTTAACAATCATGCTGTCTACCTACTTGTATAAGAATTTTAATTTAATTTTATATATAGTGAGGTAGATTGCTATTGCTACTTATGTATACAGCAAATTTATTTGAGAGAGAACATTTAGCTCATAAAAATATGAAGACCTTTTCTGTCATGTAACTGACACAAGCATGTTAAGTTGTTCTTTTTAATTTTAATTTGTTTTTCTTCGTGATCATTTCACATGCATACAGTTAAGAAGGATAAATCATTCTGTTTTTATTTAGTGCTATTTTTCAGGTGATTTGATTTAAAGTAATATTTACTAGTTAAAGAACATTGAGTACCCATAATTAAAGTAGTAATGTCTAATCTTTTCATATTGTTCAGGAAATTAGCATCTTTGGCTTTTCCTTTTAAAATAATTGATGTTTATGATATTGATACATAATAAAGTTGTAAGATAACTATTAATAGTACATATGACTCATACAAAAATGAGAGTCCAAATATGTGTTTGAGACTAGAGAAATAAGTGTGTTTTTCTAAATGATTTTGGGAGATTATTTGACAGGATATATATTATTGTTATCTTGGCGATGGTTTCAGCCTAGGGGTAATTTTTATTATTATTTATTTTATGAGTGGTTTGTTGATGATATTAACTATATTTCTAGGAGGTAGTAGCAATAACTGTGACCTTCTTTTTGTGGTGATTGATATTTCTCGGTTTGGTAGGATTGAATATTTAAACCCAACTCAAATGTTAAGATGATATTAAAGTTTATTTAAGATTTCTTGGGCTACATGGGTGTGGATCCTCTCCAGTTACTCGACAGTTCCACTAAGAGAGAGAAAGACTCAACAAATAAAATAATAATATTTCAGAAATAATATTATTTTATTAGATGAGTCTTTCTCTCTCTTACTGGAACAGTAACAAGAGATGATCCTCACTCAAGCTACCTACTGTCATGTCACTCGGATCACACTCCAGTAGTTATTCAATCCTAGGCTTGAGAGGGGGTGTGAGAGTCTCATATCGAATGTGTTAACAAGTTGGTTTGGTTTAATAATGGAAGGGTATTATTGCTGTAGTTTTATATTAAGGGCGTGTGCTTAGCTCCTTTTTAGATTTTTTTTTTGTTGACAATAGCTCCTTTTTAGATTGACTACAGTTCCACCTGATAATCTGATATAGCTGCCATTTCTGACATATAACAAGAACCATTAGTTAATAAACATTTATCCGGTTTTCTTGGGAAGTTATATAGCTTTTGTCTATTGAACAAGAACCAGTAACTCAGAACAGGGAAGAGTACACAAGAGTATTAACAAAGGGGCAGCAAGGAGAATGAAAATGACTCATATCAATTAGCTTCTAACAATAGAAATGTTTCAATCGTACTTAAATTTTAAATTCAAAATTCAAAATTATTATAATATAAATATACATAGGTGTTTATAATCTCAAAAGGCTAGTCTATTATTAGGTGGGAAAACCTCCTATTATAAGTTTCACTTATTAGATTAGATTGAGTTTTAAAAACCGTTTTTCGGTTTTTAAAATTTCAAAATAATCTCAAAAAAAACTTTGGATTTCTAATACTTTAGTGACAAGAGTAAGAGATTCTTTTGTCTCTAACTACTACCGGTAATTTGACTTAATTTGTTCAATAGTGAAAACACTAATCCATCAAGTAGAAAACTCTAGATGAGACTCACTTATTAGGCGAGACTCCCTAACATCGGTAATAAAAGATGGGGATTACCCCTGATTTTATTAAAAAAACAAAAAAGAGAACGGACCATTTAGCAAGAAACAAACTAAAAGCAAAGCAATTCTAAGGGTCCCCTAGCATGAAGGACCCCTAAAACAAACTAAAGACCAACTAGAGACAAATTAAAAGTCCAACAAAGGAACTAAAATGTCCTATTGACAAACCAAAAGTTCAACTAGGAACTGATATAAATGATCCAGATCAAAAAGAGATAGAGACTGAATTTGTTTTGAAACGAGTGTTATAGCAAACACTATTTTGGACCACTTTCTTCTTTTGACGAAATTTCTTATGTTGAGACTTGGACATAACCAGCTCTGAGTAATCAATCCGAGCAATTGTTCTTTGGTTATCAGGAGCCATGGGATCATTCTCACTATGTGACTCATCACCCAAAGATTTCCTAATAATCTCATTTCAAATGTTACTACTAGATTAGAAGTGACATCGAACTCCGAGACATTACCTGAATCCAGCCTGTTAGTGGGAGATTGAGTGAAGGAAGAGTCAATAGAGTTGCGCCAATTAGTAATGTTCATTTCAAAAACGCTCGTGAGTCAATATTCAGATCGTTGACTATGATGGAAGAAGAAATAATAAAAAAAAAAGAAAGTAAGATATGTGAAGGGTAATATGATAAAGAAGAAAAAGGACAAATAATTATAACGGAAAATTAGTGTTATAAAATTTATATGGGTCTAACCAAATTTATATAAGATTCACATGATTTAGTAAAACTCATCATTTGAATTTCAGCTAATAAAGGAGTGTATATTGAGAAGTGAGTATTAGGGAAAATGTTGCTATCATTTTTCTATTTCTTTACAATCAAAATTGAACAAGATTATAAGGGTATTCTAACCAATATAGCAATACAAAGAAAAAATCATTAAGTAATGCACCTAATAATAATAATAATAATAATAATAATAATAATAATAATAATAATAGTAGGATTGACACACCAATATCTGAGAACAAATAATGGGGTTCTCCTACTACATTTGCCAAAAAGAAGGGCCAAGAACACATATGAGATTGTAATGAATTAAGGTAGGACCATGGAGGTACAAAGCAATTCCTTCCCCATCCTTCACCGTATCCATAGAAGATATACAAAAGGACTATAAAGAATCAATGCTGCTCCATTTTGTTATCTTGCATATCTATTTGCTTATACCATGCCTGAACTCAATTTTCTGTTTGTATTATGGGCCCTGGTCATCTGGGGATTTTTTTGTTCATGAGTGAGAAACTAAAGAGAAAACAATATCATGACAATCATGAGTAATGTATTTATATGTCTGTCTAGTCCTAAAAATGTATACATTTTGTTCTATATGACTTGTATCTTCTAGAAAGCTGAATTTGTGACTAGTTATGGATAAGCTCTCACTAATTATTTAAATTTAGGGTTTCTTTTAGTTCAAACTAGATTAGGTTTGAGAATTGTATCTACCTCTTAGAGAGTAGTGAGAATTTGAATTTGTGACTAGAGGTGATCAAATCTGAAGAAATCCAAACAAAGACGGTAATCTAATCGAAACAAAACATGAAAACACAAAACTATTTTTTGGATCTATTGGAGTCAATTTATCTGTCAACCGATTGGTTCGACTTAGTGTGCTATGTTACTACCTACAACCGAACCAAACCTAACTGAACTGTGTATATTATTAAAAAAAAAATAGTCACACATGTGACAAAGTTATTATCCATAACAACTTCATCAAAATAAAACTAATTTTCCCAACCATAATTTCATTGTCGTTTCATTTATCCCTTAGTAAAAGCAAAGCCTCCACACACATATTTGTCCATGCACGTTGTACGTTATGATTTTCAGAATGTATTTATAGACGTGGTATTTTAGAGAATATATTTTCTAGAATATACTAGTCATAATATTTTTAAGAATATTTTTTATAATTTTTCATATTTAAATATATAGTTTAATTATAAACCCCATTTAGTATATATTTGTACTGCATTTTTTTGATTTGTTAAAAACTAAATCATCTAAACGAACTAAAATCGCATGTATTCATATTAGATGTTGCAGTTTATTTTAGGGAAATCATCCCATCCAAACCAAACCACAAACCACGTGTTGTTTTCATCTTCGAATTGAATGACGGTTTGCTTCAAAGTCGAACCAAACCGCATTGCGAACACCTCTACTTGTGAGAGTCTTGTATACTCCATTGGACCAACCATTCAGACCATAGTAATTTATTTTTTAATACTTAATTAGCATACATAATTTGTAAAATACACGTTCCAGAAGGTGTACTATGGGGTGTTATAAAAAGAGAAGAGAGTGTGGAAAGCAAAATGGGGTGGCTGTAGTAATTTCCATCTAAAAAACAGGCTGTTAAACTTCTTCTTTAAGAGACAATAAAAAACTGGGCCCTTTTCTTTTCCAACCTTACCTAAACCCCATACGGAACACATTAAAAAATAGTATTTAGAAAATGATTTTAAAAATTAATAAAATAAATTTTAGCTAAAAATGATTTTTCAGGAACACATTAAAAAAATTCAATACGGAAAAAAAAAATTTGACAAGCAATACGGAAAAAAATTAAAATTGCTTTTTCCGGGAACAATCATTCACCGCGAAAAAAAAAAGCAAAAAAAACATATTCCAAAATTTACCTAGAAAGATTTACTCCGAGAAAATGTAAAAATTTGTGAGGGCTAAATTGGATAAAAATTTATTTGGGGGTATGGGTCTAGTTATGGGGGTGGAAAAGTAAACATCCAAAAAAAACTGTTTTTCATTGTCAACACTAGCAAACAGGTAACAAAATCTTTTAAAAAAAAAAACATTTCGATTTAATTCTAAAAATATGCAATTTTGCTGACTTTGAATTTGAACTCCACAAGTTGCTCTCAATATAATGACCAACACAAATTAATATTTAACTTAGTATTTGTCATTTGCTCATTTTTATAATCCAGACAAAATTAACTTCTCAGAATTATTATTGATCTTTATTGAAGCACACCATAGTAAGTTAGTAACAACAAAATATGATTGGCCATAAAAGTTGAGGATAGTCTTCCCCAGAATTTATTGTCTGTACTTTTATTATTTTTTAACATAAAATACATCACAATGTTCTTAGAAGGACAACTATCAATTATTATAAATCAACATACAAGAAAAGTTCCTTAATTTGAAAAGAACTACATACAAGAAAAGTTCCTTAATTTGATTGGACATTTTTTAATTAGAAACCATGCTTTCACTTTCTTTAACAAAACCATCTCCTGTCCAATCTTTATCAGACTGTAAACCTTGTCTTATGGCTTTCCTTTGCCTCATTGCTTCTTGTTGCCTTTTCACCAAGTCAGTGTGAGTAGTAAAATACTGAAGAGAAGTCCTGTAATTTTTAACAAAAAATTTAATTAAAAACATTAATAATAATGTAGGAGAAAAAGTCAACATGTGTCATTTACTCACTGTTTGTATAAGCAAATTGGAAACCATTTAAAACGGTTCAGGTTTGTGTGCAGTCAGGACTGCATGCAATTATGCCGTCAACAAGCTTGGGGTCGTCGAATGTTAATCGGACACTTCAGATTTCAATTTCAGAATTTTATATTAAACAAAAATCTAAAACTGTTCTTAATATCTGGAGTGTCCGATCTTAGTCGGACGGCTCCAGACTTGCCAATTGCACGACTGCACACAAATTCCAACTGCAACTAATCCAACTTCATTTAAAATCATACCCTCTGAAATCTTCTATTGATGTGAAGTTGTGCTTTTTCATGAAGTCTTGTAGCTCAACACATAGCTTCTTCACAAGACCATAGCCATGCATCATAACACCTGTGCACACCTGCAATTTTAAAAATGTCCGCATGTTATGATGTGATTGGAGAACAAAATCAACAGTATGAGAATACATGTTATGATGTGATTTGAGAATAACACCAAGAACATAAGAACACGCGTTATGATGTGATTGGAGAACAGCACCAACAACATAATAACTGCGCCTAAATTTTCTCCTATTCAATAAGTCTTAAGAAGCGATTCTTTCTTCTTACCTGAACAGTGTTTGCTCCAAGAAGAATAAATTCAGCAGCATCGCCACCAGTCTCGACACCACCAATACCAGAAAGTGAATAGTTTTCACTATCAAACTCTGCCTTCATCATTTTCGCAATACTCATCACCTTCCCAAGTGCTATAGGATGAACTGCTCTTGCAGAATAACCACCTGGAGTTGAGTATCTGACAATAGAATTTAGACAAATTAGATGCTTTGAGGTGATTGAAAAAACAAGGCAAAGCAAAAACTATGAATTTGTTGTAAGTGAGATTGCAAACCCTTCGACACAAGGCTCGGGACGTAATGTATTGAGATTGATTCCCATGACGCTCATGATTGTATTTATAGCAGCTACTCCTTCGCAGCCTGAACTTAGAGCAACCCTTGCTGGCTATAGGCAAAAATATTCCCAAAATTACTAACATGATAACCACAAGAGACTGATAGAGTGATAGGGAAATTCACAATTCACATTCACAATTTCTTAAACCGACAATAAGGATAGAGAGAAGAACATTTAGTTTTTTTGGCGACAAATATCGTGTTTGTGAGTTATAGACTTATAGGGTAGACTTCATGTGGACTAGTACTTCAAAATTGTCTGAAACTCTAACAACAACTGACCCCTAAGAAATAGAAGCTCACACTCCTTGTTTCACGGTTGAGAAGTGCTAACAAGAGAAAATGAATATAAGTTGAGATTTGAGCACTCATTCGTTTTTCCTATTGTTATCAAAACAACATTGATCAAGTCAACGTCTCTGTCATGACAACATCGAGGACCCTGAGTTTCTACTTCTGGGGCGGGTCACTTGTTCTCAGAGTTTCAGATGATCTTTCAAGTATTGGTCTAAGTGGTCCACCTACTAAAACACATTTTTCCAGCTATTAAGCATGTGACATGTAAAAAACAAAAGTATATCAAAAATGTAAAAAGCACACATATATGGTGCAATGAATCCTCTAATCCACAAACAATTAGAAATATCAGTGATCTTATAACCCATAAATTTGAGAGTTGAATTAGTTTCCACTTCTTAAACACGGTAGAATCTGATTCGGGTATAAGAGAAGGACGTGATTCAAAGCAAACCTGCGAAATATCAGTTATGTTGGGAGTCATCTTAGCCCAAACAGGAACTGTAGCTTTTGCATTTATCCATCCACAAACTTCTTCCAAAAGATCACAATCTTGTCCAATAGCAGCACCCATTTTCCGTTCCGGCATACCATGAGGACACGAGAAGTTTATTTCAAGTGCATCCTAAAACAATATCAGATAGGTTAGCTATTAGAATTTTCAAGATAGAACAAAATATATTTCCAAACTCGGCCAAGGAACACATCTTACGACTCCAGTTTGCTCGACTCTATCGATAAGTTCCTCCCACGCAGTTTTATTGTACTCTTCCATGATTGAAGCTATGAGAATTCTGTCAGGGAACTCTTCTTTTAATTGCTTGAATTCTTTCAACATTGTCTCAAGTGGTCTATCACTGATAAGTTCTATATTCTCCCACCCAATAATTTCTCCTCTTGCAGACCCATTTGCCCCTGCCCTTAGCCGGGCATATCTAGGAGTTACATTTATAACTTTTGCTGCATCAAGTGATACCTAACAAAAAGAAATATCTCAGATCCTATAGTAATCTTTCAAAATACAAATGTTCAATTGTATTTAGATCAAAAATAACAATGAAAGCAATTTGCTTCCAAACGAAAACAGAACATAGTACAGCTGACTGCATGGTAGACAAGGAATTTCATAATGAAAAAGGTCAAAAGATAAAGATGCATGAGTAAGCTCCTAAAGAGTTACAGTGTTACAATAGCGTATATACTACCTCCGGTCCACTTTATAAGAGAATTGAATAACTCATGTATCTGGTCTTTGAATAACTGAGGTATCTGGTCTATATTATAGACCAGATACATCAGTTATTCAATGAACCTAAAACTGCATTTTTCTCTTATAAAATGGACCGGAGGTTGTAAATCATAAGGCATTGCTTTCAATGAGAAACTCTATACACAATTGGTTGAATACTATAAAATATGCAAACAAAGATACCAGCTCCAATGATCTCAATTTCCACTATGAGAATGAAAATGCACCAAAAGTATAAACCTAAAAAAGATCCAAGGATTATATCCCTAACCAAGTAAAATCTGCCTATTGCGTGAAAAATCAATGATAATTCAAGATTCAACAAGGCAGAACTGATGATCTACAAAGAACATAACAAGGTCAACTATATATTAAAGACATGCAGTAAACCGTAGATACAAAGAATGCATATATATTACTACCTCTAGTCCTATTCATAATATAGAA
This sequence comes from Astragalus glycyphyllos, assembly GCA_963573325.1. Taxonomy (NCBI): domain Eukaryota; kingdom Viridiplantae; phylum Streptophyta; class Magnoliopsida; order Fabales; family Fabaceae; genus Astragalus; species Astragalus glycyphyllos. Next base: position 2,695,840 of record OY754313.1, on the reverse strand, counting down.
ATAGAAATGCAGTTTTAAGTATAAACCAGATATTCAATGAATCATAATTGTATTTTTTCTTATAAATAGGAACAAAGGCATATATACAAATAACCTAACAAGATGACAAAAAAATCATTTTTAAGTACAATAAACCACATAAGTTAAAAAGATTAGTCTTTCAGATTAAATTAAGCTAATGATGCATTAAAAAGGTGGTTGTAAAAGAAAAGCTTACAGTTTTAGCAATCACAGCACCCCACCCTTCATCAAAAGCCCTCTTCATGACAGTGTAATTGGTTCCAGGTGGACCTGATCCAATAACAAAGGGATTTGGCATGTGTAATCCATTAACAGTAACACTAAGATCAGGTTCTGAAACTTGATTCTCAGAAGCAAAAACCTTAAACCCAATTCTATTGGGACGATTTTGAACCTTCCCAGAACAATTCAAGCCAAACCCAGATGTAGAATTCCCTGTCCTGATCTGGGTCATGCTCAAAGATGCCATTTTTGAAGGAAAAAATTCAACTTTTTTGCAAAATTCAGAAGAAAGAAAAGAAGAAAGAAGAGGAGGTTGAGGAGGAATAAGAGGTGAATCTGAATCTGAGTTGAAATATTCTTTCAGATTTTGATAATTAGATTAGAGAGAACGTGCAATTATGAAACACCGTTTGTTAATGTAAGCATTTGGATTTCGGAGAAAACTGTAAACAATTGCTTCCAAGGTTGGACTTGCATGTGAATGTGAGTGTCTCAATAGATAATATAAGATTTTAATAAAGTTATTATGATTCATCAAATTTTAGTATACTACTTATTTTGACAGATTTTATATACTAAAATTATTATGACTCCATCAAACTTTAATACACTACATTTTTTTGACAGATTTTTTATATACTAAAATTATTATGATTTCATCAAATTTTATATATACTACTTTTTTGACAGATTTTATATACTACTAATTTCAATGTACTACTTTTTCTTTTCTTTTGACAGATTTTATATACTTTTTTGGTTTATCTTTTTTATGACATCATCGTGACTTCTCTTTTTTCTACTTTTCCTTACATTTCTCACACTTTTTTTGTAACGAACAGAGCCAATAGCCATGAAACTTCCTTCCTACTCATCACATTTTGCCAGCAAGGTTAGCATGTCCAACTTTTGCAGGCTCTAAAAACAGGACAATTGAATTGAATAGTCACCGACAAAATCAGTGAATACTGTGCTCCAATAACACGATAATAAAAAAAATCATTTATATTTTGTTTGTGTTTGCAAAAAAAGAACAACTACAAAATTATAATTTTCTTTATCGTGTGTTAGGCTTTCGCGCCCCTTAATGTTTTTCCTAGTTCTGTTTCCGTCCCTGACCACAACTTACGGATGCACCCAACAATTAATTTACCGTAACTTCCAATACCAACAATCAGTTATGTTATCCTAGCGATTCAGTTCGAAAAGAAATTACAAAATTCCAATTACCAATGAAAGTTGACTCTCAAGTAAAGAAAGTTTATTTATATTAATTGTTAATAACTAAAATAACCTTAGTTTTTGTGAACATTTTTCGCTTAATTGCTAACGAATGTACCTTCTTTTTATAAATAAAATATTTATAACAAGAAAATGAATCATAGTAAAATGTATGATAGGAATTATCCCGGAAGAGCTAGATAAATAATCTTTTGTAAGAGGATCGAAGAGTTTGTCCATTTTTGCAAAGCGCCAAATACATTTTTGAATCGAATGGGGATTATAGAATAACATTTTTCTAATGTACTAAAACTATTCTAGACTGAAACGATCTTTTGTAATATCTATTTTATAAAAAAAGAAGAATATTTATATTGTAGAAGAATGTTTATTTTATAAAAAAGAAGATCGTATTTGATAGTCATGGCTACCGAAAATAGCGTGTTACTTTCGACAAAAACTTCTAAGAGGTTTACTTTGGCCCCTAGCCCTCATTGATTACTGGCATCCTTTTGAAAGTTGCAGTCATCAAAAACGGTTTTCGAGGAATGTTTACCTAAAGGACACACGATCGTTGGTAAGCCGCTAGAAATGCACGAATTCCCACAAATTTGTTGGCACTTTTGCCGATTTTTGGCCGCCAGAAAAACCTTTTTCTCTGGTTGTGCTTATGCTAGATGAGAGTTGCGTTAATAACTCTCCTAACACCTAGTTCATGAAACTAAATATTTATAAAATTTTAGCCAATGCAACAAAGCGATGATATCTCGACATCAAAAAATCTAACACCGTAGTCGATGCTGTTTAAAACTACGTGTATCATAACCATTGACATTACTAGAAGAGAGAACAAAACCAACAAAAAACACAAAAATTGTATGATTATATGGTGTCCAACAATGTTGTATGAATGACTAAAAATTAACAAAAATTATTAGAGATTTTTATATCGTTTATGAGATCATATTCAAAATAAAATGAAACCCTATATTATTGAACTTTGGTTATATTGTCACAATAAATGACACAAGCCGCAATTTGATGGACAGAAACAAAAATCACCCACACATGAATCACAACAAGCTTTCAATGGACCTTCTTTGTTTGAACATGAACACCAGTTGCCTAAACATTTGGTATGATAACAAATTTTACCACACTTTACACGCACAATTGGCCCCCTTGCTCTTGATTTGATGCACATCTCTGCATACACAAATAATACAAGCATAATTTTTGAGCTTTGAAAGTAAATTAGTTGATGTGAAAATCACAATGTTATGTAAAGAAAAATTGATTATTGATTTATTACCTGATGCAATGATGAAGAAAGCTAATAAAACCACCAATCTAAGAGAATATTTTCTTGTAATGTCCATCTTGCTTATTGTCCCATTGAACAAGTTATTTAGACATACGTTTATATAGAAAATGAAAATATAATATCCAATTAAATAATGCTTTATTTATAGTCAATAAATAGTTAATGCATTATGCATAATCACAAATTTTATCCTTTGGATATTCCTGTTGATATTCCTTTTCTTAAAACCTCCGGTCCACAATTATCATTTAATAAGGCTAAAAGTTTATCTACTTTCCAAAATTGTCATTTTCATTAAATGTTGATTTACACTCCTAATCATTCTTAACTACACCACTTCAATAGGGGTAAATTTGGGATTGATCATTTAATACACGTTGAAAATTGTGTTTATTTCTTATATTGGGGACCACCAAAACTCACTTTTTTTCTCTTAAATTGTGGACCGAAAGTAGTATTAATTAAATTTTTCGAGGTACATTACATTCCGATAAATTATTATTTCGTGGTTGTTTATTATAAGCTTAAATATGTATTTCATTCTTTTGAGGTTTTTTGTCTCTACAATATTATTTTTTTACTTTTAGTCATTGTTATTTTGTTTTAGTCTCCATAATGTTGTTTATTTTTTTATTCTAGTCCCTGAAATTAAAGACCATTTTATATAGACAATAATGTATTTAGGAAACTACAGAGATGAAAAACAAAAATGTATTTTTATAGGGATGAAAAGCAAAAACCTCTATATTTATAGAGACAGAAAAGATGATTAAACCTTTATATATATAACACTTTCTCTATTCTTAAGGCATTGTGTATATGGGTATCAGAGCCATGGTTCGACTTGGTGGGGGAGTGGGAAGTGGATCTTGTTTTCTTAATAGACTTTTAAATTGTGCGTTTGGCGGTGGATGCCCTAACCTCGACAAAAAAATAATAGACTTGTTTTAGACGGAAAAAAATAGATTTTTAAATTGTCAAAAAACCAAAAAAAAAAAATCAGCAAATACTAAGTTCATATTTGACAAGTTTTTAACATTTTCTTCAAAGAGGAGCTGAAAAATAATCATGAATAAGACTTAAAGGTAATTAAACTATTGGCGCAGACTTTTACAAAAGTGAATGATTTTTAAAATAAGTTTTTAAAAAATGTTTTTTAAAATAAGTGATTTTCAGTATGTTGCACAAACACAAACAACTTCTTATTTTCTTAAAAAACTCTTAAAATTAATCTCTAAATTATTTAACAACAAAATCACTTATTTTTTTAATCCGTAACAAACGGGCTATTAAATCTGCGCAAGTTTTTTCAACTTAAGAATAACAGTGGACATCACATATGGACCCATTTTGATATTATTTATTTCCCCTATCAAACCCTAATTTTAAAAATGAGAAGAAATAAAAATTGTCAAATCAGAGAGTTTCCTTAATGTTAAACTCTAATAAAATGGATTAATTACCAAAATCTTTAGAGTGAAAAACGTAGAAGGTGATGAACGTGAATATATGATGATAGTAAAGGAGATGGAGTGTCACCTCTTAAAAAGGGTTTTTATCTTTTATGACGGTTTGGAAATGATGATTTTAATAAGGCTTAAATAGCTTTTACCCCCTGCAAATCTCACAAGAATTCATATACCCCCTGTAAAAAAAAAGTTTTAAAATGAACGTTGCAAAATTTAAAACCTTTCTAGTTAGGTCCTTGCTCTTTGTTTTTCTTAACGTTAACTTAAACTGAGCTGGATGTCCACGTTGGCATAACCCGTGGCTAATTAGGGCTTATATCATCATCATCAACATCATTCATTCATCTAAAACTCTTATTCTCACTGAAACTCGCCTCATTCATCAACATAATTATTGGCGACTTTCAGTAAGAAGAAGAGTTTCAGATGAATGAATGATGTTGATGATGATGATAAAAGCCCTAATTAGCCACGTGCTATGCCAGCGTGGACATCCAGCTCAGTTTAAGTTAACGTTGTTAAGAAAAACTAGGAGCAAAGACCTAACTAGAAACGTTTTAAATTTTGCAATGTTCATTTTAAAACTTTTTTTACAGGGGTTATATGGATTCTTGTGATATTTGCAGAGGGTAAAAGCTATTTAAGCCTTTTAATAATAAAAAGAACGTTTTTTCTAATCAATAAAAAGATTGTGCAGTTGAGATTATTTAAAACTTAATGAAGAATAAATAAAAAGATCTAAAATATATTACATTTTTATTGTTAAGGGGGTAAAGTGTGTGTGTTTTATTTTAAAATAAGAGAAATAAAGCGTAATAGATGCAAACTATTAAAAGTTAAAATTAGAGAATTCTAGTTGAGATTCAGAAAAAATAAATCATTAATTTTTTTCTAAAAGAAATATTCAAAAATAATTTTTGTTAATCTTGTTATTGACGCTCGATAAGGAATAGGAAAATCGTTAACATGTTTTTTTTGCCGGTAGGCGAAGTGGCAAGTGCCACTTAAAACTCGCTTACACACAACTGTGAAACCTCGGGTTCGAATCCGGGGCGTGATACACATAATTAGGTTCTTTGTGAAATTTTGAGCGAAATGAACACCGGTTTTTGTAATTTGGTTCTGTATAATACGCACGGATACACGTTCAACATATTGGGGTCAGCTGACCCCACTCTTTGCTATTTTTTAGCACCAATAATAGGGTATTTTAATATATTGACCCCACTTTATTTTTTATGTTGACCCCACATGAGCCAACTAATACACTAGAGACAAACCAATGACATATATGTAAACTAATATTATATTATATTTGTTAAAATAGTACTATTTGTTATACTGTATTGAAATTGGATCAACACTTACTTTATTAAAGTACCAATTTTACCTTTTTAGCAATGTAATTTGTAGAAATTTAGGTATTTTAGGACTTTTCTGTAATGAAATTATGTATTTTATAAAATTTACAATATATCTTTTTGAAAAAAATATTATAGGCTGTTTTTTTGCCCCCACAATTAAAAATTTCTGGATCCGTCACTGCAGTATAACACGAGATAAACTTGTTACAAGACATCATTGTGTTCTTGGTGTTGTTTCAATTTGGTCCCCTGTATCTTCTTTTAGTTTCAATTTGTTCCCCTATTTTTTCTTTTAATTTCAATTCGGTCCCTGTCAATCACCAACAGCAAGAACAACAGAAATTGAAGAACAACAGCAAGAACACAATAATTTTTTCTAACAAGTTTATCTCGTGTTATACTGAACCAAGTTACAAAAAGTTGGTGTCCATTTCGCTCAAAATTTCATAAGGAATCTGATTATGCAAGTTTTAGGAGCAATATAGCACCTATAAGGAAAAGTGATTCTAGAAAACCAAAGTTGAAGATGAAGATTCAAAAGCTTCAAGTCAACAATGGTAAAATACTCAAAACGACACCAAATCAAACAAAATTTGTGCCTAACTTGAACGAAATTTCACAAGGATCACCAATCTACCATCAATTTACACAAAAAAGTAGCAGAACTTATCTGGAAACGCGTTTTTGCCTTGGATTTTGTAAGTGGCTAAAATTCTCAAATCTCAACCAAATTGCACCAAATCAATTGCAAAATGCTCAAAATCACTACAGTAAGTGATGCAACCAAGAGATTTCAATGAAATTGATGCAAAATCAAACACAAAATTGAAATAAAAAATGCAAAAGGAAATAGTTTTGTGTTTTTGATTTAAAAAAAATGATGTCACAAATTTTAATGAAATACACATCAACCATGACACTTAAGACGACACGCAGCTGTTAACTGTCAGTGTGGCGTCTGTTGACTTATTGGACGGAAAACACCATTGAGGGACCAAAATGAAACAGAAATGGAAGACGAGGGACCAAAACGAGACAAAAAAGATAAATGACCAAAATGAAACATTGAGTAAAGATAAAAGACCAAAAGTGTTATTTTGCCTAAAATATTAATCCGGAATTAAGATAAATAGCTTCCAAAATTATATTTTAAGAGATAAATCCGGGAATTTTTGCAGATAATTGTTCCGAATTTACCTTTTAACACATAAATTCGGGAAAAAGCATTTTCTGGATTCTATTTTAATTATTTAATTGAGGGTAAAATGGGAATAAACTAAAATGTGGGGGTATATGGGCTAGGGGTGGGAGTAGAAAAATCAAAACCCACAAATGAAATTAGTTTTATTTTTCAGGAGTTTATCTCTTATCCCATCTTATCATCTTCCTCATGGCATAGTTATTAGTTTCCTTAGACAAGATCACGGTACTCAGTTTATAATTAGAGGTAATTGATTACGTATTGGTGAGGCTTAGGTTGTCCTTTGGAAAAATGTAATTTAAATGTAAATGTAATTGATTTCTCGTTACATTAAATACAAATATACAAATTTAATCAATCAAGTGGATAGGTGAAACTCACTTTTTAGATGAACCCTAAATTACTTTTAAAAAATGTGGGTAACTTACCTAATCTCTCTTTGCATTGATTCAAAATTTATATATCACATGTAACCAAATAATTTAATTTTAACATAGTGTAAAAACACAAATATATTTTAATTGAGAAAGATAGTAGACTCCAAAAAAAAAGTGATTGATTTTATTGATTTCATACACTACAACATTTTAACCCTACGGCAACGCTTAAAAACCGTTGGATAATGTCAAAAAACCGTTGTCATTTCTTTAGGCAACGGTTTTGAAACCGTTGTTTCTGCAGGCGTTGCCTATTCTTAAGGCAACGGTTTTTTGCATACAAAGGCAACGAGTACATAAAACCGTTGCATTTGAGAGGAAAAAGGCAACGGTTTCTGGAATTTCCTAAAACAACAGTGCAAAACCGTTGCCTTCATTAACAACGGTTTTTTTACTGTTGCCTAACCTAAAACCGTTGCCTATCGACATCATAGACTACGCTTCTAAACCGTTGCTGTTGACAGTAAAAAATAAAAAAAATTATAGATTCAGAAGGCTGATTCATTCATATGCATGAGCAAAATCTTATGATTACAATTGAAAATAAATTGAAATAAATACCAATAAAAAAACTCGAAAGCTTACTTAAACGTATCCTATAGTTACTTCCTTTCCTACATATCATTTGTTGAAATAATGACAAGTCTTTAAGAGGAAACTCATACAAGTTTGAAAACCTTATACCAACTTTTCCATTCAACTTGTGAACCGAGCATCTTAGCGATAGTAATCAATGGCAACTCTAGCAGTCCATGAATTTACACTAGCTGCATGATTGTTCGAACCGAACAATATTATCGTCTGCTTTTAATCAAAGTAACCTGTTGGCATAAGTTCTGAATCAGTATTTGTTTATGTGTTCAACCCAATAAACACAAATGTTTATATGTTCAACCCAATAAAACTTTCCACTACAAACCAGAAAAAAGAGTTGCCATCAGAATAAAAAAGTCAGAAAACTTGATTTAGCCAAATATCCAGAACACTAGCACTACCATTTGTAATCATTAAGGACCTATTCACAAGCATGTGGATGAAGGACCCATGACTGAAAACTAGATGAGCCAATAATTATTGAAAAATGTAAAGTTCCATAATTATATCATATAATTCCAAAAACAAGTTAATCAACCAGCACAATAAAATCACCCATGGAAAGCAAAATAAAGCTACAGATATAGAGAATAAAGAATTAGAGAACATGCACAATCAAATTAAAGCCAAGCAAAATAAATTAGAAGTACATCCGATAATAATAACAATTGTATTACTGAGAAAGAAGGAATGGGAACAGGAATAAAAAAAACACCAAAGAGCTGTCCTCAGAGGTTCTCTGACAGCATTGTTTTACCTGAGCTGAACCATAAAAAGATGAAGCACGTGGCAACGTGAGAACATATGATGCAAAGTTTATGTTGTTTCAAAGATAGCACTAGGCCCTAACCTGATGTCTCATGGATATAAGATAGCAACAACAAGGAACCGAGCATCATAAAAGCAAACAGATGTACTGTAGGAAACTAATAAGAAAAGGCAAAACGAATCATGTGAATGTAGATAAAAAAATTGGCAGCCAAATCCTGAAGAACAAATATTGTAATAAGTATACCCCTTACAAATTCCATCCATTCCTTGTCCACTTATTGACAGCCAAGCAATGAAACTCGAATATAATAAACACAGTTAATTGAGATACAGAAGAGAAATAGCACAAACATTTAAATTATAGACCCACCACTAGTAGAGTGGCATGATTAAGGTAAGGCACATATTCAAGGTCAATAATCAGGAACAAGTACAACACAAAACGTAAGTCAAGGTCAATAACTTTTAAACAAGCAGCAAAGACACACTACCTGAGATTGGAAAATTGAAATTTAGAAGACTCGAGGCTTCCACAACAGCACCTAATCCCTGAAAATTCCATATCATTTAGTCAATGTCCATTAATTAAAATAAAATTACACAACACACACAGAGGAGGCATGAAACCAGAATCATTGAACTACTACTTGTATTATTATACACTTAATAGAAGTAACATCGGCTGCACTACAATTCACACCAGATAAGTAATCAATAATTCAAACTAAGAAAAAATACATTATTAAGATTCAACAACCTACGAGATGTAACTAAACCCAATTTCCTTGAAATCTAAGAATAGTAGCCGCCTTATATGCTAGCACAACAACATGATAACATTATAAACAAATGCTCCTTGAGTTAACCGCCACCTCTACATAATCAAAAGCTCCTTGTCTAGAGTATTCTGCCACTATGTAAACAAAGGGAAAAACAATGAGAACAAGATAACATTACCAAAACAAATTCTGGAAAAAAAATATAAAAATGGGAGCATTCTTCAACTATATAAACAAATGGAAAAACAATATAAACAACCGAACCCTAAAACAATTTCTACTTAAACTTTGATTTTGAAGACTCAATTAGGAAAAGGGAGGAAGTGAGAGAAACCAGAACCCTAAAACAATTTCTACTTTCAGTTCCAATCTGAAGTTGCGAACCCTAAACTCTACTTTTAGTTCGAAAAATATTACCTAAACTCTATATTCAGTTAGAATCCGAAATTCCCTCAAAAATAGAACCCTAAACACAAACCTTGATTCACCGTAAACACTAACACGAGAGAGAGAGAGAGAGGAACCTGAAATCTAGATCGCTGGGTAAGGGAGAGAGAAACAAAACTGAATCTTGAAATCAAAATCGTTGGTTGAGAGAAAGGGAGGAAGGAGACGAATTTCTGAATGAGAGAAACAAAACTGATGAAATCGCTTAGAGATGTGAGTTCGCGCGAGGGAGGAGATGAATTTTTGAGAAGGGAACAGAGGGTGAGTTCGCGTTTGAGATTTTGATGCGGAGAGTGAGTTCTCGAATGCGTGAGTTTTTTGTTTTTTGTGTGAGACTAAATTTGTGGTGTTGATTTTTTGGTTTGGCACAAAAACATTTAGGAATTATTTTTTTAATGATTTTTTTAATAGAAAAATAAGTGGTATAAAGCTCAAAAGACCTATGACAACGTTTATAAGTCGTTGGCTATAGCTTAACAAAAAAAATCGTTGCTGTAGACCTTTTGGCAACGGTTTTGACCCGTTGCTGACAAAAAAAATTGAAAAAAAAATGATTCAGCAACGGAGTCAAAAAACCGTTGCCATTGATGTCTAAGGCAACGGTTTTTTTGGTGTTGCAAGTTTAGGCGTTGCCGTAGGGTGAAAATGTTGTAGTGATATCATATTGGGTAACCAAGAGTTTACCTTACATATTTTATTGGTGAGAATTAACTAGCTAGTGCATTAAATTACACAAGTCGCAATCTTGTGGACAAAAACAAACATCGCCCACACAATTTTTGCAACAAGCTCGAAATGGACCAGATTCATTTGTTGTACATGTACAATAGTTGTCTGCACATTTGGTATAATAACAAATTTTACCACACTTCACACGCACAATAGGACCCCTTGCTTCTGATTTGATGCACATCTCTGCATACGCAAATAATATATAAGAAAATCTTGTTAGCAAAAGGTTTGAAGGTAAATTAGTTTAAGCATGAAAAATCACAATGTTATGTAAAGGAAATATGATCATTTTTTTATGACCTGATGCAACGAAGAAGAAAGCTAATAAGAACACCAATGTAAGAGAAAATTTTCTTGTGATGTCCATCTTGTTTGTTGAACAAGTTTTTCAGACACACAACTATATAGAAAATGGTAATATGTCATCTTATTGAATGATGGATTAAATGTAAACCTAGTATTCAGTAAATTAACTAACGCTTGACCTATTCAGTCAACAAATAGTTAATACATTATACATATTCCTTTGGATATTCCTATTAAGATTCCTTTCCCCATTCTTCCTTAATTTTTATTCCGTAGGTTACATAAGATGTGCAACACGAGGAGTTTCTAGAGTTCACTTGCCTCAGTATGGCGAGTGTTAGTGGTGCGGTTTGGTTTGGTTTTGAGTCCAAAAACGAACTGAATCGAGCAAGGTAAAAATACATGCGATTTGATTTGGTTCGGTTGACTTCTGAAAAAATCCAAACCAAACCAATGCGGTTTGGATTGGTTCGGTTGGTTCGCTTTTATACGCGACAAATTTGAAATATAATTAAAATTAACTAATTTAATCCTACTGTAAAAAAAAACTAATTTAATCCTAAACCTAAATATTACTATTTTTTTTATCTAAGCAAAAGAAATTTTTCTAATTCTAGAGTGACAAGTGTGAGATAGTAAACAACAAAATCGGATTTGAGTTAGTAAGTGGGTGAGAGTTGTTGTAAGTTAAAGCCCAAATAGCGAAAAAGTCGATGAAGACCATAAGTCATAGGTTTACTTGTGATTTGGTTTGGTTCGGTTAGTGAAACAAAAACTGCAGACCGAACCAAACCACGCGATTGACTGAAAAGAAAAATCTATTAAATCCGATAAATATCAATTTATTATCGTTTTTGTTTGGGTTAGTTCGATTTGCGATTTTCTTTCAGGTCGATTCAATTTTGAACATCCCTACAATACTATTTTTCCTAAAAAATGCTTACCTACGGAGATCAGATAGGATTTGATGTATTGGTGCTGATATGATCGTACCTAACTAAAAAGATACGTAATACACGGATCTTCCAAAAAATGACTCATCTCAGCACATCTACCGCTCATAATTTTTTATATACTAGTATGTAACCCGTACGATGCACGGGAAGCAATTTTCGTGAAAGATATTAAATTTTAATAATTTTGTGGAGAAACTAATGTAATTAAAAAATAAAATAAGTAAAGAAAAATGCATTTAATTTGGTGATGTTTGATAACAATACGTCATTATTAATGACTTAAATTTAGCATATATGTATTTAATGGTTATGAAAAGTAAATATAAATATAAGTTACAATTAGTGCAAATTAATAATGTAAGGTGCTGTCAAAAAAAGTAATCTAAGGTATAAGTCAAAATAAAAACTTAAGTTATCTATTTGAAAAATCAGGTTGAATCTAATATATGGAAAGACAATCTAAATAAATAACTACTTTGAATTTATATTTGGATTGGAAAAGAAATTTAATTTACATTGTCGTGACGAAAAATAGTAATTTGAATGTGAAGCAATTATTTTTTAATTTGCTAGCAACTTAACATAGTTATTGGTAGTCATTATCAACGATTTTCATTTTTGTTAAGGTAAGTTTGTATTTTGTTAGCCATAAGTATATATTATAGATAAAAGCCCTTACTATTGATAAAAAAAAAAATTAATTGTTTAAGTAAATTTTGATACTGTTGCCAAATTCTTAGATTTCCCAACAACTTTATTGAGCTATACTCACTCTAGACCTATTTATAAGCAAAACTACACTTTTTAGGTTGGTTGGAAAATTAATGTATTTAGACTATTATGTAGTTCAGATACATTAGTTGTCCAATGAACCTAAACAGTGACTTTTTACTTATAAATAGGTTCGAAGGGAGTATATAAGATGAGGATAAAAGAGAAATTTGATATAATTCCACAAATTAAGTGCCAGCAACCAAAAAAAGTATTAATTGGTACTCGTCTGTTAAATAAATAAGTGGTTCAATCAAATGGCAATTAAGAAGTGTCACAACTATAGTCAATAAATAAGTAATTTAATATCAGAATAAGGTTTATAGTAAAAGATATTGAAGAAGTCATTTCATGAGAACGTGACACACCTAAAAACTTTCCCTAGGTTTAGACCGACTTTATTGTGATATTTGTTTTTTTAATTAACTGAATTTTTGGGTGTGTTTGTCAAAAAAAAGTAAAATTTCCTGGTGCTATCTAAATTGTTAAAATTGATTGCTCATTTAAGGTCTGAACTTTGATGATAGGCCATTGTTTTTTATGCCTTTTAATATGATCACTTTTCATCCATTTCAATAAATCTCCAAGCGAAGAGCATAACTCGTTAAGCCAGTTCATTCTATAAATTATGTTTGATAGTACTGGATTAAATTCATCATCAATTGACATTCATAGAATAGTTAAAATAAAACAAATTAACAACAAATAAGGCAAATTCATCAAGAAACAGTTAGGAAAATTCAAGTGGTTCTCATAACAGATTAATCGCTATAAACGCATTTCTCAACAGCAAAACAGAAACACAACAACACAGTTATAAAAACCATAAAACACTAAAACATATAAACTAACTTCGAAGTATTAAAGAACCTAAAACTAAAACATTGTGGCGAAAACAAACATTGTAGAAAAAGAAGTTGAACAACTTAGTCCAACTTTAGTAAAAAACCCAATCCTTCTCGAGCTTTATATCCTTCCTCAACCTACTTGAATAGGAGAATCCCTTTTAAGTGGATCAAAGTCCTTAAAATCTGTTGACCAATCAATTCCCACTTTTGACCACATTTTTAGCAGCAATACAATAATACTTTGCATAGAAAAAGACACTATAATTTATCAATACATTCTCAGCAAAGGGGTGAAAGGTAGGAAACGACTACAAAATTAAACTTCCTCTTCCAAGCCATGTTTGCATCTAGCTTCAATAATATCAAAAGTAAAAGAAGTTTCCACATATAAATTTTTCCATAAATTGGATATGGCTTCATATTTAAAAAAAATAGTTTTGCATGCACAATCAGTTATTTTAATTTTTTATTTATCTTTTTTAGTATTTTTATAGATGCCAATTAGGATGTCAATTATGATTTGCATTAAATAATTTTTGGTGAAATTCACCTATGATTGACACCTAGGATTATGAGCCTATAGAGGCATTTTACTTTATATGTTTATATATAAATATATCATAAATATTATATTGAAATATGTTTCATTATATTTTTCTTGTGCAATTAGAACCTCCGCAAAATAACCTACACAATATTACTGTTTCTTGTAGTGTACATAATAGAAGCACATTATTTTTTTCACTGGAACAACGCATTTTTTTAGGTAAATGCATTATTTTAAATATATACAACTTTTAACAACAAAACATTGACAAATAGATACATTGTCAACATCCTCATTTTAATTCTCAAGGATTTTTTTATACATATGAGGAACAAATTAATCTCAATCAAAATGCAACCCCGGAAAAGAATAGCTAAGAAAAACCTAAAACAAATAAAAATAAAATGCAATACCATTGATTATTTCTATCCCAATAACTTGGTTGATGGTGTACATTTATTCATTCCACCATAAATTATTTCTATCTCAATCTCTCAGGGACAAATAGTATACTCTCAGTGCAAGGTTTGCATAAGGCGCACAGTCTTTCTCCTTGAGATTTTATCTTTAGGCGGCGCCTTCCAAATAAATCAGTGACAAATTCCCTCCAACGTTAATCATCTATAGTGCCTCGCTCACCTATCATATCCATTTCGTCTGTTCTGATATGCAAAAAAAATAATAATAATAATAAAACTGAAGAAGATGCACTCATGAGAAAATTTTGAGATGAACTTCATATATCAGCTAAGGATGAAAAAGTAAAGTTATAAATAACAAAAAAAGATGGACACTTTCCAACTTCATATTATTTCTCGATGAAAATATAAGATGCAAATATAAATTAGAAAGAACAAAAGAAAAGTGTACATGGACTTCGAGCATTATCATACTCTCATCAAAAAGAGTGCAAATGCTATATAGGATCGGAATATGAGACACACTTGATTTATGCTTTGAATTGAGTTGAACGACATTCACAAATTTTATAATAATATTTTTCATATTTTATTATAATTAATTTTTTATTCAACCAGCATTCATAAAAAAATTTCATTGCCAATTTTTTTTGGGTAAACATTGCCACCATTTTTATAACATAACAGTTACTTTTTTTGTTATTATTATAATTGAAAGCATTGTAATTAGTCAATAGATATGCATTTACTATTATAAAAATAAAACGAATATGGAAGGAGTTTCAAGATTTTGAAGAAAGATTGTGTACTGGATATTAATAATAAAATCATCACTCATCATCTGTTATAATTTTTATTTTAAAAGCCATAACATTTAAATTTAACAACAATAATAATAATATTAATGAATACTAAAATGACTCATGCCAATAAATTGAAGAACTAAATAGGTATATGTAGACCTATTTAGAAATAGAACGTACATTTTATTTTTTAATTAATTAGAATAATAATATTTAAATTTACCAAAATAAATAACTTGAGAGGAATCCATAGGACTCACATATTAAATCAAAGATGTTTTTCATAAGCATTAGGACTCACATATTAAATCAAAGATGTTTTTCATAAGTCATTTATCAATCTTCTTAGGAACTCGAGAGGGAGCTTGTGCAGTATTCTTGAAAGCAAATATCTATCTTCGTTGGGATATTTTGCTCCATGAATTTTTTTTCTTTATTCTTTCATACATATCTGGAGACTTAAATATTAATTTTATTTAACAAAGCTCTTATAAAAATTAATAATTTATATATCAAATCAAGATTCCTATTTGCAGCATTTCAAGCTATCTAATTCAACCCCACTCCATTGGGGGTATTTTATCGAACAACAGGTGGTTACCACTGGTCTAAATTATATAGCCTTCAAAAATGCAAATGTAGAGAAAAGAGTTTGTTACCACGGGCCTATGTAGATGTCAATTTTGCGGCATGCGATCGTTGCTTCTACGTCATGTGATCCGTCGCTATTGATTTCTTGTGATGTAGCAAATTAATGCTCTCTGCGCCATATTAGTATACCATGTGACGCAATGCCGCTCACCACGCTTGCTGCTAGAGGTGGATTGCCCCTTTCGAATAGCAAGAAAGGAATCATGTTTATGCCCCGATCAACGAAATGGATAATCTCATATCTTTTTTTTGGTACATGGCTAATTTCATATCTCATTGATAAACACAATAACAAAGTAAATGGAGAAGAAAATACGGTTGATGTGATACAAATGAAAAATAGGGGAAGAGAAAACAAAAAATAGTGAAAACGAAAATAGGGAGAAGATAAAAACAAAATGGTGAAACTCAAGAAAAACTAAAAGTGGAAGGGATGATATTCTATATAGAGATTCAGATAAAAATTTCTAGCATTAATATTTTGAAACGTATTATTAATAGATATTTAATCAAAACAAAATAAATGAGATATAAATATAATATGGTAACCGAAACATATATAATAGCTATAATTTAATGAGTAACGGTAAAAAAAATTGAAAATTGAGTTAATGTCACATCAAAATTATTAATTAAATTATAAATTTAAAATAAATAATTCAATTAAAATATTGTGAAGTGTATGGAAATGAATTAGAGTAGGTGTATTAATTGTTAAGTTGCTTATAAGATGACATTTGGCAAATAATTTAATGAGATTATTTTCAATTGTAATAGATATAGAATATAGAATATAGAATAGATATAGATATAGATATAGATATAAATGTGATAAAATTGAAAATTGAAAATTTAGCTAAATTTAAAAAAATTGGCGCCATAATAAAATATGTTAATTTCAAAAAGATAAAAAGGAAAAATAAATGATATTTGAATACCGATTTTAAATATAATTAATGCATATTATGATTTCCGTTTTTTTGTTGTATTAGTTTTTTTATGATAATGTTTGGGAAAAAATACCATCTAATTCAAAGTCTCATTACATGAAACGTTTATTTGGTGCAATACTATTGCAATTTTAAATGAAACGAACGTTTTTGTTTTTTCATTTGAGTGCTTTCTTGTGTGAGTCATCTTTTCAAGATTGGTTTTATATACAAAATAAATTGTAGTTATTGGTAATAAATGAGGTGTTGACCAAATAAGAATGGGCCAAGTCAGAAGAAAAATGACAACATGGCTGTCCAATTAAGCAATATTGTCTGCCCATTAGGATTTGCATTAATTATATTTTGCTAAAATGCTTGTATGAGCGACACATAGGAAAAGGAGCCTTGAGAGGCATTTTCCTTTGTATTTTTATAGATATGTATTTTCGTAATCATTTGACCGTGATATGGGGCTACAAACTTTGAAAAGATAAGACTTTTTTCGAAGATCAGCCATTCAAATTTCTCCAATTTCGTCCGCCATATGCTTTTCATAGAAAGAATAAGCAGCTCTGTCTTTTAAGATAAAGACAGTGGAACTTGAGTGATCAACCACTTTTAGGTGAATACAATACATATCAACAAACAAAAAATAAGTTACTAAATTTTTACGAATCTGAGAACAAAGTAATTTAAGATTTGCAATTCACCTGTGAACTAAAATGACATCGTCAATATGGGCCATGACGATGTTAGGAGAGCCCTGAGACAATTTTAAACGTAAAAACATCAGATATGTTTGATACTTTGGATAAGCAAAAAGAACTATAGCAATGGAAGAAAATAGGAATGGTGTGTTCCAAAATATTGACAGAAACATAATGCTAAATGAATTGGAGAAGAAACACGATAAAGTGGATATACATTTGTGCCAAAATGGTGAAGTGCATTCAAGTTGATATTATTAAGAAATAGGAAATCAATAGTCATTTCAGCACTGCTCCATTTTGTTCTAAGAAGCTAATAGGATGATTATAAAAAAATGGCAAAAGTGTAAAGGAGAAGAGGAGAAAATATGTTGGATGGAAGTTTGTGATACCAATAGAGTCTATTTATAGTGTTAGTATGGATGTTAGTGGTATAAAAATGGTGCACAATTGAAATTTAAAAAAGTTGTAAAATTTTGGAAAATTGCGCCTATAAGGAGTTGAAATTCATTTTTCAAAAGAGCACATGACATTGTAATATGAAATTTGAATATGAAATTTGAGCATATAGGTAATTATAGGTTAGCCAATTATTTTTGGTTGTACAACATAAACCGTAACCCCTTACGGTTATATAATCCTTAAAAGGTAGCATTGAATTTGGGGGGATCCGTTACCTTTCTTTTAATGTATGCATTACACTATAATATTCTTAAATATTTCGGCTGGTTTTTTCTTAATAATAAACTATGAGATATTTTATCAAATAAATAATATTGCTGCCTAGGAAGGACATTTAATGAATTTGAGTGAAATGCACCAATGAGTGACACCTAGGAAAAAGTGCCCATAGAGACATTTTTCTTTGTACTTTTATAGATTGGTCACCAGATATAAAGCTTCTTCTATTCTTGTGGATATACAATATTATAAATATACATTGAAAAACTTTTTCTCATGAAGTTTATTTTGTTCCATTGTAGAATAAATTTCTTCTATCTTTAACTAAATAATTAACTATGATTTTTTTGTTTTTCAAATGCAGTAGTGTATTCCTTTTTTTATGTTAAATACTACTTTCGTTAAACAGAAATAGTGTTACTGTACATAATAGAAATCTTACACATAGAAACAAATTAACTTGCTTCATGTTTATATTTTAAAAATATTTACAATGAGAAAGTCCTTCAATATTTCTAATATATGAAAAAATTGAATCCCACCACCAGAAAATATAAGTGAAATTTGACTCATCTAATTTATAACAAAACATAAGCAAACATAAGCAAACATTTGTACCAAAAAAAGAAACAAACATTGTAACAAATTACAAAATAAATATTCGCCCACCGTGGGGCTCGAACCCACGACCACAAGGTTAAGAGCCTTGCGCTCTACCAACTGAGCTAGACGGGCAGATATACTATTGTGTTTTGTTATCATGTTGTTTTTCTTTTTCATCTCGTTGATGCTCTTTTATTTCTTTTCACTTTTTGGTAATCAACTAATCACACAACTTACTAGTAAAGAATTTGTCACCTCCTTTTCCTTTTCACCTCACCTCCTTTGTCTTTTTTCCTTCTTTATTAATGTCACACTCTTTTACTAGGTGCACCCTGCCTGCTATCGGGTACACCTCCTCTTCTCATCTTGGGCCATAGACTATAGTTGGGCTCACTAAGGAAGTTTTTTACTATGGGTTCACTAAAGAATTTGTCATTTATATTCAATTATTATACACAACTCCCTTTCTTAATATTTTCATTTATATTATTTTTTATTTTTCAATTATTATTTTTAAAAAATAGTTAATATGTCATGTTGTGATCAAAAAACAACACAAACAGCACCTATAAAGCTATATTTAAGTTTTCTCTTTGGTTTTTATATCTTTCTATCTTAATTTCTATAGAAGAATTCTATGATACCCTTGAATTTAGTTGGGTATCAACACCTTGTAGGCAAAATTATTTCAAAATTTAAATTTGTTTTAAAATAATTAAATATAGACAAAAAATATGTGATTAATTTGTCAGACATTAAAACACTAAGGTATCAGAGTGGTCACCATCACCATATTACTCACCACATTTTCATCCTAAGTGTATGACTGTTTATTTTTTGTATTTGTAACTTGTCTTTTTTTGATTTAGAGGTTTTTGATCCCACCCTCTGTCTAGATGAAACAAATTCTAATTAATTCAAAATTCGGATAAAAGATAAGTAAAATTTGATCCCAATTTGTTTCATCACTGTGGATCGAATACGAGTACTAACTACTACGTAAAAAAAATTAAAAAAATTCACATTATTTTTCTGTGTTTTGTTCTCTATGCAAGGTGCAATGCACATGCCCTGCCTCCTTTACTTCTCCACGTTTTTTTTCACAAATGGATAAGACAATAGAAACACGTGTGAGTACTCAAGAGGTGAAAAAGGTGCCCATATAGAAAGAAACATCCAAAACAAAAAACAAAAAACAAAGAAGATGACGAAAGCTATGATGATACAAGAATTGTGCTCAACTTGGTAGTGTCACGACAGCTGATGATGATGATGATAGTAACTAAAGAGAACAAGGAGCATTCCACGTAGTTACTCTCATCCAAATTTTTCCCTACTTTCCTCCACTTGGAATATGTGGCGGCTCACTATAACAAGATTTACTATTAACTAATGCTAATTGTTAATGCTTAATGTTATTAAATGTAGGCTCAATTTCGAACTCTGCCCATCTCTAATTTTGTGTATGGAACATTTTTTCCCAACTACTTTCTTAGAACTTGCGTGGGACCAAACTCAACTCTACAAAATCGACTTGTAGAGTGATAAATGTCTATCACTTATATACTGTTTTTCGGGTCATATCAAATCCGACTTGAGACTCTTAACAGATCCCCTCACACCCAATACTAGACAACTGAAGCGTGACCTGAGTGGCCGGATAGCGAGTGGCCCATAGCTAGTGGCGCAGCAGGTCTTAGATTGACTTTGATACCATTTTAGAATTTATATCGGGTCTAACTCAATCATACAAAACTAGCTTATAGAGTGAGTGTTGTCTTCCACTTATATACTCCTTTTCAAACCATGTCGCATACTCTAGCTTATACCAACATTGGATTGGGTGAGGTGATAAGTGACTTGGACTCCAAGTAAAGAGAATTAGTTTGAGTATTGAATGAGGTTGACTAATTTTAGGAGACTTAGTAACCAGGTTAATTTTCTCACTAAGCTAGAATAATATGAATGTGAATGTGAATGTGACTGCAATTACAATCACATTTGACTTAATTACTCTTTTTTTTTTACAAATACTAATCGATTCAGTTACTTAACCATGAAAGAAAAATTTAGCAAGAAGATGATGTAAATAGCTCACTTCATTCAGCAGCAATTTTTGCTGATAACTGAAATCAAATTCCCTCAACACTAGAGAGAATAATTTACAAAGGGAATGATTCTCCTAAAATCCAATAACCAAAATCTGAATGGAGATGGAATATTCACCTACCTACTCAAAAAAAACTAACTACCATTATTACCCTATTGTACCCGACCCATTTCAATTACAAGTTTCCGGATCTTTACATACAAACGGGTGGGTCAAGAGTTGAGAAGCCGACCACCTCTCACCAGATTCCTTCTTAAGACAACAATCAACAAAACTCCGAAACTCCGACGAGGCAGTTTCTGGTAGAATTGGCGGATCACCAAAGCAAATCGCGCACATAAGCGCGGCCCAATCGGGTCTCTGACCCGATTGCAAAAATGGAAAATGACCCACAAATAATTCAAATAGAGTCAAACCCAAACTCCATATATCAGCTGCAAAACCGTTATAATTCCCGCCATAAGCTTCTGGATCAAATCTTTCAGGACTCATATAAGCACACGTGCCAACATAAGAGTTACACGCTTCAAGCGTGCGAATCATAAGTTTACTAACTCCAAAATCAGCAATTTTAACCTCGTTTTTGTTATTAACTAGGAGATTCGAAGGTTTAATATCACGGTGTGCTATTTTCCGCGCGTGGAGATACGCGAGTCCGTTGAGAACGTCACGCGCCACTGTTGAGAGTTTCCGTTCAGAGAATGTGCCGTTGGTTTTAAGTTCCGTTTCTAAGGTTCCGGAATCCATGAATTCCATTAATATTGAGACTTCGCCGGAGGGTTTCTCGAAGGAGCCGTGGTATTTAACGATTTGAGGACAATCGGAGGCACGACGGAGGATGTTAATTTCGGTGAGTGTACGGCGGCGCGTGGTGGTATCAGAATCATTGTTGACTACTTTTAAGGCGTAGTTATTGGAAGTTTGTTTATGACGGACTTTGTAGACGGTTCCCCCGTTTCCGTGGCCGAGGACGGCGAGTTTCTCGAGGTCGTTTGGAGCAAGGGTGTCACCGGCGGAGGAGGTAGTGGAGGGGTGGGGGTGTTTTAAGGTTGTGGGAGGGAGTGGGGCAGGGAAACGAGGACGGTGGTCGGAGAGTTCAGGGAGACGGAGTTTGAGGTGGCCGCGACGGTGGACTAAGGCCATTTGAAACGGTGGTTGGTGGTTGGTGGTGGCGGTGAAAGAGAGAAAAATGAGTGAGGTAGTTGAGAAGGTTCGTAAGGAAGGGTTTATATTATGTGAAGTGGGTTAGGGGAGTGTGATGGCTGTTAGGAAAGAGGGTGGATATGAGAGTAGGACCCACTTTTTTATTATTTGAATCATTGGTGATGAAATTAATATTAGGATTGGGATTATTATATATTTGTTTAGATTTTTATAGGATTGTTAAATTGAAAAAACATTGTTTGCAAGTTTTTTTTATTTAGCATGTGATGATAATAGCCAACCTTCCATACTCCACTTTCAACTGCCACTTCTTTCTCAACTACCTTTTATAATTGTAATTTGTGATTATCGTCCGTGTGGAAACCTTTTATATTAAGGATGTAAAGCAATTAAACTCATTACAAACTAATTATAGATTTATAGTCAATGGTATACATGACTTTTCAAATAGTTAAAAAACTAGTATTTTACCCGTGCATACGCACGGGTGATACTCTATTTATTATAATTTGCTATGAAATTATAAATACGTTAAAAGTTGCAAAATAATTTTGGCGCTCTCGTTGCTGCTCCTCTTGGCGCTTCTGTTGGTCATCCGTTGGCGCTGTTGTTTCTCCTATCGTTGTCGTTCCCGTGCAGCTCACGAGATTTAATATTTATTTTTTTTGAAAAATAATTTTGCAATTTTTGCTAGCGGTATCGCTTTTTTTGACAATCGGTAGTGGTTAAATAAATTGGATTTAGTAGTTTTGAGTAGATTAAAGTAAATAATAAATTCTACATAATTTAATATTAATTTTATTTAACTACTGATTTTTAAGAAAAAATTAATTAATTTTTTTAAAAAAAAATTGAGGGCGAGCGTCAGCGCGACAGACAACTTTTTCTACTTTTTTGGCGTTCCCGTTGCACCTCCCGTGCAGCTCACGAAAAAAGTGGATGAGATTTAACTATTTATTTTTTTAGGAAAAATATTTGTGACGATTGGTAGTGGTCAAATTAATTGGGTTTAGTAGTTTGAGTATATAATAGTAAATTAATATTAATTTAACTAATTTTATGTAATTATTGATTTTTAAAATAAAAAAAATTTGTAAAGGATTGTTGCATAATGTAATAAAAGAAAAAGGAAAAACTCCATAAATGGCGCTCCCGTTGGTGCGCCTATTGGCGCTCTCGTTGCTGCTCCCGTTGGCGCTTCTATTGGTCATCCCATTGGCGCTTCTGTTGGTCATCCCATTGGCGTTGTCGTTGCTCCTCTCGTTGCCGTTCCAGTGCGGCTGACGAAAAAGTTGATCAGATTTAATATTTATTTTTTTTGGAAAAATAATTTTGCCATTTTTGCTAGTTGTATCGCTTTTTTTTTGACAATCGGTAGTGATTAAATTAATTGGGTTTAGTAGTTTTGAGTAGATTAAAGTAAATGATAAATTCTACATAATTTAATATTAATTTTATTAAGTTTATTTAATTACTGATTTTTTAGAAAAAATAAATTATTTTTTTAAAAAAAAATTGACGGCGAGCGTCCAGACAACTTTTGCTACTTTTTTGGCGCTCCCGTTGGCGTTGTAATTGCTGCTCTCGTTGCAGCTTCCGTGCAGCTCACGAAAAAAAGTGGATGAGATTTAACTATTTATTTTTTTAGGAAAAATATTTTTGGATTTTTTGCTAATGGTATCGTTTTTTTGACGATTGGTAGTGGTCAAATTAATTGGGTTTATTAGTTTGAGTAGATTATAGTAAATAGTAAATTAATATTAATTTAATCTATTTTATATAATTATTGATTTTTAAAATAAAAAAAATTGGTAGTAGATTGTTTGATTATGTTGATAGTAGAGAGAAGTGGAAAGAGTGAGAGAGATAGAGGAAAGTAAAAAGATGATGTGAGAGTGGGACCCACTAATAAGAATAGTGAGTGAGAGAAAGAAAAAGTAAAAGGAAATAATTTGAAATGACATATTTATCCTAACGATATAACTAATGGGAGGAGGGCATAATAGTAATTTTGGTGGAGGGTTGGTATCCACTTTTTATAGTAGATTGCAGCTCCCGTGCAGCTCACGAAAAAATGGGATGAGATTTAACTATTTATTTTTTTAGGAAAAATATTTTTGGTTTTTTTGCTAACGGTATCGTTTTTTTGACGATTGGTAGTGGTCAAATTAATTGGGTTTATTAGTTTGAGTAGATTATAGTAAATAGTAAACTAATATTAATTTAATTAATTTTATATAATTATTGATTTTTAAAATAAAAAAAATTTGGTAGTGGATTGTTTGATTATGTTGATAGTAGAGAGAAGTGGAAAGAGTGAGAGAGATAGAGGAAAGATAAAAGATGATGTGAGAGTGGGACCCACTAATAAGAATAGTGAGTGAGAGAAAGAAAAAGTAAAAAGAAATAATTTGAAATGACATATTTATCCTAACGATATAACTAATGGAAGGAGGGCATAATAGTAACTTTGATGGAGGGTTGGTATCAACTTTTTAAGTAGATTGACATTTTTAATGACATGGCAATCTGTAATCTCTATTATACTAAACCATAAGTTTTACAAATTCATGTCTACACCAGATATTCAGTATAATACACGTATGATCCAAGTCATATCCACATATGCAAAAACTGTCCACGTAGACCAGACAAGCTCAACTCCTGAGCAATCAACGTACAATATTGGAGTTCCTGTGAAAAATCTTGATCCAACGGTTGTTGGGGGACAGAATTTCAGCTGGGTCAAAAAAGGCAGCTAATAATTACAATGATTTTGTAATTTTCGTCACATTTATACCTGATTATGTGCAGTAAATCGTATCCCTAAAAAAGGGGATCTATATTAATCTTGAACAAATAGGGCCATAAAACAGAAATCTGCAAAACAAATAGGGCCATGCTGTTCAGTTCCAATCCTCCATTACCATCCATGAACATCTGTTGAGAACTTCTGGTCCAACGCATCTGTAAAAACAAACATACAAAGTTTTATTGTATTAGTAGAGATATTCTATATGTTAGCTACATGTGTTCAAGGTCAATGTTCATGATGGTTTCATAAAACTACTAGATTAAATTAGAAAAATCATCTACATATTGTTATTAAAAGTAACCTTTTTTGGGTTCCAAGGACGCAGTTTCAACCCGCAATATGAATGAACCAATTAAAACATACAATAATTCAGAATGACACATAGTAGTTTTATGACACAGGAATTTTTAAAAACCTATTATTACTAGAAAAAGTTTGCACAGGCAAAATCATGTGTGATATTACTAGAGAAACACTTGCTACAAATTCATATACTCTGTACTCAGCCACATTGGAATTCAATTAGGTTATCAACAGGAGATTATCAAAAAGCACAATAATGCCTAATATGCTTTCCCCAATAATTACAAAAACTAGAAGACAATCTGGCAATATTGTTGAAATGTAATTAGCAACATAATAATTAAAGCAAAGTAATCGTTTAAGATTATTTCAACTTCTCAATACCATTATTTGAGAATCACTCGACT
Organism: Astragalus glycyphyllos; assembly: GCA_963573325.1. Taxonomy (NCBI): domain Eukaryota; kingdom Viridiplantae; phylum Streptophyta; class Magnoliopsida; order Fabales; family Fabaceae; genus Astragalus; species Astragalus glycyphyllos. Next base: position 2,670,235 of record OY754313.1, on the reverse strand, counting down.
AATTAAGGTAGTTTTGCTACTGTAAATAAAACAACATCATAAAACCGAATCTGTTTATAACGACAATCATCAGATCGAATAATGTTACATTGGGTTACCCTTACCTCAGCATTTCGTTCTGTAGCAGTTCCATGAGAAGACCTTCTCAGCAGCGTCTTTCCACGTTTTGACGAAGATGCAGAGTTTGAAGCCATTTTCGAACGAAGACAACGCGATTAGATTGTTGCTGTTGCGATAAACCAGATTTCTAAAGGCTGAGAGTTAGAGAATTAACGGCGGAGAGGTGGAGGTTCTTTCACGCAGAAACTCTGATTGGGAAAGTGAAGGATCGTAGGTTTTGCAGAAAGGAAAGTGGAGTTTAACCCACATCCAATTTACGTAAATATCCTTACCCCTTTCTGTAAAACCCAAAACACCCCCTTGATGTTATATTCATTCTAGATACCAATTGAATTTGCCACACTACCCTTAACCTTCAACAAGTGAATTTAATACGTAATAGGAGTTTTTTTAAGCAATGTTGCATACACACTGTAAACCTGATTTACAATTTAAAAGTTAATCGATTTACAATTTACAATTTAATGTGTAATAGGAGTTTTTTGAAACGAAACAATTAAAAGGTAATCGATAAATTTCATACTTTCAGTAAATTATATAAAATTAAATATAAAACCAAGTACCACATTTTCCTCAACAACCTAAATATAAAATTAACTAATTATATATCTACCTGGATATAAAATTAACAAATTTTATGTTATTGATATTAATCAAACTAATTTTATGACTAACTGGATACATTGAGATAAACAATTAAATTCAAAATCTTCTACAATATATTTAAAACTGTACATCAATAACAAATTTACACCAACCTATTATATAACATAGTAGCTTATTTTTACATTGTTTCCATAGTTTTTACACTACAAAAAAATCAGGGATTAGCGAGGGAAATTTCCCTCGCAAACTGACCAAAATCCCTCGCTAATGGTCATTTGCGAGGGAATTAGCGAGGGACCAGTTCTCTCGCTAATACCTTCCTCGCTGGAATTTGAATCCCTCGCTAATTAGCGAGGGACATTTCCCTCGCTAATTCCCTCGCTAATGTTGCCTCAAAATTTGTGCAAATTTTCAAATTCTGACTGACACGTGTCTTAATTTGAATGGTTTGTTTTTTATATTTATTATTATATTGTTTTTTTAAATCAGTTTTTTATTATATTATTAATGAAAATTATATTATATTATTATTTTGGTGGTTGTTGTTGTTGTTGTGGTGGTGGTGGTTGTTGTTGTTGTTGTTGTGGTGGGCGGTGGTGGTGTCGTGGGTGGTGGTGGTGTGGTGGTGGTGGAAGAAGGTGGAGAGAAGAAGAGTGAAAGTGGAAATTGTATAAGAGAGAGAGAGATAGAGAGAGAGAGAGAGAAGAGAGGAAGAGGAAAGAAGGTGGTGGTGGTGGTGGTGTCGCGGGTGGTGGTTGTTGTGTGGTGGTGGTTGTTGTGTGGTGGTTGTTGTGTGGTGGTTGTGTGGTGGTGGTTGTTGTTGTGTGGTGGTGGGTTAGGGTTTATAGGTGAGAGAGAGAGAGAGAGTAGAGGAAGAGGAAGGGAAGGGTGAAGAGGAGAGAAGAAGAGTGAGGGTGGTTGGTTGGTTGTGTGGTGGTGGTGGAGAGTAGAGGAAGGGAAGAGGAGAGAAGAAGAGTGAGAAAGAAGAGTGAGTGAGTGAGTGACGGATTTAAGTAAAAAAAATTAAAAAAATTTGCGGGGGAACTATTTTCCGTCGCTAAAAACCACTTTAATTTGCGAGGGAACTATTTTCCGTCGCTAATTTCCTTGATTCGCATGTCAAATTCTGAATTTTCCCTCCAAACAATTAGCGAGGGAAATTTCCCTCGCTAATGCCAACATTTCCGTCGCTAATGGATGACATTCAAATTCCGTCGCTAATAACAGATTTTCTTGTAGTGTTAATATCTCACACAATCGAGTACAACATACAAGTTCTAATTTTGAATTTCATAAACAAATTTGTTAAACATTGTCATTTCCAAGTCAATATCGATCCGTGCTGGCACGGGTGATACATACTAGTTACATGATAATCTATAATTTTATTGAGATATCCATTCTCAATGGGGTTTATGTCGAAATTTATGTATAGTTCAAGTCATAACTAGTACGAGAGGTCGACCCCATTATTATAAAATCTATAGCCAAATTTTAGATAAAGCTTTTCTTAATGCTAATTAGCTATATTTTATTAAAAAACTATATTTTTGCTTAAATATTGTCATTGTTAGAATTTTCTATATTTTAAAAGTGTAACTATTAAAGTTGATTGTGTGTTTACATGCAGTCACATGTAAGACTTTTATAGTCATATATAACATTGTAAATGTGCTTAATTTTTGTTCCAGTTTATTATTTTTGCATATTTGGAACTCCGTTAATTTTTCTCCAATTCTTGCAGCCAGTATGATGTTTTTTTTTTGAAAATAATATGATGTTAAAAGTCACATGGATAAATACTACTTTATAAGTTGTACATGAGCCGCCATCTAGGGATTTCAAGATCAATTGTTTCTTTCTAGTATTGATAAAAAAAAAAGTTGTTTCTTTCTAGTGAATATTTGAATCTTCAAAAAATACAAAGTAGGCCGCCCTTAAAATTAGTCCATTTTCTAAATAAGCATTATCTGTGCTTGATTCACTCACTTCTCCTTCTTATCATTAAACACAGTAATGATTTATTAATCCCTACTATTAAGCAATGTATTGTGTGTACAAATGAGAAAGTTGTATTGGCAATTTTAATCGTATGAAGATGCTGGTTTTCGAGTTCAAACCCGAGTGTAACAACATCATAATATTTGTATTTTATATTTATTTTCCATTTCATCTAAAAAGATGAAACAAATGAACTTAATTGGAGTTTAGAAGAGGAAGAGTAACTCTCTAGAGTTATTTTACAAAAGATGCTTTAAGCTACTATTACACATTGTTTATGTTTTGATTTTGTCATAGACTTTGAGTCTTTTGATGTTATTAATTTATGAGATTTTACTCCCTTCGCCATAAAAAATAAGCACTAAAATTAAAGTACATGTATCTAGATTAAATTTAGTCCAAATATATGTAATTTTGGTGCTTCTATTTAAAAACAAATATGTATTTAGCTTCGATAAATATGACATTCCATCACTATGCGAGATTCATAAACACTCTATGATATTTTAACTCTTAGTTCGGGAAGACTTTGATTTTATGAAAATGTGATGCTCTTAATTAAGTAAGAAACGTTTTTGAAATTTAGTATTTCTAATTTCTAATTCCGCAAAGGAATTTTATTTATTTATAACTTATGTAGAAAACATATGTTATGGGGTTAAGAGTGTCATAATGATGTGTGTTATCTCATCCTAGAGGGCATCCATTTGACCAAGTTGAACTATCTTGACAAGAAACTATTATGACGAGTGGTGATTACATCAATGATTTTGACAATAGCTTATGATTGAGCTAATTATCTACTATCATAAACTTTTGTAAGAGGGTTTAAGAGAGCTTGTGAAAATAGTTTATCCCGTTAAGATATCATAGCTTCTGAAGATAGCCTCTGCTTATATGGAATAGGCTGAATATATTTCTCTTTGATTAAAGAAGTAACTTATACATTTTGTCAAAAAGAAGAAGTAACTTATACACAAAAACTCAATTTTATGATAAGTGCTTAAGATGCATGTTGAAGGGGAGTGGAATGGAGTGGAGAGGGAAATGGATGGATTATTTAAACTCTAGTTATTTTTTGATGGGGAAGGGAGGGGAGCAAAAGCTCTCCCGAGCAAATTTTAGCTCCGCTCCTAAAGTGGGGGAATTTGAAGGATAACGAATACATTTTTTAAAAAAATTTGGATTTAAATATTCTTCTATTTAATGTGACCTTAAGACATGTTTGGAGGCCTAGGGTTCTACACCGCCTGTGTTTCGTCTAGGCTCTCTGCACCACTTGGCGCCTATGGGATTCCATGTGTTGACTGCAACTGTCACTGTGTCTTCTTTGCGCCCCGCGCCAGCTACTATGGCAGATGACACCATTCAATTCACGCACCCGGGTCTCGCCTTCCATTCTTCGATGCACGCGCACCTACCAGCTAGTTGTCGAGAGAAGACAGGCGCGTTGCTGATCGACGTAATGCCTGCTATTGCAAGGTGAGGCTAGTGTGTTTTTGTTCCTAGAAATTAGTGGCACCGCCGGGTTGATGAAAGAGCCTCTGCAGCATCTTTTGAATAAAAGAAAATATTTGTGTGAAAAAACACTGTTGGTGTCCCGAGCCTGCCTATTGGAATGAGGTGATTGTTTCCAACGCGGCGTGATAGGCACTAAGGATGCTAATTTGTCTGTGAGTGGTTCCACAACAGAAATACAAGAACCATATTTTGCTAACAAACTGCAGTCACTGTTTAATAATACTTTTAAATATTTTGCTCAAGCTCTAATCGGAACAAAAGATGAAATTTGTGATACTCATTTGAGTCAACTCCCAAGACCGTGTATCAAAGGAGATGATTTGACAATCTCTATTCCAGAGGAAGAATATGTAGCTCGTTTGGAGGGATTCAAGACACACCTTCATGTCAGAATCTTATTATCAAAGGGAGATGCTCCTTTCAAGATTGATGTTTTGAGATCCAAACTTCAACATCTTTGGAAACCAGCCCATAAGTGGGGTCTTATCTCTTTAAGGAAAAGTTATTATGAATTTTCTTTTTCCTCTGTTGGTGATTTACGTAGAATTCAGTCACAACTCACAACCTTCATGGCATTGTAGTCAGGTTAGCTTTGTTTGTTTGCCTGGCAACCTGGCTTCAATCCTTCATTAACACATGCACAATGTTGGATTAGGATTATAGGTATTCCTCAAGAATGTTGACGTCCCAAAATTCTTTTTGCAATTGCTAGCAGTGTTGGCACACCAATTACTCTAGATGATACAACAAGTAAAAGCTCTTTTGATAGATCTTTTGGCATATAGTTTTGAAATTACATCTCAGAAATCAAATTCTAGCTGCGACGTCGGGTTATGCATTCTTTGTTGGCATAGAGTACGAAAACTTTTCTTCCTTTTGTATGAATTGCAAGACTATTCAAATATAGAGAGGAAATGAAAAGGATCTTAACCTCTCTATATTTATTCTTTCTATTACAATAATTTTTTGGTGTCTTAGGTGTATACAAAATATTTAACCTCTATTTAATATCATATTTATCGTACTTATTTTCACAAAATTAACTTTAATAATTAAAGAAATTGAGAAAATGAGAAATAAAGATAATCTTAATCTATTTAATTTAAGTGATTTTATCCTAATCCTAATTATAAACATTTTAGAAATTTACTATTACTAAATCTGGCAAATACCAATCAATCCTTATAATTAGTCCAGTAGTTGGTAATCTATCCTGATTCGAATTAGTGAAGACTGTCAAGTAACCAGTGAGTTTGACATGCAGTTGAATTGTGTTATTGCACAATAAATATCATGTACTAATACTATAGCAAAAAATACTCATATAGATATATATTGGTCCCAGAAATCAAGTTGCACGACTTTACAAATGATAGTGGTTTGGATGAGGTTAACAGCTGGAGCTTGAAACCATTAGTTATGTACTAGTATTAATTAATGAACTTAGAATTGTTATATATATATATATATATATATATATATATATATATATATATATATATATACATATATACAGATGTCGGCGACAGGGATGGGAGGAGGGAAATGAAATATTGTGATTTCGAATTAATCTTTTCTAATATCTCGTAATATTTTACCACACATGTTTTTTTAACATCGACTCATTATTTATACACCATACTAACATATAGGTATTCCAACTCATACACTAGCAGAAGAAAATTACAAACAAAGCAGGAACCTTGTAATGTACGTAACAACAATTCGTGTGCCGATTGACTAGCAAAATTTAGAGCTAATATAAATTATGGAAATTATGTGTGACTTTTTTATCCTAATGTTGTTTAACCTCTTCTTATAACCAATATTATGATGATAGAGCATGTTAGATTTTAATTCGATCTGTATTTTCTTTTTTTATTGCTTTTCTTTTGATTAAAAAAAAACATTCCAGAAGATTTGCCCCTTGCTAAAAATCATTTCTAGGAGACCTTAATACACATAACTCACTCAAAACTAATTGAGAAATATATGTTTGTTTTAAATGACCTTTTTTTTAAGTGGGAGAGTTTTAGATCGAATCTTTTTATCTTTATGCCTAGGTTTTTTAATATACAAATTAATAACAAATAACTTTTTCTTTGTCTCACCTTTTATATATCAACGCATGGCATACATGATTTTGTTAAAATATTATACTTTTTGTAACTGCCCCTTCTCTTTTTTGTTTTCACTCCTTAAATTATTATTAATTTAAAATAGTAACCACGTTGCATCTACAAATGGAAAGCTATCGTAATCCCCAAGTGGCATAGTTATTTATTTATTTATTTATTTTTGGTACAATAAGTGGCATAATTATTTGTCTTGGGTTAGGTATCTTTTGGACCACATGAATTAGTTTAAGAGCAATGATATATTAATCCTGAGAAATTGTACACTTCATCGATGACGAATAAGATCAACAAAATTATGCAAAAGAGCTTTCGAATTATGTCACACCGATATATATTTATATATATATATATATATATATATATATGAGATAGGATATATTGACACCAAGTATCAAACTTAACGACTTACATCAACTAATAACTTTGCGTATAAAATTTATTAATCCGACCGTTGAATAAGGTGATATTATGTTTGAGATCATATATATCAACTTTTATAAAAATCCGAAATTATTTGATGGTCCATCTCACTACTCTATTTCGATGGTTACTGTGTTATTTAAAAGATAAGCAAATACGTGTTGCTAGATAACACGCCTATGAGTATCCAATTTTTTTGAAATCTGATATACATGATGACAAGGATAATATGATGCTATTCAACGGTCGGATTGATAAATTTCGTTGTCTATATGAAGTTATTAATTGGTGTAAGTCGCTAAGTTTGACACCTGGTGTCAATATATTCTCTCTCTCTCTCTCTCTCTCTATATATATATATATATATATGCCATTTCAATTTTTTTAATTTTAGTTAGAAATAAATTAATAGAAAAATTTCCTTAGAAAGGCTAAATTTAATGACAGTTTTTTTTCCTTCGAGCTTTCGGCAGTGGATACCCTGGTCTCGGCCAAAAAAAATAATGATAGTTTTTATATCTGGAAGAGGTGTATATAAAAGTTGGAGATGCTCTTGTTTTTTGGTTACAAAGGAGAAAAAAAGAAAAAAGGAAAGCTAAAGCCTAACAAATGAGCATCCCTGTGCATCAGCCTGAAGCAGCTGTAACATCACTACTAGGGGAGTTTCTAGATTTTGCTCATCTAGATTTTGAAATGGAGTTTTTTAAGGGGATCAATAATATTCTTGATCTCTTCTGTTGATTTTGAAATGGAGTTAATTTGTTATTAAGATAATTTTTTAAAAATAAAAATTTGTTTGAATCTCAATAGAGCCGGTTTATCAAAAAAAAAATCTCTAATAGAGTCGGTCCAACATATTCTTAAAGCTAAAATCAATTTTAAAGGGAGACATACTTTTTATTGAAAAAGTGGGGTCTTTTTAAAACTAATCACATTATTTTTTAATGAACTCAACCTATTGTGTGGAAGTAATAGAAAGAATTAGAGTTTTGTCTTGAAGATGATTAGCGAGGCCTTAAGTTTTGTTTGTCCATAAGGTGGGGTAATATGGTTAACTACTTGACAAGAGCCTTTTTGTCCTTTAAACATGGGGCAGCTAGCCGGCAACAAGTTGCATCAGATTACAAAGGAGAGCATAGAATACATACGTGTTCACTGAATTCTTTGATGGATTGCAACTTGAAAAGTGACAATGCATATGCATGCATACATATACAAATAAATAAGAGATAGATAGGGTATTAATTGTTTATGGTTTAGGGGTCACATTACTAATAATGGTCCCGCATTAAAAACTTGAGAGTGACTTACTAATAAGAGTAAAGACTCATTTTAGTCTCTGACAATTTTTTATGAGGCAAATTAATCTCTTCACATTTTCAAAACAGGGACAAGTTGGTCTCCCACTCATCTAATGTTAGAGACTAATTTATACATGTTTTAAGAATATCAGAGATTAATTTGTCCCAAAATATTGTCAGAGACCAATTAAGCCTGTGTGCAGCAGATTCATACAGCAATAGCCTTTAACTCCTTAGGAATCCCCCCTGAAAATGATGCAATATGTGTGTGTGTGTAAATTTCTGTGGTGCTATAAGCTAATGATGAAGCATAAGCATAACTCAAAATAAATAGGTAGTACAGAATTCTATTCATTATTTCATCATTATGTAACTACAACAGCATTTAGAATCACAAACTTCTTACACGATTAAATGTCTCAGAAGAAACTTTCATCATATCTGAGTTACAAAATAAAGATACTAATGAACACCAAACAGGAATTTCAGGAACCTTTCCCTGACTTATCATGTCTTCCAACCACATAACAGCTTCATATTGCCTACCTTGAGAACAAAGACCCTTAATAAGCAAATTATAACTATCAACACAAGGCCAATACGATTTAATCGACATTTGCTCTAGAAGTTGGCTTGCCTCGAGATACCTTCTCTCGCGACAAAGCATTTCCAATAAAATGCTGTAAGTTTCCTTGTCAACATTGCAACCAACTTTCTTAGACATCTTGTTCAAGCTCTCTAGAATTCCTATAGAATTTCCTACATTGCTTAAATTTTTCAAGAGAATACTATAAATCCTAGAAGTTGGTAAACAATTTACTTTCACCATATCCTCTTCAATTACCTTGATTGCTTCATCAATTTTACCAACTTTACATAATGCAGCTACCTTTGCCTCAAAAATAGGAAATTTTGGTTTGAAGCCTTTGTCTTGCATTTCAACGATAACTTCATGTCCTTCGTCGATCTTACCTTCATTGTATAGATCAACAGCCATGGCATTATAACTAGCTGAACTAGGAACCGAACCTCGAATCAAAGCTTCGTGAATCTTGCGTTTAATGTCTTCTACATCTTTACCTTCACTGCATTTACTGAGAACAAGTCGATGGTTATAACATCGCTTTGGAGCTTTCAATCCTTTCCTCAAAATTTTACCTAGAATCTCCACAGCTTCGTCGAATTTTCCATCATCGCATAAAGCATCCAAAAGAGTTCTATAGATCACAATATCCTCACCATTACCTTTTTGTGAGATTCTCCAAAACATTGAATACAACAAATGAGTTGCCTCATGTAATCTCTTATCCTCACACAATCCCTTCATCACAATTGCATAACTATCCCTATTCGGATAGCAACCTTGATAATCCATCTCTTGGAATATCTGCAACGCCAAATCAGAACGACTCTTTCGACACAAAGCGTACATAAGCAAGTTTAACGCTTCAACGCGAGAGTTCACTTCCCAACCACAAGAACTCTCGACAAAAAGACGGTGAGCCGACTCAAGTTGATTCTCATTCACCATTATTTCCAAAAGGGTATTGAAAGATTGTGTCCAATTCACACAGTTAAACTGAGGAATATTGTTATAAAGAGACACTGCTTCATCTACTAAACCGGCTTTCGCATATGTTTTAATAGCAGATACAAAGACTGAATCTTTGCATTCACATGAATCATTTTTCATTTGCTCAATCAGTTCTTTCATCTCTGTGAGTTTCCCTGATGATCCAAGGATTGTGATCATGGTGGCATATACAGGACCATTGTGTGAGTACTTAGGGTACTTGGATTTGGCTTCATTGAAAATTTGTAAAGCTTTTAAAGGATTCTTTTGAGTTCTTATAATTTGAGATAGGTAAGTTGGTGTCAATAACACTCTTGGCCACCTTATACTCATAGAACTTCCAACATAAAACACAACACAAACCTCTGAACCTTAAACTCTCTCACTCTCTCTCCCTCTCTCACTCTCTCTCTCTCTCTCTCTCACTCTCTCTCTCTCTCTCACTATCTCTATAATATGCTTACAATTACAACAGTTCAACTTGACATAACTAAGTTTCTCTGATGCAAAACAATTAAAAATTAACTAACTGAATGGATTGAAAACAGAAAGATAAACTAACCTCAATAACAGCGACGATAAATTGTGATGAGAATGAACAAAAATGGGATTTTTTTCAAGTGAATAGAAGAAAGACCTTAATGGGGGTATTTGAATTTGATCAAATTTTGATCTTTTGTCTTCAATTTAAAGAATTGCGGAAGAAATTATTGGTGGGTAAATCGGCGGTGAGTGGTAGAGGAAGCCGGAGAAGCCACAGTTTGAAATGAACAGTGGAAGAAGAAGAGGTCAATTGCGTTGGGTTATTGATATGGGCTTAAAAGTTCAACTGTTAAGGAAGTTAATATATACACCCCACTTTTTAATCCATACATCCAATTTTTATTTTTTTTACATTAATTAAAAGACCTCATCCTCCCTCTCCCTTTGACAATATTAAAACTTAGTTATGAACTATTTTTTTTTGAAACAGTTATGAACTAAATTAAAAAACTAAGCTAGGGAGTTTTTTCTTTTTAATAGGCAAAGCGGTTAGTAATTAGTTTTTGTTTTATAAGCAAATGTTAGTGGGGTGGGGGAATGTTAGTTTTTTTTAATAGGCAAAGCGGTTAGTAGTTAGTGAATTAGTTATTAGACGGGAGGGAAGAGCGGAGTTCGAACTCCGTACGCCTACATTTTTCCACTAACGATGTCTTTTTCACTCAATCATATGAGCTACCCTTCTAAGTCTAAGCTAGGGAGTAGAGTACGAGTTGAAGATGATGAATAATGGAATAATCTTCATGAGTTTGGTATTTTCATTAAGAAATATAATTAAAAAAACTATTAAAAAATAGTTTTTTTTGACACAATTAAAAATTAGTTTTTAAAAATTTCACATCTGATTCACAAGTATGCAAGTGAATTTTGTTTATTTTACTTAGCCCACAAGAAAAGCATCCCAAAAAAAAATTAAAATTAAAAACAAAAATAGAAGAACAATAAAGGCTCACAACACATCACACAGAAAAAAAACAGAGAACACCGATCGATAATCACGAAGAAAGAAAGAAACCACCGTAGAAAGAAGAGTTGGTGCACCGAAAAGGAAGATGGCATTGCAATGGATGATACTCACCTACGTGGTGGCAATTGAGGCTGCCGTCGCCATTCTTCTAACACTTCCCTCACCAAAAATCTTGAAGAATCGTATCGTTTCTTTGATTTCCCTCATTCTTCAACCTGCGCTTTTCATTGTCCCCTTTGCTGGCTTCCAGCTCCTAGGTAATTTTCTCAATTTTTTCTTTAATGGGTCTCTTTTATTACATTTGAAAATAATTTGGTATCCCTAAAAATCCTTGTTTTTTTACTTTTGGGTTGATGGGTATGTGAAATTTGTTGCAATTGTTGTTTGCTTTTAGGGTTTATGGATTATTAACCATCTGGGTATCTGGCTGGTAATGAAAATTTTGAATCTTTTTATGGGTTGTGTTTGTGGTTAGATTCAGAATTGAGGAAAAAAGAGGGTTAGAATAGGGTTTTGTTTAATATTTTCTAATTTTTTTTGTTGATTGTGTAATTCGTGTGATATGTTAGTTGACTTTATGAGGAGATCTATAGGGTAATTGTATGGGATCTAGTGTTGGGGATTTTGAATTTGGATTTGTGGCCTTGTGGGGTGTTTTTGCAGATATATACTGGAAACAGGAGCATAGGTTGATGTGTACTTCTGATGTTTGTACTGCTGCTGAGAGAGATCGATATGAGAAATCTGTAAGTAATTTTTTTGTTGTCGTCAAAGTAAGTTAATTAAAGAATTGATAGCTTAACTTGATTAAGAATTTTATTTTATGATCAATATAAATTTGAAAGCAATTGTTAATTGATGTATTGGATTACATTTTTTTACAAGTTGATTCTTTGATACAAAGTCAATTGGATTGTAGTGTAATTGATTTATTGAGTTGTTTCAAGAACATTTATTATTCTGATCGTTACAAATTAGTGAAATTACAGTAGTAACAATAGGAAGCACCAAAGTCAATTGTTTGTTGGCCATAGCAGGAACTCCATATATAAATTCTCCTGTTAATTTCTTGTGTTTTACATCATCCATGCACCTTATTACTTATCTCTCTCTCTCTCTCACCCTCTTTGATTCTTGTTTTTACAATATATAATTTTATTGGACTATGACATACCGCCAAAAGTTGTAGAAGCTGAATTGTTATTCCTAAGAGCTGAAATTCTAGTATGTTGTTTGGAACATCCTCATTTCACTGTTGACACGGTTTGGTTTTATTTACTTGAAGTTGTATAGAACAAATAATATAGTATATGGCCAGCCTGCAAACATACTAATAACTGTTACGCTACTAATTGTAATAAGAGAAGGATTTTGTTGTCATTTGTAACGTTAGAAATTCATATATTTTCATTGAAGGCTCATTTAAAACAGTATGTCAAAAACTGGACCTGATTGGTTGTTTGAATAGGTTAAACCGTAAACTAGCCGTGTCTGTAGTTATAATATTAGCTGGTTCAGCTACTGATTCAATTAGTTGAACCAATTGAATCACAGCGTGGATGTCTCTAGCTTGATCTTTGGTTTAGTTTTTAAACATTGATTTAAGAATTCTTTGCATATTTATTAAACCTGGTCCGTTTATCAGGTTGGTCAGACCATTAAGGGCCCGTTTGGATGAGCTTATTTTAGAGCTTATGGAAAACAACTTATGGAGATAAATAAGTTTTTATGGTGACCCATAAGTTCTCACTAACAAAAGTTATATCTCCATAAGTTGTTTTTCCATAAACTATATTGAAAAACTTATGAATAATACATAAAAACTTATTTATTTACATAAGTTGTTTTTCATAAGCTCAAAATAAGCTCTATCCAAACAGGCCCTAAGTCACTTATTGAATTATTGAACTAGTGAGTCACTAGTCAATTGTAAATATTCTATATAACAAATGAAAGATCGACCTAATTGTTTGGTTTGATGGTAATGTGGCTCGGAAAGCAAGCGATGCTTCTATATATGTATATAGTACATACACCCACCATAACAACATTTACATAGTAAATCAATGCTTCTATATATGTGTATCTCTTTTTCTTTGTTGCGAGTATTAGAACATGGATAGTAAACGCACTGATGAAAGCCGTAAAAGGTTATTGCCTCCGGTACCCTCTTCCCCCATCATTGCTATGGCTAGGATCTTAGGCACATGATCAAATATACAACTACTTACATGAAAATTCTTTTATTAAGCTTTCAGTCTCCCTTCTTTCCCAAAAATCTATAAATTCTGACTTCTGAAACTTTTTGTGGATCACACCATCCTTTGATTTTGAACTTCAAAGCCTTTGTTATTGAGCTTCCTTTTGATTCATTTTATTGAATATTTGCCATATTCTCTCATTTTCTTAAATACTTTACAATGTTGATTCATTGACCATTAATTGGTGTTTTTTACTCAGACATACAAAGCTCAGAGAAATGTAATACTGTGTATTTCAGCATGCATTCTCTACTGGTAAAGAAAACTCTCTTTCTTTTGGGAATAGAATGGACTTATGCTATGTTTTTTGGTTTAACATTGAAAAACTGCGAACGTACTTTTGGCGCAAAATGAACTATAGTACGTTTGTAGTTTTTCAACGTAAAATCAAACAACGCAAAATGAACTTAATAGTGCTTGGTTTTGTAACTGAATGAATGAATGGATATGTATTATGTGGTGACAGGTGCATTTTCCGCATTTGCAAGTATCAGAAGGACATTCAAACTTTGGAGGAAGTTGAGAAGAGACAAAAATCTCAGTAGATTCTTTTTACAATCTACATTTTCATGTGGTTAGTGAAGGAGAGCTTTGAGGCAGATTTAGTTTGAGGCTTGTATGGATATGCCACATATGATGTACCAAACTATGGCACACTCATGATTCTGCTCTATATTTTCTACTTTTCAACTTTTATGTGTTGTGCTGTTTAATGACTTATGTGTGTGTAGTTTGGTATTTTAGCCTATATACATAGGTTGGATGTTTTTCTTTTAGATTCTGTTAAACATCCCTTCATTTGATATAGAGGAATGGTTCAGGAGTCTCTATCTATCTACTCTGCTTTTCATGTCTATTTTTTCTGTTTGTCACTTGATTCTTAATTAGCACCAAAATTGATTTCTTTAAACTTTGAACTAACTATAAATCCACACATAGGTTTGTCAATATTAGTAGTAATTGTATAATCTTTATCATTTAGCAAAGTGAATGTTTGGATTCACTTTTGTGAGAGGTAAAAGTGATTTTATAATATGGGGATGCAGCTCAAATGTTTATCTTTCAAGTGTCTGTGTATAAATTACTTTTATCATTAGAGAGGTAAAGGCAAAAAAATTATTTTAGCTATAAACTTTTTTTTATAAGCTATGTTGGAGTGCTTGTTAAAATATGCTAAAAGAAATCTATTGACATGTCATAAATTGTTTAGATAAACTCAAATAAATCAGTCTAAATAGGCTCTTGTACAAGGATTTTCTACTTAGTAGAGCTAGGCTCTTTCTCTTATAGACAAAGTAGTTAGTAATTAGTGTATTAGTTGTGATAGGCGAGGGGAGAGTTGGGTTCGAACTCTGTACGCCTATGTATTCATCATCAATTTCCCTTTCACTCAATCATGTGAGTTACCATTGTGGAACACAACCCCAAATTCATAATCGATCTCTTTTGTAGGGTCTTTGGTTTCCTTCCTTTATTTTGGGTTAGGCTCAAGATTTTTCTATATCCCCTTGTTGGCCCATATACCCTCCCCCCTAAGGCCCATACTTCGTACACCCCCCTCTACTCACTAGACACTCCCAAACTCTGTGAAAAGACCAAATTGCCATCAATGTGAAACACACGTTCCCTTTTTTTGAGTTTTTGAAGGTTCAGAAGTTTGGTTCCGAACCCGTCCAAAATCAAAGTACCGAGTCTTATGTATTTACAGACACCCCCCAATTTCAGAATTTTTAAAGGTTTGAAAGTTTGGAACCGTACTAGTTTGGAACGAAACTCGTGAACCTGTGTTTCACAGACACAACACATTGTGTTTTTTATTACTCCTATGCGAGACAAAGTTTGTTTTTTTAATTTCCTTTTCTTATACCCAATTGGATTTTGATCTTAAGTCAGCTTTCTACGTCATTCTACTTCTTATATGTTCTTTTTTTGCATTTGGTGGGTTTTGATGATGGATCAGGACATTTTATATATATCAGTGTTTTAGTGGTTGTTTTGATGGTTGTTGACTTGCCACTGATGATGTATTCAGTGCACCTTAAACTCTATTTTTTGATTTGTTCTTGTTATTGAGTGTTTACAGTTTCATTGTTAGTGTTGGTTTCAATTGAGCTATAGATCTGGGAACCCGTTTAATGCTTGATTCTATAAACTTTAACACAGGTTCAGAAGTTTGTCTCCGAATCGGTACGGTTTCAAACTTCCGAACCTTTAAAAATTCAGAAGTAGGGGGTTTGGTAGCGTGTTTCACGTGAGGGTATTTTGAGAATATTAACCTTTAATTTTAGCACATACCTCCACACATGTCTGTTCAATCCGGAATTTATTTTTTGACTTCCGAGTTTATGTTTTTGACATAAATCCGGAATTAAAAAAATACACACCGGATTTAGGGTGCTTCTAGGGTGAGGGAGCAAATCAAATCCATCACCGGTGAAGCATTGAATATGACCATAGGACTTAGTATAAAAATTCATCAACAGTTGAGATTTAATATGGGTTGATTCAATCTTAACCACTCATAGCATGTAACACAATATCATACGGTCAATTTTAGTAGTTTGCTGGTGAGGAATTTGGTTTGCTCCCTCACCCCAGAAACACCCCCGGATTTATATCAAAAACATAAAACTGGAATTTAAAATTTTTTTGGTAAACTTGTTTTTCTCTTTTTACAATTTATTAGTTTTTCTCAATATGGGTGAATAAACTATATCACAAAACTTGTTGGTGGAATCGAATAGCTCTCGGAGAAAAGAAGAATTTCTGCCCAATTTAAGTTGTAGTTGTTTGGGACTTAAAAGCCATTTTCATTAATAAAAAAAAACTATATCACACTTACCTAAACAGTATCAAATTATGATCCTCTATCTAGAAAGAATTCTCCAAATTTGAAAGCTAGCAAAACCACCAAATCATAGCACGTTTGGTTGAAATTTAGGACTTCTAGAGAGTCAGGTAAATGAACTTTCTAGACTTGTTGATTTTTTTTTTTTTAGATAATCATTCTAGACTTGTTGATAATGAGTAGTAGTAGAACTTGAACCAACAAAACGGCAAAAATGATCCACTAAATTCTCACTATTGTCAAACGTGTCGGTGGAATATATTTATATATTTTTTCATGTGTGGATTTTCTTATTATATGCCTGCGATTTAGATGAGGTAGGGAAAATATATTCTAGAAAATCCACACATGACTTAGAAAATTAAGGTTCATAGCGCGTTCATTTAAGGACCAAATCAATAATAATCTAGAATATGTTTTTAAGCCACACGCGCTCATCTTAATATATAGTTTTCTAAATCTAATTTATAAAGTTAGTTTGATTAATCTAATATTAGTTTTATGAATTTCTACGGGGTTGGAAGTAATTTTTTGCTAAAGCTGCTTTTAGATTACTAGCTCTTCTCGTGAAATGAATTTTTTCATTGATTATTTTGTAGTGTGTGAATATAAACATATGTTCATATTTGCATATATAGTAGTGATTCTATATCTGCGCCTAATTTTTTTTGTCTATTCTTAGTGCCATTGTTTGTTCCTCGTACTATTTTATTACATCACATGATTCTCATTCTTGATCTACAAAAGTTGTTTGTATAAACGGTTATGTGAAATGGCAAACATGATTTGAAATTGAGCAATACTATTCACGCTAGTTTTGACTTCAAATTCTTGCATTACTTATATTTAATTGCTTTGTCTTATATACGTTATGTTAGGTTTAGCATAATGTATTATGCTAGTTTGGTAAGGATGATTTGAAAAAGTAGGAAAAATTAACAAATAAAAATGCCAAATTTGAATGAGATTGGATGAACAAAGTAGGATGAACCAATAGTGTAAATAATAGATTTTACACCGATTATCATATTGGTGTAACATATTTTCTTAATATTTATATTAATATATTATATAAGGAGATGGTTTAAGTTACTCTAAGAATAACTCTAGCAAGAGCTATCATGCTTAATAACTCTGTAGAGATTGAATTTCTTCAACCCAAACCGTTGAATATTGTCATATCATATTAGCAATCGTATATTTTAAATTTTAGATAAATTGGACATTTGTAACTATGCAGTTATATGATCAACATTTTAGGTTTAGAAAAATATAGTTCTAAAAAACATAAGGTGAATAAGGATAAAAATAAATTGATTTTCCAAAGTGGTGAAATTAGTAAAAGGATCATTTGCACGGAGTAATGTTAGTTCAATTCTCCGTGACTCAAGCTCACTTTTCTGAGATTCCAGTTGCAATGTAAGATTTTCATGGTCATTAAAAAACTATTGGAAGTGACTCATATAACTTTCTTGTATTTTCTTCGTCTCTTCATTATAAGCTTGAATAAGCAATTGTTATGGTAGAAAAAGATAAGCTCATTCAAACTTATAATGAAGAGATGAAAAAATTACAGGCAAGTGCTATGGGACACTTCCAATGGATTTTTAATGACCATGAAAAACGTACATTGCAATTGGAATCTCGGAAAAGTGAGTTTGAGTCACGGAGAATTGAATTGAAAAGGCGTGAGGCACATAATAAAAGTGAAAAAAAATTGGCTGAAGAGATTGATGAGAATGCAGTGAAAATTAGTTCTCTTCAGATGGCTACATTGGCGCAACAGAAAGTAAATGAAAATGTTATGAAACTGGCTAAAGAGCAAAAGAAACAAAAAGAACAACTCCACGCTTAAATCAATCAGCTCGAAAAACAACGGGACATGAAACAAAAGGTGGAATTCGAGATTCAACAACTAAAAGGATCACTAAGTGTGTTGAAGCTCATAAAAGATGATGAAGAAGCAAAAATTCTAACGTGCAAAAAAAGTTCTAATATATAAAAATATCACCTCATTCATTACTATGATATACAAAAATAATACAATTCAATATGTTCATTATCTATTCATAAATTCTTTGAATCCCATGTAACACATTGCAAAGATCCAAGGCAAAAAAAAAAGTATACATAATACAAAACCAATCTTCTAATTAACTAGAAAAGGAATAACAAACTTAATATGATCTCTTAAGATTCTTGAAATCTGAGTCAATGCATTCCAAATCAGCCCTATAAGGATTCATCATTTTAAGAACCTCAGTTGCTTTTTCTTTTGTCTCATCACCACAAGCAACTTGTAATACCAATAAGAGCTTCTGAAAAGCACCAACTTGAAGAGCTTCAACCAAAGCACTTCCTTGATTTTCCTCTCCAAATCTACACAATTTCCAAATAGCAGAAACAGAATATTCTGTAGCTAATGGTGAAACTCTCAATATTTTCTTCACCAAAACAGGAATTATCAAATCATTATCATAACCTTTTTCTCTCCCTTCTTCACAAGTAAATAAAGAATCCAAAATAGCTAAAGCCATTTCACATAAGCTCTTTTCTGAATCAATTAGAATGTCCAAAATTGAAGAAACTAAACCCAATTCAATAAGTGCCAATTTCATTTTCTCATTAGAAGATGAAAAAGATGAAACAATATACCAAATTACCCTCAATGAAGCCTTTGTAATTATTGGACTAATTCTCTTGTTGATGAACTCAACCAAAAGTTCACTAACTCCTTCAATTTCTGAAAGTGCTTCTACATGTTTCTCATCACCAAATGAAAGAAGCTCTTTCAATGCAACAATAGATTTTTCTTTACCTGAAAGATCTTCATGTTTTAAGAACCAAACCATGCAATGTAAAGAAGCTTTAGAACCTAAAGATTTTTGAGCTTCTAATTGAAGTGGAAACATCCAATTAAGTGCTGATAAAATCTCTTCAAGAATAACAACATTTCTCTCAATAGAATCATTTGCAAAAGCATCAAAAGCTGAAGCTAATGCACTAGTTGCTCCATTATCTACTATAATTCTCTTGTTCCTCTCACTTTCTCTACCCCATCTCTCCATTTTTTGAACCAATTCAAGGCAATTATATTGATCCAAATCTTTTGCTGAATTCTTAACTTTCATAAGAAGCTCATTAACTTCAATTGGACTAATTGGTATTCTTGGTGTTGGAATTCTTTCAAAACCATGTTTTCTATTTTCAACACACCAATCTTGAATCATTATTCTAAGAGAATGATTTGGAATCATGTCAAAGTTTTTCACAATTTGGTTTGTAAGTGGACAAGTGTAGTTACCTTCATCAAACCATCTTTCAACACTTTCTCTATCATAGGTGATACCAGTAGATAATGTCACAGGATCTTTCATCAAATCAAGAGATATTGGACACTTGAATTGATTTGGAATTATCACTTCCATGTTTGGTTTTCCACCTTTTTGATGACTTTTCTTCCTTCTTCCCCATCCTAACACCATCTTAAAAAATTGAAAAATTAACAACTTGATGAATTTGCTGATAAAGTTTGAAACTTAGGAAGAAAATATCGATGGGTTATTCAAGTGGGTATGTTAATGCAAAGTGGCTATGTAATTTGTTTGCTGATAAAGATTGAAACTTTGAGAGAAAATATTGATGGGTTTTCAAGTGGGAATGTTAATGCAAAGTGGCTATGTGGTTTTTTTGCTGATAAAGTTTGAAACTTTGGTAGAAAATATTGATGGGTAGATTTTGTAAGGTGTTTTGTGAATTTTTGGTGATAAAGTTTGAAACTTTGGGAGAAAATATTGATGGGTTTTTAAGTGGGTATGTTGATGTATATATATATTGTGTATGTAGACACAAAAAGAACACGTTAATAAATCATGTCTTATGTGTGTGTTTTTGTGGTATGCTGCTATGACTAGAGAGGGTCAGGGTCATTGCTTTCATACAAAGAGTGTTCAAAGGTTAGACTACAAATGAAAGAAATATTCTAAGAGAGAAATATTCAAAATTGAAGGGAGATAATATTTAACTATTTTCTATAGTATAGGAGTGATGATTTGAATGTTGACTAATTGAAGATTTGAAGAAAATTGAATATCTCTAACTGTCAAAGGAGGGGAACGAGTAAAACAAAAAGGTCTAACTCTAACCTTGTGTTATTACAACTTAGACCCGTGACACACGCTTCCAACTATGGAAGGGACCAAAACAACACGTACATGTTTCTTAGACTAAGGGATCATCCACCACGAGTGTGAGACTAATCATTCGAGGTGTCAGAGATTCATTTAAGAGGTTGAATTATGTCGACAAATATTTTTTCATATGCATTGACTAGTCAGTGATCGAACACGGGACCAAATGGTTAATGAACTCAAATATCTGCCATTTGTGTCACATCCTATTGGTTACACGTACATATTATATTACACAACAACACCTTCTCTTCCTAATGATTTTAGATCCTGTTATGTGCAGTTGCCAACTTTGCACAGTTGTACATTCAATAGTCTGGACCATCTAACCTTGATTGGATAGTTTTTATTTTTAACATTAAAAACAAATATAAAACATAAAATTTAAATCTAGATTTTTTGATCAAAGTTGGATGGTCTAGATTCACTGAATGTACGACTACACGGGATCGAGATCCCATGATTTTGTTTGACGAAAAAGTATTGTTTACCTATCAAATCTTATTGAATAATATGGCATCCATCGAAGATAAAAGAGAAAAGATTAAGAGATCAAATATTCATCAAATGGTATTGATATAAAATGAGAAGAGTTGTGTGAAATGATTACATGAAGCCTCTTTATATAGGCATAAAACTAACTACTAACTAACTCACTAATTAGTAACAACTATCTAACAAACTAATTTGTAACTACCAACTAACTATCTCTCTAACTTCTAACTAACTATATATCTAATAGTCCCCCGCAAGCTAGAAGTTGTTCACAACACTTCTAGCTTGACATGAACAATAGAGAGATACATCAAAACAAAGGAAAATTACAATGATTCATAGTTAATCAACTACTGTGAGCCTTGAACTTTTAAACTCCAGATATGTTGTCTCTGTTGAAGTATGCAAGGAAGGAGTGATATACATGAAACTACACTCCACATTGATCTGCTCACTAATTGTACCATCAGATTCATCTTGATAATTCTGATGAGCAAAAAAACATTAGGTGCAAATAGGAATAGCAAGAACATTTTTCTTGGATTCTTGAAAGCGGTACACTAGTAACATGCCACCAGAAATCACAACAACACCAACAATGCAGAAAAGGGTAATCAGCACCCACATAAACCAAGATGATATGAAGAAGAATAATAGCACAAGAAAAGAAGATGCCATAATGGCAAAGAGAAAAGGAATATCACGATCCAAAATGAAATCGGAACTCCGCTTCAGATCACAATCATCGGGAATCAGAATGAAAGGAGGACAGTGAAGCGAAATGCAATACGGCGATGTGAAGGAACGCCAAAATAGGATGTGCGGAAATACGGAACTCCGCTTCAGATCACAATCATCGGGAATCAGAATGAAAGGAGGACAGTGAAGCGAAATGCAATACGGCGATGTGCAAGAATTGCAAACGGAGACGACGATTACTGATACTGACAAACAATTTGTGTCAAACGAATCAGAAACGGAACAAACGAAAGCAAGTTGCAGAAACTGACACTCTCATAGAAGCGAGAGGAAGGAGAAAAACGCGATTCTGATTGAAAAGCGAATGATTGAATCAAAATCGATTCAAAGAATTTGCGAATTTGAAATTTTGGGAAACGCAAAAAACAGAGGAATGATGTAATTGAAAGAACACCAAAAAAGCGATGTGCGGAATTGCGGAACACACAAACGTGAAGAAGAAAGAACGCAACGCACATCGAAAGTTAGAGATCACAAATTCCAAAATTTCCGAAAACGAAATATCAAGAATTGGGGAAAAGAAAGTGAAAACCCTAACAAAAACGAATTTCCCAAATCAAATTGGGGAAAACCCAAGAATAACTAAGAATGATGAAATCGGAATCAAGAACGATCAACAAGATCAGAAAAGTGAAATGCAACTAAGAGCACAAAATGCGAAATCGAAAATACAAATGCAATGGAGAATCTCAAACTCTAAAATTGCAAAACGCAAAAGAGCGATCAAGGAAAATTGCGATATCAAAAAACGAAAGTCGCAAATGAGGAATCAAAGGCAAATCATGAAATGAAAAATCAGAATTTGAATCACGGAACAAAAAATGCAAACTGAATGGTGAATTGCGAAATATTGGTTTCAAACGCCATGAACAAAGAGGGAAAGAATGTAAAGAAACTGTTTCTCATTGATGAACAAATCAAGAAACGGAAGCAAAAAAGGATGCAAATGGAAGAAAGAATAAATCGAAAAAGGAAATGAATGAAAAGAAAACTAATAAAATGAAAAAGAACCTGCAGCGGAATTCAGATTCAAGGTGGATACCATGTGTGCTCTGATACCATATTGAATAATATGGCATCCATCGAAGATAAAAGAGAAAAGATTAAGAGATCAAATATTCATCAAATGGTATTGATATAAAATGAGAAGAGTTGTGTGAAATGATTACATGAAGCCTCTTTATATAGGCATAAAACTAACTACTAACTAACTCACTAATTAGTAACAACTATCTAACAAACTAATTTGTAACTACCAACTAACTATCTCTCTAACTTCTAACTAACTATATATCTAATAAATCTTACTAAGTAGATGTATGGTGAGATTTTTTTAAAAGAATTTAATTGTTATACACAATTAGGTATAAAAATAGAAATTTCCCCTAACAACGAATCGCAAACTATTACATATACGACTGTCAAGATAACTAGGAAAAGAATTATCGTTATTAACTACACGATGATTTATGATTTTTTTTAAGGTCAAACCAACTTTTTTTAGTTCTGGCCAACACCGGGCTTGTCTGCTGCGCGAATCGAACTCAGGAGCACCGGGTCGACCTCGTGTCCCAAGGTAGCTTATGCGACTTGGCCAGACGGTGTTGGTTAGCTCAAACCAATTTGTGATTAGTTCAAAGTATTACTATTTTACATTAATGGTGGATAAAAATTAAATCATTTTGAAAAATATGACAAAGAGGCATTATTTGTAAAATATATTTAGATGAATTAATAATGTATTAAAAAAGTTTACGCGGCTCATTTTGACTTTTTAGTCCTCTTCCATGTTATTTTTTATTCTTAACAACCTTAATATTGACCATTAAGGCAATAACCACATTAAGTAATGGATTCGAATTTGTTTTATCTCCTTTCTAACAACAAAGGAAAAACCTCACAAGTGGGAAAAAGGGACTAAAAATTTGAATCTATCTTTAAACAACAGCAATATTTGATACAAGCAGGCAAGAAACATATACACAAAATTTCACAGAAAAATGACATAGCGTGAATATTGCATTGAAATTTCCTTTCTTTTAACCAAAATAACATTCAAATGATACTACTATTAATTATTACTAATATTTGGAAAAATAAATGATATTACTATTAGTTATTATACTACACTATAATTATTTGGTTTTTTTTTTCATACCCCCTTCATTATCACTCATACCCTCATATCCAGTTATATCCCAAAAATACCCCTCTCATTTTTCACAAAATTCGCTCAAACCTCCACCATTTTGTGAATTTTCCGGAAATAGCTAAATTTAAGGTATTTCCGGAAAAAAATTTACGATAATTTCCGGATTTATCGTATTTTCGGAAGGCTTTTTTTAAAAAAATCACTTTCGGATTTACGGTAAATTCGGAAATTTCACGCATGCTTACTTCCGGATTTACCATAAATCCGGAAATTTTATATATATTGCTTCCGGGTTTACCATAAATCCGGAAATTTTTAACATGTTGCTTCCGAAATTATGGGTAAATTCGGAAGTGTAGGGCAACCGAATCACTGTTATTTTTAAAAATTGCCAATTCAATTGACAGCAGCTGCTTTTTTTTATCAGGTTTTGGACATACCATCATGGATTCAAGGAATTTGGCTCCAAAGACATTTTCAACAGTCATATCCCTCCAAACGGTAATAATCTGCGTTTTCAAAGTGCTCTTTTTTATGTTCATTTTATGATTTCTTTTTTTCTTCTACCATTGCATATTTTTTGTCTTTGGTATTTATTTGAGTTGTCTCTTATGAAATTATTGCACAGAGACGTCTTAAGATTCCAAAAGGCTTTTACAGAGACTATCATCAAAGTTTTCCTAATCAACTATGGGTAGAGACTCGCCCTGGGTTACAATATCGTGCCTCTGTTGATGTGGATGCACGTGGTAGTCCTTATCTTGAGACAGATACTGATCGTATTATGGAGGTTCTTGGAGTTGATGGTTTGGCTGGGGCCCTCAGAGTAGAGAAGCCCAGCTGACCTATTTAAGTTCAAGGGGTGTTTTTACCATTCATTGCCCAATGTCAGCTGAACGGCTTTGCCCAAGACTTATGCGCCGTCAACCAGCACCAATCCAAATTGTGCCCCCTAACAATGAAGATGTCCAGGGATTTATTGAGCAGAACCCTGTTGATGGGGATAACGCTAATAACCCAATAGAGTTGTAATAACTACTTTTTCTAAACACTTCTTTGTTGTTGGATTTGTATGTTTTAAACACTTGTACTGTTGTTGGATTTCAACTTTCTACGCCGTTTTTAATGTAGCAGGTTTATGCCGGTGCCAGAGGTTCTCTCTGAAGGGAGTGTCTCGAGTGATCCCGATTATCAGGCATTCTTGGCCGGCGACTATGGTGATACAATAAGTGATGCTGGATCTTCCACCTCTGTTGTCACTCCGTTGTAGTTTTTTACTATTATCGAAGTTTTTTTTGTAGATGAAGGACTTCATGTTTTAGATTGAGCATGTTCTCTAAAAAAACTCTTAATCAACGGCTCAGATTCCACTGACACTTTTAATCAACGGCTCACAACCAGTCAAATGTGTCAGGAAAATTTGTGGCTGGCATTTCCTTTGGAAATTGTGCCCCAACGAATAGAAAATAAACGGCTAAGATTTTAGATCTAAAATTTTGATCAACGGCTCATATTTAACCACGCCTATTATAAATAGGGCTTCAGCATTGCCTTCTCATTCACAAAAAACCCTAACTCCTTTTCTGCTTCTTCTTCTTCTTCTCCACCAACCACCCTTCTCTGCATCTTCTCCAACATCTTCCCCACAACCTGCTAAAATGGAAGATCTTAATGAATGGCAGTTGTGCCCAACACAAAGATCCTCAGACAAATTTCTAACTGTCCTGCATCGCCCTGGAACAGTCGAGAACAGGGCTGATGGTGTTTTCTTTAGCTCTCACGAGAACTACTTCTGTAGGCTGGATAAAAATATAACATTCAGCCAGCTGAAGGAAAAGGTAGAGAGGAAGGTTCGCCAAGAGGGAGAGTGGCGTAAAGACATCGCTCGTATACGTTACCGTAAGTGCGCATGTTTCCAAAACGGCACCCGCCGGTATGAAGCTATGGAGATCCGGAGCGAGAACAATGTTCGCGCAATGATGGAACATCACCGTAACACCCCATTGGGACGTAAGCTCATTGAGCTGTTTGTCGAAACAATGCGCACACTGGAAGAGATCATTCATATTATGGAGAGCACCCTCCCAAACAATCAGTAGTTGCGTTTAATTTTCTTGTTATGTTTTTATCGTTTTCGTCTATTTTGTGTGTTATGTACTCTGTTTTTATCGTTTAAGTGTATTTCGAGGGTCAATGTATCACGCTTTTTAATATAATCGAATAAATTTTTGGGTTTTTTTTTGTCTTCCGAATTTACCTCAATACCATCATAAATTCGGAATGTAATGGGTGAGGGGTGGGCGATCCGGATTTACAGCGCAAATCCGAAAACAAAATTTTCAGAATTTTCGGATTTACGTCAAATGGACGTAAATTCGGAAGCCAAATACATTCCGAATTTACGTCCATTTGACGTAAATCCAGAAATTTTTTAAATTTCTCTTCCGGATTTACAGTGTAAATCCGGAAAATGCAATATTTTAAAAAAAAAATAGGGGCATTTTCGTCCAATTTGGGTATTATGGGGGTATGGGTGATAAGTGTGGGGTATGAATAAAAAGCCCTAATTATTTATTCAAGAGTACCGTGTTTGCTTATTTAATTTCTCTAATAGAAGATTTTAATAAATCATGTCAGATACCACGTGGAGATTATTCTGTTATTCTTTTTTCTTTCATATGATTGTGATAGTTGGTGAATAATTTGTATATTCTGCTGGATGTTCAAATTCAATGAATAGTTTTTGGGTTTAGGATAACAGATAAGGTCGGTGGAAATGCGACGGGAAGAGAAAATCTATAATAGATTTTTGTACAGAAATGGTTCTGTTAGGGGTTTTCTCTATGTAGGCTATGATGTCTTGTAAATTTCTAAACAAATGGATAAGTTAGGGAACTAGGGTGTTGAATTTAATTATTTGACTATTTTTTTTTTAATCTCTAAGTTGTTGGATTAATCCAAGGGTTGTCATTCATGGTTGAAAGACAAGAGGAGAGAAGGCGAAGGAGAGATTTGGTTCGTGTTGTCCTGGATCTGTGTGTTTTTAGGTCATTTATTAGAATTACCAGAATTCTAATGATATGTGTAAGAGGTTTAGTGGTTCGGGAAAACTCAAACTAATTTAGAATCCAATCTGAACCGACTATATGTTGGAATTTCAAGTGTGAGTGATTAGTCCTACATCGACTATGAACGAGTTAAATGAACGATATAAAAGATAGGGGGCCTATATACCTGATGCCTTGAGATTTTAGATTGAGATGTGCGTCCAAGTGTCTTGGTGGTCCTGGTCATTGGTGGGAGAGTTTGGGTCAAGTCGTGTCGTTAAGGATTTTGGTGTCTAATTCATGCACTTTTCATATTTGGGCAAACTAGAACCAACCCAAACTAATGTGTAGTTTGTTTGGTTCAGTCTACATATTTTAAAAACAAACCCAAACTAATCCGTAGTAGTTTGGTGCAGGCTACATATTTTAAAAACAAAAACCTAACCAAAACACCAAATGACTATTTTAAAAGCACATGATGCCATTTACTAAAAATCGTGTGTTATCATCAAAACTCTTCAAGACGATTTAAGCATCCAATCATTTTGGTTCTGATGAGAATCTAATTGATTTCATGATAGATTAAGGATCTAACCATGTGATTTCTTGAATCAAAGATAACAAATAGGATAAAAAGAGAAAGGGAAGAGAAACATACAAACGGATTAGGCAAGAAGATTAAGAAATCGCCACATCCAAGAGGATGATAAGATCAAGGTAGAATCACTACAAGAGTAAGAGGCTCTTGATAAGGCTCAAATTTGGTTCTAAGAAGAACCCTAGAGAAACACTCTCTATTCTCACAATTCTATTTCGTTAAAAGTTCCTTTCAACTTACATAACCACACCTATTTATAGGGAATAGATTGTGGACTCACTAAAGTGACAAACATAAACCTAAAAGCCCAAATTCAAGCCCAAACTAGGCCTTACACAATTAGGCATCTAAGAATGAGAAATAACGCGCCTAAAAATGTTTGGCTTATTACAATTATAAAATTCATACGAAATCTTAATTATAAAGCTATTTAAAAGACAAGGAACAATTTTAGATTATTTGCTATCATTAAGCAAATTAATCATTTGAGCTTCCAATTGTTCTTATTCTTTAATCTTCTTTGCTCCTCCTCTTCTAATTGGTCCAAGTGCCAAGTCTTGAATCTTCATGCTCTTTGTGTCCATTAACATTTCTTAATGCTCTTGCGGTCGTCATCAGGTTCTAACAGAAATAAGATTCATGCATTCCAGAAGTGAATCAAAGATAGGTGAGAGGAAAGAATTATCTAGGTTTTCAGTGTTGAATGCTGAGCTTTCACTTTGACTCAAGAGATGGATGAGTTTTCCTAACAAATATAGCAACACTAATTAGATTAAAAGATTTTGGTAAACAAATAATTAATACCTAAATGGATCTTACGAAATGGATAGAAGGAGTACTTTTTAAGTTGTATTAAAAGAACATTAAACTTAGAATCAACGTGGTGAGAGTAGTCGAATGATAATAGAAAATAATGATATATGGTAAAAAAAAATATATTTAGGCAGTAGTTAGGGTGGAAAAGTGTCACATTTGGTCAGTATGTGATCTGATCGGTATCAATTAGTCAAAAGGAAGGCAAATATAAGTTGAATTTTGAGGCACTCATTTATTTTTTGTTGAACTGACGTTGATTATGTCACCCTCTCAATCATGATGATGAGGAAGACCGTGAGCTTCTACTTACGGGAGCTAGTGTCAATCATTGTTAGAGTTTCCAACGATTTTCAAGTATCCGTCCACCACAGATCACATGAGATACTTCCTCCCCACCCTAAAAACCGCCTATTTTTATATCTAAATAATATAACGGTTTCATAAACAATTTTGTAGTGCAGAGAGTTCTCATTCATTATCATTGAGTTCACAAATTAGCCTTCTATTCTATGTTTTGTAAAAGGTGTGGTAAGTTTGAGTTTGACCCTTTCCATTTTACATTTACATTTTCCCCTCAATGATATAGCTGGCTAGATAATCACGTTGCCTACCACAGGTGAAAGAAAACACACGGTGTTATGGGTATAGTTTGGTCTAGGTTTTACCAAAATAAAACACCATTCTTGACTTCTTCAAACCCTTACAA
The DNA here is from genome assembly GCA_963573325.1 of Astragalus glycyphyllos. Classification (NCBI taxonomy): domain Eukaryota; kingdom Viridiplantae; phylum Streptophyta; class Magnoliopsida; order Fabales; family Fabaceae; genus Astragalus; species Astragalus glycyphyllos. The sequence continues at coordinate 2,641,176 of OY754313.1, read as the reverse complement.
TTTACTTTGCAAACCATAGCTTTTGTCATTCATAATAAGCCGCCTATTTATTATTTTTGCATTTAGGAGACCAAAAGAATTGACTTCCTTGGGTGTTCAACGAGATTAAGATGGTAAAATCAACATTTTGTTCTAATTCTTGGTGACATGAATGAGATATTGCGACCACAACATGGAGGAAAATTTAAGGAATTAGAATTTCTCACCTAACAAGTGAAAAGGCTTCTACTTCAATTTTATTAGTGTTGAGTAACACATGTTGCTGTATATACTTGAGGGGACATGTCATATAGCCAATTATTTATGACGTTTGAGTCGATTATTGTAGACACTTGAGGCAACTATGTTAATAATATTAATTACTTCCGCCGTCTCGTATTATATGATGTTTTAGTCAAAAAAAAGTTTGATATTACATGGTGTTTTAGAATATCAATTGAGCATTTATTTTTCTTTTCCTATCATGTCCTTCATTATTTAATTATTTTGTTTCTTCCAATTCTATTAATTTATCTTTTAATAAAAGATAATTTTGTTAAGTAACTTATAATTTATCTTTTCTATATAAAATTAGCTGTATTTCTTAATTTGTTTGAAATGACCAAAACGTCATATAATATAGGATGAAAGGAGTACTACACCTATCCACTTTTTGTAAAATTTGTTGTCTCTGTTTATAAGTTTTTTTTTTTCACTTTCTAGATGCATTAATTATTTTTTTTACAGGAATGTCCATAATTGTTTAAAAACTCAATAAAAATCCTTAATTAAGTGGAAAAATCATTAAGGCATAATTTTGAAAAGAATACAATTGTTGATAAATTTAGTGCAAATTAATTATTTGCTTAATTCACGTGTATTTGTTAAAAGAGTCTTACAATTACGGGATAATGCTCCAAACCTTCGACCTCTTTGAGCATTTACAAAGAGAACTATACTTACCTTGTCTTAAAGGGATTGGTGTGTATTTGAACCCGCAAGCAACATATTAGATCAAAGTTACTATCTTGCTCCCTGAGCCCCAAAATGCAACTTCCTTTTCAGAATTTTATTTGCCCCAAATGTAAGTTCTTTTTCTAAGTTGTTTACCGCATTAATTATTTATTGACTAAAATACCCCTAATTAATTATTTATGGCTACAACTTTTGGAATACCAAAATAATTAATTAAAAGAGAAAAAATTACATTTAAAGGGTAAAATAAAAAAGTAGTATAAACAATAAACATAGTTAATGAGATTGACTAATTAAACCGCAAAATGGTTAAAACTTAAAAGGACTTACATTTGAGACAGAGGGAGTATTTAGCCATGGAGAGAGTATTTTATTTTTGCAATAGAGTTTTATTCATTTTGTCTAATAATTTCTTATTATATTTTATAAATGCGTGTATCTCCATAAGTGATAAAAATTATATAGTATTTAGTTAAAATATTTTATTACATTTTTACAGCAAAATATTTTATCACATTCAAAACATTAAATTAGTTAATACTCTTTTTGGTCGAGACCAGAGTATCTACCGCCAAATGCAATGACTAATCCCTTGCTGGATAATACTTTTCTTTTGACTATAAAAACTAATATTTCTTTTTTTTGAAGCAACTAATATTACTTTTTTAAATACTACAAAATACTAAAAACCGAAATGGCAAATGACGTAAATTCGATAGAAACGAAGGTCTTTTCAAATACGTACACACCTTTTCCCATTATAAGCGCCACTTCAAAAATCATGTTTTTGATATCCCGCGCAAAAAGGAAATAGATTCTCTATTACTCACGCGCGAAATTCAGAGTAAATTTCGCATCTAATTACCCATTAGATCAATCAAACGGCGTAAATTCCGCCACGTATCCCACTTTCTCTCTTTAATTCCTTTTTCAAAACAAAATCAACGGCGTATAATCACTTTCAATTTCAACCCTAATTCTTTCTTTCCACTTTCGAAAATAACCATAAATCCCTAAATCGATTTCAACCCAAAAAACACAGTTGATTTTCCCTCTCCGATTATCATCATCATCTGAAGAAGAAGAAGAAAGATGTTTTATTCACATACATTTTTGGCGCGAAAAGGACCACTTTCTACTGTATGGATTGCTGCTCATCTTCAACATAGACTCAAGAAATCTCAGTACACTTCTACTGATATTTCCTCTACTGTTCGTAAGTACCCCAACAGAAAAAAACAGTATTTTTTTTTGTATCTTAATCTTAATAATGTTATAAAATTTATTTCTTTCTAAAATTTGAATCTGGGTTTTTTACTTTTAAGTCACTGGATAAATGTTGCTGGGTTTTTTGATTTTCAGTAAAAAAGTTTTTTTTTTTTATGTATCTTTAAGTTCAAAAAGTTATTTCTTTCTGAAATTTCAATCTGGGTGTTTGGGTTTTCAGTTGCTGGATAAATGTTGTTCATTCTATTGGGTTTTTTTGATTTTCAGTAAAAAAGTATTCTTTTGCGTATCTTTAAGATATAAAGTTGATTTCTTTCTGAAATTTCAATCTGGTTTTTTGGGTTTTTAGTTACTGGATAATGTTGATCATTCTATTGGGTTTTTTGATTTTCAGTAAAAAAAGTCTTTTTTTTTTGGATTTTAAGTTCCAGAGTTTATTTCTTTCTGAAGTTTCAATCTGGGTTTTTTGGGTTTTCAGACACTGGATAATGCTAATTATTCTATTGGGGTTTGATTTTTCACAAAAATTTAATATTTAACTGAAAAAAGAACAACTTTGAGTGTGTGTTGCTTACTCTGGGGTGTGACAACCTTGGTAGTCATTCAATTTAGGGATTATCGAATTTGTGTTTATTGAATGCCTTTGATTTTGTTTCCTATGTTGCATGCTAGTTTTTTATATTTTGTTCATCTTTAATTTAGAGAAATTTCAATTTTAGAGGGTGTAAAGGTTTAGATTAACATTTTTTGAATTTGTTGCTGATATTGTTGTGATTAATTATTGATCTTGAATGTTTTTTTCAGAACATATAATGGATCCAGGGGTTCCGATTGCATTGAGAATGTCAGCCTTCCTTCTTTTAGGTGTTGTTCGTATTTATGCAAAGAAAGTTGATTATCTTTATCATGATTGCAATGTTGTTCGTACGTCTTTCTACAAAGATTCAGTTCGTGCTTCGAATACTGTACCGGAAGATGCAAGACAAGCACCTTTTGAGTCTATCACTATGCCAGAAACTTTTCAACTTGATGCACTCAACTTGGACTTTGAAACAGATTATAATGGGTAGAGTTTCTATAGTTCTTCATGGTACACATTGAAATTTATATCTATATATGATCTGATGGATAATTGGATGTGTTTTAGGGTTGATAATCACCAGAGTAGTACAGAAGAGATCACTCTAAGAGGTTAGACAATTGGATGTTCGCTTTAGTTATATGATGTTTTTAAGTAACAAATTGAAGTTAGGGATCTTTTAACACTTCTTATTTGTGCAGATCAAACTCCTATTCCAATGGATAATTATGTGACTATAACATTTGATGAGGTGTGGCTTTTGTTTTGAATAGTGTGGTTTTGGTCCTTTTAAAGTTGTAAGTTTGTTTTATCTCTGATTTTCTTTTCTTGTATTTAGGATATGATATTGGATTCTAGTACTGGTTTTGATCCAATGGAGGAAGAGTAAGCTTTTGTTGCTTTTGAAGTTGTTTTGATTTTTTTTTCTTCTGTCTTTTAAATTAGACCGATGGAATAATACACTGTTTATGATTATAGCATTATTATTCCCCGATCTCCATCGACAAATACTGTGGGCATTCAAGATTGCGGTACAAGTGTACTGGGACAGTCGCCTACTGCAAGTACTCCCCCGCAAAGCTTTGAGAATACTGAGGCGAATCCTGAGGCTCCCTTCCACTCAGGTCCTAATATCGATGAAAGTCCTCCTCAACAAGCTTGTGATGCCGATCGTATTGTTACGAATAACCCTCTAGATCTTGGCAATGAAAATACCGAACCAAGTAAAGATATTGACGAAACTATGATTGAAAAGGATACAAATATAGATATTGGAGTTATCGCCCCTAGAGCTGATGAAGTGATGTTTGAAGGATCACCTCAACGACCACCAACACCGATTACTTCTCAAGGAGGTGTCTTAGACCCAGAGGTTTTTGAAGGTCAGTACTCATCTATCTCATTAATTTTGTTCATTGATTTTAGAATTTTGAAACTAAATTTTTCTCACGTAGGTGGTGAATCTCAACGCTTGGCAAGCTCACCAAGTCCTCAGCCGCAACGAAGAGGAAGAAAGAGAAAACAATTCTTTGATGAACCCATAGTGTTAACTAATAGGTAACTTTAAGTTTTTTTTGATTGAATTGCTTCCATGACCTTCAACATGTAGTTTATATGCGTGTAGTACAAAATTTTTGTTCGCTAATTACTCATATTTGGATGTTTTTGTAGATCCATGAGGGGAGCACTTAATAATCCCCGGGATATACTGCGGAAGAGAAGGAATGTTGCTCACTCTGCTTTGGGTACTTGGAAAGCTAACAACAGTCGAATAAAGGAAAAGATTTTTGAGAGGCCGTTATTAACCGGTAGGTTGTTTCTGGTTTTTTAATTATCTTTCGTTTTGCAGACTGTCGAAACTTAATAGCTTTTACAAAATTTTCATTTCATTTGGAACTTGTGGCTCCATGTTCAGGGCTTTGCAGTGATCTTTTAGACATAACCAAGAGGGAATATATATGTTCAAAACCCCATTTGATCATCTCGGAGGAAGGTCATGTGGATGCTGGGTTTAGTAGAACTCCTTCTCCATCTAATCAAATGTCTAATGAGCCAAGACCTGCTACACCTCCTATGACTGCAAACGAGCCAATAGTTACTGCACCTGAAATTCTACTGAATCTTAGCAGTGTTGCTACTGCCGTTCCCACTATCCCAGCTCAAGATGTGGGCATTATCGGAGGTGATTGCGGGAGCCCCAATAGAATAATAGATGATCATGTCAGTCCTACTCCTACCTCTGCTGAGAATGTGCAGGCATCATATTTCGCAACATCACCGGGTGCTCGTGGACCAGAAATTGAATCCGCCAGCACATATTATAATGATACATTCGAGAACTCCGGTTTTTCAGATTCTCATCAATTGATCAATTCTCCTGAAAAAGAAGTACGATTTTAGGTTTCATCATGAATACTTTCATACAGTCTTACACTCTCACTTGATTAATCATACTCCATTTTCTTTCTGCACAAACCATTTATTCTTGTTAGCTTGTTTAATGTTACCTTATCAATCATTTTGTTGTAGGATCTTGAATTTCTTTTAATGGAGAACAACACACCAGCCAGTAAGTTCTATTTTCATGCTTCTTCAATTTGATTTGTGACATTATTTTACTTATTTTAGTATTGCTTGTATTATATTTATTATATTATGTTGAGCATGAGATGATATTTGATAGCCAGTTTTTTGGTTTCTGGTATTGGCATCAGTTTTATAATATTATTGTAGAATATAACATTTTTTTATGACAGGTTCACAAGGTACACTAGGTACCAATACAAGTGTTGGCACATTGACTGAGAGGACTAGGTATTTGTTCGTCATTTATTATTAGTGTAGAATATATTTGTTACTCAATATTTATTGTAGATCACTTGTTTAATTCCAGGAGTGTTGCTCAATATTTGAAAAGACATTCACCAATTACCCCAATTTTGGAAGAACCCGTCGTCAGCTTGAGCAATATCTTGGAAGGAAAAACTCGAAAAATCTCTGCTCGTATGTTCTTTGAAGTATTGGTGAGTTTTGAAATTTTGCTTGTAATCAACATAATTGCAATATATCCTCTAATTCATGTTTATGTTTTATGATTGATGATTGATAATTGATTTGGAAGTTAAATGTTCATCACAGGTTTTAAAGAATCACGGTCTTATTGATGTGGAACAAGAAAAGACCGATGATGATAGCATTGGCGATGTCAGCTTGAAGTTGACCCCGCTTCAACACTTCAACACTCCGTCTTCTCCATAATACACCTCATCAACTTCTCTCAAAAAATTTATACCACTGACTGCGAGCCATATCAAAACCAGCAAAGAGATAGATTATCTTCAAACATTTCCAGCTGTGAAGGGGTTCAAACCGAACTAGCAACAACCATTATTTCATCTAGGTTTGTCTTCCTTACCTTCTTCTACCTTAATGCTAATATTTAATCATCACCTGCTCATACAACAGCGACATTCTGAAAAAAATGGCTTGCATTTCTTCCATTTTGCTCCATAATTTCTCGTCATCCACTCTTCACATTTGCTCCATGAGTATTTTGACTGTTTTTCTTTCCTATCATGAGTAAACCTGTGATGCTGAGCTTGGTATTGTTGGTTGCTTTTTTTGGCTTTCTTTTTCGATTTACCACCTATGTCTCACTTTCTTTTCTCATTCTTTTAACTATTATGGCTACAATAACTCTTTACTTCATCAATGAATAACTGAGTAACTCAAAGCTTAGATTAAGTTCACAAGTTTACTGTAATCATGTTTAAAACTTAAATTTTTGTTTAAAATTGGAAATATCCATTTAATCATAAGTGTAGTTCCTTTCGAATCTGCTAAGAACTGAGTATTTTTACTAGGGATCATTCATTCTTCTCTTTTGGAGGATGAGTATTTAACTGATCTAAGATGACAAATTTTCTACATATTTCATACTTAACATTGGTTGCTTTTTTGGCCTTCTTTTTCCATTTACCACTTTCTGTTCTCATTTTTTTTGTGTGACTATTTTTATGGCAGATAAAACATGGCAACAGAGAAAACATGTCATGTACCAAGATCAAGAAATTAATGTTGTTTCCAGCCCAGCTCTACTTTAGCAGACTATTTCTATCTTTTGAATGTGACAAACCTTAAGAAAAATTTGTGTTTTGTTTATTAAAACTCTAATTAGGATACAAAATATACATGTTTGAATTAGGTGTTTTATAATCTAACTTTTAAATTTCATAGTTTGAAAGGAAGTTGTTTACTAGATATTGTGATGTTGGGTGTTATTCTGAGTCCAAATTTTTTATTATTTGTCTTTCTTGGATGAAATGAAAGAGATGCAGAATATGAGTTAGCAAAAAATGTTGAATATAGACTTAACTTATTCATAACAAGCTCAGTGATGAATATGAGTTACCATGAATGTTGACTTCAGTTATTATATCAATAAGGAACAATCTAAGCCAAATATCTATTAAGGGTAATTGATTTAACTACAAGTCACTAAAATACAAAGATTCCTTCATGAATTCTTAAATTCTTTGAGAACATCTAACCTTGCAAATCATAGAATTAAATTGAAGATAGGGACTCCAATCATGCTTCTATGTAATTTAGGCCACTCAAAGGGACTGTGGAATGGAACTAGAATGATTGTTACAAGGTTTGCAACTCATGTCATAGAGGCTAAAACCATGTTAGGGAAAACATAGGAAATAGTACTTATAATGAGGAGACAATTTTCTATTGGTGTTTCTTATGTCTCCTTCCCAATCCCCTTGACTCCTAACTATTAACAAATCTTAAGGGCAATCATTACCAAATGTTTGATTGTACTGTCCTGGATAAGACAATTATATGTGTTAATTTCTAGGGTTCAAAGCAAAGAAGGATTGAAAGTCCTTATTCATGATAGCCAAAAGCAGCCACTTGCATCAACTACAAATGTTATCTTAATAAGTCTTCCAAAACCTATAAGTATTATAAGTTTATTCAAAAAGTTAAAATTTATCAACAACAATTCTTATTACTAATATGAAAATAGTAATAAGTGAACTATTTGACTTTTTTTAATTTATCTATAGTTCGATAGATAGATGATGGATTCAATTTTTTGCTACTAAACTTTCACATATGCAAAATGGTATAGAACTATTTGACCATTTTTAATTGTTTCTATCGAATGGTATAGACATGCAACTACTATCAGACTACTATTAAACTGTTTTGTTAAGTTTGATTTCAATTTGAATTGAGTTTCAGCTTTGAAATTACATTTCCAATATATAATTCATTTATATTAAACTAATAATGCAATTTTTTTGGTTCACACCATTGCTGGATACTCATGGAATGTCCCAACGCTTTCAATGAAAGACTAATCTCCGTTCGTGTTTATGATCAAATTTCACACTGGCAAACACCAAGTTTGTCCACTGCGAGTATCAAATTTGGGAGCATCGGGTCGACCCCTCGTGTCTTAGGGTAGATTAAGCCACTAGGCCAACGATGTTCATTTAAACTAATAATGCAATTACATCCACCTTCATTTATATGACTTGTTTAACACATCAATTTATCGTATAGACTAAATGTTGTCTACTTCATCATAATTTACCGCATCTATTAGTATCTAGATTTTCCAAAGTTTCGGTTTGAGATCATAAGTGAACCACACAACAGTACCCGTGCACATGCACAAATATTTTGCTAGTGAATAGAAAAAGTTGGCATCGACAAAGCTTTGCTTTCTAATGAGTCCACCTGGCTCGACTTAGCTTGTCTCCTTGAAATCTTCTTTCAAAACAAGCTTAACCCCTTGTTTGAAATCTTACAATTTCTATCCTCAAGTTTTGAAACATTAACCCCTTGCCAAACCAAACCCAAATTATTTCAAGTTTTGAAACTTCGTGAAATTTTTGTTCAAACTTGATACATTGTCAATTAGATTTGGCATTTGCTGCAGTTACAAAATGTATCACTACTTTAAATAAATTGAAGCTGTTACCTTTTGGAGGCTCACATTTCAGCCTTAATAAACTTGATTTAAAACACAAATTTGGAGTTTGTGCCCTGTGATCTTCATATCCAATGATTGCAGTATTTTTCTTAACCGTTGCGAAAATAGGTTCATAGTTCAGTTAGTTTTTAGTCCAAACAGCTTAAGTTTTAAAATCACTTTATAACCCAGTTTTTTTTTCCTTTCATCCATTTGAAATGCCCTTGTTTGCTGATCTACATGTTAAAATCTAGCTGTCTCTAAAAGTTCTTTGTTGGTTTGTAGTTGGGTTTCATGTCAAAAATGTGAGTGCAGTTTGGCGTGTATAGCAGACACAAGGCAAATTATGCCCAACATATCTTGGCATCCTGCTTAGTTTCTTTGTTGGTTTGCAGTTGAGTTTTATGTCCAGAATGGATGGAAGTGCAGTTTGGCGTGTATAGCAGCACAAGCAAATTATGTCTAACATATTTAGGCATTGAAGTCTATGGTTTACTATGGGTCACTATTAGGTGGTCCATGTAAGAAACTAGTAGTTTGAATACGCCACTTTACATTAAATCTCCCATCAATATTCATTCCATCCATTAGCCATCAGGGTTTCAAAGCAAGCAAGGGTGGCGACTCGCCAATTGAATCTCCCATCTATAATCATTCTTTCTATCAGCCATCAGGGTTTCAAATCGAGTTGGGTCCCACAGTTGGGTATGAATATGAGTCATGTCAGAAAAGCATAACAATATCACAGCACTTGCCATATAAAAAAAATCAGCTATCTAAAACGGAAGTTAGAAAAAGAGCAAGTTATGATCAATTGCTAAGCTAAATAACAATGCTGGATTAACCGAAAAAATACTACTATTTTTATTGATTCTTTTCAATTTAAGCTACACACTTATCAATACAAGCTGTACAGACAATAAATCACCTCTGAATTTACAACCGCTCAAAGCAAATTAGCTTATTTATCATCATGGAGAAAAAATCATTAATAACCTGATCAGGAAGATCCTATAATAATAAGAACAAAAGAAAACATACTCCACAACATAGACCAGCTCTGCCTCCCTGTACTTCATAAATGCAATGCTCCTACAAATTCTTTGGAAGTCACATTATCCACATTAGATCATTTAGTCTCGAGGGCTATCAAAACTTGGGAATTCATTCCTGTCTGATAAACGGCGAAGAACTCATCTCTGTACTGTAAAATGACTCTTCCGGATTGATTTCATATAAATCATCCTTCTCATCCTCCCATTTGATGATCTCCCTTATGTATTTGAATGCCTCGTCAACTGAGGTACGATCTCGAGCTCGGGTTTGACCCACAAACAACTTCTGGCCAGTTAAGGAATAATAAAGCTCCTTGAATCTCACAGCTATGTAGTAATATGCTTGCTGTGCTAGGGCTTGATTGTTGTGATGGGGCCTCACGGGACAGAAATCCGCAAACCAATCACAAGTTGACAAAGGAGCTTTGTTTATCTTCTCTTCAAAGACATCATACTTGTTTAGCAGAAGCACGAAAGGGGTATCTTTAAAACAAGGATGCCTCACCAGACTCTCGAAAAGATCTTTGCTTGCCAGCAATTTGTTATGAAGTTGGCCAGTAGTAGTAGGCCATACCTGGTCGTAGTCACTCAAGGCAACACAAAATATGACTACCCTCACATCTTCAAACATTTCCAACCACTTGCAACCATCACGTAGTCCCTTCGAATTTATGCGAATCAGTTGATATCTGAGCCAGTGACAATATTAAGTAGTTAAGAACAAATTCAGAAGCTTCTGCAAATAAGAGAAAGGGGAAATGGAAGAGAATGATTTACTTGGTTTGGGGAGGTGGGCAATTTAAGTTTTCACTGTACATCTCAGACATGGGACTCCTATCATCAAATGAGAACTCCATGAAGGCAAGACCATTGCTCTGCGTAACTCCTTCAGCATATAATATATCCTTATCGGAAGGTTCGTACTCATTGCTTGATATTTCGATTGCCTGTACAGGATCACATGAGTAAAATCGCAATAACAGAACACATAATGGAAAACAATAAGTTTAAAGCCCATTATTGAAAATAGTAGCCAGAGACAAATAACAAATCAAAAGAACAAAAGAAAGGAAATCATATTTTAAAGAAATTAGGAAGGATTGAAAACAATTTATATCAGAAAAGGCAAAAGAAAAACATTTATCATACTGTATGAGACAAATTTTACATAGACCAAAAGGAAGGAAGGATTGTATAGCTTAAGATCATGATTTTAAAATTTACAGAGTATTTCAGACATTCTTTTGAAGGTTAAGTTCTCAATCTTCGATCCATAGAGAAGTTAGCAAACACCACAAATGATGCACTAAAAAACCAGGGAGTTAAAAATTGGATCATGCATTAATTATACACGCAAATAGAGACATTTAAAAGCTCGTCCTCTAGAAGCAATTTCAATATTACAGAGCAGCAAGAGCACAACAGTATGTGTTGGTGCTACGTGTTGGTAATGTATAGGAAACCTGCACTGCATTCCATATACTTTTTTCCTTGCCAGAGAAGCATCCATACAAATTTTAGAGGGCTGCTATTGCACAGAATGAATATTGAACCAAAAGCCAAATAAATTCTAAAATACTAGGCTGGTAGTTAAGAAATAGTATATGATAATTGCAAGTTGCAATTTGAACAGATTGCACTTTATTTGGATTTCAGTTTCTGTATCCGTAGTCTGATTACCTAGAAACTTTTAACATTAAATACTACGTTGAGACAGAATCTCTTAAACATACATTCAACAAACCTTAAACAATTACTCTTTACATCTAGGGTCTGTTTGGGAGGAGGATTTGAGAGGGTTTTGGGGAGAGGACTTTGGAAGACTTGGTCTATAATTTAATATATATTTCAGATTTTAAGAAAATTAAGAGAATAACATGATAGATAACAATATAACATTTTTCATCACGCTTCATTTTTGTATAGAAATATTTTATAGCTTCCTCAATTTAGAATTGAAAAATAAGCCCTCCCAACCCCTCCAAAACCTCCACCCAAACATACTCTTAGAGATTTGTGGCTCATTAAAGGTTGCATAGTAAGTACATAATAACTTGTACATATGATAGAATTCTAGCCATTCATATAAATCATTAATACAGTAACTTATAAGAAACAATAATTATGGAAACCATTATAGTTTTCAAACTTTCTTTTCCTCTGTGTAGTTTAATGTTCGATAGATATGCATGATTATATATGTGTTAGTCTCAATGTTGTCAATGGCGGATGGCGGTTTATGGCGGTGAGCCAAAAATCCGCCATTTTAGGCCGCTATAACTGCCATAAACCGCCATCCTTCACAAATTGCACATTGGGCGGTTGTCAACAAATCCGCCATGGCCCCAACAGTCTGCACAATTGTATAGGGTGAGGGCCAAATGACAATGATGAAAGAGCACTAAAACAATCCAGTATCTCCTTATACACAGTTAGTTTAGTCAATTTTATTCTATTAAATTACAAGTACAAATCAAACACAAATTTGAGAAAATTTTTAAAATTAAGTATTTGTTCAAATGGTTAATGCTTTATACCTTTAAAAAGTGTGATGTATATTAATAATAACATATACTGATGGAGTAATAACAATATTTGACAGGTATAAAATGAGACACTGATAAAATATTCACAAAACAGTAATTTCTAGGTGCATGATTTATTTAGATCCACAATGGTTTAAATGAATCTTGACCAATTTATACATGCTTCTCCCAGTAAACAATAATATATTCAAGGCTGCCAGTGAGACTTAAGTGGCACCTAGGTGTTCTAAGGACTTATTTCTCATGGCTGAATCCGATTCCAATTAACCACTTCAATTTAAAAGGTTATGGTATAGGGAAATGGTCATGCACATTATACTTTTCTTCTAAATATCATCTGAATAATTAGCACAAATTTACGAGCAATGCATGCCCATGACCTAGGCTAAAGCTATATGAGATATTAACTAGCTTCATATAAACATAGAGAATAACAATGTGAAACTAAAAGCTTCCCAAATAGTTATCAGTATCTTACGATTCATGCGATTTGTATCGTGATCGGATAGAAATAGAAAATCAAATACAATCAATACTTATTAGAGTGTGAATCTCTTTTGCACCTGAATCTTATCATGAATTTCGATTCATTCTACTGAATCTCATGAATAGTGAACCTTGCTGAATCTTACAATAAGAATTTCATCATGGGCGCGGGCTAAAAATGGGTCGAGTTGCGCTACCCTATTTCTAAAAGGCTAGCTACGGTTTTTTTTTATTTAGTCAAATTCACAAACAAACAAACAAGCCTAGCACATTATGTTTTGGTCCGTACTTCCTCCTACGTCACTTGTTTTTACCTACAAATGTCATATTTTAATGATCGTGTATTCTATTCACGATTCAAAAATTAGGTATTCGGATTCACTATCCCAATGTTTAAATAAATGCTACCAAGCAATAAAGCCAAATTACAGGGGTTTTAGATAGAACCAGCCACTACGTGGTCAACTGTTAAGTCCATAAGAAGTTCATTCATTTCTTTTAAAAAGCTACCATATTTAACCCATCAACCCCTTTAACTATTTCCTTTTAATGACTATACGTGGCCACTTCTTAAGCCCTTCCTTTTTAAGGAAAATGAAATTTCCTTTCCAATAACACTTATAGTTTTAAGCTACCTCTTGGCACAAAGAAATATGCCCAATTTTATTACTCAGGCTTCTTTCTATAGCTAGATAAGCTGCACTGCAACTCTTGAACATATTTAAAATTTAAATTTCAATATCCAGTGCATTTTTCTCACCTCTTGTTTTTCACTTTCATTCTCTAAGTTCATACTATTAGCTATTTCCAATGTAACTAAACTAAGGAATCACAAGCGAAATAATAGCTCAAACAATCACTGATGCTCGTTGCATTGAATTAACAGCAGAATGGAAAAGGTAAAACAATGTTTTAGCGAACAATTTTTTTCCTTGTGATGTTAGTAAGATTAACAGCTTATCCACAATTGCAAGGAAACATAAAAGAAAGCCACACCAAATACTTCTCAAGAAGACAAATAGTAAAACTGATATAGTAGAGACATACCCGATCTAAGAAATATTTAGCAACATCAGGAAGATTTTGCAACTCCCCTCTTCTCTTGTATGTTTCCTGAAGAGCAGGATCTTTCCATATCTCATCTACCATAGGAGCATACTCACGTGTAGCAGCAGGGAAAAAAGCCTCCAAATCTCCCGTAGCCATAATATCCAGCAACCAGTCAGAAAAATGCTTGAATCTTTGATTGATTGAGTAAATGCTTGGTTTGTTTTCATCAGCTGTCGTTTCTGCTAAATTTATTGCAGTTAGATTCATGCAGAAATCTCCAATTTTTCCAACAACATTGAAGGAAAGAAAATTAGCAAACTGCATCACTCGAAAATTCCACAAAAGGGAAAAATGAAGTGGCATCAAGAAGTTCTAATTGGAAACTTTGTTGCTTAAAAGGACAAATGATCCAAAATATCAGTTATAACATAAAAATAATGCATTGTTGCAAATTCTGGAAAGTAATTTGAAAAAATCCTACCAAGACAGCAAGTAACAACTAAAAAGGTCTAAATGGTTTTATCGAATTGGTTTAATAAACATATTGGTCCACGTTGGCAAAACACCAAGTGAGATTGAACTAGAGTCAATCTTGGAGTTAATCTTATCTTGTCATAGAGTATTTTGAATTATCTCAGTGGATTATTAGGTTATGACTTGGTTATGATTGTGATTAGTTTCCCGATTCAATTAGGATTGGGAGTCTGGGACTGTTGTGTTGTGTCTTGTATCCCTATAAACAGGGGTTAGTGGTGAACCAAGTTATTATCAATATAGTGTCTTAATTATGACAAATGTTCAATATCGCCACACAATATAAAAGAAGTGAACTAAAGTTAAAATTTATGTAGTTCAACATCTGTATGACAAACATTTAATTTATTGTGTTGGACCTAAATTGCAGAGACACAATACATCACAACACAGTCACAGAATTTGTTATCTAAATATGACCTTATGGGACAAATAAGGGCATAAACCATAAAGCACTTATATTGTCCCTTCTCTCTTGCTAGAAAAATGTGAAATTTGTGTCTATCGAATCTGGACAAAGGTTTAATTTCAAACGTCCATAATAACTCAAGAAATATACAGAACAAATGTAAACAGTTTCAGAACTTTTAAATTTCTCCCCCAAAAAACAATGAATCTTTAGTAACTAGAGATTTTTTGAGAATAAAAACAAAATGCAACAGAATAGCATCATAAACTTAAAGAGATACAGCGAGCCATCGCGGAGAAGGAAAAGGGGAAAGATAAGTAAAGTAATACAAGGTCCAGATCCTTCACCTTCTAAGGAAGTAGATTCTTTCTCTGCCAGAGCTTCCTCTTCAAACTGCTCTCGTCCCTCAAGCAGAATGCTGATATACTTGTACATATTGCTTTGAATCATGAGTTTAATGTTTTGCACCTCTTCTTCAGAAAACTTGTTTCCATATAAAAACTTGGCCTGTTCCAAGGATAGGGAAGGAATATCTCAAATTGAAAGCATAAGAATGGTAAAATAAAAATGTAAACACAATTCGTACCAAAACACAAATGCCAAGTATATAGATATCCTTTCAAAAAAAAATTGCAAGATGTTAAAAAAAAACTGCCATATGTGACATGTAAACTAAAATCATACAGTTTTTTTTCAAAAAAATAATAAAATTTGGCGACACTTGTAGACTAGAAACAACGTCCAAAATATGCACAATGAGAAAGCACTTGAACATTAAAGGGAGGTGGGGAGGCCAAACTCCATCATCTAGGCATGCGCACCTATAAAGCACCGACACAGCTGGTTTTAGGCAACCCCAGTGTCTGACATGCTTTTGACACTGACACCCAAACGAGGTACAACATGTGCCAAACACCCCATTTAGGAGTCCAATTGAAAAAATAATAATTTTTTGCCGCTCCGACACAGAGAGAGCACTGTTCTGGACCTTCTGGTGGGAAGGGACAGTTTTTTATGATGTACTCTGCCATTTTTTAAAAGTTTTGTTGCGGTAGTTTGTATGGTTATTTATATTTTTTTCCTATTTGAGTTTTTGACTGGTTGGACTTTGCTTCTTTATTTTGATTATGTGAATCATCAAATTTTACCTTTTTTAAATGATGGTCATATATTGTTTTATCTAATTATAATGTATGTATTTATGTATTGGCACATTTTATGTTTGTCAAAAGCACACATAGCAAGTAAGCATAGAACTATTATGTATGCCTATGCATTCTCTACATTTAAGCAAATACAAAGTTGCACATCATATACATCATATACTTGAGGTTTAATCACTCCGGAGGTCCCTGAATTATTTGGGAATTTCTAAATAGGTTTTTGAGCTAAACAAATCTGTAATATGGTCCCTGAACTTGTTAACATATTACAATTGGGACTCTACATGTTAAAACTTTTAGGGTGTGTTTGGGAGGGGAGGGCTTGGGAAAGATTAGTCTATATTTTAAATATATATATATATATATATATATATATATATATATATATATATATTTAAATCACACTTCATTTATATTTAAAGACATTTTATAGCTTCCTTAATTTAGAATTGAAAAACATGCCCTCACCTCCCTTCTCAAAACCCTTTCCCAAACACACCCTTAAATAATTTTTAATTAGGTCTTTGAACTTTTAAATAAGTTGTAATTAGATCCCCGTGTTAAGGGACTTAATTACAAATTATTTAAAAGTTCAAAGACCTAATAACAAATTATTTAAAAGTTTAGGGACTCGATTACAATATTTTTAGTTCAAGGACTTATTAAAAAAATCTCAAATAGTGCTGGGACCTATGGAGTAATTAAACCTAACCTATATTAAATATGAGTGTGGGTATTTTGTTAAAAGCATTTCTTATTTGCATGGCTTAAAGTAGTTGATAAAAACACATATGTTAAAGTCATAAGGTTAGTCTTTTGAGGGAGGAAAAGGAATATTCACAACAATAAAATTATATTTGGTATTGATGACTTAATGTGGATTATATATAGGATGTTATTATAAAATGCAAAAAACTAATCTTTATGTATACTAACACTACACTTCTATTCCTAATTAAATAAGGAAACAAATCATTATATGGATACCAATTCTAAAGTAGCATTTGGGTTGCATCAAAATTTATCATTTTTTCCATATTTTGTTTTCTCGTGCTTTTAATATACGCCAAATATCTTCATGTTCTAACCTATCTACCAAAAAATACCGTATAGGTAGTCTAAGTTACCCTAATTTATTCTAAAACACAATCAAGATATTATATGATATTGTTCACATGTTCTAACGACACCTAAAATCCTAAGAAAATAGTCCATTGTATTATTGTGGACTATTATCAGTAACAGTCCATCAGCACCCATTCTTCTATGAACTGAGCAATAAACTAAGACTCTTAATTAAGCCCTGTGTTCAGCAGTAAACGAAAGCCAACTAGAGAGGGAAGAAGTGAAAGAGAAAGGAACAAGGCATGCCTGTTTAAAGAGAGTGGCTGATCCAGATCCTTCCATACCAAACAACAAAAGTTTCTGAACTCTACCATGCTCTAAATACTCACGGACTGACCTTGTCGAATAGGTAGATGGATTATCTTTGACCCCAGGAGGATTAGTAGGTGGTACAGGCAAAGAGAATAATGAACAGATGAAACGAGTGGACGCCTGCCTACCAAAAACCAAACTAACATTGTATAAAAAAGCATAACCAAATCAAGAAATACACTTTCAAGCTCAAATTACACATAAGATATGCACTACTATTATCAGATAAGAGAGAACCTTTCCCCATATGTTCCCTTTAATATTATTTTGGCCTTCTTCCTCATAAGATCCATCATCATAAACCCAGAAATGGGTATCTCGCGGGCATTGAACATTTGCTAGCTGAAATGATAGGCAGACAAGTTACAAATCGATTGCTGATGACAATAACAATGAATTACAAACAATGCACAAAACACAATATGCAGATTTGTAATGCAGTTAGATACAAAAGATCAAAAAAGTGAAACATCTAGTGGACTAAGTAGTACTATATAACAAGATCAAATACCGTATATACAGAATTGTGAAAGACAAATGTTGGGAGTTCTACATTGGATGTGACATGGCCTAAAAAGTGTTTATAACTGAAAGACATCTCTCGCCTTACAAGCTGGTTTTGTGGACTTGAGTTAGGACGAATCCAAATTCTAAAATGGTATCAGAATCTATCTAAGATCTATTGGGGGGGTTGAGAGTCACACATTGGATGTGAAGTGTTTATAAGTGGGAGACATCTCTCACCTTACAAGGCGTTTTGTAGGGTTGAGTTAGGCTCAACCTAGAGGATATTATAAAAGTTGCAAGTTGGTATCTAGTCTCCTAATACGTTTACTAACCTCCATGTTTTAATATTAAGTTTTGAATTGAATCTAAGTCTTAAAGCAAGGAGAAAAAGGATTACCTTCAACATTCTAAGCTCAATCTTTGTTATTTCACGGCCATTCATGTAAACTCTAGTATTCCCATTGCTCGCTTCCGTTTGAAGCTTGCCTCCAATATTTAGCTTTGAACTTATTATCTTATCAGGCTTATCTCCCTCCTGAAATCCACCATTTCCAAATTAAGCAACCCAGCAAAAAAATTACAATCTAAATATAGCAATTTCCACAAACATTGCAATCTCTAAACACTAAAAAATTGACTTTATCTATATTTCTTTTTTCTTAATTTCACCTTGCCCCAGAGTCCAGAATCCTTATCATACCAATACCTCCCAGGCTTCAATTTCTGAGGAGGGATAGAACAACCCAGTATCTCAGCCAACTCTTCCTGCCTCAACTGCCGGCCATTCACAATGAGCTGCTCCGGCCGAAGCTGATTCGCGGCACATTCCTTTTCAGCCCTCATAATCTGATTAATCTCCAAAGGACTACACACTTTACTCAACATCCTCGAAGATTTCCCTAAACTTGATCTCTTACTCTCATCTATTGGCTGCCCAATGCAACTCACACATTTTCTTCCCTCAGGCATTGAACCCATCGCTTTCAATACACAGTTATTACAATACCTTGAATCACATACTAAACACGCTTCTTTCTCCTTCAACCTGTTTCTATTTCCACACCTACTGCAAATTCCTCGTTTCTTCTGCTCCTTGCTCCGTGCAGCAACAGAAACTGGTGATCCAACAGGTTCCGTTGCAACCGACCGCGGTGAATTGTAACTGTCGCCACCGTCCGAGTCGGAATCCCTAGGAGTATTGAAAGTCACCGTCGTAGGTCGCTTACCTTCAGCCGCCGGAGTCGGAACCGGAGCAGAACTTGGAATCACCGGCGACGAATTATAGCTATCACCGTCGTCCACAGCAGTCACTTCACCGGAGTAATCAGCTTCCTCCTCGGCCTCACCGTTGTGCGAATCGAACTGAGACTGAGTCCTTGAAACGGAAGACGACCTTTGACTCTCAACAGGACTACGCGGTTCACGGATGAAACCGCCGTTTCGGACTCGGTTAAACCTGGAGATTCGATGATGAACTGGCATAGCTACTGGAATCGACGATGCGGCGTGATCGGAAGCGATTGAAGCTGTGCGAATCGAAGCGGCACCGATTTCAAGTGGATCGACCCTGGGAACATCGTAAGGAACTGGAGGACCTTCGTATTCGACGGCGATGGAGTAATCGAGGTGTTCCTCGTCAGGTAAAGGAGCGCCGGCGGGGAGCATACGACGGAGGACATTTTCCCAGGTTTTGTCTTCTTCAGCGGATTCCGACGTCATCTGAGGGAGTGTTTGGATGGTGAGAAAGTATGAGAAAGTGCGAGAAAATAAAAAGGAAAGTGCGAAAGTTTGAAGGAATCAATGAAAAGAGTTCATCATCTTTTTGAAGAGAGAGAGAAGAGATAGAAAGAAAGAAAGGGAAAAGAGTAGTTCAGTTTTGAGTTGTCAGCTGCAGCGGTTGGCAGAAAGTAAACGGAGGTAAACTATTCCGTTACGTTTGACGTTGTCTTTTTTTGCGTGAACGAGATATTGTCTACGCGCAAGTGCACCGACTAATTCTTCGAATTGGATAGGACCACAAATGACGGTAAGCTCTCCTTTAAGGAATTTAACGCTGCATTTTTAATGCTGTATTCGAACTCATGACTTTGATTAAGCTAGAAAAAATTACTACTATCTCATCCAAGTGTTCTAAGGAATCCTTGAGAAATGGTACAATTAATTAATTAATTAATAATTATAATTATTAATTTTAACATTAAAGCAAAAACGCCGCTGTGTTGTGTGGCAATTAATGTAGAAGTTAACGGAAGTACTGACCCTATTATAGTCAATAAAAGCAGTGAATATTCACGAATGGGTACTTGGCTGGAAGTAGCAACTCCCATTTTTTCGTTGCGGTTTTTTTTACCAATAAGGGTAGTTTATCCACAAAATTTTCAAATGTGATTGTTTGAAAAGAAATTAGCAATATGAGGTATGACTATAATTTTTTTTCAAGTTGTACTTGTTATATACAAACTTCACTGCTTTCTTAAAAGAGATTAGTCACTACCCTGCTTAACGGATTAGTCTCTACCGTTGTGGCTAATGGCAGACTCAAGACCCTAAGTTAGGGGGTGCGAACAAATTCTTTATCAAAAATAATTTTATATAGGAGTATTAGTACTAATATTTTTTCCAGGAGTCCAATTGAACCCTTGGACACAATGTAGGTCTGCCACTGATTGCGGCATAGGATATCCGGTTTATAAAAAAAAAATTCACTACTTATTGGTTTTTTAGAATTTTGAAGTCGTATATGAAAAGTATGATTTCGGTGAAGTTGAATATGACAGATATGACTTTATATGAAAACACTAAAGTCATACATATATGACTTCAACCAAAGTCGTACTCCTTATGACATGTGCAACTTCCATTCTATAAATTATCCCACTCGTACTCAAGGTTGCTAGATTTTTTTAGTGTAATTGATTTCTCCTAAGCTGCAAGATTTCTCTGGAGTTGTGAGTATCTTCCACATTTGCAATAATCACCTATCTTGTTGAAATATTTGTTAATAATTTTATCATTTAACAGATGTGATCTGAAACCTTTTTCACAATATTGAAGTTAGAGATAATGACAATGATAATTCAGTGAAGATGAGTAAGGAAAGACAAATGTTAGTAAAAGTCAGGAAGTATCATATTGGCACATCACCAACCACCAATGGAAGATCATCGTCCACCATATCAGTTGGTGATGATGATAACAGTTGATGATGATCAAGGTGATTAATGTGAAGATGATGATGATGACGACGACTAACATGATGAGCACATACAACTCGAATAGACAAATAGAATGTGGTGGTGTTAGAAGAAGTGGTCGAGTACAAGTAGAGCGAACTCGGAAAGTTCAGGCGAATAGATATAGGAGACTACCTCATTGTGGGACGTCATCCCCACCGTTAAAATCATATATTAAGTGAGGAGATAGAGAGAAGAAAATTGCTTTTATAAGAACCTTTCGACAACAAGCTTTCCTATAAAATGTTATTATAGATCGCATATGATAGTGTTTAAAAATTAAAAGTTTGTTACAGGTCTTGTAGCTTACATATGTTGACGGAAATTTCAACTGTTGTGTGATGGATATTTCCGTCCCAAATGAATTTTTTCTTGTAGTGGAGCGTTATTAATTATTGGTAACTTATTAAACCACTTCACAATAAAAAATGATGTCGAAAGAAAGCTATATTAGTGTCATCATATAAGTGTCGTCACAGGTTTAATTTTCTTAAGCAAACCTATAATGTTAATTAATGTTATAGTTTTAATTCTACATTCTATATTTTAAGAAGTTATAAAGTAGTCCAAGCATACATTATTTTACAGAAACGATTAGTGATTTTGTATTACTAAAAGGGCACAAAATCCAATGATCTCTAATACAAGATCAAAACCATATCAAGTTCAGAACTACATTCAAAAATCAATATGGTACTTCAATAATACAAGGTTCAAAAATGTACACCCAACATTACACCGACATTTACTGATGCTTTTGTTCCTCGAAAAACAAAATTCATATGACTATATCTGTTTAGAAAGTGCAGGCCTGACTAGAGTCAACAATAGCTCTTCCAACATTCTAAAGAAAAAAAGGTCAACAAATCAACTTGATGCATTCTGAAATGTGATAAATTGAACAACTAAAAGCTAATAGATGAATAATTATGAGATAACAGCTGTTAAATTTTGTACAAATGACAAATGGTTTCAAGTTAACATGAAACTCATATAGTAAAAAGGTTATCATATTATTCTTAATCCGAGCACAAATCAACAACATTGTTCTTTGTTTCGGTTAATTTGTCTTGAGAGTAACTTAAGCATTTGAAAGCTTAAAATTACTGTGGAATATAACATTGAATGGAACTAATAGAATTGAAATACATGAAAAGGCTAAATTTTAAAATCGTGACTATAATAAAAATACCATATCGAATAGATAAAAAAAAGTTTACACATTGTCTTCATAATTGACTGAACTCTATAATTGACATGTAATAGATTCAAATAATATACTATCTCCAATGTGGCATTATTAATGACAGATAATACACAATGTTTCATACGAAAAATTTTAATTATTAAATTAATCCTCAACAAGAGAATTAAATGTCATAAAAAAAAGTTTGGATGAATATCTAATCTTTAGCACTGTTGGGATCACTTTCACATATGGATGTGATATGTAGGAATATATATGAAGAAGAATTTGCTAGTCAACTGACTTGAGCACACTAATTGCTCATACAAGTATCTAAATTGCAAATATACAATCAAGTTAATGACAAAAGTTTCATTATGAAAGTGATAGAATTGATGCTAGTTAAATTTATTTGGATGCAGATCACAGTTCCACCTAATATCCTATGTTGAAGAAGTTCATTTATCATGTCGTTGGTAATATTTTATTCATAACAAAAACCAAAAATATTTTTCTCCATTTCTATCTTACGCAAATCTTCGCCCCCCATACATGTTTCTACGCCTACATAAAATCAATTGCAAAATCGAGAAAGGGTTGCACAACCAACTACAGGGAGGAGGGCTCTTAAAGAATTGATTTTTCATAGCCAAGAGTAGTGCGAGAGGGACTTCTTGCTAGGCCCAACCTCCTTACCATTTCCTTTAGATTTTTTTTGAACCTAAAGAATGTATAATTCAGTGAATAAATGTTGTAGCGACGGAAAAATCCGGGTGAGGATTCCTCGAAGGTTCAAAAAATGAAGCCGCCACCAAAGTTTAGTTTAAGGGCAAACAATGGAAAATCCCATTTGATTTGGATAAGGGTCATTGAGACCAGATTTGGGTTCGGGAGTTGGTTATGTGTGGGGAAGGTATTAGCACCCACGACATCCTTCCTAAGGAAGGTTGCCTTCTAATTAATTGAAGGAAGAAGGTTAATTTAAAAATGTTTATTTTACCCCTTTGAAAAGAACTTAAAAGATTGGCTTGGTATTTTTGAATTTTAGAATTTATTTGGAAGAGACTAAAAAAAAGGTTTTTTTTATTAGTGCACTTAACAGAGGTGGGCCCGCTCTCTGCTCCTACGTATCTCTGGGTAGAGAATCAAAGGCTACGTAGTTCTTGGTAGAAAATATTTATTTGTTTGATATTTTTTAATTAGGGAATTTAGGACTCCTGTTTTTGAAAATGTGTTTTTGGGAGTTTGAAAAATGGTTTGATGTATTTGTATTTTTTTAATTTTTTGAAATCGTTTGTTTTAAATAAGGATTTTAGGACCTGATCCGTAACGGTTCATTAATGGTCCTAAAAACTGGCTAACCCGACTGTACAGTCGACTTAGTCCCCTATTCGTTTTTTAGGGAAAGGGGCATTTTGCTTATTTTTATAGGTTTTTGTAAAGAAAAATGTAAAAAGAACTAAAGAGAGTGCAACAGTAAAAGTGGGGTGCAATTAGCTGTTGGATGTTGTATTATTAAAATGGAGGTGCGTGAAGCAGCCCATTGTTAGTTCTGTCAGCCCCCAAATTTATAGGCTTAAAAGGGGAGGTGTGATGATTAAAATGAAGGGTGTTATTATAAATCTGATCTAAAAAATAAATAAAAAAAAGAAAAAAAGGGAAATGAGGTATAAAAGGGAACTAGTTGTTTTGAGAACCCTAGTTTCCCATCTTTCTTCTCAGCGCCGCTCCAGAGTGAAAGGAGAGGAGAGAGAAAGAAATTTTCGGAGGAATTTGTGGAGAGAAATTAGGGAGAGAAGAAAGAGAGAGAGTGGAAACGAGGAGGGAGAAAGAAAGAGGGCGTGGTGCTGCCACGGTGGAGGATGGCGGCGCGATGGCTCCGGCGAAGACGACGGTTCCTGTGAGGTTAAAAACGACGGTGAGGGAGAGGGAGTTTACGGTTCTGGTGAGGACAACGACGGTGTTCGCTGGCGATGTGCTGTCAACGACGACAGCGATGATTCGAAGGGGGACAACGACAGTTTTTGCGCCGCGACGAAGGGCATATACCCACCGTCTACGGTGGCCGGAGGTGAGCTCCATTATTTTGCTTTGCTCTTCTTCTACTCTTACTGGTTCTGATTCCTATTCTAGCCTTCTCTTCTTTTTAAAACTCCAAATTTTATTTAACATTATTACTATAATTGACGTTCTGTTTATGTTTATTTGATGATTTTTGAAAAAGACAACAGAACCATAAATCTGTCTATTTACAACTAAATCCCTAAATCTGATTTTGTTCTCCTGAAACTTAATTTTTATTACTGAACTTATTTTAAAATTTTAGCTAAACACAGTTTCGATCCTAACATACTCGTATTACAGAAAAAGGTGAACTGAGTTTGATTATTATTTAGTTCATATATACAGTTTATCACTAATTTCAGATCAATATTACATACCATTCTAAGGAAAACGAAAATCGCTATTACTAACGTGCTTGCCAGCTTAGTGTTTTTGGTTGATTAGGGTTTCAATATGAAATCCGAATCTTTTTTCAGTATTTTTTGTCCGAGTCTCTC
Source organism: Astragalus glycyphyllos (assembly GCA_963573325.1). Lineage (NCBI taxonomy): Eukaryota > Viridiplantae > Streptophyta > Magnoliopsida > Fabales > Fabaceae > Astragalus > Astragalus glycyphyllos. The sequence goes on along the minus strand of OY754313.1, from coordinate 2,616,256 downwards.
TGAATTTTTTTCCTTACCTCTAATGGTGAAATTACTCTCTTTTATGGGTAGAAATTAGTATCAGGAATTTAATTCACTGATCATTTCTTTCTATTTTCAGGTTCTAGCCAGCTTGCTCAGCAAGGATTAGGGTTGAGAAAAAAACCCTCAGCGGGCGTGAATGTGTGGAGCAAACTTCTACCCTTTTTTTGATTTTTTGTAATTTCGTTTTTTTTCCTTTTATGATTAGTTATTTTTTGGATAAATGTAAATATTTTGTTTTTATCAATTCTGATTTTATTGTATTATTTTTTGTAATTATGTTTTATTATTTTTATATATTTTTTGGATCAAATAAAAACAAAGGACTAAATTGGGCCAAACACAAATGAGAAACTTGGCCCATTAAGACAACATTCTAACTTGGGCCCAAATTAAAACTAGACATCATTGAATGAGCCCGTAAAATTGATTCCCTAATAAAAAGGGAACGGACAAAGTTGGGTATGGCAAATGTTACGACTTCACATTTTTTTTAAATCGCCCGTTTCACTCACTCACTTTCTTAAATGTTGTTCGGTCTAATTCCTTCTCAATAGTTTGGAACAGGTGATCATCCACATTTATATAATGTGGATCTTTATTGTCATCATCGTCTCTTTTTTGAACTCCACCCTTTTGAGATTAATTTGCAAGAACCTGACTCATCAATTTAAACAACAGTTTCATTGTCAAACCACTGTTTTTTTAAATACCTACAAAGTTATGGAAATTTCATTGATCAAAGTGACACTAATGGCCATTTTTACAACTGTCCCTGAGGATATTCGAACTCAGCATCTTGAAGATACAATGCTAAGCTATTATCACTTGCAACCAAAGATAGGAACCTAAAGTGTCCTGTAATATAAGACTAAGACCTAAGTGTGGGAGAATAGGTAAGATGAATAAAAGTAAAAAATAGTAATCAAGAGTGGGAAAAAATTAGGAGATGGATAGAGAGGAATGGGTGAGAAATAGAGGGGTGGTGATGAAGAAAATATCCAAGTTCACACAAATGTGTTTGAACTTTTCTTCTTTACTTCGTTCTGTATATTAAAGAAACAAGAGTAGGAGGAGGGGAAATATCAACAAAAAATAATAATGTAGAGTGAGAAAAAATTAAGAACGATATTGAGATGATTGAAAGAGATGTAGAGGGCTGGTAATGAATAAGATCCAAGTCCAAAAAAATATGCTCCAAATTTTCTTCTTTCTTCTCTCCATCCTCTCCTCTAAAGAAACAAATATAGGAGAAGGAAATGAATAAAAAATAGTGAAGAGTCGGAAAATAATTAAGTGTGAAATATAGAAGATTGAGAGAGATTTAGCTAGAAGGGTGGTGATGGAGAGAATCCATGTAAAAAAAATGTGCTTGGATTTTTTCCCCTCCATCATCTCCATCGGAGAAACGTGAGTAGACGGAGAGGGAAGATGAATAAAAAACTAAAAAAATAATGAAGAGTGAGAAAAATTTAAGAGATAGAGAGGATTGAGAGAGATATAGAGGGTTGTGGCGGAGAGGATCCAAATCTACAAAAAATGTCCTTGGATTTTTTATTTCTCTTCACCCTCTACACCAAATAAACAAATGGAGGAGAAGAGCGAATATGAATAAAATAATTAAATAATAAAGAGTAGGAAAAAATTGAAAGAGAGATAGAGAAGATTAAGAGAGATTTTGAAGGGTGGTAGAGGATCCATGTCTAAAAAACGTGCTTGGATTTTTACTTTTCTTTCCATCATTTCCATCAAAGAAATAAGTATAGGAGGAGAGGGAAGACAAATAAAAAAATAAAAATTAATGAACAGTGAAAAAAATTTAAGAGATAGAGAGGATGGATCGATTGTGACGAAGAGGGTCGAAGTCCAGAAATAATATGCTTGGATTTCTCTTCTTCCATAATTCTATCTGCCAAAGAAAAAAATGTAGAAGAGGGATGATGAATAAGAAATTAAATAAATAATGAAGAATGAGGATAAATTAAGAAAGAGATAAATAAGATTCGTAGAGGGTGGTGATAATCCTCTTCATCAATAAAACAAGTGTTGGAGGAGAGGGAAAGTGAATATAAAATAATAATAAATAACCTGTCCCAGAAGGTTAGTTCATATGGTTGAGTGAAAGGGACATCGTTGATGGAAAAATGTAGGCATACGGGGTTCGAACCCCGCTCCCCGCTCCCCTCTAATAATTAACACACTAATTACTAACCACTTTGCCTATCTAAAAAAAAGTGTAGGAGTAGAGGGAATATGAAAAATAAAAAATGATTGGATTTTCCATCTTTTCAGTCATCTTCTCCATCAAAGAAACAAATGTGAAAGTACAAGAAAGATGAATAAAAAAATAAAGTAGAAGGGGAGTGAGAAAAAATTAAGAGAGAGGCAGAGGGGAGTGACTGAGAAGTAGAAGGGATGAGTGGGAAGTAGAGGGGTGGTGATGAAGAGGATTTAAGTCTAAAAAAATATGTTTGGCTTTTTTCTTAACTCCACTCATCAAAGAAATAAGTGTAGGAGGAGGGGGAGATGAACAAATTAAAAAATTAAGTAATGTAGAGTGTCAACAAATTAAGAAAGAGATAGAGATGATTGAGGGAGGGAGGGAGAGAGAGACAGATGTATAGGGATGATGAATAATAATAAATATGAATAAAAAAGAGTGAAAATTTTAAGAGACAGAGACGATTGAGAGATATATAGAGGGATTGTGATGGAGGGGATCCAAGTTCTAAAAAATGTGCTTGTACTTTTCTTTTTCTCTCCATCCTCTCCACCAAATAAACAAGTGTAAGAGAGAAGTGAAAAGTAGTAAAAAAAAATAACTAAGTAATGAAGAGTAACAAAAAACTAAGAAAGCGATAGAGAAGATTGAGACTAGGGTTGTGATGGAGAGGATGCATGTCTAACAAAATGTGCTTCGATTAATAATCATTTTCACCCTTGAGCATTAATTTGAAATTGATGATTCGGATTCCTTCATCTTCTAAGCTTAAAATTTACCCCATAGTGATTGATAATTGTAGATTAATCTAAACTTCTAATTATCAACTATTTTCTCTACTTGTTAGTTCATTGTGAGTTCAAGACTAATCAAGGTCACAGTAGTTACCATATGAATGAATAATATGCAGTAGACAGAAACTTGGAATATAAGAAAGAGGTCCAAAAGAGGAATTATAATAACTAAATATTTTGAAAGACACATAAATAATAATAACTAGAAGTTTGCATTAATGAAAAAAAGGAGAAAAATGTAAACAGACATTTGCCTGTGTGATTTGTCTACACCATTCAAATATTCAATTAAGTACCCAAAAAAGGTTCAAAATCACTCTCCTAAATCCTAATCTACTAAAGCAACAAAGAGTGCTCAAACCAAAGTTTAAGATTCCCAATTGGCTATCACAGCAGCAGATACAAAAAAACAACATATTCCAATTCTCTTGAAACAAGTTAAGGAAAAGAAACTTGTTCTTCATGACAAAGTTCTTTCCTAAGTTTATGAGAGAAAAGTTGACAAGCATCCATACTAAGATCAATAGCAGCAGAAAGTGCAATGAATAAAGCAGCATCAGCCATACAAGTCACATGTTGTGCACCAACTTGAACAATAGGTTTACTAATTTTCCCTTCACCTTCAACACTTGATCCCATAACAAATCCTTTTTTCAATCCATAATAATCTTCCATTACTTTATAATCAATGCAAAATTGACCACCTTTTTTCATATTCAACGTTGATTCAGCAATAGGTATTCCATTACTTTCAGTTACTAGTTCAAACTTGTATCCCAAGCCATCTATAGGACCTCTTTCTCTCCATGCTTCTAAACGACCCCATGGTTTCCAACTACTAACCGAGACGCCGTTAGGGCGAAGAATTAGCCATGCGCCGGGGTTTGATCTTGATACTCTATCTGTACCTGGTGATGGGACAAACGGTGTTACCATTGATGCTGCAGCAACCGATGAACCTGATAGATCATGAATTATTATCATCCATCCTTTTCTTTCTCTTCCATGCCTTTCTCTAACACTTTTCAATGTTCTTTTCCATCTACTTGGTGTGTTTGTAAAATCTAATGGATGACACCTGAATTTACAAGGAAAAAAAGGAATCATCAACATGTTGGAAAAAAATTAAAATGAAATTAAGAAGCATGTACTACTTCTGGTCTCATTTATAAGCAAAAATTTCACTTTCTAGGTTAATAACTGATGCCTGTGATCTGTAAACCTAGTATATATTTAAAACTACGTCAAGTATTCAATGAATCTAGAATGTGCAGTTCTTGCTTATAAATGAAATCGGAGATAGTACGATCAACGTATTAAAAGTAGTCTAGGGTTGCAATCTGGACTGTGACATCATGATTTTTGATATGTCTGCAAATTCAATTGAGGTCGTATCAACTATATTTGACTTTAATTCTTTATAATATCAATTTTCGCGATTGCGGCCTTATTTTAAAACCTTTGTATAATATCATTCATTAAAAGGAAAATAAATGAATGATGAACAAGTGGGGAATAATTAGAATTAAATTAAGAAGCATGAATGATATCATTGATTAATTTAGTGTAACTAGTAGCTACCTAATGAAAATGTCAAACATGCTAGAAGATAATAAATTATATATGATATATATTGGGTTTGCAGCCAGATATATTAGCACATGGGAGGGGATCAACGACAGTTATGTTTCACAGTTTGGAAGATCTTAGCCTGTCAGTTAGTTTGACTAAACTTGGGGGGATGAAGCTAATCATAGACCATCTATTCTGCAACATAATAATTTTTAGTAGCTGCTAGTGAACCTGTTTCTTAAAATTATAGACTTCATTTCTAATGGGAAAAATAGGTCTAGGACCTGAAGATTAAAGACGTGTTCAGTGTCTGACACTTGTCGTGTTAGACACTGACATTTCAATTACTTCTACTTTTTAAATTAAAGTTAGTATCTACATGCTCAGGCTGCTCATGTCAGTGTCGTGTTGTCTATACGTATCGGTGTGTTTCATAGCTTATGGTATATTTATAAGATGTTTTCAAATTATTTTCATAAGCTCTTCAAAATAATTTATTGAAATACCTTATAGCTTATATTCATAAGCGCCCATTTGGATTGACTTATTTTTGAGCTTTAGAAAAACAACATATGCAAATAAGTTTTTATGTATTATTCATAATTTCTCACCAACAAAAATTGTATAAGCTGTTTTTCATAAACTATCTTGACAAGTTTATGAATAATATATAAAAATTTATTTATTTGCATAAGCTGATGTCCAAACATGAACTTTGTGACAAAACAATTGAGCAATTTGTTAACTAAAGTGAATGCTTTTTGTGTATAAAACTTGTACAACACAATTAAGTCATAAAACCTCAAAGAATGAAAATGATGAAACTATACCAAAATTGTAGTGTAAAGAAGAAGCAGTTTCAAAAAAGTGATATTGCCAGACATACGAAAATGAAACTTTCGTGGTACTATACTACAAATTTTGCTTGTTTATTTTCACAAGAAAAAGAAAGAAACAAAAGAAGGTGATGATTGAAACCAAAAGAAATGCACAGAAAAGGATAAGAAAAACAGCTGCCATAAGAGAAACATTGAAAGCAAAATTGAGCTGGATAAGACTAACCATGTGCTGTTTGTTAGGTACATACCAACTCTAAAGATATTGACAAACCAGCCCACATGCTATACTTTAAAACCTTACCTTATAATTCATAATGTTAATTATTTTACCTATACCATATTAGTCAAATTTTGACAATCTAAATAAACCACGCTAATAATTTTTGCATGTATTTGTTACCACATTAATTCTCTTCTAATAAATATAGTTAATAAACTGTTTAGTTATTCATTCTATTATATTCCCCTTATGTCTATGTATAAAAAAAGAGTTCATTTGACTTTTTTTTGTTTGGTTAGTTTTTAGTTATTACAGTCAAACTTTTTTAGTAATTAATTGAATGTAACATAATGCTATCTAATTTTTTTTTTAAAATAATCAAAAAAACTAAATTTTTTACAATATAATAACTTCTCATAGTCAAAACAGTTTTCTTAGCAGTCAAACTATTTTAAAAAGCATTGAAAGTAGTTAAAAAAATCAAAGGTAAAATTTTCAACTTTTTTTGAAAAAAATAAAAATTTATAATTAATATTTGAAGTATATTTAAGTTTTATACATATTTTCAATCATATATATTTCATTAGCTTATCTTAATATAAAAAAATGTAAAATAGGTTTAAGAAATAAAACATGATTGACCATCAAAACTATGATAATGGTGTGTATAAAATTTTAATAAACCTATATGTTTGTTTTTGTGGTGAAAAAAGTATAGGCACATTGAAACTAAAACTACAAATTGTAGCTTCTCACAAAACTTTAAAAGTGAGTCCAACCATGTCAACTGGTATCTAGAAGCAGAGTAAAGTTAACAAGGGTAAATTGGACATCGAAAATATGTGTACCAAACTACTAATCATGTTTCACTATTTTTGTCAAAATAAACATAATATAAAAAGTTTTTTTTTGATAATATAAAAAGATTATTAAAAATGGTAAATAAGAAAAATAAAAAGAATAAGGATAGTACTCTACTATAGTATCGGTGGGCCACACTCTTCTCTGGTAACCGATAGGAGAGAGAGACTCGATAAATAAAATAATGTTATTTTATTTATTGAGTCATTAAAAGTTGTAAGACCTACTCTGACGTTGTTGAACTCTTGAAATTCAACCCACCTAAACTTTTTAATCCCTAAGTTAATCCACGTAAAAGGAGTGGGTGATTAACCTACCATGGTGCACGATAGCAGAGACAGTAATAAAAAGCTAAAATACACCAAAATAACAGTAACATAAAAAATAAGACAGAGTGACTTACCTAGATCTAGAGTTCCTGTCAGCACTGAATTTGCAACTAAAAACCGGTTGTCTAATATTCTCTTGAATCTGATAAACAACTGGACTACATTCCGGTTCACCACCAAACTGAAAAACAAACCGAGGATCCGGTTCAGACCGAACCACTAAATGAAGCTTAGCCGAAGGTTTATTATCCGGTTCAAACCGTTTCTTCTTTCCCAAACTAATCCAACCATTATGAAAAGTAACACAACGAGAAATAATAACACTTTCATTAATTTCAATGCTAACAAAAACACTTCCCAAAAGCTTAGAACTAGTGAAACCACAAGTTTTGTTCATACTACCAGTATAAACAGAAACTTTAAGGATGATCGGTTTACCGGAGAGACAACGAAGTGCGGCGGGGTCGAGGTGGAAACCGGTTGATGAAGTGGTGGTATCAGGAGGAGAATCATTAGGGTTTGAAGAGATAGGGAGAAGAACAGTTTCTGAGGGTAAAGTTGGAATATTAATTTTGCAAAAACATGGTGTTGTTGATGGATGAACACCTGAAACTGGTGATGGTTTTGTTGTTAATGGAAGTTTTAGAGATAATGAATCAACTGTGAGACGAACGAAAGGACAGGGATCCATTGTTGTTTGTTTGTTTTTTTCAATGTTTCGGAGAGGTACGGTGTTTGTTTGAAAACATGAACCTTTTTATGCTTGTACTGTTGAAAAAGACTGAATGAGAATGAGATGATGATGATGCATGGTGTGGTCAATTTATATATATAGTTTTTTCTTTTTTTTGAAAAGTAATTTATATATAGTTGTTTGTCTCAAAAGCTCTTTTTATTTAAACTATGTGGTGCGTTTATTTGTCATTTAGTCGTATAATAGACAAGAAAAACTATTTTTTAAAGAGATCTTCTTTACTTCGTAAAAAAGATAGAAATCTTTGTGTATTTACACACTCAAAATTTTAGTAATAATGAGAATATTTTTTTACACCGTCGTCAAACAATCAAGTCAAAGCTATTATGATTTTTAAGATAGTGAGACTGAAGTCAAAACTGTTTTTTATTTATTTTGTGTGTAGTTTTATTTGTCATTATTTAGTAAAATAAATAGATGATTTATTACTAAAGTTTTGAATATATAAATACTTATATTTTTTAATATATATTTGTCATTTGTGTTAATTAATACACTTGAAAATTTAGTGAAGAATCATAATATTTTTTTTAATAAATAAATAGAGAGGATCTCTTTTTTTCTTTTCTCTTTTTCTTATTTTTTGGCTGGTTTTTGGAAGGTAATGGATTGGTTGGTTGGCTGGATGTGCTGCTTTAATTCAATTTCTTTCTTCTTCTTGTGAATCAATTACTCAACACATTGGATTCCTTTGGTGATTGGGGGTGATAGGTTATTACATATAGAATCAGAAATTTTAGATATGGGATCGTGAATCAAAATCTTGACCCGGATTAAAAAATATTTAAGAGTTAATAATAATAATAATAACAACAACGCTGTCAAAAAATAAAAATAATAATAATAATACTAATAATAATAAATACTATTTAGATTTTATAAAAATTGGTTATTTTTGAAGAGAAATAATATTTTAATTACATATTTTAGCTCTGGTAAAAAGTAGCGGATAACGGATAAGCTAGCGGTTAGCGTATAAGCGGATAGCGAATGAGCTAGGGGATATCAAATAGCGGATAAGCTAGCTAATAACAAATTATGTGTTTGGTAAAACTAGCGATTGAACTAGCTGATAAATGTAAAATGTCATAAAAGGACATATTTATTTAATTCATGATTACCTTTATTTAATAAGGATAGAGAAGCAATTTAAGTAAAATAAAAAGGGTAAAAATGCCAAAAAAAGTGAGACGCTATCCGCTAGTGTTTTAAAAAACACTACTTGAATTAGCGTTTGAAAAAACGCTAAATACTACCCGAAAAACGCTAAACGCTAGTGCTTACCAAACACGTGTAATCTTCACCCGCTATTTTCATCCGCTATCCGCTAGCGGATGGGACGCGCCAAACAGAGTCTTTGACAATGGTGGTTTTAGAGTATCGAGATATTATTATCTCTGTTTCATAATGTATGTCTTTTTTTAAGAATAATTTTGTTTCAAATTTCATAATGTACGTCTTTTTTTAAGAATAATTTCCATAGATTTTTCTTCTTCATACTCATAAATATGTTATTCACCTCTACAAGTATATAGATTGGTTGTTTTCAGTTCTTTCAATTTTTTTCTCCACTACTACTATATAAAACTTTTTTTTGACCCTTGTAGTTTCAATTTAGTCCTTATAATAAATTTTTATGTTTGATTCAAGACCCTAAAATTAGAATTTCTTTTAAGACTACATAACAATTAATTCAAAGAATATATATGTTTATTATTGGAACGTAACGTAAAAAATTCCATGGAACAAAAACAAAGTCAAGTTGAAAAAATGGAAAAAAAATGTTACATAAAATAAAAAACAAAAACTTTCATATTTACCTTTAAGCATAAGAAAAAAAATAATATAGCATCATTCTTATTAGATAGAAAAAGACTAATTTGAACACCTATTACTACACCAGCATATTATATTTTGGCTTAAATATATGTTTTGCCCCTGCAAATATCACCGTAATCTAGTTATACCCCTGTAAAAATAAAAATTTTAAAATTACCCTTGCGAATATAAATCGCTTGCGGTTATGCCCCTCGGTCAGTTTCTCATCCAAAAAAATAATTTAAATAAGGTTTAAATATATGTTTTACCCCTGCAAATATATGTTTTACCCCTACTCAATAACTGGATTATTGTGATATTTGCAGGGGCAGAACATATATTTAAACCTCATTTAAATTATTTTTTTGGATGGGAAGCTGACCGAGAGGCATAACCGTAAGCGATTTATATTTGCAAGGGTAATTTTAAAGTTTTTATTTTTACAGGGGTATAACTAGAGTAGGGTGATATTTGCAGGGGCAGAATACATATTTAAGCCTTATATTTTTTGATAGATACCACACTTATATTGTATTACACATGAATTCAGTGTTATCAAAACCAGACCGCCCAGTCCGGTCGAACCGGTCCGACCGGGAACCGTTGCCATTCTCGGTTCGGATGGCTTGCATAAACGGCTCAATTGCTTTTAATTTAATTTTTCCCGTTTTTTGTTACAAAAAGGCTTCCTGCGGGAAGCGAACCCTACAACAAAAGGTGGTGCCGCACCTCTTAACCACTGCGGCAGCTTCATATGTTGTTAATAAACTTACAAACATGATATATACTATATATCTTACGTAAAGTATATGTAATTAGGTACTAATTATGAATTTGGATATGTTGAGACCATTATTATTTCATGGTTGTTTATTTAATTAGGTACTTACGATGTGGTTATGGACTTATGGTCCTTATGGATTTGAACTTGTATAGTAAATTTGAAGAATTATGTTAATTTTGTGTTGAGAATTTGTTTTGTATATTACTAAGATATATTACAAATTTTTGATGGCTTTGTTATGTACAAATTTATACATATTTAGTCTATTTTTAGTGTGTCCGGCTCGTGCGATCCGAGCAAAGACCTGCCGGTCCGACCAAAGACCCAGTGACCCAGAAGATGTTGGGTCCTACTCAATAGTTGGATTATAATATTAACCAAAAAAAATACATGAATTATAATCTATTTTTGATTGCATGAATTATAATATTAACCAAAAAAAATACATGAATTATAATCTGAAAAAAAAAATGGGTCCTACTCAATAGTTGGATTTGGTCTGTCATCACGTTGTCAAGGCAATTTGCTTGAAAGACTAGAAGATGTTGGACGAGATGGGGAATGGACAAACAATCCTATATGTGGAGAATAAAAAAAACTAATGACGTGACAATTATTTGGCTTTTTCTCCTACTGTTATATATTATCAATATTTTAAAAATACGACTAGACATAGAATTGGTGAAAGGTTATGGTTTAATTGCTTCAAATTTCTTGAATCGAGATAAAATTGTGGTTGAATCGCTAAAATAACTAAACCATATAGTGTCGGTTCATGAATATGAAATTGTGGTTGAGCCACAGAAATAACTGAACCATAGACGATGACGGTTTATGATTAAATATAGTTGGTTGATTCGGTTTTTAAAAGAATAATGTATATACTAGTGTATAATGTATATAGTCCTTGACTTTACACGTTTTATTTTAATGTTTAATATCTGTTATTATTAGTTTGCAACGCCAACTCTTCATCACAATTTTGGTGCAGCCAAAGAAAATAAAACAACCCACAGTTTGTAGTGGTTGTTCACACTGAACCACTTGTATAGTCATTTTGAGTAATTATCACAGATTATTTTAATATAATTGTTTTTGTAAAATCGATCAAATAAAAATTGAGTTTGAAATTTACATTTTAATATTGTCACTTCAAAATTCAAATATTGTTTACCCTCAATGTGACTTTGAAGGAGACATGTTTTAGGGTATATATAGATACAAAAGCAAAAATACACTAAGACTCTATTTGGCAGAACTCACCCGGTATAGTAGATAGCAGATTTGACTTGCAGATATTCGCCATGTTTAGTATGTACTAGCGTTTTAATATGTACAGGTGTAAAAATATTTTATGAGTTATTATATGTTTTGATATTCTTTAAATGTGATAGTAACATATTATTATGAGTGATTGAATAAAATATTTTGCTCTTTTTTTGGTGGGAAAATTATACTGTTTTTCTAAGTGGGTTATCAAATTCCAGCTCTTAAGCGTTGGAAAGCCATCTCTACTACCCCATCATCATGATAGTGTATATATTGGGATTTCATTTTATGTCCAAACATAAGAGGAAAAAAGAACAAGTAAAGTATATTTTGAAGAGGACAAATTTATTGATTTTTATATATCAATGAATAGATTAGCAGTTGCTATTTGACAGATTGCTTCATATAATGACAAACATTTTAAAAGGAACAATATTAAATTAAAAAGGGTGTGTGAATTGCTTCAGTTGTTTTTTCTAAACAATAACTACAATGATTATGGGATCGACTTCTAATATTTGTTCGGAGAAGGAATATCGTTTGAAAAAATTTAGAAATATCTTTTGCTCTGTAATGTATTCTCATCGAATAGAACATATTGTTAAACTAAGTTTAGTTTGGTGATAATCCGACAAATTTTAGTTTGACATAACATATGATATTTAATTGGGTCATGAACCTCTCAGGTATAACGCACATTATACTTTTAAGACCAAAAATACGAGTATTGTGGTTAGGCTGGTCCAACGCTTATTAAGGCCTAACGAACTCTAATAAGAGTCTTTTTTGGTTTCAAAGTATTCATGCAGCGAGACTCACAAATAAGGTATGGAGAGAAGGGGATATGCAGGATCGAACCTGCATCCAAACACATTATATCTTTGTGTCGTCTTTACTATTTCAATTGCCCCTTCAGGGTTAATAAGAGACTTTTTAAAAAGGCAAGAATAATATTTTATAAGTAAATGATTGATATTGTCAAAAAAAAGGTAAACGATTTATAATCAACATTTTAAATATATAAAAGTCACTTTTTGAATCTTAAACATAGTTTTCTCTTTCAATTGTACTAATTTTATTCTTAGTTTACTTTCCTCTATAAATAAAATAGAAGAAGATATTCCATAGAGTTGTTATTTAGATTTTTGTACCAAAAAAATAAAAGATTATGAGTTATGGAGAGTGTGGACTCTATTTGGCCTAATTAACATTGACCAATCACCAAATTGACTGAGGATTTAAAGGGTAAACAGTCATTTTGGTTCTTGAATGTGTGAATCACTGTTATTATAGTTCCTGAATGTATCAAAATTGCAAACATCAAGTGTCTCTTTAGTAAGTCACTTTGGTCCCCAAATGTGATCTTTGTTAGTCATTTTAGTCCTAAAATGTAAATTTTTGTTGGTCACTTTAGTCCCTAAAATTATAAAAAAGACTTGTTTGCAATTTTGATACATTAATGACAAGTGCACCACACATTCAAAGAACAAAATTACTATTTACCCTCCTGTAACAGAGATAAAAAAAAAAGCACTCGACAACTTAACTGTTTTGACTGGAACGCCTTTCCATTTATAAGTCGTGCATAAAATATAGAATTTTTTGAGACGCCTAATGACTTGTGTAAAAATTAATTGCAAAGATTAGAAGTATCCAAACAAATAAACATGGGCATTACCATCCACGGATCCACTTTGAGCATAGTGGGGTCAGCTGACCCCACTCTGGTTTATAGAGTTATTTCACTTGTTTGTGTAAAGAATGCTAATCATCAAAACAAGATGTAAACGACAGCTGATATGAATATGTATTATTTCTCATAGTGTAATATTAGTAGCAATCGTTGTGGACTTGGTATATGTGAAACACCAAATACCTTATCAATTAGCAAATCCAGTGCACTATTTATACTTCTAAGAGGCATGCTTTCTGAGCTATGAAGCACCCACAAAGACACAGATACCAGACACGACACAGACACATAGACACCGGTTTTAATTTGAAAAATACAAGTAATTAAAATGTCTGTGTCGGTGTCCGATGCGTCTGGACACGTCTTCAATCGGAAGTTTCGGTGCTACATTCTGAGCATCTAAACAACTGAATAATCAACATTCAACAGAAATAAGGTACTTTAAATCATGATCTGCTATACTGGAAAACATAGAGTGTGTCCAAAAGAACCAATTTTAAACTATGTTCACTTCAATGTACAATTTTTACAAATCTACTATTCCTAATTGACCTAGATTTAACTATTAGATTTCTACCATGTGAACAATTCAGCTCGTGAAGGAAAACTCTTCTGAAGGATTTTGTTTCAGAAATTATAAAAAGACAAGCAAATAAATAAAAGGAAATGAATATTGACCTCTCTGTTTTGGAATCAGAAGCTTTCTAGAAGTTTCAAAGGCGATTGGTTGAATGGATTACGATGTGGCTTCTCGATTCCCATATTATTCACCATTCAATGTGGATTGTGGATGCCGATGGATAACGGGTGAGTAAAATTGAGGAGAGGAGGAAGCTTCTCTGAGAAACCAGAGATTCAAGGGTTTGAGAAAGAGGCGAGTGGCTGTTTGGTTTGGCGGTGGGAGGGCTTGAAAGAGCGTGCGCCGAACCGGTTCGGATTTACCTGTACCGAGTATGTTAAATTTCCATCAGACACCCCCTATCATTTTTGGACTGTAGGGTATTTTAAGAATAATGGATGGTAGGGGGTTGTCCGAAGTATCACCGATATGTATACTACATTAGGGACTATACATCTTTTTTTTTTTGACGGGAGGGACTATACATCTTTATTTAATTAATTAAGATAAAAATAAAAAAGTTTTTTTGACCAAAAAAAATTAAAAATAAAGAATAACGGAATTGAAAAACTAACATAAACTAAAAAGAAAACATCGGTATTTACCTCTCTTCTTTAACAAACTAACGTAAATATACAAATATAAATCAATACAAATAAATATACAGACTTATTTTAATTTATATTAATTTAATTGTAATTTTAATCTATACAAATAATCATTATTTATTGTCTATTTATATCAAATTTTAAGTTTTTAATGTAATTTTAAGTTGAGATCCATTTTGGTAATTTCATACATAAAAGCAATTTTAATCCGATCTATCCAAACAAGGATTGATAAAATTCACTTTTTCAATAAAGGTATCCAAACAAAAATCACGTTATATTCAACTCACTTTTAACTAAAATCAATTATGTAAAATCAATTTTATCAGAATCAATTCTACTCACCGCAGAACCAAAAATACACTAACTTGCACTTTTGGCTTTTATCTTGGGGTTGGTGTCACTTTGGCTGTTTATCTTCTTTTTTACTCGCTGTAAAAAAAAATCTTCTTTTTTTCTCGTTTTAGCCCCTCATGTTTTTTTTGTGTCATTTTGGCCCCTGGCGTTAGTTTTTCCTAACAGACGTCGCGCTGACAGTTAACTGCTGACGTGGCGTTCCTAATTATCCAATCTGACGTGTCTTCATTAAATAATATATGGTCAATGAGGGACCAAATTGAAACAAATAAAAAACATAGGGGGCAAAATTGACACAAACGCAAAACATAGTCAATCACTCTCTATCTTCTTCCTTCATCTTCATCTTCTTCTTCTCCGGCGAGCCACCACCTTCGAGATTAAAGATTGATCTGGACAACCGGGGGTAACATCAAATCATTTTTTATGTTGAAAATATGTTTTTATGAGTCAAACACGCCACGACCTTTAATGTGTTTCTAATATGGCTAATCCTTCACAACCTAATACTCCTTCACAAGCTACCGTTGGTGCACCAAAAAGAGGTAATAAGCTAATTCATCACAAACAACACCTGGAGGGACAAGAGTAGTGATTAATGGCACTCCTTATAGAGTGAAATGTAGGGCAAAAAGAACACACAAAAAAAGGAATGATATTATTATATTTTGCAAGGTGTTTTTTTGAAGAAAAAACAAATTTGCAGGGGGTAAATGGATATCATTATATTTTGCAAGGCATTCACGACAGCTTTAAATTAACAGCGTTAAGAAAAACTAACGGAAGGGGGTAACTGGATATTATTATATTTTGCAAGGTGTTTTTTTGAAGAAAAAAATTGCAGGGGGTAAAGGGATATCAGCTAATTTTGCAGGGGGTGACAGGTATTTAAGCCATAAATTTATCCACATTTAAATAACTCAATTTTTAAATACTTTACTTTGGGCTCGTTTGTTACGGATTAAAAAATAAGTGATTTTGTTGTTAAATAATTTAGAGATTAGTTTTTAGAGATTTTTAAAAAAATGAGAAATTGTTTTGTGTTTGTGTAACATACTGAAAATCATTCTTAAAAATGATTTTTATGAGAATCTACTCAAAACAGCTTCTCATATGAAACAATTTTTAGATTATTTTCAGCTTTTCATTTTTTTAAGAATCTGTAACAAATGGATAACATGTCGTCATAAGTGATAATTTTTTTAAAAAAAGTGATTTTTTTAAAAATAAGTTGTAACAAACGGGTTCTAAATCAGTTGAACTATGACTCAAAGGTTTCGAAAGTTTGATCTCCGATTTTTTTAAAACATTGGTTAAGGTTACTTTACTCTTTACTCACTTTAGACACTATCCCTAACTTGGTTCAACTCAGCTCAACTCGATAAGATTTGACTCGTAGTTAGACTCGATTTCGACATGAGTCTTTTTTGCCGGCTCGAACTGGACTCGACTCAAGTTCGCGAGTAGCTCAATTCAGCTTGTTAGGTCGACTCGCATGATATTTTAAACCTATTAACTCTTTTTCAATTGTTCGATATTATGGAATGTGAAATGCAATTGAGACTAGAGATGATTAGACTGATGTTTTGAATTAACTAAAGGCATAATTTGTAGCTAAAAAATTACCTGGTCCTACGAACTTTTTGATTCCATTCCCATTTTAGTTGGTGAGTAGACGTTATTAATCATTATATTGGAATGGTAAGTGCTACATTTTTTGGTTCTTTATGGTTATGAGAAGATTATAATTGAGGAACATCTCCCTTATAACAAAATTAATAGAAGAACAAAGTTGATATTTAATACAAATATAAATTCAAAAAATTAAGAAGCAATATGATAGTAGGGATAGAAAATGATGTTTTTCTTAGTTTTTTTCTTCCCTTTTTGTGATATAAAGGGGAAGCATCATAGATGTGACACCTAAGGTAATAGTATCCTTCGTAAAAAAAGTGACTAAAAGCTATATACATCGTGTTTTATTTGTGCACTCGATGTAAAGACAAACTAATGAACTATCTATTAAGAGACAAAAAAAAGTCTTCTCTTAATTAGATAGAAATTAATTAACATTCAAAAAACATAAGCAAATCAGTTAGACCTAGCACATCATACAATTTCACCAAAACTATTAAAATTAAACGTTTCTCTAAGAACAATAGTAAAATAAATAGGATTTCTCTCGATGCCTTTAATTTTACAAAGAATGGTTGTTTCCATTACATGATTCACTAACTGATCTAAATTTTTCTTTCTGCCTCCTTGTTTACTTCAAAACTGCCAAGAACATGAAATCCTTTAACCCTTTTGTGCATTCTAACTCTTCTCGTGAAACTCGCTCCCATCTTTTGCTCCATGTTTTTTATCATGAACGTTTTTGTCAAAATCTCACCCCTCACCATCCAAAATTGTCCCCTTTAAATAGTTATTTTTTTGCTATAAATGACTAAATCTCTACCTCTTCATATTATAGTAACTCATGAGTTTATTATCAATTAAAGGAGGAATTCATATGAATGTGAAACCCCTCCCTTTAAATGCTTAATTGTTACATAAAAAAAGAACTTTAAAGGTCAACTAACTCAATTATACAAAAAGTTATCTAATCTATGTATATAACTAAAATTATTTTTAAGTAAATAAATTTTTAAAAATATGTAACTAAACATAATTATTTGGCTACTTTATCACTAAATCATATAATAACTAATATATAAATGTGTGTGTGTGTATATATATATATATATATAGATGTACATATAAATTAATTTTTTGATAATAACTAAATTAAAAAAAAGATGACATTAATTTCGAATTAGTATTACTAATATTTGTTTTTTTAAAACTAAATTATATTGTTGGTTTTAAATGAAAAGTATGAAACGTGTTTAATATTGTTGAATGTAATCCAAGTTGGTCGAATTGTTGAATCCAAGTTGGTCGAATTGTTGTATGTAAACCAAGTTGGTCGAATAACTAGTTTTACTCACTAAGTAAATATAGTTAGTTAAGTGTTTCTCATGTAATTTGTTTTAGTGTTGTTCGTGTCATCAGTCCACGTGTATTAGTGAACTCCTCGTGTATGTACAGTTGTAAAGTAAGCCTATAAATACAAGTGATGGTGGTAATCGTAATTCAGTTAGATTACACACCACAATATCAGTTTTTCTGTTATTTTGCTTCCTTCGACTACGGCTACATTGCTTTCGACTAATCAACTTTGTGTAACCAAGAACACTCTCTTCTTGGTAAAATTCCTTCGTGATAATTGAGTGAATGTGAGGAACACTGAGTGAATTTGTTCCAACAACTGGTATCCAGAGCGAGAGTTCGTGATCTTGCGGCATAGACATGGCAAATCAAAACTCCGGCAGTGATCAACTTCTGGCGAAACTTCCAGTTCTTGATTCGAAGAATTATGACAAATGGATTGTGCAGATGAAGGTGGTGTTCCGGTATCAGGAAGTTCTTGACATTGTGAAGAATGACATCGTAGAAAATGCAATTGGAGATGAGTTACGTGATCAACAAAAGAAGGACAGCAAAGCGCTGTTCTTGATTCACCAATGCGTGAATTCTGACGCGTTTGAGAGAATCGCAGGGTATGAGACTGCAAAGGAAGCCTGGGATGCGTTGGCTTCAGCCTATTCTGGTGATGCGTCATTGAAGCAAGTGAGGCTACAAACGTTACGCAGGGAGTATGAATTACTTCAAATGGGCGAGAAGGAGACGATTGCTGAGCACTTCAATCGCCTAACAGTGATCACAAATCAGATGCGCACAAATGGCAAGAATGTCACTGATCGAAGAAAGATTGACAAGGTATTGCGAACCTTAACTTCCCAATTTGATTATGTAGTGACCTCAATTGAACAATCTAAGGATCTGAGTACTTTAAAAGTTGCTGAATTACAAGGAATTCTTGAAGCAAATGAGACTAGGATTAGGGCCAGGATGGGTGCCAAACCTAATGAAAAATCTAGTGAGCAAGTGTTGTTGGCTCAATCTCAAAACAAGAAAGGAAATTGGGGTAACAATTGGAAAAACAAGAAAGGGAAGGGAAAATGGAATAAGGGAGCTGGTGAGAGTTCAAGCAAGAATGGTGATCAGAAGCAGAATGATTATCAAAAGAGAAAAGAAGCCTGGAAGAATAAGGAGAAGAAGAATTATAGCAAGAAAGAGGTGCAGTGCTATAACTGTGATAAGTTTGGTCATTATGCAGATGAATGCAAGCCAAAGAACCCTCAAGAAGAGGCTCAATTGGCCAGAGGTGATTTTGATTCTGATGATGAGGTAGTCTTGATAGCTGAAACAGATGCTGTCGAAGTCGAATGCAGAACTGATAACAAGCAGGAAGAGGCTCAGCTAGCAGGAGGTGATGCTGATGAGATAGTATTGATGACTGAGATAGGTGGTAGCAGTGATGATTTGTGGTATCTTGATACAGGTTGTTCAAGTCACATGACTGGCAACAAAAGCTGGTTCATCAAACTAGATGAATCAGTGAAGAAAACTATAAGATTTGGTGATGACAGAGTGATAAGAGCAGAAGGAATTGGCATTGTTAAAATCAAGAGAGATGATGGGAAGGTGTGTCTCATCACAGATGTCTTGTTTGTTCCGTCAATGAAGAGCAATTTGATCAGTTTGGGTCAACTCTTAGAAAAGGGATACTCAATGCAAATGGAAGATATGGAATTAAGGCTGTTCAATCCAAAGAAGAAGCTATTGTTAAAGGCAACATTAAATAAGAAGAGGACGTTCAAGGTTGGCATGAGTGTAGTTCAAGATGAATGTTTGAAGGCAGTCACTAGTGATGAAGTGTGGAGGTGGCATGAAAGATATGGTCACTTAAACTTCAGAGATTTAAAGAATTTGAACACTCAAGGAATGGTGCATGGCTTGCCTGATATAAGGCTTCCAACTGAGGTGTGTGAGCAATGTTGTGAATCCAAGCAAGCAAGGAGCTCTTACAATGCTGAAATGAAGATCAAGGCATCAAGGAGGCTGGAAGCTGTACACTCAGATGTATGTGGTCCTTTTGATGTGAAGACTCTAGGAGGTAACAGTTATTTCGTTTCATTCATTGATGAATTCACTAGAAAAATGTGGATCTATTTGCTAAGTAAGAAGAGTGATGTATTTGAAGTTTTTAAAACCTTCAAAATCATGATCGAAAAGGAAAGTGGTTGTTGTATCAGTAGACTTAGAACTGATGGGGGTGGGGAGTATACCTCCACTGAATTTGAAAATTTCTGCAAGCATGAAGGGATCAAACATGAAATCACAGCACCATATACACCACAGCATAATGGCACAGCAGAAAGAAAGAACAGGACTGTGCTTAACATGGTAAGAAGCATGTTGAAAAGTAGACAAATGCCAAACCATTTCTGGGGAGAAGCAGCCACCACTGCAGTGTATATACTCAATAGAAGTCCAACCAAAAGGCTCGACAAGATGACTCCTGAGCAAGCATGGTCTGGTGAGAGACCAAGTGTCAAGCACTTGAGAGTGTTTGGCTCTTTGTGCTTCAGGCATGTGCCTGACCAATTGAGGAAGAAATTGGATGACAAAGCTCAACCAATGGTCCTATTAGGCTATCATTCGACTGGTACATACAAGTTGTATGACCCTAATAGGCAGAAAGTTGTGATTAGCAAAGATGTAATCTTTGAAGAATCAAAAGGCTGGCAGTGGAATGACACTACACAGAGGAGTAGCACTACTACTGTGTTGCTTGAGGCTGCGAATGAGAATCCAGTGACTATAGCAGTAAATGATGAAAATGAGATGATGCAAGATGCTGCAAATGAAATGGTAAATGAAGAAGTGAGACCTAGAAGGAATAGACAGCCCCCACAAAGATTGAATGAATACCAATTGTTCCCTGACAATGCAATTGGCACTGAAGGTGAATTATTGGAAGAAGCATTTTTGGCAAATTGTGAGCCTGTGACAGTAGAGCAGGCATTAAGTGAAGCAAATTGGAAGCAAGCTATGATAGAAGAAATCAAGTCAATTGAGAAAAATGACACTTGGGTGTTAGTAGATTTGCCTAAGCAGAAGAAAGTAATAGATGTCAAGTGGGTGTTCAAGACAAAAATGAAGCCAAATGGAGAAATTGGAAGGTATAAGGCAAGACTAGTTGCAAGAGGTTTTTTGCAAAAACATGGTTGTGACTTCAATGAAGTTTTTGCCCCTGTGGCAAGAATAGAGACTATTAGACTGATCATAGCTGTTACCAGCTTTAGAAATTGGTCTATGTACCAAATGGATGTTAAAGCAGCTTTTCTGAATGGATACCTTGAGGAGGAGGTATACATAAAGCAGCCACCAGGTTTTGAAATAAAAGGAAAGGAGAATAAAGTGTACAAGTTGAGAAAGGCTCTCTATGGACTAAAGCAGGCTCTAAGAGCTTGGAACAAGAGAATTGACTCATTTCTCTTGAAGCAAGATTTTGTAAAATGTGTAAATGAGCATGGCATCTATGTCAAAGGAACAGATGTAGAGAACTGTATGGTGATTTGCCTATATGTTGATGATATGCTTCTAACAGGTACAAGTGAAACTGAGATGGAAAGGTTTAAAAGAAGTATGATGTCAGAATTTGAAATGTCAGATTTGGGAAGACTTACATACTTCCTTGGTATGGAAATTGTTCACTCTGATAAAGGTGTACTTCTACATCAGAAGAAATACACAAGTGATGTGCTAAAAAGATTCAAAATGATGGATTGCAACTCTTCAGCCACCCCAACAGACAATGCAGTGAAATTGGTCACTGACAGCGAAGAAAAGAAGGTTGATCCAACCTTGTACAAACAATTAGTGGGTTCCTTGAGGTACTTGTGTCACACAAGACCTGATATCTCTTATGCAGTGGGACTGATAAGCAGATTCATGGAGCAACCTAGAGTTTCACATCTTGTTGCTGCCAAGAGGATACTTAGATATGTCAAAGGAACAGCAGGACTTGGAGTGTTCTATCCGAGAAGAATTGGTAGATCTGAGCAAGAAGTGTATGACTTCTCTGACTCAGATTGGTGTGGAGATAAAGGGGATAGAAAGAGCACTGCTGCATACGTGTTCATGTGTGGTGAGTCACCAATATCCTGGTGCTCAAAGAAGGAGAGTGTGGTGGCTTTATCATCGTGTGAAGCTGAGTACATTGCTGCAGCTATGGCAGCCTGTCAAGCAAATTGGCTTGATATGTTGCTGAATGAGCTGAAGTTCAATCAGACTGACAATGATGGAATGAGATTGAAGGTCGATAACAAGTCTGCAATAGACCTTGCAAAGCACCCCATATCTCATGGAAGAAGCAAACACATCGAGACCAAGTTTCATTTCTTAAGAGACCAAGTGACAAAGGGAAAACTCAGACTTGAGTACTGCAGCACTGATGACAATTTAGCTGATATGCTAACTAAGCCGTTAAAGGTTAACAGATTTGAAGATTTGAGAAATAAGATGGGCTTGACAAATGTGAACAACTTGAATTAGGAGGTGTGTTGAATGTAATCCAAGTTGGTCGAATTGTTGAATCCAAGTTGGTCGAATTGTTGTATGTAAACCAAGTTGGTCGAATAACTAGTTTTACTCACTAAGTAAATATAGTTAGTTAAGTGTTTCTCATGTAATTTGTTTTAGTGTTGTTCGTGTCATCAGTCCACGTGTATTAGTGAACTCCTCGTGTATGTACAGTTGTAAAGTAAGCCTATAAATACAAGTGATGGTGGTAATCGTAATTCAGTTAGATTACACACCACAATATCAGTTTTTCTGTTATTTTGCTTCCTTCGACTACGGCTACATTGCTTTCGACTAATCAACTTTGTGTAACCAAGAACACTCTCTTCTTGGTAAAATTCCTTCGTGATAATTGAGTGAATGTGAGGAACACTGAGTGAATTTGTTCCAACAAATATTATATCTTATATTATAATATTTTTATCTCATGAAATGTTTTGTGTATAAATCCCTTCATCACTACTGAAAAGATTCTCAAAGGAAGTTTATTCATTATATTTATATAAATAAAAATGATGAGGAGCATTGTAGAAGCTCCATTGGGTTTGCTATATATATATATATATATATATAATAAAATAAATGTCTTAGTTATATGTAAATTATAATTAAATACAAATGTAGATAAAATACTTGAGAGAATCGATAGATGGCAATCGATATCAAGTAAACACAATTTTTCTTAAAAAGATACCAAGTCTACGATTTTTTATATTTCATGTGATTTTTATTTTTATAAATAAAAGAATGCTGAAGTATCCTAGTCATCAAATTTCACATTTTTTTATTTTTATTCAACTCATATCATTACACTTTATTGTCTTTCATTATATAATAACTGAAAGAATATAAAGGATGTTAATAATTTAGCCACAATATGTAATCATGAATTTAAGTCTCTTTTTATATGTAAATTAAAACATTATTAATATAATTGAAAATTTAATAAAAAAATAAATGAAGATTATGTGTGTTGTATTTTAGTAATTCAAATAAAGCACATTCAGTGATATAGCACATGAGATAGCACTTAAGATAGATATTAAGTGAGTTAGTTAATATAGTGCAGTTAATAGCTTCTGTTAGTTAGTTAAACACTGTAACAGAATTATACTAGAGTTAGATAGTATAAATACATCAGAAAATGAGTTTGTAACTGATTCAGATTATTATCAATAAAGAATTCAGTTCTTCTCAATTCTTGTAACACTCCAGAAATAATTTAATTAAAATAGTTGATTGAATTATTAAAATAATTTAATTAAAATAGTTGATTGATTATTAAAATAATCACGTATCCGGTGTCGAGATTGGCAGAGATTTATATTCAGGTGATTGTGAAGTTGCATGGCGTTCCTTTGTGCATTGTGTCTGACAGAGATCCTAGGTTCACTTCTGATTTCTGGAAGAGTTTGCAAGAAGCGTTGGGTTCTAAATTGAGGTTGAGTTCAGCTTATCATCCTCAAACTGATGGACAGACAGAGAGGACCATTCAGTCGTTGGAAGACTTGTTGAGATCTTGTGTTCTTGAGCAGGGAGGTGCGTGGGATACTCACCTTCCGTTGATCGAGTTTACTTACAACAATAGTTACCATTCTAGCATCGGGATGGCACCGTTCGAGGCATTGTATGGTCGGAGATGTAGGACTCCGTTGTGTTGGCATGAATCTGGGGAGAGTATTGTTCTTGGACCCGAGGTTGTTCGAGAGACTACTGAAAAGGTGAAATTGATCCGTGAGAAAATGAAAGCGTCGCAGAGTAGACAGAAGAGCTATCATGATAAGAGAATGAAGGATTTAGAATTCCAAGCTGGTGATCATGTGTTTTTGAGAGTCACGCCTATGGCTGGTGTTGGGCGTGCATTGAAGACAAAGAAGTTGACTCCTCGTTTCATTGGACCGTATCAGATCACTGAGAGAATTGGTAATGTTGCTTATAGGGTGGCCTTGCCGCCTAATCTTTCGAATTTGCACGATGTATTTCATGTGTCGCAACTTCGGAAGTATATTTCGGATCCGTCCCATGTGATTCCGATGGATGATGTGCATGTGCGGGATAATCTCACTGTGGAGACAATGCCTGTGCGAATTGAAGATCGTGAAGTGAAGACTTTACCTGGCAAAGAGATAAACCTGGTGAAAGTGGTCTGGTTAGGAGCTGCTGGTGAAAGCATGACATGGGAGTTGGAGAGCAAGATGCGAGAGTCCTATCCAGAGCTGTTTGAATCAGGTATGTTTTCGAGGACGAAAGATTCTAAGTGGGGGAGGGTTGTAACACCCCGGAAATAATTTAATTAAAATAGTTGATTGAATTATTAAAATAATTTGGAGGCGGGATATAGATAAATTAAAAGGTTAATATTTTATATGCGTAGGAGGTGAAACGAGTAAAGGAGGTGGTGACGTAGAGAGCCCAGTGTTTACTGAGCCCTCAACTTAAACCCTGGGGGTTTAAGCCAAACCCTCATTCATAGCAAACAAAAGAAAAACGAAAGTGAGAGTGAGAGAGAGAGCACGCGGCGCAAAGAGGGAGAGAAGAGGAGGGTTTCGCGAAGAATTTCAAAAGGAGATCGTTCGTGTTGCTGTGGTTTTGTTCGTGTCTCGTTCGTCGTGTTCCGGAGCTTACGTTATTCGAGGTAAGGGTGGGCTTAACCTTGATAATGGGTTGATGATAATTATGTGTGGGTAGTCTAGGGTTTTGTTGAATTGTTCGTATTGTTGCATATCGTGTTTTCGTTGAGATTGGTGCTTTGATGATTATTGCACGTTATTGTGGTTTGTTTCGTTATTTGTTGTTGCGTGATTGTTGTATCACGATGATGGTGTTGTTATTGTTCGTGTTTTTGTTGTTGCTGTGCGTGGTTGATTGTTGTTGTCGCGTTGTCGAATTGTCGTTTTTGTTGTGGTGGTTGCGGTGTCGTTGCCGTTAGGGTTTGGTGTTTGGCAATTTAGCGATTCTGGACACAGGTTCGGTTTTTCTAAAACTGGCGCTGTTTGGTTGATCCAAAAATTATGAGGTTGATTATTTTTGAAAATAGACTTAACGCCGGTCGTTTTGGCACTGGTTTCGTTAAATTCGGAGTCGTATAGCTCGAGTTATAGGCGATACAAGTTAGGTTAAAATTCTGGAAACGATTTGGGTATAGATTCGGTATTTCGGTGACTGGGAACGTTGTATTGACCGAAAAATTATGTGGTTTATTTTTCTGGAAAATAGACTTAATGCTTGTTAATTTGGCACTGGTTTGGTTGCGTTTAGAGTTGTGTAGCTCGAGATATGAATTCCACAAGTTAGAGTAAGATTCTGGAAACAATCTGGACACAGGGTCAGTGTTTTGGTTACCACGTTTTCAAAAGAACTCCTTTTCGAACGAATCCAATTTCTTTGAAAACTAGACAAAATTTTCCCCAGTTTATGCACAAGTTTCATGCAATTTGATTGAGTTTTGGGTCACTTTGGAATTGCTTGAATTTGAAGGACAGAAACTGTCCTCTTTTGCAACTAGCCTGTGTGCGTTTCGAAAACTGTACCTATTGGACACTCTCCTTCAAAAACTGAACTTAGGGATGATAACCAGACCCATAGGGCTTTCCAACAAGTATTTATTTGTTGAAATCCGATGTCGTTTGCTATTTTAATTAATTCGCTGAAGTAGGTGCGATGTGCCTAGGCGCTGTGCGCCAGTCTTGTGCGTGGTGTGCGTGCGTTATGTCCGCGTTGTGGAGCTGTCTGGTGTTAATATTTCAGGTGCAGTGCTGGTATGCTCAGGAGAGTTTAGTGGTAGCTGTGATGCTACAACTTGGTGCTATTTTTGGTGAAATCATTTGTTTTGATTCTGGTGATATAGTATTTATTTTAAATACTTGTTATGGTGAGTTGGTGCATAATCATGGTGTCGCATTGTCATATGCATGTTTTGGTGATATAGGCTCTGCCTCTGGTGTTTATTGGTGATATGCCCGTCGTGGCTCATTTTGGTGATCGGTACCGCATGCATATGCCCACTGGAGGGGTTGCATATCATCCCATTGTCTATGAATGTTATAATTTTGGTGGTTCACTGTCAAATGGATTTTTCCTTTGGTATCTGGTGCTGTGATATGGTGTAATTGTATTGTGTTGCTGTAGTTACCTGATGCTAGCATATTTTTATCATCTGCTTATTACCTCTGTTAGACTCACCCCTTCTGCTTGGAATGTTGCTCTCATGCGGCAACGCTGCAGGTGATCGCTAGTGCTCGTGGAGGAATTGCTAGGTTTTGCTTCCTCTCTCGTTTGGGTCTGTGTCAGCTCTGATATGTAGCACTGGGGAGTCGTTAGTTCTCGTTTTGAACTATTATTTTAGTTATTGGAAATTGTTTTAATTAATTTTGGAGATGTCTTTAATTGTTAATTCTGGAGATGTTTAAACTGGTTAATATTTCCGCTGCTTGGTGATTTCTTTTATATAAATTATTTTGGAGATTTTTTTTGGAATAAATGGTGTTTTTTTTTAAAATGGTGAAAAATGTAGCGCCCTTCGAGGTGACTCTGATAATTGTCTATTTAATTGTAATAGTAAAAGGGGGGTGTTACATTTCTCTTGTTTTCTCTGTTTGTGAGGTGTGAGTGTTCATGGATTCAATTTGAATCCAACAAATTGGTATCAGAGCTGTGAATGATTCTGGGAAACACGAGTGAACGTGAGTGTGCGTGTGATTTTGAGTTTGCAATTCGCATCGAATTGGAATTCGAAATCGAAAGGATTCACAAACTCTGAATCCTAGGGTGGAAACACGAGTGATTGTGAGTTTTCAATTGAGTGAAGAACAGAGAACGAGAAGATGAATGGAAATGGAGGATTCAACACTCACTTACCAGTGTTCGATGGTAAGAATTGGAGTCGTTGGTCCATACAAATGCGTGTGCTGTTTGGAGCACAAGATGTGCTCGAATTCGTGAATGAAGGAGTTCCAGAACTTGCAGAGAATGCAACAGAAGCGCAGAGGAATGCACATCGCGAGAAGAAGAAGAAAGATCAGAAAGCCTTATTCTACATTCACCAGTGTGTTGATGCGAAGATCTTTGAGAAGATAGCAGATTCGATGACTGCGAAGGCTGCCTGGGACACGTTAGTGCGTTGCTATGGTGGTGATGCCACCGTGAAGAAAGTCAAACTTCAATCACTGAGGAAGCAGTATGAGAACTTGAACATGAAGCACAATGAGAAAGTTGCTGACTATGTGGCTCGTATAATCACTGTCACGAATGAGATGAAGACCTGTGGAGAGACAATTTCTGAGCAAATGATCGTGGAAAAGGTACTGCGTTCCTTAACAGTTCAATTTGATCATATAGTTGTTGCAATAGAACAGTCTAAGGATAGTTTAGAGGCACTTGAATTAAGAGTAACTGAAAGGGGTAATGATAAAGAAACAGATCAAGCCTTGCAAGCTAAAATGTCTAAGAAGAATTGGTATGAAACTAAGAAGAAACAATGGTTAGATAAGAAGGCTAATCAGAATTCAAATAGTAATCAGGATAAGGGAAAATCAGTGACTGATAAAGCAGAATCCTCTAGTAAATGAGGAGGTTACAATTCAAAGTTTAATAAGAAAAAGGACTTTGATAAAAGGAAAATACAGTGTTTCAATTGTGACAAATATGGACATTTTGCTGATGAATGTTGGTCTGGTGCTGGTAAAGGGAAGAGACCAGAGAAAGGTGCAGAGCAAGCTAATCTTGCTCATGACAGTTCTGATACAGAACCTGTCTTGTTGATGGTGACTACCAATGAAGAAGGTGTAGTGGTAGATTGGTGGTATTTGGACACAGGTTGTTCTAACCATATAACGGGGAACAAACAGTGGTTGATTAATTACAATTCCAGCAAGAAGACAAGAATCAGATGTGCTGATGATGAATATTTGATTGCTGAGGGAATGGGAGATGTCTTGATAAAATTAAAGGATGGTGGAACTGTCCTAATTGAAGATGTGTGGTATGTGCCTGGCATGAAGAGTAATTTGATGAGTGTAGGTCAATTACTAGAAAAGGGCTACTCAGTGACAATGAGAGATGAAATGCTACAGCTGTTTGATAAGTCTGATAAATTGATTTTGAAATCAAAACTGGGCAAGAACAGGACTTTTAAATGCAATGTAGAAGATTCTAATGTGAGAGTTTTAAGTACAGTGGCTGAATCACAGAGTTGGCTATGGCATAGAAGATTTGGACACTTGAATTTCAAGAGTCTAACTCAGTTGAGTGAGAAGGAGTTAGTGACAGGAATGCCAAAGCTTGATATGAGTGGCAAGACATGTGATGTGTGCTTGAGAGGCAAGCAAACTAGATTGCCTTTTGCTGCTCAGTCACCTATGAGAGCAAGCTCTCCACTGCATGCAGTAAGTTCTGATATATGTGGTCCAATTGAAGTGCCAACACTTGGAGGTAATAAATACTTCATTACCTTTATTGATGAGTTCACTAGAATGATATGGTTGTATCTCATCAAGCAAAAGAGTGAAGCATTAGATGTGTTCAAGAAGTTCAAGGCTGTAGCAGAAACACAAAGTGGCCAGAAATTAAAGATATTGAGAACAGATGGTGGAGGTGAATATACTTCAAAAGTATTTGAAGAATTCTGTGAATCTCAAGGTGTAGTTCATGAAATCACTCCACCATACACACCACAACACAACGGGCTAGCTGAAAGAAGAAACAGGACCTTGCTTGATATGACAAGGAGTATACTAAAGCAAAAGAACATGCCTCATGAATTCTGGGGTGAAGCTGTAGCAACATCAGCTTACATCCTCAATAGGTGTCCTACAAAGAGCCTGAAATTGAAGGTACCTATAGAATTGTGGAGTGGTAAGAAGCCCTCAGTGAGTCATCTAAGGGTGTTTGGATCCTTGTGTTACAATCACATACAAGATGCAAAGAGAACCAAGTTGCAAGACAAGAGTGAGGTCATGGTATTGATTGGATACCACTCAACTGGTGGTTACAGGCTGTACAATCCCAAATCTAAGAAGGTATGCATTAGTAGAGATCTTTTGATCAAAGAAGATGAGTCATGGGATTGGGAGACAGGGGAAGTTGAATTTAAAGCAGCACCAGAAATTGATATATGCAGTGACAGTGAGAGTGATGATCACAATGATGCAGAGATCAACAATGATGCTGTGGATGGTGGTGTCGCACCAAGTGTGCCTGTTGTACCAGTAACAAGGGTCACAGAGGCAGAGACAGTTACCAAGGAGATTGGAAGACTGTGAGGTGCTGCCAGATAGTGCTGTGACAGATGAAGGAGATTTAATACATTTTGCTCTCTTGGCAGATGCTGAGCCAGTTAACTTCACTGAGGCATTGAAGGTTAGTGAGTGGAGAGCAGCAATGGAAGATGAATTGAGATCAATTGAAAGAAACCATACTTGGGAACTTGTTCAGTTGCCTAAGAACAAGAAACCAATTAGTGTAAAATGGGTGTTTAAATTGAAAATGGATCTTGAAGGTAGAATTGTGAAGCACAAGGCTAGACTTGTTGCTAGAGGTTTCTTGCAAAAACAAGGAATTGATTACACAGAGGTTTTTGCACCAGTTGCAAGGCATGAAACAGTGAGAGTGATTGTCTCTCTAGCAAGTTGTAAGGGGTGGAGCTTGACACACCTTGATGTGAAATCCGCTTTCTTGAATGGAGCACTGGAAGAGACAGTTTTTGTGACCCAACCTCCTGGCTTTGAACTAGAAGGCAAAGAAGATATGGTGTACAAGTTGAACAAGGCACTCTATGGGCTTAAACAAGCACCAAGAGCTTGGAATAGAAGGATTGATACATACCTTGCTCAACTTGGCTTCAAGAGATGTGAAGTAGAACATGGTGTTTATGTCATGTTGAAGGAGGACAACAAGTTATTATTGGTGTGCCTATATGTTGATGACTTACTAGTAACTGGTAGTCATGCAACAGAGATTGATAACTTCACTTCACTCATGATGAGTGAATTTGAAACGACTAACCTAGGAAAATTGTCATATTTTCTTGGAATAGAATTCTTGTGGACAGAATATGGGATAGTTATGCATCAAAAGAAATATGCAGGAGAGATTTTGAAGAGGTTTGAGATGGAGGACTGCAATGTTGTAGTCACACCAGCAGAAACAAATCAGAAGCTTGAAGACAAGCCTGATGAGGAAGGTGTTGATCCAACTGGTTACAAACAGTTGGTAGGATCACTAAGATACCTCTGCAATAGCAGACCAGACATTTGTTATGCAGTAGAAGTACTTAGTAGATTCATGAACAGGCCAAAGAAATCACATTTCCTGGCTGCAAAGAGGGTTCTCAGATATGTGAAGGGAACTATGCAATATGGTGTGATGTTTCCAAGCATGGTTAATGGTGCTGAGATGGAATTGATTGGTTTTGCAGATGCAGATTGGTGCGGTGATAGGTCAGATAGGAGGAGCACATCGGGCTACTTGTTTAAATTTGGTGGAGCTGCAGTGTCCTGGAGCTCAAAGAAGCAACCAGTTACTGCCCTCTCAAGTTGTGAGGCAGAATATATATCTGGTTCCTTTGCTGCTTGTCAAGCAATTTGGTTGAAATCACTGCTTGATGAATTGAAGTGTGAAGTTCAGATGCCACTGTCATTACTGATAGACAATAAATCAGCAATCAGCCTTGCTAAAAACCCAGTTTCACATGGGCGCAGCAAGCATATTGAAACAAGATTTCATTTCATTAGGGAGCAAGTGAATAATGGAGTTCTGAAGTTGATTTACTGTCCTACAGAAGATCAGTTAGCAGACCTGCTAACCAAGGCTATTAAACCTGATAGGTTCATGAAGCTAAGGGAAGAGATTGGTGTCATTTGCTTTGAAGATTTGAATTAAGGGGAAGTGTTGTATTTTAGTAATTCAAATAAAGCACATTCAGTGATATAGCACATGAGATAGCACTTAAGATAGATATTAAGTGAGTTAGTTAATATAGTGCAGTTAATAGCTTCTGTTAGTTAGTTAAACACTGTAACAGAATTATACTAGAGTTAGATAGTATAAATACATCAGAAAATGAGTTTGTAACTGATTCAGATTATTATCAATAAAGAATTCAGTTCTTCTCAATTCTTCTCTCTTGTTTTCTCTGTTTGTGAGGTGTGAGTGTTCATGGATTCAATTTGAATCCAACAATGTGGAGCATCTTAGAGGCTCAAAAAAACTTACCTTTAGATATTTATATTGATTTTGTGAGACTTTTTAGTACAATCTACGAACATCACACCCATAAAACAATACCACCTAAAACCATGAGATTTTGTGATTGTAATCAACATGAAATGCAATGAGTGGTTGTGATTATATCAATCAACATGAAATCTCAACCACTCATAACATTTTATGTTATATCAAATGGTCAATTGAGTGGTACACTAGTGAGAGATTCCTCACCTTAGAAACACCCTATAAATATCTAGATATTTTATGTTAACTTGTTAACCAAATTAAGCTTTTAAAAAAATAAAAAATAAATTCATTTCCCCCTTTTAAAAACCCCGGCTGAAGCAACCCCTATCACCATTCACTCAAGTTTTTAATTTCCATCAACAAATAAGAACAAGTACAAATGCATCAGAATAACTTTTAGTCTAGTTTGAGAACTTTGGTCAACTGACCAGGTATAAAGATGTAACTTGTAAGGTGTGTGTCAAATTTTACAATGGTTCAAAAACATAAAGAATGAGAGTTAAAGAAAAAAGAAAAAGATGAGGTGTGATAGACATATGCACATAGAATATATTATCAATTTTACAAATAAAATTAGGAGATTCTTTGGTAACTATGATTGTAGCCCATAAACAAAAATTTGCAACTTAATTATTATGAACGGATAGGAGGAAATGTTTTTGCCCCAAGTACGGTAGTTGTTGGTTTCGTAGAATGACTAGTATTTTTTTTTTTTTTTAGAAAAGGGGGGTTTAAAAATGGACCACTTTGGCAAAGATCTTAAGCATAAATGACCAAATTAAAGTGAGAAAAAAACTATAAGAGTTTTTTTTTTTACCCCCACCACTTTCCTATCTACTCCCACAAGACTTTTTTTTACAAAAATACCCCTAAAATAATTGGACTAAATCGTATATACATGTGAGGGGGGTATATACGACTTTGAAAATTAACAAATCGTATATACCCCCACCAATACGTATATACGATTTGTTAATAAAAAACAAATTTTTTTAAAAAAACAAATTGTATATACGTATGGGTGGGGGTATATACAATTTGTTAATTTTCAAAGTCGTATATACCCCCTCATATGTATATACGATTTGTTATTAAAAAAAATTGTTTTTTATTTAAATTTTTAAAAAAAGGTTATAAAAACGCTACTAAAAATCCGTTAAAGAGTCAAAACTAATCAAAAAATTATAAAAACGCCACTAAAAATCTAATAAAACCAAAATAAGTCTATGCAAATTTTTTTAGATTTTTTGGAGACTATGAAAAATTAAAAAAAATTAATAAAAAATAGTAAACGATGGAATTTGGGATTTTGAGCCCGTTGTCCCGATAGAAGTTTCTTCTACGGGAGTCTTGATCCTTGATTTTTTTCGGATTTAATGGCTGTGGTTTCATTACAATCGGAGTAGGTTGCCCGAAAACCGATTTTTTAACCTAAATTATTCGCTCGACGTATAACATCGTCACGTGTTAACGAACTACACCCTAAACCGATTTTTTTTGCCTAAATTATTCATATCTAATTTATTTTTATTTAAAAAATATAATTTTAATTTTTTAAATGATTTATTTATTTTTTATTTGGGCTACAAAGTCGTATCTACCAAAGGTGGGGGTGTATACGACTTTGTAATTTTACAAATCGTATATACCCCCACCTTTGGTATATACGACTTTATTTTTTTTACAAATCGCATATAGGGGGTATATACGATTTTAATTTTTTTTAACATTTTAGGGGAAAATCGTATATACACACGCCCCCTTATATGATATATACGATTTTTTTTGTTTTTTTTTTTAGTTGGGAATATGTTGGGGGTTTTTAAATTTTGTGAACGGTATTTTGGTCTTTTCGCAGGGGGCGTGGGGGTATATAGGAAAGTGGTGGGGGTACAAAAAAAGGGACTCGGACTATAAAGGTCCAAACTTCAATGTTGATCAAAGATAAAAGACCAAAAATACAATTTGGATTAGTGTATATTAGTTATAATTTATAATTGTTCTGATTAGGTATTGAAATTTATAAAGACTGCCCATGTGTAAAAAACATATTTAATTTGCTTATATACACCTTATGCAATATAGTTGTTCATCATTGCGTAAGGAACTGTTGTTGGCCTAGAAGAAACACTGTTGAGGGAAATAAAGGGAAAATAAGCACTGATATAATTTTCAGAACCAATCTAACTTTTTTTTGGTACAATTTTTTTTTCTTTTTTACCCTTTTTTATCAAAAAATTTTAGGAGGAGTACTCTTTTTCTTTCTTGATGTTTTTATCAGAAGGTTAATTTTAACTAGACTACATATCTCTTTCTTTTGCTTTTTAAAAAAAGTAGTTCCAAGAAAGTGCTTGTGATTGTGCAAGGAAAAATGACTAAAAAAATATTTTAATCAAAAATATGACAAAGAAAGAGATTAAATGGTTACCATATTGACTAACAAAAATATTTCAAATCACCTAGGTTGTGTGATCCAACAATTCCCAATCAAAGATAATATTATCGCATGTTATTTTTTTACAATAAACTCACATGTTATTGAGAGGAAGGGTGTTTTATTTAAAATAAAATTAGGGATGGGGAACTTTGGATGAACTTGAGAAATAACATATTAACATATTACAACCATTTGGTGACAGAAAAAGTTCCTACATGTCTTGTATGTGAGAACACTATGATTCATATTGATACTCGAAAAGAAAAAATGAAATGAAAATAAATAAGAGTTATGTTATGCTCATGCTCTACTCTCCATACCAATAATGCTAGTAAAATTATCAAGCAAGAAGGTACTATTTTGTTTTGTTGTTCTGCTCTGCACAACCTTCATGGGTGTAACTTGGCTTAACAGAATTTGCGAAAATGTGTTTTCTTCACATTGATAACACTGTTTTATTACATCTGATACAGATAGTGTTGGGCTAGACCTCACCAACCCATGACACTAGGCCCAATGACTAACTAAAGGCCCATGTGCTAAGCACCACCCCTTATACTACTAACATTCTTTCCCTTAAACTGAACTGTTACAACACAGAAGTAGAACAGGACAGTTTACAACAATGAAAATTAATCAACATATTACAAATCACAGACCAATCAATTACAAACCAGTACACCAACTGATCAAGTATGAAACATCATTTTAGAGCATCTTGCAAGTTGCACATTCCCAAGCAGCTCCTGAGGCTTGTGAAGCTTTCAGTCTTTATAGCTTTAGTCATCATATCAGCTACTTGCTGATGAGTGTTGCAGTATTGTAATTCAATAATACCATCCTTGCACAGGTTTCTGAGGAAATGAAACCTCACATCTATATGCTTTGTTCTGCCATGCATGATGGGATTCTTGGACAGTTTGATGGCAGACACATTGTCACACAGAATGGTCAAGCACTCACCCTGTGGTAGTCCTAGTTCTTCAAGTATTCTCATCAGCCACACCCCTTGGCACACACAATAAGTGGCAGCTACGTACTCAGCCTCAGTTGAGGAAAGTGTCACAATTGGCTGCTTCTTGGATGACCAAGATACAACACCAGAACTCAGAATGTAGGCAAAACCAGATGTGCTCTTTCTGTCTTCCACATCTCCAGCAAAATCACTGTCACAGTAACCCAGCAGCCTCTGTTTCTTCTTGCTATCATAGAATATTCCCAGGTCAGTAGTACCCTTCAAGTATCTAAGCACTCTTTTGGCAGCAATTAAGTGCTTCTCTGTTGGTTTGTCCATGTATCTACTTATCAAACTGACAGCATAAGTGAGATCTGGTCTTGTAGCATTGAGATACATCAGGCTTCCTACAATTTGTTTAAATGCAGTGGAATCAGTGGCTTTGTCATCATCACTTCTGATGAGATTGTGTCCAGTCACAACAGGATTTGCAACTGCTTTGCAATCCTGCATATTAAATTTCTGCAGAACTTCATTTGCATATCTTTGCTGCACAATGAAAATCCCTTGCTCTCCTTGAGTAATTTCCACTCCTAGGAAATGCTTCATCTTCCCAAGGTCTGTCATATCAAAATTCTTCTTCATAGATTCTCTGAAATCATTGACCATATCAGCATTATTTCCTGTGTACAAAACATCATCCACATAAAGGCTAATAATAATGATATCATTATTATTTCGTGTTTTTGTGAATAATGTGTGTTCATGAGGGCACTTCTTGAATCCTTCCTTAGTAAAATAGGACTCTATTTTACTGTACCAAGCTCTTGGAGCTTGCTTTAGCCCATACAAGGCTCTTTTCAACTGATACACATGAGTCTCCTTCCCTTTCTCCTTATATCCCTCTGGTTGATCAACAAACACTTTCTCATTAAGCTCTCCATGAAGGAAAGCACTTTTAACATCTAATTGGTACACTTTCCACCCTTCTTGTGCTGCTATGGCTAGGATGCATCTTATAGTGTCCCATCTAGCCACAGGAGCAAAAACTTCTGAGTAATCAATGCCATGCTGCTGTGCATAGCCTTTTGCAACCAGCCTGGCCTTATATTTCTCTATTTCTCCCGCTTCATTATACTTTGTTTTGTAGATCCACTTTACTCCAATCTTCTTGGCATCTTTAGGGAGTTCAACAAGTGACCATGTATCATTCTTTTCAATGGAATTCAACTCACTATCCATAGCTCTCCTCCACTTATCATGTTTCACAGCTTCTTCAAAGTTTATGGGATCTGCAGTGCCTTCAATTACAGCAAGACTGTGAATGTTTTCTTCTTCTATTACTGTCTTATCATTCTCCAATTCTGCAGTTAGTGCATAAGCATCCAGATAGGCAGGTTTCTTCAAAATTCTGCCAGTTCTGGACACTGCACCAGTGTCCAAGTTCTCATTGCCATCATCAGTTCTCTCATTCTGTTCTGTGTCCAGAACCTGTTCACCACCAGCACTTGAGCTCTGCTCATTTTCTTCTTCAATTATTCCACTACTCTCTCCTTCATATTGACACTTTTCATCGTTACTATCTTCCTCATCAAGATGACTTTCCCTGCTTCTTTTATCATTCCAATTCCAGATTTCATTTTCATCAAAAATAGCATCTCTGCTTATTACAATTTTCTTAGTGACAGGATTGTAAAGTCTATATGCTTTAGATTCTTCACTTATTCCTAAGAAAATGCATTTGACACTTTTATCATCCAACTTCTTCCTATGAACATCATGTATATGCATGTGTGCAATGCAACCAAACACCCTAAGATGCCTCACAGAGGGTTTCAAGCCACTCCATGCCTCTTCAGGGGTTATATCTATCAATGCAGTGGTAGGACATCTATTTAGTATATAGAAGGACCATCTAACAACTTCAGGCCAAAATTCTTTTGGTAGATTTGCTTCTTTAATTAGACTTCTAACCATATTCATAACTGACCTATTTTTCCTCTCTGCCACTCCATTTTGTTGAGGAGTATAGGCAGCTGTTAGTTGCCTTCTAATGCCTTGATCAGTACAGAAACTGTTGAATGCTTCAGAATTGAACTCACCCCCTCTATCAGTTCTAAGGCAGCTAATATAACACTGTGATTCTTTTTCAATCATGTTCTTAAATCTTCTAAAAACATCTAAGGCAGCAGACTTTTCACTAAGAAAATATACCCAACTTTTCCTAGTAAAGTCATCAATAAAAGAGATAAAGTACCTCTTTCCACTATTTGATGCAGGAGAAATGGGACCACAGATGTCTGAGTGTATCAATTCAAGCTTCCTTGATGCTCTCCACTTGCTTCTCTTGGACATACTTTCTCTGTGCTGGCTTCCAGCAAGGCACTCTGCACACTTCTTCTCAGGCTCACTTATCTCAGGTAAGCCATTCACCATGTTTTTCTGGTTTAAGAGCTTCATTCTGCCATAATTCAGGTGACCATATCGTTTATGCCATAATTCTGATTGTTCCTTGCTCACAGCTTGCAGACAAGTAGATACCACAGGTGTTCCCATTACAGTGAACACTTTATTGTTTGCCATTTTTGAAGTCATCAACAAGCCTTTCTTCTTGTGATAGACTTGACATAGATCATCCTCAAACACCACCTTCAACCCTTTATGCTGTAATTGTCCAACACTCAACAAATTATTCCTTAATTCTGGTATGTAGTACACACCTGTAATCACTTGAACACGGCCATCTATTCTGATTCTCACACTTCCCTTTCCCATGACAGAAAGTTTCATGTCATTTCCCAGTTTGACAGTTTCTCTGAAGTTCTCATCTAGATCAAAGAACCATTCTTTGATTCCACTCATATGGTTGGAGCATCCAGAGTCCAGAAACCACCTATCACTTCTCTTTTCTTGTCTTTCTTCTTCATATGTCATGAGGCATCTGTCAATTTTCATTTCACGCTTCACTTCTTCATATGCCATGAGAAGAATCTCCTCATCTTCATCATACTCAGCAAAGTTTGCTTGCTTCTCATCAAGATTTGGACATTTACTTTGGTAATGTCCCATCTTGCGACACTTATAACACTCAGTGTGTTCTTTGGAGTTTTGTCTGCCCCTGCCTCTGCCATTTCCACGTCCCCTTCCTCTGCCTCTTCCTCTTGCAGATTCAGTGACCTTCAATGCTTGTTCTTCCTCCTTTTGCCCCTTCATTCGTTGCTCTTGAACAATAATACTGCTTTGAAGTGCATCAATGGAAAGAGTATCAATATCGTTGGCTTGCTCAATTGCACATGTGACATAGTTGAATTGGGGCGTCATTGTCCTCAGAATCTTATCAACTACATCAGTCTCCGTTACCTTTCCACCATGCGACTTCATCTTGTTCACGATGGTGAGAGTTCTTGAGAAATACTCGTTCACGCTTTCCCCTTCTTTCATGCATAGGATTTCAAATTCACGTCTCAGGGCTTGCAATTGAGCCCTTTTTACCTTCGTTGAGCCTTGATATTTCTGCTTCAGCGATTCCCAAATGTCTTTGGAGGTGTCAATCTTCAAGATTGTTTCAAGAATGCTTCGATCCAAGGCTTGGAACAGATAGTTCTTCGCCTTGAGGTCCTTCAGTTTCGCGTCTGTAACTAGTTTCTGCTGCTCCGCCGTTGCATTCGTTGCAAGCACTGGAATTCCTTTCTCGACGACTTCCCAGTATTCCTTTGAACGCAGCAAATTCTCCATCAGCATTGCCCAGAATTCGTAATGCCCTTCGAATTTGGGAATTGCTGGTTTGGAGAATCCTCCATTTCCGTTTTCGCGATCCGCCATGAATGGAGCTTCGCAAGGTTTCTGTTACAGTTCTGTTACTTGCTCTGATGCCAATTGTAACTTGGCTTAACAGAATTTGCGAAAATGTGTTTTCTTCACATTGATAACACTGTTTTATTACATCTGATACAGATAGTGTTGGGCTAGACCTCACCAACACATGACACTAGGCCCAATGACTAACTAAAGGCCCATGTGCTAAGCACCACCCCTTATACTACTAACAATGGGTACCACATGGGATGGACCCCTTTGACTCTGTTGGTTGCTTTCCACAGTTTTGGTGCCTAGTGACATGTCTCCAATGTGTTGCTCAGTTTTGTCCTCAATGGTCCCCACACCCAAGATAACACAGCTAAAAATTTAATGAAATTACACTATCCATTCCAATCACTTTGGTGAGAAGCATTTCACTTGCCATGGAAAATGCTTTTACAAAGGAGTATTTAACTTTACCTTCTCAATAAAATGTCTCAACTCTTAAGAACTTGGCATGTTAACATGAAAACATCACTAATTGTCAGATATTCAATAAAGAACCTTAGTTTAGAATAGTGGAGAGGTGACTTTTAATTTACACAAAATGATGTTTTTGTGTGTGGTACCCAAGTGATGTTTAGAATAGATTTGGAACTTTATATATAATATTAGGCTATGGTTTAAATTTGGTTTCAAAATTCCACTGGAATTCGGACGCGTTTTAGACCTGCTGAGCAAAACTTAACCGCTTGAAAATCTTAAATTTGACACTAATTTGACGAAACTCATCATCATGATTCTAGAAGTCATTTATGACTATTAGATAATAGTGTTAAGATTTTTAGTTGAAAAAAATGAAAATTTTCATTTTGCACTAAACAGTGAATAGTAGTGGAGGACGGAAATTATAATTAAGCCTTAATTAAATTTTTTCAATTAGAAAGTATATATTATAGTCATCCAATCTGATACTACATTACCCTAATGCTATCTATTATTGAAAATCTACAGGTATGAGGTGGGACTAGTACATTGATGGGTCCCTAGGACCATAAATTCAAGAAGAAAGAGGAATACAATTCAGAGGGAGAGAGAAATTCACAAGGTTTATAATACATGCCTTAATAGTACAGTACTCTCTGTATATAGCCTAGACTAGAGCTGGTATCCAATGAGCCTCACATTCTCTTCTCTTTCCTGGCCCATAATAACAAAATTTGACCATTTCCTTTGAACTATTCCCACGGCTTTTGTGTTGCCTTCAGCTTGCATTCCCTCATTTGTTGACTCAACATTTGCTTTCATAAATTCAATTAAATAAATAAATCACAAAGCAAAAACTTGATTTTTCCAAACATTGACAGTAATATAGTTTCACCATATGAAGTATTTTTTTACCAATATATGAAAGGAGTCATTTTTTTTACCAGTATATGGGTTGTATTGATTTAGGATTTTAAAAGATTTTAAAAGGATCTGATCAAAAAAAATATTTTAAAAGGATTATTTTTGGGTAAAAAAACTAAAAAATAATTTATTGGTATTCAATGAGGATTTTCAAGATTTTTAAAGAGTTTATCAAAATTCGTTGGTATTCATTTGAGACTTTTTATGACTTAAAAACAATCCATTAGTATTAAAAAAACATAAGGATTTTGAAGGATTATTTTAGTAGATTGATTTTGTGAGACTTTTTAGTACAATCTACGAACATCACACCCATAAAACAATACCACCTAAAACCATGAGATATAGTTTCACCATATGAAGTATTTTTTTACCAATATATGAAAGGAGTAATTTTTTTTACCAATATATGGGGTTGTATTGATTTAGGATTTTAAAAAATTTTAAAAGGATCTAATCAAAAAAAGATTTTAAAAGGATTATTTTTGGGTAAATAAACTAAAAAATAATTTATTGGTATTCAATGAGGATTTTCAAGATTTTTAAAGAGTCTATCAAAATCCGTTGGTATTCATTTGAGACTTTTTGTGACTTAAAAACAATCCATTAGTATTAAAAAAACATAAGGATTTTGAAGGATTATTTTAGTATATTGATTTTGTGAGACTTTTTAGTACAATCTACGAACATCACACCCATAAAACAATACCACCTAAAACCATGAGATTTTGTGATTGTGATTGTATCAATCAACATGAAATCTCAACCACTCATAACATTTTATGTTATATCAAATGGTCAATTGAGTGGTACACTAGTGAGAGATTCCTCACCTTAGAAACACCCTATAAATATCTAGATATTTTATGTGAACTTGCTAACCAAGTTAAGCTTTTAAAAAAATAAAAAATAAATTCATTTCCCCCTTTTAAAAACCCCGGCTGAAGCAACCCCTATCACCATTTACTCAAGTTTTTAATTTCGATCAATCCATCCTCTCTTTCTCTCCATTTCCTCTCCGCCATTCTTTCCTCTTCCTCTCCACTTAACAACATCGTGACATCCAAGTGCTCAAGGGTAAGCATCTTTTCCTCTTGCTCACATTTTCCTTATAATATTTTACTTCATAAATAAATTCATGTTGGCATGTGAAGATCTTGGAAAAAATAAACACTTTAATTTTATTCCTTCACACAAATATTTCTTGCTACATGTTTGTATGGGACTATGTTTCAATATAGATCTAGTTCCATTGAAGCATGATTTTCTTTGGTCTTAATCTTCTTTTCAAGAAACTCAAGAAGGATCAAACAATATGTTAAATGGTGTTGCTAAATTTTTAACAACTAAGGCAGAATCCTGCATAAAACAAGGTTAGATAATAAATCAGAGATTTATTTAATTAACATCTAAACAACCCTACTTGATCTGTGATGTGTGAGGCTTACTTTACTTGATCTGCTGAACAGCCTTCAAACCATGGTTAATTAACATACCGTCAAGTAATAACCAACCAAATGTTCCTTTTTAAGCAAGATCGCCAAAACCTTTTTTTGAAGTAGCCGTAAGTTGTTGTTTTTTTTAAGAAATAGAAACAAGTTTTGATTTCACATGAAGAAATGAATTTTTTATAGAGTAGGATTGGATCTTTGATAAAAGAAAATAGTTCCTTTGGTTAAGCTTCCATAGTTCCAAGAAAAGTATATATGTTTCTTTTGTTATAATAATAAAGGGATATTCATTAATGTTTAGATGAGTCATTTTTAGGACTTTCATTCATGTTTGGTCCTAGCTCCATTAAATGTAGGAGTGGGAAACAATTTCATTCATAAGATTTGAAGTTATATAATTTTTTTCCAGTATTTCCCCCTGTTTAATTTTGTGGTGTTTTTTTTTCTTCACTAGATTCACCAGCAAATGGGAATCATCTATATTGTTAGTTTTGACAAAGTCCAACACAGATATCCGACGACTGTGATTTACTTGATTATACGAGTGTGGGAGACTTCATATTCCACCGAAGAACCCATCCCTCCAGTAAATATGTCATGCCTAGCCTGAAATGAAAAAAATTTGGTAAGGTCTGACTCGGTCATGTATAACTCAATTTTAGACGGGCTCTGTAAAGAGAGTTTGATACATGATGCTATTCATCTTTATTCGAAAATGATTTCCAGAGGCATATCTCCTAGTTTGTTTACAAAAACCATCTTAGTTCATGGATTTTGCTCAAGTGGTGATTTGAACTCAGCTTTTCAAATTGTTAGCAAAATGCTGTTTGTTGAAAATATCAAACCCGATACTGTCACATTAAACGTGCTTGTTAACGCTTACACAAAGTGCATTGGGCTCAAAGCAGGGAAACATCTTTTGGCCTTCATGATTAGAAAGGGCTTTCAACCCGATGCATTCACATTTAATAGTCTTATGAACGGCGATCAAGTTTCTACGGCTAATGTATTCAAGAACATGATTAGACTAGGTGTGCGTCCCCCAACGCTGGTTCCGTTTCAATCATGGTTGACCATTTGTGTTCGCTTGGTTTTTTCCCGGAAGCCCTCAACCTTTTTAAGCTGATGTCACGTGAAGGGGTAATTACTACTATAGTCAGCTGGAATACCATCGTCCATGGAGCCTGTCAATCGGGCAGAGTTGACATTGCTCACGACTTTCTAAAACTTATGCGCCAAACAAGCGAACGTCCGAACATCACGACATACAACATCATCATTGATGCATTGTTTAAACACTCAATGATGATGCTGTATGTCGTGATGTTCGGACGTTCGCTTGTTTGGCGCATAAGTTTTAGAAAGTCGCGAGCAACGTCAACTCTGCCCGATTGACAGGCTCCATGGACGATGGTATTCTAGCTGACTACAGTAGGAATTACCCCTTCACGTGACATCAGCTTAAAAAGGTTGAGGGCTTCCGGGAAAAAACCAAGCGAACACAAATGGTCAACCATGATTGAAACGGAACCAACGTTGGGACGCACACCTAGTCTAATCATGTTCTTGCATACATTATGTTGCACTCGAAAAATCCGGGAGGATCTCTCGTGCAATTCAATGAAGTCGCCATCAATGTTTAATTATAAGGGTAAACATTGAAAAATCCCTTTAAAACGAAAATGGTTTTGAAAACCAGATTTTGGATTCGGGAGT
The DNA here is from genome assembly GCA_963573325.1 of Astragalus glycyphyllos. Classification (NCBI taxonomy): domain Eukaryota; kingdom Viridiplantae; phylum Streptophyta; class Magnoliopsida; order Fabales; family Fabaceae; genus Astragalus; species Astragalus glycyphyllos. The sequence continues at coordinate 2,572,966 of OY754313.1, read as the reverse complement.
CGTTTATGCGTGGAGAAGGTACTAGCACCCCACATCATCCTTTCGAAAAAGGTTACCTATGATTAGTTGTGCAAAACAAAATTAACTTTGAAAATATTTATTTCTCTTTTATTATGAATAAAAAATGATTTGGGAAAGACTAAAATAAAATTACTTGTTTTTTGCATTTTTATTGAGAGCAAACTAAAACATTTTAGAAAAGATTAAAAAAAAGATTTTTTATTATTGCAATTGACAGAGGTCGGCCGCCCTCTGCTCCTACGTATCTCCTGGTAGAGAATCAAATCACACGTAGTTCTTGGTAGAAAAAGTTTGTGTGTTGGTATTTTTTATTATTTGAATGTAGTTTTGAAAATGGAGGACTTTCATATTGACCAAACGAGTAAACCCAGAGTGGTTGCTGCTGATAGCCCGTTTGAAAACTGAAGTTGTTCACAAAAATCAAACAAGTTAAACTGAGAGTGATGATTGCTAACAACTCATATTTGACAATGAATTTGATTTTATAAACAAATAAAATGAATAATAAGATAACAAGTAGATAATAGAACTAATAAAAACAATGAAAGGGAAAGGGGATACACGCATGACAGTGGGCGTGAGAAGCAATATTGATGATGATAAGTGTTAACATTGGATTGATCAAAAAAAAAAGTGATAACATTGGAGTTATTAATAGATAATAATTTTCTTTGTCAAAAAAAAAATAGATAATAATTTTATTGTCAAAAAAAGAGATAATAATTTTATTTGAGAACAAAACAATAATAGAAAATCGCTGATGATATTTTTTATAAAAAAAAGAATGAAAATAAAATAATACTATCAAATATTAAAGTCACTTAAACCAAAAACACACACTTTAACCTAAAAAGAGAACAAAACACAGCCGCACAAATAAGAGAGAAAGGGTGAGAGAGATGGAAAGAAGACGAGAAAGAAAGAAGGAAAGGAGAAAAAGGGGAGAGCCTCGCGGTGGTGACCGGTCATAGGACGACGGAGAGGCCCGTGGAAACGTCGCTTGGTGGCGACGGTGAGGATAACAGTGGCTATGGGGGAAGCAGTTTGACGGCGCCGGGAGAACAACGCCGGTTCTGACCGTGGCGTCTCGACGGCGACAGGGTTCGCGACGGAAGGGGAGAGTGGAGGTCAGAACAGTGGTGACAGGACGTGGTGGTGATGCTCGCCGGAGGTCACGGTGGCGGTAACAGCGGTGGTTCGCCGGAGATGGTGGTGAGTTCCCTCTTTCTCTCTTTTGACTCTGTTTTCTCACTTTCATTATGAATAGATACTGTGTGTTTTTTCTTGGTTTGGTGTGGGGATGAAAATGGGTTTATAGATATGATATGGAAGAGAAGATGAACTCTTCTATGATGGAATCGAAACCCTCAGTCTCTACATTGTTTTTTTTTCCACTCTTTTCCTCCCTCCCTTGTTCTGAAATCTGTTCCTATTTATATACAAGTTTGAAAAATGTTTTTGTGTGTTTGTTGCAACGAAACAGAGGCGTGGGATATGGTATTGGAGACAAGCAACAGCAATTTGCAGGGGGTACAGGGTAGTGCCTGCAAAAGTAATTTTGTTTAAGCAAAAATGGGAAAGAAACAAAGGAGTATGAAGAAAGGAGCTTTGGCTCAAGGCTACAAATACATTCCACTACTTTCTTGGCATCTGTTTTTTCATTTTATTATTTCTGAAAATTTTGTATTTTATTTGGGAAAAAAGCCAAAGAATCAAGAAAAAGGTGACATTGTGTGATGCTTAAAATAACACCACTATCAACAATAACAACAGCAGCGCATGCCTCTCTTTATTTTTTGAAAACATAATAATAATAATAATAATAATAATAATAATAATAATAATAATAATAATAGAGATAAGTCTTTTTGCCTTTTTAATAAATAATCAAAATAAAGCGTAAAAAGGTGAACATCGAAAATTCGATATTTGTTTTCATTATTTAAAATTAGTAGGACAAAATTAGGGTATAACACATTAGCCGTAGAAACTTGATCGCCGTTCATAAGACTATTAAATGTGAATGCATCGGGTTGAAAGCCCTCTCTAATCATGAAGGCCAAAAGATGTTTCCCTGCTTTGAGCCCAATGCACTTTGTGTAAGCGTTTTAATGTGACAGTATCGGGTTTGATATTTTCAACAAATAGCATTTTGCTAACAATTTGAAAAGCTGAGTTCAAATAACCACTTGAGCAAAATCCATGAACTAAGATGGTTTTTGTAAACAAACTAGGAGATATGCCTCTGGAAATCATTTTCGAATAAAGATGAATAGCATCTTGTATCAAACTCTCTTTCTAAAATTGAATTATACATGACCGAGTCAAACCTTACCAAATTTTTTTCATTTCAGGCTAGGCATGACATATTTACTGGAGGGATGGGTTCTTCGGTGGACGGATATCTGTGTTGGACTTTGTCAAAACTAACAATATAGATGATTCCCATTTGCTGGTGAATCTATTGAAGAAAAAAAAACACCACAAAATTAAACGGGGGGAAATACTGGAAAAAAATTTATATAACTTCAAATCTTATGAATGAAATTGTTTCCCACTCCTACATTTAATGGAGTTAGGACCAAACATGAATGAAAGTCCCAAAAATGACTCATCTAAACATTAATGAATATCCCTTTACTATTATAACAAAAGAAACTGTTGTTGCGGAGTTTTTAGAAATATACCGAAGAAATTACCGGGTTGAGTCGCGGACTAGGTCGCTCTCTTTAAGACGTTTCGCGGCACTGCTCAAGGTGCAAGCAGATTATCAACCACGCCGTCCCCCGGATAAAATAGCCCAGTACGATTATCACTGCACAGTGTATAATCGCTCTAGAAATACACCTCAATATGATCCGTAGATCACTCTGAATTATGATCCGTAGATCACTCTGAAATATGATCTGTAGATCACTCTAAAAGAATGGCTCGTAGGCCGGAGTAGAAAAGAAGAAATTTCGAGAGAGGAGAGAGAGCTTGAGGTATGATTTAACGTCAAGCGGTGTGCAGAATGAACTGAGGGAGGGGTCTATTTATAGGCGTCTAACCGGCTTGCTGCGCAAGTCTTGTTGGATAAGGACGGAGCTGCTTGCGCTCCAAGTAGCTCCCGTTCAACGAATCTGTACAACGGTTAGTTCATCGCATCCGGACGGTTCAACGAATCTGGACGCAATGCACCAAAAATAAAATAATTATTAATTATTTACACCTCACAAGCCCAGCCCAAGCCCAAGCCCGGCCTGGCCGAGCCGAGCCGGACGGACGGACGGCGGCGGCGGCGCGCGTGTGTGGTGGTCAGATGGTGTGCGTGCTTGCCCGTTTACAAAACTGAGTACCCTTTGGGCCCCAACCCAAAGGTGTGAAGTCACCACTTATAAGCACTCTTCAAGTGCCTAGTCCAAGCAATGTGGGACTTTTTAATTCACAACCCATGTTCCAACAATCCCCCCACTTGAATTTAAAAGGAAGTTTCAGAATTAGCGTCAAACGCCTCTATAGGATTGTGCATAAGCAGAGGTGTCATACGACTTGAACCTTGCATAGCGGTTAAGATTTAGATTCAACAAGAGTGACTCGTAGTCTTGAACTCTATCTCTAATCGTCAAAACCACACACAACCCTTTCAATAGGTGTATTCTCAAATGCCCGTGCTTTTATGGCCATGCACGTCTATCCCAGTTTAGTGAACGCTCTAGGAATTTCTGCCCAAAATTCCATAGGAAGCGGCCCCCACTTCCACATTCACAAAGGTGAGTCTATCAAGAGTACTCTTGTAGCTAGGTACTCCACTCCACATAGAGTATAGATCTCATTAAGAGTTTCTATTATCTCAGCCTACTTCGCTTCAGGACTCATGCTTCTTTTCTTTCAATAGCATGTTCATCTCCTATCACTTCACAACTTGTTGTTACCCATTGAACCTAATTCTTGGGATCTCCAGTCTTTTAGGTCGGGTTACCATCGTGAGTGACTCATGGTTCTAAAGGCAGTAGTCTCATCTTCTGAGATGTATTGTGGACTTTCTCTCTAGGCTAATCCTTTCGTCAAAGGATCGGCTAAGTTCTGATCTGTGCGTACATGATCCACTCTCACAGCTCCTTTTGACATTAACTCTCTAACTGTGCTGTGCTTACGACGTATTTGTCGTCTCTTACCGTTGTAGTAACGATTCTCTATTTTTGCAATAGCCGCGGTACTATCGCAGTGGATCAACACAGCTGGCATCGGTTTTTCCCATAAGGGAATCTCTGCTAGTAGGCATCTTAACCAACTAGCTTCTTCACTGGCTGTGGCCAGTGCTATCATTTCAAACTCCATAGTGGACTGAGCCAATATGGTCTGTTTCTTTGATTTCCAAGAGACAGCACCACCGGCTATACTGAATATATAGCCGCTAGTAGCTTTGGAATCATCAGATAGAGTATTCCAATCAGCATCACTGTACCCTTCAAGTACAGCTGGAAATCTCTGATAATGCAATCCAAGATTCATGGTCCTTTTCAAGTATCTCATGACTCTTTCGATAGCATGCCAATGCTCTATACTAGGTCGACTAGTAAATCTGCACAACAATCCCACAACATAGGCAATGTCGGGTCTAGTACAATCAGTGGCATACCTTAGACTGCCAATGATGCTCGCGTATTCCGTTTGTCTTACACTGTCACCAGTGTTCTTAAAGAGCTTGACACTCGGATCATATGGTGTACACGCAGGTTTACAATCAAAGTAATTATATTTCTTTAAGATCTTCTCAATGTAATGAGATTGATCCAAAGAAATTCCCTTCTCGGACCTAGTGATCTTAATGCCAAGTATCACACTGGCTTCTCCGAGGTCTTTCATATCAAAGTTGTTGCACAACAAAGATTTCACTTTATCAATAGCATGAATGTTTGATCCAAGTTCTTGCTATGCAGTTATCAGTTCAGTGTTACTCTATTCGGCGAGTATTTTTACGAGCTGAACCAATTCATCTCATCCGGTAGTACAACTAATGTTGTTGTTGCAGTTTTGTTCTGTAAAGTCGGGACTTGGCAAGGTATTGCAACATGTTGTTTTGCTAATTTTTTTCAATAAATAAAAATTAGAATATTGATGACAGTGAGATGAATTGGCTCAGCTCTATTAGTTACCATATCATGCATTTCTTTTTAGGGGTATATCAATACAGACTACCATGCACACCACCAAAATGTTGATCAACCCGGACATTCCAGAAGCCATAGCTTTGTGAGAGGCGTAAATAAGCATCCTAATTGCATTATTTATATTACTATTCTTTAATTGATGTGTTTTATTACTCAACAAAGGTGAAATAACCCACGTCATAACTTGTCATAACTTTGTACTCAAAGATATATTTTCATAATAAATACAAATTTTAAAAAAAATAATGTTCCTAATATCCAAAATATTTTCATAACTTTGCATTAAGTTTGAAATCTACCCTCAATTAATATAACATATTAAGTTTGAAATCTACCCTCAGTTTGATGAAAACACACAAGAAGCTCTTGAGCTAGATTCACAACATTAGCGTGAGAAAACATACAAGTGTAACAACATAAAAATGAAAACAACTTTCTCATGGATATGGAGACCATTGTCGAGGACAAAACTGAGGAACACATTGGACACATGTCACTAGGCGCCAAAACCGTGGAAAGCAACCAACAGAGCCAAAGGGGTCCATCCAATGTGGGACCACTTTAATAGGGTTGTGAAAGTGATTACGTTTGGACTCAAGCCTAATTTGATGATATTCCCTAATACTGAAAATGCAACAGGGTTCAATTTCAAGCAGCAGAAAGCATTAATGAGAATGTTGTAAGTTACCAAATCTGGTACAACACGGCTACATTCAAATTCGCGAAAAAGGGTAATTGCTTTCCCGTAATGTTCCTTTTTCACCATGAAAGAAAGAATCTGATTCATTTCCACAATAGGAGTTTTGTGGCTATACAGCTTCCTGTAAAAAGATAGTTCGAGGTCATCCATGGAGTTTTGCGGTGAGGTTGAAGTGCACCCATGAAAATAGGGTTTCGAGCTTGCCAATTGAGTGCGAAGTAGAGGATTCATTGATTCAGCTAACTTTGGCAGTATGATTTCAGCACTTGGTTCGAAACATCATTTGAGCCATTTTAACCTAACTGAGAGAGAAATCAGAAATGAAGAAGGAGGCTCGAAACCTGAGAGCTGATAGAAATGAGAAATGATGAAAACTAAATGATTGTCATGATATGAATAATAATTCTAATTTTTTGAATATAAATTTATCCACATTAATTAACTCAATTTTTAAATAACTCCACTAATTAAAATAGTCAAACAGTCCAACTATGGGTTCAACTGTTCAACCTAGTCTAACCATGTTCCTAATTAACTCAATTTTTAAATAACTCTACTAATAAATTTAGGCTTAAATCCTTGTCACCCCTGCAAAATTAGCTGATATCCATTTATCCCCTGCAAATTTTTTTTTCTTCCAAAAAACACCTTGCAAAATATAATAATATCCAGTTACCCCCCTCCCATTAGTTTTTCTTAACGCTGTTAATTTAAAGCTGACGTGGATGCCTTGCAAAATATAATGATATCCATTTACCCCCTTGCAAATTTCTTTCTTCAAAAAACACCTTGCAAAATATAATAATATCATTCCTTTTTTTGGGTGTTCTTTTTGCGCTACATTTCACTCTATAAGGAGTACCATTAATCACTACTCTTGTCCCACCATGGGGGCAGTGAGACAGCTGTGAAAGAACAAGATGTGGATAAATGGAGCTATTTTGAAGCAGTTGGTATTGTCAAGGACTTGAGGTTTGAGGTTGGCAGTTATAGAATTTGGTGGAAGAAATAGGAAGAAGTGCATTTCAAGAGATTTTTGTGTGATGAGGCTGCATCAGAACTTGTTAACCATGCACTGAAGTTCAAAGTTGAGGCTCATATCTACATTGAGCACTTTGAGCAACCTGGTTCTGCAACTGAAGCCACAAATGAAGAAACTGAAATTGGTAATGAGGAAGAAACTGATGAAGGTTTAGAGAGTGATAGTGAAGATGAGCTTAAGGAAATTCATATGGATGATAGTGAGGAAGAAAGAACACATGGCAAAGATGATGGCTTTGGAGATGAACAACAACTTCCTTCACAACCTAATACTCCTTCACAAGCTACCGTTGGTGCACCAAAAAGAGGTAATAAGCTAATTCACCACAAACAACACTTGGAGGGACAAGAGTAGTGATTAGTGGCACTCCTTATAGAGTGAAATGTGGGGCAAAAAGAACACACAAAAAAGGAATGATATTATTATATTTTGCAATGTGTTTTTTTGAAGAAAAAACAAATTTGCAGGGGGTAAATGGATATCATTATATTTTGCAAGGCATCCACGACAGCTTTAAATTAACAGCGTTAAGAAAAACTAACGGAAGGGGGTAACTGGATATTATTATATTTTGCAAGGTGTTTTTTTGAAGAAAAAAAAATTTGCAGGGGGTAAAGGTATATCAGCTAATTTTGCAGGGGGGTGACAGGTATTTAAGCCATAAATTTATCCACATTTAAATAACTCAATTTTTAAATATTTTCCTTTGGGCTCGTTTGTTACGGATTAAAAAAATAAGTGATTTTGTTGTTAAATAATTTAGAGATTAGTTTTTAGAGATTTTTAAGAAAATGAGAAGTTGTTTTGTGTTTGTGTAACATACTGAAAATCATTCTTAAAAAAATGATTTTTATGAGAATCTACTCAAAACAGCTTCTCATATGAAACAGTTTTTAGATTATTTTCAGCTTTTCATTTTTTTAAGAATCTGTAACAAACGGATAACATGTCGTCATAAGTGATAATTTTTTAAAAAAAAGTGATTTTTTTAAAAAATAAGTTGTAACAAACGGGTTCTAAATCAGTTGAACTATGACTCAAAGGTTTCGAAGGTTTGATCTCCGATTTTTTTAAAACATTGGTTAAGGTTACTTTACTCTTTACTCACTTTAGACACTATCCCTAACTTGGTTCAACTCAGCTCGACTCGATAAGATTTGGCTCGTAGTTAGACTCGATTTCGACATGAGTCTTTTTTGCCGGCTCGAATTGGACTCGACTCAAGTTCGCGAGTAGCTCAATTCAGCTTGTTAGCTCGACTCGCATGATATTTTAAACCTATTAACTCTTTTTCATACGAAACTATTTTGAGACATTTAGTCCTGTTGTTGAGCCCCTTCTATTGTTCTAACATCACATACACATGATGGACTCTTTACTCACTTTAGACACTATTATCCCTAACTTGTTTCAACTCAGAAGATAAAGTGAGTTTCATTGCATTTCTATATTTTTTCCGCTCAAATATTTGTGTGTTTGTGTACTAACTTTTTATCTAGGTTGTAGACACTTTGGAATGAACTATTCATGACTGATTATGATATTCTTTCTGAAAAAGATTGTGTGAAATAAACTGTGATGGTTAGATTGCATGCTTTCCCGTGTTTTGTACGAATCCTGAAACTATACGATTCAAAATTAAATAAATTTTCTGCAACGTATATTTAAATGTACAAAATGTGCAGGTGTTAGTTGCCATTGAGGCTGTTGATGATGGAATTTTACCATTTTCAATTGTTCGATATCATGGAATGTGAAATGCAATTGAGACTAGAGATGATTAGACTGATGTTTTGAATTAACTAAAGGCATAATTTGTAGCTAAAAAATTACCTGGTCCTACGAACTTTTTGATTCCATTCCCATTTTAGTTGGTTTTTTTTAGATAAGCACTTTATTGAAGGGAGTACAAGGGGTATTCCAACCCAAAACAAGGGGAGGGAGGGGGCATCATTAAAACCTCTAAGAGCCAAAACTCGAGTGGGAAAAAAGACTCAAAGAGGAAAAAAAGTGCCCCATTCTTTGGTTCTTTAGTTGGTGAGTAGACGTTATTAATCATTATATTGGAATGGTAAGTGCTACATTCTTTGGTTCTTTATGGTTATGAGAAGATTATAATTGAGGAACATCTCCCTTATAACTAAATTAATAGAAGAACAAAGTTGATATTTAATACAAATATAAATTCAAAAAATTAAGAAGCAATATGATAGTAGGGATAGAAAATGATGTTTTTCTTAGTTTTTTTCTTCCCTTTTTGTGATATAAAGGGGAAGCATCCTAGATGTGACACCTAAGGTAATAGTATCCTTCGTAAAAAAAGTGACTAAAAGATATATACATCATGTTTTATTTGTGCACTCAATGTAAAGACAAACTAATGAACTATCTATTAAGAGACAAAAAAAAGTCTTCTCTTAATCTTAGATAGAAATTAATTAACATTCAAAAGACATAAGCAAATCAGTTAATTTTCAAAGTCGTATATACCCCCCTCATATGTATATATGATTTGTTATTAAAAAAAATTGTTTTTTATTTAAATTTTTTTTAAAGAAAGGTTATAAAAACGCTACTAAAAATCTGTTAAAGAGTCAAAACTAATCAAAAAATTATAAAAACACCACTAAAAATCTAATAAAACCAAAATAAGTCTATGCATATTTTTTTAGATTTTTTGGAGACTATGAAAAATTAAAAAAATTAATAAAAAATAGTAAACGATGGAATTTGGGATTTTGAGCCCGTTGTCTCGATAGAAGTTCCTTCTATGGGAGTCTTGATCCTTGATTTTTTTCGGATTTAATGGCTATGGTTTCATTACAATCGGAGTAGGTTGCCCGAAAACCGATTTTTTAACCTAAATTATTCGCTCGACGTATAACATCGTCAAGTGTTAACGAACTCCACCCTAAACCGATTTTTTAGCCTAAATTATTCATATCTAATTTATTTTTATTTAAAAAATATAATTTTAATTTTTTAAATGATTTATTTATTTTTTATTTGGGCTACAAAGTCGTATCTACTAAAGGTGGGGGTGTATACGACTTTGTAATTTTACAAATCGTATATACCCCTACCTTTGGTGTATTCGACTATATTTTTTTTACAAATCGTATATAGGGGGTATATACAATTTTAATTTTTTTAACATTTTAGGGGAAATCGTATATACTCCCCCCTCCCCCCCCCCCCCCCCCCCCCCCCCCCCCCCCGTTTTTTTTTGAGTTCGGAATATGTTGGTGTTTTTAAATTTTGTGAAGGGTATTTTGGTCTTTTCGCAGGGGGGCGTGGGGGTATATAGGAAAGTGGTGGGGGTACAAAAAAGGGACTCAGACTATAAAGGTCTAAATTTCAATGTTGATCAAAGATAAAAGACCAAAAATACAATTTGGATTAGTGTATCTTAGTTATAATTTATAATTGTTCTGATTAGGTATTGAAATTTATAAAGACTGCCCATGTGTAAAAACATATTTAATTTGCTTATATACACCTTATGCAATATAGTTGTTCATCATCGCGTAAGGAACTGTTGTTGGCCTAGTAGAAGAAACACTGTTGAGGGAAATAAACTCACATGTTATTGAGAGGAAGGGTGTTTTATTTAAAATAAAATTAGGGATGGGGAACTTTGGATGAACTTGAGAAATAACATATTAACATATTACAACCATTTGGTGACAGAAAAAGTTCCTACATGTCTTGTATGTGAGAACACTATGATTCATATTGATACTCGAAAAGAAAAAATGAAATGAAAATAAATAAGAGTTATGTTATGCTCATGCTCTACTCTCCATACCAATAATGCTAGTAAAATTATCAAGCAAGAAGGTACTATTTTGTTTTGTTGTTCTGCTCTGCACACCCTTCATGGGTACCACATGGGATGGACCCCTTTGACTCTGTTGGTTGCTTTCCACAGTTTTGGTGCCTAGTGACATGTCTCCAATGTGTTGCTCAGTTTTGTCCTCAATGGTCCCCACACCCAAGATAACACAGCTAAAAATTTAATGAAATTACACTATCCATTCCAATCACTTTGGTGAGAAGCATTTCACTTGCCATGGAAAATGCTTTTACAAAGGAGTATTTAACTTTACCTTCTCAATAAAATGTCTCAACTCTTAAGAACTTGGCATGTTAACATGAAAACATCGCTAATTGTCAGATATTCAAGAAAGAACCTTGGTTTAGAATAGTGGAGAGGTGACTTTTAATTTACCTAAGTGATGTTTAGAATAGTTTTGGAACCTTATATATAATATTAGGCTATGGTTTAAACTTAGTTTCAAAATTTCACTGGAATCCAAACGTGTTTTAGACCTGCTGAGCAAAATTTAACCACTTGAAAATCTTAAATCTGACCTGAATTCGACGAAATTCATCGTCATGATTCTAGAAGTCATTTACGACTATTAGATAATAGTGTTAAGATATTTAGTAAAAAAAATGAAAAATTTCATTTTGCACTAAACAGTGAATGGTAATGGGGGACGAAAATTATAATTAAGCCATAATTTTTTTTTCAATTACGAAGTATATATTATAGTTATCCAATCTTACCCTAATGCTATCTATTATTGAAAATCTAGAGGTATGAGGTGGGACTAGTACATAGATGGGTACTGGGGACCATAAATTCAAGAAGAAAGAGGAATGCAAAGGGAGAAAGAGAAATTCACATTCTCTTCTCTTTCCTGGCCCCACAATAACAAAATTTGACCATTTCCTTTGTTGTTGCCTTCACCTTGCATTCTCTCATTTGTTGACTCAACATTTGCTTTCATAAATTCAATTAAATAAATCACAAAGCAAAAACTTGATTTTTCCAAACATCTACATCCCCTAAGCGGCTTGTCGCTAGAGGCGGGAAATGCTGTTTTTTTCTTCCGCAATCAATCCCAAAAAAATGACGTTTCTCCTACATATGGCCTTCCTTTGTTTACGTGGCATTCCCAAGCATTTCGTCTACTACATTTCATTTTGTTTATTGGTCATATAGTCCACGTGTCGCTGTTTTCGAATTTTTGCTTATTTGCTTTTGATATTGTTCAATAATCTCTTCTTTTTCCATCAATCTCTTCTCTCTTATCTTCTTCACTCTCTACGACCGGCGCCGAACAAACCTTCCCTCCTTCATCTGCTTTTTCCTTCTTCCTCCGTAGCCTTCAACCACATTCTCCTCGTCACTGTCGTCCATCCCTCTCGCTCCACCGATTCCTCTTCATTGTGGGCTTCTTCCTTTTTCGACCTCATCTATGCTGATTTGGCTCTGTTCTATCTTTGATTGTGAGGGAGGAGGAGAGAGAGGTCACATGAAGAAGAGGGAGGAGAATGGTGATGAGAGAGAAACACATTGTTGAGATAGGGAAAAACGAGTAGAGATAGTCGCAGCGACAACAAAACTGCGAGCAGGACCACCGTCTAGAGGTGGTGCGACAAGACGATGTTGAGACGAAAAGGATTCAACTCGCGGTGTCGCCGATAATTGGAGCAGCGCTGCGGCCATGCAGTACATTGATTTGCAAACCCACAGGGGACGGCGTGCATGGACTACGACGCGACCTCTGGGTGGTATCGAAGTGGCAGCGACCACTGCAGGTGGTGGTCGATGGTAAGGTTTTCATACATTTGTTTCAACGAATGTTCGAAAACTGTTTCAATCAACATCTTCTCTCTCTTTCTTTGGAACCTTCCTTCTCTGGAAACCTATTACTGATTACATACCAACCCATTATTTAATTGGGTTTACGGCCAATCATTTGGGGTTGAAGAGAAGGAGAGAAGAAGTGTTTCAATTTTCTCAAAAAAGGGGTTAGGTTTTCATTTTTTTTTAAATTCAATATCGATCCTTTTTTTTCTAGGTTTTCTGAAATTGATGATAATTTTTGGTCTTGTAGGTGATTTTTGAATCAAATAGCAAAAAAGAAAGAATTTTTTCTTGTGGGGGTGCGAAAATGGATTTGGGGATTTCTGATAAGATGTTAGGGACTTTTGCCCCAATTTTAGTTAACTGGGTTTATTCTGGTGTTTATGTTCTATTGGGGTTATTTGCTGAAGATTATAGGTTACACTCAAAACAAGATGAGGATGAAAAGGATTGCACCACTATTGTGCGCAGGTGTGACAGTATACAGTCCGCTTTCACATTTTGGGCAGAAAAAGAAGGGATTAAGAGGTGGAATATTGGGGCTTGGAGGAGTTGGACAAATGGGGGTGATTATAGCAAAGGCTTTTCGTCACCATGTGACTGTGATAAGCTCTTCTGATAAGAAATAGAAAGAGGCTCTTGAAGATCTTGGAGCTGATGCTTGTGTTGTTAAAGCACGAGCAAAATAAGTTTATCTAGACCAGCGATGTATGAAGGTTGGTATATTATTGAGTCTGTGCTATCAATTAGCAGTGGTTTTTAATTGAATTATTGTTTTAATTTTTGACCTGTAATAAATATTCATTGAGAGACATGTCGTACAATATTCTGATATTCTCCTCATGACCCTGTTTTAAATTGAAGATTGGGAATTTAGTGATGAAATATGGTGTTGGAATGGGCAACTTTAAGTAGGTTTTTAAATTGATAACTTGGTCTTTGGTTGCAGAGAAACTAATTTGCTGCTGCCTTACTTTGCTTCTGCCCTCTTCAAGCCTGCACAAGTTTTTCTCTCTTGATCTGAACTTTTCTCCTCATAACTCAACCTTTTCTTTTACTAAATTTGATGAAATGTAGATAACAATTGAGAAACCATTTCTGTAGAAGTGTACAAGATAGATAAAAAAACAAGAGAGGAAAAAGAGCCATCCATGAGAGTGAGAGTGTACTGTTCAATAAGCACATAAAATAAAGCTTTTGATTATAAAACAAAGATACATGTATTGAAAGCATTTGATTAGAAAACAAGAGAGACATGAATTGAAAAAAGCCTATTAGTTTGTGAGCCCTGGTCAAAAAGTAATTATCTATCTAAAGAGAAACAAATGAAAATAATGATAATGATGATGTGCACAGAAGTCTGGAGTTAAATTTGACAGACTTGACAATGCTAATTTATTATTGTCTTTTTATGAAAGCTGAAGTGGAATTTGACAGATAGAACATGTTCATGTTTTCCCTATTAGGCTGAGAAGATGGGTATGTGTTAAATGTGTTATTGAGTGATGCTAAGGATGATGGCAAAATCATTTGAGTTTAGTCTTTCGTTTTCTAACTTGCCACACGATGCAGATAAATAATGTAGTGTACTTCATTCATGTCACAAGTTCATATTAACTCCATTAACCTCAATAGTAATAATTGATGTTTCAAAAATGTAACAAATTCAATTTAACGTTATTCTTTTCCTGCAAACATGCATCATTCTTTGTCTGCTTTTTAAATTTCAAATGTTAAGGGTCATATCATTTGGCTCTCTTGCTGTTAGCAATTGGCACTAGCTGTTTTTGTGCATTGAAGTGCTGCATTTGCTCGAGTTCTTTCTCCACATATTGAACAAGCTGAAAGGATGCAATGAAGCATAGTTGTTGGAGGGACTCTAAATTTGGAAGCAGAATGTTGAATCCGAACATGGATTTTGCCACGGATGTGGGTGGTGTTGCAGCAGGAACGGTGCTAATTTCGATTCGGTTTGTGTGGCCATATGGGGAAGAAGTATGTATCTCAGTTATTCGTTTACAATGTACATCTTTTATGAATCACTACACCTTAATGGTGGGAGAAGAGGAGAGATGCAGAGTGAGTCACGAGCGAGGGAAACCAGAAGGGAGATCCACCAAAAGAGGAGGAGACGAAGGGGGAGAGGAATGTGTGCGTCATGATGGCCACGACGAGATCGCCGGAAATTACCTCTTCATGGTAGAGGCGTTAAAGGTATGAGTAGGAAAATAGTTCGTTGGCTGCCATGTTCTTTTGATATGATTCTGTCTAATTTCTTATTTATAACTCTCTACTAAAGGTAAAAGAGTGGCTTCAAAGTTCAAAGTTTTGGAATTAGGTCAGTAAGTTAATGATGAACTTGATGATGGAGTTGTACCTTTACGTAATGAAGACATTGTTAAAGTAGATATTAGATCAGCAACTTAAAGATTTAGATGAAAAATACTTCTTAGTTGTTGACTCAAATCTTTCCTGTTATTAATATAGGAAAATCATCTATATTTTATTCATAAGAAAGTCGCATTTGTATGAAAGCAGCATTATCCAAGTAGTATTAATTATTTTTTTTGATGTGGAAGAAGTAGTATTAATTGGATGAAAAGAAGTAAAGAGGCATACATATCAGCAAAGGATGATGAGGTAGGCCTATGCGTAACATAACGGGTTCTTGATTTTGTAGAGTCTTCCTGTATGTGAAAACTTATATGACTGCAAGCATCGTATTCATATACTTATAACCCTATAATTAATTTACAAGGGTTTCTTCCCCTCACAGGTTCTCCTAATTTTTAAATTTTAGAGAAAACAAAACAATAAATTCTACTATTACCAATTAACAAAAATAACAATCAAGGTTCTCTATGTTATACATTGTGAGAGTGTCAGTAACCTGAGTAGAGCCTCTTTCAATTTGTAGTGGACTATGGCCTATGGTTTAATTTGATCCAATGGTGTTTTTTTGTAAAGGAAATAATGATTCATGAAAGCAGAAAGAAATTTTTATAATATCCTTGGGAAGAAAGTCATTTTAGGGAAAATAACATATAGATCTTGATTGGCATCTACTATAAAAAGTGGATACCAACCCTCCACCAAAATTACTATTATACCATCCTTCCTTTTACTTTTTCTTTCTTTCACTCACTTTTATTATTAGTGGGTCCCACTCTCACATCATCTTTTATCCTTCCTCTATCTCTCTCACTCTTTCCACTTCTCTCTACTATCAACATAATCAAACAATCCACTACCAATTTTTTTATTTTAAAAATCAATAATTACATAAAATTAATTAAATTAATATTAATTTACTATTTAATATAATCTACTCAAACTACTAAACCCAATTAATTTGACACTACCAATCGTAAAAAAAACGATACCGTTAGCAAAAATCGAAAATTATTTTTTCTTTTGTGGATACCAACCCTCCACCAAAATTACTATTATACCATCCTTCCTTTTACTTTTTCTTTCTTTCACTCACTTTTATTATTAGTGGGTCCCACTCTCACATCATCTTTTATCCTTCCTCTATCTCTCTCACTCTTTCCACTTCTCTCTACTATCAACATAATCAAACAATCCACTACCAATTTTTTTATTTTAAAAATCAATAATTACATAAAATTAATTAAATTAATATTAATTTACTATTTAATATAATCTACTCAAACTACTAAACCCAATTAATTTGACACTACCAATCGTAAAAAAAACGATACCGTTAGCAAAAATCGAAAATTATTTTTCCAAAAAGAATAAATAGTTAAATCTCATCCACTTTTTTCCGTGAGCTGCAACAAGAGCAGCAATGACAGCGCAAATGGGAGCGCTAAAAAGTAGCAAAAGTTGTCTACCGCGCTGACGCTCGCAGTCAATTTTTTTTAAAAAAAATAATTTATTTTTTCTAAAAAAATCAGTAATTAAATAAACTTAATAAAATTAATATTAAATTATGTAGAATTTATTATTTACTTTAATCTACTCAAAACTACTAAACTCAATTAATTTAATCACTACTGATTGTCAAAAAAAAGTGATACTACTAGCAAAAATTGCAAAATTATTTTTCCAAAAAAATAAATATTAAATCTCATCAACTTTTTTCGTGAGCCGCACGGGAACGACAACGAGAGGCGCAACGACAGCACCAACGGGATGACCAACAGAAGCTCCAACGGGAGCAGCAATGAGAGCACTAATAGGCGCGCCAACGGGAGTGCCATTTATGGAGTTTTTCCTTTTTCTTTTATTACATTTCACAACAATCTTTTACCAAAAATTTTTTATTTTAAAAATCAATAATTACATAAAATTAATTAAATTAATATTAATTTACTATAATCTACTCAAACTACTAAATCCAATTAATTTGACCACTACGATTGTCAAAAATATTTTTCCTAAAAAAATAAATAGTTAAATCTCATCCAATTTTTTTCGTGAGCTGCACAGGAGTAGCAACAAGAGCAGCAATAACAGCGCCAACGGGAGCGCCAAAAAGTAGCAAAAGTTGTCTGCCGCGCTGACGCTCGCCGTCAATTTTTTAAAAAAAATTAATTTGTTTTTTCTAAAAACTCAGTAATTAAATAAACTTAATAAAATTAATATTAAATTATGTAGAACACTTATTATTTACTTTAATCTACTCAAAACTACTAAACTCAATTAGTTAAACCACTACCGATTGTCAAAAAAAGCGATACTACTAGCAAAAATTGCAAAATTATTTTTCAAAAAATAAATAAATATTAAATCTCATCAACTTTTTTCGCGAGCCGCACGGGAACGGCAGCGACAGAAGCAACGACAGTGCCAATGGGATGACCAACAAAAGCGCAAACAGAAGTGCCAACGGGAGCAACAACGAGATCGCGCCAACGGGAGCGCCATTTATAGAGTTTTTCCTTTTTCTTTTATTACATTTTGCAACAATCCTTTACCAAAATTTTTTATTTTAAAAATCAACAATCCTCTGCGTGATGCCATTTTTTCGATGCTGGGTTCGTTGTCCGTGGCTAGTTGACAGTAATATAGTTTCACCATATGAAGTATTTTTTTACCAGTATATGAAAGGAGTAATTTTTTTTACCAGTATATGGGGTTGTATTGATTTAGGATTTTAAAAGATTTTAAAAGGATCTGATAAAAAAAAGATTTTAAAAGGATTAATTTGGGTAAAAAAACTAAAAAATAATTTATTGGTATTCAATGAGGATTTTCAAGATTTTTAAAGAGTTTATCAAAATTCGTTGGTATTCATTTGAGACTTTTTATGACTTAAAAACAATCCATTAGTATTAAAAAAAACATAAGGATTTTGAAGGATTATTTTAGTAGATTGATTTTGTGAGACTTTTTAGTGAAATCTACGAACATCACACTCATAAAACAATACCACCTAAAACCACGAGATTTTGTGATTGTGATTGTATCAATCAACATGAAATCTCAACCACTCATAACATTTTATGTTATATCAAATGGTCAATTGAGTGGTACACTAGTGAGAGATTCCTCACCTTAGAAACACCCTATAAATATCTAGATATTTTATGTGAACTTGCTAACTAAGTTAAGCTTTTAAAAAAATAAAAAATGAATTCATTTCCCCCTTTTAAAAATCACGGCTGAAGCAACCCCTATCACCATTTACTCAAGTTTTTCATTTCCATCAATCCATCCTCTCTTTCTCTCCATTTCCTCTCTGCCATTCTTTCCTCTTCCTATCCACTTAACAACATCGTGACATCCAAGTGCTCAAGGGTAAGCATCTTTTCCTCTTGCTCTCATTTTCCTTATAATATTTTACTTCATAAATAAATTCATGTTGGCATGTGAAGATCTTGGAAAAAATAAACACTATAATTTTATTCCTTCACACAAATATTTCTTGCTACATGTTTGTATGGGACTATGTTTCAATATAGATCTAGTTCCATTGAAGCATGATTTTCTTTGGTCTTAATCTTCTTCACAAGAAACTCAAGAAGGATCAAACAATATGTTAAATGGTGTTGCTAAATTTTTAACAACTAAGGCAGAATCCTGCATAAAACAAGGTTAGATAATAAATCAGAGATTTATTTAATTAACATCTAAACAACCCTACTTGATTTGTGATGTGTGAGGCTTACTTTACTTGATCTGCTGAACAGCCTTCAAACCATGGTTAATTAACATACCGTCAAGTAATAACCAAACCAAATGTTCCTTTTTAAGCAAGATCGCCAAAACCTTTTTTTGAAGTAGCCGTAAGTTGTTTTTTTTTTTTTAAGAAATAGAAACAAGTTTTGATTTTACATGAAGAAATGAATTTTTTATAGAGTAGGATTGGATCTTTGATAAAAGAAAATAGTTCCTTTGGTTAGGCTTCCATAGTTCCAAGAAAAGTACATGTTTCTTTTGTTATAATAATAAAGGGATAATATTCATTAATGTTTAGATGAGTCATTTTTAGGACTTTCATTCATGTTTGGTCCTAACTCCATTAAATGTAGGAGTGGGAAACAATTTCATTCATAAGATTTGAAGTTATATAATTTTTTTCCCAGTATTTCCCCCGTTTAATTTTGTGGTGTTTTTTTTTCTTCACTAGATTCACCAACAAATGGGAATCATCTATATTCATATCTCCTAGTTTGTTTACAAAAACCATCTTAGTTCATGGATTTTGCTCAAGTGGTGATTTGAACTCAGCTTTTCAAATTGTTCGCAAAATGACATATAGCATCATCATTAAAACAAGCGAACATTGATGATGCTGTATGTTCAATTAGGTCCGAGCAAAAATGACAAATCACTTCAGTTGAGTTCTATGTTAATAACACTAGCATCTTCTATCTGACAGGAGAAGGTTCAATACTATGATATTGCAACAGAAAAACATGTAGAATTTGATAGAGCAATGGCAGAATATAACCAGAAAATGGTAACCAGTCTCTCATATTCATGCCTAGTGAGATGACTCTTATTTGTTTGATAAGTACACTATATACAATTTGTTTTCTGTTACTTGGCAGGAAAACGGTGAATATGAAGAAACCGATGAGGAGTCAGAGTTTGATGAGTAAATTCATGTAATCATTTTCTTGCTAAGAAGGCTGCATCTGTATTAATTGAAACTACATAGACTTTAAAAGTTGTATATTCGGTTGTAGTCGGCTCTAGTTGGTAAAAGGAAGTTTTATACTACCACATTTACATGTATATTTGCAGCGGCTTAAACCCAAAAAAATATATTTTGCAATGGTCTAATAAATAAAATATATTTTTGCAGGGGCTTAAAATAAAAATAAAAACACACGTGGAAGAGATTTTTAACGTCTCACTAACAGTTTGCTAACAGAAGGACTTAAAACAAAACGTGTCATTTTGCAAGGGCTTATAAATAAATAAAAAATTTGCAGGGGCATAAACCAAAACATCCCATATTTGCAGGGGCCTAAAACATATTTAAGCCTATATATATATATATATATATATATATATATATATATATATATATATATATATATATATCAGTGCAGCTGTCTCGTATTTTTATATATATCATTGTAGTGTTCCCGTGTTTTTTATATATCTGTAGAGTTATTCCGTGTTTTTTTACATATCAGTGTTTTTTTATATATCAGTGCTGCAATCCATATTTTTATATATATCATTTCAGTTATCTCGTGTTTTTTTATGTATTAGTACAGTTATCCCGTGTTTTTTATATATCAGTGCAGTTATCTCATAGTTTCGATTGATTATTTTAGTTGATTAGTAGATTATAGTAGATAGTAAAAGATGTTGATTATCAATAAAAAAGTTTTATCCCGTATTAGTTACAAATATTTGTCACATTCCTACTTTAAATAGTCATTAAGTCTTCGTGTTTTTTAATATATTAGTGCTGTTATCCCGTATTTTTTATATATTAGTGCATTATCTCCTAGTTTCAATTGATCATTTTAGTTGATTAGTATATTATAGTGATAGTGGGAAAAGAAAGTGAGTGGGTTTGATTAGAATTTTGAAATTTGGAAAAAAAAGTATAAGAAAGTAGGGGGAAAAAAGTATGAGTGAGAAGAAATTTGAAAAATGCGTGATAGTAAATTACAATGTTTTTAAGTGTGGTTTGTTTGTATAAATAAATAGTTAGATATTAATCTCGTGTTTTTTTTTATATATCAGTGCAGTTATCTCGTGTTTTTTAAATATCAGTGTAGTTATCTCGTAGTTTCAATTGATTAGTTTAGTTGATTAGTAGATTATAGTAGATAGTGGGAAAAGAAAGTGAGTGGATTTGATTTGAATTTTGAAAATTGAAAAAAAGAGTAAGAGAAAGTAAGAAAAAAGTGGGAGTGAGAAGAAAGTGCATTGGAGAAGAAATTTGAAACATATGTGATAGTAAATTACAATTTTGTCCTTAGTTAGATGAATTGTCAAGTAAATAGAAAAGCTTGTTTCGATAATATTGTTGTAGATTAAGGTCTTGAAACAGCAAACGAAATACCTGCAAAACAATAAACGTGAGTGAAAAACAACCGGAGGGGTCTGACGACGCGCCCTTAAGTATTTATCCACCTCTACAGCGCAAATCCCGCGAGGGTACAACTTGTCTCGTCTGAAGTCACTGATAGCGACTCAGGTATCCGAACTGGCAAGAATTCAGTGTTTAGAAATCAGGAGATAAACCCAAGAATTTTTTCTTTTCTCTTCTAACTTAGCAACCCAATATCCGGTTTGCTCCCTAAGGTTTTGACAATACTGTGTCTGAACCCGTGCACTCGAGGCCAGAATCAACAGGATGAAGTACAAATAGACTATTTAAAATAATAATAAAAATAAATATCACAACCATTGATTTTTATTTTTTCCCAGTAAAAAAAAACAATACGCGTTTTTAAATTTTACTGTTACCGTTTTTTAAAATAATTTTTTTTCTTCATATGAACCTTATGTTAAATAACACAAACTTGCAACAAAACCGGTACACCAGGTAACCGGTTACAATCTCCAACCGTTTATTTTTATTAAATGAAATTCAACGTGTGAAAGTATTTTGTCCACTAACTTACCCATGGGACACAAGTGTCTCACTTGTGCATTGTAAGTGCCACCAGTTTAGTTTGGTGATAATCCGACAAATTTTAGTTTGACATAACATATGATATTTAATTGGGTTATGAACCTCTCAGGTATAACGCACATTATACTTTTAACTACCAAAAATACAAGTATTGTGGTTAGGCTGGTCCAACGCTTATTAAGGCCTAAAACGAACTCTAATAAGCTTTTTTTTTTGGTTTCAAAGTATTCATTCAGCGAGACTCACAAATAAGGTGCGGAGAGAAGCGGATATGCAAAATCGAACCTGCATCCAAACACATTATATCTCTGTGTCGTCTTTACTATTTCAATTGGCCCTTCGGGGATAATAAGAGACTTTTTAAAAAAGCAAGAACAATATTTTATAAGTAAATGATTTATATAGTAAAAAAAAAGTAAATGATTTATGATCAACATTTTAAATATATAAAAGTCACTTTTTGAATCTTAAACATAGATTTCTCTTTCAATTGTACTAATTTTATTCTTAGTTTACTTTCCTCTAAATAAAATAGAAGAGGATATTCCATAGAGTTGTTATTTAGATTTTTGTAACAAAAAAAAAAAGATTAGGAGTTGTGGACTCTATTTGGCAGAATGAACATTGACCAAATTGACCGAGGAACATGGCCAATGATTCTTTTGCATGTTTTGAAGGGTATACGGCCATTTTGGTTCTTGAATGTGTGAAATGCTGTCATTATAGTCCCTGAATGTATCGAAATTGCAAACATTAAGTGTAACTTTGGTCCTCATATGTGTTCTTTGTTAGTCATTTTAGTCCTAAAATGTATTTTTTTGTTGGTCACTTTAGTCCCAAAAATTATTAAAAAAGACTTGTTTGCAATTTTAATACATTCAAGAACTATAATGACAAGCGCACCACACATTCACGGAACAAAATTACTATTTACCATTTTGTAAAAGAGATAAAAAAAAGCATTCGACAACTTAACTATTTTGACTGAAAGGCCTTTCCATTTATAAGTCGTGCATAAAATATAGAATTTTTTGAGACGCCTAAATATAAGATGACTTGTGTAAAAATTAATTGCAAAGAAGTATCCAAACAAGATAAACATGGGCATTACAGCATCATACAAACATATCAAAACTGTAATTACAGCACTATTAGTCTCTGCACTATTATGCCACTGCATTCTTACCAAAATATTAAACCAATTAGCACCCTCTACAATATCCATAAATCATGAGAACAATAGTTATAAACAAAATGTCAGAATCAACTTATTACATTTATCTTCTGCTGTCTTCTTTAAATAAAAAAGTAAACTAAGGCTATGTTTGGGTTCCATTCTATTCCATCCACTTTTTTTCTCTTCAAACAATGGAACACCATATCATTCCTCGATTCCATCTCAAACCACCAATCCAAATATAGCTTAAGTAAATAGAAAAATAAAAAGTGGCTAATCTTCTAATCCTTTTCCTCAATCTCTCTAACTGTGGCCCTCCACTGTGCTGCTTAATCTGAGCATCAATGGTATCACTGAGATTATTGTGCAAAAGTCAATGATGGGAAACAGTGAAAGATAATGTCTACATTTGCAGTGGGTGAAAGAGTAAAAATTAATTTATATATAAAAAATGTTAAAACCTTTTTCTCTAAGTTTCAATATTATGATCCAAACAAAAACGGGTATTCACAAGGTGCCTAGGCATGATCTGGTACAAATCTGGTTTATAGAGTTATTTCACTTGTTTGTGTAAAGAATGCTAATCATCAAAACAAGATGTAAACGACAGCTGATATGAATATGTATTATTTCTCATAGTGTAATATTAGTAGCAATCGTTGTGGACTTGGTATATATGAAACACCATCCACGACTTCCACCACTTGCATTAATGCAGTGCTTATTGAAACTTTTCTGATTATAAAACATGGTTATGCTTTCTTCTTTCTAGTCTTATAACTCAACACCAAAAAGACCTACTAGTACTAGGTGATGAAAAGGTAGGTTGCAAACTTGTTATCCTACAGAACTCATCATTGCTGAAGATATCATCTTAAAAAACTCAATGAATAGAAAAGACATGACAGGACCTAAAACTCCCCCGGATCCTACTCACTATCTTTTTCAGTTTTCCTAATTCCTAAAACTAAAACATAGGCCAGTGAGATAAGTATAAAGTGCAAAATGTGAAAATTACTGGAGAAGAAAATTTGATGTTATGAATCCATATTGATTGTGCATTTCAAACTATTTTAAATGAATGATTAATTCTACTTTCAAAAACCCTCACCTGTACAGTCGACAACTTCAGATGACAAGTTTCACGAGCTTCTTAATCTTCAGCATCTGAGCTCGCATCATCACTACTATAATCACTACTATCACTTCCTCCAAGATCCAATTCAACATGTTGCACTTGAATAACTGCTGGCTGCTTTGGGTGAGGAATGCGAGGGTGTGATTGTTGTTCCTCAAATCTTGGTACTGGAATGGAGTCCATGGGAGGCAATGGCACCGGATCCCCTGGTTTCCACCCAGGTGGGGGCTTAATTGGCATATCCATAGGTAACTCTACAGGCATTCCAGGCTTCCAACCAGCCGGAATAGCAAAGTTTGGAGGTAGCAGTCCTTGAATTGCAGACAAATTTGCAAGTGGTTTGGTATCCGCAGGCTGTTGAGTTGGAGGCTCAACAATAGCCTCAACTGCTTTCTCCTTGGTTTCAACTACTTTAGGTAATCCAATATCAAGGTCAGCAAAGCTATATAATTGTGAAGCTCTCATTTGCTCTTCTTGTGGTGCAGGTGGCAGTGCACCACGGAGAGGAGCTTGCCCTGCTCCAAATTCTGGGGGTGCAAAGGTTGTATAACTTATTCGATGGGCATATGATAATATATCTGACAGCTTTAGCTGGGATGAGACTGTCGAGGTAGTCAAAGAATCATCTTCACTGCCATCTTCTAATTTCAATCTCTTGGTGTTGCGGCGATAATCAGAGTAATCATCAACAAGAATGTCAAGTCCCCGCTCAGCATCTTTGAGTTTGTTGGCAAATGCAAGTAGTGCTGAATCTTTCGAGCGAATTTCCTGATCAATCTTCTGCTTAGCATCTTGTAGATCAAGAATTTCTTGGAGCTCAGCAACAGCTTCAAAGATTTGTGTTTGAAGGCTGGTGAAAAGTGAAATGATTTCTTTGGCAGTGGATGGAGAAGAGTCGAGTGGAGCAGTCGAATGTGCTTGGCCTTGGGTAGAAAGGAATGTTGGTAGTGATCCACGGAATGCACTGACCCAAAGGGACTTGTTGGGTGATACTTCAAAGAGCTTAGAAGTTAAGGAAGCCATTTGATGAAGAAGTGCTTGTGCTCTAGGAAGGGGTGGCAGAAGAGAGAGTAGAGCAGAGGAAGGGGCCGCCAATTGGCGGTCTTGATGGTGATGGGTCTGTGAAGGAGGGAGCTTTGGAGGGGTAGGGTTCGGAATCAGTGGCGAGTTAGGGTTTGTAAGGCCTAGCCTAGCCGGGGACTGTACAATTTGGTGTTGAAGCATTTTGCCTCAATGATTCTTGTCTTTCTTTTTGGTGTTCCTGTATTTCCAACCAAAATAAATCAAGTAACAGAAGGGCTGAGCCAGAACCACCCACTAATAATATCACCTGTGCAATAAAATGTAAAAGATCAATTATTGTGTATATCACATAAGTAACAAGTGATATCCTAGTTTCTGAAGACAAAAATCCAGGTTGAAAAGAAAGCATGTCAATTTACTATATGACTTATAATCAACAAAAATTCATGTTGAAAAAAGTATATCAGTTTGTTACGCATAATTAATTTACATATAAGCAAATGCTAGAGATGCAGAAAATATAAAGCCAAACTTAATAACGGATACATATTCATTCTTTGTCTTATAATTAACTACAAGTCTACAATCTATTTGGCCAATTGTGTGTGTATGGTATTTTGTTATCTATTTAAGAATTGAAACAATATGCTACACCAATTACCTTATCAATTAGCAAACCAGTGCACTATTTATACTTCTAAGAGGCATGCTTTCTGAGCTATGAAGCATCGACAAAGACACAGACACTAGTTTTAATTTGAAAAATACAAGTAATTGATGTCTGTGTTCGACACCCGACACATATCGTGTCAAACACCGGACATGTCTTCAACCGGATGGAAGTTTCGGTGCTACATTCTGAGCATCTAAACAAGTAATTGTTGATTATTCACTTGTTTAGAATTAGAAGCTCAGAATGATTCAACATTCAACAGAAATAAGGTATTTTACATCATAATATGCTATATTTCAAAACATAGAGTATGTCTATAAGGACTAATTTTAAACTATGATTACTTCAATGTACAATTTTTACAAAATCTACTATTCCTAATTGACCTAGATTTAGCTATTAGATTTCTACCATGTGAACAATTCAGCTCATGAAGGAGAACTCTTTGTAGGATTTTGTTCCAGAAACTATAAAAAACAAGCAAATAATGGGAAACGGAACAAAAGATAATGAATATTGACCTCTACTTCGGAATCAGAAGCTTTCTAGAAGTTTCAAGGGCGATTCGTTGAATGGATTACCATGTGCCTGCTCTATTCCCAAATCGTTTTCACGAAGATTCAACATTCAATGTGGATTGAGGAGAGGAGGAAGCTTCTCTGAGAAACCAGAGATTCGAGGGTTTGGGGAAGGATTGAACTTTGAAGACAAGAAGAAAGAAGGACGTGTGTGAGTAAGTCAAAACTACATTTTAACCCTGTGGGTATATTTTTAGGGCTTAAATATGTTTTAGGCCCTGCAAATATGGGGGTGTTTTGGTTTAAGTCCTTGCAAATTTTTTATTTATTTATAAACCCTTGCAAAATGACACGTTTTGTTTTAAGCCCTTCTGTTAGCAAACTGTTAGTGAGACGTTAAAAATCTCTTCCACGTGTGTTTTTATTTTATTTTAAGCCCCTGCAAAAATATATTTTATTTATTAGACCCTTGGAAATTTATTTTTTTTGGTTTAAGTCCCTGCAAATATACACGTAGAAGAGATTTTTAACGTCTCACTAACAGTTTGCTAACAGAATGGCTTAAAACAAAACGTGTCATTTTGCAAGGGCTTATAAATAAATAAAAAATTTGCAGGGGCTTAAACCAAAACACCCCATATTTGCAGGGGCCTAAAACATATTTAAGCCTATTTTTAGGTATTTAAATAATAAATTGTTATTAGGATTTAATTTAATTTAATTGGTAGAAAAAATGAGTTAATTTAAATATACAATTTGGTCCCAAAAAAATTGAAAATACGGCCGGTATAAATATTTCTACACTATCAACCAATCATAATTTGAAACGTCATTAAACATGATTGAATCTTCTTTCAATTTGACACATCGGTAAAAAACATTGATAGTATCGAATTGTGATTGGTTGGTGATACATATTGCACACCTATGGATACAATTACGAGTAGGGGTGAGAATATGTCAGACTCATCGGTAAGTGCTTACGACTCAACCTACGTCAGACACATGTCAGACCAGGCTTTTTTAAAATAGATAAGACTAAGATTTTTTTTAAAAGTCTGTTTAGCTAAAAATGTCTGACTATAAGGTAAGGAAAAAGCCTTTTAGGCCTACCAAACTTGTCTATTTAAGTATATATAAATAATATGTTTTCTTATTACTATTTACTATTATTATTATATTAAATTTTATTCTCCATGTTAAATTTGCTAACATTTTCTGTTAATTTAAGCATACCGAGATACATCAATTTTAGCATATATAAAATTATTATTATAAAATATAATTTAAATAGGATGTCATATAAAGATATTTCCCAATGAGGGGATTAGTCACTGCGTTTAGCAGTGGATACCCTGGTCTTGACCAAAAAAATATAAAGATATTTCCCAAAAAAGTTTTGTTATATCTCAATTTAGAACTTAATCTCACCTATTATCTTGTTAATCTATTTACAGAAGCTTACATCACTCAAAGGTCGTAGACTTTTGTAAAAATAATACTGAAATCGGCTTTTAAACAGGATTTAGGCCTTAATGGGCCTTCAAAAAGGTTAGGTCAAACCTCAAAAATGGGTCTGCAACATATCACATGTCAGACTCAGTCCTTACATTTTTAACGTAGATCAAACTCAGACCCTGCAAAACTTCGTTCTTCGGTCCGACCTATTTCCACTCCTAATCAACCCCTAATCCGGAGGAAGCATTGCATTATTGTCTGAGTTTCTGTGTTTTGTGGATTGGATGTGATACCATGTAATGTCTGTGCTTCTTTCCTCTATTTCTACTTTTTTTTTTTCTATCAACATCTATTTCTACTTCTTTACTACGTAACAATGATTGTGATGCTTTTGTGTATGCGTTCTCTTGTATTGTATGCCTTATGTATGGTCGATGCTCACTTGGATCTGATAAGTGAACCCGTTAGAAACAATTTTGAGAGAGTGGCATTAGAGGTATCTATATCTCACCGTTAAATTTATTAAGGTAATGAAACAAAAAAAGACAACATTAGGGTAATGAAATTTAAACACTCAACAAAAGCCAATTTGTTCAATTATCACATGGTTAATGTCTGTGGCAACTCCAAATTTAGAACGTATACATACCGAAATTGAAAAAAAAAATATAGTACCAATAAAAACAAATCTTCAAATATTAAAAGATCTAGATCATCTACAGACCCTGGTCAACAAGGTAATCTCCCAACCTCTCAACAACCATGTTGCATTGTCCAGGAGTAACAGGTTCCTCATAGATACCAAAAACTAGAGCTTGCCCTGTTTTCTTTATGGTGATACCTCCAGATCCCTAATCAATAAACCCAACATATATACTTGTTATAAAACAATAATTCAATAATTATATATAATTGCACAAAAATAATGTTGTTAAATTACCTTCTTGCCACGGATTACAGCTCCAGGCTCTCCTTGGATAACCATGTATTTGGTTCCCCCAAGGTGTAAACCAGTAGGAGCAAGATGACCTGGTTCGTCAAAATCTTTCATAATGCCAGTGATCTCATTAGCCTTAAACTGAAAAATGTAACGAACACCATGATTGAATATTTATCAACACAATTAGGTTTTGAACATAATTGTGTAAGATTTCTTTATGAAGTGTGACAAGATCGTTACAAACACCAAGATTGCATTAACAAATAAAAGATAAAATGGATCAATGATGTAATGCGGATTCAAATCATGTGCGGTCGGCATTTTTGTAAAGTCGTGCATTCAGATGATCTGAACCGTTCAATCTTAATTCGACAGTTTATACTTTTTAGTTTAAAAGTAGACATAAAATATATAGTTAAAATGTAAACCGTCCGATCAAAATTGTACGGCCGAGATGCACTGAATGCATGACTGCGCAACATTTCGATTACACCAGATCCAGATCCAAATGCACAGTGAATAGATCAAACAGACAATGGGAATTTGATTTTTTTTTAATTTTTCTTGTCCGTTTAGACGAAATGGCAAATAAGCGTCACACATACACACTTGGATTCGCCTCGTTGAAAATTTATCAATGCAACGAACAATGAGGAACAATAGAGATTTGATTTGATTTGAATAGACACCTACATACCTGAGGGAAGGAAGTACTTTGAGCCCAAATAGAACCGTCATGGCCAACGATGGCTGCGGCAGAGAGGTGGTGGCCAGTGCCATCGATATCACACATCAAGTGGTCATCTACGTAAGTTTGCCACGACATTTTTATAATCTTTCTTCAATACGTTATTTCTCTCCTTCTTTCTTCCTTGTGTTGTGGTTTTGTTTTGGATTTCGGACTCTATATCTATGGACATGACTCATTTATTTTGGTTTTATGATAGACTGAAG
Source organism: Astragalus glycyphyllos (assembly GCA_963573325.1). Taxonomy (NCBI): domain Eukaryota; kingdom Viridiplantae; phylum Streptophyta; class Magnoliopsida; order Fabales; family Fabaceae; genus Astragalus; species Astragalus glycyphyllos. Next base: position 2,543,431 of record OY754313.1, on the reverse strand, counting down.
GAGAGCCCTAAACTTTTGCTCTCCATTCAATCATTCAATTCCTACCATTCAAATCTCCCTTTATTTTAGGACCTAACTACTCTTCCTTTTTTTTTTTTGCCCTTTATCTCAATACACTATGCATATACACTCATTCCTTCCTATTTTTGTCTTTGTCTTTATCCTATCACGTGTTTTTTGGGTATGTAAATATACATTTTACCTCAAAATGTTCATATAGTTTTGTTATATTATTATCCTATCACGTCTTTGATGTATCGTTATGTTATGTGTGCACGCGCCCTAGATTTTGAAAGTTAATTATGCCTACATGTCGTGTCGAATGTCTGTGTTTTATAGCGTATGAAACCACGAAAAAATTTACTCACCACACCTTCAATTTTAAAGTACACAAGAGAGCTTTCGCGACCATTCCCGATAGGGATCCAAGAAATTAGCATATAAGATCAATTCCAAACATACACTTACTAATAGATGATCTAAGATTTAATTACTCTCTAGATCCCTCAACAGTTTGAATTTTTTTGAATAGGTCGTTAAAAAAATTATAATTGAACACCCGAATTTGTCAACATTTTTTTTATAAGAAAAAAAAGAATTTTATTGAGGTAAATTTAACTCCAACATCATATGTGCCAGCTCTACCCACTTATTAAGGGTTGCAAAGGGCACAAACAATCATATGTTAGAAGAACTAGACCAAAACAAATACGCCACCAGTCTTGCGATACAATGCTAACAAATACAACGAATTTGTCAACATTTAGTAGTCACATCCTTCACACGTTAAATTTCAAAAAATAAATACTCAATTAGACACTAAATTTTAAATATTTATAATTAGATCCCTACAATCAAGAACTTAATTACAAATCAAATTAGTTTACCTTTTCAGAGTAATTAAATTATATTTATACATCTCAACATTGGTTTTTGGTAACATACTCATGATTTTTCTCAAATCTAAAATAAAATCCAACCATCAAGTAAGTGGAAGATAGCTGGAACAGATAATGATCCTGAGGCTCAGAACTCAAGCTACACCTAAACATAACATAGATGTGTAAGGCAACAAATAGAAATTCCAATGTGAAATTCTACATCATACCTACTGAAGCATAATAATTATCCATGAATTGTACATAAGAATGCCACTGCTTACAGATTACAGAACCATTGGATGATGATTTACAGCTTCAGGAATACAAAATTAGGAGTTATAATGCTCCACTTGCTACAGTACTTCAACTTTTTCCTACAATTTTACATTTTTTTTCTGCTGCATAGTACAAAAGATTCTAAAATCACAATTTTTTTTCCATGCCAATATATAGCATAAATCCTAATCAACATGATAAAAAATTAACCATTAACCATGTTGCCTGTTCAACAATCAAAGCTTGCGTCATTTTTGGCCATCAATCAAGCTTGTTAGGCTTGTTAAAGAACCAACAGAAAGAGGAGAAAGGTGAAAAGAAGAACACTAGAGGTCGTCGTCGACCGAGCTTCTTTCCACGAGGTGGATGGAGTTGACGATATTGCTGCTGTTGTGTTACTTCCTGCCACAGTTTGGTTATTTCTGCACAAACACGGTATAAAAAATGAATCAAATGTTAATAGCTTAGGCTTCGTTTGGGTAAACAACTTAACCAAGTGCTTATGGGATAAGCACTTATCATATAAGAACTTATGTATAAGGCGTTTCTATAATAAAATCATGTTTAACTATTTTTCTATAAGCTATAAGCTGTTTTCATAAGCTATCTTGAGGAGCGCTTATGGAAATTGACTGAAAATTTTCCATAAACTCTTCCAACCAAACAATCTCACAAATGTTTATGCCAGTAGATAAGCTCAAATAAGTCGATCCAATATAACAATGTAAGGACATTTGGAAGTAAAACAAAGAAGCAACAAAATCTCAAGGATTGAATTTGAACATACCCAGTTCTCATGTAGATGCAGTTATCATAAGCTGCAGAATTGAACACAAAAAGTTTATTCAGTGACCCAAAAAAACAGTCTACAGAAATAGGCATGCAATAGTTGTCAAAAAGATTATTATACGACAAAAATACACAGCGTATAAAAAGAAAAGTGAAATTGATGACAGGATGTAAGAACATACTTGGATCTTTATCAACAATCACACCAGTTCCTCCAAAACTACAAGCAACATCAGAAGCTCCATTTTGTTGATAATAGCTATTGAAAGCATACGAAGCATGCGAGACTAAGTTATCCGGCTCGAAACAAGGCTGACTAGGCTGTATAGCAGTACAATCCACATTACCAGAAGAACCACAAGCCCAATCTATAGCATTCTGTAAGTCAATTTGTGATGCCTTACTCGAAGCAATGCACCATGTTGTTCCATTTGATCGTGTTCCATTCGCTTTCGTTGTCATATCAACAGCACCTCTTCCAGTGAAATCTAGGTTATACACACTCGTTTGATCCGGATAAAATAATCCCCAATTCCTCTCAGATTCTAAACCAGGCTTCCTATTTTCATTGAACAACGAAAAAATGTAGACGTCGAGCTCTTCTCCAGGCTTCGCAGGTGTCCCAGTGTTATTGATAATATGACGTATCAGATTGGAATTATATGTTTGTGCATTATCAGGTGTAGCAGCTTTTTCCTTAGGCGATCCTTTCGAAGGCCAACCGGTTTCAGTGACCATGACTTTAATCGTTCTGAAATTCAACGCTGTCAGCGCGAAATAAATAGCATCAATCTGAGCATCAAACATGTTTGTATACAACAAACCAGTGTTCGGATCGATAACTTCAGACGAAGACTCAAACAAAGCATAGTCCAACGACACTTTGTTCGGGGAATCTCGGTATGCATAATAAGGATATAAATCAATCATAAAAGGCGACTGATTTTCCGCAAGAAACTCTAGCAAAGGCTTAAGGAAATGAGCATGTTTACTATCGAAAGCACCAGCAGAAGATGGAAACGATCGAGACAAAACACCGAGCGAATGAGTACTGGAAACTTTTATCTTTTTATGAAGTCCAGCTTTCTTGAGTGCTGTAAGGACATTATTCATGGCTGGTACAACTAACGCAGAAACATTACCGGGACTTTCTGTGACTTCAGCGCCTACGGTTATGTATGTGATTTTAGTGGCTGGATAGTAAGGAAGGATGCTGTTTCGAAGCCACGTGTCGGCGTTAGATTGAAACTGAGAGAACGGTAGCAGATCTAGATTTGGAATTCCGATCATAAGTTCGACTCCGGTGTTTGCAAATGCCTTGAGAACTTGTATGTTAGAATCATAGATTCTGACATATTTGATTTTGTGTTGTTGAACTAATTGGGATACCTTATCTGGTGTTGGAAGATCATCAGCATTTCTTCCATAGCAAATCCCAACAAAACTTCCATAGCAACAATCTGATAAAATTTCATAAACATATCAAACAATAAGAAAATAAGAATTTCAAAAGTGAACTCATTGACATTGAGAATATAAGACAATAATAATACTAGCTTTACTAGTTGTATCTGAAAGTCCAAATAGTCAACTTCTAACTTCTAAGTCAAAATAAAATAATCATAATCATTTTTTTACTTCATGATTTTGTGTTTGTCTAGGAAAAACATAGCAAGATCACACTCCACCTGATATGATTATACACTACTGATTTAAAAAGTGGAACCAAACAGACAGCACGACTTCCTAGAATCACGTTTAGGTTGGGAAAATGTGGTTTGACCACAAATTAGTTGTGTTTATTGTTTCCATTCTCAGAATTCATACCAGTCCCAAAATCAATTCTAACTAAAAGCTAAGATTTCTAGCTTCTGCAGTGACAAAATCAATTCTCAAAAAACAGTTTGGATCCAAACATGAATTGATAAAAATCCCTTTTTTTGAGACATAAATCACTTTCAATCAAAATCAAATTTGTCAAAGCACAACCACACAGTTACAGTTTGTGAACCCAGAAAATGTTAATACTTAATAGAACTTAAAACATAGCTAGAGGATCAGTGGAAACAAAAAAAAACATCATGGTACAGACAGCAACCACTGTTAGAGTCACCAAAGAGAGATTAAGAGAGAATATAGCTCTAAGAAAATGGTGACATTATAAACCAAGAAGCAAGAAACAGTGTACTTACAAAGTAGGTAGAACATAAAAAACACAAAACAAAACATGCAAACCACAAGAGAGAGAGAGAGAGAGCAGAAACCTAGAAGCATAAGCAAAACTGATGCAGCAAAGATGAATCTAAACCCTCTTGACATTGCTATTTTTTGTTTGAATGCTGAAGAGAGAGTGAAGCTTCTTCTTCTTGTTCTTCTTGTTGCTAGCTTCAGAGAGAAAAGTAACTACAACGGTCCTTTGCTTCTCTCTAGAGTGGAGTGTACTGTTTTTTTTACATCATCATTTTTATAAGATTCACTATAAAGAACTTTCCAGCTTTGAGTAGATTTAGAGCATCGTCTTTTTTATAATGTTTTTTCCTTAAGGATTATTAGGAATATTATTGTGGACAAAAAAAATTTGTGTTTCTTATAGAAAAGAGTCATTGTACAAAGACTTTCTCTCTCTTTCTTTAAGTGGACCCTGTTTAAAAATTTGTAAGTTATTTGTTGAAATTTTTTTTGATGTTGTTGCATTGGGGCGATTAAGTGCTAGTATTAAAAATGTATAAAAGAGTTATTATATATATGTGAAGTCCATTTAATGACTCAAATGGAGACTCATCAAATCTGGATGCTCTTAGATTTGATGGTTTTGGGTTATTCTAATTTAATCAAGATTCTGAATTTAAATTTAGCCTTGAGAGTACAACATTGATGAATGAAAGTTTTACTATTCATTATGGTTCTACTCAAATTGAGGAATTATACTTATAATACTTTTTTTTTTGGTATCTTTTTACTCGCCAACTAAGCTACCTAATTAGGATCACAGAGAATGTTATACGTAAAAAGAAAAATGAGAGAGTAAAATATTGTGTAAAAAATTTAATGTAAATACTTTTTTTTTTACACAAAATGTAAATACTTAATAATTACTTTAGGATAGGTAAATATTGTTGTGAGTGTGGCCACATTCCAAGACAGCAACTCTATGATCTACAACACAGTGAGAGTGAAATATTGTCAGCGTGTTTAAAGCATCGGACCTCAAATTTATTTATCAAATTGAGTTTTGAATTTTTTTCTCGATTCCGGAGTTTTAGCATAATAGCATGTTTGTTTTTGTTCTGTCTTGTTATAATAGCATGTCCAATATATGCCTCTCTTGTTTCTATGTCGAAAATAATAATATTTTTTATTCACCTAACAAAAAATTATTAATTAATTTTTTTTTGTCCTATCACCAGAACGGAAGCTACCGTTTGTGGGTCAAGGTCCAAAAACCACTCAGATCTAAACTTAGAATCTGTAGAGTTGGCTGAAGCTAGCGTGAGTTTGTCCGCCTCCTAATGCGGAAAAAAACACACGCTGAATCACTTTGGTGAATGAAGATTGCTTGAGATCTTAAAACATGTCATACGGAGAAAGAGGTTTCTGAAGAGCATGTTGAAGAAGTTGTTGAAAAAGGAGAATGTTGAGAGAAAAATGATCACCTTAATGCTGACGAAAACACAAGGTGTGTTTGAGTCAGATGCTACGAGGAGGAAGGCTAGTATGGAAGAGAGAAAAGATGTTAGTCGAGATGGTTTTGACTCACTTATGTAGAAGAAGGCTCTGAGTCATCCTTATTTGGACACCGCGCGTGCTAGCTTAGAAGAATAAAGATACCTTTTCTGACTAAAGATGCGGTGAATGGGGAACTACTCATGGAACCTTCGGAATCAATATTGAAGAACCTAAAGAAGAGCCTAATCCTGAGTTTATAGCTTCCAACACATTTTTATACGAAGGAGATCTACAAGATCCACTAGACCGCTTGGTGGACCTTTCTCACAACTTTTTCCCTCCCCCATCTAAAACTGGCAACACCTTCGTGATTCTTCAGCAAGAGCACAAACTTGATGCTAAGAGGAACTCTGTCTACCAAAACTGGTTGCTGTAGCATGTGATTCCTACTCTCTACCTTCTGCCTCACCACCCCAACCTTGTTCATGACATTCCTAAGCATGGCGCCTCCTCCAACTTGTCAGATGACTCTTCCCTATCAAAGAAGAAACTTTAATATCCTATTCTCCTCTCCTTTTAAGATTGATAACAAAAGGGAGAGTAGAGATTAAGTTTTAGTTTAAGTTACTTAAAATTTTGTTTGCAATTACCAAAACTGTGACAATCCGTCCAAATTCACTATTTTGTTTTGTTTCTAGTTTAAATACCTTTTTTAGGACAATTATCGAATGTAACGATGATCTTGAATGCTAATAATCATAATTATCTTTTTTCTCAAATGCCTAAAGTTCTATTATGCCTTGATTAAAAATTTAAAATTTAAAACTTACTCAATCATTTGCAATCATAAAAAAGGAGGAGATTAGTGAAATAAAAATCTCTCGCGTGTTTAGATGAAACCAAACAACCTAGTAAGATGCTAAAGTTTTCTTAATATTTGTGATATAATAAGTTCCATTGAGTATGTTCACAACTAGCTAAAAAAGGGCATGATACAATGATCAAATTTATAACAGCAAGAGGGTTGCCCAACCCAAGTTACAAAGAAAAACTAAAAACAAACATGGAAGTTAAGTTTGAGAAACTTCAAGTTTGAGAAGCTTCGAGAAGAAAAAACTTTCTCAGAACCTGGACAAACCATCTCATAAACTATCTTTAGAAACACAATGCTTTATTTTGATTGTATTTTTGTTTTAAGATTTTCAATGATTTTTTAATTTTTTTTCTGAATAAGATAATATTTCAAATTGTTAACAATTTTATTTTGGTTTAGGGTCTATTTACAAATTATTAATTAGTTAGAGACCTACTTACAAGTTACCAATGATACGTCAACATTAACTAACTACAATGCAATAAAGGACCTAATTAGAAAAATCATATTAGCTCAAAACCTGTTTATAAATTGTTAATGTCACGTCATTGTAAACTTTTTTACACAAAAAACCAATTAAAAATGATAGTATGAGTGACTTTTAAGATAGTTGAGCTGAAATCAAACATTTATTATGACGTGTTATTTTTAAAGTAGTTAAGATAAAGTCAAACATTTTTTATAACATGGTGTTTTGTGATTAGTCTACGTCGTAAAAAATCTTTTACGACATTATATATAAATTAAATAAAAAAAAGGTTTATTTAATGGTGGACGGATTGTCACAATCCACCAATAATAATACATGGTAAACATGACACATCAAACGGTTATTAATTGAGTAAGTTCTTTTTAATGATATGTCAATCTATAATTAGTAAATAGTGTAAATAGTTTAATTTTTATACACATATTGTGTATAAGATTTTACAACCACCACCAATCACAATACATTGAATAGTTGGTTACTAATTGACTAATTTATGGTTATCAACTGACCAATTTCCTTTTAATAACGTGTCATCCTCTAATTCGTAGATAGTGTAAAAAAATTTATACACCTATTGTATATATAAATTAAATCTATAGTGTAAAAGATGTATACACGGGCGCTCGCATGCGCAATGCGCATTTACAGCAGCAACATCCTTATCTGGATTCTGGATATGATTGTGTTGTGGTTCTCTTGATTGACACTCATTCACCAAAAACATGTTAACGTTAGCATCAATGGCGCTTCAACCAAACCCAAACGCGCTTTTTCTTCCCACTTCGAAACCTCTCATAACCTCTTCAATTTCATCCCTTCCACCCAACAACATTAAGTTGAAATCCCCACTTTTGCACACCACAAACCCCTTCTCCTATCTCTCACGCTCACGTGTCCCTACACGTTTTACTGCTTCTGCGGTTGTTGCTGAAGATGCTACTTCTTCTCAATCCTCTCCTTCTCTCCAGCCTCAGCCTCAGTCTCAGGTAATCACCCACCTCTCTCTCTCTCTCTCTCTCTGCACTTTATTGATTGTTTTGTATGAATATATGTGCATAATTTTGCAATTCCAATGAGAATGAGAATGTTTAGGAGGGTACAAGAACATGTGTGGGAGTGTGTGTATCTTGTAATTTCAATGACAATGTTTAAACACTCTATTTGTACACACAAAAATCGACAACAAAATTGATAACAAAATCAATTGTTAATGGAGTTCAAATAAGTGGTTAATTATGTTATGTGAATGTTAGATAGATACTCTCTCCCTCTGGTTCCTATTATTAAGAGAATTTTGCAGTTTTAGGTTCATTGAATAATCGATTCAGTTTTAGGCCTCATACATCGATTATTCAATGCACCTAAAACTGCAAAATTCTCTTATATTTGGGACTAGAGAGGGAGTATATCAGGTATTGAAACTTACTAACCATCGACTTAACTTCATTAACCAAGAATTTGATGATTTTCAGGTGTTCAAATCATGTTCGGAAAATTGTGATTAATAACCAAATTTGTGGCTTATGAGTTTTTATATCTAACATAATTAACCACGTATTTGAACTGCATCAACTATCTATTTAGTGTTGAATTTGTGTGTTAAAAAATCGTTTCTGATGTTTAAAAGGGGTGCTGAATTTTCAAGGTATTATTATGTCTGATATTTAAAATCTTCAAAAAAACAATCTTTAATTTCTCTGGTTTTAGCTTTTTGTAATCTTATGATTGTTTTCTTATTGTTGTGATGTAGAAGCTTGGAGTGGTTGTGAAGCCAACAGACAAGCCAAGACTTGTGTTGAAGTTCATTTGGATGGAGAAGAACATTGGTATTGCACTTGACCAAATGGTACCTGGCTATGGCACAATTCCTCTCAGCCCTTATTACTTTTGGCCTAGGAAAGATGCTTGGGAAGAGCTCAAGGAGTTGCTAGAGAGTAAGCCTTGGATATCCCAAAAGCAGATGATTATTCTTCTCAATCAAGCCACTGATATTATCAATTTGTGGCAGCAAAGTGGTGGTAACTTGTCCTAAGAGCTCATATAATCTAGGATATCTGAGTAATGTTTTTTTTTTGTGCGTGTCAATAGGATGTTCGCCTTTTAATTTATTGTTGTTCTGTTGTATTGTATTTGCTATGTACACCAGAAAAGTGCCAAATTCTTTTAGATGAATCATTATTTTGTGCTATCATAGTTCTATAAAAATCTGGTTGCAAAGTCTTGCTAATTGATTGTGCTATCATAGTTCCATAGATTTCTGTTTCTTGCTTGATGAAGAATCACAAGTATTCGATTGTTTAAATTTGTTCATTCTATTCTTCTTCTTCTGTTGCTCAACGGACAAATCATCTTACCACCTGTATTCATGTATTAAGCTAATCCAAAACGTTAAGATAAGCTTCTAAGCAATTTTTGTTAAATGCATTTGTTAACTTTTCATCTAGAACTGTTTTTAACTTATTCATGGGTACTGAAGTTAAGCGGTAATCTTGCCTCTCTTTGCTTGATTCCTAAATTACCTGTTTTAAGATCAAGCACTTTCTTATCTGTAGATTTTCTACAAGTACATTGCTTGCACTGAACCATATCCCAGCAAGCATTGACAATTTTTTCTTAATAAAATCTTTCATTGGTTTATAATTATTCTGATATTCAAATTTGACTATTCTTCTTCTTAGAATCTATAACCTTGGTTTCTGATTATTTGGAATGACTGGATGTCCTGATTTCAACATTATTTGGGTAAACGTAAAATTTACCATTGGCTGTCCTCTTAAAGTTCAGAGTTCAGACATGTCGAACATTGTTTAAGTAGTGGTATGCGCCTTGATTAGCAACTTCTATTATCAACATGTTGCCTGTCTAGTTAGCAAGACAAGTTTTTTGAACATCATGTTCACCTGGTTTTGGTTCGTTCGGTTTCTTGATTTTCTCGTATTTTTCTTTTCTCGTGTTGCTTAGAGTTAGATTAATTATTCCAGTAGCCTTTCTGCTAGTTAGTTACTCTAACATAATGGCATAAAATTAGTTCTTGCTTGTACTCATGTAGAGACAAGGAATCATAATAGCAGTTGTTTTCTTCTTCATTCTCACACACTCTGAATACTCAAGTTTCATCACTGTATTTTCTTTATGTCCTATTAGGATACTTCCATGCATATATTCTTTTCTAGACAATATAATAAAAAGCAAGCATTTGTGGCAGCTGGTATCCAAATCATGGTATCTAAATTGTGGCCCTTCTTGTGTAGAACATGTTGGATTATCTTGAGTCCCTTGAACGTACATTGGCCATTAGTGACACATTTGCAGTGTTTGGTTTTCCATTTGAATCCATCAGTGAACACAAGTTTGCTTTATTCTCTATTTGCTCATGGATTTTCTGTTCTCAACTTCACATAACCCTCTGCTCTCCTCATGGATTTTCTGTTCTCAACTTCACATAACCCTCTGCTCTCCCTTCAATTTATTTTATATTCACTCATCTCTTATTTGTTGTTTCGCTGCTTCACTCATGCTCGTTTTTGCATTAACTCCTTCTCCTGTTTGCCGCCGGCTCCGATTTTCTGTTTGCGTTTGCTGTTTCACTGCTGCTCCTGCTATCTGCTGTTTTTGAATGCAAGTGTATTATTGGCTTGTTAATGTCAACTTATTTATGCTTGCTTCATTGAACTGTTACTGGCAGTTTTTACTATGATGCAGTTTTTAAGGTCCATTCTTCAAAATTAACAAATGATCCAAACTTGCTAAACATATATGTCCTTCTGCTAAATAAGCCTTTTACATGTACTTTGATTTAATGGGATTGGCTCCATGCCCTTGCCAAATTGTACAATTTTTTTTTTTTGAATTTTGGCAATGAGTTTATTTGGCCAACTTGCTACTAGTAGCCATTTTTACACTAACTGGAAGCAGGGATTTGTGGCAAAGTTTATGCACACTGATATGACTTTCTAAACCTGTTTGCTCCTTTCCTCCTAACTAATGTAGACTAAGGTAATTTTAGTAGTAATATGCCAAGTAATGGATCTTAAGTTCTTAACCAAAAGGGCTAGAAAATCTACTTTATAGTACAACTGAACAAGTACGAGTCCTACTTTGTGTTTTTCCTTAATACTTTGCTGTGATTGAGAGCTGTTATTGCATGATTTAGAACTGTATTGATTGAGAGTTGTTGCTGTATGATAAATGTTGTTACATGTTAAGTTCTTTGCGCATGCACAATGAAAGACGACTGGAGCAATTACAATGTTTGCATCTTGCTTCCTCTTTCACTACAGGCTGATACCAAAGAGCGAAAGCGGACACTTAAGAGTAATTTAGCGTCGGCGTCGTGGTTGACACTACTTAGGTGGACTAAGCCAAGTAGCCAACACTAAGTTAGACACTAAAATATGTAGCATTGGCCTAACAGATGCTAGCTGGACTTTACCTAAAGTTCTTAGTCTCACATTGTTTGGTTCTTTACTTTATAAACAAACCTTTGATATGAGCTTACACCTGAAGTGTCAGCTTAGTGGTAAGAGCTTTGATTAATAAATTTTCCCTCTTCCCAATTTAAAAAAAAAAAAGAGCTTATAAATAAGCTTGTGAGAGGAATGTGATGGCGTATTACGATAGAGACGTCTCGGCTTTTTCTGCGGCTTATTAAATTGTTTTTGCAAAAAGATTTATCAGAAGTTCAAATTGTTGTCCACAAGGTTTATCCAAAAACATGATTTTCAATCAGTTTACTTATAGACCCAGTCCAAAAATGCACTTAGTCTTTAATCTGACAGGGTAAGTTGAAGCTTATCAGCACCTATTTTGTTATCCACTAATCCAATTTATTTTCCCACTAGCAGGAGCAGCCTATCTTATCTGAGAAGCATACCCCCTTTCATTTGTGACACATTGAAAGCATCCTCTCTTCCTCTCTTCTTCTATGCTTTCTCAACTTCATCTTCTCTGTACTCTCCTCTTCATCTGATATCATAGATTATCATCTACATGCTTCTATTACAGTTCGAAATGTTAGAGGAATTTGCTGTATCTTATGGGATTTGCGCAATCACATAGATAACCGGGCTTGCGATTGTCGGTTACTGTCCATGGTGTCTAACCTTGTTCGTCTTCCGTTTGAGTTGTTGGCTGAGACATTCAACAAATAGGCAAATACTAAAACTTCATAAATGGAAAATATGCTGCATGTCTGAATGAACAAGTCTGGTCTTCAACAAAATAATTGTATGAAAATGACAACTCTAGGCTATTCGAGAGGCGTATTCTCTCCCAAGGTTCTAGCACTTCGAGAAGCTAAGGTAGCTTTGAACAACATATGACAAATAGAAAATTTGGCAAATAATGGAAAAACATATGCTTTGAACAGCATATGACAAATTGAAAATGTTTCACATATGTTGATATGGATAATAAGTTGCTTGGTTTGAAAGCTGTTAACCTTCATATGGAGAAGTTAATGATAGTGTTAATGTTGGAGGCAAACTGATACAATAAATCCTACTGGTTCTGATTGTTAATTAAGGTGTTAAGTGTTAACTATTGGTCTTTTGGTTCTGTAGTCAGTAAACATGGCATCCATGGAAAGAGAAGAAAAAAGATCTAATAGTGTATACTATTCATCGTGCAATTTCCCACTTACTAATTAAAAAAATTGTTCTCGTTGAGGAGTCGCAATTAGAGAGTGTAATTTTCCATCTAAAAATAAAAGCGTGGCTTTCTAGTATTTTTTTGTCTGATGGTCGGACTGGCAAGTGTCAGGACCTAACACACACACCCGGTGGGAAAACCAAGGCTTTCTAGTATATAATTAGGAGAATGTGGTAGATTGGTAATTTTTTGGGGATATTTTTTTTAAAAAACACACACTAAGCTTATATTGAAAGATTTGAACTGCAAAATATTAAAAAACAATATACATGCACAGGGTGTCTGGACCACTGACAAGGGGACCCTAGAGATCAAGGAGAGCTCTCGCTAACCGGGGAGGGGTACTCGGGAAGCGCAATGGTCGCCTAAGCAAGCGTAGATAGTACTAGAGAAACATTAGTACCACGCACGCCGCCGTACAGAGCATTTACAGACCAGAATGCATCCAACTAGAAGATAAACAAGAAGGACGTGTTGAGCAGTCGTTGGCTCGTACCGAGGTAGTGGTCATCTCACTGCCTCAATGGCAGGCGACAAATGATGCTACCCTATAGTATAGAACATCATAGGCCCCTTAGTATAATAAAACATGTTACAATTGTATTAAGGATCATTTTTCCTCATGTGTGAGAGGTCTTTCTTAATAAGATTATCTCTTTAAGGGCAGCACCATCACCCGTCTTATACTTGAGAACACTACTCAACATTGTCATCAAGAGCATTTTCCCTTAAATTTAATTTAGATACATGTACGTTTTTGCTTATATTTTGAAATGCCAAAAGTATGTTAATTAGAAGACAAAGCTATCAATTTCAAGAAAATCACTTAAAATTTTGTTCAAGTGGGATGATTCTTTCATTTAGAAACAAGCCGACTTAAGCTGAAATGAATCACCCTTTATATTAATCTAATTTATATTTATGTTGTGGAGGTAAATTGATGGTGAGACTGAAGTCAGGAAGTGAAGGGTATTATTATCTCGAGTAAATTGCATTTTTAGTTTTTTATCTTTGATCTTAATTTCAGTTTGGTCTTTTGTCTTTTTTCCCTATTTTTGTTCTTTATATTTCAAATTGTCTTTCATGTTTGATATGTTTCAGTTTGGTCCTTCAATTGGCATTATATGTCTCAGTTAGGTCCTTCATACCAGAAACTAAAGAATAAACTTAAAGGACCAAACTAATACGTATCAGATCACTTGAAGGACCAAAGTGAAGCATAGAGTCACTTCATTGGCGGATCCAAAATTAAAAAAATAGGATGTTCCTTTAATGACACTAAGACATAATGTATTACCACCAAGGTAAGATAGTGCTCCTTCAATGACAATAAGGCAATATGTATTACCACTAAGGCAAAATATTTGAGATGTATTACCACTAAGACAAGATGTTTGGGTGTTTCCGCGAATACGAGGAATAGAAATTTAGCCTATCTATTATCTAATTTGGCTTGTCACTTGCGCGCGCAAGTGACAAGTTTTTTGTTTTTTTTTTTTATTTCATATTTTTTATTTTGTTTTTTGTTTCTTTTTTTTCTCTTCTATTTTTCAGCTTTTTTTTTTGTTACTTTTTGTTTTTGGCTTTAGTTTTTTTTCTTTCTTTTGTATTTTAAGAAGTACTTTACGGTGTCGAAAAATTTTAAATGTTTAAATATGCAAATTTTGTTCTTCAGTAATCAATTAGATGGAAAAAAATTTAATTTCATAAAAAAATACGTAAAGTGATATGCTAAAAAGTATGCTTTGGTCTACTTGATGGTGAAAAAATTTATTTTGTAACAAAATACGTAAAGTGAAATGTTAAGCAGTGTGTTTTGAGATACTTTGGGATTCGAAAAAAAAACTAACTTTTCAAATATCAGAAGTTTTTTCGTATATAAACCAGTTTGGTAAAAAATAATAAGTTTGTGAAAAAATACGTTTGTGTAAAAATAATAATCTTCTTATTTAATTTATAGTTTTAATTTAATTTTTATTTTCGGAAGCTTCAGTTACATTTACAATAGATCCCTCAATCGCACACTTTCGACTTTCTATAGATGCTTTTATTTTATTGGTAATTTCTATCCAACCCAACACGATACCACGTGTTTCATTTTCTATTTGTGTTTTCTTTTTTATATTGGTCATTTCGCCCCAACGGGTATTAAAACTATTCTATTTTATCATGGGTTTTCCTTCAACTATGCATGATACCCATCGTGTTTCACTTTTTAATTGTGTTGTCTTATTTTTCTATTTATGGGTTAATTTTTTATATTTGCATTTGATGAGTGTGAATTATGTTATTAAAATTTTCTTCTTATTTTATCTATGGAGGATGTGTGTCTTTGTTAATGTTCCTTTTAAAATTGATAATGTTCCTTTTATCTATGGAGGATGTGTGTCTTATTTAATTTATATTTATATTTAAGTTTTATTCACAGTTATTAGATTTTATATTTTGCTAACTAACACAATTTGCCCAATGGGATAGGCTATCCTAGGGCACGGGAGTCGATCCCGTGCTCCTGAGTTTGATTCTCACCGTTGACAAACTCTGTGTTGGCCAATGCGAAATTTGCTTTCAAGCACGATGGGATATTAGTCTTTCAGCTTGGCATGTTGGCGCCAAATTGCTTTTTTTTTGCTTTGTTTTTGTTTTCTTTTTTGTTTTCCTTTTTTTTTTCAATTCCTTCTTTCTTTTTTTTCTTTTATATATTAAGGTTTTGGGTTAAGGAGTACTTTACCGTCTTGAAAATTTTAATATGTTTACCTATGTGGAGTTTATTATTCAATAATCGATTGGATAAAAAAACTTCATTTTATGACAAAGTACTTAAAGTGATATCCTAAAGAGTGTAATTTGGTGTACTTTATGATTTAGAACAAATTTTAATTGTTCAAATACACAAAATTTGTTCCTTAATAACCGGTTTGGTTAAAGAAAAATCGTCATAAAGTTCAAATTAAACAAAAAAGGATAAGTGCAGAGACTCAATGGAAGTTGTTCTAATTAGTCTCGCTTTTAGTATTTGATTGTAAATAGTATTAGATGAGTATATAGAAGAGGACAAATATTGGTTTCTTTTGTTCTGTTTGTTGAAATCCTATGGTTCAACTTAAATCCAAACTTATTTAATTTATAGTTATAATTTAATTTAATTTATAATTATAACATTAGTAACCAACACCATTGGCACATTGACATAAGCTACCTTGGGACACGGGGTCAAAATTTGGGCAATGGACAAACTTGGTTTCTATGTTCTTCTATTTTATTCAAATATGCGAACTTCTTTCTTCAAAAATAGTTTCAACTTTGTATATGTGCTTCTATTTTATTGGTGGTTTTAAATCAAACTCTGCATGATACCTATACGTACGTGTTTCACTTTCTAATTATGTTGTCTTATTTTCTCTTTAATTATGTGTTAAGTTTTTATATTTACATTTGATAAATATAGATAACGTTACTACAGTTTTTTAAACTTTTTCTTCTAATTGTCTATGGATGTTCAATTTCAATGTATTTGTTGTTATTAATATGCTTTACGTTTTTTTTCTTATTATCTATAGATGTTGAATTTCAATGTCTTTGTTAATGTTTCTTTTTAATTTTATAATATTTTTATTTAATTTATAGTTTTTTAATTTAATTTTTATTTACCGGAATTTCAGCCATGTTTACAATAGATCCCCTCTTCGCCCTCTTTCAACTTTCTATAGGTGATTCTATTTTATTGATGGTTTTCATCTAACTCTGCACGATACCCACGTGTTTCACTTTCTATTTGTGTTGTCTTCTTTATTTTTGTCATTTCGCATCAAACGGTATTAAAAACATACTTTAACTGGTGTTTAAATTTTTATATTCTTTCAACGGGAACTTCAGCCACATTTATAATATAACCTCCACCATCTTCTTTCAACTTTGTATAATTGCTCCTATTTTATCATGAGTTTTCATACAACCATGCATTATATTTACATTTGATAAATATGGATTATGTTATTAAAAGTTTTAGACATTTTCTTTCCATTATCTATGGATGTTTAATTTCAACGTTTTTAGTCAATATTGTTTTTGAATTTTATAATCTTCTTATTTAATTTATAGCTATAATTTAATTTCAATCCACAATTATTTGACTATATATTTTAAAAACCAACATCATTGGTTCACTGACATAAGCTGCCCTGGGACACGGGGTCGACTTAGTGCTCCCGAGTTTGATTCTTGCAGTGGACAGAAAATTGTTGTCTTGAATGATTGGTTTATTAAAGAGGTTTTCCCCTTCCGGTTTTACTTTAATTTTGCTAACTAAAAATTAGTCAACCCCGTGCGTAGCACGGGTGAGGCGGCTAGTTATTATTTTGCTCGGGTTGTAGGAGGAAAATAAGGGATGGGTTCAAAAGGTGACAAGAAAAGTAGTGTGGGGACCAAAACATTCCATCGAATCAATGACAATGATCTTAATAGAAATTGAGGCAATAGATTGAATATATAGTCACGATTCAAGCCATCGTGGACACGGATAAGAATGACCTTTTGTATATATAACCAATATTTTTCTTTATCTATCACCACAAAATTATTATTATTATTATTTATTTTTCAAGACTTGCCAATGTCGTACAAAACAACACGATATACACATATGTGGGGGACACTCCAATTGCACATATCCAAACACGAAGTCAATCTCCTTATCTTTAAATCCTAACATCACATGTCATACCTTATTATTATAAATAAGGTTTGATTACTTTCTAGCCACATACCCTAAACCAAGACTTATATGACGATGGTTAAGGAGATCTAATAAATAAAATGAGATACTAATTAGGTCAAAAATAAGAAAAAATGAGTTTTTTTTAAATGTACACATTTTGCACTGTCCAACATCAAGTTAATTTGTTCATTGTGGAAATCAAATATGGGAGCACTGAGTTGACTCCCGTACTTTAGGGTAGTCTAAGCGGTAATTGTCCGAGACTATCATGACTTTCTACTTTTCAAGGCTATAGTGGACACTAAATTTTCAATTAGAGAAGAAAATATATATTCACTCAAAAAAATTGTAATTGGATACTATATTTGTCAAAATTTTGTTATTGTCTCCTTGATGTTAAAACTTTTAAATAATTTTTAATTAGGTATTTGAACTTTTGAATAATTTACAATTAGGTCCATATATCCATGAGCTGATTATAAGTTATTTAAAAGTTTAGGATCTTTGATTGTATTCCACCTTGTATTGCAACTTTGCTTATGAATGAAATGATATAAGTTTCTTTTGGTAAAAAAAAAAAAACTTAGGAAACTAATTACAAATTATTTAAGAGTTCCACGACACATTTAAAATACAAAGACTTAATTACAATTTATTTTAAAAGTACGCGGGTTCAGATTTTTATTTTTTTTGTTTAGAGACCAATTTAAAAAATAACAATAGTTGATTACCTACTTATTGTGAAAAAATAGTTGATCAAGCAATTAAACTTATAAATAACACTATCATTGACAAAGGATTTTCTTATGAATTGATAATACACCTATTCTCTTATCATTGACATAGTAGAAGAAGAATAGGTCATTATCCTAAAAAAAGAGAGAGAGAGAGAATAGGTCATTATTATATGAGCAATTTACTTATTTTTATAACGGCCGGTGATTTAACAAAAAAATATACTAGTAAAATGTCAACCAGTTGTAAATTGCCTGTGCTATCCAATCTACTTAGAAGGTTAATACACGTGGGTTCACTATCTTAGCAAGCTACATATGACAAAGGAGCTTTGTAAAAGAGAGGAAAAAAGAATTGAAGATCCAAGTTTGGAGACATCTATGTTCTGAGTCATGAGAGATTAAACAATGAAACTTCAGGGTTATTGTTCTATTAATATATTTGATTTAATTATGTTTGAACTGAATGACTAATAAATAAACAAAAAGTAGTATCTTTTGATGAAAAAGTAAATAAAAGCAAAAAAAAAAGTTATTTTGAAAGGTCCAATTTATTTATTTAGCAACTCAAAGTGATTCGACACGATTCAATCCAATTCAATGCCATTTTGGGTGGCTCAACCGAATTGTGGTTCAACTATAATTGAACAAACTGTTGAACTAGCTAGTTCTCCTTCAAGGTTGAACCGGTCATATCAATTCGATTTCGACAACACTTTCAACTTGTTACATGAAACACTCAATAAATAAATAATTAATGCTTGACCAAGGAACGAACCCTTAACTAGATGGTTAAGAAGCCCAAATATCTATCACTTATGCTAAATTATGTTGGTTTTTTTTTGACAAAGATGTTGGTTCTATTTTTCCCATTTTCTTTATTACTTTATTCTTTTGTTTTTACTTTTTACGTTTAGGTTCATTTTTTTTGAAAGGCAAACATAACATTATATTAAATATATGAGTAAAAAGCTAAGCACAATGAGTACTCAACTCAATACAATGGGAACAAACCCCGTTTAGGTTCATATGGAAGTGATAATGGTGCATTAAAATGATGGGAATATAAATATACTTGTTTAGTACCTTACTTAAGGATCTGAGTCTGGGATGAGCAGTTGGTAGATCAAGTCTTGAAGTCGTCCATTCCCATGTCAAGGTCAGATAAATTTGCTGGAAATCGTCTTCTCCCGAGGTTAAACTCAGTGGGATTGGTACTTGCAGCCACTCCAATATTGCCAAATTCACCAATCAGTAGTTAGTAAGAGGTACAAATGAGCGAAGCGTACCTGATTTTAGAGGTCGATGTTGTATTTATAGACGCTGGAGCAGTGGCAGATCCAGAAAATTTCAAGCGTGGGGGCAAGTAAATGAACTCTCTATAATATTTCAGAGAATAAAAATAAAATACATTTTTACGCAATACATAATCACGTAGGTGACCAAAAAATGCCATAAGATATCTAAACTTCCACAATATGTTTCTGATATGGGTGGACTCTGTACATAATAAATTTGGGCCTTTGTGTTTTGGGTAGTTGGATATTACTGGAGTCAAACCCAGTTTTCTATTGGGGGCAAAGAAGAAATTAATGGGTATATCAAAAGTAGTAAATTTTTTTGGTGAGGTCAAGTGCCCCCAGCAGCTACAAGCTGCATCCGCCACTGCGTTGGACGGGGGTCGCCCCTTGCCTAGGCTGAGCCTGAGCCGTTGGATCAGCCCGTGCCAGTCCTGGCCATTGAACTCGACTTTGCCTCTTCTTCTTGGTATTGGACCGAACACAATGTTGGATTGGGCGGTCTTGCACGGATTGGGCTGCTTGGCCCAGTCCAGAACAATACCAATCTGTCATGCCTTTATGAGGCAATAGTTCCAATAGTTTATTTAATTCATTCATGATTGAACCGAATGACTAATAAATAAATAAATATTATATTTTGGTGAAAAAGTAAATAAAAACAAAACAAAATTGAATGGTTCAACTGATTCAATTTGCAGTTCAAAGCGGCTCAACCGCTCAACCATGATTCAATCCAATTAAATCCTATTTTAGGCAATTCAACCAAATGCAGCTAGATTGCAACTCTGAATCAACTGATTCAATTTGCAGTTCAAAGCGACTTACCCGCTCAATCATGATTCAATCTAATTAAATCCTATTTTAGGCAGTTCAACCAAATGCAGTTAGATTGTAACCGTGAACCAACCGCCGAACTAACTAATTCTCGATTCAAGGTAAGGTTGAGTCGGCCAATCCGATCCGATCCGATCCATTCTCACCACATTTTCAACTTGTTACTTACATGAAACGGTCAATATAAATAGTTAATTTTTTTTTACCTTAATAGAGTAACCTCCACTCTTTTCTATTTCTTTATTTCTTTATTCGTTTGTTTTAACCTTTAGGTTTATTAGGAAGTGATAATATAACGGTGCATTAAAAGGATGAGAATATAAATATACCTATCTGTCATGCCTTTATGAGACAAAGTTGGGGAGAGATGTGGACTCTAAAAAAAAAAACCTAGGTGACTCACAACATGGATGTCTCCAAACTTAGATCTTATCCTCTATCTTAGTTGTCCGTTACAACTTATCAATTTTGAACCATAAACCTGATCTGATAACGACAACCATCTTTAATAATTCCATATAAAACATAAAACCTTAATAAACAATAATTAAAAGTACAATATTGGTCAACATTATCCAATCCTTCTTATCTTCTTATATATATATACCACCTCAATAGTAACATAGCTGATATATATACTTTTCATATTTATCATTTCATTCCCCTTTCTTCTTCTAAATACATAAAGAAATTTTTCTAGAAATGAATGTAAAAGGAATAATGGGTGGTGATAGTACAAGAAACATCAACTGGGTTGTTAAGGAAGAAAATAGTGATGATTCAACATCTATTGGATCCTTCTCAGAAGATTCAATGAATTCTTTGTGTTCTTCTTCTTCATCTGAGTTGACTGAAGATGCTTCTTCTTCTCCTTCAACATCATCACATAATTCAAATGGATCTTTATATGATTTATCTGAGCTCATGAATCATCTTCCTATAAAGTAAGCAATTTCCTCCATCTGCATTTTTTTTAAAAAAAAAATATTCTTGTTTCTCTATCAATATATATTATCTATATGGATATATAGATTAGGTTAGTTTTATTAGTTTCTAGTTTATTAGAGCTTCTTAATCAAAATAAGTTTATGGTTCTTCAATTACTAAAATATATTGTTTGGAACTCATACAAAAAAAATTCTCATAAAGCCTATAGATGTCTAAGAAGAAGCCTATTATGAAAATTTGTTAAAAAATTGAGATGCAAAAGTTTTTTTTTTTTTAAGATGCAAAAGCTATTTCAGAGTATACCAAAAAAAAAAGAGTATACAAAATATTATCAATAAAAAGCTTATAATTATTACAAGATTCATTTAGCGCCTTTTTAAATTGGTTGATTTTGTTTATCTACAAACATAAATACTTGTGAAACTTAAAGCTTATAGAAACAACTTATAACTTGTTTTTAAGCTGGTCTTGGCTTAGTTTTATATGCTTCCATGAAAGCTGATGAAAATAGCTTACAGGAAAAAAAAGTTGATTTTATTTTATTTTTTATAGAAATAGTCTATAGATAATTATTTATATAATGGAAACTGTAATGAAAAAAACTTATATAAATGAGTGTCTATGTTATAAACGCTTAATTAAACTATTTTATCCAAAACAATGTTTTACATTGGACCAAATTAAAATGTTTATCTAAACAGCTTAAAAGAGTATATCTAAAATAGCTCATAAATATTATTATTTTTTGTTCGGATCATTGCTAACTGCGAACTTATAAATATTGGGAATGTTTTGAATTAGTATGAGTTATTGTATTGACTAGCTTGTGACCTTTGCAGGAGAGGATTGTCAATGTTTTATCAAGGGAAGGCTCAATCATTTACTTCTTTAGCTGGGGTACAAAGCATAGAAGAACTTCCAAAGAAAAGCATTTCTTACAACAAAAGAATGAAGTCATGCAAAAGTTATGGGGGATGTTTGGATAGTCGTAGAATATTATACAGTCCAAAAGCTACAATATCAAAGAAGAATTCAAGAGGACCTTTTGCATCTATGCTAAACAAAAGAGGGAATTTCCTTGAAGGGTCTAGGCTTTCTATTGCTGTACAAAAGAACTTCTGAGATTCAATTAAGGGTTAAATATGTTTTTGGTCCCTATAATTACAACGAGTTTTGTTTTTAGTCCCTATAAAATATTTTGAGCACTTTTGGTCCCTACATTATTTTCCCTTAGCACTTTTAGTCTCTACCGTTAGTTTTGACTAACGGCGCTGACATGGCATGGGTTATGTGGCATATTTTAAGGTGTTGTCATCCATCTCTTGTATCCATGTCATTTTATTTATTCCACATAAGCAAAAATGAGAAAAACAAACAACTTAAAATTAAAACATTAAAAACCCAGATTGAGGCTTGAGGGACGCCATTGAAGGGAATAACAGATCTTCTTCTTCCTCTCGCAAGAACAACAAAGTGAGAATAGCAAGAACAACAGATCCTCTTCTTCCTCTCACTCTCTTCTTCTGCTATATCCAGAATCGCAAGAACAATAGAGTGAGAAGATGGCAGTAACGACTTCGACTTCGATTTTGAGGTGAGAAATGATTTCAATTTCAATTTCAGGTGAGAAGAACTGAGAAAATGGGTTCGAAGGTGAAGTGTGGGTCATTTAACTTGTTGTCGCGAAGATGGGTTCTTGAATGCTGAGTTCCACCACTTCCAGTTGATTTCACCCCTCAAAGGTTGTTTTTTGAAGATAAAAATATTGAACCTGAGAAGGAATTGGAACAGAGGGTTAAGGTAATGAGGTTGGAAAGGGAAGAGAGTGAGGAGGGGATTGAAACGAGAGTGAAGAAGGGACTAAGACGAGAGTGAAAATTGAATTGGGAATTAGGGATTTGGTTTCTAATTTAGTTTTAATTTCATTTTTAATTTTTTAATTTCAGTTTTAATTTGTGTTTTAAAAATTTGTTTAGTTATTGTTTTAAAAAATCCAACGTGGAAGCTGAGGTGTGTAATTTTAATGATGTGGAAAAGTCCCTAAAATGTCAGCACATTAAAATATGCCATATGTGTCATGCCACGTCAGCGCCGTTAGTGAAAACTAACGGCAGGGACTAAAAGTGCTAACAGAAAATAAAATAGGGACTAAAAGTGCCCAAAAAATTTAATAGGGACTAAAAACAAAACTCGTTGTAATTATAGGGACCAAAAATATATTTAACCCTTCAATTAATTAGAGCTAGCTTGTTTTGTGTACAAATTCCACAAAAAATTTGAATCCGGCACCCATAGGCTTATTCTGAGTTAAAGCCAGCCATTAGTAGATTCAATAATTGCTTTTTTTAGCGTGTTAGTGGTGCACAATATTCCCATTTTTTTGCTGGGACCTGACGAGTCACGTGTTTACATGACTTTGTAGGTCATGGTTCTCCCATCCCAATAGATTCAATATTACTTTGTATTTAGTGGTGATGTTATATTATTTGACAAATTACTTCAGTTTAGTATGTGATCAGAACTTGAGTTATCATATATGTTGTTATCCCAACAACACAAAATTAAGGAATGATATGATAGTTTATCCTACATTATCTCTTTTATCCCGACCAGCAAATCAAATGAGACTCATAGTTATAGTTACACCCAGTGTTTTAAAAAAAAAATGAGACTTCTAGATTTGAGAAAAAGAAATCTGGTTCTAACTTTTGGCAGGGGATAAGTGCTAACTGGGAGAGTTTCAGAAAGCAGTTGATTTGGAAAATAGGAAATGGGGAAACTGTGAGATTCTGGGAAGATGTTTGGAATCCAAACAACGCTCCCCTAATTAATTATACAATTCAACCTCTTAATGACAATTTATGTCAAAGAAGGGTTAGTGACTTCATAAATTCTCAATGGAATTGGGATGTGCTTGTGTTGAGAGATTTCTTACTTGATGTTGATCTCAACAGAATTCTGAACACTCCTCCTCCTCGGATCCTCAACCCTGATGATGATTTCAGATGGATGCATACTCCGGATGGCTCCTTTACCACCAAGTCAGCTTACATGGCCATCAAGAAATCTCCTCCAGTGAACCATGAAGGCAATTTCTCAGCTGCTTGGAAATGGAATGGTCTTGAGAGAATCAAAATCTTCCCGTGGAAAGCAATGAACAAAGCTTTATTAACTAATTCAGAGAGAGCTAGAAGGCATATGGCAGATTGTGATCTTTGTCCGATTTGTGGGGGTGCTGAAGAAACTTTATTTCATGTTTTTCGCGATTGTAACAAAATCACTTGTGAAGCTGTGTCACTGTTCCTAATCCTAGAAGCTTCTTCTCAATTTCAAATTGGTACAATTGGCTGGAAATTAATTTATGCAGGTACAAGAAGAATGACAATTCGAGTTGGCACCTTACCTTTGGATCGTTGTTGGATAGTATTTGGCATGCTAGGAACGACTTGGTCTTCAATGGCAAGATCTCCAGCTTTAAATCAATCCTGATTTGAGGCCAGGAGGTTGCTGAGAGGATAGCGAAGAATAAAGCTCTGTTTAGCAATTTGAGTCCTCTGCTTCAAAATTGCTTGGATTTACCTCCGGTGTGCTGGTGCCCTCCGCCTTTAAACTTCGTCAAAATCAGTGTGGATGCGGCGATCAACGGAGCTAGTTTCAACGCCGGTTGTGCTGGGGTTGCGAGGAATCATCAGGGAGACTTCATCTTCGCGTTTGCGCAGAAATTGAGTCCTTGTTCGGTTCTGAAAGGAGAATTGCAAGCAATTTTCCATGGTGTTTCCTTGGCCGTGAGAAGTGGAGAGAGTAGTTTAATTGTGGATTCTGATTTCCAGGAGGCAATTAATCTATTGGTGGCTGATTCAACTACTCACCATTCTCTCTCCTCCATTATTGAAGATATTAGAAGTATTGTTAATACTAGTTGTTACTGTGTTAGATGGGTCAAAGTTCCTAGGGAAATCAACAAAGTGGCTGATGTGTTGGCCAAGCAGAGTCTTTCTATGAGTTGTAATTCTGAGTTTTACAATACTGCCCCTCATTTTATTCTCTCTTCCTTATTAGAGGATAAAATGGGAAAGGTGTTCGTGTAGTTGTTTGTTGGGGGTGAACCCCTTTTTTCTCACCAAAAAAAAAACGGTGTTTTAAAAACCGACCTAACGGAAGCAGTTGATCCCGTTAAACCATGACCTGATACCTTATATAGTTCAGTTACTGCAGCGGTCAAAAACAGTTTCATCCGATTTTGAACAACTTTAAGCGGTTGAACGATGACCCGGATGTCTCACGGTTCAATGTCTGGTTTGGTTTTCATAAAATTGGTTACACCTTGTATAGACTATAACTCTATTAGTATTCTATAGACGCCATTGGGTCACACTCCAAGCAGAAAATTCATACTCGACTGATTAATACATGACTCGTCCCCATCCATCTGAATGTGTGAACTGTTTTTTGGGTTTTATAATCTGCTAAATGATGTGCTTTTTAATATTCTGTTTGATGTACAAATTGGACCATATCCACCCATTCTACTATTCTAGACAGCACCATAATTGTAAGGTTGCTCTCATTCACAAAAGGAGATGTGACTAAAAGAGTATAGTCGTACGACAAAGTTGAATTTCTTCCATGAAAAGGAAATAAATATAATTTGAAATTTAATTATATATAATTATTAAATGTAAAACATGTGTAATTTTAATCTCTTAATTTAAACCCAGCGTGTGGTTGAGCGATTGGGGCTCATCCTCCCTTAACCAAGTGTCGAGGAATCGATCCTCGCCTTGGGTATGGCGCAACTTTAAATCTCTAGGCCAGCTGTCCCACCCTTCGAGGTGTCTCCAATCCAGCGAGGGGATTAGTCACTGCGTTCGGCGGTAGATACCCTGGTCCAGACAAAAAAAAATCTCTTAATTTATTTTCAAGGAGATCAAGTCTCTTTATTTTCAAAATCTACAAATTTTGGCCTGTCACCAAATTTCTTCTTATAACCCTTAAAATTTCTTCCTTTTTATCTAAATATTTAGGGTTATATGATTAATTTCATATTATAAGTTTAGAAGTCAAATATCCAATGAAAATTTGATAAAATTTCAAAGAAATTATATATTGTAAAATTAGGATTTAAAGGGAAACGTTTGAAATTTTTAATGAAATTTGATAATTTAGTTGGTAAACCCGATTTAGAGTGATCTAATGGATTTAACTTGACAAAAGCTAAGAAGTTAAAAACGTAGTAGAAATTAAGCCAGAAAAAACTGAGTAGAAAAGACAAAGAGAGAGTAACTTAATTAGAACAATTAAAAAACAAAAGAATTAATATTATTAAATTGTCCAAAAAAATATTTTAAAGACTAGAAATCATGACTAAAAAAAAGAAAGAGACTATTCAACATAGAATGAAGTTAACAGTAAAAATAGTCCTTTGATTTTTGATATTGAGAGTGGGCTGGTGTACAATTGCACTTGAAACACAGTTTAACGCAATATAGTTCTTATATAAAGGAAATAAATTTCAAGGGGCCTTGACAGTAAAATTTATAAA
Source organism: Astragalus glycyphyllos (assembly GCA_963573325.1). Taxonomy (NCBI): domain Eukaryota; kingdom Viridiplantae; phylum Streptophyta; class Magnoliopsida; order Fabales; family Fabaceae; genus Astragalus; species Astragalus glycyphyllos. The sequence continues at coordinate 2,516,730 of OY754313.1, read as the reverse complement.
AATGTCCGTCAAAAATTGGTAAAAAATAAATTACTACTTTCTTTCTTCCACATAATATACAACAAATTAAACAAAATAGGGGGGAAATATAATTTTCCAAAACCTCTTCCATTTCCTAAGTCAAAAAATTCCGTTGAAATTTTTTGCTCTGGAACTCCTTCAGATGGATCATAACTTGTAAACAGGCTCAATTCCAAGGAGAGAAAAGCACTTTCTCATCACAATTGCTGTTGCTTCACATAGCAAGAGTCTACTAGTTTCCTCAGGCGATCCAATAACCTGCCAAAGGGTAAATAGCTTGAATCTAAACATCATACTTTGACAGCACTTGCCCCTCACTATGGTTGCCTTGACAATTTCAGCGACATGGGGACGTCAATCACACCCAGATTCAAACCCGGGTGTGACCGGTTGTAATGTATGTAGTGTTTATTTGTCATTTTATTTAAGTAGACCAAAAAAAATTATTTGACAGCACCTTAAACACAACTCTAGATTGTGTATGACATTGAAAGTAATGATTGAGAAAGTTTTTATAGGTAAAGAAGAGATATAATAACCCATTAGCAGGTAGTTGACAAATAATGACCAAAATGATGTATAGTAGTACCCTAATATTTTACCATGTGGCATGATAAATGCAACAAATCTTTAATAAAATAAGTTGATAAGTTGGTGGCTTCAGAAGCATACCTGACAATTAGAATAAAACTTTTTTGTAAAGATTTCAGCTAAGTTATAGAGGTATTCACACAACACATTAGGCAATAAATTGATACATGCCTCCTCAAAGACCTGAAAAATAAAACAGTACAATAAATATTACTAGAAGTGTGCAAAGGTCTACAGCTCAAGAACAACATAAACTATTCACATGTCTAACCTCAGGGAATTGTAGCAAATGAAGCCCTAATACACGCTCATCCTCATGATCCAACACTATAACCCCATTCTGTCACAAATTGGTAAACATGAAATAGACAGTACAAAAATGTGCAAAAGCCAAAAATAGACAGTGTACAATAATTAAATCATTTTTTATAAAAAAATATTTAATAAACCGGTAATCATCAGAAGAAGAAAAATAAACTTACTCTCTTTACTTCCTCAATGTCTTTACCAGATTTCCTGATAATGGAACAAATCCTAGCATGTGCGTACAGCAAATAAACAGCAGTATTCCCCTGTTACATAACAAACTTAGGAAGGTGAGACATGAATAACTTCACATCCTTTAGTTTTGTTGGGGGCGTGAAGAAAGGGTTAACAATTGCTAATAAGAGTTTCATAGCAAATCCTCATAACTGTTTTTTGCAGAAGAAATCCATAACAGGAAGAAGCAAACAGTTTATGGTTGTAAAAAAAAGGGCCCTGGCATTTTTAAAACGAAGGTTGCAGTTTAGAAAGTCAACCGTAAGTGATAACCATTAAACACTGAAAAGAAAATCGAAGGGAGTGGATTCTCACAAATCAATGGTTTGCTGCTATCCTTGTGCTAGTATTTAATCAAAATCTAGAACAGCAATATTTTCCATCCATGGTTATGATTATGAACCACACCTTAGTTTCAAAAGTTAGCCTATACCTCAAAGGATCATTACTGAGGGACAAAAAACAGTGCGACAGGGCCCAAAAATAATGGTTATTAAATATACTGGCTTCTTTACAGTAACTTCACAAGTGTACATTCGTAATTTGCTTGCAGTGAATGCACCTTATCATTAAGCATCTGATCAAAGTTGAATGTGTAATTCGTTAATCTGTTGATCTTCAAGTCTGCGTACCTGCAAACAGATATGAAACACATGAGCATAAGGGGCTATAAGGCTACAACTCATTTAGCATTTCCATAGCAAGTATAAGAAAACTGCAAGCGCCACATTTGTAAGGATTTGTCAAGTCAATGAAAAACCACAATTCACTAAACCAATCCTCATAACTGTTGAACAGAAATACAACACCTGGGCATTTAGCAGGAAAATACACAAGGGTAAAAAATTAGTGAACTCATTACTCATATACTTTTAGCACATGGTCAGAAACCTCAAAGTCAAAATTAGGATACATTAACAGGATTCAGAGCATTAGCTTAGGATTTAAAGAACCCTGTGTATAAACTTTTTAAAAATTTAAAGGGAAATTGTTTGCCAATACATCTGCCTTCATATTAACACAAAAAAATACCCCCAAAAGAAGCAAATTACAATCTAGCATGACTGAACAGAATGTTGAATTTGATCGAAAGTGGAGAAAAGAAAAAGACTTAAAGGTAAAGGAGCATACTTAACAGCCCCATAACCAATTGCCTCTGATGTTTTCTCGATCTCCTCCTCAGACCAATCTTTAGCTGTTTCTGGAAGAACATAGAATACGGAAACTGTAGGTTAACTTTCTAGCATCTAGGCACTAGAACCCCACTAAATGAGAATTAATAGGCACGTGCAAACGTGGATCTTGATCAAGCATAAGTTTAATGTAATGAATGCCTCATGCAGATAAGGATGAAGTAAAAATCACACTAAGCAACTTGTACTTTACCACGTTCAAGAAGGGCGGTTTTACAGCGCCTTTTAGCTTCATCAAGCAAATCAACCAATCGAACAACCTCACTGCTTCGACTCCGAAATCGTTTTCCATCATCCCCGAGAACTAGACCAAAACCTATATGAGTACATTTTGGATATGCATTCTCATCACGTGGTAGCCAACCGGCACGCCTAAAGGCCTGAAAGGAAAAATAAAAGGGAACTCTACCATTTTAACTCAATGAAATATTGGCAGTAGCACTAGAAACATGTCATGGTCCATGACTTTTCTCTTTCTAAACATTGGAGAAAAGATTATTAGTTTGAAAATGCCTGATCCAATAAAAGCATTTGGATAGAAAAGGAATATTTAAGGATGATATCAGCAAAACGCAGTCAAGTTGACAACAAGGACATCCACTACTGGCAAAAGCAAGTAGGAAGGGTTGTTATGACAGCAATGAAATGCAGTAACCATGAGATACCATTAAAATCATTACTTGAGATATACCTTAAATAGCATATCGAAGTGTTGCTGCTGCCCAATATCTGTAACATATACAATCCACTCAAGTTTTTCTTTATTTAGACGATACCTACATGGTTCAAGTAGCTCAAATAAACACAACAGTTTATTTTCCTACGTGAACATATTCCATGTTCCATACTCAGGTAAAAATGCAGAAATAGAGAAATAGGTACACCAGATTTTAACAAGGAGAATATGTGGACATCCTAAATAAATATGACATAATAATTGATAGCACAGTTTGACATCTCAAACAAGATTCTCAACGCCACCAAAATATAAGAGTAAAACTAACCAAAGTGATGCAAGATCGGTTGAAAAATAGTTGTAGCCACCATCTCTTTTCACAGCAATGAGCGGTATATTTACACCTTCAACAAATATCACGCGAGCACCATCACTATCTTCAATCAGTCCTAAGTTATCCAGGTTCTCAATAACCCCGGGGATAAATGGATTATAGAAGCTCTCTCCCTGTGACCAAATACATCATCACTCGGTACACCATAAAGTTTTGTCACAATCACTGATATGAAGTAAAAACTTCCATAATTACAGCAACATAAATTCAATATATTCAATCAGTTTATTGCCATGCTGTATGCACATCAGGACATTAATTACTGTCAGCTAAAAGCAATGTCTTTCATCCGCAATATTGATAATTTACTGATGGGCTAGTCTGTTAGGAACCAAAGGATTGGAATAGGAAAGGATTATGTTTTATTGAAAAGAAATGAGAAAGAAAGGAAAGAATAGGAGAGATTATTTCCTCCAAAAGAATGATACACTAGAGAGAATACTCTCCTACACTGGCTTAACCCAGCAAACGATTACAATATCCAATGCAGGATCCCTCTAACTCCCTAGTCTCCTATTTATAGATGAGGGGGATGTAACTTCCCATTAACTAACTCATCTTTATTCTAGCTAATAACTAACAACCCCTTAACAACCTTTAAGCACAGCAAAGCCAGAATTTCTAACAAACCCAACAAATATTAATCATGCATAGAATTCATAGTGGTCTTATAATGCTTGGTAAAAAACTCAGATTCCTCCTGGAAGGTGTAAAACATAGACATGGATAAAGTCCACAGTAAATACTCCCTCTAGGATGAGTGTCACGTCACGTTTGCAACAAAAAAAAATTAGTCCAAAATAAGTGTCATGTTATATTTTCAATGTAGTATAAATTACTTTTTCCCAATTTTACCCTCAAATTAATATTGAGTACATCCCTCTCAAGTCATTATACTCCATTGTGCATTTATGGCAATGGTTAGTATCCAATAGTTATTAATGTTAATTTTACACTATTCATTTATTTAAACCTTTTTCTTACTCTATGCGAAACAACCTAAGATAACACTTATTATGGGACGGAAGGAATAGGAAACTAGTGGTCTAGCACCCTTACCATTTCCTCCAATCGAACTCCAAGGCGTTGATAGACCCTGTCAAATTCAGCCCTACTAACATCACAAATTTGTTGCCATGCCTTGCGATACCTGATATCTCCACTCTAATATCAAAATCAATCCATACATGAAAGTTAAAATCAAGTTCCTTGGTATCTTACAAATGGGGAAAACTCATGATATAATTTACCTGGAGCAGGATAACTGACTGTTGCGCTCTTTGCTTAAATTCAGGATCATTATCAAACCTCACTTTTGATGCCTTATAGAAAGCCTAAAAATGCACCGATTCATGAGTTTCATATTACTAATACTAATTCACTTTTCAAGTGAAAAGATGAGGCAAAAATCATAATGAGAAACCAAGTGATGATGAATGAGCAAATCATTCCTAATGATCTGTAAAAATTGCCTTTAAGGATGATGGTTCCTTTATAAGAACTGAAGAAGAGCAATAGTTTTTATGAAACATAACCCAAACAGTTGTTTCTGGCATCACTCCTTAAACTCTTTCTACTTACGAAAGTGGGAAAGGTCACAATAGTAGACAACTTATTTCAAACAGCAAATTCATTCTGTTAAAAGCTTATTAAAAAACAAAGCATACAATAACAATTTCCTATATTCATAGAAAACCGATTGTTTTTTCAGGTCATTGCCCATGTGAAAATAGCAGCTTATATTTCATAGCAAATTAATTTCTAAGAAAATTGGATTGCATAGTTTTACTTCCATTTTTAATAAATGCCAACAAAATAATATATGATCATACAGCTGGATTAACCAGAATAAAGTTCATTTTAATGTATTTTCTCACCTGAAGGTCTCCAATAGCTGCTTCACTGACATTTTCCTGGTTTGGAAACTTTTCAAAGAGGTATGCAATCAGCATTCCAAACTGCAAAACAAATGCATGGACTTTGAGCCATATGGTGGTACCAATACCAAATTGAGAGCTTTAGGGACGAAATGTTCTATGATTCCGGCAGATATGTATTAGGATTTAGGATGTCCACCAAAAAAAATCAATGGCTAGTACTATTTTAGTGATTAGTTGATATAATTCAATATTTAAAATAATTTCTTTATGGGAGAGAGAGGACTTTCTTAAGGCATCAACCGTTTAAGTATACATAACAGAGAGGAATAACAGAGAGCACACAGTATACCATCATTTCATTAGGAGGAATGTAATACATATTCTTGTTTTCTTGATCATGAAAACAGTTGAATTGCAACTTACATCAGCCATTGTCCTAAACATAATAAGGGGGCATTTGGAAGAGCTTATTTTGTTACATAAGAATGTGTGGAAGAGATAGAGAGATATTTAATTATTTATAAAAACAACTTATGATATGCCTATAAGTTGTTTTCAGTGTTCATAAGCTCTCTGAGATAACTTATTGAAATAACTCATTCAAAAGTTATGCAAAGTTCACACTCATTCCCCCATTTGATTGTAGAAAAGCTTGTACATAAGCTCTCATTTCATAAACACCGATTAAATAAGCACTTCAATAAGCTAATTATCCAAACACCCTCTTAGTTCACAAGCCAGCAAGTAATACTAACAAATGCAAGCTTATCAAGTTAACTGACTGTTGCAGATGTGATAATGATTACCCAAAATCGTGGGGTATATAAACAAACCTAGCTATTAAGGTGTATGGCAAAATCTAGCCACAAGAAATGGCATAAATAACTTAACCCCAGATTAAACATGCACTATATTCAATCCCATGGCACAAAAATTGCAGAACTTGAAGTTAAATCTACCTGAGTTCCCCAATCACCAACATGATTCCGGCGGATAACAAGTTCCACACGTGAAAATTCAAGCATGCGAGCTAATGTGTCCCCAATTATGGTAGATCTCAGGTGACCAACGTGCATTTCTTTTGCTATATTAGGTGATGAAAAATCAACCATGGCCCTTTTGATTGGAAGTCGAGGTGCCCACGTATCAATACCATCATTTAGCATCCTCTGTACACCCTGTAGGAGGATTTTTTATTTTTCGTTAAGGATTAGCAAATGTGTTGAATGAACTCAATAATCAAAACAAAGTAAAAATCATAACTTTCTTGAATAACACCTTTCCAAGTGATACCAACCCCCTTCCCTTAAAAAAAAGCACCAAGAGTTTCAGACACTAGACACATTCCATTTCTAATGTAAAATTATAGGATAGAAAATGCAATCACAATCACCTGCGCTATCCAATTCTTTGACACGACAACATTAACAAATCCTGGACCAGCTACAGAGCATGACTCTATCACTTCAGATGGAGGAAGATTGTTAATGATGGCCTACACAAACCAACAAAAAAACACATATTACTATTTTACAACAACAAAACATAATCTAATTCCAAAATCCACAATTGGATAACAGGTAAATAACTATATACCGACGCCGTTACACAAACATCTTATCATATTTTACTATCTTACGATATCATATAATACTTGTCAAAATCTATTTGTACTGCGGTAAGACAGAAATATATGATCAGATGTTTCTGTAACCTTATAGTAATCAAACTTCCAAATTAGATTGCATATGAGTGGGGGAAAAGCAAGGGAATTGTGTCCAATTATACCTGTCCAATAGCAGGAGGACCCTTAAATCCTGTCTCCTTCCCTTTTATTGTAGACCATATACCCATTGCATTATTACTACACCAATTGAAAAAAGAAGAAAAATTTACTTTGCACACAAACACCCAATGCACAATACAATTAAATACATTCATTTCACAAATTAACACATGAGAAAAAACAGAACTAACCATTGATAATCTCCAAACTTTACACCCCCAGTTTTGGAGGTGCAAGCTTCAACTAAAGGCACAACATCTGTCTCATCAGGTACAGTTGCTCTTAAAGAAACCTCAAACAGCTGAGCTAATTGCCTTTTCACACTAGCAGGATTATCAATATCCTAAATCATAATTCACTATCTTAATTATCAATTATCAATTAAGATACAATAGAAATAATTAATTAATTAAGTAATTAAGCAATTAAATAGTTAATGAATTGAATTTGGGAATTTGGAAATGAATAAACATACAACAGATAAAGTTGGAGGAGATTGTGTCTTAGTAACTGGCGATTGTGTTTTGGTTACTGCTAATGCAAATCTTCGAGATGCAACTTTCAGTAAATCTGTCTACGCAATAACAACACAAACATTCAAATGAAACTACGTCGTTTTAGTGAGATAGGTTTTTTGAATGAAATAATAATAAAAATAATGGCAATAACAAAGAAGTTAGAGAGAGAAAGAGAAGAAGTATAGCTGACCAGAAGAACGTGATGGAGGTAGAGAGGGAGGAGAGGGAAAATGAGAAAATCGATTAAGGTTTAAGCACCCTAACCCTAACATTGTTTAATTTTTGAAATTGGACTTCCACGTTTGGGAATGGAAGTAGCAGAAAGAAGCATTGTTGTTACAGTTTAAGCCGTTTTGTATACTGCGCTCTCGCCCTCGTTGAAGATAGCCAGTGGGCCACCACACAAGTATTTTTGTTATAGCAAAAATTAATAACTTTTATTTTGCATAATTTAAAAAAAATTAAAGGACAAATTTAGGTCGATTCCTAATTATTCAGTAACTAGACGTGCCGTGCGCCGCACGAGTATTAGTTATTTTCAATAATATACAAAAAAAAACACACACAAAAATACAGTGCCCAAGTAAAACAGATAAGAGTTTAAATAACAAAAAAATAAATTATTTGGACAGATTACCCCCTCGTAGTGATAGATACAGAAAATTTATGCAGTGGGGGCAATATTTATATACATTATAATTGTTCTATGTGATTTTTGATATTCTGAAAACATTAACATTGAATATTTTTCCTATTGTTTATACTTTCAAAAATATATCTCTCTATATGAGTAAAAAAATACCATCAACTATCATCATAACAATAAAACAAATAATGACTAAATCAAAGATGGAAATATAAATTAGGAAAAAAATTTAATTTAATTTACCTTTAATTAAAAGATAAAAGTGAGAGTTGGAGAAATATGACAAAGCCACAAAGTGGAGTGTAGGGTTCTTGCTAAGACTTGGGAGTGAGAGTTAATATGTGGGTGAAAGTGAGGAAGTGGATATAAAACAAAACAAACATATATTACCATTTTTTTTCTCAAAATGCATATATTATATGTTATTAGGTGTAATAATTAGCTTTATATGAGTAGTAGTATAGAAATCAACCAAATATCATTGTGGGCATTTGCCCCCGTACTAATGTGAATGTCTCCGTCCCTGCCCCCTCGATATTTCTATTCATATAAAAGTGGTTGTAGTTAAAGTTCACCATCAATGCCTATTGAAAAATGAAAAGGTAAACCCACAAAACAAAAAATTCAAAACTCAAAAAATTCAAAACTCAATTTATCAAAATTTGGAAAATGTCATTATATATTTTTGTCTTTTTTTTTAGGAATATTAATTGCCCTCATGTTTTTATCAAAAGTTCAAAAATGCCATTAGCTATTCTTGTCTTTATCAAAAAATAATTGGCCCCATTTTTTTTTATCAAAACTTCAAAAATTGCATTACATATTTTTATCTTTTTCTCGAAATAATTGCCTTCATTTTTTCATCAAAACTTCAAACATACTATTACATATTTTTGTCTTTTTCCTGAAATAATTGCCCTACTTTTTTTATCAGAACTTTGAAAATGCCATTATATAATTTTGTCTTTTTTCTAAAATGATTACCCTCATTTTCTTTATTAAAACTGCAAAAATGTCATTACATATTTTTGTATTTAACCCGAAATGATTGACCTCATATTTTTATCAAAACTACAAAAATGTCATTTCCAATCCAGCGAGGGGATTAGTCACTGCGTTCGGCGGTGGATACCCTAGTCTCGACAAAAAAAAACTATAAAAATGTTAGTAGTTTTTTTTTGTCCTTTTTCCAAAATAATTGCCCTCATCTTTTAATCAAAACTACAAAAATACCATTAAATTATCTTTTGTCTTTTTCTAAACACGTATACAAATACGTATTGGCTTAAATAGCATTTACCCCCCTGCAAATATCACCATAATCCATTTACCCCCCTGCAAAAAAAAACTCTTAAAACAAACCCTGCAAATATTAAGTGTTTCTAGTTACCCCCTCGATTAACTTTCCATCCAAAAAAACTAATGCCACGTTAGCAACCAGTAGATGGCTGCCACGTGGCAGTGTTGTTAAATCAAAATAAATCTTGAAATCTTGAAAATGGCTAAAAGGTAGGACTTGAACCCACAACCTCTAGATCATACACAAGGAGAATTACCACTCAACCAACACTTCACTTGTGGTATTATTTCAGTTCTTATATATTTATGTTGTTAAAGTTCTTCTTCTTCTCCATTGTTCAAGCAACGAGTCATTATTGCTTCATCTGCTGTTTTTCTTACATAATGGATCTCCTTGAACATTATTGCTTCAGGTAGAGGTTGAACAACTAATAATTAATATGAACCAAAACGCTGGGTAATAGAGACACAGCAATAACTTAGATCTGGAAACGCAAACATAATCTTCATCTTCCATCTCTATTTTTTGTTTTCCACACCTGCTCAAAATTTCAAAACCAAAAACCCAACGCAAATCCGATTTGTTTCCATCTTCCATCTTTCTCTCAAAACCATCTTCCATTTCTCGTTTTCGTTTTCGTTTAATAGCACTCAGATTTAATTGATTTAATGGATGTAAATCAAAACAGATTTAATGGCATTCACATTTAATTGATTCTACCTGAACTTGAACAAGAGTACTATTCATTCCTTAAAGAGTGACTCCTATTCATTCTTATTCTTACAGTTCCATTATCTTCTATAATGAACTGTCTGGGTTGTCTTGTCTCTATATTGGGTAGAGGCATGACTTCAGATAAAACCCATTCCTCAGGTAATTTGTTAATAATATCAGAGGTTCGTAATCTTTTGGGTGTAGTAATATTAGAACGCCTTAGATTAGCCTCCATAATAACAGTTTCATTTCTAGGCGAGCTTCTTAATGCCTTGAAATTGTAATTAACATTAGAAACTTTGTACTTAATCCTATAACAGACATCAATATTGGCAACTCCTTCAGAGAATAAATCATCCATGCATTGAATATTAATAACTAATGAGTTTTTAGTAAAATTGTTTGTCAAATTCATGGAATAATTTGGATAACAATTAAAATAGACTGGACCATCATTCAGATTTGATTCTAACATAGCAATAATAGACTCAGGAAACTTTTTAATCCTAGTATCACGCAAGATTAACAAAACAGGCGTATTTAATCCCAGCTTATGCAAAGGTTTAACAGCGACTTGAATCAATCCAAGATGAATATATCTAAATCCCTGATTAATATGCTCATCTATCATTTCTTCATTTAGCAGATTTATTGATTCGTGATGATTAGTAATAGATCGTAACGATTCTATAGTATGTATGATATGCTGTGATCTAAATAATTCAAAAGCACTTGATTTATATATATCCTTATAACGAATATCAGGCATATTCCAATTTTGTAATCTATTTTCTATCTCAGCTATCTCTAGTTCTCTATTTTGATAGCTGTCTGGTATTAACGAAGAAAGTACTGCAAGCAGTGACACTTCATATATTTCTTTACTAAATAGAATGATTGTTCATAAATGGCACTGTGTGTTAACCATAGTTGTTAAAGATCAAAGGTTTGAATTTATGGCTTTAATTGATTCATGATGATTAGTAATAGATCGTGACGATTCTATAGTATGTATGATATGCTGTGATCTAAATAATTCAAAAGCACTTGATTTATATATATCCTTATAACGAATATCAGGCATATTCCAATTTTGTAATCTATTTTCTATCTCAGCTATCTCTAGTTCTCTATTTTGATAGCTGTCTTGGTTACTGCGAGTTTCTAATTGTTCTTGTGATAAACTAGAAGTTACTATTGCTCTATCTCTCCTAGAGGATCCTAACTCACTCAGGGTTCTAAGCAGTCTGGCCATGATTATTATTTCTTTATATCTATTTTCTATATCTTCGTTTTACCGGGAACACCTACGGATTCAACGGGTTGTTGGAACACCAACTTACTCTTCTCTCCTGGGCTCTAAAGGCTTACCAACACAACTATCCGGGCTTACCAACGCTAAAAATAAAGATACTGAAAATAAAAATTTAGAAATAATAAAAATAGTTTGAATACTCAGAACCTGTAGCAGGCTCTGATACCATAATAAGAGAGACCGAATAATGATGGATATAATAGGAGATACATACATATATATATATATATATATACATACATATATATATATAATTGGTGGGTTAGTTGATAGGAATAGGTGGAAAGGGAAAACTGTGAAGAAAGAATAGATCTGGATTGATGAAACCCAGAACAATGTTACAGTTTTTCTGGAATCTTGTAGGAAATATATATTATAGTTATAACACCCTAAAAACAAATAACAAGTAGTTCAATGGTAAAGTAAGGAGGTTATTAATCAACAGGTTACGGGTTCGATTCCATGCTCCAACGTTTTTGTAAAAAACATTTCAAATACAGGATGCCACGTGGCAGACATCTACTAACTGGCGTGGTGATGATGTGGCAGTGGTGACATGGAGTGCTGACATGGCATTCGGTGCCACATGGCACATAGGTCCAATAGGATGATGCCACGTGGCTGTGACATGATTGATGATGTCATGCTGACGTCATCTCCGTTAGACACGTCAGCTTTTTTGGATGAAAAGTTAACAGAGGTGTCTAACTAGAAACACTTAATATTTGCAGGGTTTGTTTTGAGGGTTTTTTTTTTACAGGGGGTAAATGATATTTAAGCCATACGTATTTGATATTTGCTTTTTGTGAAGCTTTTGTGCATCCAACCTTAAAGGTTAAAGATTTCAGTTGGTCTATTTTTTACACAGAAAGACAATTTCATTCAGTAAACAGGAACCCTGAAAAGTTCTGAGATGATAGTCTTCCTACTCGTAGTAACTTGGTCAATAGGCATGTTAATTGCACTATTTTGTGTCCTTTTTGAGAAAGGGAAGAGGAAACGGATAGCCACGTTTTTCTGGATTGTAGCGCTGTGCAGGATGTTTGGCAGCAGTTGAATTTGTTGCTGCCACTTCGGGTTGCAGCTGAAAACGCAGCAAGTCTGCGTGATGCCATTTTTTTCGCTGCTGAGTTCGTTGTCTGTGGCTAATAGAAACAGTTTTCTTATGTGTATTTGGGCTCTTTGGCGTCGCCGTAATGACAAGGTTTGGGCTGGGGTGTTGCAATCGGTTGAGCAGGTGGTTCACGCCACGAAAGACATGCTGGATAGCTGGTGTGGAGCGCGACAGCAATAGCGACAAGCTGCTGTGGTTTCGGGTCAGCAGGTTCCGAGGGGGTTGAGGTGGACTCGACCAGCCGATGGCACTTTAAAATGCAACGTTGATGCGGCGATTTTTGCGGAGGATAACAAATATGGTATTGGAGTTTGCATTCGATCTTCCACAGGTGATTTCTATAGAGGCAAAACCATGTGGTTTCATGGAGTCCCTACACCACAAGAAGCGGAGGCAATTGGCCTTAAGGAAACCTTGACTTGGTTGGAGGCTTTGGGGCTATCTTCTGTTTCCATTGAACTGGATTGTGCTTTAGTTGTAAATGGCTTGAAGGTACAGCCTTTGCCGAATACCGAGTTTGGTACTATTTTATTGTATTGTCGTAACCGTTTACTACTTTTTCATAGCTTTAATGTTAGCTATATTCGGAGACAAACTAATCTTGTTGTTCATACGTTAGCACGGGCATCAAGATCGTTTGTCAGTTCCCATGTCTTTGATTTGATTCCAACCTGTATTGAAACAATTTTATTTAATGAAATGAATTAAATTTGTTCTTGTCAAAAAAAAAACATCATGTGAAGAATTGAGAAGCTTTTTTTTTTTTTTGTGACCAAATCTTCAGAATAAGTTATAAATGTAATAATTATGTCGAGAAATCCTAATAAAAACTTTTGCTATAAATAAGACTTATTGAAAAGCTGTGGAGCATATAGAAAAACCATCGTAATAGTTTTAGGGTTAAATATGTTTTTGGTCCTTATAAATATAGCGAATTTTGTTTTTAGTCCCTCTAAAATTTTTTAGACACTTTTGGTCCCTACATTATTTTCCGTTTTCACTTTTGGTCCCTGCCGTTAGTTTCTACTAACAGCGCTGACGTGACAATATTGATGTGTCATATTTTAATGTGTCGGCAGTTAGGTTTTATTTCCATGTCATTAGTTTAATGCCACATAAGATACATGTTGGAAATTATAAAACAAATTAAAAAAAATCCTCAATTCCTCTTCGATCATCAATCATCATCCCAGCACCCACGAGGAAAATTGTTTGCAAGCTGGGTTGATATGAAGAACATTATTGTGGGCAACGCTAAAAAAAAGAAGATCCCTTTGCCTAACAAAATTTGATACTTCGACAGAACAAAAAAACATAAAGAAACAAAGAATGTTTAAAGAGAAAAATGTCGTGGGAGCAAGAAGATCATGGAGAAAGTCTTAGTGACAGGGTGACACCGCAATTGTGGAAGAACAAATCTTCAATAATCTTCACAATATTCTTCTACGGGAATGAAAATACCCTTTGGCGAACTCCAATATGTCACGGTAAGTACCATTCCAGTTGAAGAATCTACAGGGATTAAGAACACATACCAGTAAGAGGGAGAGGAAGAGAACTGAGATTTAGGGGAGAGATGCAGAAACGGGAGGAGGAGGAGAGGAATTGGGGATTTGGGGAAATCAGAAAGAGGAATTAGGGATTAAAAGAGGAGAAGAAGAATTGGGGAGATGCAGACCTGCGATTTATTTGTTTAATTTTAGTTATTTAGTTTTTTTTTTAATTTTCCAACATGGAGCTTACATGGCAATGAGTAATGGTGCCAGCACATTAAAAATTGACACATAAGCAATGCCACGTCAGCTCCGTTAGTGGAAATTAACGGTAGGGACTAAAAGTGCAAACGGAAAATAATGTAGGGACTAAAAGTGGCCAAAATATTTTAGAAGGACTAAAAACAAAATTCGTTATATTTATAGGGACCAAAAACGTATTTAACCCAATAGTTTTATCTTGGGGATTTAGGCTCTGTTTGGCAAAAAGTAGCGGATAAATTAGCGGATAGCGGATAAGCTAGCTGATAGCGGATGAGGTAGCGGATAGCGGATGAGGTAGCGGATAGCGGATGAGGTAGCAGATTGAATTTAAAGTGTTTGGTAAAATTAGCGGTTGAAGTAGCTTATAAAAATAAAATTACGTAAATAGACATTTGTAATTAATGTTTACAAATGAGAGAGAAATTCATTTAATGAATGATAAGTGAAGAATTTAATTAAAGTAACGAGGGTAAAGTTTGGAGAAAAAATGAAACACTATAAACTATAAGCTCAAACGCTACTTCAAGTAGCGTTTCAAAAAATGCTACTTCAAGTAGCGTTTCAAAAAACGCTATAAGCTAGTGGAAAAACGCTAAAAGCCGGTTGTGTCAAACACTTACAACTAACGGATCCGTATAAGCTAGAGCAGTTCATTCTGTTAAATAGTTTGGTTATCGATTTTATGTGAGCTTTAACGGTTCTAAGTGGTTGAATCATAACTCACTCGGACGACTCACCAGTTCAATAACAAATGAGAGCGAATATAAGAAAATGTTCCGTTCGTGCTTTTAGAGGAAACAAATTAGAGCGAATACAAGAAAGGGGAAATAGTAAGAGAAATTAAAACAGCTTTTTTTGCAAAATAAATAAATAAATAGGATAATTACACGAGAGGTCCTTTATGTTATTTAATTGTAACAAGTTGGTCCTTTAAGTTTTTTTTGTACCACCCATGTCCTTTAAGTTATTTGATTGTAACAAGTTTGTCCTTTAAGTTTTTTTGTACCACTTAGGTCCTTTAAGTTATTCAATTGTAACAAGTTGTTCCTTTAAGTTATTTAATTGTAACATTTAAAGGCAAAATAACTTACATTTTTCATCCCCAAATTGTTATAATTAAATAACTTAGAGGACCTAAGTGGTACAAAAAAACTTAAAGGACCAACTTGTTACAATAAAGTAAGTTAAAGGACCTAAGTGGTACGAAAAAAACTTAAAGGACCAACTTGTTACAATTAAATAACTTAAAGGACCTCTTGTATAATTTAGCCTAAATAAATAGAAATCAGCTTAGGGTCGTGTTTGTGAAGTTGGATCTTGAGTGGTCACTGTTTTAGACTTTTTAGTGCATTTGTACGTCAACACTTTGAGACCGTCCGATATTGATTATCTAAGGACATGGATTCTCTCTGGTCAATAATTTGACTAGATGAGATCTTGGCCATGAATTGTTTTTAGACATAGAAAAGAAATTAACTTCATCAAATCTTCAGTTTTAATTAAAGTGATAGGACAAATGCTTAATTAAAGTGACAGGATGAATGCAGGGAAAATTTGACACGAGAGAATTCAAGTCCGTTCATCTAATATTTGATCAAACGGCTTAAATTTTTAACTAAAAAAAATAAATTAAAATTTGTGTCGTCTAATCAAATATCGAATAGTCCATGTTTAATGATTGCACAACTGCACGTACACATGATATATATCCTGTCTTTGTAACCCATCATCATCATATATCATATATCATATATAAGGTTTATAATAGAAATCAATGTGTGTTAAAAAAATATTTGCTTAAAAAATATTCACGTATGCTTCCCCTCCCAGATTCTCCTTTTTTCCATTTCTTCAATTGTAGAGCATTGCTTTCTTCAAAAATCTGCACATATGAGAAAAATGGACAGCAAGCTGCTAACCTCTCTAAAAGCATAGCAAAGCCTTCCTCATACAGTTCCACTACTAGCAGATCCTCTCTGAAAGCAATCTAGGAAATGAGATTTTGATTTTGAAGTTTTTGGGTATGCTTTTTAGATTGCATTTGGGGACGAAGATTTGGGGATGGAGGAAGAGAAGAGAAGAAGGAAATGTGTATTTACTTTCAATTTGGTCCCTCTTTACGTGGCAATAAAAAAAATTGAATTCCCCTCAAACAGAGCCACATAAGCAATCATACGTAGCACGTAACGTGCTACATCTGCAAGTTTAACAGAGTTAAGGACGACTATTAACGACATGCACAAACGTGAAGGACGAAATTAATATTGGGGGATCTTTTTGCATTTTTACTCAAATAATAGACCAAATTGATAGCGAGTTACACTTTTCAGATTTTGGTCCAAATTCTCTACGTGGGAGCTAAAATGGCTATCTTTTTGCTAAGATGTACAATGAACTTCAGCTCCTCGAAAAATAATTTTATTTGGTAACTTTCACATGTGTATGAGTTTTAACAATATGATCAAGTTAGTTAACTGTTAATCCATTATGATAATAATAATAATGTTAATCCGTCAAAAAATAATAATAATGTTATCTTCAGTTATTTGCATGAGCAACTACTCGAAAATGAGTTAATAAGCTTTTCTATTAGACTTTATAGGCCAGGTATTCAAAATACTTGTCAAAAAAAATTCCATTAAGAAAATACTTCTTCCACGTTTCAGTATCATTTTTATTAATCCCATTTCCTTGCCTTTCCTTTATTAATCCCATTTTTTATTATTCCCATTATTTTATTTATTTATCCAAAAGAAACACTTATAATATTACTGTTTTTCCTAAAAGATATCCACATACTACATACTTGTAGTGATGTAACGTGAATATAGATATCATTCTCCACCATATCTATCAGTCTCTCGACTATAGATATTTGTTTATCTTATAGGTATATCATATATCACTTACACTTGGGAACGTGCAGAATTATGCTATGTTTTTTTAGTTTAAGTAGTAGGTATTTTTGGTGTAAATTTGTTTTACACTAACATTTACTCCCATTATGTAGATCGTTTAAGTATAAGTTATTTTTGTTATAAGAGAAGATAAAGTCAAGGTCTTTTATTTAAGCTATAAGATGACAGGGCCGGCCTAAGGCCCAAGCAACTAAAACAAGGGCTTTGGGCCCTCAAATTTATTTAAAAAAATTGGGCTCCAAAATTTATTGTTATGTAATATTATAAAGCAATTGCGCCATGAATCATAGAACTAGCGGCAGCTTAAACGGTAGGAAGGGGCCTCAATGTTGTCAATAATCATGGGTTCAATCCTTTCAACAGATAGTTTTGGTATTATATTCATTTAATTGATTTAATGGGCCCTCCATTGATTAGTTTTTCAAAAAAAATGTCTTTGCCTTTTTTGGTCTCACGTTTCATTTATTATTCAATTATTTGATGGCCCTCCACATTAATTAGTTTGTTTTTTTTACGTGCATTAATTAGTTTGTTTAAAAAAACATGTTATTGGCTTTTTCCCCTTTTACGTTGGCTTTAAATTTGGAATGGAACAATAAAAATTACCAGAAACATGTAAAGTTTTTACTAACATATGTTAGTTTAGTTACTAATTTTTTTTCAATAATTATATTAAGATGTTTTAATTTGTATAAAATTCAACTAAAGTTCTACATATAAAATAGTTTGTTCTTAAAATTTTCATACAATATTGGCTTTTTTTATCACAAAAAGCTCAAAAATAGTTTATTTAAGTTTTCTTACAACATTTAAATTTTGAAATGATTTTTTCATCACAGGTTAGATCGAATAAACTTTAGATTAAAATGTAATATTTTTACTTTTTACGAAATATTATTAAAATATTAAAGGGCCTCATTTTGGAGCTCGCTTCAGGCCCCGTTTAGTGTTGGGCCGGCCTTGTAAGATGTTGTCATAAGTATAGTTAGAGAGCTTATGGAATACGCTAAAAACAGTCGAGAGGAATGTTTATTTTAGATAAGCAAGTCGACTGTTGTCATAAGCTCTTTTATTTAAGCTATAAGATGTTGTCTCCAGAGGAATGTATTTTTCTCATATAAGCATGCTCAACATGCTTTCTAGTGATAATCTGTTGTACATTGCTTTATTATTAGAGTATTTATATTCATTATTGGGTTAAATTGCAGACAGATTTATTGACTTACGATTACCTCCTTACTGAATTATAAAATTTTATATCTACTACTTTAAATTCTGTGATAATGTTCTGAATCTGGTTGATTTAGTCTTGTTTTCACTTTGGTGTTTGTGATTATGTTTTCTAAATGCTAATTAGTTAAATCAGATAAAAACAAAAGCACCGGGTTCTTGGTTGTTGATTTTTTATTTTATTTTGGATTTTTCTTGTCACATTCATCTTACACAGGTATAAGAATATGATTTTGATTCGACTTTACAGCATTTCCATTGTTTGCTTATGCCTTGATTGGAAATGCTAAATGTTTGCAGATATGCCGACTTGAAGATCAACAGATTAACGAATTACACTTTCAACTTTGATCAGATGCTTAACGATAAGGTGCATTTTCCAATTTAAGAAGCTGGTACCCTTGGCAAATATTTATTTATGAAGTCTACAACTATAAATTTTGCTTTAATATTGACAATTGCAATCAGAACTCTAAAGAGCAACTCTTATCAATAGTTGAACCCGTATTTCATCCCCTTCAAAACTAACCAAGGTAAAGCTATAAATGTCTCACCTTTCTAATTTCTTTTTGTCCAACAGGGGAATACTGCTGTTAATTACTTGCTGTATGCACATGCTAGGATCTGTTCCATCATCAGGAAATCTGGTAAAGACATAGAAGAACTAAAAAAAGTAAGTTTTTCTTATCTCCGTGATGATGAAATTAGATTTGTTGTTAAAAATGTGATTTAATTATTTTGTATCATATTTTAGAGTGCAAAAGTTCCTAGATTTTCATACTCCACCATGATTGACTTAACACCTACCAGTCAATTCAGCATACATATATTATAACTGGGATTTGACTCAGTACTGCAGTATATACATCTTAAGAGAGCTAAACATGAGCTAGTGCAAGTTTCTTACGCTTTATATCTTCTTTATCAACTTGTTGCAGAATGGGAATTTGGTTTTGGATCATCAAGATGAGCGCACATTGGGTCTTCATCTACTACAATTTACCTAGGTATTTTGATTTTTTTTTTCTTGAGAGTTGTACCTGCATGCTATGACTTGAGCACTAGCCTTTGGTATATGTATTATTTTATTTATAATCCTATAAAACATGCACTTAAATGTGGGTTTTTTCTTTTTCCCTTTTCAGGTTTTTGTGGAGTCGTGCTCCAATTTATTACCAAATGTGTTGTGTGAATACCTATATAATTTGGCCGAAATCTTCACAAAAAAGTTCTATTCTAGTTGTCAGGTATACTACTAAAGCTATAAGTTAATGCAGATGATTGTTGTTACTGCATATTAGTTTCGATACCCTTCTTATTCCGATTTTTGAGTAATTAGGCAAGTATAAAGATTCCAAGTATAATATTTGTTGTATTCTAAGTCAATTTCTTGCCTTTGGCAGGTTGTGGGGTCGCCTGAGGAAACTAGTAGACTCTTATTGTGCGAAGCAACGGCTATTGTGATGAGAAAGTGCTTTTATCTTCTTGGAATTGAACCTGTTTACAAGTTATGATCCGTTTGAAGCGGTTCAAATGGAAGTTTTTTGAACAAACTTATTTTTGATGCACAAGTGTAGGGAACTTCGAATACGAAAATTATTATGGCAAATCATCTCCACCTTTGTATGCGGTGAAAGCAGGATAATAGTGAATCTTTAGTAGCAACTACACCCTTGAATTTTTCTGCATTCTATTTGATTTACATTTACTTTGTTGTATGTATTTATGCTTTCTTATATGCCCCCCTCTCATAGTATGGAGGAACATTAGTTGAGATGCTATAAGCAAGTTTATCATGAGTTGAGTGTAAATTTCAATCCCACCTCCTCTGTTGTTTTTGTCGCCGATGGGGCTTTCTCAAGGCCCCCAATATTGCAATTGTTGTCTTGGCGGCAATGCTGTTTTGTCCTCAAGCTCGACGTGATTGTGGGAAGTGCATTACAGAGCTGTTGAAATCTTGGAAGTTGCTGTAAAGCTGATTGGTGCTAAAGTTGCAGATACTAGAGGGAGGGGAAAGAGGAATTAGAGTCGTAAGGGTGAATACTGGCGCATTGCTTGGTTTGGTGTGGGGATCTTGAGGAAGAATCATCGTTGTCATATTTTTATTAATTTTTTTTACCATTTTGAATATTAAAGAAAAGAAGCTGGCATGTTTTAGATCCTCTAGGTCTGGTATTTTGCAGGTGGTATTGAGGATGGGCTCAAAATGGAGGACATGTGTGGGATTTTAAATTTTATAAAAATAAGTGATAGAGAGAGAGAGAGAGGTTTTACAAGTCCAACTGTCAATCACGATCAACAAAGTGGAGAGTATTTTATGGTTTTAAAGTGACTTAAGTACTTTGTTTAATTTCATTTATTCAACTAAAGTTGCATTCGTATTGATTAATTATTGTTTGGAAAATGCTTGTTCTCTTGAAAAAATGATCTAAACGGAAGTTTTCATTCTACATTTATGTGTTATTTAATTATTTTTGCCAAATCCAGATGTAAAATATGAAATTTCATGATAAGAAAGGTTCAATTTATATCGATTTGAATGCACTTTTCTCTTGGTCTACTCATAGAGGCGACCTTAAATGCAATGATGATGACGAACACATTGTGTCCTAGTGGAATTATTGTTGCAAATGGCGACGTGCATGCCGGTGTCAGGTGAACCAATAGCGACTGTCATGTGTGAGACCGTCCACAGGCTTGAGGCGCAACCACAATGGAGAAAACACTGCAAAGACGTTTTTCTTTGTTCATGGAAACAATGGTGAATAGGTTGAAGGGAAACAAGAAACTCAATAGAAATGTTAATTATTGAATCGCAAACTCAACAACAAGGTTTGCATTAGGCTCTAGCACATAAACTGGCAATGATGGTTGAGGAGGTGAAGACACAGGGCTCAAGCAAATATATTATGGCCCATCCTTTGTTTACATTGATCATTGTGATTGTAAAATTAGGTCAATTGTTATAAAAAGAGTTTACGGGGTAACTTTGCCATTATGATGTAATAGTTTCATATTGAATTAATGAAGTACATTTGTACTAACAAAAATGTACTTTGCTCTTGAAACTTCAAGTGTTAATATTCTTCATGACGTTTTAACTCTACAATGTATTTTAAAGTTGTTTAATGTCTTTTCGGTTTAAAGTTTTTTAATCTTTAATTCCCCCGCTTATCTTTTACAGAGCGTAATATTTTATTAAAACTTACTAAAAAGTGGAGGGACCGTCGGACTGAGTCGATATTAGACAACCCCTTGTTTTATGGATACAAAATATATTTCTAGACTAGGGTTGAGAATGCAACATTTTCACTTGTTTCATTTCAAGTTTTAAAAAAATTCTCCTAATATCTTTTATTTTTAGAAATCCATTTTACATATAAGTATTTTACTACTCACATGTTGAAGGAAGTTAACTGCAAGTTGCAAATGTCGACCCGGTGCTCTTGGGTTCGATTTCCGTAATGAACAAACTCTGTGTTAAACAACATGAAATTTGATCCTAACTACGAGTAAATATTAATTTTTGTTGAAAGCATTCTATCCATAAATAATAATAGTAGGGAAAAAAAATTTGCACTGCAAAATGCAAATACATCGAATGAACGAACCGTTGAGCTAAAACCGCACGCAATATTATCAGCTGAAGCTGAGAAAGCGTCCGAAAGAGTTTCATTTCAGTTCCAACTTCCAAAAAAGCTCCAAAACAAAAAACCCCGATTCCGAAACGTACTTATTCAGCAACCGCAGAAGCCAAAATTCTCAAAACGCTAAAAGCAAAAGCAAAAATGAAAAGTTAGTTTACTCAGAACTTATAACACTAGCATTAGCGGAAGAAAGCGGTTGCGTGATTAATCGATGGGGAACAAAATCGCGCGAACGACGCAAGTTTCAGCGTCGGAGTATTATCTTCATGAGTTACCGTCGACGTATAATTTGGTTCTAAAAGAGGTTTTAGGACGCGGCCGTTTCTTCAAGTCGATTCAGTGTAAACACGACGAAGGTTTGGTTCTCGTTAAGGTTTATTTCAAACGCGGAGATTTCATCGATTTATCGGAGTATGAGCGTCGTCTTTCTCAGATCAAGGATATTTTCAGCGCTATTGAGCATCCTCACGTTTGGCCCTTTCAGGTCTCAATTTCCTTTAATTTGAATTACTTTTGAATTCGAAATTGAAAATTGTTGTTGCGCTTTGTTTACATGCCTGAATGCTTAGTCAATATGATTTTAATGGCTTGAAATTTGAATTAGATTTTGTTTTGTAGTTTGAGGAATTTTGATACTGTGTTTGTCACTGAAGCTGTTTTGAATTTGATTTTCATTTTGATTTGAAGTTGAAATTGTTGCTGCGCTGTGTTTTTTTGCTCAATTCTGAATCAATTTGATTTTAGTAGTGTGAAATTTGAACAAAGTTGTTTTGTAGTTTGAAGGAGTTACAATTACTATGTTTGGCTAGTGAAAAGAGCTTCTTCTTCTAGTTTTAGATTGCTCACGTTGCAGTCTCTGTGTGTGTGGTGTATGTTGCAGTTTTGGCAAGAAACAGATAAAGCAGCTTATCTATTGAGGCAATATTTCTTCCACAATTTGCATGATCGATTAAGCACTCGACCTTTTCTTAGTTTCGTTGAGAAGAGATGGTTGGCTTTTCAGGTCTAAGTTTCTCATCCACTTCCATGCAATGTTTTGAAAACCGGACTGGGTCATGGTTCAACCGTTTTAAACAGAAATGAAATTGCGGTCGAACCGTTGATAACCGAACTGTAGCCGTGTTGATTCATGGATTAACCGGTTGAACCGTTTGGTTGGTTCGGTTTTTAAAACCCTGCCTCCATGGATTTTTTAGTATGTGAAAGTTTTGCATTTTTGTTGACTTTTTTCTTTGGTTTGGGGTAATGCACAGTTGCTTTTAGCTGTAAAACAAAGCCACGAGAAGGGAGTGTGCCATGGTAAGTTTTGATATGATTGAAACGTAAGCTTTCAAATAGTTACACAACTAGAGAAAAGAGAGTGGTGTGGAAAAGGATCTATTAGCTGCTAATGGTATTTCTCTTTTCAAGGGTTGATTGACATTACTACATTGATGTTTGTGTAAATTTGCATTTGTTTGTTAGGTGATATCAAGTGTGAGAACGTGCTTATTACATCCTCAAATTGGCTTTACCTTGCTGACTTTGCATCTTTCAAACCCACTTACATTCCATATGATGACCCGTCTGATTTCTCTTTTTTCTTTGATACTGGTGGAAGAAGACTCTGTTATCTAGCACCTGAGGTTGGATGCTTTTCCTTCTATATCTATTTGGTTATTTTCATTGTCTGTTTTATTTCCTTTAGCTAGCTCCATCAAGACGCTTTTGTGCTATTACGTAATTAGAAGTCGGATCCTACTTGTTGTCTTGCGAACCTATCACATATGATATTGCTGTTTGCTGGGATTTCGCTTTACCATTTTCTTAATTGATGTAAATTTTAGTGTATATATGCAAATGGAATGCGTACCAGCTAATCCCTGTTTAGAGGCTTGATTAAATTTTGAATTAAGCTAGTAGCCTTGACAACTCTATTGGTTATCAATATTTGCTTACAAAGGTTTATATATAGGTAATCTGTGCTAGGGAAACTGAGGTGAAAAAAAATTATGTCGTCTTCTTTGAGGGCCACTTTCTAGATTTTTTATTCTGGTATATGCATTGGTTTTGAACTTATATTAAACAACTGCCATAGAAGGGTTTTTCTTTTTTATTTGTTTAAAATTAAAAAATGCAGTTAGTGATGCAAAATATTAATTCTTATAATGTGCATTTTTTGTTGCTGGACACTACACGTTCTTACTGAACATAATGATGCTATTTCTAATTCATTCTCTATTTCTTTCTTTCATTTTTTTTGGGGATGTGACTTGTCAGAGATTTTATGAACATGGAGGAGAGACGCAGGTGGCACAGGACACTCCCCTAAAGCCATCTATGGATATATTTGCTGTCGGGTGAGGATTCTTTCCGCGAAATCTTAATCTTGCTGTTACTGTTTTAGTTTTTCAAAACCATGTTTCATGCTTAAACATAGAATACCTATGTGCGTGAAATTTAATTAACTGACTTAACAATGTAAGAAAAAGAGTTGTTTATATGATCTACAAGACATTATATTGCTGTAATTATGTTTAGATAGTGGTGATGTTTAATTCGTGGTTGAGTTGATTTTTGTATTGCGCCGAACCTGAAATCTCTAGATCTTTTTTGTTGAAACAGCAACAAACGTGGTTGTGTAATTGTACCATTTTTAATAACCGTTTTCTTGTCATTTTTTGTATTCCTACATTTCTAAGGTTCAAATATCATTTTACTTCCTCAGGTGTGTAATTGCTGAACTTTTCCTTGAAGGGCAACCACTATTTGAACTGTCTCAACTTCTTGCTTACCGCAGAGGGCAATATGATCCAACTCAACATCTTGAAAAAGTACTCTATTTCTGTGTCTGTGTCTTGTTTGGTCCTCCTGTGGTCCCATCATTAGAGGAGTAACTATGGCCATACTCATGGCTCAGTTTTTAATATCTTAAAGATTTTATTATCTATTGGTGCAGATACCAGATATTGGAATCCGTAAGATGATTCAGCACATGATTCAGTTAGAACCAGAGTCTCGATTTTCTGCTGAGCGCTATCTAAAGGAGTATGCTGCAGTTGTATTCCCTACCTATTTTTCACCATTTCTGCATGATTTTTACCGTTGCTGGATTCCTCTCCATTCTGACATGAGGGTATATGGCTTTACTGAATTTTTTTTCTGTCTATCGATTATTTAATGTTTTCTATAACTTAATTTACCTTGGTGCTGTGCAAACAATCTATCCAGGTTTTACTATGCCAGAGTGCTTTCCACGAGATACTTAAACAAATGATGAACAAGCAGTCATCTGATGGTGCAGGTGTTACTTCTGGAGAACTTTTGGAAGAGATGGTTGCTAAAGAAAGTGTGAGTTTCATGAAGGATTCACTAATGAAAAGAGAGGACATAGGCAAAGGCTTAGTTCAAGATCGGTATGAACTTCTTGGTGATATTAATAGCCTACTGAGGGATCCTAAAAAGAATAATAATCCATCTGGTCCCCAGCATGTAGTAGGAAATGCACAAAATTCTACCTTCCCTGAAAGTCTAAAAAATTTGCAGTCTCCTGGTGAGCTGCTTCAAACTATCTCCAATGCATTTCGAGGAAATGATCATCCCTTTTTGAAAAGTATTACTATGAATGATTTAAATTCATTGATGTCTGAGTATGATAGTCAGTCAGATACATTTGGGACACCTTTTCTACCATTACCAAAGGATGGCATGAGATGTGAAGGCATGGTTTTGATAACTTCTTTGCTCTGCTCCTGCATACGCAATGTCAAGTTGCCTCACCTGAGGAGGGCAGCCGTACTCTTGTTGAAAGCTTCTGCCCTATATATTGATGATGAAGATCGTTTGCAGCGTGTTATCCCGTATGTGATTGCAATGCTCTCTGATCCTGCAGCAATTGTGCGTTGCGCTGCTTTGGAGACATTGTGTGACATTTTTCCCTTGGTACGGGAATTTCCTCCTAGTGATGCAAAGATATTTCCTGAGTATATTCTTCCCATGCTTTCTATGCTTCCCGACGATCCAGAGGAAAGTGTGAGGATTTGCTATGCTAGCAACATAGCTAAGTTGGCTCTCACTGCCTATGGCTTCTTGATACACTCCATAAGCTTGAGTGAGGCAGGCGTCCTTGATGAGTTGAGTTCGCTACAGAAGCCATTGACATCATCCACTCAGACCTCTGGGAGAATAAAGAGGATAAATAGTGATGTCCAGCTTCTGCAGCTGAGGAAATCAATTGCAGAGGTTGTTCAAGAACTTGTTATGGGTCCAAAGCAAACACCAAATATTAGGAGAGCACTTCTTCAGGACATTGGTAAACTTTGCTGCTTCTTTGGTGTGAGACAGAGTAATGACACTCTCTTACCTATCCTTCCCGCCTTCTTAAATGACCGAGATGAGCAATTAAGGACGGTATTCTACGAGAAGATTGTTTATGTCTGTTTTTTTGTGGGCCAAAGAAGTGTAGAAGAATATCTATTGCCTTACATTGAGCAAGCTTTAAGTGACATGACGGAAACTGTTATTGTTAGAGCCTTAGAATGTTTGGCTATTTTATGCAAAAACGGGTTCTTCCGTAAGAGAATATTGCTTCAAATGATTGATCGTGCCTTTCCTTTATTGTGTTATCCTAGTGAATGGGTACGAAGATCAGTTGTCTCTTTCATTGCTGCTAGCAGCGAAAGCCTGGGTGCAGTAGATTCTTATGTTTTCCTTGCTCCTGTTATACGTCCTTTCCTTCTTAGACAACCTGTGTCTCTTGCTTCAGAGAAAGCTCTTTTGTCATGTTTGAAACCCCCTGTCTCAAGACAGGTTTTCTATGAAGTCTTGGAGAACTCTAGGAGTTCAGACATGTTAGAAAGACAGAGAAAGATATGGTATAATTCATCACAGTCTAAAATATGGGAAATGGATTTACTAAAGAAAGGAATCGATGAGTTGGACTCATTAAAGAACTGGTCTGACAAGCAACAAGGTCCCGGGGCTGGGATTCAACAAGCTGTTGGTGCTTCCTTCCAACAGCCAGGACTAACTGATTGTGACAAAGCTGAGGCAAAATTGAGAGATATGGGAGCCTTTATGAATAATGATAGCAATATGGTGGGTCATCGCGATCCCCAATGCTTGGAGAAGTTACAGTTTTCAGGATTTATGTCACCGACTTTTAGTGGTGTAAACAGTTTGACATATGAAAAGCCATCAGAAGGGATACCTTTATACTCCTTCAGTGTGGATAGGAGAGGAGTGGGAATAGCTCCTGCAGCATCTGATTCTCCATTACAAATGAATTCTCTGGGTGTTAGTTCATCTGCAATGCCTTGGGTTAATCCAGTCAGCAAGTCCTTTAATTTGGCTAGTTCAGTTCCAGCACCAAAGCTTTTTTCAGGTTCTTTTAGCATTAGCAATGGTTCTAAGCAGTTCCACCGAGTTGTACACGAACCGGATGCTAGGGAAAATGAGACATCTTATGTCAATAGCACGTTCCAAGATATAGGATTATCTTCTAATAATAAAGGTGCCTCAATTTCACAAGAAGATGCAACTGTCCAAACCGATACTTCAGGAATTCCATCTTTTGCCCGAACATCCATTCCTGATTCAGGTTGGAGGCCCCGTGGGGTGTTGGTTGCACACCTCCAGGAGCATCGTTCAGCTGTCAGTGACATAGCGGTTTCTTCTGATCAAAGCTTCTTTGTGAGTGCATCTGATGACTCGACAGTCAAAATTTGGGATTCCAGAAAGCTGGAAAAAGACATTTCATTCAGGTCAAAGCTGACATATCACTTGGAAGGAAGCCGTGCCTTATGTGTAGCAATGCTTCCAGGTTCAGCACAAGTGATAGTTGGAGCATCTGATGGATTTATTCATATGTTTTCTGTTGATCATATCTCTAGAGGTCTAGGAAATGTTGTTGAGAAGTATTCGGGTATTGCTGATATCACAAAGAAGGATATCAAGGAAGGTGCCATACTTGGCCTTTATAATTGTCCTCTAGATAATTATACCGTTATGTATAGCACCCAGAACTGTGGCATTCATCTATGGGATACTAGGTCAAATTCCAATACCTTGACCCTAAAAGCTGCTCCTGAGGAGGGCTATGCCTCGTCTCTGTCATCAGGGGCTTGTGGCAATTGGTTTGTTTCAGGGTCATCCCGGGGCGTTATTACACTCTGGGATCTGAGGTTTCTCGTACCTGTGAACTCTTGGAAGTATTCTCTTGCTTGTCCTATAGAAAAGATTTGTCTGTTTCTTCCTCCTCCGAATGCTTCTCAGTCTTCAACTACTAGGCCTCTTGTTTATGTGGCTGCGGGTTGCAATGAAGTTTCTCTTTGGAATGCAGAGAATGCTAGCTGCCACCAGGTATTTTTTATTTTATTTTATTATTTTATTTTTTTAAATTGTTCATAGATAAGACATGGTTTTCTATGAAACTTTCTACCTTTTGTTTTTATTGCAAGTACTTGGAGCGTTGCATAATTTATAATTCATCATTTACTGGTTTCATGATGCTTATGATATGAACCTCTTTGCAGATTTGCTTATAACTATGTTGAATCGCATGAAATATATTGATGTTTTATATTCATAACACTGATTAATTATTGTACAATTTGAAAAAACCCCTCACAGGTACTCAGGACAGCCAATTATGAAAGCGATGCAGAAATGTCTGATATGCCCTGGGCTTTGGCCAAACCTTCGAGTAAGGCAACATCTCAATCAGATCCCAGACGAAATGTTAATCGCAAGTACAGAGTTGATGAGCTAAATGAACCTCCTCCTCGTCTTCCTGGTATTCGTACATTACTTCCCTTACCAGGGGGCGATGTATTGACTGGGGGTACTGATTTAAAGATACGTCGATGGGATCATTACAGGTTTTGTGCTGACAATCTTGTTTATTTGTTTTTTCTATTGTGAAAATGGTCTAACTGAATTTCTTTATGTATCTTTGTGTTTTTTTTTTTGCAGTCCTGATAGAAGTTACTGCATTTGTGGACCAAACTTAAAAGGAGTCGGAACAGATGATTTTTACGAAACAAAATCCAGTTTTGGAGTGCAAGTTGTACAGGTATTTTATGTTTAAGCTGATTGTCGGCACTTCATTTATCTTTGAGATATGCTTCCTTTTGGTTCAGTTTAGCTCTACAGTACCTTCCTATTGTATTGTTGTCAGTTACTTCTGTTCCAACCAGGGACGGATCCAGGAATTCATTAGAGGGGGCGGATTTATTTTTAAAAAAATAATAAAATTTTTGTGAAGTGTCATCGTCCGTACAGTACCACTTGTCCCTGTCATGAGCGCATTCAATACAAGTCCCCTCCTCTGTTTTATAATATGTTTTAGCGTAATTTTTTTTATCAAAAAATGACCTAAAGAACACTATTATTAGTTTCAAACAAAATATATATTATAACATTTATTTACTATATATTGATGTTTTATATTTCATTTGTTATAAATATTTTTAGTTGAATTATCGAACCACGTTATATGTAGAATTAACCCCCCATTCTTCATGAAATTTTGGGCCATAATTTTTTTCATTGGGGTTATGCATATTAGTGTAACCAAAAAATTGGGTACTTGTTGGCTCAAACAATTCCTGCAACTGCTAGTCACCACTGTCCACTGGCAGAAGGGGAGGCGACCCCCATTGCCTGCCCCCATATGAATCCGTCCCTAGTTCCAACTGCTGGAGTTCAGCTTGTATTCC
This sequence comes from Astragalus glycyphyllos, assembly GCA_963573325.1. Classification (NCBI taxonomy): domain Eukaryota; kingdom Viridiplantae; phylum Streptophyta; class Magnoliopsida; order Fabales; family Fabaceae; genus Astragalus; species Astragalus glycyphyllos. The sequence continues at coordinate 2,486,793 of OY754313.1, read as the reverse complement.
TTTAATTCTCCAACGTGTTTATTAGAATACATGCAGCGGAAATTTCACCTTCTACTCTTGTTAACAGGAGACAAAAAGACGTCCTCTTACAACCAAGCTGACAGCAAAGGCAATTCTTGCAGCTGCTGCCACTGATTCTGCTGGTTGCCATCGTGATTCTGTTGTTTCTTTGGCTTCGGTTAAGTTAAACCAGAGACTTCTACTCTCAAGTGGTAGAGATGGGGCCATCAAGGTTTGGAAGTAAGATACTAAAGTTCATCTTGGCATTGTTGTACATAATTAGCAATTCCTGGTAGTTAAAACTGTACATAAAGTAAGTTGTAGGAGATAACCCATCAAATTGAACCCCACTCCCCCAATTTTTGGTGTACCCTTGATCTGTACAGCAGGTATTATGAACAATGAGTAGGAATATATTTGATAAGCTTCAAGTGTTAATGGTGCCAGTAGTTGGTAAGATTATCTTTTCTCAGTATATCTATGCTTGGTGTTTTATTTAACAAGCAGATTTCATTTGGTTAACACATTTTATATAATCTAAATCAACTCCCATTATCCTGGAAAAGTTATTTTGGGGTTTTATAGAAGTGTCTTGGCTGGCCCGGTCCGGTGGTCTTTAAAACGCCGTCAATTATAAGAGGGATATCTCGAGGTTAAGGACCAGTTTCTGAAGATGTTCAAGGCTTGTGGCGTCACTTGATTAATTACCATTAATTGTTTCAGAAAAGATTATTGAAAACAAGGTTAAATTGGTTTCCTATCTCTGATTATATGTCTGTTAAGATCTGTTTTCAGCTGCAGGCAAGTGTATGTTACTGCTTCCCAAGCCAAGTGACAAGCAGAAGTGGCATAAGACCGTATTTCTCTTGCTCAAAATTTGGGCTGTAATGTTGTCAACAAACATGTTTTCCAAAATTTATCTTAAACAGCTGTAATATATTTAATGAACTTGTGTTCTTGGCACGTGAAAATTGATTCCTTTCATAGGCCTCTTCTGTTTTAATGCTATCTCCAGTTTTGCTTTTCCACCAGAGATGTTTTGATAATATAAGCTGAGAGAAATGCTAAACTCTCTCTCACTCTCCATCTAACACCCACTTTATGATTGGTTAAAATTCACATGGGTTCCACTAAATTAATGTGGCCCATTTTCAAAGCATAGGTGCATTATGTGTCAAGGTTGATACATGGATTTGTAATATTTGCGAATATGATGGGGACTCACATGTCGACTTCTCAATTCTCATTACAGAAGAGTGAAAGTCTTATACAATCCATAAGATAAATAACCTTGCAACTAATCATCCAAATCTAAGCGGGGGAAAACTATAAATAGCTTCTTTGAAGTTGAATGATTAAAGTATCATCCACAATATTTACTTTTTTTTTTTGACAAAAGTATATTTACTTTTTTATGGAAATGGAAGTTATCGTCAAAGGAAAATGTACAAGCGAATGAATATTCATGTTAGTTGACCCTTGAGAACTAACGAGGCATGTCTAATGACTCTTGAGACTCTCCAAATTTCGTGTTGTACACGACGCCATGATTCTGGACTTTGAAGATTTTTGGCCATTTTTACAGCATCATCAATTCCAGGGAATGATTGGGAGCCATAGTCATTGTGTTTAGAAGGTCCATAGATCTGAAAAATGTGGGAAAATTTATCTTTAGTAAGCATCCATAATTTAGTCAAAACATACTTATAACTCTGGCTAGAGTTTGCCTCCCTTCTAGAATAAATACTTACCAAATGCTTTAGCCTATAGTGATTAAACACATGTTAGTGCTAGTGGATGCTGAGAGCGGAATTCAAACCCAATACACTCCATTTCCCCCCTCCCCATCATCCCACCCTCGACTGTTTGTACTAAGGACAAAAAAATTACTTACCAAATATACCACGACATTCCGGAGAGGCCGTCTCTATCGGTGAATGCACGCTCAGCCATCATCAGTCTATCATTCAGCTCTCTCACTTTCAAATAGTCCATCTTCCATGTTGTCCAACCTTTGCTTCCTTCTATTTGCTGAAGAATCACAATTCAACTTGAGAGCATCTATTCTCACACTGATTTTACACACCCCCATAATTTCTGGTTAATTTTTTATTTTTATAAGTATGTACTGGTTTTTTACAGGATGAAGTCAAAGGTATAGCAAGAATATGACATGTAAAGCTGCATTTTTCTCTTATATATGAGACCAGAGGCCGTAATTATAAAGATACTCGAGAGACGAGACATACATACCTTTCTCTGGTTATTTATCTTGGTTGCTGCTTTCTCAAGCTCCCTGATAGACTTAAATATAGGAGACAAATTTATATCTTTATTTAAAATCTCATTTTGCAGTTCCTCCACACTAAGCTGCAATTTAAATATTTGGTATTGTAAGTAAATATAATTCATGCTCTCAAATTTAGTGACAATATTGTCTTTGTGTAACTACCAAGTCCGGCCCAACCTATTTGGAAGACTAAACCGAACTTTTTAGTGAGACCCTTTAAAGGAGAAAGTAACATAAAAGTGAGAAATATTAAGAGAAATTGAAACATTTTAAAGTTAGACAGTACAATAGAAATTATAGGATTAATAGAAATTATAGGATTTATAGAAATTCAAAAATGAAAATAGAATTTTATATGGACAGTGTTTATGATTTTTTAAATTTAAACTATAAAATGGTATATTAATTTAATAATTAATAAGATATATCTATTCCTATTGTATTTCTATCACACTATGTTGTTATTTCCCCACAAAGACAAATGTGTTATTATTTTTTAATTTTAATAATTTGCAGTCAAATTTTTTTTCGTAAAATGAAGCTACCAGGTTTCGATCCTGCTACCAATAAGAAAGAACCCGAGCTTCCACCAATTGAGCTATATTGACGTTTACACTTTGGAGGTCTCTTTTAATATATGACACTTAATTTGAGGCCCATTTTTAGGCTTACAAAAAAGTTATTTTTTTGAGGCCCAAGCAAGGGTTTGGGCTGGCCCTGGTAACTACAATACTTTATTAAATCACAATCTAATGTAAGCAAACCTGTAGCTCCTTAGCATAGGATAGATAATCAAAAGGTAAGAATTCCTCATCTGCTAGCCAAAGGGCTACTAGTCCCCAAACACTTGCAGCTGTTTTCATGAACATAAGTTATTATTTGTGTAATATTCAAATACACTAGAGTCTTCTGATATATGGTTTACTATTATGGAAATTCTGTAAAAGAAACTTATGTAACTAACCTGCAACATGCCTTTGAAACGTAGGATCGCCGAATTTTTTCATCCAGACGAAATCGTCATACAATGAATGATATACTGGGTATCCTGCAATAAACATTACTTAGGAAGTTAAACTTTCCAAATTCTTTCTGGTACTAGTTTGAGGTTTCTGTCTAAAAGAGATTCGAACTCCTGTTTGTACTGACTTGCGTTCGATTTTGTTTTGAATCGAGATACAAATCGTATGAATTGTAAGATACTGATAACAATGTTTGGAGTATGAATTATGTTTAAAACTATTGTGTCGTTTTTCTTTCATCTTGTTGATGAAAAATCATATATTCTCTAGAACAATGACATGTATAGTAGAAGTGAGACTATTAATATATCATCATGAATGATTAAAATAATGAAATTTGACGGTTTACCTCCTCCAAAGGCTATATCAGCTGCTGGAATTCCCACATGCTGTACAAAAGGTGCATAATCTGACCCTCCACCTCCTAGCCTTCCAAACTTTAAGAAAAATGGTTTATAAGATATCCACATAGATTGATATCCAGCCACATTATACAGCTATTCTAAAGTTTAATCCCACTTATCACCTATGAAGCATTGACACAGACACTGACACAGACATGAACATCAGACACGACACAAACAAAAACACAAACACGTAGACACCTGTTTTAATTTGAAAAATAGAAGCAATTAAAGTGTCAATGTCAATATCTGTGTCTGACATAACATGTGTCAGACACTGCTTCAACCTGAGGCGTCGGTACTACAAAGCTTATCACCAACTAATTTGTTAAATTAAAGGCAATGTAATCTAAAGATGTAAACAACTGCAAAATGCTTACCTGAGGAGAACTACCAGAATTAGTCCAAGAATCATAAATGGTCTGTGATGAGTTATCTGGGTCTTTTACCTATAAATTAAAAAAAATAAAACTATAGTTTTGTGAGACCATATTATATGCACTAAAGAGCTTATCCTAGTTATTTATAGTTCAACTTTTGTAATACTTTTTGAGTTGCTTTTATGATCAATTCCTCAAGCTGTGGAGTAGCACTTGCATGGAACCCTGGTCCCCCAACTCCACAGTCAACATTCAAGTAAGCAACAGCTCTTGAAGCAAGAATTTCTCTGTTCTCTTCTACCCATTCAGTTGATCCTATCTGAGAGGAGAGAACATGTCAAATTTTCATGTGGCATGCAAACTTTTTGTGCAAGAAAGAGAGAAGAGGGAGAAAGAAAATTACAAGGCCATATTCCTCAGCATCCCAATTGCATAAGATGATTGTTCTTCTTGGTTTCCACCCTCTTTCCTTAAGCGTCCCTAGTCTTTGGGCCACCTGAATTTTCAAGAGACATGTCAATTGTGTCATTGTTAGAGTTGTCAAATTAAGCTGCCCGACCTGATGGTGGCTGGTCAAATGGGCTAAGTGCAAAAGCGGGCTGGGCCAGTCTAGTTATCTAATGGAATGTGATTTTCGGAGCCTAGACCAAAATACTGGGCTAGCAGTCCGGCTCGGCCCAGTCCACTTTATAACAAAGGAAAATGAAAGTAAAAAAATGTTAAAAAAACACAAAAAAAAAAAGCAGTTCAGAATATTCGTGTTCTTGTTGGGCCTCCGTTTTTTTGAGCTCAGCCAGTCTAGAACACTGGGCCATCGGGTTGGCCTGTTAGATTAGGCCAAAATTGACACCGCCAGTCATTGTGTTTAGTTTTTTCTAAATGGTTTTGAATCCTGTTTGGGTTGGCTCATTTAGGCTTATCTATTGGTATAAACACTTGTGAAATTTGAGGGAGCTTATAGAAATATCTTATGACATGTCCATAAGCTCTTTTCAGATTATTTCTATAAGCTCTTTTCGATAGCTTATAGCTTTTATGAAAACAAGTTGACCTTATTTTATCTTTTATGATAAAAAGAGCTTATATATAAGAGATTATACAATGCCAATGAAAGTTGACTCAGTGAGTAAGGAGTTCTCTCATTCCCCGCAAAGGCGCGGGTTCAACTCCCGCTGTCGGGGTGAGAACCTCTTTGGTGGGTGATCTGTAAGTACCTCTATAAGCGCTCAAAGAGTCGTGAGGCTTGCCCCGACCCTGGTGAGCCCCCGGAGCCCAACTCACCTAAACTATTTTATACAAACATAATAAACACTTATAGTAAAAGCATTTAATTAAGATGTTTATCCAAACATCATCTTGATACCTCAAGTAGTGCTGCAGTGCCACTATTGGGATCAACTGCTCCAAATGTCCATGCATCCCTATGGTTACCTAGGATGACAAATCTACAAGCATTTCCAACAGTGAATAACTAAAAGTTCAATAAAACAAGACTCCCAATTTTCTAAAACTTTCAATCTTAGGCAGCATCATATTTCAATACAAATGATAAGAGGATGAATTATTGCATACCTGTCAGGTTCTTCTGCTCCTTCAATCACACCAATAACATTTTCAATTGTGGTTAAAACCTCCTGCCCCTAAAAACCAATATCCAAAAATTTCAATTCACAATCCTCTAAAGAGTTCTTGTTTGACCAATCACAAGATAAGATACGATAAGATAAGATAAGATAAGATAAGATAAAATACCGTGTAACTTAGGTTAAGAATTCCCGGTCCAGGTCCAACCCTATAAGTAAAAACATCTTCACTTCCTTGCCAATCATCCTCAACAAGAGGACCACCAATAGACCTCAATATCTTCTCACCATCTTCTCCACTCACAGGCAATGAAGGTATAAGAGGAACATCACCTTCTTTCTCAACTTCATCTTTCAACAATCTCTCACACTCACCACTACTAGCCCAACCAGGAGTTGTAGGATCACCTAGCCCATTATACACTGTCCCTACCTGGACCCCACTTGGTGGCAACCATTTCTCATTAGGAAACCACTTTTCCTTCCCATTACCACCATAATCCTTCTTATCAGAATATATAACCACACCAATAGCACCACTATCATATCCATTTTTCACTATATCTCCTCTATAGATTTTCCCATGTCTTGCTAATACAACACTTCCTGAAACATTAGTTCCCATTTTTTCAAGTGTTACATAATCTTCCACTCTTCCATAGTTCACATAAACTATAGGACCAATAACAGTGCCTGATTTAGCATAAGCATGAAATGTAGGGACAACTTCATTTGCCACATCAGCATAAGGATCATTCTCATAGATTTCTTGGTTTAATGTGAAGATAGTTGGAGATTCTGATACTGATGTTGGGTTTGTGAGAATTAAGGAACGGGATAAAGGGTATGTTGAGGAAACATTATAGGATGTTATATGGGATAGTATTTTTGATGAGGTTAAGATTGAGGTAACATAAGTTGCAGCTTCGGAGTTGGCTTTAGAACCTGCTATGTGAGGTCTTTTTGTGAGAATTTTAAGGTTGTTGGATATGGAAACATTGTTTGAGAATGAATCTGATATGAAGAGAGAATGGTAGGTTGATTTATTTGTTGGAGTGAAGAGAAGTAACAAGTAAGAGGTGGCTATGGTTAATAAGGTTATAGTTCCTGTTTTGATCATTGCATAGGTTGAGATTTTAGAGGAAATAAACAGATTCTATACTACTTGGTGGGGATAGTGTTATTTCTTTTGCTTATTTGAGGTTCGATCAAGTGTTTTTTCTTCTTTCTTTTGCTTATTTGAGGTTTGAGGTGCTTTGTCTTCTATAGTGTCCTTTGAGGCCTCTTTGAGTGAGAGAGAGAGGGATTGTTTGTCGTAATGTATTTGGCATTTATATAATACCTACCTCGCGTCTGATTTATAAGAAAAAAAAAATACACTCCAGACTTATTTATATGGAAAAAAAATATTTTTTATATTCATTGAATAACCGATATATTTGAACTTTTACATAGTCCAGATACATCAGTTATTCAATGAACCTAAAACTACTCTGAACTTTAGGTTCATTGAATAACTAATATTCATCAGTTATTCAATGTATCTAAAAAAGTGTTTTTTTGTTTATATCAGATATATAAGTTATTAAATGAAACTTAAATATATATATATATATATATATATATATATATATATATATATATTTCTTATAAAAGAGACCATATAAGTACTTATAATTATAATTAAACCTTGTCTGTCGTTTTAGTTTTTTTTGTTAACATGTGATAGGTAAGTGTAAGTGTATAAACTGTTTTCAGTTTTAGTTTATCCTTCAGTCAGAATTAGTTAGCACTGTGACCTACTGTTACAGGTGATTTTACCTCTGTAATACTCTTGTATAACCTGCTGTAACAGGTTCTTCTATCCTTTGTGTTGGCCCTATATAAGGGGGTTCAATCTCTTGTAATAATCAGTTAATCAATCAATAATACTTTCTTTCACAATGATTAGATCTCTCGATCTCTCTCTCTCTGTTTCTGATACTGTAATATGGTATCAAGAGCCAAACGGGTCTAACGACCTTCAACAAATTCCTAACCACATTCTTCTCCTTTTCTTGCTTCGCAACTATCGCCTTCACTCATGGAATCAGAAAATGAATACGATCCACCGCCACCACCTCCACCGCATGGATCCAAATCAACGCCTCTGATAACAGCGAGCAATGCAAACTATGGTTTTGCAGAAATTAAAGAATTCAAGCATAAGATTACTGAAAAGCTTCATGATGAGAACTTCGTTCTCTGGCGCCAACAAGTAGAACCGGTCATCAAGGCGCATCGGTTACATCATTTCCTAGTTTCTCCGACGATTCCTCCACGATATCTCACGACGGAAGACGTCGCCGCCTCAAACGAAAATCCTGCGTTCCAGTTATGGGAAGCACAGGACCAAATGCTGCTGTCATGGCTTCAGACCTCCCTCACGACGGCGATCCAGGCCAGAGTCGTCGGATGTAGGCACGCATTTGAGCTATGGGACAAAATCCATGCGTATTTCGCAAAACTAGGTTGTACGAAAATTCGGCAACTTCGCAACGAGCTTCGCGCCACGCAACTTGAAGGAAACTCTGTCAAAGACTACCTTGCCAAGATCAAGAATCTAGTGGACTCTCTTGCTGCTGTTGGAAGCCCTATCTCCACCAAAGATCACTTGGACGCCATTCTTGATGGCTTGCCTCAGGAATATGACGCGATAATCTCGCTAATTGAGAGCAGATTTGACGATGATGTGTCTGTAGAAGAAGCAGAATCTCTTCTGGTTGGTCAAGAAACTCGTCTCAGCAAATATCGCAAGCAAACGAAGACTGATAATGCAACGGTGCTACTCACGCATGCTCCTCCTCCTCCACAAACACCCACAGATAATGCCTCTGCACCAGCAAATGTCACTGCTCAGACTCCTACCTCTACAGATTTACAACAAGAAGGCTATGGATTTCGAGGACGTGGCCGTGGAAGAGGTCGTGGTGGCCGTGGAGGGCGTTTCCAAGGCAATTGCCAAGTCTGCAACAGGTTTGGTCACTCTGCAGCTCAATGCTTTCACAGGTATAATCAATACTTTAACCCTAATTTTCCACAACAGAACTATCCACAGCAATTCCCAAATCCCCAGCAAGCCAACCACTACTACAATCCCTATACCTACATCAGACCACAATCACAGCAACCAACACCACAATGGCCACAACAACCAATACAGCAACAACCACCACCACCCACACAGGCCCTAATGATGACAGCACCTCAAATCTCCTCCCCCAACTTCTTTGGTGACACTGCAGCAAGCACTCATGTCACTAACAACAATCAAAACATACAAGTTCCCACTACTACTGCTGAAACCCCAAGTCAGGTTTTTGTAGGTAATGGTCAAGCCCTTCCTGTGTTAAATGCTGGTTCTAGTTCTTTTACTTCTCCATTTAATTCAAACATTAAGCTTAATCTTCATGATTTGTTATATGTGCCATCTATTACAAAAAATCTGATCAGTGTCAATCGTTTCCTTCGTGATAATCCTGTTTTCATTGAGTTCCATTTAAATGACTGTTTTGTAAAATCTCAGGCTACTCATGAGGTGTTGCTGCATGGCAAAGCTCGCCCAGATGGACTCTATGAGTTCAAGGATCTGTTGCAACACCCAGGCCAAGTTCAGTCCCCTGCTTCTCAGTCACATGTGTCTTCTGTCTACAATGTAAATACTGCTGCAAATTCCTCTACTGCTAATTCTGTCAAAAATACAGTACCTCTTGTAAGCAGTGACTCTGTCACTGCCTCCCACTCCCAGCTTTTACTTCATACATGGCACCAAAGATTGGGCCATCCAAATGATAATGTTCTTAGACTTGTATCTCAATTGTGTAACTTCAAATTGCCTAATAAAGATCCTTCATCATTTTGTAATGCGTGTGCAATAGGCAAGTCTCATAGATTGCCCTCCTCTCCCTCTCTTACATCTTATAACTCTCCTTTGCAACTCATCTACAGTGATCTGTGGGGACCATCCCCATTCCCTTCCTCTACTGGTTTTTATTATTATGTTACCTTTGTGGATGCCTATTCTAAATTCACCTGGCTGTTTTTAATCAAGTCTAAGTCTGACACAATTCACATTTTCAAAGAGTTTAAAGCAATGGTTGAACTCCAATTCAATACCAGAGTTAAAGCCCTCCAATCTGACTGGGGAGGGGAATTTAGGCCCTTTTCCAAATATCTCAGTGACCTAGGCATCCTACATCGTGTCATATGCCCTCACACTCACCATCAAAATGGTGTTGTGGAAAGGAAGCATAGGCACATAGTAGAACTAGGCCTCACTCTATTGTTTCAATCTAAACTTCCCTTAACCTATTGGGATCATGCCTTCGCCACTGCTGTCCACCTTATAAATAGACTTCCTACCCTCTCTCTCAATGGTGCCATTCCCTATCAAGTCTTATATGGTCAAGTGCCTGATTATGCCTTCTTAAGAGTTTTTGGCTGCAGCTGTTTTCCATGTCTAAGGCCCTATAACTCTCACAAATTAGCTTTTAGATCTCATGAGTGTGTGTTTTTAGGCTACTCAAACTGTCACAAAGGGTATAAATGTCTCTCTCCTAGTGGGCGCATTTTTATTTCAAAAGATGTCATTTTTAATGAAAACAATTTTCCCTACAAAACATTGTTTGAACAGCACAACACTAACCCTCAAAACTCACCAATTAAACCCAACTTACCCACTGCCAATATTCCCTCTCCCTCCCAGCCTGCACACAACCAACCATCAAACTCACACACCCAAACCAGTCACATTACTCCCTCCACTTCATCTACCACATCACCTTCAAACACTCTCCCTGTCACTGACACTCAAAACTCTGACCTATCCCATCCTCACTCTATGGCCACTGCCAGCACTACCATTGAACTTTCATCATCCAACTCCTCATCCAATAGCTCACTATCTGCCTCACCCTCCCCTGTACCTAACAACCCAGTTACTCCACCTCCTACCAACATTCATCCTATGCAAACTAGGGCCAAGTCAGGTATTGTCAAACCCAAAATCCAACCAACCCTTCTCTTAACTCACATTGAGCCCAAGAGTGCTAAATCTGCCTTACAGCAGCCTCTATGGAAGTCTTCTATGACAGATGAGTATCATGCTCTCATGAAAAATAACACTTGGACATTGGTATCTCCTCCTAGTGGCAAAAATGTTATTGGTTGTAAGTGGGTCTTTAGAGTAAAACAAAATGCTGATGGTACTCTCAACAAATACAAAGCTCGTTTGGTAGCAAAAGGCTTTCATCAACAACAAGGCAGAGATTTCAATGAAACCTTCTCATCTGTCATCAAACCAGTTACTATTCGTACCATTCTTACTCTTGCCCTTAGTCACAAATGGGATTTACATCAAATTGATGTAAATAATGCTTTCCTTAATGGTGTACTAGCTGAAGAAGTGTACATGACACAACCACAAGGGTTTGAGGCAACTGACAGATCACTGGTATGCAGACTAAATAAAGCAATTTATGGCTTAAAGCAGGCACCTAGAGCTTGGTTTGAAAAGCTCAAATCAACTCTACTGCTCCTTGGTTTCAGAAATAGTAGATGTGACTCTTCTCTATTCATCTATCACAAGTCTGGCACTATCATTTATCTCTTGGTATATGTAGATGATATAATCATCACAGGTAACTCTAATACTGTAATCACTGAACTCATTCATCAAATGGACTCTGAATTCTCTCTCAAGCAACTGGGCAAACTAGACTATTTTCTGGGAATTGAAGTCAAAAATCTGTTTAATGGTAACCTTCTGCTCACTCAGTGCAAATACATTCGTGACCTACTCTCCAAGACAAACATGACAGAAGCTAATCCTATATCTTCACCTATGGTGTCTAGCTGCAAGTTAAGCAAACAAGGCAGTAACTTTCTGCCAGATCCTCTTACCTACAGATCAATTGTTGGAGCACTTCAATACACAACCATCACTAGAACTGAGATTAGTTTTGCTGTGAATAAGGTCTGTCAATACATGTCAGCACCTTAAGAATCACACTGGATTGTAGTGAAGCGGATTCTCAGGTACCTTAAAGGTACCATCAACCATGGCTTACTCTTACAGCCTCTGAATATCACCAACCCTCTGCAAATTCGTGCTTGGTGTGATGCAGACTGGGCATCAGATGTAGATGACAGAAAATCTACATCTGGTGCAGCAGTGTTCCTAGGTCCTAATCTGATTTCCTGGTGGGCAAAGAAGCAAACAGTGGTAGCTAGATCAAGCACTGAAGCTGAATACCGTAGTCTTGCTGTCATAACTGCTGAAGTTACATGGCTGCAATCATTGCTCACAGAACTAGGCATTCTACATACTATCCCTCAGATATTTTGTGACAACCAGAGTGCCGTGTCTCTTGCACACAACCCTGTTCTGCATGCACGCACCAAACACATGGAGCTAGATCTTTTCTTTGTTCGTGACAGAGTCCTCTCCAAGCAGCTGCAAGTTTTCCATGTTCCTGGTTCTGAACAATGGGCAGATGTCTTCACCAAGCCTCTGTCTTCTGCAAGGTTCATCTATCTTAGGTCCAAGCTTCAAGTGACTGCTCCACCATTGGCTACACACCCTCCTTGGGCGGGGGTGTAAGTGTATAAACTGTTTTCAGTTTTAGTTTATTCTTCAGTCAGAATTAGTTAGCACTGTGACCTACTGTTACAGGTCATTTTACCTCTGTAATACTCTTGTATAACCTGCTGTAACAGGTTCTTCTATCCTTTGTGTTGGCCCTATATAAGGGGGTTCAATCTCTTGTAATAATCAGTTAATCAATCAATAATACTTTCTTTCACAATGATTAGATCTCTCTCTCTCTCTCTATTTCTGATACTGTAATAGTAAGAAGTAGTTATTCACTACTTTGGAAAATGATTAATTTCTGAGTACAATTGTTGAACATCTCACAAAATCAATACATATTTAATTTTTTTTTATTCTTTTATCTCATCACCTACTTATTAGTTATTATGTCTATCATTTCTCTTTCTTCTATTTGTATCTTTCTCAAAGAAAATAATAACATTGAGTGCCTGAGAAACATTTTCCTTGAGTACGATTGTTGAACATCTCACAAAAATCAATACATATCTAACATTCTTTTATTCTTTTATCTCATTCTTCAATTTCAATCACGTTTTTTAACCTACATGACTTGAACTCACTTAAAAAAATATGAACTCAGTTCCACTCGGTTCAAAATAATATTGGCATCTCAATCTAAAATGCACTCCTTTCGGATTCGAATATACGTAAAAATGCCTAATTTTACCTGATAATGTTAGTTAATTTTTCAGTTTCATATAAATATGAACCACTATTCCAAAAGTACTCTTAATCAAGGGTATTTTTCAAACTGTGACATCAAATATAGGTAAATTAGATGAAATATGCTTATAAGTTTTATTCACAAAATCTTGAGCACTTCTTTATTTTATGAGCATGTCAAATCATTGAGCATTGGATCCTTCAATCAATTAATTTCAATGAAGGTCGTTGGTTTAGAGATTCTTTTGAAGGAGTTAAATACACCAATCTTTAATAATTTATTTTGGTTTAGAGATTCTTGACCTCATTCTAGTATTTAGAGTAAAGGGGTCTGAGAAGGTAAATAAAGTTTGACTCCAATTTCTGTTTTTGGGGATCGAATCCGAATACAAGTCGAGTTTATCTCTTTAGATAAAGTGCGTTAATAGAAAGGAAGCTCTATATACAAAAATGTATCCAAAGTTTTCCAAGAAAGAAAAATAACTAAATAAAAAAAACATGGGAGGGAGGGCTTGCCGATAAAACTAAAACATTGAATAGTGAAAAGTGTTACTCTTTTTACCCTTAAAAAGTAATCATCTGACTTGAATAATATGTATGAATGTTACTAGAAATTTGAAGTGGATCATGAGATAAAATGGAGAATTAGTCCTAAGTAGGATCTTTGTGTTCCTATACTAAATCCCATCAGTTATCGTGATGATGAGTCATGACTATGATATTTGCAAATTTTAAATTCGCATCCAACTCTTTAATTTGTTATCTGCCCTCACAGGCGTTTGGTGCATTACATATAGAATATATCTAAAATATAACGAAAACGATAGGTTTTCTCTAGTATTAAATTTAGAGTTGTGTTATTTGGATACATAATATTTGGCACCGTTGTGACATTGTATAACTCTATGTCTATCTCCCCCGCGAATTCATCTTTGCCTTTTCTCATAGGCTGCAAAATGTTTCAGCTACTGAAGTTGAGATTTGGGCAATTTTCCATGGTTTGAGTATCGCTTGGAGGAAAGGATTCCAAAATATGCTAATTGAATCGGGCCCTGTTCTTGCGATAAACCTCTTCCGTGACAGTCCCGAAGCTGGAGACCCACTGCGTGATCAAATTCGCAGTGTGCTTGGCATCAGTGACAACACTTTGAATATAATTTGGAGGAAGATCAACCGTTCTGCAAACCATGTGCGGCAGACAATTTGGCGAAGTATAGCTTCTCCATGATAGAGCAATGCATCATTTACGATTCCCTTCTGGCGTTTCTGTGTAATGTATTCAATTTGGACTTAACTGGCCTTGACCAGTTGTGGTGTAATCTTGTATCGTTTCTGGGCCTTGAGCCCTTTTGGTCACAAAAAAAAACTCTATGTTTATCTCTCACTTACTTTTTCGTCTTATATAACATACACTGATTACAAAAATCCCAAAAACACAAAGAACATTGTACTTGTGTCAAAATTTGTGTGTCCACATAATATTTTTGTAAATTTAAGAAGGGATAAATGATTCCCAAAACAATATGGTAAGGCCCATTTTAGTTCTCAGACGAAAAAAAAATCTCGAGATAGTCTTTGAAGTATTTAAAATAGGGACACATCGGTCCCTTCAATCATTTCCAACCAAAAACGTCACTTAACATGGTGACGTGTAGTGTTGAGACACACTCACACCCGGTGGGACATTTTCGTCCCTAAGTTAAAAAACTTCAAAGGAGAGTAAAAAAATGGACATATCGATCCCCATTTAAAAAACCCCTTTAGTCTCCGTTAAGGGAGTTATTGAGACACTCCATCAACATGGGACAAATTGGTCCCTCCATCCTGTAATCTATCTTTAAAGCATTGTTTCTGAGAAATTTTTTTTCTCCTTACGATGCAGAATGTTGTCCAAAAATATATGACTAGAAGTTGAAAGAAAGAGTAAAATTTTGAGAGAATTAAAGTATAAAAGAGCAGAAAAGAAAAACACTGTTCACCTTATGGAGGATAATACTAAAATTGGAGATGCATATAAGCTAAAGATTATCCCTAGCTATAAGGGTTGTGCATATCAAGCAGTACATATGTAGAGCATATGTCTACAACATATTTTGACCATAAACCAGAAGCATATTTGATTCAAGTCAAGTAAGAAACTAGCTTAATAACACCTTTCATATTTGATTCAAGCATATTTGATTCAAATTTGATTCAAGCATATTTGAAAACAATAACACCAGAAGCATATTTGATTCAAGCATATTTGATTCAAATTGGTATTAAAGTAACTTCGAAAAATTGTAAAGTATTTCCTTTGCTACTATGCATACATAATAACACCTTTCATATAGTAACAAAAATAAAATGAAAACAATTTTCAGTTTCATATTGCATGTCGATTGTGATTACCGTGCTTCAGAAATTGTGTGGTTCTGTAGTGAGCACTGAGCATGCTGTTTTTGACTTTATTTTGTTTCAATATGTTAACAGTACAATTATCTTCATCAACAAGTGTCAGTTAGAAGAAGCCTCTGATGCAGCAACTTCTGAAGAGGCATGTTTCTAATTTTATTTTCATATATAATAATAAGTCGCTTATTGTAGAGTTGAACTATAAATGGAAGATTGAACCTCTCACTGCTGGTTGTCTTAACAATTTCAGTAACATGGGACGTTGGCTCCCGGGTTCGAACCCGAGTATGAGCAGTAATAGTATGTGTGCGTACCATTTATTTATCATTTCATCTAAGTATACCAAAAAGAGGAACCTTATTACATTAATGAGGTTCAAAATATTGGACGGTCATGATTTATGATTTAAGGGTAGGTATTATAATTATAATATTACTATTCAGCATGCATAAGCCGAAAAGTTAGCTTCAATTTATATAATTTCCACATTAAATGTTATCTATATATACACTTTTCATTAGGACCACTATACATGCACTATCCATAGCTTGCAGGGATAACACTATTTATCTTTTTTTAATTGAATTATTGAGTTTATAATGACGGTTTCAACAAAATATTCATTTCACCCATCACTATTATTCATCCATTAAGTATAAAAGTATTAATTAATGAACCCTATAGTTTATCACCTTCTCAATGGTCTATCAAATTTTGGTTATGTATGTCTTATTCTCTAAAAAAGTTTTCTCACATGCATCCTGTTAATCTCTGATGTTCATGTTCGTAAGACTTAACACAATCGACAAAGTCGATGTAGTTAAACTGAACATCTTCTGTGGTTACTTGAGCTCGAACTCAAAATTTCCACTTTATTTATGTGAGCTTACGAGTGGTGTTTGCAACTCCATCCACTGAAAAACAAAAAACTATGTTGTTTTAAGTAAAGACTAACAATGATTAAAGTATAGTTATTAAAACTTTAACTGATGATTTGTTCTATTAGAAGGATTCAGTTCTTCACAGTGTGTCAAAGTATATGTTTCGAATTCTCACCGAAAGAGTCATTCATTATTTGATGACGCGAGACTTCTCACACTCAAGATACCCAAAACTCATTGAACACAATTCCTTTTATAGGTGACAAGAGTCCGTTTATCTAAAAAGGTAAAATACTGAATTATATAGTAAATAATTAAAAGGTTTCCAAACTAGTATTATACTCTATAAGAGATAGCATAACCTAACCCATTATATTATTTAAATTGGCCAATAGTTTCAATATCATACACAAACAGTAAGCAACTCACGGGTAACACCAAAACAAATAACAAGAACAAAACCACAATGACCAAATATTTCTAGGATACAATGTTTTTATACACACAACACAAAAAGTGTAACCTCTTCTGTGGTTTAGATTCTCTCTCTCACTAACATGGATGATGTGAGTAGAAGAAGCACCCGTGACCTCTCATATATACCTCTCTGTCATTTCTTCACTTTCCAGAATTTCCACTCAAAACAAAAGTACCATAAATAAAACTACTATATAACCAAACCATAACATTCATTCATTTCCTCATACTTTTTCAATTCACATATTATATTTTCTCAATATATAACAATGTCAAACTTACATTACATTTTCAACATACTAGTACTTCTTCTTCTTCTTGTTCTTATACAAAATCCTATTACAATACATTGTCATACAAAGGGAATTCGACCAAGACTTTCTTCAGGAACCAATTCATCTAAAACACAGTTTTCAGAACTGCAATTCATGAAATGGGTTGATTTTGTTGGTAGTCTTAAACATTCAGTTTTTAAAACTGCTAAAAATAAGCTCTTTACTTCTTATACTTTGCATGTTGATAAGAATCCTTCTGCTGGAGATTTTACTTCAATTCAAGAAGCTATTGATTCTCTTCCTTCCATTAATCTTGTTAGAGTTGTCATCAAGGTTCATGCAGGTGTTTACACGTAAGTACTTCATCTCCTTTTGTTTTTCTATCCTTTATTTTTGTTGTGCTTTTTCTTGTGGCCAAATTTTTTTAAAATAAAAAATCCGTCACGACAATTCGGGTCACAATATTATGGTTTTTGATGTCTCTGCAAATTGCCGTGTGGCCACAATTGAGAACTGTGATTGCGACCTTGATATTATGGTTCTGTATTTGACTGTGATTCTCTGCAATATTAAAAACTGTGATTGCGACTTTGATATTAATGTTTGTCTGCATTTGAGGTTCTTATGTTTTTTAGTTTTATCAAAGATTACATGAACAACTTTTGTTTCTTTTTGTGTTTTTTTACTTCTAAGGTCAATTATTCAAATTCTTAAAGAATTGGTCTTTGTCTAAAGAAAATTTGTTTATGTGTAGGGAGAAAGTTAACATTCCTCCAATGAAATCCTTCATAACAATAGAAGGAGATGGTGCAGATAAAACTATAGTTCAATGGGGTGACACAGCTCAAACAATTGGACCAAAAGGGAATCCAATGGGAACTTATGGTTCAGCAACTTTTGCAGTTAACTCACTTTATTTCATTGCCAAGAACATCACATTCCAAGTATGTAAAACAACTACCCTCCTCCTCTCCTTGGATTTAGATCCCGTGAAGTCGGGATTTTTGTGCAGTCGTGCATTCACATTATCTAGATAGTTGTGCATTCACATGATCTGGACGGTCCAATCTTGATCTGACGGTTTATATTCTTAACTTTAAAAATAGACATAAAATATATAGTTAAAATGTAGACCGTCCGATCAAAAATGAACGGCAGAGATGCACTAAATACATGACCGCGTGACATTCTGACTGCACCAGATCCAAATCCCCTCTCCTTACTCTCTCTACCAATAAAGCACCAACACATACATTGACACCATACACAACCCTGGCACAGACACAAACACAAACACGTAAGCACTGATCTCAATTTGAAAAATAGAAGTAGTTAAAGTATCGGACACCTGCAACCTCAAGTGTCAGTCAGTGCTTCATAGGTCTATACATTAACTTTTCTATGAGTGTGCTTGTAAGATTTCAATTGTGAATGCAGAATACTACACCTGTTCCAGCACCTGGAGCAGTTGGAAAACAAGCAGTGGCATTTAGAATTTCAGCAGACACAGCAACATTCTTAGGCTGCAAATTCTTAGGAGCACAAGACACACTTTATGATCATCTTGGTAGACATTACTATAAAGATTGTTACATTGAAGGTTCTGTTGATTTCATATTTGGCAATGCTCTCTCCCTATATGAGGTTAGACTTTCTCTTCCTCATTTAAAAACACTTAATCTAAAAACCATTGCATTTAGTTAGATTATTAATGTTTATTATTATTATATAGGGATGTCACGTGCATGCTATAGCACATAATTTAGGGGCATTAACAGCACAAGGAAGGAGTAGTATATTGGAAGACACAGGGTTCTCATTTGTTAACTGTAAGGTCACGGGTTCAGGAGCATTATACCTTGGAAGAGCTTGGGGTCCTTTTTCACGCGTGGTTTTTGCTTATACTTATATGGATAATATCATCATTCCTAAAGGATGGTATAATTGGGGTGATCCTAACCGTGAAATGTATGTATCTCATCTTCTCTCTCTCTCTCTCATGCTGACACATATACTCCCTACGGTCCACAATATAAGAGAAAAAACACAACATTACACAAACCAAGGAATAACATTGAAACCAACAGTTATCATTTAATAAGGCTAAAAGTTTATATACTTTCCAAAATTGCCCCTTACATTAAATGTTGATTTACACTCCTAATTAATAACATCATTCTTAACTACACAATTTAATGGTGTACTTTAGGTGCTTCTGCAGTATTAGAGGGACAATGGGGCGGTGTGCCACTCAATTTATATCTTAATGGTACAAATTGTCTGTGCATTATGGCTGTGATGCTTTCTTTGTCATCTTGCTCTTTTTCATTCTACACAATTTCTTCACACTATAGTGTCAATTTCCCTAGCCATATCTACGTACATCTCTGGTTCAAATCCTCACTAGTTCTCTTCAAGTGAGGTGAATATAATTTCCTTCGCACATGTTCAAAGAGCTCGAAGATTTTCTCTGTTAGGTCGTATATCACCCCCTCTCCTTAAAATTTTTCATATAAAAAAACTAGTTATAACATATTGACATGCACATGTGAGCAGGCTTTTGTATATTTGTGCTAATGTTTTTTTTTTTGTATTCTAATGGGTCCAATAATATTACCATGACCAGGACTGTATTCTATGGACAATACAAATGCACAGGAGCTGGAGCAATTTATGCAGGAAGAGTATCATGGTCAAGAGAACTTACTGATGAGGAAGCTAAACCTTTTCTTTCACTTGGCTTTGTTGATGGCACTGAATGGATCCAACTTTAATTAGTTTTTTTAATATCATACACATACACTGTTTATTCAATCAAAAAGAAAAAAAAAGAATATAGATTGAATTTCTCCCTGGAAATTTTTTTGATGTAATATTACAAATTAAGTATTTGATAATTAATGATAGTGTCTTTCTTTTGAAAAAAAATCACCTAAAAGAATCTTTCTGAGAATCACAATTGGGTCTTGTAATTATCTAGCTATATAGTCCATTCTTATTTTTAATTTTCTCACCCCTCTTCTTTTCATTTTCCCAAACTCTTGACCCCTAAAAAACGCAAAAATTATAACCCCAAATGCTACTTTTTAAAATAATATATGGGAAAATATAAGTTATGGAGGTTTGGCCTTACTAAACAAAGTTATATAGCTAGTTCGAAAGTTAATCTCAAGATGTTGTAAATGGTTCAGATTTCAGAAGCTGACCTTTTGAAAGTCTTGTTATCAACAAATGAAAATATAACGTATAATTTATTAAATTTTAACATATATATATATATACTATTTTATATTTATTGAGTCTTTTAAAGTATAGAAAATTGAAAATAATAAATGCTATAAAGGAGCGTATATACAAAATGAATAATATTTTAGTTTGTGCCTAATAAGCTAAAAATACCAAAGTTTTTAGGATAATGTTTCAATAGAGACAGTGAGATATATATATATATATATATATATATATATATATATATATATATATATAATTGAAAATAATTAATGCTATAAAGGAGATTATATTCAAAATAATAATATTTTAAGGCAAAATTGCACTTTTACCCTTTATGTTTGGGGTTTGTGTCAATTTGGCCCTTTATGATTTTTTTTCTCATTTTAGCCCCTCATGTTTTTTTTTGTGGGTCATTTTGGCCCCTGCCATTAGTTTTTTCTAAAGGACGCCATGCTGGCAGTTAACT
Organism: Astragalus glycyphyllos; assembly: GCA_963573325.1. Lineage (NCBI taxonomy): Eukaryota > Viridiplantae > Streptophyta > Magnoliopsida > Fabales > Fabaceae > Astragalus > Astragalus glycyphyllos. The sequence continues at coordinate 2,466,075 of OY754313.1, read as the reverse complement.
GCTGACGTGGCCGTCTTAATTGTCAAGGCTGACTAGGATTCATTAAATGACGTGGCATTTTGTTTTTTTAAATCAAAAATAAAAAAAGAAACAAAAATGGTAAAATTAAATCAAAACCATCTTCGTCAAAAAAAAATTAAAACCATCAAAATTAACAAAACATTCTGAAACCAAAACAAAATCAAATTACTCTAAAATTAATAAATATGGAAACAAAATCATCTTCATCATTAAAATCAGATCTCCGGAAACAACAAAATCATATTACTCTCAAATTAACAAATCTAACAAACAGAATCAGCTTCATCATTAAAATCTGGAAACAAATCATCTTCATCATTAACGCAGGAAGAAGAAACGCAGAAAACCCAAAAGCGCAGAAAACCCAGAAACAAATCATCTTCATCGTTTGTTCGATTTCTGATTTCATTCTTCTACCTTTCTTTTGTTCGTTTCTGATTTAGTTTCTAATGAAATAGATCTGGGTTCGTTTCTGATTTCGTTTTGAAGATTGAAAAAAATGGAAGATGAATGACACAAATTTGGGTTCGTTCTTCTTCTTTTCTTCTGTTCGATTTCTAGAAACACAAAACACTAAATCGTTAACTTAACTAGTTGAATCGAAAACAGACTCAGGAAAAACGTAATGGATCAAACATATATGGGCTTCGATTTCGATTTGCGTTTCTAGGTTTTTAAGAGTTGGGTAAATCTGAAGTTTTAAAAAATTCTGTTTTTCGATTTCGTGAATATGTTTTTCCGATTGTATTTCTGGGTTTTTAAGATTTGGGTAAATCAAAAATTTTCATACTCCATTGATGGCAAATTTGAAGATTGATGGCAAGGAAGAAGATGAAGTGTTTTTGTTAATTTTGTTTTTATTAATTTATTTTTTTAAAAAAAATACCACGTCATTTAATGAATCCTAGTCACCATTGACAATTAAGACGCCACGTCAGCAGTTAACTGCCAGCGTGGCGTCCGTTAGAAAAAACTAACGGCAGGGGCCAAATTGACCCACAAAAAAAACATGAGGGCTAAAACGAGAAAAAAAACATAAAAAGTCAAATTGATACAAACCCCAAATATAAAGGGTCAACAGTGCAATTTTTCCATATTTTAATTTGTGCCTAATAAACTAAAAATACCAAAGATTTTAGGATAACGTTTCAACAGAGACCGCAAACAAGTGTTTTATTTGTCACATTGCGTTGAGGTATTATTATAGGCACAAGTTTGGCTATGAGAAACGCGAATCCTAACGCATCACTTCAAGTAACCCATTTCTGAATTCTGATGTACCTTTCTCTTGGGCATTCCTGTCTTGAAAAGTTCAACGAAAACAAAGTAAATCCTACGAACTATACATTTTGAATGGTGGGTTCTTAAGTGGAGCGACTCTAGGCTCCTCAATGCCATATAAACAAGAGGAAGTAAACATGTTTTAGATATCAAAGTTGTAAATATGCTGAGTGTTGGACTTCTCTTGAGATGGGTGTACAATTCATTATAGGAAGGAGATTCTACATTGAATGTTACAAAAGCTTTGTGCAAAGGTTCAGCCAACATGGATGTTTTAAACCCTATTTTCTACGTTTCCTTCCCTCAGTTCACCGTCCACCACTCAGTTATTCGTGCTTCTCTGCTCTCTCTACTTTGTCTGGTTGTGATTCAGCTCTTGGTGGTCATCTTGCGTTTCTTCCTCAACTCGCGTTTAACCCCGAAGCTTCTCCATTGACTCAAATTTCATTCCTTCATCTGCTAAAGGTATAATTTATCAAGTTTGCTCTTCATAAAAATTAGAAATTGTGTTCCGGTGAGAATGTCTTCAATGTGTTTGATAAAATGCCTGTGTGAATAGAGTATCTATGCAACTAGTGTTTCACCTGCTTGACATAATTAATTTATTTCATCATTCAACTGATTGACAATTCATCTCATTGCATTTGTAATTGTAGGAACTTCCTATCCAATTGCTATAAACATGCCCAAGAGGAAAAAATCTAGTAAGGGTCAAGATTATATAAGCAACCTACCTGACTTTATTATTGGCCATATTCTCTCTTTTCTTTCTACTAAAGATGCAGTTCGTACAAGTGCTTTATCAAAGAGGTGGAAATATATGTGGACATTTGTTACGAAACTAGACTTTTGTGACGGAGAGAACTGTTACGGAGAGAGCGCTTATCATGCTTCCTATGAGAGAATCAAAAAATTTTCCAACTTTGTATCTAGAGTACTGTTACATATCAACAGTGCAAGCATCCAAAAATTCAATCTTTCCATGGGTGAGAGATATGCTGCCTACTATATCAATCAATGGCTATCTACTGTTTTAAATAAGGGGGTAAAAAATATCTGTGTCACTTCGTTCAACCATTCAAACTCTAGCCTTTCTTGTTATCCCCTTTTCCAATCTCCTCCTTCTCTACAGACATTGGAGCTTCGAATGATGGATCCTTGTATCATCAAAGTTCCCACTTTTATTTGTTTTCCATCCCTCACCGTCCTGAATTTGAGAGAAATCACATTTACTCATTACTCTTCTGATAAATTGAAAAACTTAACACTTAAGTTACCACTTCTTAGAACCTATATGGCAGTTAGTTGCACTTGGTCAGATGTAAAGACTGTCACTTTAGAGGCCCCCCTACTTGAAGAGGTTGGAATTGTAGATGTTATAACGCCATATTTTAGTACACGAAGTAAGTCACATACTGAAATTAAGTTTTGTGCTTCACATCTTATCAAGTTTGTTTATCGCGGTGATATATCATCACTATCGGAGACCATTTTGGTAGAGGGACACATCGCTTCTGCTGACATTTTTCTCCACTATTTAAAGGGTAGTGTGGAAAAACCATGGGTTTCTTTTCGCAAGTTTCTCAGTCTCTTTACTAATACAGAATGTCTAGCGCTACATTTCGATTATTTCCAGGTATTTTTTTTTCTTTTTGCTTCATGCTCTGTTTAAATTAAATGTTTTCTTGCTTCAAATTTGATAACCAAACTTGTAAACTGTGAGTAAAATAAATTATCCTTGAGGGAGGAAAGTAAAAGGGCCATGTTACTTTTCAATAGTTGTTATTACAGTTAACACTTGTGATAGATAAGGTCCTTCAATAGCAGAAAGTTGTTCAATTTTACACGTCACTTACTTTATCCCATGATGAAGAATAGTTTCTCTATATATTGTCATAACACAACTAGTTTTTGCACTTTGTTGTCCAGCGTCTTGCAGGAGTGGAACATCATTTAGCTAGTAATCCTACCTTTGGAATGTTGGGTCATATGCGGCTAAACTTTGTTACTGGTGAAGTTTTGTTAAACTTACTTTTAAAATCACCGTGTCTGAAGACTCTAGTTTTACAGGTTTGTAACTCATTATCTTTAATTTTTACACATTGTGTTTAATATATGACGTCTTTTGGTTTAAGGAAAGCATTCTTTTAGAAAAATTTAAAACTATTTGTTTTCATTCTTACTTTATAATAATATATATCATTTCACATTATTTTTGTTTTAAATTATGTATATCGGTATGATGTTGTCTGCTTTTTGTGTTAATAGTTGATCATTCTAATTATTTTTTGCTAATTTTAAAAATAGTGTCGTTATTTTTTAATTTAAAATCAAAACTGAACATTATAACAAAATATTTGCGCAAATGGTATTTTCTAAATTTTGTTCAAACTTCATTCGTCATATTTGTTTGAGCTTTCTGTTACCTTATTTGAACCTATCATGCAATATAAACATGTATTTTTTTTTGGCGATGATCAGATGAAAGATTCTGATGCAGAAATGCAGGATTTTGCAATATTACCTGACTGTTTTCTGTCTACTTTTAAAGTGGTCAAAATGGAAAAAACTTCCGGCTGTGAGTGCGAGCTAAGTTTTGGAGATTTGTGATGGAGAATGCTCAGGTATTGGAGAGGATTAATTTTTCGTTTTGTAGGAAGCTGACCACCTCCGAAGTGGAAAAAGCTAAAGAGAAACTTTTTTCATTTGAGAAAAGTTTTAGCACCATGATTATGGAATTTTCTACCCATCACCCATGGTAATTAGTTTATTGGAGGTTTCTACAGTGTTATTGGGAATCAAAGGCAATTGAATTTGAACACCATTTCCTACTTTTATGATTGTAGCTCGAGACACATTCTCATCTACTATTTTGATGATTATGAACGTGTCCTTGAGTAAGTTCATGTGCTTCTCCTTTATCCATAAGATAAACTTTACATCCTGGAATTTGTATCAGAATTTCTTGTCTTAGACTTTTTTGGTTTTGAGATTTCTGCAACATCAATATAAATAGATTTGGAGATTTCATTACCACAACCCATTTTTGTTTTTGTTGTGTTTGTTTCTTGGGACCAACTTGGAATATTAATGAAGATAGATGTAGAAGAAGAAGTTTTTACTTTTTGGAGTAATTCTTTGGTGGTCATGCTGTAACTAAATATTCGTGACCACCTAAGAATTACTCTGCTTTTTGTTTGTAACTTTATTCTGTTCATTGTGATTGTTGAATAACATGGCATTGAGGTAATATCACTGAGAAAAACTGGAGAGCTTGTTGACCATTCTGCATTAGCATCACAACAACTTCTTCCCCTCCCAGTGTGACATGAAATACTTTATTATAATCTGCATTATTTTTTCCTCCACCATAAATACTATCCTCATTCTTTTTTTCTTCTTATATAACTATTCTCATCATATACACACAGATTCCATTGTAGTTCAAACTAAGTAATAATATTATGATGCAATAGGCTGAATTATGATTAAACTCTTGTAAAACCTGCTTGCAGTTTTTGTAGTTATTAAGAACCAACCATTTGTTATGTTTTGGTAGTATGTGTTGAAATTTTCACATTCTGTTTTATTTTTATTTTATGGAGTGCATCCAATAGAGGTATTTTGGGAAAAAGGATAAATTAATTTGTGGATGTGTATTAGCTAAAATGGTGCAGATAGTAATCCCTTTCACTTAAACTTCTGGAAAATATCCACTCTGTAAACTTGGGCTTGATATTGGTCCCGTTTGGCCCATCAAGAGCCCAATCTCTCTATAGACACCTATTTTTATTGGCCCATGCATTTCCCACATCCCCTCCTACTCACCACACACCCCTTAAATCCAAATATTCCAAAAATACCCTTAAGTGGAGGACGCATCTAAGTGTGATTCAGTTGAGGCCAACCGAATATATTCGGCTAACAATCACAGAAGCTTTTGCACTATCTTTCGTTTTTTTCAGTAAGGGTTCCATATCTCCCATTTCTCTACGCTTCTTCTCTAAACCCACCAACTGCACGTGATTAAACTCGTTAGTGGTTGAGGTTGCTTTATAGTCCAATTATACTTGATTGAAACCTGTGAATCTCCATAATTGTGGTTGCTTTAGTAAACTGAGAATTGGGATAATTTTAATCATAGCTTTTCTAGAGAGATTTTAATTGAGGTTGTATTTTTATTATCTGGTTTGAGTATTAACAAGTCTTTCTTTCAATATACAATCACGCGTAGAAGCAGTGTTGTCAACACATCACGTGGAGAAGAAAGAAAATTGGAATGCAGAGAGAAGATTAAGGGGTGTGGGGGTGTTCGGTGGGGGTGCCCGAACCCTCTAAAAATTGAAAAAAGGAGTGTCTCAAAAAAATACCCGTTGGGTGGTGCCTAACCGAAAATATTCGGTTGACACGTGGAGAAGAAAGAAAATTGGAATGCAGAGAGAAGATTAAGGGGGTGGGGGTGTTCGGTGGGGGTGCCCGAACCCTCTAAAAATTGAAAAAAGGAGTGTCTAAAAAAAAAATACCCGTTGGGTTGTGCCTAACAGAAAATATTCGGTTGACTCTAACTGAATCGGTGAAAATAGCGCGCTTCATTAATGACATATTAGTCATTTTGCAGGGTTTGGGGGTGTAGGGTGAGTAGGAGGGGATGTGGGAAAACTCAAGCCCTTTTTATTTGACAAAAAAAAAGACCTATTTCTATATTAGTATCCCTTTCTTTTTAAAAAAATAATTCTGATATCTTAATTTTTTTATAAATATTTTTTTTCTTAAAAAAACGTCTCTATTAGTTTTTTTTTAAAAAGATAATATATAACATATTGTTATGTATAGTTTTTTTTTCGTGGTTATCTATAGTTAATCACGTCTCAATCAAAATTTATAATATAATGGTGAATTGATAGTGTGGATATGTATGATGTTAACTATAACTATAAAACTTCAAGGGACAAGGATCCTCCTAGATGTTGTTGATGAATGCCATCTAATTATTTTGCCATAACAGTTAATCAATAGTTAACTTTGCAACCTAGATTAAATTTGATTGGACCACAATTAGCCAAGTGAAAACAAAGGTTACTAATAAAGAGGTTGAAAAATAAAATTACATGCAACACAAATTTTGAAACCACCAAAGGGTCAAGCATCAACAAGCAATTAAAAATAAACAAGCCCTTTTCTCCAATCCCTATTCAAATTCAAAATTCAAAACAAACATAAACTGTTGATAGCAGTAAACTTCCCTAATGAGTGATGACAAAAGATGTATGAAGCAGAGTTTAACTGCGTCCTTTGACATTAAAATATTCCCTCACAGTAAAATAAAATCACCAATCATTATTTATTTGATAATGATCGGAAGGGAATTGACAAAGAGGTACTGATAACTGAATTTGTGTGATTCCAATGGCTAAGTCATAGTAATACAAGTAGCTTTGCTTCAAGACATTCATCAATCATCACCTCTATGATTTGATAACCAAATTTAGTTGATAATCCAAAAGCACAAATGATGCTGCTTCACTTTTAGAGGTAAGTTAGTACACTTTTTGCTTACACACCTCACACATAATTAACTGTGTTAAGACTTACTATACTTCAAAAAAAATATTAAATTAAAAATCAGATTAAACAACTAAATAGAAAAGAAGAAAAAAATGCCTTTTGTTTTTGTTTACATATATATTATGCAACAAAAGTAAATTTGAGCCATGTTGTGTAAAAAAAAACTCTGTTTTAAGTTTCTCTTAGAATTTTAGAGTGTACTAACTCAACCCTAAAAAAATGGTTTGTAAGGTGAGGAACCCATTTCACTTATAAACACTTTTTCAGACTATTATATCACATTAACTCTCAACACCTCCTTACGCCCAGGACTAGACAATTAGAGCGTGACCAAAATGACTTGATTGCGGGTGGTCCAACAGATTTTTTTTTGACAAAACCTTACAAATCGACTTACAAAGTGAAAAATGCTTGTCGCATATAAGTACTTTTCTAAGTCATATCACATCTAATATGGTACTCTCGACTATCCCTCCTCCAATATTTATCTTTTTGTGAATCGTGTTTGGGAATTGTTGTTATCAGCTACTACTTCTAGCCTACTATAGCTGAATTGAGGCTTCATTATCACTAAAATTGGAAAAAAAATCAATCAAAAACACCAAAAACAAAAGAAAGAAAGCATGTAAGGTGTTCACATGAACACTAACAACTCTTGCATCTAATTATAAGGACAATATTATACATATAAAATTTCTGTGGTCACACTTTTCATAAGACAAAATGGGGACCTTCTTATTTTTTGTCCTCCAAATTTGTCTTCACATCCCCTTGTTTCTCACCAACTATGCACTACAAAATTTCACAACATCCTCTGATGGGAACAATTTTAGTCTGTCTCCCTAGTAGATTCATTGGACTTATGAAGCTTACCCATCACAGCATTCTTAAAATCAATAACTTCTTGAGCCTGTGAACAAGATCTCTGCATTCTAACTCCACTAAAACTATTCCTAGATTCCATCATTTCATTGATTGAAAGCCTCTTCTTTGGACTTTGTGGCCTTTGCTTTGGAGCACTATGAGACCTCAATTTGGCCTTAAAAGACTGAGTACTAGCCATGTAATTTTTTGTGAAATTACCATATTCTCTAAATAGTAAATTATCATTGCAAACACTTTTTGGTGTTCTAGGCCCAATAACTGATCCAGTATAGCTACATGAATTTGTGAACCTTGGAGTGCTTTGTGCTGTAGAGAATCTGCATTCTTCACCAGTAAGACCCCAATCTGATTCCTGGAAATTTCTTTGATCTTGTGTTGGATAATTGATTGGTTGAGAAGTGGAAAGTGCATAGAATGATGGGTTGTCATCAAAATTTGATTTTGAAATGTTGGTCCTGCTTTTTCTTGACTTAGGCCTGCCACTAATAGTGTCCATTTCCACTATTTTGGGACTACCAATCCCATCAACAATGTTGTTAACTGTGGCATCAAAACAATATGACAACCTTCTATTGTGATTTGGAGCTGTCATATACTCATTCCTAGTGTCATCAAATCTCTCCTGCAAAAATTTTCAACAAAATAATTAGCTTAGGACAATGTAGCTACAAAGTAACCCCTCTATGTAACAGAAAATAAACAAGAACTGGTCAACGAAAAATGATATATCTGGTTCAATTTTGGACCAGATACCTCAACTTTCGGTGACCCATTTTTGTTTATATTCTATTACGGAGGGAGTAGACAACTAGCAAGTTTGTTGCACATGAATCTAAGTCTTAGATTTCTGACAATACCATGGATCTTCTTGCATAGTTTTGAAATCTATTTGTTTCATTCTTTGAGCTCATGAGCCTGTGAGATTTCTGAGACTTAATTGTAGCTTGAGCTCTAATAAGTGCTTGCATACTGTGCAATGCTGCTGTTGCTTGTTTCCTCACCAAAAACCCTCTCACAAGTGCTTGTAACTTCACCAATCCTTTCAAGGCTCTCAATGCCTTCCTTGCCTATACACAAATCAAAACAAAAACTCATTTTCTATTCTAATAATATACTAATATTCCACATCAAAAATTTTCAACTACTGAAGCTAAAAAGCATATAAATTTGCATCAACAAACAATTCTTGTCATTGTTTTGGATAAAATAAGCCATGAAGCACCGACACGGACACCAGGTACAACACTGACACATAGACACTAGTGATAATTTGAAAAATCAAAAAAATTGAAGTGTCAATGTCGTTATCAGTGTTTGGTGTCCAACACGATACATGTCGTATATCTGACACGTCTTTAATCTGAAGTGAATGTGCTACAGAGAAAATAAAGAAAGGGAAAGAAACTTACAAGATAACCTCTAAAAACTGTTTGAATCTTAACAGCAGCCCAAATCTCATGTCTACCACAAAACCTTCCATTACTTGTTAATCTAACAACTGCCACTGCAGCTTGTGCAGCAGCCACAGCAGCATCAGCTGCAGCTGCTGTTGCAGCAGCAACTGCAATAGCATGCTTGTTCTGTTCCTTCTCATTTTCTGTGTAGAAACTTTGTATCCAAGAAGCTTCTGATGGAGAAATGTTAGGAGGTATAGTATCTTGATTATGACACAAGACAGAAGAATTTGAGTTTTGTTTGTTTTCTTTGTCTCTTTTTATTCCAAAGAAGTTCTTTAACCATTTTGTGGTTCTCCCCATTGGCTTAGTTAGAAGGAAAACTACAAATGTTCACTGCAAGAAAAAGGGTCTTGAAATAGTGAAAAACAGTGAATTCAACTTACAGAGATTCCTTAATGGTTAAAGGAGGAATTCTTTGAGAATCAGCGAAAGAAAGAAGAAAAGGAAAGAATGTCAATGTGAGAATGTGAATGGGAGATATACGATGTGATTTTTGGTACAAAGATTGAGAAAAGAGATTATAAAATAAGAAAAATATAGGAAAGAAATGAAAGGAAAAAAAAAAACTCTGTGAAAGGCTCGTGAAAATGTGCATTAGATGACAAAAATATGCCGATGGAAACATGCAAGTGTTGGGTTAGGAAGAAAGAGAAAGCTAAATAACTTATAAAGAAATGAGTAAACCTTAAACTAACTACCTTTCTTAAAAGAAAGAACAAAAAAGAAAATGAAAAGGAAGAAAATATAAGAAAATAATTGATTTTTTATATTGCTAAAAACTTAATCAATACAAAATAAAAATTCCCTCTATTTGGGTTAAGTGCGATTTTGGCCTCTCAACTTTTTTTGAGCAATTTTAGTTGTTGCGTTTTAAAAGTTAAGTAAGTATATAGCCTTATTGACAATATTCTATCACCTAAATCTGTATGTTATGTTTGGGAGTTTGGAAGAGAAGGAAAGAATAGGGCTTAGATGGATAGCCATAATTGTCTTAAGGTCTCCCCTTTCCTCTCTTTATACTTTCAAACACGCCCCAAAAATTTCTTTTTGTTAAAATGGTTTAGCAATGGATTAGAGATATATAATAATTTTAAAATTTTAAAAGCAAAAAGTTTACTAAGATTCACAAAATTTATAGGGTGAGATATAACTAAGCTACTTTATCAAGTTTTATTTTAAATGACTAAAATATAAAGAATTAATTTCGAGTGATGAAATTAGTAGGTAGTAGACTAATTGTTAATTAAAACTAAACAAACTATATATAGACTAAATAATAAATATACTAGTATACTACTACTTTCCTAGAAAGAAAGAGTGATTGAAAAGTTGCATAGGAAAAGAGCATAAAAGCAAAAATTTCGCTACTCCAATGGGGAACTCAAGAAGAAAGAAAAGGAGAGAAAGATAAAGGGAATACAACACCCTCAAACAAGAGTGAAATATCTATCATTCTTCTTCATTTGCCTCCCATTACTTTCTGGAGCGACGTGTCCTTAAAATAAAGATACCATTACTATTACTATTTTATACCATCAAATATCGACATCTTTCTTTATTCTACCTTTTAACTCTTTTTAACATTCCCTCCCTAACCTCCTTTAACATTTAACTCCAAGAAAATTAGGCTCCCTCTGGCGCGCGGATGAGACTAGCGTATTTGATTTATAAACAAGTATATGTGGTTGGTAAGCACTAACGTTGTATTTTTATAGCGTTTAGCGATTTTTGAAACGCTACTTCAAGGAGTGTTTGAGCGGATAGCATATAGCACCTCACTTTTTTTTGGCATTTTTATCCTTATTATATATGTCCAAGGAGCGGATATCATTTTACAAATATCATGAATTATATATGTCCTTTTATGTCATTTTATATTTGTCAACTAATTTAACTACTAGTTTTACCAAACACATCATTTACTATCAGCTAGCCCATCCGCTATCTGCTAGTTTATCCGCTACTTTTTACCGAACAAAGCTTTAATATTTATTTATGTACAAAACACAACTTCAAGAAAATTTTATATGTTTACTAGTGTGAGATAAAATTCATTTGGACTCCAAACTTTTATTTAACGTAAAATTAACTTATATTCTAACAATAAAGCGTGACTCGGTTCATAAGACACTTCACCTACGCTCAATGGGTCGTGGAATCGAGTCATAAAAGAGAAAAAGTAAACATTATTAATCCCCTTTAAAAAAATTCAAACATAAACTATATATTAAATTTACATCAAATATTAATTTTAAGCAAATTAATTTTGAGAAAATTCAAAACCACTTTTTAAAAAACACACACCAAAAGTAAAAGAAAGCAATGGTTCATCCATGATCTATAAGTTGCTTTGTTATAGCATTAAAAGCAGAAGCAATAAAAAAGATATCTTTATTTAGTTCTCTTCCTAGCAACCCTCTTTTTTGGTTTTTCCTTTATCTCTTTTAGGGTTTAGAGTTCTAATGTAATGGGATTATTTGTTTTTACCTTCCTTTTTGTGCAACTTTGGAACCATTAGATACATCCGTGTGCATCCATTTGTATATGTGGACTATTAATTAATATTGTTTGCATTAATTAAAGTTAAATTAAAGTTATATATTTGTTGGAGGTTGTGTAGCTCAACTTTGAGCTAAAAGTTGAATAAGTTGAAATTAAAAGTCCCGTAAATACTACCATAGCAACTAAATATACTATTATTCGGTGAAAAAAACTAGGTTTAAATATCACTTCAATTAATTCTTGCGAATATAGTGAGTCTTTATTTTAGTGCCCGTAATTTTTTTCTCATTTTTGTCCTTGCAATTTCTAAAGCCACCTCTTTTAGTCTCTAAAGTGTGTTGTTTTTAGAAAAGCTTTATGTGGGTTTTCTTTATTACGTAGCGCTAGTGACTAAAATGAAAAATTTGCTATATTCACGGAGATTAAAAATAAAAATTTGCTATATTCACCCAACAACAATCCTTTTTCTTTCTTTAATTTTTTATTCTTTTTCTTTTGATTTTGGTCTTGTGACCATTTTTATTTCAGTCCATTTAAGTAATATTAAAAAAAAGTATCAACATTTTATAAAGTTTGTAGTATTAAGATTTAAAAACACCTTATGATTGATCATAAATCTAGTTATTTTCCATACAATAAGAACCAGAATTTATTATAGTACTACCAAACAAAGGAAATTTTCCAATACCGTGTATATGTTAATATTATTTTGGAGAAATTGCATGTAAATATAAAGTTGAGCTGTCTCTCACTACTGGTATACAAATTACAATAGAAGAACCTTTGAAAAGGCTTTGAAATCTCAGTTGGAGATGGTGGCACTGAGAAAGTGGAATCAAAGTTGATGTCATAAAGTTGAAATATTTACTCAAAGGGTCATCATATCATATCATAGTACTACACTACTCATATTCATACACGCCTTTGATTTTGAATGCATTTGACTGTTGACCAGTTTCTATTTTCCAGTGACATCAACATATTCGATTCTATTCATATGCAATGAGTAATTGAGTATGTGTTTTTCCTCATTGTGTATTTATTTCTTTAATATAGTATGCTTTGGAACTAAAAGAAAACAAACACAAGGCAAATGGAGTATATACAATAGATGGCGCCACTATACAACAATCATTCATAATATCAAGGAGCTTGTATCCAGGGAATGACGAGTGCAAGTTCATTACACTTTCAGAGAAGAGTCAAATTTGGTGTCGGGAATTGTGAAGCGTTCTGCTCTATTGCGGAGCCTCCTGCAAGGATCCGTGCTTACCTGCTAGTAGATGCTAGTGGGACTTTCTTTTCTAGATAGTTTTTCTTTTTACTTTTCCCTTTGTTTTCTCTTTTTGTAAAAAAAAAAGGAGTATATACACCATCTTAAAATATCAAATCGAAGACAAAATTTAGATTAGGAAGAGGTTTTGTGAGAATGGACACCAAAAGAAACTTCAACTACGATCTATTGAGAACGGTGTAACATTGATTTTTTAGACCTAAAGTGAACTCTTGTGTGAGACTTGCAGAATAATAAGTCAATCAGCCTTAACACAACTACTAGAAAATCTTAAATATCAACAGAACTTAGAGACACATATAGAGACAAAATATTTTGGTTAGAGACAAAGTTACAATTATAGAAATTTGAGATGAAACTTATGGATGGAATTTGTCTGTAGCTAATGCATTTTGTCTCTAAATCTATCACCACTTTGTCTTTTGAAACTATCAAAAGTTGAAACTTCATTTAGAGGCTGAGTGTAGAGACAGAAATATTTATGTCTTAATCTCAGTCGTTCACACAAACTGAATAAAGAGACTAACTATAGATCCTCTCTAGTTGGAAGAGATTTTTAAGAAGTCTCCAAACAAAAAGTAGTGACTTTAGATGAGACGATTATTGATTTGGATCATCTCCTACTGATTCTCTCATAATGTCCATTTCGTCTTAATCTCAGTCGTTCATCCACCTTTTCTCTCTTTCTTCTATACTATTTTTCTTTGTGGGTCAATCAACCATTGGATTAGGAAAAGGATAGATGGTTGAACATGGCAGGAGAGAATCTGAATCCAACGATTATACACCTCAATTCCTTCCAAGCTCTCCCCAATTGTGGATTAAGAGAGAAATCCTTCCGAAGTCTTAAAAGAGAAGAATAACCATGTACCCATAGCTCACTATGTGGAACCAAAGTCCCAATGTGGACCAAATTAAGTTTACTTCTTGGCCCTGCAAAAAACAAAAGTTTGCTTCTAGGAAATAGTATTGATTTAATTAAGTCAAATAGTGGTCTTTTGACCCAAAAAAGAGTCAAATAGTGGTCTTTGTCTCTTTTTTTATGCCTTTATGAAGTATTAATCCTAGAACTTGCTTTCTCTACTTACTAATTTTGAACATTTGTTTTCTTTGTGAAATGTGAGTTACTTTTTTTACTTTTTCAGTTTTTGGGTAAGAGAAGACAAGTAAATGGTTTAATTAATTTCATTTATAAAAATTATGGAATTTTAATTTCTTAAAGGAAACTTTTTTTTCCCTCTATATGCCTTGCATTTTATAAAGTACAAACCATATACACATGCATTTTTATAGAATTTCTTTTCTTACCCTGTCATTGGTGCGCATTATTCACATGCTCTGTCAATGACCAATCTACGCTAGAAAACCTGATTGGCCACGAGTTCTCAACTTTGACGGTCTGTGTGATTCTCTCCTTCCAACAAATTGTTTTCCAATCAAAGTAAACATTTTAAATAGATATTTTTTTCAAAAATATTTAAAAGTGAATTTTTGGGGGAGGCCTATGGCCTAACAAGTATCAAACCTTCTCATTATTGCTTCTTGAAGATTAATTGCAGGTTGCTGGTGGAACATGCCCATCATTGAACTCATCCAAATCCCTACTATGAGAAAGCATTATTACCTTTTCTATTCCCATTTGGATAAAATTGCCACACCTATTATGCATATACATATAAACACCCTTAACAATAAGGCAATTAATTAAGACCTTATCCTATATTTAGCTATAACCTAAGCCTACTCCTAAACAGTTAATATCTTATATGGGATATGAATTTTTTCCATCCCATCCAATGAACTGTTAATGACTTAATGTCACCCCCTAAGTATTATTCTCTAGTCCATTTTCCTTTAGAAGATACATGCATGCTATTTTTATTTTTCATTCCTTTTATTTAGTATTGGGGACCAATACACCAAATATGCATAATATTTGTTAATGATGTATGCTAAATAGTAATGATCATGAAAGTGATGTTAATAATGTATTAGGTCATTTAAGCATGGCACTATGAAAGTGATGTTTGAAATATCCATCATAAGGAAAAACATAAGACCAAATTAAAGAAAAGGACAAGCTATCAGATCAAAGGTGAGAATAGAGGAAGTGCTAATTAGAGATTTTAGAAGGGCCTTGTGCCTATGCTTTTTTATAAGGATATTAAATTAAATATGCTACTTTGATTAATTTTGTTACAAATAGTTAGCTCATGTATAATTCTTTAGTGTACTATATAAGCAACGTTGTAAAGATTTTTTCGCA
Source organism: Astragalus glycyphyllos (assembly GCA_963573325.1). Lineage (NCBI taxonomy): Eukaryota > Viridiplantae > Streptophyta > Magnoliopsida > Fabales > Fabaceae > Astragalus > Astragalus glycyphyllos. The sequence continues at coordinate 2,450,804 of OY754313.1, read as the reverse complement.
AGCAAAACAAATCAGACACTAACACGTCACAAAAATAATCGCTTCTATTTAGTCTTCTTGAATGTCATGCATACCATGATTTTTAATTAGTTGATGGTGTAATTTGTTGTGTAATTTTCTTAAACCAATGGGCAATAGTGTATACCATTTAAGCTCTTTCTATTATGATTTCTTTTTTATTTCTATTTTTTAGGTATACAAATAGTTATGCCTTTTTTATTTCTATTTTGTGATAGCAGAGCATCTGGGCCATTAGATGCCAGCCTACATAGTGACAGAAGATTTGGGCCTTTGCATTGTTCATCGTTGGAATTCTTAATGTATGAATTGGGGTTACTATTTGTACACCTATTTTTGCTAATACACCCAACATGTTTTACTAACTCTTCTTTTGTTAAATGCCATTGTTACATTCCGATGGACAAGTAGAGTTGTCAATTTGGGTCGAAGCAATCCATTAGGGTCAAAGACAATTTTGAATCTATTTGGGTTCAAGTAAAGCTATTTCAAGATCGGTCGACATAGGTTTATAGCCTAACTTATATTAGGCCTAGATTAGATTGACCTTTTTTTTAAAATAGACAAGACCAAGACTCTTTTTATAAGTCTATTATATTGAATTTTTTCCGACCAAAAAAAAGATCAAACTACGGGAAAATGAAAAGTCTTTTAGGCCTCCCAATCCAGCATTATTATACTTAATGTTAAACCATAAATTTGCTAACTTTTTTTTTATAATTTAAACATATTGACTTACACAATCTTTGACATATTTAAAGATATTATAATACAATATAATTTTTTTTTAAAAAAGTCATATAAATATAATTCTCTAATAGGTCATATTAGATCTCATGATTGAAGTCAATGTCATTGACAAATTATGTTTTTAGTCTATTTTCAAAAGCCTGTACCACATGATGGTGATGGCTTTTGTAAAAATTAATGACAGATAATATTCCAGACTTATTTTCAAAGTAGATCAAGCTAGAGCCTTACAAAACCTAACCCACTCTATTCCTAGCCAATATGGTCATCTCTAACTCTAATTGAATCATGCCCCTCACGACAAATCTTGCATTTGGTTGCCTTCTTCCTTTCTAACTTTTGGATTTCATCACCCCTCAGCCATTTGGGCTCGAAATCCCAAGTAGGTAGCTCAGTTGGCGAGCTAAGGAATACTGAAGCAATGCACCAAATGAGTGCAAGAAGGAGGTCCTGAGTTCAACCAAGAAACTAACATTTCCCCCAGCCCCACTAACATTGCCTATAAAAAAACCATTTGGGCTCGAATCCATTCCTCTTGGACGTTGTTTATGGAATTTGGCCCAATTCTAATCCAACATCATGATCCAACTCATTATCACCCATTCCACCTCTCACACATCCTTTTAATCACTATAACTTTTCACGTCTTTGACCAAAAAAATAAAATTCACGTCCTAATTATGGTAAAATATTATAAGTGTGATATAAGGACTGGTCCACACATGTTATAGATTTTTGAGCAAATTGTTCAATTTTTTCACACATGCAAAAATTATCAAAGTATAGGTTTGAACCCATGACTTTTTGTAAGTTAAATGATCACTATGGAAAAATACTTGTTGGAAGAGGTCAACCCCTTAAATGGATTTCAGTAACTCAAGGGATTAGTCTCTGCAGTTGTGCGCTCTGGGATACATTGGTTTACCAAAAAAATACACAGACACGTATATATTTGTCCACAAGTGAGATTCACTACAACAGAAATGTTTAAAAAGAGCACAACATTAGTAGCGCTTTATAGGTAAGCGCTCCTTATTCCCAACATGGAGGTCCAATAAGTAGCGCTTTGCACAAGAGCGCTCCCTATAGCTAAACACGGAGGTTAAAAAAGTAGCGCTTTGTATGTGAGCGCTCCCTATGGCTAAACACTGAGGTTCAATGAGTAGCGCTTGGTACGCGAGCGCTCCCTATGGCTAAACACGGAACTACAATAAGGAGCGCTTTGTATGCGAGCGCTCCCTTTGATCAAAACACGGAGGTCCAAGGGAAGCGCTTATAATCGAGCGCTCCCTTTGGCTTTTTACTAATTTCATTCTTCCCGTTGAAAACACTCATTTACTCACGCAGAAACCCTCACAAACCCTCACGTACGCACAAACATTCAGCTCTCTCCTCTGTGGCCTCCTCCCTGCGCCGTGGCCTCCTCCATGCACCGTCGCCTCCTCCCTGCACCGTCATGTTAGGAGACGCCGTCCTCTCCTTCGAAGGCTCTTTTTCATCTCTCTCCCTGCTCCCTGCTCCGCGTGAGTCCCTTTTAACTTCTATTTTTCGTTTAATCTTTTCCCCTTCCAAATCTTTAATTGTGCACATACCCTGTTTGTAAAAATGTCAAATTTGTGTTCGTTTTTATGACCTTGTTCTGGTTCACCCATATTTGTAATGGAAATTAAAACTTAGAAAACTTATGCGTTGAGAGATGCATTCAATAACCTTTTCTTGATTGTTTAGGTTTTAGGGATTTTAAAAGTTGAAATCTAAAAATAGGCATATTAAAACTTATGCGTTGAAAGACTTGGAAATAACATGATGCAAATACATTTCAGTATAAATAATAGCAAGTCATTGCAAAACCAACCAAATTAGTAACGTTATCTGTGAACTCAGAATGAGATTGCACATTTTCTAGTATTAGCCACCCTCCAGTTACTGCACTTTTAGGAAAGTTATGTTCCAAGCAATCACTTCCTAAGGCTTCTATGGATGGGTTTTCAATAATGGTTCTTAACTCATTTTATTATGAATTAAGTATGGTTCTAGTATTTGCTTTGGAGTTGTTTCTGTACAAAGTACATTTTTTATAGGAAAGGAGTGGTTGTTGATGATAAAATTGGATGTTTTATTCATAAGTTATCTTAGTATAATGTAATTTTTGTTATTAAGGTCATTGTGGCCCATTTACTTCAACTTTACTCATAGACAAAGTTGTAATTTTCATGGTCTTGGCTTGTCTTAAGCCTTTACTTAAATTCGTTAATAAAAGTCCTATTTAATTTTTTTAATATATGTATTTTTTTAAAATTTATTTTGGTAGTAATGGTTTAAATATTGCATTTAAATGCAGTATTGCTGTAATGTAAAATAGAGAATATACAAAAAAAAAGTTTTTTTTTTTTAAAAATAGGGAATAAGGAGCGCTTATAATAGAAAGCGCTGCCTATACTTAAGACAATAAGTAGCGCTTTTTGCTGCAAGCGCTCCTTATTGTCGTAGCGCATCTGGGAATAAGGAGCGCTTGAAGTAAAAAGCGCTACTTTTTCCTAATTATTAGGAGCGCTTTTTGAGTGCTCCTGTAGGGGGTTTGGCAACAGGAGCGCAGGCTTTAGGAGCGCCTGAAAGCGCTACTGATGGCCTAAAAAAAGCGCTCCCAATCCCCAAATCTGTTGTAGTGATTATTTATATATGTATATACAAAAATTAACATTACTGACTTAAAATAAGCTGAGAAATATAGGACTAGTGATGATGACACATAGTTGAAATTGAAGTGAAGGTCATATGTGGCTTTGTTTGGTATAAGAGCTACTAGTTTTAGAGGATGAAAAGGAAAGAAGGGGTTATGCAGGGGCATGACAAACATAGTCTTGTTGAACCATCTAGAATCAAGTTGAACTAGATTTGAACTGTGAGGTTGAATTGTTCATAATCGTTGATTTCAGTTGAGTTGAGAAAAAACTATTTAAAATTATGGGTTAAATAAGTTTTTGATCTTTATAAAGTTTGGGTTTTATGATTTTAGTCTCTCAAAAAAAAATTACCAACTTTTGGTTCTTATAAAATTTGATTATTTTGGTGTTTAGTCTCTCATGACTTTTAATAGCGCTTCACGACTTTTAATAACGCTTATAAAAGGTTAAAAAAGTGCTATTAAAAGTCACGAAGTGTTATTAAAAGTCATCAGAAACGAAAAACAAAAAACTCAAATTTTATAGAAACCATAAATATATTTAACCCTAAAATTATTGATTATACTTTTTTATTTTCTCCTAAAATTTATACTTATTATTTATTTATTTAGTTAATTATTTATTAGCTATTCGGTCCAACCAAGGTTGAATCGAGAACCACCCAGTTTAACGTTTTGTAATTTCAATCGAATTTGAAGTTTGGACTGTTGTTTGGTTAGACCAAATTGAACTCTTTTTAACCACTTATTGTATTGTGTTGAATCGTTTGAAATGATTTTTATACTTACTATTCCCCCAGAAGTCAATTTAACATTGACCTAGTAGTGTTACTGAAATTCGATCTTCAACTCCATTTTAAAAAACATGGAAAAAAATATTTATTTTCATTAGATGTTGGCATATGAGGAAAATAATAATTTTCACTTCTCTTTCTTGATATTTATTTTTGACCAATAATGTATACACAGAAGTAGGTTTGATCGTGTTCCATTTTATTGGATGATACAAATAGAAGCTTTGTGACTTATGAAGGGTCATATCAAGCCAATTTGGGAAACAAAAAAAGGCATATAGTTTCTTCAGCAAATCACGGAAAACTTTTGTATTAAATTACGAAGAAAATAATAGAAAACTATCCCTTTAATTATAATACTACTACCAATATAGCTTTAACTAGATTAGAATGACAGTGATGCAAATTAAGGAGATTATTCCAATTACATTGTTTTCTTAGGGTTGTTGCTTCCTGCAGCGCAAACAAGGGGACACTCTATGGGCTAAGTTATGTATCTTTCATGGAATGCAGTGATGCATTGGCTGGCTATTTAGTTTCTTTCAAACAGTAGAGTCATGATGTTGAGGGTCTTCATGTTGATCATGATGTTAGTTACTTGGTTAGTCATGTCATGATCCATATAGCTGGGAGAATTTTTTTTTCTTTTTATGTGAAATGAAATTGATGAATGATGATCATATAGGCAAGCACAAATATCTTGAGATAAAGGATGGCGAAGAAAGGTTCATTTAAGGGGACAAAGGAAGTGGTTGAAGAATATAAGATTGGTTGGTTACTCAAAAGCTAAAAACATGTGACAAAAATGATTTTGTTTCTAATTATTACATTGGAAATAATTAAAGAAATGATTTATGCTAATATGTGTAACAGACCGGCCACCCTCTCGTGTCTGTCATTACGATCTTCTCGCCCCCGTTGGTCACCTTTGAATCAATTTGTGAGTTTTTGCCTTCTGTGGATGTTGAACTTTATTCCCTAGGTATAGTAAAAGGTCGTTGAAGGCAAAAATTTGCAAATTAGTTCAAATATGACTAAACTTGTCTTTCATAGGAATTCTCGCCCCCGTGGTCACCCTTAAACCAATTTGCGAGTTTTTGCTTTTTGCTAGTGTTGAATCTCGGGGAAGTACCGAGAATTAATATCAGCCACAATTCCATCGAAAAATACCCTACTTCTCGTTTTCCACAAGAACTACGCTATGATAATCCAAATCAAACTTTATTCCCTGACTATATATTAACAATTTTATTTTGACTAGAGTAAAAATTTTGTTGGATTAACAATATATTAAAATCAATTTTCCACGATGTCTATTGTTTCCTCGTCTATTATAATTTTCTAGTATTACCTAACTATAACTTGTTTCAAATAAAAAAGTATTCCTTAACTATATTTTTGTTTTTATTTTTTAAACTTTTTATTGTTATTTATAAAATAAAAACAAAAATATAGTTAAGGAATACTTTTTTATTATACTTTTGAAAATAAAAAGTATTCCATATGAGGAAAATAATACTTTTTTATTATACTTTTTTAACTATATCAAAAATACTAAATATATTGTTATCATTTATAAATACTAGTGTGTTTGACCCGTGCGATACACGGGTAAACGTTATCTTGATAAAAAAAATATTTCATCTTGGTTTTTAATCGTACTCCCGATCCCCATCAGATAGAGTTGTTCTCCCCTGTACCCCGTCCAACACTTCTACTAGGGTCTTTGTAAAATCATCAAAAATGTAAACTAAAATCTAATAAATTTTTAAAAAAAATTGGTTACACTAAAAAACTAATAGTTTAATATTTGAATATAAAACAATATAGAATTTAGTCCACCTTTTATATTTTGATATTCAATCAAATAAAATTCAAAATTGATGAACATGAAAGTTACTACATTTTAATTTCTTATTAAAATTTATGTAAAAAACACATATAAGAAGATTAAAAAACCAATCACTTATTAAAGTTCCTCGCTTGCGGGAAAGTTCTTGTGGAGATCTCCACACACCGGTAGAATATTTTTTATGATTACCAAAAAATATTGTAGCAAATAAAATATCTTATGGTTTATAGGGTTTCTATTTTTGATAATTTTATTCTTTGTTATATTCTTAGATGAATTGAACTATTGTAGCAATTAAAATATATTTGTTATATTTTTGATAGTTTTAATAGTTACAAATACATTGGTAAAAAAAAAGTAGTTACAAATACAATAATGGGTGAATCAGATGAGTTGCACGTCAAAAAAAAAAGGAAAAATAAATGTTTTTTTACAAACTAATGCTTTGTGAGTAATACAGAGATATGAGTAGACAATTGCACAATTAATAAAAAAAAAGACCGACTTGCAGATAGGGATTGAGATTACTATGTGCCTAAACTCAGATTCTTTTGTGCAGCCGATAGAAATCGTACATGTCATAATGATGGCTGTTTTTTTTTTATTTTTTCCTCAGATATAGGTTTGTTAAATGTGTGGTTAGGATCATATGTTTAGGAATTTCAAAATTAATGTAGATCCCATTTTTTAGGGATATGATTTACTGCACTTGATGTGGTATAAATGCCATGAAAGAGATAAAATGAGTGTAATGATTGACTGCCTTCGTCTTCTATTTTTCTAAACTAACGTACTAACGTGTCCGCATAATACAATTCCTTCCATCCTTTCAATCTTTCCACATGTTTACCATATGTGATGCATCTTTTTCCCATTTTCCCATTCTTTTACATGTTTTTGTTTATCTAATACCAACATTTGTTTTTCTTTCTCCGCACCGCCGTAACCACCTCCTCTTCATCTACATGCAATTTTTGGGAGATAGAAGGATAGCAAGAGACAGAGGCGATGGGAGAGAAGGAGAGGGATTTGTGAGATGCAAGTAGGAACACGGAGAGAGAAAGAGGAAGGAGCGAGATAGGAGAGAGAGAGAGAGAGAGAGAGAGAGAGCGAGACGGATGCAGTAAGAAGAGGAGAGATGAGCGATGTGGTTCAGTTGCGTCTATGTGCGGTTCTGGTGGTGGTGAATGAATGCGTGCAAGGGCGGCCATTGTTGATGGTTGATGGTGGAGATTGAAGGTGGTGGTAAGTTAGTCATCCCTTTCTCTCTCTATTTTATCTCTTCATTTCTATTTTGATTTTGTTGTTTGATTTGTTTTTGGACTGTGTGCAATTGGGGAATTAGGCATTTGTTACATTCAAGATTGTCTCTCATTTTTGTGTTTGATATTGTTGAGGTATGAATTAGGAAGATAATCATTTAGTTTTTCTAATTAACTTGTGCACTTTGCATATTGAATTTATGAATTACTGTGCTGACAATTTGATACCTATTTCTATATAATGTAGATAATTTGCAATGGAGCTCATCAATTGCACTACAAGTTTCTCAGGTTTCTGCTCTAGCCTATTCCCCTCATAACTCTGTGTTTTGGGTTTTTATCACATCTCTTTTCTCCTTCACACGTTGGACATCAAAACCTGATTTTTAAGTTGTTTTATTCTATGCATTCGCGTTTTCTGTGAAGCTGGGCTTCTCCTTTGATTTCTTTTAGTTAAATCATGTGCCTGGAATTCATAATATGCTTCTCTAGATATTATTGAAAATTTCAAAGTAATCAGGAATTCTTCCCCTAAATTTCAAATATAACTCATCAATAATATAATAAATTTGTGGATGAGCATGTTTTGTTGACGATCAAGAACCAAATTTGAAGTCATAGAAGATTTATTCTCCAATGGATTGTTCTAGATTGGTGTTTGTTTCTCTGATATCTCTCTCCACCTTGCTCTCTCTCTGATAACATTTTAATGATCTATTTCTATTTTGTTTTTTGATTTCAGGCTCTATAATCCTGAACCAATGAACCCAATTTGTTCTTCTTAATTTTCTCTTCAAATTGAGTCAAATACTGAGGATGATGGGGAGCAGGATTTTCTTCTAAAGATTCTGAATATTTTGATTCTCTTTCACATGTAAGTAATCAAATTGAGTCTAATTGTATACTTGAGGATATTCAACAAGAGAATGTAGTACTGAAATTGTTGATCATAGTGGGAATTTTGACATAGAAGAAGAAGAGACATCAAAATTAGTTATCAAATTCCAATATCAAAGTTGGAATTACATTTTTAGGGAAGAATTTAAGGGAAACTGTAGTGAATAGTAGTGATATTGAGAAGAGGGACACATTTTCTACAAGCACCAACGAGTATGAGTTTATCTCACCCAAAAAAATTTCGGCCAATTCTTGAATGAAACTGACGCTGCAAATTTTACTGTCATATAATGTTTTCTTCATTCAGATGATCACTTTCCATTGGAAAATGAAATTACCAATGATTCTGATTTCTTATTAGGGAAGAAATTCATGCCAGAAAAAAGTGAAGAAATTATTAATGCTGAAATTCTTGATAGTTTCTCACAAAATTTGTATGAAGATGAGATGTCACAGAAGTTAAAGGGTGTGGTGTCTATAAAACAAAAAACTTGGGAAGACTATGCACACAATTTTCTTTCTGATGATGATTTCATTTGTTCAAGTTCTGAGCCAGATTCTATCCGTTCATTAGGTGATGGTTTTTTTGTCAGACACATATTTCTGAGGATGACACATTGGAAAACAATGAACAAAATGCAGAGGATTTTGATTTTGGGGATGAGAGAGCTCTGAAATCTACAGATTAGATACACAATAATTTGGCAAAATATCTCTCCAGGACCCTTAACTTATTTATTTGTAACGAATAGGTCCCTTAACTTTTTTTCCTAACGCATAAGTCCCTTAACTTATTTATTTGTAACGAATAGGTCTTTTTTTGGTTACACATAGGTCCATTAACTTTTAAAAACGTAACACTATTGCCCTTTTAACTCATTTAAGAGAGAGATTTTAAGGGGCAACGGTGTTACGTTTTTAAAAGTTAAGAGACCTATGCATTACAAAATATAAAGTTAAGGGACCTATGCGTTACAAAAAAAAATTAAAGGACCTATTCGTTACAAATAAATAAGTTAAGGGACCCCGGGAGATATTTTGCCCAATAATTTCCACAAATTATGGAATCTATCTTTTTTTCCGATAAACATATGGAATCTATCTTGATATAGCAATAGAATTATCAAAGAAACAAATAAGCTTATCAGCATATATATAGGGGACCAAAGTACATGTTGGTACTTAGTGGTCCATTTTGCTTTTTACTTGTGATGGAGTAAATTTGAGAATTTTCCGGATGGATAATTTATCTATGACGATATCATGTTCATGAAATTATGAAGAGAAAAACAGAATGAGTGGTACATTATGTACTTAAAGTGTACATACTATCGTGGAGCTTGGTATATTCATTGAAATAAAGATGATATACATGTGGATTTGATAAGGACAACAAAGTGGCCACTATCTGAATGTGATGCATACATACATAGACACAACAGGTGCTGCGTATACGTGTGTTGCGCCTGCGTAGATATCTGATTTAAAGAGAGAACATTCTCTCTAAATTCGATAGAGTTCTTTCTCTAAATCAGACGATTTATATAGGCGCAACAGAGAATCTGGATCTAATTTTCATCGCAATAGAACCAAACACATATCGATACTTTTTTTCTTGCACCCTTTGAGGGAAAAGCTCTTGGTGCTACCCAATAAAGAGACAAAAGACTAATTTGTTTTGTTTAGACTTTCCATAATAACAGTAACAGCTCTCTCTAACCTCTATGATCAAAACAGAGTGGTCAGAACCCTTCTCATCATCTCATTATAGCTCATCTCATGTTTCCTTGCTGGCCTTCAATTTTATCCTTATCATTAGAGGGTGGTGGTGGCGGCCAACTATTCCTTTTTCATGCAAACTTGTCTCTTCCTTTTTTCATTCCCTTTTGGGTATATGATATGATTGAGAAGACAATTAACCTTGTATACTTCTCAATTGAAATTTGAAACGAGGGAACTTTTTTTTTTAAATTAAATTAAATATTGTTAACTACCTTTATTTCTTTTAATTTATTTTCCATGTAAATAAACATTGCTAAATTGATATACTCCTTTCGATTCCTATTATAAGAAGATTTTTGGAGATAATTTTAGTTTCAAATTATAAGAAAATATTTCAGTTTTTAGTGTATATTTAGTGCTTAAATACCAGATTTTAGTGTATATTTAAAATTTGAAATTGTTTGGAAATGTTGTTTTCATTATGAGAGTCGTAAGAGAGAGTACATGGGAAGCTGTAAAAAACCTTTTCCAAAGATTTGAGAAACCAAACGCTAGCAAGCATGGAAAGGAATATCCGCGTTTTTTTTATTAAAAGGCAACAGAGAAACTCCATAACACTGGGAAAGTTAGAAGCGACGAAGAGCATGAATTCAGAGAAAAAAATGAAGACAGAGAAGGGATACATGAATTTAGAGAGGAAAAAACTTGAATTCAGAGAAAGAATACATGAATTCGGAGAAAAAAGTTCATGTTCAGTGTAACAAATATCACTTTTCATCTTTAATTATTTCTTGTTCATTCCTTTTGAAATGAGACTCATTAATTTCGTTGAACCAAATGAGTTTTAACCAATCATTGGATGAGTGTTAGAGATAGTGCATAAAAAAGAGTGTTAATAGCACTTTTCTTGTTCATATTACACCCTTGCTTAAAAACAAGAGTTGTCAAACACGGGCCACATCAATTAAGGATGAATTAATTTCTAATTAAGAACAAGATGAAGTTTGTTGATAAAAGCCTAATTAATCCTCCTCAAGCCTTTCATATTGTTTTAGACCAGGATAATATGCAACAATATGGTCCTAATGTGGCTTTACTGCTACACTTAAGGTGCTAGCTCAATTATAAAATGGTCATGGAACTTCTTATTATCTATCTTTATTAAATTCTTAACGGTTTTAAAAAATTATCTTACAACAAAAACCCATAACGACAAATTAAAATCACGAAACATAAGGATTTTAAACAACACATAAGCCAATATAAGTTACAAACATTTCATGTTGTCCTCTATGTAGACTTTTTTGTTTGTTCTGAAGACGAAATGACAAGTATCATCTCTAAGCTCACATACGTAAAGTGAAAATCTTAAATTTGAACGTGATAACCCTAGAAAATATCTAACCAAACAACCACCAATATATTTTTGGCAAAATTGCACTTTTGGCCTTTTATATTTGGGGTTTGTGTCAATTTGGCTCTTTATGTTTTTTTGTCTCGTTTTAGCCCCTCATGTTTTTTATGTATGTCATTTTGGCCCTTACCGTTAGTTTTTTCTAACGGACGCCACGTTGGCAGTTAACTACTGACGTGTAATCATTAAATGACATGGCCAATGGATGACCAAATTGAAACAAAAAAGAAACATAGGGAACCAAATTGAAACAAACACAAAACATCAGTCACTCTCCATCTTCTTCTTCCTTCTTCATCTTCTTCTTTTCCGGCAACCACCACCACCTCCGGCGAGCCACCGCCATCCACTGCCACCCTCCCTCCACCGCCACACCACCACCACAACACCAAAACAGAACCCTAAATCCCAATCTCAAATCCCAATCCCAAATCCTAAATCCCAACACCATCGGTGCATCATCATCTTACAACATTATTAATTAACTACTCCTATTTTTCAGTTTAAAGTCGTTGATGGAGGAAGATAAGATGGTGGTTAATGTGATGAGGTGCCACTCTGATTATTGCCGTATTTCAACTGATATTGCAACTGAGACATGGATTGTTGATGGGAATGGGATTAGAGATCTCATGTCAAGGAGTCGAAGTTGGAAAAGATGATCATCATACAACATTATTAATTAACTACTCCTATTTTTCATTTTCATTACTTTTTTTTGTGTTGTGCTGAATTTCTTCATAATACTTTTCGTGTCAGTGACAACTGGGAAATTTGATATCGTAATCTCAGAATTAGCATCTCTGAATGATGATGATGTAGTGATGGTGTTGAGGATTTTGGATTGGGATTTGGGATTTAGGATTGGGATTTAAGGGTTCTGTTATGGTGTTGTGGTGGTGGTGTGGCAGTGGAGGGAGGGTGGCGGTGGATCGCCAGAGGTAGTGGTGGCCGCCGGAAAAGAAGAAGATGAAGAAGGAGGAAGAAGATGGAGAGTGATTGATGTTTTGTGTTTGTTTCAATTTAGTCTCGTATGTTTCTTTTTTGTTTCAATTTGGTCCTCCATTGGCCATGTCAATTAATGAGTACACGTCACCTGGACGCCACGTCAGCAGTCAAGTGGTTAGAAATTAGTGTGTTAGAGGGGAGAGGGAGCGGGATTCGAACCCCGTACGCCTACATTTTCACCAACAATGTCCCTTTCACTCAACCACATGAGCTACCCTTCCGGGACACACAAAACTTACTTTGTTGACTTAGCCATCAAATAAAAAGGGAAGTCCGGCCAAATCGAACGTGAGAGTTTTTATGACAAATTGAAATAGTTTGTGTGTGTTGTAATATATATATATATATATATATATATATATATATATATATATATATATATAATTAATGTTATAATTTATAAAAAAATATTAATGTTGCAAATTGAATTAAATACGTTCAAGTGTCTATTTTATATCAAACAAAACGAGAGTACCCTTATTAATCTATAAATAAAACATTGAAAAAACAGAATCTATATAAACAAAATAAAGAGTGATGTTTCAAAAAAAAAAAAGAGTGAGAGAACCATCACAAGCTTTGTTTGTGAAAAAAAAGAAACCATCACAACCTTTGTTCACCAATGTCGTTGGAAAAAAAAACAACGGTGAAAAAAATATAATGGTAATTCACATTTTACTTCATTACAAAAAATCAGAATATTATCCCATCAAATTAATTAATTAATTAATAACATCAAGTGCTTTCCACAGCACCAATCAATGGCTGTTTCAGGCCGTCCGATCCCTTCCCGGAGTCATTAACAGACGTCAATAACTGGGCTCTGAAAGCCTGTTGTTCCCAATCAGTGGTCCCAATGATATACAACATAAGGCCCGCGCAACAAACTTGGGCCGACAAAAGGCCCAACCAAAGCCCACTAAACCCAAAATCGAGCCAAAACGCAAGTGCAACCGCCACTGGCATTCCTACCATATAAAACGCACTTAAATTCACATTCGCCGCTACATTCGGCCGCGCCGTCCCCCTCACAACACCACACGCCACCGTCTGCGGACAGTTCCCAAGCTCACACAATCCAAGAATCGGCAACGCCGCCGCCGTCAACCGTAGAATCTCTTCATCTCCGGTAAACATCTTCCCCCACCGTTTCCTCATCACTAAAGCAAAAACAACCGCAGAGAATCCAATCACTACAGCAAAAAACACCGCAATCACCGCACACATCCTCGCACGTAAAGGACGATTAGCACCAAGCTCATTCCCAACGCGCGACGAAACCGCAAAACCAAGCGACGACGGAAAAACGTAGATCAACGACGTCGTTTGAATAAGAATCCCCATAGCAGCAACAGTGGCGGTAGGGTCCACAAGAAAACCACATAACACAATCACAATCTCATACCACCACCATTCCAAACAAACAGAAACGCAGCTTGGCGCGGCGTATCGAATCAACGACTCCCAGCCAGTTAAACAGTCGCGGCTCGGCGTAATCCACGTGGCACGGTGGATCCCACTTATCCAAACGTAAGCAATCAGAACAACGAGAACGAAGAAATTTGAAGCAGCGGAAGCAACAGCGATACCAGCGATTCCGTTTTTAGATAGTAAAAAATTGAAAGGTAAGTGTAAAACGGTTCCAACTAACGATGCTAACGTAACCGGGTGGGTGACGCTTTGAGCGCGAAGGTAGATTCTAATTGGATGTAGAAATGAGTTAGTTAAAAGATCAGGAAGAAGAAAAATAAGAAAAGTTTGTGACAGCCGGGTAATGCGTTCTTCTTGATGTAAAGCTAAGAAGATTCTAGACATTCCTAACCATAGGATCGATATAGGAATGGAACATGATAGAAGAAAAATGATGCAACGTTGAAGTGTGAGTGAGAGAAATTTTGGACGGTTAGCTCCGAAAGCTTGAGAACAAAGAGGTTCCATTCCTAAGGATAAACCTGAGAGAACTGAATAACCGGTTATGTTAGCGAAAGCTATTGCTAGTGAACCGGCTGCGAGTTCCACGTCACCTAGTTTACCGAGGAATATCATTGATATTATGGAACGTGTGTAGAATATAAGTGCTGTTAGTGTTGTTGGTAAGGCTATGGATAAGAGGGATTTTGTTTCGCTGATTATCATTTCTCTTTCGTTTTCATCATGTTCCCACATTGTGCAATGTTTTGATAATAACTCTCCTTTATTTTCCATGTCGTTTGTTTTAGTAGTAGTAGTAGTAGTAATGCTGTTTGTTTCGCACATGATGTTGAATGCAGTGATGGTGTATAGTAAGTGCGTTTGTGTAAAATTGGAAGTGGAGAGAAGAGAATGGAAGAGAAGAGATACTCTCGTAAAGAGCACTCTGTTTTTATGGAGAGAGTGGATAGATAGAGAGATAAGCTAAAGTAATTAGTGAGGGTGTGAGAAGGAACGAGGATGGGACGTGTATAAATAGAGGAATTGAATTCAAAAGCGTGCTTTTCCTGTTTACATTATGTGTTACTTTCTTTTCTTTTTTTATTTAAATAAAATCAAATAAATAAGCTAACTTTTAAGTTAGTAGTACTAGTATTTGATGCCTCTGTTTGCTAACCCAAGTCGGTAGTTTATAGCGGATAAACTCGTAGTAACTGTTTCGCGTGCAAGACAAGATTATAGCGTTTCTTTAAATAGTTTATAGTGTTTTTTGAAATACTAGTAGCGTTTGAACTTATAGCTGAGATACAACTACAAAGACTAATCTCCTAAGGTACTGAGATTCATTTAAGAGATTGGCCTCTCACACTAGGTTTTTTTCCATCCGTCACAAAATGGTTAAGGAGTTTTGAGCTTAAATGAGGATCATCAAATGCTGATGGTACGATGCACGTATAATATTGAATTGAACAATTCCCAATAACGAACATGTTATGTGCTATATCCTCAGCCATGCCATGAAACATATCATCACTGCCAACCATAAGATTGATTTACGAGTAGTAGTAGTAGTAGTAATTTGCACAGTTTGCTTTTTAACTGCATTAATTCTATTCCTACTTAGGTAACTGTGATTTCAAATTAGTTGTAACAAAAACTTAAATTAATTGTTTTTCGAATTTCGATTTTAATAAGTAGTACCGCATGACTGATCAATAGGGCGCAATTCCGTTCATATCAGCATTTGAATTCAACACATGTTTTGATTATGCAATGAATGATCCAAACAAGGAATTAAGGAATGTTTTGAGTCCACTAATCAGGTTTTGATTAATACATTAACCTAAAGACGTTTTGGTTTTGCGTCTTGCACTATGGTTTTAGTTGATTAAACGTAAAAGAGAAAATGAAAACCTCTCAACAACCAACCAGCCAGAATAAACTCTTCCGGGTCAAACACTAATTAATGCTTTCTCTCCTCTTTTCTTCATTTTTTTTATATTAATTCCTCAAATTTTGTCCAATTATTATACATGTATTCAGCATAATATATGTACATATTCCTCAAATTTTGCCAACCTCATAACACTTTTGTTGCTTCCTTTATCATACATCAAATTGTGTTTGACTTTGACGCCATAAATTAGGAGTTGATAAATAGAATGAACAGCAAGTTTGAACTCGTCTACTCCACCATATATATGCCTAATTTTTTCCTTACTCAGGGATTCATGACTAAGGACCTTTTTGTTTGGATTAAAAAAATAAGTGATTTGGTGTTAAATAATTTAGAGATTAGTTTTAATAGATTTTTAAGAAAATGAGAAGTTGTTTTGTGTTTGTGTAACATACTGAAAATCACTTATTTTAAAAAAAACTTTCTTAAAAAATGATTTTTATGAGAAGCTATTCAAAATAGCTTCATATAAAGCAGATTTTAGATTATTTTCAGTTTTTTTTTTAAATAATCTGTAACAAGGCTTGTAAAAAAATAAGCGATTATTTTTTAAAAAAATGTGATTTGTGCCTCAGCTTTGATTATTAAATGAGAACGAAGTTTATGTATTAGGCACTAATTATTGTGGTAAAATAGTAGTATTAGTTGATTTAATTTTATAAAGAATATGCCTACTTTCTAGTACACACAATACCAAAGAACGAGATAGCCAGGCACGTGAGGGCATGCGTGGAGTTTTTTTTTTTAATCAAAATTGCATGACCTATATCGATAACTCGATAATGCTCAAACCATTACAATCAGAAGACTACCCCAATTATAAGCTCAAGTCCAAGCTACCTAGGAACTATATACAGACAAATGGCCCAACAACAAGTTCTAAACAAACCTGAGGCCCACATCGAAAACAGAGGCGGTCGCCCAAAGCGAATACAAAAGCGGAGGCTCAACTTGAACACAAAAGCGTAAGTCAAGCCAATTACAGGTGATTGAAACGAATTAAAGCTAAAAGTTAAAGTGTTCAGAGAAAGATAAACAGAAGTAGATTCTATATCCCAATTAGGAAGAGAGAGAAGCCCTAGCAACATTC
The DNA here is from genome assembly GCA_963573325.1 of Astragalus glycyphyllos. Classification (NCBI taxonomy): domain Eukaryota; kingdom Viridiplantae; phylum Streptophyta; class Magnoliopsida; order Fabales; family Fabaceae; genus Astragalus; species Astragalus glycyphyllos. The sequence continues at coordinate 2,433,947 of OY754313.1, read as the reverse complement.
TAGAGAATACAAACCAAAAGAGAAAAGGGGCTCTAGGTTATCTCCAAGGCGAACACTTCAAGAAACAAATCTCCAAACCTCATCATCTCTGCGCTTATCATCTCTCTAGACCTTGACAATCACAAACGATAGCAGATCTTAATGCTCCTAGAGGATTTTGTTGTCAAGTTCCAAATAGAGCACTGTGTTGGCCAAATCAGCAATTAAGTGAGTCACTACATTACCTTCTCAAGCAACCCAGGTAATTTCACTACCTTAAAAGCTAGATCTAACCTTCAAACCACACGTGGAGTTTGAAATAAAAGATTCGATTCTTCAGTGCAATTGCAGTTGCTGTTTGGTTTGGCCCAGGCTTGTCTGCTAACTTGGGCTTAGGTCGAGAGTAGAGAGTAGACAATAAAAGGTTTAATTTCTTTAATTTTTAAGGAACAACATTCTTTTGGTAAAAATAGAAACTACATTTTCTTGAGCAAAGGGAAAAGGTCATTTTGATACCCATTGAAACTATTCGCAACTTTGATACTAGGTACGGTAATTTGTTTTGACTTGATCGAGGTACGAAGTGTCTTGGTTGAGGTTGAGATATCAGTTGAAGTTGAATGCTAAGAGAGTTTCGATGGGAGAAGGAATTTGCATTTGAACTCCTAATTGTCATCACGGTAGAATTCGAACTCCTAATTATAATTTTAGCAAAGTTATTATCCATCCACAATCATGCACACCATGTACCGCATATGGTTGTAGTAGGTTATGATCTTTGTCATGTAACTCGTCTCATGCTCACTTGGGACAAGCTGTGTGAATTCCTTCTTATAAAGTAATTAGGCCTAAACACTCAACTTCAACAAGGATATCAACCAAGTCATTGGTACCTTAATTAGGTCAAGGATATAAACCAAATGTTTTCATTGGTTTCAGCATTATTGCTATTAGTTTTCCACTTGGAAAAAGCTTTGATACTTGAATTTTTAAAATATAACATTGTATTTAAGTAAAGATTCGATACTTGGCAAAGCCTACTTGTATACATGTATGTAAGGTCGTCTGAAACAATTTAGGGGCACTTGTTCAAATATTAAAAAATTGGGCTCCTAATAATAATTTTATCACATGAATCACTAAAAATTATGCCCCTAATTATACTCTTATCAGTTGGATATACTAATTTTTTTGGATCCCTAAAAAAATGGTATTAGGTCGAGGCCTTGTGCAGTAGTCAAGCATCAACAAGCCTTTAGATGGCTCTGCGTGTATATGTGTCCACGAGCCATTACAAAATAAATAAAAGGAAATATAAATTTGGTCTTAGCTATGTTTGGATTCGCAGTCGCGGCTTCAACTGTGTGTTTCAAGAATCGAATGTAGCGATTTTCTAAAAGTGACAAAACAAAGACTCTTTGAAACACGAGGGTTGGCAATGGGGCGGGGCGGGGCTGGGGAGTACTTCCCTGCCTCTCATATTGTCCCCCATCCCCATTCTCCGCTTCGGAGAGTTTTCCTCTCCCACCCCCATCCCAATGGATCCCCACGGTCCCTGCAGTGACCTCAATAATTTATTCAAAGTTAGCAAAAATTAAAATTAAAATATAATAAAATTGAAATAATGCATAAAAGTAAGACAAAAAAATAGAAGTTTAACATTAAATTCCCACCATGATTTCAATGATTTCGCAGAAAAAAGTAGGCTATTAAGAAATATTCTTTTTAACTAAATTAGAGTATTTTTACAAATATAGAAACTTAAGTTTTTATCTATGAGTTATGTTAAATTAAATTAGGTGTAATCATATATGAAACAAGGCATTGCAATCCCCATATCTTCGAATGGCATCCTTCTATCAAGAGTCTGATCATATTGAGTGGTTTCGATCGTGCCTAGAGGCACCCAATCCCCATATCTTCCTGTCAGCGATTTGATGGATTTGGCGAGCTCGTTGTTCTACTTGCATTGCAAATGAAACTATCCCTACATATCAGCTAAGATTAAACGTCTCCAATCTTTCTACTCTCCTAGCAGATTGCTATAATAACAAAGCTCAAGTTTCTTCCCAGTCGAGTTTGGTATCTTGGCACCCGTCTCGAGATAATGACATTATTCTAAATGTTGATGGTAGTAGTATTGGGAATCCTGGACCAGCTGGGTTCGAAGGTCTTTTTTGGGGAAAGGAAGGCAACTGGATATGTGGGTTTGCTGGGAGTATTGGGCATGCAAACAATATGTTGGCTGAGCTTATGGCTCTATACTTGGGGTTGAATCTAGCTTGGAACAAAAGCTATCGTGTGGTGACTTGCTATTCAGACTCTTTAAATGTCATTCAACTAGTGAGTACTCAGGTTAATATGCGGCATGCTTATGCTCCTCTCATTCAGAATATTGTGGACCTTCTCAATCGGAATTGGAACGTGTCACTCTGTCACTCTCTTCGGGAGGGTAATGCTTGTGCGGACTGCTTAGCTAAAATTGGTGCAAATGGTGTGCAGAAATGGGTTGAATTTGAATCCCCTCCTTCGGAGCTCCTCCCTCACCTCTTGGCTGATGCTAGCGGTGTAGAGTTCTCAAGGCCTTAGTTGTTTTTTCCTCTCCTTTTTTCTTGTTTTTATTTTGCCTACTTGTATCAATAAAAAATATATGAAACAAGGCATCAAATTCCATCAAATTGTACAGTTAAGTGTGTTTGGACGAGAGATATATTGAATTCTATGTATTGTAGCTTTTGAAAATAGAGAAGCAACTTTTAGACTAACTAGATTTCTTAATTTGTTTTTTAGGCTATATATGTTATTCTGATATCTTTTAAAATTTTACATTAAAGCCCTTTTTTTTGTTAACGTTTCATTAGTGCACAATTTCCATCCGTTTCGCTGATGGCTAATCTACGTTGGAAATCTCACTGGCTAGGAATACTCGACTTTGCCGGCCCGTGTGTTTCTTCTCTCCTAACAAAGTATTTGCTACACCTAAAATTTAAACTCGAGACCTTAGAGTGAGATCCAAACTCAGTTACCGCTTAGAAGAAACTTTGTCGGTTACATTAAAGCCTTTTTACAAGTGAGAAACGAGAATGATGACATGATATTGCCGCTTAGAAGAACCTTTGTCGGTTACATTAAAGCCTTTACAAGTGAGAAATGAGGATGATGAGATGATATTGAGAAAATAGGAAGAAGGATTTATTGCTTTGGTTTCTTGTTTTGGTGATTCAATTTGGATTGCGTGGACCCCAAAAACGTCAGCAAAAGCAACAGCAAACTAAATTGGGGTGGAGTTTTCTTTTCTCTCGGTCACATATTTTAGGTTTGGTTTTTCACTTAACGTCCCAAACACTCCAATTGTTTTTGTTTGAGTTGGATTATTATTCTTCCAAACTCATTATTCTCACGTCATTATTCGTCACTTGTATTTGAATTTCAGCCGCATCACTTTGTAGTGTAGTAGTAATCGTAAAAATAAAGTCTTCAATTCCTTGTGGGGTGTTTGTTATTATCATTATCGTGAGTCAAATTCATTGGGCTACAATTAGCTAGTTTGGGTTTTGCCCGCAAGAGGGAAACAATAAATAAATAATGAGATTAGTTTGGATTGAAGGCACCTCGAAATGTGAGACAGCTGATCCGGCTTTAAATTCTTGGGTCAGTTGTCCCACCCTTCGAGGTGCCTTCAATCCAATGAGGGAATTAGTCACTGCGTTCGGCGGTGGATACTCCGATAAAAAAAATTGATAGAAGGATAATAGGATATCAAATATCAATATCATAGACATGATTAGGTGAACAAGAGAGAGAGAGAGAGGTGGATTATAGTAACGTGATGTGGTGTGATTGGATAGGATAAATTTGGAGTTTGAAGTTAAAGACGGTGGTCTCCACATGGATGTGTGCGCAATTAACGGACGTTTGAGTTGAGGCAGGCTGGTTGCCAGTACCACAACTGTACAATAAGCTCCCTTTTTCACAAACAGATGGTTGGAAGGAAACATGCATATGAATTCATCATCAAGTAACAATTCCCCAGGTTAGTACTACTTGGCATTTTTGCTTAACTCTCTCTAAATCTAAACAGTCCCGTCCAAAAGAAAAACGGATTCGGATCTTCTAATTTGTCTAAACATTTTGGACAAATTAGAAGATCCGAATCCGTTTTTCTTTTGGTACAATGTTTAATCTTGTTTTTGTTTCTATCTCTATCTATAGTTGTTAGGAATGCTCTAACCCAACCAAACAAAATAAGAGAGAGCCAAAATGAGATGATGTGTGGACAAACCGACACCATCGACCCAACAAACTAGGGTTAAGATCAATGTTATCAGAACCGGACTACTCATCGAGCCGGTCAAGACACTGGGTCACGGGATCTTTGGTCGGACAGACAGGTCTTTGGCCGGACCGCATGAGCCGAACACACTAAAAATAGACCTGATATGAATAAATTTGTACATAACAAAACCACCAAAAAATTGTAATATATCTTATTAATCTATAAAACAAATTCTCAACACAAAATTAACATAATTCTTCAAATTTACTATACAAGTTCAAATCCATAAGGACCATAAGTCCATAACCACATCGTAAGTACCTAATTAAATAAACAACCATGAAATAATAATAGTCTCAACATATCCAAAATCATAATTAGTACCTAATTACATATACTTTACGTAAGATATATAATATATATCAAGTTTGTAAGCTTATTAACAACATATGAAGCTGCCGCAGTGGTTAAGAGGTGCCTTTTTGTAACAAACAAAAAACGTGAAAAATTAAATTAAAAGCAATTGAGCCGTTTATGCAAGCAATCCAGACCGGGAAGGGCACCGGTTCCCGATCGGGCCGGTTCGATCGGACTGGGCGGTCTGGTTCTGATAACACTAGTTAAGATATATAAAAACTAGGTAGTTAGAAGTGATTTACATGTCACTAATAGTACAAACAAAGACGAATCTTTACCAAAAACCACCTCCAAGATAGAGACCTAATACGATCAAAAGCACACCCTATTCGAGTACCCTTTTAGAGAATATGAAAGCATTTCGAAGGTCTTAGATGACCCGCATAGTTGTGTGTCAAACAAGGGCCAATCACTTCCGACAACGTGAATCCCCCTCAAATTAGCAAAAAGAGGGAGAAGAGAGCGAAGGGGTCCTGGTATCACAAAATCACATCCTAGCAAACAAACAATTGCACACTGCACCCTCAAAAGGAGAAGACACATATTTCGAGGATGCGTAAAGCCAACTTTAGTGAAGAACACAGAGGATGTACATAGAAGCCGAGACCAGTAATGACCTTCTCTTAAGCAAGTTTGTTTGTGTCTCAACTCTATCCAAAAGCAGTTTCTGGAGAAAGTAATTACATTTGAAGGAGCAAAATTCTTCCAAACGTTACGTAGTACCAAAATATCTTGATTCAAAAGCCACAATAACCTTACTCGGTTGTATCAACTTGAGTGTTACAAAAGATTCTTGTTAAAGATAACACATCTAAACTCTTTACAGCTATACAATCAGTCCAACCATTGCCTTCAAAAAAGTTTTCATTATCAAAATTGTTGGCTTATAGGATTGTTTGTTTTTTTTTCCAAATATCCTTACTTGATTTACTAAAATTAAGGAGTCAAATTATTTAGCTTAAAATTTATTTAAGAGTAAATCTCTAATTTAGTCTCTAAGTTTACAAGCTCTCTCCTATTTAGCTCCTAAACTATATTAAAATAATAATTAAGTAGTATGTAAAGTATGTGGTATCTGTCAAATTAATTCTTAAAACTTTATAAACAGTCCCTTACGGAGACTAATAAGAAAGTTTTTTTTTGAAGGCAAACATAATATTTATAAATAATAAAATCCGAGCACAGTGCTGAATCCCAATACAAAAGAAAAACCACCTCCTTTTGAAAACACTCAGAAAACTATCTCCTAGAATTACAATAAAAAGGATCTTCGAACCACTCATAGAATAAGCAGGAAGGAGAAAAACCGCTAGCATAAGAAAGATTTATCAAAAATTTAGAGACTAATTTGAAAGATTTCACAAAATTAATCGTTGGATTAATCTTATATTTGGATGAACAATTTAATTAACTGCTTATAAGACAAAAGTTCAACATATAAGTGTTTATGTATAAACTATTTCCATAATAAAAAAGAAATTTTATATAATTAAACTAATATCAAATAAGTTGTAGTCTGTTTAATTTCATTAGTTATCCTGAATAGATTGAAGAAATAAGCTCAAAACATCTTATAGATGTCATAAGTAATTATTATAAGTTCTTCCAATTAAGTTGTCCATGAGGGAATCCAAATATATCTTAAATCCAGCTGGCAAGATTTGATTGGACTGAGGTGTGAGCTGCAATACTAAAGAGGAAGATTGAAGAAGATATATGGAAAGTGGTGATATATATATATATATATATATATATTATTTTGATTTTTGATATTGCTAGGGAGTGTGATGCACAAAAAAAATGCAATGATCCCCACAACCCTTCATCTGACAGCAATAACATTCTCAGACTTAGGAGGCACCACATCTTCTTTTTGTTTTCTACCATAATAAGGGGATCACCTCTGTCTACATATAATGTAGTGTTGTTGTGTTGTGCCTCATTCATTAACTTCATTGTGTCCCACTCCCCAAAAATCCTTTCCTTCTACACCCTTCCCAACCAGACACCACATAATGCCACATAAACTATTTAACCACTTGTGCCTCCCAATTTTATTTATCCAATTTAAGCATCTTTTGTGCTTCTTCCATGCATTTTTTTTTCTCAAAAACCTTTTTCTTAACTTATTTTTTCTCTTCTTTTTGCAGCATGTCAAGCTATGTTTGGTTAGATACTAGCTTATGCCAACTACTTGTTGAAAATTGTCTATAACTCTATATAATTATATGTGGAATTATGAAAGGAAAAAAATAACCTTGCTCAAACAAAACTATCAATTTGGTTGAGGCATTGACTCTAGGGTTTACACTCAAGTGTGACCTTCTGATAGCGTATGAGGGTATGTGTGGTGTTTATTTGTCATTTTGTATAAAGTGACAAAAAATAAAGCTTCCATCTCTTATAATTTTAATTAGACAAAGGAAATGGAGCTACAATATATACCACAAGATTGTGAATCTATTATATTAAGCCTTTGTTTGGTTCTGCGGTGAGTTTTCCACGTTGATGCAAAATCACGACAAATTTTCCATGTTGATGCAGAAGCTTGAAGGCTAGGATGTGAAACCAAACATGGAATTGAATTGGGTGCAGTTGGTATTGCATGGAGTCGGAATTGCATGCACTCATGTAGTTAGTAACTTCGGAGCCGTCCAATTAATATCAAACAACCTACATTTTAGAAATAGTTTTTGACTTTTGCTTAATATAAAATCTGAATTGCTTAATATCAAACGACTTCGAACTTGCCAACTACATGACTACTTGCAGTTCCAACTACACACAAACCGAATCCACCAAACACATGCTAAGTATATAGCTAACTGATGAGAACGTGTTAATGTGGCTATAGTAGTAATTTAAAACAAGGAGAATAGCAGGTGTTAAACGGGTAGAAGCATAAGGGTTTGTATTTAGGGAACAGACTCATTTTCATTGGGCAGTGAGTGGGGTGTGGGACCCTGCTTTCATAATTCATATAGTGGAGGCATCTTTCTTGGTTGATGAGCAAGCTAAGTTGTAGAAATCCATAGCCACTTGATCATGGAGGCACATGAACTGATGAGTAGCCTTGTAAGATATAACAAGTTAACAACTGCTTTTGAACTTGTAGTCTTTGTAGTTTATTTCTGATGTCTACCTTTTCTGATTCCTCATTTCATCATAACAATATCATCAAATTAATCTTCTACCAACTTGCTTGATTACTTCACATGTAAATTATGTAAAGATAAATAATGGTAAGTTAATATTCATATATCATGGCCAGATCATGAATTTCCAGCAACATATATATCAGCTACTTTTTGGTTAAATTAAAATTTAGATTCTATTCTTCCAGTACTGATTTAAATGTGAGATGAGATCAACTGATCATAAATATGGCATTTTATATTTTATCTTCTAGCGACACTTGCTTTTCTTATGCTCATGCAAGTCTATACATGCGTATCTGTATATATGCACACACATGCATACAACACAACACTCTATATAGTGGAGAACTATAAAATAAAATAACAATATTATTACTACAAAGTATTTGCTTCTCTCAATGGTACTGTATGGGGTCCAAGTTGCATTATTTAGAAGCAGATAACATTGATAATTATTCACATACCTTTGAATATTGACTTCAAATTTTCGTTAGTTGGGTTTGGCCATATATAGAGACTATAAATTTGATCACATCAGTAACTCAGCGTCTCAGCATGGCCTTGGAAACTCTTTCTTTTTCTTTTGCCATTTCTAGTGGGGCTGTGCAATTCAGTTCAATAAAATATATAGTTTTCAAATATATATATATATATATATATATATATATATATATATATATATATTTGACAACTATATATTTGCAAACAAACACAAAATTTGGCATCTACAATGGTACACTTGGCATCACCCCGAGACATAGTAATTAAATAGAAAAATATTGAACTTTGATCCTCGGATCTTCTTTTCCATTTTATTAGATGACTTTTAGGACTTGGCTTTCATTGCCAAAAAAAATCTCTATGCAACCTCAAAAGCTCACTTAAAAGGTGTATGAAACTATGAATAGTTGAACATAAATAACACAGTGCATACCAACTTATGAGAATCAAAAAGTCTCAATTAACAGCTGATTAAAGATGTGTGGTTTATCTTTTTCCATCAAAAGAAGAGGAAAAATAGAATAATTCATAAATGACAAAGAATATTTGCACATAGACAGTTGTGACTTGTGATAGTGTCATTGAAAATCAAATCTATCTAGAATGTAGATTATACTGTCATTAGTTAATGTCAAAATAATTCTAGAAAAGGAAGGCAGTCCATAAATGGAAAAAAAAAGGCACGTGAGATTAACATGATCTATGTGAGAATGTCTCAGCAGTGTCTTTGCATTGCAGAGCCAGCTTTTTTCCTAACACTCACAGCTCATATCATGACCCCCCCAGTACTTTATAGTTTCCATTGTCAAAAAAAAGTACTTTATAGTTTCCATGTGAAAGAGGATCTTAAGGACGTGTACCTGTTAGAAATATACTATGAAGCACGAATCCTTCCGTCGAAGACGTGCTCGGTGTCCAAATCGACATTAACACTTTAATTACTTGTATTTTTCAAATTAAAGCAGATGTATGTGTGTCCTATTCCGTGTTTGTGTGAGTGTCAGTGCTTCATAGGAAACATATCTTGAAAAAAACTTTTAAAAAAGGTATATGTAAGTATGTAATTGTATTTTGGGTCGCGATATCAAGGTTTTTTGATGTTTGTGTGACGATTAAGGTCGCATTGACTAACTTAACAACGAGTCTCTACAATATCAAGGATCGCGACAGGAAAATTAAAACCTTACGAAAAAACAAAATAAAGGGTGTTGTACTAATGTTACTCCAGCTCAACTTGCAATTTATATACATATGCAAATGCAAGTACTTTAACTTTTAAGATTATTTGGATCCTCTTTTCTTACTTTGTGTGTAAGGCTGATTTTCCATTACTTCCTTACTTGGAAATTATGTATGTTAATGTGTTGTAAGTTATACCAAAACTGTCAAAGAAAAAGAAGGAAACAAACTAGTTAGTGTTATAGAGACCCACTTGCATGTCATATCCCACGTGGGGTGCATAGAAGCACATGGCCATGAGACATTCTTGTCTAAATCACAAGCTTCATATACTTCCCTTTAGTTTAGTTTTTCTCAGCTGAGTCAGAAGAAGCTTGAACTCATTGAGCCGTTTTAGCCAAAGCTTCAAAGCTGATTGGCTTGTCCCTCCATATATGTACACTTATGTGCTTTTCTTTAGTACCCATAAATCAACTAACATGTCTTCTCCTTTGTATCAGTTCCATTTCAACCAATAAGCATTTGCTTATTTTACCAATCATTTTTCTAGTCAACCACAAGAACTTACTAGAGACACATCCATCGAGATACCGAGATTCATTAAGAGGGTTGACATCTTCTAACATATGCTCTTTCATAGACACGGCCTTAATATCAGACCCCAAAAGATAGTGTACTTAAGGGTAGAGTTGTCAAATCCAGCAGCCCAACCCAGCCCAACGGGCCAAAACATAAAAGTCGGTTGGGCTGAGTCAGCCTAGTTATCTATTGAGTTGTGTTTTTGGTAGTACGCTCCAGAACATTGGGCTAGTGGGCCAGCCCAACCTAAATCATTGGGCTTCGAGTCAGTCCATTTGGTTTGGCCAAAATTGACAATGCTACTTAACGAGCACAACTATCTACCAATGCGTTGGTTAACTGTACTGAATGTCGGTGTCGGTCAATGAAGTCGGGCCGAGGTGCTTCCAAGCTATGATGCTAAGAGTGCTCCAAAGGTTGTGCCGAAATGTGCTCCTTCGCGTTGATCCGGTGATGAGGATGGTACCTACACACACTCTGACGCTCTAGTCAGCTCAGAGAAAATGTGGCAGACAGTAATAAATGCGTACCTGATGCATTGATATGAGCGCGTATTTATAGGGGGGTGCGCCTGGTTATGCGGCTTGATTCTTGACTACCGGATCATGAGAGATTTGATCTCTACCGCTTGTTCGGTTAGATAAAGGGTAGTCATGGATCCAATAATATCGTGGACCGCGAGAATGGGCCCAATTTCCTGAATGGTCTTGGGCCAATCCAGAATGGTTGGTATTATTGAGAGTTAATAGTGGTTAGATCAAATTCCTAGCAGATGATATGCCCTACTTCCCAAGAAAAGACAAAAAATGTAACAGTAGATCCCTTGTGGCATTGCTTATTGCTTCCTAGTGGGGTAGCTTTTGCTTAAATGGGATCTTAGTGTTTTATTAGATTCAATATCATGCTTCTCTAGCAGTGGTAAACATAAATGATAAATAAAAGCATCATGGATTCCTTAAACTTAGTAGAGATTTCTCTCTACCCCACATATTAAATAGTGGTCCTGCAAACTACAAACCAATATGTTTCTTCTGATATATAAAATATCCCATGATGAAGCATGATATAAATTCCTAAACTTTTTAATGCTCACAAGGTACTCCTTCTAGATTAAATTTCTTTTCTTTAAATTGGTCAACTAATATAAAGAATCTAGTCAGCACCACTCATTATAAATGGAGCATTACAAATATTATCTTGTGTTGAAAATCAAGATATAGTAATGTAGGAATCAGGGAACATTTTCACAAGGATGGTTGAAATTCAACCATAATGCAATATGGGAATGATTATAGTTAGATACCGTTGGATTTTGGGGATCATATTTTTTTCTTAAAAATTTTTCTAGACATAATTATAGTTGGCCTACAACTATAATATCTCAGATGGAATGAGTCATTACAAAATTATTTTGGTTGACTTCAAGAAAATAAAGGAAGATGTTCACAAGTCAAAGTTTAGTTTTCTTTTTAGCTTTATTGATTAATTCCCACCTATTTGTGACCTTAGCTTGCGATTTTTTTTTACTTATTTACTATGTTTAATATATTAGTTTTAAAAAGGTTTAATTGAATTTTAGGTCTCAGCTTTCTTAATTTGGCAATTTTTCTCCTTTAATTTTTAATTGCATTTTTTATCCCTAAAAATCATGATTTCTTTGTACTTTTCATCCTCAAAAGTCTTGAATTTTGGGAAAATAGGAGATTAAAAATGCATAATCTATTTTGGGGACGAACCATATTGCAATGAAAAAAATCACTAGCGCTGAAATTGCCAAATCGAGAAAACCAATGGAGAAAAATCACTAAGGGTGTGTTTGGATTAGTAGAGAAAGAGGGAGGAGAGAGTGGGGGAAGAGAGAGTAAGGGAAGAAAGAGTGAGGGAAGAGAGAAAGAGCCCATTTCTCTCCAGTTTTTCTCCACTTGTGGAGAGATTATAGAAAAGAACTAAATTAATCTTTCCTCCCTCTCTCTTTCCTATTTATCTCCTTAACCAAACATCATAAAATCACTCTTTCTTCCCTTACTCTCTCTTCACACACTCTCTCTTCCCTCTTTCACCCCAAACAAACACACTCTAAGGGTCCATTTGGTTGGAGCGAAAGAGAAAGAGAAGAGAGAATGAGAGAAGAGAGAATGACCTTCTATTGTTTGGTTGAAGTGAGAGAGAAAGGGAAAGAGAGAAAGAGAGAAGAGAGAATGACTTTTTATTGCACTAAAAGTGTGTTTGTTTGAGGTGAAAGAGGGAAAAGAGAGAAAGGGAGGAGAGAAAGAGAGAAGATAGTGCACCAAACAATAGAAAGAGGGAAGAAAGAAAAGATTCTCTTTTCCCTCTTTCTCTTCAACCAAACAGACCCTAAAGGTAAAATAGATGGACCAAATTCGTCAAACGAAAAAATTTGAGTAAGCAAAAGTATAATTAGATTTTTATATTTAACCCCCGCATAAAATTTGTGATAGTTACGCTCCTACCTTTAATCAAGTTTAATTTCTACAAAAAAAATCCTTCAATGTTTAGACCCTAATTCGTTGAGTTTAGTGAAAATTTTCGTTGATGTATAGTCTCTAATATCACTAATTTGGAGACCAAATATCGATGAAATTTTTTGTAAGAACTAAATTCATAAGAAGATACTTTATAGGGACTAAAAACACATAAAACAAAAAAAAGTCTAGCTAAAATTTTGCACACCAAGAAAGAGAGCTGTTTGATTGGTTAATACCAGAGCAAGATGTCAAAGAATAATTAAGGTTAAATTTTGCATACTTCACAACCTTATTTCATGAGAAGTTGAAAACTACATTGGAGATATCTTTATCAAATTATTAGAGTTGAAAGCAACTATGGCTTGAAAAAGAACTATCATAGAGACACAGTAAATTGAGGGGCTAGATTCTTTTGTTCTTTATCTTGCATATACAGTAACTTATTATCATGATACTGTTACTCTATTTGGCTTATGGTTCATATTTACCTGTTGCTTTCACCAAATTGTTTTATCTATAGTTCTCAACTATAATTAACTAGTACTGTGGACCACACATTCTGCTACCAATAATGGTAGCATCTTTCTAATATAAGCAACATCCTAAACTCTTTTTTCTCTCCATTAAATTCAAGTTACTCTATGATTATTTGGTTTCTGTCTAATCAATTTAAATGTAGGAAGAAAATTTGATATCAATTGTGGGGTGTGAGAGAATGATTGCCAAATCCTCAAAGATAGATGTTGATTTTAAATATGATATCTTCAATATGGTGGCTTAATAATAGTTTTAATTTTAGTAGCCGCAAATTTTATGTGAAGAATAGGATCCCATTTTTTCTGGTTCGAACTTAGAAGGAAATCTCACATTAGCTAACACTGAGTTCTCAATGCGGGAATTGAACATATGAGAACCAAGTTGACCCTTGTATCAGATAGCTCAAACTATTGGGCCAACAGTGTTGGTTAAGCTCGCACTTTATGATTCCTTTGAAAGAAATAATTACTTTTCAATTCTTTTCTACTAAAAATCATGCATCAAGCAGAATTTCATTTTATTTTTAATAACAAATATTTAGGATGAGGGGATAACGCTCGGTGCAAGGCGAAAAACTTTTCCGGCTCAAAAGGTACTTACAAAGACTTACATTTACACCACCTCAAATAAAATAGTGGGAGCTCGAACCTGCAACCCGTCAAATACGAGACTCTATCATTCTCCACTAAATCAAATTTTTGAGTTTAGCAGAATTACAATTTTGATTCTAGCAAAAGGTGTCTAATCTACGAAGAATTTGATTTCAAACCTATGCTTTAAATGATTAAACTGCTGAACACAAACTAGGAATAATAAAAGCAATATTAGTTATGAGAATTTGATTACATATGCATAATCATCATAAAGAATAGATTGAGGTCAAAATGTTAATAACATATTTCAAACATTGCTTATGCAGAATCAGAATATCTAGCTTTCACTCAAGAAAATGAATAAAGGAATAAAGTAAGAGTGCATGCAAACATCAGCACAATATCCTCTGAAGTCTTAACTATTAGGTGGTGCACTTTCTTTATCTTCTTTTCCTTTCTATTTTACTGATTAAACTACCGAAAGGTGGTTGTTGATTGAAATTGACACATAATAGTTGTTAGTGGATGCATACATTCAATTTAATTTTGGTTGATGCATGTTTGTTTTAACTTTAGGAGTGTGACTGATGGAATTTTGACCAAAGCTAAAATATCATTGTTTTAGTAATAAGTGTATCACGCTATAAAGTAAGGACACCTCTTCTAAATATTGTGTCGTGGATATCTGCGGATAATATCCGTGACGAGCACTGGGCAGATAGTTTAACAGATATTTACAAATAAAATAAATGGATATTTCAACTACCCGTTAGTTAATGGATACAGAGGTGGATATAAAGGTATCCATATCCGCAGGACTATTTTTGTTTTTTTTTTGTCTTTCAAGGAGATTATTTTGTTGTCAAAAAATGTAGAAATTCTATGTTTGATGAATGTATGTGTTCAAATTATTGATTTAGCAATTAGTATTTTGTTGTCATAAGAAAGGAAGAAATTATATACCCATGTCTATGTCTGTATCGGACACCAACACTCGTCAGACACCGACAAGACATGCGCCGGACACCTTTTTGCGATGTCTCTTTTACAAAGACATTTTTTTGACTTGGAGACTTCCTAGACACCGTTTTGACACCTGCCTCTCATATACTTTTATCATAATTTAAAAAAAAAATCAACTTTTTGAAATTTTAAAGTAATTACATTTGTTCTTAAGATATAAAACAAAAAGCGGCTTGTAAAACTTATCGACTTTGTTTTTAAGAAGTAAATAGATAAATCATAATTGCCAATTTAGAGTTTTGTCATCTTGATCATATGTGTTTGTGTTTATTGAATGAGGTGTTGTTGTAATTACTTATATATATGCAGTGTTCTGATATCCTATATTTTGGATATTAGTGGTGTCTCGATGTTCGTGTCTTGTGTCTTGGCTGAAACCGTGTTTCATAGGTATTAGGAAACATTTTTTAGCTGTAATTTAAGTAAAACAAAACAGACTATAAAACTTAACATCTTTTGCTGCATAATTAGAGTATAAGAAAAAGAGATATCTGTAAGGCCTAAGTCAACTGACAAATACTGAAATATTATGTCTTAGGTTCGAACTCAAGAGTGCGCAAGAGTATGTTTGAGTTTCAAGTGACATTTGTCACTCTGTCATCAAAAAATAACTCTAAGGGATGAGCTAAGTTCCACTTATTATAATAATAATAATAATAATAATAATAATAATAACAATTATAATAATAATAATAATAACAATTATAATAATAATAATAATAATAATAATAATAATAATAATAATAATGGGAAATGTGGGTTGCGTGGGAGGAGTAAAGATTTTTTTAACATTAAAAAGTGGAAGGGGTGCGGTTTGGAAAATATACGGGTGCTAGTAGTAGTGACACCTAACTAGAAATTTGATGCAAACCTCAAATTTGGGCTCCAAAAACTTATCTTAATCCATCCAATATTAATGTTTTGGATAATGCTACAAGCACCTCCTTTTTCTAACTGCATAGAATCCCATTCTTCCCTTCCTACTACCATTGCCAACCACCCTTTTTAAGGTATGGTCTTACTTTTTTGAAAGCTTGACAAAGCCTAAAAACTTGTTTCAATTTTTTTATGAAATCATAAACCATTCAAGTAAATAAACTAGTAAGCTAATATGTTATTAGATTAAAATTTTATTTTGAGACTAGAAAATTATCTTCACATAACATTTATTTAAATTATAATTAACAAATATACTAATATATCAAAAATTGATGTAAGTCAATAAGTTTAAATTATAGAAAATATTACAAAATCTATTATTTAACACACCACACAATGTAATATAACAATAATAATAGTAATAAAAATATTATTGTAGTTACTAAAGTAGTTCGGCCTAGTAGGTCTAGAAGACGTTTTTCGGTGGTATATATTCTAACCTACAAGCCGGTTTTCGTAGGATTGAGTTAGACTCAACCCAATTTCTTAGATGGAATCAAAGTTAACCGAAGTCAGCCATTGTTATTATCCACATACCAAGCCCAATATTACTAAGTCTGGGGGGGGGGGGGGGGGGGGGGTGGTTGGAAAATACCCAAGTCTCACATCGAATATAATCAGAGTTTCACGTAGACTGAGCCACATATGCATTGCCTATCTCGGTCAAGTTAAATCCCAACCCCTGGGTGCATCTAGGAAAAGGGGGTGTGGGTAATACTCCCTCATGACTAAGCCATTTAGTAGTGTGGGTTCATTGACCATATACCTATGAACCCATATTGGCTTCAACTTCAAACTCTCCAAAACACGGATGGTTTTTTTTTGTACCCCCATCTCTTTCCTCCATACCCCCACAAGAAATTTTTAGACAAAAATACCCCTGGCCAATACACTCGCTCGGATTTACCTAGGATGAGGATAAATCCGATTTGCTATTTTCAAAAGTCGGATTTACCTTCTGAGGGTATTTGACTTTAAAGGTAAATCTGATTTTGTTGTTAAAAAAATTGTTTTTTATTTAAATTTTTAAAAAATATTATAAAAACGCTATTAAAAATCCGTTAAAAAGTCAAAATTAATCAAAAAATTATAAAAACACCACTAAAAATCTAATAAAACCAAAATATGCAAAAAAAAATTAGATTTTTTGGAGACTGTGAAAAATTTAAATAATTAATAAAAAATAGTAAACGATGGAATTTGAGATTTTGAGCCCTCTATCCTGAAAGAAGTGTCTTCTTCAGGAGTATTGATCCTTGATTTTTCTCGGATTTAATGGCTGTGGTTTCATTACAATTGGAGTAGATTGGCCGAAAACCGATTTTTTAGCCTAAATTATTCGCTCGACGTATAACATCGTCACGTGTTAACGAACTACACCCTAAACAGAACCAAAAAACGCCCGATATTCATATTATTCATATCTAATTTATTTTTATAAAAAAATATAATTTAAATTTTTTGTTTATTATTTGGATAAAAAATCGGATTTACCTATGGGTGGGGGTACATCCGATTTCCAAATCGGATGTACCCCCACCCATAGGTAAATCCGATTTTAATTTTTTTAAATTTTTAGGGTAAATCCGATTTCCAATTTTTTTAATTTTTTTTTTTTGAGCTGCGGATATGTTGGGGTTTTTAAAATTTTGTGAAGGGTATTTTGGTCTTTTCGCAGGGTGTGTGGGGGGGGGGGGGGTATATGGGAAAGGGGTGGGGGTAAAAAAGAAAAAGCCTACACGGATCCGGATTGTCTCCGGTCAATAAACCTCTCCAGTCATCCTGTCATTTATAGCTACACCATCAGATACATCTAATGGTGAAGATTATTTCTTCTCTACAAAAATTAAATCATCTAACCCCAAATCCCTTATCCCTTATAAAATATAAAATATAAAATTGAGAACTCCAACAGCACACCGCGGCCACGCCTCATCTCACAGCCGCAACGCCGATCACGTCACTGCCACGACGCTGATTGCATCGCCGCACACCGTCGTGACGCCGATTCTCACTGCTGCGATGCCAATGTCTTGCTGCCGCGATGTCTCCATAACAAGAAATCTTGAGATAAATTGTGGGATTCTGGAAACGGTGTAGAAAGCCTTGTCTGAATAAATTACTATCCATTCTTGATCTATTTTCCAGGTTAGGTAAGGGAATTGATGAGGTTGGCGATTTCCATTGTAACTCTTCTTGAAACCGGTGTCTCCACACACGATAGTGTGAGATTGTTTCTGCGTAATGAAAATTTCAGCGATACATACACATAGACCTTAACTGTTTCAATCTCTATTCCTCTACTCTTTTATATTTATTTTTTTAGATTTAACTTTGGTTTTAAATTAGGTCGCTGCTTATCAAGCATTGGATTTAATCAACGGATTGGATTATCTTGACAGGAGCGACTGGAGGCTAAACGCCATTGACACCTACTTCGAGCTTTTCCAACCGAGTCACTCAAACATGGCATCTAAACCAAGCAAGAGGATAAAAATCGTTGACTCACCATTTCTCTGGTAAACCTCCTTTTCCAATTTTTCCCATTATTCATACTTTTTTCACAAACTGAAATGCTAGGGTTCGTTATGCATGCTCATCATAAATTTGTTTTCTTTTATTTGCTAACTTAGGGATTTGAAGATACTCTTAATAACATCGCATTCTAATATTATTATAATTGAAAAAAATCTATTCAACTCCCTATTGATATTGCAGCTATTAAAGGATATATATGCCCATATACCTTGTGACATACCAGCTATATATAATAACATTATATTCAAATTTGTATTCAAATTATTTTAGTATTATTTCAAACATTTAACTAGGACATGTGATGGGGATGATGATGATGATGATGCAAGAATTTTTGTTATTTTGACATTTTCATATCTATGGTGATGAACTGATGATGATTCCCATTGCAGGAATAGTGTTTCATCTGATAGAAAGAATGACACTGTTGCTGCAACATCTGCAAATGTATCAATGGTATGTCTTTTTATCTAGCCATACCTACCTCCTTGTTGTGGTATTCTATTAGACTCTTTCTACACAAAAAAAGAATCTACTATATTCTAGTTGAACTATTTAATTCATAGTTTTTTAGTCTGATGACATAGATATTTATATTAGTATTAGATATATCTACAAGAAAAAATTGAATAGAAGTATCTGATATTTATATTAACGCTATTTATATTAGTATTAGATATACCTATTTAATTTCTGTTGTGGTCAAATACATTAGCTGTTTTGAACTATTTTTATTGCCAAGTATTTAATTAAGTTCTTTTGTTCAACTGGTTTGATTAAGTTCTTTTATCAATAAATAGTAATATGCAACAGCGTTAAAAACCCTTGAAGGAGAGTCTGTCTATTGTGGTCTTACTCGGCTCGAGATTAGTCTTTTCATAGCGCGCGGAAATACTCGGTTACACCGAAAAGAAATTATTACCAAAATGCAACTTATATCTGTCATGTCATGTGCAGGTTGCAGCCCAAACTAGTGGAACCAATTTTAGTGTTCAACAGGCCAAACATTTTGCATTAACACAAGCACAACAAGATGGTTGTACTGGGAATTATAGGATTTTTGATTCACCCTATGGCAATGTTCTCCTCCCTGTAGTTCCAACTCGTGCAGAATTATCCCAGTAATTCTTCTAGTTGCAACTTCTGATGTTAAATGTATGTATATATTATAGTGTATAAATTCTGGTGTTAAACATGACTCTTGTTTTTTATTCTTTTCTACAAAACTAGTGTTAATATTTGTGACTCAATTGCTGGTGATGTAGTTTTACTTTTGCTGTTTGTAGCATTGAACTGGCATCCAATAACACATCACAGTCAAATATACCTTCTGGACCAGACTAGCTTCTACTGTTACATTCATACTCCCTCCGTTACTGAATATCAGCAAAATTGAGTCAACTGATACATCAAATTTAGACCAGATACATCAACTTTCGTTGACTTGTTTTTTGTTTATATTCTGTAACAGATGGAGTAATAAATTATATGCGCGCCTACAATATAATCACTAAGAACATGTTTCTTATCTGGAACAAAAAGCATTTATAAAGTGCAGTCATATGACAATATCTGACCAGCACTTACACTAGAGAGAACATGAGATGTTAAAGTTCCCAGAGCAATGAAAACATGTCCTTTGTCCTCTTGAAAATCATATAATTTGGTGCAATGGAACTATAAATATTTTATTGATTTGATAATTTGTTTTTGATGAGTGACATGCACCAAATTCAGGTGGCCCCTAACATCAGATGATTTTGTTACATTTCAAATCACAGCTTGACTGA
The DNA here is from genome assembly GCA_963573325.1 of Astragalus glycyphyllos. NCBI lineage: Eukaryota > Viridiplantae > Streptophyta > Magnoliopsida > Fabales > Fabaceae > Astragalus > Astragalus glycyphyllos. Next base: position 2,413,952 of record OY754313.1, on the reverse strand, counting down.
ACCTAATCAGTTGTTGAAATTGAAAGGCCATCCTAACATGTTTTTTCCTTTTGTAAACATGAATCATTAGTGGACAATGCATAATATTACCAGTTATACCTATGTTATTGAGTTTTTTCATTTTCATATTTTAGAGTTTGCATCAATCTTATTCGATACCTAAATAATGAGTTGATTAGTTACACATAAGTAATGTTTGTGGCTTTTCCCAATTATGAATGAAATATTGCGATCTTCTAGTTCTATAGCCTTCAACTCACAAATTAAAAAGTTAGTAAAAACTAATATTTTATATAGGCTTATATTTGCACTTGTTTTTGTGTCTGTTTAATAAATAGCAGTGTGTAACTTATTGTATTTTATTCATTAAGAGAAGTATCAAGTCTCTAATAGCTTTTGACATTTTTGTCTAACGTGTTTCTTGCTGCAATTCCAGTTTTTGCATTGTTGTCTCCTAAATTGTATAGTGTCAATGTGTCATCTATGTTTATATTTAAGTTGTAGTCTTTTGATATGTTTAGAAAAAGATAAATTAAGTAAAAGTTAAATATTGAAAAAACTTGTTTTCAAATTTTAACAATTTTAAAAATTTTAAACAGCAATTTTTAAACACCTCTTGACTAGTAGTTGATTATTTTTAATAAAGTCTCTTTGAATGTAAAAAAAGTTTCACATTGAATATTTATTATATGGGAGTACATTCTATGGGAAGCTTACACACACATAGACTAGTCACATAACTAAACACAACATAGTAATAGCACTATATTAATTATAATGGGTTGCCTGGGACTCGATCTCGGCACAATCCATTGTTTGTGCAATCTTAAGGTTCATAGTTCTTTAGCTCTTATTATAGTGATTGACAATGGCTTAAGATATACAGAATAAAATAATAATAAATTAGAATAGAAAAATAAACAGAGTATTCTTATTCAAAACACCATTAATGCAAAAAAAAATTACGCTAGTCGACCCACTCCACTACAAAAAAAAGGCATTTAGCCACGGTTAAAACTGTGCCAAAACAAGTCTAAAAGCGTGGCAAATCGAGTTAGCTACAATTGTCGCATCAGTGGAAACTAACAGTGTCTATATTAGCGTGGCAAAAGGCCGCTATTTTGGTAGCGACCCAAAAAGTCTACAACCTGCATAGGGTCAAACTTGGACTTTAAATTTGGGTCAGCTAAATGCATGTCGGGTAGCATGTTTTACCAGCTCTAATTACACATGCATGTTTTAGGAACACCGCTATCCTGTGTTGATAAGAGATGTTCCGAAGAAGTATATCATGATTGGTGTTAGAGACCAATATTCTGTAAAGCCAACAAGTTCAAACGTGGGAATTAGCTAAACTTTCAGTTTCAAAATGATGTTGTGAACATTGTTGTGCGGAGAAAGTCACACATTAGTCACTTTACTTTACAACTACTTTTTGTTATTATTCCATAAACTACCCCAAAGACAACAACTTAAGTATTGTAATATTTTTTCTGTTATGAACTTCTCAACTGCTTTACTTAAAAAGTACTGTAATGCTTATGAACTTCATGCTTACTTTTTGTTAATCTACTATTATGTTGCCACTTTAATTTTAGTTTTTGTTACATATGTTCTTTTCTGTCATATTCATGCATAATATTTTCTAGGCTAAAATACACCATAAGTCTTTTAAGTTATTTAATTGTAACAAGTTGGTTCTTTAAGGTTTTTTTGTATCACTTAGGTCCTTTAAGTTATCAAACGTTTACACTGTTAGCCTTTTTAAAATTTTTCATCCAACTCTATTAAAAAAAACCTATGTGGCAGTTAAGTGCTTATGTGGCAGGTCCAACAAACATTTTTAATCTGACTCATTATTATTATTATTATTTAAAACCCATAATATGTGTGGTGCTCTTGATTTAAGGGAGGAGGCGGGAGGAAGAAGAAGAGGGGTTGGAACTGTTGGGATCGAGAATAAGAGTAATAGTTCTTTGAAAAACGATGGTGATGGTAACAAAGGGAAGAACAAATCTGAGAATGGTGGTGAAGAAAGAAGAAATCTGGGTGGTGAGTCTGGGAGAGAGAAGAAATCTTCGATGGGAGAAAAAATCCATCTTTATCCATCTGCAGCTTTTCTGTGTGAGCTGGACCAGTCAGTTATAGCACAGTTAAGATTTTGAAAAGAAAATAAAAAATCTGAAACCACTTCTTCAGAGTTCCTTCTTTAGATTGCAGAATCCGAGTGACGTTCGTTGAGCGGAAGGTGTGGTTATGATGGGTAAGAGACTGAAATGAAGTGCAATCAGAATGAGAAAGAGGAATCGCAGGGATAGTGAAATGAGTGAAGAATTCTGGGATTAATTATTAATTTGCAAATAAATAATTATATGCAACCCTTCGCCATTTGGTTTTGACAAAATCAAATTTTCCATTAATAAAATTATCGTTTGTTTACTAGATTTGTGTGGTTTGAAAGCTGAAATTGCAATGGCAAGAGTGTGGTGGATCCAGGAGGTGTAGCGACAGTCGTTACCATGAATCGTAAAGAAGAAGAAGTGGGTATTATATTTTTTTAACTTTTATTTAATGATGTGTCTGATTTCTATTAGTTGTGCCCAATAATGATGTGTTATATCCTTGACCATGGACCTGTCACATAAGCACTTAACTGCCACATAAGCTATTTTTTAACGAAGTTGGATGGAAAATTAAAAAAAGGCTAACGGTGTTACCGTTTTGTAACATAAAGAACCTAAGTGGTACAAAAAAAACTTAAAAGTACCAACTTGTTACAATTAAATAACTTAAAGGACCTCCGGTGTATTTTAGCCTATTTTCTAATATGAATTCAAATTTAAAATCTAATGTACTCTCTTTGTCCCATAATAAGTATCATATTCAACCAACATTGTTGGTCTAGTGGTTTAATCTATCCTGGGACACGAGGAGTCGACCTGGTACTTCTGGGTTCGATTCTCGCAGTGGACAAACTCGGTGTTGGTCAGAGCGAAATATGATCCTAAGCACGAGCGGATATTAGTCTTTCGTTGAAAGCGTTAAGACACTTTGTGGGTAGCTAGAGGTGGTTCAAAAAAAAATTACTTTGCATTTATGATAGTGGTGAACACACTAGTAATCAATAAAGTTAAATTTGTAAAATTGTTTTTCTCTTTTTTCTTTTATAGGTGTGAAATATCGAGCGTTAGATTTATTGTGAGACGAAGGGAATAACAAGCGTTCGTTCATATGCACAAGTATATGAATAGTTCCTTCATTTTTTTTTGACAATAGATTAGTTCCTTCTTAAAAAGTATACAATGTAACCTCAAGGGATTGATCTAGTAGTAAAGCATGAGAGAGTTTGTATCTAAGAAATTCTCGAGGGTCAAATCCCCACTAATCTGGGGTGAGATAAATGTTACCTTCGGCCTCATTGAACTGGTGCGCCACCCCCTGACCCTGAAATTTACATTTAAAAAAAAAACTATATCAATAGAGAAAGATTGAGTGTCTTTAGAGCGAAAAAATATTACATATTTGTGTCTACCTCTCTATCATCTATTTTTTCTCTCTCTAATATTATATATTTTCTCTCTGTTTTTTTGCTCTTCTATATTTTCTCTCTGTCATCTATATTTTCTCTCTTTTATTTGACAAGAAATCGCATTATACATTTGCCTATTTTATCTCTACCTCTCTAACATCTATTTTTTCTCTCTCTAAGATTATATATTTTTCTCTCTTAACTTTCTCTCTTAAAAATAACCTAAAATCCCAATAAATATAGACCATAAAAAGGGTTTGGATCGTCTAACTTTAGTTGGAAACAACCAAGTTAGTCAATCCAAACCCACTATAAAAAGGAAATTAATCCAAATCCGAGACTCAATTGATATCGGAGATCAAAACATTACAAACCAAGTAAATTTCTATCTGATATTTTACTATTCAATAACTGATTCAACGTTTAAAATTTAATACGCAGACATTACTCCCTTTTTTTATGCAGTAATTTGAAATTTGACAATTGACAATTTGATTAAGCGGATTTTCCTCTTTTTTGTTTTCTTCTTCCGTTTTTGATGTCTATAACACGTTCTGTCTTTTTCTGACCAGAAACGCACGATTAAGAAGAATCTTAGGAGTCCCCCTCGACCCACTTTACAACTTCCTCCACCGAATCAAAAGTTCCTGTCTTTTCTATCTGGGTCTTCTTAAAACTCGGTGTTTAAGTGACTCAGTTAATTCCGGCGTCAGAATAATAATGGGGAAAGTTGCAGTAGGAGCTGCGGTGGTTTGTGCGGCGGCGTTGGCTGCTGCGGCGACAGTGGTTGTTCACCGTCGTGTAAAAGGGTCTGGAAAGTGGAGTCGTGTGGAAGCTATTGTCAAGGAGTTTAAGGAAGAGTGTGGAACCCCAATTGAGAAGTTGAAACAAATTGCTGAAGCTATGTTGGTTGAGATGCATGCAGGTCTTGCATCTGAAGGTGGTAGTAAACTCAAGATGTTGATCTCTTATGTTGATAATCTCCCATCTGGGTTTGTTCTTCTTCTCTTTCCTCTCTTTTATCTTCCTTCTTTGAATTTCAATTGTATCTATTAATATGAATATCACTCGAATATTTGTTGTTTTTGGAATATTTGTTCAATTACCTGTTTTTATGAGTTCATGAATTTCTGCTCAACACATAGGGATTAGGCTTTTTGTTGTTTTATGTTTTTAATTAATCTACCTTTGTAAAATTGGTGTCTTGGTGTTTTTTGTTTTATATGGTTGGTGAATTTATTTTCTAGTTGGCTTTTCTGATTTATCATTACTACTGTCTGCAAAATTGGTCTTGTTGCTTTTGTTTTTGTTTTAGAGGTTGGTGAGTTTATTTTCTCATTGGCTTTTTTTGTTATATCATTACTGCTGTATGGATAGTTATAGGTGATTTTTTCCCACTGACCCCGGACACGACACAAATGCGAACATGGAATCACAGATATCGGTTTTAATCTGAAAAATACAAGGAATTGAACTTGTTATTCTCTCAAAATGGTTTCTTTCTTTTTGGGTATTTCTTTTTTTTAACTTTGTGGCATTGTTTATAGGGATGAGGAAGGACTTTTTTATGCATTGGATCTTGGTGGGACAAACTTTCGTTCCATTCGTGTGCACTTAGGTGGAAAAGGGAAAGGTGTTGTCAACATGGAAGCTGAAGAAGTTTCAATTCCTCCTCACTTGATGACTGGTTCTTCACATGTGAGTTTGTCATAAGAAAATCTATCAAACCATTGAGCCTGCATAATGCCTAATAGACTCTGAAACATGTTAATTATGTCATTACAGGAATTGTTTGATTTTATCGCATCGTCTCTCGCAAAATTTGTTAGTTCTGAACCTGAAGCGTTTCATCCTCCCCCTGGCAGACAAAGAGAATTGGGTTTTACCTTCTCATTTCCAGTCAGGCAAACGTCAATTGCGTCCGGGACTCTCATAAAGTGGACTAAGGGTTTCAATATTGACGATGTGGTAATTCTCATTCAGTTCTATGCGTTGTCAGTGTATAAATGTTTTACACCATCGACCAGTTATAGTTACTCCATTGTGGATTCTGTTTGGTTATTTGTAGGTCGGAGAAGATGTGGTGGCTGAACTAACCAAGGCGTTGGAAAAAGTTGGCATTGATATGCGTGTTGCAGCTCTAGTCAGTCCAACTTACCCTACTTTACAATTACAACAACTAATGAGATTTAATGTTTTGATTTTTTTTTAAAAAAATTCTTGGATACTTAGTAGCTTAAACTGGAATCAAAACATAACTCGATGATATGATGTAGGTTAATGATACTGTTGGAACCGTAGCTAAAGCGAGATTCAGCAACCCAGATGTGATTGCTGGAGTGATTCTTGGTACCGGAACAAATGCTGCATATGTAGAGCATGCAAATGCAATTCCAAAGTGGCACGGTCTTTCAACAAAATCAGGAGAGATGGTAAGCAGCTTATGAATATTTATTATACTTATTTTCTAAGATTAAGGTAATGATTAGCATGCATGCTGATTATATATTAATTCTATAGGTTATAAACATGGAGTGGGGTAATTTCCGTTCCGCCTATCTTCCTCTAACAGAATATGATAAAGCTCTAGATGAGGAGAGCTTAAACCCTGGAGAACAGGTAATTGTTATCTATCATTCATTGCTTTGAATGAATATGATTAATGTGCATCTATAAATAATATTTTTCCACTATAATTTGCAGTTTTTGGAGAAGATAATATCTGGCATGTATTTGGGTGACATTGTAAGGAGAGTGTTATTGAAGTTGGCTGAAGAAGCTGAATTTTTTGGAGATACTGTTCCTCCCAAGTTGAGAATTCCTTTCATTCTGAGGTATGATAATTTATCCAGCTTCCCAACCAAACATCCTTATTCATGTTTTTTTACCCTTAATTTTGTCTGTATTGGAACTTTCACATCTTTTTTATGGGATGTATAGGACACCTGACATGTCGGCTATGCATCACGATACATCTTCAGATCTCAAGGTGGTCGGAAACAAATTGAGGGATATATTAGAGGTATGTATACTTTCTTGTTAATTGCTTTTCTTGAAGTAGATATAGAAGCCAGATAACTTTGGTGAATCATTATAAGTAAATGCTTATGAATAATGTTTTATTCATACACTTTTTTTGCAGATTCATAACACATCCGTAAAAACGAGGAAGATTGTTGTCGAACTCTGTGATATTGTTGCTACTCGAGGGGCTCGCCTTGCTGCTGCTGGTATTCTAGGCATCCTAAGGAAACTAGGAAGAGACACAGTAAAAGCTGGGGAGAAACAAAAATCAGTGATAGCATTAGATGGGGGATTGTTTGAACACTACATAAAATTCAGAACATGTTTGGAGAGTACAATAAAGGAGTTGTTGGGAGATGAGGCAGCTGAAACAGTTGGCATTGAGCATTCCAATGATGGTTCTGGAATTGGAGCGGCCCTCCTGGCCGCTTCTCACTCCCAGTATCTGGGAGCGGAAGAGTCCGAGTCCTAATGCCGTGGTTAATGACATTGCCAAGAAGTGTAATACTAGTTTCAATTTTTTGTATACTCAACAGATCAACAGATTGATGCAGAAAAGCCTTAGTTATTGGTCATAAAGAGCTTTCAACTGGAGGGTTGACCGAGTCAACTTCGGGGTTATTTGGTGGGGCTTTGTGTTCTTTCTGCAATCTTTCTGCTTCTTTGCTAATTGCTGGGGGCTTCTTTGTTTTTGGTTAATATTTGTCTCTCCCACATGAAGTAATAATAGGGGGAGATATAAACTTTTGAGTAATGTTTTGCCAATGTAACATGCTTTCAATTTTCAATGACAATAAATCTGGATTAACTTATTGAAAAGGCAAAAGATTTTTAATTTTAAAGCTTGGGTTATCAATTAAGAGTTTATTTTGATTATTATGATACGCATACATTGGAAACCTTGGTATTTGGTTCTCTCAATTGAAAGTTTCACTCGAGATTGTGCAGTGTTGTATTTTGCTCGTTCACCACCCTCTCTACTTTCAAAAGAAATGGAGAGGATTTCTACTCGAAATCGGTTTGTCTTCATTTGGCGAATCATTACAAGTTATATTTTATAATAATAATAATAACAACTAACTAACTTTTTTAGGCTAATGATGTCTATGAATGGGAAACAACAAAGAAAGCCTAGAAAAACAATCTTTTACACTTCCATAAAAACAAAAATTTTAAAAGGCATTTATCTCTTCAATACAACTGAGCTGAATTGTCATTTACAATTTGCAAAGCACTTCTAAGCTGATTTATGTGCATGTCAAGCTAGCCCTTTTGTTGCATTTGTCACCTTTCTGTATTATCTGATAAGGTACTCAAACTTGCGATTTCTCTCCTCTAAAGTAAAGGGTGTGCTTCAAAAGATAATGTACAGAATTATAACCACTAATCAGATGATTAAATTCCTAGCTCGTTATCCTTGCACTTTATTTTCTAAAGTACACTACCTCATTTATGAGGAATTAAGTTCTAAAACTAGATGCAGACTACCTAGCTATCATCATCAATAATCCACTTGCTTTTCCCATTTTGAATTCTTCAGAAGTGGAACAGCATCATAGAAATCAACTATCTTCTCTGCATTGGCTTGTGGATTACTACTTCTGAGCAATACCTTCAAGACCTCTTTCATAGAAGGTCTACTATCTGGAAGTGTTGTAGTGCACATTACCCCAAGTTTGAAGATGTTGCACATTTCATTCATGTTACTAGGTTCCATAACATCATCATCTAGAAGTTCTTCTATATTGCTTCCTATTTGAATGTGGCGCCACGCCCATTCTGCAAGAGACGAGAATTCATCTCCGTGGTTAGCTTCTTTCCCAGTTGTCAGTTCCAATAGTACAACTCCAAAGCTGTACACATCTATCTTCTCATTGACTCGTATCGTTTGAGCATATTCTGCAATTTATGTAAGACAAAAACATCAAGATTAAATTTACCCCGTAGAAAAAGGAATTAGAAAAACATTTATACTCCCTTTGATCCACTTTATAAGAAACAATGCAGTTTTAAGTTCATTGAATAACTGATGTATCTGGTCTATAATTCAATGAACCTAAAACTGCATTGTTTCTTATAAAGTGGATCGGAGGTAGAATTTGTTTCTTGTTTTTACCTGGAGCAATATAGCCAAATGTTCCCGCGACAGCTGACATGGTGGCAAGTTCTTCCGGCTTGATCAATATCCTAGCCAGACCAAAATCAGCAACTTTTGCATTGAATTGAGAATCCAACAGAATGTTACTTGTTTTCACATCTCTATGAACAATAGGTGGTGAGCAATCATGATGCATATAACACAAACCTTGTGCAGCTCCAATAGCTACATTCAATCTTTTTGGCCAATCAATGATATTATTACTTTTCTTATGTAACCACCTATCAAGGCTTTGGTTTTCTAGATACTCATAAACAAGGAGTAGAGAATCATGACTAGAGATGCAACACAGAAGCTTTACAATGTTGTTGTGACGAATATTGCTTAGTATTTCAACTTCTGCAAGAAATGAATCCACAAGTTTCTGATCTAACTTTCTGCTGCTCCTTATCTTTTTCACTGCAACATAGTCTAAACCATCATCGACAGCAACGCGATATACCGAGCCAAATCCACCACTCCCAATGATATTTTGTTCTGTCATTGATGATGACACAATGTTTGCTTTTGTGAAACTTAGTCTTTGAAAGGAAGTTAGCTTCCATGACTTTTTCAGTTCTTGCTTTCTCTTTCTGTAAAATCTTACCAAAAATAAGGACATAACAACTAGTAAGGAAGCAACTACTACCAGGATTATGATCATAACAATAGAGACAGATGAGTCACTTCTTATCCTTCTAGGAACAGAATTGCACAAGGTAAGGTTTAATACTTTGGTATCAGCACATATACCAGAATTGTTCAAAAAGCTACTGGCATACACAAGGTTTTCAAACTCACTTGGAATCCTTCCTGTGAAAGAATTGGAGGACAGATTCAGATTCGTGAGCCTCGAAAGTTGAGGTAGAATTCTGCCAGAGATTTTGTTTTCTGATAAGTCCAATATGTTAAGGGCAGGTAATTGACCAATTGCATATGGTATTTCTCCTGAGAGTTGATTGTGGCTCAAATCTAGTGTTATTAAAGACTTCCATGATAGTATATCCGATGGAAGCTGCCCGGAGAGTTGGTTACGATCAAGTAGAAGAGTTGTTAGCCGAGGAAGAGATGTTAGTTCCAATGGAATACTTCCATTGAAAAGATTGTTACTAGCATTGAAAACCACAACATTTTTCCAAGACGACACTCCTTCCGGAATTCTACCAGAAAACAGATTGTAACTCAAGGCGAGTGTCGAAACATTCCAAGACAATCTTTCAGGAAGTTCACCAGTGAATTTGTTCCCACTTATCATAATTGTTGATAAATTCAAAGATGTCCATAAACCATTAGGAATATTACCAGAAAACTGATTTTTCTCAAGTCTCAGATATTGTAAACTGCTGCAAGTACCTAAAGATTCTGGTAACTTTCCACTCAAGTTATTGTCATAAGCAGTTAAACCAACTAACCTTCCATAATAGCACAATTTCTCTGGCAACTTTCCTGTGAAACTATTAGATGCAATCTGAAAAGTTTCAAGCTTAGAAAACCTTCCAAAATCTAGAGGAAGAGTACCTGATAAATTGTTAAGAAAAACAACAAAATCGGTTAAAGCTGGCAATCTACCAATACTTTCTGGTACCTCCCCAGATAGTTGATTCATAGCCAAACTCAAGTAGTTTAGCTTTTTGAGATTTCCAAAATCATCTGGTATTTTTCCAGTGAGATTATTCTCTGAAAGATCCAAGTTTGTTAAGTTGAATGCTTCAACCACTTCAGGCATCTCCCCAGAAAGACTATTATTGTAAAGATAAAGAGTGCTTAGATTTCTCAGAGTGAACAAACCATTTGGAATCTTTCCACTCAAATAATTTCCTGATAAATCCAAATATTCCAAGGCAACCATTTCTCCTATAGTTTCAGGTATTTCCCCAACCAAGTTAGAGTCATACATATGAAAGATCCTCAATTTCTTCAACTTGGTAAACCTTGATGGAAACTTTGTCAGAGGAAGCATGCTATTTGAGAACAAATACAAGGTTTCAAGGTCGGACAAATTACCAATATTTTCAGGAATAGAACCATTAAAAAGACACTGATAAAGTTGAAGACTTGTTAGCTTTTTCAACCTCCCAATACTCCTTGGAATATCACCAGAGAAGTTGTTAGCACCAAGGCTAAGGTAACTCAATCTGGCCAACCTATCTATATCATCAGGAATCTTACCAACTAAATAGTTCTGTGAGAGATCAAGGTACTCAAGCTTGGAACAATTGTAAAGAGATGTAGGAAACTCACCAGGAATGTAATTATATTGAAAATCAATGTAAGAAAGGTTTTTGAGGTCACATAGGAAAGGAGGTAATGTTTGAGTGATGTTGAAGTTGATCATAGAAAGTTCAGTGACAGAATCATTGGTGCAAGTGATTTCTGTCCATGAACAATGAGAAGAATTTGATGGAATCCAGTGACTGAGAAATGATGGATTTTGAAAGTATTTCTTTATCTTCAATAATACTTCATGTTCTTCATCATATATCTGAGACTGAGACTGAGACTGAGACTGAGAGTTTGCATAGATGAAAAAGAGAAAGGAGAGAAGAGTGAAGATTTTCATTTTAACACATGATGGCTTGAATTTTGTCATCTGGTTTGTTTAAGATTGGTTAAGGTTCACACAGTGTGTGTCATGTAATGCAATGAAGAGGAGATAAATCTATGTTGACTATATGAGAAAGCACCTCTTACTTTACAAGTCAATAGACCTTAAAAGTTACACAACATTTCACTTTGGAAAAAGCAATCATTTTTGTTCTTTAGCAAACTAGTTTTTCAACACACTTTTTTTTTGTCAAACTAGTTTCTACACACTGATTATGTCTTGAACAATTGGACAATGATAGGGTAGATGGCATGCTTTCAAATTTGGTGTTCCAATTTACATATTCTTTTCTATTTGATTCAAATTTTTGTATGCTTAGATCACATATTGGATTGAGACTCTTAAATGAGGTTTGTTAAGATCTTGCCAAAAAATAATGTTGCCCAAATAAATTACTTCTCTTTGTTATTAGTATTTTTTAATAAAGAATAATGTTTATAAGGTCCCCCAATTAAATTATGGGTAACCAAAACAAAATAAAATCGAGTTAATAGCCAGTTTGGTCCCTTAAATATTAAAAAAGTTTAATTTAGTCTCGACATTAACAATAGTCCTAATTAGTCAATGAAGTTTTCAAACGTTATTAAATTTAGTCTATCAAATTCCCGATGTTACATTGGTCTTTGACTTTTACAACTTCATATCAATTAAGCCCTCAAATTTTACAACTTTGTATCAATTTGGTCTCTACAGAACCAAATGCCAGGAACTAAACTGATGCTGAATTGTAATAGTCACAGACTTGATTAATATTAAGTTGTAGAAGTTAGGAACTAAACTAAGTAACGTTTGGAAATAAAGGACTAATAAAGAATATTATTAATGTCAGGGTTTAAACTGAAATTTTGTTAGGGAACAAATCTGTTATTAACTCAAATAAAATTATTAAACCAAAGTTATAACCTCTGGCCTTCGTGTTATGGCTTCCAACTTGGTGATACTATCTTTGCTCTGAATGTATCTAACTTTTACTATTATTAAATTAGCAACTAAATATAATTATTTTAGATTTGTTGGCATCTATCACTACCAGCCCAAAAACTTTGACCTCAATTAACGTGTATGACTAACCAGAGATAGTGAAGTTTTGGGACCACATATCAATAATAGTCATGCTATTATATGCTGTTACTAGAAGAATACCACATCAAATTGCTATTCTTATTTATGACTTTATCGTTAGTGTTATGGTCAATATAAGGCTACTACAGGCCCCCACAGATAACGTGAAAAGTGGAAATTTCAAAACCTTCGAGGAAGCATCGCCTCTTGTCTCTTTCATTGTTGCTTTTCTCAAGTATATTGTTTTTATAAGACAATTGATTTGATATTTATGAATAAAAAATATTAACCTTTGATTTTAAAACTCCAAACATAGGTGCAAGTAGTGAATACTCTCTATTTAAAGGAGCAGCCTCTGCTAGTATCCAGCAATTTCCGGCGATGAAACAAATTAGAGTCAGTCTTTACTTACCTCCGTGCCGGATTCTAGATTATTCGATGCCCTTCTTCTGAATATTGGTGTATGGTCACTGGCCTTTGAGAAAAAAAATATTTTAAAATAAAGATAGTAAACACTGTATATTCCACTATCAAGTACATAATATTTATATTTATATGATCTAATGTTTTCTGCATTAAGTCTCAGAAAACTTCAAAATATGACAAATCATACTATATATTATCATTTAGTATTATCTTTAAAAATGGTGTTAAAGGACTAAAGAGCAAAATGCATTTACATGTTACAACAAATTACAATGTACTTGTATTGATACTTACTTTACTTGGCTAGTAAATCTAACTAGTTATTATTATTATTAACATCCAACTTATGCTCTCTTTTTGAATTTCCAAGAAGGGGAACAACATCAAAATTGTCAATATTCCTTTCTCTATAAGCAAATGATTCTCCACATTGGAGCAATACTTGTAGGACCTCATTCATGGAAGGTCTACTACTAGGAAGTGTTGATGTACACATGACTCCAAGTTTGAAAACCTTGCACATTCCTTCTAAGTGACTTGTTTCCATGATTTCTTTGTCTAGCAGCTCTTCTATATTGCTTCCTGCTTGAATTTGGCGCCATGCCCACTCTGCAAGAGATGAGTGCTCATCGCCATAGTTAGCTTCTTTACCAGTTGTTAGTTCCAATAAGACTACCCCAAAGCTAAAGACATCAATCTTTTCGCTAACTCGAGTTGTTTGAACATATTCTGCATTTCAAGCATCACAAAAATTCATTCATATTAAACTTAGGCCAATGAAAGAGAAATTAATATGAATGTTAACTAAGGGATATAGGTACACTTTATAAGAGACAGTGCAGATTTTGTTCATTGAATAACTGATGTATCTGGTCTATATTCTGATGTATCTGGTCTAATATAGACCAGATACATCAATTATTCAATAAACTAAAGACAAAAGGTTAATTGCACTTTTAGTCCACCTCGTATAATGGAAAATCGATTTTGGTCCACATAGTTTAAATTGAGGGATTTTTGTCCAGACATTTTCAAAATTGAGAAGATTTGGTCCAAGGGTCATAGGCATTACAAACTTACGATTCGACCAAATCTGTTTAGTTTTGAAAACGTGTGGAATAAAATCGCTCGGTTAAAACTATAAGGACCAAAATCATTTTTGCATTATACCAGGGGACTAAAAGTGAAATTAAGCCAAAAGGAAAAGACGGGCATGTCAATAAGTTCTTTTCACCTGGTGCCATATAGCCAAATGAGCCAATCACAACTGACATGGTAGCAAGTTCCCCCGGCTTGATCAACATCCTAGCCAAACCAAAATCAGCAACTTTTGCATTGAATTGAGAATCCAAAAGTATGTTGCTTGTTTTCACATCTCTATGAACAACAGGTGGTGAACATTCATGGTGCATGTAACTCAAACCTTGAGCAACACCAACAGCTATTTGCAATCTCTTTGGCCAATCAAGAACAACATGATGAACTGAACTAGACATAGCTGATGATGATTTAATCTTCTTGTGCAACCACCTATCAAGGCTACGGTTCTCAACATACTCATACACAAGAAGCATGGAATCCTTATTAGAAATGCTGCAAATCAACTTCACAATGTTTTTGTGACGAATGTTGCTTAATACTTTAACTTCAGTGTGAAATGACTTCTCAAGATTCTGATCTAATTTTTTGTTTTCCCAAATCTTTTTCACAGCAACATAGCCTAATCCATCGACAGCAACGCGATATACCGTTCCATGTCCACCACTGCCAATAATATTATGTTCTGTCATTGAGGATACAATGTCTAATTCAGTGAAACTCAGTCTTTGAAAAGCAGTGAGCTTCCATGAGTTATCAAATTCTTGCTTTCTTTTACTGTGAAGTTTGATAATGAAGAGTGATGTCAACACAATCATTAGGATTACTGCTACCACTATCAGGCTTATTATCAAAGCAGGAGATAAAGATGAGTCTTTGCTTTCTTTTTGAGGGCGAGAATTGCACAAGGTAAGGTTCAGTGTTGGGGTATCAGCACATAGACCAGAATTGTTCAAAAAGCTTCTATCATATGCAGAATTTTCAAATTCACTGGGAACTCTCCCTGTTAAAATATTGGAGGATAGATTTAGATCGGTCAGTCTAGGAAGTATAGAAGGAATTTTGCCAGAAAGTTGATTTTCTGACAAGTCAAGAACACTGAGACCCGGTAAACGACCGATAGCATCTGGAATTTGTCCATTGAGTTGGTTTTGGCTCAAATTTAGATTCACCAAGGACTTCCATGATATTATATCAGATGGGAGTGTGCCTGTGAGCTGATTCTGATCAAGATGTAAGACTTGTAGATTAGGAAGAGTTGTCAGCTCTTGTGGTATACTTCCATTAAGATAATTCTTACTAGCTATAAACTCAACAACATTAGTCCAAGAAGATACCCCAGCTGGAATTCTACCATAAAACTGATTGTAACTAATATCGAAAAGTGAAATGCTAGAAGACAATCTTTCATGAAGCTCACCTGTGAACTTATTATGGCTCACCATGAAATTCACCAAATTGATAGTCCAAAGACCACTTGGAATGTTACCAGAAAACTCATTATTATAAATTTTCAGCTCCAGCAGACTGCTACAATTTCCTATTGATTCTGGCAACTCTCCACTAAGTTGATTTTCATAAACAGTTAAATTACTTAACTGACCATGATAGCATAAGTTCTCTGGTAACCTTCCCCTAAAATTATTAGATGAAATATGAAAACTTTCAAGCTTTGAATAAAGGCCAAAATCAGGAGGAAGTGTACCTGACAAGTTGTTCATAAAGACCTTAAAATCTACCAAAGATGGTAAACTACCTATGCTTTGTGGTATGTCCCCTGACAAGTTATTCATAGATAAAGTCAAACCTGTCAACTTTTGTAGCTTTCCAAAATCATCAGGTATTTTTCCAGAAAGCTTATTCCTTGTAAGATCAATGATGGTTAAATTCAATGCTTGAACCACACCAGGTATCTCCCCAGAAAGACTATTTCTAGAAAGAAACAATATGCTCAGATTCTTCAACATGAACAAACCACTGGGAATTTTCCCAGTTAAACCATTTTGTGATATATCCAATTTCTCCAAAGCCACCATTTCTCCTATTCTTTCAGGAATTTCACCAAACAAGTTGCAGTCATACACATAAAACACCTTCAATTTATTCAAGTTTGTCCAATTCTTATGCAACCTAGAAGGTAAAAACATGTTATTTGATGACAAATCCAAGGTTTCAAGATTAAACAAATTACCAATCTCATCAGGAAATGTTCCATCAAACAAACAAACTTGAAGTGCAAGATGTCTAAGTTCCTTTAATCTTCCAATACTAGATGGAATATCACCACTGAAGTTTGTGTAACTAAGATTAAGATACTGCAAATTGACCAATCTATGAATATCATCAGGAATCTTGCCAACAAAATTATTCATTGAGAGATCAAGATACTCTAAATTTGAACAATTATAAAGATATGTTGGAAACTCTCCAGGAATGAAATTATTGTTGAAATCAACATGTATGAGATTTTTAAGGTCACATATGAAAAGTGGTATGGTTTGAGTGATATTGGTGTTAACTAGAATAAGTCCAGTTATAGAACCATTGGTGCAAATAATCTCTGGAAATGAACAATGAGAGGAATTTGATGGTGTCCAGTGACTAAGCAATGGAGGGTTATCAAAGTATTGTTTTATTCTCATTAGGGTTTCATGTTCTTGATTAGAGTTTGCATGGCTTAGAAATATGAGGGGAAATAATAAGGTTAGAAAAATGAAGGAAAAAGTTGATGTTTTCATTTGGGTTGTAAGAGATTGTCTGTTTTTTAGTGTGTTTGTGCATTGAAGGAGGTGAATTTGCAAGAAGGAGGAAGATGGTTTTGTGATTTGGAATGCAATGTAGTGTTTGACTTCAGAGGAAGGAAAAAAGATGAGAATTGTTGGCTTCAATCATAACAAAGTAAAATATTCAATTTTGACGGGTGAGAATTGACAGTCAAAGGACCAATCTTTTGGTGGGATTAATGTGACAAAGGTTTAAGGTTGTTCGACTCGTTTAATGTTCTAGAGTTTACATCACCAAGTTTGGATATTTAAAAGACTTGTGCTAATTTCAAAAGAAGAATTGATTTTAGGGTATCATTTTCGTTCGTGAATGTGAGGCGCCGTCAATTTAGTCATTAAATGTTTCAAAGTTACAAACATGTTATTGAGTGTCTTTTTTTTTTTTTAGTTTTAGGGACTATATTGACCAACAAAAAATATATTTGAGAACTAAAAGAATTAACAAAAAACAAATTTGAAGACCAAAATAACTTACTAAAGAGACACTTATAGGGACTTGTTTGCAATTTTAGTATGTTCAAGGACTATAATGACAATATTTTCCTCTAACCTTACACTCTGCTAGGTTACGTGGTGGTGACCTCCCTACAACATTAGGGCTTTGAAGCAAACTGCTATCAAGTTGCATCTATCATCCCAATTGTCCAAGATTGTTAGGATCTCATGGAGACTCTGCAAACCTACTTTGTTGTTCATACCCGAGAAGAGAGTTCAATTCTAATGCCCATAATTTGTTATCCCCCTTCTAGTTTAACTTTAAACTTTTATGCTGCTGTAATTCCTGGTTTTAGACCAGTCTGTTTAATGGAATTATCTTTCCTAAAAAAGACTATATTGACCGTGTCTCATAGGCCAAAATGACTACTTACCCTTAATTTAAAAAGAGAAAGTAATTTTTTTATTAAAATGGATTTACTTTTAATATAAGATAAGTAGAGTAGTAACATACATACTTAATACTTATGATAAATATATTTCAAAGTTGAATTTCTTTGTTGTCTAAATAAAATAATTTTTAATTATTTACTTTCACATTTTTTTTTTAAAAAAATGATAAATCTTTTGACAGTAATTCTTTTGAAAAGTGAAAACTGTTGTGAATAAATTGGATATCTCACTCCTTCCAATTCCAATTCCTCATCATTACATATGTTAAAAGACACATCATGTTAGACCCTAATATTCATTTGTAGGTTACAAGTCTTTGTCTTATAAATAGGACTCATATATCATTATAATGGATAACCTTGAAGACTACAATATTATTCTCTCATTTTCCTATTCTTGTTCTTGCTCTATTTTACAACAAAAAGTATTCTACTAACGGTTGAAGCACCCTAAAGGCTAAAACAAATAAGAACAAGTACAAAATGCATCAAAACGTGAATGGTTCAAGTGACTAGGTCTAAAGATTTAAGGTACGTGTCAAATTTTAAAATGGTTCAAAAACATGAATGTGAGAGTTAAACAAAAAAACTGAAGAGACGTGATAGACATATGCACATAAAGTATATTATTATTTTTACAAATTAACCCTCATTTTCATTATTGTTCAAATTCATTCCATCACTTCCATCATCAATGGGAGTTACAAGAACATTCTATGAATGCAGTAACAGATTGACGATATGGCTCTCTCACGTTTAGATTCATCTTCAAATTTATGTATCAGATCAACTCTCACGATTGAAACCTACATCCCCTTCACTGTCGACTCATGGCTTTCCCTTCTTTCTCTCGCAATTGTGGTGTTTAGGTTTTTTCTTCTTCAATTTTTCATTGCTTAAAAGGGACATGATTGTGGGAAGAAGAAGAATGAAGAACAATTTCAGCGCTGCTAGCAGCATAGAGAAGAACCGCGATTTTAGCGGCTTTTATTTTACGCTGCTAATGCTTAGGGCTTTTATTTTATACGCTAATAATGCTTTCTATTTATATATCAACCGCTTAGGGGTTTTAGCGCAGTATTGCATTGTTCCGTCTCAATTGTGTTGCATCTCTCCCATTTGCTCTATTTTTTCACTCTCAAAACTAAAGTTGGATCATATCTCTTAAGCGGGGTGGGTGCAATTTGTTAGGACTTGTCATTTATTCGACAGACAGACAGGCTTGTTTTATAATTGATCATTCTTTCTTATTCTTGTTGCTTAATATTTTGAAGTAGATTGCTCTTCACCTGCGTTCGGTACATTTGGGTCATCTTCAACTCCAAGTTTTGGAGGTAGGCGTCACTATCTAATCCTTTTGCTCTCACCAGACTCTCTTTATTGAAGATTTTGAAACCAATTTATTGAAGCTTTACTATTATTTCTTTTTCTGATTTCATTTCACATTGTATCATGTGTCTGCGTGTATTTTGCTGGTGGTATTCTGACTTATGGAATGGAAGCAGTGGATAGGCATTCAGCAACTCACGTAATATTCGTAAAATGTCGAACTTTCTGAAGGAGCTTTTTCTTTAGATAAGCAAGAAATTTTGTTGATGAGAGTACAAGGAGTAAAGTTCTACAACCTGTAACCATTACAGCTACTGCACTACCAGCAGCATAGTCGTATCAGAAGCAATAATAAACAAGTCCAGCTTCAATTTTTTTTTTAAATTTTTTGTGAAGGAGCTATGAAGTATCAGGGTTTTGTTCTATGTATGATAATGCAGAAGTACTGCATCCTGTTTATGGATTTTTTCCTGCCGTCCCCCACCTTCACAACCCACCCTCCAAGTTACTTTTTTTTGACATGTCAGTATGTTGATATCATCGGAAGGACAGAACAAAACAAAGTCCCGTGTAAAAAACACTTAAGAACAAGAACATTATAGAAGAGATCGGATTTTTTTTCCCCAACTTTATATGCTTTCTATTCAGTGCTACTTATCTCTTTAAAGACTTCAATATTACATAACTTAAGGACTAGTTTATGCATCCTTGCATTATATATCATAATTTGTTATTGTGGTTTTCTAATTCAATCTGAGAATTTACTCTATTCCTTCCTAGGATCATCAGGTTTTGGTCAGAAGCCTGCTTTTGGAGGTTTTGGCTCTACTCCTGAAGCATTTGGAAGCAGTATATTTGGTTCCACAACACCTTTTGACGCATCAAGTCAGCCAGCATTTGGTTCGACAGGAGCCCCTGCTTTTGGTGCTACAAGCACCCCGGCATTTGGTGCTACGAGCACCCCGGCATTTGGTGCTACGAGCACCCCTGCGTTTGGTGCTACGAGCACCCCTGCGTTTGGTGCAACCAGTGCCCCAGCATTTGGTACAACAAGCACCCCTGCATTTGTTCCAACCTTCATCCCAGCTTTTGTTGGTAGCACAAGGAGTGCATTTGGTGTGTCAAATGCTCTCTTTGGTGGCGAACGTTCAAATAACCCGAATTTTGGTTCATCAAGTATGACTCCATTTTATTCTTCACTCTCTCCATTTGGGGCCTCCAGCTCTCCTGCTTTTGGTGCTTCTAGTACCCCTGCTTTTAGTTTTGGATCCACTCTGGCTTTTGGTCAGTCTAGTTCTGCATTTGGTAGCAGCAGCCTATTTGGGAGTGAAACCTCAGCCTTTAGAGGTGCATTTGGTAAGTTCAATAGTTTTTAGTTGGAATTTTAACTTGTGTTATATCGATTTTCAAGATACGCGGTGCAGTGAATAAGTAGTGTCCTTTTTTTTGTATTTTATTCCATTGTAATTGTTAGTGATCTTTACATATTTTCTCATGCAGGATTGGAGACTCTAATTTCAGCGTTTGGAGATAGTGGTTTTGGGCAGCCAAGGATTAGAGGTGAAATTTCAGTAGTTAGTTACCCAGCAAAAACCAAAGAAGATGGTGGTACCTCTGGGCAGACTGCAAAATTAGAGTCCAAATCGGCCATGCCTGCTTACAAATATAAAAGATTTGAGTAAGTAATCTTAATCATCAATGAAAATATTGAATACATATAACATTAACCATTCATTTTCTTCTAAATAGTTTTTTTTTTTTACATTTTCTTCTAAATAATTAAAATTACTAAAATGAATTGTTTACTTTATATTTTATAAGAATCAGATCCTAAATTTTAATACCACATATGTAATAATAATTTGTGAAAAGACTTCATTCGGTCTAGTTCATCTTTTTGTTTATCTATCGCTCTTCAACTATTTTTTAATTTTATTATTATTTCTAATTATCAATACTATTATTTGTAGATCTTGTGTTGCAATTGCCGGAGATGATTACTGTGTCGTGGCAGCGGATTACACCCGCGATCACACCAAAATCTCACAACTGTACGCTAATTCATACTATACCCTACACAATCAATTTTTTTTCGTTTTTAACTTTTGTTGAAGCTCAATTGATTTTTGATTTTTGTGGTTTGTAACAGAACTGAAAAAACTGTAATGGCTTCTTGTGGTTTTCAAGCCGACTTGAAATCTTTGCAAGAGGTTTTGTCTGCTGAAATTTTGGTAAGTGAGTCAAAGACTCAGCATAAGTGCTATTTAGATTTCAAACTTTTTCAGGATGGCTATGCAACTGATAAACTATATTCTTTATTTAATTTCTGTCTGCTGTCTTGAAATTCCTCTAGGTTGATTACTATATATTAGGTCTTTGGAACATTTTTCTGGTTAAGTTAGGAAGAGAACTTTGCTTGGTTACACTTTGTTTTCAACTTCTGTTTGTAACATAATTGATGTAGAAGGACAGAACGATAAACCCATAGTACTTCTCTGGGGTAG
Organism: Astragalus glycyphyllos; assembly: GCA_963573325.1. Classification (NCBI taxonomy): domain Eukaryota; kingdom Viridiplantae; phylum Streptophyta; class Magnoliopsida; order Fabales; family Fabaceae; genus Astragalus; species Astragalus glycyphyllos. The sequence continues at coordinate 2,392,568 of OY754313.1, read as the reverse complement.
ATTATTAGGTTGACTTGGGTTACAGATACCCTAAGAAGAAACCAAAATCTCAATATTCTTAATTATGCAAAACAAGGGTTGAATATTTGCATTGATGGTCTTGTATTGATATTGTAACCAAATTCCCTAATATGGTAACCTCCAAGGTTAACAACAACAAATAATAACTAACGGTGTGTTTACTTTTTGATAACAAATAATAACAAATAATAAAATCTCAATATTCTCAATGTGTATCTTAAGATGCATGATAAAATGTTTTTATTTGAATGACATGCTGGATTGATTTGATGATACCATTTGCATCAATTAAGGTAACCCTTGTTGGTTAGTTAATTGGGTTAGCTAGTTAGTATTTTAGGAGTTGGTTAGGCCAGATAAGGCATTTTGCTTATAAATAGTGATTAGAAAGAAGTCATTTGAGTAATTGGGGCCTTAAGGCATTTGGGTGGTGCAGAGACCCTTGAAGCTCTGCAACATTATTCTGTACTAAGGGGATTTTCCTGATGTTCTAGCACTAATACCATTTGGTTCTATCAGCATATAAGCTGATCAATCATGCTTTTAGATTTTAGTTATACATCTGGGGAAACTGTGGCATTGTTATGTCCCTTGTGTGGCTCTCTTATTTGAAGTTGACCATGAAAAAAAAAATTGATGCCTCTGGTAGAACTGACATCATATCATCTTATGATTCTGAATGCAGATATATGAACGTCAACACAAGAAGCCAATGAGCTGTCTTGAAATAAATCACTTGCTTTCAAAAGTACTTCTTTGCAAATATCCTAATGGTCTTCGTTTCGCTGTTTTGTTGGGAGGCATTGACAGCGAAGGTGCACAACTTTTAGCTTTCAGTTCTTATTCATATCCCATTAAATATTTTGCTCACTGCTACTTCAACCTGAAATAGGAAAGGGATGTATCTTTACATATTGTGATGGTTGTTATGAGGGGGTGGGATATAACTCTCAGGAGGAACTCATTATCCCCCCCATTCTTGAATACAAATTACCTGCCGAGGTGAAGTTCTTATATTTGTGCTATGCTTGAAATATTCAGTTCTTCAAATTTCTTTTTACTAACACCTACATTAAAATACGATCTATTTCTAGGATGTTCTTACTCGACTGTCTGAAACAGAAGCAGTTGATCTGGCCAAAACTATTTTTGCATCCACAACTCACACCGTAAGTTTGTTTACATACTTAACTATCATTTGACATTAGGATAAAAATTTAACGTGTTATGGATGTATGTTTTAGCAGGGGGATAACCTTGAAATTGTTGTCATAAATGCCAGTGGACTTCGCCGTGAATATATCGACCTAAGGAAAGACTCTGACGCTTTTACTTGTTTCCAGTGAAACCAATTTCAATTAGTGATAGCCTGTAGTGCTCACATTGCTTTTACTTCGCCGTGAATTTATTATGTTCGGCGGTTAATCTTCTAGTCTTTCTTTATGGTCGTAAAATATGTGTACATGTAAATTTCTATTCTAGTGAAGATGTTTACTAAGTGTCATTGAAGGCATCTCCAATACCAACTTTGTTTTTCGTCAAATCTGGGGTTGAGCATTGCTAATAACATAAAACAAGCATTCATTAGTTTTGTACCAAGAAGTTCTTTCCGTTCTAAATTGCAATGCTAAGTCAGTTATAGAAATGTGGTTTTTTAGACTAACTAGTAAATAACATAATTCCGTGAGTGCATTATTTCTTTTTGTATTGTTTAATATTGTAAAAGTTAATCAAGGCTAAAAAATTTGTAATTTCTTTTATTAATTTTAAGAAAGCTTGCACAAACTAACATAAAACTCATTTTGTATCATAGTGGCGACTACTCATGTTGAGATTGTCCTATGATTCCACATCATGAGATCTCCAACAAAATAATCAAAGCTACATACAGTTATTGTAGGTATGAAGGCACTTCTAAACACAAAAGGAATAAATAATTTATAGAATACTGATGGGTATCTAATCTAAAAAATAGAGTAAGAGAAATGAAACAAACCCTTGTATTATGAATTAACAACAATTCTGAGGATCTAGGAATTATGATAAACGATTACAAGGAAAAAGATAATAGCAATGAACTAATAAAATGGCAAGAGAAACGCCAAGTCCCAACCCAATTCCAATCCCAATACAAGCCTAAAGAGAAACAAACCCTTTTACCTCACATTCTCTCTCCAAATCACCTGAATATTCCCCAAACTCCCTCCCCGCTTCCACGTAGGCATTCTGTTTGTGTACTAGTAGTCTCCCATTAATTGGTTTCCACTTCTTTCTTTCATAAACTTTTGAATCTCCTAATTTGCCCTTCATTAACCTTGTTCGCATCAAATACATTTATTTCAGGTTTCAATGTGGTCATTTAGTTGAAATTGGTACAACTTTTGCAAAATAAGAGACCATTTCAGAACAAAAAGTGTGACTACATTGGTATATCTTTTGCAAAATAAAGAAACATTTCAGAAAAAAAAAAAAAGAGGACCATATTGATATAACTTTACAAAACAAGGGGCCCGGTTGAAATTTTTATGCTGGTATATACATAAAAATTTATCGACTATACATACCATAAAATATGCTCTCTTTTTTTGGCAAAACCATAAAATAAGCTGGTATATTGGGAATCACAATCTTAAATTGTTTGAGAGGATGTCCCTGCACACAAAAAGGTAATAAAAAATTAAGATGCCAATTGCCAAGAAGATGATGAATAAATTTTGAACCGCTGAGTATATAGAAATAAAAAAATGTGAGTGAAGACGGTGAACAAGTAAGTATTAATTGCAGCACTTCGTACTTGAGATCACAAATGGGGGGTCTGTACCAGAAGGGGGAAGTCCTACACCTTCTAAAGATATCACAACAATAGCCTCTGTTGAACAGAATTTGAATGAATTATTATAAAGGAGAAACACAATGCAACAAGCTATTTTGAGGCTCAACTTTTGAGCGGGATATGTTCCCACCAATGCAGCACATACACTTCAGATCGAATATGTATCCGGTAAGATGTGTCTGGTGTTGACACGTACTGGTGTCAGCCAACGACATGACATCTATACATGTTCAAACAATTCCATTTTCTCAAATTATTATTGGTGTCTACATGTTAGTGTGTATCTAGTATCTATGGTGGTGCTTCGTTTCAATAACTCGATTTGTCAATCGAATTAATACTACAATAATCTCTTTGTAAGAAATAAGAATTACAATAAGGCAGAAACACAATGCAAACAGCCTATTTTCACGCTCAAATTTTTCCAGGCAATGTTCCACCAAACACCTTAAAACTCAAATTATCACTGGAGGAAAACTGAAGCAATGGCCTAAGTGGCTTTCTTGGACTGAGTATTGGTACAATACAAACTATCACTCTACTATTAAGATGACCCCATTTGAGGCTCTCCATGGGAGGAAACCATCTGTTTTGGTGCGTGGTGATGCAAATTCTACATCAGTAAATGAAGTGCAGCTGCAGATAAAGGAGAGGAATGATTTGTTGAATGAATTAAGAGAGAAATTGAGCAAAGCTCGGAACAGAATGAAACAATATGCTGATAAACAGAGAAGGGAAATCAATTTTGAAGTAGGAGAATTGGTGTATTTGAAGATACAACTACTAATGTTCATGGTTCTGGTTTACTTATTTTTTTGCACACCCCTGGATACAACCATACAAGTTGAAGCAATTTGCTAAAAGAATTAACCAGAAGGTTAGTCCTAAGTATTATGGCCCCTATAAAGTGCTGGCCAAGGTAGGAGTTGCTGCTTATAAATGGAAATGACCACCTGACAGCAGAGTTCGTCCAGTATTCAGTGCTTCGTTGCTGAAGAAAGTTATTGCTTTCGAAGTGAATGTACAGCCACTGCCCTCATGCTTAGATAAAGATTGGGAGCTTCAAGTAATACCAAGGGAGGTGTTCGCCATCAAAAAGAATAATGCAGGCCAACCTGAAATTTTGGTTAAGTGGAAGCAGCTGCCAGGCTATGAAATCTCTATGGAAGGACTTTCAAGATTTGGAAGAGCAGATTCCAGATTTTCACCTTGAGGACAAAGTGAATCTTGAAGGGGGGCGTATTGATAAGTGCTTAGGTGTGGACAAGCAAGTGGAGCAAGTGGAGGGAATATAAGCAAGTGGAGAGAGAGTTTCTGTTTATGTGCTCAGGTTGATAGTTAGGGTAGTCTTGCATTGGGCAAAATCTGGACTTGGGTGAGAGTACAGTGTACAATATCCTATTAATTGTCAAAAAAAAAATGCAATATTCAATTAATTTATCACATATTCAAAATTGATTGATTCATCACATGTTACCATTTCTAACAGTCGATTTTCAAGAGAGACCATAGTTGGCAAGCTTGGACCATAAACATTAGCATCAAATATAGCAATTGTAGCACCCATATCAGCCAAAGTGTAAGCAAGGTTTACAGCTACAGTTGATTTTGCCACACCACTCTGCAAATTTTGATTTTTTACATAAAAAGGCATTCATGACATGAAATTCAAATCAGGGTACATCGATAGATTCAAAATTTTACTAGCAAACATTTTTTTAGCTTCTACCCATGATAAGAACAATATAGACAATGGTTGTATTAATGTTTTTCGAAAGCTTTGGTAAATTGTGGTGAACAATATGTTATAGAATTTTTCATTACTTAAACTATGGATACAACTTAAGTAATTAAATCTATTGACAACTGAAGGGGATTAAATGGTTATCATATTGACTAACAAAAATATTACAAATCACCTAGGTTGTGATCCAATAATTCCCAATTATAAATAATATTATCGCATGACCAAAAACAACTCGCATGTTTTTTTTTTACAATAAACTCACATGTTATTGAGAGGAAGGGTGTTTTATATAAAATAAAATAAGGGATGGGGAACTTTGGATGAACTTGAGGAATAACATATTAACATATCACAACTATTTGGCGACAGAAAAATTTCCTACATGCTCTTGTATGTGAGAACACTGTCATTCATATTGATACTCGAAAAGAAAAAATGAAATGAAAATAATAAGAGTTATGTTATGTTGATGCTCTACTCTCCATACCAATAATGCTAGTAAAATTAACAAGCAAGAAGGTATTGTTTTGTTTTGTTGCTCTGCTCTTTACACCCTTCACGGGTACTCTCTCTTTCGTCTAATATTAAGCTCATTTGCTAACAAACCGGTCCCACATGGGATGGACCCCTTTGGCTCTGTTGGTTGCTTTCCACAGTTTTGGTGCTTAGTGACATGTCTCCAATGTGTTGCTCAGTTTTGTCCTCAATGGTCCCCACACCCAAGATAACACAGCTAAAAATTTAATGAAATTACACTATCCATTCCAATCACTTTGGTGAGAAGCATTTCACTTGCCATGGAAAATGCTTTTACAAAGGAGTATTTAACTTTACCTTCTCAATAAAATGTCTCAACTCTTAAGAACTTGGCATGTTAACATGAAAACATCACTAATTGTCAGATATTCAAGAAAGAACCTTAGTTTAGAATAGTGGAGAGGTGACTTTTAATTTACCTAAGTGATGTTTAGAATAGTTTTGGAACCTTATATATAATATTAGGCTATGGTTTAAACTTAGTTTCAAAATTCCACTGGAATCCAGACGTGTTTTAGACCTGCTGAGCAAAACTTAACCACTTGAAAATCTTAAATCTGACCTGAATTCGACGAAATTCATCGTCATGATTCTAGAAGTCATTTACGACTATTAGATAATAGTGTTAAGATATTTAGTAAAAAAAATGAAAAATTTCATTTTGCACTAAACAGTGAATGGTAATGGGGGACGAAAATTATAATTAAGCCATAATTTTTTTTTCAATTACGAAGTATATATTATAGTTATCCAATCTTACCCTAATGCTATCTATTATTGAAAATCTAGAGGTATGAGGTGGGACTAGTACATAGATGGGTACTGGGGACCATAAATTCAAGAAGAAAGAGGAATGCAATATTGAGAGGGAGAGAGAGAAATTCACATTCTCTTCTCTTTCCTGGCCCCACAATAACAAAATTTGACCATTTCCTTTGTTGTTGCCTTCACCTTGCATTCTCTCATTTGTTGACTCAACATTTATTTTCTTTCATAAATAAATTAAATAAATCACAAAGCAAAAACTTGATTTTGCCAAACATTGACGGTAATATAGAATCACTATATGAAGTACTTTTTTTTACCAATATATGAAAGGAGTAATTTTTTTACCAATATATGGGGTTGTATTGGTTTAGGATTTTAAAATGACTAGTATGTATCCCCCGTGCCAGCACGGGTATACATTTCCTTTTAACTTAAATTGTCAAATTGTTGTTTGAGGATTAAAAAGAGTCAGTTGAATGTTTACGTATATTATGTCAAAAAAATTGACTACTTTGGACACCTTAGAAAATAAACCCACATTGACAAATTTTAGTAGGACACGTTTATTAGATTAAATTGTATACTAAAAAATATTATAGTTAAACTAAAAAATCATAGTTTAATATTTTAATATAAAATTTAGTCCTCCTTTTATTTATTGATATACAAAAAATAAAATTAAGAATAAAAGATAACAGTTAGCACATTTTTATTTTTTATTAATATTTTTAATTAAAAAACACATATAATGTACTCGAACAGCGGAATGGTCCCCGTCCCCATCCTCGTCCCAAAGTTGACAGTGGGGGAATTATCTCTCTCGTCCCCGTCTCCACATGGAAAAATTCTCCATTCACGTTCCACTGTGGGCAGTCCCCGTCGAGATTCCCACGTACAGGTAGAAAGCACTCATTTAGTCGAGTGTGAGACTGTGAGAGAAGGATGAAGCAATACATCCATCCATAAGTACACATAACAAAGATCATTTGGTCACTCTAAGATCATCATCATGATCTTCATCAAACTTCCACCTTAAGTAACACCAAGCTTTGCTATCTCCGAACCTTCATCGCAGAGAAAGAGAGTCAGCAAGTTGGAAAAAGTAGATTAAAAAATACTTTATTATTGAATATTGGCATGTTTATTATTACTTATTTAAAAAACAAATTGTTATATTAAAATATTATGTTTTAATTAAAAGCAGCTTCCAACACTCAAACATGGGGTGCCACGTCATTTAACTTAGTACCACTTCAACCATTAGTTTGACCAATTTCGGCTGGGGGACCAAAATCGTGAATGAACTATTATAGGGGGACCAAAAATGTAATTAAACCTAAAATATTTGATGTTATAAGTTTGAAAGCAAGATACAAAAAGAAATTAAAATATCAATATTAGTATTGTTTATTCCCCATATCTTCTTTTTTAAAAGGGACTTATTCCTCATATCTTATTTGTCTATAAAGCTCCATAATTAATGAGGTATACATTTTTTTTAGAATTGACAATAATTTATGATATTTTATTTTAATATGAACATTATATATATTTTTTATTAAATCTTATATATTCATTCTATTATAACATTTATGACTGAATAATTAATAGGTTTTTTTGATAAAATTATTAATAGTTGGAGAATGGTAAATGTTTTACTTAATAATTAATAAAAACATAATGATGCATTAGATTAGAGTTTTTTATCATACGTGCGATATACAATATTAGTTGGAGAATGGTAAATATTTTACTTAATAATCAATAAAAGGATAATGATGCATTAGATTAGGTTTTTTTATCATATTGTTAGTATCCAACGACTTTGCCAGCGACTAATCTAATTTTGTAAAAAAAAACTAAATATGGAACGATCTATTGCAATCTAATTAGTATTACTCACTATTAGGAATAAAATTGAGAGTGATGATAAAAAAAAGATTGAGAGCAAACAAAAGGAATACAGAGCAGCACCGCTTTTCACATCACGCGATAGGGTTTGAGAGAAGTCCCAAATTTAGTGGGATATAGTGACTGTGCGAAGAAAGAACCATTAGTTCAAATTTTATTTTATCTTAGGGTTTCTCTCTTGGTGAAAGCTGTGAAATTATATCCACGAAACCCTCTTGCATTGACGATCGAGACATTGTCTCTAACAGTGTAAGAAATGTTATGGATTATGGTTTTTTGGAAAGTCTTAGCTTAAAACTATGAACGTTATTGAAAATTAAGATTTACGCTTCACCTTAACAACATTTGATTTATCTTTGAACTTTTTAAGCAAGTCCTAATCAATCATAATCCCTTAAACATGAAATGTTTTGTCAAATATATTCTCGATGAGTCCCTCACATGAACTTTGAAGAGAACCTACCAATGAGGTCAGATATGTTCCTAGGAAAACCCATAGGATTTATATTCAATAAATAAGTATTAGATATTGTTGGATATTCAGTAGTATCCCTATTTAAAACACTAAAAGCTCCTTCCAGAATTCAAGAAGCTCTGAGCAAGACTTTTCAATCAGGCTCACTACATCGTGATTAAACAGAACAAAAGTTGCAAATTCAATATCATATATATGACACACAGCTTCACAATAACCAGAGATAAATTTATATATAACACACAGCTTCGCAATATCCTAAATGCACTACTATTTATGATAATTTTAATATTTGGATTTGAATAATTGTATTCACTCTATCCATATATGTATCCATCATTGCTTAGTAGTTACTTACACGAACCCAAAATTACTACTTAAAGTAAGTTGAATGCCATGTGATCAAATGAAACATAAAATTGAATTCTAGTTTTATATTTTGCAACCCCAACATGTACTAAAATGAAAGTGCAATGCAAAAGACAGAATATTGGTAAATGGAATAAAAAATTTAAAGTTAGAAAGAATGGGGAAAACCAATATGCAGTTATAATAATACTTACGGAATGAACCCAAAACAGGTTCAGCACCTATGTTGTAACAACCCGGCTACCTTGTTGCTATTGTGCTTCTGATAGTCTCCATCTTCTCTCGATAGTGGTTCCGGCCGAAAGGATTTTCAAAGCTAAAACAGTGATCAAAACAGGAAAAAACACCACATTGTTATAAGGGTGACAATAACACTTCCGTAACCGGACAACCATAGGTGTACCTTCATCGCTGCATCAACACATTTTTGTTACTATTATAACAATATCTCACTATTATCTACATCTGCTATTCTGGGTCAGATTATATATATTGGGGAGTATACCTGTATACAATACAAACGTAAGAACAACTATATCCTTAATTTCTCACTATGGAGGTTGACTATATTGTAGGCACAGTCTTCAATCTATTTATTGAAATGAGATGATTGCAAAATTGATAAACTTAGGAAGTACTCAAAAACAATGTTATGATTTCAAAAGCTGAATTTTTTTAGCCATAAAGATACTGCACTGCCAAAATTCCTCTAAAGCTTTATGATCACAGAAGTCGAAGGGGAAAAAAACCATTTGAACATGATTGAAGAAAATTTCAAAAACTTGAAAGAATAAAAATATTACCAAGCAAAAGCAAAGAAAACCCATTTACTTTGACATGATAAAAAGACAAACTTTACAATAGAATAAATAGAATAAAAAACAAATCACGGTAAGGTGCTGAAGAAGTTGTGGTGGTTTAGAACGTCGGCGTCTTTTGGCGGTGGAAGTGGCGAATATCGTTCTTCATCCTTCACACAGTATCGTGGCCAACTTTGTTATGATGCTAACAAAGGAAATTCTTCAGAAATTTAGGGAAAAACGGAACCCTAACGAAGGAAGATAGAAGGAGTGATGGTCCATGGAGAGAGAGAAATGCAGTGCTCTGTTTCTTCTGATTTTCTTCTTTCGTTGCTTTGCGTTTTGAGTTGATCAAGATGAAAGAAGAGATGAAGGACAAACTTTTGTAGTTCATCAAAAAAAGATTGAAATTTTGTGATAGAAAATGAGAGAAAAAGAAGGAAGGGGAATGTGCGAATGAGAGATGAAGAGAGATTGTCGAGAAAGAGATTGAATCCACAAAATTAGCATTGTATTCATTACTGGATCTACAAAATTAGCATTGTATTCATTACTTGTTTTTGTTTTTTTGAAATAGTCAGCTGCAATCAATGTTATTAAAACCGACCCGGTGATCGACCCGAGCAGGTCACTGGGTCATTGGGTCAATGGTCGAACCGAGGGGTCACTAATTGACCCGCATGACCCGATATCAATAAATTTGGTATTAAATTAATATGAGAATTCAAAAATGTAAGATATTATAAGTCAATATTTTGAAATTTAATATAATTTTGAATTAAAAACAAATTTGAAAATCAATAAATTACTCATATTTAATAATAAATTTGAATTACAAAATATTAGATGTCAAATAAATATGATATATAAATGTAATATATCATAAGTAATTTGAATTACAAAATTACTCCTATTTAATAACAAATTTCAATAAGTACTAAAATACATATAAATAAATATAATTAGTAGGTAATAGGTTTTGCTAGAAAAAAAGAAAAAAAATGGTATATATTCTATAATACGCTTTAATTACAAAAAAACGTGGTTGCCCAAATGGTTAGTGTTGGAAGGTGCAGGTGTGAGGAAGGGGGTTCGATCCCCTGATTCTTCATTTTTGAGATATATTTCGAAATTAATTTTTAAAAAAGCTGAGGTGGATGCCACGTATTTATTTGGAGATGTGTGTGACTTTTTCTGATTGGTCCTACTTGTCAGCCTATGTGGACAAAGCCATGGTTTATAATACTTATGATTTCTTTTGGGTAAAAAACTGTTGATATTTACTTTCTATCACTTAAAAATAATTTATTGGTGTTGAATGAGGATTTTCAAGATTTTTAAAGAATCTATCAAAATCTGTTGGTATTCATTTGAGAATTTTTATCACTTAAAAATAATCCTAATGTATTAAAAAAAACATAAGGATTTTGAAGGATTATTTTAGTAGATTGATTTTGTGAGATTTTTTAGTACAATCTACGAAAATCACACCCATAAAACAATACCACCTAAAACCATGGGATTTTGTGATTGTGATTGTATTAATCAACATGAAATCTCAATTACTCATAACATTTTATATTATATCAAATGGTCAATTGAGCGGTACATCGGTCAGAGATTCATCACCTTAGAAACACCCTATAAATATCTAGATATTTTATGTGAACTTGCTAACCAAGTTAAGCTTTTAAAAAAATAAAAAATAAATTCATTTCCCCCTTTTAAAAACCCCGGAACCCCTATCACCATTCACTCAAGTTTTTCATTTCCATCAATCCATCCTCTCTTTCTCTCCATTTCCTCTCTGCCATTCTCATCAAATATTTGTGCTTTATTTCCTCATCCTCTCTACTTTGCGACATTCAAGTGCTCATAGGTAAGCATATTTTCCACTTGCTCTCATTTTCCTTATAATATTTTATTACTTCATCAATAAATTCATGTTGTTATGTGAAGATCTTGGAAGAGATAAAGACTATTATTTTAATCCTTTATACAAATCTTACTTGCTACATGTTTGTATGGGACTATGTTGCAATATAGATCTAGTTCCATTGAAGCATGCATGATTTTCTTTGGTGTTTATTTTCTTCTTCTCAAGAAACTCAAGAAGGAGAGATAAATCAAACAATATGTTAAATGGTTTAGTTGCTAAATTTTTTACAACTAAGGCAGAATCCTGAGGTTAGATAATAAATCAGAGATTTATTTAATTAACATCTAAACAACCTTACTTCATCTGTGTTGTGTGAGAATTACTTTACTCGATCTGCTGAAAAACCTTCAAACCATGGTTAATTAACATACCGTCAAATAATAACAAACAAATTGACCATTTTTTCTTGAAAGGTATTTGAAAAAAAAAAAGCAAAAGGAAACACTCTCGTATAATATTTGTTGGATTCATATATTTTTTATTTAATTTTGTATATACAATTTCTTTTACAGGAATTTTATATATTCAAAACTGAAATTTCATTGGTCAAAAAAAAAACTGAAATTTCAGAATTTATAATTTGGTTATTATTTGAAGTCTTTTCTACAAATAAGTTTTAGTTTTAGTCTTTTTTCTTTAGTTTTTTGTACAAATAAGTTTTAGTTGTATACAAAAGGTTCACTCAAGTTACCAATTTTCAATCATATCCATCCAATATTTTAATCAATAATTGTATCTTTGATAAAAGAAAATAGTTCCTTTAGATAAGCTTCCGTAGTTCTTTCACAATCCTCACCTTGTTTTTTTCTCACCTTCTCTTCCTCTCCAACAATTTCAACCCATCTCCCAAATCTCTTCATCTATTTATTCTTTTCTTTCATCTTCATTCCAGCAAAAAAGAAGGAAGAATCAAGCATGAAAATTGGAGGCTTGAATTGGTACGTTAAGGACCACTGTTGAACGATCAACATTTCTCCTTCTTTTCTCTCTCAAAACGTACGGGAATTTCAAAACTTCACTTACTAGTTTATATATATTTAAGACTTTGATGAAAGATTGATTCAAATGGTTTTTATCTTATTTTCACTACCTATTTTCTCTTAATAAGTTGTTTCGAAACAAGTCTTCACTCCCCTTTTTTTGGACTCAAAACTATGGGCTTCTTTTGTTAAAGGGAAGAAGAAATAAAATTATTTCCAATCTTAAAGTTAATCTAAGAGATAGTTGTGAAGTTCCAATAAAAGTATATATGTTTCTTTTGTTATATTAATAAAGGGATATTCGTTAATGTTTAGATGAGTCATTTTGAGGGTTTTTATTCATGTTTGGTCCTAACTCCATTAAAAGTAGGAGTGGGAAACAATTTCATTCATAGGATTTGAAGTTATATAAATTTTTTTCAGTCTTTTTTCCCTCTCGTTTAATTTTGTACTGTTTTTTTTTCTTCTCTAGATTCACTAGCAAATGGAAATCATCTATATCGTTAGTCTTGACAAAAGTCCAAAACAAATACCCGACAGCTGTGATTTTCCTGATTAAACAGTAATTATAGTAGCAATTGTGTAATAAATAAAGTCATGTAAATAAAGTGAATTACCCAATCATTGGAACCAGCAATCAGGGTTGCAAAAGAATGATCAGCTCGATCAACTCCATCGAACTCGGGCTGGCCCAACACTCTGCGAGACCTGAAGCGAGCTTCGAAAATGAGGCCTTTTTATATTTTAGTGATTTTCTTTTTGTTAAATTATTTTATTTTTATTTAAATTTAATCTTTCGAAATTTTAGTGATACGAAATCATTTATCAAGCTATTGTAATCCATTTAATCTTTGTTGAGACATTGTTGATCTTAATCGATTGAAATTGATATACTAATAACAAAACCATATAAAATGCAATCAAGATAAAGTTTGTTCATATACATTTTTAATTACGACTTGTACGTATTTTCACAACTTAATTTCCTTTAAGTTGCACATGTATTTAATTAGTAATCTCTATTTAATTGAAAAATGCACAAAAATCATGCAGTTGCAGACAAAAAGATGTTTCGCATTCTTCAATTAAGGGATGTAGGATTTTTTTTACAATAAAAGGCAGTGACTTTAATTACCAAAAAGAAAAAGACAGTGCCTTATTTTAAAGAAATGACAAAAAAGAAAGAAAAGTGAAGGTTGAGGAGACTTGAACCTTGGACATATTAAGTGGCATTGACATCAACCAACTGGGCTACAATGGATTAATCTATTTAGATTGCATTGCCAACTATCTATAGTGAAATGGAGACCCTTTTTCCTTAATAAAAAAATTTATTTTTTTGAGGCCCAAGCCCTTGCTTGGGCCGCTTGGGCTTTGGGCCGGCCCTGATCGAAGTTTAATAGTAAATAAACTCCAAAAATAAGCGAAACTTCGTTCACCGAAAGCGGTCTTTGAAGTATCATTGCATATGAATAACACTACAGAATATGGAGAAACCACTTGTAACCATAAATAAAAAAAGGACATTAAGGACCACTTTTGAAGGATCAATAAGTTGTTTCAAAACAAGTCATGGAGCCCCTTTTTTGAACTCAAAACTATGGGCTTATTTTGTTAAAGGGATGAAGAAATAAAATTATTTCCAATCTTCAACTATGATGTCTGGTTCGGTTTTCAAAACCCTTCTATATAATACTTATGGTAAATTTATTTTAAGGTTGAATTTCTTTGCTGTTTAAATAAAATAACTTTTATTTATTTATTTTAACATTTTTAAAAAATATATATGATAAATCTTTTGACAATAATTCTCTTAAAAAGTGAAAACTATTCTACTCACGGTTGAAGCACCCTAAAGGCTAAAACAAATAAGAACAAGTACATGCATCAGAACAACTTTTAGTCTAGTTTGAAAACTTTGGTCAACTGACCAGGCGTAAAGGTGTGTGTCAAATTTTACAATGGTTCAAAAACATAAAGAATGAGAGCTAAAAACAAAAAACAAAAGAGGTGTGATAGAAATATGCACATTGAATATATTATTAATTTTACAAATAAAATTAGGAGATTCTTTGGTAACTATTGTAGCCCATAAACAAATATTTGCAACTTGTACCCGGGCGCATCTTACAAGCAAGAAGCTATTATTAATCCCAAAAAATGATGCAGCTACAGGACCTTCTAACCTACGCTCAGATACCACTTTTCAACTCATATTTTCATATTTGGAGATAAAATCTATTTAAGAAAATTTATTTGCTTCTCCCATAAAGAAATTAAATATATAAAAATTGCCACATTGTAAATTAGCTACTCACTAGTATGAAGAATGAGCTAAATCCCTTTTATTGCCTTCAAGAGGAACCACCAAATTGCTTTCCAAAGCATCTAAACACCAACAAAAACAATTTTAGCCATCCGTAAGTCTACTTAAGATCATATTAACGATAAACACAAGAATTGGACAAAAGCCCCAATTTATCGAATTTAGGGTTTCATGCGTACCCATATAAAATAGATAATGTTATTCTAAGCCATCCTAATACTCATTTATACTCAATATCAACTCTAAAACTAATGGGTAATAGATTTTTACCTCCAATAATTTCAATGGACAAAAGTTCCAAGAGTGGATATTTCCAATAACTACTCAAAGCACCTCCTCAAGCTTGTATGTTCAATGGGGTAGAAATTAGAGTGGAATTGAGAAGGAATAAGGTGATGGGGAAGAAAGATACTCTCTAAGAGAAGGAGGGAAGTTGATTAAGAGGTGGTGTTTTTCTATTTGGGGAGGGCTACGGGAGAAAGAAAAGAAAAGGGAAGCGAGTTGAGAGAGAAGAAAAGAAAATGGGAGGGGTGATGCTGCCGTAACTCACCCCAACCTCCCTTTTTGTTTCACTTTATTTATATTTATTTATTGTTTTTTTGGCTTAAATGCACGTTACCCCCCTGCAAATATCTTCATTTTTCATTTACCCCCCTGTGCAAATATCCTCATTTTCCATTTACCCCCTGCAAAACTTTTTCTTCAAAAAACACCTTGCAAATATTAAACATTTCTAGTTACCCCCCTCTGTTAAATTTTCTGTTAAAAAAAAAGACGTGGCAAACGGAACGCCACGTCAACACCTTATGTCATCACTGCCACATCAACAATCGGTAGATGGCTGCCACGTGGCAGTGTTGTTACACTCAAAATAAATTTTGAAAATGGCTGGGGTAGGACTTGAACTCACAACCTCTAACTCACAAACAAGGAGAATTACCACTAAACCAATGCTATATTTGTGATACTAAACCGTTCTAATATATTTATGTTGTAAACAAAGATAGTTATTTTAAAAAAAATTGGAACAAAAACGCAGAAATAAGCACCAGCTAACCATCCCCAATTCTTCTTCTTCTTCTTCTTCAAATCTGGAAAGGATTAATGGAAACAATTAATGGAAACAAAAACGCAAAAACAATGGAAACGAACTGGGTTTTGAACGTTTTCAGATTCGTTTTTATTGTTAAACAACCAGAAATGAAAAATCCTAATTGAAAACCTTTGAACCCTAAATCCCAATTGAAACCCCTTCTTAATTTCGAATTCGTTTATGTTGTTAATCTGAGAAACACAAATTTCGATTATGTTGATTTTAGAAATACAAATATGTTTTTGTTGATGAATTCGTTTATGTCATGGTTGTTGATTTTGTTGATGAATTCATTTATGACAGTCTGTTGTTGAAGATGATGATGTAATTTTTTTGTTTGTTTTTTATCTGGAAGAATATATATATATATATATATATCACTTTTGTGAGAATATTATCAACTTGAATTAGTGGTGTAGTGGTTAAGGAGTTGCATAGTAGTTAAATGTTGCTGGAAATATTTTTGCAGTGGGGTAAATGGAAAATGGGGATATTTGCTGGGAGGTAACGTGCATTTAAGCCTTTTTTTTTCAACAAAACGTTTCGTTTCATTAGCGATGGAACTACTTCCCCTCGCAAATATCCGTCGTTATAGGGTGTTTTTTTTAGTGAGTTTTGCTTAGATTTTCTATTGTCTTAGGACTATCACAATAATGATTGCTTTGCTTCAGCTTTAAATGTTCTAGTTTCTTTCATTCCTTCCTTACAATCTTAGACTACAATGATTTATTTATAAGTTGAATGGTTGTATGCATCTATGACTTGATGTATTAAAGAATTTGATTGTTCATATCATTCATGACAAAGCAAAATGGGTCTATTGTCTTGAAGCAGCCCACGCATTGACATCTTTCATTTGTTATTCTTGCATTACTATCATGAACAAGACAACAAACAAAAATAGGGTAGCAAGTTTGTGTGTGGTTGCATTTTTTTGTTTGTACTTTGTAGTTGCAGGAACTTGACAAGAATGTCTACTCCAAAGAAAGAAATATAGACATCAGAGATAGATACCGTCCTTATTGATGCATTCTTATTTGTTTCATGTTTATGTTTAGAATTGTTTTGTAAATTGTATACTATATACATATATATAATATTAAAATTTTCATTTTATATATTAGATAAATATAAGATAAATTTGCATTTTTTTCCTGTATCAAAAAAAAAACGGACCAAGCCCAAAACCAATCACAATTGGGCCTAAAACCAATTACAATTCGGCCTATGAGAGTTAAACAAAAAAGAAAAAAAAAACAAGAGAGACATGATAGACATATGCACATAGAATATATTATTATTTTTACAAATAAAATTAGGAGAATTCTGTGGTAACCATGATTGTAGCTCAATTAGTTACCATGTGGAGAAACAATTTTTGCCCCGAAATAAACATTTGCAACTTAATTGTTATGAACTGATAGGAGGAAATGTTTTTGCCCCAAGTACGGTAGTTGTTGGTTTTCTAGAATGACTAGTATTTTTTTTTATGAGAAAATGGGGGTTTAAAACCCCACCAACGACTGACAAATGACAATTACAAATTAATTCTCCCTTCCTAATCCTCAAGCAGTAGTAACGAGTGGATAAAGGAAGGGACAACTCATAAAGCATAAAATTACAACTTAAAGAAATACTAGATTTAGCTAAATTGTCAGCAACTTTATTAATGTCTTTGGGAATTTTGAACCACGTAACAAACGCATCCCCTTTAACAATACCTTTAATACCATCGATAATATGAGAAAGAGGGAGACGTTGGTAGTTTAACCGCTTTCAATGCTATAACCCAAGTACAATGCACGAGGAGTTAGCAAAGGCAATAGGCCTATAGATTTCAATTTGATATGAACTTAAGTGAGGCAACAACCACCCCTTCCTTACTTAAAAATGAGTAACTTCATGTTTTCTTTATCTGTAAGAGTGTTTGAATGAGATAGTTCGAGTCTATTCCAACTTAACCAGAGGTCGATCGCTAGTTCGAATCTAATCTTGAAAAATGCAACAGAAAATCTTGAGAGAGCGTTCTGACGCCTACTATGTAGTCTCTGCAGTTGTGCGATACCCGATATTTGCATCATAATAATTAATTAAATCAATTTTTTTATAGGCAAAGTGATTAGTTATTAGTTATTAGAGGGGGGAGGGGGTTCGAACTTCGAACCCCGTAAGCCTACATTTTCCACCAACAATGTCTCTTTCACTCAACCAAGTGAGCTACCCTTCTTAGACTATTAATTAAATAAATTAGTTAATGCATGAAACATAAAAATAAAACAGAGGTGAGTATATAAAATTACATTAACACCCAGACCCCAAAAAAGTTACATTAACGCTAAGAATCTCACGAAGTTAAATATTTACGATTTTCATACCCACAATATCCTTTTGTTAAAAAAAATCCTCAACATCAATTTGTTTTTCGAAAGAACCTCATATTATTTGTTCAAATTAAAATTCCAAAATAAACTTATGAACTTCAGGATGGCACGTGGTTGCTTGTTTGGGAGGAAAGGCTTAAAAGTTAAAACCAGTAAAAAGTCTTGATTTTAGGCTAAATATATAATTTCAGGTTGCGACCCTATCGAAAAATTTGATTGCGTCATAAAAACTGATAAAATAAATTCGTGTATGGTTGAGTTGCCTTTTTTTTTGAGTAAAAATCACTACATTCACGAAAATTTGTCCTTGAGTATTTTTTATCCAAAAACAGTTTTGCTAAGATAATTTTCCACTTGCTTAAAAAAAAGATAATTTTCCACCAACAAAATAATATATATTAAATAAAATATTTAACCGTGAAATTAGTGATAACATACCTATTATATTTACTTTTTTACTGTCAAAAAAATATTTATTTTATTTTTTTGACAAACAAAAATTATTTCTTAATTAATTAGCCATTATAATCTTTTGTTTTTTAAAATAACTTATCACTTTAAAATAATTAATTAAGCATGTACGTATTAATGGCATTGATTTGAGCAACTAAATGTAAAGAAAAGACGTAGATTAATCATAGTATATAAAATAACTATAGTATAAAAACCCAAAATGATAGTATTTGATTTTTTTTTTATCAAAAATAGATAGTATTTGATTATGATGTGAGAATCTACATGCAAAAAGAATTATTACTATTCGTATCAAGATTTTATTTTATAAGGCTTTAGGCCAGCCTTTTTCTTTTTTGCTTTTTAGCATTTGTAACTAAAAAAACTTAATATATAGTAGTAGACAAACAAATTTTTTGTCATAAAAACAAAATTTTAGCTATTCGTATCAAAATTTTATTTTATATCGGTAATTGAGAAAGAGAATTTAACCAGGTGTGCTATCTCGGAAGTAATATCAGTAATTGAGTATGAATCAAAATAAAATATCAGGATTGAGAAAAAAAAGTTTTTTTTTTGATAAGTAATTGAGGAAAAAGTTGAAATAGTTGAAATTATCCCATGATAAAAGTGGACTAAAAAGATATTACGGATTAATGAAATATTTGCTTATTTAATGAAAAGTAATTTGGCACCGTAGAATCCAAAGATCACTCTCTAACTGTCGGATTAATCAGCAGTCCTAAAACCTTAAAAATTTCTATTTAAGCAACCCATCCATACAATTCCTCACACAATTTCCCCTCAGCTTCACTCTTTTCCTTAGCAAAAAAAAAAAAATCATTCTCTTAATATTCATTTTCAAACTTCTTTTTTTTTTCTTCAATATTTTCTCGATATTGTGATCATGGCACCAAACATCACCACCATTGTTGTCAATGCCATCGCTGCCGCTGATAAAGGTCGTGCTTTTGTGACTTTCCTTGCCGGAGATGCCGACTATATAAAAGGTGTTGTTGGTTTAGCAAAAGGGTTGAGAAAAGTGAAGTCAAAATACCCTCTTGTGGTTGCTATTTTGGATGATGTTCCTACTGAACATCGTAGAATTCTTCGCTCACAAGGTTGCATTGTGAAGACTATTGAACCTGTTTTACCACCAGCTAATCAAACCCAATTTGCTCATGCTTATTATGTCATCAATTACTCTAAGCTACGTATTTGGGAGGTACTACTATACTACTCTTTATATATTTTCCACCATTCGTGCAAAGACAAATTATGTCTCTGTTTCTTTTTGAAAACCTGTTTTTGGCCAGTGTTTAGTTGTTTTTTTTTCTGGCAAGGGATTAGGTCTAGTCCCCCCTTCGCTTTTTTATGTCTTTTTTCTCTTTTTTTAATAAATTATGGCAGGATGCCTTTTTGATAAAAAAATAAAATTAAACCGTTTTAATAACCAAAAAGTTTAAAGGGCCAATACTTTTTAAACAAAATAAATTTTTTGAACCAAAAAGTCTAAGTGCCAATATTTTTTGATTAGTGTTATATATTGCGAGAGATTTGTCTAACGAATTTCACGAGATACCATATTTATATATTCCGTCATTAAAGACTATTTATTGTTAGAATAAAAAAATAGAAAATAGCACCTCTGTAATCAATATAAGTCCATTCTTTGCGTTATTCAACATTTCCTATATTTTAATTGTCAAAAACATTTCCCATGTTTTTTATTTGTTTTTCTAAGTTACAAATCGAAAAGAAAAAAAAATGTCGATTTTTAGTAGTAGATCGTGGCAATCTTTTTTTTTTGTCGTATTAGGATTAAGAATGATTTGTTTATTTGTTTTTTAAAATAGCGAATCAAAAAAAAAGAGCCGATTTTTAGTGGATCGTGGCAATATTTTTTATTTGTTATATTAGGATTAAGAAGGATTTATTTTTTCGGTATTATTAATTAACTAGATTCTGTTCTAATATATTGGTTTGGAAATTTTGCAGTTTAATTACGATAGGATGATTTATCTAGATGGAGACATTCAAGTTTTTGAGAACATTGACCATCTGTTTGATTTGCCCGATGATTACTTTTATGCTGTGAAAGATTGTTTCTGTGAACCAAGTTGGACCAAAACTCGTCAATATGAGATTAGTTATTGTCAACAGTGTCCTGAAAAAGTTGAATGGCCCACTAATTTTGGTGACAAACCTCCACTTTATTTCAATGCTGGGATGTTTGTTTTCAGCCCTGATAACTTCACATACCATGATCTCCTAGATAGGCTTCAAGTTACAGAACCAACTTCATTTGCTGAACAAGATTTTCTAAACATGTATTTCACTGAGAAGAAGAAATACAAACCTATTCCTAATGTTTACAACCTTGTGTTGGCTATGTTGTGGCGTCACCCTGAGAATGTTAAACTTGAGAAACTTAAAGTTGTTCATTATTGTGCTGCTGGTTCTAAGCCTTGGAGGTACACCGGAAAGGAAGATAATATGGAAAGAGAAGATATTAAGTTGCTAGTCAAGAAATGGTGGGAGATTTATGAGGATGAGACATTGGATTACAGTGAGGAAAAGGTGGGATGCTTGGATGAGACATTATTGGAAGCTTGTGGCACTAAGTTCGCTACTTAATTTGGTTTCACTAATAAAGTGTTTATGACGATGCACAAAGTAACTACTAAGCGTCGTCATTTTTATTTTGTTTGTTGGTTTTGTTTTTTTAGGGGTCCTCTTGAGGATCGTATATGATTTTAATTGTGGTTGTGATCTTCTCTTATAGAGGGATGTGTCACGAATCGTAGTTTTCTAAATTTTCATTATTAGGAAATTCTAGACTCTAGAGAGGACCTTTTCTTGAGTTTCTTTGTTTTGTTTTCCCTTCGTCAACCCTATGCGGTGTTGTGGATATCTATCCTTAATATTATTAAAACTACTTTTATTTATATTATTTATATATCCAACTCTTTATTATTTTATTATTCCTTCCTTATTTTCGTTCTTGATTTGATTTGCATCTGGCATCTAGTGCTAATCGAGTAATTATGATTCGAGTTTTTACGGTAGGCTCACTCATTGATCTGGGTTAATACCGTTATTTGACCCCATTTTTAGTAGGCCAATTTTCTGTCTCTCATTAGTATCTTAATCGTTAAGTTGCGTTAATGACTCAACGTGCTTGCTTTCGAAGCACTTAATCAAAATACTTATCGTAAAACACAGATAAACTTAAGCTGCAAAGAGCTTATTGCTTGGTTGATAATAATAATTAACATATAATTTTCATGTCAAATGATTCTTTGCTCATTTACTCTGGTTGATATGGGTGCATTTTTCTGCTATACGTCCCACCAAGTGTATGGAGAAGCAATTAATTAGTAGCCAACCCAACCTAATTGGTAGTGATTTGCTCTTTCTTTCTTAATAAAAGAGTGGAGGAAAGAGAAAAACAAAAGCACAAGGTTTGGGCTAGGATACTACTGTATTACATCATAGCACAAAGCAAAACTAAGTGGGAGAGGAAATATCTATAATAGAATAGTCTATGTAAAGCCACAACTCATTCATTTGAGTGAACCTAGGAATTGGCTACAACAATTTTTTTTTCAAGAGCATGGCACAATGGTCACATATAGGGGAAATGGGAATTGGGAGTTAGTTAAGTCTGTTAGTTGTTAGTTAGGCTGTTAGTTGTTAGTTGTTAGTTAGGGCACAATGGTCACATATAGGCTTCCAAGACAAGGGAATCAAGGCATAAGATCTAAAACCAGCCTAACTAACAACTAACAACCTGACAGACTTAACTAACTCCCCTAACAAACCTAACAAAGACCAAGTCATATTCCTATTTTCCCTCTGGTGATAAACCAGTAAGGTCTATTCACTTTTACATTGTCATTTCCCTTATTAATACCTAAGATTACACCCCTCCCAAAACAACCTTGTCCTCAAATACCATTAAATTTATTCAATTAGGAACTATATATTATATTCATCCAAAGTGATACTACATTACTCTTATGCTATCTATCATTGAAAATCTGGTTAGTCACTATCACTATCAACAATATTCAACCTACTCTCCCATTTTGAATTCTTGAGAAAGGGAACAACTTCATATTGTCTAAGATTCCATTGTTCAAATGCAAACCCTCCTTCACATCTGAGCAATACATGTAGGACCTCCTTCATGGAAGGTCTACTAGCTGGAAGTGTAGCAGTGCACATGATCCCAAGTTTGAAAATGCAGCACATTTCATCCATGTAACTTGGTTCCACAAAATCTTTGTCTAGCAGCTCTTCTATATTGCTTCCTATATGAATGTGGTGCCATGCCCACTCTGCAAGAGATGAATGCTCATCACCATAATTGGCTTCCTTACCAGTTGTTAGTTCCAATAGGATAACTCCAAAGCTAAACACATCAATCTTTTCACTCACTTTAGTTGTTTGAATATATTCTGCAATTCAACCATCACAACAAACACACATTCAGTTATAGATGTAGAGAATGTTAAGTACGGACCTATGTAGCATAGCACTGACACTTCAGATTGAAGACGTGTCTAGTGTCTGACACGACACCGGCACATGTAGTTATTATATTCAATTACTTACATTTTCTCAAATTATTATCGGTGTTTACGTGTCAATATCAGTGTTTTATCTGGTGTTTGTGTGTCGGTTCATCATAGGAACGGACTAAACATGTTTGTTAGTAAGAAAAACAAAAGAATTTGCATGTTGTTAATTTTACCTGGAGCCATATAACCAAATGAGCCAATCACAGCTGAGACAGTGTTAAATTGCCCTTGCTTCATTAACAACCTAGCCAAACCAAAATCAGCAACTTTTGCTTTGAATTGAGAATCCAAAAGTATGTTGCTTGTTTTGATATCTCTATGAACAATAGGTGGTGAGCAGTCATGGTGCATGTAACTCAAACCTTGAGCAACACCAATAGCTATTTGCAATCTCTTTGGCCAATCAAGGACTAAATTAGACATAGCTGATGGCTTATTCTTGTTGTGCAGCCACATATCCAGGCTACGGTTTTCGAGATACTCGTACACAAGGAGCATAGAATCCTCATTAGAGATACAGCATAACAACTTCACTATGTTGTTGTGACGAATATTGCTCAATATTTTAACTTCTGCGCGAAATGAGCTTTCAAGTTTTTGGTTCAACTTTTTGTTACTCATGATCTTTTTCACAGCAACATAGCCTAAATCATCAACAAGGACACGGTATACTGTGCCAAATCCACCAGTGCCAATGATATTCTGTTCTGTCATTGAGGACAATATATTTGATTCTGTGAAACTCAGTCTTTGAAAGGAAATGAGTTTCCATGAATTGTCTAATACTTGCTTGCTTTTCCTGTGGAGTTTCACAATCAAGAGTGATGCCAACAAAGCCAGCAAGAAGGCCACAACCACCATGCTAATAATCAAACCAAAAGACCAATGTGAGCCTTTGGAAATCAATGGCCTCTCAAGGTTAAAATTGCAAAGGGTAAGGTTCAGTGCTGGTGCATCAGCACATAGACCAGAATTGTTCAAAAAACTTCTGTCATATGCAGAATTTTCAAATTCACTTGGAACCTTCCCAGTTAAATGATTGGATGATAAATTTAGAATGGTGAGTCTAGGAAGTATAGAAGGAATTTGGCCAGAAAATTGATTTACTGAGAGATCAAGAATACTAAGGACAGGTAAATGACCAATAGCATATGGAACATGTCCATTGAGTTTGTTTTGGCTCAAATTTAGAGTTACTAGGGACTTCCATGATATTATATCAGATGGAAGTGTGCCTGTGAGCTGGTTCTGATCAAGCAACAGTGTTTCTAGATTGGGAAGAGATGTTAACTCTTGAGGAATACTTCCGTTGAGATAGTTCTTACCGGCTATAAACTTAACAACATTGGTCCAAGTAGATACACCAGTTGGAATTCTACCATAAAACTGATTGTAACTTATATCGAAAAGCGAAATACTTGAAGACAATTTTTCAGGAAGCTCACCTGTGAACTTATTACGACTCACCATGAAATTCACCAAATTGATAGTCCAAAGACCACTAGGAATGTTACCAGAAAACTCATTGTTATAAATTTTCAGCTCCAGCAAGCTTCTGCAATTTCCTATTGATTCTGGCAACTCTCCAGTAAGATGATTTTCATATGCTGTTAAATTACTTAACTGACCATGATAGCATAATTTCTCTGGTAACCTTCCCCTAAAATTATTACATGAAATATGAAAACTTCCAAGTTTTGAATAAAGGCCAAAATCAGGAGGAATAGTACCTGAAAACTTGTTCATAAAGACCTTAAAATCTATTAAAGATGGTAGAAGACCTATGCTTTGTGGTATCTCCCCTGACAAGTTATTCATAGATAAAGCCAAACCAGACAACTTTTTTAGCTTTCCAAAATCTTCTGGTATTTTTCCTGAAAGTTTATTCCTTGTAAGATCAATGATGGTCAAATTCAATGCTTCAATCACACTAGGTATCTCCCCAGAGAGGCTATTTTGATAAAGGTATACTATGCTCAAATTCTTCAGCATGAACAAACCACTAGGAATATGTCCAGTTAAATTGTTTTGTGATATATCCAATCTCTCTAATGCCACCATTTCTCCAATATCTTCAGGGATTTCCCCTACCAAATTTGAACCATACATGTAAAATAACTTCAATTTATTCAACTTGGTTAACCCTGATGGAAGCTTAGAACGAGGTAACAAAGTATTAGAGGACATATCTAACAATTCAAGGTTGACCAAGTTGCCAATTTCAGCTGGTAAAGTACCATTAAATAAACAATATTGAAGTTGAAGGAATCTAAGTTCCTTAAGCCTTCCAATACTAGCAGGAATGTCACCACTGAAGTTAGTAGAACCAAGGTTGATATATTTCAAGTTAACCAAGTTGTGAATATCATAAGGAATCTTACCAACAAAGTTGTTCATTGAGAGATCAAGATACTCAAGCTTGGAACAGTTGTAGAGAGATGTTGGAAACTCACCAGGAATGAAATTTTGACTGAAATCAACATGTGTGAGGTTTTTGAGGTCACATATGAAAGAAGGTATAGTTTGAGTTATACTTGCGTTGACTAAAGTCAAACCTGAGATAGAACCATTGGTGCAGGTTATCTCTGGATAAGAACAGTGAGAGGTGTTTGATGAGTTCCAGTGAGTGAAGAAAGGTGAGTTTTGTAATTTTAGGTGCAGTTTTATCTTCAGTAAGACTTCATGTTCTTTATCCTTCAGCTCATACTGAAAATTTGCATGGCTTAGGATTAGAAATAGAAAAAATGGGAATAATATTCTCATCTTGGTGTTTCAGTTTTTTTCTGTTTGTTTATTGTTTTCGGTGTGTACTCAAAAGGAGGAGTTGGAATATGCAAAACAATTAGAAGACTTGTTATCTTTCACAGATGTTGACTTGATTGAAACTATGGACACTCAATATATGCATATGATATTGGACTGTTTATGATTCCACTATTTTATTTTATTTACTTAGCTACATTTAAAAACTAAATTTATCATATAGTGATCGTAATGCTCTAGTACTCCCTTTTCTTTAAGAGTCAAGTCAAGTCTTTAACTCTTTAATGCTCCCTTAATGATTAGCATATCGATTATACAAATATTTCCATTTGAAGTATTTGGGGCGATAAAATGATTGTAACACCGCCTTTGCTTGAATACTATTTAATGAAAATATGAATAAATCGTATATTGTTTGAATTTACAATAATGACGATAGATATTGTTTTGTCAATCATGTTCATTTTGACAGTGCAGCACACCTTTGTTGAAAATGGACCTTCGCATAAAATTCCACCATAACAAGAGATAAGTATTGCCAATACCCGACAGTGTTGACAAATGACAATTTATGCACACCCATCAAACTTAATTATTTAGTTACAAAATCAATTATGGATTTTAGAAATGGATTTACTGTATTAAATGTTACTTTTAAAAAAATAAATATGTATGGTGTTCCATAACTCATTTGTCACTATCTTAAAAAAAAAAATATATGTCACTAGCAGAAATGTGGGGTATGTAGGAGGGTCTCTAACTTGCTTGGCAGAAAGGGATTACTAAGCTAATTGTTGAAAGTGATTCCAAGACAATGGTGGACATGAATAACACTAGGGACAACTCGGATAGCAGCTCCAACACTCTCATCAAGCGTATTCAAAGAGCCTTACAGCAGACTTGGGAGGTGCAACCGTGCAAGTAACTCATGGCGTGAGGGCAATCGGTGTGCGGATGGCTTGCGAACAACAATATCAACCTAACCCGCCAAGAGAGCTTCAACAAGTTCTTTTAGATTACTAAAGTGGCACAGTTCGTTTCCTAGAACGTTTGGGATAGCTAGCTAGTTTGGTTTTTTGTTTTTTTGGGGGGCTTCGGCTCTCTTATATACTAAAACAAAAACCATGTCACTAATTAGTATTAAATTTCATGATCCGAAGTAGGCATTATAAGAGGTGGAAATAGGTCAAATCACCTACTTTGAAAATTTTTTAGTTAAAAACGTTAGGCTTTGAAACCAAATAGATTTTTGACACATTACACACTAAATAGGTTTTTGACCTATTTAAAACTCTCGTTGCAAAATAGAGTTCAAATAAACTATCGTATAAAACCAAATTCTCTCGAAGGTTAGGTTAGACATTAAAAGTGGTTCATATCACATAAATAAATCAGAACATTGTCGATTTTAATTCATCTTACCAATTTTCACTCTCATGTCTCTTAGTGGTAGTGGTTTTAATTTTCATTTTTTATTCTTATAGTTCATTATAAATAGAACCTAATATAATTAGTAAATTAGGCTTTTAGTCCATTTAAAGATAGGTTAGATAACTTATTTCATGATATGGAATAGAGGTTTTTATTAATAAATTGAGTATTCTCTACGCGCAATTGCAGAAGCGAATCCCACTAGCTGGGATCACAATGGTGCAGCTGAACGCAACCTAATAAAAGTCTATGACGGGTAACGTGTGGCTCAACACATGTAGACACTAAGGTGACCCCCACCCTCCTGTTATTATTAGAATATGCTTTTTTTGTCAAGACGGTGAGGCTTGTCACTATCAATGAAATTTTATTTAGGTTGTTGGCTCAAAATTCTGACCCACACAGCGATTGCTGACTGGGCTGCTATCCACACTGACTTGGAGGCAACCCCAAGTCTTTGTGCCTAAAATCAAGCACTGATGGACAAGATCTAAATTGCTAGCAGTAGCAAGGGAGATGTTCATCGATATTGCCATGTGTAGAAGCAACATATAAATTAGAAAACACACTTATAAACGTCAAATAGCCATCTTTTTTTTCAGATGCTAAAGTTAGCACATTCAAATAGCCATGTTGATTTAGATTTTTCTCATTCAAAATTGAAAATGTGGTGTCCCCAACTCAACTCCCATTGCACTAAAACTCAAAAATATAAAATCCTAATCCCTTGTATCTTGTTCAAACCTCAATTTTGCTAACCAGATTTTAGGCTCAAAAACATTGTTTACTACGCTAGAGTTGGATGCCGCAGCAATTGTAACAAGTAATGAATGAAATTTGGCAGAGACAAGACAAAATCTAGGGTGGGTCACTTTGTTAGGTGTTTTGCATAAACTGATACTAGAAAAATCGACCCAAATTCTGATGACAACTGAAGTCATCCGAAGAAGACTGAAGGTTACAGTCCTCTATGTCCTCATGGCTAACACGACAATCTTATCGGTTGTTTCAACGAAAAACAAGAAGAAACGAATACGAGTGCCTTAAAACTCAACTTCCGTTAGTTTTCTTTTGTTTTTTATTGAACCAGAACTAATAAGGTTATGTCTCAACCATGAGAATGAGGAAAACTATGAGCTTCTGCTTTCGAGGGTGGCATCGGTCTTTGTCAAAGATTCGTAAGTTTTTCCATATATTGGTCCATGGTGACCAAATTAAAACCCACCATGAATCATATCTCAATGACAGTAAAAGAAATAGAAAATCTTGTTGTGACAGAGCCAAACTATGCAGTGTGCAAACCATTCATGAAAAAATTACCTTCAATTGCTGACGAGGATTCTTCCCATAGAAAATAAGGGAAATGAAACCTGTTGTAAGAAAGTTGCCATTTCCCAACAGAAGTGCATCAGAATAAGCACATGCCAACACTGTCTGTCGCACTTCTGCAGATAGAGTAAATCCTCAACCTAGTTCTTAAACTTACACCCTCACTCCTACTAGATCCTTAAAGCATTTAAAATAATAAATAGTACTTAAAGTATCTGAAAACCATCTCAATAATAATCAAAGTTTTATAAATAGTCCCTGATGTATTGTGAAATCCATAAGGGACTAGTTATTGTTTTTCTATACTTCAAGAACTAAATAGGAGTGTAAGTTCAGAGACTAAATTGAGATTACAATGTAGAAGTTGAATGAACATAACCTCTGAAGGCTATAGAATTCAGAGTCATTTATCTCCACCAGCTTAAACAACTAAGTCAACTCCCTAATAAAATTTGAGGACATAGTGTTCACTAATCACAGCTGCCAATCTAATAATACCAGTATATGCATCACATTGAAAAGACAAATCCACCACAAACAATTTTGACAAACTCAGAGTCTGAGACAACTATGAAACTGAGAAACATGTCACACTAAAAGAAGTGGCCAAGAATCATACCGCACTAAATATTAGATGTCACCAAAGTGCTGCCAGGCACAAAGCAATGAATGCTCCCAACAGAGCCTGCTCTATTCGCAAGAGCCAAGAATTGAACCATAGCTACTACTTGAGAGTTAAGAGGACCCAAACCCTCTCCACTCGGAGCAACTCATGTTGGTACAAGTTCAACTAAAATGTGACAACTAAAATGTGACAACTCATGTTGGAGTATTTTATCACTTAAATGAAGGTAGTTTCCTACGTTTCTTGCCAACCAAACAAACATTAAAATACACAACCTTAGCCTTATCACCACATTCTTGAAAGCTCCAGGATCACATATTCCATACATGATATAAGACTCAAGAATCATGTTTGCAATTAGCCACTAAGCATGTGAAATAGCTCTAATTCCAGTACAAGAAACCATTTAAATTAAACGCACTGCAATTCAATTAAACCACCAGTATACTTACACTAAATTAAACCAATAGCCCCACTTAATAAAAATAATAATTCGTTACAATGAAAGTATACCACTAAACTCATATTTTACAAATTAATTATTTTTGTTTAAAAATAGGTTTAACCAGGTAACAAATTTATGATATGATAGAACAATCAACAAAGTGAGGTTCAAAACAAAACCCTAACACTTTTCAATTTCAAAACACAAAAATCAATCACTACCTCAAAACAAAGCCATCTTTCACTTGTACTCAAAACTTGGCACAGGAGGCGCATCAAAACTCTCCAGAATCTTCGTCTCGCTTCCTCCACTCGAATTCTCCTCAGTTTTCTTTCCTTCACCAAACAAACCCCCAAACCAGGACTTCCCAGCATTAGTCGAATTCTCCGGCGACGACGGCGGCGGCATCTCATCAACAAGAATCGGCAAAGGCTGCTGCGAACTAAGAAACTTATTAAGCGCAATTCCAGCACCTTCAATAAGCGCTAATAAAACACCACCAAACGCAGCAGATCTAGCAGAAGCACCAAAACCCTGACGCATAGAAAGAAATCCACCAGTAGCAGCACCAGCAACAATAGAATTCCAAGGATCTTCCTTCTGACGAACATAAACCATGGTACAATCAAAGGTAGAGAATAAACCACCCCAAACGGCGAAACTTCCACCGATTCGAGGAGCGTTGAGACGAACGGCTTGTGTAGCGCCGATAAATCGTTCACCTTTAGGGGAATTGTAAAGTCCTTTGAGGAAGTGAAAAGCGGAACCACCTACAGCTCCCATTCCGAACGCTCCTCCGATGTCGTCTAGAATACGATCTGGACATGGTTCACGTGAAACTTCTGGTGTTCCCATTTTGATTGAAACGACGTGTCGTTTATTTAGGGTTTCGTTTCGTTTGGGAGTGAAACGATGGGTGAATGGTGTGTGTGGCGGTGGCGGAGATTCTCGCTCTCTGTGTCTAGGGTTGGTTTTTGGAGAATAAAGAAGAAGGAGCTACGAAAAAGATGCTAAGAATTTTTGCTTGCTTGAAGAAAAAGCTTTTGTATTTTTTATGTAATAAATATTTTCAATTATAAAAAAAATTTGATATAAGTAGTGATTTAAAAGAATTTTTTACACCGTGGATGAATTAAAAATTGACACGACCTGTGTGTCTCAGAACATTAGAACTCTCTACTAGACCGCATAACTTTTTATCTTGTGTACTGTTCGGTGAATAACGGACAACACAGAAATAAAATATAAAATTTACTATAATATCTTTTCTAATGTTTATAGCAAGGTAATCAAAATCGGACCAGACATTGAATCGGAAGAGGTAGCGGTTCAGGGGTTCTTGGGTTCAACCGATTGAATCGAGGGTTGAACCGGAATTAATTAAATAGATTATTTAATATATTTTTTCCAATATATAAAGGATATAAAAACAAAAAAAATCATAGTATGACATAATAAAACTATAATATTCAATAATCATAGATAGTTAGATACTATAATGTAAATACTCTCATAGTAATATTAGTGTACACATTTGTTTTTTAATTATTTATTTATTTATTACATCAATTTAATTATAAAAATGACAAAAAATATCTCATATACCAAAAATCAACATCATTTATCAATTTTTTTCCAAAAATCAACATGGTTTACCATTTTTTAAGGAAAATAAACCATTGCATAGTTCTCCGGTTTTGAGCCGGTTTCGTGATCGGTTCCCGGTTTTTTGGCAGTTATCCGGTTCAATTCTCGATTTTCACCCCAAACGATTCTGGAGTTCAATTAGTCCGGATAGGGGTCCGTTCAACCGGTTGAACTGGACGGCCCAATTTTTACAGCCTTGGTTTATAGTGATTTTATATAACATAATTATAATATAACTAAAAATTATAAAAAAAAAATGTATGATGGATAAGACAGGAGACAGAATGGCTATGAGATGAGAAGAGAGAGGTAGAGGGGGCAGAAAGAAAGAGGGATGGGGAGAGAGGTTATCATGATATGAGAAGACATAAGTGAGGTGTGTGTGTGTGTGTGTGAGAGAGAGAGAGAGAGATATGAGGGATAGAGGACATGAGGTAGGAAGACATAAGAGATGAGAGAATAAAGGTAGGGAGTGGGAGAAAGAAATATGCAGACATGAGGAAGAGAGGTCGTGAATAGAGAGAGGGAGAGAGAAAGGAGGGAGAAGAATGAGATAGGGAGACAGAGAGAGAGTATTGAATATAAAATTAAAATAATAATTTGGTATTCTTTTTGGGGTAATTAAGTAGTTGTGCGGTGGAGCAGAAAATTGTACTGTAGTTTTGCGAGGAAATAAATTTGAGTTCTTGTCTAGTCCCCTTGTCCACAGCTTTGTCTACTACCATGAATAATTCCAAATCAAACAAAGTACAACTGGAGTTATCGAGTCCAATCCCTCATTTTTTTTAGCAAATCAAACACACCATTAGTTTTTTTCATGTTTGTTTTGCTTGGGCTTATGCCCTCTTCATTTACCAAAACAAAGTTAAAAATCGAATATTTATAAAATATTTAATAAAAAATACACATTATTAAAATATATTATTTTTGTCTTAAATATTGTTAAATTGTTATATATAATTTTTTATTAATATGTAGTTCGAAAACTTCTAACTATTTTATACATAAAAAAGACACATTAAGTTGTACAATGGTTGTACAAGAGAAACCAGCATTAGAATAAGCCTACAAGGAGTTGTTTCTTACTTCGCTAACCAATGTCCGACTGACACTTGCTTAACATTAAAAATAACAATATAGATTCAAAGTAGTTGAACTCAAACATTCTTTCATTACTTCTAGATTCATGTCAAATTCATCTTTCATGAAATTTTCAATTTCTCAAACATTATTTCACTACTTTTAGTGAAGATAAAATCATCAACATACAAGCTTAATATTAGAATGTCACCTGCTGCATCTGACTTGGTGATAAAGTGTGCTTATGGGGCACTTGATGACTCCCGTTTGAGTGAGATATTGTTCTATTATGCTATACCAAGCTCGTGGAGCTTGTTTTAGGCCATACAAATCCTTGTATAATTAAAACGCCTTCTTTTCATCTCCTCTAGTCACATATCCTGGTGGTTGATCATCATATATACACCTCTTCGTTAAGCTCTCCATATTGGAAAGCGCTTTTCAGATCCAACTGAAACACTTTCATTCCTTTATGGTTGCAAGAACTAAAAGGCTCCTAATGGTATCCAACCTTGTCACTGGTGCAAATACTTCATCGTTATCAATATCATGTTTCTGTGGGCAACCTTTAGCAACGAGACTGACTTTGTACTTACCTTTCCCTCTTCATTTTATTTTGTCTTGAAAACCCATTTTACTCCAATACTCTTAGATCCCTTAGGTAAATCAATAAGAGTCTCAGTTTTATTTCTCTCTATGGCATCAATTTCAGCACATAACTTTTCTACATACCTCAAATTTCACAACTTCTTCGTAAGTGCAAGGGTCCTCAATTGGTCCAGTCATTGCCAAGTAGTGGCGAGGGATCTTTTTGTCCCATTTTCCATGTTGTGCCCTTTGAATTGGTGGGTGAGCCAAGTAATTTGTTCGGATTTGAAAGGGTCGTTTCCCTTTGATTCCATTCTGAATTTGGATTGGGGAGCCTGTAATTTCTCACGAGGACAAGAGAGAAAACCGATTCATTTGCTCCGGGTCGGTCAAGACTCTTCACCATGGACCCCCTCCTGAATTAGATTAGGGGAAACCCAAGGTACCACCATAGGACAGAGAGGGAAAACGAGAAACAAAAGCATAAATGACAATAAACCACAAGAAAAATGAGCCCTCACTCAACATAGTTTCCCTTTCAAAAAACAAGGATAAACTAGAAGATGATTTATATTTCTCCTGTTCCAATGATGAGTGTAAGATACCCAAAGGAAAAAATGAGAATGCACGACATAAGATTCATGTCAAGAAACGGGGGGAATCAAAAGTCATTGTAAAAAATGGTAATTTATCGCATAAGAGTGGTTGAAATTCATTCCATAATTGCGCCGATATAGTTGATAAGTTTGAGAAAAAGGCGATGACAAAAGTTTATGGTAGAAAAATAAATACGGGTCAAATTGTAATTTAAAGAATTACGATAATGATGGTTTATTAAGAAAAATTTATAATGATGGTTTTCTGTTATAATTGTTTCAAATAAACATATTGAAGGAGTAAATTGTTAAAAAAAAACTCCCCATTTGAGAATAAAAGTCAAAACCCTAGATGCTTCTACCTATTTTCACGGTTCTTCACCGATTTCTAGTCCTCCGTTCGGCGTATTGTTTCTCCTTTTCCTGGTTGGTCACCACATTCCCCCAGAGTCACTAGTAGAAAAAACTCATGGTGAGTATACATTTATTATTATCGCTTTATACGTAAAAGATCCCATGCTCTCTCAAAGTTTAGTTGTTATGCTTTGAAAGAGTATTAGAACTATACAATAATTGAAAACCTAGATCTAGATTTTTTTACACGAGTTCCTTGAAAACCCTAATTTTTTTGATCCAGAGAAATGCATTTATCAATATCACTTTTTATGTAAAAGATCCCATACTCTCTCAAAGTTTGGTTGTTACGTTTTGAAAGAGTATTAGAACTATACAATAATCGAAAACCTAGATCTAATTTTTTTTACACGAGTTTCTTGAAAACCTATTTTTTTTTATCCTGGGGATATGCATTTATCATTATCGCTTTTTATGTAAAGGACCTCATACTCTCTCAAAGTTTGATTGTGCATTTTAATGTTCTGAAATAGTATTATAACTATACAACAATCAGAAACCAAGATCTAATTTTTTTTACACGAGTTCCTTGAAAACCCTATTTTTTTTTTTGAGAATTTCATCTATCCCTTTATTTTTGATAAGATTTATTTGCTGTATATCCTCTTTATTACATATCTTATCAATACTAAAAATTAACACAAAATCCCCTATTTTTTGACAAGAATACGAAACCCCCTATTAATTCCTTGTAAAATTGTTCAAAGCAATTGAGCTAGGTTTCCATTGGAGTGAACAAATGCTTTACATATTTTTATGAGATTGTATTTTCATGAAAAAGCAAAATGTTTTAAAAATATGTATCTTCATGCTATAACACCATACTCACTTTTCATGAGAGAATTCCATTTTTACTTAGTGGCAAATTGGCGATATATACTATCATAAGATTGTTTATTTATTTATAAGTATGTTTCATAATGCTATTGAACAGGTGAAATTGAATTATAGTTCTACACAAATTATTGAGAGGATATTGCTAAATTTTCCGCAGTTGTCATTTTTTTTATCAACTTAAATAAAAAGACAAATAAAAACCACGTAGACACACATACCATCACTGCTCAAACTCGGATTTAAACCCGAGAGTTGATGTCACTATAACTGTCAAGGCAACCAACAATGAGTGAGAACAATCAACATTTATATTAGCAAGTGACTGTCAATAACAAAATCTTTTTTTTTAATCTGACGCAGGCTATGTCATCATAAGGCCAACAACAAAAGCCCAAATATCCCAGCCCAATAAATAAAAAAGCCCATAATCTCAATTTAACCCGCGCGTCGTTTCGCAAAAAGCCACGATCCTTGAATTTCGCCTTCCCGCTTTCACACGATCTTCAAAACTTTAGCGCCTTCTATAAATACATTTCTTTCCCATTTCCAAAAATCTCGCCCTCAATCATTTTCAATCTCACTAACTTATCCTCTTCCGGTCACTTCGCCGTGCTCCTCCGCCACCATGCCGAGCAAGCGCAAAACCAGGTCATCCCCTGCTGCCACCGCCGGCGATTCTGCTTCTGGCGAGTCTTTGAACAAATCTAGGAAAAAGGCAAATCCGAAAACTGCGGAAGCTGTAGCAGCTTCACCTGCTGTTGAAAAGAAACAAACAAGCAACAATGTCGCTGCTCCTATGAATGTTGACGATTCTACTTCCGGCGAGTCTTTGAACAAATCGAGGAAAAACGCAAATCTGAAAACTGTGGAAGCTGCTGAAGCTGTTGTTGAAAAGAAGGAAACGAGTAACAATTACGCTGCTCCTATAACTGTTGACGATAACGGCAGTGACGATGAAGAAGGTAGCTCTAAATTTGTTGGAGATCCGATTCCCGATGAGGAAGCAAGGCGGCGCTGGCCACAACGGTACCAGGAGGTAACTTTCTTATTTTAAAATCGTGTTTTAAGCATTTTACAATAAATCTATGGCATGTCTGTTAATAGTGTTAATGTGTAAGAATGACATTTGTATATTTAAAAGAAAAGAAGCTATTTTAGACTCTACTTTTAGGTCAATTTTAGTCCTTCATTAATTCTTTAGTTAAAACTACTTCATCCTATTCAACTTCAAAACCCTAACACTGTTAAAGATATTGTCAAACTCAGGTAAGAATGTTTGTGGATCTTTCAATGGGGGATTAAATTGGGTCTTTTTCAAATTCGTTTCAGCTAACTTCACCGTAGTTATTATAGGGTGTTCAAAATAATGGGACTTTTGGATGAATTATTATTATTATTATTATTATTATTATTATTATTATTATTATTATTATTATTATTAGTACTACTACTACTACTTCAAGGAAAATAATGGATACTGAATATTTTATCTCAGTAGTATTATTATCTAAAATCTAAAAATGTAAAAAAAAAGAAGGGATGGATAAGTATTCTTGTGGAAAAAGAATGTATACAAATTAAACCTAAAATGAGAGAAAAACAGGATAGAAGAAGAATTAAGAAAATTAGAAGAAATGTATAGAAAGAGGGAAAAAAAGAAGAATAACAAAGACATAGATTTGTTAACTAGAAAGAAGTTGAAGAAGGAATGAGTTGAGATTTAACTCAAGAGTAGTGGCGTTTGAATTCAGTTAACCATTTTTGAATTCAGGTAACCATGTAGGTGTTCAATCTATCAACATCTAAATTTACTAATTATACTAGGTTTTCCAGATCAAGTGGTAGCTAGTTGTACTTGAGAAATTACTGTCTTTAATTTGTCTTCTTTATGCAATATATTCAAGCCAATTGTTTCACTTGAGTGCTGGTTCAAATTTCGCTGTCTATCTAAGCACTTCGTTGGTGATTTTTTGTAATTTAACTAAATATTTATTTAAAACAAATGTAACTCACTTTCAAGTTTTCATTAAAGGCTTCATTGTTTGCCCAGATTACAACCCTTAACCTCTTTGCACATTAAGGTATTACTTGGATGAGTTTATTTTTCAGCTCATGTAAAACAATTTATATAAATAAATAAGTTTTTATGTATTATTCATAAACTTGTCAAGGTAGTTAATGGAAAAACAACTTATGAAAATATGACTTTTGTTAGTAAGAACTTATGCATTAAGATAAAAATTTATTTATTTCAATAAATTATTTTTCATAAGCTCAAAAATA
The DNA here is from genome assembly GCA_963573325.1 of Astragalus glycyphyllos. Lineage (NCBI taxonomy): Eukaryota > Viridiplantae > Streptophyta > Magnoliopsida > Fabales > Fabaceae > Astragalus > Astragalus glycyphyllos. Next base: position 2,355,311 of record OY754313.1, on the reverse strand, counting down.
ACTCCAACAATTAGGAGATTGACAAAACTCAATGCGTTACTTAAAGTTCGCCTAATAAATTAGTCTTTTGAGTAGAGAGATATTGTCATAGGACTAACAATCGGTGATTTCAGTGAGTTCAGCTTCGGAAATGACTACCTATATATTGGTTTAAAATACTCCACCCAATACTGATAAAAAGGGAAATGGCTACTGATAGAGTGAAAGTCGCTGTTTAAAGTTGTATCAATGTTAAGAGTCTCAAATTGAGTAGATAAGAAAACTCATTATAAGTCATCTGTATATTCTTCAAGTAATCCATTCTTTTTTTAATTAATAGTTTTCTATTTTGGTTTTAGATAAGGAAGCAATCCGCTGGGCGAAAGTCAAACAGGTATGTTGTAATGTTATAAAGTTGACCGTCTTATTCTTCGACATTTTTTAGGATTTCGGCAAATACTTGTCGCAAACTTGTAATTTTCTCTTGACTTTGTTTGTAGTCAAGATAGTGATGACGAAATCGTTCAAGCTCGACGTCACTATAAGCAGGCGGAAGTTGACGGGTGTACGCTTTACAATCTTTACGATGACGCACACGTCAAAGTGAGTTCAAATGTTTTTTATTTTATTTTGTTTTATTTATTACTTATTTCGAGTCAAGGCATACAATAATAGTGAAATCAAATGTTAAGAGTATTTTTATCTGGATTCAATTTCATCGCTGGCTCATTGCTTTAACCTAGTTGCGCTGTGAAATCTGTTTTTCAAGTATAATAGAACTACTTATGTATATATGTTATAAGAGCACTGATTTTTCATGTTAGGTTGAAAATATGTGAAATGTGATTCTAGTTCTAGTTAAATGAATTGAAATGATATTACTATGAAAGGTAAAGTACATTGATTGCCACAGCAGCAAGAAACTGTTTTCACACCCTGCAGTCACTGTAGGATTGAAGTTATTAAATTAGTTTTTTTAGTCACCAATGCAATGTAATAATATGGGTTAGCACAGATGGCTGCAAACCAAGCATTGTTTGATGCTAATGCTTCATTATCAAGTGAAATATCAGGATCTGCTTGGGGTTGGGTTTTACTTCAAATTATGTCCCTCAATTTCTGATTCATATGTTATTTGGCTATTTCCAAAGAAGTGATTGATTTATATTTTATAAATTTTCCAGGCGGGGGAAGGAGAAGACAATTACATTTGTAAAATTGTTGAGATGTTTGAGGACATTGATGGAAAATTTTATTTCACAGCACAATGGTACTACCGAGCAAAAGACACTGTATGTTTTCTCTTTAGATCTTGAGTGAGGTTCAACTACTATTATTATTGAATGATAATTGTTTTTATTTGGATACTCCTTTTACTTCACAGGTCATACAGAACCATGGTTATCTTATTGAACCAAGGCGAGTTTTCTTTTCAGAAGTCCAAAACGACAACCCCTTGGATTGTCTGGTTGAAAAGTTAAATATTGCTAGAATACCACTTAATGTAAGTTAGCAGGCTATGAATATCTTTGTGTTGGTTTCTTAAGTTTTCTATTTTCTATGGTTACTATTGTAATTTTATAGGTGATATTTTTGTTATTTTATTTTAAATTTAGTAATAGTTAGGTTCATTTTCAGGTTGATCCAGAAGCAACAAAGAAAATGATCCCGAAGTGTGATTATTACTGCGATATGCTCTATCTTCTACCGTACTCTACTTTTGTTAAATTACCAACAGGTTTCATTTTATCTATTGACTTATATTGTTTTTTTTTTGGTGATTTTGTCTAATTTTATGCACACATTTGTGACTCAGAAAGCAAGGAAATCGGTAGTGAGGCGTCATCAACAATTTCTTCTGAAATTGAAGTCAATGGAAGATCAGAGGTGACCTCTCAACTTGATCATACTTTGGATCGTGAAGAAAATAAAGAACCGGAGCTGAAGTTGCTAGATTTATATTCTGGTTGTGGTGCAATGTCGACTGGGTTATGCCAAGGTGGAATTTTGTCTGGTTCGAACATTGTTACTGTGAGTTTTTTGCTTCTTTGTATGAAAGCAGTCTATTCAATCTGTCTTGCTCTGGTGTTTGTTTTGACTGTTAAGTGTTACTCTTCTTTTTGAATAGAGATGGGCAGTGGACCTGAACGAATATGCTTGTCAAAGTCTTAAGTTGAACCATCCTAAAACAGAGGTAATCCTAGGTGATTATTTGTTAATATGCGTGCTTGTTACCAACTGTCTTGGGATCCTCGTTATATTGCTGTTGACAAACTGCATTAATACATATAGAAATTTGAAAAAGAAGAGTCCTTTTTGGAAATGATAAGAAATTATATGGATTTTTAATACAAAATACATTCTTTTGAAGTTTGCTGAAGTCAGATTCCTGATAAAGGATATTAAAAACTTCAATGAAATTTAAACTTAGGCGTTTGGTTGAAGTATTTAGTATAGTAAGTGGGCAATGCCACTGTTTGGCCTTGGGAGGAGATTAGTAGCTATGTCGTGTTTTCAAATATTGGGTGGTCTTGGAGGGCATACCAATCATGAGATGACAAGATATCAATTATTATTACATGCTGTCTCTCTGGGTGGTGGTATTCTTTTAAGTTAATGCTGAATTCTGTTTACCTTGCCAATCAGGTTAGAAATGAATCAGCTGAAAATTTCCTGTCATTAATGAGGGAGTGGGAGAAGCTTTGTAGTTATTTTTCTTTAGTGCAAAACAATGTGCCACATCAGAAGTATGTGGATATTTTTAGTACAGAAGAGGATGATGACACAGGAAGTGAAGAGAACAATGATGAAGAGGATGGAGAAGTGTTTGAAGTTTCGGAAGTGCTAGCTGTATGCTATGGTGATCCCAATCAGAAAAAGGAATCAGGGTTATACTTTAAGGTTGTTAATTTTCCACTTCTCTCTAGTTTTTCATCAGCTGCTATCGTAACTGCTTATTTCTTTGCCCTACTTTTTCACCTGGATACGAAAATTTCAGCCTTTTTTACTTTGTTTGTCATACTAGGTTAGTTGGAAGGGATATGGATCTGATTATGACTCTTGGGAGCCAGTTGATGGCCTAAGGTGAGTTATTTAAATTGCTTAAAATACATGTGTTTGATTCTGTTTGTTCTTGCAAATTGTTTAAAGCATGATACTCTCTCCGTCTCAATTTAAGTGTCCTTTTTGCTACTTTTCCTTGTCTCAAATTATTTGTCACTTTAGAATCCCAATGCAACATTTATTACTTTTTTCCAACAATACCCTTACTTTTATTTGTATTTTCAACTTTTCCATTCCTCTCTCCTCATAATAAAATAGGGGTACTTTTGTCATTCTATACTTTTTAAACATAAAAAATAGCATCTCCAATCATTTTCTTAATACCCGCGCATAACTTAAAACGACAGTTAAATTGAAACGGAGGGAGTAGTATGTTAACCACATTCTCTAAACATGTGTACCTCAAATTCAGAGCCATACTGGGTATGTACCCGGCACCCATTGGGTACTTGTGGATATTTATTGGTCTACATTTGTGGTCTGATATATAAATATATGTTGTATAATAAAACCTTGGATTTTTTGTTCTTTTCTTTGGTGATGCTGAAATCTTTCCTATTACGATGTATATCCTTTTTCATGAGTAAAAAAATGTATAGCTTTTTTCTATTGTTATATAAATAGTTTTTGTTTCTATATTTCATTGTGTAGTTTTCTGTTATATGCTTTACTTTTTGTGTTTCTTATATTTTAGTCATGTTTATATCAAATTTATGTTAGGTACTCGTACCCCGGTTTTTTGAAAAACTAAGTATCCCGTACCAACACCCAGTAACAGTATTGGTACCATACCCGTATCCATGCAACATAGACTATAGTGAAAGTATCAGTTCGTTTTTTAAGTGATTTTCGTTGATATTATATTTTGATGTAAATGATATCAATCTTACGTTAGTGATTTTACCAGTTTTATATTTGAAATTGTATGCTAATTTCATTCAAGCATCTCATTGTGGTTTCATGTGTATATGCATCGTTGAATACTTTTTCTGCCACATTCTTGTTGTAATTCTATTGGGTTCAAATTGAGATGCATTTTATTTATTGGCTAATTGGTCACTCAAATTTTGTCGATGCATCAGTAATTGCAAGGAAAAAATAAAGGAATTTGTCACTCGAGGCTTCGAGTCAAACGTCGTACCACTGCCAGTAAGTTTTAATTTCTTTTGGTGAACTTTCCTTTAACTTAGACTACTCCGTCGGGTCTCTTACATAAGAAAAATAACTTCCTCTCACATTTTAAGAAAGTTAGTTGTTTTTACTCCCTTTGGTCTCTATTATAAATAAGAATATTTTGTAGTTTTAGGTTCATTGAATAACAGATGTAAACATCAGTTATTCAATAAACCTAAAATGATTTTCTTATAATAAGGGCCAAAGGGAGTATTTGATATTCTTAAAGTAAACAAAAAAACAACGGCAATACTTAAATTGTCCTTAATGATAAGTTAACTATCGGAAAAGACTATCTCAAATTCTCAATTCATTTTGGGATACTTTTAGAAAAACATAATTTAAGGGTTATAGAAGTTAAAAAATGGTTATATTTTGAACCATTGATTTTGGAAGTTTCGTTGTGTGTGTGTGTGTGTCTCTATATATATATGAGATTGGAGGGAGCGTGGCTTTTGTTTTAATTATATGTTTGAAGTGTCACTTAACTTTGGGATGGGAAGATTTTGATTAATCAATATAGCTGCCCAATTTTGCTCTGCATGTAACTTTTCAAATTTGTTAATCATTGTTACGCAGGGGGGTGTTGATATAATATGCGGTGGACCACCGTGCCAAGGAATCAGTGGTTTCAACCGTTTTAGGAATAGAGAGAATCCTTTGGATGATGAGAAGAACAAACAACTAGTGGTTTTCATGGATATTGTTTATTACCTTCGTCCCAAATTTGCATTGATGGAGAATGTAGTTGATATTCTCAAATTTGCCGATGGCTTCCTTGGAAGGTATGCATTGGGCCGCCTCGTTCAAATGAATTATCAAAGTCGCTTGGGAATTATGGCAGCAGGATGTTATGGACTTCCTCAATTTCGCGGGCGCGTCTTCCTATGGGGGGCTGCACCTTCAGAGGTACATTTATCGATTGTGACACACACGCACGCATACACACACATAAGTGATAGTAAGGGGTAAAATTTGTCCATAGAATCACATAAACAATTATAGTGGAAATTGTTTGTCACTTGTGTATGTATTCAGGTTGAATTGTAGTTTATGGAGTTGCTAAGTCCTTTTCTACTGCATTTGCAAAATGTAATCACTAGTAATTTCATTGTATTTTTTCTCAATACGGTGATGTTTCCGGACTTTATACTCACATTAAATTCATACTTTTAATGTCTTTCTAGTATTTAATAGACCATTTGTTTAGTTGGTCTCTATCAATATACTTCTCCAACAATAAAGAGCAGGTGTTTATAATCACAAACTTGATATTGATCACTTAACATGATTTGGTGTTATCAAATAGAATGACTTGAATTGTCGTTGAATTGCTAGTAATTTAACATATTTTGCAATATATAATTTAACATGTAAGTTAAATTTATATAGAGTCGAGTTAAAGGTTGACATTTGTCCCATTCATCAATTTTTTGGTTGGAATTGTCGAGCAGTTTTGGTTTTAAAAATAATGTTATTTATTTAGTTTTTGTTCAGGTTATTGTTTAACTGAAATTATTTGTTGTGCAGAATCTACCTCAATATCCACTTCCAACTCACGATGTTATAATGAGAGGTGTTATTCCAAAGGAGTTTGAGGTATGTGGAATTGGTAAAGTGCGTTTAATATGCTTTTAATTTGAATAGTGCTAGCTATGTGTACAATGTGTGGATGATTTATATTTTTAAATAAATAAATGTTGATGGTTATTGATTCATTAGATGGTAAGTAATTATGGTGTTAGAGCACCATAGAGAGTTCCATGTTTAGTTTAAAATGCAATGGTGAATAAATCTGTTAAAAAGTTGTATGGCATCAACCATCTTTTATGCCTTATAAGCTGAATTTTAATACTTAAACTGAAGAGATTATCATGACATGCTACAGGCATTTCATCTATGATTTGATTTGGTGTTTGTAATGCTTGCAGGGGAACACAGTTGCGTATAATGAAGGACACACTGTTCAGCTTCGGAAAAAGCTTTTATTGGAAGATGCTATTTCTGACCTTCCTCCGGTATATCTTTGGTTGTTTTTTCTATAGTTTTTTCTGCCCTGTACCTTTTAAGTCAATATATGTATTTATAAATTATAAATTTATAAATTTAATTTTACAAATGTATTCAGATTGAGAATAATGAAAGACGAGATGACATGCCATATGACAAACCTCCCCAGACAGAGTTCCAGCGATTTATCAGATTAAGCAAAAGTGGTAATATATTATTAAATGTTTGTGCTTTATTCTGAATATAAAATTGTTCTAGTACTTCTGCTCTACAACTTGTGATTTTTGGAACTGTTAATTTTTAACATGTTTTTAGATTCGTTTATGATATCTATTATCCAAAATTTTTTCGGTGACACATCGACAAATTTGTAGTATGATCAATCTTACAGTCATAGTTTTTCATGTGATTTATTTAGCAAAAAATGCAACCTGTGATTTATTTACAAAGAAATGTGCAGAAATGTTGGGCGTTTCAACTATAGAAAAGTCTTCGATGTCAATGCTTCATGATCATCGTTCCCTGGAATTGAATAAGGATGACTATCAACGTGTGTGTCGGATCCCAAAAAAGAAGGTATGTTGTTTTGCAATAACCTATTAATAACAAGAATTCCACAGTTTACAGATTCTTGACAAAAACAATGTAGAATTGAAAGAGAATAGAGATAGGAATCAACACCGAATGTTCACGGTTCACATCGTTCAGCTCATACAAGCCTACATCTGCGGAACTGTGCACAAATCGATCTAACTTTATTTAAGAAAGAATCTTTGATCACAAATGTTGTGGAACACTTTCACTACTTTGTTCCCTTCTCCCTACCCAGAAAACCCATAAAGAAATCCCTTTTTGTCATTTTGTTTATTTCTCAGGAAGAATACAATGGATGAATGATCCTAGTCACTAGTAGTCAAGTGTCTTATGCGTATGTGGCACTTGCTTGTGGTTACACTTACAAAGTAGTTAACTAAAAAACTGAGAGCAAACTACTTAAAACAGAAAAACAGTTAGGTTTTTTCTGCCACTTGTAGATCTGGTATAGAATATATCTTTTTCTTTATTAACAGTTCTATATTGGTGTTAGGGGGGATGCTTCCGAGATTTACCAGGTGTTCGTGTGGGGCGTGATAATAAGGTCGAATGGGATCCCGATGTCAAACGTGAATATTTGGATTCAGGAAAACCAGTGGTATGATTTTTTTTTTTTTATATCTTTAGGCATATTGTTTTGGAAGTGACATTTCTTTCTAGTATATAGCAATTATATTTTGAGAGAATGAAGAAAGTCTTCTGAACTTGACTGCAAATACATTGGTTTTCAAATGCATCTACTACTTTGATGGAATAATAGTGTTATAAAATATTCAATAATATATGTTTGTGTAATGTTGTTTTGGTTGTTACAATAGGTTCCAGATTATGCCATGTCTTTTGTAGGTGGAACCTCATCTAAGTAAGCCTTCAACTTAAAAGTGATTTTAATTTGGTATTTTAATGACGTTGCGGCTGAATGCCTATATTACTATTTCATATACAACGTAGTCTCTAAAATGCTTTATGCTACTATATTTCTAGGCCTTTTGCTCGATTATGGTGGGATGAAACAGTTCCAACTGTAGTGACAAGAGCAGAACCTCACAATCAGGTATATTTGTATTTTAAGTTTTATTGGAATATTTCCCTCAAAAAGAAAATTTTTATTGGAATATTGATGCGTAGATTTTGTCGGGAAAAACTTCAGAAGTAGATTATTTATGAGATAGTGGATATTTTATGGGTATTTTTTGTAAATGCAATAAAAACATGTTAAATACTATAAATTAGCTTTTTATACTACTTTCTTTTGGTGTTGTGTCTTAACATGTCTTTGATTGATTTTTAGTATGCAAGAAGCCCCTTTCATTCATCTTTTTGCACTTCACAAGGAATACATTAATTAACATGTTTGATGTGTTTTATTAGGCAATTACACATCCTGAGCAAGATAGAGTGTTGTCCATTCGTGAAAATGCAAGACTTCAAGGTTTTCCAGACTTTTATAAGTTGTGTGGGCCGGTCAAACAAAGGTAACTCAAGTGATCTTATTTATGTTTTTATGCTACAATTCTTGAATTGGTAGCTGCTTAATTCAAAGTAATGATACTAACATAGTTTATAATATTATAGATACATTCAAGTTGGGAATGCAGTTGCGGTTCCTGTAGCTCGAGCTTTGGGATACACTCTTGGCCTTGCATTTCAGGGTTCTGTGGGTGATGGACCATTGTATGAATTACCAGATAAATTTCCCATGATTAGGGAACGAATCTCTTCTGTATCATCTGAAGATGAGGTGTAATGCAATCTGAGATTGTGTTGTATGTCTAAAATTCATAATATGCTTGCAAGCAAAAACTGTATGATTTAAGTTATTTTTTGTTGTTGTAAACTTTGAAGGCATTTTTATTATCTATTGTTTAGAGGGTAGGTACTTGACTCAGCTATGATTTTTCTAAAGTTCAAACTTGAACGAATTTGTAGAGAAATGACATCTTTGTAGAATTTAAAAATATATTATTGACTGATGTTAGTTTATTGAATTTGCCATCTATATATGTAATGACTAGTGTAAGAATGACCTGAATTGTGGTTGGTGAAAATATGTTTCACAATAGTCTTGGTCAGACAATTGATTGTCACCGTTAGCAATCAATCTATCTTATGTATTAATAGTCTCATATGGGTTTTATTTTACATGAAAAGACCCATTTTCAATTGATATTCAGATATCATGACCTTAAGCCAAGAAGGTTGAACAAAAGCTTCTCACAATGAATGTTGTGTCTATCTCTCTCGAAATGAAGCCATCCATTTCTTTTGAGAAATGGAGAGGATCCTAACCCGTATAACACTTGGTTCTAGGAATGGGTGTGCAAAAAAAATCTTAAACTTAAACCATGCCAAAAACCATATTTTAACCATTATAGAAAAATCTACACCACTTTATTGGGAATTGATATTTGAGAACTACTCCTTCTGTCTCATATTAAGTGTCGTTTAAGGTTATGTGTGGGTATTAAGAAAATGATTGGATATGCTAAATTTTATGGTAAAAAAATGTGGTAGGATTAAAACACCCTTACACTTTTTTTGGTTGATGCAAAGGCACGATTATTGATATTCTAAAGTAAGGGTATTGTTGGAAAGTAATAATAAATGTTGTATTGGGATTTTAAAGTGATAGATAATTTGAGATAAAGAAAAATGACAAACATGACACTTAATATGAGACGGATGGAGTCGTAATTTACCACAGTTGTGTGTTTCTTGTTACCACTTCCACAGCCCCGTTTTTTTTGTTCGCTTATTAGCTTCGTTGAAAGTGAATTCCCACTTGGACCACCATTATCTTTGCTGTAAACGATTCTTTCAGTGGCATTTTATTGCATAAATAGTCATATTTTTGTTTTAAATCACAACTATCATCTATAGTTTAATCAAATGGTTGAGATTCCAACAAAAAATTTCAATACTCATCTTTTCCACAATAGAGCATCATCACATCCACGTTCGTCTCTTAGGCCAAAGCATAAAAATTAGAAGAATAAAATTATATCTCTTATAATTTTGTACAAACATTTAAAAAATACTTATGTCTCTTGTAATTTGTTCTTATTGTATTAGGAAAGCTTATGGTGCTTTGACATTAGGTTGTTTAGTGTTTGGTTTGGGCATAGATTTAGTGCCATAAGATTGTGAATTTGGCACTAGTTGTGTAGTAGGCACGAAGTTTTGATCAAACCTATGGCTACAATTTGTAACAGTGTGGCCATATTTGCCACATAAATGGCATGTATGCCCATTGCCATCACTACTCGACCTGTCACGACCTTAGCAACGACAGAGACTTGTGATTGCTTTGCGGTCGAAATGCTTAGTGTGCATGCACGCCAGGCTTGAGGGAGAGACACACAAAGGTCTGACTTCTGGTTCGTGGTGGATCTTGGTTTTGAAGATGGTGGGGTACTGCACGCGAAAAGTTCTTCCTCAATTAATCCACCTTTTCTGGTGTTGTTGTTGTTGGCAGAAAAAAAACACGAATTGGTTGGACGACAGTCCAACTCGATTTGATTTTGTAGAGCTGCGAACCAACCTTGTTGAACCAACCGGTTTGGTTCTATTCTAACAACGTTGCAAATAAGTTCAACCATATATTGGGCCCGTTTGGATAAAGTTTATTTTGAGCTTATGGAAAACAGCTTATGCAAATAAATAAGTTTTTTTGTATTATTCATAAGTTTGTCAATGTAGTTTATGGAAAAACAACTTAGGGAGATATAATTTTTGTTAGTGAGAATTTATGGGTTAACATGAAAACTTATTTATCGCCATAAGTTGTTTTCCATAAGCTCAAAAATAAGCTCATCCAAACGGGCCCATTATCTTCTTGATTACATTCTCCATAAAATGAGCTTGTTTAGTTTTTAAAAAAGCAAAGAGAAAAACAAATTGGTTGGACCATAGTCCAACTCGATTTGATTTTGTAGGGTTGTGAACCAACCTGGTTGAACCGACCTATTTGGTTCGATTCTAGCAAGGTTGCAAATAAGTTCAACCATATATTATCATCTTAATTACCATCTCCATAAAACGAGATTAAATGAGTGTATAAAACTTATTTACCTTTTGGATGTATATTTATGAAATCTTTATTCTAATATTATCTCCAATATATAATTAATCTTGCCAATTGAATACAACGTGTATAAAATTATTAAAATGGAAGATTCAGAAGGATCGTACAATACACGTGACAATATAGTATTAATCATTGCATGAATCCATTGTAGTGTTTACCTATAAATAACTACCAATCGAACGGTCATTTCCTCTCTTCTCTATTTTAAGCTTGTGTTTCAAAACACTCACTTTCTCTCTCTAATATAATCAAAGAAACATAGAGAATAGAAAGAGAGAGAGTGGTGGTATTGTTTTGATTTGTGTTTGTGTGGTGAAAATGAAAATGACATAGAAATAGTCTCAACACAATGAATGAACAATTTTCGCATATGTTGTAAGAATCATAGCTCAAAGAAACAAGAAAACAACAGAGAGAAAAAAGGGTCGCTTGCATGCAATAGCTATAGCAATGCTTTCCTTAGATTCTCTTGATTCCTTCCTCTTTTCTCTCACCACTAACTTCTCTTCTCCTTTGGGAATTTTTGTTCAGATACAGGTTTTCCATCTCTCTCCTTTTTCTCCTTCTTTGTGACATGTTTCATTTTTCAATTACAATGTAATGTTATATATTATATTTATATGAAAGGTACAATAATTGTAATGCAAAGTGAAAGAACTTGTGTAGGTTTCATCTAGGTTTTCTATTGATATGTTTCATGAGAAATGGTTTTCTGGTTGTGATGCTAAATTTAGCTAGAGAGAAGGCACTCTAATTTGTTTGAATGAGTGTAAGTAATCTGCGAAATAAAATCACTGTATTCACCAAGTAACTTTATCAAGATTTTAAATCACAGTCATGGTTGCATTGTGATGCTTAATATTGCAGAAAATTGTGGTCAAATATAGAGGGCAGAGACTTTCAAAACCTTGATGTCATGGCTATAATTGCAATTAATTTTATTTTTTAGAATCTCCATTTACTTCAGGCTGTATCAACATGTATGACAAAATGTTGTGATTTTGTGTCATACAAGCCCGTGTTGTTGAATAGCGGCTATAACAACACTATAGCGCTATTGCATATCAGAATTTGAACAATTCGCTATTGTTCGCAATCCGTGATATGCCCATCAATATTGTCAAATAGCTGCTATAGTGGTGCTATAGCGCTATAGTATAGCCGAATTTGAGCAAACAACTATTTTACGCAATCTGGGATTGATAACATTGATAAAAGCCTGAATTTTATGTTCTATATGTAGGGATGTATAATTTGTTTAATCCTAGCTATTGGGTGGGCTGCAGCTGCTTCTGTAAGGTACTCTCATTGATGTCAGACAGAGTTGGGAATCTTCTATAATTGTGTCCATAATAGTAAATTTACAGCAATTTTTTTGTCTTGCAGGAGTAGAGAGATAAAAAGAATAAAGAAAAGTATGAAGAATGGTAATAGCTTTGCTTTCCTTTGTCAAGATATCAATGAACTTGAGCACTCAAAACAAGTCAATTTGCCAAGAGTAACAGTAATTATGCCCCTAAAAGGATTTGGAGAACACAATCTCCATAACTGGAGAACTCAGGTATATGACACACCATTGGAACTTTGGTATTGTTTGAATCCTTCAGCATAATATATAGTTGGTTTATGAACCAAACAAGTCAATTTCCAGCTCAAGCTCAATTCACGTGGTTCATGAACCAAGTTCAACGAGCTATTTATTAAGTCAACTTTTCGAACTATGTTCGAGTTGGTTCGGTTCATTGCCAACCCTAAAGACAAGCTTTGTTAATTTTGATTCTATTCTTTCACAAATGCAGTTAACATCTCTTTATGGTGGCCCTATAGAATTTCTATTAGTGGTAGAAAGTACAGAGGATCTTGCTTACCATAATGTATCAAGATTAATATCAGAATTTGAGGTACAAGTTAAACTCATATTCAGGCTTGAATAGTCTTTGGAGCCCTTGCATGACTCTATTGCAGTTTTGGCATTCTCTGATAAATTTATTATCTTTTCTCTATTTCATTTATGCAGGATTATGTTGATGCTAGGGTTGTTGTAGCTGGTTTGTCAACAACTTGCAGTCAAAAAATTCACAATCAATTGGTATGGCTTTTTCTTGCATTTATTTTTTGCTAGTATTTTCATATACAAAGTAAGGACGTGTTATATTTGAAATTTGAAATATATGGCCACGATGGGCAAACAGGTTAATTAAGTGCTTATAGGATAAGCACCTATGTATAAGCTATTTCGATAATCAAAGAGAAATATAGTCTAACTATGTTCATATAAACTAGTGACAATTTTCATCAGTGTTGTCAAATTGCGGCTATAGCATTATAGCATATCGAATTTTGTACAATCCACTATTGTGCGCAATTCGCAATATGCCCATAAATACTGTCAAATAGCGGTTATAGTGGCGCTACAGTACTATAGCATAGCGGAATTTGAGCAAACAGAATTTTCCGCAATTCCCAATCGATAACACTGGTTTTCATAAGCTATCATAGAGAACTTATCGAAGTAAGCTGAAAGCAGCTGATGGACATGTCATAATTTGTTTCCATAAGCTCTCTCAAGCACTCTGAAAATACTTATGACAATAGATAAGCCCGAACAGGCATTCAGTCTTTTCATCCTTACATTTAATTGAACTCAACAACTATGAAGGACCTACTTTTACTTAATGCGAGACACTTCCATTCTTGTTGATGCAATTTACCAACTACCATAGCATTACTTACATAGATAGCACCGGTAAAATTGTGCAGATTGGAGTGGAGAAAATGCACAAAGACAGCAAATATGTATTGTTTTTGGATGATGATATTAGGCTACATCCTGGTTCAATTGGAGCACTCACTCGTGAGATGGAAAGGAACCCTGAGGTATGTCTTAAAAGTGGGTAGAAGTTAATTGCAATAGCTATGTTTTATGGCAATTGGTATTATTTTGTTATGCTCTTAACAGTTTTGATGCTTAACAGATATTTATTCAAACCGGATATCCTATTGATTTGCCATCTGGAAGTCTAGGAAGTTACTGCATCTATGAATACCATATGGTACTCATCTACCTCTAGATTTAAACATGTCTCTAATCTTTGCAATAAATGTCTGTCTATAAGATTGTGTTTTCTTCTGTTTTTTCCATTTCTTTTAAAGTTATTGGTAACTGAATCACCATGAATGAAGCTTGGCCAATTGAATTTTTACTTACGGGCTATGAAGCATCGACACAGACACAGACATGTAGACACCAATAATAATTTGAAAAGTAGAAGTAGTTGAAGTATCAGTATCAGTGTCCGACACAACACATACCGGACACCAGACACATCTTCAACATAAAGTGTCGGTGCTACGGAGCTTATTGGCCTATTGGCTTTTATTTAAACTTTTGATAATATGTGAGTATTTTGATTATACTCATTCATTTCATTTGTTCCTATCTGTTCTTGTTGTTCCACAGCCTTGTTCAATGGGCTTTGCCACTGGTGGAAAAACATTCTTTTTGTGGGGAGGTTGCATGATGGCAAGTAGCTTCTAACTTTTACCTTTTCTTTGGTGTATATAAATACTTTCATTCTAACTATTTAGTTTTTTACAGATGCATGCTGAAGACTTTAGACAAGATAATTGCGGCGTTGTCTCAGAACTTCGAAATGGTGGATATTCCGATGATATGACTCTCGCGGCTATAGCTGGTGCGTCACAGAAACTGTCATTAAACTAGCATAGATCTTTTTGAAGTATATATTCAATTTTTCTCTGGTTATCCATTTCTGTTTATTATGTTATTTACCACAATATTGTAACTTACAGGGGCTCATAAAAAGCTCATTTCTTCTCCTCCGGTTGCGGTCTTTCCTCACCCGCTAGCAAGTGATCTTAATTTTGGAAGGTTTGTGATTATCATTTACCCGTTAACTAAATTTTCATTGTGATTCTCTGCTAATCAATTTAAAATGTGCAGGTACTGGAATTATCTGAGGAAACAGACTTTTGTTTTGGAGTCTTACACGACGAAAGTTAACCGTATAATGAACCGTGCATTGTTTGCGGTTCACTTTTATTTGTCATGGGGATTTGTAGCACCATATGTTATGGCAATGATTCATGGCGCGACAGTACTAAGATTTCACTCTATGGGGTACTCATTTGAAGAAATGAACGATACTTTTGGTGGTGAGAACACTACTCTTCCTCTTTAGGTAGGTTGTACTTGTTAGTGTTGATTCATGTGTGAACAATTGACAGAATTCTGATAATGACTGAGGAATACAGTTCCATTTTTTTAAGTGTTGGTAAATTCTTTAGTGATGAGTCTCTTATGCTTCTATATATGTAAACCAAGTGTGAATTGTCCAGGATTTTCTACTGTCCAGGATTTTCTACTTCTATCATAATTTTTAGTCAGCAAGTTGTCGCGGGTTTCTTTAGGCCATGCTTGGATAAACAGCTTGATTAAGCGTTTATAGTATAAGCACTTATCATAGATAAGAGTTAATGCATAAGTTGTTTCTATGATAAAAAAATATATATGAAACTATTTTTCTATATGCTATAAGCTGTTTTCGTAAGCTATCTTGGAGAGTTTATGGAAACTAGGTGAAAACAACTTATGAACATGTCATAAGCTGTTTTCATGAGCCCTTTCAAACAGTCTCCCAAGTGCTTACGCCACTAGATAAGTCGATCCAAACATGTCCTTAATGTAGGAATAACATGCATTTACATGGAATTTATAACCACACTTATGTATGCACTTTGTAGTAAGTTTAGCTTGTGTTATTATTTTATTGCCTACTCTATAGTCTGTTCTGTGTTGTGGGTTATTTTGTTCTAATAATCTAGATGGACGTATTTTTCTCATTGATATAAGTTGTATTTTCAGTACTGAGATTAATGCATTCATTTCAAATAGACAAGGCTTGTGAAATAGAAAAGAAAATGGAAGAAATGTATTGAGAATGTGAGATGAACTTACAAATTAGGATTTACAATTTGCCTTTTCTCAGGGTTCTCACAGGAGTACTTCCTAGGCATATGCACTTTTCTTGAGCTTCTTTCAATGTGGAACTTGACAAGGATAGAAGTTAAACTTTGCAATATTCTGTCCCCAGAGGCACCCCCACTTTCTATTGTTAAATATAACTGGTTTCTTGTAAGTATTTTTCTATGTTCATAACCCAAAAAAGGTGTTTCTCCAATCTTGCTTTTGTAGATGAAAGATTTGAGTGCTGTTATCCTCAATGTCTTATACTTTCTAATGTACTATGATGTAATAGTTCAAAGTTAACAAAGATGTATCAATTTAGGATCCGGTTTGTGTGCAGTTGGAACTGCATGCAGTCGAAGGACAGTCAACAAGCTCGAGACTGCCCGGTCCAGATTTCAAAGTCAAAATTTTTTACTAAACAAAAAATCAGAAACCGCTCTTAAAGTCTGGACCGTCAGATCTTATCGGCTGCATGACTGCATACATCTCCAACTGCATTAAATCCAAATCCATTGATTTATTATGTCTTTGCATGTTGAATAAGCTGGTACAAAAGAGCATACTTTTTCAATTAACTGAAACTACATGGCACAACAAGGATTGGCATCAACATATTATATTAATCTAAAAGGATCAAGCTAGTATGAAAGGGAGAAAGGAATGATTGGATTTATGTGAATACATGCAGGAAAAAACTATAATATGAATGCATTAATTAATATGATGCCAAGATATGAGAAATACACCTTATAACTAGTTGGAAAGGTAAGTGATATTTATTTATTTATTTATTTATTTTTTGAGCAGGTATTCATTGCTATGCTCGTAGATAACTTTCTATACCCTATATCTGCAATTCGTTCACATTTCTCTCAATCTATTAATTGGTCTGGTATTACATATCACTTGAAAGATGGAAAAATCAGCAAGGTAAGTTGGTCAAGCTTTAGTGAACACTATTTCTAGTACTCTTAACCTTACTCTCTACATGTCAATATACTTATAAACATGTTTATAGAAGCATTTAGGAGGGAATCCTTTTTCTCAACCAAAATTTTTGTTTTATTTTGTTTATTTTTCAGATAGATAGAAGTCCAACAAACCAGGATGTGCCTCCAGTTTTTACAGACTTGGCAGGAAAACTTTTATATGGAAGAAAAGGAATGCCTAGCAAAGGCTCATTCCTTGGTTCATTGTCTAAAAGTTTGGGCCTATCGCGCCAGCCGAAGAGATCTGAATAACTATGAACTAGCTTCATTTAGCATACAAAGTCTCTGTCTAGCTTTCCTCAAGTCTCAGCCCCATTTTTTATGGCACAATGGGGGCAGCATGTCCCTTTATAAGCAATGGTGTTGGTAGATCAATTGGTCTTTATTTAATGTTTGGTGATTCAGGATTTGATTGATTGATTCTTTAGTATGGTAGAATCCCTGTCCCTGTTCCATATTTTGTTGTAATTAAATTTCAATCCTAGGAGAGAATTTTGTATTGGTGATAATTCAATTTTGTAATTCATGTACAACAGTCAAGAATCGCTAAGTGTACATATTAGTGATTCACAATCAATTTTTTTAGTTCCATTTGTCTGTTACACAATATTCTCTTTTTGCTTTCACTTAAATCAAATACCTTTTTTTTTTCTTCAAATTTTTAACAATTAGACAAAAAATACTATTACCCTTATAGTCATATGTTCATAATCAAAATCAAGTACTTAAGTTAGGAATGAGAATGGTGAAGGGAAAAAATCATAAACCTTGATTTCACACATATCATTCTCAGTTCACAACACATTCTCATATATCAAACAGCAATTGAGCAAAAAATATATCAAACAGTAACACCTAAACTACTGTCTAATGAAGAAAAATGAGCAGAGAAGTGCAAAATTGAGGGACAACAAGAAATAGAATATCGGAATTTTGTCAAATTACATATCTCTTGAATGCTACAAACAAACCAGAACACACCGACTTAGCTATTGCTCCAAGTCTCCAATGTAGAAGTCCTCAATCATGTCAAAGACTCGAGTTGCATGCTGTGGCCTGCAATGTAAAGGTAAAAAGTGACAGTAAGAGGTAGAGGATATATAAATAAAAGTACAGTTATGAATTTCACTGCCAAAATAAGGGCAGCATGGGATTAAACTTCGTTCAGATAAGGTGAAAAGGAATGAATGCATACCCAAAAAATCCTTCAGTTGAATCATCTCCAGCATGTGCTAGAATGGCATCACCACCTGGATGTTCCTCCACATATGAGGTAACATCATATACCTACAGTGAGATGAAAATGAAACCCATGAAATGTAAACTCTGGATCAGTTACAACGGTAATAAAAATGCAAAATCATAGCATTGGCAAACTAAGTAGGTTGGTAAACTGATGATTCGATATGGAAATACTATTTGGTTTTATACCAAAGGAGTAGCAGATTCATAAGGAGCATAATATAAAACAGCAATAAAAGATCATACCTTGTTCTTGATGATTATCCAACAATCTGTTCTCTTATTATGCAACAAGACTTCAGTTTTACTATAGGATTTTGACGCCTGAAAACATAATAGCCACAATTAATAAAGAAGGAAAACTACCAATGGTTCTGTGTTCAACACAGAACAACTACTATTTCAAACTATCAATGGTTCCTTAGAAGCCTCCACTTTAACAGCCTAAATCTACTTTCTATCAGTTGAATAGAGAGCACTAAAATAATACGTTACTAAATTTCTCTGCCATTAGCACAAGTTTCTTTCTTTAGAGGTATAGACAAAACACTCAAATGACACAAAATCTTAAGAAACCTAAGCGCATCAATAGCTTAAAAAACTGAAACAGAGACATAACAATAACTAATTACTTAATTAGTAGTTAGTTTCACCTAGATCCAAAATCTAGTTCAACAAATTATGCCATTACTTGATCATAGTAAAAAAAAAGAAGTAATAGTACTAAGTAGTAACACAAATAGAAATGACACTATTCAATTTAATGGTTCTATCATCTATATAATAGCAAATAAAAAAGAGCTCAGATATTGAATTGAATGAGTACCTTATTGTTTAAGGTGGATTGAGATTTTCCCTTGTTCCCTGGTAAGTAAGCAAAGAACTCACACATAAATGAATACCCCAAATTTTTAAAGCATAGATCACATTATATCACAATTATAATCGTAAAAAACAAAGAAGAGGAAAAAGACCAGATTTTTGGTGTCGTGGAGTGAAAAGAAGAACAGCAATGAAAACACCCAGAAGCAATGCGAGTGCAATTATGAATACCATCTTGCTAAAGTTGCAGACTTTGATGCTTAATCCAATCTGAAACAACGAAAACAAGAAAGGGGTAAGCAATCATAATAACAAGTATTCATATTCATATTCATAAAAAGCTACAATTACAATGAGAGAGAGAGAGAGAGATTTCACAGACGAGTTACAACCACCGTGTCACCACCAATCAACGGTGGCGAATGAGGTGGGAGGAAGGGAGTCAAGACAAGTAGCCAGTAAAAACAATCAATCATTCACGTTCCAACAAGAACAGTACACAGATTCTGACGAGAATAGGGCTTACTACCTACACCTGGTATTTTACTTCCAACACTTCCCTTTACCCTTTTTAAACTTCTCCCTCGACAGTTCCTTTCAAAACTTAACTTTTTGGAAACCTAGGTGAGTGGTTGAGTGGTTGGGGCTCATCCTTCCTTAACCAAGTGTGAGGGTTTGACCATTGCCTTCGGTATAAAGCAGCTTTAAATCCCTGGGTTAGCTGTCTCATTCTCCAAGCGTTCGGCGGTGGAAACCCAAGTCTCGACCAAAAAAAACTTAACTTTTTGGAGTAGTAGTATATTGGGTTAAATAAGTTTTTGGTCTCTATAAAATTTGAAAATGTTTTTTTTACTCCCTATAAATATTTTGATTCAGTTTCCTTCTCTAGATTTTCCTCTATCTATAATTTTAGTCTCTTACAACTTTTAAAAGCTTTTTTTTGGATGGTTTAATAGTACTTCTAAGTGCTATTAAAAGTCATCAGAGCTGAAACCATTGATGAGCAAAATGCAAGGACTAAATGTGAGTGAATTTTTTTAAAAGGACTGAAAATGAAAATTTCAAATTTTATAGGGACCAATTAAACGCTAGTATTTTTGGTGGAAATTAAGAGTATTCTAGATTTTTTTATATATGGAGAGTTTTCTAGATTTTTTTGAGATACTTTTATTGGGTTTTTGGAAATTAATTTCACGAATTCAATTAGTTAATGGAACACAAATTTGTTTTTAATTTGTTATGTCCCATAATATAATTTGCTGAATGTTAATATTGCTTCACAAAATGAAATTTTGGAAGGTGTTATTTGGGTCTCACTCATTTGCCATTGCCAAGCAAGCTTTATTTAATTTCAAGAATCTAAATCCAATCTCTGTTTCTACCAACATTATTTGCACCCAAAAAATCAACACATTTTTGGAATATATTTAAATTTTTATTTAACTCTATTATAATGAGTGTTGGGTATCTAAGTTTAATATAGTTCTATACTTCCTAATAACGAACAAAATAAAAAGTAGATAAAAAGCTAGATCCATTAGTGTATTATAGTTTATAATAAGCCTCTTGTTCTAACATTAAAAAAATCCAACAAGTCCTATCAGAGCCTATCTGCGTATGATCCAATAACAACACATTTTCTCATTATGGATTGTACACATAAGCCAGAGACTCACACTTAAGAGATAGATGTTGAGTATCCAAATGTGGTATAGTCTCACGTCGCTTATCGCCTGATGACACGAACAAAATAGAAAATTTATAGGAGGATAAATTTACTAACCTTCCTTAAGGTTTTGTAAACAAATATGATTAGACGTATATAAAAAACAACAATAAATAGTAATTTGAATTGATGCCTAATTAAATTAAATCTCAGGGTAATCCTCATCCTATCTAATTCGCTTTCTACTTAGCTTTTTGTTTTAGACATTTATAATAAGAATAAAGGTCAGCATATATTCCTACCATTGATAATTTTAATAAATTATTGCTAATCGAGTTGATGATTATTGTTGTAACCGATAATTGAATTGTGTGATATAATTTAAATGCATTTGTGTGCTAGTTGAACATTCTTTTTAGAGGCTTGTGCATAAGTAAATATAAGGCTGTTGTTAGTAACCCTTTTATTGACCACAACTTGGGTTGAGTTTTAACTTAACCCAACAGCCCAAAGTAATTTCATTTTTAGTCTTAAAACCCCAAAGAGAGGGAAGATGTAGAAAGAGAAGGAAGTTAAAACTCAACCCACTACCTTACGTTTCTACATCTTCTCTTTCTTTTGTTAATACCCTCATCTTCCTAACCATCAAGCTCTCCTAAAATTTGACTTAAAACAATTTGGAACAGCAAGTTAGCAACCCAATCAACCCATTTGCATGCTCGATTTTAGGGGAGTTGAAATCTTGTAAGCTATACTTTGAGTAAAAGTGTCTACAAGCTAGGACAATAGAGTTCAATCAAGGAACTTGGAGATTGAAGACTTTGTGAGCTGGAAATGTAGCTTGGAGAAGAAACTCGTTATGCTCACGGTTAGTCAGTGTTAGAATCCACTTTTTTCTTTCCTTGAATAAAATCAGCGCATGTGAGGTTAGAGTGTTAAAGTGATTCCTAAGAGTTGCATGAGGAATGGGAGAGGAGATTGAAGTGCCAAAGGTTGTGTTTTAGTTAAAGGAGACTCCAAGCTAAGGCAATGAAGTCACTGTGAAGATTAGAAGAGCTATTCAAAAGCTAGGAGATGCAAGAGAAGGTTCCCAGCTTCACGTTCCAGTTTTGGGGAGCTCGGGGTTCGATTGGGAAGAGTTCGGGATTGTCGGAATTCCGTTCGGTTCGAGTTTGGTTTCGAGGCGTCGAGGTTTCGAAGAACGTCAATACCGGTGAGTTTTCTCACCACATCGTGTATTTAGGTGTTTGCATGTGAATATTTAATGTGGTAGATGGTTGGTTTGAATGAAACTATGAATTTTACGAAACTAATGATTTTACGGTTTTCGAAAATGTCTCGGTTTGAATTTTAATTGCTCGAATGTGCCTTGGTGAAATTAAATTGATGAAATTATGTCATGATTGTATGTACAATATGTGTTAGAATATCTGTTTGAATGATTTGGATTGCTGGAAGTGACTTAGGTAGGACTCCATTTCAAATTGTTTCTGTTTCATTGGAAACTAGACTCGTTTTGCTTCAATTTGGGCACTTGGTTTGTTTAATTTGATTGAGAATTCAATAAGAAAACTGAGTTACAAGTTGGGCAATAGTTGCTGTCCTGTTTCTGGATCCCTACGCTTTGTTTTGAAAAACGGTACTTTTTGGCTACCTAAAAAAATAAATAAAAATGATATCCAGAAACTAGACACTCTAAGGTTTCCAATGAATATTTGTTGGTCAAATTCTGATATCGTTTGCTATGCTAAAGAAATTGTCGAATTTGAGTACCACTGCTGAAAACTTACTGCACCTATAATTGTTTATTGAAATGTATGATATATGCTGATTTTTATGTATGGTGGATGATAACTTGTCACTTAAATTCGTTATTTGAATTATGTGTTGATCGGAATGTAATATAAACGAGTGGGAACCCATAAATGGTTTTAAAGTGATGTCCGGAACATGTGTAATATTGTTCTGTGACCCCTAAGTGGTTCAAATGGATTTCCTGAACATGTGTAATATTGTTCAGTGATTAATAATATATTAACGGGGTGACGACTCCGAGTTATTTAGCATACTTGGTGGAGGGAAGTCATGAGCCCAGAAGGCAAGGCCCTGACATTATCCCTCATGGCTATGTTGGATTGGGGTTTCCGTGATCTCATGAGATTTCGTTTCACGGATTATGCTGAGCCAAAGATAAAAGGAAATGATTTTTATGGAAAATACAATGATCCGTGCAGTGATTGCCGGATTAGAGGGCTCGTAGAGATTGAGTGATTTGGTCTCTCGAGCCGGTCTTCAAAATAACTAAGATAACTAAAAGAGAACGAATGAGAGGAACCGTAAGGGGTCTCGGAGTCACTCATTGAGATTTGTAATCTCACTGTTTATTGTTGATTGTTTTTCAAATTCACAGGTAAAGTCTAAGGATGGTTCAGGAAGTTCAGGACCCTAGCAGCTTGGGGCTATCATGTTGAGAAAGTTCACGGGTCATGATGGGTACTCGGTATAAGATATCGAGTTATGGCCGAGTTAAGTTTAGGATTAATGCACTTGGATTAGGGAGTTTTTGTAATGACTGGAATTATATGAATCTTTGATGATTTGTTTATGTATCAAAATATGAGGTTTTAACGAAAATTTGATAATTCCAGTTTTTCATAATTGATTTATCAGTCATGTAGTATTTGAATCCGTAGAAGTGCATCTCTGAATGGTTAAAGGTAATATCTCGAATTTGTTTTTGTCGACTACAAATTTGGGATGTTACATAAAGTTTATCTTATGGTTAAAGGAGAAAGCACATGAACATATATACTCAAGGACAGTTCATAATCATCAAAATAGTGGATGAGAATGTGTCTCGAGCTACAATCATAAAAGTAGGAAATGGTGTTCAATGGCACTTGATTCCCAATACCACTGGAAAATTACAAATACATTGTACTCCTCACATTTAGAAACCTTCACTAACCTAATCATAATGGGTAGAAAATTCCATAATCATGGTGCTAAGACTTTTCTCAAATAAAAGAGGTTTCTCTTTAGCTTTTTCCACTTCGGGACTGGTCAGCTTCTTATCAAACGAAAAACTAATCCTCTCCAGTACCCGAGCATTCTCCATCACAAATTTAACAAAACTTAGCTCGCATTCACCATCAGAAAAAGGTTCAATTTTGACCACTTTAAGAGATAAAACAGTTAGGTACTATCGCAAATCTCTGCATTTTTTTATCAGAATTGTCCATCTGGTCATCACAAAAAAAATACATGTTTATATTGAATGATAGGTACAAATAAGGTAATGGAAAGCTCAAATAAAGATGACCAATGAAGTCGGAATAAAATTTAAAATTTTGAAAATACCATTTGCAGAAATATTTTGTTATAGTGTTCAGTTTTTGTTTTAAATTTTAAAATGGCAACACTATTTTTAAAACTTTTGCAAAAGATAATTAAAATGCTCGATCTATTAAGAGAAAAAATAGACAACATTCATACCAATATACATAACTTTTAAAAGAATATAACATGAAATGATATATTTTTATTAAAATATATGTGTATAGAAATTAAACTCTTTTTGTATCCTTTTATTTATTTATTTATTTATTTATTTATTTATGTTCTGTCATTATTTTTTAATTTGTAATTTTTGATCGTTTGTATGTTTTTTTGGGTACCATGTCATTAGTGCTTAGTTTCCACCGGCTTCGCCGATGACTAATCTACGCGGGAGAACTTGATTGGCTATGAGTCCTGACTTTGCCGGCCCGTGTGGTTCTTTCCTCCCAACAGAGTTTTTGCCACATTCGAAACCAAGACATTGGGGTGAGATCTGAGTCTAATTACCGCTTGGACCAATCCTTGTTGGTCGATTGTTTGTATCTTAATTAAATTATATATTAGGTTTTGTATTTAATCTTTTTGCGATTTTATACTTTGTATATATTTTTTCTTGAGTTTTATTTATATTTTTATTCTTTGTTAAATGTAATTGGGTTTTTAACCTTTTTTTTTTGTTACAATTGGGCTTTTAACATGATGTGAGGGTTTCACTCAATTTTTGTTAAAAATATTTACATATTGGTGTTTAGTTTTTTTATAAGCAAAAAATTGTAATAAAGGGAAGTAGAGTACATCCAACCCGTAAAATAACCCGGAAAAAGAGTACCCCATGTGAGAGTTGACAACTCAAACCACATGCTAAAGCCACTAACAAACCAAAAAGAGCTATTACAAATTATTCAGACAACGAATTGGGTTAGACCACCAATCTGAAATCGTGAAACTTGATTGTGTACACCCCCAAGGCAACCTCTTTATATGATTAAGAGCGACCAACCCCCTAAACAAAACATTATTGATTGTCCTAAATCTATTGGTGTTTAGTTATTAAACTTAAGCATAATTATTGGACTAAGAATATGAGGATAGCTATATAAAAAAAAAGAATGACGATAGTATTAGTGAAACACTATAAACTATAAGCTCAAACGCTACTTCAAGTAACGTTTAAAAAAACACTACAAACTAACAAAAAAATGTTGTAAGTTAGTTGTGTTAAACACTTACAAATAACTTATCGGCTATAAGCTAGCAGATTTATCTTGCCAAACAGAGTCTAAATCATTAATCATTATGTTTTTCATCTATAACTTGGACTAAGAATATGAGGATAGCTAGATAAGAAAAAAAATAATGACGATAGTATTAGTGTTGGAGGAAAGAATAATGCATATATTATAATAAACTATTTCATGTCACATTGGAAGCCAAGTTGTAATGCTAATGTAGATTGTTCAACAAGCTCTTCAATTTTTCTCACAATGACATTACCTTGATACCATGTTAATCACCAATCACAAGGAATAGAATAAAGCTACATACAAAAAGCAAAACTTATCCTTCTACATCTATATCTCCATTAATATTCCAAGCTGGTCCCAAAAAACAAACACAAGAAAAACAAAAAATGGGTTGTGCTAGCTCTTCAAATCTACCACCAAATGAAATCTCAAAACCAAAACGTCTTAGACAAGAAGTGCTTATACAAATTCCAGGATGTAGAGTTTATCTTATGGATGAAGGAAAAGCACATGAACTTACACAAGGACAATTCATGATCATCAAAATAGTTGATGAGAATGTTTCTCTAGCTACAATAATCAAAATAGGAAATAATGTTCAATGGCCTTTAACAAAAGATGAACCAGTTGTGAAAGTTGATGCTCTTCATTACTTGTTTTCATTGCCTGTGAAAGATGGTAATGAACCTCTTAGCTATGGTGTTACTTTTCATGAAGAGGTTTTTGGAAGCATGGCTTTGTTGGATTCTTATTTGAAGGAGCACTCTTGTTTTTCTGATTTGAAATTGAGTAATAATAAGAAGAATGATCTTGATTGGGAAGAGTTTGCTCCTAGGGTTGAAGATTATAATCATTTTCTTGCTAAGGCAATTGCTGGTGGAACTGGTCAGATTGTTAAGGGTATCTTCTTGTGTAGTAATGCTTACACTAATCAGGTTTTGTTCTACTTCTTAAATTCTTTATTTTTATGTACCTTTTGATTTCTTGAACCTAGTGAAAATTCGTGTTTGTGATTGTGATCAAGGTCCTTAAGTTGCGGTCACAGATACACCGTTGCGATCTTTAATAATATTGTAGAGAATTGCGATCAAATGCGACTGATGCAACCTAAATTACATTTATTTTGCTGTTGTAACGATGTTAAAAATCTTGATTTTAAATTGCGGTCACAGACCTCTTTCTAAAATGCATTTGTGATTGCGACTAAAAAGTGAAAATTGTTCGTGAATAACTTGTTCTGCTTTTTCTCTTCTTTGTTTGTAAAGTAACTACTAATAAGGCTCTGTTTGGCAAAAATAGTGGATAGCGGATAAACTAGGAGATAGTGGATAAGCTAGCTTATAACAGATAGCTAATAAGCTAGCTAGCAGATATAAGCTACAAGTTCAAACGCTACTTCAATTAGCATTTCAAAAAATGCTATAAGTTAGTAAAAAAATGCTATAAGTTAGTTGTGCCAATCACTTACAAATAGCTAATCTGCTATAAGCTAGTGGATTTGCCTTGCCAAACATAGCCTAAATAATTAATCATTATGTTTTTCATCTAAAACTTGTTTCTAAAAATCAGGTACAAAAAGAAGGGCAAAGTATCCTACATAGTGCTCCACATAAGAAAAATGATGGCATGGTGAGAGAAAGTATGAGCAACAAGACTTCTACTGCTACAAAGAACAACAACATTAATGAAAACCTCATACGGTATTCAAAACTTTACAATGAACACATATACCACATTACTCATTGAACATGACATCAAATGACTCTAACTTTTGTTTTTTGATGTTTGAAATCTAGTGTGAGAAAGCTGACAAATATGACAGAACATTTATCAAAATCATTGCTAAATGGTGTTGGGATAATGAGTGGATCAGTGATGGGTCCTGTCCTTAAATCCCAACCAGGACAAGCATTCCTTAGGATGCTCCCTGGAGAGGTGCTGCTGGCTTCCCTTGATGCAGTTAGTAAGTAAACCTTCTCACCCAAAATCAAAGTTGTGTATCTTATAAAACTTAGGCTCCGTTTTGGATAAACAGCTTAATTAGGCGCTTATGACCTAAACACTTATCATATAAGAGTTTATGTATAAGTTGTTTCTATAGCTAAGGATAAAATAATGTTAATCTATTTTTCTATAAGCTATAAGTTGTTTCCACAAGCTATCCTGAGGAGTTTATGGAAGTTAGCTGAAAACAACTTATGAATATATTATAAGCTGTTTTCATAAGCTCTCGCGATAATTTCACAAGTACTTATGCCAATAGATAATCATGAATAAGCCGATTCAAAGAGATCCCAAGCCCTTTTGAATTGGTCTTATTTGAGCTTATTTCCATACGCTTTTTAGGATAGCTTATGAAAATAATTTGACTTTATTTTATATTATAAAAATAACTTATTCGCACTTATATTATAAACATTTAATTTTCCAAACTGAGCTACATGGTCTCCATTATAAGATGATCAGACTTTAAAGTAAACAATACTAATTTAAGTCAATTAATAAGAAGCATCAATCTTATCCTAGAAAACAAGTAGCAGCATCAACTTAATTTCTGTATTCTATTTTAATGGCACAGATAAGGTTTTTGAAGCAGCAGAAGCTGCTGAAAAACAAGCCCTTGGTGTCACCTCCCAAGCTGCAACCAGAATGGTTTCTAATAGGTAACTAACAGAATTTCGGTTTGGTCTTTATATATTGCAAAAAATGCATTTTTAGTTCTTTATATATTGCCAAAATTTCGGTTTGGTCTTCTATGTTTTTTCTCACATTGGTCCTTTATCTTCCAAATTTGTGTCAAAGTAATACTTTTTTAGCTTTCGGTCCACTAATGTTAACAAATGTATCACTGGCCATTAACGGGTGACGTCACTTGCTTAATTGGCAGTGACTAGAAAAAAACATAAAGAACCTAAATTTAATTATATTTTTAGTTCCCTTACTTTCCCAAATCCATGATTTTAGTCTCCGCACGTTTTTACGAGTTTGGTCTACACATTTGAGGTCTTGAAAGTCGTGGATTTTTTTCACTTTTAATCCCAGAAAATCGTGGATTTTGAGAATATGAGGGACCAAAAGTGTAAAATTCCAGTTCTGAGACCAAAAGCAATTAAAAAGGTGTAAAGACAAAATTCATAAAAGATAAAGAAAAATAACTAACATTGTGAAATTGAAAAAATGGTGGAAACAAAAATACAATTAACCTTAAAATTTTATGCATGCAATAATCTGTAAAGCCTAGTTCAACTGGCAAATGCCGAAATTATTATGCTAGATATTATAATATATGCATGCAATACATAACTTTAAATATTATCCATGGGAAACAGGTTTGGGGAAGAAGCAGGGGAAGCAACAGAGCATGTATTTGCAACAGCAGGACATGCTGCTAATACTGCATGGAATGTCTCTAAGATTAGGAAGGCTGTCAATCCAGCTTCTTCAGCAGCCAATACAGCAGGAACACTGAGAAATTCTGTCAAGAATGGAAATTTTAGATAGATATTAAAATCAAGTTATCTTGCTTTCTATTTGACAAATAGAATCATAAGTCTTAATTGTTGTGTTGGTGTGCTAGACTGTGTATTTATGTTCTATTGCCTTTTTTTAAACTAGATATAATCTCTTGCAAGAGTTTATTTATATTTTCTATGAATAATTTTAAAGAATATGTGAGAAATTATATAATTTAAATATTTTTAGAATAAATTATACAAATTTGTCAATACTTTATTGTCCACTTAATTTATTGTCAGTTTTTAACATGTTTTTTCTTTGTACATTATAGCCCCTAGTATAAAACATGCAAAAGGAAATTTTATTAGTTATATTATAATATATAATAATTTAAAATAATCAAAATAATTTTTTTATTAAATATAACATTACTTATAAATTATTATTCGTGGAAATAACTTTTTATCAGGTTTAATTATTATTTTTTTGACAATATCATGTTTAATTATTAGAAATATCAATATTGCAGTGCAGTATATCATTGAAACTTTAATGTATTAAAATAAAACTTCATAAAAAATAGTGTCTTAAACACATTATGATATTATCTCTTTTGATATGCATATTCCTCATCTTGTTTATAAAAAATAATTAATAAAATTTTGGTTGAACTATTTTTAAAAATGAGATATAATTATTTAATTATTTATTATTTTTTAGTGATTTTATTGTTTCGCGTTTGGTATTTGTCCTTTACCAAACTAGATCTCTCTTTTTTTTTGTTGTCAAAATTAGATATCTTTTAAATGCGTTTGCAACAATACATAACCGTCAGCTAAAAAATGGGTTGTGTTTTTATACCCCCACCATTTTTTATTCCAATATTGCCCTAATGAAATTGATTAAATGGATTTATCTATTTTTAGGATAAACTTGTTTTGCGAAAAAAAAATCTGTTTTGCAATTTGTCAAAACAAATTTATCTAATAGATAAATCCAGTTTTGAAAAATTGCAAAACGAATTTATCTAATAGATAAATCCATTTAGTAATTTTTTCACTAAGGCTGGAGGGTATTTTTGGTTTTTCACTATGGGGTATAATGGTGGGGGGATAAAACATGCCTCCTCTAAAAAATTTGGGACAAGCCCACACCCCAAAAAAATGGGTTGTGTTGTTATATCCCCACCATTTTTTATTCCAATATTGCCTTAATGACATTGATTAAATGGATTTATCTATTTTTAGGATAAACTTGTTTTGCGAAAAAAAATCTGTTTTGCATTTTGTCAAAACAAATTTATCTAATAGATAAATCCAATTTTAAAAATTGCAAAACGAATTTATCTAATAAATAAATCCATTTAGTAGGCTGGAGTGTATTTTTGGTTTTTCACTATGGTTATAATGGTGGGGTATAAAACATGCCCCTCTAAAATTTTTGGGACAAGCCCACACCCCAAGTTACGAGCCCAATTAGCTTACAGGACCAAAACTGCAAAGAGGGAAAATATGGTTTTTGAAGTAAAAATAGCACTAATATTGCAAATAAATAAAATAGAATTATAAAATTACAATTACTAATTCCAAATTCCAAATTACAAAAATACATCTTTTTGTCTAGAGGTCATTGACCCCGCTTCGGAGTCCAGGAGAAAGGGATCCTGAATAATGCGGAGTTCGACCGAGAGGTACGTAAAGTCTGACTCGAATTTGTTCAAAAATACGTATAAACAAACGAGTTTTAGCGGCATGTTCAAAAATACGTATAAACAAACGAGTTTTAGTGGCTTATTTTATTTACTCAAATCGAGCTTCAGTTAGACTCCCTGGTGATTGTGCAATGCCTCAAAGGGGACCATGCTGGTAGTATTGCTGGACACCAACTTGTGAGAAAAATCAACCAGTTGTTGGCTACCTTTTCTAATGTGCGAGTCTCTCAAATATACCGTGAAGCAAATAAGGTGGCAGACGAGCTTGCTAACTTGGGGTGTACTTATGATGATGGTCTAGTTATTTTTGAAACCCCTCCTCCTAGTGTTCAGTTGTTAGTAGATGCTGATGTTTTTGGAGTTCCTACTCCTAGATTGATTTTCATGTAATCCGTTTGGGCGTCGGCCCTTTTAATCTAAAAAAAAAAACTAGTTTTAGAATAAAAATACAAAATAGAGACAATTTTTTTATAAATTACACCAAAAAAAAACAAATTCAAAAGAAGTTTTAAATTAGCAACCAACACTCCTAGCCCAGTGGTTCAGGCTCCTGCTGGGTGTGGTGGGGGTCGATCCGGTTTGCTCTTGGGTTCGATTCCCACCTAAGTCAAATAGGGTGTTGGCCAGCGAAATGATTAAGAGCCCCTAGTAGCTAGCGCAGATTAATCCTTCGTTGACAGCGTTGGGACACTGCGTGGGTCGCCCGCGAGGGTCCGATACCAAAAAAAAAAATTAGCAAAAGAAAAACAAACAAAAAAATCAAATCAAGTCAAAGCCAGGAAGTGGTCGTATGCTTCAAATCCTACAAATTAGGAAACAACAAAATCAAATCTCAACCAAATTGATATTGATAATCAGTGTAAATTATCATAAAACCCATATGACGGATACTGATTCTAAAAACGCTCTATAAATAAAAAGCGAAAATCAAAGGAAAAGGGGAGACAAAATTCTGATTACTTTTCATCACCAATCCAAAAGGGTTCCATATTAAAACCCTAATCTCTTACTAAAACAAAATATTAAAACCCTAATCACCTGAATACAAACACTGGGAAAAATAATTGATGGTTACAAAAGCAGCATATTAGTGCAACGAAGCCAACGCAGTCGCAGGAGAAGTCTGAGGAAAAAAGTGTTCAAAATCATCACATAGAATCCAAGTAAGCCTCAACTATGTGTTTGCTTACATAATTAAAATTTACAATGTATGAATAATAATACTGTGGTGCTCGTAACCTTGTTTTTGTTTCACCAAAAACACACACGTTCATCACACCTTCAAATTCAAATGTAAATTGAATCTATTTATGCAACAAGCCAATAACTCACATAATTTCTTTCTTTTGAATAATAATAGAGACTAATATGTAAAGGACAAATTATATAATAGGGAATCAATAACCAACACCGTTGGCCAGTGGCTTATGAGGGTCGACCCAGTGCTCTCGGATTTCGATTTTCAGAACAAAATCGGTGTTGATCAATGCGGAAATTATTCTTAAACACAATATTAGAGATTAGTCTTTCGCTGAAACTGTTGGTACACTCCGTGGGTAGGGAATCAAGAACATTGGCTTGATAAAAAAAAAGCAAGAACATTGGCAAAAAGATTAAAAAGTGAATTCTTGCATTTTATGTTCCAATCTCTTCTATGTTTGCTGCACTGATACAAATATATTACTCCTTACACACAAATCTTGCACTTAAACATAGAAAATTAAGCAAATATAAACTTGTGTGGACAACTTTAAGTTGCAGCTAAAGTCCATCATTCTATTGGTTGACATTTCATCTCATTGTATTTGTAATTGTAGGAACTTGCTATTACTATAAACATGCCCAAGAGTGAGGGTCAAGATTATATAAGCAACCTACCTGACTATATTATTGGCCATATTCTTTCTTTTCTTTCTACTAAAGATGCAGTTATAACCAGTGCTTTATCAAAGAGGTGGATATATATGTGGACATTTGTTACAAAACTATCCTTTTGTGACGAAGAGAAATCTTATCATTCTTGTTCCTATGATAGAAGCAAACAATTTTCCAACTTTGTATGTAGAGTGCTGTTTCATATCAACAGTGCAAGCATCCAAAAATTTAATCTTTTCATTCGTGGGAATTATGATGACTACTATATCAATCAATGGCTATCTGCTGTTTTAAATAAGGGGGTAAAATATATTCGTGTTTATTCATGCCAAAACTACTTTAACATTTGTTCTTATCCTCTTTTCCAATCTCCTTTTCTAGAGACATTGGTGCTTCAAATGAGTGCAGTGGCGGATCTTCACTAAAAAGTTAGGGAGGGCTGCTAATAGAAAAGATATGGAAATTCAGAAAAGCATGAACAGAGAAGCCGAAACATAAATACAATTAAAATAGATTAATATAAATTAAAATTATTTATAAAAAATTAAATGACTGACTGCCGAGTATATGTGGCCAGCCAATTCCCCAATATAACTTAGCCATTGGCAAAGCTGGTGGATACTGCACCAATAACACGGTAACCAAAATAATTAAGAGACTAAAAATGTAATTTTTATTTCAGAGACTCAACTGAAGTTGTTTATAAAAAGATATTTTAAATTTATTTGATTCTAATATTAAAATTTTGAATATATTTTTTCAAAAACTATCATCCATCTATTCATAATATCTAAATTTAATATAAGTGATATGATAGTATTAAAAAAATGAATAAAATTTATACTCCAAATAATATAAATATATATTGTTACATATATACATTGAGTAAAAAACAATATATTTTTCTTATTTATTGTATATATATTAATGTTGCATAATCAATGACAACAACGGCTAAATGGTAAATCGTGCTTTGTGGGAAAGCCTTGTATTCTCTCATTAGATGTTATTTTTTGCAAACTTAAAAAAAAGTTGTAGAATATTAGTGTTATACAACAAAACAAAATAAAAGAAATGGCTTAGTTGGGGATAGAACCAGGAACCTTCTACAAAAGGGACAACATTTTACCAACTGAGATGAACATTAGTATGATCATTATTGCACAAAAGATGTATTTATTTAGTAGTTGATTTATAGTGGGGGTATTGTGGTAATTTCACATGGATTTCGGGGGAGGGCTTGAGAAGATCTGCCAGTGAATGAGGGTTCGTTGTTATATCAAAGTTCCCACTTTTGTTTGTCTTCCATCCCTCACAGTCCTGAATTTGTCTGAAATCACATTTACTAATTTCTCTTCTGATAAATTAACACTTAAGTTTCCACTTCTTAGAAAGTATGGGACAAATGATTGCACTTGGTTAGGTGTAAAGAGTGTCACTTTAGAAGCCCCCTTACTTGAAGAGGTTATAGTAAACTATAGAACACTACGGCGTAAGCAATATACTGAAATTAAGTTTTGTGCTTCACATCTTACCAAGTTTGTTTATCGTGGTTATATATCATCACTATCGGAGACCATTTTGGTAGATGGACATATCGCTTCTGCTAACATTATTCTCCGCAATTTAAAGCATACTAGTGTGGAAGAAACATGGGTTTCTCTTCGCAAGCTTTTCATTGGTTTGCAGGTAAAAGTTTTCTTGCTTCTCGATCTGTTTGAGTTAAATGTTGATAAAAGAATTTCACCTTGTCGCATCAAAGTTAATTGTTACTAGTACTATACCCGTGCATTCGCACGGATGATACTGTTTTTGTTATAATATGCTATAAATCTATAGATACTAGTATGTATCACCCGTGCCAGCACGGGTATACATATCATTTGAATTTTATTTGTAAGTTTTTGTAAAAGAAATAAAATTATATCTTAGTAATAAATTGACTAAAATATATTTAGATAAATATTACATACTGAAAAGAACTATTTCAATGAAAAAAATTAAATATATATATATATATATATATATATATATATATATATATATATATTTATGTAATT
The DNA here is from genome assembly GCA_963573325.1 of Astragalus glycyphyllos. Taxonomy (NCBI): domain Eukaryota; kingdom Viridiplantae; phylum Streptophyta; class Magnoliopsida; order Fabales; family Fabaceae; genus Astragalus; species Astragalus glycyphyllos. The sequence goes on along the minus strand of OY754313.1, from coordinate 2,321,011 downwards.
ATATAGTAATATGAAGGCAGTATTCAATACCTATATTGTCCTAACGCAGTTGTGATTACAATTACTATTATTTACTATTAAGAATAACAATAGTGCTGATTGAAAAACGATTCACAGTCATGGAGATAATATTATTGTATCTCTTCTTCTTCTTCTTCTTCTTCTTCTTCTTCTTCTTCTTCTTCTTCTTCTTCTTCTTCTTCTTCTTCTTCTTCTTCTTCTTCTCATCGTTCCCAACCTCTACAATATCACTCTCAATCGAATTTGCGAAAGTTCAGCCAGTGTTCCTGCTCGAAAATCAACAATGGCAACAACTTATGGATCATCTTCTTCACGTCATGGGTTGCGATCAACCGCAAGGTCTCCGCAACAAACGGCTAACAAATCAATACCAAAGGTACGATTATTACAAACGATTTTGTGTGGGTTTGTAATTTGTGAATCTGATTAGTTTCTATTATCTGCCAATCGTAGCTTTTGATTTGTTGGTGCATGTATTCAATTTGGATTTGTTGGTTTCAATTCTGATAGTTTATATTATCTTCCTATCGTAGCTTTGGATTATTGCTGACAGAACTATCCTAATTATTTTAAATTTGGATTTGATGGTGCATGTATTCAATTTGTTTACCGTGCTTTTCTTTTGGATAATCTATGCCATAATTTAGCATCGGACTTGCTTACTTCCCTTGTTCGGGTCATAATCTATGCCATAATTTGTTTACTGATCTTTAGTCCCATGGATAATCTATACTCATTCTGGGTTTTAACTGTGGGTTTCGGATTTACTTATCTTTTGACGGTAGCCCTTGAACAATAAATAAATAAATTCTGCAATTTCTAATCACTAACCAATTACAGGTTTCAAAGAGTTTGAGAGTAACAAATAATAATATAGCAAAGAGGGGTTTTCCCCCAAATGTTTAAATAATGGAATTACAATAAAAGCGACAAAAAATATGAGAATAACATACTTACTAAGAGTTGATGGATAACATAATATACTTACTATGATACCATCATCCTTTCTATAGATCCCTCGCAAATTCCTAAGTCTTTATTTCGCAAAGCCTTTATCAGTCAAAGCAATACCAGGGCTATTTTTTGACGGTGGAATAGTGAGGGGAGGGGTATCAACATTTGATTGGCACGCGAACAGATGATTGTTTCACCTGTTATACACAACCATAACAGATATCTATGATTGTTTTACCTTTTCATAGCTGTGACTAAAATTCTAATCATCCAGAACATCTGCAACATGCTTCAACAAACCATCTTGATTATATTCATATTCACTATTTCAGATTTACACTACACCAAATAACTTCAGTTACTGTGACAAATTTGATTATAGTCCCTTAATAAAAAAGAAAGAAACTGAACAGGAAGGCATAATCCCAAATAACTTCCGTTTTATATTTGTAAGCAGCATCTTCGTTCCCAAAATCGTATTCTGCAAATCAGTTTTTGTTTTTGGTTGCTGATTCGTTTTCGTTCCCAAATCCATCGATTTCGTTCCCAAACCCAGAAATCACTGGTCCCAAATTCATGGATTTCGTCCCCAAATCCATCGTTTTGGTTGCTGATTCTTTTTCGTTCTCAGATCATCGATTTTGCCGTTTAGGGTTTTGAAATCTAAGTGGTGTATATTTAGATTGATGGTTGATTCGCCAACTCCGCCGCACAACCGACGCACCACTTTCATCGTCATGACACCTCTCACCCACACAGCAAACATCTCGTACTTCATCTTTCTCACCTTCGCAAATCTTCATTGTTCCTTGCAAAAAAAAATTAGGATTCCTGGTTTTCTTATAATATTGATCGAGAGTGATGAATGATTATGAGTTTTCTTGGTTGGATTTGTGTGGTTTTTGGTTTTGGGATGGTGATGGTGATGAATGATGTTGAAGAGAGGAATTATGAGCAATGATTGACTTGTAAGCACTGATTTTGGGATAGTGTTGAAGAGAGGAATTAATTAGCATTCAACTCAATTGAATGTTGTTTTTTCAGCTATTTGAAATAGGCCAGTGTGAGCCGTTGAGATGTGGTTGTTATGATACCCGAAATATCAGTCCTTCAAATTATAGTATGTTTCATTTGTTTATTTCTATAAATATCAGCCGCAATTTTACACGATATCAGCCGTCCAGATGTTGTCTGGGTTTAATTTTTAATCGTAGCCATTCAGTTGTCGTGTGACGCTTACGTGGATCATGGGTGGAATGATTTTGCTGACGGATGCCACGTATTTATTAAGAAATGCGCATGGCATTTTTTGATTGGTCTTATGTGGACGTCTATGTGTACAATCTCTTAATTGTAATTACTTATGATTATGATATGATATTGAAATTTGTAAAATGTAATAAAAGAAAAAGGCATAATCTAATGAAAAAAACTATATTTCAATATGCTTAAAAAATTTGTGTTGCAAAAAGTTAAAAAAATCAATATCGACTTCAAATCTTAAAAACGGAGTAAAAATTAGAAAAAAATAAAAAAGTGAGATGAAAATAAGATGAAAAAATAGACAAATGAGAGAAAATGAAGATACATTTAAAGTGAATCCAGTGATATTGCAACCACTGCGATTGCCTCACCCCCGTGCCCGCTCCCCGTGGCCGCCCCGGTAGCTAAGATTACGCCCTAAAAAGTTCAAGTTGCACAAAGCTAAAAAAAAGTACGTACCTTTTTCAAATGTTAAAAAATAGAGTAAAAATCAGGAAAAAAGAAAATGAGATGAAAATAAGATAAAAGAATATACAAATGAGAGAGGAAGAATATATGATTAAAGTGAATTCAACGACGTTGCAACCATCGCGATCGTCGCTCCCCGTACCCCCCTATCGGCACGTGGGTACTTATATTTTTTGGCAGTTTGATGACTAAGTAAATAGTTACAGTTTTCATTTAAAAGTGTTAAGATAAAAGCTTAAATAATGATTTGAAAAATTAGGAAGATACACCTTTATTAATTATTGCAAAAAAATCAATTGTATAAGTTGTTTCTGTCAATAGTCAATAGTAAAAAGTAAAGTAATCATTCATTAAAAATAAGACATATGTGAAAATAAGATGTAAAATATTTGTATTTCAACAACGTATAATATTGTGTTGTGGCAAAAAAATAGCAATAGATAAAATAGAGATTTTAGTAGTGAGAGTTAGATTAAATAGATAATAGAAGTAGATTAGTCAAATACGGTGTAAGATGATTAGTTAGATTTAAAAGCATATTAAGATGAAGTATTTGTATTCCGATAACTTTTAACATGTAACGTTTTCCTGTTGGAAGTCAAAAGCAATATAAAAAACAATTAATTTGACAACGCCTAATGTTTTTTTGGTATAGACTCCAAAGCAAAAATTTCATTTTAAAAACAATTTATGAAATCAAAATATGAAATATGATTATAGCTAGCCATAGCGTGTTATGTTTTCCGGTAAGAATTCAAAAGTCATAATGCAAAACAATTATAGCAAAAACGTGTAATTGTTAACTGTCGAGACTCCAAAGCAAAAAGTATAAACATGTAAAATAGAGATTTTAGTATTAGGTGTTTTGATTAAATAGATTGTAGAAGTCCCTTTATTAGAAATATTTTGTGGAGTCTTGACAAAAACTAACATTTTATTGTCAAGACTCCTAAGAGATTATTAAAAAATAAAAGTATTCATGAAAGCAAAATATTAAAAGTGATTATTAAAAGTTATAAAACAAAAGATCAAAAGTCATAAAACAAAAATATTATAACAATAATATGTAATTGTTAACCGTCAATACACAAAAACAAAAAGTAGATATTGGTAAATTAGAGATTTTAATATTGAGCGCTTTGATTAAATGAGAAAAAATTATTTCCTTAGAAGAAAATATTGATGGAGAAAAATAAAGATAAATAGAGAGAGGGGCAAATAAAAAATGAAAGAATTGAGAGTGGAGAGAGAATGGAGTAAATAGAGAGAGAAGATAAAAGAAATAAAGGAAAAGAAAGAGGAGGGATGAGATATTAGGGGGGAGAGAGAGAGAGAGGAAAAAGTAAAAAACATGAAAGAAAAAAACAAAAAGTTGTCATAATGTGTCTTTTTTTGTCTTTTAGTGATTAAGTTACAATTTTACTCTCAATTATATGAAGTGTCATTTTTCTCAAATGTCTAAATTGGTAATTTCATATGTGGTGTATTTGTATAAATATATATTAGATATTAGATTAGATTAGAATACACGTGTAATAGATAAGGTCATTCAATAGCAGAAAGTTGTTTAATTTTTTCCATTTCATTTACTTTATCCCATGATGAAGAATAGTGTATTGATATATTGTCCTAACACAAAGAGTTTTTGTACTTTGTCGTCCAGGGTCTTGCACAAGTGGAACATTATTTACCTGATAATCGTGCATTTAGAATGTTCGGTCATCTGCGGCTAGGCATTGTTATTGGTGAAGTTTTGTCAAGCTTAATTTTAAAATCACCGTATCTGAAGATTCTGACTTTACAGGTTTGTAACTCATTATTTTTAAATTTTACAAAATGTGTTTAATATGAGGTCTTAAGGAAAACCTTAGAAAAATTTAAAATTATTTGTTTTCATTTTTACTTTATAAAAATAATATATCATTTACCATTATAATTTTCTTAATGTATATGATGGATGGTATGATGTTGTCTGTTTTTTCTTCTCTTAAAATAAAAATTGAACATTATAACAAAATATTTTCTAACTTTTTTTCGGAGTTCATAAGTCATCTTTGTTGGAGCTTTGAGCTTTCTGTTACCTTATTTAGACCTATCATTCAATATAAACATGTATTTTTTGGCGGATGATCAGATGGAAGATTCTGGTGCAGAAATGCAGAATTTTGCAGTGGTACCTGATTGTTTTCTATCTACTCTTAAAGTGGTGAAATTTGAAGAATTTTCTGGTTGTGAGTGTGAGCTAAATTTTGCTAAATTTGTGATGGAGAATGCTCGGGTATTGGAGAGGATTAACGTTTCGTTTCGTTGGAAGCTGCCGAGCTCCGAAATGGAAAAAGCTAAAGAGAAGCTATTTTTACTTAAGATAAGTTTTAGCACCGTGGTTATGGAATTCTCGACCCACAATGATTAGGTTTCAGGAGGTTTTTAAGTGTGGAGAATACAATGTATTTATAATTTTACATTGTTATTCGGCGTTTATAATCAGGTAGCAAAATTGCTCCCGAAGTAAACTCAATTTCATTTTTCGATTTAGTTTTTTTAAGTTTTTCCCAATTTGGTCCTCTAAGTTATAAAACTTTGATAGCATTGCCTTTTTTAAGTTTTGGCTTGACTCCCTTAAAAAAATACTTATGTTGCCGCTAAAGTAGCTCAGTATATATGCTTATGTGGCAGTATTCACTTGCCTTTTCATTCTTTTTAATTAATTTCTATTTTTTTTGACAACTTTAATTGTTTTTATGAAAATGAAATCGAAATCAAAATCCATATTCATATTGATCATCTTCTTCACCATATCCTTCCGGCCAATTTTAAGCCCAATTCTATGTAGCGAGGGCATAATAGGTTTTATGCTCAGATTCATGCTATGAAATCTTCACCATATGACCAGATTGATGCAACAAAATCAAAAGGTTCATATTCAAAGGAAAGAGAGTTTGCAGATGAAGACGGCCCAACATTTTTATTATTTTGTAATAAAAGAATGTATTAAAATAACTAGCATCGAAAAGACACGTGGACACCGTAACAGCCATATAAACACCCTAATAACTTAAGCGTTTTAAGGGATCTCGTGAGCAATTTTGTCTACTATTTATTAAATGTTATTTTCAAAACTATTATTGCATAAACAAGGAAACAATAATTCTGTGACATATATTAATTATAAGACCAATTCAATTTGCTTGTAATAAATGCCATCCAAATAAGGGGTACTTTTATAATTTAATAATTATTGGAGTAAAAAAAATTGGCCATACAAACGAAAGGAGAAAGAGAAAGGGAAGTAACACGGGGAAGGAGGGGTAATGGACGAAGCGACAGAGAAAAACAAAGAAACTACCATAGTCAAGGTTGAAGCTTTCAGTTAATCAACATGAAGACAAAGTTCGTGTGATAAACCAACTTTCATCGTTGATCTCACTCCATCGACCACGTCATTAGAATTGTAAACTCAAGATTGGCAAAAACTTAGTCTCACAGCCATCAATGACCACAAGCGATCGCACGTGCCACCAGTATTTACGGACCTCTCTGGCTAGTGTAAGCCATGCGTAACCTATAATGTTTTTGTCATTGCATGCATGCTTCAACATAGTCATAGATCATAAGAGCCTTATGAGTCTTATGAGTCTGCTTAAGGGGTCAAAACCTTATGAGCCCACACAACTCGTTCTATTAATTATGCCAAAAAAAAAATGCTCCTCGCAAGTACAAGTACTTAAACTGAATTGGAAACACATTGTTTGTTACAAGCTTAATTTGAATTGGATTTAGGAGTAGAGTTTCTCTAATATCAGTATTATAAACCGGTCATTGATGGAGTATTAGAGACAAACCTTCCTCACAATGAACTTAGTTCAACTTTAGCAAATTGCAAGGGGATTCTTGATCACACTAATACAAACACTAGGATAAATTTTACTAGAAGGCAAACTAATCAATATAAAGCTTACATTCCTTCAAAAAAAAAATAGTTGCATACAATTTACATCCATAACTTCAATTATACTCCTCTATGTGTTAGTGTATTATGTTATCCATTTGAATGAAATGAATTAAGTTTCTTTGCGTCAAAAAAAAATATACAAGCATGATTGATAATTTTTTTTTTTGGGTAGGACGCATGATTGATAATTATGTCATCTATCATTATGTTTTTATTTTAATTTAATTAATTAATTAATGAAAGTGAAATGATCATATAAGTAGTTATAGTGTAAACACTCTTTTTATACGAATACACGAGCACGTTATTTGTTATTTTTTTTATGGTATGTTATTTGTTATTGTCTGTCCTAAAATGGAAAGTTGCCATAAATTCAAAAGAAGCAATAAGCATACATATAAAGTAAAATGGACAGTTAAATAGTGTGAACTCTTTTGCTACAATGCTCTTACCTGCTCCCACTGATCATTTTATAAAGTTATATATATTCCATTATATGATGTTCAGATGAATGAAATAATAAAGGAGTCAATATAGTAACTCTGCATACACCAAATTAACATCATGTTAAGTTGAGGACGGTGGCACTATATTCTTAACTTTATCTCACTTTTAAAACTATACATTATACTATAATAATATCATTGAATACATAATATATTTTGGGGGTAGAGTGTGTCTATTCGTCACGTGTGGCATTTAAATATAAAGATACATTGTAGGCTTGAACTATAGTAATAATAATTAATGAGCATTAACCAAGTAATAGACTTCTAGCTAATTAGAATCTTAGACCAACACCGTTGGCCTAATGGCATAATCTATCCTAGGATACAGGGGTCGATCCAGTGCTTTCGGGTTCAATTCTCGCAGTGGACAAACTCGGCGTTGGCAAGTGCGAACCAAAAAAATTAGAATCTTAATACTTGGAATATGAAAAATTTTCTTTGGAGCCACATCATATTGAATTATTAAAACAGTAATTTGTTGACAAAGCTCTCGTAAACAACCTTATGTACCGAGCAACGGGCGCATTCACCATGAATTAGGCACATAGCCAATTTTATAATCGTTCTAAATAACAACACCACACATGTAACATGTTTCATATGGACTACACAAATAAAATAAAATAAGCGACCATTCTAAATAATAAAATAAGCATCCATTTTTTAAAAGTAAAGTTGTATGAATTCATACCAAAATCAGGACACAAGAGGGGTGCTCTAACCTATATACGGTGAACTGAACAACAAAAATTTATTTCCGAATAATACATAATAATGAAGCGACAAGCCGGAAACCACTGCCCAGAGAGAGACTTAACCCGCTGAACAACCAAATTGCCGTATGGAGATTTGGCTAGAAAAATACACTCATTACGCATCTCTCACTACAAAAAGCGGATCAAACAGCGGGGGGTTTTAAGCCAATTAGCGGGGGGTTTTAACCCCCGCAAATTAAACCGCGGGGGTTTTCGAAACCCCCAGAGTTTCGAGTGCCGCAATCATTTTGCGGGGGTTTTTACAAAACGCTGGTATTGAATCTATTTTCGGGGGTTTTACTGTGGGTTTTTAACCCCCACGATTAGTGGAGGTTTTTTTGAGGAGGTTATAAACCTCCTAAATCCTTGAGTGATTTTTCTGCTTGTAATTGCCATAGAGTTGGTGTTATTTTAAAGAGGAGATCTTAACCTCCTCTAACCATTATAAATTGAGAAATTTTTATTACCTTATAGAGTCTTAATATTAACCTCCTCTAATCGTTATAGAGTCTTATATTTCCTTTGCCGATTCAGAATTTTTTATTACCTTATCTCATTATCATATTTTTACTAGTATGCATCATATATCTTATAAAATATTTATCAAACTTAATAAAAACACAAAAATTCAATAAAACTATAATTTTGATAATATATATGTGTTTCAAACATCTATGGTGAAACTGTCAAAAGAAACACCTGTAGCTAAAACATCTAATGTCACAAAACTCAAAAGTCATAGTGTCATACAACTTAAAAGAAATCCTACACTAAAGAATCCTAAAAAAGCATCAAATGTTGATAGCACTGAATGATCCTCTTGCATCCACTGGCGAATTAGGCTGCCTTACTCTTTCACTTTCCTGAAATAACAAAAGAAAAATTTACTTGGTCTAAATATTGAAGATCAAAGCAAAAAAGAACTAAATTGAAGTTAATATCTACCAAATAATCATTTCAACAGAGTGCAAGTTAATATCTACCAATTGACCATTAAATCTTGTAAATCAAAATGTTGGTAGTGTCATTAACTCCAGAGCTAAAAACGAGGGCCTTAAAATCATAGAATATAAATGTCAATGCCTTAAACTCTAAAGCTGAACAAGTGCAGAGTTAACAACTAAAACTTGAGGTGATTCTCCGCTCTTCACATGGTGATTAAGTACTTGATAAATATATAACTCATAAGTATCTAGGCTTATTCTATCATAGTTTGTTTTAGAAAACAAACAAGTGCATCAAATCAAATCAAAACGGAAAAAGACTACATAAGGTAACAATTAAACATGAGAGGCAAATGATAGAAAGAAAAAATGCTACCTTTAACATAAAAAGCAAACAAGTCTCTCCTTTAGCTTTGGTCTTTAGGAAGCAAACATCCCAACACAGAAGAAAAAAATACCAGTATCAAAACAGCTTTAGCTTAAGACTCACCCTTAGTTGTTTGTTATCCCTCATCGTCAATTCCACTACAACTTTAGCTTGTTGGAAGACATTGATTCACAAAGACACTAATTTTAGTGATGTTAGATGGTTCGGTAAATGGTTCAGACATTTCATTTTAACTCACGATTACTACACAATTTTGACATAATAACTTAACCTCCACTACAATCGTCCAACTATATCAAAGCTGAATGTTACAATTAACCAAATAATTGAAGCAAAGGAAATATCATGAAAACTTACTTGTTCCAGAAACTCATAGTAATTAGCGGGGAAGGGAACATCAGTCCCAAGAGAGGCATTGCCTTCACCCGAAGCTGAAACAGAAGAATGTATAAAGTTAGGTCAAATAACATAAAACTCAACAACAGAATGTAACAATATATTTGGAGTTACCTCGACATCAAATTCTTGTGCCGCACACAACCAAACTTTAAATTCTCTCTCAGCTTGACCTCTAAAAATTAATTAAACATAAACTGCCCACTTCCAAGAGGCGGAAAATGAAAATACGAAGAGGCGGACATTGAAATTTTTTGCAAGGGTTTTAGAGTCAGGAGCGCTGTTTTGAAAAGAAAAGAGGGCAACCGAATGTTCTATTAGAGGGGGTTTTAAAAGCCCCTTCAAATAGAGTAAAAAATCCATCTACAACTGATGCTCCATCACTTTTAAAATCAATTTTGTGGGATTTTTTTAAAACCCCCACAATCAAACTCCCACAATTTGGCTGTTTTTTGTAGTGTCTCAGAGGAGTCAGAGAACTGAATGCCAAATCAGACTTAAACCTCGCTTCACCCTTGCCAAAGGCGCAAAAAGCTGAGAAAAGAGAAAATAAGTCGGGTGGCATTGGCACTAGCCACCCCAATTAGCGAAACACTGCATACCACACCCTATGAGCAAAGTGACACCACATAACAAGTGTAGAGCAGATTTCGTCGGGGCCTCACAGAACACACAAGAAGAAAGAGAAGGATCCAGAATAACCCTCCACCGGAGAAGGTTCACCAAATCCAAGAGGATCTGCCATGAAAAAGCAATAACCTTGGGGGAGGGGGGATGAATCCGTCGTAGCCTACCCAAAGCTGATCGGATTGAGAATAAATCAGACGTGTCTCCCAGCCACACCCAGTAATCCTCCTCCAGCTTAATAGTGACTAGAAGGAGAAACTGCAAGAGATCCCACCTAAGCATCCGTTTAATATATCATTTGTAATTTTCATCTTAGGATAAGGTTCGGTTAGAAATTAGTAGGATGAGATTAGAAAACTACCCCCCCTCTCTCTCTCAAAAAATAACGGGGACGAAAAACTCAAGCCCCATTAAAAATATTATTTGAATATTATAAATGAATAATAAATAGATACTTTTTCATGCTGCTGGGACATTATTTTAACGTGCAGGGAGCTGTATTAGTGGATCGGTTTATTTTGAAGAAGCCAAATGCATTCGAGTGTGTTCTGGCTTAATGGCGAAAAGGTCGAAAGACAAATTAAGTATCCTGTAATAATCGTTATTTCTACTAATTGTGCTACGCCACGAGGGGAACCTAAAATATCGGGGAGATCTCCACATTAGCCGAAGAAAAAATATATAAGTGAACTTGACATCACCTCTTTCACCGAAAACCTTAGGACAATAGGTGTATGAGTCTATTCACTTATATATTGTTCAACATCTCTCTTTCAAACCAATGTGAGATTTTTATTCTTACATTTGATACTCCCACATATTCAATTGTAATTTGCGGTTGTTAAACCTTGACCTTGTTATTGTTAATCGAGAGTCTCGAAACAATGTGTTTTAGTGAGCTCATTTGCCAAAAAAATAGATCTCCAATAAAAAAATGGCCCACAATTAGATCCAAATACCCCTACTATATTAAATATTGAGTCCCTTCACGGGTCATGGACATTACAATTTGAAGTGAGCACTATAAAATAGAAAAAGCTGGCAATTATTTGTTAAATCTAATAAACTAATATAAAGACAATAAAGGAGAAACCAACAAAACGCAAATCACGAAAACATCTTTAACAACCCCATAATTCACATAAAGACTATGATATGATTCATTGTGTGCTTCTCTTGGAATAATATTTATATGCCACTCACTCTTTTTCTTGACAGTGATGCAAATATAGTAACGACTGTTCACACTTATAGACACTTATGTAAGCAATGTCTATATTATATATACATGTGTTATATAAATATATATATGGTTCATATCTCTCTCTTCTTAGTTGTCTCATTGACAATCTGACCTATTGAAACCAAAGCAGATCAAAGGAGCAAAAATGGGTAAAAAGGAGGAAGAAATGAGAACAAAAGAGGGAGGTTCCATTGGCATCATTTTGAGATATGCTGATTGGATTGATATTATGTTCATGATAATGGGTGCTTTAGGAGCAATAGGAGATGGAATGTCAACAAATGTTTTGTTGCTGTTTGCTAGCCGTATTATGAACAGCTTAGGTTTTAGTAATAACAACAACAAACAACATAGTCAGAATTCTATGACTGAGGTTGAAAAGGTTAGTTGTTAAATTTTGACTAACTCATAGTATAATTTTTAACACACTTGTTGATATATATTTTTAATTTTTGTTTCTTATTTTTTTTGGTTTATTGTTTACAGTGCAGCTTATATTTTGTCTACTTGGGATTAGCAGTTATGGTGATGGCTTTCATGGGTATAATCTAAATTCAAAGCATATTCTGTTATTTGCTTTACTTTTTTAGGACAAATGTGTGAAATGTTTTAACAAGCATATTGATATATATATATATATATATATATATATATATATATATATATATATATCCTTAGTTTTTACATGTTTGGTTCACATATTTGGTCTTTTGTAGTATGAAACCCTAAAAAGGTAAAGGGTTTTTCCCAAAACTAATTTTGAAAATTTTTGGTCATGAAAAACAAAATAAAATCCCATATGAATACTTCAAATTAAGAATGCAAGCTATAGAGTACTGAATCAACAATATATTGATTTGATGATGATTTTGCAGAAGGCTATTGTTGGAGCAAAACAAGTGAGAGGCAGGTGTTGAGAATTCGCTACAAGTATTTGCAAGCTGTTCTCAGACAAGAAGTGGGGTTTTTTGATTCTCAAGAAACAAATACTTCTGAAATCATTAACAGCATATCAAAAGACACTTCCCTTATAGAAGAAGTTTTGAGTGAAAAGGTCATCTTTATAATAATTTCACATACCATTGTATACATTAATATATTTCACACATCATTATCCAAAGTTTTGTTTCACATTATGGTCTGGTTGTGATCTTTAATCTTTTTGAGAATCGCGGTCAAATATAGCTGATATAACAACAATTTGCATTTTGGACACTTTGCGGTCGCAAAGACATCAAAAATCTTGATATTACAACATGTAGACCGTTTTTCTTTAAAGCTTGATATTGTCTCATCAATTTTCCCCTTAATTTGATCTTGGTTTTTTCATGTACCTTTATTTTTCATGCACTCATCATCATTCATATCTGGGATTGCCTTTGCAACCTACTTTTCTTGGAGGTTGGCATTAGTAGCATTTCCAACACTTCTTTTACTCATTATCCCTGGCATGATTTATGGCAAATACCTCATCTATTTGTCAAAATTATCAGTGAAAGAGTATGGAAAAGCAAATGCCATTGTACAACAAGCATTAAGCTCTATTAAAACTGTGTATTCATTCACTGCTGAGAAGAATATCATGGAGAGATATTCAGATATATTGGATAGAACTTCAAGGCTTGGAATCAAACAAGGCATAGCTAAAGGTCTTGGTGTAGGAAGCACAGGTTTGTGTTTTGCTATATGGGCTTTTCTTGCTTGGTATGGAAGTCATTTGGTTATGTACAAAGGTGAAAGTGGTGGAAGAATCTATGCAGCAGGAATTTCCTTCATCATGAGTGGATTGTATGTGTTTCTTTTATCTATACATCTCTTTTACTTTTGATGAAGCTTTAATTTCCTTTTTCTAATATGTTTGAGTCGAGTCGATATCCTCTCCATTTCTCAAAAAAATAAGTGACAGATTCGTATATATTTCTATGATGGGTGGCGAACACGCATAAATGTTCTCAATTTCTTTTGAGAAATGAAAATGATCTCAACTCATGTCAGGTCGAATTTTAGCAATAGTTCCACTCTTCTAATTAGTGAGAATACACTTTAACAATAAAGTGTGGGATAAAAACAAGAAGGTAAACCATTCAAATTAAAATAAAGTAAGAGTACAGACTCGTGTGCAACAAATTATGAAAGATCTTTTAACATTTTAGTTATGTTTTAGATTGCATAGTTCATTTTTTAGAATGCACTTTTCTCACTTAAATCGATCCTCACAAAACATATTTTTGAGGAGGATTAGAGAGCCTATAAGTGTGATTTTAGTCTCAAATTCAGGATATTTTCTAGTACAAGTGCATGGGGTCAAAACCCTAATTACAAAGGTTTAAAAAAGTTCATTTTAGTAACATTTTTGGAACCCATGTGCAGTTAGTAGCAAATAGTTGAATCTTGAAAAATAAAGTTCAAGTAATCTAGTTGAACTCAAAGTTGGCTACTTTATGTTACATGGCTTTACTTTCCCGCCTTTGTGATCACCTACAATGACATGATTTTCTTTAGGGAAAAAGTGATTAAAAAATAATTAGTTTAATAATGTGTATGATATAAGTGGAATCAAATCCCTTTAGAAAAGTTTTGATCTTTATCATTTTCAATAATATGCCAAATATTTTAGTTACTATACCTCAAATTAATGATAAATTTCAGGATGTATCTTTAGCCAAAAAAAGACATTAGAAAGTAGTCAAGTTGGCATTAATGCATTCAATGACAGAAATTAAAGATACATCCTGAAATTTGTTTAATCTAAATTTTTTGTAAAAGAAACTGCTTGCATGGTGGCGACGCCTCATTCCTTAACCAAGAGATCAAGTGTTCGGTATTCGAGAATACCTGAGGTAGTACTTTACCTTTGATAGGTGTTCTGCGAGTGGTTGTAAACTCGCCACCATTTTAACTAAATTTAACCAAAAAAAAAAAATTTTACTTGTAAGATAAATAGAGAAATAAATAGTGAAAAAGAATGAAATTGTGACTGAATTCATGAAAATTAAATTTAGAATTTTTTTTTTTGGGTTTTTAATTAATCAAGTTTTGTGAAGTTTGAATTGCTTTTAATTTTTGTTTGATGGGTAAATTGCTTTTACTTAGTTATATGACAAGGATCACCATTAAGAGTTGAGTAATTTTTTGATATGTGTTGTTGTGAATAATAAAATTCAAAATGGTGATCCTTGTCATATAACTAACTCTTAATAAAAACTATGTTGTACCATATATTATGGAAATTATAGCCTCCCACCAATTTCATTTTTTACTAATGAATTAAGAAAAAATTAGAGGCATATGGTTTTACCTTTACAATTTTCCATTGCACCAAGAAAATTTCAGTGACCGGATCTTTTTCCCATTGGATTTTGGCCTCGGGAAGTTTTAATGAGGTCCATTGTAATTGTTCGGTTTGGATATCCCTTGTGCTCTTGTTTATAAAAAAATTCCTTAATTCATATTACATATTTTTCCCTTGTGGGGTGTTTTTTTGCCTTTGCTAATAATTGAAACTTAAATGTAGATCTCTTGGAACGGCACTTCCAGATTTAAAGTACTTCACAGAAGCATCAATAGCAGCTTCAAGAATATTCACAATGATAGACAGAATACCAGAAATTGATAGTGAAGACACAAAAGGAATAATACTAGAAAACATTAATGGCAACTTAGATTTTGAACATGTGAAATTCACATACCCTTCTCGTCTAGATAATATTATACTTAACAATTTTAATCTCAAAGTAGAAGCTGGAAAAACTGTTGCCCTAGTTGGTGCAAGTGGGAGTGGAAAATCTACAGCAATAGCATTAGTTCAAAGGTTTTATGATGTAGGTGAAGGTATTGTGAAAATTGATGGTGTAGATATAAAAAGTTTAGAGTTGAATTGGTTAAGAGGGAAAATGGGACTTGTGAGTCAAGAACATGCATTATTTGGAACATCTATAAAAGAGAATATTATGTTTGGAAAAGTTGATGCTACTATGGATGAAATTGTTGCTGCTGCTACTGCTGCTAATGCTCATAATTTCATAAGACAGTTACCTGAAGGTTATGAAACCAAGGTAAGTTATAATCTCAATCCTCAATTTCTTTCTAAAATTTAAAAGTACTTTTTTTTTGTTTCACTCTATAATACTCCCTCCAATCTTTATTTAAAAGAAACAATATTATTCTTTTTTTTTGGCCCTAAGTATAAATATACATTAATTTTCTAAGATATTAATTGTTACTTTCCTTTTTACCCTTAATTTTATAATATTATTTTCTGATTTCCTGATTAATTTGATTATTTCCCATTTATAGAAGGGTAATTTTGGAAAAGAAAGACAGTTTTTAAGTGTATTAATTAAAAAAAATAGGTTTCAATGAAATTTCTTGGTGTGTGTGTGTGTGAAAAATTGAAAATAGGTTTTGTTATATATAAAAAGGACAGGAGGAGCCTTTGTAAAAAAAAGTACTGGAGTATATATTTTTTCACTTGGTCTTTATTTATTTTTTTAGTAATTGTAATATTTATTTTTTTGTCATTGTAGTCTAGTAATTTACATTATTTTGGTTTTAGTCCCTCTCACGCAGAAACTAAACAAAAATAAACCAAATATTATGAGGGCTAAATAATAATAGTATAAAGGCTAAAATAAAGACCAAAATGAGACGGAAAAAAATTATTGAGACTATTTAATAAATAAATATATAGAGTAAAGGACCAAACAAAAAAAAGTAATATTATTACAGAGACAAAAGCGTATTTAAGCCTTTTAAGTTTTACATCATTTAGAAAATATGCAGCTACTGACTTATGTGATTGTAAACTAGATTGGAGAAAGAGGGGCACTTCTTTCAGGAGGACAAAAGCAGAGAATAGCAATTGCAAGAGCCATTATAAAAAATCCAGTAATTCTCTTACTTGATGAAGCAACTAGTGCTCTTGACTCTGAATCAGAATTACTTGTTCAAAATGCCCTTGATCAAGCCTCCATGGGGAGAACTACTTTGGTAAGTACAATCATTTATTTGTTCCACACAAATAAGAACACACTAATAAATTATCAATATATATATATGTGCAATTTTATGCATTACATTAATGATTAAACCACCTATAGTTCGAATGAAACTGGACTTAGATTCCTTAAGCAAGGTTTCGGATTCGAGTTTTGTGGATGAGAAAATGTGGTTGAAAGGGGACACCTCACTGAAAGTGTTCAGCTAGATTCCCCGACAAGGATAAGTCATCAACAAAGTCGATGGATACTTTGCACACATTAACTTTAGAAAAAAAAATGATATTTGACATGTCGACTTGGTATTTTCTATTGATTTTGTCTCTCTCTTCTAATCATGCCGATAGTTGTATTCGGTGTATTTTTATAACATGTCGTCGATATATGGTGTTGGATTTTTTATGTCAAAATATCATTGCTCTAAATTCTAGGAGAGGCATATATAAGACATGCTTTCAATGTTGATAACATGACAAAGTAGTTGTTTGGATACACAACTTAATTAAGCGCTTATAGCATAAATGCTTATCATATAAGAGCTTATGGATAAACTGTTTCTATAATAAAGGGTAAAATATTTAAAAAAATAAATAAAGGGTAAAGTAGTGTTAAACTATTTTTCTTTAAACTATAAGCTGTTTTCATAAGTTATCCAAAGAGCTTATGGAAATTAGCCGAAAACCATTTACGAACATGTCATAAGCTGTTTCCACGAGCTCTCTCAAACAGTCTCACAAGTGTTTATGTCAATGGATTGACCGAAATAAGCCGATCCAAACAGATTCAGAAAAAAAGAAGTTCAGAATAGTAAATGAGTGAATGAACAACTTTACTTTCATAAGTTGCATTACATCTCCTAATTCCTATGTATAATCCATTCTTATTGAACTTGAACAGGTTGTTGCACACAAGCTATCAACAATTAGAAATGCAGATCTCATAGCAGTTATGAGTAATGGTTACATCATTGAAACTGGTTCACACAATGAACTCATAAACCATCCAAATGGTCACTATGCAAATCTAGCAAAGTTACAAACACAATTAACCATAGATGACCAAGATCAAAATCAAGAACAAGCTAGTACTCTCCTCTCAGCTGCAAGAAGCAGTGCAGGTAGACCAAGCACTGCAAAATCAAGTCCTTTAATCTTTCCAAAGTCACCATTATTACCTAATGATGCTACACCATCTCTTGTTTCTCATCCTCCACCTTCATTTCCAAGGCTTCTTTCTATGAATTCACCTGAATGGAAACAAGGTCTTATTGGAACACTCTCAGCTATAGCATATGGTTCAGTTCAACCTTTATATGCATTAACAATTGGTGGTATGATATCTGCTTTTTTTGCCGAAAGTCATGAAGAAATGAGAAATAGAATAAGGAACTATTCTTTGATTTTCTCTTCTTTATCTATAGCTTCTATTACACTCAATCTCTTACAACACTATAATTTTGCTTACATGGGAGCTAAGTTAACCAAAAGGATAAGACTTTGTATGTTGGAGAAGATCTTAACATTTGAAACTGCTTGGTTTGATGAGGAGAAAAACTCAAGTGGAGCCTTATGTTCAAGGTTAAGCAATACAATGGTAAAATCACTTGTTGCTGATAGACTTTCTTTACTTGTTCAAACAACTTCTTCTGTTACTATTGCAATGATTATAGGTCTTGCAGTGGCTTGGAAACTTGCTCTTGTTATGATAGCTGTTCAACCACTTACAATACTTTGTTTTTATACAAGAAAAGTATTGTTATCTACACTTTCAACTAAATTTGTTAAGGCACAGAATCAAAGTACACAAATTGCTGTTGAAGCAGTTTATAATCATAGAATTGTAACATCATTTGGTAGTGTTACAAAAATTTTAAGGTTGTTTGATGAGGCTCAAGAGGAACCTAGGAAAGAAGCTAGGAAGAAATCTTGGTTAGCTGGTATTGGAATGGGTTCAGCTCAGTGTGTTACTTTTATGACATGGGCTTTGGATTTTTGGTATGGTGGTAGATTGGTTGAAGAGAGAGAAATATCAGCTGGGGATGTGTTTAAGACATTTTTTGTATTGGTAAGTACTGGAAAAGTTATTGCTGAAGCTGGTAGTATGACTTCTGATCTTGCTAAGAGCTCAACAGCTGTGGCTTCTGTGTTTGAAATTCTTGACAGACAATCACTAATTCCCAAGGTATGTATGTACTCCATCTGTAACAAAATATAAGCGAAAATGGGTTAACGAAAGTTGATGTATCTGGTTTAAAATTTGGACCAGAGTAGTCGTTTTGATTCCTGAATGTGTGACGTGCTGTCACTGTAGTCTCTGTATGTATTAAAATTGCAAATACGTCCCTAAGTGTCACTTTTGTTGGTAATTTTAGAGACTTAATTGACTAACAGAAAACACATTTTAGGACCAAATTGGCTAACAAGCATTTGAGGGCCAAAATGAGTTACTTAAGAGACACTTGAGGATGTGTTTGCAAATTCGATACATTCAGGGACTATATAGTGACAGCGCATCACATATTCAAGAACCAAAATGGCTATTTACCCAATCTTTTTCCGAGGGCCAAATCCAACCATGACCGAGGACCAAAATGCAATTTTGTGTTGCCTTTTTTTCTTCTATGGAACTACATGTTTCCCCATCAAATAAAGTCCTACTAGTAGGTATTAGTGTATTACCAACTAGTATATACGAAGTAGGGCTCTATTTGTGTTTAGGAGATCATGTCAAATCTTATCTTATTTTTTGTGATGATTCATTTACACAAGAAATTTCATGATGCTATAATTCTTATTTTTACTATGTTATAATTCCCTTATAATGTTTCTGTGACCAATTAATCCAAATGTTGTTTGCATGATTAGGCTGGAGAAGGCACTAATGGAATCAAGTTGGAAAAGATGAGTGGAAAGATAGAGTTAAAGAATGTTGATTTTGCATATCCAAGCAGAGCAAAGACACCAATTTTACGCAAGTTTTGTTTGGAAGTGAAGCCAGGAAAAAGTGTTGGGCTAGTTGGGAAAAGTGGATGTGGAAAATCAACAGTAATTGGCTTGATTCAAAGATTCTATGATGTTGAAAGAGGATCAGTAAAAGTGGATAATGTGGATATAAGGGAATTGGATATTCACTGGTATAGGCAACACACAGCACTTGTTAGCCAAGAACCTGTCATATATTCTGGCAATATACGTGACAACATTTTGTTTGGGAAGCAAGATGCTACAGAGAATGAGGTTGTTGAGGCTGCTAGAGCTGCTAATGCTCATGACTTCATATCGTAAGTTTTCTCTCTCTCTCTCTCTCTCTAGAAATATAGCATGGTTACATGCTCACTTGTGAGTTACTTTTAACACTACACCCTCACATTCAAAAGGGTGGTCGGCCCAGTGCACGAGGCTCCCACCAGATGGGACCTTACTATTGCGTCGAGGCTCGCCCTTATCCATTGTCACATTCATTTGTAAAAATAAAAAATGAATCAACTCATATTGACTAGAAAAGTAAGCATTAATCCCATATATGACAGTAACAGTGTCTATGTCCGAGTCTGTTTAGTTAGAAATTGAGGTGTCTGCGTCATGTCTGGTGTCTGTGTTCGAGTCTGTTTAGTTAGAAATTGTGTGTGTTGAGTTACAATACTACTTATCATTTTTCTTAAAAAAATGTGACATGTTTCATTTTGGTATATATGCAGATCACTGAAAGATGGATATGAAACAAAATGTGGAGAAAGGGGAGTACAATTATCAGGAGGACAAAAGCAGAGAATAGCAATTGCAAGAGCCATAATTAGGAACCCAACAATACTACTACTAGATGAAGCAACAAGTGCATTAGATGTGCAATCAGAACAAGTTGTGCAAGAAGCACTTGATAGGATTATGGTAGGAAGAACAACTATTGTTGTGGCACATAGGCTTAACACAATCAAAGATCTTGATTCAATTGCCTATGTTTCAAAAGGAAAGGTTCTTGAGCAAGGAACCTATGCTCACCTTAGGCATAAAAGAGGTGCATTTTTCAACCTTGCAAGCCATCAAATCCAAACTTATGTAAAGTAAATCAAGCAACATTGATGATTCAGAAACATAATACTCCCTCTATCTCATTTTATATGTTGCTTTAGCCAAAAAAGGACGGAGGGCTTATTAAACATTGTGTGAAATGGCCAAAACATCATATAATATGGGACTGAGGGAGTATTAATATCTTGAACTTGTATGGGCTTATCCCACTCCCACTCTATTGGATTTGAAGTCCTCTATATCTATCTATCTATATCTTTACTTACTAATGATCATAGTCCCATAGAAATTCATGCAATCTCAGATAAGATAAATGTGCATAAGAATTGTCTACACATCAGTCTCAGATATCTCTTCGTTCTCTGATGAGCTGCCTTCACTCGAGGATGAACTCTCTTCACTCGAGGATGAGTAGTCTTCACTCGAGGACGAACTCTCATCTCGAATCGCAGCTGGGCTATATGACATTTTTAATCTCCCTTGCCATCCCACTCCAAGCTCTCTTGCTACTTGCTCCTCCATTGGAATACTTTCTTTAAAAGCAATGCGGAACACCAACTGCAACAACATTTATAATTAAGATTAATATAAGCATTTTTTGAGGCTCCATACAAAATGTGTGTTTAGATTGATATGTATCATTCAAGTAGATTGCAAAACCTTAAAGTAAGGATCAATTTTCTTGTGCAGTTTTTCATTTTCTTCCTCCACCTTCTCAAATGCAGATTTAACCCTACACAATTCAAGGCTTTATTTGTCAGCAGTCATAAATACACACACAAACAATTTTAGGAGCACACTTATGGATGAGTTTTCTCTACAAATCTTTAAGGGTTAAATATATTTTATAGGTCTGAAAACATTTGAGAATTTTTAAAGGTCTCTGCATAATTGAATCTATGAATTTTTAAATAAATTATAAGTTGGTTCTTATGTTTTAATATTAGATCTCTGAACTAAAAAAAATTATAATTAGGTTTTAAACTTTTAAATAATTTATAATTGAGTCCTTTGAGTTTTAGGAACCTTATTATAAATTATTCAAAGACTTAGAGACCTATTACAAATCATTGAGAAGTTTTAAGAGGAACCTAATTACAAGATATTGACAAAAGAGTTTAATTTATGTACACATACGTACATTGTATTTGACAACTCCAACAAATAACAATTCATGAACAACAAATAGACATTAAGCTAACATTACCCATCCAAGTCTCCTTCTTCGAATGATTGTAACATATTATCAATCTCATTCAAAACCTTAAGAGCACCAACTCTGAAAAAAGCCATATACACATAATTATATGTTGAAGAGAAAGAAAAGAAAAAATTGGAGTATGATAATATGGAGAAGAAAGAAAATTACGGTTCAGTGATATTCTTGAGTTGTTGAATATAGCCTTCCACCACGGTTTTTGTGTCAGAGAATGCATTCATCGAATGCAAATTTGTGCTGCATATTATTGCATACATTTATAGTTAAATACTAGAAAAAATTTCAACAGAAACACAATTATATATGAAAAGAGAAATGCTAGCAACACTCTCTTTGAAATTGATGCTTACAGAAGTACGTCAATCTCAGCATGCAGCTTAAATGCACGTTCAAAGTACACGTCATAAAATTTGTGGATATAAGTTTTTTTATATTTCTCATGTTCCAATTCCTCCAGTTGTTGAAACCGCTCTTGGGATAGTAAACCCTAAAATTTTTACACAAATACAAATTCTTAATCAATTTTACACATGTGGGAAATCAATTATAATTTCCAAATATTAATTTAATACAGCAAATTTAAGACATGCTACTTGTACTTGAAGAGAATAAGACAATTAATTGCTATAAAGAACTGTGCATATGAAGAAAAAAATGTTAAGGAGAAGAACCTCTTCGAATATGGAATTCTTTAGGATGGCAACATCATGTTTCATTGTAGGAATATCAAACTCAAACTCTTTAGCTGCATATATCAAATAGTAAGTAAAAAACACCAAACCAAATTCATAGAAAGAGAAAAGAAAGGCATTTGCTTGACTAGACATTAATTGCTATAAAAAATAATTGATAAAATTTAAATGTAAACAATGATAAATGATTATACTATGTTTTCAATAAAAAATGAATTAAATAATTACTTAGTTAGCTGACAAAGTATTAAAATATAACTCCGAAAATACAGTTCAATCGAATTTATGCACAAAAAGAAATACACGATTGCAAAAACAAAAATAACAAAATAAAGAGAAAACACCAGAACTTGTTTTGTAAAATTGTTTTACAAAATCGTTTCTTATTTTCTTGTTTTTAAAACCAAAAAATATCGTTATTGTTTTAAAAATTAATTAGTTTTCAAAGCTATTCTATAAAACAATTTTCACAACTATGTCCTTGATGGGGTGTTTTTTGTTTATTGTTCTGAAAATTTCAAAAACCATAACCAGTATCTTTGTTGATTTTTAAAAATTTCAAAACCCAAAATCGGATTTAGTTTTTAATTAAGATATTTTCAAAAATCAAAATCAGTTTCAAACATAAACGTAAAAGCAAAGATTCATCATAAATTTATCTTAATCAAAACAATATATTAAATTAGTTTTGAAAAGGAATTAAAATATTACAAATATATAATGTATTAATTTAGTAATAATTTTAATAATATTGGTTGAAAGTGGTAACCAGTGGTGGTGGTAGTAGTAGTCAATGGTGTGACCAGTGGTGGTCATATTGGTGATAGACGGTGGTCAGAGTGGCAATTTTTAATGGTCGGAGTAATGGTTAGAGAGGTAGTAGTTAAGGTAAATGTTTTTTAATAAAAGAAATGAAGTAGCATGCCTACAAGGCTTAGTCAATTGTCGTGTCAATTAAAATCTTGACACATCAGCAACATCTAAGAGCTTGAAATCCCAATTTGGTCAACATTGCACAATTTTGTAAAATAGGGGGACCAAAATTGCCCAAAATAAAATAGGGGGATCAAAATTGCACAATGATTAAAATAGGGGGACTAAAAATGCATTTAAGCCTATTTTTTAACGTGGTGGTGCAGGTGGTCGTACTGGTGGTCAGATTGGTGATTAGAGGTGGACTGGGTGGTGGTCGGCGGTGGTCAAAGTAGTCATCGACGTGGTTGGAGTGGTAGTCAGTGGTGGTCATATATGGATGCAGTGGCGATCGACGATGGTCAAAGTGGTGGTCAACAGTGGTCAAAGTAGTGGTTAAAATGGCCGGAGTGATCAGTAGTGGTCAGATTCAATATCATAGATGGGTAAAGTGGTGATGTTATATTGTCATAGTGGTGATCGGTGGTGGTTGAAGTGCTGGTTGGTGGTGGTCGAAGTGATGGTCGGTGGTGGTCAATGGTGGTTGAGGTGGTAGTTGTAAGTGGTTGGCGGTGGTTGGAGTGGTAGTTGGTGGTTGTCAGATTGATGATCAGATGTGGATAAAGTGGTGATCTATAATGGTCAAAGTGGTGGTCGACAGTGGTCGAAGTAGTAGTTGGTGATGGTCGGAGCGGTCTTGGTGGAGACCGATAGTGGTCAAAATGGTGGTTAGAGCCGTGGTCGGCGATCATTAGTGGTGATGTGTTAGCAGTAAAAACAAAAATTATAAAACATACTTTTTGGTTTAAGTTTTGATGAAAAACTGTTTTGAAGTTAAGGAAAAAAACCAACTCAACTCTATTTTACCCGAAGATGTTTTCGTTTTGAAATTGACTTTCAAAACCAAAAACTCGCAATTACCCTGAATGGCCCCTAAAAAACCAAAACACAATCAAGAGGATACATTTAGAGAGATTCATATTCAATGAAAATTCGCAGTTAGGACTTGTTTTCATTTAGAGAGATTCATATTCAATGATAATTGATAGAATAAACTAAAAAAAGAGAGGAGTAACAATTTTCACCCAAAAGAGCATCAACATCTACAGGTGGATCGTTTCTTCCTTCTTGCTCGTTCCTTGCATTTGTTGTGGCATTTGATTGAGCCTCATCATTCAAATTTGTTTCTTTGTCGTTGTTGTTTTCAAAGGATACATTTCCTTTGCTCTTCTTAGCATTGTCTTCTGAATTTGTTGCTGATCTCTTCATGTTTGTCTTTTTAGTAGCTCCTTCACTTCTAAGTTGTCTTTGCTTCTTTTCTGAAATGAACACCTGAAATTTAACTATAACTAAATCAAGTGAGCTCCAAAATAAAATAAATGAAATGAAGAATTAAAAGATTCAACTACCGTTGTGAGTTGTAATTTAGGCTTTTATAAATAAGGCCAATTTTCATCATTTCAACAGAAAAATTGATAACTAAATTGAATTGTTATTTGCAACTTCATATTTTAGTTATTGGATTGGATTGGATCAGATCGGTTATTGGATCCATGGAGTCGATCCAATGCAAATCGATCTAATCTATATACATATTGTATAACTAATATTATAAATGTCATTGCACTATAACTCACATTTAATATTTTTATCCTATTTATTGTTTTTATTTTATTTTGATTACTTTGATGATGCACTTTTGACTATGTATTTTGTAATTTTTGTAATGATTTAGCTAACTTTCTAAAACATGCATAGCTAATTTGATGATGGATGCTATGAAAGAGATGTTATTTTCATTTAGCCTTGATGAAATTTTAGAGAAAATTGGATCAGATCGAGTCTGATTTGATTTTAAAACTAAATAGATTGAATGGTAAAAGCGCAAAACCGCAATCATTGGATTGGATGATTTTTCATCCAAAACCAATCCGATTCAATCCAAACCAAAGTAAAATTGGATCGGATCAGATTTGATTTTAAAATTAAAATTATTGGATGACAAAAGTGCAAAACCGCAAGAATTGGATTGGATGATTTCTCCCAAAACCGATCCAATCCAATCCGAACTGAAGTAAAATTGAATTGGATCGGATTTGATTTTACAACTAAAACTATTGGATGATAAAAGTGCAAAATTGCAAGGATTGGATTTGATAATTTATGCACCAAAACTGATCCAATCCAACCCATGAACACCCCTGTTGCGAACAACATCAAAAATCATACAAATAGGGGATTATGAAAATTCAATTAAGCCAACAAAGATAGACAAAACCTCAATTGTATTAAATGAAATATATATCTAATGCTGGAAATTTCTTTTCACCTGAATTTACTGCAAAATATTCTCCAATGAAATTTAGGTTTTCTTGTAGGCGACGTTATTCTTCAGAAATGGAATTTGTATCCTTCACGATTCTAGATATTAAATTTAGTTGCGACTAGATCTACTCAAGGATTTCGGAGTTTTGGAAATGTGGTTCGTGATGAGATTGATGGAGTAATGACACTGCCGATTTGGTCTCCTGCATAGACAGATAACAATTGGAGGGATTGATACCAGCGAAATTAGGGTAGAGTTTTGTGGGTGAGATGCTCTTTTATCACTTAGTGGTAGAGACCGGTGCCCTAACGGTTTTGTTCTGGAGTGGGCCGAAGCCCAAATCCAATGCTCTGGCGCTAGATCGGCCCAACGATGAGGGGCACAAAAGCAAGGAACCGCATCAACGGCTCTGATCTGTCCGATCATCCGACGGACGAGCGCGATTCACGCTCACTATATAAGCATTCATTGCGTCAGTTGTCAGGTACACACTGTTCATCAATACGTATATTTTGCTCGTCCGTTCCTGACTTGGGCGTCGGAGTGTTATCGCAGGTACACCGGCCCTCCGGAGCAAAGCTAGCAGAACGACCAAGGCATTCAGAGATCTAAGACCTGGGAAACAGCGGTCTAAGACATCAAAGGTACAGATCAATTGGCGACCACAGTGGGAGCCCGCGCGCTTTCCACCATTCGTACAGATGCCACCAAAGGCAGCTCGAGGCCGACCAAGGGCCATCGCTCGTCTACAAAGTATTGCTGAAATCCCCGCTTGACCACCTCCAGCAGGTGTTGAAGGCACCAGCGCCACCCCCGCACAACAGGTTACGGTGGAACTCCCTGCCGACCTGGTCCAAGAGCTGCGAGAGCTACTGCGCGACCGTAATCAGGCTCTGAACCGCAATGACGACCGCCTCACACACCTAGAAGATCAGATCGCCTCGAGGAGGGCGCACACAGCACCAGAGCAGCAACCTCACCCTGAGCGCACTTCAACCGTGCGAGCACGCCCTTCAAGGGCCCATCGATCGCCTCCGCGAAGGCAGCTGGTCCATCGATCTCCACCCCCGAGGAGGGGACGAGGAGGAGCGACCACCCCACCAAGAAAGACCCCGTCCACGACTGATTATACTTACTGGCCCGAAGAATCGTCGCACGAAGGTTCCTCCCACGGTTTGACCGGTTCGCCCGCCCGTTCTCGAAGCCGATCTATCGAACGATGCTCGTATCGATCGAACGCTTACGCCAAACGCTACGGTCAAGATAGACGGGACACCGGACTTGGACCGTATACCAGAGAAATAGACGAATTCCGCATCCCGCGCTCTTTGCAGAAGCCTCCAACCGACCTTAAGATGTACAACGGCATGAAAGATCCGGACGCTCATTTAAAGCACTTTGATATTATGATGAAGTATCATGGAGCGCCCGGGCCGGTCAAATGCAAGATCTTTCCCCTTACTTTAGAGGGGTCAGCGTTGGATTGGTTCACCGAACTTAAACCCAATACCATTTCATCCTGGGAACAGATGGCAAGGGTGTTCACCGCTCGGTTTACGACCTCTAGAGTCAAACCAAAATCCCAAGATGTTCTGATCGCTATCAGACAGGGTCCGGAGGAGTCTTTGAGGAGTTATGTGGAAAGGTTCAACCGAGAAGCCGACCAAGTCAGGAACTTAGACGACAACCAGAGGTTGTTCTTCCCAAGGACAGGACTCTTAAGAGGAACTCGTTTTGAAGTATAAGTGGGACTCCACGTTCCCAGAGACCTAGAGACGTTCCTCAGGCGATCTCAAAGGTTCATGAATTACGAGGAAAGAACGACCGCCATAGAAGCCGCCGAGGCGGGCATGAGTCAACGCCCGCGACCAGAAAAAGATCAAAGGATTAGGGAAGAGTATACCGGCAATCGCCCGAGCAAGGAAAATAAGGCCAAAAGGTTTGTTGAGCGCACCAAGTTGAACACTTCGTACGCGAACATATTGGCGGAATGTGTAAACACTGAATTTAGGGATATTAAACCACCAGAACCTCTCGTGCTTAAAGACGGGCAGCGCCCATCGAAAAAATACTGTAGATACCACAAGAGCAATGGGCATGACACCAACAATTGCATGGCTCTTAAAGATGATGTGGAGGCCCTGATCAGAAGAGGAAAGTTGACTCAATATGTGAAAAGAGATAACGGTGAAACACAAGAAAATCAAGAGGGAGGCCAGTCGCCATGGTAATCTCGGGAGGCG
Source organism: Astragalus glycyphyllos (assembly GCA_963573325.1). Classification (NCBI taxonomy): domain Eukaryota; kingdom Viridiplantae; phylum Streptophyta; class Magnoliopsida; order Fabales; family Fabaceae; genus Astragalus; species Astragalus glycyphyllos. Next base: position 2,293,074 of record OY754313.1, on the reverse strand, counting down.
TCCCCACCAACGCCTCAACCAACAGATCGATCAAAAGGAGATGGGACGAAATCATGAGCGTTGCGTCGACCTCGGCTCCAAGACCACTTAGTGGGCGACCATCCATCTCCTTTGGAGACGAGGATCTCATTGATGGAACCCCCAACTACGAGGTTCCCTTAGTCATAGTAGCAGTAATGGCAAACATGGAGGTTAGGAGAATCTTGGTGGACCAAGGGAGTTCAGCAGACATAATATTTGAAGACCTTTTGGACGTCCTAAAAATTTCAAAGGATGATTTGAGGCCGTATAGAGGAACGGTCTTGACCGGGTTTAATGGAGCCGCGACAACTCCTATAGGACGGATAGAGCTGATGGTAACTTTTGGGGACGATACGGTAGAGAATCCCCTCTGTAGAACTGTCAGAACAGATTTCATTGTGTTACCCTGTAAGTCCGTGTATCAATGTATCATTGGTCGACCAACCCTTGCCCGCTTGGAAGCAGTGCCCTCCACCGTCCACTTGAAAATGAAATTCTACACTAAAGCTGGGGAAGTTTCCACCATCCAGGCAGACTTATTGTCCGCCAAGCGAGTTTTCCTTTTGGGGCTTAAAGAAAAAGGGAAAAGCGTAGCGAGAGAAATAGAGAAAGAAATGAAAAGCGGCGGACAAGTTAACCTGGCCGACCTAGATGCCCGTTATGACCCTGATAGCGAAGAAGAAGAAGGGGACGACCTTCTGACTAAAGAGCTAAAGAAACGAATTAAGCAACCTGAACCAGACGGGGAATTCTATCACATCATGCTAGGTGACGACCCGGAGAAAACGATCAAAATAGGGAAAAACCTCCCCCCTGAGGTTCGGGATGAGCTCGTTCAATGTTTGAAGGATCATGCAGACCTGTTCGCCTGGAGTACGGCCGACATGCCCGGTATCCCACCCCAAGTAGCCTACCACCACTTAGCTGTGGATCCAGGAGCAAAATGGGTGGCTCAAAAAAGAAGAGTTCAGAAGGAAGAAAAAGCACGAGCAGCGTGCAAGGCCGTTGAAGACCTGCTCGAAGCAGGGTTCATTAAAGAAATAAAATACACCACGTGGTTATCCAATGTCGTCTTGGTCAAAAAGGCGAATGGAAAGTGGAGGATGTGCGTGGACTACACCGATCTCAACCGAGCATGCCCGAAGGATGCTTTCCCCGTCCCAAGTGTCGATCGTCTTGTCGATAATGCAAGTGGATACAAGATCCTGTCTTTCTTGGACGCCTATTCCGGGTACAATCAGATTGCCATGCACCCACCAGATCAGGAGAAGACCGCATTTATGACGGACAAGGGGAATTTCTGTTACACGGTCATGCCATTTGGGCTGAAGAACGCTGGAGCGACCTACCAGCGCATGATGAACCATGTCTTTCAGGATCAGATAGGAAAAACGGTGGAAGTGTATTTGGACGATATGATTGTCAAAACCAAGCAGGACCAAGCCCATGTAAACGACTTGAAAGAAGTATTCAAAGAAGCCAGAAAGAATTCGTTAAGGTTCAATCCAGAAAAATGCACTTTTGGGGTTAGAGCGGGCAAATTCCTTGGTTTCCATCTCACAGAAAGGGGAATTGAAGCCAACCCAGACAAATGTAGAGCAGTGACTGAGATGAGACCACCAACGACCAAAAAAGAAATACAGAAACTCAATGGTATGGTGGCCGCTCTCTCTCGTTTCATCTCGAAGGCAGCAAACAAATCTTTGCCCTTGTTTAAATTGTTGAAAAAGGAGACCACATTTGAATGGACGCCCGAGTGCGACCAGGCCCTCGAACAATTGAAGACGTCTCTGGCAGAACCTCCAATTTTGACGACCCCCGAGCCTGGAGAAACTCTTTATTTGTACTTGTCCATCACGGACGAGGCTTTGGCTGCCGTCTTGGTACGAGAAGAAGGAACGAAGCAAAATCCAATCTACTTTGTCAGCAAAGTTATGCAAGGGCCCGAGCTAAGATATCAGAGGATTGAGAAATTGGCTCTGGCATTGATTATCTCAGCCCGAAGGTTGAGACCATACTTCGTGGCCCACCAGATCACCTTACGCACCGACCAACCCATTAGGCAAATCCTGCATAGCCCAGATCTAGCGGGCAGAATGATCAAATGGGCTGTAGAATTATCAGAATTCGGAATAAAGTATGAGCCTAGATCGTCTGCAAAAGCACAAGTCTTAGCCGATTTTATCGCAGAATTAACCCCAGGGTCAGAGAACCCAGTTCAGAACTCATGGACTTTGCACGTTGACGGATCGTCCAATGGTAAAGGCAGCGGAGCGGGCTTAATCCTTGAAAATGAAGAAGGGACGACCATTGAAGTCTCCTTGACTTTCTCGTTCCCCACTTCTAACAATCAGGCCGAATACGAGGCCTGCATCGTTGGGCTGTTGCTCGCTTTAGAGATGCAAGTCAAAAGGGTGGAGCTTCGATCAGACTCACTTCTAGCGGTCTCCCAGATCAAAGACGTCTTTCTAGCCAAAGACGAGATACTCCAAAGATATTTAGCAAAGGTCAAAGAGTTGATGAAGAAATTCGAGCATGCTGAAGTCAAGCACGTCCCAAGGATCGAAAACGCTAGGGCGGACCTCTTGTCCAAACTGGCAAGCACCAAGAAAAACGGTAACCATAGAAGTGTAATACAAAAAGTCCTATCTCAACCAAGTGTGAGGATAGATACGACCTTAGGAGCAGACGTATGTACGATCGACTCAACACCTTCCTGGATCGACCCCATCTTTAACTACATAAAGGACGGGGAGGAATCCAAGGATCCAAAAGAAGCTGCGCTCGTTCGCAGGCGAGCAACGTCGTACTCAATAATTAATGAGCAACTCTACAGAAGAGGATTCACCATGCCCTTGCTCAAGTGCCTCCTCCCAGCAGAAGCGGCCTATGTGTTGAAGGAGATTCATGAAGGAATCTGCGGGAACCACTTGGGTTCACGAGCTTTGGCAAAGAAGGCTTTAAGAGCGGGCTACTTCTGGCCCACTATGGAGGCAGATGCGAAAGACCTAGTCAAGAAATGTGACAAGTGCCAGAGGCACGCAGATACCCACGTTGCACCTCCAACCGAGCTCAACTGTTTGACTTCTCCATGGTCGTTTTCATGGTGGGGTATCGACTTGTTAGGCCCCTTTTCCCTCGCCCCTGGTCAGTTTAAATTTCTGATTGTCGCAGTGGACTACTTCACAAAATGGATTGAGGCCGAGCCCTTAGCCAAAATCACTTCGAAGAATTGCCTAAAGTTCGTCGAAAGAAACATCTTGGTACGGTTTGGGATTCCCGAAGTCATCGTGTCAGACAACGACACACAGTTCACGGACCGACATTTCCAAGAAACTCTAGTCGAACTAGGCGTAAAACAGCGTTTTACGTCGGTCGAACACCCGCAAACAAACGGGCAGGCGGAGGCGGCCAACAGAGTCATCCTAAGGGGGCTAAAGAGAAGACTGGATGAAGCCAAGGGAAGGTGGGCAGAAGAGCTTCCCTCTATGCTATGGGCATATAGAACCACGCCACACTCAACTACGGGAGAGCCCCCCTTCAGGATGGTCTATGGAACGGACGCACTAATCCCTGTGGAAATGAGAGAGTTGACTTGGAGAACGGCTAATCCTCTGCAGCCGTCCGAGAACAAGCAGGCAACAAGGGAAGAGCTCGACCTGGTAGAAGAATTGCGGAGCAAGGCAGCCCTCAAAGAAACATTGGTCAAACAGAATATGGCCGTAAGGCACAACGCCAAGGTCGTTCCTAGGTCGTTCGATGTGGGGCAGCTCGTCCTACGAAGGGCGGATATCGGCCAGAGAAATGCCGGCCAGGGCAAGCTAGCCCCAACTTGGGAAGGCCCCTACCAAGTAGCTGCCAAGACGGGCAAAGGAGCATATATCTTGAAGACCATGAGTGGAGGAATGATTGCTAACACCTGGAATGCAGCAAACCTCAGAAGATACTTTACTTGATGCCATGTAAAATATGAAAGAATGTCATGTTTCCAGTTAAATAATGAATGAAAATCAAACGGGCGGGACACTCTTTTTCCCTACGGGGTTTTTTATTGAGGCCCGCTTGTCCGTCAACAGAACGACGAGGAATTTCTTAAATTCTTGATTCTAGTTCTTAATCGATCGAATAACGAACAAACCCGAAGGCGAGTTAAGTTCAAACCGAGTTTGATAAACTGCCAAGGGCCTAACTTAAGCGACCTTAAGTCTAAAAATGCTTGCAAGCGAGCTAAATCTAAAGTAGAAACTTGGTAAGCTGTTTGCAGGCAGCCTCGCGAAACTCAGGCCGATCCATGCGAACATGAGAAATCAAATAGAACAAGGCTAGAAAAAAGTCTAAAAAAACTATTGACAAAAGGCGTCTAAAACATTATCCCGGAGAAGGCCGGGCTCCTTGTTGATTACAAGAAAAAGTAATACATTCTTCAAAAAGAAAAGAGAAACAAAGTACAAACTGACAAATACGAAGGGAATAAACTCATTCAGGGCGACTGTAGACAACCGTCTCCTCTTGGATGACATTCCCATTTTCGTCTTTCTCCGCGAGACGAACGATTTGCCCGTTTTTCAGGAAATGGTCGTTGTTCACGATCTCTGGATTAATCTCCAGCGATGGATAGCAATACCGAATCTGAGCTACAGCCTCGTCAAAACGCCCGCTAGCAATAGAGATGGTCATGCCTTCTAGGGCCTCCAACTCGCCCCTCGCCTGATCACGCTCGCCCTCAACAACCTTCAGGTTCTCCTCAAGACCAACTACCCGCTCTTCCAGCCGTATAATCTTGGTAGACTGTTCAGCCAAACTCGCAGTAGCGGTGGCAAGTTTGGCTTCAGCATCTACTCGGGCCGTCATGGCCGCATCACGCTCGGCAGTGACTGAGCCAAGTGCGTCCTTTGTGGGTTGGAGGGCGACCTCAGCATCCTCGAGCTTCTTTTTGGTACTCTCCAGCTCTGCCCGCAAATCTGTAATGTGTCCAAGAGCGGACTTATACTTGTCAGTTTTATCCAAAAGATCACCCTCCAACCACAAGTTTCTGTGAAGTAAGCGCATACCTGCTTGGCGGCCAGCCTCCTCGGACTTGTAACGAGCAAGCTTTTGAGAAGCTGCTTGGGCAATTTCAGCTACGAAGAGGAGAGGGTCGGCCTTAAGGCGTTCAAAATCCACGTCCTTGAGATCGTCCAAGTCCAAGGACGACCTCCTTGATGCCTCTCTTCTCTTCTGAGGAGGATCAAGGTCGATCGGAATAGCGTCTAGAGAACTCTGAGCCCGATCTCTCTTTTTAGAAGCTGAGCTCGTTCCTTGCTCGCCCCCAACAGGTCTGTGATCGCCTTCAGCATGGGATGATTGAGAAGGAGAGGCAAAAGACACCTTCTGCTTCCTTGACTTCGTCTTTGCCAACAGAGCTGCGAAACCAATGCCCGTCATTTCAGCTGAAAGAGTAAAAAGATGAGTTAGGAGGCAGAACAAGGAAAAGCACGGTCAAAATTGAAAGCGAAAATAAAGGCACACCAAGTTTGTTCTCGGCTTGCTCGGATGTCCGGAGGCAAGCAAATTTGTTACAGGGTATGACCCCTTCCGGCAGCCAAGTAACCAAGGTCTCTAACATCCGAATACTCTCAAGATCATAGTCGCTCAGCCTCCTCTGGTGCCGATAATGGATAGTGTCGCGGTCGTAGTGTGAGTGCGACCAACCCAGAGGAAACTTCATTGAGGAGACGCGACCTTCGTCGTCCACAGTTCCAACCATTGCCTTAGCACGATCATTAACGGGAACGACCCAGAGGAAAGCGTGCCTCCAAGTTTTGACCGACTCACAGAATGGCTTGAAGAGTCTGATCGTGTTTTTCCGTCCCTTCAAAGAAACTTGTTCCCATCGCCTGGGTTCGCTCCTCATCTCCACTGTGCGACTAACATCAAACAAAGAAAAGAAAAGACGGCAATTTACCTCCCGATCAAGAGCGGCCATTATTATCTCGAATGACTTAACCAGCGCCCAAGCATTAAAATGAAGTTGAGAAGGGGCAACACCAAGAGTCCTTAAGACACGTCTCTGGAAAAATGTGAAGGGAGGTCGCACCCTCAAATCACGGAGGACGTTGGAGTACATGATGAATTTTAAAGAATTCGGGATTATGGCAGCATGCTCGTCAGGTAGTACGCCTTCCGCTCGCCATTCCTGATCACCGTAACCTATTAACTTGGTGAAAAGAGGCAGCACCTCGTCACCGGGTGGAAAGACAGAACGCTCGTTAATTATCGCGGAGGATATCCATGAGCGGTCGACGTCAAGCCTACCCCTCCAATCGTGCTCTTCCGGCAGTACCTCGTTGACTGGAACTGGAGGGGGCGTAGGATTCATTCGGGGAGACTGGACCGCGTCAACCGTGTTTGACGAGCGTCCAGAGGACGATGAAGAAGAAAGATCGGTAGAAGAGAAAGTCTCAGAGGGGAACCCTCTCGTACCGACATCTCCAGAGCAAGCATGCTCAGCCATACTCACAGGTTGACGACCAGAAATTCTCGCAGTTTTCTTTGTTCGCGCCACTGCGTTGCCCTGCGAGGAGAAGGAAAGTCAGGCTCACCCTAAACGATGATTTGCTGAAGGGGGCGACAAGGTCGACCCCGAGCCTGACACCCCCTCCTCACCCCATGCGAACAGAATTAGAGTTAAAATAAACGAGGCAAGAGAAAGGGGATACCTGGAGTGGGAGAGAAGTTCGGTCTAAGGGTAGTATACTCCTCGATGAATAAAATCAAACGACCGGGAGAATGAGACCGCCTGAGTTGAAACTCGTGCACGGGTAGACACCTGGCCAGAATAAAGAAGCAAGTTGTTGATCACAACAAGAGGAAATTATGACCGCTTTTCGAGCTCCGAGAATGTAAGTAGAAACTGAGAAGGAGAGGGGGCAACATATTTATAAGGTTTGGAAAGCAATCAAGCGAAACGACACGACCCTTCACTTGCACGCGCCTTGAAAACCAAACCGTCGTCATAACCAAACGGTACCTTTTCAAATTTCGAGATACCATTGATGACCCCTGGGGAAAAACGAAACGTCACTTCCTGACAGGAGCCACGTGTCATGAGAGCGCAAGCGAAGCCCACTGCGAATCAGAAACGATCAGCCGAGCGGTCTCACGCTCGGAGACGCGGGCATAGAAATGACTGTAAAACAAGCCTCCGCCCGCCACATGAGCGACCTTGGCTTGGGGGGCAACTGTTCTGGAGTGGGCCGAAGCCCAAATCCAATGCTCTGGCGCTAGATCGGCCCAGCGATGAGGGGCACAAAAGCAAGGAACCGCATCAACGGCTCTGATCTGTCCGATCATCCGACGGACGAGCGCGATTCACGCTCACTATATAAGCATTCATTGCGTCAGTTGTCAGGTACACACTGTTCATCAATACGTATATTTTGCTCGTCTGTTCCTGACTTGGGCGTCGGAGTGTTATCGCAGGTACACCGGCCCTCCGGAGCAAAGCTAGCAGAACGACCAAGGCATTCAGAGATCTAAGACCTGGGAAACAGCGGTCTAAGACATCAAAGGTACAGATCAGGTTTTAAATACACTTCAAAAGCGAAGCATTCTCATATCTTCCCTAGGCCCAATTCTTAACGAGCGTATTAGCCTAGAGGCCCACTTTAAGAAAATAGTATATACCTAGGGGTGACAATTTCTACCCGCAAGTGGGGATCCCCGTGGGGATTGCCCTGTTTGGGGCCCCGTGGGCGGGGAATTTTCCCCCGTGGGGATGGGGATGGGGGAGAAAATCCCCCCGCAGTCAATTCGGGGATGGGGATGGGTCTATATCCCCCGCCCCGCGGGGACCCCGCCCCCGAATACATTACATAAATGTTTATATTATAGATATATATTATATTCTAAGTAATAGATTTTTTAGTCTTTTATTGTGTTTTTAAATAAAAATACTAATAAAATATTAAATTGTGCTAAGTTTTATATTTTTATTCTTACCTTTATACTTTTTAAATATTAAAATATCAAGGTAAGACTAAATTTTATACATTTTTTGCAGTTTTATTATATTTTAATTTTAATTTTATATAACTTTGAATAAATTTTTGGGGTCCCCGCGGGGACCATGGGGATCCGCGGGGATGGGGATGGAGATGGGGGAGGAAAACTCCCCGAAGCGGGGAATGGAGATGGGGATGGGGGAGAATATGGGAGGCGGGGACGGGGAGCGACAGAGTACTCCCCGCCCCCGCCCCCGCCCCCGCCCCATTGCGATCCCTATATATACCCACATTAGCAAAGTTTGTTTTAGAAAACTCATACCAGATATGAATAGAAGAAAATCTCCGCCCTCAATTGTATTATTTCAAATTTATTACTTGATTCGAATCCGATTTTATCTTTCAAAAAAGATTGATGTTTGATTGTCAAAAAGAATAAACAAATAAATTTGTGTTTGACATTCTAGAATTAATTAGAGGATTTTCTGTTATAAAAAAAATAGAGCTCATATAATAGAACTTACAAAATAACTGAAATTAGATTTAATATTATACTTAATATTAAATCTCAAACAATTTAAAATATCATATAATTTAAGATAAATAAAAAGACATGAAATGAGTCAAAACCACCATGTCAAAATATCTTTCTAAAAGGGAATAAAAGACTTCATAAATAAGATTTTTTTTTTGACAAGATAAATAAGATTTTTTTTTATCATGCACTTTTTTAGTCTATTATAGTTGAGCCACACATCCAAATTTTATGATGAGCTTCAAAGTGAAGAAATGGTTTTTTAAATTTTTTTGCCCTCACGCGCCTTGATCACTCCAATTCAATGACCCACAAAATTTTAAAAACCTTTATTTTTTTTGTCCAAAGTATGCATTTGATTTAACTGAAATTGGGCGAAGCCCAAACCAAATACATAAGGGTGGCCCAATGACTAGAGAACCCATAACTCGGGTCAATAGATACACGGTCCACGAAGATCTGAACTACACGAACAATTTTAACAAGAAAACAGAAAGCATAACCAAATACAGAAAAAGGAACGAAACGAAAACAACCCAAATTTGGCAACGCTGAGTGATAATGGATCGCATTCAATTCTCACCAACGTCACCAGCCAGAAGTGATGAGGACACCAGACATTCACCAATTTCATCCACCAACCAACAAATCCTCGCTAACTACTGATAACAGGCGAGCATGCGATCATGAACCAGAGCTTCACGGAGCACGTTCGGAGGTCGCCGAAGCCAGTCACTTCGAAGAAGATTGTTCCGATGGAGACCAACCAAGACATGAGCACCACAGTTCCCCTCAAGCGAGACCCAGGTAGAGTTTTGTGAAAATTATGGCCAAAAATCATGAAATACATTTTCCTAACATTAGACCTATGAAGTAGTAGAGCTGCCAAAACAGCCCAAGCTCCCTGGCCCAGCCCCCCAGTGAGTTGAGTCAGGGCTTTGTGGGCTGGCTCTAAATTTTGTTGGCACATTCTTTTCTCACTTCCCCACTTTGATTCTTTCACCACCCCTCCCTCTTCTCCCTCACTCTCACCACCACTACTACCTCCTTTTCCCTCTCACCACCATCACCACTGTTCTGGACTGGGCCAGTCGTCAGGCCCAATTGATAAGTCTCAAATTATGTGTCTTTTTAGTACTTTTTTTAGTGAATTGTGTAGCAATCCAGTTCTAGTCTTGGGCTATTTTACTACCTATTTGTTTATTTTATTTTTAGATCAAGATTTGAGCAAATGTGAAGGAATTGGAGTGTCAAAAGCATAAAGAGAAGTATCAAGCAAAAAGGGGAGCAAAAAGCTGGAAATCTACACAGTTAGAAGGTAGCACGACCAGTGCGCGAACTTTTGCCCGTTGGAAGATCAAGTGACAGTCAGCGGCTGGCACGACCAGTTCGTCTGCATCAGATTCCAAAGCTATTACACTTTGTTATTTCATTGCTTGTAATGAGACTTAACTCACTTGTCTCTTCTCTTAGCCTATATAAAGCACGAATTTCTGAGTGCTTAGGAGCATGTTATGCTATTGCAAACACTACTCAAAGTTTACCTCTAAGATTTTATGCAATTTACTTCCTTCATTTTAAGTTCTTGTTCTTTATAATTCTTGGACCTTACATTCTGCAACTTTACTTTTTGTTCTTTATTAAGTCATTTACATTCTGTCATTTACAATTCTGCAATTTACATTTCCATCATTTATCTTTCTTGTCATTTACCTTCCATGTCTTCTTCTACTTTTTTCAAGCTTTTGTCTACTATGATCATGAGTGAGTAGACTCCTTTTAGTCTTGGAATTGTGGGACTAATCCAATGATAGACCCATAAGCAATCCCAAGTCTAAACTCTATTTTATTAAAATTATAATCTAATTTAATCCCATCATTTTCAAAGCTTTATTCTAAATATCAAAACGAAGTACTAAAAGGAGAAGTTTTGATATTAGAACTATGGGATAAAACAAGGGAAACAAAACATGAGAATAGTTTTGGGACCTTTGGGATAAAAGAGGCTTGTACTTAAGGGGTCTTGGCAATAATCAACCATGAGAATAGGTTTTGATTATTATTTCGAGGCACACTCTTGTATTCTGAAAGGAAACTTGAGTTACCATTGAATGCCTTGTCCTTAGAAATACAATTTTATATAAAATAGGGAATGGATGAGGGGTTGTGAATTCATTATATCATTGTGATGAAACCACAATCCTAAGATGCTTTTATTTACAAATTCTAAATCAAACAATCAACTTCTCCTAAATCATTCAATTTTACTACACGATAGAACCGTGACTTGCGGCCTATCACCATTCCATTAGTGGATCAGCCCAACAGATCAATGGGCCACCGGAATCAACGATCCGGATCACTCCACTCGAATCCGACGACTCTCTCGATTCTCTCAGCCACTATAAATAGCACTAAGCACCAAGATATCAGGTACACAATCTATTTCTAATTCTCACTCGATATTATAGTGCTCGACCTAGATGACTTGAGTGTCGGAGTGTCCTCGCAGGTACACCCCCCTCCCCTGCGCATCCAGACCTACCTCAACAGCATCAGGTCGACCACTTTCTACAGCATCAGAGGACCAGTCTCTTGACCAGCTCTACATTCGACCTCAAGGTACTGATCAACCACCACCTCCCACTCACCACCACGACCACCACCACTCTCTCACTACCACCACCTTCTCCTCCTCTTCCCTCTCACCACCACAACCAACATCACCACTTCCCTCTCACACCACCATCACCACCACCACCACCTCTTTCTCCCTCTCACCACCACCTACCTCTCACTACCACCACCACCTCCTACTCCCTCTCACAACCAATATCAACACCACCACTTCCCTCTCACAAGTCCAAGGATGAATTTTTGTCTCCATTTTAGTGAGTGTCTTTGCAACACCTCTAAGCATTGTGGTTAGTCAAACTTTCAACTCATTTCTTTTTTAAAAAAACAATATTTGCTAATAAATTGCAAACACACACACACACACACACATAATATTGGTACAAGGGGTACACGAATCCATACAACTATCAAAGAGCAGTTTCAAATCGACAAAAGGAGACAAAACCTGAAGGTAAATGCTATGAAACACTATGAAATACACACAAAAACTTTCACCCACCATTCATACTAAAGACAAGGACCCCGCCGCTTTTGGCCAAAAATCATCTCCAAGACAAAACTTTAATCCCTAACTACTGACCACTAACATTTATTTATTAAAAAACATTGTAATGCCTTGCAGATACACTCACATCACGAAGCAAGTCAAGATATCATAGAAAAGCACTCAATCCTAAATATTGTATGAAGCACTCAACCCGTCTCGAAACAATTCTAATCTCCCTAGGTCTCTTGGGTAAGGTAAATGTAATTCTCTTTCTAAGTTCTCCAAGAGCCTGAAGGTTTTCCCCCTTTGGACTGGGGTATTATCCACTCGCCCTAAAATTTTTACAGCAAAAAAAAAATGAACATAACATTCGAAACTAATGCTCATTTGATGGTCGGGATAAGAGATATGTAATATGATATCTTAAGATAAGGAATTCATTCCCAATGAGGCCATAAAAATGATAATTTAAACAAATATTAATAAGGTTTCATAACAAATTTGGTCTCCCTATTATGACTAAATCACCAAGGGCGGAGCTAGGATTTTTGTCCAAGGGGTGCCGACGATAAAATGTATGACTTAATAAAATACAGTTCTATAAAAAAATTTGATATAGGTAATAATAATAGTCAAGTAAACCGTGAGAATGATATAGATACTAGGTAATAAAAAAACAAGAAAAAGAAAGGAAATTAGATAAAAATTTGATCTAATCTATAAAAAAATATTGTTAACAGAATGATATAGAAGATTTGAAAAAGAAAAAACAAATGAAAGATTTGGAAAAAAAAATTAATATAGGTAATAACACTAGCCAAGTAAACCGTATGAATGAGATAGTGGGGCATAACCAAGTCAACCGTGAAAATAATATAGTGATTTACAGTTCCACATTGATGTGGATCATGGGTGGAATGATTTTGCTGACGTGGATGCCACGTATTTATTAAGAAATGCGCATGGCATTTTTTGATTGGTCTTATGTGGACGCCTATGTGTACAATCTCTTGATTGTAATTACTTATGATATTGAAATTTGTAAAATGTAATAAAAGAAAAAGGCATAATCTAATGAAAAAAACTATATTTCAATATGCTTAAAAAATTTGTGTTGCAAAAAGTTAAAAAAATCAACATCGACTTCAAATCTTAAAAACGGAGTAAAAATTAGAAAAAAATAAAAAAGTGAGATGAAAATAAGATGAAAAAATAGACAAATGAGAGAAAATGAAGATACATTTAAAGTGAATCCAGTGATATTGCAACCACTGCGATTGCCTCACCCCCGTGCCCGCTCCCCGTGGCCGCCCCGGTAGCTAAGATTACGCCCTAAAAAGTTCAAGTTGCACAAAGCTAAAAAAAAGTACGTACCTTTTTCAAATGTTAAAAAATAGAGTAAAAATCAGGAAAAAAGAAAATGAGATGAAAATAAGATAAAAGAATATACAAATGAGAAAGGAAGAATATACGATTAAAGTGAATTCAACGACTTTGCAACCACCGCGATCGTCGCTCCCCGTACCCCCCTATCGGCACGTGGGTACTTATATTTTTTGGCAGTTTGATGACTAAGTAAATAGTTACAGTTTTCATTTAAAAGTGTTAAGATAAAAGCTTAAATAATGATTTGAAAAATTAGGAAGATACACCTTTATTAATTATTGCAAAAAAATCAATTGTATAAGTTGTTTCTGTCAATAGTCAATAGTAAAAAGTAAAGTAATCATTCATTAAAAATAAGACATATGTGAAAATAAGATGTAAAATATTTGTATTTCAACAACGTATAATATTGTGTTGTGGCAAAAAAATAGCAATAGATAAAATAGAGATTTTAGTAGTGAGAGTTAGATTAAATAGATAATAGAAGTAGATTAGTCAAATACGGTGTAAGATGATTAGTTAGATTTAAAAGCATATTAAGATGAAGTATTTGTATTCCGATAACTTTTAACATGTAACGTTTTCCTGTTGGAAGTCAAAAGCAATATAAAAAACAATTAATTTGACAACGCCTAATGTTTTTTTGGTATAGACTCCAAAGCAAAAATTTCATTTTAAAAACAATTTATGAAATCAAAATATGAAATATGATTATAGCTAGCCATAGCGTGTTATGTTTTCTGGTAAGAATTCAAAAGTCATAATGCAAAACAATTATAGCAAAAATGTGTAATTGTTAACTGTCGAGACTCCAAAGCAAAAAGTATAAACATGTAAAATAGAGATTTTAGTATTAGGTGTTTTGATTAAATAGATTGTAGAAGTCCCTTTATTAGAAATATTTTGTGGAGTCTTGACAAAAACTAACATTTTATTGTCAAGACTCCTAAGAGATTATTAAAAAATAAAAGTATTCATGAAAGCAAAATATTAAAAGTGATTATTAAAAGTTATAAAACAAAAGATCAAAAGTCATAAAACAAAAATATTATAGCAATAATATGTAATTGTTAACCGTCAATACACAAAAACAAAAAGTAGATATTGGTAAATTAGAGATTTTAATATTGAGCGTTTTGATTAAATGAGAAAAAATTATTTCCTTAGAAGAAAATATTGATGGAGAAAAATAAAGATAAATAGAGAGAGGGGCAAATAAAATATGAAAGAATTGAGAGAGGAGAGAGAATGGAGTAAATAGAGAGAGAAGATAAAAGAAATAAAGGAAAAGAAAGAGGAGGGATGAGATATTAGGGGAGAGAGAGAGAGAGAGGAAAAAGTAAAAAACATGAAAAAAAAAAACAAAAAGTTGTCATAATGTGTCTTTTTTTGTCTTTTAGTGATTAAGTTACAATTTTACTCTCAATTATATGAAGTGTCATTTTTCTCAAATGTCTAAATTGGTAATTTCATATGTGGTGTATTTGTATAAATATATATTAGATATTAGATTAGAATACACGTGTAATAAATAAGGTCATTCAATAGCAGAAAGTTGTTTAATTTTTTCCATTTCATTTACTTTATCCCACGATGAAGAATAGTGTATTGATATATTGTCCTAACACAAAGAGTTTTTGTACTTTGTCGTCCAGGGTCTTGCACAAGTGGAACATTATTTACCTGATAATCCTGCATTTAGAATGTTCGGTCATCTGCGGCTAGGCATTGTTACGGGTGAAGTTTTGTCAAGCTTAATTTTAAAATCACCGTGTCTGAAGATTCTGACTTTACAGGTTTGTAACTCATTATTTTTAATTTTACAAAATGTGTTTAATATGAGGTCTTTTGGTTTAAGGAAAACCTTAGAAAAATTTAAAATTATTTGTTTTCATTTTTACTTTATAAAAATAATATATCATTTACCATTATAATTTTCTTAATGTATATGATGGATGGTATGATGTTGTCTGTTTTTTCTTCTCTTAAAATAAAAATTGAACATTATAACAAAATATTTTCTAACTTTTTTTCGGAGTTCATAAGTCATCTTTGTTTGAGCTTTGAGCTTTCTGTTACCTTATTTAGACCTATCATTCAATATAAACATGTATTTTTTGGCGGATGATCAGATGGAAGATTCTGGTGCAGAAATGCAGAATTTTGCAGTGGTACCTGATTGTTTTCTATCTACTCTTAAAGTGGTGAAATTTGAAGAATTTTCTGGTTGTGAGTGGAGCTAAATTTTGCTAAATTTGTGATGGAGAATGCTCGGGTATTGGAGAGGATTAACGTTTCGTTTCGTTGGAAGCTGCCGAGCTCCGAAATGGAAAAAGCTAAAGAGAAGCTATTTTTACTTAAGATAAGTTTTAGCACCGTGGTTATGGAATTCTCGACCCACAATGATTAGGTTTCAGGAGGTTTTTAAGTGTGGAGAATACAGTGTATTTATAATTTTACATTGTTATTCGGCGTTTATAATCAGGTAGCAAAATTGCTCCCGAAGTAAACTCAATTTCATTTTTCGATTTAGTTTTTTTAAGTTTTTCCCAATTTGGTCCTCTAAGTTATAAAACTTTGATAGCATTGCCTTTTTTAAGTTTTGGCTTGACTCCCTTAAAAAAATACTTATGTTGCCGCTAAAGTAGCTCAGTATATATGCTTATGTGGCAGTATTCACTTGCCTTTTCATTCTTTTTAATTAATTTCTATTTTTTTTGACAACTTTAATTGTTTTTATGAAAATGAAATCGAAATCAAAATCCATATTCATATTGATCATCTTCTTCACCATATCCTTCCGGCCAATTTTAAGCCCAATTCTATGTAGCGAGGGCATAATAGGTTTTATGCTCAGATTCATGCTATGAAATCTTCACCATATGACCAGATTGATGCAACAAAATCAAAAGGTTCATATTCAAAGGAAAGAGAGTTTGCAGATGAAGACGGCCCAACATTTTTATTATTTTGTAATAAAAGAATGTATTAAAATAACTAGCATCGAAAAGACACGTGGACACCGTAACAGCCATATAAACACCCTAATAACTTAAGCGTTTTAAGGGATCTCGTGAGCAATTTTGTCTACTATTTATTAAATGTTATTTTCAAAACTATTATTGCATAAACAAGGAAACAATAATTCTGTGACATATATTAATTATAAGACCAATTCAATTTGCTTGTAATAAATGCCATCCAAATAAGGGGTACTTTTATAATTTAATAATTATTGGAGTAAAAAAAATTGGCCATACAAACGAAAGGAGAAAGAGAAAGGGAAGTAACACGGGGAAGGAGGGGTAATGGACGAAGCGACAGAGAAAAACAAAGAAACTACCATAGTCAAGGTTGAAGCTTTCAGTTAATCAACATGAAGACAAAGTTCGTGTGATAAACCAACTTTCATCGTTGATCTCACTCCATCGACCACGTCATTAGAATTGTAAACTCAAGATTGGCAAAAACTTAGTCTCACAGCCATCAATGACCACAAGCGATCGCACGTGCCACCAGTATTTACGGACCTCTCTGGCTAGTGTAAGCCATGCGTAACCTATAATGTTTTTGTCATTGCATGCATGCTTCAACATAGTCATAGATCATAAGAGCCTTATGAGTCTTATGAGTCTGCTTAAGGGGTCAAAACCTTATGAGCCCACACAACTCGTTCTATTAATTATGCCAAAAAAAAAATGCTCCTCGCAAGTACAAGTACTTAAACTGAATTGGAAACACATTGTTTGTTACAAGCTTAATTTGAATTGGATTTAGGAGTAGAGTTTCTCTAATATCAGTATTATAAACCGGTCATTGATGGAGTATTAGAGACAAACCTTCCTCACAATGAACTTAGTTCAACTTTAGCAAATTGCAAGGGGATTCTTGATCACACTAATACAAACACTAGGATAAATTTTACTAGAAGGCAAACTAATCAATATAAAGCTTACATTCCTTCAAAAAAAAAATAGTTGCATACAATTTACATCCATAACTTCAATTATATTCCTCTATGTGTTAGTGTATTATGTTATCCATTTGAATGAAATGAATTAAGTTTCTTTGCGTCAAAAAAAATATACAAGCATGATTGATAATTTTTTTTTTTGGGTAGGACGCATGATTGATAATTATGTCATCTATCATTATGTTTTTATTTTAATTTAATTAATTAATTAATGAAAGTGAAATGATCATATAAGTAGTTATAGTGTAAACACTCTTTTTATACGAATACACGAGCACGTTATTTGTTATTTTTTTTATGGTATGTTATTTGTTATTGTCTGTCCTAAAATGGAAAGTTGCCATAAATTCAAAAGAAGCAATAAGCATACATATAAAGTAAAATGGACAGTTAAATAGTGTGAACTCTTTTGCTACAATGCTCTTACCTGCTCCCACTGATCATTTTATAAAGTTATATATATTCCATTATATGATGTTCAGATGAATGAAATAATAAAGGAGTCAATATAGTAACTCTGCATACACCAAATTAACATCATGTTAAGTTGAGGACGGTGGCACTATATTCTTAACTTTATCTCACTTTTAAAACTATACATTATACTATAATAATATCATTGAATACATAATATATTTTGGGGGTAGAGTGTGTCTATTCGTCACGTGTGGCATTTAAATATAAAGATACATTGTAGGCTTGAACTATAGTAATAATAATTAATGAGCATTAACCAAGTAATAGACTTCTAGCTAATTAGAATCTTAGACCAACACCGTTGGCCTAATGGCATAATCTATCCTAGGATACAGGGGTCGATCCAGTGCTTTCGGGTTCAATTCTCGCAGTGGACAAACTCGGCGTTGGCAAGTGCGAACCAAAAAAATTAGAATCTTAATACTTGGAATATGAAAAATTTTCTTTGGAGCCACATCATATTGAATTATTAAAACAGTAATTTGTTGACAAAGCTCTCGTAAACAACCTTATGTACCGAGCAACGGGCGCATTCACCATGAATTAGGCACATAGCCAATTTTATAATCGTTCTAAATAACAACACCACACATGTAACATGTTTCATATGGACTACACAAATAAAATAAAATAAGCGACCATTCTAAATAATAAAATAAGCATCCATTTTTTAAAAGTAAAGTTGTATGAATTCATACCAAAATCAGGACACAAGAGGGGTGCTCTAACCTATATACGGTGAACTGAACAACAAAAATTTATTTCCGAATAATACATAATAATGAAGCGACAAGCCGGAAACCACTGCCCAGAGAGAGACTTAACCCGCTGAACAACCAAATTGCCGTATGGAGATTTGGCTAGAAAAATACACTCATTACGCATCTCTCACTACAAAAAGCGGATCAAACAGCGGGGGGTTTTAAGCCAATTAGCGGGGGGTTTTAACCCCCGCAAATTAAACCGCGGGGGTTTTCGAAACCCCCAGAGTTTCGAGTGCCGCAATCATTTTGCGGGGGTTTTTACAAAACGCTGGTATTGAATCTATTTTCGGGGGTTTTACTGTGGGTTTTTAACCCCCACGATTAGTGGAGGTTTTTTTGAGGAGGTTATAAACCTCCTAAATCCTTGAGTGATTTTTCTGCTTGTAATTGCCATAGAGTTGGTGTTATTTTAAAGAGGAGATCTTAACCTCCTCTAACCATTATAAATTGAGAAATTTTTATTACCTTATAGAGTCTTAATATTAACCTCCTCTAATCGTTATAGAGTCTTATATTTCCTTTGCCGATTCAGAATTTTTTATTACCTTATCTCATTATCATATTTTTACTAGTATGCATCATATATCTTATAAAATATTTATCAAACTTAATAAAAACACAAAAATTCAATAAAACTATAATTTTGATAATATATATGTGTTTCAAACATCTATGGTGAAACTGTCAAAAGAAACACCTGTAGCTAAAACATCTAATGTCACAAAACTCAAAAGTCATAGTGTCATACAACTTAAAAGAAATCCTACACTAAAGAATCCTAAAAAAGCATCAAATGTTGATAGCACTGAATGATCCTCTTGCATCCACTGGCGAATTAGGCTGCCTTACTCTTTCACTTTCCTGAAATAACAAAAGAAAAATTTACTTGGTCTAAATATTGAAGATCAAAGCAAAAAAGAACTAAATTGAAGTTAATATCTACCAAATAATCATTTCAACAGAGTGCAAGTTAATATCTACCAATTGACCATTAAATCTTGTAAATCAAAATGTTGGTAGTGTCATTAACTCCAGAGCTAAAAACGAGGGCCTTAAAATCATAGAATATAAATGTCAATGCCTTAAACTCTAAAGCTGAACAAGTGCAGAGTTAACAACTAAAACTTGAGGTGATTCTCCGCTCTTCACATGGTGATTAAGTACTTGATAAATATATAACTCATAAGTATCTAGGCTTATTCTATCATAGTTTGTTTTAGAAAACAAACAAGTGCATCAAATCAAATCAAAACGGAAAAAGACTACATAAGGTAACAATTAAACATGAGAGGCAAATGATAGAAAGAAAAAATGCTACCTTTAACATAAAAAGCAAACAAGTCTCTCCTTTAGCTTTGGTCTTTAGGAAGCAAACATCCCAACACAGAAGAAAAAAATACCAGTATCAAAACAGCTTTAGCTTAAGACTCACCCTTAGTTGTTTGTTATCCCTCATCGTCAATTCCACTACAACTTTAGCTTGTTGGAAGACATTGATTCACAAAGACACTAATTTTAGTGATGTTAGATGGTTCGGTAAATGGTTCAGACATTTCATTTTAACTCACGATTACTACACAATTTTGACATAATAACTTAACCTCCACTACAATCGTCCAACTATATCAAAGCTGAATGTTACAATTAACCAAATAATTGAAGCAAAGGAAATATCATGAAAACTTACTTGTTCCAGAAACTCATAGTAATTAGCGGGGAAGGGAACATCAGTCCCAAGAGAGGCATTGCCTTCACCCGAAGCTGAAACAGAAGAATGTATAAAGTTAGGTCAAATAACATAAAACTCAACAACAGAATGTAACAATATATTTGGAGTTACCTCGACATCAAATTCTTGTGCCGCACACAACCAAACTTTAAATTCTCTCTCAGCTTGACCTCTAAAAATTAATTAAACATAAACTGCCCACTTCCAAGAGGCGGAAAATGAAAATACGAAGAGGCGGACATTGAAATTTTTTGCAAGGGTTTTAGAGTCAGGAGCGCTGTTTTGAAAAGAAAAGAGGGCAACCGAATGTTCTATTAGAGGGGGTTTTAAAAGCCCCTTCAAATAGAGTAAAAAATCCATCTACAACTGATGCTCCATCACTTTTAAAATCAATTTTGTGGGATTTTTTTAAAACCCCCACAATCAAACTCCCACAATTTGGCTGTTTTTTGTAGTGTCTCAGAGGAGTCAGAGAACTGAATGCCAAATCAGACTTAAACCTCGCTTCACCCTTGCCAAAGGCGCAAAAAGCTGAGAAAAGAGAAAATAAGTCGGGTGGCATTGGCACTAGCCACCCCAATTAGCGAAACACTGCATACCACACCCTATGAGCAAAGTGACACCACATAACAAGTGTAGAGCAGATTTCGTCGGGGCCTCACAGAACACACAAGAAGAAAGAGAAGGATCCAGAATAACCCTCCACCGGAGAAGGTTCACCAAATCCAAGAGGATCTGCCATGAAAAAGCAATAACCTTGGGGGAGGGGGGATGAATCCGTCGTAGCCTACCCAAAGCTGATCGGATTGAGAATAAATCAGACGTGTCTCCCAGCCACACCCAGTAATCCTCCTCCAGCTTAATAGTGACTAGAAGGAGAAACTGCAAGAGATCCCACCTAAGCATCCGTTTAATATATCATTTGTAATTTTCATCTTAGGATAAGGTTCGGTTAGAAATTAGTAGGATGAGATTAGAAAACTACCCCCCCTCTCTCTCTCAAAAAATAACGGGGACGAAAAACTCAAGCCCCATTAAAAATATTATTTGAATATTATAAATGAATAATAAATAGATACTTTTTCATGCTGCTGGGACATTATTTTAACGTGCAGGGAGCTGTATTAGTGGATCGGTTTATTTTGAAGAAGCCAAATGCATTCGAGTGTGTTCTGGCTTAATGGCGAAAAGGTCGAAAGACAAATTAAGTATCCTGTAATAATCGTTATTTCTACTAATTGTGCTACGCCACGAGGGGAACCTAAAATATCGGGGAGATCTCCACATTAGCCGAAGAAAAAATATATAAGTGAACTTGACATCACCTCTTTCACCGAAAACCTTAGGACAATAGGTGTATGAGTCTATTCACTTATATATTGTTCAACATCTCTCTTTCAAACCAATGTGAGATTTTTATTCTTACATTTGATACTCCCACATATTCAATTGTAATTTGCGGTTGTTAAACCTTGACCTTGTTATTGTTAATCGAGAGTCTCGAAACAATGTGTTTTAGTGAGCTCATTTGCCAAAAAAATAGATCTCCAATAAAAAAATGGCCCACAATTAGATCCAAATACCCCTACTATATTAAATATTGAGTCCCTTCACGGGTCATGGACATTACAATTTGAAGTGAGCACTATAAAATAGAAAAAGCTGGCAATTATTTGTTAAATCTAATAAACTAATATAAAGACAATAAAGGAGAAACCAACAAAACGCAAATCACGAAAACATCTTTAACAACCCCATAATTCACATAAAGACTATGATATGATTCATTGTGTGCTTCTCTTGGAATAATATTTATATGCCACTCACTCTTTTTCTTGACAGTGATGCAAATATAGTAACGACTGTTCACACTTATAGACACTTATGTAAGCAATGTCTATATTATATATACATGTGTTATATAAATATATATATGGTTCATATCTCTCTCTTCTTAGTTGTCTCATTGACAATCTGACCTATTGAAACCAAAGCAGATCAAAGGAGCAAAAATGGGTAAAAAGGAGGAAGAAATGAGAACAAAAGAGGGAGGTTCCATTGGCATCATTTTGAGATATGCTGATTGGATTGATATTATGTTCATGATAATGGGTGCTTTAGGAGCAATAGGAGATGGAATGTCAACA
Source organism: Astragalus glycyphyllos (assembly GCA_963573325.1). Taxonomy (NCBI): domain Eukaryota; kingdom Viridiplantae; phylum Streptophyta; class Magnoliopsida; order Fabales; family Fabaceae; genus Astragalus; species Astragalus glycyphyllos. The sequence continues at coordinate 2,270,936 of OY754313.1, read as the reverse complement.
AATGTTTTGTTGCTGTTTGCTAGCCGTATTATGAACAGCTTAGGTTTTAGTAATAACAACAACAAACAACATAGTCAGAATTCTATGACTGAGGTTGAAAAGGTTAGTTGTTAAATTTTGACTAACTCATAGTATAATTTTTAACACACTTGTTGATATATATTTTTAATTTTTGTTTCTTATTTTTTTTGGTTTATTGTTTACAGTGCAGCTTATATTTTGTCTACTTGGGATTAGCAGTTATGGTGATGGCTTTCATGGGTATAATCTAAATTCAAAGCATATTCTGTTATTTGCTTTACTTTTTTAGGACAAATGTGTGAAATGTTTTAACAAGCATATTGATATATATATATATATATATATATATATATATCCTTAGTTTTTACATGTTTGGTTCACATATTTGGTCTTTTGTAGTATGAAACCCTAAAAAGGTAAAGGGTTTTTCCCAAAACTAATTTTGAAAATTTTTGGTCATGAAAAACAAAATAAAATCCCATATGAATACTTCAAATTAAGAATGCAAGCTATAGAGTACTGAATCAACAATATATTGATTTGATGATGATTTTGCAGAAGGCTATTGTTGGAGCAAAACAAGTGAGAGGCAGGTGTTGAGAATTCGCTACAAGTATTTGCAAGCTGTTCTCAGACAAGAAGTGGGGTTTTTTGATTCTCAAGAAACAAATACTTCTGAAATCATTAACAGCATATCAAAAGACACTTCCCTTATAGAAGAAGTTTTGAGTGAAAAGGTCATCTTTATAATAATTTCACATACCATTGTATACATTAATATATTTCACACATCATTATCCAAAGTTTTGTTTCACATTATGGTCTGGTTGTGATCTTTAATCTTTTTGAGAATCGCGGTCAAATATAGCTGATATAACAACAATTTGCATTTTGGATCACTTTGCGGTCGCAAAGACATCAAAAATCTTGATATTACAACATGTAGACCGTTTTTCTTTAAAGCTTGATATTGTCTCATCAATTTTCCCCTTAATTTGATCTTGGTTTTTTCAGGTACCTTTATTTTTCATGCACTCATCATCATTCATATCTGGGATTGCCTTTGCAACCTACTTTTCTTGGAGGTTGGCATTAGTAGCATTTCCAACACTTCTTTTACTCATTATCCCTGGCATGATTTATGGCAAATACCTCATCTATTTGTCAAAATTATCAGTGAAAGAGTATGGAAAAGCAAATGCCATTGTACAACAAGCATTAAGCTCTATTAAAACTGTGTATTCATTCACTGCTGAGAAGAATATCATGGAGAGATATTCAGATATATTGGATAGAACTTCAAGGCTTGGAATCAAACAAGGCATAGCTAAAGGTCTTGGTGTAGGAAGCACAGGTTTGTGTTTTGCTATATGGGCTTTTCTTGCTTGGTATGGAAGTCATTTGGTTATGTACAAAGGTGAAAGTGGTGGAAGAATCTATGCAGCAGGAATTTCCTTCATCATGAGTGGATTGTATGTGTTTCTTTTATCTATACATCTCTTTTACTTTTGATGAAGCTTTAATTTCCTTTTTCTAATATGTTTGAGTCGAGTCGATATCCTCTCCATTTCTCAAAAAAATAAGTGACAGATTCGTATATATTTCTATGATGGGTGGCGAACACGCATAAATGTTCTCAATTTCTTTTGAGAAATGAAAATGATCTCAACTCATGTCAGGTCGAATTTTAGCAATAGTTCCACTCTTCTAATTAGTGAGAATACACTTTAACAATAAAGTGTGGGATAAAAACAAGAAGGTAAACCATTCAAATTAAAATAAAGTAAGAGTACAGACTCGTGTGCAACAAATTATGAAAGATCTTTTAACATTTTAGTTATGTTTTAGATTGCATAGTTCATTTTTTAGAATGCACTTTTCTCACTTAAATCGATCCTCACAAAACATATTTTTGAGGAGGATTAGAGAGCCTATAAGTGTGATTTTAGTCTCAAATTCAGGATATTTTCTAGTACAAGTGCATGGGGTCAAAACCCTAATTACAAAGGTTTAAAAAAGTTCATTTTAGTAACATTTTTGGAACCCATGTGCAGTTAGTAGCAAATAGTTGAATCTTGAAAAATAAAGTTCAAGTAATCTAGTTGAACTCAAAGTTGGCTACTTTATGTTACATGGCTTTACTTTCCCGCCTTTGTGATCACCTACAATGACATGATTTTCTTTAGGGAAAAAGTGATTAAAAAATAATTAGTTTAATAATGTGTATGATATAAGTGGAATCAAATCCCTTTAGAAAAGTTTTGATCTTTATCATTTTCAATAATATGCCAAATATTTTAGTTACTATACCTCAAATTAATGATAAATTTCAGGATGTATCTTTAGCCAAAAAAAGACATTAGAAAGTAGTCAAGTTGGCATTAATGCATTCAATGACAGAAATTAAAGATACATCCTGAAATTTGTTTAATCTAAATTTTTTGTAAAAGAAACTGCTTGCATGGTGGCGACGCCTCATTCCTTAACCAAGAGATCAAGTGTTCGGTATTCGAGAATACCTGAGGTAGTACTTTACCTTTGATAGGTGTTCTGCGAGTGGTTGTAAACTCGCCACCATTTTAACTAAATTTAACCAAAAAAAAAAAATTTTACTTGTAAGATAAATAGAGAAATAAATAGTGAAAAAGAATGAAATTGTGACTGAATTCATGAAAATTAAATTTAGAATTTTTTTTTTTGGGTTTTTAATTAATCAAGTTTTGTGAAGTTTGAATTGCTTTTAATTTTTGTTTGATGGGTAAATTGCTTTTACTTAGTTATATGACAAGGATCACCATTAAGAGTTGAGTAATTTTTTGATATGTGTTGTTGTGAATAATAAAATTCAAAATGGTGATCCTTGTCATATAACTAACTCTTAATAAAAACTATGTTGTACCATATATTATGGAAATTATAGCCTCCCACCAATTTCATTTTTTACTAATGAATTAAGAAAAAATTAGAGGCATATGGTTTTACCTTTACAATTTTCCATTGCACCAAGAAAATTTCAGTGACCGGATCTTTTTCCCATTGGATTTTGGCCTCGGGAAGTTTTAATGAGGTCCATTGTAATTGTTCGGTTTGGATATCCCTTGTGCTCTTGTTTATAAAAAAATTCCTTAATTCATATTACATATTTTTCCCTTGTGGGGTGTTTTTTTGCCTTTGCTAATAATTGAAACTTAAATGTAGATCTCTTGGAACGGCACTTCCAGATTTAAAGTACTTCACAGAAGCATCAATAGCAGCTTCAAGAATATTCACAATGATAGACAGAATACCAGAAATTGATAGTGAAGACACAAAAGGAATAATACTAGAAAACATTAATGGCAACTTAGATTTTGAACATGTGAAATTCACATACCCTTCTCGTCTAGATAATATTATACTTAACAATTTTAATCTCAAAGTAGAAGCTGGAAAAACTGTTGCCCTAGTTGGTGCAAGTGGGAGTGGAAAATCTACAGCAATAGCATTAGTTCAAAGGTTTTATGATGTAGGTGAAGGTATTGTGAAAATTGATGGTGTAGATATAAAAAGTTTAGAGTTGAATTGGTTAAGAGGGAAAATGGGACTTGTGAGTCAAGAACATGCATTATTTGGAACATCTATAAAAGAGAATATTATGTTTGGAAAAGTTGATGCTACTATGGATGAAATTGTTGCTGCTGCTACTGCTGCTAATGCTCATAATTTCATAAGACAGTTACCTGAAGGTTATGAAACCAAGGTAAGTTATAATCTCAATCCTCAATTTCTTTCTAAAATTTAAAAGTACTTTTTTTTTGTTTCACTCTATAATACTCCCTCCAATCTTTATTTAAAAGAAACAATATTATTCTTTTTTTTTGGCCCTAAGTATAAATATACATTAATTTTCTAAGATATTAATTGTTACTTTCCTTTTTACCCTTAATTTTATAATATTATTTTCTGATTTCCTGATTAATTTGATTATTTCCCATTTATAGAAGGGTAATTTTGGAAAAGAAAGACAGTTTTTAAGTGTATTAATTAAAAAAAATAGGTTTCAATGAAATTTCTTGGTGTGTGTGTGTGTGAAAAATTGAAAATAGGTTTTGTTATATATAAAAAGGACAGGAGGAGCCTTTGTAAAAAAAAGTACTGGAGTATATATTTTTTCACTTGGTCTTTATTTATTTTTTTAGTAATTGTAATATTTATTTTTTTGTCATTGTAGTCTAGTAATTTACATTATTTTGGTTTTAGTCCCTCTCACGCAGAAACTAAACAAAAATAAACCAAATATTATGAGGGCTAAATAATAATAGTATAAAGGCTAAAATAAAGACCAAAATGAGACGGAAAAAATTATTGAGACTATTTAATAAATAAATATATAGAGTAAAGGACCAAACAAAAAAAAGTAATATTATTACAGAGACAAAAGCGTATTTAAGCCTTTTAAGTTTTACATCATTTAGAAAATATGCAGCTACTGACTTATGTGATTGTAAACTAGATTGGAGAAAGAGGGGCACTTCTTTCAGGAGGACAAAAGCAGAGAATAGCAATTGCAAGAGCCATTATAAAAAATCCAGTAATTCTCTTACTTGATGAAGCAACTAGTGCTCTTGACTCTGAATCAGAATTACTTGTTCAAAATGCCCTTGATCAAGCCTCCATGGGGAGAACTACTTTGGTAAGTACAATCATTTATTTGTTCCACACAAATAAGAACACACTAATAAATTATCAATATATATATATGTGCAATTTTATGCATTACATTAATGATTAAACCACCTATAGTTCGAATGAAACTGGACTTAGATTCCTTAAGCAAGGTTTCGGATTCGAGTTTTGTGGATGAGAAAATGTGGTTGAAAGGGGACACCTCACTGAAAGTGTTCAGCTAGATTCCCCGACAAGGATAAGTCATCAACAAAGTCGATGGATACTTTGCACACATTAACTTTAGAAAAAAAAATGATATTTGACATGTCGACTTGGTATTTTCTATTGATTTTGTCTCTCTCTTCTAATCATGCCGATAGTTGTATTCGGTGTATTTTTATAACATGTCGTCGATATATGGTGTTGGATTTTTTATGTCAAAATATCATTGCTCTAAATTCTAGGAGAGGCATATATAAGACATGCTTTCAATGTTGATAACATGACAAAGTAGTTGTTTGGATACACAACTTAATTAAGCGCTTATAGCATAAATGCTTATCATATAAGAGCTTATGGATAAACTGTTTCTATAATAAAGGGTAAAATATTTAAAAAAATAAATAAAGGGTAAAGTAGTGTTAAACTATTTTTCTTTAAACTATAAGCTGTTTTTATAAGTTATCCAAAGAGCTTATGGAAATTAGCCGAAAACCATTTACGAACATGTCATAAGCTGTTTCCACGAGCTCTCTCAAACAGTCTCACAAGTGTTTATGTCAATGGATTGACCGAAATAAGCCGATCCAAACAGATTCAGAAAAAAAGAAGTTCAGAATAGTAAATGAGTGAATGAACAACTTTACTTTCATAAGTTGCATTACATCTCCTAATTCCTATGTATAATCCATTCTTATTGAACTTGAACAGGTTGTTGCACACAAGCTATCAACAATTAGAAATGCAGATCTCATAGCAGTTATGAGTAATGGTTACATCATTGAAACTGGTTCACACAATGAACTCATAAACCATCCAAATGGTCACTATGCAAATCTAGCAAAGTTACAAACACAATTAACCATAGATGACCAAGATCAAAATCAAGAACAAGCTAGTACTCTCCTCTCAGCTGCAAGAAGCAGTGCAGGTAGACCAAGCACTGCAAAATCAAGTCCTTTAATCTTTCCAAAGTCACCATTATTACCTAATGATGCTACACCATCTCTTGTTTCTCATCCTCCACCTTCATTTCCAAGGCTTCTTTCTATGAATTCACCTGAATGGAAACAAGGTCTTATTGGAACACTCTCAGCTATAGCATATGGTTCAGTTCAACCTTTATATGCATTAACAATTGGTGGTATGATATCTGCTTTTTTTGCCGAAAGTCATGAAGAAATGAGAAATAGAATAAGGAACTATTCTTTGATTTTCTCTTCTTTATCTATAGCTTCTATTACACTCAATCTCTTACAACACTATAATTTTGCTTACATGGGAGCTAAGTTAACCAAAAGGATAAGACTTTGTATGTTGGAGAAGATCTTAACATTTGAAACTGCTTGGTTTGATGAGGAGAAAAACTCAAGTGGAGCCTTATGTTCAAGGTTAAGCAATACAATGGTAAAATCACTTGTTGCTGATAGACTTTCTTTACTTGTTCAAACAACTTCTTCTGTTACTATTGCAATGATTATAGGTCTTGCAGTGGCTTGGAAACTTGCTCTTGTTATGATAGCTGTTCAACCACTTACAATACTTTGTTTTTATACAAGAAAAGTATTGTTATCTACACTTTCAACTAAATTTGTTAAGGCACAGAATCAAAGTACACAAATTGCTGTTGAAGCAGTTTATAATCATAGAATTGTAACATCATTTGGTAGTGTTACAAAAGTTTTAAGGTTGTTTGATGAGGCTCAAGAGGAACCTAGGAAAGAAGCTAGGAAGAAATCTTGGTTAGCTGGTATTGGAATGGGTTCAGCTCAGTGTGTTACTTTTATGACATGGGCTTTGGATTTTTGGTATGGTGGTAGATTGGTTGAAGAGAGAGAAATATCAGCTGGGGATGTGTTTAAGACATTTTTTGGATTGGTAAGTACTGGAAAAGTTATTGCTGAAGCTGGTAGTATGACTTCTGATCTTGCTAAGAGCTCAACAGCTGTGGCTTCTGTGTTTGAAATTCTTGACAGACAATCACTAATTCCCAAGGTATGTATGTACTCCATCTGTAACAAAATATAAGCGAAAATGGGTTAACGAAAGTTGATGTATCTGGTTTAAAATTTGGACCAGAGTAGTCGTTTTGATTCCTGAATGTGTGACGTGCTGTCACTGTAGTCTCTGTATGTATTAAAATTGCAAATACGTCCCTAAGTGTCACTTTTGTTGGTAATTTTAGAGACTTAATTGACTAACAGAAAACACATTTTAGGACCAAATTGGCTAACAAGCATTTGAGGGCCAAAATGAGTTACTTAAGAGACACTTGAGGATGTGTTTGCAAATTCGATACATTCAGGGACTATATAGTGACAGCGCATCACATATTCAAGAACCAAAATGGCTATTTACCCAATCTTTTTCCGAGGGCCAAATCCAACCATGACCGAGGACCAAAATGCAATTTTGTGTTGCCTTTTTTTCTTCTATGGAACTACATGTTTCCCCATCAAATAAAGTCCTACTAGTAGGTATTAGTGTATTACCAACTAGTATATACGAAGTAGGGCTCTATTTGTGTTTAGGAGATCATGTCAAATCTTATCTTATTTTTTGTGATGATTCATTTACACAAGAAATTTCATGATGCTATAATTCTTATTTTTACTATGTTATAATTCCCTTATAATGTTTCTGTGACCAATTAATCCAAATGTTGTTTGCATGATTAGGCTGGAGAAGGCACTAATGGAATCAAGTTGGAAAAGATGAGTGGAAAGATAGAGTTAAAGAATGTTGATTTTGCATATCCAAGCAGAGCAAAGACACCAATTTTACGCAAGTTTTGTTTGGAAGTGAAGCCAGGAAAAAGTGTTGGGCTAGTTGGGAAAAGTGGATGTGGAAAATCAACAGTAATTGGCTTGATTCAAAGATTCTATGATGTTGAAAGAGGATCAGTAAAAGTGGATAATGTGGATATAAGGGAATTGGATATTCACTGGTATAGGCAACACACAGCACTTGTTAGCCAAGAACCTGTCATATATTCTGGCAATATACGTGACAACATTTTGTTTGGGAAGCAAGATGCTACAGAGAATGAGGTTGTTGAGGCTGCTAGAGCTGCTAATGCTCATGACTTCATATCGTAAGTTTTCTCTCTCTCTCTCTCTCTCTAGAAATATAGCATGGTTACATGCTCACTTGTGAGTTACTTTTAACACTACACCCTCACATTCAAAAGGGTGGTCGGCCCAGTGCACGAGGCTCCCACCAGATGGGACCTTACTATTGCGTCGAGGCTCGCCCTTATCCATTGTCACATTCATTTGTAAAAATAAAAAATGAATCAACTCATATTGACTAGAAAAGTAAGCATTAATCCCATATATGACAGTAACAGTGTCTATGTCCGAGTCTGTTTAGTTAGAAATTGAGGTGTCTGCGTCATGTCTGGTGTCTGTGTTCGAGTCTGTTTAGTTAGAAATTGTGTGTGTTGAGTTACAATACTACTTATCATTTTTCTTAAAAAAATGTGACATGTTTCATTTTGGTATATATGCAGATCACTGAAAGATGGATATGAAACAAAATGTGGAGAAAGGGGAGTACAATTATCAGGAGGACAAAAGCAGAGAATAGCAATTGCAAGAGCCATAATTAGGAACCCAACAATACTACTACTAGATGAAGCAACAAGTGCATTAGATGTGCAATCAGAACAAGTTGTGCAAGAAGCACTTGATAGGATTATGGTAGGAAGAACAACTATTGTTGTGGCACATAGGCTTAACACAATCAAAGATCTTGATTCAATTGCCTATGTTTCAAAAGGAAAGGTTCTTGAGCAAGGAACCTATGCTCACCTTAGGCATAAAAGAGGTGCATTTTTCAACCTTGCAAGCCATCAAATCCAAACTTATGTAAAGTAAATCAAGCAACATTGATGATTCAGAAACATAATACTCCCTCTATCTCATTTTATATGTTGCTTTAGCCAAAAAAGGACGGAGGGCTTATTAAACATTGTGTGAAATGGCCAAAACATCATATAATATGGGACTGAGGGAGTATTAATATCTTGAACTTGTATGGGCTTATCCCACTCCCACTCTATTGGATTTGAAGTCCTCTATATCTATCTATCTATATCTTTACTTACTAATGATCATAGTCCCATAGAAATTCATGCAATCTCAGATAAGATAAATGTGCATAAGAATTGTCTACACATCAGTCTCAGATATCTCTTCGTTCTCTGATGAGCTGCCTTCACTCGAGGATGAACTCTCTTCACTCGAGGATGAGTAGTCTTCACTCGAGGACGAACTCTCATCTCGAATCGCAGCTGGGCTATATGACATTTTTAATCTCCCTTGCCATCCCACTCCAAGCTCTCTTGCTACTTGCTCCTCCATTGGAATACTTTCTTTAAAAGCAATGCGGAACACCAACTGCAACAACATTTATAATTAAGATTAATATAAGCATTTTTTGAGGCTCCATACAAAATGTGTGTTTAGATTGATATGTATCATTCAAGTAGATTGCAAAACCTTAAAGTAAGGATCAATTTTCTTGTGCAGTTTTTCATTTTCTTCCTCCACCTTCTCAAATGCAGATTTAACCCTACACAATTCAAGGCTTTATTTGTCAGCAGTCATAAATACACACACAAACAATTTTAGGAGCACACTTATGGATGAGTTTTCTCTACAAATCTTTAAGGGTTAAATATATTTTATAGGTCTGAAAACATTTGAGAATTTTTAAAGGTCTCTGCATAATTGAATCTATGAATTTTTAAATAAATTATAAGTTGGTTCTTATGTTTTAATATTAGATCTCTGAACTAAAAAAAATTATAATTAGGTTTTAAACTTTTAAATAATTTATAATTGAGTCCTTTGAGTTTTAGGAACCTTATTATAAATTATTCAAAGACTTAGAGACCTATTACAAATCATTGAGAAGTTTTAAGAGGAACCTAATTACAAGATATTGACAAAAGAGTTTAATTTATGTACACATACGTACATTGTATTTGACAACTCCAACAAATAACAATTCATGAACAACAAATAGACATTAAGCTAACATTACCCATCCAAGTCTCCTTCTTCGAATGATTGTAACATATTATCAATCTCATTCAAAACCTTAAGAGCACCAACTCTGAAAAAAGCCATATACACATAATTATATGTTGAAGAGAAAGAAAAGAAAAAATTGGAGTATGATAATATGGAGAAGAAAGAAAATTACGGTTCAGTGATATTCTTGAGTTGTTGAATATAGCCTTCCACCACGGTTTTTGTGTCAGAGAATGCATTCATCGAATGCAAATTTGTGCTGCATATTATTGCATACATTTATAGTTAAATACTAGAAAAAATTTCAACAGAAACACAATTATATATGAAAAGAGAAATGCTAGCAACACTCTCTTTGAAATTGATGCTTACAGAAGTACGTCAATCTCAGCATGCAGCTTAAATGCACGTTCAAAGTACACGTCATAAAATTTGTGGATATAAGTTTTTTTATATTTCTCATGTTCCAATTCCTCCAGTTGTTGAAACCGCTCTTGGGATAGTAAACCCTAAAATTTTTACACAAATACAAATTCTTAATCAATTTTACACATGTGGGAAATCAATTATAATTTCCAAATATTAATTTAATACAGCAAATTTAAGACATGCTACTTGTACTTGAAGAGAATAAGACAATTAATTGCTATAAAGAACTGTGCATATGAAGAAAAAAATGTTAAGGAGAAGAACCTCTTCGAATATGGAATTCTTTAGGATGGCAACATCATGTTTCATTGTAGGAATATCAAACTCAAACTCTTTAGCTGCATATATCAAATAGTAAGTAAAAAACACCAAACCAAATTCATAGAAAGAGAAAAGAAAGGCATTTGCTTGACTAGACATTAATTGCTATAAAAAATAATTGATAAAATTTAAATGTAAACAATGATAAATGATTATACTATGTTTTCAATAAAAAATGAATTAAATAATTACTTAGTTAGCTGACAAAGTATTAAAATATAACTCCGAAAATACAGTTCAATCGAATTTATGCACAAAAAGAAATACACGATTGCAAAAACAAAAATAACAAAATAAAGAGAAAACACCAGAACTTGTTTTGTAAAATTGTTTTACAAAATCGTTTCTTATTTTCTTGTTTTTAAAACCAAAAAATATCGTTATTGTTTTAAAAATTAATTAGTTTTCAAAGCTATTCTATAAAACAATTTTCACAACTATGTCCTTGATGGGGTGTTTTTTGTTTATTGTTCTGAAAATTTCAAAAACCATAACCAGTATCTTTGTTGATTTTTAAAAATTTCAAAACCCAAAATCGGATTTAGTTTTTAATTAAGATATTTTCAAAAATCAAAATCAGTTTCAAACATAAACGTAAAAGCAAAGATTCATCATAAATTTATCTTAATCAAAACAATATATTAAATTAGTTTTGAAAAGGAATTAAAATATTACAAATATATAATGTATTAATTTAGTAATAATTTTAATAATATTGGTTGAAAGTGGTAACCAGTGGTGGTGGTAGTAGTAGTCAATGGTGTGACCAGTGGTGGTCATATTGGTGATAGACGGTGGTCAGAGTGGCAATTTTTAATGGTCGGAGTAATGGTTAGAGAGGTAGTAGTTAAGGTAAATGTTTTTTAATAAAAGAAATGAAGTAGCATGCCTACAAGGCTTAGTCAATTGTCGTGTCAATTAAAATCTTGACACATCAGCAACATCTAAGAGCTTGAAATCCCAATTTGGTCAACATTGCACAATTTTGTAAAATAGGGGGACCAAAATTGCCCAAAATAAAATAGGGGGATCAAAATTGCACAATGATTAAAATAGGGGGACTAAAAATGCATTTAAGCCTATTTTTTAACGTGGTGGTGCAGGTGGTCGTACTGGTGGTCAGATTGGTGATTAGAGGTGGACTGGGTGGTGGTCGGCGGTGGTCAAAGTAGTCATCGACGTGGTTGGAGTGGTAGTCAGTGGTGGTCATATATGGATGCAGTGGCGATCGACGATGGTCAAAGTGGTGGTCAACAGTGGTCAAAGTAGTGGTTAAAATGGCCGGAGTGATCAGTAGTGGTCAGATTCAATATCATAGATGGGTAAAGTGGTGATGTTATATTGTCATAGTGGTGATCGGTGGTGGTTGAAGTGCTGGTTGGTGGTGGTCGAAGTGATGGTCGGTGGTGGTCAATGGTGGTTGAGGTGGTAGTTGTAAGTGGTTGGCGGTGGTTGGAGTGGTAGTTGGTGGTTGTCAGATTGATGATCAGATGTGGATAAAGTGGTGATCTATAATGGTCAAAGTGGTGGTCGACAGTGGTCGAAGTAGTAGTTGGTGATGGTCGGAGCGGTCTTGGTGGAGACCGATAGTGGTCAAAATGGTGGTTAGAGCCGTGGTCGGCGATCATTAGTGGTGATGTGTTAGCAGTAAAAACAAAAATTATAAAACATACTTTTTGGTTTAAGTTTTGATGAAAAACTGTTTTGAAGTTAAGGAAAAAAACCAACTCAACTCTATTTTACCCGAAGATGTTTTCGTTTTGAAATTGACTTTCAAAACCAAAAACTCGCAATTACCCTGAATGGCCCCTAAAAAACCAAAACACAATCAAGAGGATACATTTAGAGAGATTCATATTCAATGAAAATTCGCAGTTAGGACTTGTTTTCATTTAGAGAGATTCATATTCAATGATAATTGATAGAATAAACTAAAAAAAGAGAGGAGTAACAATTTTCACCCAAAAGAGCATCAACATCTACAGGTGGATCGTTTCTTCCTTCTTGCTCGTTCCTTGCATTTGTTGTGGCATTTGATTGAGCCTCATCATTCAAATTTGTTTCTTTGTCGTTGTTGTTTTCAAAGGATACATTTCCTTTGCTCTTCTTAGCATTGTCTTCTGAATTTGTTGCTGATCTCTTCATGTTTATCTTTTTAGTAGCTCCTTCACTTCTAAGTTGTCTTTGCTTCTTTTCTGAAATGAACACCTGAAATTTAACTATAACTAAATCAAGTGAGCTCCAAAATAAAATAAATGAAATGAAGAATTAAAAGATTCAACTACCGTTGTGAGTTGTAATTTAGGCTTTTATAAATAAGGCCAATTTTCATCATTTCAACAGAAAAATTGATAACTAAATTGAATTGTTATTTGCAACTTCATATTTTAGTTATTGGATTGGATTGGATCAGATCGGTTATTGGATCCATGGAGTCGATCCAATGCAAATCGATCTAATCTATATACATATTGTATAACTAATATTATAAATGTCATTGCACTATAACTCACATTTAATATTTTTATCCTATTTATTGTTTTTATTTTATTTTGATTACTTTGATGATGCACTTTTGACTATGTATTTTGTAATTTTTGTAATGATTTAGCTAACTTTCTAAAACATGCATAGCTAATTTGATGATGGATGCTATGAAAGAGATGTTATTTTTATTTAGCCTTGATGAAATTTTAGAGAAAATTGGATCAGATCGAGTTTGATTTGATTTTAAAACTAAATAGATTGAATGGTAAAAGCGCAAAACCGCAATCATTGGATTGGATGATTTTTCATCCAAAACCAATCCGATTCAATCCAAACCAAAGTAAAATTGGATCGGATCAGATTTGATTTTAAAATTAAAATTATTGGATGACAAAAGTGCAAAACCGCAAGAATTGGATTGGATGATTTCTCCCAAAACCGATCCAATCCAATCCGAACTGAAGTAAAATTGAATTGGATCGGATTTGATTTTACAACTAAAACTATTGGATGATAAAAGTGCAAAATTGCAAGGATTGGATTTGATAATTTATGCACCAAAACTGATCCAATCCAACCCATGAACACCCCTGTTGCGAACAACATCAAAAATCATACAAATAGGGGATTATGAAAATTCAATTAAGCCAACAAAGATAGACAAAACCTCAATTGTATTAAATGAAATATATATCTAATGCTGGAAATTTCTTTTCACCTGAATTTACTGCAAAATATTCTCCAATGAAATTTAGGTTTTCTTGTAGGCGACGTTATTCTTCAGAAATGGAATTTGTATCCTTCACGATTCTAGATATTAAATTTAGTTGCGACTAGATCTACTCAAGGATTTCGGAGTTTTGGAAATGTGGTTCGTGATGAGATTGATGGAGTAATGACACTGCCGATTTGGTCTCCTGCATAGACAGATAACAATTGGAGGGATTGATACCAGCGAAATTAGGGTAGAGTTTTGTGGGTGAGATGCTCTTTTATCACTTAGTGGTAGAGACCGGTGCCCTAACGGTTTTAAATACACTTCAAAAGCGAAGCATTCTCATATCTTCCCTAGGCCCAATTCTTAACGAGCGTATTAGCCTAGAGGCCCACTTTAAGAAAATAGTATATACCTAGGGGTGGCAATTTCTACCCGCAAGTGGGGATCCCCGTGGGGATTGCCCTGTTTGGGGCCCCGTGGGCGGGGAATTTTCCCCCGTGGGGATGGGGATGGGGGAGAAAATCCCCCCGCAGTCAATTCGGGGATGGGGATGGGTCTATATCCCCCGCCCCGCGGGGACCCCGCCCCCGAATACATTACATAAATGTTTATATTATAGATATATATTATATTCTAAGTAATAGATTTTTTAGTCTTTTATTGTGTTTTTAAATAAAAATACTAACAAAATATTAAATTGTGCTAAGTTTTATATTTTTATTCTTACCTTTATATTTTTTAAATATTAAAATATCAAGGTAAGACTAAATTTTATACATTTTTTGCAGTTTTATTATATTTTAATTTTAATTTTATCTAACTTTGAATAAATTTTTGGGGTCCCCGCGGGGACCATGGGGATCCGCGGGGATGGGGATGGGGATGGGGGAGGAAAACTCCCCGAAGCGGGGAATGGAGATGGGGATGGGGGAGAATATGGGAGGCGGGGACGGGGAGCGACAGAGTACTCCCCGCCCCCGCCCCCGCCCCACCCCATTGCGATCCCTATATATACCCACATTAGCAAAGTTTGTTTTAGAAAACTCATACCAGATATGAATAGAAGAAAATCTCTGCCCTCAATTGTATTATTTCAAATTTATTACTTGATTCGAATCCGAATTTATCTTTCAAAAAAGATTGATGTTTGATTGTCAAAAAGAATAAACAAATAAATTTGTGTTTGACATTCTAGAATTAATTAGAGGATTTTCTGTTATAAAAAAAATAGAGCTCATATAATAGAACTTACAAAATAACTGAAATTAGATTTAATATTATACTTAATATTAAATCTCAAACAATTTAAAATATCATACAATTTAAGATAAATAAAAAGACATGAAATGAGTCAAAACAACCATGTCAAAATATCTTTCTAAAAGGGAATAAAAGACTTCATAAATAAGATTTTTTTTATCATGCACTTTTTTAGTCTATTATAGTTGAGCCACACATCCAAATTTTATGATGAGCTTCAAAGTGAAGAAATGGTTTTTTAAATTTTTTTGCCCTCACGCGCCTTGATCACTCCAATTCAATGACCCACAAAATTTTAAAAACCTTTATTTTTTTTGTCCAAAGTATGCATTTGATTTAACTGAAATTGGGCGAAGCCCAAACCAAATACATAAGGGTGGCCCAATGACTAGAGAACCCATAACTCGGGTCAATAGATACACGGTCCACGAAGATCTGAACTACACGAACAATTTTAACAAGAAAACAGAAAGCATAACCAAATACAGAAAAAGGAACGAAACGAAAACAACCCAAATTTGGCAACGCTGAGTGATAATGGATCGCATTCAATTCTCACCAACGTCACCAGCCAGAAGTGATGAGGACACCAGACATTCACCAATTTCATCCACCAACCAACAAATCCTCGCTAACTACTGATAACAGGCGAGCATGCGATCATGAACCAGAGCTTCACGGAGCACGTTCGGAGGTCGCCGAAGCCAGTCACTTCGAAGAAGATTGTTCCGATGGAGACTAGCCAAGACATGAGCACCACAGTTCCCCTCAAGCGAGACCCAGGTAGAGTTTTGTGAAAATTATGGCCAAAAATCATGAAATACATTTTCCTAACATTAGACCTATGAAGTAGTAGAGCTGCCAAAACAGCCCAAGCTCCCTGGCCCAGCCCCCCAGTGAGTTGAGTCAGGGCTTTGTGGGCTGGCTCTAAATTTTGTTGGCACATTCTTTTCTCACTTCCCCACTTTGATTCTTTCACCACCCCTCCCTCTTCTCCCTCACTCTCACCACCACTACTACCTCCTTTTCCCTCTCACCACCATCACCACTGTTCTGGACTGGGCCAGTCGTCAGGCCCAATTGATAAGTCTCAAATTATGTGTCTTTTTAGTACTTTTTTTTAGTGAATTGTGTAGCAATCCAGTTCTAGTCTTGGGCTATTTTACTACCTATTTGTTTATTTTATTTTTAGATCAAGATTTGAGCAAATGTGAAGGAATTGGAGTGTCAAAAGCATAAAGAGAAGTATCAAGCAAAAAGGGGAGCAAAAAGCTAGAAATCTACACAGTTAGAAGGTAGCACGACCAGTGCGCGAACTTTTGCCCGTTGGAAGATCAAGTGACAGTCAGCGGCTGGCACGACCAGTTCGTCTGCATCAGATTCCAAAGCTATTACACTTTGTTATTTCATTGCTTGTAATGAGACTTAACTCACTTGTCTCTTCTCTTAGCCTATATAAAGCACGAATTTCTGAGTGCTTAGGAGCATGTTATGCTATTGCAAACACTACTCAAAGTTTACCTCTAAGATTTTATGCAATTTACTTCCTTCATTTTAAGTTCTTGTTCTTTATAATTCTTGCACCTTACATTCTGCAACTTTACTTTTTGTTCTTTATTAAGTCATTTACATTCTGTCATTTACAATTCTGCAATTTACATTTCCGTCATTTATCTTTCTTGTCATTTACCTTCCATGTCTTCTTCTACTTTTTTCAAGCTTTTGTCTACTATGATCATGAGTGAGTAGACTCCTTTTAGTCTTGGAATTGTGGGACTAATCCAATGATAGACCCATAAGCAATCCCAAGTCTAAACTCTATTTTATTAAAATTATAATCTAATTTAATCCCATCATTTTCAAAGCTTTATTCTAAATATCAAAACGAAGTACTAAAAGGAGAAGTTTTGATATTAGAACTATGGGATAAAACAAGGGAAACAAAACATGAGAATAGTTTTGGGACCTTTGGGATAAAAGAGGCTTGTACTTAAGGGGTCTTGGCAATAATCAACCATGAGAATAGGTTTTGATTATTATTTCGAGGCACACTCTTGTATTCTGAAAGGAAACTTGAGTTACCATTGAATGCCTTGTCCTTAGAAATACAATTTTATATAAAATAGGGAATGGATGAGGGGTTGTGAATTCATTATATCATTGTGATGAAACCACAATCCTAAGATTCTTTTATTTACAAATTCTAAATCAAACAATCAACTTCTACTAAATCATTCAATTTTACTACACGATAGAACCGTGACTTGCGGCCTATCACCATTCCATTAGTGGATCAGCCCAACAGATCAATGGGCCACCGGAATCAACGATCCGGATCACTCCACTCGAATCCGACGACTCTCTCGAATCTCTCAGCCACTATAAATAGCACTAAGCACCAAGATGTCAGGTACACAATCTATTTCTAATTCTCACTCGATATTATAGTGCTCGACCTAGATGACTTGAGTGTCGGAGTGTCCTCTCAGGTACACCCCCCTCCCCTGCGCATCCAGACCTACCTCAACAGCATCAGGTCGACCACTTTCTACAGCATCAGAGGACCAGTCTCTTGACCAGCTCTACATTCGACCTCAAGGTACTGATCAACCACCACCTCCCACTCACCACCACGACCACCACCACTCTCTCACTACCACCACCTTCTCCTCCTCTTCCCTCTCACCACCACAACCAACATCACCACTTCCCTCTCACACCACCATCACCACCACCACCACCTCTTTCTCCCTCTCACCACCACCTACCTCTCACTACCACCACCACCTCCTACTCCCCCTCACAACCAATATCAACACCACCACTTCCCTCTCACAAGTCCAAGGATGAATTTTTGTCTCCGTTTTAGTGAGTGTCTTTGCAACACCTCTAAGCATTGTGGTTAGTCAAACTTTCAACTCATTTCTTTTTTAAAAAAACAATATTTGCTAATAAATTGCAAACACACACACACACACACATAATATTGGTACAAGGGGTACACGAATCCATACAACTATCAAAGAGCAGTTTCAAATCGACAAAAGGAGACAAAACCTGAAGGTAAATGCTATGAAACACTATGAAATACACACAAAAACTTTCACCCACCATTCATACTAAAGACAAGGACCCCGCCGCTTTTGGCCAAAAATCATCTCCAAGACAAAACTTTAATCCCTAACTACTGACCACTAACATTTATTTATTAAAAAACATTGTAATGCCTTGCAGATACACTCACATCACGAAGCAAGTCAAGATATCATAGAAAAGCACTCAATCCTAAATATTGTATGAAGCACTCAACCCGTCTCGAAACAATTCTAATCTCCCTAGGTCTCTTGGGTAAGGTAAATGTAATTCTCTTTCTAAGTTCTCCAAGAGCCTGAAGGTTTTCCCCCTTTGGACTGGGGTATTATCCACTCGCCCTAAAATTTTTACAGCAAAAAAAAAATGAACATAACATTCGAAACTAATGCTCATTTGATGGTCGGGATAAGAGATATGTAATATGATATCTTAAGATAAGGAATTCATTCCCAATGAGGCCATAAAAATGATAATTTAAACAAATATTAATAAGGTTTCATAACAAATTTGGTCTCCCTATTATGACTAAATCACCAAGGGCGGAGCTAGGATTTTTGTCCAAGGGGTGCCGACGATAAAATGTATGACTTAATAAAATACAGTTCTATAAAAAAATTTGATATAGGTAATAATACTAGTCAAGTAAACCGTGAGAATGATATAGATACTAGGTAATAAAAAAACAAGAAAAAGAAAGGAAAGTAGATAAAAATTTGATCTAATCTATAAAAAAATATTGTTAACAGAATGATATAGAAGATTTGAAAAAGAAAAAACAAATGAAAGATTTGGAAAAAAAAATTTAATATAGGTAATAACACTAGCCAAGTAAACCGTATGAATGAGATAGTGGGGCATAACCAAGTCAACCGTGAAAATAATATAGTGATTTACAGTTCCACATTGACGTGGATCATGGGTGGAATGATTTTGCTGACGTGGATGCCACGTATTTATTAAGAAATGCGCATGGCATTTTTTGATTGGTCTTATGTGGACGCCTATGTGTACAATCTCTTGATTGTAATTACTTATGATATTGAAATTTGTAAAATGTAATAAAAGAAAAAGGCATAATCTAATGAAAAAAACTATATTTCAATATGCTTAAAAAATTTGTGTTGCAAAAAGTTAAAAAAATCAATATCGACTTCAAATCTTAAAAACGGAGTAAAAATTAGAAAAAAATAAAAAAGTGAGATGAAAATAAGATGAAAAAATAGACAAATGAGAGAAAATGAAGATACATTTAAAGTGAATCCAGTGATATTGCAACCACTGCGATTGCCTCACCCCCGTGCCCGCTCCCCGTGGCCGCCCCGGTAGCTAAGATTACGCCCTAAAAAGTTCAAGTTGCACAAAGCTAAAAAAAAGTACGTTCCTTTTTCAAATGTTAAAAAATAGAGTAAAAATCAGGAAAAAAGAAAATGAGATGAAAATAAGATAAAAGAATATACAAATGAGAGAGGAAGAATATACGATTAAAGTGAATTCAACGACGTTGCAACCACCGCGATCGTCGCTCCCCGTACCCCCCTATCGGCACGTGGGTACTTATATTTTTTGGCAGTTTGATGACTAAGTAAATAGTTACAGTTTTCATTTAAAAGTGTTAAGATAAAAGCTTAAATAATGATTTGAAAAATTAGGAAGATACACCTTTATTAATTATTGCAAAAAAATCAATTGTATAAGTTGTTTCTGTCAATAGTTAATAGTAAAAAGTAAAGTAATCATTCATTAAAAATAAGACATATGTGAAAATAAGATGTAAAATACTTGTATTTCAACAACGTATAATATTGTGTTGTGGCAAAAAAATAGCAATAGATAAAATAGAGATTTTAGTAGTGGGAGTTAGATTAAATAGATAATAGAAGTAGATTAGTCAAATACGGTGTAAGATGATTAGTTAGATTTAAAAGCATATTAAGATGAAGTATTTGTATTCCGATAACTTTTAACATGTAACGTTTTCCTGTTGGAAGTCAAAAGCAATATAAAAAACAATTAATTTGACAACGCCTAATGTTTTTTTGGTATAGACTCCAAAGCAAAAATTTCATTTTAAAAACAATTTATGAAATCAAAATATGAAATATGATTATAGCTAGCCATAGCGTGTTATGTTTTCCGATAAGAATTCAAAAGTCATAATGCAAAACAATTATAGCAAAAACGTGTAATTGTTAACTGTCGAGACTCCAAAGCAAAAAGTATAAACATGTAAAATAGAGATTTTAGTATTAGGTGTTTTGATTAAATAGATTGTAGAAGTCCCTTTATTAGAAATATTTTGTGGAGTCTTGACAAAAACTAACATTTTATTGTCAAGACTCCTAAGAGATTATTAAAAAATAAAAGTATTCATGAAAGCAAAATATTAAAAGTGATTATTAAAAGTTATAAAACAAAAGATCAAAAGTCATAAAACAAAAATATTATAACAATAATATGTAATTGTTAACCGTCAATACACAAAAACAAAAAGTAGATATTGGTAAATTAGAGATTTTAATATTGAGCGCTTTGATTAAATGAGAAAAAATTATTTCCTTAGAAGAAAATATTGATGGAGAAAAATAAAGATAAATAGAGAGAGGGGCAAATAAAAAATGAAAGAATTGAGAGTGGAGAGAGAATGGAGTAAATAGAGAGAGAAGATAAAAGAAATAAAGGAAAAGAAAGAGGAGGGATGAGATATTAGGGGGGAGAGAGAGAGAGAGAGGAAAAAGTAAAAAACATGAAAGAAAAAAACAAAAAGTTGTCATAATGTGTCTTTTTTTGTCTTTTAGTGATTAAGTTACAATTTTACTCTCAATTATATGAAGTGTCATTTTTCTCAAATGTCTAAATTGGTAATTTCATATGTGGTGTATTTGTATAAATATATATTAGATATTAGATTAGATTAGAATACACGTGTAATAGATAAGGTCATTCAATAGCAGAAAGTTGTTTAATTTTTTCCATTTCATTTACTTTATCCCATGATGAAGAATAGTGTATTGATATATTGTCCTAACACAAAGAGTTTTTGTACTTTGTCGTCCAGGGTCTTGCACAAGTGGAACATTATTTACCTGATAATCGTGCATTTAGAATGTTCGGTCATCTGCGGCTAGGCATTGTTACTGGTGAAGTTTTGTCAAGCTTAATTTTAAAATCACCGTATCTGAAGATTCTGACTTTACAGGTTTGTAACTCATTATTTTTAAATTTTACAAAATGTGTTTAATATGAGGTCTTTTGGTTTAAGGAAAACCTTAGAAAAATTTAAAATTATTTGTTTTCATTTTTACTTTATAAAAATAATATATCATTTACCATTATAATTTTCTTAATGTATATGATGGATGGTATGATGTTGTCTGTTTTTTCTTCTCTTAAAATAAAAATTGAACATTATAACAAAATATTTTCTAACTTTTTTTCGGAGTTCATAAGTCATCTTTGTTGGAGCTTTGAGCTTTCTGTTACCTTATTTAGACCTATCATTCAATATAAACATGTATTTTTTGGCGGATGATCAGATGGAAGATTCTGGTGCAGAAATGCAGAATTTTGCAGTGGTACCTGATTGTTTTCTATCTACTCTTAAAGTGGTGAAATTTGAAGAATTTTCTGGTTGTGAGTGTGAGCTAAATTTTGCTAAATTTGTGATGGAGAATGCTCGGGTATTGGAGAGGATTAACGTTTCGTTTCGTTGGAAGCTGCCGAGCTCCGAAATGGAAAAAGCTAAAGAGAAGCTATTTTTACTTAAGATAAGTTTTAGCACCGTGGTTATGGAATTCTCGACCCACAATGATTAGGTTTCAGGAGGTTTTTAAGTGTGGAGAATACAATGTATTTATAATTTTACATTGTTATTCGGCGTTTATAATCAGGTAGCAAAATTGCTCCCGAAGTAAACTCAATTTCATTTTTCGATTTAGTTTTTTTAAGTTTTTCCCAATTTGGTCCTCTAAGTTATAAAACTTTGAGAGCATTGCCTTTTTTAAGTTTTGGCTTGACTCCCTTAAAAAAATACTTATGTTGCCGCTAAAGTAGCTCAGTATATATGCTTATGTGGCAGTATTCACTTGCCTTTTCATTCTTTTTAATTAATTTCTATTTTTTTTGACAACTTTAATTGTTTTTATGAAAATGAAATCGAAATCAAAATCCATATTCATATTGATCATCTTCTTCACCATATCCTTCCGGCCAATTTTAAGCCCAATTCTATGTAGCGAGGGCATAATAGGTTTTATGCTCAGATTCATGCTATGAAATCTTCACCATATGACCAGATTGATGCAACAAAATCAAAAGGTTCATATTCAAAGGAAAGAGAGTTTGCAGATGAAGACGGCCCAACATTTTTATTATTTTGTAATAAAAGAATGTATTAAAATAACTAGCATCGAAAAGACACGTGGACACCGTAACAGCCATATAAACACCCTAATAAAGCGTTTTAAGGGATCTCGTGAGCAATTTTGTCTACTATTTATTAAATGTTATTTTCAAAACTATTATTGCATAAACAAGGAAACAATAATTCTGTGACATATATTAATTATAAGACCAATTCAATTTGCTTGTAATAAATGCCATCCAAATAAGGGGTACTTTTATAATTTAATAATTATTGGAGTAAAAAAAATTGGCCATACAAACGAAAGGAGAAAGAGAAAGGGAAGTAACACGGGGAAGGAGGGGTAATGGACGAAGCGACAGAGAAAAACAAAGAAACTACCATAGTCAAGGTTGAAGCTTTCAGTTAATCAACATGAAGACAAAGTTCGTGTAATAAACCAACTTTCATCGTTGATCTCACTCCATCGACCACGTCATTAGGATTGTAAACTCAAGATTGGCAAAAACTTAGTCTCACAGCCATCAATGACCACAAGCGATCGCACGTGCCACCAGTATTTACGGACCTCTCTGGCTAGTGTAAGCCATGCGTAACCTATAATGTTTTTGTCATTGCATGCATGCTTCAACATAGTCATAGATCATAAGAGCCTTATGAGTCTTATGAGTCTGCTTAAGGGGTCAAAACCTTATGAGCCCACACAACTCGTTCTATTAATTATGCCAAAAAAAATATGCTCCACGCAAGTACAAGTACTTAAACTGAATTGGAAACACATTGTTTGTTACAAGCTTAATTTGAATTGGATTTAGGAGTAGAGTTTCTCTAATATCAGTATTATAAACCGGTCATTGATGGAGTATTAGACACAAACCTTCCTCACAATGAACTTAGTTCAACTTTAGCAAATTGCAAGGGGATTCTTGATCACACTAATACAAACACTAGGATAAATTTTACTAGAAGGCAAACTAATCAATATAAAGCTTACATTCCTTCAAAAAAAAAATAGTTGCATACAATTTACATCCATAACTTCAATTATACTCCTCTATGTGTTAGTGTATTATGTTATCCATTTGAATGAAATGAATTAAGTTTCTTTGCGTCAAAAAAAAATATACAAGCATGATTGATAATTTTTTTTTTTGGGTAGGACGCATGATTGATAATTATGTCATCTATCATTATGTTTTTATTTTAATTTAATTAATTAATTAATGAAAGTGAAATGATCATATAAGTAGTTATAGTGTAAACACTCTTTTTATACGAATACACGAGCACGTTATTTGTTATTTTTTTTATGGTATGTTATTTGTTATTGTCTGTCCTAAAATGGAAAGTTGCCATAAATTCAAAAGAAGCAATAAGCATACATATAAAGTAAAATGGACAGTTAAATAGTGTGAACTCTTTTGCTACAATGCTCTTACCTGCTCCCACTGATCATTTTATAAAGTTATATATATTCCATTATATGATGTTCAGATGAATGAAATAATAAAGGAGTCAATATAGTAACTCTGCATACACCAAATTAACATCATGTTAAGTTGAGGACGGTGGCACTATATTCTTAACTTTATCTCACTTTTAAAACTATACATTATACTATAATAATATCATTGAATACATAATATATTTTGGGGGTAGAGTGTGTCTATTCGTCACGTGTGGCATTTAAATATAAAGATACATTGTAGGCTTGAACTATAGTAATAATAATTAATGAGCATTAACCAAGTAATAGACTTCTAGCTAATTAGAATCTTAGACCAACACCGTTGGCCTAATGGCATAATCTATCCTAGGATACAGGGGTCGATCCAGTGCTTTCGGGTTCAATTCTCGCAGTGGACAAACTCGGCGTTGGCAAGTGCGAACCAAAAAAATTAGAATCTTAATACTTGGAATATGAAAAATTTTCTTTGGAGCCACATCATATTGAATTATTAAAACAGTAATTTGTTGACAAAGCTCTCGTAAACAACCTTATGTACCGAGCAACGGGCGCATTCACCATGAATTAGGCACATAGCCAATTTTATAATCGTTCTAAATAACAACACCACACATGTAACATGTTTCATATGGACTACACAAATAAAATAAAATAAGCGACCATTCTAAATAATAAAATAAGCATCCATTTTTTAAAAGTAAAGTTGTATGAATTCATACCAAAATCAGGACACAAGAGGGGTGCTCTAACCTATATACGGTGAACTGAACAACAAAAATTTATTTCCGAATAATACATAATAATGAAGCGACAAGCCGGAAACCACTGCCCAGAGAGAGACTTAACCCGCTGAACAACCAAATTGCCGTATGGAGATTTGGCTAGAAAAATACACTCATTACGCATCTCTCACTACAAAAAGCGGATCAAACAGCGGGGGGTTTTAAGCCAATTAGCGGGGGGTTTTAACCCCCGCAAATTAAACCGCGGGGGTTTTCGAAACCCCCAGAGTTTCGAGTGCCGCAATCATTTTGCGGGGGTTTTTACAAAACGCTGGTATTGAATCTATTTTCGGGGGTTTTACTGTGGGGGTTTTTAACCCCCACGATTAGTGGAGGTTTTTTTGAGGAGGTTATAAACCTCCTAAATCCTTGAGTGATTTTTCTGCTTGTAATTGCCATAGAGTTGGTGTTATTTTAAAGAGGAGATCTTAACCTCCTCTAACCATTATAAATTGAGAAATTTTTATTACCTTATAGAGTCTTAATATTAACCTCCTCTAATCGTTATAGAGTCTTATATTTCCTTTGCCGATTCAGAATTTTTTATTACCTTATCTCATTATCATATTTTTACTAGTATACATCATATATCTTATAAAAGATTTATCAAACTTAATAAAAACACAAAAATTCAATAAAACTATAATTTTGATAATATATATGTGTTTCAAACATCTATGGTGAAACTGTCAAAAGAAACACCTGTAGCTAAAACATCTAATGTCACAAAACTCAAAAGTCATAGTGTCATACAACTTAAAAGAAATCCTACACTAAAGAATCCTAAAAAAGCATCAAATGTTGATAGCACTGAATGATCCTCTTGCATCCACTGGCGAATTAGGCTGCCTTACTCTTTCACTTTCCTGAAATAACAAAAGAAAAATTTACTTGGTCTAAATATTGAAGATCAAAGCAAAAAAGAACTAAATTGAAGTTAATATCTACCAAATAATCATTTCAACAGAGTGCAAGTTAATATCTACCAATTGACCATTAAATCTTGTAAATCAAAATGTTGGTAGTGTCATTAACTCCAGAGCTAAAAACGAGGGCCTTAAAATCATAGAATATAAATGTCAATGCCTTAAACTCTAAAGCTGAACAAGTGCAGAGTTAACAACTAAAACTTGAGGTGATTCTCCGCTCTTCACATGGTGATTAAGTACTTGATAAATATATAACTCATAAGTATCTAGGCTTATTCTATCATAGTTTGTTTTAGAAAACAAACAAGTGCATCAAATCAAATCAAAACGGAAAAAGACTACATAAGGTAACAATTAAACATGAGAGGCAAATGATAGAAAGAAAAAATGCTACCTTTAACATAAAAAGCAAACAAGTCTCTCCTTTAGCTTTGGTCTTTAGGAAGCAAACATCCCAACACAGAAGAAAAAAATACCAGTATCAAAACAGCTTTAGCTTAAGACTCACCCTTAGTTGTTTGTTATCCCTCATCGTCAATTCCACTACAACTTTAGCTTGTTGGAAGACATTGATTCACAAAGACACTAATTTTAGTGATGTTAGATGGTTCGGTAAATGGTTCAGACATTTCATTTTAACTCACGATTACTACACAATTTTGACATAATAACTTAACCTCCACTACAATCGTCCAACTATATCAAAGCTGAATGTTACAATTAACCAAATAATTGAAGCAAAGGAAATATCATGAAAACTTACTTGTTCCAGAAACTCATAGTAATTAGCGGGGAAGGGAACATCAGTCCCAAGAGAGGCATTGCCTTCACCCGAAGCTGAAACAGAAGAATGTATAAAGTTAGGTCAAATAACATAAAACCCAACAACAGAATGTAACAATATATTTGGAGTTACCTCGACATCAAATTCTTGTGCCGCACACAACCAAACTTTAAATTCTCTCTCAGCTTGACCTCTAAAAATTAATTAAACATAAACTGCCCACTTCCAAGAGGCGGAAAATGAAAATACGAAGAGGCGGACATTGAAATTTTTTGCAAGGGTTTTAGAGTCAGGAGCGCTGTTTTGAAAAGAAAAGAGGGCAACCGAATGTTCTATTAGAGGGGGTTTTAAAAGCCCCTTCAAATAGAGTAAAAAATCCATCTACAACTGATGTTCCATCACTTTTAAAATCAATTTTGTGGGATTTTTTTAAAACCCCCACAATCAAACTCCCACAATTTGGCTGTTTTTTGTAGTGTCTCAGAGGAGTCAGAGAACTGAATGCCAAATCAGACTTAAACCTCGCTTCACCCTTGCCAAAGGCGCAAAAAGCTGAGAAAAGAGAAAATAAGTCGGGTAGCATTGGCACTAGCCACCCCAATTAGCGAAACACTGCATACCACACCCTATGAGCAAAGTGACACCACATAACAAGTGTAGAGCAGATTTCGTCGGGGCCTCACAGAACACACAAGAAGAAAGAGAAGGATCCAGAATAACCCTCCACCGGAGAAGGTTCACCAAATCCAAGAGGATCTGCCATGAAAAAGCAATAACCTTGGGGGAGGGGGGATGAATCCGTCGTAGCCTACCCAAAGCTGATCGGATTGAGAATAAATCAGACGTGTCTCCCAGCCACACCCAGTAATCCTCCTCCAGCTTAATAGTGACTAGAAGGAGAAACTGCAAGAGATCCCACCTAAGCATCCGTTTAATATATCATTTGTAATTTTCATCTTAGGATAAGGTTCGGTTAGAAATTAGTAGGATGAGATTAGAAAACTACCCCCCCTCTCTCTCTCAAAAAATAACAGGGACGAAAAACTCAAGCCCCATTAAAAATATTATTTGAATATTATAAATGAATAATAAATAGATACTTTTTCATGCTGCTGGGACATTATTTTAACGTGCAGGGAGCTGTATTAGTGGATCGGTTTATTTTGAAGAAGCCAAATGCATTCGAGTGTGTTCTGGCTTAATGGCGAAAAGGTCGAAAGACAAAGTAAGTATCCTGTAATAATCGTTATTTCTACTAATTGTGCTACGCCACGAGGGGAACCTAAAATATCGGGGAGATCTCCACATTAGCCGAAGAAAAAATATATAAGTGAACTTGACATCACCTCTTTCACCGAAAACCTTAGGACAATAGGTGTATGAGTCTATTCACTTATATATTGTTCAACATCTCTCTTTCAAACCAATGTGAGATTTTTATTCTTACATTTGATACTCCCACATATTCAATTGTAATTTGCGGTTGTTAAACCTTGACCTTGTTATTGTTAATCGAGAGTCTCGAAACAATGTGTTTTAGTGAGCTCATTTGCCAAAAAAATAGATCTCCAATAAAAAATGGCCCACAATTAGATCCAAATACCCCTACTATATTAAATATTGAGTCCCTTCACGGGTCATGGACATTACAATTTGAAGTGATCACTATAAAATAGAAAAAGCTGGCAATTATTTGTTAAATCTAATAAACTAATATAAAGACAATAAAGGAGAAACCAACAAAACGCAAATCACGAAAACATCTTTAACAACCCCATAATTCACATAAAGACTATGATATGATTCATTGTGTGCTTCTCTTGGAATAATATTTATATGCCACTCACTCTTTTTCTTGACAGTGACGCAAATATAGTAACGACTGTTCACACTTATAGACACTTATGTAAGCAATGTCTATATTATATATACATGTGTTATATAAATATATATATGGTTCATATCTCTCTCTTCTTAGTTGTCTCATTGACAATCTGACCTATTGAAACCAAAGCAGATCAAAGGAGCAAAAATGGGTAAAAAGGAGGAAGAAATGAGAACAAAAGAGGGAGGTTCCATTGGCATCATTTTGAGATATGCTGATTGGATTGATATTATGTTCATGATAATGGGTGCTTTAGGAGCAATAGGAGATGGAATGTCAACAAATGTTTTGTTGCTGTTTGCTAGCCGTATTATGAACAGCTTAGGTTTTAGTAATAACAACAACAAACAACATAGTCAGAATTCTATGACTGAGGTTGAAAAGGTTAGTTGTTAAATTTTGACTAACTCATAGTATAATTTTTAACACACTTGTTGATATATATTTTTAATTTTTGTTTCTTATTTTTTTTGGTTTATTGTTTACAGTGCAGCTTATATTTTGTCTACTTGGGATTAGCAGTTATGGTGATGGCTTTCATGGGTATAATCTAAATTCAAAGCATATTCTGTTATTTGCTTTACTTTTTTAGGACAAATGTGTGAAATGTTTTAACAAGCATATTGATATATATATATATATATATATATCCTTAGTTTTTACATGTTTGGTTCACATATTTGGTCTTTTGTAGTATGAAACCCTAAAAAGGTAAAGGGTTTTTCCCAAAACTAATTTTGAAAATTTTTGGTCATGAAAAACAAAATAAAATCCCATATGAATACTTCAAATTAAGAATGCAAGCTATAGAGTACTGAATCAACAATATATTGATTTGATGATGATTTTGCAGAAGGCTATTGTTGGAGCAAAACAAGTGAGAGGCAGGTGTTGAGAATTCGCTACAAGTATTTGCAAGCTGTTCTCAGACAAGAAGTGGGGTTTTTTGATTCTCAAGAAACAAATACTTCTGAAATCATTAACAGCATATCAAAAGACACTTCCCTTATAGAAGAAGTTTTGAGTGAAAAGGTCATCTTTATAATAATTTCACATACCATTGTATACATTAATATATTTCACACATCATTATCCAAAGTTTTGTTTCACATTATGGTCTGGTTGTGATCTTTAATCTTTTTGAGAATCGCGGTCAAATATAGCTGATATAACAACAATTTGCATTTTGGATCACTTTGCGGTCGCAAAGACATCAAAAATCTTGATATTACAACATGTAGACCGTTTTTCTTTAAAGCTTGATATTGTCTCATCAATTTTCCCCTTAATTTGATCTTGGTTTTTTCAGGTACCTTTATTTTTCATGCACTCATCATCATTCATATCTGGGATTGCCTTTGCAACCTACTTTTCTTGGAGGTTGGCATTAGTAGCATTTCCAACACTTCTTTTACTCATTATCCCTGGCATGATTTATGGCAAATACCTCATCTATTTGTCAAAATTATCAGTGAAAGAGTATGGAAAAGCAAATGCCATTGTACAACAAGCATTAAGCTCTATTAAAACTGTGTATTCATTCACTGCTGAGAAGAATATCATGGAGAGATATTCAGATATATTGGATAGAACTTCAAGGCTTGGAATCAAACAAGGCATAGCTAAAGGTCTTGGTGTAGGAAGCACAGGTTTGTGTTTTGCTATATGGGCTTTTCTTGCTTGGTATGGAAGTCATTTGGTTATGTACAAAGGTGAAAGTGGTGGAAGAATCTATGCAGCAGGAATTTCCTTCATCATGAGTGGATTGTATGTGTTTCTTTTATCTATACATCTCTTTTACTTTTGATGAAGCTTTAATTTCCTTTTTCAAATATGTTTGAGTCGAGTCGATATCCTCTCCATTTCTCAAAAAAATAAGTGACAGATTCGTATATATTTCTATGATGGGTGGCGAACACGCATAAATGTTCTCAATTTCTTTTGAGAAATGAAAATGATCTCAACTCAAGTCAGGTCGAATTTTAGCAATAGTTCCACTCTTCTAATTAGTGAGAATACACTTTAACAATAAAGTGTGGGATAAAAACAAGAAGGTAAACCATTCAAATTAAAATAAAGTAAGAGTACAGACTCGTGTGCAACAAATTATGAAAGATCTTTTAACATTTTAGTTATGTTTTAGATTGCATAGTTCATTTTTTAGAATGCACTTTTCTCACTTAAATCGATCCTCACAAAACATATTTTTGAGGAGGATTAGAGAGCCTATAAGTGTGATTTTAGTCTCAAATTCAGGATATTTTCTAGTACAAGTGCATGGGGTCAAAACCCTAATTACAAAGGTTTAAAAAAGTTCATTTTAGTAACATTTTTGGAACCCATGTGCAGTTAGTAGCAAATAGTTGAATCTTGAAAAATAAAGTTCAAGTAATCTAGTTGAACTCAAAGTTGGCTACTTTATGTTACATGGCTTTACTTTCCCGCCTTTGTGATCACCTACAATGACATGATTTTCTTTAGGGAAAAAGTGATTAAAAAATAATTAGTTTAATAATGTGTATGATATAAGTGGAATCAAATCCCTTTAGAAAAGTTTTGATCTTTATCATTTTCAATAATATGCCAAATATTTTAGTTACTATACCTCAAATTAATGATAAATTTCAGGATGTATCTTTAGCCAAAAAAAGACATTAGAAAGTAGTCAAGTTGGCATTAATGCATTCAATGACAGAAATTAAAGATACATCCTGAAATTTGTTTAATCTAAATTTTTTGTAAAAGAAACTGCTTGCATGGTGGCGACGCCTCATTCCTTAACCAAGAGATCAAGTGTTCGGTATTCGAGAATACCTGAGGTAGTACTTTACCTTTGATAGGTGTTCTGCGAGTGGTTGTAAACTCGCCACCATTTTAACTAAATTTAACCAAAAAAAAAATTTACTTGTAAGATAAATAGAGAAATAAATAGTGAAAAAGAATGAAATTGTGACTGAATTCATGAAAATTAAATTTAGAATTTTTTTTTGGGTTTTTATTTAATCAAGTTTTGTGAAGTTTGAATTGCTTTTAATTTTTGTTTGATGGGTAAATTGCTTTTACTTAGTTATATGACAAGGATCACCATTAAGAGTTGAGTAATTTTTTGATATGTGTTGTTGTGAATAATAAAATTCAAAATGGTGATCCTTGTCATATAACTAACTCTTAATAAAAACTATGTTGTACCATATATTATGGAAATTATAGCCTCCCACCAATTTCATTTTTTACTAATGAATTAAGAAAAAATTAGAGGCATATGGTTTTACCTTTACAATTTTCCATTGCACCAAGAAAATTTCAGTGACCGGATCTTTTTCCCATTGGATTTTGGCCTCGGGAAGTTTTAATGAGGTCCATTGTAATTGTTCGGTTTGGATATCCCTTGTGTTCTTGTTTATAAAAAAAATTCCTTAATTCATATTACATATTTTTCCCTTGTGGGGTGTTTTTTTGCCTTTGCTAATAATTGAAACTTAAATGTAGATCTCTTGGAACGGCACTTCCAGATTTAAAGTACTTCACAGAAGCATCAATAGCAGCTTCAAGAATATTCACAATGATAGACAGAATACCAGAAATTGATAGTGAAGACACAAAAGGAATAATACTAGAAAACATTAATGGTAACTTAGATTTTGAACATGTGAAATTCACATACCCTTCTCGTCTAGATAATATTATACTTAACAATTTTAATCTCAAAGTAGAAGCTGGAAAAACTGTTGCCCTAGTTGGTGCAAGTGGGAGTGGAAAATCTACAGCAATAGCATTAGTTCAAAGGTTTTATGATGTAGGTGAAGGTATTGTGAAAATTGATGGTGTAGATATAAAAAGTTTAGAGTTGAATTGGTTAAGAGGGAAAATGGGACTTGTGAGTCAAGAACATGCATTATTTGGAACATCTATAAAAGAGAATATTATGTTTGGAAAAGTTGATGCTACTATGGATGAAATTGTTGCTGCTGCTACTGCTGCTAATGCTCATAATTTCATAAGACAGTTACCTGAAGGTTATGAAACCAAGGTAAGTTATAATCTCAATCCTCAATTTCTTTCTAAAATTTAAAAGTACTTTTTTTTTGTTTCACTCTATAATACTCCCTCCAATCTTTATTTAAAAGAAACAATATTATTCTTTTTTTTTGGCCCTAAGTATAAATATACATTAATTTTCTAAGATATTAATTGTTACTTTCCTTTTTACCCTTAATTTTATAATATTATTTTCTGATTTCCTGATTAATTTGATTATTTCCCATTTATAGAAGGGTAATTTTGGAAAAGAAAGACAGTTTTTAAGTGTATTAATTAAAAAAAATAGGTTTCAATGAAATTTCTTGGTGTGTGTGTGTGTGAAAAATTGAAAATAGGTTTTGTTATATATAAAAAGGACAGGAGGAGCCTTTGTAAAAAAAAGTACTGGAGTATATATTTTTTCACTTGGTCTTTATTTTTTTTTAGTAATTGTAATATTTATTTTTTTGTCATTGTAGTCTAGTAATTTACATTATTTTGGTTTTAGTCCCTCTCACGCAGAAACTAAACAAAAATAAACCAAATATTATGAGGGCTAAATAATAATAGTATAAAGGCTAAAATAAAGACCAAAATGAGACGGAAAAAAATTATTGAGACTATTTAATAAATAAATATATAGAGCAAAGGACCAAACAAAAAAAAGTAATATTATTACAGAGACAAAAGCGTATTTAAGCCTTTTAAGTTTTACATCATTTAGAAAATATGCAGCTACTGACTTATGTGATTGTAAACTAGATTGGAGAAAGAGGGGCACTTCTTTCAGGAGGACAAAAGCAGAGAATAGCAATTGCAAGAGCCATTATAAAAAATCCAGTAATTCTCTTACTTGATGAAGCAACTAGTGCTCTTGACTCTGAATCAGAATTACTTGTTCAAAATGCCCTTGATCAAGCCTCCATGGGGAGAACTACTTTGGTAAGTACAATCATTTATTTGTTCCACACAAATAAGAACACACTAATAAATTATCAATATATGTGTGCAATTTTATGCATTACATTAATGATTAAACCACCTATAGTTCGAATGAAACTGGACTTAGATTCCTTAAGCAAGGTTTCGGATTCGAGTTTTGTGGATGAGAAAATATGGTTGAAAGGGGACACCTCACTGAAAGTGTTCAGCTAGATTCCCCGACAAGGATAAGTCATCAACAAAGTCGATGGATACTTTACACACATTAACTTTAAAAAAAAAATGATATTTGACATGTCGACTTGGTATTTTCTATTGATTTTGTCTCTCACTTCTAATCATGCCGATAGTTGTATTCGGTGTATTTTTATAACATGTCGTCGATATATGGTGTTGGATTTTTTATGTCAAAATATCATTGCTCTTAATTCTAGGAGAGGCATATATAAGACATGCTTTCAATGTTGATAACATGACAAAGTAGCTGTTTGGATACACAACTTAATTAAGCGCTTATAGCATAAATGCTTATCATATAAGAGCTTATGGATAAACTGTTTCTATAATAAAGGGTAAAATATTTAAAAAAATAAATAAAGGGTAAAGTAGTGTTAAACTATTTTTCTTTAAACTATAAGCTGTTTTCATAAGTTATCCAAAGAGCTTATGGAAATTAGCCGAAAACCATTTACGAACATGTCATAAGCTGTTTCCACGAGCTCTCTCAAACAGTCTCACAAGTGTTTATGTCAATGGATTGACCGAAATAAGCCGATCCAAACAGATTCAGAAAAAAAGAAGTTCAGAATAGTAAATGAGTGAATGAACAACTTTACTTTCATAAGTTGCATTACATCTCCTAATTCCTATGTATAATCCATTCTTATTGAACTTGAACAGGTTGTTGCACACAAGCTATCAACAATTAGAAATGCAGATCTCATAGCAGTTATGAGTAATATTGGTTACATCATTGAAACTGGTTCACACAATGAACTCATAAACCATCCAAATGGTCACTATGCAAATCTAGCAAAGTTACAAACACAATTAACCATAGATGACCAAGATCAAAATCAAGAACAAGCTAGTACTCTCCTCTCAGCTGCAAGAAGCAGTGCAGGTAGACCAAGCACTGCAAAATCAAGTCCTTTAATCTTTCCAAAGTCACCATTATTACCTAATGATGCTACACCATCTCTTGTTTCTCATCCTCCACCTTCATTTCCAAGGCTTCTTTCTATGAATTCACCTGAATGGAAACAAGGTCTTATTGGAACACTCTCAGCTATAGCATATGGTTCAGTTCAACCTTTATATGCATTAACAATTGGTGGTATGATATCTGCTTTTTTTGCTGAAAGTCATGAAGAAATGAGAAATAGAATAAGGAACTATTCTTTGATTTTCTCTTCTTTATCTATAGCTTCTATTACACTCAATCTCTTACAACACTATAATTTTGCTTACATGGGAGCTAAGTTAACCAAAAGGATAAGACTTTGTATGTTGGAGAAGATCTTAACATTTGAAACTGCTTGGTTTGATGAGGAGAAAAACTCAAGTGGAGCCTTATGTTCAAGGTTAAGCAATGAGGCTACAATGGTAAAATCACTTGTTGCTGATAGACTTTCTTTACTTGTTCAAACAACTTCTTCTGTTACTATTGCAATGATTATAGGTCTTGCAGTGGCTTGGAAACTTGCTCTTGTTATGATAGCTGTTCAACCACTTACAATACTTTGTTTTTATACAAGAAAAGTATTGTTATCTACACTTTCAACTAAATTTGTTAAGGCACAGAATCAAAGTACACAAATTGCTGTTGAAGCAGTTTATAATCATAGAATTGTAACATCATTTGGTAGTGTTACAAAAGTTTTAAGGTTGTTTGATGAGGCTCAAGAGGAACCTAGGAAAGAAGCTAGGAAGAAATCTTGGTTAGCTGGTATTGGAATGGGTTCTGCTCAGTGTGTTACTTTTATGACATGGGCTTTGGATTTTTGGTATGGTGGTAGATTGGTTGAAGAGAGAGAAATATCAGCTGGGGATGTGTTTAAGACATTTTTTGTATTGGTAAGTACTGGAAAAGTTATTGCTGAAGCTGGTAGTATGACTTCTGATCTTGCTAAGAGCTCAACAGCTGTGGCTTCTGTGTTTGAAATTCTTGACAGACAATCACTAATTCGCAAGGTATGTATGTACTCCATCTGTAACAAAATATAAGCGAAAATGGGTCAACGAAAGTTGATGTATCTGGTTTAAAATTTGGACCAGAGTAGTCATTTTGATTCCTGAATGTGTGACGTGCTGTCACTGTAGTCTCTGTATGTATTAAAATTGCAAATACGTCCCTAAGTGTCACTTTTGTTGGTAATTTTAGAGACTTAATTGACTAACAGAAAACACATTTTAGGACCAAATTGGCTAACAAGCATTTGAGGGCCAAAATGAGTTACTTAAGAGACACTTGAGGATGTGTTTGCAAATTCGATACATTCAGGGACTATATAGTGACAGCGCATCACATATTCAAGAACCAAAATGGCTATTTACCCAATCTTTTTCCGAGGGCCAAATCCAACCATG
Organism: Astragalus glycyphyllos; assembly: GCA_963573325.1. Classification (NCBI taxonomy): domain Eukaryota; kingdom Viridiplantae; phylum Streptophyta; class Magnoliopsida; order Fabales; family Fabaceae; genus Astragalus; species Astragalus glycyphyllos. Next base: position 2,234,943 of record OY754313.1, on the reverse strand, counting down.
ACCGAGGACCAAAATGCAATTTTGTGTTGCCTTTTTTTCTTCTATGGAACTACATGTTTCCCCATCAAATAAAGTCCTACTAGTAGGTATTAGTGTATTACCAACTAGTATATACGAAGTAGGGCTCTATTTGTGTTTAGGAGATCATGTCAAATCTTATCTTATTTTTTGTGATGATTCATTTACACAAGAAATTTCATGATGCTATAATTCTTATTTTTACTATGTTATAATTCCCTTATAATGTTTCTGTGACCAATTAATCCAAATGTTGTTTGCATGATTAGGCTGGAGAAGGCACTAATGGAATCAAGTTGGAAAAGATGAGTGGAAAGATAGAGTTAAAGAATGTTGATTTTGCATATCCAAGCAGAGCAAAGACACCAATTTTACGCAAGTTTTGTTTGGAAGTGAAGCCAGGAAAAAGTGTTGGGCTAGTTGGGAAAAGTGGATGTGGAAAATCAACAGTAATTGGCTTGATTCAAAGATTCTATGATGTTGAAAGAGGATCAGTAAAAGTGGATAATGTGGATATAAGGGAATTGGATATTCACTGGTATAGGCAACACACAGCACTTGTTAGCCAAGAACCTGTCATATATTCTGGCAATATACGTGACAACATTTTGTTTGGGAAGCAAGATGCTACAGAGAATGAGGTTGTTGAGGCTGCTAGAGCTGCTAATGCTCATGACTTCATATCGTAAGTTTTCTCTCTCTCTCTCTCTCTCTCTAGAAATATAGCATGGTTACATGCTCACTTGTGAGTTACTTTTAACACTACACCCTCACATTCAAAAGGGTGGTCGGCCCAGTGCACGAGGCTCCCACCAGATGGGACCTTACTATTGCGTCGAGGCTCGCCCTTATCCATTGTCACATTCATTTGTAAAAATAAAAAATGAATCAACTCATATTGACTAGAAAAGTAAGCATTAATCCCATATATGACAGTAACAGTGTCTATGTCCGAGTCTGTTTAGTTAGAAATTGAGGTGTCTGCGTCATGTCTGGTGTCTGTGTTCGAGTCTGTTTAGTTAGAAATTGTGTGTGTTGAGTTACAATACTACTTATCATTTTTCTTAAAAAAAATGTGACATGTTTCATTTTGGTATATATGCAGATCACTGAAAGATGGATATGAAACAAAATGTGGAGAAAGGGGAGTACAATTATCAGGAGGACAAAAGCAGAGAATAGCAATTGCAAGAGCCATAATTAGGAACCCAACAATACTACTACTAGATGAAGCAACAAGTGCATTAGATGTGCAATCAGAACAAGTTGTGCAAGAAGCACTTGATAGGATTATGGTAGGAAGAACAACTATTGTTGTGGCACATAGGCTTAACACAATCAAAGATCTTGATTCAATTGCCTATGTTTCAAAAGGAAAGGTTCTTGAGCAAGGAACCTATGCTCACCTTAGGCATAAAAGAGGTGCATTTTTCAACCTTGCAACCCATCAAATCCAAACTTATGTAAAGTAAATCAAGCAACATTGATGATTCAGAAACATAATACTCCCTCTATCTCATTTTATATGTTGCTTTAGCCAAAAAAGGACGGAGGGCTTATTAAACATTGTGTGAAATGGCCAAAACATCATATAATATGGGACTGAGGGAGTATTAATATCTTGAACTTGTATGGGCTTATCCCACTCCCACTCTATTGGATTTGAAGTCCTCTATATCTATCTATCTATATCTTTACTTACTAATGATCATAGTCCCATAGAAATTCATGCAATCTCAGATAAGATAAATGTGCATAAGAATTGTCTACACATCAGTCTCAGATATCTCTTCGTTCTCTGATGAGCTGCCTTCACTCGAGGATGAACTCTCTTCACTCGAGGATGAGTAGTCTTCACTCGAGGACGAACTCTCATCTCGAATCGCAGCTGGGCTATATGACATTTTTAATCTCCCTTGCCATCCCACTCCAAGCTCTCTTGCTACTTGCTCCTCCATTGGAATACTTTCTTTAAAAGCAATGCGGAACACCAACTGCAACAACATTTATAATTAAGATTAATATAAGCATTTTTTGAGGCTCCATCCAAAATGTGTGTTTAGATTGATATGTATCATTCAAGTAGATTGCAAAACCTTAAAGTAAGGATCAATTTTCTTGTGCAGTTTTTCATTTTCTTCCTCCACCTTCTCAAATGCAGATTTAACCCTACACAATTCAAGGCTTTATTTGTCAGCAGTCATAAATACACACACAAACAATTTTAGGAGCACACTTATGGATGAGTTTTCTCTACAAATCTTTAAGGGTTAAATATATTTTATAGGTCTGAAAACATTTGAGAATTTTTAAAGGTCTCTGAATAATTGAATCTATGAATTTTTAAATAAATTATAAGTTGGTTCTTATGTTTTAATATTAGATCTCTGAACTAAAAAAAATTATAATTAGGTTTTAAACTTTTAAATAATTTATAATTGAGTCCTTTGAGTTTTAGGAACCTTATTATAAATTATTCAAAGACTTAGAGACCTATTACAAATCATTGAGAAGTTTTAAGAGGAACCTAATTACAAGATATTGACAAAAGAGTTTAATTTATGTACACATACGTACATTGTATTTGACAACTCCAACAAATAACAATTCATGAACAACAAATAGACATTAAGCTAACATTACCCATCCAAGTCTCCTTCTTCGAATGATTGTAACATATTATCAATCTCATTCAAAACCTTAAGAGCACCAACTCTGAAAAAAGCCATATACACATAATTATATGTTGAAGAGAAAGAAAAGAAAAAATTGGAGTATGATATTATGGAGAAGAAAGAAAATTACGGTTCAGTGATATCCTTGAGTTGTTGAATATAGCCTTCCACCACGGTTTTTGTGTCAGAGAATGCATTCATCGAATGCAAATTTGTGCTGCATATTATTGCATACATTTATAGTTAAATACTAGAAAAAATTTCAACAGAAACACAATTATATATGAAAAGAGAAATGCTGGCAACACTCTCTTTGAAATTGATGCTTACAGAAGTACGTCAATCTCAGCATGCAGCTTAAATGCACGTTCAAAGTACACGTCATAAAATTTGTGGATATAAGTTTTTTTATATTTCTCATGTTCCAATTCCTCCAGTTGTTGAAACCGCTCTTGGGATAGTAAACCCTAAAATTTTTACACAAATACAAATTCTTAATCAATTTTACACATGTGGGAAATCAATTATAATTTCCAAATATTAATTTAATACAGCAAATTTAAGACATGCTACTTGTACTTGAAGAGAATAAGACAATTAATTGCTATAAAGAACTGTGCATATGAAGAAAAAAAGGTTAAGGAGAAGAACCTCTTCGAATATGGAATTCTTTAGGATGGCAACATCATGTTTCATTGTAGGAATATCAAACTCAAACTCTTTAGCTGCATATATCAAATAGTAAGTAAAAAACACCAAACCAAATTCATAGAAAGAGAAAAGAAAGGCATTTGCTTGACTAGACATTAATTGCTATAAAAAATAATTGATAAAATTTAAATGTAAACAATGATAAATGATTATACTATGTTTTCAATAAAAAATGAATTAAATAATTACTTAGTTAGCTGACAAAGTATTAAAATATAACTCCGAAAATACAGTTCAATCGAATTTATGCACAAAAAGAAATACACGATTGCAAAAACAAAAATAACAAAATAAAGAGAAAACACCAGAACTTGTTTTGTAAAATTGTTTTACAAAATCGTTTCTTATTTTCTTGTTTTTAAAACCAAAAAATATCGTTATTGTTTTAAAAATTAATTAGTTTTCAAAGCTATTCTATAAAACAATTTTCACAACTATGTCCTTGATGGGGTGTTTTTTGTTTATTGTTCTGAAAATTTCAAAAACCATAACCAGTATCTTTGTTGATTTTTAAAAATTTCAAAACCCAAAATCGGATTTAGTTTTTAATTAAGATATTTTCAAAAATCAAAATCAGTTTCAAACATAAACGTAAAAGCAAAGATTCATCATAAATTTATCTTAATCAAAACAATATATTAAATTAGTTTTGAAAAGGAATTAAAATATTACAAATATATAATGTATTAATTTAGTAATAATTTTAATAATATTGGTTGAAAGTGGTAACCAGTGGTGGTGGTAGTAGTAGTCAATGGTGTGACCAGTGGTGGTCATATTGGTGATAGACGGTGGTCAGAGTGGCAATTTTTAATGGTCGGAGTAATGGTTAGAGAGGTAGTAGTTAAGGTAAATGTTTTTTAATAAAAGAAATGAAGTAGCATGCCTACAAGGCTTAGTCAATTGTCGTGTCAATTAAAATCTTGACACATCAGCAACATCTAAGAGCTTGAAATCCCAATTTGGTCAACATTGCACAATTTTGTAAAATAGGGGGACCAAAATTGCCCAAAATAAAATAGGGGGATCAAAATTGCACAATGATTAAAATAGGGGGACTAAAAATGCATTTAAGCCTATTTTTTAACGTGGTGGTGCAGGTGGTCGGACTGGTGGTCAGATTGGTGATTAGAGGTGGACTGGGTGGTGGTCGGCGGTGGTCAAAGTAGTCATCGGCGTGGTTGGAGTGGTGGTCATATATGGATGCAGTGGCGATCGACGATGGTCAAAGTGGTGGTCAACAGTGGTCAAAGTGGTGGTCAACAGTGGCCGGAGTGATCAGTAGTGGTCAGATTCAATATCATAGATGGGTAAAGTGGTGATGTTATATTGTCATAGTGGTGATCGGTGGTGGTTGAAGTGCTGGTTGGTGGTGGTCGAAGTGATGGTCGGTGGTGGTCAATGGTGGTTGAGGTGGTAGTTGTAAGTGGTTGGCGGTGGTTGGAGTGGTAGTTGGTGGTTGTCAGATTGATGATCAGATGTGGATAAAGTGGTGATCTATAATGGTCAAAGTGGTGGTCGACAGTGGTCGAAGTAGTAGTTGGTGATGGTCGGAGCGGTCTTGGTGGAGACCGATAGTGGTCAAAATGGTGGTTAGAGCCGTGGTCGGCGATCATTAGTGGTGATGTGTTAGCAGTAAAAACAAAAATTATAAAACATACTTTTTGGTTTAAGTTTTGATGAAAAACTGTTTTGAAGTTAAGGAAAAAAACCAACTCAACTCTATTTTACCCGAAGATGTTTTCGTTTTGAAATTGACTTTCAAAACCAAAAACTCGCAATTACCCTGAATGGCCCCTAAAAAACCAAAACACAATCAAGAGGATACATTTAGAGAGATTCATATTCAATGAAAATTCGCAGTTAGGACTTGTTTTCATTTAGAGAGATTCATATTCAATGATAATTGATAGAATAAACTAAAAAAAGAGAGGAGTAACAATTTTCACCCAAAAGAGCATCAACATCTACAGGTGGATCGTTTCTTCCTTCTTGCTCGTTCCTTGCATTTGTTGTGGCATTTGATTGAGCCTCATCATTCAAATTTGTTTCTTTGTCGTTGTTGTTTTCAAAGGATACATTTCCTTTGCTCTTCTTAGCATTGTCTTCTGAATTTGTTGCTGATCTCTTCATGTTTATCTTTTTAGTAGCTCCTTCACTTCTAAGTTGTCTTTGCTTCTTTTCTGAAATGAACACCTGAAATTTAACTATAACTAAATCAAGTGAGCTCCAAAATAAAATAAATGAAATGAAGAATTAAAAGATTCAACTACCGTTGTGAGTTGTAATTTAGGCTTTTATAAATAAGGCCAATTTTCATCATTTCAACAGAAAAATTGATAACTAAATTGAATTGTTATTTGCAACTTCATATTTTAGTTATTGGATTGGATTGGATCAGATCGGTTATTGGATCCATGGAGTCGATCCAATGCAAATCGATCTAATCTATATACATATTGTATAACTAATATTATAAATGTCATTGCACTATAACTCACATTTAATATTTTTATCCTATTTATTGTTTTTATTTTATTTTGATTACTTTGATGATGCACTTTTGACTATGTATTTTGTAATTTTTGTAATGATTTAGCTAACTTTCTAAAACATGCATAGCTAATTTGATGATGGATGCTATGAAAGAGATGTTATTTTTATTTAGCCTTGATGAAATTTTAGAGAAAATTGGATCAGATCGAGTCTGATTTGATTTTAAAACTAAATAGATTGAATGGTAAAAGCGCAAAACCGCAATCATTGGATTGGATGATTTTTCATCCAAAACCAATCCGATTCAATCCAAACCAAAGTAAAATTGGATCAGATCAGATTTGATTTTAAAATTAAAATTATTGGATGACAAAAGTGCAAAACCGCAAGAATTGGATTGGATGATTTCTCCCAAAACCGATCCAATCCAATCCGAACTGAAGTAAAATTGAATTGGATCGGATTTGATTTTACAACTAAAACTATTGGATGATAAAAGTGCAAAATTGCAAGGATTGGATTTGATAATTTATGCACCAAAACTGATCCAATCCAACCCATGAACACCCCTGTTGCGAACAACATCAAAAATCATACAAATAGGGGATTATGAAAATTCAATTAAGCCAACAAAGATAGACAAAACCTCAATTGTATTAAATGAAATATATATCTAATGCTGGAAATTTCTTTTCACCTGAATTTACTGCAAAATATTCTCCAATGAAATTTAGGTTTTCTTGTAGGCGACGTTATTCTTCAGAAATGGAATTTGTATCCTTCACGATTCTAGATATTAAATTTAGTTGCGACTAGATCTACTCAAGGATTTCGGAGTTTTGGAAATGTGGTTCGTGATGAGATTGATGGAGTAATGACACTGCCGATTTGGTCTCCTGCATAGACAGATAACAATTGGAGGGATTGATACCAGCGAAATTAGGGTAGAGTTTTGTGGGTGAGATGCTCTTTTATCACTTAGTGGTAGAGACCGGTGCCCTAACGGTTTTAAATACACTTCAAAAGCGAAGCATTCTCATATCTTCTCTAGGCCCAATTCTTAACGAGCGTATTAGCCTAGAGGCCCACTTTAAGAAAATAGTATATACCTAGGGGTGGCAATTTCTACCCGCAAGTGGGGATCCCCGTGGGGATTGCCCTGTTTGGGGCCCCGTGGGCGGGGAATTTTCCCCCGTGGGGATGGGGATGGGGGAGAAAATCCCCCCGCAGTCAATTCGGGGATGGGGATGGGTCTATATCCCCCGCCCCGCGGGGACCCCGCCCCCGAATACATTACATAAATGTTTATATTATAGATATATATTATATTCTAAGTAATAGATTTTTTAGTCTTTTATTGTGTTTTTAAATAAAAATACTAACAAAATATTAAATTGTGCTAAGTTTTATATTTTTATTCTTACCTTTATATTTTTTAAATATTAAAATATCAAGGTAAGACTAAATTTTATACATTTTTTGCAGTTTTATTATATTTTAATTTTAATTTTATCTAACTTTGAATAAATTTTTGGGGTCCCCGCGGGGACCATGGGGATCCGCGGGGATGGGGATGGGGATGGGGGAGGAAAACTCCCCGAAGCGGGGAATGGAGATGGGGATGGGGGAGAATATGGGAGGCGGGGACGGGGAGCGACAGAGTACTCCCCGCCCCCGCCCCCGCCCCACCCCATTGCGATCCCTATATATACCCACATTAGCAAAGTTTGTTTTAGAAAACTCATACCAGATATGAATAGAAGAAAATCTCTGCCCTCAATTGTATTATTTCAAATTTATTACTTGATTCGAATCCGAATTTATCTTTCAAAAAAGATTGATGTTTGATTGTCAAAAAGAATAAACAAATAAATTTGTGTTTGACATTCTAGAATTAATTAGAGGATTTTCTGTTATAAAAAAAATAGAGCTCATATAATAGAACTTACAAAATAACTGAAATTAGATTTAATATTATACTTAATATTAAATCTCAAACAATTTAAAATATCATACAATTTAAGATAAATAAAAAGACATGAAATGAGTCAAAACAACCATGTCAAAATATCTTTCTAAAAGGGAATAAAAGACTTCATAAATAAGATTTTTTTTATCATGCACTTTTTTAGTCTATTATAGTTGAGCCACACATCCAAATTTTATGATGAGCTTCAAAGTGAAGAAATGGTTTTTTAAATTTTTTTGCCCTCACGCGCCTTGATCACTCCAATTCAATGACCCACAAAATTTTAAAAACCTTTATTTTTTTTGTCCAAAGTATGCATTTGATTTAACTGAAATTGGGCGAAGCCCAAACCAAATACATAAGGGTGGCCCAATGACTAGAGAACCCATAACTCGGGTCAATAGATACACGGTCCACGAAGATCTGAACTACACGAACAATTTTAACAAGAAAACAGAAAGCATAACCAAATACAGAAAAAGGAACGAAACGAAAACAACCCAAATTTGGCAACGCTGAGTGATAATGGATCGCATTCAATTCTCACCAACGTCACCAGCCAGAAGTGATGAGGACACCAGACATTCACCAATTTCATCCACCAACCAACAAATCCTCGCTAACTACTGATAACAGGCGAGCATGCGATCATGAACCAGAGCTTCACGGAGCACGTTCGGAGGTCGCCGAAGCCAGTCACTTCGAAGAAGATTGTTCCGATGGAGACCAGCCAAGACATGAGCACCACAGTTCCCCTCAAGCGAGACCCAGGTAGAGTTTTGTGAAAATTATGGCCAAAAATCATGAAATACATTTTCCTAACATTAGACCTATGAAGTAGTAGAGCTGCCAAAACAGCCCAAGCTCCCTGGCCCAGCCCCCCAGTGAGTTGAGTCAGGGCTTTGTGGGCTGGCTCTAAATTTTGTTGGCACATTCTTTTCTCACTTCCCCACTTTGATTCTTTCACCACCCCTCCCTCTTCTCCCTCACTCTCACCACCACTACTACCTCCTTTTCCCTCTCACCACCATCACCACTGTTCTGGACTGGGCCAGTCGTCAGGCCCAATTGATAAGTCTCAAATTATGTGTCTTTTTAGTACTTTTTTTTAGTGAATTGTGTAGCAATCCAGTTCTAGTCTTGGGCTATTTTACTACCTATTTGTTTATTTTATTTTTAGATCAAGATTTGAGCAAATGTGAAGGAATTGGAGTGTCAAAAGCATAAAGAGAAGTATCAAGCAAAAAGGGGAGCAAAAAGCTAGAAATCTACACAGTTAGAAGGTAGCACGACCAGTGCGCGAACTTTTGCCCGTTGGAAGATCAAGTGACAGTCAGCGGCTGGCACGACCAGTTCGTCTGCATCAGATTCCAAAGCTATTACACTTTGTTATTTCATTGCTTGTAATGAGACTTAACTCACTTGTCTCTTCTCTTAGCCTATATAAAGCACGAATTTCTGAGTGCTTAGGAGCATGTTATGCTATTGCAAACACTACTCAAAGTTTACCTCTAAGATTTTATGCAATTTACTTCCTTCATTTTAAGTTCTTGTTCTTTATAATTCTTGCACCTTACATTCTGCAACTTTACTTTTTGTTCTTTATTAAGTCATTTACATTCTGCAATTTACATTTCCGTCATTTATCTTTCTTGTCATTTACCTTCCATGTCTTCTTCTACTTTTTTCAAGCTTTTGTCTACTATGATCATGAGTGAGTAGACTCCTTTTAGTCTTGGAATTGTGGGACTAATCCAATGATAGACCCATAAGCAATCCCAAGTCTAAACTCTATTTTATTAAAATTATAATCTAATTTAATCCCATCATTTTCAAAGCTTTATTCTAAATATCAAAACGAAGTACTAAAAGGAGAAGTTTTGATATTAGAACTATGGGATAAAACAAGGGAAACAAAACATGAGAATAGTTTTGGGACCTTTGGGATAAAAGAGGCTTGTACTTAAGGGGTCTTGGCAATAATCAACCATGAGAATAGGTTTTGATTATTATTTCGAGGCACACTCTTGTATTCTGAAAGGAAACTTGAGTTACCATTGAATGCCTTGTCCTTAGAAATACAATTTTATATAAAATAGGGAATGGATGAGGGGTTGTGAATTCATTATATCATTGTGATGAAACCACAATCCTAAGATTCTTTTATTTACAAATTCTAAATCAAACAATCAACTTCTACTAAATCATTCAATTTTACTACACGATAGAACCGTGACTTGCGGCCTATCACCATTCCATTAGTGGATCAGCCCAACAGATCAATGGGCCACCGGAATCAACGATCCGGATCACTCCACTCGAATCCGACGACTCTCTCGAATCTCTCAGCCACTATAAATAGCACTAAGCACCAAGATGTCAGGTACACAATCTATTTCTAATTCTCACTCGATATTATAGTGCTCGACCTAGATGACTTGAGTGTCGGAGTGTCCTCTCAGGTACACCCCCCTCCCCTGCGCATCCAGACCTACCTCAACAGCATCAGGTCGACCACTTTCTACAGCATCAGAGGACCAGTCTCTTGACCAGCTCTACATTCGACCTCAAGGTACTGATCAACCACCACCTCCCACTCACCACCACGACCACCACCACTCTCTCACTACCACCACCTTCTCCTCCTCTTCCCTCTCACCACCACAACCAACATCACCACTTCCCTCTCACACCACCATCACCACCACCACCACCTCTTTCTCCCTCTCACCACCACCTACCTCTCACTACCACCACCACCTCCTACTCCCCCTCACAACCAATATCAACACCACCACTTCCCTCTCACAAGTCCAAGGATGAATTTTTGTCTCCGTTTTAGTGAGTGTCTTTGCAACACCTCTAAGCATTGTGGTTAGTCAAACTTTCAACTCATTTCTTTTTTAAAAAAACAATATTTGCTAATAAATTGCAAACACACACACACACACACACACACATAATATTGGTACAAGGGGTACACGAATCCATACAACTATCAAAGAGCAGTTTCAAATCGACAAAAGGAGACAAAACCTGAAGGTAAATGCTATGAAACACTATGAAATACACACAAAAACTTTCACCCACCATTCATACTAAAGACAAGGACCCCGCCGCTTTTGGCCAAAAATCATCTCCAAGACAAAACTTTAATCCCTAACTACTGACCACTAACATTTATTTATTAAAAAACATTGTAATGCCTTGCAGATACACTCACATCACGAAGCAAGTCAAGATATCATAGAAAAGCACTCAATCCTAAATATTGTATGAAGCACTCAACCCGTCTCGAAACAATTCTAATCTCCCTAGGTCTCTTGGGTAAGGTAAATGTAATTCTCTTTCTAAGTTCTCCAAGAGCCTGAAGGTTTTCCCCCTTTGGACTGGGGTATTATCCACTCGCCCTAAAATTTTTACAGCAAAAAAAAAATGAACATAACATTCGAAACTAATGCTCATTTGATGGTCGGGATAAGAGATATGTAATATGATATCTTAAGATAAGGAATTCATTCCCAATGAGGCCATAAAAATGATAATTTAAACAAATATTAATAAGGTTTCATAACAAATTTGGTCTCCCTATTATGACTAAATCACCAAGGGCGGAGCTAGGATTTTTGTCCAAGGGGTGCCGACGATAAAATGTATGACTTAATAAAATACAGTTCTATAAAAAAATTTGATATAGGTAATAATACTAGTCAAGTAAACCGTGAGAATGATATAGATACTAGGTAATAAAAAAACAAGAAAAAGAAAGGAAAGTAGATAAAAATTTGATCTAATCTATAAAAAAATATTGTTAACAGAATGATATAGAAGATTTGAAAAAGAAAAAACAAATGAAAGATTTGGAAAAAAAAAATTAATATAGGTAATAACACTAGCCAAGTAAACCGTATGAATGAGATAGTGGGGCATAACCAAGTCAACCGTGAAAATAATATAGTGATTTACAGTTCCACATTGACGTGGATCATGGGTGGAATGATTTTGCTGACGTGGATGCCACGTATTTATTAAGAAATGCGCATGGCATTTTTTGATTGGTCTTATGTGGACGCCTATGTGTACAATCTCTTGATTGTAATTACTTATGATATTGAAATTTGTAAAATGTAATAAAAGAAAAAGGCATAATCTAATGAAAAAAACTATATTTCAATATGCTTAAAAAATTTGTGTTGCAAAAAGTTAAAAAAATCAATATCGACTTCAAATCTTAAAAACGGAGTAAAAATTAGAAAAAAATAAAAAAGTGAGATGAAAATAAGATGAAAAAATAGACAAATGAGAGAAAATGAAGATACATTTAAAGTGAATCCAGTGATATTGCAACCACTGCGATTGCCTCACCCCCGTGCCCGCTCCCCGTGGCCGCCCCGGTAGCTAAGATTACGCCCTAAAAAGTTCAAGTTGCACAAAGCTAAAAAAAAGTACGTTCCTTTTTCAAATGTTAAAAAATAGAGTAAAAATCAGGAAAAAAGAAAATGAGATGAAAATAAGATAAAAGAATATACAAATGAGAGAGGAAGAATATACGATTAAAGTGAATTCAACGACGTTGCAACCACCGCGATCGTCGCTCCCCGTACCCCCCTATCGGCACGTGGGTACTTATATTTTTTGGCAGTTTGATGACTAAGTAAATAGTTACAGTTTTCATTTAAAAGTGTTAAGATAAAAGCTTAAATAATGATTTGAAAAATTAGGAAGATACACCTTTATTAATTATTGCAAAAAAATCAATTGTATAAGTTGTTTCTGTCAATAGTCAATAGTAAAAAGTAAAGTAATCATTCATTAAAAATAAGACATATGTGAAAATAAGATGTAAAATACTTGTATTTCAACAACGTATAATATTGTGTTGTGGCAAAAAAATAGCAATAGATAAAATAGAGATTTTAGTAGTGGGAGTTAGATTAAATAGATAATAGAAGTAGATTAGTCAAATACGGTGTAAGATGATTAGTTAGATTTAAAAGCATATTAAGATGAAGTATTTGTATTCCGATAACTTTTAACATGTAACGTTTTCCTGTTGGAAGTCAAAAGCAATATAAAAAACAATTAATTTGACAACGCCTAATGTTTTTTTGGTATAGACTCCAAAGCAAAAATTTCATTTTAAAAACAATTTATGAAATCAAAATATGAAATATGATTATAGCTAGCCATAGCGTGTTATGTTTTCCGATAAGAATTCAAAAGTCATAATGCAAAACAATTATAGCAAAAACGTGTAATTGTTAACTGTCGAGACTCCAAAGCAAAAAGTATAAACATGTAAAATAGAGATTTTAGTATTAGGTGTTTTGATTAAATAGATTGTAGAAGTCCCTTTATTAGAAATATTTTGTGGAGTCTTGACAAAAACTAACATTTTATTGTCAAGACTCCTAAGAGATTATTAAAAAATAAAAGTATTCATGAAAGCAAAATATTAAAAGTGATTATTAAAAGTTATAAAACAAAAGATCAAAAGTCATAAAACAAAAATATTATAACAATAATATGTAATTGTTAACCGTCAATACACAAAAACAAAAAGTAGATATTGGTAAATTAGAGATTTTAATATTGAGCGCTTTGATTAAATGAGAAAAAATTATTTCCTTAGAAGAAAATATTGATGGAGAAAAATAAAGATAAATAGAGAGAGGGGCAAATAAAAAATGAAAGAATTGAGAGTGGAGAGAGAATGGAGTAAATAGAGAGAGAAGATAAAAGAAATAAAGGAAAAGAAAGAGGAGGGATGAGATATTAGGGGGGAGAGAGAGAGAGAGAGGAAAAAGTAAAAAACATGAAAGAAAAAAACAAAAAGTTGTCATAATGTGTCTTTTTTTGTCTTTTAGTGATTAAGTTACAATTTTACTCTCAATTATATGAAGTGTCATTTTTCTCAAATGTCTAAATTGGTAATTTCATATGTGGTGTATTTGTATAAATATATATTAGATATTAGATTAGATTAGAATACACGTGTAATAGATAAGGTCATTCAATAGCAGAAAGTTGTTTAATTTTTTCCATTTCATTTACTTTATCCCATGATGAAGAATAGTGTATTGATATATTGTCCTAACACAAAGAGTTTTTGTACTTTGTCGTCCAGGGTCTTGCACAAGTGGAACATTATTTACCTGATAATCGTGCATTTAGAATGTTCGGTCATCTGCGGCTAGGCATTGTTACTGGTGAAGTTTTGTCAAGCTTAATTTTAAAATCACCGTATCTGAAGATTCTGACTTTACAGGTTTGTAACTCATTATTTTTAAATTTTACAAAATGTGTTTAATATGAGGTCTTTTGGTTTAAGGAAAACCTTAGAAAAATTTAAAATTATTTGTTTTCATTTTTACTTTATAAAAATAATATATCATTTACCATTATAATTTTCTTAATGTATATGATGGATGGTATGATGTTGTCTGTTTTTTCTTCTCTTAAAATAAAAATTGAACATTATAACAAAATATTTTCTAACTTTTTTTCGGAGTTCATAAGTCATCTTTGTTGGAGCTTTGAGCTTTCTGTTACCTTATTTAGACCTATCATTCAATATAAACATGTATTTTTTGGCGGATGATCAGATGGAAGATTCTGGTGCAGAAATGCAGAATTTTGCAGTGGTACCTGATTGTTTTCTATCTACTCTTAAAGTGGTGAAATTTGAAGAATTTTCTGGTTGTGAGTGTGAGCTAAATTTTGCTAAATTTGTGATGGAGAATGCTCGGGTATTGGAGAGGATTAACGTTTCGTTTCGTTGGAAGCTGCCGAGCTCCGAAATGGAAAAAGCTAAAGAGAAGCTATTTTTACTTAAGATAAGTTTTAGCACCGTGGTTATGGAATTCTCGACCCACAATGATTAGGTTTCAGGAGGTTTTTAAGTGTGGAGAATACAATGTATTTATAATTTTACATTGTTATTCGGCGTTTATAATCAGGTAGCAAAATTGCTCCCGAAGTAAACTCAATTTCATTTTTCGATTTAGTTTTTTTAAGTTTTTCCCAATTTGGTCCTCTAAGTTATAAAACTTTGAGAGCATTGCCTTTTTTAAGTTTTGGCTTGACTCCCTTAAAAAAATACTTATGTTGCCGCTAAAGTAGCTCAGTATATATGCTTATGTGGCAGTATTCACTTGCCTTTTCATTCTTTTTAATTAATTTCTATTTTTTTTGACAACTTTAATTGTTTTTATGAAAATGAAATCGAAATCAAAATCCATATTCATATTGATCATCTTCTTCACCATATCCTTCCGGCCAATTTTAAGCCCAATTCTATGTAGCGAGGGCATAATAGGTTTTATGCTCAGATTCATGCTATGAAATCTTCACCATATGACCAGATTGATGCAACAAAATCAAAAGGTTCATATTCAAAGGAAAGAGAGTTTGCAGATGAAGACGGCCCAACATTTTTATTATTTTGTAATAAAAGAATGTATTAAAATAACTAGCATCGAAAAGACACGTGGACACCGTAACAGCCATATAAACACCCTAATAAAGCGTTTTAAGGGATCTCGTGAGCAATTTTGTCTACTATTTATTAAATGTTATTTTCAAAACTATTATTGCATAAACAAGGAAACAATAATTCTGTGACATATATTAATTATAAGACCAATTCAATTTGCTTGTAATAAATGCCATCCAAATAAGGGGTACTTTTATAATTTAATAATTATTGGAGTAAAAAAAATTGGCCATACAAACGAAAGGAGAAAGAGAAAGGGAAGTAACACGGGGAAGGAGGGGTAATGGACGAAGCGACAGAGAAAAACAAAGAAACTACCATAGTCAAGGTTGAAGCTTTCAGTTAATCAACATGAAGACAAAGTTCGTGTAATAAACCAACTTTCATCGTTGATCTCACTCCATCGACCACGTCATTAGGATTGTAAACTCAAGATTGGCAAAAACTTAGTCTCACAGCCATCAATGACCACAAGCGATCGCACGTGCCACCAGTATTTACGGACCTCTCTGGCTAGTGTAAGCCATGCGTAACCTATAATGTTTTTGTCATTGCATGCATGCTTCAACATAGTCATAGATCATAAGAGCCTTATGAGTCTTATGAGTCTGCTTAAGGGGTCAAAACCTTATGAGCCCACACAACTCGTTCTATTAATTATGCCAAAAAAAATATGCTCCACGCAAGTACAAGTACTTAAACTGAATTGGAAACACATTGTTTGTTACAAGCTTAATTTGAATTGGATTTAGGAGTAGAGTTTCTCTAATATCAGTATTATAAACCGGTCATTGATGGAGTATTAGACACAAACCTTCCTCACAATGAACTTAGTTCAACTTTAGCAAATTGCAAGGGGATTCTTGATCACACTAATACAAACACTAGGATAAATTTTACTAGAAGGCAAACTAATCAATATAAAGCTTACATTCCTTCAAAAAAAAAATAGTTGCATACAATTTACATCCATAACTTCAATTATACTCCTCTATGTGTTAGTGTATTATGTTATCCATTTGAATGAAATGAATTAAGTTTCTTTGCGTCAAAAAAAAATATACAAGCATGATTGATAATTTTTTTTTTTGGGTAGGACGCATGATTGATAATTATGTCATCTATCATTATGTTTTTATTTTAATTTAATTAATTAATTAATGAAAGTGAAATGATCATATAAGTAGTTATAGTGTAAACACTCTTTTTATACGAATACACGAGCACGTTATTTGTTATTTTTTTTATGGTATGTTATTTGTTATTGTCTGTCCTAAAATGGAAAGTTGCCATAAATTCAAAAGAAGCAATAAGCATACATATAAAGTAAAATGGACAGTTAAATAGTGTGAACTCTTTTGCTACAATGCTCTTACCTGCTCCCACTGATCATTTTATAAAGTTATATATATTCCATTATATGATGTTCAGATGAATGAAATAATAAAGGAGTCAATATAGTAACTCTGCATACACCAAATTAACATCATGTTAAGTTGAGGACGGTGGCACTATATTCTTAACTTTATCTCACTTTTAAAACTATACATTATACTATAATAATATCATTGAATACATAATATATTTTGGGGGTAGAGTGTGTCTATTCGTCACGTGTGGCATTTAAATATAAAGATACATTGTAGGCTTGAACTATAGTAATAATAATTAATGAGCATTAACCAAGTAATAGACTTCTAGCTAATTAGAATCTTAGACCAACACCGTTGGCCTAATGGCATAATCTATCCTAGGATACAGGGGTCGATCCAGTGCTTTCGGGTTCAATTCTCGCAGTGGACAAACTCGGCGTTGGCAAGTGCGAACCAAAAAAATTAGAATCTTAATACTTGGAATATGAAAAATTTTCTTTGGAGCCACATCATATTGAATTATTAAAACAGTAATTTGTTGACAAAGCTCTCGTAAACAACCTTATGTACCGAGCAACGGGCGCATTCACCATGAATTAGGCACATAGCCAATTTTATAATCGTTCTAAATAACAACACCACACATGTAACATGTTTCATATGGACTACACAAATAAAATAAAATAAGCGACCATTCTAAATAATAAAATAAGCATCCATTTTTTAAAAGTAAAGTTGTATGAATTCATACCAAAATCAGGACACAAGAGGGGTGCTCTAACCTATATACGGTGAACTGAACAACAAAAATTTATTTCCGAATAATACATAATAATGAAGCGACAAGCCGGAAACCACTGCCCAGAGAGAGACTTAACCCGCTGAACAACCAAATTGCCGTATGGAGATTTGGCTAGAAAAATACACTCATTACGCATCTCTCACTACAAAAAGCGGATCAAACAGCGGGGGGTTTTAAGCCAATTAGCGGGGGGTTTTAACCCCCGCAAATTAAACCGCGGGGGTTTTCGAAACCCCCAGAGTTTCGAGTGCCGCAATCATTTTGCGGGGGTTTTTACAAAACGCTGGTATTGAATCTATTTTCGGGGGTTTTACTGTGGGGGTTTTTAACCCCCACGATTAGTGGAGGTTTTTTTGAGGAGGTTATAAACCTCCTAAATCCTTGAGTGATTTTTCTGCTTGTAATTGCCATAGAGTTGGTGTTATTTTAAAGAGGAGATCTTAACCTCCTCTAACCATTATAAATTGAGAAATTTTTATTACCTTATAGAGTCTTAATATTAACCTCCTCTAATCGTTATAGAGTCTTATATTTCCTTTGCCGATTCAGAATTTTTTATTACCTTATCTCATTATCATATTTTTACTAGTATACATCATATATCTTATAAAAGATTTATCAAACTTAATAAAAACACAAAAATTCAATAAAACTATAATTTTGATAATATATATGTGTTTCAAACATCTATGGTGAAACTGTCAAAAGAAACACCTGTAGCTAAAACATCTAATGTCACAAAACTCAAAAGTCATAGTGTCATACAACTTAAAAGAAATCCTACACTAAAGAATCCTAAAAAAGCATCAAATGTTGATAGCACTGAATGATCCTCTTGCATCCACTGGCGAATTAGGCTGCCTTACTCTTTCACTTTCCTGAAATAACAAAAGAAAAATTTACTTGGTCTAAATATTGAAGATCAAAGCAAAAAAGAACTAAATTGAAGTTAATATCTACCAAATAATCATTTCAACAGAGTGCAAGTTAATATCTACCAATTGACCATTAAATCTTGTAAATCAAAATGTTGGTAGTGTCATTAACTCCAGAGCTAAAAACGAGGGCCTTAAAATCATAGAATATAAATGTCAATGCCTTAAACTCTAAAGCTGAACAAGTGCAGAGTTAACAACTAAAACTTGAGGTGATTCTCCGCTCTTCACATGGTGATTAAGTACTTGATAAATATATAACTCATAAGTATCTAGGCTTATTCTATCATAGTTTGTTTTAGAAAACAAACAAGTGCATCAAATCAAATCAAAACGGAAAAAGACTACATAAGGTAACAATTAAACATGAGAGGCAAATGATAGAAAGAAAAAATGCTACCTTTAACATAAAAAGCAAACAAGTCTCTCCTTTAGCTTTGGTCTTTAGGAAGCAAACATCCCAACACAGAAGAAAAAAATACCAGTATCAAAACAGCTTTAGCTTAAGACTCACCCTTAGTTGTTTGTTATCCCTCATCGTCAATTCCACTACAACTTTAGCTTGTTGGAAGACATTGATTCACAAAGACACTAATTTTAGTGATGTTAGATGGTTCGGTAAATGGTTCAGACATTTCATTTTAACTCACGATTACTACACAATTTTGACATAATAACTTAACCTCCACTACAATCGTCCAACTATATCAAAGCTGAATGTTACAATTAACCAAATAATTGAAGCAAAGGAAATATCATGAAAACTTACTTGTTCCAGAAACTCATAGTAATTAGCGGGGAAGGGAACATCAGTCCCAAGAGAGGCATTGCCTTCACCCGAAGCTGAAACAGAAGAATGTATAAAGTTAGGTCAAATAACATAAAACCCAACAACAGAATGTAACAATATATTTGGAGTTACCTCGACATCAAATTCTTGTGCCGCACACAACCAAACTTTAAATTCTCTCTCAGCTTGACCTCTAAAAATTAATTAAACATAAACTGCCCACTTCCAAGAGGCGGAAAATGAAAATACGAAGAGGCGGACATTGAAATTTTTTGCAAGGGTTTTAGAGTCAGGAGCGCTGTTTTGAAAAGAAAAGAGGGCAACCGAATGTTCTATTAGAGGGGGTTTTAAAAGCCCCTTCAAATAGAGTAAAAAATCCATCTACAACTGATGTTCCATCACTTTTAAAATCAATTTTGTGGGATTTTTTTAAAACCCCCACAATCAAACTCCCACAATTTGGCTGTTTTTTGTAGTGTCTCAGAGGAGTCAGAGAACTGAATGCCAAATCAGACTTAAACCTCGCTTCACCCTTGCCAAAGGCGCAAAAAGCTGAGAAAAGAGAAAATAAGTCGGGTAGCATTGGCACTAGCCACCCCAATTAGCGAAACACTGCATACCACACCCTATGAGCAAAGTGACACCACATAACAAGTGTAGAGCAGATTTCGTCGGGGCCTCACAGAACACACAAGAAGAAAGAGAAGGATCCAGAATAACCCTCCACCGGAGAAGGTTCACCAAATCCAAGAGGATCTGCCATGAAAAAGCAATAACCTTGGGGGAGGGGGGATGAATCCGTCGTAGCCTACCCAAAGCTGATCGGATTGAGAATAAATCAGACGTGTCTCCCAGCCACACCCAGTAATCCTCCTCCAGCTTAATAGTGACTAGAAGGAGAAACTGCAAGAGATCCCACCTAAGCATCCGTTTAATATATCATTTGTAATTTTCATCTTAGGATAAGGTTCGGTTAGAAATTAGTAGGATGAGATTAGAAAACTACCCCCCCTCTCTCTCTCAAAAAATAACAGGGACGAAAAACTCAAGCCCCATTAAAAATATTATTTGAATATTATAAATGAATAATAAATAGATACTTTTTCATGCTGCTGGGACATTATTTTAACGTGCAGGGAGCTGTATTAGTGGATCGGTTTATTTTGAAGAAGCCAAATGCATTCGAGTGTGTTCTGGCTTAATGGCGAAAAGGTCGAAAGACAAAGTAAGTATCCTGTAATAATCGTTATTTCTACTAATTGTGCTACGCCACGAGGGGAACCTAAAATATCGGGGAGATCTCCACATTAGCCGAAGAAAAAATATATAAGTGAACTTGACATCACCTCTTTCACCGAAAACCTTAGGACAATAGGTGTATGAGTCTATTCACTTATATATTGTTCAACATCTCTCTTTCAAACCAATGTGAGATTTTTATTCTTACATTTGATACTCCCACATATTCAATTGTAATTTGCGGTTGTTAAACCTTGACCTTGTTATTGTTAATCGAGAGTCTCGAAACAATGTGTTTTAGTGAGCTCATTTGCCAAAAAAATAGATCTCCAATAAAAAATGGCCCACAATTAGATCCAAATACCCCTACTATATTAAATATTGAGTCCCTTCACGGGTCATGGACATTACAATTTGAAGTGATCACTATAAAATAGAAAAAGCTGGCAATTATTTGTTAAATCTAATAAACTAATATAAAGACAATAAAGGAGAAACCAACAAAACGCAAATCACGAAAACATCTTTAACAACCCCATAATTCACATAAAGACTATGATATGATTCATTGTGTGCTTCTCTTGGAATAATATTTATATGCCACTCACTCTTTTTCTTGACAGTGACGCAAATATAGTAACGACTGTTCACACTTATAGACACTTATGTAAGCAATGTCTATATTATATATACATGTGTTATATAAATATATATATGGTTCATATCTCTCTCTTCTTAGTTGTCTCATTGACAATCTGACCTATTGAAACCAAAGCAGATCAAAGGAGCAAAAATGGGTAAAAAGGAGGAAGAAATGAGAACAAAAGAGGGAGGTTCCATTGGCATCATTTTGAGATATGCTGATTGGATTGATATTATGTTCATGATAATGGGTGCTTTAGGAGCAATAGGAGATGGAATGTCAACAAATGTTTTGTTGCTGTTTGCTAGCCGTATTATGAACAGCTTAGGTTTTAGTAATAACAACAACAAACAACATAGTCAGAATTCTATGACTGAGGTTGAAAAGGTTAGTTGTTAAATTTTGACTAACTCATAGTATAATTTTTAACACACTTGTTGATATATATTTTTAATTTTTGTTTCTTATTTTTTTTGGTTTATTGTTTACAGTGCAGCTTATATTTTGTCTACTTGGGATTAGCAGTTATGGTGATGGCTTTCATGGGTATAATCTAAATTCAAAGCATATTCTGTTATTTGCTTTACTTTTTTAGGACAAATGTGTGAAATGTTTTAACAAGCATATTGATATATATATATATATATATATATCCTTAGTTTTTACATGTTTGGTTCACATATTTGGTCTTTTGTAGTATGAAACCCTAAAAAGGTAAAGGGTTTTTCCCAAAACTAATTTTGAAAATTTTTGGTCATGAAAAACAAAATAAAATCCCATATGAATACTTCAAATTAAGAATGCAAGCTATAGAGTACTGAATCAACAATATATTGATTTGATGATGATTTTGCAGAAGGCTATTGTTGGAGCAAAACAAGTGAGAGGCAGGTGTTGAGAATTCGCTACAAGTATTTGCAAGCTGTTCTCAGACAAGAAGTGGGGTTTTTTGATTCTCAAGAAACAAATACTTCTGAAATCATTAACAGCATATCAAAAGACACTTCCCTTATAGAAGAAGTTTTGAGTGAAAAGGTCATCTTTATAATAATTTCACATACCATTGTATACATTAATATATTTCACACATCATTATCCAAAGTTTTGTTTCACATTATGGTCTGGTTGTGATCTTTAATCTTTTTGAGAATCGCGGTCAAATATAGCTGATATAACAACAATTTGCATTTTGGATCACTTTGCGGTCGCAAAGACATCAAAAATCTTGATATTACAACATGTAGACCGTTTTTCTTTAAAGCTTGATATTGTCTCATCAATTTTCCCCTTAATTTGATCTTGGTTTTTTCAGGTACCTTTATTTTTCATGCACTCATCATCATTCATATCTGGGATTGCCTTTGCAACCTACTTTTCTTGGAGGTTGGCATTAGTAGCATTTCCAACACTTCTTTTACTCATTATCCCTGGCATGATTTATGGCAAATACCTCATCTATTTGTCAAAATTATCAGTGAAAGAGTATGGAAAAGCAAATGCCATTGTACAACAAGCATTAAGCTCTATTAAAACTGTGTATTCATTCACTGCTGAGAAGAATATCATGGAGAGATATTCAGATATATTGGATAGAACTTCAAGGCTTGGAATCAAACAAGGCATAGCTAAAGGTCTTGGTGTAGGAAGCACAGGTTTGTGTTTTGCTATATGGGCTTTTCTTGCTTGGTATGGAAGTCATTTGGTTATGTACAAAGGTGAAAGTGGTGGAAGAATCTATGCAGCAGGAATTTCCTTCATCATGAGTGGATTGTATGTGTTTCTTTTATCTATACATCTCTTTTACTTTTGATGAAGCTTTAATTTCCTTTTTCAAATATGTTTGAGTCGAGTCGATATCCTCTCCATTTCTCAAAAAAATAAGTGACAGATTCGTATATATTTCTATGATGGGTGGCGAACACGCATAAATGTTCTCAATTTCTTTTGAGAAATGAAAATGATCTCAACTCAAGTCAGGTCGAATTTTAGCAATAGTTCCACTCTTCTAATTAGTGAGAATACACTTTAACAATAAAGTGTGGGATAAAAACAAGAAGGTAAACCATTCAAATTAAAATAAAGTAAGAGTACAGACTCGTGTGCAACAAATTATGAAAGATCTTTTAACATTTTAGTTATGTTTTAGATTGCATAGTTCATTTTTTAGAATGCACTTTTCTCACTTAAATCGATCCTCACAAAACATATTTTTGAGGAGGATTAGAGAGCCTATAAGTGTGATTTTAGTCTCAAATTCAGGATATTTTCTAGTACAAGTGCATGGGGTCAAAACCCTAATTACAAAGGTTTAAAAAAGTTCATTTTAGTAACATTTTTGGAACCCATGTGCAGTTAGTAGCAAATAGTTGAATCTTGAAAAATAAAGTTCAAGTAATCTAGTTGAACTCAAAGTTGGCTACTTTATGTTACATGGCTTTACTTTCCCGCCTTTGTGATCACCTACAATGACATGATTTTCTTTAGGGAAAAAGTGATTAAAAAATAATTAGTTTAATAATGTGTATGATATAAGTGGAATCAAATCCCTTTAGAAAAGTTTTGATCTTTATCATTTTCAATAATATGCCAAATATTTTAGTTACTATACCTCAAATTAATGATAAATTTCAGGATGTATCTTTAGCCAAAAAAAGACATTAGAAAGTAGTCAAGTTGGCATTAATGCATTCAATGACAGAAATTAAAGATACATCCTGAAATTTGTTTAATCTAAATTTTTTGTAAAAGAAACTGCTTGCATGGTGGCGACGCCTCATTCCTTAACCAAGAGATCAAGTGTTCGGTATTCGAGAATACCTGAGGTAGTACTTTACCTTTGATAGGTGTTCTGCGAGTGGTTGTAAACTCGCCACCATTTTAACTAAATTTAACCAAAAAAAAAATTTACTTGTAAGATAAATAGAGAAATAAATAGTGAAAAAGAATGAAATTGTGACTGAATTCATGAAAATTAAATTTAGAATTTTTTTTTGGGTTTTTATTTAATCAAGTTTTGTGAAGTTTGAATTGCTTTTAATTTTTGTTTGATGGGTAAATTGCTTTTACTTAGTTATATGACAAGGATCACCATTAAGAGTTGAGTAATTTTTTGATATGTGTTGTTGTGAATAATAAAATTCAAAATGGTGATCCTTGTCATATAACTAACTCTTAATAAAAACTATGTTGTACCATATATTATGGAAATTATAGCCTCCCACCAATTTCATTTTTTACTAATGAATTAAGAAAAAATTAGAGGCATATGGTTTTACCTTTACAATTTTCCATTGCACCAAGAAAATTTCAGTGACCGGATCTTTTTCCCATTGGATTTTGGCCTCGGGAAGTTTTAATGAGGTCCATTGTAATTGTTCGGTTTGGATATCCCTTGTGTTCTTGTTTATAAAAAAAATTCCTTAATTCATATTACATATTTTTCCCTTGTGGGGTGTTTTTTTGCCTTTGCTAATAATTGAAACTTAAATGTAGATCTCTTGGAACGGCACTTCCAGATTTAAAGTACTTCACAGAAGCATCAATAGCAGCTTCAAGAATATTCACAATGATAGACAGAATACCAGAAATTGATAGTGAAGACACAAAAGGAATAATACTAGAAAACATTAATGGTAACTTAGATTTTGAACATGTGAAATTCACATACCCTTCTCGTCTAGATAATATTATACTTAACAATTTTAATCTCAAAGTAGAAGCTGGAAAAACTGTTGCCCTAGTTGGTGCAAGTGGGAGTGGAAAATCTACAGCAATAGCATTAGTTCAAAGGTTTTATGATGTAGGTGAAGGTATTGTGAAAATTGATGGTGTAGATATAAAAAGTTTAGAGTTGAATTGGTTAAGAGGGAAAATGGGACTTGTGAGTCAAGAACATGCATTATTTGGAACATCTATAAAAGAGAATATTATGTTTGGAAAAGTTGATGCTACTATGGATGAAATTGTTGCTGCTGCTACTGCTGCTAATGCTCATAATTTCATAAGACAGTTACCTGAAGGTTATGAAACCAAGGTAAGTTATAATCTCAATCCTCAATTTCTTTCTAAAATTTAAAAGTACTTTTTTTTTGTTTCACTCTATAATACTCCCTCCAATCTTTATTTAAAAGAAACAATATTATTCTTTTTTTTTGGCCCTAAGTATAAATATACATTAATTTTCTAAGATATTAATTGTTACTTTCCTTTTTACCCTTAATTTTATAATATTATTTTCTGATTTCCTGATTAATTTGATTATTTCCCATTTATAGAAGGGTAATTTTGGAAAAGAAAGACAGTTTTTAAGTGTATTAATTAAAAAAAATAGGTTTCAATGAAATTTCTTGGTGTGTGTGTGTGTGAAAAATTGAAAATAGGTTTTGTTATATATAAAAAGGACAGGAGGAGCCTTTGTAAAAAAAAGTACTGGAGTATATATTTTTTCACTTGGTCTTTATTTTTTTTTAGTAATTGTAATATTTATTTTTTTGTCATTGTAGTCTAGTAATTTACATTATTTTGGTTTTAGTCCCTCTCACGCAGAAACTAAACAAAAATAAACCAAATATTATGAGGGCTAAATAATAATAGTATAAAGGCTAAAATAAAGACCAAAATGAGACGGAAAAAAATTATTGAGACTATTTAATAAATAAATATATAGAGCAAAGGACCAAACAAAAAAAAGTAATATTATTACAGAGACAAAAGCGTATTTAAGCCTTTTAAGTTTTACATCATTTAGAAAATATGCAGCTACTGACTTATGTGATTGTAAACTAGATTGGAGAAAGAGGGGCACTTCTTTCAGGAGGACAAAAGCAGAGAATAGCAATTGCAAGAGCCATTATAAAAAATCCAGTAATTCTCTTACTTGATGAAGCAACTAGTGCTCTTGACTCTGAATCAGAATTACTTGTTCAAAATGCCCTTGATCAAGCCTCCATGGGGAGAACTACTTTGGTAAGTACAATCATTTATTTGTTCCACACAAATAAGAACACACTAATAAATTATCAATATATGTGTGCAATTTTATGCATTACATTAATGATTAAACCACCTATAGTTCGAATGAAACTGGACTTAGATTCCTTAAGCAAGGTTTCGGATTCGAGTTTTGTGGATGAGAAAATATGGTTGAAAGGGGACACCTCACTGAAAGTGTTCAGCTAGATTCCCCGACAAGGATAAGTCATCAACAAAGTCGATGGATACTTTACACACATTAACTTTAAAAAAAAAATGATATTTGACATGTCGACTTGGTATTTTCTATTGATTTTGTCTCTCACTTCTAATCATGCCGATAGTTGTATTCGGTGTATTTTTATAACATGTCGTCGATATATGGTGTTGGATTTTTTATGTCAAAATATCATTGCTCTTAATTCTAGGAGAGGCATATATAAGACATGCTTTCAATGTTGATAACATGACAAAGTAGCTGTTTGGATACACAACTTAATTAAGCGCTTATAGCATAAATGCTTATCATATAAGAGCTTATGGATAAACTGTTTCTATAATAAAGGGTAAAATATTTAAAAAAATAAATAAAGGGTAAAGTAGTGTTAAACTATTTTTCTTTAAACTATAAGCTGTTTTCATAAGTTATCCAAAGAGCTTATGGAAATTAGCCGAAAACCATTTACGAACATGTCATAAGCTGTTTCCACGAGCTCTCTCAAACAGTCTCACAAGTGTTTATGTCAATGGATTGACCGAAATAAGCCGATCCAAACAGATTCAGAAAAAAAGAAGTTCAGAATAGTAAATGAGTGAATGAACAACTTTACTTTCATAAGTTGCATTACATCTCCTAATTCCTATGTATAATCCATTCTTATTGAACTTGAACAGGTTGTTGCACACAAGCTATCAACAATTAGAAATGCAGATCTCATAGCAGTTATGAGTAATATTGGTTACATCATTGAAACTGGTTCACACAATGAACTCATAAACCATCCAAATGGTCACTATGCAAATCTAGCAAAGTTACAAACACAATTAACCATAGATGACCAAGATCAAAATCAAGAACAAGCTAGTACTCTCCTCTCAGCTGCAAGAAGCAGTGCAGGTAGACCAAGCACTGCAAAATCAAGTCCTTTAATCTTTCCAAAGTCACCATTATTACCTAATGATGCTACACCATCTCTTGTTTCTCATCCTCCACCTTCATTTCCAAGGCTTCTTTCTATGAATTCACCTGAATGGAAACAAGGTCTTATTGGAACACTCTCAGCTATAGCATATGGTTCAGTTCAACCTTTATATGCATTAACAATTGGTGGTATGATATCTGCTTTTTTTGCTGAAAGTCATGAAGAAATGAGAAATAGAATAAGGAACTATTCTTTGATTTTCTCTTCTTTATCTATAGCTTCTATTACACTCAATCTCTTACAACACTATAATTTTGCTTACATGGGAGCTAAGTTAACCAAAAGGATAAGACTTTGTATGTTGGAGAAGATCTTAACATTTGAAACTGCTTGGTTTGATGAGGAGAAAAACTCAAGTGGAGCCTTATGTTCAAGGTTAAGCAATGAGGCTACAATGGTAAAATCACTTGTTGCTGATAGACTTTCTTTACTTGTTCAAACAACTTCTTCTGTTACTATTGCAATGATTATAGGTCTTGCAGTGGCTTGGAAACTTGCTCTTGTTATGATAGCTGTTCAACCACTTACAATACTTTGTTTTTATACAAGAAAAGTATTGTTATCTACACTTTCAACTAAATTTGTTAAGGCACAGAATCAAAGTACACAAATTGCTGTTGAAGCAGTTTATAATCATAGAATTGTAACATCATTTGGTAGTGTTACAAAAGTTTTAAGGTTGTTTGATGAGGCTCAAGAGGAACCTAGGAAAGAAGCTAGGAAGAAATCTTGGTTAGCTGGTATTGGAATGGGTTCTGCTCAGTGTGTTACTTTTATGACATGGGCTTTGGATTTTTGGTATGGTGGTAGATTGGTTGAAGAGAGAGAAATATCAGCTGGGGATGTGTTTAAGACATTTTTTGTATTGGTAAGTACTGGAAAAGTTATTGCTGAAGCTGGTAGTATGACTTCTGATCTTGCTAAGAGCTCAACAGCTGTGGCTTCTGTGTTTGAAATTCTTGACAGACAATCACTAATTCGCAAGGTATGTATGTACTCCATCTGTAACAAAATATAAGCGAAAATGGGTCAACGAAAGTTGATGTATCTGGTTTAAAATTTGGACCAGAGTAGTCATTTTGATTCCTGAATGTGTGACGTGCTGTCACTGTAGTCTCTGTATGTATTAAAATTGCAAATACGTCCCTAAGTGTCACTTTTGTTGGTAATTTTAGAGACTTAATTGACTAACAGAAAACACATTTTAGGACCAAATTGGCTAACAAGCATTTGAGGGCCAAAATGAGTTACTTAAGAGACACTTGAGGATGTGTTTGCAAATTCGATACATTCAGGGACTATATAGTGACAGCGCATCACATATTCAAGAACCAAAATGGCTATTTACCCAATCTTTTTCCGAGGGCCAAATCCAACCATGACCGAGGACCAAAATGCAATTTTGTGTTGCCTTTTTTTCTTCTATGGAACTACATGTTTCCCCATCAAATAAAGTCCTACTAGTAGGTATTAGTGTATTACCAACTAGTATATACGAAGTAGGGCTCTATTTGTGTTTAGGAGATCATGTCAAATCTTATCTTATTTTTTGTGATGATTCATTTACACAAGAAATTTCATGATGCTATAATTCTTATTTTTACTATGTTATAATTCCCTTATAATGTTTCTGTGACCAATTAATCCAAATGTTGTTTGCATGATTAGGCTGGAGAAGGCACTAATGGAATCAAGTTGGAAAAGATGAGTGGAAAGATAGAGTTAAAGAATGTTGATTTTGCATATCCAAGCAGAGCAAAGACACCAATTTTACGCAAGTTTTGTTTGGAAGTGAAGCCAGGAAAAAGTGTTGGGCTAGTTGGGAAAAGTGGATGTGGAAAATCAACAGTAATTGGCTTGATTCAAAGATTCTATGATGTTGAAAGAGGATCAGTAAAAGTGGATAATGTGGATATAAGGGAATTGGATATTCACTGGTATAGGCAACACACAGCACTTGTTAGCCAAGAACCTGTCATATATTCTGGCAATATACGTGACAACATTTTGTTTGGGAAGCAAGATGCTACAGAGAATGAGGTTGTTGAGGCTGCTAGAGCTGCTAATGCTCATGACTTCATATCGTAAGTTTTCTCTCTCTCTCTCTCTCTCTAGAAATATAGCATGGTTACATGCTCACTTGTGAGTTACTTTTAACACTACACCCTCACATTCAAAAGGGTGGTCGGCCCAGTGCACGAGGCTCCCACCAGATGGGACCTTACTATTGCGTCGAGGCTCGCCCTTATCCATTGTCACATTCATTTGTAAAAATAAAAAATGAATCAACTCATATTGACTAGAAAAGTAAGCATTAATCCCATATATGACAGTAACAGTGTCTATGTCCGAGTCTGTTTAGTTAGAAATTGAGGTGTCTGCGTCATGTCTGGTGTCTGTGTTCGAGTCTGTTTAGTTAGAAATTGTGTGTGTTGAGTTACAATACTACTTATCATTTTTCTTAAAAAAAATGTGACATGTTTCATTTTGGTATATATGCAGATCACTGAAAGATGGATATGAAACAAAATGTGGAGAAAGGGGAGTACAATTATCAGGAGGACAAAAGCAGAGAATAGCAATTGCAAGAGCCATAATTAGGAACCCAACAATACTACTACTAGATGAAGCAACAAGTGCATTAGATGTGCAATCAGAACAAGTTGTGCAAGAAGCACTTGATAGGATTATGGTAGGAAGAACAACTATTGTTGTGGCACATAGGCTTAACACAATCAAAGATCTTGATTCAATTGCCTATGTTTCAAAAGGAAAGGTTCTTGAGCAAGGAACCTATGCTCACCTTAGGCATAAAAGAGGTGCATTTTTCAACCTTGCAAGCCATCAAATCCAAACTTATGTAAAGTAAATCAAGCAACATTGATGATTCAGAAACATAATACTCCCTCTATCTCATTTTATATGTTGCTTTAGCCAAAAAAGGACGGAGGGCTTATTAAACATTGTGTGAAATGGCCAAAACATCATATAATATGGGACTGAGGGAGTATTAATATCTTGAACTTGTATGGGCTTATCCCACTCCCACTCTATTGGATTTGAAGTCCTCTATATCTATCTATCTATATCTTTACTTACTAATGATCATAGTCCCATAGAAATTCATGCAATCTCAGATAAGATAAATGTGCATAAGAATTGTCTACACATCAGTCTCAGATATCTCTTCGTTCTCTGATGAGCTGCCTTCACTCGAGGATGAACTCTCTTCACTCGAGGATGAGTAGTCTTCACTCGAGGACGAACTCTCATCTCGAATCGCAGCTGGGCTATATGACATTTTTAATCTCCCTTGCCATCCCACTCCAAGCTCTCTTGCTACTTGCTCCTCCATTGGAATACTTTCTTTAAAAGCAATGCGGAACACCAACTGCAACAACATTTATAATTAAGATTAATATAAGCATTTTTTGAGGCTCCATCCAAAATGTGTGTTTAGATTGATATGTATCATTCAAGTAGATTGCAAAACCTTAAAGTAAGGATCAATTTTCTTGTGCAGTTTTTCATTTTCTTCCTCCACCT
Organism: Astragalus glycyphyllos; assembly: GCA_963573325.1. Taxonomy (NCBI): domain Eukaryota; kingdom Viridiplantae; phylum Streptophyta; class Magnoliopsida; order Fabales; family Fabaceae; genus Astragalus; species Astragalus glycyphyllos. Next base: position 2,204,078 of record OY754313.1, on the reverse strand, counting down.
TCTCAAATGCAGATTTAACCCTACACAATTCAAGGCTTTATTTGTCAGCAATCATAAATACACACACAAACAATTTTAGGAGCACACTTATGGATGAGTTTTCTCTACAAATCTTTAAGGGTTAATTATATTTTATAGGTCTGAAAACATTTGAGAATTTTTAAAGGTCTCTGAATAATTGAATCTATGAATTTTTAAATAAATTATAAGTTGGTTCTTATGTTTTAATATTAGATCTCTGAACTAAAAAAAATTATAATTAGGTTTTAAACTTTTAAATAATTTATAATTGAGTCCTTTGAGTTTTAGGAACCTTATTATAAATTATTCAAAGACTTAGAGACCTATTACAAATCATTGAGAAGTTTTAAGAGGAACCTAATTACAAGATATTGACAAAAGAGTTTAATTTATGTACACATACGTACATTGTATTTGACAACTCCAACAAATAACAATTCATGAACAACAAATAGACATTAAGCTAACATTACCCATCCAAGTCTCCTTCTTCGAATGATTGTAACATATTATCAATCTCATTCAAAACCTTAAGAGCACCAACTCTGAAAAAAGCCATATACACATAATTATATGTTGAAGAGAAAGAAAAGAAAAAATTGGAGTATGATATTATGGAGAAGAAAGAAAATTACGGTTCAGTGATATCCTTGAGTTGTTGAATATAGCCTTCCACCACGGTTTTTGTGTCAGAGAATGCATTCATCGAATGCAAATTTGTGCTGCATATTATTGCATACATTTATAGTTAAATACTAGAAAAAAAATTCAACAGAAACACAATTATATATGAAAAGAGAAATGCTAGCAACACTCTCTTTGAAATTGATGCTTACAGAAGTACGTCAATCTCAGCATGCAGCTTAAATGCACGTTCAAAGTACACGTCATAAAATTTGTGGATATAAGTTTTTTTATACTTCTCATGTTCCAATTCCTCCAATTGTTGAAACCGCTCTTGGGATAGTAAACCCTGAAATTTTTACGCAAATACAAATTCTTAATCAATTTTACACATGTGGGAAATCAATTATAATTTCCAAATATTAATTTAATACAGCAAATTTAAGACATGCTACTTGTACTTGTACTTGAAGATAATAAGACAATTAATTGCTATAAAGTACTGTGCATATGAAGAAAAAAAGGTTAAGGAGAAGAACCTCTTCGAATATGGAATTCTTTAGGATGGCAACATCATGTTTCATTGTAGGAATATCAAACTCAAACTCTTTAGCTGCATATATCAAATAGTAAGTAAAAAACACCAAACCAAATTCATAGAAAGAGAAAAGAAAGGCATTTGCTTGACTAGACATTAATTGCTATAAAAAATAATTGATAAAATTTAAATGTAAACAATGATAAATGATTATACTATGTTTTCAATAAAAAATGAATTAAATAATTACTTAGTTAGCTGACAAAGTATTAAAATATAACTCCGAAAATACAGTTCAATCGAATTTATGCACAAAAAGAAATAAACGATTGCAAAAACAAAAAACAAAATAAAGAGAAAACACCAGAAGTTGTTTTGTAAAATTGGTTTACAAAATTGTTTCTTATTTTCTTGTTTTTAAAACCAAAAAAAATCGTTATTGTTTTAAAAATTAGTTTTCAAAGCTATTCTATAAAACAATTTTTACAAAACCCAAAACGATTCAGTTTTTAGTTAAGAAATTTTCCAAAATCAAAATCAGTTTCAAACATAAACGTAAAAGCAAAGATTCATCATAAATTTGTCTTAATCAAGACAATATATAAAATTAGTTTTGAAAAGGAATTAAAATATTACAAATATATAATGTATTTATTTAGTAATAATTTTAATAATATTGGGTGAAAGTAGTAGTTGTCTACAGACGTCTGTCGGAGTGGTAACCAGTGGTGGGGGTGGGGGTGGTAGTGGTAGTCAATGGTGTGACTAGTGGTGGTCAGAGTGGCGATTTTTAATGGTCGGAGTAATGGTTAGAGAGGTAATCGTTAAGGTAAATGTTTTTTAATAAAAGAAATGAAGTGGCATGCCTACAAGGCTTAGTCAATTGTCGTATCAATTAAAATATTGACACATCAGCAACATCTAAGAGCTTGAAATCCCAATATCCCAATTTGGTCAACATTGCACAATTTTGTAAAATAGGGGGACTAAAATTGGTGAAAATAAAATAGGGGGATCAAAATTGCGCAATGATCAAAATAGGGGGACCAAAAGTGCATTTAAGCTTATTTTTTAACGTGGTGCTGCAGGTGGTCGGAATGGTGGTCAGATTGGAAGTAGGTGGTGGTCAGATTGGTGATTAGAGGTGGACGGGGTGGTGGTTGGCGGTGGTCAAAGTAGTCACCGGCGTGTCGAAGTGGTAGTCAGTGGTGGTCAGATTGGTGATCATATGTGGATGCAGTGGTGGTCGACGATGGTCAAAGTGATGGTCAACGGTGGTCGGAGCAGTGGTTTACAATGGTCAGAGTGATTAGTAGTGGTCAGATTCAAGATCATAGGTGGGTAAAGCGGTGATATTATATTGTCATAGTGGTGATTGGTGCTGGTCGAAGTGCTGGTTGGTGTCGGTCGAAGTGGTTGTTGACAATGGTCGGAGTGGTGGTCCATGGTAGTCAATGGTGGTTGAGGTTGTAGTTGTTGGTGGTTGGCGGTGGTTGGAGTGGTAGTTGGTAGTGGTCAGATTGATGATCAGATGTGGATGAAGTGGTGATCGACAGTGGTCAAAGTGGTGGTCGACAATGGTCGAAGTAGTAGTTGGCGATGGTCGGAGCGGTCTTGATGGTTAGAGTTGTGGTCGGCGATCATTAGTGGTGATGTGTTAGCAATAAAAACAAAAACTAAAAAAAAAACAAAAACTAAAATTATAAAACCTACTTTTTTGGTTTTAAGTTTTGATGAAAAACTGTTTTGAAGTTAAGGAAAAAAACCAACTCAACTCTATTTTACCCGAAGATGTTTTGGTTTTGAAATTCACTTTCAAAACTAAAAACTCGCAATTACCCCGAATGACCCCTAAAAAACCAAAACACAATCAAGTCCTAAATCCTAACCATGCTTGTTTTCATTTAGAGAGATTCATATTCAATGATAATTGATAGAATAAACTAAAAAAAAGAGAGGAGTAACAATTTTCACCCAAAAGAGCAGCAACATCTACAGGTGGATCGTTTCTTCCTTCTTGCTCGTTCCCTGCATTGGTAATTGTGGCATTTGATTGAGCCTCATCATTCAAATTTGTTTCTTTGTCGTTGTTGTTTTCAAAGGATACATTTCCTTTGCTCTTCTTAGCATTGTCTTCTGAATTTGTTGCTGATCTCTTCATGTTTGTCTTTTTAGTAGCTCCTTCACTTCTAAGTTGTCTTTGCTTCTTTTCTGAAATGAACACCTGAAATAACTAAATCAAGTGAGCTCCAAAATAAAATAAATGTAACTTGAACTAAATGAAATGAAGAATTAAAAGATTCAACTACCGTTGTGAATAATAATAAGGCCAATTTTCATCATTTCAACAGAAAATTGATAACTAAATTGAATTGTAATTTGCAACTTCATATTAAAAACTGAAAAAAAAAATCGAAATTTTGGATTGGTTTGGATCATCCCTCACATGGAATCGATCCAATGCAAACCGATCTAATCTATATACATATTGTATAACTAATATTATAAATGTAATTGCACTATTACTCACATTTAATATTTTTTTCCTATTTATTGTTTTTATTTTATTATATTTTGATTACTTTTTTTTTGGTATTTATATTTTGATTACTTTGATGATGCACTTTTGACTATGTATTTTGCAATTTTTGTAATGATTTAGCTAATTTTCTAAAACATGCATAGCTAATTTGATGATGGATGCTATGAAAGAGATGTTATTTTCATTTAGCATTGTATGAAATTTTAGAGAAAAAAAAACTAAAATTCAATCTAATCCAAGCTGAAGTAAAATTGGATCAGATCGAGTCTGATTTGATTTTAAAACTAAATAGATTGAATGGTAAAAGCGCAAAACCGCAATAATTGGATTGGATGATTTTTCATCCAAAACCGATCCGATTCAATCCAAACCAAAGTAAAATTGAATCAGATCAGATTTGATTTTAAAATTAAAATGATTGGATGACAAAAGTGCAAAACCGCAAGAATTGGATTGGATGATTTCCCCCAAAACCGATCCAATCCAATCCGAACTGAAGTAAAATTGAATTGGATCGGATTTGATTTTAAAACTAAAACTATTTGATGATAAAAGTGCAAAATGCAAGGATTGGATTTGATAATTTATGCACCAAAACTGATCCAATCCAACCCATGAACACCCCTGTTGCGAACAACATCAAAAATCATACAAATAGGGGATTATGAAAATTCAATTATGCCAACAAAGATAGACAAAACCTCAATTGTATTAAATGAAATATATATCTAATGCTGGAAATTTCTTTTCACCTGAATTTACAGCAAAATATCCTCCAATAAAATTTAGGTTTTCCTGTAGGCGACGTTATTCTTCAAAAATGGAATCTGTATCCTTCACGATTCTAGATATTAAATTTAGTTGCGACTAGACCTACTCAAGGATTTCGGGGTTTTGGAAATGTGGTTCGTGATGAGATTGATGGAGTAATGACTTTGCCGATTTGGTCTCCTGCATAGACAGATAACAATTGGAGGGATTGATACCAGCGAAATTAGGGTAGAGTTTTGTGGGTGAGATCCTCTTTTATCACTTAATGGTAGAGACCGGTGCCCTAACGGTTTTAAATACACTTCAAAAGTGAAGCATTCTCATGTCTTCCCTAGGCCCAATTAGAGCCGTCAATTTGGCCCATGAGGGCCAGCCCAGCCCCAACCCCTCATGGCCCAAGGGCCGAAAGGCCCGTGGGCCCAAAAGCCCACTATCACAAGCCCCATATGGGCCCCAAACCCCATAAAGCCCCATGGGCCCAGCCCATCCCACGGCCCATAAATTCCACATGTTATCTAGATGGAGTGGATTAGCATGTACTTCATATTTTTCTTTGTTCGTACTAGAAATCCAGCCATTTCTTTTAAAATTTGTTTAAATAACTAGGTATTAATTTAAGTCGTATTTTTTTACTTTGAAAATAACCTTGTTTTTGTTTGAATTTAACTGCCCCTATAAATCACTTGTACTGAGAATGAAAAAAAATTCCTCGTAAGTATCATTCTTGAATGAAAATTTTCATATTATTTCATATAGTAATTTTGATGGTTATTGTCCAGATTATAAATAGTACTAGCTAGTGTAGTGTTCAATCAATACCCACACACAGCTAGCAACACGTATTCATCAAATATATTATGGTGAGTGGGAGGTGGTGGTAAAAAGAGGTGGTAGTGGAGGTAGGTGGTGGTGGCGGTTGTGGTGAGAGGGATAAGGAGGTGGTGGCGAGAGTGGGGTAGAAGAGGAAGGGGGTGAAAGAATGAAATTGGAGGTGTAAGTAGTGGAAAAAGAAAGAGCAAAAAAATTGGGGGCCAACCCACAAAGCCCTGACCCTAACCCACAAAAAATTTTGAAATGTGAGCTGGGGCTAAAAAAAGCCCCATTAATAGGGGGCTTAAATTTTGTGGGGCTAAATAGGGGGCTAATGGGGTTGAGCTTGGGGCTTGGGGCCAAATTGACACCTCTAGGCCCAATTCTTAACGAGCGTATTAGCCTAGAGGCCCACTTTAAGAAAATAGTATATACCCACATTAGCAAAGTTTGTTTTAGGAAACTCATACCAGATATGAATAGAAGAAAATCTCCGCCCTCAATTGTATTATTTCAAATTTATTACTTGATTTGAATCTGATTTTATCTTTCAAAAAAGATTGATGTTTAATTGTCAAAAAGAATAAACAAATAAATTTGTGTTTGACATTCTAGAATTAATTAGAGGATTTTCTGTTATAAAAAAAATAGAGCTCATAAAATAGAACTTACAAAATAACTGAAATTAGATTTAATATTACACTTAATATTAAATCTCAAACAATTTAAAATATCATACAATTTAAAATAAATAAAAAGACATGAAATGAGTCAAAACAACCATGTCAAAATATCTTTCTAAAAGGGAATAAAAGACTTCATAAATAAGATTTTTTTTATCATGCACTTTTTTAGTCTATTATAGTTGAGCCACACATCCAAATTTTATGATGAGCTTCAAAGTGAAGAAATGGTTTTTTAACTTTTTTTTGCCCTCACGCGCCTTGATCACTCCAATTCAATGACCCACAAAATTTTAAAAACCTTTATTTTTTTGTCCAAAGTATGCATTTGATTTAACTGAAATTGGGCGAGGCCCAAACCAAATACATAGGGGTGGCCCAATGACTAGAGAACCCATAAGTCGAGTCAATAGATACACGGTCCACGAAGATCTGAACTACACAAACAATTTTAACAAGAAAACGGAAAGCATAAGCAAATACAAAAAAAGGAACGAGACAAAAACAACCCGAATTTGGCAACACTGAGTGATAATGGATCGCATTCAATTCTCACCAACATCACCCACCAGAAGTGATGAGGACACCAGACATTCACCAATTTCATCCACCAACCAACAAATCCTCGCTAACTACTGATAACAGGCGAGCATGCGATCATGAACCAGAGCTTCACGGAGCACGTTCGGAGGTTGCCGAAGCCAGTCACTTGGAAGAAGATTGTTCCGATGGAGATCAGCCAAGACATGAGCACCACAGTTCCCCTCAAGCGAGACCCAAGTAGAGTTTTGTGAAAATTATGGCCAAAAATCATGAAATACATTTTCCTAACATTAGACCTATGAAGTAATAGAGCTGCCAAAACAACCCAAGCTCCCTGGCCCAGCCCCCCAGTGGGTTGAGTCAGGGCTTTGTGGGTTGGCTCAAAATTTTGTTGGCACATTCTTTTCTCACTTACCCACTTTGATTCTTTCACCACCCCTCCCTCTTCTCCCTCACTCTCACCACCACTACTACCTCCTTTTCCCTCTCACCACCATCACCACTACCTCCCACTCACCACCACCACCACCACCACTCTCTCACTACCACCACCTTCTCCTCCTCTTCCCTCTCACCACCACAACCAACATCACCACTTCCCTCTCACACCACCGTCACCACCACCACCACCTCTTTCTGCCTCTCACTACCACCACCACCACCTCCTACTCCCTCTCACAACCAATATCAACACCGCCACTTCCCTCTCACAAAGTCCAAGGATGGATTTTTGTCTCCGTTTTAGTGAGTGTCTTTGCAACACCTCTAAGCATTGTGGTAAGTCAAACTTTCAACTCATTTCTTTTTTAAAAAAACAATATTTGTTAATACATTGAAAACACACACACACACACACACACACACAATATTGGTACAAGGGGTACATGAATCCATACAACTGTCAAAGAGCAGTTTCAAATCGACAAAAGGAGACAAAACCTGAAGGTAAATGCTATGAAACACTATGAAATACACACAAAAACTTTCACCCACCATTCATACTAAAGACAAGGACCCCACCGCTTTTGGCCAAAAATCATCTCCAAGATAAAACTTTAATCCCTAACTACTGACCACTAACATTTATTTATTAAAAAACATTGTAATGCCTTGCAGATACACTCACATCACGAAGCAAGTCAAGATATCATAGAAAAGCACTCAATCCTAAATATTGCATGAAAGCATTCAACCCGTCACGAAACAATTCTAATCTCCCTAGTTCTCTTGGGTAAGGTAAATGTAATTTTCTTTCTAAGTTCTCCAAGAGCCTGAAGGTTTTCCCCCTTTGGACTGGGGTATTATCCACTCGCCCTAAAAATTTTACAACAAAAAAAAAAATCAATGAACATAACATTCGAAACTAATGCTCATTTGATGGTCGGGATAAGAGATATGTAATATGATATCTTAGGATAAGGAATTCATTCCCAAATTAGGCCATAAAAATGATAATTTAAACAAATATTAATAAGGTTTAATAACAATTTTGGTCTCCCTATTATGACTAAATCACGATTTTAGTCTCCAAATTTTTTTCCCACGAATTTAGTACCTCCATTTTCCAATTTCTAAAAATCTTTGTCCCTCCTTAGTTTGGTCAAATATTTTGCTGACATGTAGTTCACATATCTACATGGATGGACATGTCGGACACATTAAACTGCCACATGAACTTTTTATTTTAAAATATGATTTTAATTTTTAAATAAATAAATAAAATTATTTTTTAAATAGTTATTATTTAAAGAAAATATTTGCTTCATCTTCTTCATTACAAACTCAATATTGGTGATTCAATCTGAGAACTAGTAATTCAAAAAAAAAAATCAAATTACCATAGTTAATAAAAGGAACCTAAGGATTTAAACATGAATAAGAAATCACGAAGGATTATTAGTATTAGGACAAATTTAAGGATACAAGGAAAATTTTAAAATATTAGGGGTTCAAAAAAATTATATAAGAATACTAGTACAACATTTTTTCCTAGGGGTTCAACTGAACCCCCTCGAAGCAACACAGATCCGCCATTGATCCCCCTCTCCCTTGAGTGAGTCATAATAGGGGGATCAGAACTATAATTAAGCCTACTAAAAATTATAAAAAGCTGTATAAGTTAAAAATGTATTAAACAAACTTTAAAATATATGTAATTTGGTCATATAGCTAATAATGTCATTTTATGTGATTAAAATAGAAAACACGCATAAAAACATATTTAGAAAACCAAAATTTAAAAATCTACATGAAAAACCGAAAAATAATTAGAACGATAACAAATATTGTAAGGCTTTTTTTGGCAAGTCCAATCCGCTAGCAAATAGCGGGTGGTTTTTTTCTCTTTTTTTGATATGTCAAATTGAATTTAGGAGGCACAAGGGTGCCCCAACCCTTTTACAATTAGCTCAAGCAACCTTTCAGTCTATTACACCATAGGTTGAAGTTCAAATTTTCACCACCTACCCCCTATTTATTAACCAACCCCATGAAAAATGCTTTTGACTTGATGAAACATGTGTTCGATATTAACCGTGTCTCCTCTAAAAATTACATTATTCCGATGTATCCAAATCACCCATAATCCAACAACCCAGACCATATATCTTAGACATGTTTGGTAAGCACTAGTGTATAAGCATTTTTTTTGTAGCGTTTAGTATTTTTTCAAATGCTACTTAAGTAGTCTTTTTATGAAACGCTACTTATAGCGTATGACATCTCACTTTTTTGTCATTTGTACCCTTATTATTTTTCTTAAATTCATTCTTTACCTTCTCTAAATTAAAGTAAACAATTTTAGATCTCTATTTTCATGTCATTTTACATTATTAGTTACTTTAACCGCTAGTTTTACCAAACACATAATTTGATATCTACTAATTTATCTGCTACCCGCTATCTGCTAGCTCATTTGCTACCCGCTATCTGCTAGCTCATCTGCTATGTGTTATCTACTCATCCACTATCCACTAACTTATCCATTGTACACTATTTTTTACCAAACAAAGCCTAACACTTCAATTCCTAGCTATCTCCAAATCCTACCGAGAAATCACTTAATACTTCTTATAAAAACGTTTTAGAAAATTTTGTCAACGAATTTAAAACAAATTGTTGGACAGAGCGGAACAAAAATTTTTCCTTAGTAAGCATGAACTGTTGTAAGGATAAAAATAAAATAAAATTGAAGTACCAACTTTTTCATAAGTATATGATATGGAAATGGAAACAAATGCAACAAATTATTGGAATTAATTCTACTTAGTTATAGATGACTCCTTAGATTTATTCTTGGAGATATCTCCAATCTCATATGAGCCTTCTTCACTTGAGGATGAACTCTCAATTAATGAACTATTTAAAATATTTGATTTCAATTCCCATTCCACTCCATGTTCTTCAGTCCTTTGCTCCACCTTTGCAAGAACTTCTCTAAATCGAATGCGGCACATCAGCTGCAACAAAATTTATATTTAAGATTAGTGTTTAGAATGATATGTACGGTACGATTAGTCGTCAACATGTGAATATTACGCACCAATGACAGAGTGACAAAAAAAGAAGAATGATATGTGTGGTTTGAGTAGATTGCAAGACCTCAAAGTAAGGATCAACTTTTTTGCGCAATTTTATATTCTCTTCCCACCCCTTATCAAAAGCGGATATGAACCTGCACAATTCATGAGTTTATTAGTCAGCATTCATAATTAGTTATTTAAAAGTAGGTTTTTGGGTTTTAATCATGTCCTTGAATTTCTAAATAATTTTCAATTAGGTCTATAAACTTTTAAATAATTTGTAATCAAGTCATTGAGTTCAAGAAACTAATTACAGATTATCCAAAGATTTAAAGACATATTACAAATTATTTAAAAAGTTTTAAAAGGAACATAATTATAAGATATTGACAAGTAAATAAACAATAAACATAATTGTATTTGGCAAGAAATAATAGACAATGAATTCACATTACCCTTCCAGATCTCCTTCTTTGCATGATTGTAACATCTTGTCAATCTCATTCAAAACCTTAAGAGCCCCAACTCTGAAAAAAAAATTAACAAGCATGCATATAATAATATGTTCAAGAGAAAGAAAAAATAGTGGATAATAATGGGATTATAGGGAAAAAGATGGGTACCTTTCAGCAATATCTTTGAGTCGTTTAATATATTCTACCACGGTTTTTGTCTCAAAAATGCATCCCTGTTCTCTGCCACGTATACTTCATATACAAGTATAGTTAAATACTAGAAATTAATTTCAATAGAAACATAATGATGTATAAAAAAAAAGCAATTAATACTTACAAAACTTTGTCAATCTCAGTATGGAGCTTATAAGTGTGTTCAAAGTACATGTCATAATATTTGTGGATATAGCTTCTTTTATATTTGGCATGTTCAAATTCCTCCATTTGCTGAAACCTCCTTGGGCACAGTAATCCCTGAAATTTTCCAACATATGCAATTATTTAATCAATTTAAAACATGTCGGGAGCTCAACTGAAATTTCTAAATATTAATGTAAAATATGAAATTTAAAAGATACAGTTCAAGAGATGGATGAATGTATCGAGAGTTTTAGAGAATCTTACTACCATAAAGAGATGTTACTCAGAACTAATGTCCACTAAGTTATATTTTTTTTTTTTTGAAAAAGAGAAAGATAGTATCTTAATATGATTTTGTGTTTGGCATTAGGGGCATCTAAAGTTCCTATACATGGTAAAAGCCAACCTCAAAACCAGAATAGATATCTAACGGTAGTTTTGAACACTCGGATATTTTGTCTCAATGCATCCCCCTCTCTCTTGAGCTTTCATAGGGCATCTTAGACCACTTGACCCAAGGGATTTTATTCCCTTCCCACAAGAAATCCCTAGATCCGCACAATCACTTTCTATCCTGCGAGTGGCATCTTAATCTTAAGATAGGATAGGTAAGAGGTAAATATCCTATTAAGAATAAAGAATAAAGGATTCCCCACCCCCACCCCCCCCAAACACCTATAGATTTTATCATTTCAATAAACAATTGACATTACTCTACAAAAGAAATCCTGATTACATAAGGTAAACACAAGATAACACTTAATACTTTAATAATTTGCTATGATGTTGCCTATGATATCAACCATTGATTTATTCAAGAAGTATATGTAGCCTACTTAGTATCCAGTCTATTCAGCCTCCAGTTCCATAGAAGATAAATTTAGTGAAACTACCCTAAACTCGTGTTTAAGGTCATATATATATGAATCAAATTTATGTGTGCATATAAAGAAAAGGTTAAAGGGAAGAGAAGAACCTCCTCGAAGATGGAATTCTTTATGGCAGCAACATCATGTTTCATTGTAGGGATATCAAACTTGTCACCTTTAGCTACAAAAGTCATATACAACATGGTAAGTAAGACGCAAAACAAAATAATTAATAAAATATAAATGTAAACAATGATAAATAATTATCCTTTGTTTTTTTTGTAAAAGTTGAATTAATTAATCGAAAAACATTTAAAATAGAGCTGCGAAAACACAATTCAATCAAACTCATGCAAAAAAATAAATAGGCGGTTGCAAAAACAAACAATAGAACAAAATGTTCAATGGTAAAATATTTGTTCATCAAAATTAGGCGAATCAAGTTGTTATAAATGTAGAAAATTAAAAGAGTAAATTCTCAATTTAGTCCATGAAGTATTATCATCTCTCTCTTACACTAAAGCATTATTCTCTCTCTCATTTAGGGCCCGTTTGTTACAGCTTTTTTTATGAGAAAAATCATTTTTTTAATTAAAAAATCATTTTTAGCGATCCTGATTGTGTTTGTTTTAGCTTTTCTGAAAAATCAATTTCTTAAAAAAGTCATTTTTATCCTTAAAATGAGAATCTGTTTTGAGTAGCTTCTCATGAGGATCATTTTTTAAAGAAGGATTTTTTTAAAATAAGTGATTTTCAGTATGTTACACAAACACAAAACAACTTCTTATTTTCTTAAAAATCTCTAAAAACTAATCTCTAAATTATTTAGCAACAAAATCATTTATTTTTTAATCCGTAACAAACGGGCCCTTAGTCCTCAAATTATAAAAATCATTTTTAAAAAAAATGGGGAATGGGGGATTTTATTAATTAAAGTCGCACTAATAGTCATTTTACAACCGTCTCTGAGGGGATTTGAACTCAGCACATTGAAGGTAGTGGGCTTAGCTCTTACCACTGAGCTAGCCCCTCAAGTTAAAAACCAATTAAATATTCCATAAAATTTATCTATGTCCACTAACTTAATCCCTAAATCTTTTGACTTAAGACTAAGTTGATAGAGATAAACTTTGGGAACTATTTAATATGTTTTCTTATTTTAGGAAAGTATAGGAGGGAGTTGTGTCAAAATAAAGAAAAGATAGGAGGGAGTAATATTTTAGGACTAGATTGAGGATTTATTCAAAATAAAAAGATAATGAAAACCCAGAATATAATTTTAGTTTATTCAAGGAGGAAAAACACGAGAAAGTAGAGCTTATATATTTAGCAGTGCTTGTTTTCATTTGGAGAGGTTCAAATTTATTTAACTAATAAATAATAGTTGATAGTTTGATAGAATAGACTAGGAAATTAAAGATAGGAGCAAGAAGTTTTTACCCAAAATAGCAGCAACATCTATAGGATTAAAAAGTATAGTTTCTTGACTTGCTTCTACCTCATTATTTGATTGGGCCCCACCTTTCAAATTTGTTACTTTGTCATTCTTATTTTCAGATGATGTATTTCCTTTACTCTTCTTTGCCTCATTTTTTTGAGAGGAAGTAGGTGACTTGGTTGCTGAAGCTCTTTTCATGTTTATGTTTTCTTTATCTCTCTCTCTTTTGTAAATTCTCTCTACTTTATTCTAGAATGAGCACCTGAAACCATTACATATTTATACAATGTGAGTAAATTTGTTATTCATAAATCTAGAAGTAATAAAATGACAATAAACCATGTAATTGTAACTAAATCAAGTGAACTTCAAAACTAAATGAAATCAAATGAAATGAAATGTAACTTGAAATAAGTGATATGAAGAAAATAAGGCAAAATTTCATCATTTCAAAGGAAAATTTGATAAGTAAATTAAATTGTTATTTGTAACTCCATATTGATCTCTGATGTCTCAATATTTACTGTCAATGAAGGAAAAAAAATTCAATTTCAACGGAGAGATAATTCAATACTTTTTTCGATAATTGAATAAATTTCATTAAGATAGTCTAAATCCAGCACCATCGAGTTTAAAACTAGGCACCTTCTACCAAGGGTGGTAAGGAGCACTCACAATCATTTTCTAACATAAGCTAGACAAATGTCAAAGCAGAGTGTGAAGATATTTTGCAATACATAACTAATCGAACTTGCTAAGGACAGTAAAAATCTTACAAATGGGAGATTAAGAAAATTCAATTAAGCCGGCAAAGATAACACATACTTCAATTGTATTAGATGATATAAATCTAAAAGGATGGGAATTTATTCTTACCTAAATTTACCCCAAAATCGTTTCAATAAATAAACTTTATGTCTCCCTCAAGGCAAAGTCATTCTTCAAAAGTGAGCCTCTCCTTCGTGATTCTACAAATTAAATCTGGATGCGACTAGATCTACTCGAGGATTTTGGGGACTTGGAAACGTAGTTTGGGATATGAAGGGTGGAGTTATGGCAACGGCGATTTTGGTCTCAATAGTGCATAGACAAATAACAGGTTAAGGGATTTATACCGACAAAGTTAGGGTTGAGCTTTGTCAATGCTATGCCCTAGCAGTACCAAACCATCTTCAGAAGCGAAAGATTCCCATATCTTACTTAGGCCCACTTCTCAATGATTCTATTAGTCTAGAGGCCCACTTTCACAATGCCCACATAGGTAGAAATGATATTATGACTGCCTATAATTTTGAAAATTTTGTATTAGAAAACTCATACTAGATATGAATAGAAGAAATTTTACATATGATCCTTAATTATATCATTTTAGGTTTATTATCAAATTTGAATCCAATTTTATCTTGAAACAAGATTGATGTTTTATCATCAAAATGAATAAACAAATAGTTTTATTTTGGTTCCATGATGATTGAATTAATTATAAGATTTTCTAATGTGAAAAAAATAAAGCTCAATTTGTCAAAAAATAAAATAAAATTAAAGCTCAAAAGATAGAACTCAGAAAGATAACTCAAATGAGATTTAGTATTACACTCGAAGAGTATGTCTTGAGCAAGCCAAGAAAACGGTGCCCTAATCACTTTATAAATACCATCTCTTTATATTTTGTTTTGTTGCAAAATATTTGATAAATTGTTTATGGTAAATGTTATTCTATTACCCATTTTAGATAGCAATGAAATGAAGTACTATTCAATTCATCTGGGGACATAGTAAATTTGATGTTTTAGTAAACAACTTGGATAATTACTATATTTTTGTTTAATTTTTTATTAGAAAGTTTTGTTATTTTCTTGTCAATTCATAAGTCTTTTATTTTAATATCTATATATACTAGTAAGAAAATAAAATCTGGTGCCCCTCAAAGAATGGGACCTTGGGCAGTCGCCCCTCCCACCCATGCTCAAACCCACCACTGTCAGCTGCTCATCCTCAGCATAGAGTGGGTCCACCCAGTAAAAAATCCCTTATATGTTAGAAAAATAAAAACATATCATTAATTAAAAGTAATTTGTTTACATGAATAAGAAATCATTTTGATTTAAGTAAATGTATTAATTAATATTTTAAATCTGTATATTGCAATCAAATTATACCTATTAAAATTCCAAGGTTGTAAATGACAATCAAAAAATGGTATGCAATCTAAAAGAAATCAACAACAAACAATTTAGCATAACTAAAAGTACCAATGGGTGTTTAGATAAAAAACATATACTAAAAAGTATACCAATGAGTGCAATTTTTTTAAAATCAATGTATCAAGTTACGGTAGAGATTGAACCTTCAAGGTATCGACTGACTAAGAATTGAATTCAAGACCAAATATTTAAGAGACACAAATATCTACTACATGTACTAAGTCATGTTGGTAATGGGTGCAATTTAAGGAAAAAGAAAAAAGTACTAAAACAATTTGTAACCAAGAGATGCCTACTACTCCTAAATAAGTACTCGACAAAAATTTATTTTTTTATTAAAAAAGAAAAGAAAAACGCTAAATTCAAAAATTCGGATATTTGGTCCCCTTATTTTAAAACTCAGATATTTAGTCTCTCAATTTTAAAAAACTTATAACATTTAGTCCAAATAGAGATTTTTCATTTTTTTTGGTGAGTTGTAATCCAGTCAAACAAAAAACATTGATGTGGCATTCATTAAATGACGTGGCAATTGATGTAGCCTGTGCCACGTCATTTAATGATCCATGCCATGTAATAATTAAAATAATTAACAAAATTAATATAAAAAATCAGAAGTAAAATCAAAGAACCCAGAAAAAATCCCAATTCTTCCAACCCTTCTTCTTCAATCCTTCTAACCCTTCTTCTTCTTTGATTAATTGTTTCCACCTAATCCTTGTAATCTGTTCATTTAATTTGTGCATCATGACAAATGGTGCACTCCAATACCCACAACCATCACAAACAGCTCTTGAGAAACCTTTCACGAACACTCTCGGAGGAACCGGATCTGGACACCAAAAGCTTCAAACGCCACCCTCATCGTGTGGCATGTTTCAAACGTCCTTCGTACACCTCTCAATGTCGTTGTGTAGATCACCACTCTATTTTCCCCTTTCGGTGGACATATACTCTCGAACCGATCCCATAGACAGGATCAGGCGCTGAGGTTTGGGTTGGAGTTTTCGTGGTTGGCGGTGAAGGGTTTGGGTTTGGGTTTGGAGGGAGGAAGGGATTAGGATTCTGGAAATTTGGATTGGATTGGATTCTTGAATTTGGGTTAGGAAGGGGTTGGACTTGATTGTATCAGCCACTTTATTTATATGGGTTTTTTAATTTTTCTTGAATCAACGAAGAAGAAGGAGGGTTGGACAGATTGCGATTTTTTTCTGGGTTAATGGGTCTAACTTCCAATTTTCTATTTTCTTTTTAACATTTCATTTATTTAAATTATTTATTGTATTTAAATTATATTAATCTGACATGGCATGTATACGTGGACCATTAAATGATGTGGCAGCTGATGTAGCTTGTGCCACGTCATATAATGAATGTCACGTCAGTGTTTTTTGTTTGATCGGATTCTAACTCAGCAAAAAAAAATAAAAAGTCTTTCTTTTGACTAAATGTTCTTAAGATTTTTAAAATTAGGAGGGGACCAAATATCCGAATTTTTGAAAATAGAGGGACTAAAACTATAATTTAGCCGAAGAAAAAAAAAAAGGAAACTAAGGCAACTAGGAATGGTGCTAATGATGGTAGTTAAAGCAAAGGCCATTCAATTTTTGGAATTTGTCATTTTCATTTTCAAAAAGTTGAACTTGAGGTTCTCCTTTTCCTCATTGTTCTTCTTTCAATTCAACATGGGAAAAAAACAGAGCACACAAACACAATTCTCTGTTCTTAACTGCATCGACCTTTCAAACCCTGAAATCAACCAATCCGTTAATTTACTCAAACAGGTTAGTTTTCTAATTTCTATTCCCATTTTTTCTTTCTTTCTTTCACATGTTTCTCTCTTTCGATTACAAAGAAAAACAACAACTTGGGTCAATTAAATTGACTCTGTTTTTAATTTTTTTTAATTTTTTTTGGGGTTGGAAAAAGGCATGTTTGGATTCAGGTTTTTTCTATGTTGTAAACCATGAAATAAGCGAGGAATTCATGGACGAGGTTTTTGCACAGAGCAAGAGATTTTTTGCACTTCCATTAAAGGAAAAGATGAAGGTTTTGAGGAATGAAAAACACAGAGGATATACCCCTGTTCTTGATGAACTACTTGATCCTGAAAATCAAGTTCATGGTATAATAAACTTAACTATACATACCCTTTTTATTTTATTGCATGTATATAAATAATTATAGAAAAAGATTCCATTTTTAATTCTCAAACTCTTTATCATATTCTTTTTTTTTTGGTTGTTTAAGTAGGGGATTATAAAGAGGGGTATTATATTGGAGTTGAAGTTGATGAAGATGACCCAGAATCTCAGAAACCTTTTTATGGGCCTAATAAATGGCCTGCATCAGGTAAAAATGTTAAATTTTTCACCTTTGAGAAAAAAAATGTAATTTTTATGAAATTAGATTTTCCTTTGTTGTTGTTTATTTTTTTTAATTGCCATTTTTTCTGAAAATTGTTGCTGTTGTAGATATTCTTCTGCCAGGTTGGAGGGAGACTATGGAAAAGTACCATCAAGAGGCATTGTAAGTTTTAGTGATGTTATTTATAACAAGATTAAGATTTATCTTTCAACTTTGCTACCTATGAAACACCGACACAAATACAGACATGACATGACACAGACACCAATAACACTAGAAATGACACGAACACCGTTAAGTAGATACCTATAATAGTTTAAGAAAAGAGAAATGATTGCATCTAACCACATTTTTCGTTGCTTGAGACCGACACGTGTCGAACACTAGACATGTTTTCAATTTGAAGTGTCAGTGCTACGTAGCTTGTAAGTTTCATTGATGTTATTTATAACAAGATTAAGATGCATCATGGAACCTAGCTACCTATAGAGCACTGATACAAACGCATCAGACACCGATACGTAGACACCGATAATGATTTAAGAAAATGGAAGTGATTGCATCTAACCCCATGTGTCGTTGTCGTGTCGTTGCCTAAGACCGACACGTGTCGAACACCAGACATGTTTTCAATCTGAAGTCTCGGTGCTACGTAGTTTGCTAGTGTATTTTCATCATTTGTGCTGCTTGTAGAACCATGTAATTATTAGTCTAAAGGAAAAGGGCTTAACACATTTCTCTCTTTTTTTTGTTATATTGGGGAAATTCAGAAAAGTGGGAAAAGCAGTTGGAAAGATAATAGCACTTGCACTTGATTTGGATGCTAACTTTTTTGATAAGCCAGAAATGTTGGGAGAGCCAATTGCAACTCTAAGATTGCTGCATTATGAAGGTATTGAATCAAATCAATGATCTAGGTGTCTTGTTATAATACCTTATACAATTCCAAATGAAACTAAATCATATAATTCTGTTCATCTATGTTCTATACGAAGGTCAAATCTCAGATCCCACGAAAGGGTTATACGGTGCTGGAGCTCATACTGATTACGGTTTAATTACATTGTTGGCAACAGACGATGTCTCAGGTCTTCAAGTAAGAATCAAATTGATATTTCTTTCATTATTACAAATATTTAGTGTAATTAAGTTAAGAATTAAGATCATTGATGTCTTCTTTGCAGATATGCAAGGATAGAGATGCTAAACCTCAGATATGGGAAGACGTGGCTCCATTGAAGGGGTTGGTCTCTCTGTCACAGACTCACCGTAGATTTTATAGTTTACGAAAGGGTTATTTAACTTATTGTTTATGTCTGCATTGCAGTGCATTCATAGTGAATCTTGGCGACATGCTGGAGCGATGGAGCAACCGTGTTTTCAAGTAAGAATTCTTTCTCGCTTTTAAGTATTTTCGAGTGCGATTGAAGGCAGGCATATTTATGTCCTCTGAAAAACTTAGTGAGAATATAAGTTGTGGATATGACAAAATACTAAATTAGTGAGAAGTTGAGAACATAAGTTGTCTGATAAAATTTAGTTTACTTATAAATCCTTAACATAGTATTTTGTCATGAGATGTTAAGTTTATGCAATATCATTAGTTTCCTGTAAAATCATAAGACATACATATGACAGATAAAATCAGATATAAGTAAAATACATTATCTGTTCTTTGTGCATGGAAATTTTAATCATTGTATAAATTAAACTTGCTTTACATTTATTTTCAGGTCCACGCTACACCGAGTTCTAGGAAACGGTCAAGAGCGATATTCGGTAATCAGTGAATCTTTTTTTCTGGTTCAACTTTTTCCTGTTCCCCTTTTGATTCTTAATTTCATTGATCTTCCCTTTGATATTCCTTTTGGACAAAAATGTGAATCTTCTCCATGTTATTCATTTCCAAATTTCAATCTTGGCAATATTTGGTACATCTTTTTAACAGTTATAGTAACATACAAAGCATTGCAATATCATGTTATTTTCTCATTCCAATGTTGTTTTCTTTTACAGATTGCATACTTTTTGGAGCCTAGTCATGATTGTCTAGTGGAGTGTTTGCCAACTTGTAAATCAGATACTAACCCTCCCAAGTGAGTTAAAGATGCCATCTAAAATTTATTTATTTATTTTACCAAAAAAAAATACCATATAATATGTTAGAGAGTTGCTGTCAAAAAAAAATATGTTAATAGTTAATATGATACTTAAATTCCATCCTTTCATTCTTAGTATTAGTTTTTTGGTTACATGCATATCAATGTTTTTAAACCTTAATTTTTGCGACCACGTTTGTGGTTGCAGATCATAATTTAAACACATTGGAGTGTGTGGATCCTACCACCATTGCACCGTGCAATAGAGGATCCAAATCCGAGATAATCATTTTGCAAGAGTTGTTAATAGTTCGTTTTAGGCCCCGACATTAACAATGTTCCTAATTACTAACTAATCTCTGACATTTTCAAACGTTATTCAGTTTAGTCTATCAAATTCTTGATGTCATGTTTTGGTTTCTAACGTTTACAACTTTATTTTCCCAGATATCCTCCTATCTTATGCCGAGACTACTTGACCCAGCGATACAGTGATACTCATGCTGATTTGAATATCTACAAGAAAAAACAAACTTGAGAAGTCAGTCTTTGGAACTTAGCAGCCTGGAGAATATTATTTACTACTAGCCTCATCAATTTCTTTAAGCTTTTTGAATTGCATAATGTGTTACTTAGGAATAGCAGCTCATATATTTGATATATAATATAGATTTTGTTTTAATTAGAAATATATATATATATATATATATATATATATATATATATGATTTTTCTTTGGGTGGGGGGTTAGCTATTCGTTTTGGGATTATTGTTTTTTTAACAGTTTTTGGGACTATTGTTCAACCTAAAAGAAAAACATATATGAAATTAACTGATGTACTGGTATTATTGAGATGTGTGTGAATAATTTGTTGAATTTTGGTCAAAAACAGATAATATGTTGAATAAATTCTTAATTACATTCTCTATCGAATAATCTTAGTTTAGTTTAAATAGTTAAAATTAACTATAAAAAAATACTGAAAGTTTTAATTTTAAAAGCAAAATGCTTAAAATAGTTTGTATTTCTACAATAAAAAAATTATTGAAACGAAAACATAATATTTATTTTGAAGTAATATATTTTCATAAAATAATTTAATTTTTTGTCAAAAAAATATTTTAGCTAAAATTAATTCTAGTTGGTATAAATTTGGGTTAACGTGCAAATACTATAATTTTTGTAGCCACAATTGGACAAGTTGCTCAATTTGTTCTTAGTCATCCATTCAATTATTTTCCACCAACTTCGAGACCACCTCAACTTGCAATTCACTACAAACTTCTTAGTCAATATTCAATTCAACAAGACTGACTTCAGTTCCAAAGTCTATACCAGTGCTTCTGTTTCATTTTACTTGTCCTTTACAAAATTCAATACAATAGTAACTACCATTTTATCAATAATATCTTTATCTATTTATTACAGAGAAAGAGATACGTAACAAAAGGTATTCTAAGAAAAATATATATACCTCCCTTAAAAGTAACAAAATCCATTAGTCTTTTTAGTATGTGTAACAACTTTAAAATGACATGTATTGCGAAACGGACGCAGTATGAACCAAATAGGTGAATGAATGCAATTTATATAAATCTTTAGATGCATTTAACTTACAATTTGAACCCTAAAATAATTGAGAAGAGAGACTGACACAGATTATGTGACTCAACACAAAATTGATTCCAATGATCCATATCCCTCATTTGCTGCCTGATGCCAATCAACTAGGATACGATACATATAAAAATAAGAGGCATTGTAAGTTTTAGAAGTGGAATTGGTAAAAAAAAAAGTTCCCATGTTTGTTTTATGTGTTTCAAATCACTTTTTTCTTTCCTTTGACCAAACAAAAATCCCATTTTAATATTAAAGACTTCCAAGTTCCACCCCTTTTTATTCAAGGGTCTGAATTAGTCCCTCTCCCTTTATGTTACCCAAGTTTTGAACCCACTTTTAAAATAATTTTTTTTGTTTAACTTCAGTTTTTTATTTGCTTATTTCTTGCATCAATTTTGCTTATTTCATTTTGACTTTTTCTTGCTTTAGTTTAGTTATATATATATATATATATATATATATATATATATATATATATATATATATATATATAATCAATTTGTATTGCTTATAGTTGTAAAAAATAAGTTATCAAGTCATATCTGCGATCACAAATTCAAATCAGACAAAACCAATGCCATTGTTTTTCTTAATATAGATCTTAATATAGTAATTATTTTTCTTGCTTTCATCGGTTCCCTTGTTTCATTCTTACAATAAGTTATTACGCTCTTGTATCGCATTACCTTCTTCTGGTGCTCCTCCATTTTCAGGTGCATCTCTTACAGCCACTTTTTCAGGTTCGTCTCTTACATTAACTAGATTATCACCACTTCAGGTTCATTACTAAGCAATGTGATTTATGATACTAAGTAATTTGTTTATTATTTGTTACTAAAAGGGTAAAAAGGTCATTTACCTAAAAAAATCGGCTCCATTTTTAAGGGAAATGCGCTATGTTATATTTTGCCCCGCATAAAAAATCGGCTAGCTCCACCACGGTAACCGTTTACTGGATGCACGGGTTTGAAGTTTTCAAGTTTTTTTTATTGTTTATTTTTTTAACACATTTTTGCTAATCCCACTCTCCAAATACTTTCCAACACACGGTCACCAAATTGGAATCATCAAACCATGTATTTATTTTCTCGGCCAAATGAAAAATCTGGACACAGTAGCAAGAAAGGGAGAAAAATGATTAAAAAAGTACCTCCACCCACCGCTCGTAGTTGATCTCAGATGCGGCACCCCCTCCCTTCCTCCTTTCTCTCCCTTTCCTTCCCCCTATCTTCTTCCTCCCTCTTCATTAATCCCCCAGATCTGTTATTCTTGTTTCTCCCTCCTCTCTCTTCCAATTTTTCTTCTTCTGTCTTCTTGTAATGTGAGTGTGTGGCTTTGGTGAGTGTTTGTCGTTGAGGTATTTGAGAGCGATATAGAGAGTGTGTAAATTGTAAGTATGATTAAAACGTGAATCAGTAACCCATAAAGCGAGTTAAAAAAATAATGACGTGGTCAAATAACTAGACGAGCACCCAAACGAGAGTGTGTAATCGTCGACTGAGCATTTAATCATATCTGTATCGTTCACATTTCCACCCTTTTTCTCTGACTCGTGCCTGGGTTGCCTGGGTTCTAATTGATCAGAAGGAGATCACACCTAACCTCTTGTAGGCAAACACCAAATGAACTAACTACACAGCCACATACATGATACAGCTAGCAACTAATTTATGCGCACACTTGGAAAGTGATTTGATGTTCTTGCCATTTTTATATGGAAGAAGATATATACCAATCTTTACACTAGTTGCCTTGAAAGTTCCCTTATGCTAGATTTAGCTCTTAAAGAACAAACAAATGATATTTGCATGTGAATTCTGTTGATCACCTGTATATTATGAGGGCTTATAAGATTTGAATCAATTATTTGGTACCTATGTCTTGTGTAGCTGCTAGAATGAAAATTGCAAGCTACAGTTTTGCATGTGTAATGGTTAGATTTATATTTTTATGTGCTCTCATGAGATGTTAACTTCAATGCGGTATCATTAGCTTCCTGTAAAATCTTAAGGCATAAATATGTTAGGTAAAATCAAAGATAAGCAAAATACATGAGTTGTTCTTTGGTCTATCTTTGCAGTGCATGTAAATTTCATTCATTGTATAATTAACAACTTGCTTTATATTTATTTTCAGGTCCACAATGCCGGTGGCGGAGCTTGAAAAATATTCTGAGGGGCTAATATAGCAATATATTCAACAACGAAAAAGCAAATAAATAAATATGAATTAAAAAAAATTCTAGAAAAACAAATTTGATTTAACAATAAAAACTCAATTCAAAATTCAAAATTCAAAATCACGTTGTTTTTGGTTAAATATATTTTTGGTCCCTATGAAATTTGAGAATTTTGTTTATAGTCCCTATACAAAATCTTACTCTCTTGTAGTCCCTATATTTTCCTCCATCAATACTTTTAGTCCCTGATGACTGCTGTTAGCGCTTAGAAATCGCTATTAGAAGGCCCAAAAAGTGCTAATAATAGTCATGAGGGACTAAAACAATTGACGGATGAAAATGTAGGGACTAAAAGTGAGTGAAATTTTTTATAAGGACTAAAAACAAAATTCTTAAATTTTATAGGGTACGAAAACACTTTTTACCTTTAAAATAATAATAGATTCAATTTTATTTTAGAATACTAGATTTTTTTAGGACCTATCAAACATTTATTTTATAAATTTTAATTTTAATATTAATTACTATACCGAAAAAAGGCAGACACTTTGTTTTTTAAAAATTATGTTACTAGATTCGAGGCAGACACAAAAATAATGGTACTACTCCCTCGAATCGGGTAAGAGTGGGCGATAAAGCTCTCCTTCAAGAGATTTAACACTGCTTCATGTTCAGGGCTACAAAAGAGTAGAACTCGAGACCAGGAGGTTCTACTATCTATACTTGTAGAGTCAGACTGCTACGCTAAATTGATATTTATTAGCTGAAGGATGAAATATCATATGCATATATAGAGGTTTTTTTATATCTATATACTACTTACTTTTTTCTTAGGCGAGCAATGGCCCTTCTAAGTGGATTCTCTCAGAATAAATTCTCTTTAAATTACCATTTTCATATTAAAAAACCTCTTTCACCCGAAGTGTGCCCTAACCCTGGTGAGCGACCGAGCGCAATTTACCTAAAAGCGCCTTGGGTACACCTGACGCCTATAAATACCAGCTCATTCACTGCAACAGGTACACATTCATTCTCTCAACCTCATTCTAGACTTTCCACCGGTGACTTGAGCATCAGAGTGTCCTTGCAAGTACCACCCCAACTTGGACTCTGAGGTACGACTTCCACGAGAGCACTTCCAACTATTCGAGCCGAAATTACCCAAGCTCAAGTAAGGTACAGATCAAATATTATACACTATTAAACGTTAGAGATCTAATTGGCTAATAACTCATTAATCATTAATGGTAGAATATATACAATGGATAAGAGTTAGTATTGTATCTCATGAACCGAAAATCTCACGCATTACAGAAGGGTTACAGGTCAAAGCCCTTTCACTTTGTTGTTTTAAATAGAGACGACTGAGAGCTGAACCTAATGGCAGAGCTACATAGTAACGACCTGAAGAAAAAAATGTCTATTTATTTCCTATCTAAAAATATTTTCATCCATTTATCCCCTATATAAAAATATTTTGAACCCCTGAAATTATAATTTTGCATTAGAATTCCTAATTTTGCACCCAATTACACTCAAATACCTCAACAAA
This sequence comes from Astragalus glycyphyllos, assembly GCA_963573325.1. Taxonomy (NCBI): domain Eukaryota; kingdom Viridiplantae; phylum Streptophyta; class Magnoliopsida; order Fabales; family Fabaceae; genus Astragalus; species Astragalus glycyphyllos. The sequence continues at coordinate 2,178,881 of OY754313.1, read as the reverse complement.
CACATCACTAGGCTAACTATAAGTTGTATAATTTATTTATTTAAATATATTAAAGTTAATTTTTTAGCAATTTATGCTTTTAAAATTTTTGAACCTCCCGACTTTGAATAGCATAGTCATAAGTTACATTATATATAGCCAAACCCTCATTAAAAAATTCGCAATTATTCTTCCTACTCTCCTCCATATTTGCAGCACCATACAGTTTCTGTGATAAAGACTCCAATCAGCAACTCAGGAAATGTGAACTAAATAGTGAAAGCAAAATTGAATAATCTTTTCCTGCATGCTTATAAATATTAATGACTTCAGCAGCCTCATCATTGGTCTTAGAATGGTCACTTAAGGCATTGGTCATATCCTAGGAACTTCTTTAACATCAAAACAGGAGAGTTTTCCGACTTCTGAATTCTGATAGCATGATATATGGATAAGAAAAGGAAAAAAATACTTGAAGTGTATATTAGCCCCTACACATTTTCACTTAGACTAAAAAATTCAACTTTTCTACTTTAAAACAGTCAAAAGTCACTAAATGTTCTGTCTTATATATTTAAAAAGTTAGAAAGTTAGTAGGATTGCAGTTTATATTTAGTTATTTAATTATTAAAAAATGAATTTACTAAATGTTCTATCTCTTTCCTCCCTCTGTTCATCTAACTATCTCATTGAACATTATAAAAAGGAAAGAGTCATCTTCAACCAACTAGCATGACATCGTCCTCTTCCTCCAACTAGTCTACCTAGGTGACTCTAAAGTTCTGTCACAATGAAGTAAAATTATACTCCCTCCGTTTCTATATACGTGTCGTTTTTTGGTTTTTTACACATACCAATAAGATCAATAAATTTTGTTACTTTTAATACAATTAATTCTCTTTTACCTATAATACTCTTAATGATTTATTATCTTATTATATATATTTATCTCTCTGCAATAAATACTTGAGGGCATTATTGACAAAACAATAATAAATGTTGTATTGGACTTTAAAAATGACATGTAAATAGAAACAATTTTTTTTTTCAAAAGTGACAAGTAATAAGGAACGAAGGGAGTAGTAGGAAACTATCTTCCACTTGGATTCCATTTCCATCAACAATAGTGACACGAGGATCTGCCCATATTAGAGACCGCAAATAAGTAATAAGTAATACTCTCTCAGTCTCAATTTAAGTGTTCTCTTTGCTATTTTTTCTTGTCTCAAATTATGTCTCAAATTATTTGTCACTTTAGAATCTCAATGCAACATTTATTACTTTTTCCCTTACTTTTATTTGTATTTCCAACTTTTTCATTCTTCTCTCCTCATAATAACATAGGGGTACTTTAGTCCTTCCATACTTTTTAAACATAAAAAATAGCAACGAGAATTCTTGGTTCAGTTCTCTACCTTAACGGCAGAAAAAGGGATTGATCAAATTCTATTGAGTCTGACTCATAGTGATCATTTAGAAAAGAATAACTCTGGTTATCAAATGATTGAACAACCAAGAACAATTTACTTACGATATTTAATTGACATTCATAAAAAGGATCTAATGAATTATGAATTCAATCCATCCTGCTTAGCAGAAAGACGGATATTCCTTGCTCATTATCAGACAATCACTTATTCACAAACCCCGTGTGGGGCTAGTAGTTTTGATTTCCCATCCAATAGGAAACCCTTTTCGCTCCGCGAAGCATGAGCAAATAATCCAATAATCCAAGCAAACCAAACCAAACACCTAATCCAATAAATCAAGCAAATAGCTTCTGAACATGGCAACAAGCTAGAGATATAAGAGAATCCACAATCTTCGTAAGGGGACAAAAAAACCTCCACATAGGGAGGAGACGGAACATCCATTAAGGCAGGAGTGGAGCAGCATGTGTAATTTTGAAAAAGTATAAATAAATCAATAGATCACAACTGGTGAAGATAATTCGTAGCGAAAGCTTGCACAATGGTGGTGGTACCTAAAGAATCCAACAATCAAATAACTTTCAAAGTGATAAGAAAGTCGAAGCTCAAATGAACTGGTGAAGATAATTCGTAGCGAAAGCTTGCACAATGGTGGTGGTACCTAAAGAATCCAACAATCAAATAACTTTCAAAGTGATAAGAAAGTCGAAGCTCAAATGAGGGTGTGTACCTGAAATTTGGCCTGAGATAACATTTTTAAATAGCAATATTCATTAAATTAGAGGCTAATATTATACAAGTTTTGCTAACTCATTAATTATTAATTGTAGTAGAATACATATAGCCAGCAAGAGTTAATAATGTCTCATGAACCGAAAATCTCGCGCATTACAGATGAGTTACAGGTCAAAGCCCTTTGATTTTGTTTTGTTGAATAGAGACGACTGAGAGCTGATCCAGCCACCTTCCATGCAAAGCCACATAACGTGACTGATTTCTCTTGAATAGCATAGTCATAAGTTACATTATATATAGCCAAAGCCTCATTAAAAATATCGCAAATATTCTTCGTACTCTCATCCATATTTGCAGCACCATACAGTTTCTATGAGAAAGATTCCAATCAGCAACTCAGGAAATGTGAACTTATAGTGAAAGAAAAATTGAATAATCTTTTACCTGCTTATAAATATTAAAGAGTTCAGCAGCCACATCATTGGTGGTGGTCTTTTTTTTTGGCAATGACTCATCATTGGTCTTAGAAGGACGTAAGGCATTGGTCATATCCTTCTTGTACTCCCCATATAATTTGTCCCACTTCTCCAAACAGCTCCTAGGAACTTCTTTAACATCAAAACAAGAGAGTTTTCCAATTTCTGATAGCATATGGATAAGAAAAAAGGAAAAAAATACTTGAAGATTAGCTGATGAAGGTGATGATTGAGCGTGAGTGTAATGTAAAAATCGCATTACCGTGTTATAAAATATTAGCGAAATAAATACATAGATAACTGGCTGAGTATTGAGTTTCCTAACCTTTCCCGGACATGTCATCATTAGTTTGCCATTCGCAAACCTCGTCATATATTTTACCTAAGATAGAGGTTGAAGTGAATGATTTGAATTTGTTGTCCATATAGTGCGGGAACAATTCTGCAGTCAAATCATTTGGAACTTGGATCTGTTGTCAAAAGGATTTACCAAAAGGTTCAAATTAGAAAACCCAATAGACAAAGTGGTACTCAATTATGTACTTCTAAGATTAACTTTCAGGTAGACAAAGGTCATCAGGGTAATTGTAAAAATGTGTAGATGCAATGAACAAATCATGATATTGCCCACCTTCAAAGATCCAACAAATCCTATTACCAAAGAAACTTAACCTTAGATAAAACGATATTTCACAACAAAACCTAGGTCAAGCTCCATCATGTCTATTTCAACTCTTCAAGCTTTACGCGTATGTGTGGGAAACCAATTTTTCATGATGAGTATCCATGTCAAACCAGAAGCTACAAACTGTAGCTTCTTCTTTCCACGGTAATATGGTACAATCGTGCATTGGGGATAGTCTAGTTGCTCTCCACAAATCCACAAAGCACTCATTTTCCAAAATAGGGCACAGGTCCACAGGACCCTCATGTATCGCAACCAATTGTGGAAAAAAGCTGTAAAATAAAATGTTGGTGACCACTACAGGGTATCAGTACCCAACAAAACTCAAGGGTATCATAGAATTTTCTTAGAATATTTGGCTGCATATAGTATATAGAATTCACTACAGAACATAATGTTTGGAAATACAACAGCCAAAGAGGCAAAAGTGTAATGCAATTGAAGAACTAACCTTTCCTCCACCTTTCTTAGGTGCATCTAGTGCCTCGTAATATATATCAATCAACTTAAGAATGTTTTCCCTCACATGTGACATCTCATTTTCCTTATTGGGGTCATTTCTTAGAATCAGATAACGGTCCATGAGTGCCATCCAGCTATCAGCTGCCATTCCCATTGCATAACTGGAAGAGGAAAATGGTTTTCAGGTATAGATCATGTAACTAAAACTGAAAAAACTCTTTACTAGCAACCTGATTACCCGTGACAATTCATTTTTCCTCTTGATAGCAAAGCATGCAATAAAAAAACTACATTGAAATGACATTCAAATCCCAAATGTCTATAAAAATGATTACGACTATAGCTACACAACACAAACTATAAAGGTGATAATTGTCATATCGCCTAAATGGTGTTGGAGAGTCCGGGAGAGCACCGAGAGCAACAACGAGCTAATGACCAAGGACCACTAAGAGACTTGGACACCACATCTCCACCCAAAACCTTAAGGCAATGTGGGACACCATGGTGTTGGGTATATGGGTCACCTCTCTTAGACTTGATCCACGCCATCTACTTCCCGCTGCCCCACCAAGCTGAACCATGGTTCTAATACCACTAGTTGGGGAGTCCGGGGGAGTACCAGGAGCAACAACGAGCTAATGATCAAGGATTACTAAGAGACTTGCACACGACATCTCCACGCAAAACCTCAAGGCATTGAGTATATGGGTCACCTCTCTTATATATCATTCATTTAGCACATTCCTAGTCAATGTGGACTAACCACTCACACTTGAATTCCCAACAAATGGAATATCTAAAATATACGCTACATACAGACCTAACTATGTCTGCACAAAATTCTACTTCAGGAAACAAAAATGGCAATACTTAAATTAATACTATATACACACCATATATTCTCATGAACTCCCTACGACCCACCTTGATTCGAAACGAGTTTTCAGGAATAGATTAAAAAGATGATCCTCAAGTTCCTCATCTGAAAGTTCACTTGGCTTTTTAACAATAGAATCCAATATAGGTGCGGTTCTTTCAATCCAAGGGTCACTCTTTCTGAAATATTGCAACAACTGAAACATTTCAAAATATAAATGGTTAGTATAAATGAAGGTTTCAGATTTGTCAGCAAACACATAAAGGTACAAATAACAATATGAGAAAATATAGGTGAAAAAGAAAACCGAGCTTCAATTTTGTAAAGATAGATGAATAAAGCTACAGTCAAATCACAGTTACTCAAGATGATGGTACTGCCTTTTTTACCTTTCGTATAACTTTAAAGATTACTCTTTACCAAATTAAACTTCAATCTCATCTGTGAGGTGTCAACTTATTGGTAAGAGTTTGGCCTTGCAACCTCATGGGACAGAGTTCAAGTCCCCTCTAGGACAATTGTAAAATGACCATTACCGGCTTTGGAAATTTACTAAATATGTGCGGTATACTTCAATTTTAATGTAAACAAGCTTCTTACAGATAGTTTTATCTGTTTTTGATTTTTGGTGTCATTAACATATAGTTTTAAACTACAACATACTATGAGACAACAGAAGATGACATATAGATTTCGAGTAAAGTTCAATCAACATTTCCAAAAGCCTTCACCATATTGATTTTTCAGCATTGGCCAATCTAGTAGTTACTAGGACACTTTAGATACTAAAAATTTCTACTGATCTAGTAAGAAAACATGAAAGGCTTTAAGTTGAATCAAAATTGAAACCTGAGGATTGTTTGAAACCCAGTACATGTCACCATCAAAATCACCTCCACCTATCTCATCTGCTATAGAGCGAGGTCCAACACATGGGAAAAAAATTGCATATTTGCTATGCCCAACATAATATTCTAACCCCTGAATAGGTGTGGCACGCAAAATGTGAATGTCCCCAAAATGTAAACCTGGATTTCGATACACCAGCACATCCCCAGAAATCTGGCCTTTTTCACTACCAAAAAATAGAAGAAAAATTCAACAACCAGCACAGACCTGATAATTTAAACTTCAAACATCACTCTCTCATAAAAAGTTACACTAGGTCTCATGGTTGAATATGTCTGTAGCATTTGCCATATATAACAAATAGGACAGTACATAACTTCAGCTTAATAAAGGATGTTATACATACATACACAGTAAGAGTCTGGATAAGGTAAGTAACATATCTTGGAAAAAAACATGAAAATTAGACCAATTGTACAAATTCTCAGAAACCAGTAACCAACCATGAAGAGACAAACAATCAAGTCATAGCTGCTGAAGACAAGCAGCTGGAAACTGGATAAATATGCTTACAAAAATATAAAAGCTTATCGATTAAATCAGTATAATAGAAACCAAAGCAACACGTTATTGCATTCAAAGATTAAAGAAACAATGCAGCTGCAGAAACTTAGGTGGGAAATTCTACATTAGAACACATCAAACATTAAGATTTTTTCTAAAAGATCATTTGATTGGGAAAATTATGAAATTTATGCTTACTGAATTATGCAAACTTCATTCATTTTGAGTCGCCCAGTAGGATCAACAGTCCCCATTAAATAGAAACAGTCCGGCAAATATAGCCTCCCTCCTTTAAGTCTGTCCTTTTCTGTTTTTGCAAATATAGACAGACGATACCGTAAAAATGGTTCATCAAGAGGAATACCACATAGAACCATTTCTGCGGCATTGTATTCATCCATCTCACCATAGTTTACACAAGCTGCAAGCGAATCAACAGTTGAAAATCACTTCTGAGGGGAATTCTCATACATTTTATGCAATGGAACAATTAGAGTCATATCCAAATAAAGAGCAGATTATCTTTAAGCATATTGGTAATTAGAAGTATTAACGAAAACTACCTCTAAGTGCAATACGCCTATTGGAGTAGACACAGTTAGCATCCTCCAAATTACTTTTAAGTACATCCATGAAGAAGTCATTTGGTACTCCGCCATAGCTCAGAAGTGCAATCAAATATTTGGATAAATATCCTCGCTTGGGTTTATTACTGAAACATGGACGCAACAGATCAACTTGCTTTTCAAACAATGCAAAAAAAAAAAATTCCAATAAGGCATACAAATGGTTAGTCTAGCTTCCAAACAGCTTAAAGCAATAGGCAGGTTGGTAAGGAACCTCAGAATCCGCATATCAATATCAATAATAATCTATAATAATAGAAGAAGGGATAAATGCACTATAACAATCATAAACTTCCTTCTAGATGATAAGGACAAATCAACAAAGCCGACCCCACCTAATGCAAGAAGGCTTAAGTTGATGTTGATAAAAAGTTAAAAACAAAAATCAATGTAAGTGCCTTCTGCGTCCTTTGATTCTGAAGAGATTCTATTTTTAAGGACACCATGTCAGTTATACAAAAGACGCAGTGGCACTTGCAATTGGCCCTGCAGGTGAAACCTGAAAATTATTATGTCTAGCGAATGGTATGCACCTTGGTCCAGTGTGAAGCTAATTGGGGACCTTATATGGGAGGGAACCTTATTACCTTGTGGAATCTTTTCCCATTTCCTACCATGTAAATATTTGTTCCCCTACTTCTATCCCTTTTCCTAATAATATCTTTATTTCTTATGTATTTCTTGACTTAATTCTGACTCTAATGTAAGAAACTAGTAAACATTCTAGGCAATAATTAGATTATCTATTCCAATTTATCATCAAGGGAATTTTTTAAAATGATTATATACTTGAGACTGATTAATATATAGTATTTCTTGTAAGAAAGGGATTAGAATCAAGTAAGAAAGAGAACTAGAAAAGAATCCGGGATAATTTAATATCTTGACAGATACTAATAAAATTCAGAATATCTCAACAGATACTATTAATTCAAGTGACTGAGACTTTGAAGGAATTCAGTACCGTTTCTAGAATCCTACTCAAGTGATTCAACAATCGACAATATGCATAAATATAATTGATCCCAACAAGCCCAGGTCAGATATTGTAAGAGTGAATTGTATCATCAAAGTCAAAAACTCAAAATGTAAAAGGGAAATACCTGGTTGTAACCACCTCCATCGAATTTATGCTTTGCCTATCCGAAAGTCTCGAGTCTGTCTCAACTTTAATCATCGAAGGACGAACCTGTATTGTTCTAGGAGGAAGCTTCAAGATTCAAGGACGCAATATCAGAGTTAAAAGCAGCACAACTAAATGAGACAATAAATAAAACACAACTCTAATAAAGTTTCAAAAAAGCATTATTAACAGAATGACAACTTTTCCAAATTATTAACTCAAGAAACTAGAAATGGATAAATGCCGTACAGTGAAAGCAAGGTCTCAAACCTTTCTATCAGACAGATGTAAGACCAAAATGCACTGTGGTACTGAATGTTTGATTATACAGCTCAAGAACACCTCACGTTTTTTTGGTTACAGAAAACCTCAAACATAATGCCCTCAATGACCACAAAAATAATATTGCTCAATATTAAATAAACATATTGTGTACCTTATCAATTTTGTCACACAAAACCCCAAGTTCCAATTACAGTCCAAAATAATGATGATCTATAAATAATTATTTATAAACTTATCAATCATGAAAGTTTCAAAAGCACTCAACACAAACTTAGAAATAAACTAGGTCTCTCATAAGTACTGTATAAAAATAAGAAAATTAAAATTGACCAATAGAATCAGTTCAAAACTTACCGTTTTATTAACCAAAAGAGTACCCTTGATTGCGCAACCCATGTGAAAGAGACGGCATTGAATCAGCAAAGGCTTAATGGTAGGGGAAAAAAGGATAAGTTATATTAGAGGAATATCTATGCCTGTTACGTATCCATACACATAAATTATGTCATTGAAAGATGAAAGTGGCAGAAAAATCTACTGGCTGATTTGTGCTCGGTGCTGTTACTCCCAAGGCCTTACTCATATCTTCAGGCTCAACCAGATTGGAAATTTCCTGAGTTTAAAAGCAGTCATAAAGCACAGAATCAAAGAAAAAATGGATTAGATCACAAACCACATTTAAATATATCTAGTACACGAGAGTTGAAAATGAAGGCATTGAGAGAAATACATCAACGCCAAAAGCAAGACCAGAATAAGAGAGAGTCCAGGCAATGAATAAAGAAAATGGTTAAACAAAAGACAGCATGAATAAAGAAACAGTTTCTTCAAATGACATTTTGACCAGAACTAATAATCCAAAAGGCTTTCATAATAGAAACATTTTCTTACAGTCTCTGTTTCTTCAGCTGATTTATTCTATTGAAGACATTTTCCTCCCAAAAGAATGTATTACATACAATCACATATGAACACCAAAAAGGAAATATACAGAGCAGCCAACCAAAACTTATCTCGCCCATGCCTCAACTGAAGATGCTTAACAAATTTTTATAGTAGTGTGTGGTTATCAAAGTTAAACAACAATTTTCCATCAATATTCTGTAAATCACATCAAAATAATTAGGAAAAAGAAGGCAGCAAGAACAGAAAGCACGTCAACTAAAATAAGGTAAAAACTCAGAGCTTTGTCCCTCCAAAAACGTGTAGTATTGATGTGAGAACCAAGACAACTACTTTAGCCAGGAAAAATAAAGGAAGCCGTGTGAAAAACTTATGATGGGATGAAGCTAAATAGCCAATGAGGTAATAGTGGACTCATAATACCTTTATTTTCTAAGTGGGTTTTTAACACAACCATTGATTGATAAACAAGCATAGTTAACAAAAAGGAAAAATATAATGGAAAAACAAATTGAAAAGAAAAGAACCATTATGTATCCATTCTTCAAGTTGCTTCCTTTAAACACATCATTTGGGCATAAGACCGCCAAATCTTCTGAGATAAACCCAGTTCCGTCTGTGAGAATTCGCGGTTTCCCATTATGATACACAATATTGCCATTTTCATCCTAAACTCAAAATAAAATAAAAAATCAAACCACAGAAAGAAATAATTTGCTGCAGTGACGATCATAAATTGTAGAACCTTTTTAACGTGACTTAGAAACTGACTATACCCGGCAAGATACATCTTCTATTGTTTGGACATTCACAGTTGCAAAGTCAATATTGAGTTTTAAAGTCTTTGACAGAATGAGAGAGAACCTGAATATCAATGCGGTTAGTACATGGGATCAAATCTATTTTGAGAAAGTGAATGCAGGAAAATAAGTGAAACTCTAAACGATAGTGATAACACAAATATCATACCTAGCCATATATTTGTCAACACTGGGTAACATGTGTGCGTGCATGAACAAAGACCTTGCTTCAGCGATTGTCTTATAATGTGATAAAATGTATAATGCCCTCTCATCTGCAGAAGAATGTGATTCCGTCCTAACAAAATAACATTTTACAGATGATGTTGTCGAGTCCTTCTTCTTCTCTTCCTTGCCACCATCTTTAAAAACTGTTCAATCGGTAAAAAGTTTCAAAACATTTATATTAGTCACTGGAGGTTTATTAAACAACTCAAGAGACAAAATCAAACACATGACAATGTGATGGTTTGAGAATGCTTTTCGCAGTCAATGACAGAAAGGATCCAGAAGTAACTCAAGGTTGAGTTGAGAGTAGGGAAGCCAGACATATTCACTATATCATCGAAATCTACATCAAAGTTTACTAGTAATCCTACAAAACCAGATATAATTTAATAAAACAATATTTTCAAAGCTAAGATAATGATAGCCTATATGAAGTGCATATTCAAATTTTAGCTTCCATATAAATTAACTCGAGTTCTGGTTATGAGGATGACATATGATTAAAGAGTATTATTGAGCAAGCAAAATTCAGAAATGTGATGTATGTAAATAATAAAATAAAATATAAAAATATATATATATATATAATATAATATAATATAATATAATATAATATAATATAATATGCAAGTGTAAGCTTACAGAGGAATAGGCAGGGTTATTATGACTTACAAACATGGGAGAAATACAGAAGTAAAAGCAGATCACAAATGAAAATGCAAATTTCCCCAAACTATTTACATTTTAATCGGATGAAAATTGTTGTGGCTTCAAAATCATAGAAACCCTAAACTAGCAAGTATAATAGGCTTACCAAAAAAGCGATACAATCGAAGACCAACACGGATCCCTTCTTTTCTAAACTTGCCATAGAGCTCAGCAGCTTCTTGAGCACTATTCTTTGTATTTCTCACATTCTTATCCTCAGCAAATTTAACAACCAAAACATTGTCATCACCCAGAGACTTTTGTAAGAGTGTTCGGGTGTGTTGTAAAATTGGGCCCTGAATTATAATGATAATTACAATTATTTTTATTTAAACAACGAGGTGATAAATCAAACCACATTTGACATATAAATACTAAATAGACAGCAGATCAGCAAAAGGTAACTAAAAATATTGATCATTTAACAATCTGAACAAAGTTGATTCATTCAGTATTTAATGCAGATCAGCAAAACCCCATACCATCAAATTCACTGAATAGCGAGCCAGTTACAATGACAAAGATAAAACTTAATCAGTACAAATCCAAAGGAGAAGAGAGTCATATAGAGACAGACAAACCTTGAACCTTAAGCTTCCATCAGGAGAAACGTAACACTCGTATATATGTGTCCTGCTAGAATCCCAATCAACATACTGAAGAAATAAATCAAAGCTATTATTAGTCCATACTGTATACAAAACAGCACCATGTTGATAGGTAAGCAATGTGTACAGCAAAAGTCTGCTAAAACTATATTTTAGATTTCAAAAATTAAGTAATAATAATAATGTGTTAAGAGTCTCATGTCGGATGTGATATGGCCTGAAGAAGAGTTTATAAGTGTGAGGCATCCCTCACTCTACAAGCCGGTTTTATAGGGTTGAGAACCCAAATTCTAAGATAGTATCAGAGCCAATCCAATATCTGTTGGGCCACCCGCTATCGGGTCACTCGTGTCACGCTCCAGTTGTCCAATCCGCGTGTTAAGAGTCCCACATCGGATGTGATACGGCCGGACAAAGAGTATAAAAACATTTGTTTTGTAGGATTGAGTTAGGCCCAACCCAAATTCTAAGGATATGCTATACTATATTTTTGTAAAAGGCCCAATTTAGTCCATAACAATACTATAAATTGGTCCCTACAATTTTTTAAGGACAGACTAGTCTCCAATATTTGCAAACAGGAGGCAAATCAGTCCTTCCGTCCATTCAACGTTAAATCTGTCGGTTAACCTTACAGCAGCACGCTTAATGCCCAGGTGACAGGTTAAGTGACATGCAATTGTGTTTTTTGACCCATTTTAGTCCCTTATTAAAAGTTTCTTGGAATTTTAGGGGACACTCTGATCCCTTCATTTTAGTCCTTCATCTCTCATCTACCTCGGGTTTGGATTCTCTCCGGTCACCGGAAATTTCTCTACTACAGGAAATTTCCGGTGGACCATCTACCTCAAAATCTAGTAAACCAGAAAGCAGAAAACTTATCATACAATTAAAAGTCCCAAAGTGAACTATAGTGTTACCAGTTGGCGATCCTTATATTGGATGTGGTATTGTCCAATATCTTTCCATATTTTACTCTCAAAATCTCGCATCGGTGAGTCTTTAAGTCTTCTAATATAGTCAACAGGGATAACACTATCAAGTATCTCTCTGTAACTGTACAAAAACAAAATCGCAACCATAGTCAAACTCAAAGCAATGCAAGGAAAATGAAAAGATGAAGGAATCAGTTTTTCACCTGTTTGTTACGGCGTATTTTTTAAAAAAAAATCATTTTTTAAAATAATAATACATTCCGTTTGTTACATATTATTAAAAAACTGAAAAATTAAAAATAATTTAAAAACAGCTTCATAATTTGATTAGCTAGTTTCTTATAAAAATTAATTTTTTAATAATAATTTTTTTAAAATAAGTGATTTTCAATATGTTACACAAACACAAATTAATTTCTAATTTTCTTAAAAATCTCTAAAAATTAATTTTTAAATTTTTTAACATTAAAATCACTTAATTTTTAATCCGTAACAAACCGGCGTAAAAAAGAAAAAGCAATTATTACCTTCCAGCATAACTCAACAACAGAAAAGTCTTTCTGAATTCCAATTCCCCTAACGCAGAAAGAACATCGGAATCCGCCATAGGAAGTACTGCTGCTGCTGTTGTCACTACCGGAGGAGGAGATTTCGAGGGAGAAGGTTTCAACGGAGAAGAGAGAAAAGATGAAGAATATTTGAGCAAGTAGATAATGTAACCACCGAGACTTCGAATTGTTTTTGATTTTGAAATTGTGTTGAGAATTTCAATTGTTTTTTCTTCTCCGATACTAGCAAGTTGTTGCCTCACATTGAACTCAAGTGGAGGTAGTGAATGCTCTCTGCAAATTCTCTCTATTAAATCCTCTACCGGTGCCGGAAGAACTACTACAGGTTGTTGCTCCGCCATGAACTACGACCGTAACTGCAGTTAAGACAACTCCGATGACGGAAACAGTAGAGAGAATGGTGAATACAAAGAAATGAATGAATCTTCAGCTACGAGAGTACTTTTTTTGTTTAAAATTAATAAAAAAGAGAGAAGAAAGAGAGTTACTGGAATGATGATGATTCGCGCTTCACTGCAATGAAAGGACTTGACATGACTCTTCGATGATGATGACAGTGGGTTTAGCTTACTTGACACGCTTTCCCTTTTCTTCCACTGTTCAGCGTTAAACTATTTGCTGAAAAATACTAGTAGTATGCCTTCAAATTTCAAACGGACATTTCCAAGGAGGAAAGAATTTGGGTTTTTTTTCTTATCAAAAAAAAGTTGGGTTTTTTTTTTACACCCCTCTTATCCCTTTACCTCCGTAACCTCTTTAATCTCTAAAATACACCTCAAAATTTAAATTTTTCGGAATTACTTTAAAAGATGATAATTTCATAAACCAATTTGTAAAACTTTCTAGAATCACCTCAAAAGAGGTATTTGACTTCTGGAAATACCTCTCTTGAGGTGATTCCGAAAAATTTTAAAAATTAGTTTTCAGAATTATCCTCTTTTAAGGTAATTCCGAAAGTCAAAATGTGTTCCGGAATTATATGTTTCAACGTAATTTCAGAAATCTTTAAAAACGTGTTCTGAAATTATGTGTTTTGGTGTAATTTCGAAAGTCAAAATGTGTTCCATAATTATGTGTTTCGACGTAATACCGAAAGTCTTTAAAAACTTGTGTTCTACAATTATGTAAAAACACGTAATTTCGAAAAAAATTTTGAGGATTTAGGGATAAATTTGTCCGCTTGGTGTATTTGGGGTAAAAAAAGCCAAGAATTTTTACTACTTTGAAATTTGTGCTCAGTTGATTCCATGAGTTTCCATGGGGTCCAACCATAGGTAGAAAAATTCTATTGATTTTTTCAAAAAAAGAATGTCTTGAGAAGCGAAAATTGAAGAATCCGACACTACTAAGTTGCTTTTGTCAATGTAAAAATCTTTTCAGGATTATTGACATTTTAGTTTAAAAAAAAATGTCCAGTATAATTATTGTTTTTGTTTTATAATACTAAAATACTAATTAATTATTGTTTTATAACACTAATAAAACATTAAAAAAATTAGATATATTATTGAAGTATTACTCCATTAGTCCTATTTTTGTATGTAGTTTAAGGTTTTGGCATAGCTGTTAAGAAAAATTATTAGTAGTTCAGTTTTTTTAAAAAGTGTAGTCTAACTTACTACTCCATTTAATTATTTATCTCTCTACATGGATAAATGTTAATCATTTATTTGACGTAAAAGTTCTCATAATAAATAGAGATATGGGTGAAAAAGAATATTATATATTTTATTGAAAATGTAAAACAACAATCAATTTGAGACATATTGATTTTACTAAAACAAAAAAAAAGATGAATCAAGTAATATAGAAAAGTATGAGATTTTTCTGACAAAGAAAAGTATGAGATAATTACTATAAATTCTAAGTTGCTAGTAATTGTTAGTCTTAGTATGTGTCTCACAAGTAATACACTATATCTCCTAAGACACAACATTATAATTACATGCACTACTTATTATAATTTTTGACGTGTGCTTGACCATTTTCACACTTTACTTTTGATCTTCAACACATTTCACCGACCTACTTGCCTTCATGATTTTTCCTATGTCTTCAACGGTTACCTCGACTAATGAATCATCGGCTAAATCATGCCTACGCATTGTTGGGCTGCCAAACAACTTCATCATAGATCTTCTATTGGTACTTTAGAAGTTATTCAGAATAAAAGGACTCAGAAGCCAAATGTACTAAATGATCTTTTAGACGCTGATCTTTTGCTAAACTAAGCCAGTCGACTGATCTTGCCTAGGCTACACCTCTGTCTTGCCTAGGCTACACCTCTGTCTTGACTAAAGCCTCATTCGACTAAGCGCTTAGCAATTTTAAGTGTTAACAACAATAAAACTTATTAAAAATCTTTAGACACGAGTATAACTTATAACTTCAATAAAATACAATTGTAGTTTTATTCACAAATACACATTTTAATTATTCAAATCTCATTCAAAAAATACATCTTCAATTACTCCAAACAGGGGGGGAAGTAAGAAATGAAAAGAAAAAAAAACTCAGGAAGTGGTCCATTACACACACATGTCATCTAGGAGGCAAAGCATGCAAAAGTGTTACACTCATTAATAATCAACGTCCACAACTTTTAGGTGAACACCCGAAAATCATGGTTAATGCGATTTAAATATGTGGCTAATGAAATTATATTGATGGTTTATTATATATCTAATTATCTATATTCAACTACTGAACATAGTTAACCATGTATTTGAACTGCATTAACAATTTAAATTGTTGTCGATTTTGTTATAATATCGTATGTCAAAAAAAATTATTTCTATTTTTTATAGACACTGATAGTAGTTTGTGCATATTTTTCAAAATAATAACTATGAATTTTTCCCACAAAATTAACAAAAAAATAGATAATTTAGATTGTTATAGAAGTCTACACCACCTGACACAGATGGCAGAGCCTAACAAGACATTTGTTGGGGGAAAGGATATTGTATCTTTAGAGTGGAAAAGACTGTGTCTGTCTATCTCATCTTTTAATTTTCTCTTAACTCATTTTTTGCTCATCTTTCTGTAACATTCTCTTTAACTCATTTTTTTCTCATATTTCTCTATAGTTTGTGCATATTTTTCAAAATAATAACTATGAAATTTTCACACAAAATTTGGGCTTGAGTTCCTTGGGGATGAAGGAAGATTGGAGCTAAGCAGATTCTCTCAAACACCTAAACCTGATGATGAGGATGATCATGATAAGGATGAGAATGATGACGAATATGAAGTGCACGAAGAAGAAATTTGGCAGGTATACATTATAAGAGATGGCACAATCAAAGGTTTATTACATTAGCAATGTTTTGATATTCCTTTTATATAAAGAGCAACATTCAGATGTTAAGCTTAACAAGTTATCCAGTAAGTGCAACTGTTCCTTCTTTCAGGTGTGCGAAATAAGAAAAAGAAGGATATCAGTATACATATCTGTATCTACACCACCGTTTCTTCCCCACCGAAATACAACTTTTAGGGGAGGAATAAAAAACGAATGACCAAACATGATTCAACAATCCATTTCGCAGGAAAAATAGCCAAGCCGAGATAGAGATGCTGCAACTTGTTCAATAACCATTCAGCTCAGTAAATACCAACTTCCTCAAATCCAACCAGTGGAAGTTTCTCTATAATGAACTCAAGACATGAGATGCCTGTACATAAGTTCTTCTTTTGGTTTGCATACTTGAGTATTTTTCGGAACACTATCAAGCAACCCAAATCAGCCAAAAATGTACACTTGAAAACATGTAGTCAGGAAACTAATATCACCTGACTTCGGCGGGAATACTTAGATAATTCATGGTAAATTCTGGTTAGAAAGTCCCATAGATTCTGC
Organism: Astragalus glycyphyllos; assembly: GCA_963573325.1. NCBI lineage: Eukaryota > Viridiplantae > Streptophyta > Magnoliopsida > Fabales > Fabaceae > Astragalus > Astragalus glycyphyllos. Next base: position 2,162,174 of record OY754313.1, on the reverse strand, counting down.
AACTTCTCTAGCAGCCATACTGTCCGCTTGTACCTACATAGATGATATACCCAGAGTCAACAAAATTTGATTGCAATAATATATCCATTGGTATAGGTTTAACTTGATGTATCAAAAACACAAGAAAAAAAAAACAAGGTCATATATTTTATATTGTGATCAGCAGAGTGTCTTTACCTGAAGGCGATGCAAGAGATACATCAAGAAGAGATGTACAAACACCTGTGCAATTTCTCAAGGTTAGCATCCACGGTTCATGTCAGTTATTTGACATTTTTAACATCTAAATAGTTTATCTCACCAAATAGCAAAATAGAGAAACTCGAGCTGTTGGGTAATGCCATAGAAATCTTGTAGCCCGGACAGCCCCTGAATCTAACAGTTTCACTGCTTTCTGCAACTGCATGAGGCATGCCAAATACAAGGTAAAAAATAGTGCTTAATTTCAGAATGAAAATGACATAAATAATGATGATTGAAATACCTGAATACTTGCACCAACCATGTGACGGTGATGCAAAGGAAGAGGCCTGCAATTAATTACTTCGTAAGATCACTTTTCAAACTCTACAGTTGAAAAGAAAGATGGTATAACATTTTGGAGACGAAAGAATAACTAAGTAACTAAGCAAATTAAAAGAGTGATCATAAGCAAATCACAACTATACCATTAGAATAATACAAAGAAGATGATTTGACAGGGGGTGCAAACAAATAAGTTCCACAAAGGACTAATGCATTTTAATGGTTTGCAGGTGCTTTTCTCTCTTCTGGCAGGGAGCATGGCCATTGAGAGGCAGAAGTTTTGCTCAAATGCATTACAGAGAGCTAGAGAAACAAGATAAATGCTAACATAATAGAAGAAAACATACTCGAGGGATTTTATTTCAGTCTCATCCTCCCATGATGATGATGCTCTACGAGAAACTCTACTTCTTTCAGCCTCTGCCTGTTCAATACGACAATACTGTCAAAAACATGGCCATGATAATAATCAAGCAGCCACAGGAACTTAAGCACATACCTGTGCCTCTTGAAGACGCTTAATTTCCTTCTCCAATTGAAACTCTGTAGCAGATTTTTCACTGACCATAGTTTCTAATTGTGTTTGTTTGTAGTACTGCAATGAAAGTAACACATAAATTTATTGAACACAAAAATTGCATGAACTTTAACCAAGACACAAATTACCAAAAGATCAGTCAGTTCTCGGTAGCGTTTCTCTAACTCCATATGCTCCTGTTACAAGAATAAGATGCTTAGAACAAGTAATGTTTCAAAATTACTATAAAACCAAGACCTGAAAAGTAGTAAGTTAACTTCAACTGTATTTTATGTCAAAACCCACAAATGAATAGCACGAAATGCTGGTAGCATTTGAAGTAGAATTCTTATCATCACTCCACTTAGGTTGGATGCCAACGGCTATACCTCCATAGAAAATTTAACAATAGTAATAGAAATGTTAGCATCACTCACTTTCTAACACTCTTTTATTCGTAAAATCCCAAGTTGGCCTACCAATAGAGTGGGGCTAGTTAGGTAGTGGCATCAGGTGATTTCGTCCAATCATATAATGGGTTGAAAGAGTGTCACTCTATTCAAGTGCTTGTTTTGCTTCCTGAACATCACTCTATTCAACACAGCGAAGAATTTTGTTAGAGCCCTCTTTTCAGACATCAAAGAAAAGAGATATTTCCTCATGAGCCTCCTCTCATCTCCACTCAACTTCCTTGGAGCTGGACTTAGCTCGTTAGAGCTAGGTTTCAACCCACAAGAGTGGGGTTCGTTCTCCTCATTGGCCTGTTAGGTTATTGCAAACTTAGGACGATGGGTTTGTCTATCTTTTTTGATTTGTGACTTCAATTATGCTGGGAATTATGGGGTCAAAACTCAATACGGTTCGTTCACCTCCTTTGTAGATGGGTTCACAGTGGGACGCTGGATACATTTTTGGAGAAGTGCTACGACTATGATGTTCATATTTTGTGCACTGCAAAATTTTATCATTCAGATGTTGCATTCTCAGGTTTTAAAAAACATAGGGGGGGAGGAAATAACCATCATGTACTTTTGTTGTAGACTCATCCAATCGTCCTTAAACCTGGAGTCTATATGGGTCTACTCAAGTTTACAAAGAAATTTTTGTAAGCGAGTCAACTCATTTTTTACATCTACAGTCATAAACATGTACGACACAGTTAACTCGGGAGTCTGACAACTATGTTAGTAATGCAACACTTAAGTATCTAAGCCCCACCTACTTAGGAAACAAGGAGACTTTACAAATTTTTATCTAATTGTGAACTTAAATTTAAAACATATTTGGAAAGAGAGGAAATTCCTAGAAACATCAGGATTATTACCTGACGTGAATAATGTTCAGCATCCCTCTTCATGGCAGACATTTCAACTCTCATTTTTTGCAATTCAGCCTGAAATAGTGAAACATAAAATATAATGCATAAGAACCAAAACTTGACTTGCAAGACAGAAGATCATTATCTCCAATAAGCTTGATGAGGAAATGTTTTAAAAAAAAATCAATTACCTCCAGGGATGATAGCTTGTTTTCAGCTTCCCTCTGACCCTGACGAGCACGCTCCACTTCTTCCTGCCATGCCTGCACCTTAATGTACCAAACTTGCAAGGTTATAATTCCATACGGATGAACTTTTATAGTTTTATCACTATTATCATGATTGCTACTTCAAAAGTTCGAACACAAATTATACATGCCAGTGGCTCAACAAGCCTTTGACCTGTTGGAGGTAGAGACAGTTGTGGCAACTTTTGACTTGCTTGTGTCCATCGGCCATGCCCAGTTTCAACTATGACCCTGGCGATTTTCGCCGACCACCTCGCTTCCCCCCCCCCCCCCCCCCCCCTGAATTTTGTTTTGTATGGAAAAACAATTTGGACCGATTTGTATTTCAATAAAATAAGCAGGACAAACATAGATTTTGTAGTTGTTGAAATCGTGTCATGTAGTAAACAGAATCCAAACTGAGTAAAAGCTCAATCTCCCCTCTACAATATTTCATAAACTACAGCTAAATAGGGGGAATATTTACTTCTAAGTACTGACACTTAATATGCAAAAAAAAAAAAACGTGTCCTTTAATTATATATTATATACACAGCATATCACATGTGTTAGGAATTGGTGTGGAGTTTGGACAATCAATCAGAAAGGACAATGGCTCTTTAAATATGTCCTAATTATTCAAAATCTTTGAAGATGTCAAATATAAGGAGACATAATGAAACTTCAAAACAGCCTACTTTCATCTCAGAAGTTTGTGTCTACACTCCATACCTGAATTACTTGATTTGTCTCTTCTGGTGCCTTTTTTTGTTCCCGGCGCAAGCGAGCTTCCATATCTTGCAATTCTTGATTTAAAGATGAGCATTCAACCTGATAACAAGGTTTCTCTTTCAGTAGATCTTTAGTTAAGAATAGTAACCACCAATCAGCCTTCATATTCAAAAAGGAAAAAGTAAATTGTTTTATAACGTACCTCGAGAAGTGCCACCTTCTGCTCAAGTTCTGTGGCCTTAGCCGTCCTTTCATCTGCTATTCTCTAAAAAGAGAAGCAAGTAACAAATCAATGTATATGTTTAGCCTTGATGTCAATAACAGTTCTCCAATCAAAACAGCTAGGAAGGGGGAACGGAAGTAGCCGTATATAATTTATCCTCATGGACTTTCGTTAGTATTGTTCATGATTATTTTGTAAAACAGATGATCTTGTTAAAAATATAAAATCAAGATCCAAAGAGCATCACGGGTGCTATACAATGCCAGTTGCAACACTTTAATAGGATTTGCAAATTGCACCTCACTTAAAAAGTTAAACAATAATAAGTGCTGACATTACATTACCTGTATCCTCGCAAGGGCTGTAGACGACTCAACTGCTCTGTGCTCCAATTCTACTTCTCTTTCCATAAAAGCCTGTTTTACCAATCACAGAATCATTAAAATTTAAAATTAAAGTACAATGTAAAACACATAAATATAAGAAATAAATAATTGAACTTACGGACCATTTTGGTAGCATGATGAGCAGTGCGCTCCTCTTCTGCTCTTCGCTCAGCAGATGCTAGCTCCTCTCGTAGAGCCTGCAAGTGCAACAGTTTTATGATGCAAACAACTTTATCATGTGAATGGAACATCATACAATTATAGGACTCTTACATGCAGCGGAGAACCTGATTACCTGCATCATCCTTGTTTCTGATAGTTCCCTATTTCTCATCATAGCCTCCATGTTTGCCTGATAAATACAAATAGTGTTACCCAAGCCTTACAAATAGTAAATAAATAGAACATAAAATTAGTGAAGCTATGGAAGTACAACAACGAATGCTACGCGTCTAGAACGAAATTGATGAAGGAAATTGAAAAAGGTAGATCAAAATGTTACTCATTTAACAAGTTTATAATAGTCAAATATTATCCCAATTTATTGAGTGAAAAGGTTCCCTAATATCTACTGAATAAGTAAAGTTTAACATACATCATGCACCGTGCACAGACAGAGCGAAAGACAAACACCTGCAAATGGAGCTTATAGCTAAAAGATTTGCAGGTACAGGAAGATGGTCATATTATGTTCTGAAGAAATTAGCGGCAGTTTTCTTCTGGATACCGGAAACAAACTGAATAGGTGAATATGCATTTCTAATTTTATAGCAAGCAGCAAACCATATCATTCATAGACCAAAATTTTTTGGCAAGCCAATAACATACGTAAATCAGATCTTAATATACATAGACCAACTTGGAGAAAGGGACTATTCAAATAACAAACAATAGTCAAATAGCCAAGATTATGTATAAAAATATAAAATGGCACCAGTCATGCAACCCAATATGTTTATTAAAGAAAGAAAAAGATTCCATAGGACTAAACCAAATGGTACAGAATAAGGTTCAGGTGGAAACTTGTATGGGAGGAAATAAAATATTGCAAGAAACACTTCAATGTATTGACTAAGAACCTGCAGGGAAGCTAGATTTCCTTCGGACAATGCAGCCTGCCTCTTAACTGCATCCATAGAACTTAGAATTGCCTCGATTTCAGCATTTTTTGCTGACAAGGCCTCAGCCATATTTGATTCAACTCTCGTAACTTCCTTTTTACTTTCAGACAAATCCTTTTGTAGCTGCTTTATGCTAGCCTCATATGATTTACTCAGCTCTCTCTGTAAATTTATAGTTGATTTAGTATACAGCATTGGAAGTGTTTCTATTTTAGCACATAACGAGACCTTTTAGTCATTTAACCAGAATCACCAATAGTGCTTTACCTCTGCAGTTAGAAGTTCCTCTAACTGTGCATTTTCGGATTTGTATTCTTGAAGGCGGGATGATAGTCCAGCACAGACCTGAGCATCATAAGAAAATATCAAACATGCATCTGTAGGAAGTAATTACGAAGAAACTGAAATTCCAGAACTAATCTACAAGATCTGCCTCTGTGATCAGCTTCGCCTATTTAAGGAGGCCTTAGCTAATAGATATGTCGGTTTAAACAACATTCTTACCCGAGCTAACCTTGCTTCTTTAGACTGCCCGGTAGATTTTGTTGTTTTAAGCAATCCTTGAGCCTGTGTACCAACTAAAAGATTAGTCAGAAGAAATTGTATCCTCAGATGGTATGTTTAGTGATGATAAATAAATTTCTCCATAATAAGTGCTACCTCATCAAGTTGATCCTGTACTTTCTTTGGGGAGATGTCAGTTTTATGATCCTCTTGGCTCTTTCGATTCACAATGGGTTTGATTTTTGTATCAGAATCTTTAGGTATAGCATCAGTATTAGAAGTTACATCATCAGCTACAGAAACAGATTTCTCTTGATCCATATTCTGACTGGTATCCAAATCTTCAGGCTTGAGAATTTGGCCAGCACTAGTGGGCTCATCACTGGGGTCTTTGATTCCTTTGGGTGAAGAAGAAGGAACCACCTCGTGAACAGTCGGAGCATTCTCTTTTACAGGCTCACCATTTGCAGAAACAGTGGTAATCTCAACATCAGTATCATTTACTAAGACTTTCACATCACCTGTGTCCGGTTTACCAACATCGCTGGCTAGCATTTTTGATAATGAAGTGCCTAATATGGGTGATGTAGCATCAGTAGGTTGCTGGTCCTTTGGCTGGTTTGTAGAAATGGAAGCACTCTCGTCATTTTTGGTTACATGATCTACTTTGTCTCTTGAAGTTGCTTCATCCAGCAGTGCTGCTGGAGACACACTTTGCTCCTTGGTAGCCTCACTAGTTATATTTGATGGGTTGGACCGTCCCTTTTGAGCCTGCAAAAACTCAAGAAGACGAGTTAGATATTAATATGACAAATTATCCAACGTTATAAATGTGCTGGCAATACCTTCGTTTTTGATTTTGTCCTCTTGCCTTGAGATCTTTGCCCATTGGGAGCTAAATTTAAAAAAAGTAACAACAGAACAGAACAAATATAAGCACTTGCAAGTTGCAATATCTGGAGAATATACATAACTTATATCTGAAAGATGATGAGGATCTATGGGCTTTATCAACACGTGCCAAAGGTGAGGAGGATCTACCATCTTATGCACAATAGGTGTTACCCTTATTTTTCTCTCTAATGCTTTAATTCCTAACCTACTTGGGTTCAAGGACTATCAATATTAAACTCAAATCTAAAACACAAAGAAACCTCCTAATGACCTTCTGTTTAAACGTCAGAAGATTAATTTTTCAATCAATTCCAGATTAAGTATTCAGTATGAATCGAAATTGGTAAACAAAGGGGGCAGCAAAAGGACAAAAGAACTACAATTTAAACCTGGCGACTGAGAATCAGACTGTTCATCTGTTAAGTCAGTGGCAACAAGCTTTGCTCTTCGATCTACAACTTCAAATAAATCTGATCAATCAAGGCCACCAAAATTGCATGTCAGATTTGAGCTCAAAATGAGATAATCATAAAGAAACAAATGTAGGACAACATAAACTTCTAGTCCAGCAGTACACTAATCCCCCTCCAAGCAAAAAATAATAAAAAAGAAAACCAATATGCACATCCAAATTTTTTTTAAGCTTCTTAGACTAGAAATAGACCAAGCATACATGAATTGGAGAGTAAGTACTATTCACCTTAACCATTTCAAATGTTAATTTCATTTCCTAATTTCTAATTTCTAATACATCAGAATCACAGTCCATTGCCAAAGAAAAAGCCAATTATCAACGAAAAACAAACAAACTCAGCATCATCATTTGAGGAGCATAATTTCACGCATCATTAAGCATTTAACAATTATGAATATTTCAGTGATCAATCAAGCATTAACGAAATACAATGACAACTGAAAAACCGAAACTCTCTAAGCTAATAAAATTAATCGAATCGATAAATAAATTGCTAAATTGAGATAGAATTTGGAAGAATAAACCAATCAAAAAGTGAGATCCGTTACCTTCAGCGGCTTTAAGCCACGACGCCATTGCAAGAACAACGACTCAGATTCAGAGATCAAACAGTTGAGCTTCTATCATCAAACGACGTCGTTTTGATTTTGCAATCCACGAATCGAATCAAAACACCAACTGCTACTGCTCTCTCTATTGAATTCGTTTGAGTTCAATCGCGCGACGAGAAAAATAAATAAAAGAAAAAAGTAAAAATATAATATAAAAATATAAATTGCTTCAAAAATACATGCATATCATTACGCTAAACGCAATTTTCTTCTTGTTTTGTTATTTCAAGTGCAAAGAATAGAAATGCCATGCGGTGTAATATCTTTGTCTTGTGTCGCTGGGATTGGGATATCTAAAAATTTAATGCTTTTTGTTATTAAAAATAAGTAACCAAATTACATTACATGTAGGAATATAAGAAAACAAGTCCTAAATAAGGTCACTCAGTGATAGTGTAGACAACCTTATTATCAGACAACTTAACATGAGAGTTATTACTAAAAGAGAGTAGAGAGTTTATTGAAAGTGATAATGTAGACAACATTGTTATTTTATAGGAATTATTGGAAAGAGAAAAGAAAACAATAAATCAATAAAGTCACATTTTAATTGATTTCAGGAAGTCCACTAATTTGAGAATCTAAAAGAGTTAATATTGTGAATAGTATAATTAATTAAAGATGAAGGGTAAACTTGAAAAAATTAGGTAAATTGTACATTGGTATCTCAAAAGTACTAAAGTTTTTGAACAAAAAAGAGAGACCAAAAGAACCAAAATTTAGTAACGGAGCGAATGTAGAGTACGTTATTTAATAATTTGTTTCTTTGATGAGTCTCATGTATTGTATCTTGAGTTTAATTTTCACATGCCTACAAAGATGTGAAAAGAGTTGCACCAGAATAATAGAAAATTAAACTCTACAGGCTTAGAACTTATAAATATTAGTTGTCGGTGTAATCCATAATACTCAATTAAGGAAGTATAATCAATGAAGCATTTTGGTTCTGTTATTTGACAATGTTGGCTTCAAGAATTAGTTCCATGTGTTAGCTCCTTAGTTAGTTGACCTTGCAACTCCGAGAATTAGCTTCATAATTTCTTGAGTTCCACATCCAGCAGTTAGAGGATTCTTCTCCTAAGTATATATCAAAAGGATACTTTGCTAATCAATATTTCTGTGTTTTGCAAATTAATTACTGGGAGTGTCATGTTTACTCTTAAAAAATAAATATAAGCTACTGTTCATGGAAGAAGATGAAGTAGATTATAGGAATGAGTATGAACCTAAAGTAGTAGAAGCAGACCAAGAAGTGAAGGCACTACAATTGTCCATGTATAGCATTATCGGCTTAACTACTAAGAATTCCACTGAGTTGCAGGGTATTTTGGGAGATAGGAAAGTCATGGTGTCGATAGATTGTGGAGGCTCACATAATTTCATATCTTCATTGTTGGTTAAAGAAGAACAACTCACGGTGGAGGAAGCACCACCATATTATGTGGAGGTAGGCAATAGTAGAATAATTCCTTGTGAATGAATGTGTCCAAAGCTGAAATTAACATTACAAGGCCTTGACACGTGTGAAGATTTCTTTGTATTTGAGTTAAGAGGTGTGGATATGGTGCTTGGCATGGAATGACTCTCTAGTTTGGGTGAAATCAAGGCTAATTTCAAAGAATTGATGATTAACATCCCTGTTGATAATAGGTATCACATATTGAGGGGTGGACCAGAACTTTTAAGGGAGTCTGCCTCCTTAAAATAAATTTTCAAGGCAATGAAAGAAACAGAACATGCCTATGTGTTGGAATTTTATGGAATTGAAGGGGTGGACAGCAATGGAATTCAAAAACCAGAATGGTGCCAAGCTGTTTTGGACGATTTTTATGATGTTTTTCAAGAATCAATAGGACTACCACCCTCTCGAAGACAATATCATGCCATTGTGTTGAAGGAAGGTGCACAAATTCGAGATTTTTTTTTTAATATCACAAAAAAAAATACAAATATGCCACAAACGTAAAACTATTTCCCTAAATGCCACACTTTTTAAAATAGTTAGGATATTACATATTAAAAATGCGATAGCCTAACATAATAATTCATAATTTTTTTATTATTTTTTTAAAGTTTTACTTAGGCTATCGCACATTAGAAGTGCAATAGCCCTTAGTTAATTATTTTTTTTCTTATTGTAAAGTATTTCTTCTTATTTTAATGTTATTTGGTATGTTTTGAGGTACTTTAGTATCCGGAAAAAAATTTGGATGTTTAAATGCGCGAAGTTCTTTTCTCAAAAACATGCATGGTGAAGAAAAAAAATTAAATTTGTGACGAAATATGAAAAGTGTCATGCTAAGCAGTGCATTTTGGGATACTTTTGGATTCGGAAAAAAATTTAACTGTTCAACTTCGAGAACTTGGATTCATAATTACCGGTTTGGAGAAAAAATAAATAAATTTCGTGACAAAATTTGTAAACAGTGATGCTAAGCAGTGGGTTTTGGGATACTTTAAAATGTGAAAAATTTTTTATCTATTCAAAACTTGTAAATTGAAATTCAGTTAACCAAGTAACCAACTGAATTACCCACTTTTTAAACAAAGATAACCAACATCTATTAACTTGGTTGGTTCACTATGCATTCACGTGGTACCTGTTTTTGAGCCTCCTCTCACTCCAATAATACACAAAAAGGCTGTTTTATGGCAGAGACTAGTCACTTCTTGTAAGTTTGTAAATTGAAATTCAGTTAACCAAGTAACCAACAGAATTACCCACTTTTTAAACAAAGATAACCAACATCTATTAACTTGGTTGGTTCACTATGCATTCACGTGATACCTGTTTTTGAGCCTCCTCTCACTCCAATAATACACAAAAAGGTTGTTTTATGGCAGAGGCTAGTCACTTCTTGTAAGTTTGTAAATTGAAATTCAGTTAACCAAGTAACCAACATAATTACCCACTTTTTAAACAAAGATAACCAAAAGTGTCGGTCTCAGCGCTTCTCTGTTGAAGAGACGATAAACCCAAGGGAGGGGCGACCTGCGGGAAAATTCAGTGTCGACTTACAGGTGCAAAAGTGTGATTGCGGCAAATTTCAAGCACTACACCTTCCATGCTCACATGCCATGGCCGCTGCTGCACATTCCCGACTTAACCAGTTGACGCTTGTGGCAGATGTTTACAAGCTAGAGCATGTCTTCAACGTATATAGAAACGAGTTCATAGTCATCCCCAATGACCAATATTGGCCTATATACGAAGGTGATGTAATATGCCACAATCCTGAAATGCGACGGTCAAAAAAGGGCCGACCTCAATCTAGCCGCATTCGCACTGACATGGATATTAGGGAAACCGGACAAAGAAAAAGATGTGGCTTATGTCGGGAAGAGGGTCACACCAGAAAAAATTGTCCAAACAAGGCTGACATCGGCACTTCTTCACAACAGTTGTAATTTTATTGTTGAATAATTAATAAAAAAACTATGAGTTTTTTTCCAATTTTTTCCACACTTTAAAGTATCCCAAAACCCACTGCTTAGCATCATTGTTTACAAATTTTGTCACGAAATTTATTTATTTTTTCTCCAAACCGGTAATTATGAATCCAAGTTCTCGTAGTTGAACAGTTAAATTTTTTTCCGAATCCAAAAGTATCCCAAAACGCACTGCTTAGCATGACACTTTTCTTATTTCGTCACAAAATTAATTTTTTTTCTTCACCATGCATGTTTTTGAGAAAAGAACTTCGCGCATTTAAACATCTAAATTTTTTCCCAGATACTAAAGTACCTCAAAACACACCAAATAACATTAAAATAAGAAGAAAAACTTTATAATAAGAAAAAAATAATTAACTAAGGGCTATTGCACTTCTAATGTGCGATAGCCTAAGTAAAACTTTAAAAATAATAATAAAAAAATTATAAATTGTTATGTTAGGCTATCGCATTTTTAGTATGTAATATCCTAACTATTTTAAAAAGTGTGGCATTTAGGGAAATTGTATTACATTTGTGGCATATTTGTATTTTTTTTTTTTGTGATATTAAAAAAAAAACTCGCACAAATTCCTAATCTCAGGCCTTACAGGTATCCTCATTACCATAAAAATGAAATAGAAAAATTGGTGAATGATATGTTAAGTTTTGGTGTGATTAATTAGGCCTAGTGTTAGTCCCTATTTTAGTCCTACTATCCTAATCAAAAAGATGGATGGTAGATGGTTATTTTGTGTTGATTATAGGGCTTTGAATAAGATTACTGTGTCGGATAAATTCTCGATTCCTATTATTAAAGAACTGCTAGATGAACTTGGTGGGGCAATTATTCTCCCTAAACTGGATTTAAGGTCCAATTATCATCAGATAATAATGAAAGAAGCTGATATTCCAAAGACTGTCTTTCGAACTCATGGGGGACATTATGAGTTTGTTGTAATGCCATTTGGGCTCACTAATGCCCCCTCTACTTTTCAGTCTTTGATGAATGAGATGTTGAGGTCGTACTTCAGAAAATTTGTATTGGTTTTCTTTGATGATATTTTGATTTACAGCAAGTCCGAAGAAGAGCACTGGAACCATCTACGAGCAGTGTTGACCCTACTCAGAGAGCACCAACTGTATGATATCTTAAAGAAATGTTCCTTTTGCCAAAAACAAGTTGATTATTTGGGACATATCATTTCAGGTGCATGTGTGGCAGCAGATCCAAAGAAGATAGAAGTCATGATGGATTGGCCCACTCCGAAGGATTTGATAGCTTTGAGGGGTTTTGAAGATTGCAAGGCCCTTGACTCAACTTTTGAAGAATGACGACTTTCTTTGGAACCCAGAGGCACAAGGCTCATTCGATACTTTAAAGAAGATGGCAGAATTGCCTATTTTAACTATTCTAGCTTTTTTAAGGTGTTCACTCTAGAAACTAATGCCTCAAACAAAGGTTTTGGTGCGGTTTTGTTGCAAGAAGGACGGCCAGTAGCATTCTACAGCCAGGCCCTATCAGATAGAGCACAGGCTAATTTCGTATATGAGAAAGAATTGATTGCCATTGTCTTAGTGGTTCAGAAATGGCGATACTACTTGATGAAACGCCATTTTATCATCCTGACTGGTCAAAAGAGTCTCAAATTCCTTTCAGATCAACGAGTATTGAGTGACGAACAATTCAAATGGACATCTAAATTGATAGATTTGGATTTTGAAATTCAATACAGGCGGGGTACTGAGAACAGAGCTGTTGATGCCCTCTCAAGGAAGATGACTTATGTTGCCTTATCTTCTGTCAGATTTGATTAATTAGAAGAGTGGGAGGAAGAAATTTAGAAGGATCGGAAATTGTGCTCAATTATGCAAGATTTGATGCAGAATGCAAATTCACATCCTGGATATGCTTTCAAAGAGAGGAAGTTGTTCTTTAAGGGCCGGTTGGTGATTTCCTAAAGAATCCACTTAGGAAAAATATATCATGATATAAAAAACCTCTATATATTCACATGATAATTCGTCTTTTAGCTAATAAATATAAATTTAGCATAACTCTACAAGTATAGATGGTAAAATATCTAGGTCTTGAGTTCTACTCTGTTGTAGTCTTGGGCATGCAATAATGTTAAATCTTTTGAATGAGAGTTTTGCCGCGCATTGTGGTCCTCCTACCCAGCTCGATGGAGTACCATTATTTATTGTGTGCTTTCTAGTAGCATATTTTTAAAAAAACAAAGTGTCTGCCTTTTTTTTTGGTATAGTAATTAATATTAATATTAAAATTTATAAAATAAATGTTTGATAGGTCCTGAAAATTTTAGTATTCTAAAATATAATTGAATCTATTATTATTTTAAAGGTAAAATATGTTTTCGGTCCCTATAAAAATTTAGAATTTTGTTTTTAGTTCTTATAAAAAATTTCACTTACTTTTAGTCCCTACATTTTTATTCGACAATGCTTTTAGTTCGTCATGACTTTTAATAGCGCTTAGAAATCGCTATTAGAAGGCCCAACGCTATTAATAGTCATGAGGGACTAAAAGCATTGACGGAGAAAAGTATAAGGACTAAAAGTGAGTAAGATTTTGTATAAGGACTAAAAACAAAATTCTCAAATTTTATAGTGACCAATTACTAACAATATTTTGACTAACAAATTTCTCAAATTTTTAGTGAAAATGTGATAACATTATTTTGACTATTATTTTGATCCATTTCAGTACGAAGGTATTCCATGACGTTATCTAAGTAGATCAGACCGGATGCCATCATTGCTTGTGCTTGCCTCCCTCTCTCGACGAATTTTTTCACTATTAATTATATTACATATTTTTAATTGACAATAATAATTTTTTAAAAAGTGTTCTAGTTTGGTAAATAAATTTAAGTGGTCTAAATTGGTATTGATTTGTTTTTGGTCTACAGTGATTTTTTTCCAAAAGAAAAATAAAGAGAGAGGGATACATAAGATTCTTTTGCAATGGGTATTGTGGTATTTCGGTAGATTGAAGAAATGGCCATGAGAAAAATAAAGTGGTTCTTTTGCGGTTTTGCCACAACAATACGCACATTTCTTATTCCTACTATATTCAGTCTTGAATCTTGACCACCACAGACATCATGTTTATTATATTGCATGTTTATTAATAATAAATCAATCTTTGTAGTGACCACCACACACATCATGTTTATTACATTACATTTTTATTAATAATAAATCTATCTTTGTAGTTTGTAGACCTTGGTCGTGTACAACTTGGTCATGTGGTTTGGCCTCCAGTTATTTTTGCACTATAAGATTCCCAATACTCCTGTGTCTTGCATGTGTCTTGAGTTATACATTTTTAATTACCCATTGCTAGTAGTTCATTGGAGTGATACATATGCGTTTCAATTTTGTATAGCACCGACAGGCGACGACAACCCATCTTGTCGTTTTAATTGTGTCTATGCTTAGGTCATTTGTGGAATGACACAAAGTTTTATAATGTATATCCGTAACTAACTAGTGTACTTGACCCGTGCGATGCACGGGTATACATTATCTTTTTAAAAATTACAAAATTATTAAAATATTTGATACAAAATATTTTTCGAAATATGTATAAGAGATCCCATTGTATATATTAATATATTCATACTTTAATAGAGCAGTTTTTGCATTTACATGCAGATAATTTCATAGTTTTTTCCTATGGACGGATTTGTGAAAATATACTCGTTTTATAGTTTTCATTAAAAAATACGATATTTAATAGAGCCGATAACTCTTAAATGAAAATAGAAAGCTGATGACGGCTAATACTGAATTGTAGTGTTAAATATGTTTAAAAATATATAGTTGAATAAGAAATACACTCATTCTATGCTATTAAAAAAATTGTTATTATAAAGTTGAATTTGACTATAATACATGCAAACACTTTTAATCATTCATTCAAAATTAATAGTTTTTAAGAAAGAATTGATTCTTTTAATATACATGGAAAAAACTTGACACTTCTACTCTTGTATATGCCTTTTCGCTTTTTCTATTGCGCTTCAGTAAATACTTACTTAGTCGCAGTTTATCATGTATCTACTTTTTTGTGGTTTAATTTGCATGGTCATTATTTTGTGGTTTAATTGAGGATGATTATTTAAAATTTTAAAACAATTTTAGGTTTTGACTTTATTTTTATTTGGTTTATAGTTTTACGTGTGTTTTTCAAATTACTCGCCACTATTATTGATCATTTGTTATTTTGACGATTAGAAATTTACATATCATGTTAAATAGTAACATACTATTTTTTTTCATTTTAATACAATTAGTTAATAACTGTGTAATAACAATAAGTAAACTAAACTCGCATACTAAATTAAAAGAATTGATACACAAAAGAAATTGGTCCAGAAAACATCAGACTACAACACTCGCTCAAAGATCAATTTTGTCTCTGTTTCGTTTTGATCTGACTTTTGTTAGCAGATCCTAGGATTTTCAGAAAATCAGTTTTTGGCCAGAGTTTGGTTGGTTATAATTCCCAGAAAATCAGCTTTACAAAAACAAATAAAAGTCACATATTAATGTATTCTACAAAGCTCAGTAAGAAAATAAGTTAATATGAGTGGCATAATAAAGTTAATATGAATACAAATACTATAACTCCCAGCAGGTTACGTGAGACACAAATAGAGAAGCACAAACTAAATTGCTTCCAATATGGATTAAGCTTATGAGTGATGACTGGAAACTGAACCCTTGTGATTACTAATTCTGAATCATAAATACTCAACCCTTTACAAAAATAAAAATAGTATAAAAAACTTACACACTCAAGTGATTTACTCAACAAACTGTTTAAAGACAATAGTATATAAACAAAAGAATACATACTGATACATTATGATTCCCTACCATCAAAGTGGAAACTGTGGGTCTTACCTCTTCACTGAGCACTTCTCCCACATTTCAAGTTGCCCCATCACCTCAGTTAGAACATTGTCTCCTCCTTATAGGTTTGTCAATTTATAGTTTCGTGTTTATGTGGTTGCACCACTCACCATGGCCTGGTTGACATGAGACACAATGATGGTGGCCACAAAGGAGATAAACTGCCTAATAGACGAAGTTAAAGGTCTTCCGATGGTTTTTGATGTGACCATTTTTTATATCCGTGACAGAAGTAGAGAGACGCTGGTAGAAAGAGGTGACGTTGAAAAATTGAGAGTTGAGAATGAGATAAAAAGAGATGCATGTGTCAGATTTGAAAATTTTAATTACACAAATTATTTTTCAAATCATATTAACATATTGAAATGGAAGGGAAAAAGAGACTTTATTGTATTAACAGATTTGTGTGTTATAATTTATTTTTTAATCATTATTAAAGTTGGAGGAAAATTGGTATGTGTGAACAATTGGAAAAATATCAGTGCATACAGTAGGAAATACCATGTGTTTGTATTACGGTTTTTGGTAAATGTGTAAGAAAGTTAAAAAAAATTGACCAAAAGAAAGTTAGAATTATTGTGTCAAAAATAAATTTGAATTAGAATTTCAAAAGAAAAGCTGAAATTCTATATAGGTATAATTTTCTATTAATGTAATTATTTATTACCATATAGGCTATAAAGTGCACTTAATGCATAATTGATGGTTCAAATTTGGTACGATTTTTTTCTTCCTTGTTTGATTTATTTTTAATCAATTGAGTTAGCAAAAAATGATCTTGTGGAATGCCTATAGGAGTTTGACACATAGGATTAGTTATGGTGAGTTGGATGTTTTAAATGGCAAAAGAACCAATTAGGTGATGACAATTGTAGGATTCCTCAAATAGTTTATTCTTAATTGTATTTTATATAGATATAGATATAGATTATTGTTTTTCAATTTGAATTCAGTTATGTAATGTTATATGGTCAATCATTAATGCATGGTTGAGTTGCCAATGACAAATGTTACATTGTAGGTTTAAATATGTTTTTCGTCCCTGTAAATATAGGTGTTTTTCAAATAAGCCATTGTAAAAAAAAAATTTAAACAAGTCTTTGCAAAATCATTTTTTTTTAAATATGCCCTTCTGTTAGTGAAATGTTACAAAATAACTGATGTGTTTAACGGAGTGCTGATGTGTTATTTTTTTTATTTCTAATTTTTTTTAAAAAATGAGTTGGCCTGCCACGTAGGACATTATGTCATATACTAAATTAAAAAAAAAAAACCTAAATCCCCAATTCTCAAGATCTCCTTCCACTTCCAGCCACCAAATTTGTTGAAGATATGCAACTTCACGCATGAATCCAGTGAGAAGAATCAATTTCTCCTTCCACAAATCATCTTTAGTGGCTGGAATAACATCACCCTCCCTCTCTCTTCGTTACCCCCTCCTCCAACATCATCCATCCTCCATCGTTCCATCCTTCCATTATAGTCCTTGGGCCTTGTTCTTGTTGGAACACTGTATTCAAAAACCCAGAACCTTAGATCTAAGGAAAAGATCAGAGATTGCAAATAAATTTGGGGAAAATATTAGATCGTTGAACGCCAAACCTTGATTCGGTTCCTGGTTTGATTTCCAACATTTGTTCTTGCCGTAAATCGCATTTTGATTTCCAGAATCCGTTTTCCACCTCGCATTCTGTTTTCTAAAGTTTGCATCGATTTCGTTTCTGGGTCATCCCTCGATTGGATTTCTTCTTTATCTTGAAACGATTTTTCTCTGAACCGCAAACAGTTTCCATGGCTCCGCCATCTTCTTCTGATAAATTCGACCATCAATCTCACTGCTCACGTTTTAGCTCACGTTCTATGCGACGCAATTCATCAATCTCTTCTTGCGTTTTGTCTCCCCTTTTATTATGGGTTTGATGATGGCAGTAAGAAGAAGAAGAAGGGAGAGTTGGTGAAAAATGGGTTTCCTTTATTTTACTTTCTGTAGAAGAAGAAGTACAGTAGTGCAGCATAGGAATTTCTCCTCTTCGTGGGGGATTTGGTTTCTGAAATTTTTGAAGAGGTTATGGAGGTGAGAGAGTTGGGAAAGGAAAGTTATGGAGGTTGTTGATTGTTGGAGGTTGAAGATAATGAGGTGTTAATACAAATCAGATTTTAAAATAAATGAAAATATAAAAATATGACATGGCAAAGCCAAATAAGACAAATGTTGCTACATCAATATTTTTTTGACAGAAAAGTTAACGGAAGGGTATATTTAAAAAAAAGTGATTTTGCAGAGATTTGTTTAAAAAAAATTGTAAGAACTTATTTGAAAAACACATATATTTGCAGGGACGAAAAACATATTTAAACCTACACATTGTATGAGTTAATTGATGAAGAATCACATAGATATGAATATATTGTTCAGGAATTATTAGGGTGATGAAAGGGAAGGGACATATGGTTTCAAGTAATTTTCAACAGCGAAGAAGTTTTTGTTGGATGAAAATCTGTTGTCTCCATAACTCCGTGCCACACATGATCCCACCAATTAAATTGAGCCATGTGTCATTTAAAATTCCACATCACACTAATTGGTAACCTGTTCATAAATGACGTGGCTCAATTTAATTGGTGGAGCAGGGTGTGGCACAAAGTTATGGGGACAGTCGATTTTCATCCGTTTTTGTTTGTGGATTATTATCTGGGGAAATTCACATTAATATTAAATAAAACAAAATTTTCAAAAGCACATAAATGATTTTGATGTCAATTTAACTATGGCAAAATGGATGCTGTGAAATTTACGCTGCCTCAAAAAATTGATGGCGTTCATACTTCATACTATTGCCTATAATATCAAAAAAACTAAAACAAGTAGCAATAAACATTACTGATGGTCCCTTCACATGATATTGATTCAAGGTTTAAAGTTTACTCTAATTATGAACTAGACTGGAAAAAAAAGGGATTTATACAAAACCAAGAACCATAGAATTAAGGTAGAAATATAGGTAAAACTGAAAGGTTGTTCGTACTATTCAGAATATTATACACACACTCTCCCATTATTTTTGTTTGTACTAATTCAATATATCTCTCAACTAGCTATTCACTCTCCCAATATTTTTTGCTCACACTATTAAGAACATTAAGGGTGTGTTTGTTTGGGGTGAAAGTGGGAAGAGAGAGTAAGGGAAGAATGAGTGATTTTGGCATGTTTGGTTAAGAAGAGAAATAGGAAAGAGAGAGGGAGGAAAGATTAGTTTAGTTGTTTTTGTAATCTCTTCACAAATTGGAGAGAAAGTGGAGAGAAAGAGCTCTTAAATTTGTCTTTTACCATTTTTCCCTCAATTAAATTAAATCAAACAAATAGGATGTTTTTGTCCTTTCAAAACCAAGAGATACAATTCTCTCTTCCCTATTTCTTTCTTTCCTCTTTCACCTCTGTTGCACCCCGAAAAATCCTTTGGAGGGATTTCTCTTCGCACAACATGAATTGGAGTCGCCACCAATATTTTTTTAGAGGTAAAACATTGAAAAAAACCTTTCTTGAAAGACAATGGTCCTTGGAACCACGAGATTTGAGTTCGGGGGTCGGTTATGCATGGGGAAGGTACGAGCACCCCACACATCCTTTCTACTGAAAGGGAACCTCGATTTGACGTGTGATTTAAAAGGTTGATTTAAGAAATGCTTTGTTTTTATCTCTCTTTATCTCTCCTTACTTTATGGAAAAACTTAAGGAAAATTTAATCTTTTGCGCTTGACGGGAGGGCACCGTGCCTACGTATCCTGGGGAGGGAATCAAAGCAACGTAGTTCTTGTTTTCGAAAATTGTTTTGTTTTTAGAAATTGCCTTGTTTTGGAAAAGGGTTTGTTTTTTTGAAAAGAAAATGGTTTTCATTTGTCGTGCTTGACGGGAATGTGACCCGCTCCTACGTATCTCCCAGTGCGATGGAGAATTCAAAGCTTACGTAGTTCTCGGTTGTCGAGAAAAGGTTTTTATTTTTTAGTTGTTTAGTTGCGAAAATTGAATGTTCACAGTGATCAAACAACAAAGGTTTCGAGTGATCACCACTAGCATCCCATTATTGACGATCGTGCAAGCAAAGGCTTCGCATTATCCTCAACAAAGTTTTTAATTTGTGAAATGAGAGTTCTTTTGAAAAATGAGTGTTCATGATAATCAATTGAGCAAAGACTCCAAGTGATCACCACTAGCACCCCATTTGACAATCGTGCAAGCAAAGGCTTCGCATTATCCTCAACAAAGTTAGATTTGTGAAAAATAGTTTGAAATTGTTTTGAGAAGAAGTGAAGTTGTTTATCAATGATTATGTAAATGCAAAAAAAATGTTTTGAAGTTGGAACGTTACTAACGAGTAACAAGTTGTTCTTTGTATGCAACATGGTTTTGAAGTTTTGGAGAGTTACTAACGAGTAACAATTGGTGGAAATCAAAACAAGCAAATTGTGAACACCAATTCAACATTTTAATGCACCACAACAATTTAATGCATCAAGGCTCTAAGTGGCCTATCCTTTGCCAAAACTTCACAAGCTTCAAACAACAATTTACATTAAACTCAAAGAGCAAAGAAAGCATGATTAAACTTGAGGATGCATCAAGGTCATTGGAGACCAATCATGTGCGCAAATTCAATTGTTTATAGACTCCTTTTTGCTCACATTTCACAAGCACATCAAGTGGGAATTGAATTTTTAAATGCTTACAAGCATAGGCATCAAGGTTGAAGTAACCTATCTCTTGCCAACTTAGCATAACCCAAAATCATTTGTGGACCATAAATGAACCAAAACCCAAATTCATTTTCTCAAATCACAAATTAATCATCAATTTATTTCAACAAGTCAACCAAATCAAGCAAGCAAATGACATTAGCAAGACTTAGGAACATTTATTCACAAGATCCAAGTGATCAAACACCAAAATCAACAACTATTCATATTTTTTGATTTTTGTGAAAGTAAGAAGGCATGAAAAATGAATATTTGCAAAATCAAACAACATGTTTGGACATGGGAACTTCAAAATCAAGCCCCAATAACAAGATTGCATAAAGAAATGCATCAAAACTCGATTAAACCTATTTTATACTAAAGGTGCGAAACATTCATAGCTTCCTAACACAATTTTATTTCACAAAATGCAACAAGCAAAATGATAACAACACAAATCACAATTTATTCAAGGGTGAGAAGCAATCTCAAACACCCAAGCCTCCCTAAGTGCTTGTCAAAATGTTTGAGCCACCTCTCACCAACAACAATCAACAAATCAACAATATAACAACACTAAAATGCATGAATATGGTAGGATGAAAAATTAGAAACATGATATCTACATTTTGATGCAAAAAAGTTGAAGATGATGCTAGGTTTTAAGAAGTTTACCTCAAATCCAAGCTAAGGAATGACTAATATGAAGAACAAGACCACAAATCAACTTGAATCTTCACCAAACTTCAATGAAACCCACGAAATGCTTGCTTAAAAATGCCCTTTGATGGTGAAAGCTTGAATTAAATTAGGAGAGAAGGAAGATATATGAAGTAGGAATGGAAATGAGGTGAGAAAATGGTGATTTGGTGAAGGAGAAGTGAAAAATTGATGGAGGAAGAGGGTGATATGATTTCGGCCAAGAGAGGGAATTAGGAGAGGGAGTTGTGTGCTAGGGTTGTGTGAGTGAAAATGAGGCCAAGAGCTCTTTTTTTTTTGTGAGGTGAGGTTAATAGGGTATATATAGAAAGCAATTAGGTTTAAGGGTAGTTAGGTCATTGTGCACTAGTTGTGCTCTAGGATTTGATTTTAATTTTGAATCAAAGGCTAGGATTGAGGCTCACATGGATTGAGGACATTGAGAAAACACAAAATGAGAGAATAGAGAGGGGGTGGCGCCTAAATGGGAGGGGTCCTTGGTGACCAAGTTTTGCTAGTTGTCATCTTGTACTATTGTACTATTATATGACCATTCCATTATCCTTTCATTTTTGATTATTCTTCTTAGGATAATTGTACAAAAATACACCCAATTTAGGCCACATACTAGGAATCTTAGGAATATGCCATTTTATGTGATCACCATGACCAAAAATGTCATAAAAATCACATCTTGGAACTTTTTGTAGAATATTCCCTTTTGATCCTTTTTTGAAATTTTGTGCACAATGTATGCATGCATGCGCATACATACATACATGACCAAAAATGTTTTGCCTCAAATAAATTTCTCTAAAATTGCACAATGATTCTTGATGAGAAATTATCTTATTTTTGACAATGACCAAAATACCCTTTTGCCCTAAAAACCTTGTTTTTTAACAACAAATGCATTTCCACTCTAACAATGAATTTAAAAGCCCTAGAATGACTTTTAAAACCCAAAAATGCATGCACAATGCTCTTCACTCTTCAAAATAAAACCACACTTCTCAATTTATTTATTTTTTGCGGAAAATTAGGGTTTTAAACCTAGGTGGACAAAATTAGGGTATGACAGCTGCCCCTCTTTATTTGGATTTTACCAAGGAATATGAATTGGCCGAAACATATTCCGAGGCAAAATAGAAATAAAGAATTCAGAAATAATACTAATTTTGTCTACTTAGAGAAACCCGAATTTTCCTTTTCTTTTTTCTCTTTTTTTTTGTTTCCTTTCTTTGATCTCTCTTCTTTTGAGAGAGGGAGAGTCAACACTTGTCGCGTCGACGAGAAAGCAGTAAATTGCGTAAAGCAGCAAATGAAAGCAGTAAATTGCGTAAAGCAGTAAATGAAAGCAGTAAATGGGAAGTGCCGTAAATTGGGGATTCGGAGGTTGCCTAAAACCTTTTGACGGACTCTCGTCGAGTCCGAGCTCTGGGGGTGGCCTTTTCGAGCGGCCGATCAATATCAGGTCCGGAACTGATATGATCAATGGATCTACGCTATGCCTTAGGTTGACACAATTAATCCGATGGACTTAACGAAGTCTGTAGGATCTGCCGCGCGCTCGTACGCGACGTTGTGATCTGTGGAAGGAGTTCACTAACTCTGTGGGAGGTTACTAACTCTGTGCTGATGGAGTTCACTAACTCGGTGCCATGATGATTTTCTGAAAATGAGATTTCGGGGACCCATTGGTCCAAAGTAACTGACTTTTTTGAAAATTTTGGGGACTAACGAGTCCAAAGCAACTGAGTTGCTTTTTGAAAATTGGGAAGCTTTGAATGATGCATGGAATGCAGGCTTTTGATGCTGGGATGCACATGGATGCAATGATTGATTTGGTGAGATGTTTTTCTGTTTGATTTTCCTTTTTCTTTTTCTTTTCTTCTGTTTCTTTTTCTTTTGTATCCTTTCGCCCTTCTGGGATGCGAATATGAAAGTATAATGCTCTACTGTTTGACGACATGGATGATATAGGAATGATGAATGATATGAAAATATTTTTTTTTTGTTGGTTAAATCAATCCGCAGGACTTGTGGCACTTGACACGAAGACCGTTCCAGAAGCGCTGTTAAAACTTACACGAAGGGTTTTTACAGCGCTTGTGTCAAGAAGCGCTGTCATTAGTGGTTGTATTTTAAAGCGCTAGAAAAACAAAGCGTTAAAGAAGCGCTGTCATAGTACCTGCGCCGTGTTGTGTTTTTTAGAGGGATATCTATAACAACGCTTAATTACAAAAGCGCTTTCATAGGCAAAATCTATTACAGCACTTTTTGAAAAGTGTTATCATAGGCACTAGGCTAGGATTTACTTCCATACATTTTTTTTGGTACAATCCTTATTTTTTTGGGTACAATTTACTTGCATAAGTTTAAACATGTAATTTAAGTGTTAATTTTCTTTTTATCATTTTAAAAGTCCCTATAAAATTTGTGACTTTATTTAGTCGGCTAGCCCTGGGCCTGTATGGCTTGTGCTACCGCACAGGGCCCCAAATTTGTTGAGGTATTTGCAACGTATAAATATATAAAACTAACTTAGTTTAGATGGCATAAGGTTTCACTTGGTTTGATGGTTGGAATGGATCTTTACGCCCCCTTTGTACCATGTTCGAATCCTGAAATTTGAAGTTTTAATTTTTGTGAACTTAATATTTTTGTTACGACAAAACCATATATAATATTATCTATTTGGTGCACAATAATATTTTTAATGCAATAGTAATTGATTTTTTTATTCAATGTCTAAATAATAAGTAATTGTATAAAAAATATATCTTTTGTGGCTTTCAATTTATCTTAAAATATTGGAGTAATATATGGGGCACAATTTGATAAAACTAGGGCCAAATATTAAGATTTGAACAGGGCCCCTAAATTGTTTGGGACGACGCTGTTTAGTCTCTACTCTTTCTAAAAAAAAATATTTTTTTTAATTACCATGTCATTGGTGCGCAATCCCTAACTTAATCCCAAAACCCCCAATTTCTCAAACCCCAAAACCCCCAATTTCTCAAACCCCAAAACCCAAAATTCAAATCCCAAAACCCCCAATTTCTCAAACCCCAAAACCCAAAACTTCAAAACTCAAACCCCAAAACCCCCAATTTCTCAAACACAATCCCTAACTTAATACCAAAACTCTTCAACCCCCAATTTTTCCACATTTGTCTCTGAGCAAACTAAATTAATTTGGGTCCACCATCTTCCGTTTGAGAATAGGGAAACTGCGAATTGTAATGCAAGTATTCGATGCAATGATCATGAAATTGAGAATATTCTTCAACCATATAATTATCCAATTGAATTAATAAATAAATACATAATTAAATAATTGAAGGTTTGAAGCTTCAGTCGCTGTCAAGAAATTGGGGGTTAAGTTGATGGACATGAAATACCAAAATGACACATAAATGAAAGATGAATGACCGATGGATAAAAATCATAACTTTTTTTGGACAAGAAGTAACTGGTTGTAAATATTTACAAAATATCCGGATTTTTTTAACCAAATATGGATATGGATATGGTTGGTCCGTTGATCTGGTTATTTTTTGCACCCCTACTTGTAGGTCTCGCTGGCGCTGTGGCCCATCGTCACGGCTCACACCATCACCGCATGCGGCAGTCACCGAGATTTTTTTTTATTCATTATTATTATTATTATTATTATTATTATTATTATTATATAACAATCCCTTAGTATATGAAAAGATAACAAACGAATTGATTCTATATTCATTCAGCCACAGACAAGTCTAAATTCATCTTCATAAAAAAATATAAAAACTAAAACTGAATTCCTAACAACGCACCGCCGAAAAAAAACTATGAATTCAATTTTGTACTTTATGGTCCCAAACTTCATTAGGAAAGAAATTCATTCCCATATCCCGGTATCCCACTAAGCGCGCCTATTCCCATATGCCATATCCCACTAACCGCGCCTTTATTGTCAAAAAACCCTTAACCCTCGCTTTTCCTTCAGAAGTAGCGCTACACTTCGACGAACGATTTCTCCGTCATCTTTACTCTACAGGTGAGAAGTCGATGGAGAAAAGAGGAGCATCGATTGGTTGAGGTTGCTTCCAGGTACGTCTCTAAACTTCGATTGAGGTTGATGCTATTGATTTCTTGCTGTTCTTGCTCCCCCTCTCTCTGAAATCCTCTATTTTGTAAATGTTGGGGCTTTCTCAAGCCTCTATTTTGTGAATATAATGCTATTGTTTTGTAATTTTTCCTCTTTGCTTTGTGTTATTGGGACTTTCTGTTACAGAGACAACATTGCCTTTGCTTTGGCATCTTGATTACTGCATCTCTGCATATTCATCTGTAAGTGACTTCAATGATCTTCAGCCTTTCATTGGTTTCATGATGTTATTGCATGCATTGTTAACTTTCTGCCTATAAAATTAATTTCTTGGATGATGGGAATAGGTGATAAAGTTAATGCAACTTCATTCCATTGATAACATGGATCCACTTTTGAGAAGGAAACAAATCAAGAACAATGAAATCTTCAGCTAATTTCACAAGTTTCTTGATCAATGATATAAACCCTCGTTAATGCTTGCATATTTTAGTTCTTGATGCTCTACAGTCCCTGCATTTGTATAAATTAAAGCATCGCTTTGTTAAGAATTTTCTATACTTGTCATTGATAGTTTAAGATTTTTTCTCTACCTTGAAAACATGCGGTCCTTCCATTTTGATATCTGTTTTTCTTCTCGAACTTAAATGAATTAACTTTTTGTTATAATTAACTTAGTAGACCAAAAAACTATGGATCGGGCATGGATGTATGCCAATCGAATGTCTAAAGAATATGCGAATGGAGTGGAGAAGTTTGTTAGATTTGCTGTGGAGCATGCAGACGATCCTAGTAGAATCCTTTGTCCTTGCTTGGGTTGTTGTTATGGAGATCGAGTTACCGCGTCTGAATTGGAAGAGCATTTAGGATCAAATGGAATTGATCGGAGCTATACATGTTGGACAGAGCACGGCGAGAAAACAAATGAGGACACTAATTTGGGTAATAATACGACTTATGCATCAAATAATTATGGAACAGATACATATGAGTGGGATCGAGTTGAAGAGATTGCAAATGCAGTTGAAGAGGATCTTCGGGATTGTCCTAAAATGTTTGAGAGATTGGTAAGTGATGCAGAGAAGCCGTTGTATGATGGTTGTAGTAAGTTCACAAAATTGTCAGCTGTTTTGAAGTTGTACAACTTAAAAGCGGGCAATGGATGGTCTGATAAAAGCTTCACGGACTTGTTAACCCTTCTAAAAGATATGTTGCCATCAGATAACGTTCTTCCCAGTCGAACATATGACGCTAAACGAATGTTGTGCTCCATCGGCATGAGCTATGAGAAGATCCATGCATGTCCTAACGATTGCATTTTATTTCGACATGAACATGCATCGTTAAATGTGTGTCCTAAATGTAAAGCCTCTCGATATATAAAAAAAGAATCAGCTCCAGCAAAAGTCCTATGGTACTTTCCGATAATACCGAGATTTAGGCGCATGTATCGTAGTAAGGAGGATGCAAGACTCTTGACTTGGCATGCAGATGAAAGAATTAAAGATGGAATGCTTCGACACCCTGCAGATTCTTCGCAATGGATGAAAATAGATAATGATTATCCCGCATTTGGGCAAGATGCGAGAAATCTACGCCTTGCACTATCTACTGATGGAATGAACCCGCATGGTCTTCAAAGTAACTCGCATAGCACATGGCCTGTAGTTTTGGTGATTTATAACCTACCTCCTTGGTTATGCATGAAACGCAAGTTCATGATGTTGTCTATGTTAATTTCTGGGCCCACACAACCAGGGAATGATATAGATGTGTACTTGGCGCCTTTAATTGAAGACCTAAAGCGTATGTGGGAGACTGGTGTGGATGTTTATGATGGGTATAGGGAAGAATGCTTCAATTTGAAAGCTATGTTGTTTGGCACAATTAATGATTTTCCAGCTTACGGTAATCTATCAGGATATAGCGTCAAAGGTCAACCTGCATGTCCTATATGTGAAGAGAAAACACATTGGGTGCGGTTGTAACATTGTAGGAAGAATGTCTTTCTTGGACATCGTAGATTTTTGCCTTCTAGACATCATTACCGTAGGTGGAGAAAAACATTCAATGGGAAATCAGAAGAAGGTACAGCTCCTTTAGCATTGACTGGCGATCAACTATTTGAAAAGGTAAAGGATTTGAACATTAAGTTTGGCAAACCCTTTAAGGGTGAGCTTGCCACAAGCGGGTGGAAAAAAAAATCCATCTTCTTTGAGTTGCCATATTGGAAGTCATTGTACATAAGACATTTTCTCGATGTGATGCATATTGAAAAAAATGTATTTGAAAGTGTTATGGGTACATTACTCAATGTACCAAGAAAGTCCAAGGATGGCATTAATGCAAGGTTGGACTTGGTTAGTATGGGAATAAGAACTGAATTGGGACCCACAAAAAAGGGAAAAGGTACGTATCTACCTCCAGCAGCTCATACTCTATCTAGAAAGGAGAAAATTGGTTTTTGTAAGTTTCTTCGTGAAGTTAAAGTTCCAGAGGGGTACTCCTCAAACATTAGGACATTGGTATCTATGAAAGACATCAAGTTAAAGGGTTTGAAATCTCATGATTGTCATATTCTAATGGAGCATTTGCTACCAATAGGTATACGTTCCATATTGCCTGAGAAAGTGCGGCAGACCATAACTAAACTATGTTTCTTCTTCAGGGCAATTTGTAGTAAAGTGATCGATCCTGGGAAATTACCAGCATTGCAAAAGGAAATTGTTACTACTTTGTGTGAACTTGAGATGTATTTCCCACCCTCATTTTTTGACATAATGGTTCACCTAACTGTTCATCTCGTTAAAGAAACACAATTGTGTGGACCGGCTTACATGAGGTGGATGTACCCAATTGAGCGTTATATGAAAATATTAAAAGGATACGTGAAAAATCGAAGTCGACCAGAGGGTTGTATTGCTGAACGGTACATCACTGAAGAAGCTGTTGAGTTTTGTACTGAATATGTGTCTAATGTTAAATCCATAGGACTTCCAAAGTCTCATCATTTGAAAAGCACAATTGGAGAAGGTATAACTGGACATAAAATAGTGACAATAACAAGGACAGAATGGGAGCAAGCACACTTGTATGTTCTTTACAATGAAGATGATGTTGATCCGTATGCTGAAATACACAAAGGACAACTAAGGAATTTGAACCGGGGTAGGAATGAAAATTGGATAACACGAGAGCACAATCAAAGTTTTATATCATGGCTAAAAGCTCATATTGATTCAAAGTTGATTGTAGATCCTGATTCTGTTTCAGAGAGATTGAAATGGTTAGCAGATGGTCCAAGTTTACATGTTATATCTTACACAGGGTATGTAATTAACGACCACACATTTTATACCAAAGAACAAGATGATCGAAGTACTATGCAAAATAGTGGAGTCACCCTAGTAGCTCAAGCTATGCATGTCTCAAGTGCCAAAGACAAAAACCCAACATATGCAAATATGTCATATTTTGGGGTTATCGAGAACATTTGGGTGTTGGATTATGTGACATTTCAGGTTCCTGTCTTTGGTTGCAAGTGGGTCGACAACAACAATGGTGTTCGAATTGATGATGCAGGGTTCTTGCAGGTTGATCTCAATAGGATGGGGTACAAAGATGAGCCTTTTATTTTAGCATCACAGGCTCAACAAGTATTCTATGTCACTGATCCTGCTAATGTAAAATGGTCCATTGTACTTTTGACTAACAAAAGAAACAATGATCACAATAAATATCAAGATGATATAGATGTCGAGGATGACCCTTTCTTTGTGACTTCACAATCTCTTGAAATTGATCCAATTGTCGATGGTTGTTTGTATATGAGAGATGATCACGATGAGGGAATTTCGATCGACCCACCATTTCGCTTTGTTATGGGACGAAAAAAAATGAAATCCACAAGGAAAAGAAAAAGAAAAACTTAAACATGTATGAATTTTTTTCTTCATAATTTTATGGTCCCTTTATTTTTATATTCTCTTTTTATTGTGCACTCATGTTATTTTGTGTTATATTCTTGTAGGTAAATGGATTTTTCTGATGATGATTATGATTATGCTCCTCATGATGAGGAAAATGACATTTCTCATATTGAAGAAAATGACGCTGTTCCTACCGAGGAAAGTGAAATTAGGCGTGGGATTACTATTATGAAGAAGGTTGTCCTTGCAAGAGACAGATGAAGAAGATTTGAGGTAGAATAATTTGTTTTAAAATTTTATCAAGTTTTTCTTTTCTAAACATATAAACTTGTTATATAATTTTACAAGGTGGCTTGGAATGACAAGGGTCAACCAATTGAGCCTAACGGTTCAATGTTGATAAGTTTCACTGGGGCAATTGTTCGTATGAGAGTTCCAATTACGGTTGATGATTGGAGGGAAAAAGTATTAAAACCCGTGAAAGACAAGATTTGGAACGAAATACAGGTGACTTAATTTAGTTAATGTGTTGACATTGTTGGCATTGAAACAGTTTTACTCAAACACTTTGTCCATATTGGTTTGTAGCGGTCTTTTATTGTTGACGATGTGCATAAGAAATTTATTCTTGGGGTTGCTGGAAAATTGCATCGGGGATTTAGAGCTGGGTTGACAAAAAATCATCTTAGAGATGCTGATGGAAATATCAATGATGATCCTCCGAAGAATTATAAAAGCATGATATCTAAGAATGAGTGGAAAGCTTTTGTCGCTAAACGACTTGATGAATCTTTTCAGGTAATATTAATTATGCATTATGTTGGCTTTTCTTTCCAATTATGTTGTAGTAATTGCATCAATTTAGTAATATAAATCAGTTTTAGTTTCTATCTTTTATCATTTGTAAAGAAATTTGAGGTAAAGAACTCGCCTCTTTTAAGCCATCACTTAGTTTACTCTTTTCCTTTAGAGGCTTTGTGTAGTTTATCCTTTTTCATAACATGTTTTGATATGGCTGTCCCTTGTCTATACAGAACTTGAGCAATATGAATCGACAAAGAGCGTCAAATCCCATATATCCATATAAAAAGTCGCGTATGGGATATGCACGCCTAGAGCAAAATTTGGTAAGTATGTGTAAATATATATAATGTGAGATGATAAAAATAGTTTTCAATTGGTATGATTATTTTTCTTAATGAATAGCTGCAAGAGACCGAATCAGGACAAACATCCATACCTCGACACATTTTGTGGAAGGCTGCTCGTATGAATAAGGATGGAGTAATTGATAATGAAAACGTTCAACAAGTGGTGGAACAATGTGTAAGTGTGATAAGTCTTTCTTTGTTCATTTTTAAGTGTTTTTTATCTAAATTGTTTACTTTCTTCAGTTATGGCTGTCTATCCATGCATATAATATACCCCTGACTTTGATATAACGGTTCGGTTCTATTTTGTTCCATTATAATGTATGCCAGGAGAAACTATCACAATCTTTACCTCAAGAGGAGACAGACGACTTTAGTGAAAGGGACATACTTGCCCAAGTATTAAATGTCCCAGAATATGCTGGTCGTCGTAGGGGTAGGGGATATGCGGTCTCTCAAAGAGACCATTTCCCTCGTCAAAAGCGCAAAAATTCCAAAAATGAGCGCGTATTGGATATATTGAGCACTCTTGAAGAAAAAGTTGATTACTTGATAAGAAAGGATAAGGAAAACGAGTTAGACAACATCACCAGCGACAAAGATAGTTGCAACCTTGCTTCTCAGAGTCTTCCCGAGGTAATTACTTAATGGATTAAGCATTACAATAGTTTAGATTGCTTTACCTACTAAATACATTAATTGTTTTTTATTTTTATTATTGCCTTAGGGTATCTCACGTTGTCAACTGTATTTGTCATCCCCTACATATCGCATGGTTGGTAAGGGAAGTGTGCACAATCATACGGGAGATAAAATTCATAATATACCAGTCCCTGCCGGCCACGTAAAAGTTACCATTGATATTGTTTTAGAAACTAATGCTCCGTTGCCTGTACCTATTGAGATTGCTGATATAAGGATTATGCGGGATGCAATAGGAACTTTTGTAGCATGGCCAGCTAACCTAATTGCCATAGATGGCGTGGTATGTTCAACGATACTGCTTCTTTAAATATATTTTACATATGTAACTTTCTAGTCGATACTATAACGTAATATATGATTGCTTTAGTTCTCACTTTTAATGTATAATTTGTTATTTGATTTCAAGTTAACCTAATTGCATATTTTTTAGATTCCTAAAAAAGATAAAAAAGGGGGTAATGAGGCTAGGCATCGCAACGACTCAGTCACATCTCTAAAACAGGTTGGTATATGTACACACACGCACCACATATGTTTAACATATATGTTGATCACTAATTGATTGAATTTCACATTTTGCAGATTCCCACAAAAGATAAAGAAAAAAGTAAAGAGGTTGGACGCCGCAACGAATCAGTCACTTCTGCCAAACAGGTTGCTTGATACACACATACACACACCACACATGTTTAACTTATTGTTGATAAGCTACTAATTGACTTAACTACCGCACATTCTTTAGATTCCCACAAAGTCTATAGAAAAGGGTAAGGAGGTTGGGCGTCACAACGAGTCAGTTACGTCTCCAAAACAGGTTGCTTGATCTACACTGTAAATGTTTAATTTACTATTTAAGCATTTATTGACTTAATTACAGATTTTTCAGGTTCCAAAAAAATTTAAAGGAAATAGTAAGGAGGCTGGGTCTAGCAGTATGTTCGCCGTAGCACCAAAACAGGGCCATGGAAAATCTCTTCCTCAAGAGTCCTCCCTTATAGTTGGTCGTGCAAATCTTTCTCGATTTCGTAATTGCCTTTATATAAATGTAGAAACATGTATGGAGGACACAGATATACATAAGATAGAAATGGAGAAAGGTATTTTTGGTGTTTCTTATGAAGAAGATATTATGAAAGAGGAAATAAATGAAATTCTTCACCATAAGATACTAGGTGCAACTGTGATCTGCATATATATCAGGTACTCTAAATAACTTCAACATGCAATGATTTCTATTACCTTGAATAATGAAACTTGTATCATTAACATGATTTTATATTTGCATTTTAGGTACTTGTATGAGAAACTTGTTTGCTCGCGTCAGTTAAATAGTAGATTCTTCTTCTTATCCCCCCATAGGACATCTGCATTTGAAAGTGATCCAAAAAGAGTTCAAGATTACATAGTTGATGTAATTGTGAAAAATAACGAAGATGACAAGTTGTTTATTGCACCATATAATTCTGGGTAAGACATTCACGTCTTTTATGATATTTAGTTCTCTTGTTTAGGATGAGTTTACTAATAAAATATTTTTGTAGGAACCATTGGTTGTTGTTTGTCATTAATGCCACATTGGAAATAGTATATTATTTGGATCCAATGCATGTGAATTATAGAGTTCACTCAGGAATGAAGAATGTGATTGATACGTAAGTATCTTCATTTATTCTTATAAATATCTGTATGTTTGTGTGTAATTATTTTGAATATTCATTTGCATTTTGTAGAGCTTTACAAATTTCCCGCGCTCAAAGGGGAGCTACAGTGTCCAAGTCTAAATCAAGCAATATCACATGGATCACGATACAGGTTTGACATAATCTAATTGTATTTATTTAGAACCGTTAGTGAAATGTTATGTAATAGTTTTGATATGGCATTAGCTAACTATTTTATTGACCGAAAAAAAAGAGAGTTAAGGGACATATGATTATTATCATTCAACCATAGAGGGACTAGGTGCTAATTAGGGATTTAACTTGGTATTTTCTGAATGGGTTGGGAAGGTTAAGAACACTCTAAATGTTCTTTTTTAAAAGAACATTGGCTTTCAACTTGATTTTGATTCCATGTTTACAAAAGCTAGTAAGAATTAACTTGGTAGCTCCTGTAGGTGTGGACAACAAATCATGGTTCTTCACTTTCAAACCTCCTGTTATGGATTGTATTTTATTTACTATTCCATGATTTTGTTTTTGTAGTGTCCCCATCAAACTAATAACATAGATTGCGGGTACTATGTCATGCGATTCATGAAGGAGATTCTTAATGCCAATCAAAGTACAATTCCAAATACGGTACGTTATTTTTGTTATATTATAATTTTAAAATTTAGCTTTTTTATTAACTATGTCTACTTTGATATTATATTCCGCAGTATTTTCAAGATTTTAGATGTCCAAGTTACTCTCGAGACAAACTAATTGAAATCAAAGAAGAATGGTGTCAATATGTGCTCGGACTAAGAATTATATGATAATTATGTACTAGGTGAGTTACATGTAATTAACTCGAAATTATTGTCATTTGTATATGGAGATTTTACTTTTTCCATTAATCACACATTTATGAATGCATCAAGTTGACTTCCTATTTGTTGATGGTCTTTTTTTAATTTCAGAATGTTCGAATTAAGGGCTATTGTTGATGAGTCAGGCCGTTTCTACACTTTCCAAATAGATACAGCCAACGGTTTGGTTTTTTGAGAAGCAAAAGCATTGGTATATGCCGGTGTTAATTTTGTATCTGAATTTTTTTTTAGTTTATGTTAATTTTGGATATGTAATTTTGAACGTGATGTAATTTTGAACGTGATGTAATTTTGAACTTGTACAAGAGATTATCAATATAAAATTATTAATTCAATTATGTAAAATAATGTGTTTGAGGTGTTTTACAATATATATAAAATGACGCAATATATTACAATGACGTTGTAGGCTTTGGGAAGAGTATACCGGAAACGCTTATATAAAAATGTTATGAAAGTATTCTCATATGTTACTTTTGATAGCGCTTACAGCGTCGAAGTGCTGTTGTAGGTGATACAAAAAAGATCTATAACAACACTTGTAAGTTATAAATGCAGTGAAATG
This sequence comes from Astragalus glycyphyllos, assembly GCA_963573325.1. Classification (NCBI taxonomy): domain Eukaryota; kingdom Viridiplantae; phylum Streptophyta; class Magnoliopsida; order Fabales; family Fabaceae; genus Astragalus; species Astragalus glycyphyllos. The sequence goes on along the minus strand of OY754313.1, from coordinate 2,127,856 downwards.
TTAGCTATTACAGCGCTTTATAAGACAATAGTGTTGTCTATAGGTATTTATAACAGCGCTTCTTAACGCAAAAGTATTGTCTAAGGGAACTTATAACAGCGCTTTTTATACTCCAATGCGCTGTTATATCTTTGAGGCGTTGTTCAACTTGAGGTTTGATGGCGTTTGAAAATGAACGTAGCGCTGTCAAAGGTAGAATACTACAGCGCTTTGTTTTGGCACCAAAGCGCTGTTAAAACCTATTACTACACTGGAATAGACAGCGCTTTTATGCGCTGTAATAGGCTCAAAAAAAGCGCTGTCTTAGGCCTTTTTTGTTGTAGTGCACACATATGAAAGAAAAGTTGGACTTTTGCTGATATGGAAACTGGTCGTGCAGAAAGTCACGCCAGTTGAAAGTACAATTGCAATCTTTATTCTAAACTGATAAAATACAAGAAAAAGGAACAGATCCTGTGATTCTATCCTTGAAGTAACGGTGCCCACCGTTCATACTTGTGACCTTGATCAACCCCTTATCCAAATCTTCGGGAGTGCTGTATGCCCTTGTTTATTTTCATGCCCAAGTTTTCTGACCCTAATTTTTGCCTGGATCGCCCTTTGCGGGTTTTCAATCCACCGGGTCGCTCTGATTTTGCCTAGGCCGCCCTTTCGGGTTTTCAACCTAGCGAGCTAATTCTTACTTGGCTTATCTTTCTCTTTTTTCATTTATTTCTTTAGGCATACTCCTTTCTGACTGCATCTGAATTTGCTGGAAACTGGGGTTTTCTTTTCTTGCATCCCATTTTGCGAGAATTAAAGGCCCCTCCGGAGAATAAGTTCTTCGTCTTCATGATACTGGGTTCATCTCCATGGGAATCCTTTTGGAGGTTCATGATCTTTTTGAGCATTGAGTCTTCTTTGAAATTGTTGAAGATGAGCTTTCTTCGGTTTGAGCTTTCTCTTATTCTTCTTCTGACATAAGACAAATGTACTTTGGTTTGATAAGACTCAATGAAAGTATTACTTCCATCATATGGGGTTTGCCCCTGTTAGAGTGTAAAACGAAGCCTAATTTCCATGAAGGTCATCATCGTCCTTGATATCCTTTGTTGATTGTCTCTAACTGCCCCATTTTTAGGGTGGCGTAGGGAGGGATCATGATGCTTGACCTGGAGTCTTCATACTGTCATTTGTGACTACCTTAGCTTGGAAAGCTGCGCAACAGACCGAACTTTGGTAATTACAGACTTTGTTATAATGGCAAGTGCCTTATGTCAGAAGGGTGATTTACACAAACTTGTTGATTCATTGCTCTTTATCATGGCGTCAATCCTCTCCTTTGCTCAAATTGATCATGTCACTTGATTCCTCATGAGGACGGACCACTTTATTCTCTTATTCTTGCGCAACAGCTTGATTGCAAATCTGATGGTGGAGTCTGAGGAATGACTGAGGGTTTGTGGAGGGCGGGATGACGAGGTCGAGGTAGTGTTTGCGGTTTTATGAAAGGAGAGATGTATAGGAATGATGAAGTGTTTGAAGGTTTATGGAAGAAAGGGTGGTCATACACAACAAGGTGTAGGAAGGTTCATTGAGACAAGGATCTCTTACGCTTTATGGCCAAATGTATCAGCTCACAACTTATATTTCTTTCGTCTCTTTTTCCCTTGTTTTTCATTTTTGGGATTTTCATTTTTTGAATCTGTTCTTTTTTGTTTCATTTTTTCTGATTTTTTCTTTTTTTTGCTTTTGAGTTGAGTGAGCTGATAAAAGTGATACACTATTTTTGGATATTTGAAGTGATCCTTGTCTGGGGTGATTGGAAAGATAATGGCAATGAAACCCCTGCAGCGATTGGAGGATGCTTGATTGGGTTCTGGTATTAACTGGGGTGACAGGAGGTTCAGAGGGAGGAGCAAATGAGATGGGTTGATTTTGTAGAAGGGCCACTGGTAGTGAGGAAGGTGGCGATGGCAGGCATTTGGTTATGAATTTTTTTTGTGATGGGGTACTTGTAATGGGAAATGGGAAAGTTGGTTGATCTGAGGAAGGGAAAGGGTTTGGCCGCGAAAGAGGTTCGCTTGTAACATTTGTTTGGTTTCCTCAGCATTGCTCCACTTTGCTTGAACTTGTGCTTTGACTTCATTGCCCAATTAACCTAGTTGTGGCATCATGAATTTCTACAGCCTTAGCCAATTCTTCACTTATTAACTCCGAAGAAACATCCCAGTTGTCTTCAGCCTCTCTCTCAGTTTGGTTAATCGGGTAATCAGAGTCACAGTATGAGTTATGGGCATTATTACTTTCAAGAATTGTATTCGATCTGCATTAAAATGGAGTGGCGAATAAAAATAAAGAAAAGACACGCAAATGAGAGATGAAGAAAGAGAATTTTATTGAAAATTCCAAAATAACATTTTATTCATTGATGAAGTTTGACGAAAACATGCATGCCCGAATGAAATATCCCAAGGCCTTGGGCAGAGCTGAGGAATTTTGCATTACGAAGAAAAATTACTTTAAATTGAAAATCACAGGGAAATCTAGGGCCTCCCAGTTCTGGAGCTTTTCTTTCGCAGCACAACGGCGCACTAAGCCGACAGCACCGTCACCCGAGCCTGAATCTTCTTCAATCACATTGACCTGGTCAGGGTTCAGCATGCCTACACTTCGGAAGTTGTTCCTAAGATCACCGACGACCATCCCTCCCTGGTTGGGGGTCCTTCCTCTGAGCTTTGCCAACCATTTCTCTCTTCTATCAGCTGCTAGCCTCTCTCGGTCTGCAGGGCTTGGGATGTACCCAATACCGAACCTTTCAGTATTCCCTTTCAGCAGGACGGGTGCTACAATTCCTTGAGCAGCTTTTCCCAGGCCTTTTCCAACCTGATACCCATATCCTAGCATCACCTTTGCAACCATCATGTCCGCCTTGGACCACCTAGGCTTCAATTGGGGAGGCTCACTCCCAACAAAGATAGCATTTGAGATCTCCAATCCCTGGAAGGCAGTCTCAAAAGACTCCTCTGCTGCTTCAACGTAATATTCTGGTAGTGATCGGTTTATCATCATCTCCTCCTCCCCGAAGATTACTATCAACTTGCCCTCGGCCACAAACTTGAGTTTCTGATGGAGCGAAGATGGCACTGCCCCAGCGGCATGTATCCAAGGTCGTCCTAGCAGACAGCTATAAGAGGAAGCTATATCCATGACTTGGAATGTGACATAGAACACTTCAGGACCCACCTGCAAAGGCACCTCTACTTCTCCAAAAACTTCTTTCACAGACCCATCAAATGCTCTAACCAAGGTGGAACTAGGCTTCAGATATGAGCAATCCACATCCAACTTATCCATTGTGGACTTGGGCAACACATTCAATGACGAGCCATTGTCGATGAGCACTCTGGCCAGCATGTAGTCCCCACACTTGACAGAGATGTGAAGGGCTTGATTGTGATTCTTCCCCGCCGGAGGTAGCTCAGCGTCTGTGAAGGTCAAGTAGTTGGATGCCACTATGTTCCCAACAATACCATCAAGCTGGTTGACCGTAATGTCATGGGGTACGTGTGCTTCATTCAGGATTTTCAACAGTGCAGCTCGATGTGCCTCGGAACTAAGCAACAACGAAAGCATTGAGATTTTGGCCGGGGTTTGATTTAACTGGTCCACCACCCGGTATTCACTTTGTCTCATTACTTTCAGAAATTCCTGAGCTTCTTTGTCTGATATTTCTCTAACTTCCACAGTTTCCTTATCTTTTCCCTTACGGGCCCTTTCTTCAGCTTCCTTTGATTGTTCCTTTCTAAGATTTTCAGGAACATACATCCTTCCACTCCTTGTAATTCCACTACTCCCAGCAATGTTTGTTATATCCAACACGCCCTGAGGGACCTCTGCTTGCATTTGCACGTTGCAGCTCCAGGGAATAACCCTAGTCTCTCTACTAGGGGTAGCAGCAGGTACCGGAATAACAACAGTCAGAGGTCTTGCCACAACCGAGCTTGAATTCAGACTGCAAGGGATTTCAACCGGTCTCCTGAAACCTCTGTTGTTTGATTGCAGAGTAGATACACTTTCTTCCTTTTCCTGAACCCCAACCTGGACCAGGTGTCTGTCTAACAGCTCTTGGAGGATGGGTTTGAAGCTCTCACAGGCCCCAACACAATAAGGGTCATTGCAGATGTTTCTTCTGGCACACCCTTCTTCGATGATACCACAACGGCATAGTGCAGCATGAATGATACTCAGGGGTGTACGAATGCACTCCACCTTCCTAATTAAGTACTGACCACCCTGATCATTAATGGCATTTGCAGTGAGCCCACCATGCCCCGACAACGGGTTGGTGGTTATATTAGGTTGCTGAAATGATATACTCTTTGCATCAAGCAGGTCTTGCACAACGTACTTGAACGCCTTACAATCCTCCACCACATGACCTACTGCCCCAGAATGAAAGGCACAGGTTGCATTTGCATTATACCCTCTGGGATAGGGAGGCTGATATGGTTTCATCTGACGAGTGCTGATTAACTTGTTGGCAATGAGATAATTGAACAAATCCGTGTACGACATGGGGATAGGTTCAAAGACAACAGGCTTTTTTTCATTGTAGTTTCTGTACTGATTGTTGGACTGGAATGGCTGAGCAGGCAGCGTCTGAGCAGGAACTGGAATGGCTTGTGGGGGATTGTTGTGTGATGGACCGCTAGCTCCGCTGATTGCATTAGTTTCTCCCTCCATCTTCTTGTGGGTACCAGAAAAAGGCTTTTTCTGATGGGAAGGAGGTGTTGGGCCATGGGCTATTCTTCCGCTGCGCATGCCGTTCTCCACTCTTTCTCCAATGACAACCATCTCAGAAATTCGAAGCCACGCTGCCGACCAAACGATCATAGAACACTGGGGGAAGAGTTTCCATGAACATATGGACCATCTCTTTATCAAGCAGGGAGGGTTTTACTTGTGCAGCGAGGTTCCTCCACCTCTGGGCGTATTCCTTGAATGTCTCATTATCCTTCTTAGACATACATTGCAGCTGGGTCCTATCCGGGGCTAAATCACTGTTGTACTGGTATTGACGGATAAAGGCATCCACCAGATCTTTCCAACAACGGATATTAGTTGGCTCCAATTGCATATACCATTCAAGGGGAGCTCCAGCTAAGCTTTCCTGAAAGCAATGTATCATCAGGTTATCATCACGGGCGTGGGCAGTCATCTTCCGGCAATACATCGTCACATGGCTGCGCGGGCAGGTTGCTCCTTTGTACTTGTCGAAAAATGGTGCTTTGAACTTGGGTGGCAGGACTAGATTAGGGACCAAGCATAACTCATGGGCGTTCCTAGCCTGGGAACTTGTTCCTTCAACAGCTCTCAATCTTTCTTCTAACATCTGGTACTGACTTCTAGCTTCATCAGGGTAATTCGGCGGAAAACCACTCACACCGTAGTGAAGATTATTCATCGACACCACAGCTGGGGTCACGTGTGGGTCACGTGAGTGAGCGATAATCTGAGGAATTGGACCCTGAACTTGTGGATGGATTGTTGCTGGAGAATTGAAGCCAACCGGAGTTCCCGGGGTAATAGCAGGAGTAGGAATCTGAATTTGAACCTGAGGTGTCCCCGTTCCAACTTCATTCACAGCTGATTCAGGCTGGGCCTGTCCTGTGGTTCCCGAAGGACCACTTTCTGGGTTTGCACCGGCAGCAGGGGGTGTGTACCCTAATGGGACACCATAAGGAGGCCATTGCACGTTCTGGAGAGCCCGAGAGACTCTAGGAGGATCCACTCCTGCGGCAGCAGCACCTTCAGTTATGCCAGCATCCCTTAAGGTACTTAACACTCTTATGACCTCTGCCATTTTAGCTCTTATAACTTCCATCTCAGCCCTGATTGCTCGATTCTCTTGATTCTGATCATGCTGACCCTGACCATTTGGATTCGGACCTTCTGGAACTGCATCATTCTGGATTGGTTGATGATTGCCCAGATTCGCGTCGTCTTGATTGTTGGCCATATTTCTTGCCTGTGATCGCGTCCAATACCGATGATTAACCAGCTTGTCTTACTTCTTAAGATGGAACATTTTTTTTATGAATACAAAGACAAATGATGCAAATGCAATGCAATATGCATGTTATTATGTTTATTGTCGGGAATCGCGGTGCAACTCGTCTTGTCATAGGTGTTAAGGTTCAGGTGTTTTTAGGATTGCAACAAAGTTGGAAGCAACAAGGCAAAACAAACGTACTTCAATTAAATGGAATGCGAAGGAGTATCATAAATAGAAAGCAAATCAAAGTACAATATTCCTTAAGAGTGCAATACAATGATTTTAAACAAAGTACTATTTTCCAAAGAAAGTTACAACTTCTTAAAGAAAATTATAATTTCCTAAGGATCGCTACAATACTCTAAAGGGAACTTTAAAGGCATATGGCTTTCAACTCCTCGCTCCTTTTCCTCTTCTTGCTCTCAGCTGCCCCCCGGGCTTTCTCCAGGAGTTCTTCTGTGAGAATCTTGCAGTACTCAACAAACTCACACACCTTGACAGGGGTGTTGAAAGGATTCATTTCTGCATCCACCTTTCTTAGCTTCTTGGGAATGTCTCTCACAGCCTGATTAGCTAACCAAACTAACTTGGTGAACTTGTCTTTCCAATGTAAGCCTTCCTTTTTCAATTCCTCAAAGACTTGTTGACTTTTTACCTTACTGAGCAATTCCGCAAATTGACTCTCCCAATAGTCACTCTTCTCCCTTAGCCGGAGGTAAGACCTTTCCAAGTATTGCACATGATTGGCCAAGCTTTCCGACTTCCCTTGTTCCCTTCTTAGTGCTTGCTGATAATCCCTCATGACCCCTTCAATAGATTCCCGATCTTGCTTGACACTCTTTAATTGATCTTCCAATTCAAGCTTCATCATTCGAGAGTCTTTTCTTGACTTAACTAGTGCGTGCCTGACTGCTTGCTCTTCTTTCCATGTATCCTCATATAGCCTCTTCCATTTAATTGCTTCTGCTACAGCCTCATTCATCTTGGTAGTGCACCTCTTCACTTCCTCTTTGGCACCCTTCAAGTGCTTTTGCATTTCCCTCTTGCTTTTCCCCTCTATTTCAAGTTTTCTATTGACTTCCTCAATAGCTGCAGCTTGGAAAGCATTTTCATTTTCTAGCTTTTTCTTGTCTTGCATCATCTTTCTCAATCTATCTTGCAGAGCTCTTTTCTCTTCTCCCACCTTTGACATGGCCAACCTAACCTCTTCCAATTCTTCAATGGTAGGAATGTGAGGTTCTTGTATCTTTTCCTCAGGCAGTGGTACTCCTTGGTTGGATGACCGAGTTTCACTAATCCTCCCTTCAAGCCATTGAGAAAAAGAGATAGCAGTGGTCCTCCTGGTTAACTCTTCTCTGTCCTTCCGCACTACGGTTTCCCAAGCTTGCAGGACTCGCCGAAGTAGACTCTCGTCTTTAGGGATCCCCGCGTGGAGGTAAAAACGAAACAGCATAGCTTCGGAGGGTGAATCCCGCATAGGGTATCCGAACTGTCGCAAGGTCAAAGAGGGGTTATAGTTTATGCATCCTTGGGTTCCCATGAGAGGAACGTTCTGAAAACTCCCACACCGAAATACCACTGAAGGCCTGTCTACCCAACATTTAGGTGAGAACCAACAAATCTGGAGAGCATCTTGGTTCTTGAAAGCATGCACCCACTCTTGAGAGTTCATAGTCTTCGGATTACAACCCAAGGCATAGGAAAGCAAATCCTTCACATCACTTTTGTTGGTACACACATGACTGATCAACCAAGCATATAACACAGGGAAGGAGCAACACATCTTATTCTTTTGGAATTCATGGTGACGAGTGAGGGCACGGTATGTCTCTGCGAGGATTGCGGGAACCGGGTTGATAGGATTTTTTGCACATTTTAAGGCGAGGAAGACACCGATTGCAGTTTCACTCACATGCCTCTCTATCTGAGGGAAGAGCACAATGCCGAAGATGGTCAGAGCTAGCACTTGCTTGAAAGAATTCCAATCATCAGACACTACATAGCTGGTCATCAAACTCTCAAAGTATTCTTGAGGAAACCCAAATACCTTATTACGTTCTATCTTATGGGCCCGCACTTTCTCAAAACTGATTTGCAACAAGGCAGCAAGCTTTTCATCAGAATAATACTCCCCTTGGTATTGATAAGGCTTAAACTTGGATCGATCAAAGCCCAAAATCCTATCATACTCTTCTAGGGTAGGCGCCATTTGGAAATTCTTAAAAATGAAACAGCGAATCTCCGAGTCATAGAACCGACACAGGGCAGCAATGGCACTCTCTTGCACTTCTAGTTGTAGCAGTTTGCGAATGTTCCCATAGGTTTTGTCAAAAGACCTGACCTCAATAGGACCTAGGAGGGATGCATACTCTTTCAGACTAGCCATATCAATCTCTTTCACAACAGGAAGCCTTGAATTGAAAACGGTTTTGCCTTTTGATTCCATTCCGTTTCTTACACACCTATGACAAGACTTTGTGTTACGTTGCGATCTCCGGCAAACAACTTTAATGCATGGAGGATGCAAAGAATGGAGGTTTTTTTTCAAAATTTTTGTTAGATGCGAATGCAATGATGATGATGCAAAATGACGCAGATGTGATGATTATGCCTTTTTATTTACATAGAAAAGAGAGAAGAAAATGATGTTTATTGGTGGCGGTTCAAAACATTTTTGAAAATACCCGCTATATGCCACCTCATATAGGTGTTTATGAGGGAAAAAGGAAATTACTTTCTACATTTTCGGTAAAAGAGTTTCGAAAGAGGATGCCTAAGCTAATGCAACACACAATTTGCGTGCCCCCGTGTCCTACAAATGGGTAAGGATCGTAGGCTCTAAAGTCAACGACAAGGGTAATCCTCTCATGTGGGTTCTGGTCACTACCTCACAATGGCAACCAAGAGCTAAAGTCTCTCTCATGAATACACCCACAATCGTAGAGAGCTACCGATTGTGAGGTATCATGAAGAAAGCGCACTCTTGGGCGAAACTTTCATGAGAGCCAGACAGACAACGGTCTACGAATGGCAGTCACTACTCATTTCCACTCTCCTAGGGTTCTTTGCAGACCTTGGGTTTTAGGCCCCACTCAATGCTCACAAATATAAGGTGTGCAGTGTGTGATGAGGGCACAACACCTAAAAATCTACCCAAACCCCACCTGCAAAGGGAAACCAAAACAGTCCAGACAATATCAAGCAACAGCATGTCGTCTACCCTAGGGTTCAATATCATTTCAACATAAGTATACTAACCTAGGGTTCCAACAACAATCGCAAGCATTGCTTACCTTAAGAAAGGGAGCCTAGAAGAGGGGACATAATAGGATTAGGGGAAATGCATGAGCTTACCTCAAGAAAGGGAGCAAAGAAGAGGGGAACATGCTAGGATTGGGGAAATGTATGAGAAAAGCATATAAACGACGAAAGTAAGAGGAGAAGAAGAAGAAACTACTCTTATTTTACTCAAGAAGCAAATATAGAAGAGGAAGAAGGCTAACACACAATGCACGCAAGCACAACATCACAAGAATGCACACGACAATTCTAAGAATAATGCAAGCATGTTTTTAAAGGCAAAGGAAAGAAAGAAGAAAGGGAAAGGAGGAGAGATATAACAAAGCATTCAAATCAACGAAATAAATCACATGTCGAATCGATTGGCTCGACCCACTAAAGAAAGGTCCCCAGTGGAGTCGCCAGCTGTTGCACCCCGAAAAATCCTTTGGAGGGATTTCTCTTCGCACAACATGAATTGGAGTCGCCACCAATATTTTTTTAGAGGTAAAACATTGAAAAAAACCTTTCTTGAAAGACAATGGTCCTTGGAACCACGAGATTTGAGTTCGGGGGTCGGTTATGCATGGGGAAGGTACGAGCACCCCACACATCCTTTCTACTGAAAGGGAACCTCGATTTGACGTGTGATTTAAAAGGTTGATTTAAGAAATGCTTTGTTTTTATCTCTCTTTATCTCTCCTTACTTTATGGAAAAACTTAAGGAAAATTTAATCTTTTGCGCTTGACGGGAGGGCACCGTGCCTACGTATCCTGGGGAGGGAATCAAAGCAACGTAGTTCTTGTTTTCGAAAATTGTTTTGTTTTTAGAAATTGCCTTGTTTTGGAAAAGGGTTTGTTTTTTTGAAAAGAAAATGGTTTTCATTTGTCGTGCTTGACGGGAATGTGACCCGCTCCTACGTATCTCCCAGTGCGATGGAGAATTCAAAGCTTACGTAGTTCTCGGTTGTCGAGAAAAGGTTTTTATTTTTTAGTTGTTTAGTTGCAAAAATTGAATGTTCACAGTGATCAAACAACAAAGGTTTCGAGTGATCACCACTAGCATCCCATTATTGACGATCGTGCAAGCAAAGGCTTCGCATTATCCTCAACAAAGTTTTTAATTTGTGAAATGAGAGTTCTTTTGAAAAATGAGTGTTCATGATAATCAATTGAGCAAAGACTCCAAGTGATCACCACTAGCACCCCATTGTTGACAATCGTGCAAGCAAAGGCTTCGCATTATCCTCAACAAAGTTAGATTTGTGAAAAATAGTTTGAAATTGTTTTGAGAAGAAGTGAAGTTGTTTATCAATGATTATGTAAATGCAAAAAAAATGTTTTGAAGTTGGAACGTTACTAACGAGTAACAAGTTGTTCTTTGTATGCAACATGGTTTTGAAGTTTTGGAGAGTTACTAACGAGTAACAATTGGTGGAAATCAAAACAAGCAAATTGTGAACACCAATTCAACATTTTAATGCACCACAACAATTTAATGCATCAAGGCTCTAAGTGGCCTATCCTTTGCCAAAACTTCACAAGCTTCAAACAACAATTTACATTAAACTCAAAGAGCAAAGAAAGCATGATTAAACTTGAGGATGCATCAAGGTCATTAGAGACCAATCATGTGCGCAAATTCAATTGTTTATAGACTCCTTTTTGCTCACATTTCACAAGCACATCAAGTGGGAATTGAATTTTTAAATGCTTACAAGCATAGGCATCAAGGTTGAAGTAACCTATCTCTTGCCAACTTAGCATAACCCAAAATCATTTGTGGACCATAAATGAACCAAAACCCAAATTCATTTTCTCAAATCACAAATTAATCATCAATTTATTTCAACAAGTCAACCAAATCAAGCAAGCAAATGACATTAGCAAGACTTAGGAACATTTATTCACAAGATCCAAGTGATCAAACACCAAAATCAACAACTATTCATATTTTTTGATTTTTGTGAAAGTAAGAAGGCATGAAAAATGAATATTTGCAAAATCAAACAACATGTTTGGACATGGGAACTTCAAAATCAAGCCCCAATAACAAGATTGCATAAAGAAATGCATCAAAACTCGATTAAACCTATTTTATACTAAAGGTGCGAAACATTCATAGCTTCCTAACACAATTTTATTTCACAAAATGCAACAAGCAAAATGATAACAACACAAATCACAATTTATTCAAGGGTGAGAAGCAATCTCAAACACCCAAGCCTCCCTAAGTGCTTGTCAAAATGTTTGAGCCACCTCTCACCAACAACAATCAACAAATCAACAATATAACAACACTAAAATGCATGAATATGGTAGGATGAAAAATTAGAAACATGATATCTACATTTTGATGCAAAAAAGTTGAAGATGATGCTAGGTTTTAAGAAGTTTACCTCAAATCCAAGCTAAGGAATGACTAATATGAAGAACAAGACCACAAATCAACTTGAATCTTCACCAAACTTCAATGAAACCCACGAAATGCTTGCTTAAAAATGCCCTTTGATGGTGAAAGCTTGAATTAAATTAGGAGAGAAGGAAGATATATGAAGTAGGAATGGAAATGAGGTGAGAAAATGGTGATTTGGTGAAGGAGAAGTGAAAAATTGATGGAGGAAGAGGGTGATATGATTTCGGCCAAGAGAGGGAATTAGGAGAGGGAGTTGTGTGCTAGGGTTGTGTGAGTGAAAATGAGGCCAAGAGCTCTTTTTTTTTTGTGAGGTGAGGTTAATAGGGTATATATAGAAAGCAATTAGGTTTAAGGGTAGTTAGGTCATTGTGCACTAGTTGTGCTCTAGGATTTGATTTTAATTTTGAATCAAAGGCTAGGATTGAGGCTCACATGGATTGAGGACATTGAGAAAACACAAAATGAGAGAATAGAGAGGGGGTGGCGCCTAAATGGGAGGGGTCCTTGGTGACCAAGTTTTGCTAGTTGTCATCTTGTACTATTGTACTATTATATGACCATTCCATTATCCTTTCATTTTTGATTATTCTTCTTAGGATAATTGTACAAAAATACACCCAATTTAGGCCACATACTAGGAATCTTAGGAATATGCCATTTTATGTGATCACCATGACCAAAAATGTCATAAAAATCACATCTTGGAACTTTTTGTAGAATATTCCCTTTTGATCCTTTTTTGAAATTTTGTGCACAATGTATGCATGCATGCGCATACATACATACATGACCAAAAATGTTTTGCCTCAAATAAATTTCTCTAAAATTGCACAATGATTCTTGATGAGAAATTATCTTATTTTTGACAATGACCAAAATACCCTTTTGCCCTAAAAACCTTGTTTTTTAACAACAAATGCATTTCCACTCTAACAATGAATTTAAAAGCCCTAGAATGACTTTTAAAACCCAAAAATGCATGCACAATGCTCTTCACTCTTCAAAATAAAACCACACTTCTCAATTTATTTATTTTTTGCGGAAAATTAGGGTTTTAAACCTAGGTGGACAAAATTAGGGTATGACAGCTGCCCCTCTTTATTTGGATTTTACCAAGGAATATGAATTGGCCGAAACATATTCCGAGGCAAAATAGAAATAAAGAATTCAGAAATAATACTAATTTTGTCTACTTAGAGAAACCCGAATTTTCCTTTTCTTTTTTCTCTTTTTTTTTGTTTCCTTTCTTTGATCTCTCTTCTTTTGAGAGAGGGAGAGTCAACACTTGTCGCGTCGACGAGAAAGCAGTAAATTGCGTAAAGCAGCAAATGAAAGCAGTAAATTGCGTAAAGCAGTAAATGAAAGCAGTAAATGGGAAGTGCCGTAAATTGGGGATTCGGAGGTTGCCTAAAACCTTTTGACGGACTCTCGTCGAGTCCGAGCTCTGGGGGTGGCCTTTTCGAGCGGCCGATCAATATCAGGTCCGGAACTGATATGATCAATGGATCTACGCTATGCCTTAGGTTGACACAATTAATCCGATGGACTTAACGAAGTCTGTAGGATCTGCCGCGCGCTCGTACGCGACGTTGTGATCTGTGGAAGGAGTTCACTAACTCTGTGGGAGGTTACTAACTCTGTGCTGATGGAGTTCACTAACTCGGTGCCATGATGATTTTCTGAAAATGAGATTTCGGGGACCCATTGGTCCAAAGTAACTGACTTTTTTGAAAATTTTGGGGACTAACGAGTCCAAAGCAACTGAGTTTCTTTTTGAAAATTGGGAAGCTTTGAATGATGCATGGAATGCAGGCTTTTGATGCTGGGATGCACATGGATGCAATGATTGATTTGGTGAGATGTTTTTCTGTTTGATTTTCCTTTTTCTTTTTCTTTTCTTCTGTTTCTTTTTCTTTTGTATCCTTTCGCCCTTCTGGGATGCGAATATGAAAGTATAATGCTCTACTGTTTGACGACATGCGCATACATACATACATGACCAAAAATGTTTTGCCTCAAATAAATTTCTCTAAAATTGCACAATGATTCTTGATGAGAAATTATCTTATTTTTGACAATGACCAAAATACCCTTTTGCCCTAAAAACCTTGTTTTTTAACAACAAATGCATTTCCACTCTAACAATGAATTTAAAAGCCCTAGAATGACTTTTAAAACCCAAAAATGCATGCACAATGCTCTTCACTCTTCAAAATAAAACCACACTTCTCAATTTATTTATTTTTTGCGGAAAATTAGGGTTTTAAACCTAGGTGGACAAAATTAGGGTATGACAACCTCAAACAAACAACCCTCCTAATCTACTCTATTTCTCTCCTCTTTCTCTCTTCCCTCACTCTCTCTTCCCTTTTTCTCTCCTAATCCAAACACACCCTAAGGGTCACACACTCTCCCTCTCTCTTCCTTTCCTCAGCATTTCAACACTCTTCCTAGCTAAAAAACTTAGAGCCACTACAAGAAAAATGGGATTTTTCGGCGGGCAAAATCCGTCGGAAATGACCGAAATCCGCTGAAAAATTGGATTTTCCAGCGGATTTTTGGCGTCGGTAGACAACTGCTAGCAAACGGTTTCCGGCGGATTTTCCGCCGGTAATTTTCGGCACCGAAAAATCCGCCGGTAATTACTGGCTGAAAATCCGTCGGTAATGGTCGTTTCTGGCGGATTTTAATTTTTTTTTTTTTAAAAATCCGCTGGAAATGTACATTTCCGGCGAATTTTTCAAAAAAATAAAAAAATCCGCCGGCAATGTACATTTCCAGCGGATTTTTCAAAAAAATAAAAAAATCCGCCGGCAATGTACATTTCCAGCGGATTTTTCCAATTTTTTTTTTTTAAATTTTCCCGAATTTTAAAATTTAATATGTATTTTAATAAAAAGTAAAAAAACGAAATTGAAGTAGAATATTGAATGGTAATGTTGAAGTAGGAAGGAATAAAAGATAATATGATAAGAAATAATATAGGAGAGAATAAGAATGAGGAAGTATGAAGAAATAAGAATGAAAGAGTGAGAATGAAGAAGAAATAAGAATAAAGAAGTGAGAATGAATAAGAAAGAAGAAGAAAGGAGAATTATAGAAGTGAGAATGCCAAAAATCCGCCCGTAGTGCACCAACGGAAAAAATCCGCCGGAAATACGGGTTTTTCTTGTAGTGAGCATCTTTAATGGGAGTGAACTAAATGGGTAAACAAAAGTGACTTTTGTGGGCCCAAATTGCCATGTAGGATTAAATCAATTTTTAGTTGACTCAAGTGGTTTTTACTCTAATGAGAGTTATCTATAAGGAACCATATGTGGACCTAGATGTTTATATTTTTTTTATTTGTATTCAGTTTTTGTTTCAAATTTAATATTAGTTTAATTATTTTAATAAATGTTACAACGGCTACTTTTTTACAACGTCAAATTTTCTTGCAACCACTAGTTCTATATCAAACTTAATAATAACTTACAACTATTTATAAAAAAGATGCATTGTAATTAAAATTAGAACAAATTATAAATATGCATCATAATTAAAATTACATAATTCTCTAGGCATCCCTAATTTTCAACCTAATAGCGTTACAAATGAATTCATGATCTTGACGTTGCTCATCATTCATATTTGATTTGTCGTTCATGAGGAATTCATAATACCCCAGTGTTGCCCCTTCCAACTTCGCTTCTGCTACTTTAACCATGACATCTGATCTTTTATCGAAAGCATTTTTCGATGTTGTAGACCCAGTTGCTTTTTCCTTACTCTTCCTTTTTGCCGTCTTTTGTCCCATTGGGCAGTCTATGGGGATTGCACTGTTGTACTCTGAACAATCAATGGGGTTTTCTGCATTGGACGTCGATGAGTTTGTCGCATTTGTCGTCTTTGACCTCTTTGAAGAGTTGTCCATCCACTTTCCATTCCATTTAGGTTCGTCTTTCAGCAACCTCCACGCATGCTCAAATTTGAAACGCTCGCCATGTTTTTGAGAAAAAAAATCTTATACGCCTCTTCTATGATGTCATTTTCTGATTGCCCACTTTTCTCGTTGGCAGCGGCTAGATTGTAGCAGCCACAAAATGTTTGAACTACCTTATTCAAGTTATGATAACGAGATTTCAAGGTCCTGTGCTCCCTTTCTACAAATTGCTGCTCGCGATAGTCGTTGTAGGTCTCAGCTATTCTTTTCCAATATGCCTTTGCTTTTTGATCAACTCCCACTATTGGATCCTTCGAAGTGTTGAGCCATGTCTGAATGAGCAATTTGTCTTCTTCGTTTGAGAAGTTGAAACGAGATTTTTTTTTTAGGATTGTTTTCTCCTTTGATGAGAGTGATATTTTCCAAACCGATCTGAGTGGAGAATTCTGGCCCTTGAGAATCGGGAGACTCCGCAATGTCGATGTTACTGGTTGGAGGCCTAAATTGGCTAGTGAGATTGGTTGGTGGTGGTGGTTGAAACATATAAGGCGGGGGAAACATGAAAGGTTGGGGATGTTGAGAACCGTCTGTTATACTCTAATTTTGTCCGGCTAATTTGAAAATTCTTTTAGAAAATATTAGGTGTTGAACTTTTATTTAATGCTTGTTTTTAATCTTATTTATTTGTGTTTCAAGACAACACACAGTTAGAAATGTAACAAATAAACAAAATAGAGTTAGATTGATTATTTCTTTAATATTGTAAATAGAGTTGCAAAAAATACAAAAGAATGAAATCAGAATTATACAAAAAAATAATACAAAAAGGATAGACATCTTCTATATTCAGCTACAGTTCATGGTTTCTTTTATCATCCTCTTCCTTTATTACCAAAAGTAAGAAAGGTTAAATTAAAAGAAAGAGGAGCAGAGGCCATGTGTTTGATGCTGTCTTGACTGTCGTCTTCACCCCTCCATCTATATATGTCGTCTTCACCCCTCCATCTATATATAGCCTCAAGCCAAGCTCTCTTTCTTCTGGTCCCTTATTTGTAGAGCTAGCAAAATGGGCCGAGCCCGCCGGGCCGGGCCGGGCTAGCCCAAAAAAATATAGGGCTTAGGCCGACAAAATTGAGCCCACTTTTATATCCGAGCTTTTTAGCCCGACCTAGAAAAGCCCGAGCCCACATAGGGCTAGCCCGATCGGGCCATGGGTAGCCCGTAGGCCCGCAAGTTGAATATATATATAGTATTACAGTCAAATAACCCAAAATTAGTTACCTAAATTAAAGTAAAAAAACTGACCATGCACACAGTGTCTACATAGACCTAGTGTGTGTCTTGAATTCCTTCCCTTTGTTAAAATTTTATGTTATTACACAGTGTTGAGTATCTTGCCATTTGGATAGCTTAACTATATTGTTTAGTATTATTTTACTGTTTGAATTTAAATTGAAGTACTGTTTGTTGAAACTAACACTTATATTTTAATATTATGATGTTTAATTTTAAAGTGTTTCAATTCAACACCTATTTTATAAACATAGATTTTTGTGAAAAAAACATATAAACATAGTACATTTTTATTTTATTTCTAAAAAAATCATTTTTTAAACTAGTATTGCGTAAAATGCGGGCTAGCCCGCAAAGCCCACGGCCCGATACGGGCCGGGCTTGGGCCACAAAGGATGAGTCTGAATTTCAACCCGGGCTTTTAAGCCCTATCCGTAAAAGCCCAAGCCCGATGTGGGCTGACCGGATGCGGGCCTGGTAGCCCGCTTTGCCAGCTCTACTTATTTGGCACAACCAACCAGGCAGCTTCTTATATATAGTTCCCGTAAAAATTACCAGGGACACGCATAGCAGGACACTCTTGGGACACGCATAGCCAACTAGCTCTTGACTGTCATGGACTGACTCATCAGTTGCTT
Organism: Astragalus glycyphyllos; assembly: GCA_963573325.1. Lineage (NCBI taxonomy): Eukaryota > Viridiplantae > Streptophyta > Magnoliopsida > Fabales > Fabaceae > Astragalus > Astragalus glycyphyllos. Next base: position 2,110,271 of record OY754313.1, on the reverse strand, counting down.
TATTAGCAACTGACTCATCAGTTGCTTTATTAGCAATGGACACGTGTAGCCAACCATCAGTTATACCCTAATTTTGTTCGGCTAATTTGAAAATTCTTTTAGAAAATATTAGGTGTTGAACTTTTATTTAATGCTTGTTGTTAATCTTATTTATTTGTGTTTCAAGACAACACACCGTTAGAAATGTAACAAATAAACAAAATAGAGTTAGATTGATTATTTCTTTAATATTGTAAATAGAGTTACAAAAATACAAAAGAATGAAATCAGAATTATACAAAAAAATAATACAAAAAGGAGAGATGTTCATGATTTGTCAAAAGTAAAAAAGAGAGGAGCAGAGGCCATGTGTTTGATGCTGTCTTGGAAACAGGCGCAGGACACTCTTGGGACAGGCGCAGCCAGTTCTCTCTCTCTCTCTCTCTCTCTCTCTCTCTCTCTCTCTCTCTCTCTCTCTCTCTCTCTCTCTCTCTCTCTCTCTCTCTCTCTCTCTCTCTCTCTCTCTCTCTCTCTCTCTCTCTCTCTCTCTCTCTCTCTGTGTGTGTGTGTGTGTGTGTGTGTGTGTGTGTGTGTGTGTGTGTGTGTGTGTGTGTGTGTGTGTGTGTGTGTGTGTGTGTGTGTGTGTGTGTGTGTGTGTGTGTGTGTGTGTGTGTGTGTGTGTGTGTGTGTGAAAGGTATTATCACATGGCTAACCCAAATTTCAAGCATTTTTTGTATAATGAGATTACTAACAAATAAAACACACAAACAACGTTGTTGCGCAGGGGTGGTTGTAGTGGTAGGCTAGTCTTAATTAGCATCAACCCAAATTCCCTTTCTCCTTGTTTTATCACTTTATCCCTTTTTGACCGTTTAATTTTGTTCAATAAGTCCTGGTTTAACAAATAAATTTTTTCGGTATGTTAATGTAAGAAGATCATCTTCCAAGTTGATGACTGAAAACAGACAAAAAAGATGACATTGCATCAAGCATTTATCAGAATTTATTTTTCCAGAATGTTAATGTAAGACGTCATATTTAGAGTTTGGAAAAAATTGTAGCCACAAAACACACTGATGTGTGCTGCTCTTTATATATTTATCATGAAATTAATTTTATGGTCTAAACCAGTTATTGAGAATCTAACTTGACATATTTGAATAACTAACATTTTTTCCAAATCTTAAAATATCCCAAAACACATGTATTATGTTCGGTTTCGAAATTTAATTTTTTGCCCAAAACAGTTATTGAGGATCTAGTTTATGTATTTGAGCCATAATTTTTTTCCCGACCCTTAAAGTACTCCCAAACAAATTGGTTAATATATGACTTTACATATTTTAACACCAAATTAAATCAATTAATTAGATTATATAGCTACTGTTTAAAAAAAAACAAATTTACATAATTAAAGTAAAAAAACAGAAGTTTTAAAAAATTTATTATTATATAGTTATTTTTGACAAGATTATTATATAGTTATTATATATAGTAGTTCCCGTGAAAAGTATAACCAGGGACACGCATAGAGAGAGACTCTTGGGAACAGGCGCATGACCCGCATGGCCAGCTAGCTCTTGACTGTCATGGACTGACTCATCAGTTGCTTTATTAGCAATGGACGGTCCGATTTGTTTCATAGTTAGATCCAGTCATACCAACCATCAGATTGAATCAGAGAGCAATCTTAAATTAGATTGCAAAGCACTTTTCACTTGAAGTACACTTTCTCTTTCTAAAACAATCTGAGTTTTCAACCGAGAAGTCCCTCAGGCCTCAGCACCATGAATCTTGTCCTTCCAGACAAAATCTTTGGATCTTGTTCAACCGAGAAGCGAGTGTTCTATTGCTATTTCTTTCTCTCTGGATCATGAACAAAATCGTAACACTATTGGTGAAAGGTATCTCTCTCTCTCTCTCTCTCTCTCTCTCTCTCTCTCTCTGTGTTGGTTTGTGTTGTTTTTCTTTTGGAAATTTCTTTCCTTGCTCAATACATTGTGTTTCTGATGCAGATTCGAAGCAACTTCTACCCAAGATATAGAAAAGGCTCCTCAAATACAAGATTACAACACCAGGTGCTGTCATTTTTACTTGTTATTCTATTCTATGATGGTAAACCAAATTTCAAGCATTTTTTGTATAATGAGATTAACAAATAAAGCAAACAAACAAGGAACTCTTATAATGTAGGTTTTTAATTCCAGATCTAGAGTATGAGACTGAGATCTGAAAATAAAAATTAGCTTTGCAATGTTTTGTTAAGGTTATCATTTTCAAAAACATATTTATATGCTCTCTTCCTTTTATTGTCCCAGAGGAGTGTCTGTTTCTTCCAAGTCGCTTGATGAGAACTCTCCAGCAGGTTTGGCTGATCATTTTGGTCCAGCATCTGATTCTGCTGCACCAGATCTACAAGTCTACAGTATAGTCTTCATGATATACTATCTCTAAAAGGTCAAACTATTCTACAAAACTATCTACAGTTAATTTTATGCGTTTCGTCATTATTCTTATAATTTATGTACTTGTTCAATCTAACTTCAAGCCATATATTTAATAAGGGATACATTCTCACTTCAAATGAGGCTTTAAGAAAAATTAAAGTTGCATTTCATACACAGTTATTAGGTCTTTCTGGATCTTTCCGGCAACACTAACAATATTAGATTTGCTGTTTTGGAACCTAAATAAGATAAGATTGTTACTGTTTGAAAATTTGTGTTAGATGGCATCATTCTTACCTTCTATGTTTTTTTATTCATAATTTTGCTGGAACCTAAATAAGATAAGATGGTTACTGTTTGGAAAGTCCTCAAAATACAATTTTGCTTAATTTGAAAATTTGTGTTAGATGGCATCATTTTTACCTTTTATGTTTTTTTTCTTTCATAATTTTGCTGGGGATGAGGTTGCTGACAATAACTCAACTTGCCTGCATCTGAAAACGAGGGCATCTTCTACAAAAGTTTTACACTCTAGGTTTGTAAAAGATTTATTATAAGTTGAATCCTTGCTAATTTACTGCCTTTTTTGATTCTTCTGGTGTTTATAGTTTGTGACAGCAAGTTCTACAAACTTTTTTGATCTTTTTTAAAATGGAATTACCTGCCAAGTAAATATTGATGTCATTTTTTTACTGCTTCAGTGACCGTATATAATTCCTTGATGTAAACCTATGAAGATTGCTCTCTTGGGAAAGAACTACTTCTATAGCAACTAATGGAGCAACTGGTCTACCACAATGGGCTTGTTGAAGTCTTGAAGACCAAGAATCGAAGTCTCTATCATCTTAGTTTTTGGTGTTGTAAATTATTTTTTGGACTTTGTTGTACTCCATGCACTCTTAATGGATCTAAAGCAAATCGGTGAGGTGTGTGCGCGGCGAGTGTGGTGTGTAAATAGCCTAATAAACCTATTGAGACTTTAAAACCCTTGAGTGCAACCGTGAGAGATCGTGGCTACGGCGAAGAACTACTTGAGATAATTTTTTTTGCTGCTAGACCGACAACTTTTGCGGATGGCGCAATGAATTACAGCAATGATAGGTTTCCTAATAGGGCATATAGATAGGTTTCCTAATAAGGCATATAGATAGGTTTCCTAATAGGTTCAGTAGTCCCAAATAATATGTAGTTGCCACGTAGAGTTATAAATAAGACAGGGAAATTAAAACAGATAAATGAAGAAACAAAGTTAGATGTTCAGCAAAAATATAAACTAATAATAACTAAACAAAGGCAGATAATTATGTTTTGTATGAGGGTTCAACAGTCCCCTCTTTCTTCTTTTGTTGTGCCCATGATGTCCTGTATGAATGTAGGATCAATGTGGTTGGCCTTCAACAATCTTTCCCAAACCCAGAAAATGTGAGCATGCCTGCGCAGTTGTAAGCTAGTTGACTGTTTTCCAATTAGAAGCAAGTGCTGTTGGTTTTTTGCAATTAGGATTGCTTCTTCTTCGTATCCTTTGTCAGTCGCAAACAAAAGTAGTGAGTCACCTGCTTCGTGTGTTTTGCTCCAGTAGCGCATCATTGATTTCACTCTGAAATCAGCAGCTTGTTTCAGTGGGCTTGTGGTGAGATAGGAATCGACAAAGTAGTCGAGTTCTCTTCTTGCTTTTATTCTTTTTGGAATTGTTTTGTTCCCAACTGAAAGCAGCTGTAAAGGCTTCAAAACTCCCCTTGCATGCAGTGCCATGTTAGCACTGCATACAACACTCTTGAATGGACATTTGGATGGGGCTTCGTTGTTTTCCTCGTCCCATAGTCCTATGATAGGCTTCCCTTTATATATTTGCTTAACTTTCTGGTAGTCAGCTCCATAAATTGTTCTTATTTTTTGGAAATTGTTTGCCATCTGCAAAAAAATGTATTTCCATTGTTGAAGGATGTTAAAAGACATACCAGAAGACATACCACAGCATTTATTTTGAAGCAACGCAAATTTCACAGAATGTATTAAATTGTGATGTTTTCCCCAGATAATTATCCGCAAACTGTTTGTCCCTTCCCTTTTCACATAACTGATTGATTCTTCAACAGTGAACTCAAACAATGTAACATTTATTAATGGTAATCCTACCATATAGAAATGCTTGTCCATATTATTAAATAACTGAAATAAAATTAAAAAACAATATTTATTAAAGAAAGCTAGACTTTTCTTAATCCTTAGATAAAATTAAAAGGATGAAATAAAACCAAGTTTAGAAATAATGATTTGCACCATATTGATGCGTGCTTCCTCGAGTTGTGTTCATGACTTCTTTTCTCAAAAACTGCATAGGTTTGTGAGTGCTCATGTTGAAGATTAGGAGTGCTCAAAATGGGAACCCAAAAATTAACTGCCTGGGATCTCAATTAAAATGAGTTGCTCAGATTCAAAAAAAATTCAATGAATGATCCCAAAAATTGTAGTCCAATAAAATATAAAATTTCAGATCTAGAAAATGTGTCGGATCCAATAGAATCTTTTTGATATATCAAGGGAAAGGAGAAGCAGTAATATGAAACGGTGGTAAGGAAAAGATGTAAGAATCCGAAACGGTGGTAAAGCCGAGTTTTGACGAAGTGTGTGAGTTCTAATGCATTTCACGAATAACAATGGAAATATTGCAGCATAACAGAATCATAAACAATTTATGCAATAGAATCTTTTAGATATTAAGGGAAAGCAGAAGCAGGAATATGAAACGGTGGTAAAGAAGACTATTGGTCCATCTTAGTTTTGCATAAGAGATCTCATTGTAGAATGTTATTTAGGGGTTAAGCAGTCTCCATCTTACTCTTTCTCTTTCCATAAAAAAAAAAATCTTATTGTTCTCACTAGATGTGCCATATATAAAAAACCTTAGAAATTCAAGCCATCACAGTAGAAACACAATGCACAACTGAATCGTAGACATGTTACTCACATTAAAAGAAGCAAAAATACCTGGAGAATCGTGGAGAATCAAAACAGAGAAATACAATGTCTCAGCTTGCCAAGTTGCTATTCAAATTCAACAGAAAAACAATTAGTAAAAGAGGGAGAGAAGTAACGTAAAAGGGGGAAGAAATGAAAAGTAATCATATACCTTGTAGAAACACCACACTAGAGGAGAATAGGAGAATTAGAGTGAGAAGAATAGGAGAATAAGAGTGAGTGAAATGAGTGAGTGGAATGAAACGACACAATTTTCACTCAGCGCAAACATGAGAATTAAATGGTTACGTAGTTAATGTTGGGGTGTTTTTTTGTCACTGGCATGTGATGTTGCAAAAGTGCTTTTATGAGATAGTACTGTTGTAATTCCAAGCAAGCTAATGTGCTTTTGATTTTTGTTAGCAACAAAATTGTACAGTTGTTCTCCCAGGGATGTTACATAATCTGTTGTTATTATAAAACGAAAATGTCTTGTGGCAACCGATTTTTGGTTTTTATTGTTTTTATCTTCAGTCCTTATTTCACCAATTGCATAATAAACTCTCACCGGTTTCCTATTTTTAAATTTAAATTTTACTTCAACAAGATACAACATTTCAATCATACTTAGTACTAGTTTATACCACTATATATTAAAGTTAATTTAACGGTAAACATTGGAGGGGCTTGTTTGATCTATGAACAAACTTTAAAAACATGTAAAAGAATTCAATGTGAGGAAGTAAAAAGAACCAATGAAAATTTGTCAAAAGAAAAGAACCAATGAATGAAAAGATAGAGAAATGAATGATGAGAGAGAGAGAGACAGAGTAGGAAGGAACGAACCTGAGTAATTTGGAGGCAAGTGACTGCCATGTGTAATGAGTTTAAATCTGATCAGGGCGTCCATTGGTTCCCCACCTGAACTCCTTCTCAATAAACGGACACGTGGCAAGTTCATACAGTGGGTACGATTCATCCACCACCCATCTCCCCGTGAACAAATCACAGCCATCCGAAATCTCACCCTCCACTTTTACTTGCAGCACCACCCCAACAATAAGCAAAAACAACGTAACTATACGCAACACCACCACCCATTTCTCTCTTACTAAGAACTTGTTAAATTCTTTTAGTCTACGCTTAGTAGCATGCAAAACAAAAAAGAAAAGAAACTAAAATCAAAGAAAACTAGTTTGAAATAATTCATTGTTTGAAACAAGCAAACAACAAAGAGTGTGTTTAGTAGTTTGAAAAAAATATATTTAAAACTTAAAATTCTGTAGAAAAAAATATTTAAAATTATGCTCTTATTGTTGTCAAACTCTTTTTCCTAGTTGTGGGATGAGATCAGCCAGAGGTTTGAAACTATGATTCCTTTGTTTCTTCAGAAAATTTAGAAAACATAGTCTGAAGCGCCGCCCCCAATGACAGCCGGCGGTCATCAGCCGCGGTAAACCGCCATCAAAGCTCTGCATGGTTGGTGCCGTCGGCCGGTAGCTCCCACCAAAAAACCACTACCATATATATAAAATTAAAATTATGTAGAAAAAATATTTAAAATTGTGCTCTCGTTGTTGTCAAACTCTTTTTCCTAGCCGTGGGATTGGCCATAGGTTTGAAACTATTATTCCTCTACTTCTTCAGGCAATTTCGTGAAGGCGAACTCTGTTCCTCGACTATGGGTTCCCTAACTCCTCCAAAGAGTGTTAGGATAGGTGAGAGGGACCAGACCCGTTCCTGATATTTTATGGGCCCTAGACAAATTGTGAGAAAGGGCCCCCTTATATAACTTTTTTTTACTCTTAAAATACTTCAATCAAGCACAAAAAAAAACTTATATATTTCATTTAACATAATACGCCTTACAACATAATAATAGTTTTACAAAATATTAAAAGACTTCTCTTTTCTCTGAAAGTCACAAGAAGCGGTTTCTTTGAGCATTTTGATAGGCAAAATCATTTATAATCACGTCAACAACAATGTTCTCCAACATATCCTTCTCAATTGACAAAGTTGACAAACGGTTCAATCTCTCTTGTGACATTGATGATATCAAGTAGGTTTTAACCAACTTCAGTTTTGAAAAACTTCTTTCCATCAATGCTACGGTCACAGGCACCATAACTAAAACTCTATGAACAATTTCTACATTCAGATAACAATATGGAAGTTTGACAAAGTTAAGAATATCAATGACAGACATTATTTCCAATGGCAAAGTGAATTGTAACACTCTTAATTCAGAGAAATGTATTTAGAGAAATTAATTGCAACTAAAGGGAATTAGGAAAGGGGTGTGCATCCATTATATCCATCTCTCCATACCCATAATCAATTTGGAAAGAGAAACAGTCATAATGTAGGTTTTTTAGGTGCCTTTGTTACTTAATTTTTTATATTACAACACTACTATTTAGGCTTAGTATACAATATTGTTGGGCCCCCAACAAATATGGGCCCTAGGCGGTCGCACTCCTGGCCTAGGCCCAGGACCGGCCCTGAGAGGGACGTGTGGTTGGACTTTCTAAGGGTTAAGAAGACTCCATGGTTTGCAACTTCTGTCTTGCATGTTTTATTTTGTGTAGAGCAATAGTGAACAGACTGTAGTCACTTTTATACTGTTTAAAACGAGCTTGAATAAGAGCAACAGAAAATTTAGTGAACCACTGCCTAGGTGCCTGCCTCAAACAATAGATAGATTTGTTTAACTTGCATACAAGCGAAGCTGAATTAGACTCGTAACCAAGAGGCAAATCCATATAAACTTCTTCAAAAAGGTCACCATTCAAAAATGCATTGTTTAATATCAAGTTGGAGCAAGTGCCAACTCCTAAAAGCAGCTAATGTGAGAAGCACTCTCACGGTGGTTAGTTTGGCAACTGGCGAAAAAGTCTTAGTAAAATTTTTACGAATTTAGTCGCTCAAATTTCTGAATTTCTAAAATCATTGTCCCTCCTTAATTTGGTCAAACATTTTGTTGTCTTGTTACTCACTAATCCTATCTGGAGTGACAAGTCGTGACTTGTGACCCCTAAATCACTTGACATTCACTTGCCATAATTCCAAGTAGGATTTTAGAAATTAGAAAAATGAGGAGACTAAATTTGAGGGGGGAAAATTTGGAGACAAAAATGTTGAGTTAGTCCTAATAAGGGCCAAAAGTGTAATTAAAATTAAAACAATAATAAACATTATATTAAAAAAATTTGCGAAAAATAAAAATGAAAAACAATACGTCAATTTCGGTGAGTGAAGTGAACCGACACAATTTTCAATCGGCGCATACATGAGAATCAAATTGTTATATAATTAATGTTTGGGTGTTTTTTTGTCACTGACATGTTGCTTTTAATTTTTGTTAGCAACAAAAGTAGTACTACAGTTGTTCTCCAGGCTGTTATGGTCGGATCATAGCAAACAAGCACATGATCTGTTGTAATACTATAATTTTTTTAAAAATATATTAGAAAATTAGAGACTATAAATCAGATCAGGGCGTCCATTGGTTTCCCACCTGAACTCCCTCTCAATAAACGGACACGTGGCAGGTTCATCCACCCATCACCCATCTCCCCGTGAACAAATCACAGCCATTCGAAATCTCACCCTCCACTTTTACTTGCAGCACCACCCCAACAATAAAAGCAAAAACAACACACTATACTCAACACCACCACCCATTTCTCTCTCACTAAGAACTTGGTAAGTTCTTTTAGTCTACGCTTAGTAGCATGCAAAACAAAAAAGAAAAGAAACTAAAATCAAAGGAAACTAGTTTGAAATACTTCATTGTTTGAAACAACCAAACAACAAAGAGTGTGTTTAGTAGTTTGAAAAAAAAAATTAAATTAAAATTCTGTAGAAAAAAAAATTAAAAATTATGCTCTTATTGTTGTCGAACTCTTTTTCTTAGCTGTGGGATCGGCCAGAGGTTTGAAACTATGATTCCTCTGTTTCTTTAGACAATTTCGTCAAGACGAACTCTGTTCCTCGACTATGAGTTCCCTGACTCATCCAAAGAGTGTTAGGATAGGTGAGAGGGACGTGTGGTTGGACTATCTAAGGGCGTAAAACATGAAGAAATTCGATAAAAAGATAGGAATTGTAAAGACTTTGCGAAAAATAGTAGATTAATTTGATTGATGCGTATTTTTTACAGAATGTATAGTCCACTATATATAAATATATATATATACACATATGTGAGTCTCCGTTCGCCACTAGCCGAGTATACAACTACTCGCCGTTGGACCAATTAAGATCAATGCTTCTAATCGCTTCTAAGTCCTGGAAACTCGGAGACACTCTCCACGACCTCACTAGCACGAGTTAGTGGAGTAAAACCTCTTTGCTCCTATTTCCATGACTTTCCTCTGCTTGTTCACCTTAACCGTTTCAACGCTATTTCCACGTGCATTGAATCTTTGCGCTCCTAGCAAGTTTCTTCGCCTCAACTACAATCTACGTCAGCCACATTACTTCCTCAGCCTTCAGTCGTTGGTTCCTTAGTAGAGCCATCTTCTAGCCGAGCTTCACCTTCCCTCGGTGCACTTCATCATTTCTTAGGTGCTCAAACCCTTTGATATATCTTTTGCATTCTCAAGCCGAGTTTGGCACCAAGGTTATCTATCTGGAAAACACTTATTCTAACAAAGCCTTAATGCCTCTATACCTCGCCTCATGTTGCCTCGACCATACCCTAGTCTCAGTTCCCCTTTTTCTACCTGCCAACAACTTAGGTTATTTTGAGTGTCAACAAATGCCTCTCTTTTTGCGTTGTTATTAAGTAAACTGATGTCATTGCTGCCCTTTTCCATCGGTTATTGTCTAAAACTGTTGTCTTAACTTTTTGCTTAATTTTAGTTGTTTTCAATTATACCCCATACTATTTGTCAATTCTGGCATCAAATATGCACACAAACCGAACCAAATCAAACCGCATGTAGTTTTACCTTGCGGTTCGATTTACTTTTTTGCTCAAAACCGAACCAAACCGTACCGCGAACACCCCTAATCAACACCTCTCCAGAGCTTGCTTCCTTCTATTGAATGAAGCTTCAATACTCTTCCTATTTCCTCTCGGACAACATCTACGTCGCATCACTTTCACATTATGTTCCTGCAATTTATTATTTTTAATTAATATAACCCATATGGATAAAGAATATTCTCTCAGATAATGATTAAATCAAATCATGCAGTTGCTACATCAGTAAAACCACAAAGTTATTAACAACAAAAAGATAGATTTCGAGTAGGTAGCTCAATTGGCGAGCTAAATGATATCAAATGAGCACACTAAAGGAGTGCAAACAAGAGGTCCTGGATTCAAACTCGAGAAATTAGCATTCTCCCCTCCCCCACTAACATTGCTTACCAACAAAAAAAACAACAAAAAGATAGAAACACAAAGTAAAGAATTTTAGTTTTAGCATGAATGATAAAAAACAAGGGTAAATGGACATCTAGGTCCCTAAATGTGTGAGGCATTGTATGTATAGTCCTTAATACGGCAACTGTGTCAGAGACATTATAACTATAGTACATGACCACCAAAATAAAGATTTATTGAAACTACAAAAACATTTTTGAGTGCGTATTTATAAGTTATTTGAAGGATTAAGTTGATTAACAAAAGATAGATACAATGGTCTAGTTGATTACTAAAAAACAAATTCAATAGTCAAATTGACTAACTATTGGGAAAAAAATCCAAGTCCTACATTGACTAGATATATGGTATCATAAGAGCATATAATGATGAGGCAATCCTCACATTGCAAGCCGGTTTTGTGGAATTGAATTAGACCTAAACCACATTCTAAGAGAAAGATACATTCAATTTTATTTTAAAGTTTAATATGCATAAGGACTATAATGACATCTTACACATTTAAAATCAAAATTACGGTTTACACTAAAAATAAAGATAAGGATATGTCATCACAAAGTTTCTTTTTGATTTTGAAAGCTTTATCCTAACTAAGCTGAAAAAGATAGGAGTTGGGGGATTGCAAGTAGCAAAATGTGACACTCGTTACAAAGAAACATCTCCAATTCTAACCAAAGTGTAATTGGAATTGGGCACTGAAGAGTGAAGCAAGCAAGTCAGAGATTGCCACTGATTTCTGCTCAGTGAATCTCCCACAAACATAATGCTCTTCCCCCTCACCTTTTCCAGAATATCTCGCCCATTAAACCTGCAAATAAACTTGAAGAAAATAAAATAAGGGAATGTTACCTAGTATGCTTAAAAGAAAAACTATTGGTAATAAAGAAAATAATAAAAACACACCTTTATTATATTAAGACAAAATTGTAATATTAACAAAACATTACTATAGAGTATTGTTTATTAGGTACTTTAGCTCATTTAATAAAATAAAATTGAAAATTTGAGAAATATATAAATGAAACAACTGAATACGTCAATTATTATTATTAATTTTGTTTTTTTTGGGATAATATGTGAAAATATTATTTCTCATGGAAAATATTATTTCCAACGACAACTGCGAGTTCGTGAATGAAGTGAACCGACACTAAACTTTTGTTGCAAAAAAGTGGCTGTGTACCAAAAAAAAATTATTTACTAAAATAACACACTTTTTAGATTATATACAAAATTATAACACATATTTTTAGTTTAGAAGTCGCCCGCAACATGTGCACTGCCACATGGGGCGACTTCTGAACAGGAAATGTTAAAAAAATTGAAAAACTGCAGTTCAGAAGTCGTTACTGGTGAGGGCAACTTCTAGACTAAAAAATAAATGTGTTCTAGTTTGGTATATAATCTAAAAAGTATCTTATTCTGGTAAATAATTTTTTGTGTTACACAAACCGCTTTTTTTGTCAATTTTTGTCATTGACATGTGATGTTACAAAAGTGCTTTTACGTGTACACGTGTTGTCAAGTTAATGTCTTTTTAATTGTTCTTAACAAAATACAGTTGTTATTGATTGGATGGCAACAAATCACATGATCTGTTGTACTACTACTTCACTATAACAATGGAAAAGGCAAGATTAAATACTAGATCTTCGGCGAAAGTAAATATATTTATAAGGAAGAAGATACTATGTTTAGTAATTTTTTTTTTAAAGAAAATAAAGAGATATCGAGCCTCGTTAAAACTTTCTGATACAAAATCCTCTTTAGGGAAAAAACACCAGAAAGGAAAGAGTACCCCCCTAAATTTTATTGATAAAAAAGAGAAAAGGAACAGCAAACATGGAGGGACCAGACCAAAACCCATGAGCATAAACGTCATTACAACTGTAAATAATAAAAGCCAACCTACAAAGGTGTGCAAAAGCATCACTATAACGACTCTCATCCCAACCAGGTCGGCACCAGAGTCTCTAACAATCATCTGCAGCACACCAAAAATAGGAGGCAAAAGGCGAACTCAGCCCATCGAGGGACAACGAAATTAACAAAACCTGTAGTTAGGCAAGCCTAACCTATTCCTGAAAAAGTCCTCCGCAATGAAGCTCGGGATGTGATTCCACCAGGTAAAGCCACTTGAATTAGTTTCATGACCTGCAAGCTTATCAGCACAAGCATTACTTTCTCTGTAAATGTGGGTACAAACGAAATTCATCTGTCTAGTCAAGTATAAACAATTGTTCCATCTGTTGCGGAGTTTCCAAGGAACAACATCACAGTTCTTAAAGGCCGCAAGAACTAATTAAGAATCACATTCTAACCACAAAGACATCCAACCTTTATCAAACGTGATCTCAGTAGCCAACATAGCTCCAATAAACTCAGCCTGAAGGCCATAACTGTTACCTATCGGAACAGAAAAATACCCAAGAACAGCAGCACTCCTGTCTCTGTGTTTAGTAACTAACACTTCCATAATTTTATTTAAAAATAATAAAATTCATTGGATTTGGGGGGGGAATTCACTTATGAAGTAAACTTTTTTTCAAGGCTTATGAAGTAAAGTAAACTTATCTTTAAACTCAGGCGGTGTGGTTAAGCGGTTATGGCTCATCCTCCCTTAACCAAGTGTCGAAGGTTCAATCCTCGCCTTGAGTATGGAGCAACTTTAAATCTCTAGGTCAGCTGTCCGTTCGAGTGCCTCCAATCCAGCGAGGGGACTAGTCACTGCGGTTAGGAGTGCTCATGGTTAAACCATATCCATAACCAATCCATATCCATCAAATGTCTATTTAATATAATCGGTTTTATAACCAAAGTAGCATAACCGGTTATTAATTTACAAAACCAGTTATGTAACCGGTTGATATTGGTTATATCTATAGCCGGTTTTTTACAACCGATTATGGATATATAACCGATTATATCCATAACCAACAAGTATTTAATTTTTTTTATAGTTCTTTAATATAATATCTATCTATCATATAATACTAGTATGTATTTTTTTCTTAAGTTAATTTGAAAGTATTTTCTTATTAACATGTTGCGTAAATAGATATTGGTATGTATTGTAAATGATTATGTATTATGTATTTGTACTTTATGTAGAAATTGATTTTACATTGGCAACGACTTATTAGAAAAAAATTGTAATTCAGTAATCATTTGCCAAACAACTGGTGAAAAATAAAAAGTTATGTATACCGGATAGCAAATCCGTAGATAAAATAATATTATTTCAAATTGTGTCTAAACACAGTGTTTCGATGAAACAAATGAGTTATTGTCTTGATATGAAACAATATACTGATCTGTTGTGGCTAAACTACACTTATTTCAATTAGATATTAATATATATATATATATATATATATATATATAATGTTTTAATCTACCAATATATATTTTTTGTTACATAATCTACCAACATAATTGATTTTTCATTTGCAGTTTTTATATTATTATACGGATATCGTTTAGATTACATTTAAAAAAAGATACTAATCAAATTATATAAATTTTTATATTATTAACTTATAATTATTAAACAACTTATTTAAGTATTATTATGTTTATGGAATTTGTTGAGAGAATAAGTTTAACTGGGCATTTATTTGTCAACCATCACAGTAAAATCCCCAATTAGGGGTTTTCGAAACAATGGGTCGTCCTGCAGTTTCCGACATCTTCTTCGCGTTTTCGAGTGCAGTAGCCAGCGAATTAAAACAAAGATGGTAAAGAAGTCGAATGACATTTAACAGTATGAGAAGAAGAAACCGATGGTAAAATTTAAATGATAATTTTCCTTATCAGCGTCATAATGTGTTTGATTATCATATCATGCCTTAAGAACAAACTAAAATATGAAATTGTCGGTTGGTGTGGAATAAACTCATAAGTTAAATAAATAAACAATAAAACAACAAATTAACATTGAAAAACATTTTAAATATATTTAGTCAAAAATTACAAATAAAATCATCGGTAAGAGATAGTTCTCAAATCAAAACTGATTAGCAATCCCAAACTGAAATTGAGTAGTCAAAAATTACAAATAAAATCACATGTAAGAAAACAATACCAATGCACTCGCACGAGGAGCGTCGTATTATTTACAACGGATAGTTCTCAAATCGAAACTGGTTAGCGTTCTCAAACTGTTATTGAGTAGTATAATTAACATCATTTTTATGCTAAATTGAACTAATAGTGAGTACTTATCACTGAATGGTATATTTTACTTAAAATACAAATGATATACAGTTAATTGATTAAATTATGAAGAAAATTCTACCAAATGCAAAAAGAGTAAGAGTAGGCAAGCTGAGGAAAATTCAACCAAATTCCAATTTGTATAAATGAATCTAAGACATGTTGTAGGAAAATTCAACGAAATTAGTAAATCAGATCATGGGTGTCCTTGAATCTAAAACATGTAGGCATTGAAGGGTGGGTGTGTTATGTTTATACGGTAAGTCAGATCATGGGGGAATTTTTTGGTGCTGCAATGACAGCTCTTTTGGCTTGTACGGCTAAATGTAACCCAACCTTTGTACACTTGCACCAAGTGCTCATTTAATATTAATCTAAAGTGCTGAGAAATAAAAATCTTTGATGAACTCAAAAGGGAAAGAGATTACCCTTTATAAAATTAATAAACCATCATTAAAGTACTTTTCATTTCTACTTTTTAAAATGTTTAAGGATGTTAAAACAAAAATAGAAAGTTCCCCATTGGAGTTGGAGGCATTATATCGGCACGTTGATATTGCTTTCAATTAACTGCGACTACAAATGCATATTACACAACAAAGCAAAATCAAGATACAAATGACTGTGATATAAAGGACTATATGGCAACTTAAGCTTTCAAACCCTACCCTTTGGCCAATCCCAATTAATATGACCAACATATTCAATTCAAAGCTTCCTTTGAATTAAAACTGGAAGTCTCCATTTTCCTCAAATGTCTCTATGTTAGAATGCAAATGATATACAGTTTACAGTATCAACAAAGCACTTGGGGCTGTAGAATTTTGTTATGCTGCCAAGGCCAACTGTCCCTCTATAGCAGAATTTGTGATTGTCTCATTTGTTTTCCTTTGCTATCTAGCTTCCTCGTTTGAGCTAAAGATCTTTCCACTATATTTGGAGAGGAGCTGCTGCTATACTTCAACGACTACATATTTGCCACCCCAATTTGTGTCTGCAAGATTCTGAAGTTGAGAAGGAAAAAAATATCTTTTCAAACCCTGTTTCATGTTGATTTATAGATCCAATTCTTCCTTTAGCATTGTTGATTCAGTATTGATCTCACCAGGTAATGGATTCCTCTTCTCTTTCCCCTGCTCCAGTTTGAAAGGGAAAGCACCTTTGGTTAAAAAAAATCAAAATCTCAAGACCAAAGTGGAATTATGTACATGTATAACATGATGAATCATGCATCAGGTTAAATTTTTGCCACATTGCCTCATGACTTATTTGCGATAAAAAATAAACAGATGACAGAAACCAAAATTAATAGCATTGCATCCGCTTAAAAACATCATACTATGACATTAATTGTTAGTAATTATACTTAACCAATCAATTAGCATCCTGTAACATCCTACCAGTAGTGAGTAAAATAAAAATCCTGCCAGTGAAATTATTGTAACAAATGTGTTACTTTGTACTCATTAGTCTTAAGTTTATTAGTTATGATTCAATAAGTCATTGATTCCTTGATTACTTTGTACTATATTTATTAGTTATGACACATGTAAAGGAAAAGGAAGAGAAATAAAACCCAACTTTCAGAAAGCCTTACAATTATTAGTTTGGTATCGGGTGAAGTCCAATCATGTATTCATTATTGTTAACTTCCACACTGACAGTCATGATCTATTAAATTAGTATGGTGTATCCGAGTATGAGAAACTATCCTCTATTTTAACCACTAAAATTGAGTGCAGAAAAATCATGTATTTTGGCAATGAAAAGATTAGATAAGGAGTTAGTCATGACTATTATGACTACTGATTAGATACTGAAATCCCTTGACCCACCCCAACTCCAACCAAAATAATTGCACACAACAGCTCAAAGTACCCGTAATTGCAAAGCAAGGTAAAGCAAAATCATGAGTTTTTTTTTTCTCAGCCTTGTGCCTGCACTTACTTGAACACAATATCTCACATTTTGAATCATTTCACACTTTACACTTATTTCACATTAGAAAAGCTTAAAAAGAGCAACAAACATATAAATTCAAATAGACACCTATAGTGAAAAAAAAACCACCACAGAATAACAAATAAACGATAGCATGCAACCTTTAAAAAATTTAGAGTCATGTCGAGTGGCCAATGTTGCGAGCTCTTCTCCCAAACCCATCAACTTCCTTTTAAAATTTTTCCTGTCAAAATATGTTGGAACATGGGTAGTGAATTAAAAAGTCCCACATTGCTTGGACTAGGCACTTGAAGAGTGCTTATAAGTGGTGAGGTGTAAATAAATTTTTTGCGAAAATAATTAATAATTATTTTTTGGTGCGTTGCGTCCAGATTCGTTGAACCGTCCGGATACAATGAACTAACTGTTGTGTACAGATTCGTTGAACGGGAGCTACTTGGAGCGCAAGCAGCTCCGTCCTTATCCATCAAGACTTGCGCAGCAAGCCGGTTAGACGCCTATAAATAGGCCCTTCCCTCAGTTCATTCTTCACACCGCTTGACGTTAAATCATACCTCAAGCTCTCTCTCCTCTCTCGAAATTTCTTCTTTGCTACTCCAGCCTTCGAGCCATTCTTTTAGAGTGATCTACGGATCATATTTCAAAGTGATCTACGGATCATAATTCAGAGTGGTCTAAGGATCATAATTCAGAGTGGTCTACGGATCATATTGAGGTGTATTTCTAGAGCGATTATGATCTACAGATCATAATGCAGTGATAATCGTACTGGGCTGTTTTATCCTGGGGACGGCGTGGTTGATAGTCTGCTCCGCGACTCAACCCGGTAATTTCTTCGGTATATTTTTCTAAAAACTCTAACAACAACAAAATAGATTAAGATCATAGTTGATGGAGATTGAACTTGAAAAAAACTCTCTAAAAAATCGTACAACTTTTAGTCACAACAAATACATTCAAAAACTGCAAAATGATTTAAAAAAACATATTTTGAAACACGTACTACAGTAATATATAGTTGGTCCATGAATCATTATCTTTTCATTTGCAAGTACACTTTATATGAATTGTTGGATTGAAACACATAATTCACACTAATCTAAAAACAGACACACCAAATAGAAGTAATAAGAAACATCTTACATATTCAAAACTGTAATAAGAAAAGTATCTGCAACTATGAAAAGAAGTAAATTGTAAATTCAAAATTAATCAATTAGTCAGGAGACGAACAATAAAGGAGAAGCAAATGCAGAAGTAAGAGTGGGAATGACATGTGAGTTCATGTACCTTCACTATCATTCACCTCTTGCCCTCCGATCTCTCAATCTTTTTTCTGAATGCAATGCAAGGTATGATTAAAATGTATAACTATGACTAACGAAGCTGATGTGGAAATGTAGTAGAAGGTAGGAATTTCAGGTTGGTAGAGAGTGTTTGGTCAGAACTACAGGCAGATAATAATATGGATCTCGTTCAAAATGTTGATTGCTTCTCATTCAGAATTCAGAATGTTGACATTTACATAATATGACTTGCGAATTGCTGATTGATGTTGTAACAGAAGATTGCGTCTTGTTTTTAATTTGTAGGTCTCATGGTGATTTGTTGTGAAAGATGATAATGTGGAAGATGATTTCGTGTGGCTTCTTTAAAATGAATGTATTTTGAATTCTGATTAATTGTTGATCCACAATTTAAGGGAATGCTTTATTACAATTCAATTGCATTTGTTGCCAGCCATTTTGACTTGATAGCTGTTTCCTTTTTTTTGCCTAAAGTTAAATAGCTGAGTCAGCTAATGTTCTCCAAATCATGGCCATTGGTTTGTCAACCTTGTTAGATGATCTTTCCTGAACCATTCAGATCAAGTAGTATACGGCTGGCTGTCCTAGTTGGCATGCCATGTATTATTTTGAATAAATACGTGGCATTTTTTCTGATTGGTTACATGGACGCTGACGTGGTCAATTTTGTGATTTATAATACTTATGATGATTGGTTACATGGACGCTGACGTGGTCAATTTTGTGATTTATAATACTTATGATTATGATATACTAGTTTGCATCACCCGTGCCAGCACGGGTATACATCATTTTTTACTAATAAATTTAGAATTAGCATTTTATTAATTTTGGTAGATAAGGATATATACGCCTATATATATATATATATATATATTAGCGGGACCTAAAACTACATGAGATGTTTAATTTTTGCTTTATTATACAATGTATAAAACAGTTTTAACACGACTGAAAATAAAACTATGATATAATATAATGGGTATATGTAAAATGTGATCGTGGTATATGGTTGTACATATTTTGTAGTACGACGCTCATATTCACTGCACCATCAAAAATTATTTTTGATAATTTCTCAACGTCCGATTTTGTTAGTGAAATGCAATGTTGCATTAATGGGTGAAATAAGAAGTCTCTTTTGATAATTTCTTAACGTGTGATGATATTGACTCCATTAGAGTACAAATAAGGTAATTCAAATAAATATAACCAAAATATGATGATAATAAAAGTAAAAATTGTTTCTCAAATTAACTTGTTTAAAATTATCAAATTACCCAATTTTTTATATTGGATGGATAGTGAGAATTTATAAAAAAAATTATAAAAAAGGTATTATCTGAAAAGGGTATTTTCGGTTTATCAGTGAATTGCTAGGATATTTGGGTAAACTTAATGTTAGTTGAGCTCCACTTTCCATTCTGAAAACCTATGTTGGGTAATTACCAAATCTCCTTACATTCCTCTTCGTCTAATCACTTCCCTGCGTGAAAACGTTCTGCCCAGCATCCTCCCGATAGGCACCGTTGCTTCTCGTTGTAATTCAGTTCGCACGCAAGCAAAAAGCAAAAGGATTCAGCGCTTTTTCTGGGAAACGCGCACCTTCAGTTCGCCATTCCTCCTCCACTGCAAGTATGCTATTCATCCTCCACTTCAAGTCTGCGATAAAGTTAGTTAATTATTTAATTTTTTTGTATCCATATAGACATTTGAATACTTAATATTATGATATTTAAATTGTTGTGGAACGTTTTATATTTAGTTCTATATTTAATTATATATAATTTCCTCGTTGTTAAAAATATATCTATTACCTTTTAATCATTTTCTTGCTAATTTTTTTTTGGTTAGACATAAATTTCCTATTGGACATTACAAAATCGTATTATCATATGAAGAGTGGTCTTTTTGGAAATTTGTAATTTTGTTTAAAGTCAGTATAGTAAAATCGGTGGGCCAAAAGATTACCATAATCAATAGGAGTTTTTTGGGTTTTTCAGAAAAGGCTGAGGATATTTTGGTAAATTCACTCAGACTCTATCTCAACTTTCCTTTCTCTCAACCCTTCGAACTCCAAGTTTCCCAATTGGAAGTTGGAACTCTCTCTCGCAAACACAGTGACCGGAACGCGTCACTCCATCTTCTCTCCCAGTTAACCCACCGTAGTCGCTGGCTCCCACGAAATCCTCTGGTTTTGCTTTCGGTTGACAATGGCTACACAGGAGGCATCTTCATCAATTTGTCCCAAATCGTTGCTCAGGAGGGTTTCTCAAGGAACTGATTGTGAATTAATTGCTCAGGTATGGCTTCCCCACAGACCTTTTTTTTTTAATTCGTGATATAAGAAACCAGATTAGATCTTATTATGTTAATTTGTTTACAGTTTAGATCCAACCTTTTTTGTGAAGTAGTTGTTGATTATATGATTGTATTACCGAGAATAGCAGCGAACCCTCTAGCAGCGATCCAATCTTTTTTTAAATTCGCTACAGGTAATATATGATTCAATTCAATAACCGATTGAACCGTGTTTCTTGATCCCCTGTGAAATATCGGTACTACGATTTGTGTTGTGGTTGGTCATTGTCATAAATATTGGATGGGTTAAAAAATAATAGAGGGTATTGTTTTCCCTTTTAAATTTCCTGTGAATAAACATATGATCTGAGCAAAAAGATACCAAATTATAGTATCACTGCCGCTCGTGTAGGTATGCGGTGATGTGTTTTTCCTCCGCAGTTTGCACGCCGTCCGTGGTCGTCTTGTTGGGTATGTTGTACGCTGTCCGCCTTCGTCTGAATATCTAGCAGCAAGCGGTACTCTAAAATACTACTGGTTGTCGAAAAACGCTGACTTGTTAACTTCGTTTCGAGAATATTGTTTAGCTTTTTTATCTACTCCACAACTAATGATCATTTTTCGTTTGGTTTACCATTTACAGGAATATAATAATCGACATGTGCTGATAGCCTGATAGGATATATTGTCCAGTGTTTGTCCGAAGTATAGTATCTCAAAATATCTATGGGAATATTCATCCCCATCTAAGGTGATTCCCAGTTAAGTGCCATACTTTTATCATTTCAAAAACAATTGTGAGTTTGGTTTATATATTATTGTGCTATTCTTTAACTTTAATGTCTCTTTTTACAGTCTTCATTGTGGGTTTGGAGAACGATATCAATGATGAAATCTGATATGACATGGGGTACAAATCGTCGGATAACAAATGGTAAGATATAGTATTGATCTGTCATTTCATCTAATGACGATTTATTCACTATGTGCATCATTTAGTGGTTGATTTGTTGTCTTTCGAAATCAAATGATGGTGTTAGAAAAACTAAAATACATTGGTAGAGTCATCTGGGAGTCATCTGTTTCTGTATTGGACCAACACGGTTTAAAAACTAAAATACATGACTGTATTTAAAAAGTGTGCATACATTGGTAGAGTTTTTAGACAGACTATGTATTTATAACCTTTCTTACTTCTTTTGCGTTTTGGCCCTGTAGGTATTTCCCTGATGTCTGGTGAACCATGTATGCCGCCACTTGTGGATTTGCTCATGTTACGCCAATCTTGGTAGATCTGTGCGCATTGCAATTATAACAAACAACGGTAAAAGCAAATGTATGTCCCCAAATGTTAGGTTATCTATTTCCAAATTCTTATATAATATAAAATCTAGTTATTGGCTGTTGAAGTAGATTTGTGTGTTGAAGGTAAATTGGCAATACCTTATACGATTTGGATCTGGTTTTGGAAATATTGTGGATGACTTGGGAATCACTAATTAAATTCGCCCGTTAGGGGATTATTTCTTCAAAGGAACCCACCTGAAACTTCTGTGGTTTGTTTGGTAGGGAAGGATTTAATGTGACTCTGGATTGTTATGTATTTCGCTTTTTCCTCTAACAGGCACTTTTTAACCACAATCTGATGCGTTTTTTACGCATTATTTGAAAGGACATGTGTGATTTTAGCCATGACAACGTAGCCTGCATCCTGATGTAATCCAAATATCAAATATGTTAAACTTTCCAGGCATGATTTGCAATAATTGAAACCTAATATATACCTGTGCAGGAGGAGCAGATTCCAAGGAATTGATGTGCAGTTGTTGGTAGCGCATGAGGAAATCCAAGTAGAATTCTGCAGGGACATTCATAATGAGTTTAAAAAGTTATCACGAAGCAGCAGGTGTATGATAACAACGGCGGAAGGGCTTAGTTCTATGGGCTGAACCTACACTGTGTAAGGTAGGGATGTAGGTTAATTGTTTTGATATTCAGTGTTTTGAATTTTAGTTGGGCTGAGTTATTGCATATGTGGAGCGATCTACTTTTCAGCTAATGATATGAAATTGTTGACTACTGTGTTGTACTCTATATGGCAATAAAATCAAGGTTAATTGCTCCTCCATATTGTACGCATGGTATTAATACAGCTTTATTGTAATTAAAGTTTATATTTTCGGATATTTTTTCTTTTTTATTTATTCATGATTATCTCGAACCGTTGGATGTTATTAACGAAATGATCAATGGTTGATATGTGGAACAAAAAATGCCACGTATTTATTACCTGATTGACGTGGAGTTTTTTCATTGGGCATCAGTCCACGTGGAATTTTTTAATTGGTTGCGATGTGAATGCCTAGGTGTACAATTGATCAGCGGTTGTACGCGGGTCAAAATATTTATAAAGATAGAAAATATAGTACAAGGTAAGTAACCTTGGTCGTCTCTCAAGGACCTCTAAATAATGAAATTACCAAAATCAAGAACCTAAATAAACAATAAAAGGGGGGTTTGATTTGGAAAAGAGTTTGATGAGTAACGAAGAAAATCAATTAAAGATAAACAATCAATCCATTGGTTTCAAGTGTGCTTTTTGGATTTCTCATCGGTTCTAAAATTAAGATTCATACAAGGTTTGATAATTCTTGATTGATCATAAACTAAGTGAACAAGCGCCAGTCAGTTTATACGAATCCGCACTTTTTAAAGCAAGCGTCAAAACAGTGTGTTCAATCAATCGTGATAGTGAACAAGCCAGTAACACAATTAACATCATAACTGAATTCTATCAATCCTATAAACAAGCGTCATAGACTCTATCAATTCCTATCTAAACTAGATTAAACAAGCGATAAAATAGTTTGAATAATTAAAGTTGCAAAACAGAATCATGATTAAGTGATTAAGCAAAACTGAATCATAAAACGAGTCACATAAGCAAATCACAGAATTTGAATAATTAAGCAAAACACAAACTGAATTTGCAGCAAGAATTACAGAGATGAAATTGATAGAGAAAGAATTAAAACCATAAAAACGAAATAAACATTAAGCACCGAACCTCAAAATCCTTACAACAACACCCTTCACCAATAGATTGATCTAGGGCTTTAAGCTTCCATAGAGGTTACGCTACCAAATCCCCAAAATTGTATAATAATGCGTAACAGAGCCAAAACGAGTCTGAATAGAGTATTTAACTAGGACAAAAACGAAAACCCTAATCCACTAACTGGTTTACTAGATAGAAGCCTGATAACAAACTAATATTCGGCCCAAAACCTGTTTTACACATTACCGCTTCGGTATTTCGCAGTTTTGACCTTCCAAAATTCAGATTTGGGTTTTGAGCTCAACAGAAGAATTGTAGCTCTGTTCCTTAGCTTTCCAACGCATGCTCGCACGCCTCAATCGGATAATCACAGCCAAAGTTATGGTCTGCAGAGTAAACAGGGGTCAATATGCAATAAAAACAAAAAATAATCAAGAATTTGCTATAACGCTCAATTAAGACCCAAAGTCTAGAAACGTGCTAAGGCTTAAATATTAGGTATAAAGAACAATTAAAAACACCAAGTGAAAAGCTATAAAGAGTGCATTAAAATGCACTGATCAAATACCCCCACACTTAAGCTTTTGCACTCCGGGCAAAACACACAAAACAAGACGCGAAAACAATAAATGAAGTTCCAAAGAATGCAAAGTCATAAGAGAGACACTTTTCCTAGGCTTCAAGGAGAATGACAATCAAAGATAGCACTTAATTACAATCAAGGCAAACAAGAGAATAGAGCTCCAAAGAATGAATCATAAGTGATGAGTCCTCACAGGATATGTATAAGTAATGCGCTCAATCACTCAAGTGTCTAGGCTTGTGTTTACTCTCATATATATAATAAGCACATCAATGAAAGTTAGCACTACCATATGCTTGACAAGCTTCTAACATTCACACTGAAGAACACATACACATAAGATCAAAAGGTCTTTATAAGGGTTGTAATGGGGCCAAGGTCAAGGTGGGATAATCCTAAGGGGAACTAAGCTAAAAAGAATCAAAGAGGATAAAGAAGCAATGAAAATCAATTGTAGAATGAGCATGAGAGGGTCCAACTTCAACAAGGTATGATGAATTTGTCTATTTTGATATACTTCTCCACACAATTTTCACTCTTCTTGAAACAAAAATAAAAAGATATATACACTTTCCATTTTTTTTCTTTTCTTTTTTTATCTTTTTGATCTTTTTTTTCTTTTTTTCTTTCTTTCTTTCTTTCTTGCTTTCTTTCTTTCTTTCTTTTTTA
The DNA here is from genome assembly GCA_963573325.1 of Astragalus glycyphyllos. Lineage (NCBI taxonomy): Eukaryota > Viridiplantae > Streptophyta > Magnoliopsida > Fabales > Fabaceae > Astragalus > Astragalus glycyphyllos. The sequence goes on along the minus strand of OY754313.1, from coordinate 2,085,393 downwards.
TTTTTGGGGAATATTTTTCTATACAAATGTACTTGCCAAAATTTCTATTGAGAACCCAAGAACTAACTCAAGTGAGAACCACAATTGCAACAATTTGGACACCCCCACACTTATGGATTGACAATTTTCAGTTCAAAGCTCCTTCACCCTCAAAGATTGGGTAATATCATTGTTTTTCACTTTTAGGTTTGTAATGAGCTATAAAACAAAGAATGGGATAAAAGGCTCAAAGGGGCTTACACAAAGGGATAAATTCAGGGTAGGCTTATTTGGCTAGTAGCTAAAATAAAAGAATTGCCTAGATCATTTCAAACATGCATGTGAACAAGTGCTTCAACAAGAATCAAGTCAAGTTCTAGAGTAACTAACAAACATGAGTGAGTCACACACAAGAAAGGAGAGAATGGCAAAATGTAGTCCATCCAATAAAAGGCTCAATTCTCACCAGGGACATTGACTATCACAAATGATGCAAAATTTAGTGCTCATATGCAACTTATAATGCCAAGAGCAACAAGAAATCAATCAAGTCATGTCATAACACCTGTGGTCCTAGAATAGTAAAATCACTCACAACTTGTACAAACTAAGAACTCATGGAAAAACATGCTAAAATAACAATTTTTTTCTTTTTTTATAGTTAAAAATTAAAAACATAAAAACAAAAGGACGCACCCCCACACTTAAATCACAAAAAGTCATCAATGTAAGCAACAAGTATATCTTAAGAATAAGGAAAGAAAACTCCCTCTTGAAGGTGGAGAACTTGAAGCTTCTGTGTGGTTGGTATTTGCCACAGAAGGCTCTTCTATGGTTACCGCAGTCATGTTTGGTCACCTTCTTCTTCCACACATCTTGAATCAGGGGATTAATTTGTTGTGTTTGCCACACTTTCATACTAGGAACGTCCGCCAAGGTCCATCCGATACCTTTCCTATGTTCCCTTAGAATTGGAGGCAGCTTTTCCTGTTCAGATTCAAGGTTAGATGAAATAATCACAGAAAAATATTCACTTCCATCCAAATATGCATATTTAAAATTTTCAGGGAGTGGTTTGAGATCCACAACATGTGGTGGCTCAATGGTAGCAGTAGCTACATCCACAACATCAGCTATGGAAATTGTATCAACCTGCAAAGTATTCTCAATCTCAGCGCAAACAGAAGGGTTATCAGAACTTGTATAATCAACCAAACCATCAAGAAATTCCATTTTACAAAGGGAATGCTCTTCCATGGGGTGTTCCTTAGCATCAAAGATCCCATATTTTTCACTAGTGTCACCAAAATTTGCAGCTTTGTCATTTTTTGCAACTGTTTCAGGCACCATCGGAGTTTCAACAAGAGTAGTTGCACTGAAAATGGGAGTATTTGGGACACTAGGATTTTCTACTTCTTGGGCAGGCAGTTGGTTTGATCCTTGGGCTTGCATATGATTAACTACAGTGTTTAACTGTCCAACTATTATCTCCAACTGCATAGGTGTGGAATCTGTTTTTTGTTGGAATTGGAGATTTTGAATAGCCATCTGTTTAATGAGATCCTCCAGTGAAGGTTCATATCTAGCAGCCATATTTTAGTCAACAAAACTAGGATCAAAGATGATCAGCAAATCAGAACAGTATCCAGAATAAATGGAACAAATCAGAAAATTCCAACTATGTCTTGAGCACTAAAATAGAGAGGAAATTAAGAAAACGTATCAAATAAATTCTAAAAAAAATAAAACTAACACTACAAATCTAATAAAATCAAAATAAAGATATGCGAATTTTTTTGGATTTTTTTAAGAATATAAAAAATTAAAATAATTAGAAAGAAAATGTAAAAGAAGGAAATTCGGATTTTTCGGCCTTAGCTCGCATAGGGAGTCCTACTCCTTGATAATTTTGTGATTTTCTGACCAATTTTCGAAGCAATCTGAGAAATTCGCCTGAAAACCGTTTTTTTTCCCTTCTCCTATTCTATGATAGAACTGAAAGATGTCGAAACCGATAGAACCTGCAAGTGTAAGAAACAAAGGTTAGTGAGGTTCTTAAGCCAGTAATTTCTAATCAGAGATCCCCGGCAACGGCGCCAATTTGCTCAGCGGTCGTACGCGGGTCAAAATATTTATAAAGATAGAAAATATAGTACAAGGTAAGTAACCTTGGTCGTCTCTCAAGGACCTCTAAATAATGAAATTACCAAAATCAAGAGCCTAAATAAACAATAAAAGGGGGGTTTGATTTGGAAAAGAGTTTGATGAGTAACGAAGAAAATCAATTAAAGATAAACAATCAATCCATTGGTTTCAAGTGTGCTTCTTGGATTTCTCATCGGTTCTAAAATTAAGATTCATGCAAGGTTTGATAATTCTTGATTGATCATAAACTAAGTGAACAAGCGCCAGTCAGTTTATACGAATCCGCACTTTTTAAAGCAAGCGTCAAAACAGTGTGTTCAATCAATCGTGATAGTGAACAAGTCAGTAACACAATTAACATCATAACTGAATTCTATCAATCCTATAAACAAGCGTCATAGACTCTATCAATTCCTATCTAAACTAGATTAAACAAGCGATAAAATAGTTTGAATAATTAAAGTTGCAAAACAGAATCATGATTAAGTGATTAAGCAAAACTGAATCATAAAACGAGTCACATAAGCAAATCACAGAATTTGAGTAATTCAGCAAAACACAAACCGAATTTGCAGCAAGAATTACAGAGATGAAATTGATAGAGAAAGAATTAAAACCATAAAAACGAAATAAACATTAAGCACCGAACCTCAAAATCCTTACAACAACACCCTTCACCAATAGATTGATCTAGGGCTTTAAGCTTCCATAGAGGTTACGCTACCAAATCCTCAAAATTGTATAATAATGCGTAACAGAGCCAAAACGAGTCTGAATAGAGTATTTAACTAGGACAAAAACGAAAACCCTAATCCACTAACTGGGTTACTAGATAGAAGCCCGATAACAAACTAATATTCGGCCCAAAACCCGTTTTACACATTACTTCTTCGGTATTTCGCAGTTTTGACCTTCCAAACTTCAGATTTGGGTTTCGAGCTCAACAGAAGAATTGTAGCTCTGTTCCTTAGCTTTCCAACACATGCTCGCACGCCTCAATCGGATAATCACAGCCAAAGTTATGGTCTGCAGAGTAGACAGGGGTCAATATGCAATAAAAACAAAAAATAATCAAGAATTTGCTATAACGCTCAATTAAGACCCAAAGTCTAGAAACGTGCTAAGGCTTAAATATTAGGTATAAAGAACAATTAAAAACACCAAGTGAAAAGCTATAAAGAATGCATTAAAATGCACTGATCAACAATCTTATGATTGTAATTACTTATGATATCAAGAGGGGGTCGGAAGTAGGTAGCATACGGAATGTAGGAACCAGGAATGTAGATGGTCGGAAAATGCACTTGATACCAAGAGGGGGTCGGAACCAGGAGAGGGGGATTAAATTAAAGAGACAGAGGGGAAGTAGGTAGCATACGGAATGCAACAAATAAATAAATTAAACACAGATAAAACTCACGAGATAGTTTAGGAGGTAAAACCTTCCATGTACTATCTATGAGTTACTTAGATTGATTGAGATAGTTAAGAACTATCTATGATTTACAATATTGAAGATTGAAGAAGAGAAGAAGAAGATTACAAGAGCTCTGGCTTCTCACTAGAACTTAGGGAGAGAAGTAGAGAATTGTGTGTCGAAGTCTGTCCCTAATACAAGCCTAAGACATGATTAAATAGATTGAAAATTGAATAGTAACCGGTTACTAAACCGGCACTGTGCACTAAGTGACCTGCACTGTAGAGGATCCAAGAGAATCTGACTTGAACTGTGCAGCAACAGGGATAAGTACACGTGGTCTGAGCAAAAGGAGCCTTGGATTCCAAATGCCAGAGGATAGTGGGAGACAAGGGGTCCCCATGGATTGACCGCATCGAAATGTGGGAAAGCAAGAATCTTCGATAATGAAGACAAAGTAGTGGGTGGGACGTCCACTAAGTCTTGCAATGATGAACCTTATCGTGTTCCTGCAAAAGGAAACAACAGTGCTTGTCGAAAAACAACAGAGCATGTCGAAAGGTTAGATTTGAAATTTGAACAGTTTTTCATGCCCATAAGGACACTACAATCACCATGTCCAAGGGTGGTTCAACAGAGCTTGTCGAAAGACAACAGAGCTTTGTCGAAAGATTTGAATTTTGAACAGTTTTTCATGTCCATAAGGACACTACAATCACCATGTTCAAGGGTGGTTCAACAGAGCTTGTCGAAAGACAACAGAGCTTGTCGAAAGGTTTAGATTTGAAAAATTGGACAGTTTTTCGTGCCTGATGCAGACACTACGATCACCATGTTCAAGGTGTTTTAAGCAGTTTTTCCCACAAAGAGTGGTACAATTATCATGCTTAAGGATAACTTGATAAAAGATTTGAAGCTTTCAAGAGTGATCAAAAAGAGATCATCAAGAAAGGAATTTTGAAAAATAAGATTAAAAAATCCCAAGGGGATCAGCAAAGATTATCAGAAAAATAATCAAAGCCATCATCCTCAGAGAAATCTTGGGAGGAGGAAGAAGATGAGACAAGGATCTGTTTCATCTTATTGTCCTTTCCTGAAGATGAAGGGACATCTTTGGCCTCAGATTGGTTTTGAAGTAGTTTCATGACATTCTGAAGCTTTTCCAGAATATCATCTTCAGAGGTAGAAGCTGCAAGAGCTGCAGAAATTCTAGCCTTTTGATTTAAAAATTTACAAGTTTCTGGGTCAGCAACTTGCAAAGCTTTTGGGTTGGTTTTAAACCAATTGGTCACACCCGCAGGAGATGCAGCAGAGGCATCAAAACGAGGCCACCATTTGATAGACCCTTGTTTGTAAAAAGACAACAAGGTCTTTGGGTGATGGAAATGCCCAGTTTTAAATTGCCATGAAAAAATCCATGATAATGAAAAAATGGCATAAAAATTTAAAATAATTGGATAATTGGTAAGATCTTTGTTGAATCTTTTTGAAAACATTTGAAATCCTTCTTGGACTTCAGTGGGAAAGATTTCTGGGCAAGGGCCAAAGAAATCCCACCATTGAAGGAACCAGTTAGGGAAGGAATACTTGGTTTTCTTTTTGAAGTAGATCAACCAAGAATGTTTGAAAAATTTGTTTTGTAAGCCTAGGATAACATAATCCCAAGCTTTGATATAATCCCAATAATTATAACCCATAGGGTCAAAGAGCTGGGAAAATTTCTTTGTTTTGTTTGGATTTGGTCCAAATGCTGAGGGTGTCAGAACATTTAGAATTTGAAGGGTTGAATGGGTGATGACAGCATCATCCTTAGGATCCCTATAATGTTTGAGGGATATTGACTCAGTATCTATGAGAATAAACTCATAAAATTTCTGGGTTTTGTTTGGGGTAAGAGGTAAGAAATGGGATTGAGGTGGAAAGATCTTTGGAGGGATCTTGTTGGGATTTTCATCCCAGAATTCTGGTTCAATATGAGCCACAAAGAAATAACTTTCCTTTGGGACATACTGGGTTTGAGCAGGGGCAATTGGGTTGGTTCTAATTGCCAAGTTTGACTGGTTTTGGGCAGAGGTAACCTGGGTTTTTGGGTTAATCTGCAATTGTTGGGATTTTTGGGTTTGAATGGCTAGGTCCAAGGAAGGGAGATCTTGGTCACTATCCTCAGCTATACTAGCCCAAGTTCTGGAGGGGAGATTGGTTAACCCTTGTTCCTGGAAAGTCAGGAGGGTTTGGATTGGAAAGGCATAGTCAGACTTTGCCTGTTTGATATGGCTTTGGGTATTCTGAGAGGAATGCCCAGATTGGTTTCCAGATTGGTTTAGGGTGGAAGGCCCTGTAGAGATTATTGGATTTTTACCTTTTCCTCTTCCTCTTCCTCTCGAGGAGGAAGCCCTGGTGGACATCATGATTGAAGCCCTGAGAGTCAAAGATGATTCAGTTAGTAAAATTCTGATTATAAACTTTATATAATCGTAATAGAATAAAATGTCTAAAATATCTACCATTTGGTTTCTAGACATAAAAGGATTAATTAGAAAGATTGGTATAATGGAAACAAGAGGGTTTCGACCATAGTCGAAATTACCAAGGGGTGGGGTTCCCCAAGTTTGCGTATTATATGGCCATAAGAGGATTTCGACCACGGTCGAAATTACTAGGGGGTAAGGCCACAAAGGTATAGCGTGATTAACCATATCGTCAATCAACTCCTCCTGGGTTTTTGTTCTGATGTAAATACCAGAATTAAGATTGGTGTTGAAGCAAATATTTTGAACCTTATCAAAAGATTTACTAGGATGTTTAAAGGGTTGCCCCAGATAAAAAACATTAATACCAAAATCATTGATATGAAAAGAAAAAAGTAGAGCTGGGGATTCCCAGATGACTCTATTTTCAAAGTTGGTAAAAATGGATGAAATGGAGATATTGAATCTGCAAATGGAGGAAGCTAGGTCAATAAACCTAGATTCAGGTTTATCAAAATAATATCCTAACCAATTGTAGATTCTGGATTTAACCTTAGGTTTGAGCTCAAGGTTCTTAAGCTCAGATAAAATCCTGTTGTACCTATGGGGTTTATCATCTCTGCAGATGAGCTTAATATTCCTTTTGGTACTAGGATCAATATTGAAAGTACTGAGTTTTCTAATAACCCAGCAGCTCTTGGTTTTGTGACCTGTTCTTCTGCAAATAGAGCAGGTAACCTGCTTACTAGGTCTATTATGAACCTTCTTAGTAGGTTGGTCGATGGGAGAAACCTCAGGTTTTCTTTTATTGCAAGTGCAACAAGTTTCTGAGATTTGAGATTTAGCCCTGGTATTGAGCTTCTTGTCCCTTTTCCTAATGTAGGGCTTTGGTATATAACCAGGTTTGGGTTGATTAGGACATTTTCTGGCAATGTGGCCAAAATTGTCACATTTGAAGCAGATAACCTTCCTTTCATCAAAAGGAATTTTGGTTATCGTGTTTAAAGAGCCATTGGTTTTAGGACTAAGAGCCATACCTTTAAGAAGGTTTAATTGCTCATTGACTCTAGCCAAAAGACTTTCACAATTGGTTTGTCGAAGAACTGGTTTGGTAATAGGTCTCTCTAACTGGGTAGGGATACCTAAAACACTGTTAGTTTGTTCTAAGACATCTTGTTTCCTATCAGATAAAATGGACTGAAAAGGATAATTGATACCTTTCTTAAGAGCATAATCTCTAAACCATTTAAAGAAAGGGATATTATGTTTGGTCTTTCTGAGAAATTCATAGAATTCCTCTTGGATTGCTTTACGATTGTGTCCCTGATACTGAGAAAAGAACCACTTCCTATGAGGAGACCAATCCTTAGAATAAAATTCTTTTCTTAGGGTTTCTTTATCTATGATGAACTTAGACTTCATCATAAGGACTATTAAGGGAGGAATAGGTTGGAGATTGAATAGACCTAAGGTCTTCCTCCTCTCTCTGATAGGAGGTTTTTACAGGGGTTGTGGTTTCAAAACCCTGTAAATGGATAGTGGAACCATCATGGGAGGCTCCTATCTGAGGTTTGGAGGGCTCTCTAGCTACAGAGAAGGATCTTCTAGAGAAAGATCCTCTGGACATAGCCGTTCTGAAGTCTTCTTCAGACCTGAGGGACCTAGGGATAGTGAAGGAGTTGCTTCTGTTAAAAACAAGATCAACTCTTCCAGATTGATGCTGAATAACATCCTGGAATTCTGGTGTTATCCTAGGTGCTGTAGGGGCAGCTTTATCTAGGGTCCAGGTTTCAGGAAGTGTAATATCACTCCATTGTATGGTTTTGGGTACCATAATATTGGCCTTAGATTGGTCAGTAAGAAACAAAGTTGTTTCTCCTAATTTGTGGCATTTGGTTTTAAGGAAATTGGACCTGATAGAGTTCATTACTTTGTAATGAATTCTGTATATCAAAGTGATAGGGACAGATCCTTCCTTCATGTCATAGCCATGACACTTGACATTAAGGTAAAGAACATCAAGGATGTTCTTATCATCCAGACTGACAGTTAAATCTGGGAAACAATTGAAAAAGATTGGCCCATGAATAAGGCTAGTTTCAACAGTTCCTAATAAGGAGTCGTGAAACTGATTATGGCGAGCATCTCTTAAACAGAGCAAGACTGCAACGTTAAGAGATTCTCTGGTAAGAGGCTTCATACCTACCTGAACACTTCCAATGTGTAGGTAGTTGAAGTTCTTAGCCTTATGATCTTTCATACTCTTTTCGGAGAGAAGATGAAATTCTTCATCATCTTTGCGGAGTATGATTTTCTGTTCAACTGTTCTGACAATAAAATCAGTTTTTGAAAAGAAAGATTTTTGATTTTGATAAAGATCTTTATGAGATATTTTTGGGATATCCCAATTATCAAGATCTTGATTGATATCTTCAAAACGTATTTCTTCTTTGAAGATTTTGTTTGATAAAGATTGATTGGAAGATGAGGATGAGGATGAGGGGCTGCAAGAGAAACGAGAAGAAAAGCTTTTAAACATGTTTTAGAAAAATTTCTTCCTCACCCGTAAGCATCATAGCCTTCACTTGGGTTCATTAGAAATATAAATATTAAAATATGAACTAGTAACTACTTTCTAGATTATGCTGGGGATTTAAACATGTTTTGTTTAAAGATCATAACAAGGCCAAGTGCAGGATATTAAAACTTGGATAAAAGAATTATTTTCTAATTTATACTTCAGAGAGAAATCCTTTTACTCAGAAAACAACAAGTAAAGTAAATACTGAAATACATTTAATTTAAACCATTTGAATTATATCTTGAGTTTGATTCTGACATGCAAGTGATCAATAAACAAACTGTTTTCTATTTTACTTTCTTTCAAACACCAAGATGTTTCCAGAATACAACATCTCTCTGGGCGGCAAGGTAGCTGCTCTATCACTCGCGAGTCTTACGCATTCGTTATGCCGTTCGTCGTTAGCGAGATTCCCAAGTACTCTTTCAAAATCCTATAATGTCGAAAGTAAGTAGAACATGGTTTTGAAAATGTTATAGATGTTCTTGATCAAAAGCAGAGAATACGTTTACAAAATATAACTCAGGGAAAGTCCAATTTAAACATATGACAACACACTTTAACAAACTGTTTTAAGATCAAAAGTGAATCTTTGTAAAATATAAACACAGATGAATAATTTTCTTATTCAATCACCTTTTATGTTTATGTGTTATAAAATAGTAAGCTGATTGACTATGGGATTTCTCAGACATCTGGTACTGCTCACAACAGACATTGGCCACGTTTGTGAGGCTCCCAGAACATTCTTTGAAAATACACCAGTAAACTGGCCTGAACAAGGCTAGCCATAGTCAAGGAGTGTACTAATAATGTAACACTTAGAAATATTTTAACTTTGAATTAATATCCATAACAGGCACTTATATGATTATGAACAAAATAAGTAACTACAAAGCATAACCCAGATAAGTAACCAACAGTTCAAAGTTAATATCTACATTCCTACTTCCACCATCTCACCACCGGCCACCGCCGGACCACTGCCGGCCGCCGCCGGACCGCCAGAGATCCACTGCGGTGGTCGCCGGAGCCACCGCCGGCCATCGTGGTCGCCGCCTCCGGCCACCACCTTCCACCACCATATATTAATATGCTATTTTTATATATATTTATATATATATATATATATATATATATTTGTATTATATACTTTTTTTATGAGAATTTGTATTATATATATATATATCTAAAAATATATACTTAAAGATATTTTTAAAATTCTAACTTTTTTTATTGTCAATTTTTTTTTTAACTTTTTTTAAAATTATTTTGGTGGGTTTGGTTAAATTTTTAGGCAAAAACTAATTGGATATCCATTGGACGTCTATTAAATAACGGATAAAAACCATATCCAATTATTGGACAAATTGAAATAACCGGTTATAAAAATAACACAAATATCCAGATTTATTTAACTGGATATGGATATGAATGTGGTTTAACCGCTAAACCGGTTAATTTGTGCACCCCTAACTGCGGTCGACAGTAAATACCCTGGTCTCGAAAAAAAAAGTAAACTTATCTTTAAATGTCGAGAGAGCTTTTTTGGTAAGCAAATTAATATTGAGCTTTTTTTGACAATTTTTTTTTTTGAATATCAACTAGATTTAAATTTCAACCGTAAAAAGTATTATTTTTACCCATAAATGCGTAAAAACATATCACATGAATATTGAAAGGTTTTTATTATTGGATTTGATGTGTTTAAACGATTTGAATATATATAAAAATTTCATAGAGAAAACTAGTCGTTAGTCATTATTTTTACAAGAAACATTATTATTTTTTTTACTCTTTTCATAGAGAATGTAAGAAGCAGCGTTTGCGTGTAGGGAGACTCTTTTCACTTTAAGTCCACTTTCTCATTCCAAAAAATCTCTGAGTTGATCAAATACCTCGGATCTTGTCCTTCCAGAGAAGCGAGTGTTCAATGGAACAAAATCCTAAACACTTTTTTTTGACGCAAAAAGTCTACTTCATTTCATTAATAATCATAGCGGAAATACATGCTCTTTCTCTGTACTCAAATATATGTAGTATATAAATTACTCCCTCCGGACCTATTTATAAGAAAAAAAATCACTTTTTAGATTCGTTGGAAAACTGATGTATCTGGACAATATTATAGTTTAGAATAATCAGTTTTCCAATGAATCTAAAAAGTGTCTTTTTGCTTATAAATAGGTCCAGAGGGAGTACTCTCTTTTAATTCTTTTAAGATAGCTAAGACAATGTTTAAAAGAATTTGAATTAAATATTTTATTGTAATTTTTAAATATAGCATAACAATATGAATTGTTTGTAAGTGAGTCAAATAATCAATTGGATTTAAGCTAGTAAGTGAGTGAGAGTTGAGTTTTAGTTGCATTTGGGCTAGTAAGTTAGTAAGGAAGATTGTAATTCAACAAGCCTTAGTGTTACTTGCGGTTTGGTTTGGTTTGGTTCGGTTTCTGAAATCAAAACCGCGAACCAAACCGAACCGCACGGTGCAATGAAAAAAAAGAACCAAACAAAACCGATCAAAAGCAGTTTATTGCGGTTTTCGGTTTGGTTTGGTTCGGTTAGCAGTTTTCTATTGGTTTGTTTCGGTTTTGAACACCCCTAATTAGAACACCAGGTGATGTCAAGGGTCAATTTTTACTTTCTATTCTATTCTATGAAACATTTATCACATGGCTAACCGAAATTTCAAGCATTTTTTGTATAATGAGATTATTAACATTTCAAAAAAATTCTTTACACTAATCTAATCTAATACTTCTAATCTAATCGGGGAGTCCATTGGTTTCCCACCTGAACTCCCTCTCAATAAACGGACACGTGGCAGGTTCATACATCCACCACCCATCTCCCAGCGAACAAATCACAGCCATTCAAAATCTCACCCTCCACTTTTACTTGCAGCACCACCCCAACAATAAGCAAAAACAACAAACTATAGTCAACACCACCACCCATTTCTCTCTCACTAAGAACAGAGAGAAAGGTTTCTCTATTCTTTTGTGATTCTATGATATTTGATTGCTAAGATTTTGGGATATATATAAGTGCGGGTGCATGTGTTTATATATGGAGGAACTGTTGGTTTTTAAGCAAAACATCAAATACCTTCAAAACAGGATTATACATTCCCAGCCATTAAAAATTTGTGTGGCCAGGAATGCTCATAGTGGTTACAAGTTAGTTTTGACCTAAAACTAATTTAGTTTGTTTAGTAACAAACTGAGTTTGTTATTACCTAAGTAACAAACTCGTAACTACCAGCTAGTTCCAGCGAAAGCTTTAAATACAGAGTCATTGTAAATATTTTGTTTTTACATTCAACACATTCAATAATACATTTTATCAGTTTCCAGTTTAGTTTTTTACAAGTTTTTCTGCATAATTTCTTCTGCTTATCGTTTTCAATCCTTGAGCCCGTGTGTGCAGTTTTCTGTTTTCCTTCAAGCTTCTGCGTTCTTCCTCCTTCAACTCTGAGTGAGCCTTGTGAGTATATTCAGAGAGTGAAGTATCTCGTACAAAAAAGAACAAATTAGAGATTTGTTCATAAACACAAACAGTGAAGAAAGAGGAAAAATAAAGAAGTTTTCTACCTGCTTGTGTCACGATTGAAGTTCTGGAAACCAAATTCGTGGTTAAACCTGCAACAGTGAACACGAAGGGTTAGGGCTATTCTGAATCTCAAATTAAACAACGAAACCAAGGGGTTTTGGTGTTTACCAGTATAAGAAGCTTCGTTGCAAGGTTTGCAACGAAAATCACGTTGGATTTGTGAGCTTTCTGGTTCTGAGAGAAGAACGAAAGGTAGGGCTCGATTAAATCAGAGAATCGTGGAATAAAACCATAGGGGTTTTGTTCCTTGAGTGTTGCTGGTCATCAATCTTGAAAGAAGAAGCTAGGGTTCGGTAATCTCTGAAATTGAAGACCAAAACCAGAGGGGTTTTGGTCGCAAGCCTCATGCGAGTGGTTGTGCTGGAAAAACGAACCGATTTTGTGGTGGAATTTGGTGGTTCTGGCTTTTACTTGGGTCACCGTGGTATAATTATTTTGAGACCAATAATAAAACTAGTTCATATATTTAAAGGGATTTCCCAAACCTTGACTGATCCTGCCCTTTCCTATTGAAAAGAGAAACTCAAAGAATCATTTCCATTGAATCTGATTGAATTGATTACAGAATGCCTTGAAGCATATATACAAGAGAGGATTCAAGAAGAGCTCAAGAAAGACTCAACTGAATTACAAACAAAAACAACAAACCTAAAAACTAACTTTACCAAATTCATTAGTCTGATAATCAGAATCTAACCCAATATTAAACTAAAGCTAGGACTAACCTAGGTTATAGTAACCATGGTAAACTGAAATACAGAAGGGGAAAACAGTAAAAGGTAATAAAGTATTTAATATTTCCTTTCTGTTTCAGACATCCTCTCCACCAAGCCATACCAAATACCACAAAGATAACTAGTGCTCCAGCAATTACAAATTCAACAATAGACTTCACATGCATCTTACTTCTTTTTTTTCACATGTGGTGTAAAGTCTGCTTGATTATAATACAAGAGATTTCCATATAAATTAGATCAGAGGATGGAATAAAATAACAAAAGAACTATAGAGAAATAGAACTGACCAGGATTAACAGATATAGCTGATATAAGAGGACCGTGTACTGATCCAAATGGGATACTGGTTGTCCCTTTCCCCGCCCAATGAAGGCGAATCTCCAAGGTATTACTTCAGCACCAACTTTCTCTGCAATACTTCAATCCAAACACAAATGCTTCAACATGGTCAAAGGACATTTGTTCAGCATTTTAAACATGTAGTTGACAAAGATAAGATGGTAAAAGACCATGCACCTGAATATAGATATCAAATACACGCCTTCCTAGGGTTACATGATTAACTGAGTTAATCAATCAGCTATAAATAAACTAGGGTTAATCTATGTACAATAATAAGAGTTGACTATGGTTAGTTGGTGGAGGTATTTACAATAGGTAATAGGGAGAAACACGTGCATCCATATACAATTCACCATTTTCCATAGCAAGCTTAGTTGCATTAGACAAGGTATAGTAGTCCGGGTAGGCACTATCGAAGAAGTGGTCAGTGCTGCTAAACGCCCGGTTTGATCCAGTCTGGCGAAGTCTTGCTGGTCCCGCTTCATTCGTATCTTCATCATATGTCAGGCTTCTATTAGAAATTATTATCCTTTGAAGATGATGCAAACAAGTTCCTAAAGCACATTGTAAATAGGCAAAGCTCAGATAATTTCATACAATCGATAAAACAAAAAATATGGAAATGCAAGGATTCTTACACGCTTCCCTGTTGACAAGTCAACTGCTCCGGGTTTACGATGCTCAGGTTGTTATAAGAGAGATCTCTATGTCAATTTATACATATGATTTAGGATAAATGATGGAACAAAAAACTATATGTAACACTTTGTCGTGTAGAAATATCTGAAACTATTGGTATAGTATAATTTATTATCCTAATTCAACTCAATGAATCAAATCAAATAAGTAACATTTGAAGGATTACTCACGTGTAGTCTGGTCTATCTATCCAATTGGGCAGTGGTCCAGTAAAAAGGTTTCCAGTTAAGTATCTGGGTATAATAAAACAATAAAGAGAAGTCAATTTATAGAACTCATCATTAATTGATGAACAATCAAAATCATAAAATTGTAGTAAGTTAAATCCTATTCCCAAATAATTTGGAGAGTCCCCAAGAATCCTTTTAATGACTTGATTGAGGTGATCATATCAATATTCACTTTTTAATATAGACCAGATCATAGATTATTGATATCAAGAAAGAACTTGCTCTGATGTTTCCAGTTCTCTCTTATCCCCCTTATAGATTTTCTTCTACTTCTAATCATTTTCGATTTAAAATCTTGTTGAAAGGCAGGGATATGATTCTCTAATGACCTTTTAGAAGTATAAGTCTATTGGTCTGAACTTCAAAACAAAATAAATGAAGGGGCATAAAATGAGTATATAATTTGCAGAGAAATCAATCAGATTACTCTTACACGTGTGTGTGTGTATCAAAGAATCAAGGCATTATAAAACTATTATATTCTTGCCATTTCGCTGCAAAATAATCAACCCTATCTTGAACAATTTAAATCACACAAAGTTTTTGCAGGAATCTTTAGAAATACAATTGGTTTTAGCTGTTTAGCTCTACATCACAGTTCAGTCCTAAAAGTAGACTAAACAGTTCTTTTGACTGATCAAACTGTCACGTAAGGATACACAATATTGGTCACGCAGTTCGGCCAATCGTTGTCTACGTCTGCGATTACAGATAGGTGTAGTTCCGTTTTATTAATTGTATATCTCTTGTCCTCGAGTACAAAACACTAATAAGTTTAAATAGACTATTCTGTGTGAAAACCTAACGGGCCTGGGCCGAATACAAATATAAAGAAATCAACTATTTACAACTTCCTTATTTCCTTATTCACATCCCCCCTCAAATTGATGCGGGTCATCAAGGAGCATCAATTTGCTAACAAGAAACTGATGGCGCGGACGAGGAACAACTTTGGTCAAAATATCTGCAACCTGAAATTGAGTATTGATATGGGGAATGGATATAACATGATTATCATAGGCTTCACGAATAGCATGGCAATCAACTTCAATATGCTTAGTACGCTCATGAAAAACCGGATTTGCAACAATCTGAATGACACTTGTATTGTCAGCATAGAGAGATGTCGGCTCAGTTTTAGGAAATCCAAGTTCACCCAACAGACCACGAAGCCAAAGTATTTCGGAGCATGCCGTAGACATAGCACGATATTCCGATTCAGTTGAGGACTTAGAGACTCTTGCTTGCTTCTTACTTTTCCATGAGATCAACGAAGAACCAAGAAACATGCACCAACCAGTGACAGAGCGGCGAGTGTCAGGACACCCAGCCCAATCAGTATCATTGTAGGCAATCAACTTAAGAGGGGTCCCACTAGGAAAGAATAAGCCCCATTGAGAGGTACCTTTCAAGTAGCGAATTATACGACGAACCGCTGCCAAGTGAAGATGACGAGGAGAATGCATGAATTGAATCACTTGCTGAACAGCAAACGAAATGTCGGGTCGTGTGATGGTCAAGTAGTTAAGACTACCCACGAGCTGTCGATACAATAAAGGATCGGTCAAAAGTTCACCCTCGTCACGGTGGTATTTAACATTAACTTCAAGAGGAGTATCCACAGGATTAGCGGATTGGAGGCCAACCATAGCAATAAGGTCTGTGGCATACTTATGTTGATGGAGAAAGATACCCTTAGAGGTAGAATGAACCTCAAGTCAAAGAAAATAATGTAAAAGACCAAGGTCTTTCATTTGAAATGAGGCTTGAAGCTTTAGTTTAACTTCCTGTATGGATGCTGCATCAGAACCAGTAATGATCATATCATCAACATAAAGAAGGAGCAGAACAATGCCCGTAGATGTGCGGTGAATGAACAAAGACGAATCATACTGACTTTGAGTAAAAGAGAACCCAAGTAGAGTGGAACGAAATTTCTCATACCATGCTCTAGGCGCCTGTTTCAAACCGTACAAAGAGCGTTTGAGCTTGCACACCCCCTTAGAGGAAGAGAATAGGCCCTGAGGGGGAGTCATATAAATATCTTCAGTCAGGTCGCCACGAAGAAATGCATTCTTAACATCCATTTAGTGGAGAGACCACCCACGAGAAGCAGCTATAGAGAGCACCATTCTAACAGTAGTCATTTTAGCAACTGGTGCAAATGTCTCATCATAATCAATACCATATTCCTGCTTGTTGCCTAAAGCAACCAATCGAGCCTTGTACCGATTGAGAGATCCATCAGAATTTAGTTTCACAGAATAAACCCATTTACAGCCTATGGGTTTGATATCTGGAGGGCAAGGAACAATTTCCCAAGTGAAATTGTCTTGAAGGGCCTGAAGTTCGTCATTCATGGCATTCACCCAACGCACATCTTTAACAGCCTGCGAGTAACAAGTAGGAATAGGTGTGCTAGAGAGAGAAGCAGTTAAAGCAGTATGTGAGGAATCAAACCTGTCTGGTGAATATCTATCAGGTGCTCGGGACGTTCTACTAGAACGCCGTGGTGCAATTGGTGCAGGATCAGGATCAGGTGGCGGATCAGCGTCGGAAGGGGGAGTGTGAACCTGCATACTGTGTTTCCTGACATATATGAGTCCTGGTTTAAAACGTTCTATAGGTGACCGCGGGGTAGAAAATTGGGGAAGTATAGCAATATCATTCAGACCAGAAGAAGGACAAGGAAACATAAACTGTTTATCCAAAAATGTCACATTCCTAGAAATGCGAAAACGATGGTTAGAGACATCATAACACACGAAACCCTTATGAGAATGACTATACCCCATAAATGCACATTGGACAGATTGTGCTCCAAGCTTATGTCTTTCAGTGGACGGTAGGTGAACAAAACATACACACCCAAAAGTGTGTAAGCTACTGTAATCAGGCTGAGTTTTAAAAAGACGAAAGTAAGGAGAATCAAACCCAATCACTGTGGAAGGAAGACGGTTGATCAAAAAAACAGCTGTGGAAAGAGCCTCCACCCAAAATTTGGATGGAACAGAAGCCTGGAGAAATAAGGTACGTGTCACATCCAACAAGTGACGATTCTTACGTTCTGCAACACCATTTTGCTGAGGGGTATTGGGACAAGATCGTTGAGACAATACACCTTTTTGTTGTAAGAACTCCTGAAACTCATGAGACATATACTCACCACCAGAATCAGAACGAAGAATTTTAATACTAGTTTGAAATTGATTTTCAACATACATCAGAAATTTCTTAAACATAGAAAATACTTCAGATTTAGATTTAAGAAAATATATCCAAGTAAAACGACGATAATCATCGATAAAGGTGACAAAATATTTATAGCGAGCATGAGAAGCGACGAGTGAGATTCCCCAAACATCACTATGAATCATCTCAAAACAAGTAGAAGCACGATAAGCACCAGGCGGAAAGGGAAGTGTTTTACTTATGGCTAATTTGCAAACAGAGCATGAAATAGAGGCACTAGAATCCATAGGTTTAGTACCTAACAATCCAGTCTTAAATAAGTGAGACAAAACAACAGAGTTTGGATGACCCAATTTCCTATGCCAATCCTCACATACATTCAAAACACTAGTACAAGCAAGAGATAAATGATTTGGAATAAACTGGAGTGGGAACACTCTCCCAACTTTAGGCCCCTTCGCGATCACCTTCCCCGGCACCTGCTCCTGCACAAGACAACCATCCTGAGTAAGATTAACATCACAACCTTCATCCACTAATTGACCAGCAGACAATAAATTTGAGGCAAGCCCAGGTGCTACCAGCACATTTCGAAAGGTAGAATTTATGTCACCAACATTAGTTATAGGAAGGGTACTACCATCAGCAATTTGAATTTTCTGATTACCAAGATAAGAACGTAAATTATGCAAGAGTTTAGAGGAACCCGTCATGTGATTTGATGCACCAGAGTCAAGTAACCAAGAGATGAAAGAAGACATACCAGTAATGCCCAAGGCAGAAAGAGCAGATAGTACCGCTTGTTGAATTAATTCAAGCTGTAGAGCACCACCATCAAAGGCACCAGTGGTGGAAGAACCAGTGGCAGAGCTAGATGCACCAGTGGTGGAAGGATCAGCTGCAGAGCTAGTAGTGGCATGGAATGCCTGCACCGGACGCTTAGTCAGTCGTGGAGGACGCGTAGGACATGCAGAGATGATATGACCCTGCTGTTTGCAGTAATTGCAAAATTTCTTAGGACAACTCCGAGAAACATGTCCAAATTGTTTGCAAGAGAAGCATTGAGTCTGTCGCATATCACGTCCTTGGCCTCTATTTTGCGCAGCATATGCAACTGTCACAGGTTCAGAATGGACGGGATCATGAGACATGGTTCCTTGAGTATGTAGACGTTGTTCTTCTCTGAGCAGTTCACCAACACAGATATCCAAGGAAGGAACAGGGTTCCTATTCAGCAAAGCACCTCGAACAGCCTCAAATTCCGGACGAAGTTTCAGAAGAAATTGATCCCGTTTGCTAGTATCATAAACATCTTGAACGGCCGAAAGTGACGTTTTGGGGACAACACATATATAATAGCAGAGTGTTCTGTCCACAAATTCAGAAAACCAGAATAATAATAATATTGAATTGACAAATTACCTTGTTTGTAATTGGCGATCTCCAACTCCAACTGGAAACGTTTGGCTGTATTGTCCTGATTGTAAATACGCTTCAAGTAATCCCACATTTCTTGAGCAGTTGAAAAAGATCGCAAATTATTGATCATCTGAGGATCAATAGTACTGAGGATCCAAGAAATAATCTGAGCATCTTTGACTTCCCATGCATCTAAGGCAGTTTTATCTTCTGGCGCCTTAGAAATCCCATCAATGTGACTCCATAATTTCTTTATCCGAAGCCATTAAAAAATTGGTGCTAAAAAAAAATACTCCACAAACTAATACCAAAGAGAGAAGCACAGGTAATACTCCACGTGCAGAGAATCAGCGAACAAACAAACAGCGAAGGTCACACAAACAAACCCAAAACGAAGATTAGTGAACCCAACGAAGCGAACCCAACGAAGATCAGTGAACCCAAAACGAAGATCAGAACGAAGATCACAAGCAGCGAACCAGGCAACCAGCGAAGATCAGAAGTGGAAACGAAGATCAAAACGAAGATCAGAACCCAAAACGAAGATCAGAACGAGAGAACCAACAAACTGAGCGCAAGAGAACGCTGAAGCAAATCGAGAGCAGTACTCCAACAAACAGCCTCGCGATTGAGAAGCAAAACATGTCGGAAGACCGAAACCTGTGGAGACGCGAAACCCATATCCACGAAACCCAAATTGAGAAGTAGTAAGACCGAAACCCAGATCCACGAAATAGAGAGCAAAACATGCAACGAGAACCCAACACCAACGAATTCGTGAGCAGAGGAGACGCGAACAGGAAGAATTCGCAAACACACCAAGAAGATTGCAGGAAAGACTCACGAACAGGGAAGGAACCAAGAGGAAGGCGTATGCACACCAGAGACGTCGCACAAGTGACGGCGGATGTCGAAACAGGTACGAATCCACGAACCTAGACTGATACCATGTCACGTAAGGAGACACGATATTGGTCACACAGTTCGGCGGCCAATCGTTGCCTACGTCTGCGACTACAGAGTAGGTGTAGTTCCGTTTTATTAATTGTATATCTCTTGTCCTCGAGTACAAAACACTAATAAGTTTAAATAGACTATTCTATGTGAAAACCTAACGGGCCTGGGCCGAATACAAATATAAAGAAATCAACTATTTACAACTTCCTTATTTCCTTATTCACACAAACTGCTGTTTACTACTTTCAGTGACAGAATCCCGTATTCATCATTACTTAGAATTATTGATGACAAGCAACTCAACCTTAAATTCCCACTAAATCATAACCCACAAATGAAATTGAATAACTCCACCCAATTATGTACAAATATATGTCCCCATTGTGGTGAAATCATAAAATCACATTGGAAACTAAAGAATATTGCTTACAGTATATTTATGTTCTCCAGGCCACCCAAGGTGTTCTGAATCTGACCACTTAATTTATTAAAACTTAGGTCTCTGAAAAACAAATTATGTTCAGAATAGGTATTATATAAGAGATAAAAAAATGGTTTCAGAAAAGCAACAAGAAAATGTTTAGTCAGTGTTAAAATATAGATAGTAAGCCCATTAGTAGTAAGGCCCATTAGTTACTTAGTATATAAGGTAGATGATACACTCATTTGTAATCATCTTCTTCTCATTAGTAATATTTTTACCAATTTCAATATAATAGACTTTTAGGGTTTTCTCTCTAATTTCCATGGATGCCATGTTTTTCAACATGATATCAGAGCAAACATGGTATCCTCCATGAATTCTGCTGCTTTGAGCTTCCTTCTCTTATTTTATTTTCTTTTTCATTCATATTCTTTTCCATTTTTTTTGTTGTTTTCTGAAATTCTCTCTTTCTTACCCGTGAGTCTCTCTCTCTGAAATTCCTCTTTTTCCCTTGCAATTCTATTTCCGCAAGTGTTCGTCACTCCTTCAATTGGTTTTGATTCTAGCTTTTGCGTCTCAATCAAAAATCCTTTTATTTTGCATCTGAATCGGTTGTGCACATCGCACCATTTGCATTTGAAGTTTCGATATGCATCGTTCTCCCGAGCTTCGTGTTCTGGGTTTCATAATTTGCTTTCGATTTGATGATTTGATCTCTCTTTTGACACAAATTGTTCGGTATTCTTGAATTCGAATTGTATATTCAGTTTGCGATTTGAATTTTCTGGTTCGATTTTTTTTGTCTTTCATTTTAAAGGATTTTGGGATCTCACATCTGGTTGTAGGTTTCAGTCATTTGGATGTTGTGTGCAGTCTCTTGTGTGAGATTCTGCATTTCTGTGCGTTATCACGTGGACTCCGTTTATGTCACCAATTCTCCTGTGTCCTTCTTTGCCTAGTGTGGTTTTCATGTTTGATGAAATGCCTCAAAGATGAACAGAGTGTTCGCTATTGGGTTCTTGCTTGTTTTGTTCCAGCACTCTTTATTGTTGGTTGGTGTGGAGAAATAAGGATTGCTTTGGTGTTAAATCTGACTGCTGGAGTTTCTGCCTCACGGTGCCGTATTCCGCTTCCAATGAGTTCCGGTTCGGTTTGTGTTGGTGTTGTTTCGTTGCTTCTTAGGTGATTTTGTGGGTTTGGCATGTGGAATGCTGAGTTGACACTGCTCAGGTTAGTATTAAGGTCAAATTCTCTTCTCTCAATAGTGTCGGACATTGGAAGATGATTTGTTTGTGGGTACTAGTTTGATAGATATGTATGGGACATGTCGGGAATATGCTACTGAAGTTGATGTAGATTTTTCTTAGAGAGGTTGTTTGTGTAATTGGTGGTTGTGCCATCAAATTAGAACGAGCAGCTGAAAGATGCATTAGTGTTTTACTTGAGTTGATCAACATAAAAGTAAATTATGTGGTTCAAGAGGCAATCATTGTTATCAAGGATATATTAGGAGATACCCAATTCATACATGTCCACAATTGCAACTCTTTGTGTGAGCTTAGATACCTTGGATGAGCCCGAAGCTAAGGCATCCATGATCTGGATAATTGGTGAGTATGTTGAAAGAATTGATATTGCTGATGAGTGTTTCATGCTAGTTTTGATAATTACCGAGTATGCTTGCTGTCATATGCAAAGCTTTCTGGTTTGATTGAGCAATTTTGGTGGTCTGTTCCTTTGTGTTAGTGTGGCTATAGTTATGAGAGCTAATGAAGTTGAAGGTCTTGCTGCTGTTGCTCATATTGGAATTGGTTATTCTGAATTTGATTGTTAATTCCATTAGTCTTATTGACTTGTTTTTTTTTTTTTTGCTTCTGTTTATGGTGGTTAAGCTTGATGCTTCTACTATAAATGGTTAAGCATTAGATTGTTGTGCTTCTGCTAAGTGGTTAAACTTTGAGGTATAGTTTCTGCTTGGTGGTTAAGCCTTTGGCCCTATGGCCTTGTTGATGTTTGCTTCTGCCCTATGGTGGTTAAGCGTTTTGCTTCCTTCAAGTGATTAAGCCTTGAGTTGTGACTTTTGCTTGATGGTTAAGTGTTGGTTTGTTGCTTCCTCCGAGTAGTTAAACCTTGAGTTGTGGTTTCTACCCGATGGTTAAGCTTTTTGATGACTTCTTTGACACTTGGATGGTTATGCTTAAGAGTGGAGTTTGTTGATTCCTTTGGAGTGAATGTTGTGGAGACGCTGGAAGAAGCTTGATGGGGCCCGATAGTTGGTCGAAGACTTCTAGGAGCTATGCACCTCAACTGCTACCAATTTGTATTGCTTATCCCAAGCTGGAAGTGTTGAGAACACCGTCCAGCTTGCGGGAGTTAAAATATAGATAGTAAGCCCATTAGTAGTAAGGCCCATTAGTTACTTAGTATATAAGGTAGATGATACACTCATTTGTAATCATCTTCTTCTCATTAATAATATTTTTACCAATTTCAATATAATAGACTTTTAGGGTTTTCTCTCTAATTTCCATGGATGCCATGTTTTTCAACGGTCAGCATAATGCAATGAACAGAAGAAGTTTTGCTGATGCATTTCACTAAAATAACAAAGTGCTACTACTATAAATAAATGGTTATATCCTTCCTAACATAGCACCAATGAAACAAAATTCAATATATAATAAAGCATGACTTACAATGATCTTAAATTAGTAATATTTCCAAGATACTCAGGAACTGTTCCTATAAGATTGCAACTCCTCAGTACTCTGGCAAACAATTCGATAATATGTAAATTTGTAAGATCGAAAAGGTAACCGAATTTCTTTCATAAAAAACATCACCTTATTGAGGTTTTTGACTCGCAAAATTGAAGGAAAATAAGAGAAATTGGACTAATAATCCAAGCAATTTACTCGGTGTTTCTATTTTTGTCAAGTTAATAAGTTGCGGAAAATGAGCATCAGATCCTTTCAAATCAGTTATTCTCCTGCATAACATATCTTAAGCATGGTGAAACACAATAAGAGAGCAAATTGAATTTTAAACTATGAAGCACCTACGCTACGAAGACACAGACACCGAACACGACACTAACACAGACACATAGACACCAGCTTTAATTTGAAAAATGGAAGTGAAGTGTCAAAGTCAGTGTCCGATACAACACGTGTTGGACAACAGACATATCTTCAACCTGAAGTGTCGGTGCTATAAAGATTGTGAAACTTTAGGCACAGTAAGAAACATCACACTTACAAGTCAGTCAAGTTTTTCAGATATGAAATTCCAGAAGGAATTGGGCCACTCAAACCACTCTCCCTTGCACCACCCTATAACAATTAAAAATGGTAAACACAATAAATAACATGCAATTCAACAAGTTAAAATTTAAATTTCAGAAAAAAGAAAAGTTCATACAGCCTCTCAAGACTTGTCCAGCTCTCAATGAAACAAAAAAAAAATTATATGTTTGTTTTTGACAAAAAAATATATTATATATATAATACAATAATATGTATAATAATATATTTATATATGATAAATATGCCAACCACCACCGGCCAACAGCCATCGGCCACCGGCTGCTGAGTCTGATGGTATAAATATAAATTAAATCCTTGATTATTATTCTTTTTTATAGAATCCTTGTTTATGAGCATTGTTATTATCAAGGGTACACACGTGCGAGATCCATTTTATAACTTTTTTTTACATTTTATTATCTATAACTATTAATAAAGGGGTTCTAAAAAAAACTGTCTTTTTGGTGTCAGATTTTTTTGACCAAAATGCCCTTATTTTAATTACTGCGCTACAGTAGTTACTTATTTAGTCGTAGTTTTTAGTTTAACGAACTTTTAATTTACGTTTGTAGGCTTCTAAAAAAATGTGACATAAAATATATCAACAAAATGAAAATAAAGTTAAAACCGAAAGTATTATTTTGTTACAAATTCTATGGTCTAGCAAAAAGACGGGTACTCCAAGCCTTCATCTGTGAGTAAGCGCAATAGAAAGTGTCATTCTTTCAGTTATACTCACAGATAAAGGCCTGAGAGTGCCCGTTTTTCCGCTTTTCGTATTGCCCTATAATAGATATATAAAGGGGATTCTAAAAAAAACTGTCATTTTGGTGTCAGATTTTTTTGACCAAAATACTCTTATTGTAATGATAACTAACGACTAGCACACCAACACATTTATAATTTTAATAATAAAATAATAATAACTACACACCAACACATGAAAGTCTCCACTAGTGTGGTATAACCATGATAACTATGAATTTCAATTTTTCCCTTCCTATTTGTGGCGTGGCGTTTGTCTTTTTTTGTGGTGACACTGCGTTTGTCTTCTTCAACGTATTCATTTTCTTAACATGATTAAAGACAGGTGATGGCATTTTTTTTGACAAAAGACAAGTCATGAAAGATTCCTTATAGTTTCATAAAGTTTTTTTTTATAAGAATTATAGTTTCATAAAGTGCTGAAATTATGATCAAAATATGTAATCATTTTTCTGACAAAAATATCTGAATATGCACATGTAGTCAACACTAACAAAAATTTGACTTTCACTCGTATATAAAATTCGTCACTAAATATCAAATGTCTGTAGTAAGTAAAGGCAAATATGGTATTTACCCAAAGTCACTCAACCTATTCATTATGCATAAGGTATAATAACACAATTTGTTAGATGTAACTTAAGTATTTAATTACCTTATATTTACTTTTTTTTTGAAAGGCAAAGATGTAGATATAATATATAGTCTGAGTATAGGGTGTACTCAACCCATCCAAGTGAGAGAAGTCGGACACCGCAAAAGAAAAACTACCTCCTAGAAATACAATTCAAGTAATTAACAAACCCGCTCACAATTCTATCATTGTTTTTTATTCTAAGTCTTTTTACAACATGTGTCGGTAAACAAATCATCCCTTTCCACTAACATACACCCCAATTCTATCATTGTTGATAAATATGTTAATGCCAATTTACATAAACATGTTTTTAAATGCCACTCTTTCCAATTCTTCTCACTCTTTCACTCTTCCTTCTCTCTCGGTCACGGACATGAATTTTTTGCAGTAAAAAATATGATTATATGAGATCGTGACCTCTTGGACTGTTTTTTTTTGCAAATAAAAAAAAACTATGAAACCTTGACTCTTAATTGAAGTGATTGCATGAATGTAAATAAATTTTTATGGTAGAGAATCGAGATCCTTCGGGTTACACACTTTCATTTTCTCAATCTTTCTTTTCTCCCACTCTCTTCCCAAATCATAGTAAAGAAAATATCCATATTGTTTTAAGCAGTAACTAGTAAGCCCCCTCCCCCCTTCATATTGCTTTTGTCTTTTCATTCTTTTTTTTTTTTTTATGAAATATGCAAATAAATATATTCCATTTCGTTTTTAGTTCTTCTATCCGTTCTAAGTGTTCAAATGATTCTACCGAAAATATGTGTAGTAGACATAAGTGGAGACTAACTAAGTATTTTTTTTGGTACAATGAAGTTTAGGTGAATTAGGCTCCTCGAGCTCACCAGAGTTCGGACAGGACTCAGGGCTATTTAATAGCTAACAAATTACATATCGCCAATTAAAGAGGTCTTCACACAGGCAACAGGAGCTGAACGCACGTCCTTACAGAGTATGAACCGATTCCTTACCAACTGAACCAACCGTCATCTGAATCCACGCCCTAATCAACTAATATCCACCATCTTTGATTAAATATTTATAAGGTTTGTATAGGGCTATAAGTAGGTCCTTGCTACATTTATTAAGGAGAGTTCCTCGCACTTGAATAGTTTCCGAATGCCGTCACTAAATCAGCTATTCTTCCTCTTTCGACGAGCAAGGATGCGGAGTAAGTGAGAAAGAGATTCACCTTCGCGACCAGATGTGACCAAAGCAGGCACTCCCAATGCCCCACTTCATACCATGAAAAATGGAAATGGCTATCAGTTCTGACTCTCCTGACCTGAGGTAAGTAGTTCGGCATCATTTTTTGTCTTTATATATTTATAACCGAACCAAACCGCACCGCGAACACCCCTACCTTGGGGTGGGATCCAAGTTCAGTTACCACTTGGACCAACCCCTTGTTGGTTATTCAAATTAAATATGTATGTTTCAACTTAAATAAAAAAAATTATATGCAGTAGGTAAATCTCAATTTTATGTTTTTTTTTTCGATAAAAAAATATTAGGTTTTTTTATTGTGATTACTATAAATAATAATTTGAGGAATCGCAGTTTATTCCAATTGTTTATTCTCAGTGTATAAACTGCCAATTGGTAAATCTCAGTGTATTTCGTTTCATCGTGAGTCCCCACGTGTGAATAGATAGATGGCTTTTGTTTTATTTTTTGATATAATTACACTTTTGCCATTAATTCATTTTAGCAATTGAAAATCAAAATTGAAAACAAGTGTTTTGGGTTTGTGAAAAAAGTGTTTTGCTGGTCTCTCCCTAAGTCTCAACATTCGCAAAATCCAGAACCGTCACGCAGAGACTACCACCAGCTTCTGTTCTTTCAGGTGAGCTTCATCTTTCTCTGTGCTTGTTTTTTACACATTTAAAAGTTAGCATTTTTCATTCATTTTCCTTTGGTTTAGGCTTCCATTAGAGCAACATTGTTATTTTAGGACTTGCTTTTTTTGCAATACTTTAGTTTTGTTTGTTAAAACCATGATTTTAGGGCTTTTATGTGTTGTGGCTCTGTTGAAGTTATTGTAAATCTATTTACAATAGTTGTTGTGTGGTTAAACAAATACACTGACTACTTTAAAGTTTTTTTGATTTATTTGAATTTTTTTGTAATTAGGGGCCCAATTTTTCAGAGCTATGATGATGATTCGTGCCATCAGGAATCAGCTGGGATCGTATTACACTTCGAACTCGGCTGTAGAGGCTTCAAAGCTAGGCATCAACCCTGACCTTGTTTATACATTAGAAGAACAAGGTGTAACACACCTCTTCCCGATTCAGGTAAGCTTTCTAGGTTTATATTTTTCCCGATCCACACAGCCTGTGCTCTTTTGTATTAATGTTATTAACTGTATATTTTTTTTCTTCTGTTATTTGAACTACAGAGGCTTGTCTTCAGGCCTGCTACTGAGGGTCGGGACATAATTGGTATTGCCAAGAGAGGGGCGGGAAAAAGCCTCGCTTTTGGCATACCAATTATTGAGAGGATAATGGACGAGGGAATCCTATCACCCAAGATGCCTAGAGCATTGGCATTGGCGCCCACAAAAGAAGCTGTGGATTCGCTTTATGTCCAACTACATTACAGCTCCAGGGTCAGGGTGATGTCGGCCTCAGGAGATATATCAATCAAGAATAATGTGGAAGATCTTAGGTATGGCACCGATATTTTGGTGGGCACACCTAGTAGAATCCATGAACTCCTTGATATAGGCATTCTGAGACTGAATGAGGTCAAGTATTTGGTGCTTGACGAAGCCGACCAATTCTCAAGCTTAGAAAAAGAAGTCAATGATATAGTCCAGAAGTGTCCTCTGCAGAGACAAAATTTCATATTCGCAGCCAAGAAGTCAATTTGGATAAGGCACAATTTCCTCAATAATCCTATGATTATTGACCTTGTAAGTATACAGTTCTATATTTTTTTAATTAGTATTAAGACTATGCATTGTTGAAATTTCATAGTCGTTGGAGCATGAAACCATGGAAGAAAAATTTACACACTTGAGAAAAATATTAAAACAGTTGTAATAGGATTAGGAGTTCATATGTGTAACTGCAGTCGAATTCATATGTGTAACTGTTATTTTATGCTTCTGTATCAGTTTATTTGTCTAGTTGAACATGAAAATGAATTGGCAGCTGTATGTGTGTTCAATAGCATAGTCAGCATACTTATAAGTATTTCAGTAATAGCTTTATGATACATGAAATATGTCTTGCCAGCTATCTATGCCTCCTACTATCCATCATGTATCATAAAACTTGTGAATGAAGTATATTGTGCTTTTTCTCAACCGGAAACAGTTTTGAGTCTCAACTGATAAATCAAGTTATAGTAAAAATGGTAATAAAAAGTAGAAGTTAATATTATAACCATTCCATTGTGAATGGTTCTTGTAGCAGAAGTTTTAAACTTACTTTCAGACAGTAGTACAATTTAATATTATACTATAAGGTACTAATGGTAAAAGGATAGCTTTTTTTTAATAACCTAAAAATATTAAAATAGGAACTTATAAAATTGGCTTCTTAGTATAGCTTTTCCGGGAAATAAAAAAAAAAGTAGTATACCAAGTTCAACTGACAGTTGCTTGTATATCTTCAGACTAAATAGTCTGTTTTCTCCTTTATTCTGTCCACATTCTCAATCAAAATCATTTCTTGTAAGCATCATAGGGCTCTATATAATTTACATTGCATGCCAAAAATGTCAAACTGAAGATAAACTATAGGTTACATGTCTTATATGAGGCTCCAGCACCGTACAGGTTAAATTTAACTGCACCATTCTGGTGATCATGAGATCCTGCCTCCTTCATAACCTCTGTATGTTTTGTATAAAACACAACATCCTCACAGAATACTAGTCCTTCCTACCCTTCTCGATATTGCAAAGAGCCATAAAAAGTTGTTGTCTTTCTCCCTCTACCTCTGCAAATTTCAGACTAATCTCTGAATATCTTTCCTCCATTTCTTTCAGTTCAGTTTCCATATACTTGTTCCTTTCCTTTAGTACTGAGACTTCATTCAGCAATTCCTTTGTAAGGATCTCACCATCATGATTATCATTCGCGACAATGATCACATTTTTGGAGAAAGTTTTTACGTTGCGTCCGGGAGCTAAACAAGCTTTGTTCTCAGGTGAAGTGCCATTTTTTCCTCCTTTAAACTTGCTAATGCTTGCAGCATCCATTCCCTTCTGTATTTATGATTTTGACTTCTTAGCATGTGCCTTAGCATAAGAAGTTTGCGTGCGGCACACTCATTGTCTCTTGAAGTCGAATTCATATGTGTAACTGCAGCTCATCCTTTGTTACTCTTGAGCTTCTTTTCCATAGCACTGAATTCTGCTTCTTTCTTCTTGAGCTCTCCTTCTAATTGAGATATACGTTTCTTCATATTTTCTTTTCCACTTGTTCTTTGTGCAAACTGTGCTTTATTTCATTGTGCTGGATCTTAAAGGTTTCTACTTTCTACTTCTGATAGAAGTGTGCCAAGTATCATCTCTTCATCATTTAGAGTCATAATTGGTTGTCCTTCAGGAGTTGTTTCTGCATCTCTCTTTACCCGCTCCGGCGTGTTATTTACTGGCTATAGTTTAAACAATGTAGATTCCTCTGCCGTCGACTTTTTAATTTGAGATCTGAGCATTGGAATTTGCTTTGAATTGCAGCATCCTTTTCATCCCCGTGCCTTTGTGCATCCTCAAGTTGTTTAGATTTTGCTTTTACTTCCTGTGACATCTGTTCTATTGTTTTATCTTTTGAATGTATTTGGTTCAGGAGCTCTTCTAGTTTCAATTCATTCTGATCTGTAATGGTCCTGAGCTCTTGATTGCATTTTTGGAACATTTCTTCCATAAGCTTGTTCCGGTTCCGCAATTCATCAGCTTCTGCAACTGTTTCCGTGATCATCTTTTCATTCTCTTCAACTTTGCATGACATTTCAACAGAAAGCAATCTATATTCATCTGATTGTATTTGCAGTTCTTTCTCCAAAGACTTGACTTGATTTTCAAGTTCCTTGATGTAGACCAAAGATGACGAAAATTTATGTTCCTGCATCTCTATCTTTTCTTCTAATCTCTTTACTTGGGATTCAAGTTGTTGTATTGCAACTAAAGGAGCTGAATGTTCATTTTGTAACATGATGTGTTGTGCTTCATCTTGCTTTAATCTCAAAGAGATATCCACATTTTCCTTCTTAAGAAACTCATACTCCAAACTGAGCACTTTTATATCCTCGCTTAGCTCCTCACGTTGCTTATAACAACTGTCTATTTCACTATTCTGGTCTGCAATCTTCTGCCGCAAGAGTACTAATTCTGTATCAACGCCACGCTCGTTAGCAATCTTGTGAGATTTTATACTAGAAAATAGATCCAATATTTCCTTATTCTTTTGTTCTAGCATTGCTTCAAGGTCTGTCACAGCCAAAAGAAGCTGAGTTTGAGTTTTGTGTTTTCAGCAGTTGCAGCTGAAGATTGCCACTCATTTCTTTTTCATAAACTAGTTCTTCCTATATTGCCTCTAACTGAAGCCTGGTATCTTCAATCTCACTCTTCAAGGTTTTAGAGGTTTTGGTCTCGTATTGAAGTTCTGCTGGGACTTGAGTTGCTCACATTTGGTTTTGAGCAACTCTCTCCTCTCTTAGTCTATTGATTTGTTTGATAAATTCTGTCCGCGAGTGCTTTCTTTTTCTACTTGCTTCCGAAGTGATTGTAATTCTAGTTCTGACAATTCTGCTTGCCTCTTTAAAGAATTAATTTCACTTTTAAGTTTTTCAGCGGCATTGCCCGAAGGCTCCCGTAATCTTTCTCTTGGAAAATTATCTTCCACGCTATTTGTCCATTCACCTAAACTTCCATCTGATGCTGAACCCACTGACCAGTCTGTGTTAGTCCTCTTATGCACTTTGGTTTGTTGTGTTGCATTAGCTTCAACTGCTCCTTTTGATGATGGCATTGAATTCTGTCTGAAGCTATAAGCATCCACCCATGAAGTTACCCCAGAACTGATGCCATTAGATGATGCATTTTGTTCAGAATATTTGGATCTGGTCTCGGCCATGTGCCCATTTTCATCAAGATTGAAACTTTCATGAACTGTACTAACTATCATAGCTCAATTGGTGTCTCAAACTTCCATCACCGTAAAATCCCGCAGCTCCATTATCTTCCCCATTTCTTTCAGCGGCATATTCTTCCACGTTCTGAATAGTAACATGTAAAACTTCGCCAGAGTTGGCAAAATTCAAGGGTAGAGAAAAAGTAATTTGCTCAGTTTCTGCTACAAAATCAGCAAAATTAATTGAAGCTTCTCCAAGATAACCAGATTTAGAAGATCCAGTTGCAACAATGAAATGGTAGATTTTCTCATGAAGCTTTCCTGATTTAGAATCCATAGCAAGTTTAACTGATTCAAAAATTGGATTCTCCCATAAACAAGTCCCATCCTGAACAGCAGTTTTCTCTAGTTTCACTGTTGGCTTCCAAACATCATCTTTGGCACCTGAGTTGCAATCAACGAGCATTTAACTTTATCCGACATATAAAAGGATAGCTTGTCACCTTTCTCCACAACTTTATCTTTTCCCTTATTTCTTGGCTATTAACAGCACCAAAGTCTACACTTCCTTACACTACTCTTTATACACATCTCTACTTTAACTTTATCCAACATATAAAAGAAATCAAGTTAATATATCTTTTGTTTGTTTCTAATTATTAAATGGTTTGATTTGATTGTGAACATGGTTGCTATTTAGGTCGGAGATGATCAGAAGCTGCTCGGAGATGGAATAACATACCTTTCTATTCTTGTCCCAAGAGAGACTAAAGAGAAAGCACCATTTGTCGCCCGTCTCATAAGAACATATGTAGGAATCTACCTTTAATATATTCCTTCTCATCATAGTGCTACTTATTTTTGACTTATTCTTTACAAATAAATGATGTATCTTATAATTTTTGTTGTTTTTATATGTCATCTCTGATGGAGCCACTAACTTTGCTTTACTTCTGTAATGAATGAAACAATGTTAAGCCAAGTGAAAGAGGAGGAGCAGCAGAGTGCTATTGTCAACATGCACTATCAAGAATGAGTTAGCTAAATGATATAAATAGTGGAGTGAAAGTGTAGTGAGCACTTATGTTGTAAATGAATGACCTCATTTCCCTTATGTTATTCATTCCTCTCTGATATTATCTCTCAGTAAAATAGTTTCCTCTCTGTAACAGAATTTCACCATAGCTGAACCTTGTAGCTCTTAGAGCAATACTATATATACTGTATTCACCAATTGATAAGTACTTCATTTCAACCTCTTTTGAACTAAAAGAAATATCGTAACAACTAATTTGCCTATAGTTCAATTTTTGCCACCCCATTCTTCTTTTATTTTGGTCCACAATCCCATTCTTTAAATAAAAATAATTGAATTTCAGCATAAGGTAGGCTGACATGTGCATTGTCCATGTTTGAAAGCCCAAAAGGCTCTCTAGTTAGAAGGCGTTGGAAATGTAATATTAAAACAAGTAATTTTAAACTTTATTATTTTATTATAATTGTTTAAATTTTAACGATCTCATCTCTAACTTGATTTGTTGTCTCTTTGACAAAATATAGGGGCAGGGAAAAAGAGGAAAGTCTATTGTTTTCACTCAAACAAAACAGGATGCTGATTCCTTAGCCAACGAATTATCCTCCTCCGAAAGTCTTTCCTGCGAGGCATTGCATAAAGATAAACTAGTATGGGAAAAGGAAGAAATTATTAGTAGTTTCAATCAAGGGAACTTTAATGTTTTAGTGGCAACAGATTTATCTTCAAAGCTCAATTTGCCAAATGTTAATCTGGTGAGCTCCCATTGCTTTTTTCCCCCATAGAAATCTAATTCATTCCATGTATGAGAGAAAGTTGAGGTAGTAGCATCTATTATGAGAAACACAGTAGCTTTTGTCTGGTGTGGAAAGGCCTAAATGAAATAAACTGTGCCTTTTTTAACAATGATTTACCCAAAGTTATTATAGATATATATTAAGAGGAGTTTTAATAATGATTCTAAACCATTGGGATTTGTAGCAAAGAAGAACAGTCCATACAACCCAAGCCTAATTAAGAGGTTACATAAAACACAAATAAAAAGTTTAGAAGTTTAATAAATACAACACAAAGGTTATCCAGATTAAAGAGACATTGTTCCAACACAAAGAAACCATACATATTGTCTTAGTGATGGATATTTAAAACCATAAATTCAAAATGCATAGAAATACAAAAATAGAAATCAAGTCTAAAACATGAAATGGAATTGTAAGAATAGAATTAAGTTATTCATCACCATCACATGAAATGGAATGGTTGTCTTCATTTCCACCATTAACATAGGCATCATTAGCAATTCCATTGTTGACATCTTAATTAGGTGTGGCTGTCCTCTCCTATTAACATGAACAATTGCTACGAAGTGCCTATCACCCATCGGTTTAGTAATGTATATTAAGTTAGGAACTAAAGAGATAAGTGATGTGAAGTGCATTACATAAGTAACACCATTCAGTGATGTGAAGCATAATAAAAGAAAGGAATGCCATAAAAATATGTAAATAGTCATTCATAATATATCCAATATAAAGAGTCAAAAGATGATAAAACTTGACAATTGATAAAAGATGTATATATTGTGAATGCAGTAACTAAAATAATGTATTTAAGAACAAATTAACTATCATTGTTTTGGGTTAGTTTTTATGCCAGCAAGTTTGGTACTACCTTAACTATCATTAAACACCTAATGCTTCAGCAAAAAAAAGTTCCTGGATGATGGCTGCCAAAAGTAATACCATATATGATAAATGGAAATCAAATAATGTATTTAAGAACAAAAGTAAGTCAAATTGAATGAGGTGTTAAAGGTCATAGTGGCCTAATGATAAACAAACCTTGTGTGCTAAAGTATTTGTTAGCACAGGGACAGAAACTTAAATAAGTTGCACACAATCAAAGTGGACAGAAACTTAATTAGTTTACTAACTTTACCATTTTTCTCATTTTCTTTGAAATCACCTTTTTCAACCAAATGCCCAATAACATCTGACTAAAAAGAGCAAAAACATACACTTAAACTCCACAAACAATAATATCAAACAAAACATAGTAAAGCGTACAAACCAATGATCAAATCATCTGTTGGAGCAGCTAGTATATCAGGGAAAGGTGTGAAGACAAAATGGGTAAGAGAAATGTGATCAGCTTCAATTCTAAAACAGTTTGTAGTATTCATAAAATGGAGCTTGTACTTTTGTGTTGTTGTTTGAAACTTGGTCTCATTTTGGCTCACACAGTTTAGCTTCTCAATCCTATAACATTTGTCTTCCTCTGACAGAGATTGAAATGGTCTGAGGAGTGCATTCTTGACACTACGGTGAACTCTATTAAGCTGAAGACAAACATAAAAATCACTAATAAATGTAACATTTACTATAAAATACTATCCATACAATGAAAGTAGCGATACTCACATGTTGATCAAGTAAAATCACTTCAACAGTGTTAATGCTGTCAGAAACATTACATTGTGGAAGTGTCCAAAGGCGGAGGACACGAACTTCCAATCTTGAGTTAATCTTTCCAGAACAATGTCAGAAATAAGGTGAACATGTCCTGCCATGGATTTGCTATACAAAAGCATAAAAGAAAGAAGATAAATAAAAGCTCTATGAGAAGGCACAAAAAAGTGATTATGTTTTCAAAATAAACTACAGCCCAATGCATGATTCTATCAGTTAAAACTACACCAAATTGCACAATCTTAATGAAATCCAAAACCAAAACATGAAGTGCACCTTAACACATCAAACTATTGATCCAAACCATATTTAAGATACCAAAATATTGTACCAAGGAAGAGATAATCAAGGTTGCTTCAGACCATGATAAGCTACCTACCACACACAATGTTAAGCTACCTGCGACAGAAAACTCTTTGTAAATAAAATTTATACACAAA
The DNA here is from genome assembly GCA_963573325.1 of Astragalus glycyphyllos. Lineage (NCBI taxonomy): Eukaryota > Viridiplantae > Streptophyta > Magnoliopsida > Fabales > Fabaceae > Astragalus > Astragalus glycyphyllos. The sequence goes on along the minus strand of OY754313.1, from coordinate 2,050,452 downwards.
GAACAAATCCAGGTGACATGTAGTTGTCTCCCACTTCCTGTTTGCATAAAAATGCTATAAGTTTGTTTATATATAGCATAAATAAACAGAACAATAGTACATAAAAATAGGAGATATTCCCAACTTGTATGAACCCTGTACCAAAATTAACATGTGGCAAACAGTTTAGTTCCAATGAAGTTTAATGAAATTAAAGATGGAAAACAAACTCAAGGTAATATGGAGTTATAGAACAACACTTGAACAATGTGAAAAGAGGGGGAAATCAAGAAAGTGCTTCCTAACAAAGATTTTAGAACCAACCCTATACAATTTCAGGTGTGAGAGCATACCAACTAATATTGGTTTCCTTGTTTACATCAAGTGACTTTCATGTAGGGGAGAAGCAAGTACATCAAATACTATAGTTATGATTTCTCACTCAAAAGTTTATGGCCAAATAGACATGGGACACAATCAAACTTCAGAAACCAATGAAATAACAAAATCAAAATGAAAAACTTTCAACTTCTAAAGTTCAAACATTGAAAAATATTCCTCCTCACCTATCACAAAATACATTTATCATACTCCACAAGGATTTCATCCATGGTGATTAGATGTTGTCATGCACTTGGGGAAAAGAGATGGTTTAATACGAATAAAGCTTGTTGCTATTATTCTCTCTGCTTGAACATCAAACTTGATATCATCACCTTTTTTAAGCCTTTAATATTGCAGAAATTGCACCATACTAATTCAGCATATGAATATCACACTTTCAGATAACATATCAATTTCCAATTTCTTCCCAAATTAATCTTTCAAAGTAACTACAACATGTATCTTATGCAGAGCTTGCTCTCAAAAATTTAATAGCAAATCTGTAATAAATATATACATGTTATAAATAATGCAAGTAAAACAAAATATGTTATCACAGAATACACATGTCATACTCCATTGGGGCATTTTCTCAAACATGTAGTTACCAGTCTCCAGTTTCTCAAGCAACTGTCTCGTGCCACAAATTGACATCTACAGCTAGTATATGTCTCGTGAAGCAAGCATGGTTTTGATAGTTTCCAGTTTCTCACAAACATCTATTTTACTATTTTTCCGTTCTGATCAAAAGACTTCAGAACCACTTCTATTTTACTCTTTTGTACTATGCATCTAGTCTTTTTAAAACATTTATGCCTCACTTGGTTTAGTATGTTATATGAATATGCAAATACTTACTTCAGTTAATAAAATGCTATTATTTTGTTGTTTTGTTTTACATATGTTAAGTGTGGACTATTTTCCTCATATAGGTAATACACTATGATTATCCTTCAACGCCAAAGACATTTGTTGACCGATCAGTACATACAGGATGTGGGGGTACGAATGGCACTGTTATCCTCCTTCGTACAGAACAACAATCCAGATATATTAATACTATTGAGAAGTATGTAGGCTGTGAATTCAAAAAGGTAATGTTCTTGGTTTCTATCCAATTCCATCTGTCAATCTTTTTAACTCAAAGTTAAAAACAAAGCCAGTATATATTCTGTTTTAAGCTTAAAACTTGAACAAAGCCAGTATATATTTTGTTTTAAGCTTAAAACTTGAACAAAGCCAGTAGCCAGTATATATTCTGTTTTAAGCTTAAAACAAAGCCAGTAGCTTAAAACAACAGCCAGTATATACTCTATTTGAAAATAATGTGATTTTATAATGAAGCTTAATGCAAGGTTGCTTGCAGCTTTAACATTATATTCTTTTTTTACAGCTTTGTCAAGAAACTAGTGAAAACAACAAAATGTTATTTTTGCCATTTCATGTTAAGATAATACTTTAGTAATTAAAACTGAAAATGAGAAATGAAAAGATGTTTTCATGTTAAGATAATACTTCCATAATTATACTTTTATCAAATGAACTAGGCCCCTATTTTTTTACTCTACGAAATGCATATGCTAATGTTTTTAAACATGTTTAAAGGTATACCTGTACAAATAGTGATCTTCTACATGCCATGCAAACATACTGAACAACATCCCAATGTAAAGCACAAGATCAGTTATTCCCTATAAGTTCACAAGAGAATTAGAAAAAAGAAAAGAAATTGTAACTATTAATTCAGATTAATGTTCCAAAAATAGCTTCCTTACCAGAATTAGTGGGGACTGGAGAAGCCGCAAGAAATTCTGAAATCAAATGAAAAAATATTAATCAAGAAGTAAATAAACTTACAGAAGAACTATGCCACAAGTACAAATGACTTTATTAAATTCAAATAGCAAACTCATTAAATAAAGGGAGGTGGCTTAGTCAAGCTGAGTCGGAGGACAGAACAAAGAAGTGATTATGCTTCAAGTGTGGAGATAAATGGGGTAAGGACCATGTATGCAAGATGAAACATATGAGGTTAATGTTGTGTGAGGGGGAGAGTAGTGAAGAAGAGGAAGAGAAGGAACCGGATAAGGAGAGTGTAGACGAGTTTAAGACTCTACAACTATCATTACAGAGTAAGAAGGGGTTGACTTGAAACAAGTCATTCAAGGTGTGGGGAATTATTGATGGAAGGAAGGTGATGACATTGATTGATTCAGGAGCTACTAGTAATTTTATAGCACATGGATTAATTGAAGAATTGAAGCTGAAAGTGGTAGAGACTCCAATTTACATTGTGAAGGCAGGTACAGGAGATCAAGTGAGAAATCAAGGGGAGTGTAAGAATCTGAAATTTACAGTTCAAGGGGAGGAGTTTCAGCAGAATTTATTTATGATGGAGCTTGGAGGTACTGAATTTGGGTTAGGGCTTGATTGGTTGGCTAGTTTGGGGAGCATTGAAGCTAATTTCTGGAACTTACGTTTGAAATGGAAGCAAGGGATGATAGAGGGTGATCCAGCTTTGTGTACTGGGCAGGCCTCTTGGAAGGCAATGGTAAAAGCACTTTAAGATGAAGGAATTGGTTTTTACATTCAAGAAGGTACTGACCAGTGTGAGACAGCTCTGTAGCAGCAGACAGGGGAAGAATGGGAAGGATTGCTGGGAGAGTTTGATGATGTCTTTCAGATGCCACAAGGGATCCCTCCGAGGCGTGAGCAAGACCATGCTATTACCTTGAAATTAGGAGCTGACATATTTAGAAAGCAGAAGAAGCTGCACATTTGTTTCAAACTTGAAGTTCTTTTTCTCTTTCATTAGGACAGGAGAAGCAGGATTAGAGGCAACAATCGGAGAAGCAATTTTGCATATACCTGAAACATAAGGATGAAACAATAAGCATAAAAAAGCAGAGAGTACATGTGTTATACTGAATAAGGTTGTTCTATATAAGATTACATTATATATTATTCTGTTTTCAGTCCTCTTATTGAGTGAATTCAGAGGGCTCCAAAGGAGAATAGAGGGAGAAAGGAAGAGACATTAAGTAGCATTCTTAAGATACTTGGGAGGACAAAAAACATATTTGTGTCGATAAGGTTTATTATTTTTCTTAATCAATTCAAGATGGCTGATGCATTACTATCCTAAAGCTTATTATTATTATTATTATTATTATTATTATTATCATTGATTATTGATACCACAATGGTTTTTTCCCATCTTCTCACGCCAATTACTTCATATAGATTTTTCATTTGTGTGTTATTATTAATTATGATTTCTCTCTTCCAATGTTCATGTTTAACAGCTACCAGTTACTGGATCTAGGGATTTTGGTAAATTTGAATCTGGCCGCTCTAGGTACGGTTTCGGCAACTCTGAATCTAGGGTGTCAGATAATCGTTTTGGTGGTCCTGGAGGTGGATTTTCCAATGGTGGTGGTTCCACAGTTAAACCTGAATCTGATCCTTGAGGTAGATCTGGTGGATCAAGTGGATGCAAATCTGGTCAACCAGGTGGTTTTGTGAATGGATTTGGTGGCACAGATCGCTCCGGTGGCTTTTGAGGCTGTTATTAGGCCAGTCTATCTAAGTGCATTTCCTTTAATACTTGCAGGCATATCTTGAATATATAGACCCAATTAATACTTGCAGGCATGTAGGTTTTTTGTCCGTACCACTATAAATATATCATGTGAGCAAGCAATATACCTTAAAAATATTGTACTTGGACCGCTACCATCATGTGCTTTTATTACCACGGTTAATGCCTGTGCAGTTATTCCATATCCACTGCAAATTAAAAGTAAGAGTCTCAAGCGAACCGTAGATTCCATAACAAACAAGGACACACTACATTCAAACAGACATGCAAAAGAGTACCACCACAGTTAATTTCACATAATATCTTTAAACTTAAACTTATCTTTATGTAAGAAAAAAAAATATTCAGTTTTGTTCCCAAACAGTTAATAACTATTTATTTCAATGAATAAAATAGTTGTATGACCCGCAAAAAGGGAATGATTGCACTTCACTCCATCTATAAGGTACTATGCATAGGTTGCAGACAGAAAAAAAATGTGGAACTCCACAAGGTCCGAAACACCAGAATACACGATCATAGTTTACCGAAATGTCATACCAAATTCTTTTCCTTCTCATTTACCAAAAGATTAACTTGCCAATTTTCTCATTCACGTTGCAACAAGCTGAAAGATCCAGAAAGACTGTATACTGAATTGTAATTTTATTCACGAAAGAGGGGAATTCTCTCAATACAATGGCTAGAGCTAAGCTCCTCGGTAGAGAGACAGTCTGTTCTCTCCACCGCCACTAGATTTCTAACAAATTCAAGATTATGTGATGATTTACTTCACACCCATTCTATTTTTATATAGGACAGACCCAGCTAACCTCCCAAACTGATTTACATTCAGTTTCCGAACTGCCTAACTGACTTACCCTTTTCTTCTCATAGACCGTCCAGACTTTGGGCTTTTCAGCCACGGGTCTATCAATTTTACTTTTCTTTATCACAACATTATCATTTTTTGTTATTTTTGTCTTTGATTCTCTTAAATTTTGAATGTGTGTTAAAAATCAGCAAAGTCTTGTCAAATCTCATAAGGCCAAAATCCTTTGAACTTCAAAATAAATCAAGTTAATATCGGAAGGGATGCAACATAAGTAAAAAAAAGACATGAACTTCAAAATAAATCAAGTCATAAATAAACATAACATGTGTTTGACTCAACCTCTATAAAAACAAGGCCGGAAGTTTTAAAAAAATCGCATTTTAGGAGGGAGTGCAGACCAAAAACATAGTGTGCTAGGTTTGTTTCTTAGTCTATCTAAGATGGGGGATTTAGAAGGATTGCTTTTGCCTTTTTATATATCATTTAAGACAAATTTCCCATGGACTTGTTATACTGATAAGCATGGGTTTAAGTGTTTAACAATGGACTTGTTTACAAACAGATGTTTGATTATTTATTTCAATGAATAAAATAGTTGTATATGAGCCACCACCATATATATATATATATATATATATATATAAAAATTAGTTTCACTGTTGTTCACTCACTCACTTGGGCAGTATTGGGGGGTTCACTTTAGAGTTCACTCATGGAATCACCTTACAAAAAGCATAAATAAAGAAAAACAAGAGAACTGAAGATAGATAGTAATAGTGATAGGATTAGGGTAAGAAAAATAACTGAAGGGGTGGAGAGAAATGTCGGTTGACCTAAGTGCATCTCGTTCCTCGACCTTTGAAGAATGATATAAATCGCCATAAGCGTGAATCTCAATATCACCCTTAATCCCGTTAGCTCTAACGGCTGCAATAATTGAAGGTGCTACGTTCCAATAGCTAACGCCAGAAGGCACGCCACAGTTGTCAAAATCCCACCATGTCATAACCTTGACACTCTTAGAAGAAGAAGATGATGATGATAATGATGATAAGAACTCACGCACTTGAAACCGAACAAGAAGCGTGCGAAGCTTCGAAACTTGTGATGATGATGAAGAGGAACAACAAAAACGGAGAACCATTGTTTATTTGTTTGTTGAGATCGGAACCGAACGGAGGAGAGAGGTAGATGCAGCTAACCGAAGAAGATTTTGTTTTCTCTCTCTAGATTCAGTGTATGGAGGATGCTCATGATTGCTGCTGACTGAGGCTGAAATTTTTTTGAGGGTGGAGCTGACTGATACAATTTTGATGTTCCGTTAGGGTTTTTTTTTCCCCTTTCAGTGTCTTTGCATTTCTGACCCACACTAATCTCTCTCCACCCTTTTAGAGGAAAAACTATATTTTGATGATGATCAAAAAAATAGGAAAAGCTATATGGGGGCCCAAAATGTTATGATTTTATTTATTTATAAATTTACAAATGCATCCCTATTCTTTTTTATTTTCCTTTGCTCTCCTCTTGTGTCTTACACCACTACTCCAAATGGATTCCATTTCTCTCAACATATTCTGTTTTCACGTAGTTGAATATCAGTAGTCGTTTTCTTCCATAACCTTCTCGACAAAAACGTTGACGCCACATCGGCGCAAAAAAACTAATGTAGGATTAAAAAATTAATAAAGAATACCAAAACTAATTGACGATTGATTGAACACGTTGTTTTGACGCTTGCTTTAAAACGGCGTGAATTCGTATAAACTAATTGACGCTTGCACAATCAAGAACTAAAACCTTGAGTAGTTGTCTTGCACGATTATTTTCTTGAGATTTGATTATTTTCTTGCTATTCATTTTGGAATAAATATTTGATCTATTTTATTTTCAGGAGTATATGTTACCAATCGTGCTTTTGACAAAATCGCACAGCTTACTGATAACGTCTATGTGTGTCGCTCTGGACCGGTATTTTTCTCAATCCTACCACTCTTGTGTGAAGGTCAATTAGTTATCCGATTATTGTTCTTTGTTCCTATAATTCCTATAATTCTTATTAGGTTAAATTTGATTTTTTGTTTTGTTTGTTATTTTGAATATTTATCTGCTTTTTTTGATGTAGTTATGTAGTTAATTTCCCATAATGTAGATTGTGTACCCCCAAGGTCTATAACTAGGGTTTTCCGCTGTTGAAGGACAGTATGACAGAGAATTGGCTTTTGGCTATTTATTCTGTTATTAGGATACTCTTTTGGTTGTTCTAGCCACGCCGGCCTACTGTTATTATAAATCTTTTTCAGTTGTTCTAGCCATGATGCCGAGTGCATTGCGATTCACGAGAAAGCTTTCAGAGGGAGTATTACTGCATATGAGAAAATTCATCGAAAAATTCCTATTTCAGAAGAGGAAGTTTGGAAACTTTTGGAAGAGTTGCAAGTAGAAAATTATTTGTTGACTCGGACATATGTTTATCTCATTGTAAATCTAGATAAGATTAAAGCATTGCTTCGATGCCCAAAACATATGCAGAAGAATTTCTTAACCAAAATAATGTTTAACCAAATTGGTTCATCAAGGTAACTTATGTTACATTTTGTAAGTTATCCTTAAATATGGTTTTTAATCACCGACCAATTTTAGCATTAAGATACTATTTTTTGTTCATTTCAGTTAAGGTAGTAGTTCTCAATTTTCGTTATCCTGACATACCATCAAATTTCTATGTCTATGATAGTATGACTTATGATTGAAAATTGCTTTCTATTCCTTTTGGATAATCTCAGTAAGCAAGTGACTGACTTGGCATTCTGATTTAGGCTAGGATTAAAATTAAGATGCTTCTAGTTCAATAACTGATGCAAGAACCTTAATAGGATTAGAATTAAGATATATTTCTACAAAAATGATATAGGCATTCTGTACATTCAGCGGATTGTGTAGGTGACTGGTTTAGGCATTCTGCTTTTATGTTACTTGTTGCGATTTATAATATTTTACTTGCATAGGTTTTTGGTATTCTGTTTTTCTATGTTGACATATCTTGCGTTTTCCTTTGTGTGTAGGTAATGAATGTTTATGCAAGTTTCTTTTAAGTCGACTATCTCAAGAAAGGAATGAAAGTTTGGCATCTAATGAGAATGTTGCAATCCTATATTAAGATAATAGAATTATGGTGTTAAGGAGAGGAATTGATAATTTATTACAATTACTATTGTTTATTTTATTTCAAAAATAATGTCTTTGTAATTCTAAGTTTGACGAGCATTATCTCATTTTAAATTTTCTAATTTTCAAATGAAATATTGAATTTAAAGTTCAACTTGTTTGCCTTTATTTATTTTCAATGATATTTACAGTTATATAAATTTATGTAATTCATTTTATTTTTGTAAATTAAGTTTGTTAATTTATATGAATTCTGAAAATTAAAACTAAATGTTTATACAAAAAGAAGTAATTTAAATTAAAATGAAATCAATTGGATTATAATTCTTTAAGATTATAATATTTAATTTTTTTAGGAAAAAATAATAGTTAAAGCTATTATAAAAAAATAAATGTCAATGTTTTCCATTTATTTAAGACCAACGAAGGCAGCATGGGATTGTTAACAAAACAAAACAAAAAAGTTGACAGCAAAGGCAGCAAAAAAACGCAATGGTAAAAAAGACCCATGTTTTTCCCACATTCCCTCCTACTCACAACACATCCCTTAACTCCAAATATTCCAAAACTACCCTTAATGAGAAGACATATTTACGCCTGATTCGGTTGAGGCCAACCGAATATATTCGGCTAACCATCACTGAAGCCTCTTCGAACTGTCATCGGTCTTGTAACACCCCACTTTTTATAAATAATTATTAAGAGATGCTTTAGAAATTATTTTATTTCTAATTGTGTGCTTTAGGACTTAAAGAGAAATTATAGTTATTACTATTACTATTTTTGAAAATATAGTTATTATTATTATTGTATATATTTGTTGCCTTTGCTGTCAACTTTTTTGTTTTGTTTTGTTAACAATCCCATGCTGCCTTCGTTGGTCTTAAATAAATGGAAAACATTGACATTTATTTTTTTATAATAGCTTTAACTATTATTTTTTCCTAAAAAAATTAAATATTATAATCTTAAAGAATTATAATCCAATTGATTTCATTTTAATTTAAATTACTTCTTTTTGTATAAACATTTAGTTTTAATTTTCAGAATTCATATAAATTAACAAACTTAATTTACAAAAATAAAATGAATTACATAAATTTATATAACTGTAAATATCATTGAAAATAAATAAAGGCAAACAAGTTGAACTTTAAATTCAATATTTCATTTGAAAATTAGAAAATTTAAAATGAGATAATGCTCGTCAAACTTAGAATTACAAAGACATTATTTTTGAAATAAAATAAACAATAGTAATTGTAATAAATTATCAATTCCTCTCCTTAACACCATAATTCTATTATCTTAATATAGGATTGCAACATTCTCATTAGATGCCAAACTTTCATTCCTTTCTTGAGATAGTCGACTTAAAAGAAACTTGCATAAACATTCATTACCTACACACAAAGGAAAACGCAAGATATGTCAACATAGAAAAACAGAATACCAAAAACCTATGCAAGTAAAATATTATAAATCGCAACAAGTAACATAAAAGCAGAATGCCTAAACCAGTCACCTACACAATCCGCTGAATGTACAGAATGCCTATATCATTTTTGTAGAAATATATCTTAATTCTAATCCTATTAAGGTTCTTGCATCAGTTATTGAACTAGAAGCATCTTAATTTTAATCCTAGCCTAAATCAGAATGCCAAGTCAGTCACTTGCTTACTGAGATTATCCAAAAGGAATAGAAAGCAATTTTCAATCATAAGTCATACTATCATAGACATAGAAATTTGATGGTATGTCAGGATAACGAAAATTGAGAACTACTACCTTAACTGAAATGAACAAAAAATAGTATCTTAATGCTAAAATTGGTCGGTGATTAAAAACCATATTTAAGGATAACTTACAAAATGTAACATAAGTTACCTTGATGAACCAATTTGGTTAAACATTATTTTGGTTAAGAAATTCTTCTGCATATGTTTTGGGCATCGAAGCAATGCTTTAATCTTATCTAGATTTACAATGAGATAAACATATGTCCGAGTCAACAAATAATTTTCTACTTGCAACTCTTCCAAAAGTTTCCAAACTTCCTCTTCTGAAATAGGAATTTTTCGATGAATTTTCTCATATGCAGTAATACTCCCTCTGAAAGCTTTCTCGTGAATCGCAATGCACTCGGCATCATGGCTAGAACAACTGAAAAAGATTTATAATAACAGTAGGCCGGCGTGGCTAGAACAACCAAAAGAGTATCCTAATAACAGAATAAATAGCCAAAAGCCAATTCTCTGTCATACTGTCCTTCAACAGCGGAAAACCCTAGTTATAGACCTTGGGGGTACACAATCTACATTATGGGAAATTAACTACATAACTACATCAAAAAAAGCAGATAAATATTCAAAATAACAAACAAAACAAAAAATCAAATTTAACCTAATAAGAATTATAGGAATTATAGGAACAAAGAACAATAATCGGATAACTAATTGACCTTCACACAAGAGTGGTAGGATTGAGAAAAATACCGGTCCAGAGCGACACACATAGACGTTATCAGTAAGCTGTGCGATTTTGTCAAAAGCACGATTGGTAACATATACTCCTGAAAATAAAATAGATCAAATATTTATTCCAAAATGAATAGCAAGAAAATAATCAAATCTCAAGAAAATAATCGTGCAAGACAACTACTCAAGGTTTTAGTTCTTGATTGTGCAAGCGTCAATTAGTTTATACGAATTCACGCCGTTTTAAAGCAAGCGTCAAAACAACGTGTTCAATCAATCGTCAATTAGTTTTGGTATTCTTTATTAATTTTTTAATCCTACATTAGTTTTTTTGCGCCGATGTGGCGTCAACGTTTTTGTCGAGAAGGTTATGGAAGAAAACGACTACTGATATTCAACTACGTGAAAACAGAATATGTTGAGAGAAATGGAATCCATTTGGAGTAGTGGTGTAAGACACAAGAGGAGAGCAAAGGAAAATAAAAAAGAATAGGGATGCATTTGTAAATTTATAAATAAATAAAATCATAACATTTTGGGCCCCCATATAGCTTTTCCTATTTTTTTGATCATCATCAAAATATAGTTTTTCCTCTAAAAGGGTGGAGAGAGATTAGTGTGGGTCAGAAATGCAAAGACACTGAAAGGGGAAAAAAAAACCCTAACGGAACATCAAAATTGTATCAGTCAGCTCCACCCTCAAAAAAATTTCAGCCTCAGTCAGCAGCAATCATGAGCATCCTCCATACACTGAATCTAGAGAGAGAAAACAAAATCTTCTTCGGTTAGCTGCATCTACCTCTCTCCTCCGTTCGGTTCCGATCTCAACAAACAAATAAACAATGGTTCTCCGTTTTTGTTGTTCCTCTTCATCATCATCACAAGTTTCGAAGCTTCGCACGCTTCTTGTTCGGTTTCAAGTGCGTGAGTTCTTATCATCATTATCATCATCATCTTCTTCTTCTAAGAGTGTCAAGGTTATGACATGGTGGGATTTTGACAACTGTGGCGTGCCTTCTGGCGTTAGCTATTGGAACGTAGCACCTTCAATTATTGCAGCCGTTAGAGCTAACGGGATTAAGGGTGATATTGAGATTCACGCTTATGGCGATTTATATCATTCTTCAAAGGTCGAGGAACGAGATGCACTTAGGTCAACCGACATTTCTCTCCACCCCTTCAGTTATTTTTCTTACCCTAATCCTATCACTATTACTATCTATCTTCAGTTCTCTTGTTTTTCTTTATTTATGCTTTTTGTAAGGTGATTCCATGAGTGAACTCTAAAGTGAACCCCCCAATACTGCCCAAGTGAGTGAGTGAACAACAGTGAAACTAATTTTTATATATATATATATATATATATATATATGGTGGTGGCTCATATACAACTATTTTATTCATTGAAATAAATAATCAAACATCTGTTTGTAAACAAGTCCATTGTTAAACACTTAAACCCATGCTTATCAGTATAACAAGTCCATGGGAAATTTGTCTTAAATGATATATAACTTAGTAAAATGTTTCTTTCAAATAATAAATAATAACGACTTGTAATTACATTGTTGCAGTTGGAAAGTACGGTGGCTTTAGATTTCTTCTTTTGGATCTTGAGGATTGGGCTTGCAGTAATCCTCCACCCGCACACCTCTTTTTTATATTTGGTGATGTACGCTTCAATGGCATATTCTATGGCATATTGAATCGGTTAAGAATGCATAACTACAACATCTTGCTTGCATGTCCAGGAAAGGCTCATGTTGCTCTTTGCCATGCAACAACTATAATGTGGCAATGGTCTTCCTTGCTCAAGGGGGAAGATCTTACAGGAAAACATTTCAACTATCCTCCTGGTGATCCATTTAATTCATGGTATGGAAACTCAAATGTGCCTCTTGAAAACCCCTTCTCAACTGTTGAGCAGTCCACATCTTCACAAAATGCAGAGATTTACAAGCCTGCCTCAGACAGAAAGTTAGGTGAAGCTTCAAAGTCCGTTTCTAGGCAGGTCTTGAGGATATTGAGTTCCCACCCGAATGGGATCTCCATTCGAGATCTACGTGCAAAGTTGACCAAGTGTGATCTGCCTTTGGGTAAACGCTTCTATGGATATAAAAAGTTTTCCAACTATCTAGTATCTATACCACATGTACAACTCCAGTATTTAGGAGAAGGTAATTTTTGGGTGCGTTTGGTCCCATCATCGACACCTGTTGTTAAGAATGAACAGAAGGATGGTACTTCAACTCAAAGGCTACACAATGAGGGTAAAAATATGGATAGAAGTGCAGATGGGATTCCCAGAATATCCTCATCGTATGTTAGCAGCAAGGGTGATGATTCAAAATCATTCCAAACTATGCATGCGCAAGGAAAACCTATTGGGGATTATGTGGATGGTAAATCATCATTTCCTTCATTCAAGGAAAGTAATGTGCATCAGCCTCCAGATGAGTTGCAGAAAACATCTCTAGGCAGTGAGAAAGTTGTGGATGTGGCTCGTGCACTATTGCCACAGATTCAACTTCCTATGTATAATAACAGCGATATTTCCAAAAAAATTGACAATGACATTGTTAGGTCGGAGGATGTAAGTCCTGAAATTCTGGAGAAAAAAAACCCTTCACAGAATACCTCTACTTGTAACGATTACACAGTGTTGAATAATAATGATATTGCAAATTGTGAATCTGGAGAAGGAAAGAACAAATATCAGAATCCAACTAGAACGGAGGTTGATGAAGTTTGTCGTAGCCCGTTTACTTCAACTTTCTTTAGTTGGATTAGTAGTTGGTGGACATTTTGGAAAAGCAATACTAAGCCCGATGATTTGACTGCACATCCAGATGTTATTTATTCGAGAAAGCCCGAGGTGTTGTTGGATTCAAAGTTATCTGAAGTAGACCAGAGTGCTAGTCATTTTGAAGAGCCCAAGTCGTCAGAACTTCCACAGAATGTTAGTCATCCTTCGCAACCTCAATGGGATGACATTGGGGTTTCAGTATGGTGGGACTTCGATAGTTGTCGCGTCCCTTCCGACATTAGCTTTTTGAATGTAGCACCTTCAATTAAGGGACTTCTTAGAGCTAACGGGTTTAGGGGCCCTGTTCGTATCGACGCTTATGGCGATGTTTCTCAGCTTTCAGAGATCAAACAAGAAGCACTTTTGTTATCTGGCATTGATGTCCACCACATTCCTGGTTATTTTTTCTTACCTTATAACTATTACTATCAGTTCTATCGTTTTGCTTTATTTTTTAGAAATTAAGGGGGTGTATTGGATTTGGATTTTAAAGGACTATTTTATTAGAAAAAGTCCAGCAAATTTTAAAACACTTTGTAGGAATTTCAAGACTTATAGAACTCTGCAGGACTCTCAAAATTTTTTAATTTAGATTTTAATGGTTTTTAATCATAAGAATTTATAAGATTTAAAAGGATATTTGGCCTTATGAGATTTGACAAGACTTTGATGACTTTTATCACACATTCAAAACTTAAAAGAATTAAAGACAAATAACAAAAAAACGATAATGTTGTGGTAAAGAAAAGTAAATTTGATTGACCCCTGGCTGAAAAGCCCAAATTCTGTAGGGTCTATGAGAAGAAGAGACTGAAAACCGTAAGGCAGTTAGGTAGTTAAGTATTCAGTTAGGAAACTGAATGTTAATCAGTTTGGGAGGGGTTGCTGGGTCTGTCCTATATAAAAATAGAATGGGTGGGAAGTAAATCATCATATAATCTTGAATTTGTTAGAAATCTAGTGGCAGTGGAGAGAACAAATTGTCTCTCTACTGAGGAGCTTAACTCTGGCCATTGTATTGAGAGGATTCCCCTCTTTCATGAATAAAATTGCAATTCAGTATACAATCTTTCTTGATCTTTCAGCTTGTTGTAAGGTGAATGAGAAAATTGCCAAGTCAAACTTTTGGTGAATGAGAAGGAAAAGAATTTGGTATGACATTTCGGTAAACTGATCGTGTATTCTGGTGTTTCTGACCTTGTAGAATTTCATATTTTATCTATCCGCAACCTATGCATAATACCTTGGATGGAGTGAAGTGCAGTCATTTCCAATTTGTGGGTCATACAACTATTTAATTCATTGAAATAAATAATTATAAACTGTTTGTGAACAAAACTGGATATTTTTTTCCTGACATAAAGATAAGTTTAAGTTTAAAGATATTATGTGAAATTAACTGTGGTGGTACTCTTTTGCATGTCTGTTTGAATGTAGTGTGTCCTTGTTTGTTATTGAACTTGGTTCTTGTTGTTTGTGGTGGAAGTGCAGCTATCAAATTAGTCTTAGCATCTTTTCTAGATGAGGACTTACTGAAATGTTTATTCAATTTTATCTTTTAAAATAATAATGACTTATAATTACATTGTTACAGGTGGTAATCAAAACTCCCCTAAATGGCCTATGGATTGGGCTTATCAATATCCTCCACCCGCACACCTCTTTCTGATATCTGGTGATAGAGACCCCTACTTTTGTTGGCGAGTATACCGGTTAAGAAGGGATAACTACAATATCTTGCTTGCATGTCCGAGAGGGTGCCATGTTAATGTCTACGATGCAGCAACAATAGTGTGGCAATGGTCTTCAATACTCAAGGGGAAATATCTCTCAGGGAAATATTGCTGTGATCCTCCTTATTGGTATATTAATTTCCCTATTGAATATCCTCTTGAGTGGTATAGAAACTCAACGGTGCTTCATGAAAACCTCTTCTCAGCTGCTGAGGAGCCCACATCTTCACAAAATGCAGAGATCCACGGACCTTCCTCGTACATAAAGTTAGTTAAAGTTCCAAAGTTACTTTCTAGGACGGTTAGGGAGATACTGAGTTCGTACCCAAATGGGATCTCCATTGGAAATCTTCGGTTACAGTGTAGATTGATTTATCGGTCTTTGAATAAAGTAATGAGCTATGAACATAGAGATTTTTCCAACATTCTAGTATCTATACCACATGTTCAACTCCTATATATAGGAGAAGGTAATTTTTGTGTGCGTTTAATCCCACCAACGACATCTGCTGTTAAGAGTGAGCAGAGGGCTGTTAAGAATTCAGGAATGCCCGTGTTATTTTCCTCTAATTCCTTTTGGGATGATGTGGAATCTTTTGTTTTCACATCCAGAGGATTGCGTCTTCTTTCCCGGTCAAGAAGCAGGTTTGTTAGTTTTGTACCTTCATAAATGAACCCCCTTTTGCTATGCAATTTTTTGCATGCTCTTGTTCATTTCTTGCTCTAATCTGAACACCAACTACGAAATAAAACAAATGCAACACATTAATTGTTATTTGTATCTACTTGAAAGTTGTGTGACCTTCCAATATTTATGATGATCACTATGTAGCTACTTGTTGAAAGAATATTTCAGTAATAATGTGCTAATTGTTATTTGTGTTGTCAGGGAGGACCTGGCTCTTAAATTACAAAAGCATGGACCCCTCTTTCTTATGTCTCTCACTAAAAATAATATCCTTCAATTGGTGGAATTGTTGATAGCAGAGAAGAAATGGTTGGAGGAAAGCCCCTCACAAGCATTTCCTTTTAGGCTAACTCATTCAGTTCAGAAGAGCTCATTGATGGATCAATCTCATGGTGCAAATGGCTTCAGATCTCTCTTTCTAAAAAAAACACCACAGCAAAAGTCATTCAAACATGATCCGGAGACATATTGTTAGAGTATTCATCATGTTAAGACAAAGATGCAAAATTGAAGAGTTCCTGGCGTAAACCGGACATAAGTCACTTGTTTCACTCATCTATGTTTAGAATGAGCTGCATTAGTCATTAGCTTTGGATTAGCTTTGTTATAATGATGCTTTTTAGGGCGAGATCACTAAAACAACCAAAGGTGTTTTTTCACTTACCTTGATATTTGTGTTTGATTTCATAATTGAAGGTTGAATGATGAAGAGAAGTACATAATCTAGGAATTGAAACATTGCATGTCTTGAATAGTTTTACATAAATAGTTCTTTCACCCCCACTATTTCCTTTTTAACTTTTGGTAGTTTTGGCTTTACATTACAGGATGGAAGAGGCATGCTTATAAGGGAGATATCAATGGACATGGTTTGGATCTGTGATAAAAGAGGTTGTCTTAATCAATGAGAATATATTGGAATTATGAAAGTGAAGAGTATTTGTTTGCAACGGACCTCGCAAAAAATTAATTAAAACCTAACATAGATGATGCTAAGGTGACAATTGCTAGCCACAAAAGTTGAGGTCTATATGGGTGTGAAATATATAGGTAGAGCCGGTGAACTCAAATTTCTACGGTTATGAACTTCATGTCAGCTTCAAGCCAATTATAGTATTTGAGCTGAAAAACTATTAGAGTTTTACATGTTGGCACTTACTAAATTCTTACTAATATGTTCCATGTCGAAATCCTTCTAAAACTTTTGTTATTTCAATTATGATTTCCATCTAAATTTACAAATTCTTAATATATACTCCACTTTCATTTCTATCACATTTTTTTAACTGAATGGAGGAATAAGAACTTTTCTTAACATTTTGAGTCAGCTCAAAAGCTACATACAACATATCTACTCTTGCGGTGAAGCACGACAAGGAACATTGGATTGTAATCGCCAAATACATTAATATAGAACCCTTTTAAGTTGATTGTGAATTTCATTTACTGTTTTAGTGAATATCAATTGCTTTCCAATCTTAAACGACAGAATAGCTGTTGGCTTCCAATTTTAAATGACAGACTAACCATTGGATATTGTTAAATGGTTAGCAATTGCATACAAATTTTCAGCTTTGTATATTTATGTACATCAAAATGCCAATTAATGTGTAGATTGCTAAATTTATTATAATTTGAAAAATATCAATGAGGTCGTAGCAATTTATAAACAATACAGTATCGCTCACGGGTGACTGTTCGTTATCGTGTTGTTGCTACAATTGGTTGATGCATATAACACCCCACTTTTTATAAATGGTTATTAGAATATGCTTTAGAAATTATTTTAGTTAATTGTGTGTTTATGGGGTCTAGAGAGATCTAAGTGTAACACCCCAATTTCCCTAAGTTAAAGCTGTATAAGTATTTATTAAAATAAGTTTATGACAAGTTAAAGACAATATTATAATTTTTATTATTTTATTGTCTTTGGGAAGTTTACTTTAAAACTATATATAATATATTGACATGATATTATTACTAAGTTTATATTATATCTATATGTTACGTGGGTTTGTTCTCTTCAAACTCATAAGTTAATTATATTTGTTAGTATCATTCTTGGAGTTTAAAATAAAACAAATAAAATGTTTTGCAACTATATATTAGTATCGATCTTTTCCTTCCAATACATACAAACCCTTCATATAAGTAATTGCATCAAAGAACAACACCTCCTACTAGGGGTGTGCATGGTGCAAAAATTGCACCAAACTGAACCATATTTGCAATTCGGTTCGGTTCTCAAAACCACTTTCCCAAAAAACCGGTTTTTCCACAAACTGATTTAGGTTCGGTTATGAACCGATTTCAAAACCGGTTTTCATTTTAAACTGTTTTTTCCTTTAGACCGGTTATACATTAATTACCTGCCTTGCAGTGGCGGAGCCACATATTGTTGAGGGGGTTCAGTTGAACCCCCCATTTTTATTTTTTTTGGCTTACCACCATATAGAAATATTTTTTTGACACACCTAAATATTTTAAATTGCATCAATAGCCTAAATTTTGCACCCATTTGCATCAAAGGCCCAAATTTAAATTACCCAAAATACAACACAGTCACTGTCTCTCAGACTCTCACGTTCTCTACGAGCTCTCTCACTCAACTCTCTTCTCATGGTGGGCGGTGGCTTGTCTGTTCTCTCTCTCTCTCTCATGGACCTGACTTCTCTGTTTTAGCAAATTGTGTATTTAAAAAATTTGACACCCCCGACCCTGGGGTCCTGGATCCGCCACTGCTGCCTTGGGTCAAATTGTGCTAGTCTGGAACTACACGAAGGAAATGTCGTTTTGAAGAAAGTAACACAGGTCATTGCTCTACTTTTGAGAAGAAGGAATATACATTAATATCTTTTTTTGGGTGAAAGAGATATACATTAAACACATATTTTTATTAAGAGTAAAAATTAAAAAATCAAAATCATCAAAATCATTTCAGCAATTGGACTCTTGTCAAAAATTTAAGTATTTAGATTTTAGACTAGCCTGTCATATAGACTAGTCTTTCGTTACAATCCAACACTTTTTAAAGTTTAAAGCACCACCTCAACAGATAAGTATTGTTTTATTGAAAAGTTATATTATTTTATTTTATTTTATCTCTATTGAAAAGTCTAATTAAATAGTCCGCATGATTTCTTTCATTATCGAGATAATTTCTCCTCACTTTGATCAAAAAATACTTTCACCGTTATCACTGTTATAGCTTTCCATGCAAACCATTTCTGCCGTCTCTCTTCAATACACGTTGCCGTGAAGGAAGTACAATAAATGGGTTAAATATAACAAACCGGTTCATAACTTTGGTTTTGGATTACTGATTTGATTTTAAAAATAGGTTTGATTTGTAAACCACTTAAATGGTTCTGGATTTTTTTGGTGTGGTGTGGTCCAGTTATTACATTTGGGTTGGTTAACCATATTATTTGCACACCCCTACCTCCTACTTACCCATGGTACGCTGGAGTAATGGAGAGGCCACTTTGATGGCTATTTTGATTAGCTTACCCTTGAATTCATACTAGCTTGCCACCAATAAAGTGAATTTACACCTCATGTATTTCTTAAAGATGTGATGGAATGTGGAGAATTATATTAGTGACATTTGAATAGCGTCATTCTTTTGCTTATCCATGCATAATCAACGGTCGTATGCAAGACAAAATCTCTATTATACTAAACCATAGGTTTTACAAGTTCAAGTCCACATCAGATATTCACAATAAAACACGTATGATCCACTTCATATCCACATACGCATTAACTGTCCACGTCATCTTTTTGTACAATCTCAACGGCTGATAACCAAAGTTACACCAGCTAGCAATCTTGACGGCTCAAATTCAATCAAATTGCGGCTCCCAATATGGAATTTTTTGGACTAATTATTAGTATGAAAATAGTTTTGGTGATCAGAAATTATCACACATTAAAAATAACAAAATTATGTAGCTATGAAATAGGAAGGCAATGAATGCCTACTTTATATCCATTAAATATCCGATAATAGTGTTATTATAATACTGTTACAATAACATTTGAATTTCTCATACAATTGCAATTACTACAGTTGACTTACAAAATAATGAATGAAATTAAAACATTTTTGTTAGGAAAACAACAATGTTGACACACTACTCGAATAATTTGCTTTTTTCATATCTGGATTCATTTTAAATAGAAGCAAGGTATTATTGCTTTGGGAGCGTGGTTCAATACCTAATGCGCTTAAGTGATTTTTTAAAACTTATCATAGTTATGCATTGTTGACACCATTTTTAATTAATTTTCGCAGGTTTCGAATTAGAGTTATAAAGACGGGCGAAAGGTATTGAAGATTTGAAACTTTGAGTCGAATTTAGTTGATTCGTTTCTTATAATACTATCCCTGTTAATGACCCCTTTAACTAGATAATATCTGAGACACTATGCAGGAATTATAGTTGGAGAACCAATGAGTAATAAAGTACTAGAAACTCATACATCAGAAATAAAATTTAGTGCCAATTCTAATTCTCTCTCTAAGCTAAAATATGATTATTGAAGTTGTTTGCACACTCTAAGTTTAATTATTTCTTTTGTGTTTTCAAATTATAAGGTCTTTGAAATTTCGATAAGAGAAGCATATGTGGAGACCAATAAGTTGTATGCAAGGGGTGAGTTATGAGAAATGGTATGAGTTTGTGCAGGGTAGTACAGACCTTACTACCCAATAGTGTAGTAATTGTTTGGAGGCTATGTTAGACAAACTTCCTAATTGCAATTTAGCAGGCACAAAGTTTATATCTTAAATGGATCAAAATCTGACAGGTGTTTGGAAATCGTACTTCCAAGTCAGATTAACTTTTTTTTGGCTTATTTCTATCTGAATGTTACTAACATTTATATTGTGTTCCTACCAGATTTTATTGGCTTTCTTTTATGAGGCTATAATGTTCTTGAATAATATTTGTTTGCGATCGAAACCAGCTTCGTTAGCAGTACAAAGAATCAATGGTCTAATTTGGCAATTCCATCATTTTAAATTTCATTGGTCCATGTCATTAAAACTTACCTACATCATCATCCTTTGCAAACATTCTTTTAATTTTTTAAACAAAATAAAAATAGTCCTCCATAAAGCAAACTAGCGACAACACTTATAGAAAATTATAATATTGATTCCCATTTATACAATTTAGTGGCATACGTGTCAATTTTTTTATGTGAAATAAAATTACCATTACAGAAAAATTCAGAAACAAAAGATTATAATGTATTATCTAAATAATCAGCTAAATCTGTGGAGTGCAATATCAGCTAAATAATTGTAATGTTTTATCTTCTTACACTCCTTCTCAGCCTTATTCTATTTATACTAACAAATATAGAGTTATCACATGTAACCAGACATAGCAACAGAGCGGGGAGAGAGCAGGTTTTTCTATTTGTTGCATGAAAGATAAAGCCCATCTTCCAGCGCAAGCAAAGCCGCCGGATCTTTTGTTCAAACTATCAACCAGGCTTGATCCTAGAGCCCATCATTTCTACGAGAACATCAGAGTTTACAACAACATGTTCTTATTCTCATTAATGGGAGGAAAAATAGAAAACGACGGGGGTGGACCTTCCCAGTTTATTATTAGTGGACAAAATTGGCATAGAATGGGTAGTCTCTTGCCAGAAGATAACCAAAAGCCATGATTTGCACAAATATATGTGTACGACACGCAAAACGAAACACAAGAGGCCTTTTCACTTTAGGTATAATAGTAAATCAGTGTTTTGTTAGAGTGAAATACTACTACATGCATTCTATAAATAAATTAATAAATCTATGTTGTATACTACATAAATTTGAATTTTGCGCAAGTAGTAACTGTGTACCACAGTACAGACATTTAAATACAACAACGATCAAAATCTAATTTACTTTTGTTTATTTAATCCCAAGAAATTGCATTACTTAAGCTCCCATCTGACATTATATATTGTCCCCATAAACATTAATAAACCACAGATTTATTGTTTTTCTTATTACAACCCACACAAATGATCATATTTATTTTTAAATCAATATTTAGTTTCATATTTCATCAATAATATTGTTATATTCATTTATATTCATTTTTTTTCAAAAATTTAATTTTAGTTTTCATATTTTAAACCGAAACTGTTCCTCGTGCATCGCACGGGTTTCATACTAGTAAATAGAAGTTATAAACTAAGGTACTTCAGCAGTTTCACAGATAATCAAGAATAGCACAAAAGCATAGCATTTTAAACAATCAAAGCAATCAATCATAATATATCAAGCAATCAGTCAATCATTAAATCAATCAAATAAAAATATAGAAGTTTCCTATGCGTTAACCGGTCATCGACGGCCTAAACTTCACTTAACCTTAACTCCGAAGAGTAGTCAAATGATTTTTAGGTATCGTGTGACTATTTAACATATATATAACTAAACACATATCACACACACACACACATATATATATATATATATATATATATATATATATATATATATATATATATGAAAACATAGTGTTAAGAGTTTTACAAAACGTGTGGCAATACTAAAGCCACTCAAACATATATCCGAGTATTACAAAACAACGGAAAGTAAGAACATAAAATAAGGTCAGCCAAATGACTTAAACGAGACTCAAAAGACTGACACACTGGCTAAACAAAACTCAGGTTCTCTCAATGAGACACCTGTCCGCTTCATCTTGTCGCACCGGCATCCTCGGTGCCTTCAACGTCCATCGTGGAAGGAAGAGTACCTCCTTCTGCTACAAGTGGCTCCTCGACTGGATCTAGGTGATACAAACAAATATACAAAAGAAAACACATAGGGCTAAGATACGTGTATAAGTCAGAAAAATGGGAAGATAAGGTAAAGCTTAATTTAAACATGTCACAAGCACATCAATTAAATTAATTCTTATCTTCTATCATTTATTAATATCTTATGATTCTCTAATAGTTGACATTTCCGCGGCTGCACGCTACGGTGCTTAACTTGGTCTTACGGTCAACCCCTCCGTATGTAGCCCTTTCCGATCCATCGACAATCTTCGGCGGCTGCACTCTACGACGCTTAACTCGGTCTTACGGTCAGCCCCTCCGTATGTAGCCCTTTCCGAACTATCGTCAATCAGTTCTAGTACCGGTTGATTATACAATCTTATCTTAATCTTTTCATTATACTTGTTTATCATATCTAGGTTCATTATGAAATCTTAACTTCATTACATAGTTATAAACTAAGGTACTTCAGCAGTTTCACAGATAATCAAGAATAGCACAAAAGCATAGCATTTTAAACAATCAAAGCAATCAATCACAATATATCAAGCAATCAGTCAATCATTAAATCAATCAAATAAAAATATAAAAGTTTCCTATGCGTTAACCGGTCATCGACGGCCTAAACTTCACTTAACCTTAACTCCGAATAGTAGTCAAATGATTTTTAGGTATCGGTGACTATTTAACTCTAGTAGAGCTTGGGTCACTCTACACATATTTAAATTAAAACTTTACGCTAACCGTCCCGACAAATACAGTATCTTGCCCCCACCTGAGTTATAGCACGAACGTACACTTGCTCCGGCAACACCGACACGTACTCGAACAATGCTACGAAACTACGAACACAAGATGTAGGTTGTCTTGGTGGTTGAAGGTTTTTAGAGGAATATGAGAATGAAGTATTTTGGTTAGGAAATGATAAATGAATCAAGGAACTTGGCTTTCTATTTATAGTAGTTCTATGGACCTTGCTTACAGCATGTTAAGCATGAGGTGTAAAACTCACTTTTTGGGTGGCATGATTCTATAAGCTTAAGTGATGAGTAATCTTAAGCAAGAACCTAGTGGAAGACTCTCATGAAGCATGTAGAAGGATGAGGTGTATTGTCTTTTAGGTTGCATGTTCTCATGGGTTAAAATGATGATTCATCTTAAGCTAGCATGAGGTGTCTTATTCTAATACATCCAACACAAAATCTAGAAGAAGCATGAGGTGTTCAATTCCTTTTTGGTGTCAAAATCTCATGGGTTTAAAAATGATGACTCACTTTTATCATAAAGCATGAGGTGTAAAGTTATTTTTAAGGTGGCATGAATCTATGGCTTCAAAGTAGTGACTCATCAAATCAACCATCTACATGGCCTATTCTTGTTAAACCAACACATAATTTGTGGAAGGAGGAGGTGTTGTTATCTTGTACAATTACTTAACAATGAAGGAAACTTGGTCATGAAAGAAGAATGTAGATTTTATTCTAAGTTTATGGCAAGTTACTATATCATGATCATAATACATATAAGTTGAATCTTATATCATTATATAATAATCTTAAACAAGTATACACATTATATATTAATACACAAACAAATATATACAATAATAATAATAACTATATTTTCAAAAATAGTAATAGTAATAACTATAGTTTCTCTTTAAGTCCTAAAGCACACAATTAGAAATAAAATAATTTCTAAAGCATCTCTTAATAATTATTTATAAAAAGTGGGGTGTTACAAGACCGATGACAGTTCGAAGAGGCTTCAGTGATGGTTAGCCGAATATATTCGGTTGGCCTCAACCGAATCAGGCGTAAACATGTCTTCTCATTAAGGGTAGTTTTGGAATATTTGGAGTTAAGGGATGTGTTGTGAGTAGGAGGGAATGTGGGAAAAATATGGGTCTTTTTTACCATTGCGTTTTTTTGCTGCCTTTGCTGTCAACTTTTTTGTTTTGTTTTGTTAACAATCCCATGCTGCCTTCGTTGGTCTTAAATAAATGGAAAACATTGACATTTATTTTTTTATAATAGCTTTAACTATTATTTTTTCCTAAAAAAATTAAATATTATAATTTTAAAGAATTATAATCCAATTGATTTCATTTTAATTTAAATTACTTCTTTTTGTATAAACATTTAGTTTTAATTTTCAGAATTCATATAAATTAACAAACTTAATTTACAAAAATAAAATGAATTACATAAATTTATATAACTGTAAATATCATTGAAAATAAATAAAGGCAAACAAGTTGAACTTTAAATTCAATATTTCATTTGAAAATTAGAAAATTTAAAATGAGATAATGCTCGTCAAACTTAGAATTACAAAGACATTATTTTTGAAATAAAATAAACAATAGTAATTGTAATAAATTATCAATTCCTCTCCTTAACACCATAATTCTATTATCTTAATATAGGATTGCAACATTCTCATTAGATGCCAAACTTTCATTCCTTTCTTGAGATAGTCGACTTAAAAGAAACTTGCATAAACATTCATTACCTACACACAAAGGAAAACGCAAGATATGTCAACATAGAAAAACAGAATACCAAAAACCTATGCAAGTAAAATATTATAAATCGCAACAAGTAACATAAAAGCAGAATGCCTAAACCAGTCACCTACACAATCCGCTGAATGTACAGAATGCCTATATCATTTTTGTAGAAATATATCTTAATTCTAATCCTATTAAGGTTCTTGCATCAGTTATTGAACTAGAAGCATCTTAATTTTAATCCTAGCCTAAATCAGAATGCCAAGTCAGTCACTTGCTTACTGAGATTATCCAAAAGGAATAGAAAGCAATTTTCAATCATAAGTCATACTATCATAGACATAGAAATTTGATGGTATGTCAGGATAACGAAAATTGAGAACTACTACCTTAACTGAAATGAACAAAAAATAGTATCTTAATGCTAAAATTGGTCGGTGATTAAAAACCATATTTAAGGATAACTTACAAAATGTAACATAAGTTACCTTGATGAACCAATTTGGTTAAACATTATTTTGGTTAAGAAATTCTTCTGCATATGTTTTGGGCATCGAAGCAATGCTTTAATCTTATCTAGATTTACAATGAGATAAACATATGTCCGAGTCAACAAATAATTTTCTACTTGCAACTCTTCCAAAAGTTTCCAAACTTCCTCTTCTGAAATAGGAATTTTTCGATGAATTTTCTCATATGCAGTAATACTCCCTCTGAAAGCTTTCTCGTGAATCGCAATGCACTCGGCATCATGGCTAGAACAACTGAAAAAGATTTATAATAACAGTAGGCCGGCGTGGCTAGAACAACCAAAAGAGTATCCTAATAACAGAATAAATAGCCAAAAGCCAATTCTCTGTCATACTGTCCTTCAACAGCGGAAAACCCTAGTTATAGACCTTGGGGGTACACAATCTACATTATGGGAAATTAACTACATAACTACATCAAAAAAAGCAGATAAATATTCAAAATAACAAACAAAACAAAAAATCAAATTTAACCTAATAAGAATTATAGGAATTATAGGAACAAAGAACAATAATCGGATAACTAATTGACCTTCACACAAGAGTGGTAGGATTGAGAAAAATACCGGTCCAGAGCGACACACATAGACGTTATCAGTAAGCTGTGCGATTTTGTCAAAAGCACGATTGGTAACATATACTCCTGAAAATAAAATAGATCAAATATTTATTCCAAAATGAATAGCAAGAAAATAATCAAATCTCAAGAAAATAATCGTGCAAGACAACTACTCAAGGTTTTAGTTCTTGATTGTGCAAGCGTCAATTAGTTTATACGAATTCACGCCGTTTTAAAGCAAGCGTCAAAACAACGTGTTCAATCAATCGTCAATTAGTTTTGGTATTCTTTATTAATTTTTTAATCCTACATTAGTTTTTTTGCGCCGATGTGGCGTCAACGTTTTTGTCGAGAAGGTTATGGAAGAAAACGACTACTGATATTCAACTACGTGAAAACAGAATATGTTGAGAGAAATGGAATCCATTTGGAGTAGTGGTGTAAGACACAAGAGGAGAGCAAAGGAAAATAAAAAAGAATAGGGATGCATTTGTAAATTTATAAATAAATAAAATCATAACATTTTGGGCCCCCATATAGCTTTTCCTATTTTTTTGATCATCATCAAAATATAGTTTTTCCTCTAAAAGGGTGGAGAGAGATTAGTGTGGGTCAGAAATGCAAAGACACTGAAAGGGGAAAAAAAAACCCTAACGGAACATCAAAATTGTATCAGTCAGCTCCACCCTCAAAAAAATTTCAGCCTCAGTCAGCAGCAATCATGAGCATCCTCCATACACTGAATCTAGAGAGAGAAAACAAAATCTTCTTCGGTTAGCTGCATCTACCTCTCTCCTCCGTTCGGTTCCGATCTCAACAAACAAATAAACAATGGTTCTCCGTTTTTGTTGTTCCTCTTCATCATCATCACAAGTTTCGAAGCTTCGCACGCTTCTTGTTCGGTTTCAAGTGCGTGAGTTCTTATCATCATTATCATCATCATCTTCTTCTTCTAAGAGTGTCAAGGTTATGACATGGTGGGATTTTGACAACTGTGGCGTGCCTTCTGGCGTTAGCTATTGGAACGTAGCACCTTCAATTATTGCAGCCGTTAGAGCTAACGGGATTAAGGGTGATATTGAGATTCACGCTTATGGCGATTTATATCATTCTTCAAAGGTCGAGGAACGAGATGCACTTAGGTCAACCGACATTTCTCTCCACCCCTTCAGTTATTTTTCTTACCCTAATCCTATCACTATTACTATCTATCTTCAGTTCTCTTGTTTTTCTTTATTTATGCTTTTTGTAAGGTGATTCCATGAGTGAACTCTAAAGTGAACCCCCCAATACTGCCCAAGTGAGTGAGTGAACAACAGTGAAACTAATTTTTATATATATATATATATATATATATATATATATATATATATATATATATATATATATATATATATATATATATATATATGGTGGTGGCTCATATACAACTATTTTATTCATTGAAATAAATAATCAAACATCTGTTTGTAAACAAGTCCATTGTTAAACACTTAAACCCATGCTTATCAGTATAACAAGTCCATGGGAAATTTGTCTTAAATGATATATAACTTAGTAAAATGTTTCTTTCAAATAATAAATAATAACGACTTGTAATTACATTGTTGCAGTTGGAAAGTACGGTGGCTTTAGATTTCTTCTTTTGGATCTTGAGGATTGGGCTTGCAGTAATCCTCCACCCGCACACCTCTTTTTTATATTTGGTGATGTACGCTTCAATGGCATATTCTATGGCATATTGAATCGGTTAAGAATGGGTAACTACAATATCATGCTTGCATGTCCAGGAAAGGCTCATGTTGCTCTCTGCCATGCAACAACTATAATGTGGCAATGGTCTTCCTTGCTCAAGGGGGAAGATCTTCTTGGAAAACATTTCAACTATCCTCCTGGTGATCCATTTAATTCATGGTATGGAAACTCAAATGTGCCTCTTGAAAACCCCTTCTCAACTGTTGAGCAGTCCACATCTTCACAAAATGCAGAGATTTACAAGCCTTCTTCGGACATAAAGTTAGGTGAAGCTTCCAAGTCTGTTTCTAGGCAGGTCATGAGGATATTGAGTTCCCACCCGAATGGAATCTCCATTCGAGATCTACGTGCAAAGTTGACCAAGTGTGATCTTCCTTTGGGTAAACGGTTCTATGGATATAAAAAGTTTTCCAACTATCTAGTATCTATACCACATGTACAACTCCAGTATTTAGGAGAAGGTAATTTTTGGGTGCGTTTGGTCCCATCATCGACACCTGTTGTTAAGAATAAACAGAAGGATGGTACTTCAACTCAAAGGCTACACAATGAGGGTAAAAATATGGATAGAAGTGCAGATGGGATTCCCAGAATATCCTCATCGTATGTTAGCAGCAAGGGTGATGATTCAAAATCATTCCAAACTATGCATGCGCAAGGAAAACCTATTGGGGATTATGTGGATGGTAAATCATCATTTCCTTCATTCAAGGAAAGTAACGTGCATCAGTCTCCAGGTGAGTTGCAGAAAACATCTCTAGGCAGTGAGAAAGTTGTGGATGTGGCTCGTACAATATTGCCACAGATTCAACTTCCTATGTATAATAACATCAATATTTCCAGAAAATTTGACAATGACATTGTTAGGTCGGAGGATGTAAGTCCTGAAATTCTGGAGCGAATAAACCCTTCACAGAATACCTCTACTTGTAATGATTACACAGTGTTGAATAATAATGATATTGCAAATTGTGAATCTGGAGAAGCAGAGAACAAACATCCAACTAGAAAGGAGGTTGATGAAGTTTGTTTTAGCCTGTTTACTTCAACTTTCTTTAGTTGGATTAGTGGTTGGTGGACATTTTGGAAAAGCAATACTAAGCCCGATGATTTAACTGCACATCCAGATGTTATTTATTCGAGAGAGCCTGAGCTGTTGTTGGATTCAAAGTTATCTGAAGTAGACCAGAGTGCTAGTCATTTTGAAGAGCCCAAGTCATCAGAACTGCAACAGAATGTTAGTCATCCTTTGCAACCTCATTGGGATAACATTGGGGTTTCAGTATGGTGGGACTTCGATAGTTGTTGCGTCCCTTCAGACATTAGCTTTTTGAATGTAGCACCTTCAATTGTGGGACTTCTTAGAGCTAACGGGTTTAGGGGCCGTATTCGTATTGACGCTTATGGCGATGTTTCTCAGCTTTCAGAGATCAAACAAGAAGCACTTTTGTTATCCGGCATTGATGTCCACCACATTCCTGGTTCTTTTTTCTTACCTTATAACTATTACTATCAGTTCTATTGTTTTGCTTTATTTTTTAGAAATTATGGGGGTGTATTGGATTTGGATTTTAATCAGAAAAAACTCCAACAGATTTTAAAACACCTTGTAGGAATTTCAAGACTTATAGAACTCTGCAGGACTTTCAATATTTTTGATTTTGATTTTAATGATTTTTAATCATAAGAATTTATAAGATTTAAAAGGATATTTGGCCTTATGAGATTTGACAAGACTGAAAAGTGTAAGGCAGTTAGGCAGTTAAGTATTCAGTTAGGAAACTGAATGTAAATCAGTTTGGGAGGTTAGCTGGATCTGTCCTATATAAGAATAAAATGGGTGGGAAGTAAATCATCATGTAATCTTGAATTTGTTAGAAATCTAGTCGCGGCGGAGAGAGAACTGATTGTATCTCTACTGAGGAGCTTAGCTCTAGCAATTGTATTGAGAGTTTCCCTCTTTCGTGAATAAAATTGCAATTTAGTATACAATCTTTCTCGATCTTTCAGCTTGTTGTAAGGTGAATGAGAAAATTGGCAAGTCAATCTTTTGGTGAATGAGAAGGAAAAGAATTTGGTATGACATTTCAGTAAACTATGATCGTGTATTCTGGTGTTTCGGACCTTGTAGAATTTCACATTTTTTTCTATCTGCAACCTATGCACAATACCTTAGATGGAGTGAAGTGCAATCATTCCCTTTTTGCAAGTCATAGTGTCATACAACTATTTTATTCATTGAAATAAATAATTATAAACTGTTTGGAAAACAAAACTGGATATTTTTTTTCTGACATAAAGATAAGTTTAAGTTTAAAGATATTATGTGAAATTAACTTTGGTGGTACTCTTTTGCATGTCTGTTTGAATGTAGTGTGTCCTTGTTTGTTATTGAACTTGGTTCTTATTGTTTGTGATGGAAGTGCAGCTATCAAATTAGTCTTAGAATCTTGTCTAGATGAGGACTTCTGAAATGTTTATTCAATTTTATCTTTTGAAATAATAATGACTTATAACTATATTGTTACAGGTGGAAATCAAAACTCCCTTAAATGGCCTATATTTTGGGCTTATCAATATCCTCCACCCACACACCTCTTTCTGATATCTGGTGATAGAGACCCCTACTTTCGTTGGAGAGTACACCGGTTAAGAGAGTATAACTACAATATCTTGCTTGCATGTCCGAGAGGGTGCCATGTTAATGTCTACGATGCAGCAACAATAGTGTGGCAATGGTCTTCAATACTCAAGGGGAAATATCTCTCAGGGAAATATTGCTGTGATCCTCCTTATTGGTATATTAATTTCCCTATTGAATATCCTCTTGAGTGGTATAGAAACTCAACGGTGCTTCATGAAAACCTCTTCTCAGCTGCTGAGGAGCCCACATCTTCACAAAATGCAGAGATCCACGGACCTTCCTCGTACATAAAGTTAGTTAAAGTTCCAAAGTTACTTTCTAGGACGGTTAGGGAGATACTGAGTTCGTACCCAAATGGGATCTCCATTGGAAATCTTCGGTTACAGTGTAGATTGATTTATCGGTCTTTGAATAAAGTAATGAGCTATGAACATAGAGATTTTTCCAACATTCTAGTATCTATACCACATGTTCAACTCCTATATATAGGAGAAGGTAATTTTTGTGTGCGTTTAATCCCACCAACGACATCTGCTGTTAAGAGTGAGCAGAGGGCTGTTAAGAATTCAGGAATGCCCGTGTTATTTTCCTCTAATTCCTTTTGGGATGATGTGGAATCTTTTGTTTTCACATCCAGAGGATTGCGTCTTCTTTCCCGGTCAAGAAGCAGGTTTGTTAGTTTTGTACCTTCATAAATGAACCCCCTTTTGCTATGCAATTTTTTGCATGCTCTTGTTCATTTCTTGCTCTAATCTGAACACCAACTACGAAATAAAACAAATGCAACACATTAATTGTTATTTGTATCTACTTGAAAGTTGTGTGACCTTCCAATATTTATGATGATCACTATGTAGCTACTTGTTGAAAGAATATTTCAGTAATAATGTGCTAATTGTTATTTGTGTTGTCAGGGAGGACCTGGCTCTTAAATTACAAAAGCATGGACCCCTCTTTCTTATGTCTCTCACTAAAAATAATATCCTTCAATTGGTGGAATTGTTGATAGCAGAGAAGAAATGGTTGGAGGAAAGCCCCTCACAAGCATTTCCTTTTAGGCTAACTCATTCAGTTCAGAAGAGCTCATTGATGGATCAATCTCATGGTGCAAATGGCTTCAGATCTCTCTTTCTAAAAAAAACACCACAGCAAAAGTCATTCAAACATGATCCGGAGACATATTGTTAGAGTATTCATCATGTTAAGACAAAGATGCAAAATTGAAGAGTTCCTGGCGTAAACCGGACATAAGTCACTTGTTTCACTCATCTATGTTTAGAATGAGCTGCATTAGTCATTAGCTTTGGATTAGCTTTGTTATAATGATGCTTTTAGGGCGAGATCACTAAAACAACCAAAGGTGTTTTTTCACTTACCTTGATATTTGTGTTTGATTTCATAATTGAAGGTTGAATGATGAAGAGAAGTACATAATCTAGGAATTGAAACATTGCATGTCTTGAATAGTTTTACATAAATAGTTCTTTCACCCCCACTATTTCCTTTTTAACTTTTGGTAGTTTTGGCTTTACATTACAGGATGGAAGAGGCATGCTTATAAGGGAGATATCAATGGACATGGTTTGGATCTGTGATAAAAGAGGTTGTCTTAATCAATGAGAATATATTGGAATTATGAAAGTGAAGAGTATTTGTTTGCAACGGACCTCGCAAAAAATTAATTAAAACCTAACATAGATGATGCTAAGGTGACAATTGCTAGCCACAAAAGTTGAGGTCTATATGGGTGTGAAATATATAGGTAGAGCCGGTGAACTCAAATTTCTACGGTTATGAACTTCATGTCAGCTTCAAGCCAATTATAGTATTTGAGCTGAAAAACTATTAGAGTTTTACATGTTGGCACTTACTAAATTCTTACTAATATGTTCCATGTCGAAATCCTTCTAAAACTTTTGTTATTTCAATTATGATTTCCATCTAAATTTACAAATTCTTAATATATACTCCACTTTCATTTCTATCACATTTTTTTAACTGAATGGAGGAATAAGAACTTTTCTTAACATTTTGAGTCAGCTCAAAAGCTACATACAACATATCTACTCTTGCGGTGAAGCACGACAAGGAACATTGGATTGTAATCGCCAAATACATTAATATAGAACCCTTTTAAGTTGATTGTGAATTTCATTTACTGTTTTAGTGAATATCAATTGCTTTCCAATCTTAAACGACAGAATAGCTGTTGGCTTCCAATTTTAAATGACAGACTAACCATTGGATATTGTTAAATGGTTAGCAATTGCATACAAATTTTCAGCTTTGTATATTTATGTACATCAAAATGCCAATTAATGTGTAGATTGCTAAATTTATTATAATTTGAAAAATATCAATGAGGTCGTAGCAATTTATAAACAATACAGTATCGCTCACGGGTGACTGTTCGTTATCGTGTTGTTGCTACAATTGGTTGATGCATATAACACCCCACTTTTTATAAATGGTTATTAGAATATGCTTTAGAAATTATTTTAGTTAATTGTGTGTTTATGGGGTCTAGAGAGATCTAAGTGTAACACCCCAATTTCCCTAAGTTAAAGCTGTATAAGTATTTATTAAAATAAGTTTATGACAAGTTAAAGACAATATTATAATTTTTATTATTTTATTGTCTTTGGGAAGTTTACTTTAAAACTATATATAATATATTGACATGATATTATTACTAAGTTTATATTATATCTATATGTTACGTGGGTTTGTTCTCTTCAAACTCATAAGTTAATTATATTTGTTAGTATCATTCTTGGAGTTTAAAATAAAACAAATAAAATGTTTTGCAACTATATATTAGTATCGATCTTTTCCTTCCAATACATACAAACCCTTCATATAAGTAATTGCATCAAAGAACAACACCTCCTACTAGGGGTGTGCATGGTGCAAAAATTGCACCAAACTGAACCATATTTGCAATTCGGTTCGGTTCTCAAAACCACTTTCCCAAAAAACCGGTTTTTCCACAAACTGATTTAGGTTCGGTTATGAACCGATTTCAAAACCGGTTTTCATTTTAAACTGTTTTTTCCTTTAGACCGGTTATACATTAATTACCTGCCTTGCAGTGGCGGAGCCACATATTGTTGAGGGGGTTCAGTTGAACCCCCCATTTTTATTTTTTTTGGCTTACCACCATATAGAAATATTTTTTTGACACACCTAAATATTTTAAATTGCATCAATAGCCTAAATTTTGCACCCATTTGCATCAAAGGCCCAAATTTAAATTACCCAAAATACAACACAGTCACTGTCTCTCAGACTCTCACGTTCTCTACGAGTTCTCTCACTCAACTCTCTTCTCACGGTGGGCGGTGGCTTGTCTGTTCTCTCTCTCTCTCTCATGGACCTGACTTCTCTGTTTTAGCAAATTGTGTATTTAAAAAATTTGACACCCCCGACCCTGGGGTCCTGGATCCGCCACTGCTGCCTTGGGTCAAATTGTGCTAGTCTGGAACTACACGAAGGAAATGTCGTTTTGAAGAAAGTAACACAGGTCATTGCTCTACTTTTGAGAAGAAGGAATATACATTAATATCTTTTTTTGGGTGAAAGAGATATACATTAAACACATATTTTTATTAAGAGTAAAAATTAAAAAATCAAAATCATCAAAATCATTTCAGCAATTGGACTCTTGTCAAAAATTTAAGTATTTAGATTTTAGACTAGCCTGTCATATAGACTAGTCTTTCGTTACAATCCAACACTTTTTAAAGTTTAAAGCACCACCTCAACAGATAAGTATTGTTTTATTGAAAAGTTATATTATTTTATTTTATTTTATCTCTATTGAAAAGTCTAATTAAATAGTCCGCATGATTTCTTTCATTATCGAGATAATTTCTCCTCACTTTGATCAAAAAATACTTTCACCGTTATCACTGTTATAGCTTTCCATGCAAACCATTTCTGCCGTCTCTCTTCAATACACGTTGCCGTGAAGGAAGTACAATAAATGGGTTAAATATAACAAACCGGTTCATAACTTTGGTTTTGGATTACTGATTTGATTTTAAAAATAGGTTTGATTTGTAAACCACTTAAATGGTTCTGGATTTTTTTGGTGTGGTGTGGTCCAGTTATTACATTTGGGTTGGTTAACCATATTATTTGCACACCCCTACCTCCTACTTACCCATGGTACGCTGGAGTAATGGAGAGGCCACTTTGATGGCTATTTTGATTAGCTTACCCTTGAATTCATACTAGCTTGCCACCAATAAAGTGAATTTACACCTCATGTATTTCTTAAAGATGTGATGGAATGTGGAGAATTATATTAGTGACATTTGAATAGCGTCATTCTTTTGCTTATCCATGCATAATCAACGGTCGTATGCAAGACAAAATCTCTATTATACTAAACCATAGGTTTTACAAGTTCAAGTCCACATCAGATATTCACAATAAAACACGTATGATCCACTTCATATCCACATACGCATTAACTGTCCACGTCATCTTTTTGTACAATCTCAACGGCTGATAACCAAAGTTACACCAGCTAGCAATCTTGACGGCTCAAATTCAATCAAATTGCGGCTCCCAATATGGAATTTTTTGGACTAATTATTAGTATGAAAATAGTTTTGGTGATCAGAAATTATCACACATTAAAAATAACAAAATTATGTAGCTATGAAATAGGAAGGCAATGAATGCCTACTTTATATCCATTAAATATCCGATAATAGTGTTATTATAATATTGTTACAATAACATTTGAATTTCTCATACAATTGCAATTACTACAGTTGACTTACAAAATAATGAATGAAATTAAAACATTTTTGTTAGGAAAACAACAATGTTGACACACTACTCGAATAATTTGCTTTTTTCATATCTGGATTCATTTTAAATAGAAGCAAGGTATTATTGCTTTGGGAGCGTGGTTCAATACCTAATGCGCTTAAGTGATTTTTTAAAACTTATCATAGTTATGCATTGTTGACACCATTTTTAATTAATTTTCGCAGGTTTCGAATTAGAGTTATAAAGACGGGCGAAAGGTATTGAAGATTTGAAACTTTGAGTCGAATTTAGTTGATTCGTTTCTTATAATACTATCCCTGTTAATGACCCCTTTAACTAGATAATATCTGAGACACTATGCAGGAATTATAGTTGGAGAACCAATGAGTAATAAAGTACTAGAAACTCATACATCAGAAATAAAATTTAGTGCCAATTCTAATTCTCTCTCTAAGCTAAAATATGATTATTGAAGTTGTTTGCACACTCTAAGTTTAATTATTTCTTTTGTGTTTTCAAATTATAAGGTCTTTGAAATTTCGATAAGAGAAGCATATGTGGAGACCAATAAGTTGTATGCAAGGGGTGAGTTATGAGAAATGGTATGAGTTTGTGCAGGGTAGTACAGACCTTACTACCCAATAGTGTAGTAATTGTTTGGAGGCTATGTTAGACAAACTTCCTAATTGCAATTTAGCAGGCACAAAGTTTATATCTTAAATGGATCAAAATCTGACAGGTGTTTGGAAATCGTACTTCCAAGTCAGATTAACTTTTTTTTGGCTTATTTCTATCTGAATGTTACTAACATTTATATTGTGTTCCTACCAGATTTTATTGGCTTTCTTTTATGAGGCTATAATGTTCTTGAATAATATTTGTTTGCGATCGAAACCAGCTTCGTTAGCAGTACAAAGAATCAATGGTCTAATTTGGCAATTCCATCATTTTAAATTTCATTGGTCCATGTCATTAAAACTTACCTACATCATCATCCTTTGCAAACATTCTTTTAATTTTTTAAACAAAATAAAAATAGTCCTCCATAAAGCAAACTAGCGACAACACTTATAGAAAATTATAATATTGATTCCCATTTATACAATTTAGTGGCATACGTGTCAATTTTTTTATGTGAAATAAAATTACCATTACAGAAAAATTCAGAAACAAAAGATTATAATGTATTATCTAAATAATCAGCTAAATCTGTGGAGTGCAATATCAGCTAAATAATTGTAATGTTTTATCTTCTTACACTCCTTCTCAGCCTTATTCTATTTATACTAACAAATATAGAGTTATCACATGTAACCAGACATAGCAACAGAGCGGGGAGAGAGCAGGTTTTTCTATTTGTTGCATGAAAGATAAAGCCCATCTTCCAGCTAGGGGTGTTTAAAACCGAACCAAACCAATTGGAAAACCGCAAACCGAACCGAACCAAACCGAAAACCGCAAAAAACCGCTTCTAATCGGGTTTTTTCGGTTCTTTTTTTCAATGCACCGCGCGGTTCGGTTCGGTTCGCGGTTTTGATTTCAAAAACCGAACCAAACCAAACCAAACCGCAAGTAACACTAAAGCTTGTTGAATTACATCATTCCTTACTAACTTACTAGCCCAAATGCAACTAAAGCCCAAATGCAACTAAAGCCCAACTCTCACTCACTTGCTAACCCAAATCCAATTAATTCTTTGACTCACTTACAAACAATCCATATTGTTATGCTATATTTAAAAATTACAATAAAATATTTAATTCAAATTCTTTTAAACATTGTCTTAGCTATCTTAAAAGAATTAAAATAAAGTAATTTATATACTACATATATTTGAGTAAATTTTTTCTTAAAAATTTATGTTAGCCATTTTTTATGTTACTTAATTTTAACTTTGTTTTAAATTATGTTTTGTCTTGGAAAAAACCGAACCAACCGAACCAATCCGAACCGCATTGGTTTGGTTTGGTTTGGTTTGGTTTTATTTTAGGAAGCCAACCGAACCAAACCAAACCGCATGTAATTTTACCTTGCGGTTCGGTTCACTTTTTGTCTCAAAACCGAACCAAACCGCACCGCGAACACCCCTACTTCCAGCGCAAGCAAAGCCGCCGGATCTTTTGTTCAAACTATCAACCAGGTTTGATCCTAGAGCCCATCATTTCTACGAGAACATCAGAGTTTACAACAAAATGTTCTTATTCCCATTAATGGGAGGAAAAATAGAAAACGACGGGGGTGGACCTTCCCAGTTTATTATTAGTGGACAAAATTGGCATAGAATGGGTAGTCTCTTGCCAGAAGATAACCAAAAGCCATGATTTGCACAAATATATGTGTACGACACGCAAAACGAAACACAAGAGGCCTTTTCACTTTAGGTATAATAGTAAATCAGTGTTTTGTTAGAGTGAAATACTACTACATGCATTCTATAAATAAAATAAATCTATGTTGTATACTACATAAATTTGAATTTTGCGCAAGTAGTAACTGTGTACCACAGTACAGACATTTAAATACAACAACGATCAAAATCTAATTTACTTTTGTTTATTTAATCCCAAGAAATTGCATTACTTAAGCTCCCATCTGACATTATATATTGTCCCCATAAACATTAATAAACCACAGATTTATTATTTTTCTTATTACAACCCACACAAATGATCATATTTATTTTTAAATCAATATTTAGTTTCATATTTCATCAATAATATTGTTATATTCATTTATATTCATTTTTTTTCAAAAATTTAATTTTAGTTTTCATATTTTAAACCGAAACTGTTCCTCGTGCATCGCACGGGTTTCATACTAGTAAATAGAAGTTATAAACTAAGGTACTTCAGCAGTTTCACAGATAATCAAGAATAGCACAAAAGCATAGCATTTTAAACAATCAAAGCAATCAATCATAATATATCAAGCAATCAGTCAATCATTAAATCAATCAAATAAAAATATAGAAGTTTCCTATGCGTTAACCGGTCATCGACGGCCTAAACTTCACTTAACCTTAACTCCGAAGAGTAGTCAAATGATTTTTAGGTATCGTGTGACTATTTAACATATATATAACTAAACACATATCACACACACACACACACACACACACACACACACACACACACACATATATATATATATATATATATATATATATATATGAAAACATAGTGTTAAGAGTTTTACAAAACGTGTGGCAATACTAAAGCCACTCAAACATATATCCGAGTATTACAAAACAACGGAAAGTAAGAACATAAAATAAGGTCAGCCAAATGACTTAAACGAAACTCAAAAGACTGACACGCTGGCTAAACAAAACTCAGGTTCTCTCAATGAGACACCTGTCCGCTTCATCTTGTCGCACCGGCATCCTCGGTGCCTTCAACGTCCATCGTGGAAGGAAGAGTACCTCCTTCTGCTACAAGTGGCTCCTCGACTGGATCTAGGTGATACAAACAAATATACAAAAGAAAACACATAGGGCTAAGATACGTGTATAAGTCAGAAAAATGGGAAGATAAGGTAAAGCTTAATTTAAACATGTCACAAGCACATCAATTAAATTAATTCTTATCTTCTATCATTTATTAATATCTTATGATTCTCTAATAGTTGACATTTCCGCGGCTGCACGCTACGGTGCTTAACTTGGTCTTACGGTCAACCCCTCCGTATGTAGCCCTTTCCGATCCATCGACAATCTTCGGCGGCTGCACTCTACGACGCTTAACTCGGTCTTACGGTCAGCCCCTCCGTATGTAGCCCTTTCCGAACTATCGTCAATCAGTTCTAGTACCGGTTGATTATACAATCTTATCTTAATCTTTTCATTATACTTGTTTATCATATCTAGGTTCATTATGAAATCTTAACTTCATTACATAGTTATAAACTAAGGTACTTCAGCAGTTTCACAGATAATCAAGAATAGCACAAAAGCATAGCATTTTAAACAATCAAAGCAATCAATCACAATATATCAAGCAATCAGTCAATCATTAAATCAATCAAATAAAAATATAAAAGTTTCCTATGCGTTAACCGGTCATCGACGGCCTAAACTTTACTTAACCTTAACTCCGAAAAGTAGTCAAATGATTTTTAGGTATCGGTGACTATTTAACTCTAGTAGAGCTTGGGTCACTCTACACATATTTAAATTAAAACTTTACGCTAACCGTCCCGACAAATACAGTATCTTGCCCCCACCTGAGTTATAGCACGAACGTACACTTGCTCCGGCAACACCGACACGTACTCGAACAATGCTACGAAACTACGAACACAAGATGTAGGTTGTCTTGGTGGTTGAAGGTTTTTAGAGGAATATGAGTATGAAGTATTTTGGTTAGGAAATGATAAATGAATCAAGGAACTTGGCTTTCTATTTATAGTAGTTCTATGGACCTTGCTTACAGCATGTTAAGCATGAGGTGTAAAACTCACTTTTTGGGTGGCATGATTCTATAAGCTTAAGTGATGAGTAATCTTAAGCAAGAACCTAGTGGAAGACTCTCATGAAGCATGTAGAAGGATGAGGTGTATTGTCTTTTAGGTTGCATGTTCTCATGGGTTAAAATGATGATTCATCTTAAGCTAGCATGAGGTGTCTTATTCTAATACATCCAACACAAAATCTAGAAGAAGCATGAGGTGTTCAATTCCTTTTTGGTGTCAAAATCTCATGGGTTTAAAAATGATGACTCACTTTTATCATAAAGCATGAGGTGTAAAGTTATTTTTAAGGTGGCATGAATCTATGGCTTCAAAGTAGTGACTCATCAAATCAACCATCTACATGGTCTATTCTTGTTAAACCAACACATAATTTGTGGAAGGAGGAGGTGTTGTTATCTTGTACAATTACTTAACAATGAAGGAAACTTGGTCATGAAAGAAGAATGTAGATTTTATTCTAAGTTTATGGCAAGTTACTATATCATGATCATAATACATATAAGTTGAATCTTATATCATTATATAATAATCTTAAACAAGTATACACATTATATATTAATACACAAACAAATATATACAATAATAATAATAACTATATTTTCAAAAATAGTAATAGTAATAACTATAGTTTCTCTTTAAGTCCTAAAGCACACAATTAGAAATAAAATAATTTCTAAAGCATCTCTTAATAATTATTTATAAAAAGTGGGGTGTTACAAGACCGATGACAGTTCGAAGAGGCTTCAGTGATGGTTAGCCGAATATATTCGGTTGGCCTCAACCGAATCAGGCGTAAACATGTCTTCTCATTAAGGGTAGTTTTGGAATATTTGGAGTTAAGGGATGTGTTGTGAGTAGGAGGGAATGTGGGAAAAATATGGGTCTTTTTTACCATTGCGTTTTTTTGCTGCCTTTGCTGTCAACTTTTTTGTTTTGTTTTGTTAACAATCCCATGCTGCCTTCGTTGGTCTTAAATAAATGGAAAACATTGACATTTATTTTTTTATAATAGCTTTAACTATTATTTTTTCCTAAAAAAATTAAATATTATAATTTTAAAGAATTATAATCCAATTGATTTCATTTTAATTTAAATTACTTCTTTTTGTATAAACATTTAGTTTTAATTTTCAGAATTCATATAAATTAACAAACTTAATTTACAAAAATAAAATGAATTACATAAATTTATATAACTGTAAATATCATTGAAAATAAATAAAGGCAAACAAGTTGAACTTTAAATTCAATATTTCATTTGAAAATTAGAAAATTTAAAATGAGATAATGCTCGTCAAACTTAGAATTACAAAGACATTATTTTTGAAATAAAATAAACAATAGTAATTGTAATAAATTATCAATTCCTCTCCTTAACACCATAATTCTATTATCTTAATATAGGATTGCAACATTCTCATTAGATGCCAAACTTTCATTCCTTTCTTGAGATAGTCGACTTAAAAGAAACTTGCATAAACATTCATTACCTACACACAAAGGAAAACGCAAGATATGTCAACATAGAAAAACAGAATACCAAAAACCTATGCAAGTAAAATATTATAAATCGCAACAAGTAACATAAAAGCAGAATGCCTAAACCAGTCACCTACACAATCCGCTGAATGTACAGAATGCCTATATCATTTTTGTAGAAATATATCTTAATTCTAATCCTATTAAGGTTCTTGCATCAGTTATTGAACTAGAAGCATCTTAATTTTAATCCTAGCCTAAATCAGAATGCCAAGTCAGTCACTTGCTTACTGAGATTATCCAAAAGGAATAGAAAGCAATTTTCAATCATAAGTCATACTATCATAGACATAGAAATTTGATGGTATGTCAGGATAACGAAAATTGAGAACTACTACCTTAACTGAAATGAACAAAAAATAGTATCTTAATGCTAAAATTGGTCGGTGATTAAAAACCATATTTAAGGATAACTTACAAAATGTAACATAAGTTACCTTGATGAACCAATTTGGTTAAACATTATTTTGGTTAAGAAATTCTTCTGCATATGTTTTGGGCATCGAAGCAATGCTTTAATCTTATCTAGATTTACAATGAGATAAACATATGTCCGAGTCAACAAATAATTTTCTACTTGCAACTCTTCCAAAAGTTTCCAAACTTCCTCTTCTGAAATAGGAATTTTTCGATGAATTTTCTCATATGCAGTAATACTCCCTCTGAAAGCTTTCTCGTGAATCGCAATGCACTCGGCATCATGGCTAGAACAACTGAAAAAGATTTATAATAACAGTAGGCCGGCGTGGCTAGAACAACCAAAAGAGTATCCTAATAACAGAATAAATAGCCAAAAGCCAATTCTCTGTCATACTGTCCTTCAACAGCGGAAAACCCTAGTTATAGACCTTGGGGGTACACAATCTACATTATGGGAAATTAACTACATAACTACATCAAAAAAAGCAGATAAATATTCAAAATAACAAACAAAACAAAAAATCAAATTTAACCTAATAAGAATTATAGGAATTATAGGAACAAAGAACAATAATCGGATAACTAATTGACCTTCACACAAGAGTGGTAGGATTGAGAAAAATACCGGTCCAGAGCGACACACATAGACGTTATCAGTAAGCTGTGCGATTTTGTCAAAAGCACGATTGGTAACATATACTCCTGAAAATAAAATAGATCAAATATTTATTCCAAAATGAATAGCAAGAAAATAATCAAATCTCAAGAAAATAATCGTGCAAGACAACTACTCAAGGTTTTAGTTCTTGATTGTGCAAGCGTCAATTAGTTTATACGAATTCACGCCGTTTTAAAGCAAGCGTCAAAACAACGTGTTCAATCAATCGTCAATTAGTTTTGGTATTCTTTATTAATTTTTTAATCCTACATTAGTTTTTTTGCGCCGATGTGGCGTCAACGTTTTTGTCGAGAAGGTTATGGAAGAAAACGACTACTGATATTCAACTACGTGAAAACAGAATATGTTGAGAGAAATGGAATCCATTTGGAGTAGTGGTGTAAGACACAAGAGGAGAGCAAAGGAAAATAAAAAAGAATAGGGATGCATTTGTAAATTTATAAATAAATAAAATCATAACATTTTGGGCCCCCATATAGCTTTTCCTATTTTTTTGATCATCATCAAAATATAGTTTTTCCTCTAAAAGGGTGGAGAGAGATTAGTGTGGGTCAGAAATGCAAAGACACTGAAAGGGGAAAAAAAAACCCTAACGGAACATCAAAATTGTATCAGTCAGCTCCACCCTCAAAAAAATTTCAGCCTCAGTCAGCAGCAATCATGAGCATCCTCCATACACTGAATCTAGAGAGAGAAAACAAAATCTTCTTCGGTTAGCTGCATCTACCTCTCTCCTCCGTTCGGTTCCGATCTCAACAAACAAATAAACAATGGTTCTC
Organism: Astragalus glycyphyllos; assembly: GCA_963573325.1. Classification (NCBI taxonomy): domain Eukaryota; kingdom Viridiplantae; phylum Streptophyta; class Magnoliopsida; order Fabales; family Fabaceae; genus Astragalus; species Astragalus glycyphyllos. Next base: position 2,007,330 of record OY754313.1, on the reverse strand, counting down.
CGTTTTTGTTGTTCCTCTTCATCATCATCACAAGTTTCGAAGCTTCGCACGCTTCTTGTTCGGTTTCAAGTGCGTGAGTTCTTATCATCATTATCATCATCATCTTCTTCTTCTAAGAGTGTCAAGGTTATGACATGGTGGGATTTTGACAACTGTGGCGTGCCTTCTGGCGTTAGCTATTGGAACGTAGCACCTTCAATTATTGCAGCCGTTAGAGCTAACGGGATTAAGGGTGATATTGAGATTCACGCTTATGGCGATTTATATCATTCTTCAAAGGTCGAGGAACGAGATGCACTTAGGTCAACCGACATTTCTCTCCACCCCTTCAGTTATTTTTCTTACCCTAATCCTATCACTATTACTATCTATCTTCAGTTCTCTTGTTTTTCTTTATTTATGCTTTTTGTAAGGTGATTCCATGAGTGAACTCTAAAGTGAACCCCCCAATACTGCCCAAGTGAGTGAGTGAACAACAGTGAAACTAATTTTTATATATATATATATATATATATATATATGGTGGTGGCTCATATACAACTATTTTATTCATTGAAATAAATAATCAAACATCTGTTTGTAAACAAGTCCATTGTTAAACACTTAAACCCATGCTTATCAGTATAACAAGTCCATGGGAAATTTGTCTTAAATGATATATAAAAAGGCAAAAGCAATCCTTCTAAATCCCCCATCTTAGATAGACTAAGAAACAAACCTAGCACACTATGTTTTTGGTCTGCACTCCCTCCTAAAATGCGATTTTTTTAAAACTTCCGGCCTTGTTTTTATAGAGGTTGAGTCAAACACATGTTATGTTTATTTATGACTTGATTTATTTTGAAGTTCATGTCTTTTTTTTACTTATGTTGCATCCCTTCCGATATTAACTTGATTTATTTTGAAGTTCAAAGGATTTTGGCCTTATGAGATTTGACAAGACTTTGCTGATTTTTAACACACATTCAAAATTTAAGAGAATCAAAGACAAAAATAACAAAAAATGATAATGTTGTGATAAAGAAAAGTAAAATTGATAGACCCGTGGCTGAAAAGCCCAAAGTCTGGACGGTCTATGAGAAGAAAAGGGTAAGTCAGTTAGGCAGTTCGGAAACTGAATGTAAATCAGTTTGGGAGGTTAGCTGGGTCTGTCCTATATAAAAATAGAATGGGTGTGAAGTAAATCATCACATAATCTTGAATTTGTTAGAAATCTAGTGGCGGTGGAGAGAACAGACTGTCTCTCTACCGAGGAGCTTAGCTCTAGCCATTGTATTGAGAGAATTCCCCTCTTTCGTGAATAAAATTACAATTCAGTATACAGTCTTTCTGGATCTTTCAGCTTGTTGCAACGTGAATGAGAAAATTGGCAAGTTAATCTTTTGGTAAATGAGAAGGAAAAGAATTTGGTATGACATTTCGGTAAACTATGATCGTGTATTCTGGTGTTTCGGACCTTGTGGAGTTCCACATTTTTTTTCTGTCTGCAACCTATGCATAGTACCTTATAGATGGAGTGAAGTGCAATCATTCCCTTTTTGCGGGTCATACAACTATTTTATTCATTGAAATAAATAGTTATTAACTGTTTGGGAACAAAACTGAATATTTTTTTTTCTTACATAAAGATAAGTTTAAGTTTAAAGATATTATGTGAAATTAACTGTGGTGGTACTCTTTTGCATGTCTGTTTGAATGTAGTGTGTCCTTGTTTGTTATGGAATCTACGGTTCGCTTGAGACTCTTACTTTTAATTTGCAGTGGATATGGAATAACTGCACAGGCATTAACCGTGGTAATAAAAGCACATGATGGTAGCGGTCCAAGTACAATATTTTTAAGGTATATTGCTCCAGTGTTTTGAATAGCGCGCTATAGTGGCGTGACGGTGCGGAGCGGCCCTTGGCCGCTAAGGCGACGGTGGAGCAGAGCAGTTTGGTGTCGCGGTCATCGCGGGGTGAATAGCGCCGATTTCGCGTCAAGCTTCAGGCGTTGTTCTCTTCTTTCGGGTCAAACAGATCCGCTAGGTTGAAGATAGATGCAGAATGACGAAAAAGCCCTTATTTTTTTATAAGGTTTAGTTTTTTCATTAAGGGTATTTGAGGTATTTTGCGCGTTTAAGTTAAATGAATTAAAAAATAGGGTTCTTCAATATAATATATATATTTCCTAAACGTTAAACTCTGACTCTTTTACGCATTCTTCTTCTTCCACCTACGACTCTGTTTTTCTTCTTCACGCTAGCGTCTTGTTACAGCCTTCTTCTCCGACCTCCATTTCTCTCTGCTAGCATTGCTGACCTTCGTTTTTCTCTCTTCCAGTGCATACATGTCCCTCCTGCTCCATTGCTCACATTTCTTCCTCTACTACTCCGTTTCTGTCTCTGTTCTCTGCGTTTGTGTCTCTGTTTCACTAAGCTTTCTGTTTTCTGTCATGGAAACCTCAACCAGAATCATGGATTGTGGACCAAAATAAAAGAAGAATGGGGTGGCAAAAATTGAACTATAGGCAAATTAGTTGTTACGATATTTCTTTTAGTTCAAAAGAGGTTGAAATGAAGTACTTATCAATTGGTGAATACAGTATATATAGTATTGCTCTAAGAGCTACAAGGTTCAGCTATGGTGAAATTCTGTTACAGAGAGGAAACTATTTTACTGAGAGATAATATCAGAGAGGAATGAATAACATAAGGGAAATGAGGTCATTCATTTACAACATAAGTGCTCACTACACTTTCACTCCACTATTTATATCATTTAGCTAACTCATTCTTGATAGTGCATGTTGACAATAGCACTCTGCTGCTCCTCCTCTTTCACTTGGCTTAACATTGTTTCATTCATTACAGAAGTAAAGCAAAGTTAGTGGCTCCATCAGAGATGACATATAAAAACAACAAAAATTATAAGATACATCATTTATTTGTAAAGAATAAGTCAAAAATAAGTAGCACTATGATGAGAAGGAATATATTAAAGGTAGATTCCTACATATGTTCTTATGAGACGGGCGACAAATGGTGCTTTCTCTTTAGTCTCTCTTGGGACAAGAATAGAAAGGTATGTTATTCCATCTCCGAGCAGCTTCTGATCATCTCCGACCTAAATAGCAACCATGTTCACAATCAAATCAAACCATTTAATAATTAGAAACAAACAAAAGATATATTAACTTGATTTCTTTTATATGTTGGATAAAGTTAAAGTAGAGATGTGTATAAAGAGTAGTGTAAGGAAGTGTAGACTTTGGTGCTGTTAATAGCCAAGAAATAAGGGAAAAGATAAAGTTGTGGAGAAAGGTGACAAGCTATCCTTTTATATGTCGGATAAAGTTAAATGCTCGTTGATTGCAACTCAGGTGCCAAAGATGATGTTTGGAAGCCAACAGTGAAACTAGAGAAAACTGCTGTTCAGGATGGGACTTGTTTATGGGAGAATCCAATTTTTGAATCAGTTAAACTTGCTATGGATTCTAAATCAGGAAAGCTTCATGAGAAAATCTACCATTTCATTGTTGCAACTGGATCTTCTAAATCTGGTTATCTTGGAGAAGCTTCAATTAATTTTGCTGATTTTGTAGCAGAAACTGAGCAAATTACTTTTTCTCTACCCTTGAATTTTGCCAACTCTGGCGAAGTTTTACATGTTACTATTCAGAACGTGGAAGAATATGCCGCTGAAAGAAATGGGGAAGATAATGGAGCTGCGGGATTTTACGGTGATGGAAGTTTGAGACACCAATTGAGCTATGATAGTTAGTACAGTTCATGAAAGTTTCAATCTTGATGAAAATGGGCACATGGCCGAGACCAGATCCAAATATTCTGAACAAAATGCATCATCTAATGGCATCAGTTCTGGGGTAACTTCATGGGTGGATGCTTATAGCTTCAGACAGAATTCAATGCCATCATCAAAAGGAGCAGTTGAAGCTAATGCAACACAACAAACCAAAGTGCATAAGAGGACTAACACAGACTGGTCAGTGGGTTCAGCATCAGATGGAAGTTTAGGTGAATGGACAAATAGCGTGGAAGATAATTTTCCAAGAGAAAGATTACGGGAGCCTTCGGGCAATGCCGCTGAAAAACTTAAAAGTGAAATTAATTCTTTAAAGAGGCAAGCAGAATTGTCAGAACTAGAATTACAATCACTTCGGAAGCAAGTAGAAAAAGAAAGCACTCGCGGACAGAATTTATCAAACAAATCAATAGACTAAGAGAGGAGAGAGTTGCTCAAAACCAAATGTGAGCAACTCAAGTCCCAGCAGAACTTCAATACGAGACCAAAACCTCTAAAACCTTGAAGAGTGAGATTGAAGATACCAGGCTTCAGTTAGAGGCAATATAGGAAGAACTAGTTTATGAAAAAGAAATGAGTGGCAATCTTCAGCTGCAACTGCTGAAAACACAAAACTCAAACTCAGCTTCTTTTGGCTGTGACAGACCTTGAAGCAATGCTAGAACAAAAGAATAAGGAAATATTGGATCTATTTTCTAGTATAAAATCTCACAAGATTGCTAACGAGCGTGGCGTTGATACAGAATTAGTACTCTTGCGGCAGAAGATTGCAGACCAGAATAGTGAAATAGACAGTTGTTATAAGCAACGTGAGGAGCTAAGCGAGGATATAAAAGTGCTCAGTTTGGAGTATGAGTTTCTTAAGAAGGAAAATGTGGATATCTCTTTGAGATTAAAGCAAGATGAAGCACAACACATCATGTTACAAAATGAACATTCAGCTCCTTTAGTTGCAATACAACAACTTGAATCCCAAGTAAAGAGATTAGAAGAAAAGATAGAGATGCAGGAACATAAATTTTCGTCATCTTTGGTCTACATCAAGGAACTTGAAAATCAAGTCAAGTCTTTGGAGAAAGAACTGCAAATACAATCAGATGAATATAGATTGCTTTCTGTTGAAATGTCATGCAAAGTTGAAGAGAATGAAAAGATGATCACGGAAACAGTTGCAGAAGCTGATGAATTGCGGAACCGGAACAAGCTTATGGAAGAAATGTTCCAAAAATGCAATCAAGAGCTCAGGACCATTACAGATCAGAATGAATTGAAACTAGAAGAGCTCCTGAACCAAATACATTCAAAAGATAAAACAATAGAACAGATGTCACAGGAAGTAAAAGCAAAATCTAAACAACTTGAGGATGCACAAAGGCACGGGGATGAAAAGGATGCTGCAATTCAAAGCAAATTCCAATGCTCAGATCTCAAATTAAAAAGTCGACGGCAGAGGAATCTACATTGTTTAAACTATAGCCAGTAAATAACACGCCGGAGCGGGTAAAGAGAGATGCAGAAACAACTCCTGAAGGACAACCAATTATGACTCTAAATGATGAAGAGATGATACTTGGCACACTTCTATCAGAAGTAGAAAGTAGAAACCTTTAAGATCCAGCACAATGAAATAAAGCACAGTTTGCACAAAGAACAAGTGGAAAAGAAAATATGAAGAAACGTATATCTCAATTAGAAGGAGAGCTCAAGAAGAAAGAAGCAGAATTCAGTGCTATGGAAAAGAAGCTCAAGAGTAACAAAGGATGAGCTGCAGTTACACATATGAATTCGACTTCAAGAGACAATGAGTGTGCCGCACGCAAACTTCTTATGCTAAGGCACATGCTAAGAAGTCAAAATCATAAATACAGAAGGGAATGGATGCTGCAAGCATTAGCAAGTTTAAAGGAGGAAAAAATGGCACTTCACCTGAGAACAAAGCTTGTTTAGCTCCCGGACGCAACGTAAAAACTTTCTCCAAAAATGTGATCATTGTCGCGAATGATAATCATGATGGTGAGATCCTTACAAAGGAATTGCTGAATGAAGTCTCAGTACTAAAGGAAAGGAACAAGTATATGGAAACTGAACTGAAAGAAATGGAGGAAAGATATTCAGAGATTAGTCTGAAATTTGCAGAGGTAGAGGGAGAAAGACAACAACTTTTTATGGCTCTTTGCAATATCGAGAAGGGTAGGAAGGACTAGTATTCTGTGAGGATGTTGTGTTTTATACAAAACATACAGAGGTTATGAAGGAGGCAGGATCTCATGATCACCAGAATGGTGCAGTTAAATTTAACCTGTACGGTGCTGGAGCCTCATATAAGACATGTAACCTATAGTTTATCTTCAGTTTGACATTTTTGGCATGCAATGTAAATTATATAGAGCCCTATGATGCTTACAAGAAATGATTTTGATTGAGAATGTGGACAGAATAAAGGAGAAAACAGACTATTTAGTCTGAAGATATACAAGCAACTGTCAGTTGAACTTGGTATACTACTTTTTTTTTTATTTCCCGGAAAAGCTATACTAAGAAGCCAATTTTATAAGTTCCTATTTTAATATTTTTAGGTTATTAAAAAAAAGCTATCCTTTTACCATTAGTACCTTATAGTATAATATTAAATTGTACTACTGTCTGAAAGTAAGTTTAAAACTTCTGCTACAAGAACCATTCACAATGGAATGGTTATAATATTAACTTCTACTTTTTATTACCATTTTTACTATAACTTGATTTATCAGTTGAGACTCAAAACTGTTTCCGGTTGAGAAAAAGCACAATATACTTCATTCACAAGTTTTATGATACATGATGGATAGTAGGAGGCATAGATAGCTGGCAAGACATATTTCATGTATCATAAAGCTATTACTGAAATACTTATAAGTATGCTGACTATGCTATTGAACACACATACAGCTGCCAATTCATTTTCATGTTCAACTAGACAAATAAACTGATACAGAAGCATAAAATAACAGTTACACATATGAATTCGACTGCAGTTACACATATGAACTCCTAATCCTATTACAACTGTTTTAATATTTTTCTCAAGTGTGTAAATTTTTCTTCCATGGTTTCATGCTCCAACGACTATGAAATTTCAACAATGCATAGTCTTAATACTAATTAAAAAAATATAGAACTGTATACTTACAAGGTCAATAATCATAGGATTATTGAGGAAATTGTGCCTTATCCAAATTGACTTCTTGGCTGCGAATATGAAATTTTGTCTCTGCAGAGGACACTTCTGGACTATATCATTGACTTCTTTTTCTAAGCTTGAGAATTGGTCGGCTTCGTCAAGCACCAAATACTTGACCTCATTCAGTCTCAGAATGCCTATATCAAGGAGTTCATGGATTCTACTAGGTGTGCCCACCAAAATATCGGTGCCATACCTAAGATCTTCCACATTATTCTTGATTGATATATCTCCTGAGGCCGACATCACCCTGACCCTGGAGCTGTAATGTAGTTGGACATAAAGCGAATCCACAGCTTCTTTTGTGGGCGCCAATGCCAATGCTCTAGGCATCTTGGGTGATAGGATTCCCTCGTCCATTATCCTCTCAATAATTGGTATGCCAAAAGCGAGGCTTTTTCCCGCCCCTCTCTTGGCAATACCAATTATGTCCCGACCCTCAGTAGCAGGCCTGAAGACAAGCCTCTGTAGTTCAAATAACAGAAGAAAAAAAATATACAGTTAATAACATTAATACAAAAGAGCACAGGCTGTGTGGATCGGGAAAAATATAAACCTAGAAAGCTTACCTGAATCGGGAAGAGGTGTGTTACACCTTGTTCTTCTAATGTATAAACAAGGTCAGGGTTGATGCCTAGCTTTGAAGCCTCTACAGCCGAGTTCGAAGTGTAATACGATCCCAGCTGATTCCTGATGGCACGAATCATCATCATAGCTCTGAAAAATTGGGCCCCTAATTACAAAAAAATTCAAATAAATCAAAAAAACTTTAAAGTAGTCAGTGTATTTGTTTAACCACACAACAACTATTGTAAATAGATTTACAATAACTTCAACAGAGCCACAACACATAAAAGCCCTAAAATCATGGTTTTAACAAACAAAACTAAAGTATTGCAAAAAAAGCAAGTCCTAAAATAACAATGTTGCTCTAATGGAAGCCTAAACCAAAGGAAAATGAATGAAAAATGCTAACTTTTAAATGTGTAAAAAACAAGCACAGAGAAAGATGAAGCTCACCTGAAAGAACAGAAGCTGGTGGTAGTCTCTGCGTGACGGTTCTGGATTTTGCGAATGTTGAGACTTAGGGAGAGACCAGCAAAACACTTTTTTCACAAACCCAAAACACTTGTTTTCAATTTTGATTTTCAATTGCTAAAATGAATTAATGGCAAAAGTGTAATTATATCAAAAAATAAAACAAAAGCCATCTATCTATTCACACGTGGGGACTCACGATGAAACGAAATACACTGAGATTTACCAATTGGCAGTTTATACACTGAGAATAAACAATTGGAATAAACTGCGATTCCTCAAATTATTATTTATAGTAATCACAATAAAAAAACCTAATATTTTTTTATCGAAAAAAAAAACATAAAATTGAGATTTACCTACTGCATATAATTTTTTTTATTTAAGTTGAAACATACATATTTAATTTGAATAACCAACAAGGGGTTGGTCCAAGTGGTAACTGAACTTGGATCCCACCCCAAGGTAGGGGTGTTCGCGGTGCGGTTTGGTTCGGTTATAAATATATAAAGACAAAAAATGATGCCGAACTACTTACCTCAGGTCAGGAGAGTCAGAACTGATAGCCATTTCCATTTTTCATGGTATGAAGTGGGGCATTGGGAGTGCCTGCTTTGGTCACATCTGGTCGCGAAGGTGAATCTCTTTCTCACTTACTCCGCATCCTTGCTCGTCGAAAGAGGAAGAATAGCTGATTTAGTGACGGCATTCGGAAACTATTCAAGTGCGAGGAACTCTCCTTAATAAATGTAGCAAGGACCTACTTATAGCCCTATACAAACCTTATAAATATTTAATCAAAGATGGTGGATATTAGTTGATTAGGGCGTGGATTCAGATGACGGTTGGTTCAGTTGGTAAGGAATTGGTTCATACTCTGTAAGGACGTGCGTTCAACTCCTGTTGCCTGTGTGAAGACCTCTTTAATTGGCGATATGTAATTTGTTAGCTATTAAAGAGCCCTGAGTCCTGTCCGAACTCTGGTGAGCTCGAGGAGCCTAATTCACCTAAACTTCATTGTACCAAAAAAAATACTTAGTTAGTCTCCACTTATGTCTACTACACATATTTTCGGTAGAATCATTTGAACACTTAGAACGGATAGAAGAACTAAAAACGAAATGGAATATATTTATTTGCATATTTCATAAAAAAAAAAAAAAGAATGAAAAGACAAAAGCAATATGAAGGGGGGAGGGGGCTTACTAGTTACTGCTTAAAACAATATGGATATTTTCTTTACTATGATTTGGGAAGAGAGTGGGAGAAAAGAAAGATTGAGAAAATGAAAGTGTGTAACCCGAAGGATCTCGATTCTCTACCATAAAAATTTATTTACATTCATGCAATCACTTCAATTAAGAGTCAAGGTTTCATAGTTTTTTTTTATTTGCAAAAAAAAACAGTCCAAGAGGTCACGATCTCATATAATCATATTTTTTACTGCAAAAAATTCATGTCCGTGACCGAGAGAGAAGGAAGAGTGAAAGAGTGAGAAGAATTGGAAAGAGTGGCATTTAAAAACATGTTTATGTAAATTGGCATTAACATATTTATCAACAATGATAGAATTGGGGTGTATGTTAGTGGAAAGGGATGATTTGTTTACCGACACATGTTGTAAAAAGACTTAGAATAAAAAACAATGATAGAATTGTGAGCGGGTTTGTTAATTACTTGAATTGTATTTCTAGGAGGTAGTTTTTCTTTTGCGGTGTCCGACTTCTCTCACTTGGATGGGTTGAGTACACCCTATACTCAGACTATATATTATATCTACATCTTTGCCTTTCAAAAAAAAAGTAAATATAAGGTAATTAAATACTTAAGTTACATCTAACAAATTGTGTTATTATACCTTATGCATAATGAATAGGTTGAGTGACTTTGGGTAAATACCATATTTGCCTTTACTTACTACAGACATTTGATATTTAGTGACGAATTTTATATACGAGTGAAAGTCAAATTTTTGTTAGTGTTGACTACATGTGCATATTCAGATATTTTTGTCAGAAAAATGATTACATATTTTGATCATAATTTCAGCACTTTATGAAACTATAATTCTTATAAAAAAAAACTTTATGAAACTATAAGGAATCTTTCATGACTTGTCTTTTGTCAAAAAAAATGCCATCACCTGTCTTTAATCATGTTAAGAAAATGAATACGTTGAAGAAGACAAACGCAGTGTCACCACAAAAAAAGACAAACGCCACGCCACAAATAGGAAGGGAAAAATTGAAATTCATAGTTATCATGGTTATACCACACTAGTGGAGACTTTCATGTGTTGGTGTGTAGTTATTATTATTTTATTATTAAAATTATAAATGTGTTGGTGTGCTAGTCGTTAGTTATCATTACAATAAGAGTATTTTGGTCAAAAAAATCTGACACCAAAATGACAGTTTTTTTTAGAATCCCCTTTATATATCTATTATAGGGCAATACGAAAAGCGGAAAAACGGGCACTCTCAGGCCTTTATCTGTGAGTATAACTGAAAGAATGACACTTTCTATTGCGCTTACTCACAGATGAAGGCTTGGAGTACCCGTCTTTTTGCTAGACCATAGAATTTGTAACAAAATAATACTTTCGGTTTTAACTTTATTTTCATTTTGTTGATATATTTTATGTCACATTTTTTTAGAAGCCTACAAACGTAAATTAAAAGTTCGTTAAACTAAAAACTACGACTAAATAAGTAACTACTGTAGCACAGTAATTAAAATAAGGGCATTTTGGTCAAAAAAATCTGACACCAAAAAGACAGTTTTTTTTAGAACCCCCTTTATTAATAGTTATAGATAATAAAATGTAAAAAAAAGTTATAAAATGGATCTCGCACGTGTGTACCCTTGATAATAACAATGCTCATAAACAAGGATTCTATAAAAAAGAATAATAATCAAGGATTTAATTTATATTTATACCATCAGACTCAGCAGCCGGTGGCCGATGGCTGTTGGCCGGTGGTGGTTGGCATATTTATCATATATAAATATATTATTATACATATTATTGTATTATATATATAATATATTTTTTTGTCAAAAACAAACATATAATTTTTTTTTGTTTCATTGAGAGCTGGACAAGTCTTGAGAGGCTGTATGAACTTTTCTTTTTTCTGAAATTTAAATTTTAACTTGTTGAATTGCATGTTATTTATTGTGTTTACCATTTTTAATTGTTATAGGGTGGTGCAAGGGAGAGTGGTTTGAGTGGCCCAATTCCTTCTGGAATTTCATATCTGAAAAACTTGACTGACTTGTAAGTGTGATGTTTCTTACTGTGCCTAAAGTTTCACAATCTTTATAGCACTGACACTTCAGGTTGAAGATATGTCTGTTGTCCAACACGTGTTGTATCGGACACTGACTTTGACACTTCACTTTCATTTTTCAAATTAAAGCTGGTGTCTATGTGTCTGTGTTAGTGTCGTGTTCGGTGTCCGTGTCTTCGTAGCGTAGGTGCTTCATAGTTTAAAATTCAATTTGCTCTCTTATTGTGTTTCAATTTGCTTGGATTATTAGTCCAATTTCTCTTATTTTCCTTCAATTTTGCGAGTCAAAAACCTCAATAAGGTGATGTTTTTTATGAAAGAAATTCGGTTACCTTTTCGATCTTACAAATTTACATATTATCGAATTGTTTGCCAGAGTACTGAGGAGTTGCAATCTTATAGGAACAGTTCCTGAGTATCTTGGAAATATTACTAATTTAAGATCATTGTAAGTCATGCTTTATTATATATTGAATTTTGTTTCATTGGTGCTATGTTAGGAAGGATATAACCATTTATTTATAGTAGTAGCACTTTGTTATTTTAGTGAAATGCATCAGCAAAACTTCTTCTGTTCATTGCATTATGCTGACCGTTGAAAAACATGGCATCCATGGAAATTAGAGAGAAAACCCTAAAAGTCTATTATATTGAAATTGGTAAAAATATTATTAATGAGAAGAAGATGATTACAAATGAGTGTATCATCTACCTTATATACTAAGTAACTAATGGGCCTTACTACTAATGGGCTTACTATCTATATTTTAACTCCCGCAAGCTGGACGGTGTTCTCAACACTTCCAGCTTGGGATAAGCAATACAAATTGGTAGCAGTTGAGGTGCATAGCTCCTAGAAGTCTTCGACCAACTATCGGGCCCCATCAAGCTTCTTCCAGCGTCTCCACAACATTCACTCCAAAGGAATCAACAAACTCCACTCTTAAGCATAACCATCCAAGTGTCAAAGAAGTCATCAAAAAGCTTAACCATCGGGTAGAAACCACAACTCAAGGTTTAACTACTCGGAGGAAGCAACAAACCAACACTTAACCATCAAGCAAAAGTCACAACTCAAGGCTTAATCACTTGAAGGAAGCAAAACGCTTAACCACCATAGGGCAGAAGCAAACATCAACAAGGCCATAGGGCCAAAGGCTTAACCACCAAGCAGAAACTATACCTCAAAGTTTAACCACTTAGCAGAAGCACAACAATCTAATGCTTAACCATTTATAGTAGAAGCATCAAGCTTAACCACCATAAACAGAAGCAAAAAAAAAAAAAACAAGTCAATAAGACTAATGGAATTAACAATCAAATTCAGAATAACCAATTCCAATATGAGCAACAGCAGCAAGACCTTCAACTTCATTAGCTCTCATAACTATAGCCACACTAACACAAAGGAACAGACCACCAAAATTGCTCAATCAAACCAGAAAGCTTTGCATATGACAGCAAGCATACTCGGTAATTATCAAAACTAGCATGAAACACTCATCAGCAATATCAATTCTTTCAACATACTCACCAATTATCCAGATCATGGATGCCTTAGCTTCGGGCTCATCCAAGGTATCTAAGCTCACACAAAGAGTTGCAATTGTGGACATGTATGAATTGGGTATCTCCTAATATATCCTTGATAACAATGATTGCCTCTTGAACCACATAATTTACTTTTATGTTGATCAACTCAAGTAAAACACTAATGCATCTTTCAGCTGCTCGTTCTAATTTGATGGCACAACCACCAATTACACAAACAACCTCTCTAAGAAAAATCTACATCAACTTCAGTAGCATATTCCCGACATGTCCCATACATATCTATCAAACTAGTACCCACAAACAAATCATCTTCCAATGTCCGACACTATTGAGAGAAGAGAATTTGACCTTAATACTAACCTGAGCAGTGTCAACTCAGCATTCCACATGCCAAACCCACAAAATCACCTAAGAAGCAACGAAACAACACCAACACAAACCGAACCGGAACTCATTGGAAGCGGAATACGGCACCGTGAGGCAGAAACTCCAGCAGTCAGATTTAACACCAAAGCAATCCTTATTTCTCCACACCAACCAACAATAAAGAGTGCTGGAACAAAACAAGCAAGAACCCAATAGCGAACACTCTGTTCATCTTTGAGGCATTTCATCAAACATGAAAACCACACTAGGCAAAGAAGGACACAGGAGCATTGGTGACATAAACGGAGTCCACGTGATAACGCACAGAAATGCAGAATCTCACACAAGAGACTGCACACAACATCCAAATGACTGAAACCTACAACCAGATGTGAGATCCCAAAATCCTTTAAAATGAAAGACAAAAAAAATCGAACCAGAAAATTCAAATCGCAAACTGAATATACGATTCGAATTCAAGAATACCGAACAATTTGTGTCAAAAGAGAGATCAAATCATCAAATCGAAAGCAAATTATGAAACCCAGAACACGAAGCTCGGGAGAACGATGCATATCGAAACTTCAAATGCAAATGGTGCGATGTGCACAACCGATTCAGATGCAAAATAAAAGGATTTCTGATTGAGACGCAAAAGCTAGAATCAAAACCGATTGAAGGAGTGACGAACACTTGCGGAAATAGAATTGCAAGGGAAAAAGAGGAATTTCAGAGAGAGAGACTCACGGGTAAGAAAGAGAGAATTTCAGAAAACAAAAAAAAAAATGGAAAAGAATATGAATGAAAAAGAAAATAAAATAAGAGAAGGAAGCTCAAAGCAGCAGAATTCATGGAGGATACCATGTTTGCTCTGATACCATGTTGAAAAACATGGCATCCATGGAAATTAGAGAGAAAACCCTAAAAGTCTATTATATTGAAATTGGTAAAAATATTACTAATGAGAAGAAGATGATTACAAATGAGTGTATCATCTACCTTATATACTAAGTAACTAATGGGCCTTACTACTAATGGGCTTACTATCTATATTTTAACACTGACTAAACATTTTCTTGTTGCTTTTCTGAAACCATTTTTTTATCTCTTATATAATACCTATTCTGAACATAATTTGTTTTTCAGAGACCTAAGTTTTAATAAATTAAGTGGTCAGATTCAGAACACCTTGGGTGGCCTGGAGAACATAAATATACTGTAAGCAATATTCTTTAGTTTCCAATGTGATTTTATGATTTCACCACAATGGGGACATATATTTGTACATAATTGGGTGGAGTTATTCAATTTCATTTGTGGGTTATGATTTAGTGGGAATTTAAGGTTGAGTTGCTTGTCATCAATAATTCTAAGTAATGATGAATACGGGATTCTGTCACTGAAAGTAGTAAACAGCAGTTTGTGTGAATAAGGAAATAAGGAAGTTGTAAATAGTTGATTTCTTTATATTTGTATTCGGCCCAGGCCCGTTAGGTTTTCACATAGAATAGTCTATTTAAACTTATTAGTGTTTTGTACTCGAGGACAAGAGATATACAATTAATAAAACGGAACTACACCTACTCTGTAGTCGCAGACGTAGGCAACGATTGGCCGCCGAACTGTGTGACCAATATCGTGTCTCCTTACGTGACATGGTATCAGTCTAGGTTCGTGGATTCGTACCTGTTTCGACATCTGCCGTCACTTGTGCGACGTCTCTGGTGTGCATACGCCTTCCTCTTGGTTCCTTCCCTGTTCGTGAGTCTTTCCTGCAATCTTCTTGGTGTGTTTGAGAATTCTTCCTGTTCGCGTCTCCTCTGCTCACGAATTCGTTGGTGTTGGGTTCTCGTTGCATGTTTTGCTCTCTATTTTGTGGATCTGGGTTTCGGTCTTACTACTTCTCAATTTGGGTTTCGTGGATCTGGGTTTCGCGTCTCCACAGGTTTCGGTCTTCCGACATGTTTTGCTTCTCAATCGCGAGGCTGTTTGTTGGAGTACTGCTCTCGATTTGCTTCAGCGTTCTCTTGCGCTCAGTTTGTTGGTTCTCTCGTTCTGATCTTCGTTTTGGGTTCTAATCTTCGTTTTGATCTTCGTTTCCACTTTTGATCTTCGCTGGTTGCCTGGTTCGCTGCTTGTGATCTTCGTTCTGATCTTCGTTTTGGGTTCACTGATCTTCGTTGGGTTCGCTTCGTTGGGTTCACTGATCTTCGTTTTGGGTTTGTTTGTGTGACCTTCGCTGTTTGTTTGTTCGCTGATTCTCTGCACGTGGAGTATTACCTGTGCTTCTCTCTTTGGTATTAGTTTGTGGAGTATTTTTTTTAGCACCAATTTTTTAATGGCTTCGGATAAAGAAATTATGGAGTCACATTGATGGGATTTCTAAGGCGCCAGAAGATAAAACTGCCTTAGATGCATGGGAAGTCAAAGATGCTCAGATTATTTCTTGGATCCTCAGTACTATTGATCCTCAGATGATCAATAATTTGCGATCTTTTTCAACTGCTCAAGAAATGTGGGATTACTTGAAGCGTATTTACAATCAGGACAATACAGCCAAACGTTTCCAGTTGGAGTTGGAGATCGCCAATTACAAACAAGGTAATTTGTCAATTCAATATTATTATTCTGGTTTTCTGAATTTGTGGACAGAACACTCTGCTATTATATATGCTGTTGTCCCCAAAACGTCACTTTCGGCCGTTCAAGATGTTTATGATACTAGCAAACAGGATCAATTTCTCCTGAAACTTCGTCCGGAATTTGAGGCTGTTCGAGGTGCTTTGCTGAATAGGAACCCCGTTCCTTCCTTGGATATCTGTGTTGGTGAACTGCTCAGAGAAGAACAACGTCTACATACTCAAGGAACCATGTCTCATGATCCCGTCCATTCTGAACCTGTGACAGTTGCATATGCTGCGCAAAATAGAGGCCAAGGACGTGATATGCGACAGACTCAATGCTTCTCTTGCAAACAATTTGGACATGTTTCTCGGAGTTGTCCTAAGAAATTTTGCAATTACTGCAAACAGCAGGGTCATATCATCTCTGCATGTCCTACGCGTCCTCCACGACCGACTAAGCGTCCGGTGCAGGCATTCCATGCCACTACTAGCTCTGCAGCTGATCCTTCCACCACTGGTGCATCTAGCTCTGCCACTGGTACTTCCACCACTGGTGCCTTTGATGGTGGTGCTCTACAGCTTGAATTAATTCAACAAGCGGTACTATCTGCTCTTTCTGCCTTGGGCATTACTGGTATGTCTTCTTTCATCTCTTGGTTACTTGACTCTGGTGCATCAAATCACATGACGGGTTCCTCTAAACTCTTGCATAATTTACGTTCTTATCTTGGTAATCAGAAAATTCAAATTGCTGATGGTAGTACCCTTCCTATAACTAATGTTGGTGACATAAATTCTACCTTTCGAAATGTGCTGGTAGCACCTGGGCTTGCCTCAAATTTATTGTCTGCTGGTCAATTAGTGGATGAAGGTTGTGATGTTAATCTTACTCAGGATGGTTGTCTTGTGCAGGAGCAGGTGCCGGGGAAGGTGATCGCGAAGGGGCCTAAAGTTGGGAGAGTGTTCCCACTCCAGTTTATTCCAAATCATTTATCTCTTGCTTGTACTAGTGTTTTGAATGTATGTGAGGATTGGCATAGGAAATTGGGTCATCCAAACTCTGTTGTTTTGTCTCACTTATTTAAGACTGGATTGTTAGGTACTAAACCTATGGATTCTAGTGCCTCTATTTCATGCTCTGTTTGCAAATTAGCCATAAGTAAAACACTTCCCTTTCCGCCTGGTGCTTATCGTGCTTCTACTTGTTTTGAGATGATTCATAGTGATGTTTGGGGAATCTCACTCGTCGCTTCTCATGCTCGCTATAAATATTTTGTCACCTTTATCGATGATTATCGTCGTTTTACTTGGATATATTTTCTTAAATCTAAATCTGAAGTATTTTCTATGTTTAAGAAATTTCTGATGTATGTTGAAAATCAATTTCAAACTAGTATTAAAATTCTTCGTTCTGATTCTGGTGGTGAGTATATGTCTCATGAGTTTCAGGAGTTCTTACAACAAAAAGGTGTATTGTCTCAACGATCTTGTCCCAATACCCCTCAGCAAAATGGTGTTGCAGAACGTAAGAATCGTCACTTGTTGGATGTGACACGTACCTTATTTCTCCAGGCTTCTGTTCCATCCAAATTTTGGGTGGAGGCTCTTTCCACAGCTGTTTTTTTGATCAACCGTCTTCCTTCCACAGTGATTGGGTTTGATTCTCCTTACTTTCGTCTTTTTAAAACTCAGCCTGATTACAGTAGCTTACACACTTTTGGGTGTGTATGTTTTGTTCACCTACCGTCCACTGAAAGACATAAGCTTGGAGCACAATCTGTCCAATGTGCATTTATGGGGTATAGTCATTCTCATAAGGGTTTCGTGTGTTATGATGTCTCTAACCATCGTTTTCGCATTTCTAGGAATATGACATTTTTTGATAAACAGTTTATGTTTCCTTGTCCTTCTTCTGGTCTGAATGATATTGCTATACTTCCCCAATTTTCTACCCCGCGGTCACCTATAGAACGTTTTAAACCAGGACTCATATATGTCAGGAAACACAGTATGCAGGTTCACACTCCCCCTTCCGACGCTGATCCGCCACCTGATCCTGATCCTGCACCAATTGCACCACGGCGTTCTAGTAGAACGTCCCGAGCACCTGATAGATATTCACCAGACAGGTTTGATTCCTCACATACTGCTTTAACTGCTTCTCTCTCTAGCACACCTATTCCTACTTGTTACTCGCAGGCTGTTAAAGATGTGTGTTGGGTGAATGCCATGAATGACGAACTTCAGGCCCTTCAAGACAATTTCACTTGGGAAATTGTTCCTTGCCCTCCAGATATCAAACCCATAGGCTGTAAATGGGTTTATTCTGTGAAACTAAATTCTGATGGATCTCTCAATCGGTACAAGGCTCGATTGGTTGCTTTAGGCAACAAGCAGGAATATGGTATTGATTATGATGAGACATTTGCACCAGTTGCTAAAATGACTACTGTTAGAATGGTGCTCTCTATAGCTGCTTCTCGTGGGTGGTCTCTCCACTAAATGGATGTTAAGAATGCATTTCTTCGTGGCGACCTGACTGAAGATATTTATATGACTCCCCCTCAGGGCCTATTCTCTTCCTCTAAGGGGGTGTGCAAGCTCAAACGCTCTTTGTACGGTTTGAAACAGGCGCCTAGAGCATGGTATGAGAAATTTCGTTCCACTCTACTTGGGTTCTCTTTTACTCAAAGTCAGTATGATTCGTCTTTGTTCATTCACCGCACATCTACGGGCATTGTTCTGCTCCTTCTTTATGTTGATGATATGATCATTACTGGTTCTGATGCAGCATCCATACAGGAAGTTAAACTAAAGCTTCAAGCCTCATTTCAAATGAAAGACCTTGGTCTTTTACATTATTTTCTTGGACTTGAGGTTCATTCTACCTCTAAGGGTATCTTTCTCCATCAACATAAGTATGCCACAGACCTTATTGCTATGGTTGGCCTCCAATCCGCTAATCCTGTGGATACTCCTCTTGAAGTTAATGTTAAATACCACCGTGACGAGGGTGAACTTTTGACCGATCCTTTATTGTATCGACAGCTCGTGGGTAGTCTTAACTACTTGACCATCACACGACCCGACATTTCGTTTGCTGTTCAGCAAGTGATTCAATTCATGCATTCTCCTCGTCATCTTCACTTGGCAGCGGTTCGTCGTATAATTCACTACTTGAAAGGTACCTCTCAATGGGGCTTATTCTTTCCTAGTGGGACCCCTCTTAAGTTGATTGCCTACAATGATACTGATTGGGCTGGGTGTCCTGACACTCGCCGCTCTGTCACTGGTTGGTGCATGTTTCTTGGTTCTTCGTTGATCTCATGGAAAAGTAAGAAGCAAGCAAGAGTCTCTAAGTCCTCAACTGAATCGGAATATCGTGCTATGTCTACGGCATGCTCCGAAATACTTTGGCTTCGTGGTCTGTTGGGTGAACTTGGATTTCCTAAAACTGAGCCGACATCTCTCTATGCTGACAATACAAGTGTCATTCAGATTGTTGCAAATCCGGTTTTTCATGAGCGTACTAAGCATATTGAAGTTGATTGCCATGCTATTCGTGAAGCCTATGATAATCATGTTATATCCATTCCCCATATCAATACTCAATTTCAGGTTGCAGATATTTTGACCAAAGTTGTTCCTCGTCTGCGCCATCAGTTTCTTGTTAGCAAATTGATGCTCCTTGATGACCCGCATCAATTTGAGGGGGGATGTGAATAAGGAAATAAGGAAGTTGTAAATAGTTGATTTCTTTATATTTGTATTCGGCCCAGGCCCGTTAGGTTTTCACACAGAATAGTCTATTTAAACTTATTAGTGTTTTGTACTCGAGGACAAGAGATATACAATTAATAAAACGGAACTACACCTATCTGTAGTCGCAGACGTAGGCAACGATTGGCCGAACTGCGTGACCAATATCGTGTATCCTTACGTGACAGTTTGATCAGTCAAAAGAACTGTTTAGTCTACTTTTAGGACTGAACTGTGATGTAGAGCTAAACAGCTAAAACCAATTGTATTTCTAAAGATTCCTGCAAAAACTTTGTGTGATTTAAATTGTTCAAGATAGGGTTGATTATTTTGCAGCGAAATGGCAAGAATATAATAGTTTTATAATGCCTTGATTCTTTGATACACACACACGTGTAAGAGTAATCTGATTGATTTCTCTGCAAATTATATACTCATTTTATGCCCCTTTATTTATTTTGTTTTGAAGTTCAGACCAATAGACTTATACTTCTAAAAGGTCATTAGAGAATCATATCCCTGCCTTTCAACAAGATTTTAAATCGAAAATGATTAGAAGTAGAAGAAAATCTATAAGGGGGATAAGAGAGAACTGGAAACATCAGAGCAAGTTCTTTCTTGATATCAATAATCTATGATCTGGTCTATATTAAAAAGTGAATATTGATATGATCACCTCAATCAAGTCATTAAAAGGATTCTTGGGGACTCTCCAAATTATTTGGGAATAGGATTTAACTTACTACAATTTTATGATTTTGATTGTTCATCAATTAATGATGAGTTCTATAAATTGACTTCTCTTTATTGTTTTATTATACCCAGATACTTAACTGGAAACCTTTTTACTGGACCACTGCCCAATTGGATAGATAGACCAGACTACACGTGAGTAATCCTTCAAATGTTACTTATTTGATTTGATTCATTGAGTTGAATTAGGATAATAAATTATACTATACCAATAGTTTCAGATATTTCTACACGACAAAGTGTTACATATAGTTTTTTGTTCCATCATTTATCCTAAATCATATGTATAAATTGACATAGAGATCTCTCTTATAACAACCTGAGCATCGTAAACCCGGAGCAGTTGACTTGTCAACAGGGAAGCGTGTAAGAATCCTTGCATTTCCATATTTTTTGTTTTATCGATTGTATGAAATTATCTGAGCTTTGCCTATTTACAATGTGCTTTAGGAACTTGTTTGCATCATCTTCAAAGGATAATAATTTCTAATAGAAGCCTGACATATGATGAAGATACGAATGAAGCGGGACCAGCAAGACTTCGCCAGACTGGATCAAACCGGGCGTTTAGCAGCACTGACCACTTCTTCGATAGTGCCTACCCGGACTACTATACCTTGTCTAATGCAACTAAGCTTGCTATGGAAAATGGTGAATTGTATATGGATGCACGTGTTTCTCCCTATTACCTATTGTAAATACCTCCACCAACTAACCATAGTCAACTCTTATTATTGTACATAGATTAACCCTAGTTTATTTATAGCTGATTGATTAACTCAGTTAATCATGTAACCCTAGGAAGGCGTGTATTTGATATCTATATTCAGGTGCATGGTCTTTTACCATCTTATCTTTGTCAACTACATGTTTAAAATGCTGAACAAATGTCCTTTGACCATGTTGAAGCATTTGTGTTTGGATTGAAGTATTGCAGAGAAAGTTGGTGCTGAAGTAATACCTTGGAGATTCGCCTTCATTGGGCGGGGAAAGGGACAACCAGTATCCCATTTGGATCAGTACACGGTCCTCTTATATCAGCTATATCTGTTAATCCTGGTCAGTTCTATTTCTCTATAGTTCTTTTGTTATTTTATTCCATCCTCTGATCTAATTTATATGGAAATCTCTTGTATTATAATCAAGCAGACTTTACACCACATGTGAAAAAAAAGAAGTAAGATGCATGTGAAGTCTATTGTTGAATTTGTAATTGCTGGAGCACTAGTTATCTTTGTGGTATTTGGTATGGCTTGGTGGAGAGGATGTCTGAAACAGAAAGGAAATATTAAATACTTTATTACCTTTTACTGTTTTCCCCTTCTGTATTTCAGTTTACCATGGTTACTATAACCTAGGTTAGTCCTAGCTTTAGTTTAATATTGGGTTAGATTCTGATTATCAGACTAATGAATTTGGTAAAGTTAGTTTTTAGGTTTGTTGTTTTTGTTTGTAATTCAGTTGAGTCTTTCTTGAGCTCTTCTTGAATCCTCTCTTGTATATATGCTTCAAGGCATTCTGTAATCAATTCAATCAGATTCAATGGAAATGATTCTTTGAGTTTCTCTTTTCAATAGGAAAGGGCAGGATCAGTCAAGGTTTGGGAAATCCCTTTAAATATATGAACTAGTTTTATTATTGGTCTCAAAATAATTATACCACGGTGACCCAAGTAAAAGCCAGAACCACCAAATTCCACCACAAAATCGGTTCGTTTTTCCAGCACAACCACTCGCATGAGGCTTGCGACCAAAACCCCTCTGGTTTTGGTCTTCAATTTCAGAGATTACCGAACCCTAGCTTCTTCTTTCAAGATTGATGACCAGCAACACTCAAGGAACAAAACCCCTATGGTTTTATTCCACGATTCTCTGATTTAATCGAGCCCTACCTTTCGTTCTTCTCTCAGAACCAGAAAGCTCACAAATCCAACGTGATTTTCGTTGCAAACCTTGCAACGAAGCTTCTTATACTGGTAAACACCAAAACCCCTTGGTTTCGTTGTTTAATTTGAGATTCAGAATAGCCCTAACCCTTCGTGTTCACTGTTGCAGGTTTAACCACGAATTTGGTTTCCAGAACTTCAATCGTGACACAAGCAGGTAGAAAACTTCTTTATTTTTCCTCTTTCTTCACTGTTTGTGTTTATGAACAAATCTCTAATTTGTTCTTTTTTGTACGAGATACTTCACTCTCTGAATATACTCACAAGGCTCACTCAGAGTTGAAGGAGGAAGAACGCAGAAGCTTGAAGGAAAACAGAAAACTGCACACACGGGCTCAAGGATTGAAAACGATAAGCAGAAGAAATTATGCAGAAAAACTTGTAAAAAACTAAACTGGAAACTGATAAAATGTATTATTGAATGTGTTGAATGTAAAAACAAAATATTTACAATGACTCTGTATTTAAAGCTTTCGCTGGAACTAGCTGGTAGTTACGAGTTTGTTACTTAGGTAATAACAAACTCAGTTTGTTACTAAACAAACTAAATTAGTTTTAGGTCAAAACTAACTTGTAACCACTATGAGCATTCCTGGCCACACAAATTTTTAATGGCTGGGAATGTATAATCCTGTTTTGAAGGTATTTGATGTTTTGCTTAAAAACCAACAGTTCCTCCATATATAAACACATGCACCCGCACTTATATATATCCCAAAATCTTAGCAATCAAATATCATAGAATCACAAAAGAATAGAGAAACCTTTCTCTCTGTTCTTAGTGAGAGAGAAATGGGTGGTGGTGTTGACTATAGTTTGTTGTTTTTGCTTATTGTTGGGGTGGTGCTGCAAGTAAAAGTGGAGGGTGAGATTTTGAATGGCTGTGATTTGTTCGCTGGGAGATGGGTGGTGGATGTATGAACCTGCCACGTGTCCGTTTATTGAGAGGGAGTTCAGGTGGGAAACCAATGGACTCCCCGATTAGATTAGAAGTATTAGATTAGATTAGTGTAAAGAATTTTTTTGAAATGTTAATAATCTCATTATACAAAAAATGCTTGAAATTTCGGTTAGCCATGTGATAAATGTTTCATAGAATAGAATAGAAAGTAAAAATTGACCCTTGACATCACCTGGTGTTCTAATTAGGGGTGTTCAAAACCGAAACAAACCAATAGAAAACTGCTAACCGAACCAAACCAAACCGAAAACCGCAATAAACTGCTTTTGATCGGTTTTGTTTGGTTCTTTTTTTTCATTGCACCGTGCGGTTCGGTTTGGTTCGCGGTTTTGATTTCAGAAACCGAACCAAACCAAACCAAACCGCAAGTAACACTAAGGCTTGTTGAATTACAATCTTCCTTACTAACTTACTAGCCCAAATGCAACTAAAACTCAACTCTCACTCACTTACTAGCTTAAATCCAATTGATTATTTGACTCACTTACAAACAATTCATATTGTTATGCTATATTTAAAAATTACAATAAAATATTTAATTCAAATTCTTTTAAACATTGTCTTAGCTATCTTAAAAGAATTAAAAGAGAGTACTCCCTCTGGACCTATTTATAAGCAAAAAGACACTTTTTAGATTCATTGGAAAACTGATTATTCTAAACTATAATATTGTCCAGATACATCAGTTTTCCAACGAATCTAAAAAGTGATTTTTTTTCTTATAAATAGGTCCGGAGGGAGTAATTTATATACTACATATATTTGAGTACAGAGAAAGAGCATGTATTTCCGCTATGATTATTAATGAAATGAAGTAGACTTTTTGCGTCAAAAAAAAGTGTTTAGGATTTTGTTCCATTGAACACTCGCTTCTCTGGAAGGACAAGATCCGAGGTATTTGATCAACTCAGAGATTTTTTGGAATGAGAAAGTGGACTTAAAGTGAAAAGAGTCTCCCTACACGCAAACGCTGCTTCTTACATTCTCTATGAAAAGAGTAAAAAAAATAATAATGTTTCTTGTAAAAATAATGACTAACGACTAGTTTTCTCTATGAAATTTTTATATATATTCAAATCGTTTAAACACATCAAATCCAATAATAAAAACCTTTCAATATTCATGTGATATGTTTTTACGCATTTATGGGTAAAAATAATACTTTTTACGGTTGAAATTTAAATCTAGTTGATATTCAAAAAAAAAAATTGTCAAAAAAAGCTCAATATTAATTTGCTTACCAAAAAAGCTCTCTCGACATTTAAAGATAAGTTTACTTTTTTTTTTGAGACCAGGGTATTTACTGTCGACCGCAGTTAGGGGTGCACAAATTAACCGGTTTAGCGGTTAAACCACATTCATATCCATATCCAGTTAAATAAATCTGGATATTTGTGTTATTTTTATAACCGGTTATTTCAATTTGTCCAATAATTGGATATGGTTTTTATCCGTTATTTAATGGACGTCCAATGGATATCCAATTAGTTTTTGCCTAAAAATTTAACCAAACCCACCAAAATAATTTTAAAAAAAGTTAAAAAAAAAATTGACAATAAAAAAAGTTAGAATTTTAAAAATATCTTTAAGTATATATTTTTAGATATATATATATAATACAAATTCTCATAAAAAAAGTATATAATACAAATATATATATATATATATATATATATATATATATAAATATATATAAAAATAGCATATTAATATATGGTGGTGGAAGGTGGTGGCCGGAGGCGGCGACCACGATGGCCGGCGGTGGCTCCGGCGACCACCGCAGTGGATCTCTGGCGGTCCGGCGGCGGCCGGCAGTGGTCCGGCGGTGGCCGGTGGTGATTATATATATATATATATATATATATATATATATATATATATATATATATATATATATATCATAAGTAACTACAATCATAAGATTGTTGATCAGTGCATTTTAATGCATTCTTTATAGCTTTTCACTTGGTGTTTTTAATTGTTCTTTATACCTAATATTTAAGCCTTAGCACGTTTCTAGACTTTGGGTCTTAATTGAGCGTTATAGCAAATTCTTGATTATTTTTTGTTTTTATTGCATATTGACCCCTGTCTACTCTGCAGACCATAACTTTGGCTGTGATTATCCGATTGAGGCGTGCGAGCATGCGTTGGAAAGCTAAGGAACAGAGCTACAATTCTTCTGTTGAGCTCGAAACCCAAATCTGAAGTTTGGAAGGTCAAAACTGCGAAATACCGAAGAAGTAATGTGTAAAACGGGTTTTGGGCCGAATATTAGTTTGTTATCGGGCTTCTATCTAGTAACCCAGTTAGTGGATTAGGGTTTTCGTTTTTGTCCTAGTTAAATACTCTATTCAGACTCGTTTTGGCTCTGTTACGCATTATTATACAATTTTGAGGATTTGGTAGCGTAACCTCTATGGAAGCTTAAAGCCCTAGATCAATCTATTGGTGAAGGGTGTTGTTGTAAGGATTTTGAGGTTCGATGCTTAATGTTTATTTCGTTTTTATGGTTTTAATTCTTTCTCTATCAATTTCATCTCTGTAATTCTTGCTGCAAATTCGGTTTGTGTTTTGCTTAATTACTCAAATTCTGTGATTTGCTTATGTGACTCGTTTTATGATTCAGTTTTGCTTAATCACTTAATCATGATTCTGTTTTGCAACTTTAATTATTCAAACTATTTTATCGCTTGTTTAATCTAGTTTAGATAGGAATTGATAGAGTCTATGACGCTTGTTTATAGGATTGATAGAATTCAGTTATGATGTTAATTGTGTTACTGACTTGTTCACTATCACGATTGATTGAACACACTGTTTTGACGTTTGCTTTAAAAAGTGCGGATTCGTATAAACTGACAGGCGCTTGTTCACTTAGTTTATGATCAATCAAGAATTATCAAACCTTGCATGAATTTTAATTTTAGAACCGATGAGAAATCCAAGAAGCACACTTGAAACCAATGGATTGATTGTTTATCTTTAATTGATTTTCTTCGTTACTCATCAAACTCTTTTCCAAATCAAACCCCCCTTTTATTGTTTATTTAGGCTCTTGATTTTGGTAATTTCATTATTTAGAGGTCCTTGAGAGACGACCAAGGTTACTTACCTTGTACTATATTTTCTATCTTTATAAATATTTTGACCCGCGTACGACCGCTGAGCAAATTGGCGCCGTTGCCGGGGATCTCTGATTAGAAATTACTGGCTTAAGAACCTCACTAACCTTTGTTTCTTACACTTGCAGGTTCTATCGGTTTCGACATCTTTCAGTTCTATCATAGAATAGGAGAAGGAAAAAAAACGGTTTTCAGGCGAATTTCTCAGATTGCTCCGAAAATTGGTCAGAAAATCACAAAATTATCAAGGAGTAGGACTCCCTATGCGAGCTAAGGCCGAAAAATCCGAATTTCCTTCTTTTACATTTTCTTTCTAATTATTTTAATTTTTTATATTCTTAAAAAAATCCAAAAAAATTCGCATATCTTTATTTTGATTTTATTTGATTTGTAGTGTTAGTTTTATTTTTTTTAGAATTTATTTGATACGTTTTCTTAATTTCCTCTCTATTTTAGTGCTCAAGACATAGTTGGAATTTTCTGATTTGTTCCATTTATTCTGGATACTGTTCTGATTTGCTGATCATCTTTGATCCTAGTTTTGTTGACTAAAATATGGCTGCTAGATATGAACCTTCACTGGAGGATCTCATTAAACAGATGGCTATTCAAAATCTCCAATTCCAACAAAAAACAGATTCCACACCTATGCAGTTGGAGATAATAGTTGGACAGTTAAACACTGTAGTTAATCATATGCAAGCCCAAGGATCAAACCAACTGCCTGCCCAAGAAGTAGAAAATCCTAGTGTCCCAAATACTCCCATTTTCAGTGCAACTACTCTTGTTGAAACTCCGATGGTGTCTGAAACAGTTGCAAAAAATGACAAAGCTGCAAATTTTGGTGACACTAGTGAAAAATATGGGATCTTTGATGCTAAGGAACACCCCATGGAAGAGCATTCCCTTTGTAGAATGGAATTTCTTGATGGTTTGGTTGATTATACAAGTTCTGATAACCCTTCTGTTTGCGCTGAGATTGAGAATACTTTGCAGGTTGATACAATTTACATAGCTGATGTTGTGGATGTAGCTACTGCTACCATTGAGCCACCACATGTTGTGGATCTCAAACCACTCCCTGAAAATTTTAAATATGCATATTTGGATGGAAGTGAATATTTTTCTGTGATTATTTCATCTAACCTTGAATCTGAACAGGAAAAGCTGCCTCCAATTCTAAGGGAACATAGGAAAGGTATCGGATGGACCTTGGTGGACGTTCCTAGTATGAAAGTGTGGCAAACACAACAAATTAATCCCCTGATTCAAGATGTGTGGAAGAAGAAGGTGACCAAACATGACTGCGGTAACCATAGAAGAGCCTTCTGTGGCAAATACCAACCACACAGAAGCTTCAAGTTCTCCACCTTCAAGAGGGAGTTTTCTTTCCTTATTCTTAAGATATACTTGTTGCTTACATTGATGACTTTTTGTGATTTAAGTGTGGGGGTGCGTCCTTTTGTTTTTATGTTTTTAATTTTTAACTATAAAAAAAGAAAAAAATTGTTATTTTAGCATGTTTTTCCATGAGTTCTTAGTTTGTACAAGTTGTGAGTGATTTTACTATTCTAGGACCACAGGTGTTATGACATGACTTGATTGATTTCTTGTTGCTCTTGGCATTATAAGTTGCATATGAGCACTAAATTTTGCATCATTTGTGATAGTCAATGTCCCTGGTGAGAATTGAGCCTTTTATTGGATGGACTACATTTTGCCATTCTCTCCTTTCTTGTGTGTGACTCACTCATGTTTGTTAGTTACTCTAGAACTTGACTTGATTCTTGTTGAAGCACTTGTTCACATGCATGTTTGAAATGATCTAGGCAATTCTTTTATTTTAGCTACTAGCCAAATAAGCCTACCCTGAATTTATCCCTTTGTGTAAGCCCCTTTGAGCCTTTTATCCCATTCTTTGTTTTATAGCTCATTACAAACCTAAAAGTGAAAAACAATGATATTAACCAATCTTTGAGGGTGAAGGAGCTTTGAACTGAAAATTGTCAATCCATAAGTGTGGGGGTGTCCAAATTGTTGCAATTGTGGTTCTCACTTGAGTTAGTTCTTGGGTTCTCAATAGAAATTTTGGCAAGTACATTTGTATAGAAAAATATTCCCCAAAAATAAAAAAGAAAGAAAGAAAGAAAGCAAGAAAGAAAGAAAGAAAGAAAAAAAGAAAAAAAAAGATAAAAAAGATAAAAAAAGAAAAGAAAAAAAATGGAAAGTGTATATATCTTTTTATTTTTGTTTCAAGAAGAGTGAAAATTGTGTGGAGAAGTATATCAAAATAGACAAATTCATCATACCTTGTTGAAGTTGGACCCTCTCATGCTCATTCTACAATTGATTTTCATTGCTTCTTTATCCTCTTTGATTCTTTTTAGCTTAGTTCCCCTTAGGATTATCCCACCTTGACCTTGGCCCCATTACAACCCTTATAAAGACCTTTTGATCTTATGTGTATGTGTTCTTCAGTGTGAATGTTAGAAGCTTGTCAAGCATATGGTAGTGCTAACTTTCATTGATGTGCTTATTATATATATGAGAGTAAACACAAGCCTAGACACTTGAGTGATTGAGCGCATTACTTATACATATCCTGTGAGGACTCATCACTTATGATTCATTCTTTGGAGCTCTATTCTCTTGTTTGCCTTGATTGTAATTAAGTGCTATCTTTGATTGTCATTCTCCTTGAAGCCTAGGAAAAGTGTCTCTCTTATGACTTTGCATTCTTTGGAACTTCATTTATTGTTTTCGCGTCTTGTTTTGTGTGTTTTGCCCAGAGTGCAAAAGCTTAAGTGTGGGGGTATTTGATCAGTGCATTTTAATGCACTCTTTATAGCTTTTCACTTGGTGTTTTTAATTGTTCTTTATACCTAATATTTAAGCCTTAGCACGTTTCTAGACTTTGGGTCTTAATTGAGCGTTATAGCAAATTCTTGATTATTTTTTGTTTTTATTGCATATTGACCCCTGTTTACTCTGCAGACCATAACTTTGGCTGTGATTATCCGATTGAGGCGTGCGAGCATGCGTTGGAAAGCTAAGGAACAGAGCTACAATTCTTCTGTTGAGCTCAAAACCCAAATCTGAATTTTGGAAGGTCAAAACTGCGAAATACCGAAGCGGTAATGTGTAAAACAGGTTTTGGGCCGAATATTAGTTTGTTATCAGGCTTCTATCTAGTAAACCAGTTAGTGGATTAGGGTTTTCGTTTTTGTCCTAGTTAAATACTCTATTCAGACTCGTTTTGGCTCTGTTACGCATTATTATACAATTTTGGGGATTTGGTAGCGTAACCTCTATGGAAGCTTAAAGCCCTAGATCAATCTATTGGTGAAGGGTGTTGTTGTAAGGATTTTGAGGTTCGGTGCTTAATGTTTATTTCGTTTTTATGGTTTTAATTCTTTCTCTATCAATTTCATCTCTGTAATTCTTGCTGCAAATTCAGTTTGTGTTTTGCTTAATTATTCAAATTCTGTGATTTGCTTATGTGACTCGTTTTATGATTCAGTTTTGCTTAATCACTTAATCATGATTCTGTTTTGCAACTTTAATTATTCAAACTATTTTATCGCTTGTTTAATCTAGTTTAGATAGGAATTGATAGAGTCTATGACGCTTGTTTATAGGATTGATAGAATTCAGTTATGATGTTAATTGTGTTACTGGCTTGTTCACTATCACGATTGATTGAACACACTGTTTTGACGCTTGCTTTAAAAAGTGCGGATTCGTATAAACTGACTGGCGCTTGTTCACTTAGTTTATGATCAATCAAGAATTATCAAACCTTGCATGAATCTTAATTTTAGAACCGATGAGAAATCCAAAAAGCACACTTGAAACCAATGGATTGATTGTTTATCTTTAATTGATTTTCTTCGTTACTCATCAAACTCTTTTCCAAATCAAACCCCCCTTTTATTGTTTATTTAGGTTCTTGATTTTGGTAATTTCATTATTTAGAGGTCCTTGAGAGACGACCAAGGTTACTTACCTTGTACTATATTTTCTATCTTTATAAATATTTTGACCCGCGTACAACCGCTGATCAATTGTACACCTAGGCATTCACATCGCAACCAATTAAAAAATTCCACGTGGACTGATGCCCAATGAAAAAACTCCACGTCAATCAGGTAATAAATACGTGGCATTTTTTGTTCCACATATCAACCATTGATCATTTCGTTAATAACATCCAACGGTTCGAGATAATCATGAATAAATAAAAAAGAAAAAATATCCGAAAATATAAACTTTAATTACAATAAAGCTGTATTAATACCATGCGTACAATATGGAGGAGCAATTAACCTTGATTTTATTGCCATATAGAGTACAACACAGTAGTCAACAATTTCATATCATTAGCTGAAAAGTAGATCGCTCCACATATGCAATAACTCAGCCCAACTAAAATTCAAAACACTGAATATCAAAACAATTAACCTACATCCCTACCTTACACAGTGTAGGTTCAGCCCATAGAACTAAGCCCTTCCGCCGTTGTTATCATACACCTGCTGCTTCGTGATAACTTTTTAAACTCATTATGAATGTCCCTGCAGAATTCTACTTGGATTTCCTCATGCGCTACCAACAACTGCACATCAATTCCTTGGAATCTGCTCCTCCTGCACAGGTATATATTAGGTTTCAATTATTGCAAATCATGCCTGGAAAGTTTAACATATTTGATATTTGGATTACATCAGGATGCAGGCTACGTTGTCATGGCTAAAATCACACATGTCCTTTCAAATAATGCGTAAAAAACGCATCAGATTGTGGTTAAAAAGTGCCTGTTAGAGGAAAAAGCGAAATACATAACAATCCAGAGTCACATTAAATCCTTCCCTACCAAACAAACCACAGAAGTTTCAGGTGGGTTCCTTTGAAGAAATAATCCCCTAACGGGCGAATTTAATTAGTGATTCCCAAGTCATCCACAATATTTCCAAAACCAGATCCAAATCGTATAAGGTATTGCCAATTTACCTTCAACACACAAATCTACTTCAACAGCCAATAACTAGATTTTATATTATATAAGAATTTGGAAATAGATAACCTAACATTTGGGGACATACATTTGCTTTTACCGTTGTTTGTTATAATTGCAATGCGCACAGATCTACCAAGATTGGCGTAACATGAGCAAATCCACAAGTGGCGGCATACATGGTTCACCAGACATCAGGGAAATACCTACAGGGCCAAAACGCAAAAGAAGTAAGAAAGGTTATAAATACATAGTCTGTCTAAAAACTCTACCAATGTATGCACACTTTTTAAATACAGTCATGTATTTTAGTTTTTAAACCGTGTTGGTCCAATACAGAAACAGATGACTCCCAGATGACTCTACCAATGTATTTTAGTTTTTCTAACACCATCATTTGATTTCGAAAGACAACAAATCAACCACTAAATGATGCACATAGTGAATAAATCGTCATTAGATGAAATGACAGATCAATACTATATCTTACCATTTGTTATCCGACGATTTGTACCCCATGTCATATCAGATTTCATCATTGATATCGTTCTCCAAACCCACAATGAAGACTGTAAAAAGAGACATTAAAGTTAAAGAATAGCACAATAATATATAAACCAAACTCACAATTGTTTTTGAAATGATAAAAGTATGGCACTTAACTGGGAATCACCTTAGATGGGGATGAATATTCCCATAGATATTTTGAGATACTATACTTCGGACAAACACTGGACAATATATCCTATCAGGCTATCAGCACATGTCGATTATTATATTCCTGTAAATGGTAAACCAAACGAAAAATGATCATTAGTTGTGGAGTAGATAAAAAAGCTAAACAATATTCTCGAAACGAAGTTAACAAGTCAGCGTTTTTCGACAACCAGTAGTATTTTAGAGTACCGCTTGCTGCTAGATATTCAGACGAAGGCGGACAGCGTACAACATACCCAACAAGACGACCACGGACGGCGTGCAAACTGCGGAGGAAAAACACATCACCGCATACCTACACGAGCGGCAGTGATACTATAATTTGGTATCTTTTTGCTCAGATCATATGTTTATTCACAGGAAATTTAAAAGGGAAAACAATACCCTCTATTATTTTTTAACCCATCCAATATTTATGACAATGACCAACCACAACACAAATCGTAGTACCGATATTTCACAGGGGATCAAGAAACACGGTTCAATCGGTTATTGAATTGAATCATATATTACCTGTAGCGAATTTAAAAAAAGATTGGATCGCTGCTAGAGGGTTCGCTGCTATTCTCGGTAATACAATCATATAATCAACAACTACTTCACAAAAAAGGTTGGATCTAAACTGTAAACAAATTAACATAATAAGATCTAATCTGGTTTCTTATATCACGAATTAAAAAAAAAAGGTCTGTGGGGAAGCCATACCTGAGCAATTAATTCACAATCAGTTCCTTGAGAAACCCTCCTGAGCAACGATTTGGGACAAATTGATGAAGATGCCTCCTGTGTAGCCATTGTCAACCGAAAGCAAAACCAGAGGATTTCGTGGGAGCCAGCGACTACGGTGGGTTAACTGGGAGAGAAGATGGAGTGACGCGTTCCGGTCACTGTGTTTGCGAGAGAGAGTTCCAACTTCCAATTGGGAAACTTGGAGTTCGAAGGGTTGAGAGAAAGGAAAGTTGAGATAGAGTCTGAGTGAATTTACCAAAATATCCTCAGCCTTTTCTGAAAAACCCAAAAAACTCCTATTGATTATGGTAATCTTTTGGCCCACCGATTTTACTATACTGACTTTAAACAAAATTACAAATTTCCAAAAAGACCACTCTTCATATGATAATACGATTTTGTAATGTCCAATAGGAAATTTATGTCTAACCAAAAAAAAATTAGCAAGAAAATGATTAAAAGGTAATAGATATATTTTTAACAACGAGGAAATTATATATAATTAAATATAGAACTAAATATAAAACGTTCCACAACAATTTAAATATCATAATATTAAGTATTCAAATGTCTATATGGATACAAAAAAATTAAATAATTAACTAACTTTATCGCAGACTTGAAGTGGAGGATGAATAGCATACTTGCAGTGGAGGAGGAATGGCGAACTGAAGGTGCGCGTTTCCCAGAAAAAGCGCTGAATCCTTTTGCTTTTTGCTTGCGTGCGAACTGAATTACAACGAGAAGCAACGGTGCCTATCGGGAGGATGCTGGGCAGAACGTTTTCACGCAGGGAAGTGATTAGACGAAGAGGAATGTAAGGAGATTTGGTAATTACCCAACATAGGTTTTCAGAATGGAAAGTGGAGCTCAACTAACATTAAGTTTACCCAAATATCCTAGCAATTCACTGATAAACCGAAAATACCCTTTTCAGATAATACCTTTTTTATAATTTTTTTTATAAATTCTCACTATCCATCCAATATAAAAAATTGGGTAATTTGATAATTTTAAACAAGTTAATTTGAGAAACAATTTTTACTTTTATTATCATCATATTTTGGTTATATTTATTTGAATTACCTTATTTGTACTCTAATGGAGTCAATATCATCACACGTTAAGAAATTATCAAAAGAGACTTCTTATTTCACCCATTAATGCAACATTGCATTTCACTAACAAAATCGGACGTTGAGAAATTATCAAAAATAATTTTTGATGGTGCAGTGAATATGAGCGTCGTACTACAAAATATGTACAACCATATACCACGATCACATTTTACATATACCCATTATATTATATCATAGTTTTATTTTCAGTCGTGTTAAAACTGTTTTATACATTGTATAATAAAGCAAAAATTAAACATCTCATGTAGTTTTAGGTCCCGCTAATATATATATATATAGGCGTATATATCCTTATCTACCAAAATTAATAAAATGCTAATTCTAAATTTATTAGTAAAAAATGATGTATACCCGTGCTGGCACGGGTGATGCAAACTAGTATATCATAATCATAAGTATTATAAATCACAAAATTGACCACGTCAGCGTCCATGTAACCAATCATCATAAGTATTATAAATCACAAAATTGACCACGTCAGCGTCCATGTAACCAATCAGAAAAAATGCCACGTATTTATTCAAAATAATACATGGCATGCCAACTAGGACAGCCAGCCGTATACTACTTGATCTGAATGGTTCAGGAAAGATCATCTAACAAGGTTGACAAACCAATGGCCATGATTTGGAGAACATTAGCTGACTCAGCTATTTAACTTTAGGCAAAAAAAAGGAAACAGCTATCAAGTCAAAATGGCTGGCAACAAATGCAATTGAATTGTAATAAAGCATTCCCTTAAATTGTGGATCAACAATTAATCAGAATTCAAAATACATTCATTTTAAAGAAGCCACACGAAATCATCTTCCACATTATCATCTTTCACAACAAATCACCATGAGACCTACAAATTAAAAACAAGACGCAATCTTCTGTTACAACATCAATCAGCAATTCGCAAGTCATATTATGTAAATGTCAACATTCTGAATTCTGAATGAGAAGCAATCAACATTTTGAACGAGATCCATATTATTATCTGCCTGTAGTTCTGACCAAACACTCTCTACCAACCTGAAATTCCTACCTTCTACTACATTTCCACATCAGCTTCGTTAGTCATAGTTATACATTTTAATCATACCTTGCATTGCATTCAGAAAAAAGATTGAGAGATCGGAGGGCAAGAGGTGAATGATAGTGAAGGTACATGAACTCACATGTCATTCCCACTCTTACTTCTGCATTTGCTTCTCCTTTATTGTTCGTCTCCTGACTAATTGATTAATTTTGAATTTACAATTTACTTCTTTTCATAGTTGCAGATACTTTTCTTATTACAGTTTTGAATATGTAAGATGTTTCTTATTACTTCTATTTGGTGTGTCTGTTTTTAGATTAGTGTGAATTATGTGTTTCAATCCAACAATTCATATAAAGTGTACTTGCAAATGAAAAGATAATGATTCATGGACCAACTATATATTACTGTAGTACGTGTTTCAAAATATGTTTTTTTAAATCATTTTGCAGTTTTTGAATGTATTTGTTGTGACTAAAAGTTGTACGATTTTTTAGAGAGTTTTTTTCAAGTTCAATCTCCATCAACTATGATCTTAATCTATTTTGTTGTTGTTAGAGTTTTTAGAAAAATATACCGAAGAAATTACCGGGTTGAGTCGCGGAGCAGACTATCAACCACGCCGTCCCCAGGATAAAACAGCCCAGTACGATTATCACTGCATTATGATCTGTAGATCATAATCGCTCTAGAAATACACCTCAATATGATCCGTAGATCACTCTGAATTATGATCCTTAGACCACTCTGAATTATGATCCGTAGATCACTTTGAAATATGATCCGTAGATCACTCTAAAAGAATGGCTCGAAGGCTGGAGTAGCAAAGAAGAAATTTCGAGAGAGGAGAGAGAGCTTGAGGTATGATTTAACGTCAAGCGGTGTGAAGAATGAACTGAGGGAAGGGCCTATTTATAGGCGTCTAACCGGCTTGCTGCGCAAGTCTTGATGGATAAGGACGGAGCTGCTTGCGCTCCAAGTAGCTCCCGTTCAACGAATCTGTACACAACAGTTAGTTCATTGTATCCGGACGGTTCAACGAATCTGGACGCAACGCACCAAAAAATAATTATTAATTATTTTCGCAAAAAATTTATTTACACCTCACCACTTATAAGCACTCTTCAAGTGCCTAGTCCAAGCAATGTGGGACTTTTTAATTCACTACCCATGTTCCAACATATTTTGACAGGAAAAATTTTAAAAGGAAGTTGATGGGTTTGGGAGAAGAGCTCGCAACATTGGCCACTCGACATGACTCTAAATTTTTTAAAGGTTGCATGCTATCGTTTATTTGTTATTCTGTGGTGGTTTTTTTTTCACTATAGGTGTCTATTTGAATTTATATGTTTGTTGCTCTTTTTAAGCTTTTCTAATGTGAAATAAGTGTAAAGTGTGAAATGATTCAAAATGTGAGATATTGTGTTCAAGTAAGTGCAGGCACAAGGCTGAGAAAAAAAAAACTCATGATTTTGCTTTACCTTGCTTTGCAATTACGGGTACTTTGAGCTGTTGTGTGCAATTATTTTGGTTGGAGTTGGGGTGGGTCAAGGGATTTCAGTATCTAATCAGTAGTCATAATAGTCATGACTAACTCCTTATCTAATCTTTTCATTGCCAAAATACATGATTTTTCTGCACTCAATTTTAGTGGTTAAAATAGAGGATAGTTTCTCATACTCGGATACACCATACTAATTTAATAGATCATGACTGTCAGTGTGGAAGTTAACAATAATGAATACATGATTGGACTTCACCCGATACCAAACTAATAATTGTAAGGCTTTCTGAAAGTTGGGTTTTATTTCTCTTCCTTTTCCTTTACATGTGTCATAACTAATAAATATAGTACAAAGTAATCAAGGAATCAATGACTTATTGAATCATAACTAATAAACTTAAGACTAATGAGTACAAAGTAACACATTTGTTACAATAATTTCACTGGCAGGATTTTTATTTTACTCACTACTGGTAGGATGTTACAGGATGCTAATTGATTGGTTAAGTATAATTACTAACAATTAATGTCATAGTATGATGTTTTTAAGCGGATGCAATGCTATTAATTTTGGTTTCTGTCATCTGTTTATTTTTTATCGCAAATAAGTCATGAGGCAATGTGGCAAAAATTTAACCTGATGCATGATTCATCATGTTATACATGTACATAATTCCACTTTGGTCTTGAGATTTTGATTTTTTTTAACCAAAGGTGCTTTCCCTTTCAAACTGGAGCAGGGGAAAGAGAAGAGGAATCCATTACCTGGTGAGATCAATACTGAATCAACAATGCTAAAGGAAGAATTGGATCTATAAATCAACATGAAACAGGGTTTGAAAAGATATTTTTTTCCTTCTCAACTTCAGAATCTTGCAGACACAAATTGGGGTGGCAAATATGTAGTCGTTGAAGTATAGCAGCAGCTCCTCTCCAAATATAGTGGAAAGATCTTTAGCTCAAACGAGGAAGCTAGATAGCAAAGGAAAACAAATGAGACAATCACAAATTCTGCTATAGAGGGACAGTTGGCCTTGGCAGCATAACAAAATTCTACAGCCCCAAGTGCTTTGTTGATACTGTAAACTGTATATCATTTGCATTCTAACATAGAGACATTTGAGGAAAATGGAGACTTCCAGTTTTAATTCAAAGGAAGCTTTGAATTGAATATGTTGGTCATATTAATTGGGATTGGCCAAAGGGTAGGGTTTGAAAGCTTAAGTTGCCATATAGTCCTTTATATCACAGTCATTTGTATCTTGATTTTGCTTTGTTGTGTAATATGCATTTGTAGTCGCAGTTAATTGAAAGCAATATCAACGTGCCGATATAATGCCTCCAACTCCAATGGGGAACTTTCTATTTTTGTTTTAACATCCTTAAACATTTTAAAAAGTAGAAATGAAAAGTACTTTAATGATGGTTTATTAATTTTATAAAGGGTAATCTCTTTCCCTTTTGAGTTCATCAAAGATTTTTATTTCTCAGCACTTTAGATTAATATTAAATGAGCACTTGGTGCAAGTGTACAAAGGTTGGGTTACATTTAGCCGTACAAGCCAAAAGAGCTGTCATTGCAGCACCAAAAAATTCCCCCATGATCTGACTTACCGTATAAACATAACACACCCACCCTTCAATGCCTACATGTTTTAGATTCAAGGACACCCATGATCTGATTTACTAATTTCGTTGAATTTTCCTACAACATGTCTTAGATTCATTTATACAAATTGGAATTTGGTTGAATTTTCCTCAGCTTGCCTACTCTTACTCTTTTTGCATTTGGTAGAATTTTCTTCATAATTTAATCAATTAACTGTATATCATTTGTATTTTAAGTAAAATATACCATTCAGTGATAAGTACTCACTATTAGTTCAATTTAGCATAAAAATGATGTTAATTATACTACTCAATAACAGTTTGAGAACGCTAACCAGTTTCGATTTGAGAACTATCCGTTGTAAATAATACGACGCTCCTCGTGCGAGTGCATTGGTATTGTTTTCTTACATGTGATTTTATTTGTAATTTTTGACTACTCAATTTCAGTTTGGGATTGCTAATCAGTTTTGATTTGAGAACTATCTCTTACCGATGATTTTATTTGTAATTTTTGACTAAATATATTTAAAATGTTTTTCAATGTTAATTTGTTGTTTTATTGTTTATTTATTTAACTTATGAGTTTATTCCACACCAACCGACAATTTCATATTTTAGTTTGTTCTTAAGGCATGATATGATAATCAAACACATTATGACGCTGATAAGGAAAATTATCATTTAAATTTTACCATCGGTTTCTTCTTCTCATACTGTTAAATGTCATTCGACTTCTTTACCATCTTTGTTTTAATTCGCTGGCTACTGCACTCGAAAACGCGAAGAAGATGTCGGAAACTGCAGGACGACCCATTGTTTCGAAAACCCCTAATTGGGGATTTTACTGTGATGGTTGACAAATAAATGCCCAGTTAAACTTATTCTCTCAACAAATTCCATAAACATAATAATACTTAAATAAGTTGTTTAATAATTATAAGTTAATAATATAAAAATTTATATAATTTGATTAGTATCTTTTTTTAAATGTAATCTAAACGATATCCGTATAATAATATAAAAACTGCAAATGAAAAATCAATTATGTTGGTAGATTATGTAACAAAAAATATATATTGGTAGATTAAAACATTATATATATATATATATATATATATATATTAATATCTAATTGAAATAAGTGTAGTTTAGCCACAACAGATCAGTATATTGTTTCATATCAAGACAATAACTCATTTGTTTCATCGAAACACTGTGTTTAGACACAATTTGAAATAATATTATTTTATCTACGGATTTGCTATCCGGTATACATAACTTTTTATTTTTCACCAGTTGTTTGGCAAATGATTACTGAATTACAATTTTTTTCTAATAAGTCGTTGCCAATGTAAAATCAATTTCTACATAAAGTACAAATACATAATACATAATCATTTACAATACATACCAATATCTATTTACGCAACATGTTAATAAGAAAATACTTTCAAATTAACTTAAGAAAAAAATACATACTAGTATTATATGATAGATAGATATTATATTAAAGAACTATAAAAAAAATTAAATACTTGTTGGTTATGGATATAATCGGTTATATATCCATAATCGATTGTAAAAAACCGGCTATAGATATAACCAATATCAACCGGTTACATAACTGGTTTTGTAAATTAATAACCGGTTATGCTACTTTGGTTATAAAACCGATTATATTAAATAGACATTTGATGGATATGGATTGGTTATGGATATGGTTTAACCATGAGCACTCCTAACCGCAGTGACTAGTCCCCTCGCTGGATTGGAGGCACTCGAACGGACAGCTGACCTAGAGATTTAAAGTTGCTCCGTACTCAAGGCGAGGATTGAACCTTCGACACTTGGTTAAGGGAGGATGAGCCATAACCGCTTAACCACACCGCCTGGGTTTAAAGATAAGTTTACTTTACTTCATAAGCCTTGAAAAAAAGTTTACTTCATAAGTGAATCCCCCCCCCAAAACTCATCCAATGAATTTTATTATTTTTAAATAAAATTATGGAAGTGTTAGTTACTAAACACAGAGACAGGAGTGCTGCTGTTCTTGGGTATTTTTCTGTTCCGATAGGTAACAGTTATGGCCTTCAGGCTGAGCTTATTGGAGCTATGTTGGCTACTGAGATCACGTTTGATAAAGGTTGGATGTCTTTGTGGTTAGAATGTGATTCTTAATTAGTTGTTGCGGCCTTTAAGAACTGTGATGTTGTTCCTTGGAAACTCCGCAACAGATGGAACAATTGTTTATACTTGACTAGACAGATGAATTTCGTTTGTACCCACATTTATAGAGAAAGTAATGCTTGTGCTGATAAGCTTGCAGGTCATGAAACTAATTCAAGTGGCTTTACCTGGTGGAATCACATCCCGAGCTTCATTGCAGAGGACTTTTTCAGGAATAGGTTAGGCTTGCCTAACTACAGGTTTTGTTAATTTCGTTGTCCCTCGATGGGCTGAGTTCGCCTTTTGCCTCCTATTTTTGGTGTGCTGCAGATGATTGTTAGAGACTCTGGTG
This sequence comes from Astragalus glycyphyllos, assembly GCA_963573325.1. Taxonomy (NCBI): domain Eukaryota; kingdom Viridiplantae; phylum Streptophyta; class Magnoliopsida; order Fabales; family Fabaceae; genus Astragalus; species Astragalus glycyphyllos. Next base: position 1,966,633 of record OY754313.1, on the reverse strand, counting down.
CCGACCTGGTTGGGATGAGAGTCGTTATAGTGATGCTTTTGCACACCTTTGTAGGTTGGCTTTTATTATTTACAGTTGTAATGACGTTTATGCTCATGGGTTTTGGTCTGGTCCCTCCATGTTTGCTGTTCCTTTTCTCTTTTTTATCAATAAAATTTAGGGGGGTACTCTTTCCTTTCTGGTGTTTTTTCCCTAAAGAGGATTTTGTATCAGAAAGTTTTAACGAGGCTCGATATCTCTTTATTTTCTTTAAAAAAAAATTACTAAACATAGTATCTTCTTCCTTATAAATATATTTACTTTCGCCGAAGATCTAGTATTTAATCTTGCCTTTTCCATTGTTATAGTGAAGTAGTAGTACAACAGATCATGTGATTTGTTGCCATCCAATCAATAACAACTGTATTTTGTTAAGAACAATTAAAAAGACATTAACTTGACAACACGTGTACACGTAAAAGCACTTTTGTAACATCACATGTCAATGACAAAAATTGACAAAAAAAGCGGTTTGTGTAACACAAAAAATTATTTACCAGAATAAGATACTTTTTAGATTATATACCAAACTAGAACACATTTTTTTTTTAGTCTAGAAGTTGCCCTCACCAGTAACGACTTCTGAACTGCAGTTTTTCAATTTTTTTAACATTTCCTGTTCAGAAGTCGCCCCATGTGGCAGTGCACATGTTGCGGGCGACTTCTAAACTAAAAATATGTGTTATAATTTTGTATATAATCTAAAAAGTGTGTTATTTTGGTAAATAATTTTTTTTGGTACACAGCCACTTTTTTGCAACAAAAGTTTAGTGTCGGTTCACTTCATTCACGAACTCGCAGTTGTCGTTGGAAATAATATTTTCCATGAGAAATAATATTTTCACATATTATCCCAAAAAAAACAAAATTAATAATAATAATTGACGTATTCAGTTGTTTCATTTATATATTTCTCAAATTTTCAATTTTATTTTATTAAATGAGCTAAAGTACCTAATAAACAATACTCTATAGTAATGTTTTGTTAATATTACAATTTTGTCTTAATATAATAAAGGTGTGTTTTTATTATTTTCTTTATTACCAATAGTTTTTCTTTTAAGCATACTAGGTAACATTCCCTTATTTTATTTTCTTCAAGTTTATTTGCAGGTTTAATGGGCGAGATATTCTGGAAAAGGTGAGGGGGAAGAGCATTATGTTTGTGGGAGATTCACTGAGCAGAAATCAGTGGCAATCTCTGACTTGCTTGCTTCACTCTTCAGTGCCCAATTCCAATTACACTTTGGTTAGAATTGGAGATGTTTCTTTGTAACGAGTGTCACATTTTGCTACTTGCAATCCCCCAACTCCTATCTTTTTCAGCTTAGTTAGGATAAAGCTTTCAAAATCAAAAAGAAACTTTGTGATGACATATCCTTATCTTTATTTTTAGTGTAAACCGTAATTTTGATTTTAAATGTGTAAGATGTCATTATAGTCCTTATGCATATTAAACTTTAAAATAAAATTGAATGTATCTTTCTCTTAGAATGTGGTTTAGGTCTAATTCAATTCCACAAAACCGGCTTGCAATGTGAGGATTGCCTCATCATTATATGCTCTTATGATACCATATATCTAGTCAATGTAGGACTTGGATTTTTTTCCCAATAGTTAGTCAATTTGACTATTGAATTTGTTTTTTAGTAATCAACTAGACCATTGTATCTATCTTTTGTTAATCAACTTAATCCTTCAAATAACTTATAAATACGCACTCAAAAATGTTTTTGTAGTTTCAATAAATCTTTATTTTGGTGGTCATGTACTATAGTTATAATGTCTCTGACACAGTTGCCGTATTAAGGACTATACATACAATGCCTCACACATTTAGGGACCTAGATGTCCATTTACCCTTGTTTTTTATCATTCATGCTAAAACTAAAATTCTTTACTTTGTGTTTCTATCTTTTTGTTGTTTTTTTTGTTGGTAAGCAATGTTAGTGGGGGAGGGGAGAATGCTAATTTCTCGAGTTTGAATCCAGGACCTCTTGTTTGCACTCCTTTAGTGTGCTCATTTGATATCATTTAGCTCGCCAATTGAGCTACCTACTCGAAATCTATCTTTTTGTTGTTGATAACTTTGTGGTTTTACTGATGTAGCAACTGCATGATTTGATTTAATCATTATCTGAGAGAATATTCTTTATCCATATGGGTTATATTAATTAAAAATAATAAATTGCAGGAACATAATGCGAAAGTGATGCGACGTAGATGTTGTCCGAGAGGAAATAGGAAGAGTATTGAAGCTTCATTCAATAGAAGGAAGCAAGCTCTGGAGAGGTGTTGATTAGGGGTGTTCGCGGTACGGTTTGGTTCAGTTTTGAGCAAAAAAGTAAATCGAACCGCAAGGTAAAACTACATGCGGTTTGATTTGGTTCGGTTTGTGTGCATATTTGATGCCAGAATTGACAAATAGTATGGGGTATAATTGAAAACAACTAAAATTAAGCAAAAAGTTAAGACAGCAGTTTTAGACAATAACCGATGGAAAAGGGCAGCAATGACATCAGTTTACTTAATAACAACGCAAAAAGAGAGGCATTTGTTGACACTCAAAATAACCTAAGTTGTTGGCAGGTAGAAAAAGGGGAACTGAGACTAGGGTATGGTCGAGGCAACATGAGGCGAGGTATAGAGGCATTAAGGCTTTGTTAGAATAAGTGTTTTCCAGATAGATAACCTTGGTGCCAAACTCGGCTTGAGAATGCAAAAGATATATCAAAGGGTTTGAGCACCTAAGAAATGATGAAGTGCACCGAGGGAAGGTGAAGCTCGGCTAGAAGATGGCTCTACTAAGGAACCAACGACTGAAGGCTGAGGAAGTAATGTGGCTGACGTAGATTGTAGTTGAGGCGAAGAAATTTGCTAGGAGCGCAAAGATTCAATGCACGTGGAAATAGCGTTGAAACGGTTAAGGTGAACAAGCAGAGGAAAGTCATGGAAATAGGAGCAAAGAGGTTTTACTCCACTAACTCGTGCTAGTGAGGTCGTGGAGAGTGTCTCCGAGTTTCCAGGACTTAGAAGCGATTAGAAGCATTGATCTTAATTGGTCCAACGGCGAGTAGTTGTATACTCGGCTAGTGGCGAACAGAGACTCACATATGTGTATATATATATATTTATATATAGTGGACTATACATTCTGTAAAAAATACGCATCAATCAAATTAATCTACTATTTTTCGCAAAGTCTTTACAATTCCTATCTTTTTATCGAATTTCTTCATGTTTTACGCCCTTAGATAGTCCAACCACACGTCCCTCTCACCTATCCTAACACTCTTTGGATGAGTCAGGGAACTCATAGTCGAGGAACAGAGTTCGTCTTGACGAAATTGTCTAAAGAAACAGAGGAATAATAGTTTCAAACCTCTGGTCGATCCCACAGCTAAGAAAAAGAGTTCGACAACAATAAGAGCATAATTTTTAAATTTTTTTTCTACAGAATTTTAATTTAATTTTTTTTTTCAAACTACTAAACACACTCTTTGTTGTTTGGTTGTTTCAAACAATGAAGTATTTCAAACTAGTTTCCTTTGATTTTAGTTTCTTTTCTTTTTTGTTTTGCATGCTACTAAGCGTAGACTAAAAGAACTTACCAAGTTCTTAGTGAGAGAGAAATGGGTGGTGGTGTTGAGTATAGTGTGTTGTTTTTGCTTTTATTGTTGGGGTGGTGCTGCAAGTAAAAGTGGAGGGTGAGATTTCGAATGGCTGTGATTTGTTCACGGGGAGATGGGTGATGGGTGGATGAACCTGCCACGTGTCCGTTTATTGAGAGGGAGTTCAGGTGGGAAACCAATGGACGCCCTGATCTGATTTATAGTCTCTAATTTTCTAATATATTTTTAAAAAAATTATAGTATTACAACAGATCATGTGCTTGTTTGCTATGATCCGACCATAACAGCCTGGAGAACAACTGTAGTACTACTTTTGTTGCTAACAAAAATTAAAAGCAACATGTCAGTGACAAAAAAACACCCAAACATTAATTATATAACAATTTGATTCTCATGTATGCGCCGATTGAAAATTGTGTCGGTTCACTTCACTCACCGAAATTGACGTATTGTTTTTCATTTTTATTTTTCGCAAATTTTTTTAATATAATGTTTATTATTGTTTTAATTTTAATTACACTTTTGGCCCTTATTAGGACTAACTCAACATTTTTGTCTCCAAATTTCCCCCCCTCAAATTTAGTCTCCTCATTTTTCTAATTTCTAAAATCCTACTTGGAATTATGGCAAGTGAATGTCAAGTGATTTAGGGGTCACAAGTCACGACTTGTCACTCCAGATAGGATTAGTGAGTAACAAGACAACAAAATGTTTGACCAAATTAAGGAGGGACAATGATTTTAGAAATTCAGAAATTTGAGCGACTAAATTCGTAAAAATTTTACTAAGACTTTTTCGCCAGTTGCCAAACTAACCACCGTGAGAGTGCTTCTCACATTAGCTGCTTTTAGGAGTTGGCACTTGCTCCAACTTGATATTAACAATGCATTTTTGAATGGTGACCTTTTTGAAGAAGTTTATATGGATTTGCCTCTTGGTTACGAGTCTAATTCAGCTTCGCTTGTATGCAAGTTAAACAAATCTATCTATTGTTTGAGGCAGGCACCTAGGCAGTGGTTCACTAAATTTTCTGTTGCTCTTATTCAAGCTCGTTTTAAACAGTATAAAAGTGACTACAGTCTGTTCACTATTGCTCTACACAAAATAAAACATGCAAGACAGAAGTTGCAAACCATGGAGTCTTCTTAACCCTTAGAAAGTCCAACCACACGTCCCTCTCAGGGCCGGTCCTGGGCCTAGGCCAGGAGTGCGACCGCCTAGGGCCCATATTTGTTGGGGGCCCAACAATATTGTATACTAAGCCTAAATAGTAGTGTTGTAATATAAAAAATTAAGTAACAAAGGCACCTAAAAAACCTACATTATGACTGTTTCTCTTTCCAAATTGATTATGGGTATGGAGAGATGGATATAATGGATGCACACCCCTTTCCTAATTCCCTTTAGTTGCAATTAATTTCTCTAAATACATTTCTCTGAATTAAGAGTGTTACAATTCACTTTGCCATTGGAAATAATGTCTGTCATTGATATTCTTAACTTTGTCAAACTTCCATATTGTTATCTGAATGTAGAAATTGTTCATAGAGTTTTAGTTATGGTGCCTGTGACCGTAGCATTGATGGAAAGAAGTTTTTCAAAACTGAAGTTGGTTAAAACCTACTTGATATCATCAATGTCACAAGAGAGATTGAACGGTTTGTCAACTTTGTCAATTGAGAAGGATATGTTGGAGAACATTGTTGTTGACGTGATTATAAATGATTTTGCCTATCAAAATTCTCAAAGAAACCGCTTCTTGTGACTTTCAGAGAAAAGAGAAGTCTTTTAATATTTTGTAAAACTATTATTATGTATTAAGGCGTATTATGTTAAATGAAATATATAAGTTTTTTTTTGTGCTTGATTGAAGTATTTTAAGAGTAAAAAAAAGTTATATAAGGGGGCCCTTTCTCACAATTTGTCTAGGGCCCATAAAATATCAGGAACGGGTCTGGTCCCTCTCACCTATCCTAACACTCTTTGGAGGAGTTAGGGAACCCATAGTCGAGGAACAGAGTTCGCCTTCACGAAATTGCCTGAAGAAGTAGAGGAATAATAGTTTCAAACCTATGGCCAATCCCACGGCTAGGAAAAAGAGTTTGACAACAACGAGAGCACAATTTTAAATATTTTTTCTACATAATTTTAATTTTATATATATGGTAGTGGTTTTTTGGTGGGAGCTACCGGCCGACGGCACCAACCATGCAGAGCTTTGATGGCGGTTTACCGCGGCTGATGACCGCCGGCTGTCATTGGGGGCGGCGCTTCAGACTATGTTTTCTAAATTTTCTGAAGAAACAAAGGAATCATAGTTTCAAACCTCTGGCTGATCTCATCCCACAACTAGGAAAAAGAGTTTGACAACAATAAGAGCATAATTTTAAATATTTTTTTCTACAGAATTTTAAGTTTTAAATATATTTTTTTCAAACTACTAAACACACTCTTTGTTGTTTGCTTGTTTCAAACAATGAATTATTTCAAACTAGTTTTCTTTGATTTTAGTTTCTTTTCTTTTTTGTTTTGCATGCTACTAAGCGTAGACTAAAAGAATTTAACAAGTTCTTAGTAAGAGAGAAATGGGTGGTGGTGTTGCGTATAGTTACGTTGTTTTTGCTTATTGTTGGGGTGGTGCTGCAAGTAAAAGTGGAGGGTGAGATTTCGGATGGCTGTGATTTGTTCACGGGGAGATGGGTGGTGGATGAATCGTACCCACTGTATGAACTTGCCACGTGTCCGTTTATTGAGAAGGAGTTCAGGTGGGGAACCAATGGACGCCCTGATCAGATTTAAACTCATTACACATGGCAGTCACTTGCCTCCAAATTACTCAGGTTCGTTCCTTCCTACTCTGTCTCTCTCTCTCTCATCATTCATTTCTCTATCTTTTCATTCATTGGTTCTTTTCTTTTGACAAATTTTCATTGGTTCTTTTTACTTCCTCACATTGAATTCTTTTACATGTTTTTAAAGTTTGTTCATAGATCAAACAAGCCCCTCCAATGTTTACCGTTAAATTAACTTTAATATATAGTGGTATAAACTAGTACTAAGTATGATTGAAATGTTGTATCTTGTTGAAGTAAAATTTAAATTTAAAAATAGGAAACCGGTGAGAGTTTATTATGCAATTGGTGAAATAAGGACTGAAGATAAAAACAATAAAAACCAAAAATCGGTTGCCACAAGACATTTTCGTTTTATAATAACAACAGATTATGTAACATCCCTGGGAGAACAACTGTACAATTTTGTTGCTAACAAAAATCAAAAGCACATTAGCTTGCTTGGAATTACAACAGTACTATCTCATAAAAGCACTTTTGCAACATCACATGCCAGTGACAAAAAAACACCCCAACATTAACTACGTAACCATTTAATTCTCATGTTTGCGCTGAGTGAAAATTGTGTCGTTTCATTCCACTCACTCATTTCACTCACTCTTATTCTCCTATTCTTCTCACTCTAATTCTCCTATTCTCCTCTAGTGTGGTGTTTCTACAAGGTATATGATTACTTTTCATTTCTTCCCCCTTTTACGTTACTTCTCTCCCTCTTTTACTAATTGTTTTTCTGTTGAATTTGAATAGCAACTTGGCAAGCTGAGACATTGTATTTCTCTGTTTTGATTCTCCACGATTCTCCAGGTATTTTTGCTTCTTTTAATGTGAGTAACATGTCTACGATTCAGTTGTGCATTGTGTTTCTACTGTGATGGCTTGAATTTCTAAGGTTTTTTATATATGGCACATCTAGTGAGAACAATAAGATTTTTTTTTTTATGGAAAGAGAAAGAGTAAGATGGAGACTGCTTAACCCCTAAATAACATTCTACAATGAGATCTCTTATGCAAAACTAAGATGGACCAATAGTCTTCTTTACCACCGTTTCATATTCCTGCTTCTGCTTTCCCTTAATATCTAAAAGATTCTATTGCATAAATTGTTTATGATTCTGTTATGCTGCAATATTTCCATTGTTATTCGTGAAATGCATTAGAACTCACACACTTCGTCAAAACTCGGCTTTACCACCGTTTCGGATTCTTACATCTTTTCCTTACCACCGTTTCATATTACTGCTTCTCCTTTCCCTTGATATATCAAAAAGATTCTATTGGATCCGACACATTTTCTAGATCTGAAATTTTATATTTTATTGGACTACAATTTTTGGGATCATTCATTGAATTTTTTTTGAATCTGAGCAACTCATTTTAATTGAGATCCCAGGCAGTTAATTTTTGGGTTCCCATTTTGAGCACTCCCAATCTTCAACATGAGCACTCACAAACCTATGCAGTTTTTGAGAAAAGAAGTCATGAACACAACTCGAGGAAGCACGCATCAATATGGTGCAAATCATTATTTCTAAACTTGGTTTTATTTCATCCTTTTAATTTTATCTAAGGATTAAGAAAAGTCTAGCTTTCTTTAATAAATATTGTTTTTTAATTTTATTTCAGTTATTTAATAATATGGACAAGCATTTCTATATGGTAGGATTACCATTAATAAATGTTACATTGTTTGAGTTCACTGTTGAAGAATCAATCAGTTATGTGAAAAGGGAAGGGACAAACAGTTTGCGGATAATTATCTGGGGAAAACATCACAATTTAATACATTCTGTGAAATTTGCGTTGCTTCAAAATAAATGCTGTGGTATGTCTTCTGGTATGTCTTTTAACATCCTTCAACAATGGAAATACATTTTTTTGCAGATGGCAAACAATTTCCAAAAAATAAGAACAATTTATGGAGCTGACTACCAGAAAGTTAAGCAAATATATAAAGGGAAGCCTATCATAGGACTATGGGACGAGGAAAACAACGAAGCCCCATCCAAATGTCCATTCAAGAGTGTTGTATGCAGTGCTAACATGGCACTGCATGCAAGGGGAGTTTTGAAGCCTTTACAGCTGCTTTCAGTTGGGAACAAAACAATTCCAAAAAGAATAAAAGCAAGAAGAGAACTCGACTACTTTGTCGATTCCTATCTCACCACAAGCCCACTGAAACAAGCTGCTGATTTCAGAGTGAAATCAATGATGCGCTACTGGAGCAAAACACACGAAGCAGGTGACTCACTACTTTTGTTTGCGACTGACAAAGGATACGAAGAAGAAGCAATCCTAATTGCAAAAAACCAACAGCACTTGCTTCTAATTGGAAAACAGTCAACTAGCTTACAACTGCGCAGGCATGCTCACATTTTCTGGGTTTGGGAAAGATTGTTGAAGGCCAACCACATTGATCCTACATTCATACAGGACATCATGGGCACAACAAAAGAAGAAAGAGGGGACTGTTGAACCCTCATACAAAACATAATTATCTGCCTTTGTTTAGTTATTATTAGTTTATATTTTTGCTGAACATCTAACTTTGTTTCTTCATTTATCTGTTTTAATTTCCCTGTCTTATTTATAACTCTACGTGGCAACTACATATTATTTGGGACTACTGAACCTATTAGGAAACCTATCTATATGCCTTATTAGGAAACCTATCTATATGCCCTATTAGGAAACCTATCATTGCTGTAATTCATTGCGCCATCCGCAAAAGTTGTCGGTCTAGCAGCAAAAAAAATTATCTCAAGTAGTTCTTCGCCGTAGCCACGATCTCTCACGGTTGCACTCAAGGGTTTTAAAGTCTCAATAGGTTTATTAGGCTATTTACACACCACACTCGCCGCGCACACACCTCACCGATTTGCTTTAGATCCATTAAGAGTGCATGGAGTACAACAAAGTCCAAAAAATAATTTACAACACCAAAAACTAAGATGATAGAGACTTCGATTCTTGGTCTTCAAGACTTCAACAAGCCCATTGTGGTAGACCAGTTGCTCCATTAGTTGCTATAGAAGTAGTTCTTTCCCAAGAGAGCAATCTTCATAGGTTTACATCAAGGAATTATATACGGTCACTGAAGCAGTAAAAAAATGACATCAATATTTACTTGGCAGGTAATTCCATTTTAAAAAAGATCAAAAAAGTTTGTAGAACTTGCTGTCACAAACTATAAACACCAGAAGAATCAAAAAAGGCAGTAAATTAGCAAGGATTCAACTTATAATAAATCTTTTACAAACCTAGAGTGTAAAACTTTTGTAGAAGATGCCCTCGTTTTCAGATGCAGGCAAGTTGAGTTATTGTCAGCAACCTCATCCCCAGCAAAATTATGAAAGAAAAAAAACATAAAAGGTAAAAATGATGCCATCTAACACAAATTTTCAAATTAAGCAAAATTGTATTTTGAGGACTTTCCAAACAGTAACCATCTTATCTTATTTAGGTTCCAGCAAAATTATGAATAAAAAAACATAGAAGGTAAGAATGATGCCATCTAACACAAATTTTCAAACAGTAACAATCTTATCTTATTTAGGTTCCAAAACAGCAAATCTAATATTGTTAGTGTTGCCGGAAAGATCCAGAAAGACCTAATAACTGTGTATGAAATGCAACTTTAATTTTTCTTAAAGCCTCATTTGAAGTGAGAATGTATCCCTTATTAAATATATGGCTTGAAGTTAGATTGAACAAGTACATAAATTATAAGAATAATGACGAAACGCATAAAATTAACTGTAGATAGTTTTGTAGAATAGTTTGACCTTTTAGAGATAGTATATCATGAAGACTATACTGTAGACTTGTAGATCTGGTGCAGCAGAATCAGATGCTGGACCAAAATGATCAGCCAAACCTGCTGGAGAGTTCTCATCAAGCGACTTGGAAGAAACAGACACTCCTCTGGGACAATAAAAGGAAGAGAGCATATAAATATGTTTTTGAAAATGATAACCTTAACAAAACATTGCAAAGCTAATTTTTATTTTCAGATCTCAGTCTCATACTCTAGATCTGGAATTAAAAACCTACATTATAAGAGTTCCTTGTTTGTTTGCTTTATTTGTTAATCTCATTATACAAAAAATGCTTGAAATTTGGTTTACCATCATAGAATAGAATAACAAGTAAAAATGACAGCACCTGGTGTTGTAATCTTGTATTTGAGGAGCCTTTTCTATATCTTGGGTAGAAGTTGCTTCGAATCTGCATCAGAAACACAATGTATTGAGCAAGGAAAGAAATTTCCAAAAGAAAAACAACACAAACCAACACAGAGAGAGAGAGAGAGAGAGAGAGAGAGAGAGAGAGAGATACCTTTCACCAATAGTGTTACGATTTTGTTCATGATCCAGAGAGAAAGAAATAGCAATAGAACACTCGCTTCTCGGTTGAACAAGATCCAAAGATTTTGTCTGGAAGGACAAGATTCATGGTGCTGAGGCCTGAGGGACTTCTCGGTTGAAAACTCAGATTGTTTTAGAAAGAGAAAGTGTACTTCAAGTGAAAAGTGCTTTGCAATCTAATTTAAGATTGCTCTCTGATTCAATCTGATGGTTGGTATGACTGGATCTAACTATGAAACAAATCGGACCGTCCATTGCTAATAAAGCAACTGATGAGTCAGTCCATGACAGTCAAGAGCTAGCTGGCCATGCGGGTCATGCGCCTGTTCCCAAGAGTCTCTCTCTATGCGTGTCCCTGGTTATACTTTTCACGGGAACTACTATATATAATAACTATATAATAATCTTGTCAAAAATAACTATATAATAATAAATTTTTTAAAACTTCTGTTTTTTTACTTTAATTATGTAAATTTGTTTTTTTTTAAACAGTAGCTATATAATCTAATTAATTGATTTAATTTGGTGTTAAAATATGTAAAGTCATATATTAACCAATTTGTTTGGGAGTACTTTAAGGGTCGGGAAAAAAATTATGGCTCAAATACATAAACTAGATCCTCAATAACTGTTTTGGGCAAAAAATTAAATTTCGAAACCGAACATAATACATGTGTTTTGGGATATTTTAAGATTTGGAAAAAATGTTAGTTATTCAAATATGTCAAGTTAGATTCTCAATAACTGGTTTAGACCATAAAATTAATTTCATGATAAATATATAAAGAGCAGCACACATCAGTGTGTTTTGTGGCTACAATTTTTTCCAAACTCTAAATATGACGTCTTACATTAACATTCTGGAAAAATAAATTCTGATAAATGCTTGATGCAATGTCATCTTTTTTGTCTGTTTTCAGTCATCAACTTGGAAGATGATCTTCTTACATTAACATACCGAAAAAATTTATTTGTTAAACCAGGACTTATTGAACAAAATTAAACGGTCAAAAAGGGATAAAGTGATAAAACAAGGAGAAAGGGAATTTGGGTTGATGCTAATTAAGACTAGCCTACCACTACAACCACCCTGCGCAACAACGTTGTTTGTGTGTTTTATTTGTTAGTAATCTCATTATACAAAAAATGCTTGAAATTTGGGTTAGCCATGTGATAATACCTTTCACACACACACACACACACACACACACACACACACA